>CM029597.1:2293259-5188687 GCA_017311375.1 Mytilus coruscus | reverse complement strand
TTATAGAAGAAGGACAACTTACAAAGAAATGGAAACTCAAACAGGTATGACAAAAGAGAAATGGATAGTGTAATCAATGCAATGACAACAGTAAAGAAGAGATTGCAAATGAATTAGCAAAACTGAATGAAACAAAAAAGACTTAGCAAAAGAAAATACCAAATTAGAACAAGCTAAAGAAGATAATGATGAATTTCAAACAAATAGAATAAGTAGTCGAATAAGAGTTGGAATCTGAGAGAAGTGTGAGACTAGAAGTAATTAATATTAATAAAGAAAAATTACGTAGTCAATTAAACAGAATTAAAGAGACAATACGTAAAGTATTAAAAGAAGACACAACATTAGGTGAAAGAATAAGAACATTATTCAGAGAACAAGGAATTACAATAGTTAGTATTTTAACTGCTTTTGGAATGATTATTGGTGTTATAGTAGAAACATTTACTGGTGGAACTACTTTTCTCCTTCTCCTCCTCCTCCTCCTCCACCATCAAAAGGTGGTGCACAAGACTGGATAAAAACAATTAAAAATCTTGGAAAACTATTATCTTTTCTTGCAGGAAAATTAGCAGCTGCATTACCAGGTATTATAGGTTCTATTGTATCTTGGTTATTGTCTGTAACAAAAGACGTAGTAAATTGGTTTGCAAACAACTTATGGGCTTTTCTTGTTTTGGTTGTTGGTTTATTGTATGCTGCTGCTAGAATATTTAAAAATAAATTAATAAATTTTATAAATAATAAGTGCTGTAATACCTAATACAATACTTCCAAATATTATTGCTTTTTTATTATCTTCGTGTTCGTCATATTCATTTTTTTGTGTTGGTTCTATTTGAACTGGTTCTGATTTTTTTGGTTCTGATTGAGATTGTTGAATCGGTTTTGGTTTATTTGGTTGGAAATCGACAGGATCGAGACCGGTAAAATCAAAATTTTTATTATTTAAATCATCATTTAAACCGAGTGTTTGATTTTCTGTTGCAATTACAATTTTGTTGTTATAACCAACAATGGTGTCAATTTGTAATACCATATCACTGGGAGACATATATAAACCAAGTCCATAAGCATAAT
Organism: Mytilus coruscus; assembly: GCA_017311375.1. Lineage (NCBI taxonomy): Eukaryota > Metazoa > Mollusca > Bivalvia > Mytilida > Mytilidae > Mytilus > Mytilus coruscus. Next base: position 5,187,607 of record CM029597.1, on the reverse strand, counting down.
CAACTTTACTTCTTGCATATTTTAAAACATTTTCATAATTCGATATCTGGGTGGGTAAATCGATAGGACTATTTATTACATCTTGTACATTTGCTAAGAATTGTTTTGTGCATCAAATCCTGTTCCTACTTTTAATATTTCTACCCTTGTTTGAGATTGTGCCCTAATAATGCCCATACAAACATTCTAATACTTTCATTGATACGTTCAATACCTGCTTTTGTAAAACCCTCTGATTTATCTAATATAAATGTTGTCCAAGCCATGCTTATATCTTTTGTATGACGAATTGTATCATGAATATTAAAGAAGGACCATCCCTGAATGATGATATCTGTATTCACCACTTGGTTTATAATATTCAGAAAAGTTCCTAATCCTTTAGATGATGATTCTACTTTTGTCTCCAATCTGTATTTGGAGAAACATCAAATTCATTGCATAATTTTTGATATGCAGCTTTGTCATATGGGTTTTGTAATAACAGAAAGAAGAATCTGTTGGTAAAGGTGATTTAAGTTCTTTTAAAATTCTGGCAATGCAATAATATAAATGAAATGTATAAAGTGATTTAGTAAGATTTGAAGTGTTTTGTATATGATCATTATAAAAACACCACATCCTGTACTTGCACACCAAACTGCAAAATTTAACTGACATTGCCACCAAACAAATGAAGAATGAATCCATGTATTCCATGGTTCGTTGGTGTGTAATGATGGGTTTTGATATTTTGAAATAAATCGGGAAAGCTGTTTTAAAGTTTTCTTTTGATTTACAAATATTATTTGATCGACAAAATTTATATCTTTTCAGAATATTTAATACCTGGATTATATGAAACATTAGGATTATATTTAAATTCTTTTGTTATCATTTTTATATTAAAAATGTTTCATACTATTTCAAATATTGATAATACAATAAACTTAGAACAATACATTGATAACAGAGATGGAAATAAACGTATTGGTTTAAAATCTATAAGATATAGTGTAGGTTGGTATAATGTTTATGATGGAGTTATAAGACAAACAGGAGAAAGACTTCATAGGATTAAAGATGGTTATTATAGTTTCCAACAAATAGCGGATGAATTTAAAAAAAGATATTGTATTATCCGTAAATGAAACAAATGGTATTGCGTCATTAAACACTCCTATTGAGTTAAGGATAAATGAAGATTTGAAAAATATGTTAGGATTTAATAATGAACGTAAATTCGAACCTAATGAATTACATTATGGAAAAAATTTGTAGATTTTGCTATCCATAAATCATTGTATATCCATTTGGAACAAGTTAGCACTTCTCATAATTATCTTGATGGTAAGCCAAGTACATTATTGGCTGTTATTCAGTTGAGAATAAAGAGTTTGGTGAAGTTATAACAGCGAGATTTGAGCATCCAGAATATAAGTGTTTAGTAAATGATGTTATAACAGAATTGAAATTAGAAATTAGAGACAAAAATAATAACAAGATAATTAATCATTTACCAATTAATTGTGTTTTAGAAGTTATATAATTTATTTAATAAAATGAGCATACTTGGTGTCAAAAAAAAACGTAGATACATCGGAAATAAAAAGGAAATATTAAATATGAAGAGTGAGCTTCAAACAATGGATACTAAGGATAAAAATTTACATCGGAGTGTTGCTGCCTAAACATCAGAGTTTTAAATGTTGAAAATATAGTTGATAATATTAAAATAAACCAGACAGAAAAATAATAAGTATATATGCTGGAATTGATGGTCCAATACATGGAAATAAAAGTTTAATTTTGGTTATGGTGGTGGGTATTATTTAATGAACTTTCCAGGACAAATATTGGGTATTAGTTTAGTAAGTTTAAGAACAAGCTCAGATATTATAGCCATTAAGATGATGGTTAATGATAAGTCAACTAGTTACAAAATGAGTTTGGATAAGGGTGTTACACACGGTTTTAATAACTTTTATACACCTTTTGAAGTTAAGGCTGGAGATAGAATAAGTTTTATTAGTATGACTAATAATCCTTTATGTATCAATACTCTAGTATCAGTGGTAATTGAATTATTTTTTTAACAAATTTAATCCTTAAAAATGTCGGCATACGGAAACAAATTAAATCCTTACAGAAAAATAAGAGAACCCCGTGGTGTGAAAGGTATTCGTCAAAGTGTATCAATAACAAATAATCCTTCAACTATTGATCAAAATCAACAGCTATTAGTGAGATTCCCCAATCTAAGCAATAATGATGTTATTGTTCCTGGAACAACCAGATTGGCATTTGAAATAGAACTCACATCTACAGACGACAATGCAACTATATATCAAAACATAGGAAGAACAATAGTTAAAAACAACAATTCGTATAAGTGGAAATGAAATTATGTCAATTGATGATAGTGATATTTATCATTGTTATGTTGATTTATGGAAATCTACATCTGAACGTTTAAATATGGCATACCAAGGAATTGGTGAAACAAACATGTTAAAACACAGAGTTGGTGCAGATGATAAATCATCAGACATAGGTGATGAAGCAATTGCAACTGCATATGGTGCAAGATTTTGTATCCCACTTGATTTTGAACTATTAGAAACTCATATGCCTTTTATCAAGCAGGTCTTGGTGATAGACTTGAATATGAACTTACATTTAATAATTATAGCAATGTTATTAAATCAACAGATACATCTGCAAGTTATACAATCAAAACATTTGTTTAGAATTTGATATGGTTACTGATGCAGAATTAGCAAGACAGATAAGACAACAAGTTAATGGTAAGATGGTTATTTTGTACGATAGAATACTAAGACATAGAAAAATAACCAAAACAAATCTGATACATTGTGGAATATAAATTTAAATGTTCCAGCTAGAAGTATGAAAGGAATTCTAATGTTGTTCGAAGATCCTGAAAGAACAAGTACCGAAACTTATTATAATCCTAACATAACAAAAGTAGAAATGACAATAGAAGGTGTTCCAAATCAACTATACAGTCAAGGAATGAAAGCATATCAACAATGGGATGAAATAAATAAATTCTTTGCTTTAAATTCAAAAGAAATAAAACAACAGAAGAAGTTTTAAAGGATTTAAATTTATCTCATACAACATTAGAAAAATATCTCACAACTAATTATGCATTATGGTTAGATTTACGTTCAACAGATGATAACTCACTACACGGTTCAGGTAGAAGAATTGAAAATGCTTCTGAAGGTATAACAATCCAAATAACTAAAACAGCAGGAGCAAATAAATCAATAAATGTTTATCTGTTTGTTATACAAGATGCACAAATTAATTTTGAAGATGGAAGATTTAAAGAAGTTAATTACTAGCGGTTTCCTTAAAAATGGAAACAAACGAGCGGAGCGAGATACACTCGATTCCTTTATGAATTACCAAAATATCCCCATTGTGCTATTATATGTGGACAAACAGGATGTGGAAAAACAGAGTTTGTTCTTGATTTATTAGAAGGAGAATATAGTGGAGTTTTCAAATATATAGTCATACTTTGTCCAACCATCCAATGGAACAAAGCATACAAAATCGTGAATGGATTGGTGATGTTAGAAAACCAAAACAAAAATCTAATAATTGTTAATCCTATTGTTGAAGTGAGAGAAGCGAACGGTTCCCTTTATGAAGAAGAGAAGCTACAAGAACTACTAAGAATGTTCTTTAAAAATATGCTGGTCATCCAACATTATATATCATTGATGACTGCAGTGCAACAAAAGAACTAACAAAGAAAAAGATATGCTGTCCGAGCTTGCATTTTCAGGAAGACATGCGGAACAATCAGTGTGGGTCATTTCACAGAGATACAACTCTGTTTTAAAAGATTTAAGAGAACAAACAAAATGGTTATGCATGTTCTACACAAAAGATAGAGATAGTTTTGATAATTGCCTAAGAGAAAATGATGTTATTCCTACTTTGGAAGAAAGACAAAGAATAAAGGAAGAACTTAAAAAAGAAACATCGTAAATTAATATTAAAGACAGATCAACCTACCGATTTTTGGTTACTTGATTGATTTTTTTAGCAATTCTCAAGTAATGCTTAAGTAATGCTTAAGTAATGCTTAAGTAATGCTTAAGTAATGCTTAAGTAATTTAACCAAAATAAGTAATTCTTAAGTAATTTAACCAAAATAAGCAAAATAATGCTTAAGTAATGCTTAAGTAATTCTTAAGTAATTTAACCAAAATAAGCAATAAAAAAGCAATGCTGTTGGAAATACTAACAATTGCAACAAACACTGCAGTCTTATCATTGGTTGGATATGTTGTATTTAATTTTTAAAGTTAAAATAAATTATATCCGTTTTTGAAACGTATAAAATGAATGCTGAAGAATTATTAAGTGAGCAAATTGTGGAAAACATAAATATTGATGATGAAGCGAGCGAAGTGAACGGTTCCTTCAAGAAAAAAAAACGCGAAAGATTATCATCTGTTGTTGCTGGTGGGAGTAGTAAACAATATCTGGGTAAAGAATTACAACTGTCAGATATTGATAAAATGACAACAGAACAAATAAACAAACTATACTGTAAATATGAAGCAAGATTGGGAGCTAGTATGACCAAGACATTAGGAAACTCTTTATAAATTTATATGTCATGGGTGTATCAAAGTTTTTCAAAGTTGTTAATCCACCAATTTTAATACAAGACTTAGAGGAAGATCCTTTTATCAATAATGCTTTAACTAATACATGTTGTGAACTGTACTATAGATATGGAATGTATCTTGCTCCTTTACTGCAATATTAACAACAGCAAGACATATCGAACCACTCGCTTCGCTCGATTTCCGAAAAAAGATGAAAATAATGACATAAAAATGATGAATGAAAATCCTGAACAAAAAGAAAACAAAGAAGAAAAAAAGTATTTAAAAACCCAAACCAAAAGACCCAAAAGAGTAGCTGCTGGTAAGAAAGGTGCAGAAGTAAGAATAAGAAATGCAGAATTGAGAAAAAGAAGTGGAAAAATTAAAAAGAAAATTCAAAAATCAAACAAATAACAAAAGATTCTGATACAGAAACAGATTATGAATCAAACGAACATAACCCTTCTGTCAAGAAACACTCCAGTTCCTAGTTGATTACAAATTTGTACTTTTTCCTATAAGTATTGTTGGATTGGGATTGTTTTTACAACCAAAGTAAGAAACCAGAAAGAATGATTAAAGAAATAACAAAACCAGAAAAACAAAAGAAAGAAATTGATCCTTTTGAATTTAATTAAGAGCAAAGTGAGAATTTAAAATTTAGTACATTAAAATGACAACTCAAAAAGACGGAAAACAAATAGCAAATATGTTATATCATGCTGGAGTGGAAACATTGTTAACAGTTGGATATGCAGAAATAGGTAAAAGGTACTAAGGAGACCAGCACCAAAAGTAGATTTTAATGTAAATGATGTTGTAATGTTATCCATTGATATATTACTTGCAATGGCAACAAAAGATATGTTGATTAAGCAAGGTATTATACCTGCTGATATCATGAAGTAATAAACTGATTGCTTACTTATTTTTATTTTATTTTGTTTTTATAAAATGGCAAGTGCTTTAGCGATGATGCTTGGTGGGGCAATAACAAATGCTTTTGCATTTTCAGGGAGTAATTATTTATTTTCACATATGGGTAGTAATGCAAATAAAGAGAAAATAAGACATGATAAAGCTATAGAAAAATTAGAAAAAGCACAAGCAGAATGGAATAAAAAAGAATACAAAGATTAGATTTCGTCAATGAACAATTACAAAGGAACATCATGCCGAACATACTTTTGAAGATGTTGACCAAGCAATGAAACAATACTATTACATTACAAGTAAACAATTAACTCCATTATCACCCAAACCTAAACTAAGTGATTTTATACACCATCAGAAGACCAGAAAAATAGAGAAATTGCATTTGTTGTTGGTGGTATTGTTTTAACAGGTTTTGTTGTTTGGAAGTTAAAATAAGCGAGCGAAGCGATGATTACCTTGAAGAAAATGATACATTTAAATCTAAAATATTATTCCTTTGATTAAAGTTTTTAAAGAGGGTTATAAAGAAATAACAAAATAAATTAAATTTCAGGACATGGTTTTCAAAACATATTCATAAATTTTGTCAGGTCTAATGAAAGCATCCCAACCAGGAGGAAACTTAGATAACTTTTACCTTTAAACTTTTCCATTACTTCCATTTGTTTTGATGTCAAAGGACATTCTCCATCATCTCTTAAACAACATATCTGATAATTTGATAATTTTATTTTTCCTAATATAACTCTAGCATAAGGATCATCTTTCTCGGTATAAGCTTCAATCATTTTAAAATAAAATTTAAATTATATATTTTTAATATCCATAAGGAAAACTTCTAATTAGATTTTCATTTTCATAACATACCATTCTTTTATCAAACATATAATCATAAGCTTTAACTTGTTTAACTGTTTTAAGTTGATGATCTTTTCCTATTTTTATGTTGTCATATTTTACAGTTTCATATTTTCATTTTCATCAGTAACTATTTTTATTTTTTATCTAATGTAATCTTTTCTTCAACTTCAGCATTTAATCTAAAACCTTTACAACAGCTAACTAGTTTTTCTGTATCTAGTTTCATTGAATAATCTTTTGGACCAGCAGATATAAATTGTTTTATGTGATTAGCATTGTGTTTTGAAACAATTTCGTCTGTTAAATCACCTAATTTACTTCCCATCATATTTTCTACTTTTTACATGCTTCAGAACCATCATCATTGTAAATACAAGAATCTGTATCCATGTATAAAACTCTTTCTTGTAGAATATCTAATAATTCGTATAATTTTAATCTAGCATGTGCTGTTGTAAATAAAGCTATATAAACATTTACACTTGGATTAGGTTTAGAATATTCTTCTTTTCTTTATATTCAGTTAATACAATATTTTCATCTAATATCATGGTACTTATATCTTTATATTTTCATTAAATACTATTTTAGTTATATGTTCTAAAGTAAAACAATATTCTTTTGTGTAAAATTATCTCTCATACCAAAATGTCCCCATAAATTATTTAAACATATTTTAGCTATAAATCTTAATCCCGAATTGTGTTTAACTTTGTCAATATCTAGATTATAAGCAGCATTATCTATGATATATTGTATTTTGGTTTTACATTCTTTATCGTTCTCACAATCAGGTTTACAATATTTAGGATCACATTTACATCCTGAAGCTTCTTGTTTATATTTCATAAACGTATCTACATAAAGTTTAAATATATCTGTAGATGTTTTTTCAAAATGTTCTAGTTCATATATTTTTGTAATTTATAACCTTTTTCTATTGCTTTATCTATTTCTATTGTAGACCAAGTTCCTACTATAACTCTTTCCTCATTAGAATGTATACATTTTCATTTTAATATTTTTACATTCTTTGCATCTTTTTATTTCATGTATTTTATCATGTTTATTTAAAGTAGGATCATCTATGTGTTTACATTTAAAAGATATTTTATTCATACATGTTCTACATAATCCAAAAAGTAATTTATGTGTATTATCACTAGTTAATTGTTTATAAGGTAAAACAGGGTGATACAATCCTTTAGGTGGTAATATTTTACATTTCATTATTCCGAAATAATTATTTTTATATAATCATCTACAGAAATATCTGTATATGTAATAGGATGTCCTATAGGATATTTACAATATTTATTTACTGATGGATACAGAGAACAAAAATCTACATATCTACCTTTTAAATCAGAAAGATTATTGTATAATTGAATAGTTTCTGTTCTTCCTCCATAAAATGCATCTCTTTTATCAATAGGTTTTAAATGTGGATCAACTTCAGGATATTTTGTTGATCAAACTCACATTCCCATATTGTATGAATTTTACATTTGGTTTTAGATAATCTTCAATAGTTTTAAGTCTTTCTTTAGTTTGGTCATATAACTCTTTCATAGTTTTTTATTTCTATCTTTTTACATATTTCTTCAGGACTATAACATTTTGTACATCCATGCCAATAACATCCAAAAATTCATAAACATTACGCATTTTATTTTCTCTATCATAATAATAACCATCGACTTTATAACATTTATTATTAATGAATAATTTCTTTTCACCTGCTCTTTTAGCATGTTGAATCATTATACCATATTCTAAAGAAATATACTCTAACCATTGTATTGATTTTGTGAATGTACTTCTTTAATTGTCATCTTTTGTGAATTCCAATTGTTTCATTTGTTAACATTAATGTTTTAAATATTTTTGTACAACATTGAGCAATTGTAATATATTGAAATGGATCAATACAATTATTGGTTATATTTAAAAATAATTTTTATACAATGTACAACCTTTTGACAAAATTAAAACATCCAAAAACAATAATAAAATATTTCTTTATAGAATTTAAATTTTTATCTTTTTTGTTTCATACCATTTGTCAAATTCTTTTTATTTTGGTAGTCATAGTATCAAAACCATAATATTTTTATCAGGATATTTACCTTTGTATTTTTGGTTTTCTGTTGTATTAAAATAATGTGGAAGGTATCCTTTGTTACCTTCAAAACCAAATGTTTTTGGGAAAGCAGCTAATCCACACAATGTAAAATTTATTGAATCTATAAATCTTAAATTTATTCCTTTAATAAACATAGCTGTTAATTTTAGTCCAGAAGAAATTATGTTATGTTCAATTTTATTTTTACAATGTATCCTAAAATCGGTTGCATATCATAACCTTTTCCATAATGTGAAATAAAAGTGTAGTCTTTAAATTTGTCTCTTATGAAATATTTACAAAAGTTGTCTATTACAGAATTTCCTATAGGGTTTCATATTTAATTTTTCTACATCACTAAAACAATCATCTATGTCTAATTCTAACAAGTTTAAATCATCAATATTGAAATCACATTTAAATACTTTTACATAGTTATTTTAAAACAGTAAATATTTTCTAAATCGTAAGCTATACAAAAATTCATTATATGTATTCCTGTTTCTTGATTTGCTTCAAAATCAAAATATATATATTTATTATTTTTACTTGTTTTGGTACTGATGGTTTCATATAACATAAGTGTTCTTCATTACTTTCCGTGTATTTTCGTAACATATTAAACATATTTTTTCACCACATTTATGGTTTTTACCTGTATATGTTTTATTACATTTTCACAAACAAGTTGTTTTCTAATAGTTGTTACTGTATTATCTTTACATGTATGTTGTTCAGTATAACCAATTAAACATAATTTACAAAATCTACGTTTTGCTAAAAATCCTGTTATGTTTGTTATTGTATCAAAATGTTCATCATGATAATATAAATATATTTGTTCGTTGTATTCTTCATTACCATTATATAAAATATGTTCTGTACTATTTGATGTAAAATAATTATTCTCATATTAAGATAATTTTCAAAAATTTTAAATCTTCCAAATCATTTCCTTCTTCTTTTATTTCTACTCCTGATTGTTCATGCAAATCTTCAGCTAATCTTTTTGTAATGGTCTACTTTCATTGATATGTTTTAATTGAGAATCTGTAAAATCTTTTAATAACTTATTTGAAGCTAAAGAAGTTACAATTGCCCTTGATAAACATATTGTATCATCATTTTTATTTTGATAATACTTCTTTTATTTATGACATCTAATATTTTTAAAGCTTTACCTTTTCCTCTTTTATTGGGTATAATAGTAACTTCAAAAATAACTTCTTCTAAATTTAATTCTTCAGCACTATTTAATAATCTTTCCATTTGATCCATGAATAACTTTTTAACTGTATTATATGTTCTTATAGGCCAGCTTTTATGTTTAGTAATTATGATTTCATGAATAGGTACTATTTTAATTCTTCCATTAGGGTAATCTTTTATGGAATAGTCTACCATGTGATCAAAAGCATTTGTAAATGTTTCTTGTTTTCATCCTTTAGACTAATTTTATAATTAAATACATAAATACTTGCTTTATGTTTATATTCTTTTGTCAAAACAAGTTTATATGAATCTCCTCGCTTGGATAAAATTTTATCCTTTTTGCCTCCATTTTTAAGAAAACATTTTAGTTACTTCAAAATGTCTAAAACAAATCTAACAAATAAATTAGCAGATGAACTACATCATAGAGTTGTAAAATCTTTTCCTAAAAGACGTGTTTATGTTCATTCAATAGATCAAACATGGGCAGTTGATTTAATAGATATGCAACCATATTCAAAACAAAATAAACACTATAAATATTTATTAGCAGTTATAGATGTTTTTAGTAAATATGGTTGGTTAAGCCCTTTAAAAATAAAACAGGAGTAGCAGTGAGTGAAGCATTTAAAACATTATTTAAAGAAAGAAACCAATATATATTTGGTCAGATAAAGGATCCGAATTTTATAATCGACAAGTAAAAGAATTGTTAAAAGATAATAACATAAAGTTATATTCAACTGACAATGAAGAAAAATCCAGTGTAGTGGAACGCTGGATAGGTACAATGAAACAACATATGTATAAATACTTTACTGCTAATGAAACTTTAAAATATTATGATATATTAGATAAATTAGTTAAAATTATAATAATACAGTACATTCTTCAATTAAAATGACACCTGTTCAAGCAAGTAAATTAAAAATGAATTAACAGTGTATAAAATTTATATCCAGAAAAGGAAGAGAAAATTAAAAACCTAAATTTGAAGTCGGAGATAGAGTAAGAATAACAAAAAAAGGGTAAATTTGAAAAGGGTTATACTACTCGTTGGACTAAAGAAATATTTGTAATTGAAAAAGTTTTAAATACAATTCCTTTTACTTATAAAATAATTGATTTAAAAGGCGAAGAAATAACAGGTTCTTTCTATGAACAAGAATTACAAATGACTAAGTTTAAAAAAAACGACGCTACGCATGATAGTTGTCTCATGAATATTTACTTCAGCCAAATATGCTGCTCGTGTACATTTACCTCGTATTAGACGACAAACAAAAACTGATGACAAAGACGATGCAAAGTGACTTTTTTACAAAAAGTAAGACCTAGAAAACAATAATAATCATATTAGAAACTACCCGGTTATGCATAACCGTTTCTAAATATAGCATTGAAAAGTCAGCTCAGAATTGGATGAAATTTTACAAAATGCTACCTAGGATTATGGGAACTCAAAATAGCTTTTTACTATCTTTACCATTTCTCGGGGTTCTAAAAAATTTTTTCTCCAAAATCCAACAGAATTTTTGCGGTGTGTTCTCCGACCTTTTTTATTTTTGTTTTTGAAATTTTTTGTTTTTTTTGGGTGTTTTAATAACGTTTTTTATAAAAAGTACAAGTACTATACTACTCCCCTTAGGGGAAAAAATGAGTTTTATAAAAAAACCCAGGATTAAGGTTTTGGTGTGCTCTTTACAAAAAAATGTTTTTCTTTTTTTATGGGGGGTATAAATGCAAAGTGTGTTTTTTTCTTCTTAATTTTGAAGTTAAAAATCACACAAAAATGTTGGTAAAATTTTTATTTTGGATGTAAAAAGGGTTTTTTTTCTTTAAAATGGGGTCAAAATTGAAGATAATTTTTTTTTTTTGGAGGGGTATAGGTGTGTGATATTGTGTGACGTGTTTTCAACAAGCAATTAGCATTCCCATGGGGATTCAATGGTGCTCATCTTCTGGTTCCTTTATTCATAAGAGTCTGATTTCACTCAGGATCTTTTTAAGAATGAGGAAAAGCTAGCATTATTCTTAAACTTCACGTTCTGCTATATAGATGATGTCCTCTCACTAAATAATTGAAAGTTTGGTGACTACGTTGAATGCATCTATCCCATCGAACTTGAAATAAAGGATACAAAAGATATCGCTAATGTTACCACATATCTGGACTTACATCTAGAAATTGACAATGAGGTCCTGTTGAGAACAAAAGAGATGATGATGTCAGCTTCCCAATTGTGAACTTTCCCTTTTGTTTATCATGATTTTTCTTGAGAGTTGCTGCTTAATAGGAAACTATTTAACCAGAGTTCCAATTGGTGAAGTTGAAACCATCCCTTCGAAAATTTAACGGACCCCACCACAAGTTAGTTGACCGATATGGAATAAATGTTTCACAAATATGTTTCAATTGTCGTAACAACAATCCTGTCCTCTTTTCCTCAAATGTGACCTTGTCAAGTGAAGAACCATGAGTCTATAACATAACTGGTCAAGTAAAGGACCATGAGTCTATAACATAACTGGTCAAGTAAAGGACCATGAGTCTATAACATAACTGGTCAAGTAAAGGACCATTAGTCTATAACATAACTGGTCAAGTAAAGGACCCTGAGTCTATAATATAACTGGTCAAGTACCACGAGTCTATAACATAACTGGTCAAGTAAAGGAGCATGAGTCTATAACATCACTGGTCAAGTAAAGGACCATGAGTCTATAACATAACTGGTCAAGTACAGGACCATGAGTCTATAACATAACTGATCAAGTAAAGGACCATGAGTCTATAACATAACTGGTCAAGTAAAGGACCATGAGTCTATCACATAACTGGTCAAGTAAAGGACCATGAGTCTATAACATAACTGGTCAAGTAAAGGAGCATTAGTCTATAACATAACTGGTCAAGTAAAGGAGCATTAGTCTATTACATAACTGGTCAAGTAAAGGACCATTAGTCTATAACATAACTGGTCAAGTAAAGGACCATTAGTCTATAACATAACTGGTCAAGTAAAGGACCACAAGTTGTAACATTACTGGTCAAGAAAAAGACCACGAGTCTATAACATAACTGGTCAAGTGAAGACCCATGAGCCTATAACATAACAGTCAAGTAAAGGACCATAAGTCTATAACATAACTGGTCAAGTAAAGGACCATGAGTCTATAACATAACTGGTCAAGTAAAGGACCATGAGTCTATAACATAACTGGTCAAGTGAAGACCAATGAGCCTATAACATAACAGGTCAGGTAAAGGACCATAAGTCTATAACATAACTGGTCAAGTAAAGGACCATGAGTCTATAACATAACTGGTCAAGTAAAGGACCATGAGTCTATAACATAACTGGTCAAGTAAAGGACCATGAGTCTATAACATAACTGGTCAAGTAAAGGACCATGAGTCTATAACATAACTGGTCAAGTAAAGGACGATGATTCTATAACATAACTGGTCAAGTAAAGGACCATGAGTCTATAACATAACTGGTCAAGAAAAGGACCACGAGTCTATAACATAACTGGTCAAGTGAAGGACCATGAGGTTATAACATAACTGGTCAAGTAAAGGACCAAGAGTCTATAACATAACTGGTCAAGTAAAGGACCCTGAGTCTATAACATAACAGGTCAAGTAAAGGACCATTAGTCTATAACATAACTGGTCAAGTAAAGGACCCTGAGTCTATAACATAACTGGTCAAGTAAAGGACCATTAGTCTATAACATAACTGGTCAAGTAAAGGACCCTGAGTCTATAACATAACTGGTCAAGTAAAGGACCATGAGTCTATAACATTACTGGTCAAGAAAAGGACCACGAGTCTATAACATAACTGGTCAAGTGAAGGACCATGAGGTTATAACATAACTGGTCAAGTGAAGGACCATAAGTCTATAACATAACTGGTAAAGTAAAAGAACATGAGTCTATAATTTAATTGGTCAAGTAAAGGACATACCACGAATCTATAACATAACTGGTCAAGTAAAGGACCATGAGTCTATAACATTACTGGTCAAGTAAAGGACCAAGAGTCTATAACATAACTGGTCAAGTGAAGGACCATGAGTCTATAACATAACTGGTCAAGTGAAGGAGCATAAGTCTATAACATAACTGGTCAAGTAAAGGAGCATGAGTCTATAACATAACTGGTCAAGTAAAGGACAGACCACGAGTCTATAACATAACTGGTCAAGTAAAGGACCATGAGTCTAACATCACTGGTCAAGTAAAGGACCATGAGTCTATAATATAACTGGTCAAGTACAGGACCATGAGTCTATAACATAACTGATCAAGTAAAGGACCATGAGTCTATAAAATAACTGGTCAAGTAAAGGACCATGAGTCTATCATATAACTGGTCAAGTAAAGGACCATGAGTCTATAAAATAACTGGTCAAATAAAGGAGCATTAGTCTATAACATAACTTGTCAAGTAAAAGACACTAAAGCACCAACATATCACAAGGAAGCACAATTCACACGATGGTGTATATTTTGCTGGTATTTATGATAAATGATTATTTTAAGAGCGTAATTATGAAACTACAGGCACTTGTCTCTGAAAAAATAAATACCTATATACATTTTATTTAGGGTTATTTCAGAAAAGTTTCTGTGTCTGGTACTCCCAGTTATGAGCTTTTATTTTTATCGCTTTGGTGACATCACAAGTCATTTCAATGAAATACAGTAAAATATGTTTGGCACAGTGTGAAGGAAAAATATACTAAAATTTTGATAAGATGGTCACAGGCGGCTGGGGAATGGCCCCTTTTTCTTATTATTTAGTTTTTGTGTTTTATTTTTTTTAAGTAAATATTCTGTATATTTTAACTTATCTTCACTTGTTTGATGTGATCTTGCTCTTATCCATACGATATTACAAAAACAGTAGTTCATAAATTTTCACTACTTTGATGTGATCTTGCTCTTATCCTTACGATATAACAAGAACAGTAGTTCATAAATTTTGACCCTCTACTAAGGGATAAAGCAGACTTCGTATGTTCATACTCTGTTGGTCAGGATGATGCTGTATGTTTTATTGTAGACTTCGTAGGTTCATATTCTGTTGGTCAGGATGAGGTTACATGTTTTATTGTAGACTTCGTAGATTCATACTCTGTTGGTCAGGATGATGCTGCATGTTTTATTGTAGACTTCGTAGGTTCATATTCTGTTGGTCAGGATGAGGCTACATGTTTTATTGTAGACTTCGTAGGTTCATATTCTGTTGGTCAGGATGAGGCTGCATGTTTTATTGTAGACTTCGTAGGTTCATATTCTGTTGGTCAGGATGAGGCTGCATGTTTTATTGCAGACTTCGTAGATTCATACTCTGTTGGTCAGGATGATGCTGTATGTTTTATTGTAGACTTCGTAGGTTCATACTCTGTTGGTCAGGATGAGGTTACATGTTTTATTGTAGACTTCGTAGGTTCATACTCTGTTGGTCAGGATGATGCTGCATGTTTTATTGTAGACTTCGTAGGTTCATACTCTGTTGGTCAGGATGAGGTTACATGTTTTATTGTAGACTTCGTAGTATCAGAATTGGGTTTCTGACTGTTATCAGGATTGTCGGTTTCTGGGTTGTATGGTCTGTTGTTTGACTGTTATGGTTGGACTTAACCAACAGCACACCTTACGGACTTAGGGGATGAGTAAGGGCCTGAAAACAGTTAAAACAAACACAGTGAATTTGGTTGTAGAACTTGTATCTTCTAAAGCGCATTTGAAAGTCTGTCTTATAATAATATAATTAACAACAATATAATAGTATATGATACAAATAATAGAAACATGTAATTCATATAATTTTCCAATGTAAATGATCAAATAATATCTATAGTATACAAACTTTACGTAAATGCATGAGCATATGCATTTAAACTGACGAACACGTATGCTTATAATATTTCTTATAAATAAAAGCTTATTTAGCTTTCAAATATATGAGCAAAATGCGGACTAAATCTTAAATGTATGAGCATAATGCGAGACCTAATATTTGAACCTAACGGAGCATAAAGCACGTGCTGAACAGCATAAAATATTGAATATATAATATCTTGATAATGAACATGTATAAACTTGTTGAAGTCTTTTACTTTTCGAATCATATAAACATGGTAGAGCATAAATTGCGCTTGTAAAACTTAAAACTATATAAAACCTATTAACCCAAAAATAATCAATTCCGACAATGAGCATTGGTTGAGAAATATTCGAAATCGAGACAAACTTAGCATTACGAAACTAATCGTGAATATTCAAATAATATAAATATGAAACAATATAATATGAAATGGGAAACTAGCTTTTAAAATATACATGCTTGTTTTGTATCAAAAATTCATGACTCGAAATAATATAGGGCTAAACGACAAGAATAGTTTACGATAAATAATTACTTATTAAATTAACCTACACATGTGAAAATTACGCATAAAGCGTTTATTAAAATAATCAATATCTTATCCTTGCGGAACTGACCTTAATTCGTATTAAGTATGAACAAGCGATAAGTTTAAATTATCATTTCAACATGCGAGCGTAAACTTAATTCTATAACGCGTTTAAAATACCCTTGAGTACAGAAAGTTTGTGAAGAATAAACCAACCTTTTTTGAACATACATACCTCTATTTACACTGATCGAGAAACAACACTTTGATCTTAATTTCTTTCCTTGCAGAACTCATAGATAATTAACTTCAACTTTACTAAATAAAATGGAAATGAAACTCAACGAAGTTTCATGATTCAATTGAATAAAATAATTTAAAAACATATAAACTTTGAATAAATAAAATACTTGACTCACCTGAAAACAGTTAAAACAAACACAGTGAATTTGGTTGTAGAACTTGTATCTTCTAAAGCGCATTTGAAAGTGCCACTTTTGAGACTGAAATTCACTTGTTCGATTTTGCGTTACTGTTTCAGGTTCGTCCAATCAGATTCGTTAAACAATCAAGCTATCTTAGTTACCCTGATATTTTGGGGTAAAAGGGCGTGGAAAGGTCTTTGCTGGACAGGACAAAGAACCCTAATTGACCAGGTTACCTAGACATGTGTTGTTTACACAACAACTTGTTTGTGTTTACAGGACAATAGAATTAGTAAAAAACATGTCTAATTGTGTCCACTTAGCTTGTCGCTAAACATCTTAAATTGATAAAAATAATGCCTAACAAAGAGAAAATCTAAAGTGACAAATGCCAAAGTAAATATCTGTTAAATTTGAACTTCTTATCCTAAATTTATCGAGAATATAAAAATGATTTCCTTCAACAATAATGAACGAACATAAAACAAAAATACTTTTAATCAATACTGCAGCTTCGAAATGGACTTTAAATAAATAAAATATCTTAAACTTATTCCTTTTTTTGCTGAAAACTAAATTTTCACAAAAATATAAAATGAGGTCTAAAATGACTCCATGACAACTCCCCTCTACTTCAGCTGATTTCGTCCCGAAATCTTGAACTAAATTGTTTTTTTCTGGAAAAATAGTAATAATACATTTTAGAAATCAATAAACATATGTAAATAAAAACAATAAAAAAAAAACAAATCACACAATATATACAAAATGTAAAAACAATATATAATCAAATTAGTCCTGAGTAATAAGGTCATATAAAAATTATTGTCCATAGCATCACCTATACAAGAATTACTTTGAGTTGTTTTTGAATGCAACTTGTTCAAACTTCTAAGAAAATAAATAAACACGCATATCCTGGTTTTAGAAAACCATTTTTTTTTTTTTTTTTTTTTTTTTTTTTTTTTTGTGAAAGTGTAATAAACATGAATACAAAACAAATAGTTCTAGAATTGAATTTTGTTAAACTATGTACTAAAGCTGGCTGGGTTTAATACAGTAGCAAAACGTTGATGCGTAATTAGAACATACGCATTAAAAGACTGCATTAAAATTTTGTTAAGTCTTCTTCGAGTGAAATATCCTATGCTGACAGAATCTGGAATCTGTACAGTTTTCATAGTTAATCTATTGGTTATGACAAATGAAGAACATAGAAAAAATAATTTACAATGAGGTAAAGCTGAAACTGTAATGTTTTCCACTGAAGGTGTTGAAAAATCGTAGTATGATGGACACAATGATAAACTTATTATGGGTATCGTAACACAATCACCACCAGAAGTTATTTCTAAGTAAACCCGAGTGCATTTAGAATTTCTTTGACGATACAGGTAGTAAACAAGTACTGATAAAAGCACAAGTACTAAACAACTTAGTATAACAGAAGCATGTAGCCATGTAAATTCTGATGTTATAAACTTTTCAATAACTGAAATATCATTTGGTGCAGGTGTTTCAGTAACTTTATGGTAAATAAATGATGGGATGCTGTCTGATTTTGATTTCACAACTTGTTGCAGTACTAAGATGGCAGTTGCCATTCGACGAAATTTCAAAAACATGAATATAAAAAATAGAAATGTAACTGATGCTATTCCTAGAGCTACAAAAATCAAAATGGCGTTTAAATCAGGCCACTCAGATTGTAATTTAATTTGACCATATAAAAGTGGTTCTGTTAAAGATTTAAATATTAGGGAATCATTTCTTGCTGCAGCAGACATTTTCTTTAAACTTAAATGTACTTCGTGGTCTGCAGCTAAAATATTAGACATATTATGAGAATAAAATTTAAAATCTGGTATTGTCATACTGATTTGATTTGAAAATAAAGAATCTCCTAAGATAGTTCTTAACTTATTTTCATTGAAAAATTCTTGTAAAACTGCTAAATTAATTGGATGAAACACTGACAATTCTGAGGTCTTGTTGTAACAATTGACCAGTCTGGGAGGTAGATATAAAGATACTGTAGACAGTGAACACTTGCACGGTAACTGAATAACACAGAACTTGCAACCAGGTAAAGTGGTTTGTTTACCTGGGCAATTAAGTGCAAGTGAATCACTTTGATACACCAATACTGACGTGGAACTCAATTCAATGATATCATGGGTCAAATGGTTTTTTAAAAAACGGAAATCACAGAATTGTGAAACCTGGTTGATGTCGTTATTGAACAATCCAATAGTGCATTGTGGAACATGCGTTGGTATGAGTGCCTTGTTAAAATTGCACGTGATTATTGATTCATGCTTGCAGTTACTTAGTTCCTTAGCTGAGATATGTAAATAATAGTCATGCTGGTGGGTTATAGCAAAGAAATCAGGTAGATCTAGTAACTTAGTTGCATGCTTGAGAGAATTATTCACAGGAACAGGAAGTGACAATATCTTGTAAAGACGAAGAGGGTGAGTGAGTGAAGATATAGGAAAACGAAGGGTAATGAAAAGTTTAGAGTGGTTACGCATAAACATGAAATTTGAATTAGTATAGTAATAGGATGGGTGGGGTTGTGTTAAGTAGAATCCAGAGTATGAATTTGTTAAGATAGTTTGGATTTTGTGCAGAGCTTGTGTTAAAGTATGTTTTGGCAATAAGAATGGTGAGATCCGCCCTTCGACCAAACTTTGGACTGCTGCCTGAAACTGGTCCACTTTGCTTCTGAGCATGTTGCCTTTGTTAGTGAGCTCTGTTAGTAATGTGGTGGTGTTAAGGAAAAAACTTTGGGTGTTCTCTAATGACATCTGAAATTTGTTTGCAATGGCTAGAATTTCTACTGAGTTTTTTTGAATTCCATCTATCAGATTGGTTGTTCTTTTGTCAACCAGTGACATAAATGAAGACAAGTGGTCTCCATGTTGCTCTAAAGCCCTAGCCATTAATCTTGTTCTTTTATTTATTTCATTTATATGGCTAGCCAGTAAATTTACATCTCCATGGTTGCAGTACCAAATAAACCTTTAGCTAATGAGCCTATAAATGGTAAAATGAGCGTGCATTGCGCTTTTTAAATAATATATCATTTTGGGGAATTAATGTTTTAACATTCTAATTGACTCTATTAAATGAATTTTGTAGTGTCCTGTAAATGGTGAACAAAACTGATAATAGAATTGAAATAATTACATTGAGTAGAGTTTTCACTACAAAAACTAATGTTTGGTAAACTGAAATGTTCAGGTAATGACACCTTGAATGTGTGTAACCATGACTCCTTAGCTAAATACATTTTGGCTTCTTCTTTAAAAATCACACCATAATTAATTCTTTGTATTATGTCTGTTTCTTTGGTTGTCATGGCACCAACTGATACACCACAAAATGACCATCATAAGAGTGTACACCAAAACTTGCTGACCAAGCCCAAAATTGCCTACAAAATATTGAAAATCTTTTTTTAAGAAAGTAAAAAATACAGATGTGATGAAAGTCATTTGAATGCATGTCGCGATCATACATTTCTAGCACTAATTACAACAGACAAGCTGTTGAGGATTGACTTTAACACATCAGAATTTCCCAAATAATGAAAACAAAATATAACTATTGTCAGCACTGTTTTATTATGTTACACAAATATGAAGATTGTTAAACCTTGTGGATTATTTTGTCATTGCATGTGTGTACAGGTATATGGTGCGACACCTATTCTATATTTGGCTGTGATTTGATCAAAATAAATGAGTGCATACTTAAAATATGGGCACGTGTTCAAAAGTATTTAGTTTAATGCTTATGAGTCCTAACTGGAAACATTTAAAATTTATGATTCTTAAGGAAAAACTAAAGATTGTCATCTTTAACCTTTAAATGTAGCAGCAAATTTTTGATTTATTTACTGTTAATATATTTAACTACACATAAAGGTACTCAGATTCTTCTTTTCATAATTGACTGACGTTTTTTTCCTTTTTGTGTATATTTTAGATTTATTTCATGTAATAAATCTTGATCGAAACTTGAGTTAGGTTCCCAAGTTCGAGTTCCATCTTGCCATTCGACTCTCATAAGTCTTTGACCATTTCGAAAAACTCCTCTTTTTATTTGTTGAAAACCAAATTTCTCAT
This sequence comes from Mytilus coruscus, assembly GCA_017311375.1. Lineage (NCBI taxonomy): Eukaryota > Metazoa > Mollusca > Bivalvia > Mytilida > Mytilidae > Mytilus > Mytilus coruscus. Next base: position 5,166,843 of record CM029597.1, on the reverse strand, counting down.
TTCTATTTTGGTTACTATGATTATCTACTTGACTATTAGGTGGGTCCTTGTTTGGTTCAATAGCTATTTGTTCAGTATCTTCATTTTCAACTTGATTTCTAACCTGTTCATTTTCCACTTCATTGTCAATTTGAGGCGGCTGCAAATCATGCTCATTTTGATTTAAACCTTCATCATTTTCAATTTGATCTTGGGGATTTATATATCTTTGACGGTGAATATTTGGGTCATAATAGCGCCTCATATTTGTTGCATTAATCAAAGATTTGTGTACAGTATTATTTCCAATATCTTGTACGTATAGTTAGGACCTAGTTCAATGATGCGATAAGGACCATTTGCCTTGTCATGCAATTTACGAGATAGACCTTTTGGGACTTTGTTATTTGTCAACAAAACTTGATCACCAACAGAAAAATTTGGAATATTGGATTTAAGGTCATGCCTTTCCTTGTCTTTTGCTTTTTGTTGTTGGTCTCTTTCTTTTGCAATTGTATGAGCAATTTTTAAATTTTCCAAAAATCCTGCTATATAGTCTTTGAGATCACGACTTAAATTGTCTTTAGGTTCTAAAGCTACATCAAAAGGAAGTCGCATTTCTTCCCCAAACATCATGTAAAAGGGAGAGTATCCTGTTGTGTTACAGGATGGTGATTTTCTGTAAGCCATCATTACAAAAGGGATAAGAGAAGGCCAATTCGATTGGTCCTTATTGCAATACGTTCTGAGACAAGCTGCTAAAGTACTATTTTGGCGTTCTACTGTACCGTTAGTATTTGCGTGATAGGAACTTGAGTGGTGTTGTTTAACTTGAAACATTTCGCAAATTGCCTTTATGATCTTAGCCATAAACGACTGAGCTTGGTCACTAAATAAAATCTTTGGGCTTCCAAACCTGGAGAAAACTTCAGAACAAAGAATATTTGCAACCTCCTTAGCAGTTTGGGTTTTCATGGGGAAACCTTCAGTCCATCGAGTAAAAGAATCGACTACTAAGAGGATATGTTCATAGCCATCTTTAGTTTTAGACAAAGGCCCAAGAATATCAATGTGCCAACGATGAAATCTACCAACATGTGGCATTGGTGACAAAGGTGGATTGTTTGGATTGTAATTCCTTTTTGCACGTTGACACCTATCACAAGTTTTGATGTATTGTAACACGTCTGAATGCATTTTTGGCCAGTAATATTTTTCCAATAAAGAAGAATAAACTTTGTCTTGACCTAAGTGTCCTCCGCCTAAAAGAGAATCGTGGTAACTATGTAAAGCTTCTTCCCTTAAACAAGTAGGTAAAGCGATTTGTTTTATATGTCTAAGCTCATTAGGTAATCTTCTACACCTTCTTTGATACAAATGGTACAAAATACCATTTGAAATGGAATAAAATTTACTTTCAGCAACTATAGCACGATGTAACTTTTCATCTTGTGGAAGAGTGTTGTTTTGTAAATATGTGATAATGTTTGCAAAATCTGGACAATTTTGTTGTTTTCCAAAAAGCGAATCTGGATTATCTAAAGCTTGTGGTAGTTCTTCAATGTCTATGGCAGAAATTATTGGACAAGAATCAGTAGTCTCATCGTCATAAATAAACTCCGCGACGGTTCTCCAACCATCAGGTAGTTCATCAGATCCAGAAATAGAGGCACGATCTGTGTCAAGATCAGTATCGGACTCTAATCTGGAATCTGTTGTAGGATATGTTGTTGATACAGATTGTATAGTTGGTGCCTCAATATATGGCCGACGACTTAAACAGTCTGCAACAACATTGCTTTTACCTGGACGATGGATTATATCATAATTCAAGTCTTGTAACTTCAGAGCCCATCTTTCAAGCCTACTAGATAATTTTGCAGATTTCAACCAAGTGAGTGCACTGTGATCTGTTACCACCGTGAAGTGAGAGTTAGCTAGATAAGGACGGTATGCTTCAACGCCTCTTAATATAGCCAAACACTCCTTCTCTGATGTATGGTAACTTTTCTCAGGGCCACTCAAAGCTTTACCACCATAAGCTACTACATATTCTCTACCTTCATCATCCTTTTGCCCTAACACATAACCAATGGCCTTATCAGAAGCATCACAGGTTAAAATGAAAGACCTATTTGGATCTGGATAGGATAGAACAGGGGCAGTAAGCAGAGCGTTTTTCATGGTTTCAAAAGCTTGTTGACACTGCGGTGTCCATTGGAATTGTGCTTCTTTACGCAACAAAGCTGTTAATGGTGAAACAATGTCAGAATGACCTTTTATGAAACGACGATAGTAGTTAGCCATGCCAAGAAAACTCCTAACCTGTTTGACTGTTTTCGGAACCGGAAATTGACTAACAGCATTAGTTTTTTCTGGATCAACTTCAATACCACGCCGAGACATTACGTGACCTAGAAATTTCACTTCTTTTAAAGCAAAATTGCATTTTGCAGGTTGCAACTTTAAGTTGGCTTCTTTTAACCTGGTAAAAACTTGACTCAAATGTTCTAAATGTTCCTCAAAAGAATTACTGAAGATAAGGATATCATCAATGTATATCAGTAAGAATTTCCAATTTAGACCTCTAAAAACTTGAGTCATAAGACATTGAAAGGTGATAGCTGCATTCATCAGCCCGTAACTCATACGATTCCATTCGTAAACACCTGATTGGGAAATGAAAGCACTCTTATGTTTAGTTTCTTCGTCAAGAGGGATTTGCCAAAACGAACTTTTTAAATCTAAATTTGTAAAATATTTCGCTTTAGCTTCACCGAGAGCATCAAAACACTTTCAATATGAGGGAGCGGATAGCTCATAGGAACCGTTAATTTATTCAAAGAACGATAATCAATTGCCATCCTCCAACCTCCTGTTTTCTTAGGAATCATGATTAATGGGGAACACCAATCAGAATTTGATTCTTCAATAATTCCATTTTCTAATAATTCCTGAATTTGATTTTCAGTTTCACGCCTTACTTGAGGTGACTGCCTGTACGGATTACGCCTTACAGGCCGTGCATCTGGTACAGTTACAATTTTGTGTTTATACAAGGGAGTTTTCCTAATTCTGTCATATCCGTAGCAAAACTTTGTTTATTTTCATTTAAAAACTTCTGCATCTTTTGTTTTTCAATATCTGTTAAATCAGATTCTGATAAATCAAACTTAAGATCTGAGCATGATTTGCTGTTTGGTGTTTTAATTGATGATACTGATGGGTCAGTTTCATTAAAAATTTGAATAGTTTCTGTATTGACATGAGCTACTTCAGCCAGTTTAGTACGTGCCTTAATCCTTACTTTTCTATCAGTCGGGTTTAGCAAGCTTAAATAAGCTTTACCGTGCTTGATTTTAACTAATGCTTTTGCTGCCAAAATTCTGTGCTTGTGAGTTAATGACTTTAACGGTTCTAATAGCACTGTTGAATCATGTGTTTGGTGTGACACAGCAACACTAATTAAAGTTGTGATCGTTTTGGAATCGTGATGGCTTTTATTAATTTTGCTAAACCCTTTTTAATGTTAACCGACTTAGCGTGACAACATCGTTATTCTCTAAAATTTCAAATGTGTCGTTTTCAAAATTTAACTTAGCTTTTGTTTGTTTCAAAAATCTACGCCTAAAATTAAAGAATGGTGTTACTGTGGCAAAACATAAATTGAAGCACTAAAATTTCTGTTTCCTATAGTAACGGATATGTTAACTTTGCCTAGCACTTTAACATGATTGCCATTAACAGCAATTATACTTGTAATGTCTGGTGGTTCGAGTTTGTGTGTTGAGTAAGGAGTTCTTAGGAAGAACTGCTTACTCATTACAGATATGTTTGCTCCTGTATCGACTAATGCACATGTTCTTGTCCCACCCACAGAAACTTTGGTGGTACTCTTTTGCATCTAAAGTGGTGATTAAGTTAATTACCCTTTCTTGCCTATCTATGTGCCCATCTATAGTTTTCGTTCTACAGACAGGCCCGTGTCCCTAATCGTGACCTTGAGCTGCAAGTTTTTTATTCTTTGATATACAACATTTTTCAAAATGACCTAACTTTTTACAATAATTACATACTTTATGTGATGCAGGACATTGTGACCTTATTCTACAGGACTTACCCCACAGTACCCACAGTTCTTTGAATTTGTACTGTTGAAATGGTGGTTTGCTCATTGTTGAATTTGACTCTGTGCTGTTCTGGTCTGTGATCTGGTCTGCGGTCTGGTCGGTTCATGGCGGATAATGTTGTGTCCATCCTTGTCATGAGGCTATCCAGCATATTGGCTTCGACCGACTTGACTGCAGAACATACAGCGTGGTTGATGGTGGATGTAATGTCCTCCATCTGTGGCTGACCTGACACAGCAACAGTCATTTCTGCAATGGTGGCAATTTCTCTGAGGGCTTGCATGGTCTTTGACCGATTGGGGAGTATGATATGACACATACTTTTCTTGAAACCCTTCTCTGTCACTGAAATTAGAAATTCCTCAGACACACAGTTATTTGCATTTAAACTTAAAGCCCTGTCGATATATTCATCGACAGTTTCATATGCATTTGTCTTAATTCAGTTATCTTAACTCCTGCATTTAGTGTAGGTTTAAAACGTTGTAAAAAGCTAACTTTAAATTATTTAAGGAGGTTTTGTGTGTGTGTCTAAGGTATTAAACCATGCTTTAGCTACCCCTGCTAAGTGGAAAGGGAAAACCAGAAGCGCATCTGCTTCTGGCATCCTCTGGAGTGTGACAAATGTTACAAACATCGTCCACCATTCTAGTGCGGTAACATTACCTTTTCCAGTGAACAATTCTATGTTCACGCTGTATCTCTGAGCAGGGAAACCAGGTGGGGGTCCTTGAGGGGCTGCAACGACTGGAACATTGAGTGGTGCTGCAATATCTGCTGGAGCGTTGACCGGTGCTTGAATAATTTCGGCCTCCTGCTGACCTGCGGCATTTCCTGGGGCTGGCATGTCTCTTTCTATTACTATCTGCGATCTCAACCAGTACATATATCAATGAGGTACCGTATTCTTGATCTTAAGGGTCTCCGCCAGTTATCAGAATTGGGTTTCTGACTGTTATCAGGATTGTCGGTTTCTGGGTTGTATGGTCTGTTGTTTGACTGTTATGGTTGGACTTAACCAACAGCACACCTTACGGACTTAGGGGGATGAGTAAGGGCCTGAAAACAGTTAAAACAAACACAGTGAATTTGGTTGTAGAACTTGTATCTTCTAAAGCGCATTTGAAAGTCTGTCTTATAATAATATAATTAACAACAATATAATAGTATATGATACAAATAATAGAAACATGTAATTCATATAATTTTCCAATGTAAATGATCAAATAATATCTATAGTATACAAACTTTACGTAAATGCATGAGCATATGCATTTAAATTGACGAACACGTATGCTTATAATATTTCTTATAAATAAAAGCTTATTTAGCTTTCAAATATATGAGCAAAATGCGGACTAAATCTTAAATGTATGAGCATAATGCGAGACCTAATATTTGAACCTAACGGAGCATAAAGCACGTGCTGAACAGCATAAAATATTGAATATATAATATCTTGATAATGAACATGTATAAACTTGTTGAAGTCTTTTACCTTTCGAATCATATAAACATGGTAGAGCATATATTGCGCTTGTAAAAACTTAAAACTATATAAAACCTATTAACCCAAAAATAATCAATTCCGACAATGAGCATTGGTTGAGAAATATTCGAAATCGAGACAAACTTAGCATTACGAAACTAATCGTGAATATTCAAATAATATAAATATTAAACAATATAATATGAAATGGGGAAACTAGCTTTTAAAATATACATGCTTGCTTTGTATCAAAAATTCATGACTCGAAATAATATAGGGCTAAACGACAAGAATAGTTTACGATAAATAATTACTTATTAAATTAACCTACACATGTGAAAATTACGCATAAAGCGTTTATTAAAATAATCAATATCTTATCCTTGCGGAACTGACCTTAATTCGTATTAAGTATGAACAAGCGATAAGTTTAAATTATCATTTCCAACATGCGAGCGTAAAACTTAATTCTATAACGCGTTTAAAAATACCCTTGAGTACAGAAAGTTTGTGAAGAATAAACCAACCTTTTTTGAACATACATACCTCTATTTACACTGATCGAGAAACAACACTTTGATCTTAATTTCTTTCCTTGCAGAACTCATAGATAATTAACTTCAACTTTACTAAATAAAATGGAAATGAAACTCAACGAAGTTTCATGATTCAATTGAATAAAATAATTTAAAAAACATATAAACTTTGAATAAATAAAATACTTGACTCACCTGAAAACAGTTAAAACAAACACAGTGAATTTGGTTGTAGAACTTGTATCTTCTAAAGCGCATTTGAAAGTGCCACTTTTGAGACCGAAATTCACTTGTTCGATTTTGCGTTACTGTTTCAGGTTCGTCCAATCAGATTCGTTAAACAATCAAGCTATCTTAGTTACCCTGATATTTTGGGGTAAAAAGGGGCGTGGAAAGGTCTTTGCTGGACAGGACAAAGAACCCTAATTGACCAGGTTACCTAGACATGTGTTGTTTACACAACAACTTGTTTGTGTTTACAGGACAATAGAATTAGTAAAAAACATGTCTAATTGTGTCCACTTAGCTTGTCGCTAAACATCTTAAATTGATAAAAATAATGCCTAACAAAGAGAAAATCTAAAGTGACAAATGCCAAAGTAAATATCTGTTAAATTTGAACTTCTTATCCTAAATTTATCGAGAATATAAAAATGATTTCCTTCAACAATAATGAACGAACATAAAACAAAAATACTTTTAATCAATACTGCAGCTTCGAAATGGACTTTAAATAAATAAAATATCTTAAACTTATTCCTTTTTTGCTGAAAACTAAATTTTCACAAAAATATAAAAATGAGGTCTAAAATGACTCCATGACAACTGCCTCATACTCTGTTGGTCAGGATGAGGCTACATGTTTTATTATAGACTTCGTAGGTTCATACTCTGTTGGTCAGAATGAGGCTGCATGTTTTATTGCAGACTTCGTAGGTTCATACTCTGTTGGTCAGGATGAGGCTGCATGTTTTATTGTAGACTTCGTAGGTTCATACTCTGTTGGTCAGAATGAGGCTGCATGTTTTATTGCAGACTTCGTAGGTTCATACTCTGTTGGTCAGGATGATGCTGTATGTTTTATTGTAGACTTCGTAGGTTCATACTCTGTTGGTCAGGATGATGCTGTATGTTTTATTGTAGACTTCGTAGGTTCATACTCTGTTGGTCAGGATGAAGCTGTATGTTTTATTGTAGACTTCGTAGGTTCATATTCTGTTGGTCAGGATGAGGCTGCATGTTTTATTGTAGACTTCGTAGGTTCATATTCTGTTGGTCAGGATAAGGCTACATGTTTTATTACAGACTTCGTAGGTTCATACTCTGTTGGTCAGGATGATGCTGTATGTTTTATGGTAGACTTCGTAGGTTCATACTCTGTTGGTCAGGATGAGGCTGTATGTTTTATTGTAGACTTCGTAGGTTCATATTCTGTTGGTCAGGATGATGCTGTATGTTTTATTGTAGACTTCGTAGGTTCATACTCTGTTGGTCAGGATGATGCTGTATGTTTTATTGCAGACTTCGTAGGTTCATACTCTGTTGGTCAGGATGAGGTTACATGTTTTATTGCTGACTTCGTAGGTTCATACTCTGTTGGTCAGGACGATGCTGCATGTTTTATTACAGACTTCGTAGGTTCATACTCTGTTGGTCAGGATGAGGCTGTATGTTTTATTGTAGACTTCGTAGGTTCATATTCTGTTGGTCAGGATGAGGCTGCATGTTTTATTGTAGACTTCGTCGGTTCATAGTCTGTTGGTCAGGATGAGGCTGCGTGTTTATTACAGACTTCGTAGGTTCATACTCTGTTGGTCAGGATGAGGCTGCATGTTTTATTGTAGACTTCGTAGGTTCATACTCTGTTGGTCAGGATGAAGCTGCATGTTTTATTGTAGACTTCGTAGGTTCATATTCTGTTGGTCAGGATGAGGCTGCATGTTTTATTGTAGACTTCGTAGGTTCATATTCTGTTGGTCAGGATGAGGTTACATGTTTATAACAGACTTCGTAGGTTCATACCCTGTTGGTCAGGATGAGGCTACATGTTTATAACAGACTTCGTAGGTTCATATTCTGTTGGTCAGGATGAGGCTACATGTTTATAACAGACTTCGTAGGTTCATACCCTGTTGGTCAGGATGATGCTGTATGTTTTATTGTAGACTTCGTAGGTTCATATTCTGTTGGTCAGGATGATGCTGTATGTTTTATTGTAGACTTCGTAGGTTCATACTCTGTTGGTCAGGATGATGCTGTATGTTTTATTGTAGACTTCGTAGGTTCATACTCTGTTGGTCAGGATGAGGTTACATGTTTTATTGCTGACTTCGTAGGTTCATACTCTGTTGGTCAGGACGATGCTGCATGTTTTATTACAGACTTCGTAGGTTCATACTCTGTTGGTCAGGATGAGGCTGTATGTTTTATTGTAGACTTCGTAGGTTCATACTCTGTTGGTCAGGATGATGCTGTATGTTTTATTGTAGACTTCGTAGGTTCATACTCTGTTGGTCAGGATGATGCTGTATGTTTTATTGTAGACTTCGTAGGTTCATACTCTGTTGGTCAGGATGATGCTGTATGTTTTATTGCAGACTTCGTAGGTTCATATTCTGTTGGTCAGGATGATGCTGCATGTTTTATTGCTGACTTCGTAGGTTCATACTCTGTTGGTCAGGATGAGGTTACATGTTTTATTGCAGACTTCGTAGGTTCATACTCTGTTGGTCAGGATGAGGTTACATGTTTTATTGCAGACTTCGTAGGTTCATACTCTGTTGGTCAGGATGATGCTGTATGTTTTATTACAGACTTTGTAGATTCATACTCTGTTGGTCAGGATGATGCTGCATGTTTTATTGTAGACTTCGTAGATTCATACTCTGTTGGTCAGGATGAGGTTACATGTTTTATTACAGACTTCGTAGATTCATACTCTGTTGGTCAGAATGAGGCTGCATGTTTTATTGCAGACTTCGTAGGTTCATATTCTGTTGGTCAGGATGAGGCTGCATGTTTTATTGTAGACTTCGTAGGTTCATACTCTGTTGGTCAGGATGAGGCTGCATGTTTTATTACAGACTTCGTAGATTCATACTCTGTTGGTCAGGATGATGCTGCATGTTTTATTGTAGACTTCGTAGATTCATACTCTTGGTCAGGATGAGGTTACATGTTTTATTGTAGACTTCGTAGATTCATACTCTGTTGGTCAGGATGAGGCTACATGTTTTATTGTAGACTTCGTAGATTCATACTCTGTTGGTCAGGATGAGGTTACATGTTTTATTACAGACTTCGTAGGTTCATACTCTGTTGGTCAGGATGATGCTGTATGTTTTATTGCTGACTTCGTAGGTTCCTATTCTGTTGGGCAGGATGAGGTTACATGTTTTATTGCAGACTTCTAAGGTTCATACTCTTGGTCAGGATGAAGCTGCATGTTTTATTGGAGACTTCGTAAGTTCATACTCTGTTGGTCAGGATGAGGTTACATGTTTTATTACAGACTTCGTAGATTCAAACTCTGTTGGTAAGGATGATGCTGCATGTTTTATTGCTGACTTCGTAGGTTCCTATTCTGTTGGTCAGGATGAGGTTACATGTTTTATTGTAGACTTCGTAGGTTCATACTCTGTTGGTTAGGATGAGGCTGCATGTTTTATAGCAGACTTCGTAGGTTCATACTTCGTAGGTTCATACTCTGTTGGTCAGGATGAGGTTACATGTTTTATTGCTGACTTCGTAGGTTCATACTTCGTGGGTTCATACTCTGTTGGTCAGGATGAGGCTGCTTGTTTTATTGCTGACTTCGTAGGTTCATACTTCGTAGGTTCATACTCTGTTGGTCAGGATGAGGCTACATGTTTTATTGCTGACTTCGTAGATTCATACTTCGTATGTTCATAGTCTGTTGGTCAGAATGAGGCTGCATGTTTTATTACAGACTTCGTAGATTCATACTCTGTTGGTTAGGATGAGGCGGCATGTTTTAGTGCAGACTTTTAAGGTTCATACTCTGTTGGTCAGGATGAGGCTACATGTTTTATTGCTGACTTCGTAGATTCATACTCTGTTGGTCATAATTCAATGCCGACTTCGTGTATTGCTAATACGCATTATAAAATATTTGTAAGTACATGTCCTTGACACGGTAATTTAATTATGACCTGTCAAAATGACAAAACGTTTATACATTATTTAAAACTATAGATTTTTTAATGTATTTCAATGTGACATCAGCGTGCAACAAACACGTGGATTTTTTGTTTATGTAAACCTCTATTTTGGAAGCCATAAAAATGTTCCAACTCATGATGAAATATCCATGTTCGTAACCCATAATAAAAGGTATATAATGTAAATTGTGGCAATTAAAATTTATTTATATCATCCGCAACCACAAAAGTTAATTGATATGATAAAAATCTTAGTTTTTTAATGTTTTCATAAGATCGGCTTTCGTCTGATGATCTATATAAATTTTTACCTGAACTTTGTTTAAAATGTATTAATAATCTTTATTTATCAAAGTCATAACAACTATGGGCATACAAAATATGCTAAAACTTGAAATGATAACTTTCTCTACCAAAGTCACCTGTAGTACCAGATCAACCGATATGGCAAGCCGTTTTTATATTTATTCAATTTTCAAGATATCTAATAAAGTTAAAAAGATATCTTTAAAACTAAACAAGATATCTTATAAATCAAATAAGATATCTTATATATTAAATAAAATATCTTATCAAACAATTTATAAAGATATCTTATTTAGATTATAAGATATCTTATTAATTAAAAAGATCTCTGATAAACTATATAAGATATCTTACATATTTGTTCTATTAAAGATATCTTATAAACTTAATAAGATATCTTATAAACTAAATAAGATATCTTTTTAATTAAACAAGATCTCTTTTAGTTAAATAAGATATCTTTTAGGTAAATAAGATATCTTTTAGGTAAATAAGATATCTCTTTAGATAAATAAGATATCTTTTAGATAAATAAGATATCTTATAAAGTATAAAGATGTCTTGCATTCTTTATAATAATGCTTTATTCCAAATGCAAGTGTATCTTTTAGGTAACTAGATATCTTTTAGATAAATAAGATATCTTTTATATAAATAAGATATCTTATAAAGTATAAAAGATGTTTTTCATTCTTTATAATAATGCTTTATGTAATAGTTATACACCGAGGATAGGTGTGTCTGGATAAGAAACCCCGACGGCCGGAGGCCGAGGGTTTCTTATCCAGACACGCTGTATTCTAGGTGTATAACTAACTTACACCATGCTAAACCCTATATTTCTTAACATTAATTACTAAATGACAAAGAATGGACATCATATTTATTTACAATATCAAACCATAATTTATAAGAATTTTTATATGAAACCCCACTAGTAACCTTACTTTGGCTATCTTCGTTCAAACTTTGACAAGTGAGTAGATTTATCAGATGTCAAAGTTGCTGTTTTGCATATTCCCGTTAAATCCATGCGCTAATATGGATCAGCAGGTCAATGTTGACCGTTTCGTGCTTTCTTATTTAAAAAATACATCATGCTCCTTGTATGCAGTTGTCAATATGGACGGGTATAAGACGGACGACATTTTGAGTCAAGCGTTGGATTTGGTAAAGAGACTAAAGATAAAGGCAATATTATAAACCAAAATACTTACCTGTATCAGTTTAATGAAGGTAATCATAAGTTACAGTTCTATATCCCCTTTTCTTCTCAAGTATAAACAAACAATCATATTCGGACATACTGAGCCTGAGGATAGTTGTGTCTGGATTAGAAACCCGACGACCGGCCACGCTCAACATACAAAATACAGATTGAATATTTAGGAACTCCCTTTTGGGGGCAATCCAGGGTGGGAGGTTCGGGAGTTAGAATCACCGTTTATTTTAAAGATCAATGCTTTAGAATAGAGACATATGACTGGGATCAGTGGCGGATGCAAGGGAAGGGGGTTCCGGGGTTGGAACCCCTTTGTGGGACGATCAATGTATTTGAATGGGGACATATGGTTGGAACCCCCACCCTTTGTCCTGGGTTGGGAACCCCTCTTTTAAAAATGGCTGAATCTGCCTCTGGGGATCAAAAGTTTTACCTTCAAGCAAAGGAGTATTTTAATGATTTATTTTTATTCAAAATAGATGCTCAATATTTTTTCGCTATTGGAATTTCCTAAAATTTGTTTTTAATATCTTGAAACAACTTGTAGTGAACACTAGTAGTAATTTTTATGTTCATGCTATTTAAAAATTAAAATAATCAATTTCTATTGTAATGAATAACAATGGACTGTGTTTTCGGGATGTAGAAGCAGGGTTTCCAGAAACCCCGCTCGTCACGCCCTGTGGTCAAAATCCATTGTTATTCGTAACAATAGATCTATTCAATTACACTTGTTTCAGAAATTGAAACTATGAAGTATAACAATAGAACTGGGGTGTAATCCAATAGAAAGTACAGCTTATAGGATATATATACAATCTTTAACACATGACATAGTTAAAACCGCTTTGTTCTTACAATGCTATTATCTGAATTATGCACAGCTAAGGTGTCGTTCGGGTTAAATAGGGTCACCCGAGCCGCGTGCAGATTAAATGATATATACCGACTTGCTTGGTCAATATCTATATATATATAACTTGACAAATTGATATGCATGCACTAAATCAGACATACAATCACAGAGTATGACATACATAGAAATGTTCAAAATAAGCAGCGTAGTTTCTCTGCTAATTTTAGGTATTTAGGATTGTTTAGTTTTTTCAATATTTTGTACAGATAACAATTTATCAATTTATAAGTAGAGGGGTGTCTCCAATAATTTTGTTTGGTATATTTTCCCCTAATTTCAACATATTTATTACATTCCAATACAAAATGAAATTCGTCTTCAATGGAACTTGAATTACAATAAGTACATAATATATTTTTCCTGTCAATATTTTAATATCGTCCTGTCTCTATATACAAATTATGTGCACAAATACGGTATTTACAAATATAAGGCTTGTCTAAGTAAATTTGTAAAGTGTGTGCACAAAAAATATATTTATATAATTGACATATATTTCAGACTTCAAAGAATGCATTTGCTTCGCATATAAATGTATCAACCAATCTCTCCTTTGATTGTCTCAGAAAAAGTCTACAATATCTATCTTTTTGACTTAGCCATACATAGTTGAAGCCATATTTAACGAAAATATCTTTAGTTTTAAAGTACAAGTTTGTTTTTTTTATAAGGGCTACTAAACATTGCATCATAACAATTTATCAATATGTAGTACATAATAATTTTATTCAATAGTTTACCATACTCTCTTTCTACACACATAGCAATTCTACCCTTTTTATAATATACCATATTATTAACAGGACTCTTTTTTTACTTTCAGTATACATTTCAAAAAATACATATAAACCATTTCAGTATCTGGTGCCTTATGATACCCCAAAATTTCACAACCATAATTCAAACTACTTGCAACTTTAAGTTTCAAATAAGGTCAAACCTTGGGATATTTTCTGCTCTTTGGTTAGGTTGTCGTCTCATTGACACTTTCCCCATATCTTAAAAGCTAAATAAGATATCTTTATAGCTAGATAAGAAAACTTTATAAATAAGATATATTTATAACTAAATAAGATATCTTTATAACTAAAAAGATATCTTACAAATCAATTATGTAAGATATCTTGCATTGCTTATAAGATATCTTTTAAAGTAAATAAGATATCTTATATACTTTTAAAGATATCTTATAAAGTATTTGATTAAAAGATATCTTTAAAAGATATAAGATATCTTATAAACTATACAAGATATCTTATTTAGTTTAAAAGATATCTTTATAAGTTAATAAGATATCTTATAAGGTTAATAAGATGTCTTTTAAAGTATATAAGATATCTTATGAACTTCAAATTAAATAAGATATCTCATATAGAATACAAGATATCTTATATAATTTGTTAGATATCTTATTCACTTTCTAAGATATCTTGAAATTGAATAAATATAAAAACGGCTTGCCATAAACCGATCTTGACGAGAATGGCAGGAGATTAAGGCTTAATATATGCAGTTTACCATCCATATTTCCTTTATGGAAACATCGCGCACTTAAAAATTTAATAATTTGATAGAATACAACTATCTCTGTCATCTCACCAAATATAAAGTGGTTTCTTGGATGTGCACCAATCAAATTCAAATATAGATCTCGGATTCTTTATCCTCTTATAAAACGACCACGAGATAGGCAATAGATCTGAATTTTAATCAGATTGGATGTTTACATACTTTGCCGATCAAAAATTACTCAACAAGGAAAATAAAGAAATTTTTCTGCATCATTATAACGCAACTCGAACTGACATTAAGCTAGACTGCATGGTCTTAACTCGCAAGTTAGTTTATTTGAGCATAGCAAATATGAGAAAACGTTTTTTTTTTTTTTTTTTTTTTTGTTTTTTTTTTTTTTTTTTTTTTCAAAACAACCACAATTCTCTGATATTTTACCTATCTATATATCTATATATAAAGCTATTAAACAAAACAATTTTACACAAGTACACGATTAAACAACTAATTATAAGGATGTTTTTTTAACCAAACTACCAAGTTTACACTGTTTGGTTATTAAAAACAAGTAAAAAAGATTTTACATTTTACTACCGTCTTATTTGAGTTCTATTATTTTACCCTAGCTGCTAATATAAAACTATAAAGAGATGTGTTGTGTGCCAAATTGCAATGTGACAACTGTCACCAGAAACCAACGGACGATGAAGTAAACACTATAGGGCACTATATGGCCTTCAACAATGAGCGAAAACCCAAACCGCATAATATACAGGCCAAAGTTCAATGCCGACTTAATAAGACTTTGTATAACAAATTGTTAATGGATTTTATTTTGCCTATACATTCGAACATTTTTGACGAAGGTACAAAAACAGTATACCCTCGTGAACAATGGTATTTAAGTAAGAGACAGAATACAATGTTACTACTGAGTACATTGTTCACGCCTGTACTAAAATATAATTTAGCCATTAAAACTCCTGCAGGAAAGGCAATAAAAAAAAACATATTTCAAAATAAAGAAACAGTTGGTCTTAACAGAGACATATAATACAATTGTATTATATGTCTCTGGTCTTAATAACCCATGTAGACTACTGGAAAAAAATTGATATCTTCATATCCCCTATACTTTATATAATGTAGTGAAATTTTGGGACGTTTACTGACCTTTCAGGATTCTGAAACGTTTCAGAAATATACATTAAATGTATTAAAGAAGCACTTGTTCCATGTTGAAGGCCTCACTCAAGTGTAACTTGATAGATGAACATCAATAAATTGTACCGTTCCTTTCCCTTTTCATGTGGTGATTGTATGTGATAAATTGATCGCCGTTATATATATCCTTTCTTTTCCATTACCTGGACATTAAATTAGCATAAGAGATTTATAATTCGTCTCCTTTAATTAACAATTTTTATAGCCCTGCACACATCAAAGGGTAAGATTTGGGTCTTAAATAGATGAATGCAGAAGGTTAAACAACTTCGAAATACTGATGGATTCAGTCGAGGATTATGCCAGGCAATGGAATGAACGCGAAAAAGAGGACGTAGATATTCTTTCTGAATGGGTTAAGGCTATATCGTTAATATAAATTAGAATTAAAAAAACTGAATGGGTCTATGAATACATATGCTACATCGATCTTTAAAGAACCGAATGTTGAAAAGCACCTGCCCTATCTCCATGACAAATATGTTGATGTCCCTGCAGATAAAGCTCCAAACAACATCGTTTTTGTGTGTAAATCACACGAACATAAACTGCTTGATACAGGAATTAGGTATTGACAATTCTCTTGGACACTCAACATATACCCCAACGACACTTACCAAGGAGGAAATGCCGTAAAATCATAGGTCTGTTCCAAGTTCATTTGGAATTTCAATCAAAAATAAAGAACTGGATCTTCCTGGACTGTATCGGATACCTAAATTACACAAGTGTCATTACAACCAACATTATATTGCTGAGTCTTTCAAGTTCTCCACGAAACCTCTTTCTAAATAACACTATTTATAAAAAACATCAATTTTATCAGCAATCAAAGCCGGGCTATCAAGTTTATTGTTAAACAACCTACTCTAGGGGCAGCGTGAATCAGATGATGATACATAAAAATTCCAAAGATTTTTTAGAGTACATACAATCTTACTATTTTTCCTCTTGCAATAGTATTAAAACAATTGACTTTCCTACCCTTTACACAAGTATTCCCCATTCCAAAATATTAAAAGACAAATTGAAAGAATTTGTCCGTTTTTTTTCATAAAAAAAGAACGGCCAACGCAGATACAAGTATCTTTTCTAAAGGAGGGATAAATAGTTCTTTGTCAAAAAACACTCTGATTCAAACAAAAAAGTTCTCTGAAACTAACATTATCAAGATGCTTAATTTCTTGATTGACGACTTATTTTTACGTTTGGAGGACGTGTTTTTCAACAACCAATTGGCATCTCCATGGGATTCAATGGTGCTCATCTTCTTGTCCCTTTATTCATAAAGAGTCTGACTTCACTCAGGATCTTCTTAAGAATGAAGAAAAGCTAGCGTTATCCTTTAATTTCACGTTCTGCTATATAGATGATGTCCTCTCACTAAATAATTGAAAGTTTGGTGACTACGTTGAATGCATCTATCCCATCAAACTTGAAAAGATATAGCTAATGTTACCTCATATCTGGACTTACATCTAGAAATTGACAATGAGGTCCTGTTGAGAACAAAACTTTACGACAGAAGAGATGATGTCAGCTTCCCAATTGTGAACTTTCCTTTTTTTTTTGTAGCAACATTCCAGCAGTGCCTGCATATCGAGTATATATCTCTGTTGATATCATGATTTTTCTTGAGAGATTCTGCTTAATAGGAAGCTATTTAACCAGAGTTCCAATTGGTGAATTTGAAATCATCCCTTTGAAAATTTTACCGACCCCACCACAAGTTAGTTGACCGATATGGAATATATGTTTCACAGATATTTTCCAATTGTCGTAACCACAATCCTGTCCTCTTTTCCTCAAATGTGACCTCTGACTTATCAACGGGTTTGTACTTACATGAGCAACACGACGGGTGCCACATGTGGAGTAGGATCTGCTTACCCTTCCTAAGCACCTGTGATGACCCCTGGTTTTTGGTGGTGTTGCTCAGTCTTTAGATTCTATGTTGTGTACTGTTGTTTGTCTCTTCATGGTTTTTCCTTTTTTTGCCATGGCATTGTCAGTTTGTTTTTCTATTTATGAGTTTGAATATCACTTTAGTATCTTTCGCCTCTCTTTTAAGTTTTTTCAAGATTAATCAGCAAAAAATACCATCTTCAAATGGTTCACTAATTTTGAGCAATGTGTCAATAACATTGCACCTCGTCTCTTAGTTTCATTGATACCACTGCTGGTGAACAGTTTGTCTATGGTCAGCATTTGCTGGATGGAAATTGCTCCTGAATTATAAAGAATCTGAAGTTCAGGCTGAATCTAGCAAAGTAGGCCATAGCTGATTTGTAATACTCTTTTGGTTGTAGCTTCCAATCATTTTAAAAATATCGTTGTTTCCAAACTAATGGTTGTGTGTGTGTCTGTTGGAGCTTTATCCAGAGAAATTCTCTCTATCGACAAATTTTATATATTTGATTTTGGTCATGGAAAGTACTACAAATTTCTTATAGATTGATTTGCTGAATTTTCTGGGTGACAAATTAACAATTTAAAAAATAATTAATAGTAATAAACAAATTTATTAACATGTACTAACAATGCCAATAGATAGGAGATACAACTTTGAAAACTTAACAATACAAAACAAGTGCATGTTTTAAACAGAATTTACAATCAGTACAACTGTTTTAAGTTTAAATTATGAAGTCAACTTACCAATTTTATTAAATTCTGCACTGAATGGAAATCTACACTTTATAATTTTATAAAATGAATAAAAGAATGATTTAGCTGGATGGCTGCTGTACCTGAGAAACTTAATTTTGTCAGTCTTAAATGATCAATGTGTAACATGTTCTATCATATATTAAATTTTGTCAATTACATAAGGCTAAATAAATTGCTTCGCTGAGCGCAGCTGGATACAACCGCAGATGTCCAACCCTGAAAAGTTGGGGCCAAAATGGACACAATATTCACGCTTGATACAGGTCTGAATTTGGATTGTAATTAAATATTTGACACATAATAGGTTTCTGATACAGAATAACTGTAGTCAAAGAACTTCAAATTGGTGATATGATTTAAATTTATATTCAATTTTTTGCTTTTGTGCAATACACTATGCAAATTGACCCTCCTCCCAAAAAAAAAAAAAAATTTGACCCCATTTATTTGCATTTGTGCAATACACTATGCTGTTGAATATTAACCCCCCAAAAAAAATTGTTTGAAGAAATTTTCTTTCAATTTCTGAAATCTGAAATGAGAAAAATTGTCCCCCTCCAATTTTTTTCACCTCCCCCTTTCCCTTATTCCAAAAAATAATTCTTTCCCTCAAGTTATGGTTAGTATCTCAGACAATCATCATTTCTTAATACATAATTTACAAGCAATGTAACGGAGGTAATCAAACATTTTTATTTAAATTGATTTGGATTACCTCCCTTACACTGCTTTTAAATTGTCTCAATTGTCCTGTAACCAGAAAAACCCTTGTTTTCCCCCCTTTTTTTGCCCCTAATTCCTAAATGGTTTGAACCATAACCCCCCAAAGTCAATCCTAACCATCCCTTTGTAGTATGGAAACTTGTGGTATAATTTAAGAGAGATTCATACACTTTAACACAAGTTATTGTCTGGAAACTACAAAATGCTTATTTGGACCCCAATTCGTTGGGACCATAACAAATTTTTATTTATGGGCATCGTTATATTTATATATATATATATATATATATATATATGTACAGAAATAACACACAAAGCAATTTTTATATTTTTTTATTACTGCAAGTTTTGATCTGATTCATCATTTGTCAGTTAAATTGTATATAGAGTTTCTTGATAGTTTTCACTTATTCAAAAGTTTCTTTTGTTTTTAGTCATTATATGTTTAGTAAATTTTGCATAAATATTGCCAGTAGATCAATATGACAACACTATTTTCAACTATAACTGACAATTTCTAAATCAACTTTTGACCATTTGTCTTACATTGTGTGTAATCTCAACATCCTCGTTAATGATGTCTGAACCGATCATTAAACAAAGATAACCTTCTCATTATGCAACAATATTTCTGAACAAGTCTGTCACCCATAGTAAGTGTTCAGATTTGTGTTACTCAATAACAGTCCAATCCAACCAAGATATGAGATTACAATGTTATACAGGCACTGAATAGTCCAGATCTTAACCAAACTTTATTCGTTTTCAATACATCACAAACAGTCTAAAAACCTATCTTCTACTAACTTTAAGCTAACAAAAGTACATGCTTTACTTTTCAAAAATATCACTTGCTTTTTTCTTTTTTAAATCTTTTTTTCTTTTTATATATTTTTTAAATAGTTTTCAATTTTTCAATTTTTTTTAGTTTATTTTCAAATTTTTATTTTTTTAAATTTATTTTCAATTTTCTTCAAAATGATCAAATCATATATATAAACTATCACTGAAAATTTCAGAGTTTAATACTTTCATGTTCTCAGAACACATAGATATACAGCTTCTCAATTTTATCTTCAGAACAAATAGTTATACAAATTCTCAAATGAAAAACTGTTTCAATATTTTTCTTTTCTGTTACAAGTTCATGATTTAAACCATAGACAACAGTTATAAAGAAAGAAAACACTGTGTTTGGCAGTAATAATGATAATAACAAAAATTATAATGAACACTATGTCATGAAATAACAAATAATTACAATGAACACTATGTCATGAAATAACAAAAATTACAATGAAGACAAGATGAAAATGAGACAAAAATAATAAACCATAAATGTTTTACATCAATGAAAATATAGACAAAAGATCAATTTTATATACAATTCAACATTAAACATTCATTGTTAAAAATATTGGATACTTTCCTATAAGTTTCCACGGTAACAGGTTAATCAAAAGATAAATCTCTATGCTCTGGTACTTTTTGGTAGCTAACAGGTAAAGAGGAATAGAGGAAAAGAAAACAGTCTAATGGAATCTATATAAAATATGAGATAGGAAGCAATGTCATAATAATTTCCTTAAATAAGAGAAATAAAATATAACAATATAAAATCCTTCTAAAAAATCTAGCTGTCCATGATTTTCAAATGAAAAATAAAAAATACCCGTATATGTCAACTTTATACTCCACAATAAAAGAAATAAAGCGAGATTTTTATTTCAAAATTTGTAAATGATTCAATAAAATCTTTAAGAGTAAAAATCTTCTGTTTCAATTCCTTACTGATCAAATTTTTTTAAAAAGGAAAAAAAAAAGGGTTGTATACCAAATGTTTGGAAATTTAATTCAAAATTATAAATTAATGTGACACATTGTAAAAATTTAAATGAAAAACAAATGTGAGGGGGATAGACGGATTATAAAAGTGTTCATTATTGGAATAAATAACCTATCAATAATGAGGTCTGAACAAAGTAAACTTATAATCAGTACACTAACTTCTGACAAAAAGAACCTTTAAAGAATGTAATCTGAACCAAGTTACTTTATAAGCATTACACTAACTTATAAATTTACAATACATTACATAAATACAATATACTCTATAAAACTTTTGACCTATTATATTCTAGATTTTTACTATCAAATTAAAAAAAAAAGAGCAAAATAGTTCTAAAATTGCAAATAATGTGTCAGATTTTGAAAGCAATTTACAAAGTTAACAAAGCCCTATTATACAGCCTAAAATATGAAATATTGTTAATATTAGATGAGTTATGAAATGAAATTTTTGTTAACCTACACTAGCTGTCAGGCCAAACAAAATATGTGCTTCCTGCCTCTCAACCAACCGAAACCTGAAGATTTTATTACCTCTCCAAAATATTATTCATGAAATAAAGTTTTGAGTCTTTTCAGATTTGTTCATTTTTTCAAAATTAATGGCAATAATGATGCATGACTAAGGGTGAAAGGTATAAGATTAAGGTAGTACTGTTAACCTACACTAGCTGTCAGGCCAAACAAAATATGTGCTTCCTGCCTCTCAACCAACCGAAACCTGAAGATTTTATTACCTCTCCAAAATATTATTCAAGAAATGAAGTTTTGAGTCTTTTCAGTAGACATTGAAGCCTATTTCTGGTGGATTATTCAGTAAAATTTGTAATAAGATTGACATATATCAAGTGAAGAACGTTGTCATAACATTGGAAATTACAAATAAACCACCATGCATGAGTGAATAACCGAACGGTTTGTGTAAATCGTGATCAGATTTGGAAAAAACATGTAATTTTTTCATCAGGCTGATGTGCAAAAAAAAAATTATGTCAAAGATTTAAAAAAAAATAAGAGCTGACCAACACTATTTTTTAATTACTGGAGGCAGAAAGCAGACATATATTTTTTTTACCATAGAACTGTAAGCCTATTATACAATCTGTTCAATATATAAGATTAAACATTGAACAGGAATGCCCATTGAAATATCAATCATGATAATGTCTGCTGCAGTTAATGATCAATGTATTAAAACGTCCTCATGATGTGGATTTCATTTTTGTCTGAGCATCTTCTAGAGACTTCTTTAACTGTGCATTTTCTTTCTTGAGTTTTTGAACTTCGGCTGTCAGTGTATTATTACATTTCTCTAAGTAACATGCTCGCATGGCTATTTGATTTTCCTTCACACGTCGTGCATCTCTTGAGCGTTTTGCTGCTACATTATTCTTCTTCCTACGACACCAATATTTGTCATCTTTTTGTTCATCAGGAACAAACACCTAAAATTAAAAAAAAATTTCAACATCCAATTAGGACTATTCATCAACAGAGAGAACTTATCTTTCTGTTCCCATGCATTGATTGGTTATTTACTGTTCCCATGTACTGATTGGTTATTTACTGTTCCCATGTACTGATTGGTTATTTACTGTTCCCATGCATTGATTGGTTATTTACTGTTCCCAGGCATTGATTGGTTATAACAGTCCAGTTTTGAATTTTTTCATATTTTGTTATCTTGGGGTTTTATCAAGCTTACAATATGGTTTTGCTCATTGTTGAACACAGTACTGTACCTAATAGTTGTTTACACATCCTTTGGTCTCTGGTGGAAAATGAGCTCATTATTGACTACAGACCATATTTGCTTTTGTTAAATTCACTAAGTTATAAAAGTAAGTACCTAAACAAATCAATATTTTATTCATATATTCCTCTTAAGTAATTTAAAACTGATCTCTTAGAACATGTAGAATTTCTTTCATCCCATCATTGAATATTTCATTAACAGTCTATAAATAATGCTAATACCATTCATATGTAAATGTTTATGATACTTGTAATTTTATTCTAACAAATCCCACTATGTGTTCAATAGAGCCATCTTTCATGTATCGTTATGCATGGAGTATAATTATCAATGATGGAGAAGAAAGTTAAACCTGTTGCAAGGTGTGAATTGTATGCTTTATGATTAACAAATGTCAGGTAAAATATACCTTTTGTGTATATTTAAATAATTGTAGCAACTGCGAAAGGTGTGATGAAAACACCTGTCAGAGGGACAGTTTGATTGTAATATATAGCCACCACTTCTAGACAGTGGTATAATTATTTCAACCAGAATATTGATTAAATTGTCAAACATTAAAGCATATAAAGAATGTATATAATGAAGAGAGGAAAACTTTTAAAACATTCCAAATATCTTAAAAATGTAATAAAGTTTTCCACCTTTCATCAGTAATTCTCTGACTTGAATTTGTATCATAAACAAAATAGATTCATTTTGAACAAAATGAATAAGCAAGTTACTCTTCTTTTAAACAAGAATTTTTTAAGTCTCTTTTTTTTCTTTACTGTACTTTTAAATTGTGCTAAAGATACCATAAGATATAGTCATCCCTGACAAAAATTTGGTAGAAATATCTTATAATTAGTGTGTTAGTGGTTTATAGACTCAACATGCTCAAGACTCATCAGTGTACTCAAATCAGAACAGTTGGAAAGCCAAATCAATAATCTAGCATTAATTGCTCTAAATTCCATTTGACTGCAGTAAAACTTTTTGGACAAAAATCATATTTGATGTAAATCATTGAATGGCAAGGAAAACTTATTTCCTACGATATATTTAAAACTGGGAACCAGTCTATCAAGCAACGTTTTGTATAAGGAGGTTACTATGGTTATTGTGAATGTGTCATTAGCGGTTGCTATGACAATGTACAGCTGTTTAATCATAATGACAAAAGCTTCATTGGAATAAGAATGTATATCAGTTGATCCCCAAAGAAATATTTGATGGTAATTTTGGGTAAAAATCAGGTCATTGATATGTTGATATATATCCTTGATTAAAAACTATTCTATTAAAATATCTTTCCTTCTTATGAAATGTAGGCCTACTGTTCATCTTTGACCTTTATGACAGACCTTGAAAGATATGCTGGTATGCTTCCTTGTGATATATGAAAGTCCATGAACATACCTTTGACATATGACTTTTATGCCCCCGCAACTGAAAGTTGGGGGCATATTGTTTTACCCTGTCCGTCCATATGTCCGTCTGTCCTTCCGTCCGTCCCATTATGGGTATATAGCTATTCCAGATAACTCCTCCTACAGTTTGAATGCTAGGAAGTTTTCACTTTGCTGGCTGTTTGTTCATATATTGAAGGTGTGCATGCGGTCAGGGTTTTGGTTTTTATTAATATTTGCTCTTTGGGAGATAGTTGAACTTTGTCATTTTTGGAGTATATACTTGCATAAGAGGTGCATAGCATTTTCAGATATCTCCTCTTTGGGAGATAGTTGAACTTTGTCTTTTTGGAGTATATACTTGCATAAGAGGTGCATACAGTGAACCATAGACCTATGTGCTCCCATGCTCAACTTTGTGTATTTTAAAGAAAGTCTCACATTGACTTTGTTATAATACAGTTACTTCAGAGTGGAGTGTGGGGGCATCACTTTGTCTAGTTGAAAACTGTCTCCAATATTTGTATTGACACCACACATTGTTATATGACATCTGAGGAGTGAAATTATCTGTTTATCCATCACGATAATATCCATCAATTAAAAGAAAACCTGAGCTATTCTGTGTGGACATTACTCTTTAGCTAAACCTGAGCTATTCTGTGTGGACATTACTCTTTAGCTAAACCTGAGCTATTCTGTGTGGACATTAATCTTCAGCTAAACCTGAGCTATTCTGTGTGGACATTAATCTTTAGCTAAACCTGAGCTATTCTGTGTGGACATTAATCTTTAGCTAAACCTGAGCTATTCTGTGTGGACATTAATCTTTAGCTAAACCTGAGCTATTCTGTGTGGACAATAATCTTTAGCTAAACCTGAGCTATTCTGTGTGGACATTAATCTTTAGCTAAACCTGAGCTATTCTGTGTGGACATTAATCTTTAGCTAAACCTGAGCTATTCTGTGTGGACATTAATCTTTAGCTATCTCACCTTTCTTGATTTCTTAATCATTGGCTGTGGTTTAAGTTCATCTTCTGAAAAATGTCTTGCTTTTGGATCAAATGTTTCTTCTCCTAAAATTAAACAACATATACATGTAAATTAAACGTAATTGAAATTGATAATGGTAAACAGCTCAAATCTTTACAGATATTAATTTTGTACTAATGGTAAACAGCTCAAATCTTTACAGATATTAATTTTGTACTAATGGTAAACAGCTCAAATCTTTACAGATATTAATTTTGTATTAAGTAACTGATGATATTGATAAGGGTACATGTAAATACATGTCAAAACTTAAAATTATATTAAAGCTGAAAATCATACTTTTATTGTATCATATGAATGTTATCAAGTCATGCACAAAATAATAAAGTTAGTACAATGTATGATGTTTATAGTATGATGTATAAGATATTTTACAGTTGTTGAATGAACAAAGTAAAAGACAGTTAAAATACATTATTAAATTCTTATCCATTTTTGTCACGAAATTTACAAATGTAACAGTTCATTTCTAACATCCTTCAAAGTTGACAGGAGGGTGATGCCCATGTTGGAAAAGGGGAAATTACAAAATCTAATGTTAAATTTGAGTTGACGGAAGTGGGATGCCCACGTTGGAAAAGGGGAAATTACAAAATCTAATGTTAAATTTGAGTTGACGGAAGTGGGATGCCCACGTTGGAAAGGGGAAATTACAAAAATCTAATTAATCTTGTAATGTAATGTACTGAAGTCTTAGGAAAATTGCCAATGGTCTATTTGCCATTTCATTTATTGACCCTGTAATTTGAGATACATTTTTACAAGTTGTTTCCCTTAGGACGGGCATAATTTTTCTTTGAAAATTTATAGCCAACTGAAAGAGCAAATTTGTCTGTACAGTGACATATAGTTGCTTATATCCACTTCATTTGAACTCTAGTTGATAGTTGTCTCATTGGCAATCATACCACATAGTACATATCCTTATTATATAAAATGAATGTAATCTTTAAATATTAAAATCTTTTAAGCTAAAAACTGTTGATATTAAGTCATTTTCATCAAAATTTGGTTTAAACGCCTATATACATGCATCACTTTCATTTTATCATGAATGAGCTGCAGCCCATTTTGTTCAATTTAAAACCAGCTACATTTGGCATAAGGAAACAACAAGTGTTTAAAGTGTGTAATAACAGAATCCAGTCGGTAATGGCAAATAAACTATTGATGCCTTTTAACATTTGTTTAATTTTATGTATGGAAGTTTTTGCAAATTTATATATCTTAACTTCCTCTTTTTCCAGGCAAAATATTTTGACCAGTATGTTGGTCAATAATTTTTTTACCTGGGACATTGACCAATTCTTGTTCCCCCTCATCAATGGTAAAATCTATTTCTACTACAGGGGAACACCTTTCTTCATTCTGTATGACTACAACACAGGAATATCATCTTGTTAACATAATTCTATAGTTTAAAAAATGTGCTGCCCTCCAATCAGACAAGATGTCACTTTGCTGAATCATACATTAATTGTATAATTCCACAGAATCAAATGGCATCTTGCTTTTTGAAGTTACTCAAACAAAAAAAGAAACATGTCTGAATAAGAAACCTTTATAAATTGACTTTCTAACCTATGCTTCATTTGTACTTTTTTAAAAAGAAAGACACATGGCTACTTCAGACCCATAAACATTATGACATCAATTCAAGTAAGTCATAATTGGTTAATCTATCTAGAATCAATAATAATCAAAAATAAAATGCTAAGGCGAACAAAAACAAAATCTGTGTTTACAGTTACCCAATCAACCCTATACATGTATTTTACCACCAAACCCGGAAAAAACTAGGAAAAAAGAATAATTGAGTTATTTTTCTTGGCTTGCATTTCGTGCATGTGAACAAAATTCCTCCGTTTTGTAATCTGTATTAAAAGATTGAGCACTCCTGATAATAAATATTTTTATCTCAAGTCACAGATTTTTTGTTTTTACTGTATTTATTAGATTTATGAACTCTTCTTTCAACTATTAAGGTACAAAATGTATAATAAACACTGCCAAATGTAACTGTAGGATCATTGTTATTCCTCAACAAGAGAAAATAGAAAATAAAATAAAATTGAAATACCCCCAACCAACCCTTTTTCACAGATTAACTGTAAACACTCATGTTTCTTTTTTGGCCTTAAAAAATCTTTTCCATATATATAACTGTCATACATGTTAATCAGCCATTATAGACCATTGTCGTCCCCAAAGACACCTAATTATTAAATCAATATACTACAAGTGTATATGAATGTATTAGATGGTTTCTTTTTCAGACATTGTCATGATTTGACAATAATGAAAGGATCATCCAATTTAATTTATTTAGTTTTGTCTCTGGTGGTAATCCTTCATTATTGCTAGAAAAATCAAAAGTGAAAGCTAAAACAATCCAACTTAGATTTAAAAGATTTGGTTAAATATAAACAAATCTGTATGCTCATCAATGCATTAATTAAAAGTAACTTTGTTCATTTTAAAAGGCAAAATGTGCAAATACGAAAACAATCCATATTTACAATAAACAATAATAAACATACATGTATATGTATGTATATTTAGATAAATGTATGTATTTTGAGCTTTCTAAATCTTTCAACTCTATGGACTGTTTTAGCTACAGATAATCAATGAAGGAAAGAGAAAAGGTTCAGTATAAAACTGACCTGGTACCGTTGATAAGATCACATCTTGTTCGGAGACATTGAATTCAATGTTTATATCTAACGGACTACCACATTCAACAACATCTGCCTTTTTTATGGTCTCTGAAATTCACAGCAAATCATGTGTTACTATGGAAACAGATTTATTGATTTAATAATTTGTTTGTTTTCTTCAGTCTGTAGATTTTTAACCATTTATATCAATTATTGTATTTATCTGTATTAAGTATATTATGTGTTAAAAGCACAAATACTTCTGTTGATATCAATAACAATGTTTCTCCTACTGTTTGGTGTGAGAGACTTTATATTTCCACTCAAGTTAGTTTTATTTTAGATTTTCAACATCGGACATGTTAGAGCTGTATAGCAACCATGTTAAAATCTTAAATTCAACTTTCTTAAATGGAGAAATTTGAAACCCACCAGCAAACAAAAGATGACTATGTTTCTCTAGTATATATTTTTCAGTCTTTCAATTGTAAAACCTGTGATGAGATTTAACTACAATGGCAAAGTGGTGCCAACGAAGCTAGCCTGTTATCCTAATGATTTAACTTAACTACCAATCAAAGCAACTGAAAATGCAGGTCTTTTGCTTGAGACAATTTAACTCACGCATGAATAAAATAATTTTAAAATGAATTAAATCAATATCCTGTCTTACAAATCTGTGATTAGTCTGTACTTATCCTAAATACATGTACTATTACATTTGTATATGTACATGTATAGCATCCTATATTGTCACGGTTGGTCATGTTAAGAATTGCTGAAATACACATTATTTGTTGTATATTCAGTTTGATGTTTCTGGCCAAACGAAAAAAAAATCCATATTTACAATAAAGAAAAATAAACATACATGTACAAAATGTATGTTGTTTTAGCTTTCTATATCTTTCAACTCTATAGACTGTTTTAGCTACAGGTAATCAATTTAGGAAAGAGTAAAGGTTCAGTATAAAACTGACCTGGTACCTTTGATAAGATCACTTTATTTATTGTATATTCAGTTTGTTTGTTTCTGACCCTTCACTTTCAGGGTCTACCTAAATGTGAATGTACATGTACCAATTTTAAATTCATGTGGACATTCACGTACATGTTACTTTGTGATTGGAAGTAAATATGTGTACATGTACATGACCTACCATTTCATACAATATTGATGTGTAAGCATTTTTAGGTAAAGGAAGCAGCAAGCTTTATAAATTTTAAGACTGTATGTCAAATGCTTAACTGCCAAATCACATGATCAGATTCATTCAAGATATATTTTCCTGTCACATGACATTCACAAATGTTCCAGTCACATGACGTTCATAAATGTAACTAATCTAAATACCTTCTTCAAAAGACTCGTTTGAATCTGAATTGTCTTCTTCTGGACTTTGAATCTCCTTTATGTTGACTGTAGATGTGGGTGAAGAGTCGGACTCTTTGGGAGAAGAGAGTTGGCTGTCTTTGGACTTACTGCTACCATTAGAAGCCTCATTGAGGTCTACAGGGATGCCATTCTCAGATAAAAACTCATCTAAGTCCATATACTCTAAACTTATGTCCCCATCAGTATAGTCAGCACTACTCCATAAGTTTGGACCCAGAAATGCTGATGTTGGGTCAAACGTAGGTGACATACTACCCTTCTCCTTTGGCTTGAGACTGCCTCCATCTGAAAATACAAAAGTTTTGTACTACATGTAACATGACTAAAGTACAAAATGTTTGTTATTACTAGTACAAAACAATGTACATGTAGTTCAAATCAAAGTTGAACTACATTGTGATGTTAAACTTTGATTTGTTAATCCTTCAATGAAAAGTAGTTTTAAGGTGTAATCCTTCAATGAACAGTAGTTTTAAGGTGTAATCCTTTTTAATGTAACACCACTGGAATAAAAATTTCAAGTTTTGTGACAAATCAGATATTTATAAACCATTTCAGGAAAAACTAGACAAAGTGATGCACCCGCACTCCACTCTGAAGTAACTGTACGTATTATAACAAAGTCAATGTACGACTTTCTATGAGATATTATTGTGTCTGGGAGACACAAATGATGCCCCTGCAGATGCAAAGTGTTATTTTAAAATACACAAAGTTGAGCATGGGAGCACATAGGTCTATGGTTCACTGTAGGAGGAGTTAACCGGAAACGCTATGCATCTCTTACGCAAGTATATACTCAAAAAATGACAAAGTTCAACTATCTCCCAAAAGAGCAAATATTAATAAAAACCAAACCCCTGACCATATGCACACCTTCAATATATGTACAAACAGCCAGCAAAGTGAAAACTTCCTAGCATTCAAACTGATGAGTTATCTGGAATAACTATATACCCATAATGGGACGGACGGACAGACGGACAGACAGACAGACGGATGGACAGGGGTAAAACAAAAGCCCTTCAACTTTCAGTTGCGGGGGCATAAAAATATGTCCCTACAAAATTACATGCATTAATTATAAGTGCATATTTCACTTCTGGCCTTAAAAAATCTTTTCCATAACTGTCATACATGTTATATATAATTAATCAGCCATTAAAGACCATTGTCTAAAGACCATCATCGTTCCCAAGAACATGACCACTAGACCATATACATCAGATTTTAACATGTTTTTGTCAGTCAAAAACAATAAAGGGAAAATCATACCAACAGAATATTAAATGTATCAATTAAAACTATGATGTCATTAAATATAGCCAAATCAAGACAGACTCCTCTTCTAAATTTTGAAACTATACTTTTTCATTAATCATAATATCGTGATATAAATTTATTATTTAATACATTGGACTTACGTTCCTAGAGGTATATCTTATACTTATTATCATTATTAATACATTTATTATACGCAAGACAAACCTGTCCTAATAAACAGTGACAAGTTCTAAATAAAAAAACTGTCACTCTCAAGCTGTCAATAACTAAGTAAACAGAAATCAGTCTGTCAACATAACTGAAATTGTGTGTGCAGCTACATTCCAATACATAAGGTACCTAATTTGATAACTTATGAATTGTAACACGTGTTTAATTTAGTGTTATCCATGCAGTCTAACTGCCCTGACGTTATCATACGATCTTATCAGTGACCCTTGTAAGTACATGTGTACTTACGACTGACATGATAGACAGTACATGTATATTACTTATGTCCTAAGGGGGGATTAGACATAGGTAGTAACATTATGTACAGACAATAAAAAAGTCCTGAAGTTGAAAAATATTCACCCAATTGATATTCTAAAAGATGATAAAGATTCTAAAGTTAAACATGATAACAACCTCTTTGGTATGACACTTGTCCATAAAAACCATAGAGCTGTTTATCCACAAAACCCATAAGAACTGCTGATACAACAAACTCATAAGATTCACTGCTGAAACCATAAGAGCTACTAATCTACAGAGCCCATAAGAGTTGCTTATCCATATAACTCATTAGAGCTGATGGTTCACAGAACTCATAAGAGCTGCTGATCCACAGAACCCTATGATCTGCTGATCCACAGAACCCATAAGAACTGCTGATCCAGCTGAACCCATAATATCCTCAGAACCCGTAAGAGGGGTTCGATCCACAGAAACCATAAGAACTGCCGATCTACAGAGCCCATAAGAGTTGCTGATCCACATAAATCATTAGAGCTGATGATTCACAGAACTCATAAGAGCTGCTGATCTACAGAGCCCATAAGAGTTGCTGATCCACATAAATCATTAGAGCTGATGATTCACAGAACTCATTCGAGTTGCTGATCTACAGAGTCCATAAGAGTTGCTGATCCACATAAATCATTAGAGCTGATGATCCACAGAAACCATAAGAGCTGCCGATCTACAGAGTCCATAAGAGTTGCTGATCCACATAAATCATTAGAGCTTATGATCCACAGAAACCATAAGAGCTGCCGATCTAAAGAGCCCATAAGAGTTGCTGGTCCACATAAATCATTAGAGCTGATGATTCACAAAACTCATAAGAGCTGCCGATCTACAGAGCCCATAAGAGTTGCTGATCCACATAAATCATTAGAGGTGATGATCCACAGAAACCATAAGAGCTGCCGATCTACAGAGCCCATAAGAGTTGCTGATCCACATAAATCATTAGAGGTGATGATTCACAGAACTCATTAGAGTTGCTGATCTACAGAGTCCATAAGAGCTGCTGATCTACAGAGCCCATAAGAGTTGCTGATCCACATAAATCATTAGAGCTGATGATTCACAAAACTCAAATCGACTGCTTATCATGCTTATACACAGAAGCCATAAAAGCTGCTGTTCCACAGAACTCAAATGAGCTGCTGCTCTACAGATACCATAAGAGCTACTAATCCACACAACCCTTAGAGCTGCAACGCTAATCTACAGAACCCATATATAAGAGCTGCTTATCCTCTGTCTAATATCAATGAATATGTTTAATTTCAGTCTGTATAATTTTTCATTTTATTTATTTATATCATCTTATAAAAAACTCAGAATCAAAGAGCTGAAGAGCTTTGAGGGGAAAGACGGCCATTGTTTCTTTTTTTTGGGGGGGGGATCTTTTGATAGTCTTCATATAAAGAATGAAAAAAAGAACACCTAGAATATGTAGAAAGGTTGACAATATTGAAATCAATTGCTGTGTAATGTAATTTCGATTCCTTAGTTAAGGATTCAATTTCGACCAATGGAAGAGATCTGCATCTTCTAAATCATACAATTAAAGTTGAAAGTTAATTATCTAAAATTCAACTGAATTCTATCATTTAACAAATATTACAATATTTTTTGAAATTTTAATTGTGTACCACTGAACTGCAGGCTAGGGCCATTTTCCTTTTTGTGACAGTACTCTAAGATTTTAATTTTTTCTCAAGAAAGTGAGGACTGAAAATCTATTCAGTTTTAAATTTCCATTGGTAAAGTTCCCAGTTACAGCTCTCATCACAGGGATACAGGTACTAATAAAACCAATATGATTGATGTAAACTGTGTTAAGCTTGTTTCAAATCCTACATTTTGATATATTTGTAAATTTCATGAATAAATAGGTTTAAACTACAAAATGCAACATTTTTAATTATTTTTTTTACCATTACAATGATTATGTTGGTACACAAAATTTAGTTTTAATGGAAGACTATTAATCATATACTAAATGTCACATTTTAAGTGTTCTGATACATTAACTTTTATTTTAGTGGATTATTACTCATCAATTGAGGTGCTCCTGTATTGGAGGAAGATTCTGAAAACAGAATTTTACAGAAAAATGAAAACTGTCGTTTCTCTCCCAATCTCATGTATCCCCACGGCCATTGTTTACTGTGAAAGTTACAAGTTGACCTACAAATTAAAGCATTGAATGTTGATGTGTTTGAATCATCTATAGCAAACATAATTATGTTCAAATTGAACAAATACCAATTTTAAATTAGTACACGAACTCTGAGAATGATTTAAATAATCAGTAAAGGATATCCCTGCGTCTACGTAGTGTGGCATTCCAACAATGACGTCGATATAATGTAGGTTGGATATATTTAGAATATCTCGTCATTCTGATTTTTCCGGATTGTAAAAGAAACGTAAATAGTGTAAGGGAGAGCTGAAGATACGATAATTTCGCGAGAAACAGAAGGGAAATGTGTTAAAAAGTGTTTAAATCAATCTATTCATTTGTGTGTCTCCTTCTCATCAATCTCAGTAAGATTTTTGGGGGTGTTTTCCACACTATAAAAACAAAATGAATGACGTGAGGGGATGTCAGTCTGGTCAACCACATAGGGGATTGACGGCTTGAAGCCGTCTTTCCCCAAAAATGAGAAATTGTTGTGTTATTATAAATTTATTTTTCTATTTCTTAGCCAAGTTATAGTTTCCAAGAACCAGTTGTTTATTTCTTATTATTATGAACATGAGGTTATTTTGATATCAGTTCTTTTAGGTCAAAATTCAACTTTTTGATTTACTCTGAATTGTTCCTATTGGCACTTCATGAAAAACGGTGATATTTCTCCTCTCTACGCTAAAGGAGTAATTTCAGTAAGGGCCATATTTGGCCCCGATTATAAAGTTCAATGGTAGAAGATAAAATATGTTTTAAGTTGTCTTAAAGACAAGTGAGAAAGTAAAATAAAACTATTTGTGTCAAAGTTTTATTTTAAAGCATTGATTTGTACATCCAAACTAGGTCAAAAGAAGAGATTTTCACAAAATTTGGCCGGATTTCAACCAAATTTAAGACCAGGAAACATAGAGCGCAGGCGTCCACAAACTAAATATTCAAGTTAAACATGTAAAATGTCTTTACAAACATTGTTTTCAAAGATCTTTTTTGTCGACGTATGGACTCTATGTTTCCTGTCCAATAATCAATGGAAATTTACCAATTTTCAGTGATTTTTCGTGGAAAATAAAACTGAGTACTGTTTGTGACCTCATCAGTAGAATGCAAGAACGTAAATGTTCAACAAAAGGCTAATTTCCTATCTAGTCACTGTATTAGCTATGATTCATTGTTGATATGCAAGGGTTATAACAAGCTAATATCATGTATATACATGTATAAGGAATTCTACATTATTTTTCAATTCTTAAATTAATATTTCTGATTGGCAACCAATACATGTAATTGGCGCTTGAGACACCTATTTTTTAGTAAATAGCAGAAACCTAGAGAAATGTTCTCTTTTAGACTACCTACACCAAATTTATTTTGCCTTCTAAGCTATGATTTGTAGTGCCCATGAAATGAAGCATATGCATTGGTATGCAACACAGATGTTATGAGTACAGAGTGAAATGAAAACTCAAACTGTGTTGAAAATACTAGGGTTGATGCTTTTAAGATTCTTAAGCAAGGTTTTAATATAATTACAATGTAAAACATAATTGAACCAAATAGAAGAAGTTGTATTTTGACTCTATTATCGGCGGTTACCAGGAACGGGAAAATGAACAAAATCCGGAAATCGTAATTTTTTGGAAAATAAAAAAAAATTGGGGCGGGACGATTTCAGAGGGACGGGCAGGGATGAAAATCTATCAATTTAAATTTTAATTGGCCTTAACACATCTTGGTGTAAGTATATACAAAGTATATGAAAATGCAAAATAAAAAACTCAACTTGACACATTTTAGGTGTCAGACCACCAATAACTCCCTCTAATTTAGAACGTATGTAAAAGTAGCCCTACTCTGACACAAAATAGTGCTTTTGATGTCCTTGTTTACTTAAACTAACCAACAAATTTGCAGAAATGAAACTTTTGGTGAAAGAGAAATATATTTAGACCATTTTGAGCCAAAATTTACTTGTCTATGAGTTTGCATTAAAAATTGAGGATTAATGCGCTCCATAGTATACTTATTTAAGATTTCCAGAAAACCATGGGTTATTTTTCATGTTTTTGGAGTACCTCTTTTTGAAGGTCAGTTTTTTTGTTAGAAGGCTTTAAAGTTAGGTTGAAAATTGGCATGCAGAAAGCTGATACATGTACAATTCAGGATATACCTGGTTTCTATGAAGTTAAACTTAAGGTAAAATATTTAGAAAGCTGTGAAAATTGCAAAATTTGGTTGAACAGATAGGGATATTTAATTGGTGGTCTGACACCTTTCATCAGTAGAAAATATAAATTAATGTGTAATATAGTATAGAATAAATATTTTTGGTAATTTGTTTCATTCCTACAAGTTGTATTTGATAATTAAAAAATTCTTTACTTATAAAAACAAAACATATATGTTAAACGAAATAATACTTTTTTTAATAGATAAATGCCTTTTAATTTATATCAACAGACATGAAAGATATCATTGTCATACATCAAAGGGACATATATAATACATATAGACTTAAATGTCCCCATTCAGAATTATCTGAAGTTGGGAATTTTTTAGTTTTACGGAATGACACCCAGAAATGAATCCAGGAGTTTAACAGGTTGGGAACAACCCATCAATGTAATGACTATCTCTTTTATGAGGAGTACATTTCAAGTGATAAAAAATGTTTTTTTTTAAAATCCACTTTTTAGTACAATTGAGCACATATTTATATTATTTTAAGAAACTTTTCCCAAAGAACTATACATCCATCTTGTATTATATGGTCAAATAAAATGCTCCGCAGGGCGCAGCTTGATACGACCGCAGAGGTCGAACCCTGAACAGTTGGGGCAAGTATGGACACAACATTCAAGCTTGATACAGCTCTGAATTTGGATTGTGATTACATTGTAAATATTTGACACAGCATAGGTTTCTGACACAGAATGAATGTGGTCTAAGAACTTAAAAATTTTAAATTGGACATTCACCTATTATGGTCCAATATCCAAAATCTAAATACATGGTTAGATTCAGCACATCAAAGAACCCTAAGAGTTCAATTTTGATGAAATCAAACAAAGTTTAATTTTGGACCCTTTTAACCTCAATGTGGACAAAGTTGATCACAGGGCCCAAAAACAAAAATCTAAATACATGGTTAGATTCAGCATATCAAAGAACCCTAAGAATTCAGTTTTGTTTAAATCAAACTAAGTTTAATTTTGGACCCTTTGGACCTTAATGTAGACCAATTTGAAAACGGGACCAAGAATTAAGAATCTAAATACATGGTTAGATTCAGCATTTCAAAGAACCCATATATTCAATTTTGTTGAAATCAAACAAAGATTAATTTTGGACCTGATTTGGACCAACTTGAAAACTGGGCCCATAATCAAAAATCTAAATACATGTTTAGATTCAGCATATCAAAGAACCCTAAGAATTCAATTTTGTTAAAATCAAACTAAGTTTAATTTTGGACCCTTTGGACCTTAATGTAGACCAATTTGAAAACGGGACCAAAATTAAGAATCTAAATACACGGTTAGATTCGGCATATCAAAGAACCCCAATAATTCAATTTTGATGAAATCAAACAAAGTTTAATTTTGGACCCTTTGGACCTCAATGTGGACCAATTTAAAATCGGGGCCCAAAATCCAAAAACTTAATACACGTTAGAATCAGCATATTAAAGAACCCCAAGAATTCAAGAATAAAACCCCATTGAAATTGGTCAAGAAATAAGCAATTTATACAAAGTATCTTCTTTTGCACAATACTGTGCAATTGAATATTTCTTGCAATTCGCAATACAGTGCAATTGAATATTTCATGCTATTGCGCAATACTTTACAATTGACAATTTCTTGCTATTGTGCAATATTGTGCTATTGGATATTTCTTGCTATTGTGCAATACTGTGCAATTGAAGATTTCTTGCTATTGCGCAATACTGTGCAATTGAAAATTTCTTGCTATTACACAATACTTATTATATAATAATTTACACATCCTGTTTGGTGTGTATCTCCTGCCATATCATTATTATTTGCTTTTAAATATAAATCAGAAATAACCAACTTAAAATGGAAAATTTTAAAGAAAAAAAAGGAAAAAAAATCCCCCAAATTTTTGAACCCCTTATGATTCATCACCCCAAACTCAATCCCAGCCTTCCCTTTGAGGTATGGTACCTTGCAGTACAATTTCAAAGAGATCCATACACTTGAACACAAGTTATTGAATATTGTCTGGAAACTAGAAAATGCTTATTTTGGCCCCTAATTTCTAAACGTTTAGGGCAATTACCCCAAACTCAATTCCAGCTTTCCCTTTGTGATATGGAACCTTGTAGTACAATTTCAGAAAGATCCATATACTTACACACAAGTTATTGTCCTGAAACTAGAAAATGCTTATTTTTGCACCTTTTTGGCCCTAATTCCTAAAATTTTGAAGTAATTACCCCAAAATCAATCCCAGCATTCCTTTGTGATATGGAACCTTGTGGTACAATGTCAGAGATCCATACACTTACACGCAACTTATTGTCTGGAAGTTACAAAATGCTTATT
Organism: Mytilus coruscus; assembly: GCA_017311375.1. NCBI lineage: Eukaryota > Metazoa > Mollusca > Bivalvia > Mytilida > Mytilidae > Mytilus > Mytilus coruscus. The sequence goes on along the minus strand of CM029597.1, from coordinate 5,129,311 downwards.
TTGGCCCCTAATTCCTTAACTGTTGGTACCATAACCCCAAAATCAATCCCAACCTTCCTTTTGTGGTATTGAACCTTATGGTAAAATTTCATAGAGATCCATTCACTTAAACTAAAGTTAGAGTGCGAAAACCAATGTGTCTTCGGACGACGACGACGACGCCAACGTCATACCAATATACGAACACAAAAATTTTTTGCGGTCGTATAAAAATGTCCAAGAATTTTGTAATATTAATGGACTTATATCTTCTTTATCATTAAAAATAATTGGACCCCTCTTTTAGAAAAGTTGTTCCAAATATAATGAATTTTCCCACTTTTAAGTTAAAAAATATATGTTTTTCTTTTTTCTTTCCTACAACAGTAAAATGACCCCTTGTCAGAGGGACAGTCCCTCTTTTATGGGGTATCCCTCATTTGGGGGGTTGTTCCCAACCTGTTTAATAATAAATTCTCTGTGTGTGTACGGTATGTTAGACAAGTTTTGGATTGAGGATGTTTATCGGCCACATCTTATCTCAGGGCTGTGTCCATCAATAAGATTGAAGCTGAGAAACATGTCTCGCTTGCAAAACCATCGATATCATAATCTATATTAAATACAATACTAGTTTTAAAAAAACCTGACACATTATATCATTTATCTCAAAAAAATTAAACAATATCGTGTCTACCATTGTGATCACAAAATACAACAGATCTCTACCCAGTTATATTTCCCCAAATCTAATGGGGTTTTTTTGTTGCCAAGTAAATTTATATCCAATACGTAGTATTGAGACTGTATTCACAAATTGTTTGAGCGAGTGGTCTTTATCTGTTTAATATATTTCGATAGATACAATTGTGTTTCAAGCTATATATATTGATTTAAAAATGTGCATATTGTACCGTCCTTTTCTTGTAGAATCGCAAAAAAAATGTTATACAACACATAATTTGACCTTCGCCTCTGAAATTGATTTAATCTTACCTTTATTAAATTGTGGTGGATTTTGGAGAATTGGGTTTTCTAAAAGTTCCTTAAGACTGTAGCTTGTGTGTCCTAATCCAAAAAGTGACATCTTACTATCTTTTCAATTCTCAAACTGTGAAATCCAAATGTTAGAATACTTGTTTATGTTAGCCGACCACACACGTTTGACACCATGCAATAAAATGACTTCAGCCAATCACAAGACGAGCACTTGTCAATAACTACTGGTTACCTGTATATGAAAATTTATTTGATTCAGAGCGAAGGGTAAAAGGAAAATGGATAGATTTAATACGGTTTGGATCGGACTGAGGATTATTTGCTCCATACAATATTGACGTATGTCATTTTTCAATAAGAATGTATATACATACTTTATTATCATTCAAGATAAAAGTTTGTTTCCTTCTAGATTTCTTTTGATCGTTTTGTGTCGTTGGATTGCAGTCTCATTGACATCCTTTTTATTCATGAATACAAGGACCTATAACTAATCTTATATACGTCCTTGATGAATATAAATAATATCAGAAGTCCATTACTGTAACTGGTACTAACTGATCCTCGAAATATCTCGAAATATCTGAGGCGTAATTGTTGAATCTGGAGATTTTGGGTACCAAATTGTATGATAAAGAGCTACTTTTGTATTTTGTTAATAAGGTGAACTGTGCGGTCATTTAATAGCAATTCTATAGTGTGTATCAATTCTTTTTTTCTCACCAAAATCCACATTATAAATTATTGCACAAGTTATAAGTGAATTTTCGTCAAATTTTGTACAAATTGTCATTTGTACAGGCACTGTACAAATTATAATTTGTACAAAATGATAACTTGTACACAACATATACATCGAATAGCTGTACTGATCGAAATATATTGATATTGTGTGAACATGTATATAAGTTATAAAGATAGATCACTTTTGTCACAGTGAGTCTGATAATATCATGAAAAAAATCACTTTACATTCCTCTTTAATAGTGCTACCTTTTATTATGAGAAACATACATATATGATCTCTCTGAGAGCATTCTATTCAAAAGTGTACCGACTGCGGGGCCCGGCACCAAACTATACTAACTGTACTAGGCATTGTTAGGTGAGGGAGGGTTCCCTCCCCTAACTCACTGTGAGACTATATGATGTATGAATTAACGTTACATGAAAAAGCCAATTATTATTCTATCCATCTTGGATCATCTTGTATGGGAAAGGATTTATATAGACAGAGCCTTAAAATATCCAATTCATTTGTTTGAATAGAATATGATTTAAACAATAAAATGTTTGAATTGAATTGAAAGTCCCTTAACAAATGACAAAATCAAAAGCTCAAACACATCAAACGAATGGAAAACAACTGTCATATTCCTGGCTTGGTACTTGGTAAATGACCGCCTCGCGTATTTGTGGTGTCCAAATCTGATCAATTCTATTAATACTTCACGTTATTCAGCATGTGTTTATCTCAGTCCAGAAAGGTTATCGAATCTATTTTAAAAACACCCGATGTCACGGGATTATGAACTCTTACAAAGCGAACAGCAAAGATAGTCCTGTATAAGTGTCGATTCAGTATCTAGGCTTAACAATAAATACAAATATATCTTTATAAATCAACTCATAAGTACTCTAAAAGTTTTAAAACTTTGTGCTCGATCTAATAAATTGTCCTTTGCATCTTTAATCGAATCACGTGAACCGATATAAGGGACGTTGTATAACAAGTTTACAACTCACGTGGTATAACTAAGTTCTGTTGTACTCCACAATTCGTCTCCCATAAATCATGTCCGTGTCATAAAAATATTAAAGTGGTTAATGGAGCTACCATTTGATTTTTATGGGGGACTAGAATGAAATTTGAAAAAAATAGGCAGGACAGGAGTTTTGAGTAAAAAAAAGGCAGGATGAGATTATTTGCAAAAAAAAAAGGCAGGACGACAATTTATGTAAAAAAAAGTCAGGATAAACTAAAAAAAAAAAGGCAAGACCGAATAGAGTGAAAAATAAAAAGGCAGGACCGAATAGAGGGAAAAATAAAAAGGCAGGACAAAATTTTTCATCCTAGCCCCCCCATAAAAATCAAATGGTAGCTCCCTAACAGTAGACTGACCGCAGAAAATAAATTCAGCCGACAATCCCGTATTTCCCTCAGTTTAAATAACTTTCACACACAAGCGTCAAAGCAAAAAAAATATAATAGCCTTTCAAGACGTCATAATTATCTGGACTAACACAAGCTCGTGCAATCTAATATTTTATTTATCAATACTGCACCAACCATTCATCTTTGGGGAGGGGTATAGTTTTTCAATCAATTTTAATAATCAAAATCAATTACATAGACATGTATACCGAAACAAGATTTTTTTAACTCAATAAAATACCCCCCCCCCCCTAATTTTCAAAGGAAATAAACTTTTTTTCAGGGTCGTCAAGTTGGTTACTTATGCCTTATTCGTTACTTATTCATTTTTCCTTATTCGTTATACTTATTCATTTTTCCTTATTCGTTACTGATGATTCCTTATTCCTTATTCGTTACTTATTCGTTATTTATTCGTTACCTATTCGAGATCATTACTTATTCCTTATTCCTTCGATTGATACCCTGTTACTTATTCGCTTTTAATATTTTGCTCCCTTTTCATGATCTTTTTCGTTTCATTTTTAATCTCTGGTGTTATTATTGGTTCGTAAAGGTGACATTACCCTGTTAGCGCGTATGTACCCGTTTCAGCGCTCGACTATACCCTGTTACATATTCGCTACTTATTCGTTCCTTATTCGCTTTTTATTCGTTGTACCTTTCTAATGCTTTATTTTCTTTCATTTTCTTGTCTTTGTGTTACATGTAGCTATGGGCTCGGTGAGGTGAAGTAACCCTATTAGTGCGTATGGACCCGGTTAAGCGCTCGACTGATACCCTGTTACTTATTCGTTCCTTATTCGTTTTTATGTGTTGCACCTTTATAATGCTTTCTTTTATTTTCCTTTATTTTCTTTGGTGTTAAATCAGGGTTCGTAGACGTGAAATAACCCTATTAGCGCGTATGTACCCGTTCAGCGCTCGACTAATACCCTGTTACTTATTCGCTACTTATTCGTTCTTTTTTCATTTTTTTATACGTCGCACCTTTTAAATGCTTTCTTTTCTTTTATTTGTTTGTCTCTGGTGTTAGATTTGGGTTTGTAGAGTTGAAATAACCCTATTAGCGCGTATGTACCCGTTTCAGCGCTCGACTGATACCTGTTACTTATTCGTTCCGTATTCGCTTTTTATACGTTGCATGTTTTCAATGCTTTTTTCTTTTATTTATTTGTCTCTGGTGTTAGATTTTGGGTTTGTAGAGTTGAAATAATCCTATTAGCGCGTATGTACCCGTTTCAGCGCTAGACTGATAGATATAGGAAGATGTGGTGTGAGTGCCAATGAGACAACTCTCCATCCAAATAACAATTTATAAAAGTAAACCACTATAGGTCAATGTACGGCCTTCAACACGGAGCCTTGGCTCACACCGAACAACAAGCTATAAAGGGCCCCAAAAGTACTAGTGTAAAACCATTCAAACGGTAAAACCAACGGTCTAGTCTATATAAAAACGAGAAACGAGAAACATACCTGTTACTTATTCGTTCCGTATTCGCTTTTTATACGTTGCATGTTTTCTATGCTTTCTTTTCTTTTATTTGTTAGTCTCCTTGTGTTAGCTTTGGGTTTGTAGAATTGAAATAACCCTACAAGCGCGTATCTACCCGTTTCAGCGCTCGATTGATACCCTGTCACTTATCCGTTCCTTGTACGCTTTTTATACGTTGCACCTTTTTAATGCTTTCTTTTTATTTATTTTTTTATCTCTGGTGTTAACTCTTGGCTGAAAGAGGTGAAATAACCCTATAAGCGCATATGTACCCGTTTCCGCGCTCGACTGCTACCCTGTAACTTATTTGCTACTTATTCTTTCCTTTTTCACTTTTTTATACGTTGCACCTTTTAAATGCTTTTTTTTCTTTTCTTTTCTTGTCTTTAGTGTTAGCTCTGTGTATTTAGAGGTGAAATAACCATACAAGCGCGTATCTACCCATATCAGCGCTCGACTGATACCCTATTACTTATTCGTTCCTTATTCGCTTTTTATACGTTGCACCTTTTAAATGCTTTCTTTTATTATTTTTTTTTGTCTCTGGTGTTAGCTCTGGGCTGAAAGAGGTGAAATAACCCTATTAGCGCATATATACCCGTTTCCGCGCTCGACTGCTACCCTGTAACTTATTTGCTACTTATTTGTTCCTTTTTCACTTTTTTATACGTTGCACCTTTTAAATGCTTTCTTTTCTTTTATTTGTTTGTCTCTGGTGTTAGATTTGGGTTGGTTGAGTTGAAATAACCCTACAAGCGCGTATCTTCCCATATCAGCGCTCGACTGATACCCTATTACTTATTCGTTCCTTATTCGCTTTTTATACGTTGCACCTTTTTAATGCTTTCTTTTATTTTTTTTTTTTTTTGTCTCTGGTGTTAGCTCTGCGCTGAAAGAGGTGAAATAACCCTATTAGCGCATATATACCCGTTCAGCGCTCGACTAATACCCTGTAACTTATTTGCTACTTATTCGTTCCCTTTTCACTTTTTTATACGTTGCACCTTTTTAATGCTTTCTTTTCTTTTTTTCATTTCTTTGGTGTTAGCTCTGGGTTCGTAGACGTGAAATAACCCTATTATGGCGTATGTACCCGTTTCAGCGCTCGACTGATACCCTGTTACTTATTCGTTTCTTATTCAGTTTTTTTATATGTTGCACCTTTTTAATGCTTTCTTTTCTTTTCTTTGATGTTATCTAAGGGTTCGTAGACGTGAAATAGCCCTATTAGCGCGTATGTACCCGTTTCAGCGCTCGACTGATACCTTTTTCTTATTCGTTCCGTAATCGCTTTTCATACGTTGAACCTTTTCAATGCTTTCTTTTCTTTTATTTGTTTGTCTCCTTGTGTTAGCTTTGGGTTTGTAGAATTGAAATAACCGTATAAGCGCGTATCTACCCGTATCAGCGCTCGACTGATACCCTATTACTTATTCGTTCCTTATATATATATATTCGCTTTTTATACGTTGCACCTTTTTAATGCTTTCTTTTCATTTATTTTTTTTTGTGTCTGGTGTTAGCTCTGGGCTGATAGAGGTGAAATAACTCTATAAGCGCATATGTACCAGTTTCCGTGCTAGACTGCTACCCTGTAGCTTATTTGCTACTTATTCGTTCCTTTTCACTTTTTTATACGTTGCACCTTTTAAATGCTTTCTTTTCTTTTCTTTTCTTGTCTTTAGTGTTAGGTCTGGGTATTTAGAGGTGAAATAACCCTATTAGCGCATATGTACCCGTTTCAACGCTCGACTGCTACCCTGTTACTTATTCGTTCCTTTTTCACTTTTTTATACGTTGCACCTTTTTAATGCTTTCTTTTCTTTTATTTTTTTGTATCTAGTGTTAGCTCTGGTTTGTAGAGGTGAAATAACCCTATACACGCATATGTACCCGTTTCCGCGCTCGACTGCCACATTGTAACGTATTCGCTACTCATTCGATCCTTATTCACTTTTTAAACGTTGCACCTTTTAAATGCTTTCTTTTCTTTTTTTTTCTTTTCTTTGGTGTTAGCTATGGGTTCGTAGACGTGAAATAACACTATAAGGGCGTATCTACCCGTTTCAGCGCTCGACTAATACCCTGTTACGTATTCGTTCCTTATTCAGTTTTTTATATGTTGCACCTTTTTAATGCTTTCTTTTCTTTTCTTTGGTGTTAACTAAGGGTTCGAAGATGTGAAATAATCCTATTAGCGTGTATGTATCCGTTTCAGCGATCGACTAATACCCTGTTACTTATTCGCTACTTATTCGTTCTTTTTTCAATTTTTATACGTTGCACCTTTTAAATGCTTTCTTTTCTTTTCTTTTCTTGTCTCTGGTGTTAGTTCTGTGTATGTAGAGGTGAAATAACCCTATAAGCGCATATGAACCCGTTTCACCGCTCGACTTATAACCTGATACTTATTCGCTAATTATCCGTTCCGTATTCGCTTTTTATACGTTGCACCTTTTCAATGCTTTCTTTTCTTTTATTTGTTTGTTTCTGGTGTTAGCTTTGGGTGCGTAGAAGTGAAATAACTATATTAGCGCATGTGTACCCGTTTCAGCGCTCGACTAATACACTGTTTCTTATTCGCTTTTTATACGTTGCATCTTTTTAATGCTTTCTTTTTTTCTTTTTTTTTTTTTTTGTCTCTGGCGTTAACTCTGGGCTAGTAGAGGTGAAAAAAAATATTTTAGTGCATATGTACCCGTTCCGCGCTCGACTGTTACCCTGCTACTTATTCTCTTTTTAAACGTTGCATTATTATTATTTGAGTTTATCTGACAATTTTAAACGCTTTTAAGATCAGCACATGGTTTACAAACATGTTTCCCAAAGCTTTCAATGAACGTATAATCTATGCCGTATAATTAGTGAATTATTAAGTTAGTTATTTCGTTACCACAAATGATAAAAAATCTTTAATAAATTCTTTCATAGATACAAAATTTGTTTTGAAGTTTTGAATAGGTGTACGCATAGAAACCGTATTACAAACTGTATAAAACATCTTAATGTTTATGTTGACATTGCTTATAAAGCCCGTAATCCTCGACACGATCCATATTAATTTATAAATCCTTTGAATACACTCATTTTCGAACGATATAAATTTAGCATTGTAGGAAGATCTTAAGATAATGTCTTTATTGGGACTAACGTTTATTTTTTTTTAAGAAGTTAAAACTTAAAGCATAACTAAAAGTGTATTGACTCGGACTTCTTTTAACCTGAGTTTTACTGTGCGTATTGCTGTGCGTTTGTTTATTCCACATTGGCTAGAAGTATAGGGGGAGGGTTGAGATCTTACAAAACATTTTAACCCCCGCATTTTTGCGTCCGTCCCAGGTCATGAACCTTTGGCCTTTGTTAGTCTAGTGTGTTTTTAATTTGGGTTCATTTATATGTTCTAGAGTTTTGTGTGGCGTCCATTTCGCTGAACTAGTATACATTATTGTTTATGGGCCAGCTGAAGCCCGCCTCCGGGTTCGGGATTTTCTCCTGCGTTGAAGACCAATTGGTGGCCTTGGGTTGTTTTCTGCTCTTTGGTTGGGTTGTGGTCTCTTTGACACATTCCCCGTTTCCAATTTTAATTCGGTTGCTATAATACATTAATAATGATCAGTCATAATAAGGAATCATTTATATATAATACATGTATACCATATGTAAAAAAAAAAAAAAATAAGACTTGTTTTTACAGTTATTTTATTTGTGAATGATGTAATTGTCAAATATATCTTTATTTCGATAACGGCTGTATTGTGCTCTTCTCAATAAAATATTGAATTCAATTGAAATAAAGTTATGAACACTTATGGTCATACATGCGGTAGATATTATATTTTGGCATTACTCAAGGTCATGCTTTTCTCAGAGCTGTTAATGACGTCTTCACACATACTCTGTTGGGTACTGACTCATATTTTAGTCTGGGAAAACATGGTTTATTTACCAGTTGACATTGGCTTTGAACTAGCTTTCAATAACTGTGAATACTCCATGATTGGTACTTTGTGTCTTCTGTATTTTTGTTAGTAAAAAGTTCATCTGATCCAGCTTATCCTAAGCTTCTTTCAGAAAGACTACATATTAAATTTGTAAACTTTTACAAACAAATTCTGTACCAGTACTATGAGGATCAGTGGAGACTCCAAATGCACAACTGTGCTGATGGATAGCTCTGTAGCTATAGCAATTGCAAGACAAATTTTGGTCTTGAAGGATATCTTATTTTATTGCGATCCCCTGAGCGGAGGAGAAATTTTACTGGATTGCATATTTCGTCACATAGACTTAGTATTGAACAAGAGAGATAACATGGTATTTCTCGACAAAAACCGAGTATGTCTCAGGTCCACCTCAAATGAAATTGATGATGGAAAAACTTTTTTTATTTTCATGCACACCATCTTTAACTAGGAGAAACTGCATGTACTCCAAGATTAACTCACTCTGTCCTACCTAACTTTAAGCACTAGATTCCTAGCCAGAAACTGATCTGGCTACTTAATGTAGAGAATGTTGATATATTAATATGTTTGTGATCTGATTGTTGAAGGCAAAATATAGATCTAGCTTCTCTGCATTAGGCACGAGGATGACATGGTGGTTACATACACTCACCAATAATAATAATGTTCTTTTTTGTATTTATTTTATCGACAATCAGAATTATTCCCATTTATATTATATATATAAGTTATTTTCTATTTGGTACTATGTATACTTGGGCATGTCATTAAGAATAGTCCCTTGGTGCCTCTTTCAGTCTGGTCATCTTACAGTATGTTTCCGACCCCTCTGCATTAGGCACGAAGATGACATGCCAGGTTTGTGCATCTGCTCTTAATATTATAACCAAGTTGTCTACTTACATACATTAACATGTGTGTCTATCTCCCACTGTGCCATGCAGCACCATCCCTTGGTGGCTTATGCAGTTATATTACATATAGTAATACATTGCAAATTTATTTAAAGCACTTTTTCATGTTGGGGTGTGCCTGAGAAGGAGGTTTAACACTTGTAAATGTATATATGTGTAGTTCATTCATGTTCAAACAGCTTTTTCTTTTTTTTGTATGAATACTCGATTTTTGTTTTTTGTTGTCTATATAATGTCTTATATTATATCTCTTTATGACCCCATTTAATTGAGTAAAACAGCTTCTTCTTCTCTATACAACATTCCCTATTTTTAATACTTCACAAACACCTCAAATAAAATACTGCTGACAGAGATATGTCTCATGTTTTGTAATTTTGAAAATATAATGCAAATGTTGAAATTAAAATGGCAATATTTAAACAAACTAAACTTGTAAACAATATTGAAGTTTCAAAGTCAATGAACCATGATGAGGGTGGGGCCATATAATCTCCATGGAAATTGGACTTGCAAAAGCCAATACATCTGCATACCAAATATCATTGACTTAACATTAGTGGTTCATCTTAAACTGATCTAAAACTATGCAAAACATTTAAAGTCAATAGACCATGACTGAGGGGGGCAGAGCCGAATAATCTCCATGAAAATGAGATGTGCTAATGCTAACACATCTGCATACAAAATATCATTGATCTACCACTAATGGTTACCCTTAAACTGACCTTATCACAAACTAATACATGTAAACTAAGCAAAAGTTTCAAAGTCAAGAGACCATGACTGAGGGAGCGGGGCCAAGGCCAAACTATGTCCATGGAAAGGAGACGTGCAAAAGCTTATACAACTGCATACCAAATACCATAAAGGAACAGAGTTCCAATGTCCCCCACGTTGCACATATTTTATCTATCCAAGGTACAAGGGCAATAACTAAAAAAACACTTTTTTTGTTCTTTAAAACAATTAATAAATATCTTAGAGAAATGAAGGCTTCAGAGCAAATGCAATGCCATTTCCGTTATAATTAATTTTTCCAAGGGCATAACTAGTTAAAATTTTTTGATCAGCACTTATTTTCGAAAGTGTCAAAGACATTGCTGATATAAACCTATGATATAAGTTTCATAAAATTCTGGCAAGAATTGTACACATGAGAGTGCTAACAATGCAATTTTCCTTATAATCAATATTTCAAAGGGACATAACTCTTTTAAAAATAATTGATCGGCATTGATTTTCAAATTTGTCTGAGACATTGATGATATAGTCCTATAATATAAATTTCATAAAAATCTGTCAGAATTGTACACATCAGAATGTTAACAATGCAAGTTTCCATATAATCAATATTTCCAAGGGCATAGCTCTTTTTAAAAAAATTCATTGGCACAGATTTTTGAACTTGTCAAAAACATTGATGATATAAACCTATAATATAAATTTCATAAAAATCTGGCAAGAATTATACACATTAGAGCACTCATAAGGCAATTTTCCATATAATTAATATTTCCAAGGGGCATAACTCTTTTAAAAAAAATTGATCAGCACTGATTTTCGAATTCGTCAAAGACATTGCTGATATAAACCTATGATATAAGTTTCATAAAATTCTGGCAAGAATTGTTCACATGAGAGCGATAATATTGCAATTTTCCATATAATCAATTTTTCCAAGGGGCATAACCCTTTTAAAAATAATTGATAGGCACTGTTTTTCGAAATCGTCCAAGCAATGCTGATATAAACCTATGATACAAGTTTCATAAACATCTGGCAAGAATTGTACACATGAGAGCATGAGCAATGCAATTTTCAATATAATTAATGTTTCTAAGGAGCGTAACTCTTTTAAAAATAATTGATCAGCACTGATTTTCGAACTCGTCCAAGACTTTGCTGATATAAACCTATGATATAAGTTTCATAAATCTGGCAAGAATTGTACACGTGAGAGCGCTAAGACTGGACTGACGAACGGATGCCAGGGTTTTTCTATGTCCCCCGCAGTGTTGCAGGGGGACAATAAACTGACCTAATCACAAACTAATACATAGTTGACCCTGCCTGAAAAAGTGAGATGTAAGACATAAACCTTAATATTAAAGCAATGTTAGTCCCCAGAGCATGTCTGACTGGAAATGACTCATTTCCTTTCACTCAATTGAGCAGAAGGCAACTGGAAAAACTTAATCAGTGAAGTAAAACAGCTTACACGTATGCTAATCTGCAATTTACAACAAATACAAAATTTCATATTTTTACATAATTTATTTTTAAACAATGTAAATGTATCTAAGATAGCTGGGTGTTGAAGGAAAGGGTTAACATTTCTCAGGATGCACAACAGGATGGAAAAAAGTCAATCGGAACATCATTTTGAAATGCATATCTTCATGTTAGGATCTAACAATGCAAAACTTTCATGTAGACAATAATCAAATGCATATAATTTTGTGTGTGTCGTGAATTAACACACCATATCTGTTCTTTTTCATAACAATGGTAGTTCATAGTAATATAATGACGCATTGTGATTAACAAATTATACTGTTTTGACCAACGACAATACTGAAAATACAGATAAAGTGAAAGCCATCTTATTACCGTACCTACTCGCTTATTAGTCGGAAAATTGGGAGTAAAATTCATAATCCAGAGAGGGGTACCGACTAATAGACGAGATCCAGCGACCAGAGGAAAAATCCAAGATTGAGAAAAGTGGTCAGGAGTGAATTTCCTGGTCAAAACTACGTTTGTGATTGCCAAACCTACATAAATCAATAAATAAAAGTTTTGTTGAAAATAAATGACTACAACACTGTCCTTGTGTTTTATTTGTTCTTTGTCTGCAAATTCCACTGTTTCCGGTTTGGGTATTGATTTTCATGGTCAAATGGTTTGTGCATAAACCCAAAGGAAGAGCCAAGAACCAAAATGAAAAGGAGATAACAATATACCAACTATGTGAAAGGATGTATTCAGAGGAGTTATTGTGTCATTATTGTGATATCATGATATCAATTCAATAATTATAATACAATACAATTCATACAATAATCAAAAATAATTTTAAGATTCATTCCCAAGATCAAAATATTATTCATTAAAATGTCTCAGGTAAACAAAAATTACAAAATTGATTGACAAGCCAATATAATCCATTGATAACCCTAATTAAGAGACAAAGAGTTGTATTCACTAAAGGTGTGAAAAATATCAGTGATAGGTGAACAGATGACACTAATGAGTTGGAGTTATTTTAATATAAAGTTGATTAGCTTCACTTAATTTTTTTAATCCTTTAATCATCACAATATAATAAAATTATGAAGTGTACATGCCCATTTAACACTGAGTTATGTGTGCTGTGAAAAATATTGTTTGACTTTTAATTTTTTTCAGGTTCATATTGGTTTATGTTCGCTTTTCTCAAACAATAGGTTGTTAGTCATACCCTACAAAATCATTGATGCATTACGTAAACAACACATGGCTAATCAAACAGTGAACAAAACAAGAAGAATGAATACATCTTTATTATTAACAGCAATATAAATTATCATGATCAACATCAACTAAATTCAAACCAAACAAACATTCATGCAGAAAATAAATATAATTTCTGGATTTGCATTGGTTTTACCGGCGTTCAGTACCTGTCAGCTGCAAAAAATGTCCAAATTTTGTCCGACTTATACGAGGGTCAAGACTAAATTTTTAGAATTTGGAGCTGAAAGGGCAACCGACTAATAGTCGGATCGACTAATAAGCAGTAGGTACGGTATTCTCTTCGTCCAGATTTTAAAAACCATCGCTTATGTGACACGGGTGTTGACAACTTACTCTGCGACTTTAAAAATATTTCAATACTCAAGTACAAGATCATTTCTATTGAGCAGGAAACAAAAGGTTGTATTGGAATGGTCTACTCACAAGAAGATGGTGAAGACATAGGCATGCCACAAGCACAGTTCGTCAGCAGGAAATAAGATTGTATTGGAATGGTCTACTCACAAGAAGATGGTGAAGACATAGGCATGCCACAAGCATAGTTCTACAGCAGGAAACTAAAGATTGTATTGGAATGGTCTACTCACAAGAAGATGGTGTAGACATAGGCATGCCACAAGCACAGCTCTACATCCTCTAGGGATCAAGATTGGGATTCAGTCACAGGTGTAAAGGCAGTATAACAATTCTAGTTCTACCAGTTAAATAAATTTAATTAAAAATTTTAATTGAAAATCTAAATTGTAGATAGCTAATTCTGAAAAGTCCTTCAAAGATAAAATAAATCGTCTAAATCTAATTATCTTCTACCAGACAAGGAGTCATTCCATTTATACACAAAGATGAAAATTCAGCCATTCAAATTATTTTGCTATTAATTTTAGGGGGTTCATTTTATTGTTTCCAGATGAAGCCTACGTCTATAAGAAAGAAAGCATGTAATGCTATGTCTTTCACCTGATTTTTGCCTGAAATGCTATTATCCAATCAAAATGTAACATTTCATTATAAGGTGGCATTAGAAAGTAACATTTTAATATAAGGTGGCATTATAATGTAACATTTTATTATAAAAGAACAGAGTTCCAATGTCCCCCACATTCTACATATTTTATCTATCCAAGGTACAAGGGCAATAACTTAAAAATACACTTTTTTGCTGTCCTTAAAATTGTTCATAAATATCTTAGAGAAATGAATGCTTCAGAGCAAATTCAATGAGATTTCTGATTTAATTAATATTTCCAAGGGGCATAACTCGTTAAAAATATTTGATCAGCACTTATTTTTGAAAGTGCCAAAGACATGCTGATATAAACCTATGATACAAATTTCATAAAATTTTGGCAAGAATTGTACACATGAGAGCTCTAATGATGCAACTTTCCATATAATTAATATTTCCAAGGGACATAACTCTTTTAAAAATAATTGATCGGCACAGATTTTTGAACTTATTCACAACATTAATGATATAAACCTATAATATAAATATCATAAAAATCTGCCAAGAATTGTATACATGAGAGCACTCACAAGGCAATTTTCCATATAATTAATGACTCCAAGGGGCATAACTCTTTTAAAAATAGTTCATCGACACTGATTTTAGAACTTGTCCAAGACATTGCTGATATAAAGCTATGATATAAGTTTTTTAAAAATGGATGGATGCCCTGTATTTCTATGTCACCCCGCAACGTGTTGCACGGTGGACAAAAAGGAGGCATGTTAATGTAACATTTTAATATTAGGTGGCATTATAATGAAAAGACAACATGATGGATACTTCTGTTTTAATGACAAGATAGTTAAATATTCCATTTTATTAACACAATGAGTAAAGACTACTACAGAGAACAGAAAATAACCAAATTACCCAATCATTACAAGAAACATCTCAAGTAGATCAGGTTTATTTCTCAAAATTATAAAATAAAACAGGAAATTGCACTAAATGATACAAAACAAAGTGTATTTGTTGTCCATGTTTTAGCACTAAATCAAAGGTTCAGTAATATTGATATAACCAAAGAAATATTTGTCCAAAAATATTCATGATCTTACATGTATTTGTTTCACCAACAATTCAATTATTTTTTAAGTTGTCTCAATAATTAAGTTATTATAACCATTAAACACCAATTTCAATATGAAAGATAAAAATTTTTGATGTTAAATTTACCATCAAGTTTTTTGTAATTTTCTACATCAGAATTTAAAATTTTAAAGTGTATACTACAAGAATGGAAACAAAGAAATGAAAAGAAAAACAACAGACATGATGGACAGACACATCATATTATAACAGTCAAGTCTCTGCATCTCTGCTGCATGAAGTATAACAACTGATTGATTCTGTAACCATGGTTACATTAGAAAGACCCAAGGTTTTGAAAATGATTTCGGTCCTTTATATTGACTCACTTAAAATAAAAGAGTCCATAATGTTTGAAATGTTGATAATTTGACATTATACTGGTATACAATGGGACAAGGTACCAGTTAACTATAACTTTACAATAATTAAATACTATGTACATTATGAAGCATCACACTTTATATAAAGCATCAAGCTTTACAATGGTAATAAAAAGACACAAAAATAAAAACTAAATAGAAACTAACTAAAAATTATCACACCATGAAGGAGTGTAAAAATGTTTGTTTATTTAAATAATCATAGGAATAATTTAATTAATAGATTGTTAGTCATCAGTTTCCCACCCCCATTAATTTCCCATAGGTTAAAGGGGGGTATATAGAACATAATGCTTACATCCATGTCATTTGGACTCTGGTGGATAGATTTCTCATTGGCAATCATACCGCATCTCGTTATTATTTATACAAATAACAATCATACCACATTTCGTTATTTTTATATAAATTAAAAGTGTAATTTCAGGGTGAATGGAAATTATTTTTGGACATGAAAAATGTAGTTTTGTCTATCTGCAGCACCTGCCCCCAACAAATACATACCTAAAACACAACCAATACCAGCCTTCCTATACAAAAACATATGACATAAAATTAACAAACATCCTTCAACACTGACATATATGTCTATGGCAATGCCAGAATCTTTTATAAGAACTTTGCTTTCCCAGAAAGAATCTTACGGCTTTACAGTGAACATGTTTACATTCGATCATTATCATGTTTATGATCATGGAAAACATTAACAAATGTAAACTGGTAAATTTCACCAATTATTTATATTCAAATTAACAGATTATTTCATTTTACATGTACTGATAGACAAATATTCTATTTCATCTTAAACACTTTTTCATTGAATACCAATTTGTATGTTTGTTTCAAATTAACAACTGAAGACATTTTTGAAAAAAAATAACTGCTTCCTTATAAAAATCTCATTGATAAATCCAGTACACCTCACAAATTAAAACAGCTTTAAATCAAAATACAGATATGGAAAATCTGGTATTATTTATAAAATAGAGCTGTACAATATCAATGAGGTTCCCCCTCCTTTTATTCTGACCATTATTTAGCATATTAAAAGCACAAACATTACATTAACACAGTTGATCACAATACAACTGATATTTGACAGAAGCATAATGACAGATGGCCTCCATAACATTCATGATGATAATAAACAAAATGATTTGTGCCAACGATCAATTCTCATTTGCAATCTAAAAATTTGTACACTGAAACACATTACAGTTTTCTAAGTACAATCTAGTAGCTTGTTGGACTTATTTCATCACATCACTCAACAATCTACACCCAAATCACACCATTTACTGTCCAATGTCAGTTTACAGCAATTATAGTCTGAGATCTATGGTTCACCGCCATCAACTCTTCTTCTTAGAAGTACTTGGTTGATTTTGTGGGTTCCCATTCATTAATGTGCTTGCTAACAATGATCGTGATGAGGATGCTGATGATGTTGGTGGTTGGATTCCACTGAGTGGCATGTTCATGCCTCGTCCTGGTGCTTGTTGTTGCATTCTCAATTGGTTCTGCTGCATCATGATACGATTCTGCAGCTGTTGTAACTGTTGTTGTTGCTGAAGTTCTCTATGCTCTAACTGTAAACATATAACACATGGATAAAGAAGAGAAATCTGAAGTTATCTCTGCCCTTACTGTAAACATATAACACATGGATAAAGATGAGAAATCTGAAGTTATCTCTGCCCTTACTGTAAACATATAACACATGGATAAAGAAGAGAAATCTGAAGTTATCTCTGCTCTAACTGTACTATAACACATGGATAAAGATGAGAAATCATACTGTAAACACATGGATAAAGAAGAGAAATCTGAAGTTCTCTGCTTACTGTAAATATATAACACATGGATAAAGAAGAGAAATCTGCAGTACTGTAAACATATAACACATGGATAAAGATGAGAAATCTGAAGTTATCTCTGCCCTTACTGTAAACATATAACACATGGATAAAGAAGAGAAATCTGAAGTTCTCTCTGCCCTTACTGTAAACATATAACACGTTGGATAAAGATGAGAAATCTGAAGTTATCTCTGCCCTTACTGTAAACATATAACACATGGAAAAGAAGAGAAATCTGAAGTTATCTCTGCTCTAACTGTAAACATATAACACATGGATAAAGGAAGAGAAATCTGAAGTTATCTCTGCCCTTACTGTAAACATATAACACATGGATAAAGAAGAGAAATCTGAAGTTATCTCTGCCCTTACTGTAAACATATAACACATGGATAAAGAAGAGAAATCTGAAGTTCTCTCTGCCCTTACTGTAAACATATAACACATGGATAAAGATGAGAAATCTGAAGTTATCTCTGCCCTTACTGTAAACATATAACACATGGATAAAGAAGAGAAATCTGAAGTTATCTCTGCTCTAACTGTAAACATATAACACATGGATAAAGAAGAGAAATCTGAAGTTATCTCTGCTCTAACTGTAAACATATAACACATGGATAAAGAAGAGAAATCTGAAGTTATCTCTGCTCTTACTGTAAACATATAACACATGGATAAAGGAAGAGAAATCTGAAGTTATCTCTGCTCTAACTGTAAACATAATGCATGGATAAAGGAAGAGAAATATAATGTTCTCTCTGCTCTAACTGTAAACATATAACACATGGATAAAAAAACAAGAAATATGAGGTGAACATTTGTGAACACAAAAAAAAATACTTATAAACTGTTGACACTTGTTGATATGTCTCACCTGTATGTATTGTTGACTTGTCATAAGTGGTTCCCCTTAAACTGACCTAATCATAAACTTTAACATGTAAACTATGCATAAGTTTCAAAGTCGATAGAGCATAGCTGAGGGAGCAGGGCCAAATAATCTCCATGGAAATGAGATGTGCCAATGCTGCTTCAACTGCATACCACATATTATTGATGTTCCATAAGTGGTTCCCCTTAAACTGACCTAACCACAAATTTTAACAAATTGTTGATGCCACTGCCAATAAAATGCTCCGCAGGGCGCAGCTTGATACGACCGCAGAGGTCGAACCCTGAACAGTTGGGGCAAGTATGGACACAACATTTAAGCTTGATTCAGCTCTGAATTTGGATTGTGATTAAATATTTGACACAGCATAGGTTTCTGACACAAATGAATGTGGTCTAAGAACTTAAAAATTTAAAATTGGACATTTACCTATTATGGTCCAATATCCAAAATCTAAATACATGGTGAGATTCAGCAAATCAAAGAACCCCAAGAATTCAATTTTAGTGAAAATCAAACTAAGTTTAATTTTGGACCCTTTGGACCTTAATGTAGACAAAGTTGATAACGGGGCCCAAAAATCAAAAATCTAAATACATAGTTAGATTCAGCATATCAAAGAACCCCATATATTCAATTTTTGTTGAAATCAAACAAAGTTTAATTTTGGACACCGATTTGGACCAACCTGAAAACTGGGCCCATAATCAAAAATCTAAATACATGTTTAGATTCAGCATATCAAAGAACCCTAAGAATTCAATTTTTGTTAAAATTAAACTAAGTTTAATTTTGGACCCTTTGGACCTTAATGTAGACCAATTTGAAAACGGGACCAAAAATTAAGAATCTAAATACACAGTTAGATTCGGCATATCAAAGAACCCCAATAATTCAATTTTTGATGAAATCAAACAAAGTTTAATTTTGGACCCTTTGGACCTCAATGTGGACCAATTTAAAAACAGGGCCCAAAATCCAAAAACTTAATACACGGTTAGATTCAGCATATCAAAGAACCCCAAGAGTTCAAGAATAAAACCCCATTGAAATTGGTCAAGAAATAAGCAATTTATACAAAGTATCTTCTTTTGCACAATACTGTGCAATTGAATATTTCTTGCAATTGCGCAATACTGTGCAATTGAATATTTCTTGCTATTGCGCAATACTGTACAATTGACAATTTCTTGCTATTGCGCAATATTGTGCTATTGGATATTTCTTGCTATAGCACAATACTGTGCAATTGAAGATTTCTTGCTATTGCGCAATACTGTGCAATTGAAAATTTCTTGCTATTGCACAATACTTATTATATAATAATTTACACATCCTGTTTGGTGTGTATCTCCTGCCATATCATTATTATTTGCTTTTAAATATAAATCAGAAATAACCAACTTAAAATGGAAAATTTTAAAGAAAAAAAAGGAAAAAAGGAAAAAAAATCCCCCTCAAATTTTTGAACCCCTTATGATTCATCACCCCCAAACTCAATCCCAGCCTTCCCTTTGAGGTATGGTACCTTGCAGTACAATTTCAGAGAGATCCATACACTTGAACACAAGTTATTGTCTAGAAACTAGGAAAATGCTTATTTTTGGCCCCTTTTTGGCCTCTTATTCCTCAACGTTTCAGGCAATTACCTCCAAACTCAATTCCAGCTTTCCCTTTGTGATATGGAACCTTGTAGTACAATTTCAGAAAGATCCATACACTTACACACAAGTTATTGTCATAAAACTAGAAAATGCTTGTTTTTGCCCTTTTTGGCCCCTAATTCCTAAAATTTTGAGGCAATTACCCCAAAAATCAAACCCAGCATTCCCTTTGTGATATGGAACCTTGTGGTACAATGTCAGAGAGATCCATACACTAACACACAAGTTATGTCTGGAAGTTACAAAAATGCTTATTTTTGGCCCCTAATTCCTTAACTGTTGGTACCATAACCCCCAAAATCAATCCCAACCTTCCTTTTGTGATATTGAACCTTATGGTAAAGTTTCATAGAGATCCATTCACTTAAACTAAAGTTAGAGTGCGAAAACCAATGCGTCTTAGGACGATGACGCCAACGTCATACCAATATAACAGCATACCTTAGTTTTGCTTTTTGACTCTGTCAAGGTTAGACAAAAATAAAGATGAGGAGGTCAATAAATGGACGTTTACAATCAGCAAACAAAGTATAGCCATTTCTAGTCTTCAATAATATATTGTGAATGAAAGAACCTTTGTGAGCACGCTCACATACCCCACGCCCAAACATTGTCACTGGACAAACAGAATCTCACCAGATTCCTAAGTTCAAAGACTCATAACTCTACAAAAGTCAACTGATAAAAATTTTCTTGTGGATATGCACATTTGCATATTATGTCCTCATTAAACTACAAACTTTCATGAAATTCTGTAGTGTGGTTTCAGAGAAGTTGCGATGACAAACTGTTGCAGTAGTATAATTAGGCCAAAATTCTAAGTTCAAAGGGGCATAACTCCTAGAAAAAAAAATTCCATCGTAATTTCCTGTTGATAGGCACATCTACATAGTATGCCTTATTATCTACAAAGTATCATGAAATTCTGTTGTGTGGTTTCAGAGCAGTTGCGATGACAAACTGTTGCAGTAGTATATTTTGGCCAAAATTCTAAGTTAAAGGGGCATAACTCCTACAAAAAAAATTGAATCGTAATTTCCTGTCGATATGCACATCTACAAAGTATGTACTTATTATCTACAAAGTTTCATGAAATTCTGTTGTGCAGTTGAAGAGGAGTTGTGATGACAAGAGCAGGACTGGCCAAAATTCTAAGTTAAAGGGGCATAACTCCTAGAAAAAAAATTGAATCGTAATTTCCTGTGGATAAGCACATCTACATAATATGTCCTTATTATCTACAAAGTTTCATAAAATTCTGTTGTGCGGTTTCAGAGGAGTTGTGATGAAGTATATTTTGGCCAAAATTCTAAGTTAAAGGGGCATAACTCCTAGAAAATAAATTGAATCGTAATTTCCTGTCAATATGCACATCTACATAGTATGTCCTTATTATCTCCAAAGTTTCATGAAATTCTGTTGTGCGGTTTCAGAGGAGTTGCGATGACAAAGTATATTTTGGCCAAAATTCTAAGTTAAAGGGGCATAACTCATAGATAAAAAAATTGAATCGTAATTTCCTGTCAATATGCACATCTACATAGTATGTCTGTATTATCTACAAAGTTTCATGAAATTCTGTTGTGTAGTTTCAGAGGAGTTGCGATGACAAGAACAGGACTGACGGACGGACAGGTGAAAAACATTATACCCTCCGCAACCTTGTTGCTTGTGGTATAATAAATTCAAGAGATGACTCAAATTTTTTAAATCAACATGGAATAGGAAAAGAGCTTAAAATCAACTAGATATCATTGAGATGGGAGCCATCTCTGTGGGCACTGCTGTGAATGTGTGGTAAAAATTTATCTTTATCATTGGACATGGGGTTGTCAACTGAAACCAAAGTTTTTGACTTTGACCTTTGACCTAGGAAGTTGTACATAAATTATGACACAACCTCTGGTGTTGGTTTATATACATGTCAAGTATAAACTTTGAAATCATAACGGTTCTCAAGATATAGAGCGGACACAATTTGTTACGGACGGACGGACAAACTGATCACTATAGGGCGTCGGCCATTTGACGGGGCCATAATAAAATTTGACATGGTTTCAATAAATAGCTGCAAATATTGCTAGCAAATAAATGTTTGATTAGATGAGTAATAATATATTTACCTGTCTGCGTTGTTCCCATTGTTGTTGTTGTATTTGCCGTGAGATCATGTTCCGTATCACATTCTGTACCTGCATGGTCAACTGTTCCTGTGGCAAGTGTGGGAACTACAAAACACATAATTTGTTAATGGTGCTGATATCAATAAGTACTAGCTATGATAATTATGATCGATTATTGATCAGTAACTGTTCCTGTGGTATGTTTGGGAACTACAAAACACATAATTTGTTAATGGGGCTGATATCAATAAGTACTAGTTATGATAATTATGATGGATTATTGACCAGTAACTGTTCCTGTGGTAAGTGTGGGTACTACAAAACACATAATTTGTTAATTGGGCTGACATCAATAAGTACTAGCTATGATAATTATGATCGATTATTGACCTGTAACTGTTCCTGTGGTAAGTGTGGGTACTACAAAACACATAATTTGTTAAGGTGCTGATATCAATAAGTACTAGCTATGATAATTATGATCGATTATTGACCGGTAACTGTTCCTGTGGTATGTTTGGGAACTACAAAACAAATAGGTCTTGTAGATCACTCTTGAAGTCAATGATAAAATTCAAGATTCTTTTAACAAGACAAAACTTTCCACCAGTCTCTGGTTCTTTTTCTTTACCTTAGACTTCATTTCCTGGACAATCCTTAGAAGGTTTTCTTGGTTCAGCTGTGGAGACATTCCTCCCATACCAGGCATACCTGGTGCACCAAATTGATAGTGGAAGTTTGGATTTGGCATTCCTACAAAAAAAAAGAGAACAGATCATACATTTTTTTGAAAATCTGACAAGTACCTGTCAATATCTAATAAGGGAAAAACCAGGGACATACAGTCAAGTCAAAAGTGTTTCACCATTCCGAAATTCCCCTATTATTTCATATAATAAAATACTCCGCAGTGCGCAGCTTGATACGACCGCAGAGGTCGAACCCTGAATAGTTGGGGCAAGTATGGACACAACATTCAAGCTTGATACAGCTCTGAATTTGGATTGTGATTAAATATTTGACACAGCATAGGTTTCTGACACAGAATGAATGTGGTCTAAGAACTTAAAAATTTTAAATTGGACATTCACCTATTATGGTCCAATATCCAAAATCTAAATACATGGTTAGATTCAGCATATCAAAGAACCCCAAGAATTCAATTTTTGATGAAATCAAACAAAGTTAAATTTGGGACCCTTTCGACCTCAATGTGGACAAAGTTGATAACGGGCCCAAAATCAAAAATCTAAATACATGGTTAGATTCAGCCTATCAAAGAACCCCATATATTCAATTTTGTTGAAATCAAACAAAGTTTAATTTTGGACCCCGATTTGGACCAACTTGAAAACTGGGCCCATAATCAAAATCTAAATACATGTTTAGATTCAGCATATCAAAGAACCCTAAGAATTCAATTTTGTTAAAATCAAACTAAGTTTAATTTTGGACCCTTTGGACCTTAATGTAGACCAATTTGAAAACAAGACCAAAAATTAAGAATCTAAATACACGGTTAGATTCGGCATATCAAAGAACCCCAATAATTCAATTTTGATGAAATCAAACAAAGTTTAATTTTGGACCCTTTTCTGACCTCAATGTGGACAAAGTTGATAACAGGGCCCAAAAATCAAAAATCTAAATACATGGTTAGATTCAGCCTATCAAAGAACCCCATGTATTCAATTTTTGTTGAAATCAAACAAAGTTTAATTTTGGACACCGATTTGGTCCAACTTGAAAACTGGGCCCATAATCAAAAATCTAAATATATGTTTAGATTCAGCATATCAAAGAACCCTAAGAATTCAATTTTTATTAAAATCAAACTAAGTTTAATTTTGGACCCTTTGGACCTTAATGTAGACCAATTTGAAAACGGGACCAAAATTAAGAATCTAAATACACAGTTAGATTCGGCATATCAAAGAACCCCAATAATTCAATTTTGATGAAATCAAACAAAGTTTAATTTTGGACCCTTTTGACCTCAATGTGGACAAAGTTGATAACGGGCCCAAAAATCAAAAATCTAAATACATGGTTAGATTCAGCATATCAAAGAACCCGATATATTCAATTTTATTGAAATCAAACAAAGTTTAATTTTGGACCCGATTTGGACCAACTTGAAAACTGGGCCCATAATCAAAAATCTAAATACATGTTTAGATTCAGCATATCAAAGAACCCTAAGAATTCAATTTTTGTTAAAATCAAACTAAGTTTAATTTTGGACCCTTTGGACCTTAATGTAGACCAATTTGAAAACGGGACCAAAATTAAGAATCTAAATACACGGTTAGATTCGGCATATCAAAGAACCCCAATAATTCAATTTTTTGATGAAATCAAACAAAGTTTAATTTTGGACCCTTTGGACCTCAATGTGGACCAATTTAAAAACAGGGCCCAAAATCCAAAAACTTAATACACGGTTAGATTCAGCATATTAAAGAACCCCAAGAGTTCAAGAATAAAACCCCATTGAAATTGGTCAAGAAATAAATAATTTATACAAAGTATCTTCTTTTGCACAATACTGTGCAATTGAATATTTCTTGCTTTTATGCAATACTGTACAATTGACAATTTCTTGCTATTGCGCAATATTGTGCTATTGGATATTTCTTGCTATTGCGCAATACTGTGCAACTGAAGATTTCTTGATATTGCCCAAATTCTGTGCAATTGAAAATTTCTTGCTATTGCACAATACTTGTTATATAATAATTTACACATCCTGTTTGGTGTGTATCTCCTGCCATATCATTATTATTTGCTTTTAAATATAAATCAGAAATAACCAACTTAAAATGGAAAATTTTAAAGAAAAAAAAAGGAAAAAAAAGGGGGAAAAAAAAAAATCCCCCAAATTTTAGAACCCCCTTATGATTCATCACCCCAAACTTAATCCCAGCCTTCCCTTTGAGGTATGGTACCTTGCAGTACAATTTCAGAGAGATCCATACACTTGAACACAAGTTATTGTCTGAAACTAGAAAATGCTTATTTTTGGCCCCTAATTCCTAAATGTTTCAGGCAATTACCCCAAAACTCAATTCCAGCTTTCCTTTGTGATATGGAACCTTGTAGTACAATTTCAGAAAGATCCATACACTTACACACAAGTTATTGTCATGAAACTAGAAAATGCTTGTTTTTGCCCTTTTTGGCCCCTAATTCCTAAAATTTTGAGGCAATTACCCCAAAAATCAATCCCAGCATTCCCTTTGTGATATGAAACCTTGTGGTACAAAGTCAGAGAGATCCATACACTAACACACAAATTATGTCTGGAAGTTACAAAATGCTTATTTTGGCCCTTTTGGCCCCTAATTCCTTAACTGTTGGTACCATAACCCCAAAATCAATCCCAACCTTCCTTTTGTGATATTGAACCTTATGGTAAAATTTCATAGAGATCCATTCACTTAAACTAAAGTTAGAGTGCGAAAACCAATGCGTCTTCGGACGACGACGCCGACAACGCCAACGTCATACCAATATACGACCACAAAAATTTTTTGCGGTCGTATAAAAACTCCTTTTTTTAAAACATTGTCAATAACTAATTAGAGGTCCGATTTTTGATGTTAACTCATGTATGTCTAAAGTGTTTTGTATACACATATTGAAATTTTTTTCCTATATAGCTATATATTTTTTTAGTGCAGAAATTCATATTTATCTTTAAACAGTGATTTTCCTAAAAATATAAATCCTAAATATATTTCATAATTATTGCAAGAAACTGCAGACATTTTTGTATTAAATGAAAAAATAAAGGGGGAATGTGTCCATAGGGACACAGATGATGCCCCCGCTAGCATATAATGCTATAAAGGGACATAACTCAAGAACTGTAAAAGTGACACTTCCAAAAGTTGAACTTAAACTGAGTTTTGTGGTAAAAAGCATTATATATACATTTCATTACATTTAGTTGAGACAAACTCAAGTTAGAGAACGGAAATGAAAAATTCAGCAATTTTTTCATTTGTAAAGGGGAATAACCCTAGAACCTTGATCAAAGTGCTTGTAAGCACTGAATGGTAAAGATTGCTTTAATTTATAAGTAGGAAGTTAAATTGAATATTGCATTGTATAAAGCATTGGTTGTGGTTGTAGTTGTTTCAACTACCATTCTGAACAAAGAAAGATAACTCCAATTTTAAAAGAAGACTAAAATATTTTTAGAAACGAAGGGTAAAAATTGCTTTAATTTATCAGTGGTAGGCAAAATTAAACATTGCATTGTATAAAGCATTGTTTCAACTATAATCATGGACAAAGGAAGATAACCCCAATTTTAAAAATTACTGGATTGATATTTTTAGAAGAAAAAAATGAAAAATTGTTAATCCATTTGTAAAGGGCATAACTCTAGAACAGTAAAAGTGACGGCACCAAAATTCAATCTTGATCTGTATATTATGGTAATAAGTATTGTGTATAAGTTTCATAACATTTGGTTCAGGCAAACTTAAGTTAGAGAAAGAAAACAAAAAATTTAGCAATTTTTCCATTTGTAAAGGGGCATAACTCTAGAACGGTAAAAGTGACGCCACCAAAATTCAAACTTGATCTGTATTTAGTGGTAATAAGCATTGTGTATAAGTTTCATAACATTTGGTTGAGGCAAACTAAAGTTAGAGAACGGATGTACAGATGGACAAGGGTAAAACTAATTGCCCCATCCGCTACGGCCGGAGCATAAAAATCATTCAATTTTGACAAGAAATATCTTCAGTAGAATTTTCATATGAAACAAGTGAAACTAGGAGCTACTGCTCACTGATGATACCCCCGCCGCAACTGGATTATTTTAATAGTGTAAAATATGTAAGTGTTCGGTAAACAGGAAGTTGTTGAGTGATAAATCTGAAAACGCATCACATGGTATAGCTGACTTATATTAACTCTGAAACCAAATTTCAGAAATCCTTATGATGTAGTTCCTGAGAAAGATGCGATGAAAAATATTCATGGGACGGATGGATGGACGGACAGACAGAGGTAAAACAGTATATCCCCAATTTTTTAATGTGGTGGTATAATAAAAGGTGAATTTTCAAAAGGTGAAACACTTTTGACCTAAGACTGTACATATCATGGTATAAAAATAATCAAAATGTTTGTGAGCAGTATGGTAATTAAGAACTAAAACTGGAAGCCTGAATTGGAGATCAATCTGTGTCCCTTATTGTAGTTGGTTTAACAACCATTATGGACAAAGGAAGATAACTCCAATTCTAAATATCACTTTAGAGCTATTTTACAATATCTTGTTGAACTCAAGTCCAAATGACTGGGTTGCAAACTTTTGTCCAAGCATTGTAATTAAGATTGACAGAATACAACAGATAGGTGGAGTAACAATCTTTTTAATAATATACAAAGATTTGACAGTTAATATTATGTTGTTTTCAATATCAGTCTTGTGGTTGATATAGTTACATTAGACTATTAGTGAGATGTTAACAATGGCTTAAGTAGTGGTGAAAAGAGAATCACATCTTCAGTGTTACCTTGTGAACTAGCAGGTTAATAAAGAGCTGCACCATGAGTGTATGATACACCCATCGCTCTTTCAATGAATAAAGTTCCATAACTCCTCAATGTCATATCAGAAATTATTAAAAACTAAAGGGATGTTATTTTAATAGATATAAACCAGTCACCAAAGTTTCATGAAAACTGCTCAAAGCAATTTTGAGTTATTGTCCAAAAACTGGAAAATTCCCCCTTTTTTATGAATAAAATCCCATAACCTCGGAAACGTAAAATCTAAAATTTATAAAATCAGAAAGGGAGCTCAAGTCAATAGATATAAACAATTCACCAAAGTTTCATGAAAACTGCTCAAAGCATTTTTGAGTTATTGTCCAAAAACTGGAAAATCTCCCTTTTTTAATGAATAAAACCACATAAATTGGAAATGTAAAATCTAAAATTTATAAAAATTGAAAGGGAGCTTACGTCAATAGATATAAACAATTCATCAAAGTTTCATGCAAATTGGTTTAAGCGATTTTTAGTTATTGTCTAACATGTTGACGACGGATGGACTGACAACGGTATACCATATGTCCCGTAAACGGGCGTATAAAAACCCGACTCAGTGTGTTGGTGTAGTACAAAGAAGGCTTTATATTCATATCACATTTATATGTTCTCATCCTGAAAATGCATTTAATTTGCCACTTGACGTTAAGCCATCCATCATCATCATCATCCAACACAAGAACAGAGACCAGAAGTGCATTTAAACAGATCTAACAAATACAAAAGGTTAAACAAAGGATATTTTGTCCACAATTCTGGTGAACTATGTTAAAACCTGTTAGCAGGAGAAATTGTAAGATAGATTACCCATGACTCTCTGTTGTACTGTGTTGATAAGGCCTTTCTTTTCATTCTCAAACTCCTCCCAGGCAGCTTTCCTTTCCTCTTCAGATAATTCCTGATCAATCTTGTTTTCAAGCAATGAATCATGCTCGTGATAACCTACTATCCAATCTTTCTTATTGGTCAATAATTCTGCCAACAGTGTGTCCTGAAATGGTAAGGAATTAAAAGCTATATTTATATCAAACCTATAAAAAATGTAAAGCTACTGCTGCAAGGTCTACTAAAGTCAAAACATCCAAAGAACAATTAATGTTCATTAGAAAATTCATTGACAGGGGATGACCAAATTTCAGGACTTAAATAACCATATTCAAATAGGTTTTTTTTTACACATTAAGAAAAGTGTTTACCATTATTACAATGGTTACAGACTGAACATAAACTTAATAACCTAATGACTTTTTTTACAATAACACACCTAAATTGATTTCAAATAGTTTATAAACACTTGGCCATCTCATTGAATTTGCTGAGTTGTGCTTGAATCAAGTGAAATTTCTCTAATTTGTTCATTCCTACATTTCAAAATGTTTTATGCTAGTTTGAATGCTAAAGATCCTGAATTGGGTCTTACATCCTCATGTTGCATCAGCTATTTAGAAACTTGATGAAGTCTTTCAAATAATTGCTCTAGAGGTTCAAAGAATCTGATGATTGCTAGTAATTTTGCATTATAAAATTTTGGTTTTTGACAGGTCTTAATTTTACTATTTGGGACTGTTTATATATATATGATACATGAACTTTTCAAAATATAACACAAAAATCCACACGCTGAAATCAGTCGGGTGAGCCAAAAATAAAATTAACAGGTCCTGTCATCTCATCTGTCAAATTAGATTAAAATGTGTTTCCAGATAGTTATTACTTTGACTACATTGAGGATTTTTTTTAAGTGTCTTCCATAACAATAACAAATGATTTTGAAGCATGACAATTTAAAATTGATCAAAAATAGATCTAACATGTGTTAACAAAACTTCAAGACCCTAAGTCATATTCAATTCAATACTAATCAGAGAAGTTAAGAAATTGACCTAACTTGTGTGATATAAAACTTCCAGACCCTTAGTCTAATCGAGTCATATTCAATGTTATCAGAGGAAGGTCATTTTTCTAACAATGTTTTAATACCTTTGGCAGTGCTGGTGTTGGTCTTTCTGTACGGTTAGGATCGTCTAGTCTATCTGGTTTGAAGATGTACAATTCTCTAAGATCATTAGAATCGAAATGTCTATCAATCTGATGCTCGTCTATCACACGCTGGGATAATGACTGCTTTGTTACTTGTCTTTCATAGATTTTTTCTTCCATTGTACCCTGAAATGAGCAAACACAAAGTCTTAAGTTAACAAATCAATGATTTATGTTTTCCTTTTTGTTTTTGTTTTTAAATGGTATAATAATATCATTACCTTATATGTGAATGTATACAAAAGTGGTAATGCACATTTTTTTATGTTGGAAATAGTAAACATCATAACATTATATCGCTAACTTCTACTTCATTTGGTCTCTGGTGGAAAGCTCCCTTAATTGCAATCATACCACATCTTCTTATTTTAATATTACTTTACTTACTGTAAAACCTAATTTCAAAGTCTGAAAACCATAAACATTTCTCATGCCAATACAATCAGACACAGGTTAAAACAAGAGGCTGTCAGATTGACAGCAAACCAGATTTTCCTGCATGAAAAAAATGATATTTGCAAATCTGGACCCCCAAACAGGATCAAGCAAAATAAAATGCTCCATGAGGGCGCAGCTTGATACGACCGCAGAGGTCGAACCCTGAACAGTTGGGGCAAGTATGGACACAACATTCAAGCTTGATACAGCTCTGAATTTGGATTACGATTGACTATTTGACACAGCATAGGTTTCTGACACAGAATGAATGTGGTCTAAGAACTTAAAATTTTAAATTGGACATTCACCTATTATGGTCCAATATCCAAAATCTAAATACATGGTTAGATTCAGCATATCAAAGAACCCTAAGAGTTCAATTTTGATGAAATCAAACAAAGTTTAATTTTGGACCCTTTTGACCTCAATGTGGACAAAGTTGATAACGGGCCCAAAAATCAAAAATCTAAATACATGGTTAGATTCAGCATATCAAAGAACCCCATATATTCAATTTTTGTTGAAATCAAACAAAGTTTAATTTTGGACCCTTTTGACCTCAATGTGGACAAAGTTGATAACGGGCCCAAAATCAGAAATCTAAATACATGGTTAGATTCAGCATATCAAAGAACCCCATATATTCAATTTTGTTGAAATCAAACAAAGTTTAATTTTGGACCCGATTTGGACCAACTTGAAAACTGGGCCCATAATCAAAATTCAAAGACATGTTTAGACTCAGCATATCAAAGAACCCTAAGAATTCAATTTTGTTAAAATCAAATTAAGTTTAATTTTGGACCCTTTGGACCTTAATGTAGACCACCTTGAAAACAGGACCAAAATTAAGAATCTAAATACATGGTTAGATTCAGCATATCAAAGAACCCATATATTCAATTTTGTTGAAATCAAACAAAGTTTAATTTTGGACCCCAATTTGGACCAACTTGAAAACTGGGCCCATAATCAAAAATCTAAATACATGATTAGATTCAGCATATCAAAGAACCCTAAGAATTCAATTTTGTTAAAATCAAACTAAGTTTAATTTTGGACCCTTTGGACCTTAATGTATACCAATTTGAAAACAGGACCAAAAATTAAGAATCTAAATACATGGTTAGATTCAGCATATCAAAGAACCCCATATATTCAATTTTTGTTGAAATCAAACAAAGTTTAATTTTGGACCCTTTGACCTCAATGTGGACAAAGTTGATAATGGGGCCCAAAATTCAAAAATCTAAATACATGGTTAGATTCAGCATATCAAAGAACCCAATATATTCAATTTTGTTGAAATCAAACAAAGTTTAATTTTGGACCCGATTTGGACCAACTTGAAAACTGGGCCCATAATCAAAATTTAAAGACATGTTTAGATTCAGCATATCAAAAACCCTAAGAATTCAATTTTGTTAAAATCAAATTAAGTTTAATTTTGGACCCTTTGGACCTTAATGTAGACCAATTTGAAAACGGACCAAAAATTAAGAATCTAATTACATGGTTAGATTCAGCATATCAAAGAACCCCATATATTCAATTTTGTTGAAATCAAACAAAGTTTAATTTTGGACCCCAATTTGGACCAACTTGAAAACTGGGCCCATAATCAAAAATCTAAATACATGATTAGATTCAGCATATCAAAGAACCCTAAGAATTCAATTTTGTTAAAATCAAACTAAGTTTAATTTTGGACCCTTTGGACCTTAATGTAGACCAATTTGAAAACGGGACCAAAAATTAAGAATCTAAATACACGGTTAGATTCGGCATATCAAAGAACCCCAATAATTCAATTTTGATGAAATCAAACAAAGTTTAATTTTGGACCCTTTGGACCTCAATGTGGACCAATTTAAAACGGGCCCAAAATCCAAAAATTAATACACAGTTAGATTCAGCATATTAAAGAACCCCAAGAATTCAAGAATAAAACCCCATTGAAATTGGTCAAGAAATAAGCAATTTATACAAAGTATCTTCTTTTGCACAATACTGTGCAATTAAAATTTCTTGCAATTGCGCAATACTGTGCAATTGAATATTTCTTGCTATTGTGCAATACTGTACAACTGACAATTTCTTCCTATTGTGCAATATTGTGCTATTGGATATTTCTTGCTATTGCGCAATACTGTGCAATTGAAGATTTCTTGCTATTGCGCAATACTGTGCAATTGAAAATTTCTTGCTATTGCACAATACTTATTATATAATAATTTACACATCCTGTTTGGTGTGTATCTCCTGCCATATCATTATTATTTGCTTTTAAATATAAATCAGAAATAACCAACTTAAAATGGAAAATTTTAAAGAAAAAAAAAAGGAAGAAAAGGAAGAAAAAGGGGAATCCCCCAATTTGAACCCCTTATGATTCATCACCCCAAACTCAATCCCAGCCTTCAATGAGGTATGGTACCTTGCAGTACAATTTCAGAGAGATCCATACACTTAAACACAAGTTATTGTCTGGAAACTAGAAAAATGCTTATTTTTGGCCCCTTTTTGGCCCCTAATTCCTAAACGTTTAGGGCAATTACCCCCAAACTCAATTCCAGCTTTCCCTTTGTGATATGGAACCTTGTAGTACAATTTCAGAAAGATCCATACACTTACACACAAGTTATTGTCCTGAAACTAGAAAATGCTTATTTTTGCCCTTTTTGGCCCCTAATTCCTAAAATTTTGAGGCAATTACCCCAAAATCAATCCCAGCATTCCTTTGTGATATGGAACCTTGTGGTACAATGTCAGAGAGATCCATACACTTACACACAAGTTATTGTCTGGAAGTTACAAAATTGCTTATTTTGGCCCTTTTGGCCCCTAATTCCTTAACTGTTGGTACCAAAACCCCAAAATCAATCCCAACCTTCCTTTTGTGGTATTGAACCTTATGGTAAAATTTCCTAGAGATCCATTTACTTAAACTAAAGTTAGAGTCGAAAACCAATGTGTCTTCGGACTGACGACGACGCGACGACGACGACGCGTAACGTCATACCAATATCGACCACAAAAATTTTTTGCGGTCGTATAAAAACTAGATATCATTGAGATGGGAGCCATCTCTGTGGGCCCCGCTGTGAATAATGTGTGGTAAAAAATTTGTATCTTTACCATAGGACATGGAGTTGTCAACTGAAACCAAAGTTTTTGACCTTGACCTTTGACCTAGGAAGTTGTACATAAATTATGACACACCCTCTGGTGTTGGTTTATATATATGTCAAGTATAAACTTTGAAATCATAATGGTTCTCAAGAAATAGAGCAGACACGATCTTAAACATAGGACATGGGGTTGTCAACTGAAACCAAAGTTTCTGACCTTGACCTTTGACCTAGGAAGTAGTACATACATTATGACACACTCTCTGGTGTTGGTTAATATACATGTCAAGTATAAACTTTGGGGGCCCTAATTAATTGTTGTAGGGTTCAGAAATGGAAAGGCCAAAATCAATCAAAGTATCACTTTTCACTACTTAAAGGTCTACAACTCAACAAAGATAAAAGTTAAAATCGTGAAAATAGAAACTTGACCTTCATTTAGTCACAGGAAACAACATGCCCAAATTTGAAAAGATTTCATTAAAGCATTTTCAACTTATTGCAAGGACACTGTTTGGCAGCTACCCGCTGTACATCACCAATTAATAACCGATATTTTCCTTTGGAAATCTGGTTAATCAATGCTTGTAATGCTGTAAAGACTGTTTATCGTGCAATACATTGCGATAGGTTAATTGATTAAGTTGAGCTTATTGTATATCAGCATTTATTAGATGGTCAGGACCATAGCATGTTGATGTCGTATGAATAAACCTAACTTTGAAATAAGCTATTAAACATGGTATTATGCTGGATTAAAAAAAATTTAACTTGCAAGGATACAGTTTGCAAGAAGACATGTTACCCAACCAAAACATATTTTTCCAACTGTATGCAGACTAGTATTTTTCTAAATGACTCTTGTTGGGCAGGGAAGCAGAAAACACCAAACTTAAAGTCTCGATTTGACCCAGCCTGGAATGAAACTCATGACTTTTCACAAATCCTAAAAGATCAACAAGGTTGTTTCACACGATACAGGTAGAATAAAAGGTATAAAAAGCTGTGAAGACAGTGACTTTTACAAAAGCTGACCGACACAAATTGATTAGAAAAGCTCATTCCAACACATTGGGCAATTAAGCTAAAATGACTTTTAAGATGAACAAAACTCATTTAGTGTTATTACTGACCTGTGCAAGGAATCTATAAACATAGACTGGTTTGGTCTGACCAAATCTGTAAACTCTAAATATAGACTGGACATCATGTGATGGATTCCATGATGCATCAAAAATAATAACACGATTGGCAGCTACAAGATTTATACCAAGTCCTCCAGCTTTTGTTGATATCAAAAACAGTCTCAGCCTGCAAAACAATCAAAAACAGTCTTAGCTTCAAAACAAAACATTTCAAAATGAACAAGGGACAACTCTCTGTATATCAGAAAAAAATGCGTAGCCGTTTTTGGCACCATTTTTTGGAATTTTCAGTTATTAATGCTCTTCAACTTTGTAATTTTATTTGGCTTTGCAAGAGTTTTGATTTGAGTGCCACTGATGGGTCTTCTACATACGAAACAAGCGTCTGGCTTACCAAATTTTAAGCCCGATATCTGATAAATTTTTACCTGAAAAATTGTTTTCATACTATTTGTGCCACTAGACATTTAGGAAGCAACAATCAATCAATTAATCATAGTTTTGGCTTTCTTAATTTTCTTACTGAGTAAAACTTCTGGTTTCATTGTTGAATTTTGCTTTAGATGTTTCAGTCTTCTTTTGTTATTTCTTTTTTTTAACTTCAATATGTTATTAATGTGGGAATGTAATTTCATTTCAGTCTTATATATTTAACAATCAATAAATACATAGATACGATCTTTAGAATAACAAGGGTGCACATGCTGAAATATCTTGCCTGCATTACATATTATGATGGAGTTTTATTTTGAGACTTATAGATCAAGGTCAAATGAAACTTTGCATTAATGGTTGAATTAAATGTTTGGAATAAGAGCTTGTCAATGGATAAAAGTTTTTCAGTGACCTTTTGATATCTTTTATTCTTTATATACTTATATATATGGTAAACTTGGTTTGCTGACTTAATCATGTTAAGTTCATTTAATAATATATTACCTATAATTGTCTGGATTATTGAAGTTTTTTGCCATATCAGCCCTCAGAGGAGCTGATGTTGAACCATCCATCCTCAGATAATCCTGACCTTTCAACCATGTCTTCCCAAACATCTCATCCTAAAAATTGTAAAAAAAAATAAAATAAATAAATTGAAAAGAAAATGCATTAGGGCTGTTCCAGATATAAATGTATGGGGAGTTAGAGGGCATTTTATTCTATTTTATCCCAGGCATAAATTTCAATTTTACTGTTCAGGCTATCTTTCTAAAATACCACCTCTCATCAATTTTAGATCAGAGGTATATCTTCCCTTAAAATAATTCTTTGATTTGTCCAGAGATTTTTTTCCCCTCAAATAACCCTTCTTTGGTGACCTGTTGAACTCTATGAAGTGTTCAGAGATTGATGTCCCTTTAAATATCTCTTCTTTGCTCACCTGTTAACCTCTATGAGGTGTTCAGAGATAAATCTCCTTTTAGATATCTCTTCATTGGTTACCTCTTAAATTCTGTTTTGTTTGAGTTTATTTTTTACTTTTTTAGCATAAAGTGACTTTTGTTATGTTAACAAAATCTCTTTTCATATATATGTAACTGTTACATGAACATTTCATATGAAAACAAACAGTCAACTAAACAGCAATTAGGTATTCAGGAAGAGTATGGAGACAAATTTTGGTAGCAGATTTTGACCACCCATGAGGGAGACATATCCTTTGTGGGATTCAGTACAAATCATGTGGCCTATATTTTCAATCAGGAGTTAAGATTGGTATATTGCTTTGTGCAAATGTACTCACATTTTACCATTTTACTAGCTCTTTGATCTGTTCTTAAGCTTAACTTCTATCTTGTGGCTAGTTATTAGCAAGTTTTATCAATTAGGAAGTACCATACAATATATCTTTCTTTTTATAGTTGGCTTCAACTGATTCAGCGATCATCATTAAAAGTTTGAAGTTTTATACCGGAAAGCTTTTTTTGGGCAATGGCAGTGGTGTTTTTCTTATGCCAATCGAATAAATATATCAATCAAGGTTGGTCAATTTGTTTTGGCCAAGTCATGGAATAACAATGAAAGATTGAATCAAACAGTGTTTGGTTAAAACTCACTGTATTAGCACTTTCAGGTTTATCCGTTTCTTCTTTCTTGTCATCTTTTTCTTTATCCTCCTCTTTTTTATCTTTATCTTTATTGTTTAATAATTCATCATATTGAGAGTCTACATGATCTAAATAGGCCTCTATAAGGTCTAGGGATAGCAGACTCTGACTAAATATCAACCTGTAATTATAATAATTATCTATGTCTACTAGTGGCATACAAACTATTGAGCAAGTCATATATGGACTGTCTACCTTAATGATAAATCAAAATATGAGTCCTAAATACACACATATATGATATTTTGACAATCAAAGTGCTTGTGAGCACTGAAGGGTAGATTGCTTTCATTTTGCAAGTTTGTGAATTTTTAAATATAACATTGAATTGTATTTTGCTAGGCAGATGAAAAATTTGCGTTGGAGTTATCTTCCTTTGTTCATGATTGTACATTTGTAGTTGAACCTATTCTTACAACAGATTCATACTGTAATTTTTAATCAAATAAATGGAGAATGTGTCTATGGGCCACAGATGCCCCCCTCCCTGTAAATATGCATGAGTTAATGTACTAATTATTGACATTTTCTTTTCATTTAAAGTTTTAATGACATATATTTCTACATGTTGTGTAGCCTTTTGTCAACTTCCACATACAGATGCAGGATTCACGTAGTTAAGACCGTTTTGTGATTATAAGCATTGTGTATGATTCATAACATTTGGTTGAGGCAAACTAAAGTTAGAGAACGGAAACGACAGATTTAGCAATTTTCCATTTATAAGGGGCACAACTCAAGAACGGTAAAAGTGATGCCACCCAATTTCAATCTTGATCTGTGTTTTGTGGTGATAAGCATTGTGTATAAGTTTCATAACATTTGGTTAAGGCAAACTTAAGTTAGAAAACGGAAACAAAGTATGGTAATTCAAATACACATCATATTGTAACTTAAATATCAAAGTATAATATATCATCAATAAAGTGCATAACATTGACTGGATAGGATGTAAATAATGATCACTTCACTGTACTATTTTGTTTGAACTATTAAAGGTAGTGATAACCCTTGGGAGATATAGATATCAATCAGTACCATAGGGTTTTGATTGCATTTCATGCAATCTTTACCTCAAAACAACATGACTGCCCGTCCTAAACTTATCCAAAGGTGCAATTAAGGAAGCCTTACCCATTTTTTTTTTTTAATGTATAAATAGTAACCAAGTTTGGACCTTTTTGAGGCAATAAGATCCTTGACCTACCCTTTGTATCGCCCTTGTAAGCAGAGTATTACAATACTTACACTTTATCACCAATCTCTTCACACATTCTCAGTATTTACTTACACATTATCACCAATG
The DNA here is from genome assembly GCA_017311375.1 of Mytilus coruscus. Taxonomy (NCBI): domain Eukaryota; kingdom Metazoa; phylum Mollusca; class Bivalvia; order Mytilida; family Mytilidae; genus Mytilus; species Mytilus coruscus. Next base: position 5,091,521 of record CM029597.1, on the reverse strand, counting down.
TCTTCACACATTCTCAGTATTTACTTACACTTTATCACCAATCTCTTCACACATTCTCAGTATTTACTTACACTTTATCACCAATCTCTTCACACATTCTCAGTACTTACTTACACTTTATCACCAATCTCTTCACACATTCTCAGTATTTACTTACACTTTATCACCAATCTCTTCACACATTCTCAGTATTTACTTACACATTATCACCAATGTCTTCACACATTCTCAGTATTTACTTACACTTTATCACCAATGTCCACACACATTCTCAGTATTTACTTACACTTTATCACCAATCTCTTCACACATTCTCAGTATTTACTTACACTTTATCACCAATCTCTTCACACATTCTCAGTATTTACTTACACTTTATCACCAATCTCTTCACACATTCTGAGTATTTACTTTATACACTTTATCACCAATCTCTTCACACATTCTCAGTATTTACTTACACTTTATCACCAATCTCTTCACACATTCTCAGTATTTCAAACAACAACATAAGTTTCCCACCAAGTTCCATTTTAAACTGATCTTCCTCCTTAACATAGTCAGCCCACCAGCCAGTAGAAAATGGTGTCTCTATTTTGTCCAATCTCTCAAAATCATCTACAAAGGGGAAAATATTCTTTTAATATCTAAAACAGTAGCAAAAGGAACATCTCAAAATAAAGGCATACAGGAAATGGCTGCAAAGCAATGAACATGACAATTCCAAGCTCAAGACCAACAATAAAATCAGATGTTAAGTTTTCAGTGTGGATGGACAAGAAGAATATACACCAACTCTACCATGGCAGATGTACTATTAATCCTGTGATTGATTGATTGATTGATGCTTGCTTAATGTCCAGTGGGATTACAACTGTGAAAACTGTCACTTACTTTAAAGGAGTTATTGCTACTTTTGTCAATACAAAATAAGATAAACACGCTAGTCTGAGACTTAGTAATTTGTAAAGGTTGTGATAATATCAGAAATCTTTTTTTTTTAATTTCTGGAAAGTGGAATTCAGAAAATATCTGGGCTTCCTTACTCTTCAATCCAAACAAAATATTTATTTTATACGAAAAGATGCTTGGCATGTGTTTACTTTCAACCAAAAACAAAATAAAACAAACCATCATTGTATTCTCCTCTGGATCTTGTTTTCCACTTCTTCACAATTTCTCCAGCAAATGATTCTCTGTAATGGAAATGATTTATATATAAGTATAAACACACACATGTGTATATCATATATAAGTATAAACACACACACATGTGTATATCATGGATCAAAATCAATAACATAAACACATGTTTATCATAATAACATGATATACTTAAAAAGAGTGCACATGCTGAAATGGATTCACTGCTTTACTGATCATGGTTGAATTTTATGTTTAAAGGATTTAAGATCAAAGTCTTCTTCAAAGTATAGGTATCACAAACTTACATCAATCAGATGAACCCTGCCAGATGGACAATTGTCATTTGGGGGCCTTTTATAGCTGACTATATGGTATGGGCTTTGCTCATTGTTGAAGGCCGTACGGTGACCTATAGTTGTTAATTTCTGAGTCATTTGGTCTCTTGTGGAGAGTTGTCTCATTGGCAATCTTACCACATCTTCTTATTTTTATAAAGTTAAACACTTTACAATCATTCTGTACATCATCTATAACTGACCAATGGTTGTTGTATCTAAGAAACATCCCTTATCACTAAAACTTAAAATTGATTAATGAACCATTAAAATAAGGTCAACGTCAAATGACCCTAGTCAGTCTGACATGTTTAACTTACAATGACTATATACTGTAAATTCAGAAATTATTGCAAGGTTTTTATTAATGTGAATAATGCGGCTGGGTGATGATCGCAATATTAAAAACTCACGTTATGATATCGGATACATATATCTGTATGCAAATTTTCCTCAAATCGCAATAATTAATCTCACATTTTAGTCCAGTCTTCAAAAATCGCATTAATAAATGCATGCAATAATTTCTGAATTTACAGTCCACAAAACAAGTTGACCTTTAGCTTGTAACATTTATGAAAAAGTCCTTATCACTATATAACTAAACATCAGACTACACAAATGAATTCTATTTTTACAGGACATTCGGTCTGGTAAACAACCTAGCTTAACCAGACCAAATATAATTTTACCAGACCATTTTTTTTTTACATCTAATTGTATATTATCCGATAAAATACAAAAAACTTATGACTTCTTGTGCCCTACTCCTCACCAAAAATGCACAAACACAAAATCATGTGACAAGAGTGTAAAAGTGATGAAAGTTGTGCACAATTACTTGTATGCATTTCAGTGATATATAAAAGTTATGTCACATTTTATTGGATTTTGACATGAAAATTATTTGTGAACTAAAAATAATTTAGAGTTTCTGTATAAAATGTTTCCTGTTTCTTCTTTCTTTTTCATATATCTTTTGGTTTTCAATTCTAGTGTTTATATTTCATAGCTGTAACCTGCTTGGATTTTTAAAAATTTATTTATTGTATTTGATCAGCAAACCCGGAATTAGCCTTATCCGTTCCCGGAATCTGATCCGGTATTGTCTACATTTCCGGTTGATGGCAGCCATTGTTGTTTTTGTCAGTCAGATATGTTTTTACTCGGATTTACACATTACTTGTTGGCAATTTTCGGCATAAAGCTAGCGGTTGAACAAAATAAACATCGCTGTCACGAATAATAAAGATGAAAATGAATTTTGAGATTGTTTGGGAATTTTGCTAGAATGCTAAAAAAATCCTTAAAAAAACAACAGCGGACATTCGGACCGGAATTCAACAAAATTTTACCAGACCGATCCATTATTTAACTGGATTTATCCGATGGTCCGACGAATTTCGTGTAGTCTGAAACATTAACCAATGAATCATGAAGATGAGGTCAAGGTCACCCTGTTTCAGGGATATGTAAACGGTACAATCATTCCACCCACCGAATATTGTTGACCAATACTTGAGTATCTGTGATAAACAGACATAAACACGAAAACTGGAAGACAGACATGTACAACTTGATTCATTCTATACATCAAAATTAAGTTAACCTATTGCTTATAAATATAGATAGTTTTAGAGAAACACATCTAATCAAGCAAAAACAAAGTTGATCACCAGACCAGGTAACTGTCCTAAAAAAAAGAAGCATACTTAGCAGGTTCTTCTTCACTCTCCTTCTTTCCTTTCTTTTTCTTTTTCTCCTCATCACTGCCACTATTAAATGAATTATCTGATGCTGAACCTGATGTTGACTTGGCCTCAGATTCTGATTCAGACGACGATGTGTCATCAATGAAAGAGGACTCATCATCAAACATGTTCTAAAAATACACACAAAATAACATACATCAATCCCGTATTTTTCAAGAAAAGGGAAATTCATCAGAAGTTCATTTAATTTTGTTGTTAAAATATCTTTTATCATTTATAAATTTATTGGAGAATACTAACAACCTAAATTATTCCAAGATAATGCTATACATCTATTTGTTATCTGGGCTGTAGGAGTTTGTGTACCCAACAGCATAATTGTTGGACAAGTTCGATGGTCTGGCACTTTTCGGAAGCCTAAAATATTTAATTAGCCCTATGTGAATCAGTAGTTTATTTAAGTAAGATTGGTGTGATAGCTCTAGTCCTGTGATTAAGACTACCTGGCAATAGAGATCGTAGTTTTTCTTTTATTTTAAAGAAAGTCAACAAGTAAAAGAGCTTTGTCAAAATAACCAAAATCAGGGTTCATACAACTTTTTTGTTCCATTATTCAATGACTTTTCAAGAAAGTTTTATGAAACTTCCATATAAAAAAAAAACCCTAGCAAACCAAAGGGTCATCTCTGTTGCTGTTTTCGAAGAAATGAAATAAAAACATCTTTTAACAACCAAAATTGACACAATATAGCAGATCAATCCGATATATCAACATATCTATGAATGACCCTGTATAGTTAAGATTATCAGGACCTACTTCTTACGCCAAAAATAAAATTTAAATTTTTTTGATGTTGCCTACCAACCCACCTAAAAGCAGCCTACCCGAAAATCATATGACACAAATCATTTCAAAATTTTTTTAAAACATTTTTTCCCATGCTCTAACTTCGTTTTCTTGTCTAAAACATGTAACTTATGTTGTTGGCCAAATAAAATAAAATGCTCCGCTGGGCACAGCTTGATACGACCGCAGAGGTCGAACCCTGAACAGTTGGGGCAAGTATGGACACAACATTCAAGCTTGATACAGCACTGAATTTGGATTGTGATTAATTATTTGACACAGCATAGGTTTCTGACACAGAATGAATGTGGTCTAAGAACTTAAAAAATTTTAATTTACCTGTTCAAACCATATCATTATTATTTGCTTTTATATATAAATCAGAAATAACCAATTTAAAATGGAAAATTTTCAAGAAAAAAATGAAAAAAAATCCCCCTCAAATTTTTTTTAACCCCCTTATGATTCATCACCCCCAAACTCAATCCCAGCCTTCCTGTTGTGGTATGGTACCTTGCAGTGCAATTTCAGACAGATCCATACACTTGAACACAAGTTATTGTCTGGAAACTAGAAAAATGCTTGTTTTTTGGCCCCTTATTCCTAAACGTTTAGGGCAATTACCCCCAAACTCAAACCCAGCTTTCCTTTTATGATATGGAACCTTGTAGTATAATTTCATAAAGATCCATACACTTACACACAAGTTATTGTCCTGAAACTAGAAAAATGCTGTTTTTTTTGCCCCTTTTTGGCCCCTAATTCCTAAAATTTTGAGGCAATTACCCCCAAAATTAATCCCAGCCTTCCCTTTGTGGTATGGTACCTTGCAGTACAATTTCAGAGAGATCCATACACTTGAACACAAGTTATTGTCTGGAAACTAGAAAAATGCTTATTTTTGGCCCCTTTTTGCTAAACGTTTTGGGCAATTACCCCCAAACTCAGTTCCAGCTTTCCCATTGTGATATGGAACCTTGTAGTACAATTTCAGAAAGATCCATACACTTACCCACAAGTTATTGTCATGAAACTAGAAAAATGCTGGTTTTTTGCTCCTTTTTTGGCCCCTAATTCCTAAAATTTGGAGGCAATTACCCCCAAAATCTATCCCAGCATTCCCTTTGTGATATGGAACCTTGTGGTACAATGTCAGAGAGATCCATATACTAACACACAAGTTATTGTCTGGAAGTTACAAAAATGCTTATTTTTGGCCCCTTATTCCTTAACTGTTGGTACCATAACTCCCAAAATCAATCCCAACCTTCCTTTTGTGGTAATGAACCTTATGGTAAAATTTCATAGAGATCCAATCACTTAAACTAAAGTTAGAGTGCGAAAACCTTCGGACGACGACGCCGCCGCCAACGTCATACCAATATACGACCGCAAAATTTGTTTGCGTCATATAAAAAAATCTCTACCTACCTACCCAACCCTTCAAGGCATGGGTAGGCCTTATCATAAATTTTATGATGACCTGCACACTCAGTATAATAGGAGTCCAAATTATTTTAATACTCAAACAAAATTGTATGCCTTTGCTACTACCCATCAAATAACACAACAACCTTTTCCCAATAAAAATTGTTCTAAATTTCAGGCACAATTAAACTACTTTCAATAAATACATAATCTATAATTTTTGTCAAACACATATAAAAAAAGCACTGTTCTACAAAAATATACATGGGACCTAGAGAAGGTATTTTAAAACCTAAACTATAGGTGGGTGTTTTGAGAGTAAGAAAATTTCTAAAATTCCATGTATAGATTGTTACCCCTTTTTCAAAGTGCCTTCCCTGGATACGATGTATGTTTTGATGGAACAGCCCTAATCAATTCTGCATCAATATAGACCCAAAAGTAATGTCTGCAAAAATGTTGCATGGTAGATTGAAAGGTGCTATTTCCCCCAAGAAAATTCCTCCCAACAATTTTTGAAGGTATTTCTTTAGACATTAAAATAATCTATTGACATATACCTTCCAAGATAACACCTTTCAATCCTGTTGTACAACTTCTTCTAGAAAAATTAGCTGTAACAATTTTCAATACTTCACCTTTGAGTCTCCCTTCTTCTACAGGCTATATCATGTTTTTTTGTTTTTTTTTTTGTTTATCAAGACTAACTTGCAAAATTTTGACAAACCACTTTTTCATTTGTTTAACCCACTGAGTGCAAATTCCATGCACTTTGATCATGTTTATCATAATTTGCACTCTACATTTATGCATTTCAATTCGAGAAACTAGACCAAATTAGGATGTTCGTCTATTTTATGGATTTTTAGCCCAACAATTAACCTTTTGAACATTGAGATGTGAATTTTTCTCCCTTTTATACATCAGGACAATAAGACAAAGTAAATCATGTACCATGTTTGGGAATTGCTTAATGTTTTTTTCTTAAAAGTATCAACATGCACATCTTCAGTAACTTATCTAGGAATATGTTCTACCTTTTAAACTGATAGAGGTTTTTCAAAACTATAACCTGTACCCGTATGTAGACAGACTGACTGACAGGCATAAATTAAAATGCCCTTGACTTTTCTTTGCTGTGGCATTTTACTGCACTTTTTAGCTTACCTTCATTTCTTGTCTAACTTCAGCCATCTTTAAAACCCATGGATGTGTCCATATCCTCATCAGAGCCTGGTAATCAGAGAAAAGTTTGGCTCCTTTAGATTTCCCCATGTCCCCAGGTCCAGAGTAGCCACCTATTTCTAGATATTTACTGTACAGATCACACTGAACGTTAGCCAGTCTAACAGCTATCACATACTCTTGTTTGGGTGGCAAGTATTTTGTTAATGCAGAGTAATCTTTTCTCTGAAAGAAATAATCCAGTTCAATATACAGGACATCAAAAAGGAATTTTATTATCTTATTTTGCCATTTCCTAAAGGGAACAGATTGAAGGTAAAAATAGTAAAGTCATTTTTAGAATTGCACTGAAAAACTTGAAATGCATTATTAAAATTACCAATGATAATTTGGTTGTTTAATAGTTTTGTGTTAAATTCAAACACGACATGTAAAATTATTCGATAAATATTCACTTTAGTAGGTGCTGCATTAAAAAAGTACAAAAGAACGAGATGACGGTCTACAAAACATATACCTCATAGAAATTTTCTACTTTCAATTTTTTTCTTTTCTTTTTTTTAATATTTCTAAAAAGTACACATTTCTTGCATCATATGTATCCTGTTAAATTCTTTGATAAACTTTGTTGAACCTACTACTTTTGTCTGACATGACAAAAATTCTGAATATTTTTAACAAGGTTTATAGATTGTGCTAAACATTGACAAGCACACAGCATATATCTGAGGAGATTCTACATTTTTTAATCCTAGAATAACGGTGTATCTTGTCAGTTTTACCATTGTCCAGCTATTAACATGTCTGTTGATAAAATCCTTGAAGTAAAACTGTAATGATGAAAGTGATACATTCTGCAGGATGTTAAGACTCTAATGATGAAAGCTATATATTCTACAGGGTGTTAAAACTGTAATGATGAAAGTGATACATTCTGCAGGGTGTTAAAACTCTAATGATGAAAGTGATGCATTCTGCAGGGTGTTATTGCCATTTAAACCAAAGGTAAGCAAAATCTTTTCTTTTGTGTTTAACCTTTCATAAGAAGGTTTAATTGAAATGAGAGAGTCCTTAATTTTATAGTTTTCTCTCATTGAACTAATTATTACATTCAAACCTGCGTTGAAGACATCTCGGTATAGAAAATATCCCATAATTAACTAAGCTTTTAGTTATTCCTTTTTATGTGTATTTTACTGTCTGAAGAGCTGAATGGACAGCAAAAATACCAAGTTTTATGTGTATTTTACTGTCTGAAGAGCTGAATGGACAGCAAAAATACCAAGTTTTATGTGTATTTTACTGTCTGAAGAGCTGAATGGACAGCAAAAATACCAAGTTTTATGTGTATTTTACTGTCTGAAGAGCTGAATGGACAGCAAAAATACCAAGTTTTATGTGTATTTTCCTGTCTGAAGAGCTGAATGGACAGCAAAAATACCAAGTTTTATGTGTATTTTACTGCCTGAAGAGCTGAATGGACAGCAAAAATACCAAGTTTTATGTGTATTTTACTGTCTGAAGAGCTGAATAGACAGCAAAAATACCAAGTTTTATGTGTATTTTACTGTCTGAAGAGCTGAATAGACAGCAAAAATACCAAGTTTTATGTGTATTTTACTGAAGAGCTGAATAGACAGCAAAAATACCAAGTTTTATGTGTATTTTACTGAAGAGCTGAATGGACAGCAAAAATACCAAGTTTTATGTGTATTTTACTGTCTGAAGAGCTGAATGGACAGCAAAAATACCAAGTTTTATGTGTATTTTCCTGTCTGAAGAGCTGAATGGACAGCAAAAATACCAAGTTTTATGTGTATTTTCCTGTCTGAAGAGCTGAATGGACAGCAAAAATACCAAGTTTTATGAACAATGTGATTTTTGTTGTTCTTTTTGGAATTTAAATTATTATAACTGTACAGAGGACTTCACTTGATTTCCAATATATATATGTCTGTGCTGTTTACCTGTACACATCCAGCTAATTTTTCATGAAGAATATGAGCTCTCCTTTTCATGAGTCTGACATCATGAGAACTGGAATCTGTACACTGACCATTAGTGATAGGATTAACAAAACGATTCAGAAACTCCTTCCTCGTTCCCAATAAGTTAGGTTTCACAAAGTTTACCATACAATGGTCTGCAAAAAAGAAATTATCATGAAAATATAAATAACAAGTGAAACTGCAAGCTACTGCTCACTAACATGACTAATGATACCCCCGACGAAAGTGGATAATTTTAATAGTGTAAAAATAAGTAAGTGTTCGGTAAACATGAAGTTGTTAAGTAATGAATCTGAAAACGCATCACTCGGTATAGCTGACTTATATAAACCCTGAAACCAAAATTCAGAAATCCTTGTATTGTAGTTCCTGAGAAAAATGTGACAAAAATTTTCAACTTGGCTACCATGTTTAAAATGATACAAGTGTTCGGTAAACAGGAAGTTGTTGAGTGATGAATCTGAAAACACATCACACGGTAAAGCTGACTCATATAAACCCTGAAACGAAGTTTCAGAAATCTTTGTAATATAGTTCATGTAGTTCTTGAAAAGCGACGAAAAATATTCATGGGATGGACGGACGGACTGACAGATGGATAGACAGAGGTAAAACAGTATACCCCCCTCCCCTTTTTTAAAGTGGGGGTAGACTATGCAAGAAGTTTATCATACAATGGTCTACAAAATAGAAATTTTATCATGTGAAAATATAAATAACTATAAAAGAAGTTTACCATACAATGGACTGGAAAAACGAAAGTTTTATTCAGTTGGTGGGCTATTTCAAACTAGAGGCTCCAAGGACCCTGTGTCGCTCACCTGATATTTTTATTTACAATTGATGCATGATAAATGCAACTGTTATACTGTCATTTAGTTTCAGAGATATAAGACTAAAAAGTGCGTTTGAAACCTATGTTTTATCTACATTTTACCCCTATGTTCTATTTTTAGCCATGGCAGCCATCTTGGTTGGTTGGCTGGGTCACCGCACAAATTTTTTGAAATAAATACCCTAATAATGATTGTGGCTTAGTTTGGTTGAATTTGGTCCAGTAGTTTCAGAGGAGAAGATTTTTGTAAAAGTTTACAAAAATTTACAAAAAATTGGTAAATAAAATGCTCCGCAGGACGCAGCTTGATACGACCGCAGAGGTCGAACCCTGAATAGTTGGGGCAAGTATGGACACAACATTCAAGCTTGATACAGCTCTGAATTTGGATTGTGATTAAATATTTGACACAGCATAGGTTTCTGACACAGAATGAATGTGGTCTAAGAACTTAAAAATTTTAAATTGGACATTCACCTATTATGGTCCAATATCCAAAATCTAAATACATGGTTAGATTCAGCATATCAAAGAACCCCAATAATTCAATTTTTGATGAAATCAAACAAAGTTTAATTTTGGACCTTTTGACCTCAATGTGGACAAAGTTGATAAAGGGCCCAAAAATCAAAAATCTAAACAGTCAGAGCTCTGACATAAACAAGTCAGAATAAAATGACTTCCATAGGTCAGATATAATTTGATGTAAGTGTTGTCTCCCTTCTTGCACTCAACAGAATATGACTTGTACAGGTCAGTTTATGTCAGACTGTAATTTATCATAAAATGACTTCCACAGGTCAGCTTTTGCACAAAATACTGTGACTTAATATCTTCATATTCTAATAAGATTTATGCCCCTTTTTAATGCATTTTGACTTAGAGAGGTCATTTTTGTTCTGACTTGAAGCAGTCATTACTACCACTTTGTTATCAATCTCCATAAAAATATGGTGATTACTAGTTTCGAATTAAAGAGTTTAAAAGTGCGGCTCATCATACCTTATTCTTTCCAGAATCTAAACATAATATATTTATCTCATCACATTCAATCATTTCAAAATACAAACAAAACCAGGGAGAAAAATGGATCATACAATTTTCTGTCAATATCAAAAGATTTACAGAATACAATATTGGATACATTTACTAGTACCATGACAATACTTCAAATCTTCCAAGGAAAAACAAGACACTTATTCATGATAAGACTATGTTAATAAAAGATCTATTCTCATCCACTTTTAGGCAAATTTATCAAGAGCAAAACATTTATTATTTTAATATTTCAATTAAGGTAAATTATTACCGTAAATACTATTGTGCAAACTGACTCAAACAAGTCAAATTATGTTCTGACTTCAAAGAGTCAGTCAAAACTAAACTTATTTCAACTTTTAAGTCTAGTATTGTCAAATTGATTTAAAAATGTATGGGAAAGCCAGATAAAAGACATAGAAAATAAGGTCCCCTAATGTCACAATGAGGACTATAAAAACAATTATTTAGTATATTCAATATTTAAATGTATTTTCTTTTAAACAGGTCAAATCATGTTTTGACTTAAAACAGTCAGTCCAAACTAAATTTATTGAAATTTTTAAAGTCGGGCACTGCCATATGATATTAAATGAATGTATGGGAACGTCAGATAAAAGACATAGGAAATATATGTAAGATCCCCTAAATTAAATAACAATTTGACTTAATTGTTTCTAAAAAGTTATCAAATAATAAATTCAAAAATGGCAGATTCAGAAGCAGGGATTAAAGGAAGTACACCTAGCTTTGATTGGAAATTTTGTTCTGCAAACAGACTTGAACAGGTCAAATCATGTTCTGACAAATTGACTTAAACAGGTCAAATGAGCATGCTCTGACAAATTGACTTAAACAGGTCAAATCATGTTCTGACTTAATTTATTGAAATTTTTAAGTCAGGCATTGCCATATGATGTTACTGTATGGAAAAGTCAGATAAAAGACACAGGAAATACATGCAAGATCCTCTAAGATAAATAACCATTGGACTTAATTGTTTCTAAAAACTTATCAATTAATAAACTCAACAGTGGCAGATTCAGAAGGGGGCTAAGAGGAAGAACACCTAGCTTTGACTGGAAATTTTGTTCTGCAAACTGACTTGAACAGGTCAAATCATGTTCTGACTTAAAAGAGTCCGTCAAAAACTAAATGGCTTGCAACTGTAACAGTCGGGCATTGTCATTATCATGATGTGATTGTTAGAATGTATGTATACAACTAGGAAAAAATCACAAAATTAAGTCACAATTATAAGAACTATATAAAAGTTAATTTGGTATATATTTGATATCTTAATATTTCATTGAGGTAAATCCTGTTGTGCAAACTGACTTGAACAAGTCACATTATGTTCTGACTTCAGAGAGTCAGTTTAAAACTATACTTTATCATTATTGCAACTTTTAAGTCTGGAATTGTCATATGCATTTAAGAATGTATGGGAAACTCAGATAAAAGACACCCAGTAATTAAGTCACAATAATGAGGACTATAAAAAGTGTATTTGGTATATTTAATATTCAAATGTATTTTGTTAACAAATTTCATCAAATTATCTTAAAATCTTTTCTATTTCTGTATTTTCATGACTTAACATATGGAACTTTTGGTTGTAAAAATATTATTTTAAAACCACTTGACTGAATTGTTTATTAAAAAATATCAATTAATTAACTCAATAGTAGCAGATTCAGATAGGGGGCTTAGAGGAAGAAGACCTAGTTTTGATTGGAATTTTTTGCTGTAAACTGACTTTAACAGGTCATATCATGTTCTGACTTCAAAGGGTCAGTCAAAACTAAACTTATTTCAAATTTTAAATCTAGGATTTCCATATTGATTTTAAAATGTATGGGAAAGCCAAATAAAAGACAGATGAAATAAGGTCCCTAAAGTCACAATAATGAGGACTTCATAAAAGTTTATTTGGTATATTCAATATTTAAATGTATTTTGTTTTAAACTGGTCAAATTATGTTCTGACTTTAAAGAGTAAGTCAAAACTATACTTTTAACTAATTATTGCAACTTTTACGTCTGGAATTGTCTTATGCATTTAAGAATGTTTGGGAAACTCAGATAAAAGACACCCAGTAATTAAGTCACAATAATGAGGACTATAACAAAATGTATTTGGTATATTTAATATTCAAATGTATTTTGTTAACAAATTTCATCAAATTATCTTAAAATTTTATTCTATTTCTGTATTTTCATAACTTTTTTTCTGTTAAGTTAATATATTGAACTTTTGGTTTTAAAAATATTATTTTAAAACTGTTTGACTGAATTGTTTCTTTAAAAAAATTATCAATTAATTAACTCAACAGTAGCAGATTCAGATAAAAGAGGGGGCTTAGAGGAAGAAGACCTAGTTTTTATTTGATTTTTTCTGTAAACTGACTTTAACAGGTCATATCTTCTTCTGACTTCATAGAGTCAGTCAAAACTAAACTTATTTCAACTTTTAAGTCTTGGATTTTCATATTGATTTTCAAAAGTTTATTTGGTATATTCAATATTTAAATTTATTTTCTTTTAAACTGGTCAAATAATGTTCTGACTTTAAAGAGTCAGTCAAAACTTTATTTTAACTAATTATTACAACTTTTAAGTCTGGCATTGTCATATGCATTTAAGAATGTATGGGAAAATCAGATAAAAGACACCCAATAATAAAGTCACAATAATGAGGACTATAAAAAAAAATCATTTGGTATATTTAATATTCAAATGTATTTTGTTTACAAATTCATCAAATTATCTTAAAATTTTATTCTATTTCTGAATTTTCATGACTTTTCTTCTTGTTGAGTTAACAACCTGTAAACTAACTTGAACAGGTCAAATCATGTTCTGACTTAAAAGAGTCCGTCAAAAACTAAATGGCTTGCAACTGTAACAGTCGGGCATTGTCATTATCATGATGTGATTGTTAGAATGTATGTATACAACTAGGAAAAAAAATCACAAAAATTAAGTCACAATTATAAGAACTATATAAAAGTTAATTTGGTATATATTTGATATCTTAATATTTCATTGAGGTAAATCCTGTTGTGCAAACTGACTTGAACAAGTCACATTATGTTCTGACTTCAGAGAGTCCGTCAAAAACTATACTTCAACTAATTATTGCACTTTTAAGTCTGGAATTGTCATATGCATTTAAGAATGTATGGGAAACTCAGATAAAAGACACCCAATAATTAAGTCACAATAATGAGGACTATAAAAAAGTGTATTTGGTATATAGAGGAAGACCTAGTTTTGATTGGATTTTTTTTCTTTCTGTAAACTGACTTTAACAGGTCAAATCATGTTCTGACTTCAAAGAGTCAGTCAAAACTAAACTTATTTCAACTTTTAAGTCTAGGATTTTCATATTGATTTAAAAATGTATTGGAAAGCCAGATAAAAGACAGATCAAATAAGGTCCTCTAAAGTCACAATAATGAGGACTATAACAAACATTTTATTTGGTATATTCAATATTCAAATGCATTTTGTTTTAAAGATTTTCATCAAATTATTTAAAAATTTAATTTTTTATTTCTGTATTTTCATGACTTTTCTTTTCTGTTAAGTTAACACATGAAATTTGTGGTTGTAAAAAATAATATTTTAATAACCATTTGGCTGAATTGTTTCTAAAAAACCTTATCAATTAATTAACTCAACAGTAGAAGATTCATATTTAGGGGGGCTCAGAGGAAGAACACCTAGCTTTGATTGGAAATTTTGTTCTGTAAACTGACTTTCACAGGTCAAATCATGTTCTGACGTCAAATAGTCCATCAAAACTAAACTTATTTCAACTTTTAAGTATAGTATTGTCATATTGATTTAAAAATGTATGGGAAAGCCAGATAATAGACAGAGGAAGTAAGGTCCCCATAAGTCACAATAATGAGGACTATAAAAAATTTTATTTGGTATATTCAATATTAAATGTATTTTGTTTTAAATAGGTCAAATTATGTTCTGACTTTAAAGAGTCAGTCCAAAACTAAAATAAATTTATTGAAATATTCAAGCCAGGCATTGCCATATGATATTAAATGAATGTATGGAAATGTCAGATAAAAGACACAGGAAATATATGTAAGATACCCTAAAATAATAAACCGTTTGACTTTAATAACTGTGTCTAAAAATTTATCAAATAATAAACTCAAAAATGGCAGATTCAGAAGCAGGGCATAAAGGAAGTACACCTAGCTTTGATTGGAAATTTTGTTCTGCAAATTGACTTAAACAGGTCAAATCATGTTCTGACTTTAAAAAATCAGTCAAAAACAAAATTTATTGCAATTTTTATGCCCCATTTATGGGCATTATGTTTTCTGGTCTGTGCGTTTGTCCGTTCGTCCGTCCGTCTATTCGTCCCACTTCAGGTTAAAGTTTTTGGTCGAGGTAGTTTTTGATGAAGTTGAAGTCCAATCAACTTGAAACTTAGTCCACATGTTCCTTATGATATGATCTTTCTAATTGTAATGCCAAATTAGAGATTGTACCCCATTTTCACGTTTCACTGAACATAGAAAATGATAGTGCGGATGGGGCATCTATGTACTTAGGACACATTCTTGTTAAGTCAGGCATTTCCATATGATATTAATGATATGTATGGAAAAGTCAGATAAAAGACACAGGAAATACATGCAACATCCTCTAGATAAATAACCATTTGACTTAATTGTTTCTAAAAACTTATTTATTAATAAACTCAACAGTGGCAGATTCAGAAGGGGGCTAAGAAGAAGAACACCTAGCTTTGATTGGAAATTTTGTTTTGCAAACTGACTCAAACAGGTCAAATCATGTACTGACTTAAAAGAGTCCATCAAAACTAAACATGTAAATGGATATGCATAAAATCTGGTTCATAATTTTGAAAAGATTGAGAGATTAATGAGTCTATATTTTGTTGTTCCGACTCACAAATGTCACTATGTGACAAATTTCGGAATTTTGTCTCCTTTTGAATGATTCCTATATGTTGTATGGGTGCCATAACTATCACTACAACATGTACAAAGTCATCACATTCTAATGACTTGACCTATTACTGTATTTACTTATTTAACTACATGTATGTGATTGCAAGTGTATTATTAATTAACTAAATGTTTATTACTTATATATTAATCAATTATCTTTACTCTGGTTATTTATTATATAAGAAAACCTCTGCCTATTACTATATGACTGTAATCTAAACTCTGATTGTTAACATCCTAGATTGGATATCTGCATGACCATTAAACTCATGGTATGCCCATTTTATTTTAGAATATAAAAGTATTGTTTTTCAATATTACATTTTCAGACACATTGAATTGTGAAGACAACTTTCAATTTGACTTTAGAATTTAAAGAGTTTGTAAGCAAAATTTTGGGGAAATTTAATAATAACTAAGAATGTTTAAAATTAGTTAAGAAAAAAGCCGACATTATTAGTGTTAAAAAATGTTGACGAGAAAATACTTAGAAATTAAGACCAAATTTGGTGACTTTGTTGTCCTTCAAGAAGCCGTAATATAATCCATAATATTTTCACTGTTTTTAAATACATGTAAAAGTTGAAAGATAACTATCTATTTTAAATAGCTTTATTTCAAAACACTTATAACTTTGTAATTTATTTTATTCTTAATATATATTTTTATGGGAACATAATCTTGTCAGGGTTTCTTATGGTACTAGCATGACAAGTGCATTCATATTCTAAAATACTCTAAACATTAAAAAAAAGTCAGTATCTTCAGATGATTCTGAGTCTTTCTATAAGTCAGAACATTCAGACTTTTATAAGTCAGAACATTCTGACTTTTATAAGTCAGAACATTCTGACTTTTACAAGTCAGAACATTCTGACTTTTATAAGTCAGAACATTCTGACTTTCATAAGTCAGAACATTCTGACTTCCAATGTTCTTCTCACTTCTGTAGAAACAAAGACTATCTATATTTCAAATAAGAGGTAAATGCTTCATGTGGCTAAGCATCTGGGGTAAGAATTATGGATGTGTAATTTCGTAGGAAAACATATATGCCATGTAATTAATAAGATGAGAGGAAAATAATACTGAATAGACAATTCTGTTTGCTGAAACACTGATAAATATAATATGTAAAGGTGGTCTCTCAGCAGATTAAAATTATTGTAACAGGATGCTGTTACGAAGTCTCCCAAACAAAGCTCCCATAATTCGTCATTCCCATGGTCGCCTGACATTGGGCAAGTTCCAGTACAAATTGGTTTGGTCTAGTAAAGTGATATGCATAAGTGACACCTAGGGACTGACCCTGCATGTCATTCAATTCTTCAAATGACGAACAGGAATATTATATGGTTTAGGGGTGGTGATCCAGACCATTTCAAAAAGGAGGGTGGGGGTGACCCCAATGGACTTCCCCTTTATTTCATTTGATTCGTTTTATTGTCCAATACAATAATATATACGCTTTAGGGGTGGGGATCTCGACTGTTTACAAGTTTTCAAACAGGAAGGGGTGGGATGACCCACAGGGACTTCACCTATATTTCATTTGATTTGTTTTATTGTCCTATGCAAGAATATATATGGTTTAGGGGTGGGGATCTCGACCGTTTACAAGTTTTCAAACATAAGGGGGTGGGGTGACCCCCAGGGACTTCACCTTTATTTCATTTGATTTGTTTAAATGTCCCATACAATAATATATATGGTTTAGGGGTGGGGATCTCGACTGTTTACAAGTTTTCAAACAGGAGGGGGTGGGGTGACCTACAGGGACTTCACCTATATTTCATTTGATTTGTTTTATTGTCCTGTGCAAGAATGTATATGGTTAAGGGGTGGGGATCTCGACCGTTTACAAGTTTTCAAACATCAGGGGTAGGGGTGACCCCCAGGGACTTCACCTTTATTTCATTTGATTCGTTTTAATGTCCCATACAATAATATATATGGTTTAGGGTGGGTGACCCCAGGGACTTCCCTATATTTCATTTGGTTTGTTTTATTGTCCCATATAAGAATATATATGGTTTAGGGTGGGGATCTCGACCGTTTACAAATTTCAAACAGGAGGGGTTGGGGTGACCCCAGGGACTTCCGTACATTTCATTTGATTTGTTAAATTGTCCCATACAAGAATATATATGAGTTAGGGTGGGGATCTCTACTGTTTACAAAATATAAGAACATTCGCAGATGGCAGGGGTGGGGTAAACTCAGAGACTAACCCGAATATTTCATTTAAATCATTTTGACATTATTAAAAGGAATATATATGGTTTAGGGTGGGGATCTCAACCATTTACAAGATATAAGATCATTCTCAAATGACAAGGGTGGGGCGACGATAGAGACTAGCCTGGTATATTTCATTCAAGTCAATAATACTTTACAGAGAAATACATTTGGTTTAGGGTGGGGATCTCGACTGTTTACAAAATATAAGAACATTCTCAATTTGCAGGGTGTGTGGTTTATCCCAGAGAGGAGCCCGGTATTTCATTCTAATCGATTTGACATTACAAACAGGAATATATATATGGGAGACCATTTTGGGGCGCGGGATCGGCCGATTTTAGCAACGGAAATCGGGATTGCCTTGTTTAAAGATCGGGAATTCGGGATAGAAAAACATCGGGATACGGGAAAGCCACGTTTTTAGCCACGGGAAATCGTGATTTTTATGTTGAAATATAACGGGATTGACAAAAAACTGTACCTTGGACAGATAAAAGTGCCATTTTCATTATACTTCAATCAGCCCTAAGCATAATCATTTATCCTAACAAGTGTCTTAAAATCTGGTATTTTTTGAATTTTATAATGTAAAGCAGCGTTTCGACTACTTTATAAATCTCTCAAGTGACATTTGTAGTTGTGTTTATGTCTGTAACTTGGTTGATCCTTGGTTCAGTGGTTTTTCGAATGGTGACTCAATAGATTCAAATTTCTCTCCGTTACAAAACGATTCCAGTGCTTGTCATATAGGTTCTTGTATTGACTTGAACTGGAATTTGGCCAATTTTCTGACTGGCTACTGAAGATTTATGAGAACAAAATTGCTTATATGCAGCTTGACGTCACGGTGATATTGATAATACATATTCGGATTGGTTACGCTGAAAGACTTTGAACGTCAATCATACCCGAGACGTTTAAATCGTAAGCATTGAAACTTTAAACTTTAAAATTGGGGAACAAATTTATCGGGATCAGGATTTTAACAAAATATGTCCGGATTTCGGATTTTCTGATATTAAAACCGGAAATCGGATGAGACCCCTCTTGCCCCCATATATGGTTTGGGGTGGGGATATCGACTGTTCACAAGATATAAGAACATTGTCAAATGACAGGGTAGGGGTGATCCTGGAGACTTACCCTACATTTCATTTGATTTGTTTTATCATGTTCCATGTTCATAACTGAAAACCCTTGTGTGAATCTGTTATTGTTCTTAAGTTATAATCATTTTAAAATTAAAAAAAAAATGGGTTCTTTAGTTAAACCCTCCTTCCTTTTTCTTTTATTAAAATTATTCTCATTTTCCTTTCATTTTCATTAATATCAATATTCAGAATGATCGTTTTTCCTCAACGTTTTTCTCATTGGGAGAAACGAAAAACAAAGATATAAGCCGTAAACTCAGAAAGGTTAAAAGTCAATTCATGATTGAGTTTAAAATAGAAAAATCACGTGATGATGTTCAGCTCAAGCAATAATTTTACTTTTAAAATTGCACTGACTGGTTAATAATGTTAATACTGTTTAAGACAACACGAGTTATCTCCGAAAATAACAATTCATTATCATAACAACATTTTCTGACCTGAACAAGTCAGAATTGTCAAACACCAGGTCATCTCAAAGATCAGGCGTCCGTATTTACAGGTCACAGGCCTACGTGTAACAGCAAAAAAATCACTTGCAAAGAACTTCTTTATAGGCAAAAAATATTAAAATGGCCAAGAAAATACGGAGGCAATATGTATTACCTTTCTGAAAATGACCACATTGACCTAGATTTTCACTAAAAAACGTAAATAATCATTATCATATTGAATGACTTCTCGTTCGAGGCACTTCCAAAACAACGACTCTCAAACACGTGATCTCTCGCAAAAAACCATGTGATCGTATGTGTCGTAGATCGGCGGCAAATTCAAAATAACTTCTGGTTTGATGGACTCGATGGAAAACTACGCAAAACAAAAATTGACGCATAGAGGTCAGAATTTCAAAACACTTTCTGACTTGAAGAAGTCATTTTATTCTGACTTGTTTATGTCAGAGCTCTAACTGCTAAATACATGGTTAGATTCAGAATATCAAAGAACCCCATATATTCAATTTTTGTTGAAATCAAACAAAGTTTAATTTTGGACCCCGATTTGGACCAACTTGAAAACTGGGCCCATAATCAAAAATCTAAATACATGTTTAGATTCAGCATATCAAAGAACCCTAAGAATTCATTTTTGTTAAAATCAAACTAAGTTTAATTTTGGACCCTTTGGACCTTAATGTAGACCAATTTGAAAAGGGACCAAAATTAAGAATCCAAATACACGGTTAGATTCGGCATATCAAAGAACCCCAATAATTAAATTTTGATGAAATAAAACAAAGTTTAATTTTGGACCCTTTGACCTCAATGTGGACCAATTTAAAACGGGCCCAAAATCCAAAAACTTAATATACGGTTAGATTCAGCATATTAAAGAACCCCAAGAGTTCAAGAATAAAACCCCATTGAAATTGGTCAAGAAATAAGCAATTTATACAAAGTATCTTCTTTTGCACAATACTGTGCAATTGAATATTTCTTGCAATTGCGCAATACTGTGCAATTGAATATTTCTTTCTATTGCGCAATACTGTACAATTGACAATTTCTTGCTATTGCGCAATATTGTGCTATTGGATATTTCTTGCTATTGCGCAATACTGTGCAATTGAAGATTTCTTGCTATTAGCAATACTGTGCAATTGAAAATTTCTTGCTATTGCACAATACTTATTATATAATAATTTACACATCCTGTTTGGTGTGTATCTCCTGCCATATCATTATTATTTGCTTTTAAATATAAATCAGAAATAACCAACTTAAAATGGAAAATTTTAAAGAAAAAAAAGGAAAAAAGGAAAAAAAAAATCCCCCAAATTTTTGAACCCCTTATGATTCATCACCCCAAACTCAATCCCAGCCTTCCTTTGAGGTATGGTACCTTGCAGTACAATTTCAGAGAGATCCATACACTTGAACACAAGTTATTGTCTGAAACTAGAAAATGCTTATTTTGGCCCTTTTGGCCCCTAATTCCTAAACAATTCAGGCAATTACCCCAAACTCAATTCCAGCTTTCCTTTGTGATATGGAACCTTGTAGTACAATTTCAGAAAGATCCATACACTTACACACAAGTTATTGTCATGAAACTAGAAAAATGCTTGTTTTTGCCCTTTTTGGCCCCTAATTCCTAAAATTTTGAGGCAATTACCCCAAAATCAATCCCAGCATTCCCTTTGTGATATGGAACCTTGTGGTATAAAGTCAGAGATCCATACACTAACACACAAGTTATGTCTGGAAGTTACAAAATGCTTATTTTGGCCCTAATTCCTTAACTGTTGGTACCATAACCCCAAAATCAATCCCAACCTTCCTTTTGTGATATTGAACCTTATGGTAAAATTTCATAGAGATCCATTCACTTAAACTAAAGTTAGAGTGCGAACACCAATGCGTCTTCAGACGACGACGACGACACCAACGTCATACCAATATACGACCACAAAATTTTTTGCGGTCGTATAAAAATTACTTTAAAGGGCAATAACTCCTTAAGGGGTCAACTGACCATTTTGATCATGTTGACTTATTTGAAGATCTTACTTTGCTGAACATTATTGCTGTTTACAGTTTATCTCTATCTGTAATAATTTTCAAGATAACCAAAAACGGCAAAATTTCCTTAAAAATTACCAATTCAGGGGCAGCAACCCAACAACCAGTTGTCCAATTCATCTGAAAATTTGAGGGCAGATAGATATTTACTTGATAAACAAGTTAATCCCTGTAAGATTTGCTTTAAATGCTTTGGTTTTAGAGTTACAAGCCAAAATCTACATTTTACCCCTATGTTCTATTTTTAGCCATGGCAGCCATCTTGGTTGGTTGGCTGATTCAAAGCACACATTTTTTAAACTAAATACCCTAATAATGATTGTGGCTAAGTTTGGTTGAATTTGGTCCAGTAGTTTCAGAGGAGAAGATTTTGTAAAGATTACAAAATTTACAAAAATTGGTAAAAATTACTTTAAAGGGCAATAACTCCTTAAGGGTCAACTGACCATTTTGATCATGTTGACTTATTTGTAGATCTTACTTTGCTGAACATTATTGCTGTTTACAGTTTATCTCTATCTATAATAATTTTCAAGATAATAACCGAAACGGAAAAAATCCTTAAAATTACTAATTCAGGGCAGCAACCCAACAACCCATTGTCCGATTCATCTGAAAATTTCAGGGCAGATAGATCTTGACTTGATCAACAATTTTACCCCATGTCAGATTTGCTCTAAATGCTTTGGTTTCAGAGTTATAAGCCAAAATATACATTTTACCCGTATGTTCTATTTTTAGCCATGGCGGCCATCTTGATTGGTTTGGCAGGTCACGGACACAATTTTAAACTAGATACCCTAATGATGATTGTGGCCAAGTTTGGTTAAATTTGGCCCAGTAGTTTCAGAGGAGAAGATTTTGTAAAGTTAACGACGACGGACGACGGACGCCAAGTGATGAGAAAAGCTCACTTGGCCCTTTGGGCCAGGTGAGCTGAAAAAATGATGCCAAAGTGTGACAAACATGGTAAAAAATTAAGTCATTGCTAATCTTTTTTCTATCATTTTTCTTTAATCCAGAGACGTTCAAGTTTACAAAACTACCAAGGGTTAATGCAAAATAATAAAACAAAATTTTAACAACATTTTACTCATAAGAATTCATCAACTTTTCAAAGGAAACAACAACATACTATTATCAACTTACAAACATAAATAAGAATATAAATATCAATGTAATTTTATTGTTTGTCTAATAAAGGTACTAAATGATTTTCCTGCAATTTTTTTACTTATATACAGTTTTTTTTTTTTAAATATGTAAATTTCACCAATTTTTAGAGTATTCTTATCTTATTTCAAAAGTTTTATATCTCTTTGCAAAGCTTTAATTTTATATAAAATTATAAGGAAGCAAACACATATGATCTCATTACATCCTCTGAAAATTTCACACCAATTGCTTCAGTCAATTCTAAGTTTTCTTCATTTAAAAATACAAACATATGTTTTGATCCTTTTGTTACACTCCTGACATATTTTTCAGTAACTATAAGACTGTTTTTAATGGAATGTTTAGAAAATCAGTAGTGATATCTATTTTAAATTTACAATCTCACAAATAAATAAACCTATTAGATATTTGATTACATATTTTTTAATTTCTGAGCAAAGAGCAAAGTTTTAACATGTTTAATGAGAATTACACTTTAATTTTAAGAATCTTTGGTAAATAGTGTGCAGAAAATCACTTTTACAAGACAAATCGGCTTTCTCATTACATTGTACAGATGTTACAATTATTTTAATAAAGAATCATGTTGAATTTTGTTATAGATAATTATAAGCTACATCAGAAACTTGTCAGCAGTGTAACAAATGTTACACTCCTGACCATAATTTATTGCTACCATATTTTAACCTGAAACTGACCTGAAATCATGTAGAGTCTTTATATTTAACATATTATTTTAGTGCACATTAAGAACAGGTTAAATTTTTTTATATATTTCTTACATATTTACAAATTTTGCTAATGGTCTATTTAAAAAAAGATGGCTTTCCTTTAAACCTTGTTCAGTCTCTTGTTTGATACTATATATATGCTGTTTTATGTCAGATAATGTATTATGATAAGTTTGTTCTTACTACCAAAGATGGTAGCAGTATGTGCTCTGTATAAAAAAAAATGTCCAAAAATGTACCCAAAAATGTCAGGAGTGTAACGCTTTAAAATGTTTAAGTGTAACATTCATGTTATTTTTTATAGAAACAATGTTGTTATTATTGGTTTTCTTTTCTTGAATTTGAGAGTGAACACCATCTGTTGCAGATTATCAGTAACAAACATGCCATTATTATGGCCTTTATTGCTTGTGTATGCTCAATACATGTATGTCAGGACTGTAACACATTTAAACAAGCTAGATCAATTGCAATTTTAGTTCAAAAATTTCAAAAGTAATGATGTAGACTTGTATTCTGTGTTAAGCTGAGGTGTAGTAATGTCATTTTATAATAATTGTCAGCTTGTTTTTCTTCCAATATCTTACCCTTGCTAATAAGATTGAAATAAGGCGTTTTTTTTGTGTTACACTCCTGACATTGAAGTATTGAGCATACAAAAGCAATGAAGGCCATAATAATGGCATGTTTGTTACTGATAAACTGTAACAGGTAATGTTCACTGAAATTCAAGAAAAAACAACAACTATAACAACATTGTTTCTAAAAAAAATACATTTTTTACACAAACTTATTTGACTTACCTTATGCGGCTCATAAAAATGTAAATATATGGAAGAATTGAACAAGAAATCATAGTCAAGATATAATAGTTGGATGAAAGATATTGTTTGGTATTGTATCTGCCCTTATTTATTCTATCTTCAATGAATGCACATGCTTTCTTGTAAATGTCACACTAAAAGCGTTACACTCCTGACATTTTGAGGTACATTTTTGGACAATATTTTTTAAACAGAGCACATACTGCTATTATCTTTGGTAGTAAGGACCAACTAATCATAATACATTATCTGACCTAAAAACATTGCAGATATAGTATCATACAAGAGACTGACAAAGGTTTAAAGGAAAGGCATCATTTTTTTTGAAATAGCCCTGGTGTCAATTTTCAAATATAGTATTATAGGTTTTAAATGTTACAGTAACAGCTGACAAGTTCAGGGATCACCACAACCTATTTAAGCATGGCGGTGCGCCACGCTAAAATTTCTAGCACCACGTTAAAATTCCCAGCGCCACGCTTATTATATTGTCCGCCACACTTGAAAATTCAATAGATAGAAGTTAAATTTCAGATATCCCTAATCCAATTATCATCTCAGTGGCAATTACAGTCTATTTATTGTTAATTGCCTCAAGGGATATACACTGACAGCTGATTATATTATTTACATGGTCTTGCGTGGTTAAACTAGGTGACAACCAATGAACGATCATGACCCAATTTCTTTTATTTCAAAAGTAAAACTTGTTAACTAACTACAGTTATTTTATAAATGCATATGTTTGACTATACCTTAAATGGAATGTTTATATCCTAACTAGATTAATAAAAGCAGTAATCCAGAAAACAAATGACCACATGGTCCTTTTGTTGACAACAATGTCACATGATCTCTTTTGGCTGGAAAATACTGGGGAATACCTAAATAACAGACAAACATTGTCTGGTTATTTGTAGCCAGTCAAGGTCGTTAAAAACTCCCATCATCATCTGGTTATTTTTAGACAGTTAGATCTGGGATAGGAGTTTCCTAATCTTAAAACTCTTTTAAAGTAAGAAAAGAGTAAAACTGGAATGATATATAATTCCTTTACATTATTGTATTGGAAAACAGGGGACTTAATTTAATAAAATTCTACATAACACATATGATTTTATAAACTGCTAGATAGGCTTAATTTGGTTGAAATGACTGAAATTCTGTGACTGAATATTTTTTTATTATTAATTTCTGTATCTTTTTAGACCTTTTTACCATGTGGTTTTCCATAAGACAATTAAGATAAAATTTTTCAGAATATTCCTGCAATCTGGGAAGCCACATCAGGTGTTTACTCTCCCTGTTTAATATGTTCCTACAAGTGTGGTGACCACTAATAAGACCAACTACAAAACCTGTGTGAGACCCCCTTTCCAAATTAGCTATATATATGACAAATACATGTAAGGCATATAATTAATAATTTATGCACAAGGAATCGATTCAACAACGCAACACAAAATCTCCGATTTGATGAACTTTCTCCCCCACCCTTGATTTTCATTCTGTGGTGAACCCTGCAAGTTATAGCACAGAAACTGTTGGCAGCTGCCTGTGGCACTCTGTATTTCACCAAATTATTCCCTCGGGTAACAAGAATAATAAAATAAGTGCAAGAAATGCTGGTATACTTACATTCCACAAGATTATTTTGGAGTGGGGTACCAGTCAGTACAATTCGTCTTTTCGTTTTAATCTGCATCATAGCTTTGGACAGAGCTGATGCATCATTCTTTAGAATATGTCCCTCGTCACATACAACAAAATCGGGACCTGTAATTATTATATAATAATTTTTTTTCTAAATGTGAACACATGAAACTACTTGCCAGTGCAACTAACAATTATTAATTGTTATATTATCTTATTTCAACTCATCACATTGTTCACCCCATTATATTTTGCCCAATAACATAAAGCAAAACTCAAGGCACACAGAAGCTTTTATCACTCACATGGTTTATGTGAAGTTATTTTTCTTTAATGTAGATTGTATTTATCTTTTCTGGAAGGATACAACAATCATTGGATTAATTGTTATTTTGAACTTTAAATTCAAAATTAGGAAAAAATATATTACAGTTTGGTAGAAGACTAAAATCTGCTTTAAAGTGACAAATTCTATGAAAGTGAAATTTAAGATGATGAGGAGACAAAACTTTCAGAATAGTAACAATTTTCTTTTACTGTGAAACCAAATTTAGTGATAGAAAATATAACTTCCTTACAAGATTTGCTTAGTTTTGATAACAGCAAGAGATTTTTTTATAACACTATTTAATATGCAGGCATTGTTTCTCTTCCAGAAGTTGCCCTTGGTAAATTTAGTTATTACATCAACAATTAAACGGTACTCTTTTGTATAATTTCATTCCAATCGGAACTTAATGAACTTTTTCTGATTTCTATATTAACTTCTCACCTGGATCTACCAGAGTCTTTCTAAAGGATGCTTTTATTCTTTTGTTTTTACAATTACTTCCTTGGGACAAGTTACGGAACATTTCATAGCCAATGATCATGATACCACCATCTTCATGCCATTCCTCCAACATTTTAGCTCGGCTCTCATTCACCTTTACACTGGCCAGTTCATAAACCTACAACAGTTACAGAAGTTTTAATCATTTTTATATAATTTGCATATCTACAAATACTGGTACTTGAATTAAATGGTAGCTTAAAATTTTGATCCTTGGTTTACACTCAGACCATGATGCCAAATGATTATTGTAACCAATGGGGATTTCACTATGATATATCATGCACAATACACATTAATGGAATCATGGGGTTCTAAGAAAGTTAAAATTGAGAGAAAATATAACAATTGTTTGGGTTGATAATTTCAAGGATTAAGCACATTTTTTTAAAGGTTATTTATGTGTAAACCAATAAATTTCATATATGTACTTTTTTATATAAAGCTTGTGCTTTTCTAAGACAAGAGCCACAAGGATGGTAAGTAACCAACAGTGTTTCCCTCTTACAATATAGTTTTGTTGTTGTTTTATACTGTGTTTTCTTCTTCTGAATACTACATACCTCACACTCTCCCTTGCATCAAATTCTACAATGGTAGGAAAGTACTTGGTATGTTGGGATGTAATGACTGACTTTTTAAGGCCAATTTGGATACATTCTTCACCAGGAGAGACAAAGCAAAGCAAACAGTATGATGCAGTAGTAAAAAGAAAGATTGCTATACTGTAGCGAAATGTCTCAGGAGTTGCTTTCACAAGGTGTCATTGTTACCATACTGAAAAAATGGTCAAAGTCCCATAACTCCCGTAAAAATGGTAGAATCAAACTGACAGTACCGTAAGATCAAGAGAATATAAGATAATACTATGCAAGCTTTCTGTCAAACGGTTTCTGTGTATTGATGTGTTACGGATGGATTGAAGTAGACCATTACCATATCTTCGACTTTCAGGGGTAAAATCATTTCCATTTTTCTTTGATCTCTATATACTTCCTCCAGTGATTTTCCTACCCTTTTTCAAATGGGGCCTGGGCCCTAGGCAATTGGGAAAAATGTGTCGTATAACGTATGAATTGGGAAAAAATAAATCATTGTGTTCCAACATATTTTAAGGATGTAGATATAAGAAGATGTGGTATGAGTGCCAATGAGACAACTCTCCATTTCCAATTTTCAAACATATGAACTCAGTCATACAACCCTGAGATTTATTGCAAGTTTTCTTGTCAGTAAGATTTCTCTAACCGACACTTATATGGCATGGTATAATGTTTTCAGTGCTTATTTCTGAGCTAGAGTCGACAACTGTCACTGATTATGGTCGCACTCAGAGTGGGATTGACGGTCAGTCTATCTTTGTACATGAGCAGAGAACATTTCAAGTGAATTATGCTCAGATGTTTGGGTAGAAACAATTTGTTTATAGTGTTAGTACTTGGGTTTGTGGTGATTGCTTATGTGCCTTTATCCGCCACAACCACGGCTTCATCCTGTTCTACATCCGTAAAAGTAGAAACATTTTCGTTCAAAATATATATCAGTCCCAGTGTAGTATCTTCAGAACTAATTGATTTTTAAAGCTCAACAAGTTTCTACAATCAGTGGCATCTTTGCCTTTCTTTTATTTGCGAACATAATATTTTGAATAATGAGAGGACATGTTGTCTGTTTGGGCATGCTCGATTCACTGCAAAATAAATAAACCAAACTGGCAAATCTTTGCTCAGTATGACATTGCCTGTCAAAAAACATTTATGTGTCAGAAAGTAATGAAAACCTTTTAGTTTAACTTTTTCATGTAGGAATGTATTTACTATGTTATTCAGATAATAACACAGCATCATCACATCATATCATTCCATATTCTTACCGTTAACCACCAGACGTCATCCAAATGCTGAACTAAGCCTACCCATTGTTAAAACTGGTTTACGGTCGAAATATGATAGTTACCTGTCTACATTCAACATGATTACACCGGGAGCAGTACAACAACCTATATTTTGAACCAAATCATATGAACAATAAAATTATCAATTACCTTTCCACTACAACTTAATTGAATTGGGAATTTTACAGGTTCAATTGGGAAAAATTTAGGTATTTTCTGATTGGGAACGGGGCCGATATTCGGACCTAAAATAAAGGCAGGAAAATCACTGTCCTCCATTTCACCAATTTGACCCCCTTCCTAGTCAGATTTACATGCGATATCCATATATACTACCGATAGTTATCCCATCTTTTTTACCCCCTACCTATCCTGATTTACATGTGACCTCTCTATATATTAAGTACCTAAGTTCACCTAAGTATTTGACCCCCTACCTATTCTGATGTGACCTCTCTATATATTAGGTACCTAAGTTCTATCTATTTGACCCCCTACCTATTCTGATGTGACCTCTCTATATATTAGGTACCTAAGTTCTATCTTTTTGACCCCGTACCTATTCTGATGTGACCTCTCTATATATTAGGTACCTAAGTTCTATCTATTTGATCCCCTACCTATTCTGATGTGACTTCTCTATATATTAGGTACATAAGTTCTATCTATTTGACCCCCTACCTATTCTGATGTGACCTCTCTATATATTAGGTACCTACCTCTAGTTGAACTTCATTCTTTTCAAGCCACATGTTCACCTCATGCTGCCAGTTTAATACAGTATTCAATGGACAGACAATAAGGGCTGTACTGAATTCTGTTGTCTCATAATTACCCATCATTGTATGTAGGAATGCTATCACCTAAAGTATAGAGAAATACATAATGAAGCAAAGTGTTATTTTAGCATTTATACATTGAGTATTCATATTCTAGTACCTTATCATTCATTTAAGGGCTATATGAGGATAAGTTGTAAGTGAGGGATTTAAGGCAATCATTATCAATAAAACACATTTAATGGTGTTGTTTACATCCTAGTCCTCTGGTTTCTGGTGGATTGTCTCATGGGCAATTATACCATTTCTCCTTATTTTCATATGTATTAATACTGGGACAATGTCTTACACTCTAAATTGAACTAAAAATTGTAAAGGTGTTTCGTCTTAAAATAAGACACCCTACAACCTACATAACATAACATTTTTGGCCCAAAATAAAAAATCTTAATACATGTTTAGATTCAGCATATAAAAGAACCCCTTGAATCCAATTTTTGGTAAAATCAAACAAAGTTTAATTTTGGACCCTTTGGACTTTAATGTAGATCAATTTGAAAACTGGTCCCAAAATCAAAAATCTGAATACACAGTTAGATTCAGCATATCAAAGAACCCCAAGAATTCATTTTTTTTAAATCAAACAAAGTTTAATTTTGGACCTTAATGTGGACCAATTTGAAGACAGGCCCTAAAATTAAAAATCTAAATACACGGTTAGATTCAGCATATCAAAGAACACCAATAATTCAATTTTTGACGAAATCAAAAACAGTTTAATTTGAACCCTTTAGACCATAATATAGACCCTTTTTCCTAAACGGTTAGGGTCATAACCCCCAAAATCAATCCAAACCTTCCTTTTGCGGTATGGAACCTTGTGGTAAAATTTCATAGAGATCCATACACTTATACTCAAGTTATTGTCTGCAAACCAAAAAAATGTTTGTTTTTGGCCCCTTATTGGCTCTTAATTACTACACAGCTATGACAATAACCACCAAAATCAATCCCAACCATCCTATTGTGGTATGGAACCTTGTGGTAAAATTTCATAGAGATCCATACACTTATACTCAAGTTATTGTCTGTGCACCAAAATGTCATCTGACGACGACGCAGACATGTTAGATTTCACAAAGAAAAAGTGTTAGATTTCACAAAGAAAAACTGCTTGT
Source organism: Mytilus coruscus (assembly GCA_017311375.1). Taxonomy (NCBI): domain Eukaryota; kingdom Metazoa; phylum Mollusca; class Bivalvia; order Mytilida; family Mytilidae; genus Mytilus; species Mytilus coruscus. The sequence goes on along the minus strand of CM029597.1, from coordinate 5,060,996 downwards.
TTTTTGCCCCTTTTTACTAAACAGCTACGACAATAACCCCCAAAATCAATCCCAACCTTCCTATTGTGGTATGGAACCTTGTGGTAAAATTTCATAGAGATCCATACACTTATACTCAAGTTATTGTCTGCGCACCAAAATGTCATCGGACGACGACGCAGACATCGCCATAACATAATACGAACGCAAAATTTTGCGGTCATATAAAAATATACTGTCCATCATACAGAGAATAATAACTATCTGAATGACCAGACAAAATGGTCACCTTACAAATAACTACTTCATTATTAATTGATACCAATTTTCATTGATTTAATGGATAAAGGTAAACCATAAATCTAAATGTTCAAAGAGGTACACATTTTATACTGCCCCATGAGCCACAGACACACCCATCAAACCACATCTTCTATTGCCCCATGAGCCACAGACAAATCCATCAAACCACATCTTCTATTGCCCCATGAGCCAGAGACAAACCCTTCAAACTACATCTTCTATTGCCCCATGCCATGAGCCACTGACAAACCCTTCAAACCACATCTTCTATTGCCCCATGCCATGAGCCACAGACAAACCCTTCAAACCACATCTTCTATTGCCCCATGCCATGAGCCACAGACAAACCCTTCAAACCACATCTTCTATTGCCCCATGCCATGAGCCACAGACAAACCCTTCAAACCACATCTTCTATTGCCCCATGAGCCACTGACAAACCCTTCAAACCACATCTTCTATTGCCCCATGCCATGAGCCACAGACAAACCCTTCAAACCACATCTTCTATTGCCCCATGAGCCACTGACAAACCCTTCAAACCACATCTTCTATTGCCCCATGTCATGAGCCACTGACAAACCCTTCAAACCACATCTTCTATTGCCCCATGCCATGATCCACAGACAAACCCATCAAACCACATCTTCTATTGCCCCATGCCATGAGCCACAGACAAACCCTTCATACCACATCTTCTATTGCCCCATGCCATGAGCCACAGACAAACCCTTCAAACTACATCTTCTATTGCCCCATGCCATGAGCCACAGACAAACCCTTCAAACCACATCTTCTATTGCCCCATGGCATGAGCCACTGACAAACCCTTCAAACCACATCTTCTATTGCCCCATGCCATGAGCCACAGACAAACCCTTCAAACCACATCTTCTATTGCCCCATGCCATGAGCCACAGACAAACCCATCAAACCACATCTTCTATTGCCCCATGCCATGAGCCACAGACAAACCCTTCAAACCACATCTTCTATTGCCCCATGCCATGAGCCACAGACAAACCCTTCAAACCACATCTTCTATTGCCCCATGCCATGAGCCACAGACAAACCCTTCAAACCATATCTTCTATTGCCCCATGCCATGAGCCACAGACAAACCCTTCAAACCACATCTTCTATATTTGAACTTACAGATAGTTTTACCAAGCCCCATGCCATGAGCCACAGACAAACCCTTCAAACCACATCTTCTATATTTGAACTTACAGATAGTTTTAACAAGCCCCATGCAATGAGCTAGTATACATGTCCGGACCATATAAGTATTTGGACCATAAGCGTATTGTCATGACCATATGAGTATATATTCGTTTAGTCATTTAAAGGCTGGACCATATGGGTATTTAGACCATATAGGTATTTTTTAAAACAAATAAAAACTTCACAAAGCTCAATCTCCAAACCCAAAACGGCTAAACAGTTACTAAATGATTTCCTTTACCTTTGACAAATGGTCTAAATCTTGGTGTATTTGTTATTTTGCCTTTGCAAGAGTCAATTTAAAGCCCTTTATCCTGTCAACTGTTTCATCCGTAAGTGAAATTATTTTTTTAAAAACAAAATTCTTCTAATTTCTACTTATTTTCATTCAATTGGGGGTGTTTTCGCTCCGATTCGTTCCATTTTACTGTTATTGTTAACTTAAATCGTATGAATAGGAATTAGAAATCATGAAATAACTTGTATCAATTTGAAATATTTAAGAAATTCTAATTTACTAAAAACCAATTTAAATACCAAAATAATTGAATTTTAAATATAGATGATTCTATGTACCAAGTGCTTGCGAGTAAAACAATTGACTTCTTGGTCAACATATCATTTGGATATTTCTAGAAGTTATTTTCCAAAGTCAACATTTCTGTTGTGTAAGAATAAATCGATAATGACCATGCAAAAAAGATTATACTATAATATTTTTAACTTGTGAATAAAATTCACTTTATGGCACTAATCATGTAACAATGGTTACCATATGATTGTATACTGTGGATTCATTTATTTTCGTGGGTATCAATTTTCGTGGATTGAGGAATACTTGCATTTTCGTGGATATTTGATTTCGTGGTTTTGCTAAAATCTTCATACATGCTTATAGAAAATTTGAAATTGTTGAACATTTGAATTCGTGGTTCCCTGTATCCACGAAATCCACGAAAATTGGTATCCCACGAAAATAGTGAATCCACAGTAAGTGAAAAATTCATTTTTAGAAACACTTTATCTATAACATCTTTTCAATTTCCATCATGTTAATCACCCGGACCATACGCTTATGGTCGAACCGTATGGTATATACCCATATGGTCATGACCATACGCGTATGGTCCAAATACTCATATGGTCCGGAACATACACATCCTCAAAATTTGGATTTACAGATAGAGTTTTACCAAGCCCCATGCAATGAGTCAGTATACACCTAAAACCTTTCACCCCTTCTTTAAACTTTAAACTTACAGATAGAGTTTTACCAAGCCCCATGCAATGAGCCAGTATACAGCCAGCACCTTCAGTCTTGTCTTCTTTAAGCATCTTTAAACTTTCTACTGTACAGTTCCATAAAAACTCAACAGCTGTAAAATATCAAGTATAGCTTATATTAACAAAAGTTGTCATAAAGTGTTTATGTTCAACAATTAAAATTTCTATTGATCAGTTATACTTGGATAAGGCACATTCTAATATGACGTTCTTCAAACTCTTCAAGTACACACCGAGGTAAAATACTAATATATTGTATGTCAGCTGATCAGGAACGTCATGATTTGTTTGGGCTGTTCCAAGCAAACGTCCACATCGAAAGGCTTTTTATGAATGAGTAACCCTTGGTCATTCGGTGAATGTGAAGTCATTGAATGATGATGTAATATAAGCAATCTATGGGAAAATGCATCAATTGGAAATTGAGATTAGTCAAAACATGGAAACATAAACAAATGATGATTAGAATTACTTGAAAGCCCATTTTCTTAAATAAAAGTATTATAATCATTCAACTTCATCAAAACCTGTCTAATTATATAATTGTAAATCACTCAAGCATGTCACTAATTCAGTTTTCTTAGTCTATTATGTCATTATTAATAGTGTGTTTAAATACAGGAACGGCAAATATTTGCCTTCACCTAGAGCGCTATGATCTCAAACTAAATTCAAGCCATGATTTATTTCTTAATTATTTAGGTTGATGAGTATATAATGAGCATTTTCCTGTTGCCTTGCACTTCATGCAATGAATGAATATTTTCCGGAATGGAATTGTGTTTAAGCTCAGTAAATAAATAATTATTTTAACTTTTCCTCATTAATGACATCACCAAATGTGACTCATCACTAGATTTGAACTTTGCCATGAACAACATCACAGATTCTACTAGTGAAGCACAGAGGGTTTATTTTGGAATAAAAGACTATTATTATTATTACTCTTCATGAGTTCACTTTTGGTTTTTAGAGGTATTTGTGTTGCTGAGTATTTAGTTTTTAGAGGTATTTGTGTTGCTGAGTATTAAGTTTTTAGAGGTATTTGTGTTGCTGAGTATTTAGTTTTTAGAGGTATTTGTGTTGCTGAGTATTTAGTTTTCAGAGGTATTTGTGTTGCTCAGTATTTAGTTTTTAGAGGTATTTGTGTTGCTCAGTATTTAGTTTTTAGAGGTATTTGAGTTGCTCTGTATCTAGTTTTTGAAGTATTTCGTTGCTCAGTATTTAGTTTTTAGAGGTATTTGTGTTGCTCAGTATTTAGTTTTTAGAGGTATTTGAGTTGCTCTGTATCTAGTTTTTGAAGTATTTCGTTGCTCAGTATTTAGTTTTTAGAGGTATTTGTGTTGCTCTGTATTTAGTTTTTAGAGGTATTTGTGTTGCTGAGTATTTAGTTCTTATAGAGGTATTTGAGTTGCTCTGTATCTAGTTTTTGAAGTATTTCGTTGCTCAGTATTTAGTTTTTAGAGGTATTTGCGTTGCTGAGTATTTAGTTTTTAGAGGTATTTGTGTTGCTGAGTATTTAGTTTTTAGAGGTATTTGTGTTGCTGAGTATTTAGTTTTTAGAGGTTTCTGTGTTGCTCAGTATTTAGTTTTTAGAGGTATTTGTGTTGCTCAGTATTTAGTTTTTATAGAGGTATTTGTGTTGCTCAGTATTTAGTTTTAAGACGTATTTGTGTTGCTCTGTATTTAGTTTTTGAAGTATTTCGTTGCTCAGTATTTAGTTTTTAGAGGTATTTGTGTTGCTCAGTATTTAGTTTTTAGAGGTATTTGAGTTGCTCTGTATCTAGTTTTTGAAGTATTTCGTTGCTCAGTAATTAGTTTTTAGAGGTATTTGTGTTTCTCAGTATTTAGTTTTTAGAGGTATTTGAGTTGCTCTGTATCTAGTTTTTGAAGTATTTCGTTGCTCAGTATTTAGTTTTTAGAGGTATTTGTGTTTCTCAGTATTTAGTTTTTAGAGGTATTTGTGTTGCTCAGTATTTAGTTTTTAGAGGTATTTGTGTTGCTGAGTATTTAGTTTTAAGAGGTATTTGTGTTGCTCTGTATTTAGAGGTATTTGTGTTGCTGAGTATTTAGTTTTTAGAGGTATTTGTGTTGCTCTGTATCTAGTTTTTAGAGGTATTTGTGTTGCTCAGTATTTAGAGGTATTTGTGTTGCTCTGTATTTAGTTTTTAAAGGTATTTGTGTTGCTCAGTATTTAGTTTTTAGAAGTATTTGTGTTGCTCTGTATTTAGTTTTTAGAGGTATTTGTGCTGCTCAGTATTAAGAGGTATTTGTGTTGCTCAGTATTTAGTTTTTAGAGGTATTTGTGTTGCTCTGTATTTAGTTTTTAGAGGTATTTGTGTTGCTCTGTATTTAGTTTTTAGAAGTATTTGTGTTGCTCTGTATCTAGTTTTTAGAGGTATTTGTGTTGCTCAGTATTTAGAGGTATTTCGTTGCTGAGTATTTAGTTTTTAGAGGTAATTGTGTTGCTGAGTATTTAGTTTTTAGAGGAATTTGCGTTGCTCAGTATTTAGTTTTCAGTGTAGTGTTTTGTTGACAGTTGTTTGTAATCTTTGTCTTTATTCTTTTTTCTTCCACAGAGGTTTTTTTGATTCCCCTCTTTCTTTTAAATGAGATTCTAGCCGTAAGTTCAGTACCTTCCACCTGATGTGGTTTCAGTTTAGCCACAAGGTCTTTGTCTACTTCTAGTATAGGTTCGTTTGTTTCTTCCTCTCTCTCTAAAATCAGCTGTTTGGTGATGGGACATTTGGTTGGTGAAGACTCGTCTACTTCCTGGATTATGTTGTTATACTGCAAATAATAAAAGTTTGTGTCAATAACACATGTAATATATTTTTACAGTACTACTGTAAATGTATAAGTTTAACAATGTTTATATTATTGGGAAAATGTGACCAGAATGGTTTTGCATAACATAAAATTGAGAATGGAAATGGGAATGTGTCAAAGAGACAACAACCCGACCACAGAACAGACAACAACAGAAGGTCACCAATAGGTCTTCAATACAGCGAAATTCCGCACCCGGGCGTCCTTAAGCTGGCCCCTAAACAAATATATATACTAGTTCAGTGATAATGGACGTCATACTAAACTCCAAATTATACACAAGAAACTAAAAGTAAAAATAATACAAGACTAACAAAGGCCAGAGGCTCCTGACTTGGGACAGGCGCAAAAATGCGGCGAGGTTAAACATGTTTATGAGATCTCAACCTCCCCTATACCTCTAGCCAATGTAGAAAAGTAACGCATAACAATCGCACATTAAAAGTCAGTTAAAGAGAAGTCCGAGTCCGATGTCAGAAGATGTAACAAAGAAAATAAACAAAATGACAATAATACATAAATAACAACAGACTACTAGCAGTTAACTGACATGCCAGCTCCAGACCTCAATTAAACTGATTGAAAGATTATGTCTTCATCATATGAATATCAGGCACAATCCCTCCCGTTAGGGTTTAGTATCATACCATCATAAAATATATGAGAAGAGCATAACCCGTGTCATGCCAACAACTGGTTTTAAATAAATGTGTTAGTTCCGATGCAAAGACCCTATAAGTGAATCAATATTAAAGCCAAAATATGCAATCTTTAATGACCTGACAACAGTATCGTAACTATATCCCTTCTTAATAAGTCTATTTAAAGGTTTTGTTAGCTTCTGAGGTGAATACTGACATTTTAGTGCTTTATAAAGAATATTACCATAAAAGATTGGATGTGAAATACCTGAGCGTATAAGAAGTCTGCATGTTGAGTTATATTTACTGAATGAGGTCCTTATACCGATGATAAAATTTAGTAAATGTTTTGACTAGTTTGTGATATCGAAAACCCTGGTGTAATAATTTTCAGTAATACATAAATTTCTTTCGTTAAAATCTGAAGCGTTGTTACATACACGAGCGAATCGTACAAGTTGAGATATATAAACACCGTAAGATGGTGACAAGGAACGTCACCATCTAAAATGGATAATTAACGATAGGAAATGAAAAATCATCTCTTTTATCATAAATTTTTGTATTAAGCTTTCCGTTAATGATATGGATATCAAGATCGAGGAAAGGGCAGTGGTCATTGTTAGTATTAGCTTTATTTAAAGTAAGTTCAACAGGATAAATTTCTTTAGTATACATACTGAAGTCGTCATTATTGAGAGCCAATATATCATCCAAATATCTAAAAGTATTATTAAATTTTGTATCAGATGTTGTTTCGATGGGTCTTTGCTGATTTTAGTCATAAATTGTAACTCATAGCAATACAAAAACAGGTCCGCAATAAGTGGTGCACAGTTAGTCCCCATTGGAATTCCGATAACCTGACGATATACGGAATCTCCAAAGCGAACAAAAATATTATCTAGTAAAAATTCAAGGGCAGATATAGTATCAAAGCATGTCCAATTGACATATTTCTTTTGTTTATTGCTACTAAAAATGACCTAAAGAGTTAGAACATATGTATTCACATTCTGACTTTTAAATGCCCATTTAATTAGGTGTGTGAATTTTTCTTAATGAGAATGTGAGGCAATGTGGTATACAAGGTAGAAAAATCAAAACTTTGAACAGATTCAAAATCACCAATATAAGCATGCAATTTATCAAGTACTTCCAACGAGTTTTGACACTCCAAAAGTAATTAATTCCACTATTTTCAAAGGCCTTATTTGAACAATTTATTATCAGGTTTTTGATTGTACCAAGTGAACTGGTAAGAAGAATAGACAATTTAGTAGTGGAACAATGGCTTGAAGACGAAATAAATCTATATTTGTAAGGTGTTTTATGTAGCTCGAAGCCAGTACATAGTTGGGACTTTCATTGTATTTGGTTCTGCTTGTAAAGAGGTAGCTAAAAGTTTATGTTTGTTACAGATGTCGTTTTCTGAAAATGGAGTCAGTTGGAATGTTGGTGAATTGGTGATTTCTTTTTCAGGACCTCAATGTAAAATTCGTCAAACAATAATGATATTATTAGCAGCTTTATCGGCGGGACAAAAACAAATTCCTTGGCTAGTTCTTTAAGTTTATGTTTGATACGAAAATAGGTTTATTATGGTTGTTGTTAAGAGTAAAATGTTCTTTAAAATGTTGAATCGATATCAACTATGTTCATTACTGAATTAAAAAGAGTCCAAAGATTTTTGTCAGCTTTTTCCCGTTTTATCCATTTTAAACAGTAAGTATGGGTGAGTCGTGGATGATATTCGACACTCATTCCAATTAATGATTGACGGGGACGATATTTAGGTCCTTTACTGAGGAATGATTTTAACTCTCGGTCTTGAGCGATGTTAAGATCTCCTGTTATAACATGGAAATGGGTCCATAAATGTATTGAATTACTACAATTACATGAAGTAGGTGTATTTTCACTGATATTAACATCTTTACACAATTGGCTATAATTAAACACATATTTCGGGTAGATTTCTTGTAAATATAACAAATAAGAGGAGCTCAGTATTATCAAAATATCCAGGAATTTGTTCTTTAACAGAATGGTCGTTAAAATACCGCAATATTTACAAAATCAAAACCTTTATTGACATACTTTATTTTAATAAAATGTTTTTATGATCTTCAGGGCGATCAATTTTGGGAAACAGTTTAGAATAACAATATGCCATTATAATTTGAACGATTTCATACTTAGGACTGCTATATGAAATTGTGTTGCAATCCTCTAAAATTTTATTTAACTTATTAACCGGTAATGAACAGAGCTTTGTTAACAGATAATGTCTGCCGTTGTTTTTGAAATAGAAATTAGGTCCGAAATATTGGTATGATTGGTCCGAAATTTTCTTTGATTGCGATTTTTCTCGACCATGAGAACGGTTTTACGAACAGTTTTAGAAACTATATCCAAAATGTTAACAGAATCGGTTCTTGATATATTACCAATTCCCATGATATTATCATTAAGACCGAGAGGGTAGACTGTCTGTAATTTTTTAATCCAATTTAATTCAATTATTTTCCGTGATCGTACAAACTTTGAATGAGATTCACCAGGCTGCTTATTTACTACTTCTAAAGGTTGAACTGTTAAATATTTAATAGGATGATTGTGCTTCTTAAGGTGTTGATAAATGATACTTTTGAATTTATTGGGTCTTTTAAAAGCGATACAGGTGTTCTTGCGTGCGTTTAGATAAAAATCGCCCAGTTTCACCTACGTACTGAATACCGCATCCCGGTTTGTTTCATGTGAGTAAATAAATAATACTGTTTGTTTTCAAGTTATATCAGTTTCAAAATTTAAAGAAAATGTGCGACCATTAAACGTGGACCTTACCGTATTGTTGGTGGAAAGACGGGACATGTAAGTCATTTTTGGCATGACACTTATCGATAGAAGGGTAACCACGATTTTATTGTTAAAATGTTAGCGATGGTAGTATTTTTAGATAAGCGATTTTGAAGATTGAGGCGTGTAGATACCCTTTGAGCGAGTTTAGTATTTAATATTTTTCCATTTCTAAGCTTCATATTTGTTTTTGTTTGTGGATTTAATTAGAAAGGAGCAAAGACTGGCGTCAGAATATGAACCAGCATACAATCAATTAAATTATGTAAAATGATAATTCTGTTCGGCTAAAGATGTCAAACGCTATCCGTCATTAATTACCCTAAAATAAAACAAAAGATAGGGTATATCAGGGTAGCGACTGACGTCTGACTAAATAGTAGAATGGGGCTGAAAATTGAAATACTACTTTTGATAAATATTCCTAAAGTAATGAACTAGAAAGTTCTCGCTCGGACACACACTCCATAATCTAGTATATTATAAGAGCATAAACCTGAAGCACGGGAGGCACTCTACTGTCTCCACACGGCACTAAAGACAAACTCTGTAAAAATAAAATTGAGAATGGAAATGGGAATGTGTCAAAGAGACAACAACCCGACCACAGAACAGACAACAACAGAAGGTCACCAATAGGTCTTCAATACAGCGAAATTCCGCACCGGGCGTCCTTAAGCTGGCCCTAAACAAATATATATACTAGTTCAGTGATAATGGACGTCATACTAAACTCAAATTATACACAAGAAACTAAAAGTAAAATAATACAAGACTAACAAAGGCCAGAGGCTCCTGACTTGGGACAGGCGCAAAAATGCGGCGGGTTAAACATGTTTATGAGATCTCAACCTCCCCTATACCTCTAGCCAATGTAGAAAAGTAAGCGCATAACAATACGCACATTAAAAGTCAGTTAAAGAGAAGTCCGAGTCCGATGTCAGAAGATGTAACAAAAGAAAATAAACAAAATGACAATAATACATAAATAACAACAGACTACTAGCAGTTAACTGACATGCCAGCTCCAGACCTCAATTAAACTGATTGAAAGATTATGTCTTCATCATATGAATATCAGGCACAATCCCTCCCGTTAGGGGTTTAGTATCATACCATCATAAAATATATGAGAAGAGCATAACCCGTGTCATGCCAACAACTGGTTTTAAATAAATGTGTTAGTTCGATGCAAAGACCCTATAAGTGAATCAATATTAAAGCCAAAATATGCAATCTTTAATGACCTGACAACAGTATCGTAACTATATCCCTTCTTAATAAGTCTATTTAAAGGTTTTGTTAGCTTCTGAGGTGAATACTGACATTTTAGTGCTTTATAAAGAATATTACCATAAAAGATTGGATGTGAAATACCTGAGCGTATAAGAAGTCTGCATGTTGAGTTATATTTACGAATGAGGTCCTTATACCGATGATAAAATTTAGTAAATGTTTTGACTAGTTTGTGATATCGAAAACCCTGGTGTAATAATTTTCAGTAATACATAAATTTCTTTCGTTAAAATCTGAAACGTTGTTACATACACGAGCGAATCGTACAAGTTGAGATATATAAACACCGTAAGATGGTGACAAGGGCGTCACCATCTAAAATGGATAATTAACGATAGGAAATGAAAAATCATCTCTTTTATCATAAATTTTGTATTAAGCTTTCCGTTAATGATATGGATATCAAGATCGAGGAAAGGGCAGTGGTCATTGTTAGTATTAGCTTTATTTAAAGTAAGTTCAACAGGATAAATTTCTTTAGTATACATACTGAAGTCGTCATTATTGAGAGCCAATATATCATCCAAATATCTAAAAGTATTATTAAATTTTTGTATCAGATGTTGTTTCGATGGGTCTTTGCTGATTTTAGTCATAAATTGTAACTCATAGCAATACAAAAACAGGTCCGCAATAAGTGGTGCACAGTTAGTCCCCATTGGAATTCCGATAACCTGACGATATCGGAATCTCCAAAGCGAACAAAAATATTATCTAGTAAAATTCAAGGGCAGATATAGTATCAAAGCATGTCCAATTGACATATTTCTTTTGTTTATTGCTACTAAAAATGACCTAAAGAGTTAGAACATATGTATTCACATTCTGACTTTTAAATGCCCATTTAATTAGGTGTGTGAATTTTTCTTAATGAGAATGTGAGGCAATGTGGTATACAAGGTAGAAAAATCAAAACTTTGAACAGATTCAAAATCACCAATATAAGCATGCAATTTATCAAGTACTTCCAACGAGTTTTGACACTCCAAAAGTAATTAATTCCACTATTTTCAAAGGCCTTATTTGAACAATTTATTATCAGGTTTTGATTGTACCAAGTGAACTGGTAAGAAGAATAGACAATTTAGTAGTGGAACAATGGCTTGAAGGCGAAATAAATCTATATTTGTAAGGTGTTTTATGTAGCCGGAAGCCAGTACATAGTTGGGACTTTCATTGTATTTGGTTCTGCTTGTAAAGAGGTAGCTAAAAGTTTATGTTTGTTACAGATGTCGTTTTCTGAAAATGGAGTCAGTTGGAATGTTGGTGAATTGGTGATTTCTTTTTCAGGACCTCAATGTAAAATTCGTCAAACAATAATGATATTATTAGCAGCTTTATCGGCCGGGACAAAAACAAATTCCTTGGCTAGTTCTTTAAGTTTATGTTTGATACGAAATAGGTTTATTATGGTTGTTGTTAAGAGTAAAATGTTCTTTAAAATGTTGAATCGTATATCAACTATGTTCATTACTGAATTAAAAAAGAGTCCAAAGATTTTTGTCAGCTTTTCCCGTTTATCCATTTTAAACAGTAAGTATGGGTGAGTCGTGGATGATATTCGACACTCATTCCAATTAATGATTGACGGGGACGATATTTAGGTCCTTTACTGAGGAATGATTTTAACTCTCGGTCTTGAGCGATGTTAAGATCTCCTGTTATAACATGGAAATGGGTCCATAAATGTATTGAATTACTACAATTACATGAAGTAGGTGTATTTTCACTGATATTAACATCTTTACACAATTGGCTATAATTAAACACATATTTCGGGTAGATTTCTTGTAAATATAACAAATAAGAGGAGCTCAGTATTATCAAAATATCCAGGAATTTGTTCTTTAACAGAATGGTCGTTAAAAATACCGGCAATATTTACAAAATCAAAACCTTTATTGACATACTTTATTTTAATAAAATGTTTTTATGATCTTCAGGCGATCAATTTTGGGAAACAGTTTAGAATAACAATATGCCATTATAATTTGAACGATTTCATACTTAGGACTGCTATATGAAATTGTGTTGCAATCCTCTAAAATTTTATTTAACTTATTAACCGGTAATGAACAGAGCTTTGTTAACAGATAATGTCTGCCGTTGTTTTTGAAATAGAAATTAGGTCCGAAATATTGGTATGATTGGTCCGAAATTTTCTTTGATTGCGATTTTTCTCGACCATGAGAACGGTTTTACGAACAGTTTTAGAAACTATATCCAAAATGTTAACAGAATCGGTTCTTGATATATTACCAATTCCCATGATATTATCATTAAGACCGAGAGGGTAGACTGTCTGTAATTTTTTAATCCAATTTAATTCAATTATTTTCCGTGATCGTACAAACTTTGAATGAGATTCACCAGGCTGCTTATTTACTACTTCTAAAGGTTGAACTGTTAAATATTTAATAGGATGATTGTGCTTCTTAAGGTGTTGATAAATGATACTTTTGAATTTATTGGGTCTTTTAAAAGCGATACAGGTGTTCTTGCGTGCGTTTAGATAAAAATCGCCCAGTTTCACCTACGTACTGAATACCGCATCGGTTTGTTTCATGTGAGTAAATAAATAATACTGTTTGTTTTCAAGTTATATCAGTTTCAAAATTTAAAGAAAATGTGCGACCATTAAGCGTGGACCTTACCGTATTGTTGGTGGAAAGGCGGGGACATGTAAGTCATTTTTGGCATGACACTTATCGATAGAAGGGTAACCACGATTTTATTGTTAAAAATGTTAGCGATGGTAGTATTTTTAGATAAGCGATTTTGAAGATTGAGGCGTGTAGATACCCTTTGAGCGAGTTTAGTATTTAATATTTTTCCATTTCTAAGCTTCATATTTGTTTTTGTTTGTGGATTTAATTAGAAAGGAGCAAAGACTGGCGTCCAGAATATGAACCAGCATACAATCAATTAAATTATGTAAAAATGATAATTCTGTTCGGCTAAAGATGTCAAAGCGCTATCCGTCATTAATTACCTAAAAATAAAACAAAAGATAGGGTATATCAGGGTAGCGACTGACGTCTGACTAAATAGTAGAATGGGGCTGAAAATTGAAATACTACTTTTGATAAATATTCCTAAAGTAATGAACTAGAAGTTCTCGCTCGGACACACACTCCATAATCTAGTATATTATAAGAGCATAAACCTGAAGCACGGGAGGCACTCTACTGTCTCCACACGGCACTAAAGACAAACTCTGTAAAAAATAAAATTGAGAATGGAAATGGGGAATGTGTCAAAGAGACAACAACCCGACCACAGAACAGACAACAACAGAAGGTCACCAATAGGTCTTCAATACAGCGAAATTCCGCACCGGGCGTCCTTAAGCTGGCCCCTAAACAAATATATATACTAGTTCAGTGATAATGGACGTCATACTAAACTCAAATTATACACAAGAAACTAAAAGTAAAAATAATACAAGACTAACAAAGTCCAGAGGCTCCTGACTTGGGACAGGCGCAAAAATGCGGCGGGGTTAAACATGTTTATGAGATCTCAACCCTCCCCCTATACCTCTAGCCAATGTAGAAAAGATTAAAAGTCAGTTAAAGAGAAGTCCGAGTCCGATGTCAGAAGATGTAACAAAAGAAAATAAACAAAATGACAATAATACATAAATAACAACAGACTACTAGCAGTTAACTGACATGCCAGCTCCAGACCTCAATTAAACTGATTGAAAGATTATGTCTTCATCATATGAATATCAGGCACAATCCCTCCGTTAGGGGTTTAGTATCATACCATCATAAAATATATGAGAAGAGCATAACCCGTGTCATGCCAACAACTGGTTTTAAATAAATGTGTTAGTTCGATGCAAAGACCCTATAAGTGAATCAATATTAAAGCCAAAATATGCAATCTTTAATGACCTGACAACAGTATCGTAACTATATCCCTTCTTAATAAGTCTATTTAAAGGTTTTGTTAGCTTCTGAGGTGAATACTGACATTTTAGTGCTTTATAAAGAATATTACCATAAAAGATTGGATGTGAAATACCTGAGCGTATAAGAAGTCTGCATGTTGAGTTATATTTACGAATGAGGTCCTTATACCGATGATAAAATTTAGTAAATGTTTTGACTAGTTTGTGATATCGAAAACCCTGGTGTAATAATTTTCAGTAATACATAAATTTCTTTCGTTAAAATCTGAAACGTTGTTACATACACGAGCGAATGCATGCATTTTAAAATATAATAGCATTATTTTCATGCAGAATTTTCTGTAATCGCAATAACTATTCTCGTACTTATGTCCATTTTATTTAAATCGCAATAATAAATGCATGCAAAAATTTCTGAATTTACAGTGTAATTTTCTGTTGAGAATTGTACCTTTACAAACTATAATTGTGTATCTTTATTCTTCCGTGTGCTTGATTTATAAGTATAATGACAACAACAGACTTACCTTTTTCTGTTTTTCAGCTATCCTAGCTCTCCTTTCCTCTTCAGCCCTAGAAGCAGCCTTGGTAGAGTCCTTGAGTTTTTTGTTAGACATTAACTTCCTGATATCCTTTCTCTTAGCTTTACTTGGTGATCCATCATCATCTTCATCCTGGTCTTCCTCAGAGTCTTCCTCTCCTTTCTTTTTCCTTTTTCTTTTTTTCTACAAAAGTAATTTATGTTAAGGTAGCTTGTGTGTCTAAATGTTCAACAATAAATTTCTTTCCAATATCAATTTCAATATAAAAACTGGGGGTCAAAGATCTTGTTTTTTCATTAAAATACATTGCAATTAACGAAATCTGTTATCTTATATGGATTAAATAGTAGAATCTTAAATTTTCCTTATTAAAAAAACATTAAACAATAGAATTAGTTAAAATTCAATGAGATAATTGCTTTTCATAAATATTTTCAAAATATCAAATGAAAATAGGGGATCATGGGCCTTATTTTCTTGAACAAAAGCCCATTATTTAGAAAAGCTGACCAACCTTATTTTTCATCTCTTCCAATTCATCACTCTCAGCTTCTGTTTCATTTGCAGAGTCATCCCCACCTTCATCCGATGAATCTACTTTCTTTATCCGTTTTCTCTTCTTTCCTGTACCATCTTTCTTTTTCTGATTTTTCTTGTTTTTCCCTTTTCCCTTTTTCCCCAGAGCAATGAATTCTTGGTCAGAATCAGAACTGTTATCTGATTTGTCTTCTGAAGAGCTTGCCTTCCTCTTCTTTCTACAGATAAACAATGTTAACAATCAACACACATAATATCAGAGTTGTCTTCACTGTTCTGCCCAGCAATTGATGGGTTAATTTTTTTCAGAACTTAACAGGATGGGACTAATCACATAATTTCTTTATAAACTGTTAACACAGAGATATGTCTCGCCTATTTGTTATTTTGATAATGCAAATGTTGAAATTAAAATAGCAATACTTTAACATGTAAGTTATGCAAATATTCAAAGTCAATGAACCATGACTGAAGGTACAGGGCTAAACAATCTCCATGGAAATGAGATGTGCCAATGCTAATACAACTGCAAACCAAATACCATTGACTTTTCATAAGTCGTTCCCTTTAAACAAACCTAAACACAAACATTAACTTGTAAACTAAGTAAAAGTTTCGAAGTTAATGAACCATAATTAGGGGGTGGGGTTATATAATCTCCATGGAAATAAAACTTGCAAATGCCAATACATTTGCATACCGAATATCATTGACTTAACATTAGTGGTTCATCTGAAACTGACCTAATCACAAACTAATACATGTAAACTAAGTAAAAGTTTCAAAGTCAATAGACCATGACTGAGGGGTAAGAACCAAATATTCTCCATGGAAATGAGATGTGCTAATGCTTATACAACTGCATACCAATTATCATTGACCTACCACTAACAGTTCCCCTTAAACTGACATAATCACAAACTAATACATGAAAACTAAGCAAAAGTTTCAAAGTCAACAGACCATGAATGAGGGGGAGGGGCCAAATAATCTCCATGGAAATGAGATATGCCAATGCTTATATAACTGCATACCAAATATCATTGACCTACCACTAGTGGTTCCCCATAAACTGACCTAATCACAAACTAATACATGAAAACTAAGCAAAGTTTCCAAGTCAATAGACCTTGACTGAGGTGGCGGGGCCAAATAATCTCCATGGTAATGAGATGTGCCAATGCTAATACAACTGCATACCAAATATCATTGACCTACCACTAATGGTTCCCCATAAACTGACCTAATCACAAACTAATACATGTAAACTAAGCAAAGTTTCAAAGTCAATAGACCTTGACTGAGGGGGTGGGGCCAAATAATCTCCATGGTAATGAGATGTGCCAATGCTAATACAACTGCAGACCAAATATCACTGACCTACCACTAGTGGTTCACCATGAACTAGACCTAATCACAAACTAATACATTGTTGACGCCGCCGTCGGAAACAGCATACCTATGTCTCGCTTTTTGACTCCGTCAAGGCGAGACAAAAATGGGATATAACACGTTTGGGGGGAAATATCCCAAATCGGAAATAACTTTACTGTGAAAATCTATTTTTATTTGTGTTAAATATTAAAATGTGTGTTTGTTTAGATCAATAATAGCAACTTTAGGTTTATGATTTTTCAAAAATCTGCAGAAGAGATTCTAAATTGATCCTTAAAACTCCTATTTTCAAGAGACCAATCTCTGAGGTTGAAATCATATTTATTATCAGTCAAATCAGACTTTCTTTTTTTCTGGAGATAAGACAATTATCCTTCATTGAAAAATCTGACAGATAAGAATTCAACTTACTGTTTTTTATTGAGAGGTTGAAAATCTGATTCGCTATCAGATAATTTAGCATCCAAAAGACTACTCCTCAATCTCTTTTTCTTTGGTGGAATTACTTCTTCTTCCTCTGTGTTACTGCCTGATTCTGTCTTTCCTTTCTTTTTATCACCTTTTTTCTTTTTCCTTGGTGACAGAACTATTTCTAATAACAAATAGTATTATTTAGTAAGCTTTATTTTACTGTATCACCAGGGTTTAAGCTGGGGTTTTGAGGGCTTTCATCACTTTTGCCAGCCAAGACAACCAACCTTTCTTGGATAGCAGCTTAACATGATAGGACTAAGGTAGTTATTGCATAGGGTTAAATACTTGAAAAATAAACATGTGTACTTTCATTTTCTTTTTCAGCATTTCATTAGTGTACAAATAAAAATATAACAATAAAGATTAGAACGAAACAGTTTTTCCTCCATTGATACATGTACATATTGTACGTTTTTGTTTTGATTTTAATATCTCAACATAATGGGACGAATATAATGAATCTATTGGTCAATGTTCTAGTCCTTATAATTAGCTTATGGTCTGTATATGCTACAGAATAGAGAAAATGTGCAAAAAAAAAAATAAAAAAAAAAAAGAAGAATAAAGAAAAATGTGCAAAAAAATAAAAAAGTAAGGGAGAATAATGGATGCTTAAATATACAGAATCGAGAAAATTTGTATAAAGAATTAAAAATACAGAAAATGTAAACCAAGCCTACAGTAAAATATTTCTTGCAAAAATGGAAGGTTTAATGCTCTTTTTTGCATGAATAGATTTTTTTTTTTAAATCCTTAATTAACTGTTGTTTACATCATTATATTTCCTCACAACTTCTTTCTGTGCATCATAATTGGAAATTAAAAAACAAAATTTTCAATGAGAATAGTACACTAAAATGGGATAATTCTTTCACCTTTATAAGGATGATGAAGATAGTGCATATCTTTTATTTTTCTAGAAATGAGAGGGGCAAGTCTATTTTCATATCTGATGACTTTCTTCAATTATTACTGATCCCATTTACATCACAGTACTGTAGACGGCCTTGTATAGTTCGCACTGGTACATTGTACTCTATAGTCCGCACCCCTGTCTGGCAGGACTTTCTTCAATTATTACTGATCCCATTTACATCACAGTACTGTAGACGGCCTTGTATAGTTCGCACTGGTACATTGTACTCTATAGTCCGCACCCCTGTCTGGCAGGTTCAATTTTGGAGAATAAAATCGCAGACTATAAAAGCCTGATTTCGGTATGTAGATAATTTTTTTTTTGCAGCAATTAGTTTTTACCTGAGTCACTACTGTCATCCACTACGTCTTCATCTTCATTTTCAGCACCACTGAGATCTTCTGTAGCATCATCATCATCTGCATCCATAGGGACCTTAAACATACAAATACACAGTTACATTAGGACAAGGCATTAAAGATGAATCAGGGAAGAGATTTTACCACACATTTGTCTGTCCCATGTCACGAACACCTTCAGTGGTTATCTATTTTCACATCTTTGTAAGTCTGATTTAATATATTCACAAACTTTTTTATATTCTTGGCAGTTTAGAGTTTGATTGTTGAAGACGTATGATGACCTCTATGTCTCTTTAACGTATTCACCACATCTTCTTTTATTTATGCTAAATATCTAAATTTTTACAATATCATCTTGACCTTGATGTCCACATTACTTCATTTTGACCTGGAGTCTAAACTTATAAGCCTTTATTGCTACCATATGATCTGAATTTAAATGTTTCAATAATATGATCTGGAACAAAACATCAGAGTTTGCGAAAACTTATTTTGACCCGTCGGTCATGGGACCGACAAAGCATGATTATTTGTCAGTCCTACAAAATTTTAGCCAGTCCTACAAAATCTGTCAATTTTATCCTGAAATAAAATTAATAACATATTTTAACTTTATTAATATTAGTTTTATTCTTCACACCGACAGGCAAATTAACAATGAAGGACCAGTTCAGGTCTTCTGATTGTTCTTATTTCAAGTCATCTTCACTATCCATTTCATCATCTGAATCACTTTCTCGGCTGTTACAGTATTTGTTTGCTCCATTGTAGGGTTCAATGCCGATTGTTTCCCAGGGATTGCTCTATGAACAAATGTAGTAGGCCACGAGTAGATCGCCGCTTTGGTTTGTTTATAATAAATTTGTAAACCAGTACCAGAAATTGGCAGCGATACATCTGATAACCGATGTAAACACTTATTGGAAACAGTTGCGGTACATCTAATAACCGATGTAAAAAAGTGCCGAAATATGCACTACAACGGCGTTTTCACATCGGTCATCAGGACCGGCACTAGCCTTCAAAATACTGGTCCGAGCCTCATTTTGACCGACAGGACCGACCATTTTCGCGAACTCTGGAACATTCAAATATCTACAATATGATCTGGACCTAAATGTGTGAATCTCTACCAGCTCTTACCTCTTCATTTTCCTTGTCCTCCTCCTCATCTTCCTCAACATTATCTTCCTCTGTTGAACTCAAATCATCTAAATTTGTGCCCTTCTTCTTTTCTGATAAAAATATGTATGGAAATGTCAAAATTACAACTTTAATATAGTGTTATTTATAAAGTGTTTATTATTATTATTACTGAACACCATGGTCATCAAATTTACACTTTTTTTGTAAATTCCAACTGTACTGTTCTCTATCGGAGATTTCAGATTATAAGCTTGATAGGTATCTTTGTAAGACTTTGATGGGGTGCATATTAAAACATACAAGTTCTTAATTATAAACCTGGTTGGTATCTTTGATGACACGTTATAACATACATGTACTATCAAATTATAAGCGTGATTGTTATAAATACATGTACTCAGTTATAAGCTCGGTTGATATATTTGATGACAGACTTTTTTTAACCTATTTATGTTCGTTTTCCAGGGTTCTCACTAAGGCGAGTCCATGAGTGCTGGTGCTGAACTCATAAAAATCTGACAGGACTAATCATTTTCAAAACTGGTGAGTCAAAATATGAATCAAGATTGTAAAATGTTTTATCAATTGAGCACACCTTTCATCCTTTAATTGCAAAAGAGTTAAAAAAAATCTTAATTTGATGGCATTTCCTTGCTGTATTTTGTCATGGAGAGTGAAATAATAAATAATATAACAATACATTTCTTTTCTCAATGTTGGACTTGCCATGACCAAAATTGGGACTCGCCTTCAAAAACCCTGAGAGGGCACCCTGTTTTTATAATTAATCTCAGTCTATAAAAAATTCTACGGACAGACTAACAATTTTACCTTTTATAGATTTTTCATCTTTCTTTTTTTCTGTCTTCTTTCCCTTTTTAGACTTTCCTTTGTCCTTTTCATCTTTTTCTTTTTCTTTTTTTCCTTTTTCTTTCTTTATCACAGGATCTTTTTCCAACTTTTCAATTTCATCTTCAAGTTCATCATTAAAGTCAGATTCATCAGACCCCTTTCTCCTTTTTTCTTTTTTCGCTTTTTTCTTTGCAGATCTTTCCCTTTCCTTTCTTTTATTCCTAAGGTCCTGGAATTTCTTTTTCTCTGCCGCTATAAATATAAATGGAAACATGGCTTTATGTGAACTAATACACATTTTGAAAGTCAAGGTTTATTTTACACCATGCACAATTCAAATTTATTTGTTAGATTTTTTTTTTATGTTTTTGTCTGTAATTTGATTTCTGCTCTTACCCTTTACATTTGGACAATCCTTTGGATCTTTTTTTTGTTTAATAATTGGTTGAAATATTGCGAACAGGTAAACTAGTACATCATTCAGAATTTATTTTACATGTTTAACCTGGTTTGCAGCAAATATGATTTACTTTGTCAAAACAAAATTTAAACAGATAAAAATAAAGTTTTATGGCAAAAATTAGACAGAACCACATTGTTTACATACAAAAGAACAACGTATGGACAATTGACAAATATGTACACATATTTTATGTATAATACTCAATTAAAAGTTACAAAGCCATAATCAGGATGCACAAAACATGGTTTTTTTTATAGCAAAAGTAAAGTTTCAGTCAATGTGATATTGCATTAATGAGTTTGCTGACTTTCCACACTTCAAGGAATGCTCTGTCAGTTGAGTTAACTGAACTCATACCCAAGTATGGGATAATCACTTTCATGCTTTGTGACAAAATTCCATGCACTTGATCAACCATTGGTTGCATTGATTGGCTTGCATGCCT
The DNA here is from genome assembly GCA_017311375.1 of Mytilus coruscus. Classification (NCBI taxonomy): domain Eukaryota; kingdom Metazoa; phylum Mollusca; class Bivalvia; order Mytilida; family Mytilidae; genus Mytilus; species Mytilus coruscus. The sequence goes on along the minus strand of CM029597.1, from coordinate 5,039,530 downwards.
TTCATTACAAATACAAAAATAAAATAAAAACAAGATTCAAAAATATTTCTGACTCTCAATTTTTTTTGGAAACCGTACTTTATACATATCTAAGATGTAAGTACATTATTACCTTTCATGCCAGATCTTCTCGTTCTCCTTTCTGATTTAACATTAAAATCTGAATCTTTAGAATTATCAGAATCTTCAACATCACTTTCACTACCACTGCTTGAATCATCATCACTACTTTCATTCTTATTAATGGATTTATCATCTTCCTTTTTTCCATTCTTTTCACTGCTCTCTTTTTTTACCCTAGATTTTTCATCTTCCTTTTTTTGCTTTCCCTCTTTTTTATCCTTTGATTTTTCATCTTCCTTTTTTTGCTTGCCTTCTTTTTTGTCCTTTGATTTGTCAACTTCCTCCTTTTCATTTTTTTGCTTGCCCTCTTTTTTATCCTTTGATCTTTCCTCTTCCTTTTTCTCCTCTACAGTGCCTGACAGTTCTTGTAATTCCTGCAGTAATTCTAGGTGTGCTGCATCATTTTCAGCTTCCGTTGATGATTCATAGTCGGATTCTTTGTCATTTTTCTTTTCAGGCTTTTGAGAGACATCAGACTTTGACTCATCAGGTTTAGATTTTTTAGTGTCCTCTGATTCTTTCGATTCATCAGCGGTTTGGTCTTCTGGTATCATTTCAACATTCTTATCTCCATTTGTTAAAGAGTCCTCTTTTTTCTCATTTTTGTCTTTATCATTTGATTTGTCTTTAACATCTTTACTATCAATACTTATTATATCACAACTTGCTGTATCTTTTTCAGAATTATTGCCCTTGTCACTATCAGTTATTTCTTCCACTTCCATTCTGCTATCGTCTGAATCTAACACAATCAAATCTTTTTCTGATGTACTTATTAATGAGCTGTTACCTCCAGTTAATTTAACTCCAGCAGTTTGTGATGTCTGAGATGGGACTGTAGGAGCTATCATTTTAGATGCATTGGTCTGTACAATGTCAGTTCCGACAATACTCGATAACTGTCCAAGAAATAAATCCACTCCACTTTTCATACAAGTTATAGCAGTCATTCTACCCTCGAAGGCAATATTAGATAAAGCATTGCTAGAACCCTGTACATTAATTCTGACAGATCTTAACAAACTTAGTAACTCATTAGTTGACTGCATCAGCTGGTCAGTGATAAATGGTACATTTTTAGCCGTTACGTTGGTCCAGTTCAATGGATTTCTAGCCTGCTGACTAGGAGGAACAGAACTCATCATTGGTACATTGTGAGGTTTAGGCTGGACGTATACCAGCTGTTTAGCAGAACCCTTGGTTGGTTCTACGAAGATGATATTTTGTTTAGATGTGTTATTATACATTGACTGAAGTGGTGCTAAAGTCTGTTTTGGATTAATAGCCTGTCTTACAAAGTCAGTAGTTGTTGAAGTCCGTGAAGTACATGTATTGATAGCAGGGTATTTAATCATACCTGGTGCTGACAGAGAATTGGTCGATGGAATTTTAACCATGCCTGATGTACTTACTGAAGTCTCTTTAGACTTTGGAGTTGATGTTTTTGGCCCCATTCCTGGTAATTTTATAACCAGTGATTTATTTGTTGTTGTCTTACTTTTATCCTCTTCTTTTGTTTTATCTTTACTGTCTGATTTACTAGCTGATTTTTGTTTCTCAGCGTCTTTTTTCTTCTTTAATGATTCGTTGAGCTTTTCATATTCTTTGTTAATCATATCTAGCACAGAATTACATTGTTCTACCATGGCAGCAAGTGGTGCAGGATCACACACATAACATTTGAATTTATCCGCTACAAAATAAGTGTAATAATGATTTGTTTTTTGTAGTTAGGGCACTGTAGTACTGACATAGACTCTTACCCAGGGATGTCTTCTGTTTAATGTTTTGTGGACTTTTTTTTTCCCTTTTCCCCCTTGGCCCCATACATGTTTCAATTTTTTAACTTTTTTAATGCCCTTTTTGAATCTTCTTAATGCCCTCATTACTGGTTTTTTGTTTGTTATAAATAGATATACTCTATAAAACAACAATTTTATCTAAGTGATAGTTCTTTTCAAGAGATTTAATAGAGCTATTTTAATAAACAAAATCTCTTTCCATAACAAGTTAACGTAGCATTTTATAAGCTATACCTATGCACCAATCAATATTTCTGATTTTTTTCATATCTGGAATAGCCAATATCTTGAATGACTGTGATGGTTTGAATATAGAATGTAGGTGCTGGAAATTCTTTTCTTTTATTCTATTAAACTTTCAGCCCTATTCAATAAAGGGGGGGCCCTCCGGATCCGCCTATGCTGACAATTAACAAGCAAAAAAATAACAGGATTTGCACAACTTTTATTTCTATCTGTGATCAGGTACAGAAATTGAGTTAATAATCTTCATATAATTATCAGGGATATTCCTGGAAAAACGTCAATGCTTCAAAACCTATTACTAACAACAGAACAAAATGTCATGTGGTGTCCAACCATACCATACATATTTTCCAGGAATAGACCTCAGAAAGATTCACATTAATAAGTAAATTCTGAATTTTCTATTTACTTTTTAGGAGATTAGTATCCAACTTAGGGCCGTTCCATTAAAATACTAATGGTTCCCTAGGGATGCCACTTATAGAGGCAATTATATCACTTACGGTTTCAGTGAACGAAAGTATTTGACAACCAACCCCTAGCTGAGATTTCTCAGTGTCTTCCCTGTGTCCCTAATATATTTTTATGGATCAGTATAAAGTAAGGCTATGTTGTACGATTGCCAGTGAGAATATATCATCCAGAGTCCAAATGACTTATTTTAAGATCACCGTTATAAGTTGTATTATAGATCATAAATGCAAAGCAGTTTTTGTGTAGATTACATACAATACATACCATCCTTAACTTTTGAAAATTCAGCACGTCCAAGATTTCGTTTGATACAAGCTTGACAGAATGCATTATGACAATAATCACAGCCAAACAAATTGCCACCTTCACTACACCAGCGGCAATATTCATCAAGTCCATCTTCATCTTGTTTTATTACACCACTTGTATGGAACTTGTAACATCTCTGTAAAAAAAACCTATATATTCCTTCAAACTCTCTAAAGATTCAAACTTCACTGATTCAGCTATTTGGTATTGACTATTATAATTCAAGTAAATAAATATTCATGCTTCATACCGTAGAAAGGCTTGTATAGTTCGCACTGGTACATAGTCCGCACCCCTTCTCCACAAGAAATTTTAGGTAAAAACTTTTGTAACTGTTAGAAAAGGTCTAATGAAACTCCGTAATTTCAAATCCTGTGCGATCGTTTGCAGTATTTTCTTGGAAAACCTGTTTTCCATCATCAAACAGAAGCTGAAACTACTTGTAAATGATTCTAGAACGCGTGATTGTTAAAATAAGTTTAATTCACTTAAAAACAATTTAGAAACTTGTGTATTTAAACAGGAAGTTTATAAAGCACGTGTAAAGAAGAAATTAACCGGTGAGTCGAAATCCGTACATAACAGATATCACTATAATACGACTTTGAGAGTAAAACAGGTCCATCCTTTTGTAAAACAGTCTTTAATATATCTATCACATTAATGTTTGAAGGGTCTTAAGCTAATACAAACCATATTAGTCAGTATGAAACACCAAAGCGGACGAACAATAACCGATTCGTTTTGTAGTTTACAAATTCTAAGCTGGTTTACGGTTGTCTTTTCACTATGTTTGTATAATTTCAATCAATAAGATACCAGTTTATTTCAACCAATGCATTGAAAAAATTTGTAATGAAAGGTTTAGTTTTATATTTATCAGTATTAATTTGATATTGAATAGAAATAACTTATTAATATGGATGAGTTAAAATTATTAGTTTGAAAAATGATAAGAGCCCTCTACAATATCAATAACAAAGATGGCGGAGCGTAAACAAACCATCTCGCCATGTTGAAATTTTCTCTTATTTCTTGCTTATTGTACTCTATAGTCCGCACCCGTCTGGAAGGTCCAATTTTGGAGAATAAAACCATGGACTATACAAGCCTTTCTGATAAGTGTTTCTCATTTTTTATATAGATTAGACCGTTGGTTTCCTGTTTGAATTGTTTTACACTAGTCATTTTGGTGCCCTTTATATCTTGCTGTTTGGTGTGAGCCAAGGCTCCGTGTTGAAGGCCGTACTTTGACCTATAATGGTTTACATTTTACACATTGTGACTTGGATGGAGAGTTGTCTCATTGGCACTCATACCACATTTTCTTATATCCATTTACAACAACAAAAAGATTTTTTATCGATTCTCTTATAGGTTCTGTTTTTTTAACGTACATTTGGTCCTGTAAAATGTCAATAATGACTTTAGCCATTGTCAGATTGAATTTTTAACAATGTGTTTTCTGGTTCATGTTTTAATAATGTATAAATATCCATAACTTTGAAAGGGGGGTTAAAATTGACTTGACAACATTCAATAATAATGAATCAACAGTATATAAAATCAAAAATTTTATATCTGGATATGAGAATCAGGATTGAGTTAATTATTGGAGTAACCTTAACAATGAAATCATTAAAAATCTTCCCATTGTGCTATTGACTTTAATGAATTACCCAATGGAAGGCGTTAGTTTTGCAGGTTAACAGATTTTATTTGACTCTTAAGCATTTGTGAGTTCTTAACACAAGACAAGTCTATTACATTACTGTTAAGCTCACTGAGGTCAGGGATCATGGCATCCAGAGGTCTTAACACTTTCTTCACAGAAAAAGTCATTTATTTTACATTAGAACATGACTTATTTTGCGTGTTCTTAATAAAACACAACGCATGTTGCATGTACTTAACGGAACACAATTCTCTTACCTTACATATAAGCACACTGAGTTCTGGGTGACGTCTTGCATCTCCTTTTTTACTTGTGTTGATCTGATCTCCACAAGCTGAACAGTTTACTGTGGCTAAATACCCAGTAGCCTCTGTAACAGGAATATTGAACATGTTAAAGGCAGAAGAATATTTGAGGATACATTTCTTGTGTAAGTAGCAACAACTGTATAGTAAGGAAAATATAAAGACTGTTTAAAATTATTTTTGAATTGACCAATTTTTTTTCACTAATGAATTAAAGACAACCAGAACATTTAAAATTTCAAACAATACAATAATTTGTAAGGGTTATAATATGTAAGTATAAGTCGTCTAACTTAGGTTAAAATTCATGTATAATCTGTCTGTATCATGGCCATGGAGGTTAAACTATCCGATATGAACTTTCATTATTCAGGGTTCCTTTTAAATGTATGTAATATAATTGTAATCAACTTTATAGCTTAAAATTGCAGTTTTTTATATTTGGTTTTCTTTCAATTTCTAAATCAAAAACATATCTTTATTAAGTTGTGATCATGATTAAATTTTGACAGAACAGATTAACAAACCTAAGACTTTCTTCTTGCTTGATGGGAATTCTGGACCTTTAAAGGCACTCTCTTCAACTGGTTCTGGTTCTACTACAACTGTACCTGCGTAGGACAAAAAACCTTTACAAGAAATGGCCAAAGTATTGAATATAAAAATATCAATATTTCATCGTATTAAAACGTACAATAAAGAAATTTTTGTTGAAAAAAAACCCAACCTGCAATAAACTGCACAATATCTCTACTTGAGGCATGCAGAGCATTTTCTGTTTTTAATCTTTACCAGTTTTCTGACTATAACTCTAAAAAAACGTTTTGAACAATTTTCATGAAACTTTGGTGAATTGTTTTCATATATTGACATTAATTACCTATCAATTTAAAACAAAAAATTAAGATTTAAATTTTAGAGTATAGGGACTTTATTCATAAATAAACTGCTTCGCTGAGCGCAGCTGGATACGCCCGCAGAGGTCCAACCCTGAACAGTTGGGGCAAAAATGGACACAATATTCCAGCTTGATACAGGTCTGAATTTGGATTGTAATTAAATATTTGACATATTATAGGTTTCTGAATAAATGTAGTCAAAAGAACTTGAAATTGGTTATATGAATTGAATTTATATTCAATTAAAGATTTCTTGCTGTTGTGCAATACTTAGTAAATCTGTTGTCCGGCTATAAACAAATAAAGTTCAATTTCTTCTCAATGTCATATTTGAAATTTATGAAAACCAATAGGGAGATTACATCAATAGTTATAAATAATTCACCAAAGTTTCATGAGAACTGCTGAAAGCATTTTGAGTAATTGTCCAAAAGCTGGAAAATCCCCCCTTTTTTAATGAATAAAACCCCATAACTCAGAAATGTAAAATCTAAAATTTATAAAATTCTAAAGGGAGCTGACATCAACAGATATAAACAATTCACCAAAGTTTCATGAGAACTGCTGAAAGCATTTTTTTAGTTATTGTCCAAAAACTGGAAATCCCACTTTTTTTTATGAATAAAACCATGTAACTCGGAAACGTAAAATCTAAAATTTATAAAAATCAAAAGGGAGCTCACGTCAATAGATATGAACAATTCACCAAAGTTTCATGCATATTGGTTAAAGGTTTTTTGAGTAAATGTCAGACATGTTGACGACGGACAGACAGACGGTCAACGGTATACCATAATACGTCCCGTAAATGGGCGTATAAAAAGGGTGGATTTTCCAGTTTTCGGACAATTACTCAAAAATGCTTTGAGCAGTTTTCATGAAACTTTGTAGGCTTGTTTATATCTATTGAAATTAGCTCCCTTTCATTTTTTTATTATAAATTTCTGATATGACATTGGGGAGTTAAGGAACGTTCAAGCTGAAAGGGCTACGGGCGTATCATGCACAGCTCTTTATTTTAGATCTTCTGATGATTCTTTTCTGTGTGCTACAAAGAACATGATATAAATGATTTTCATAACAATCTACCTTCAGGAAGGTCCTCTGGAATATCTTCATCTTTATTTTGGCTGTCTCCATTGGTCATACGACTGTCCTCGTCATTTGTACTGGTTATATCATCTTCTTCATCTGATAACACTTTTCTTGTTACCAGTGGTTTTCTACAATCATCACAATACTAAACTTTGTAGAATGGCATTAATTGATATTTCATAATCACAATTAAGATATTTGTTTAACATTTCAATGCAAAAGAATTATTTTACATGATCAAATTTCAAAAAATGTTTTGAAACAGAATATCTATTTATATTTGTAATTATCAATTGGCTGGAACCAAAAATGTATAAGAGCAGATACTTAACGTTCACCCAACAGGTTAACTATAAATACTAGCCATCGGTCAATCTTTTTGAAAATGTCTCTCATGTTTACAATGAACCTGGCTTGCATGGAAATAATTTTAGAAATAAATTATTTAGTTTGTCATGACAATATTTAGAGTATCACAAAAATGTAACTGTGCTGATGTTTCACACTTCAAATGATGCACTGTCAGATAATGAAACTCCTATCAACTATGAACTATGTAAGAACAATATTAAGCATTTCAAAAAGACAAAATAATGATTTTTAAGGGCTTGTGACCAAATTCATTGTCCTTGATCGGCTTTTAATCCTGTAGTTACAACATTGTACAAAGTCTAGAGATTGAATCAATGTCCAGCTGGCCTAATTCCATTTTTTTAGTACCGTCCATACATGTACATACATTTGTGGATCAATTCAGCATCAATATATTTACAAACTACTGGTGTATTTGTTTACAGATTAGTATTGATCAGATACATGTACATCATTTAGTTTTAATGTGTACACTTTTAGCATATATACATGTAGAAGACCTAAAATTTTTGGTTGAACAAATCATCTCCCAAATAAACTTTAAAGATTAGTTGCTGTTCATTCAATCTATATTCTAACTTTTATTTAGTACGTACCTTCTTCTTGAAGATGACATCTGAAAATAAAGAACAGATATTAGTAATTACATAAATTAATTTTTATTCGCTTCAACAATGTTTAATGCTGACTAGCTTCATGTACATGTACTTTAAATTATAAAAGGAGTATTTGGCCTCAAATATTAAGTCCATCATTTCAACATGTACCAGATGAAAAGCCTAAGTGTTTCAAATCGATGAATAAACATGTGAGAAAATGAAGGAGACCTTGTCTACATGTAACTTTTCTTATTATAAAGCATTAAGATTTACATCCCAAAATGGCCAAAAATGGATGTACATGTACAAGTGATTTTGGTGAAGGTTGACACAATCCTCTTGATTTAAATCACATTATAGCCTAAGAATTATTATCAATGATTATGATACCAAGAGCATAATGTTCAACAAACTAAGGTTATTTGTTTATCATTTTATAACAAACTAATGTTAACAACATTTTGTTTATACCCGCATTACCCCACCACCCATAATTTTTACTTCCACTTGTATCATAATTGCATTTACTTCCACCCCTATTACCCACAGTAAAAATATCATGTGGTGTCCAACACTCCCAAAAATTTTCTCCAGGGGAATAGCCCAAAGGGAAATAAAAAAAACATAAGATGTCACAATGCCTCGATGGCATTATATGGTTAAGACACAGAAAAACCCACCAGTTCCAAAAAGTGGTTAATGAGGAGTAAAAGATACAAACTGGATAAGATTCAGAGTCTAGAGAGATTTTCTGATTTGTGCAGCATCAGAATTTCTTATCAAGCTCAGTGACTTTGCCACCGCTTGTCAATAACTACCTTAGTCCTATTATGTTAAGGTACTACCCAAGAAAGGTCGCAAAAGTGACTAAAGCATCAAAATCCTAGCTTAAACAGACAAGTTTAATTAACTATATGCAGGGATAACTATTAAAACTATGGTTTCTGAAAGGGAAATTTTTCTACTTTTCAATGTATGGAATGGTACTGTAGGCATTAAATTGGTTTGTTGAGGGTGTGGTAGATGAAGGGATTAGGATAATTCTCTGAAAAAAGCAATTGCAAAGACCTTGATTTGCAAAGGGAAACCCCCCAACAATAATCAAAATCATTAAACAATTAAGATGTGCAAATGCATGGTAAAGATTCTGAGAAAGTTTAATTAAATTTAGGGGTTTCGGAGAAGCAGATACATGTACACATGAATTTTGTAGTTAGAGATCATGACAAAGACGTCCATACTTACAAATGTACATGTATGCCGAAGTATATTGTAAACTACAAAATAGCAAGTGTAACAGTACTTCATGTGAGAAAGATTATGTCAAAATTTTTCTGATTTGACCTCACATATAATTTCTTATCAAGTCTGCTTTACTCTTTTCAGGGATAATTTTTAAAACTATGATTCTAAAACGGAAATTTTTCTACCTTTAAATTCTTTTCACTTCCTTTTTGGTGATGCCCAATGTGAGTAACACCATTTCTTACTACATGCAACTCATGAGATACAAGTATTTCACGCCTTTGAAAATATCTATTTCAATTTGTAAAGTTAAATCAAAGGAAATATCGTTTTCAACTACAATAGACCTTTAATATTGTTATTTAGCTATCTGTGACACTTAAACTTTTGACATTATAACAATCACATTTCTTTGATTGGTGTCAAGATATTTTCTCTTGTGAAGTCAACCGACAACATTTACAACAAATGTCTGTGATGTCCAGTAATGGCAGGTTAATAATGATAAGGTCCATAATGACATTTATTCTTTTATCATATTGCCATAATTTGGCAGTAATTTTACCTGCAAGTTTTATTATATGTAGGCCTCAAACCTATGTTGAGTCTTAAATCTGTGTCCTATTCTATATTGCGTCATAGGAATCACAAATCTATGTCCTTTCTATTCTCAAATCTGTGTCTTTTAAAACAAATTATACACTGTCCTATGTTGTCATAGTTATTAAATTTCTTCAATGAAATATTTTTGTTGTCAAAGATTTCATATTCAAATTAAATCGACATTATTTATGGCCATTGAAAAGATTTGTGACTTTTGTCTTCATTTTTGTTTGTTGAATTTTCTTTTTTTTGGTGCTTTGTGTGGCTCTGATGAGTCAGGCAAGCCCCTTTTCAACTAATTTCTACAGTTTGTTATTACACAAGTCTCAGATTATTGATGGTAGGGATGAGGGGTTTAACCCCGCTGCATTCTATATATGCCTGTCCCAAGTTAATAAGTCTCATTACTAAAAACCTACTTTATAAACAGAACACAGATTTGAATAAACAAAGAACAACACATTTGATTTTCATGACGTTAGGGGACACAGATCTGAGGAAAGGAAACAGATTTGAGGCTGGATATAGGACCACAGATTTGAGTGTCACGATGTCACAGGACACAGATTTGACTATTATATCTTATGATCTATTCATCAAAACCTGATAAATGATGACAAATGTTAGCCTAAAAGTTAGATTTTTTCCATTCAGTTTTTTTAAAATGAAAATGCAAGCATTAAAGCACAGACAACACAACATTGCAGACCTTGAAGTGAAATCATAAAATTTAAAATATACACCATTGTACAAATTTTAAAACAAATAAGAAACTATGGTTTGATAGGGAAAAAATCAGCTGCAATGATGTCATCTTCTACATCTCCCTCAGTAGAATTAATTATTGAATGAGGATTAAGAGGACAGCCCAAAAAAGAAAATGTCTCTGAAATAAAATTGTGTCATTCCCTCTCCCCTTTTTGCAGTTGGTTCTCATAGGCTCAGTATCAAGTGCCTATTCAGCTTACATTCGCATAATGTAAAATGTGAATATCTTTTATTTTATGTGTAAGTGAATATTGCTTATTTTAGTCGAGTTTATAAAGGCAGAAATCTTTTTTCTATGCAGCACCAGAATTTTTGACTGGGTGGAACGATTTTGATTTGATCTTTCGTTTTTTAATAAGTTCCAAAGAAGCTTCAAAATGAATGCAGACTTTGTCAACTTTGTAATTTCTATATATATCTTACAGTTTATTTATCATTTCAATGACTATTATACATATTAAACAAAGAGCGACCACCGATAATAACAGGAAATAATGTTATCGACAAAATTTGCGCATGCACCGGTTAGCATACGATAAGAAATAATATACATTCGGAAAACCCGCGGAGTACAAAATATATACTTTGGTTAGTATGTTTCAGCAAAACTTACCGTTCCAGATCTATACTGCTATGTTAAAAAAAATATTAGATTATAAATGTTATTCCATAACGATTTATTATTCTTTTCTCTACAAATGGCGGCAAACGGAAAGGACGTATAAGTCACGTGACAGCCTCGTTTTGGCTATCTAATTAGCATAATTTATGCATGACGTCACATAACTCATTTGCATATAATTTGCATAAATACAAGGTCAAGGTCATATTTTCAAGGTCAATGAAAAATCGGTACCCATGACGTTTTTCAATCCTTAGGACGTCGAAAGTAAACGTTTTTCAAAAGTGACGTTTCTTCATTTTGTCACGCAATTCCTCACTTTATGACGGAAAAAGTAACGCACATTCCTTCAGATTAAAGAATACTCTAACTATTTGCATCCATAAAGCAATGTGGTTTGACGTTTGGTTTAATTCTGTGAACGACGTTATACAAACATTGAATCGAGTAGACGTCAAATAAAAAGTTCCTTAAAATATTAACGAAGGGCCGTCATTAAATGTAACTCATATCCGCATGCCAATAAAATTCATTTTTTCACGGCGAAAATATCCGTCCTGTTGATGGTTCTTCAGTGACGTTTATTTAGTAGAATCTCAGCGTACAGTACTGAAACATTGAGACATGTAATAACAAAATTATTTTGTTTTATTATCCGCTCGAGTTATCTTCCCTAGACCGAGACACATAAACGCTCTGTGTCTCTTTTTATCAAACGAATAAACTCAACTTAATTATTTTTTGTCACGTGCTTGGTATTGAGGTATCACACGTCTTTCCTGCACCACTGTAACCAGTCTCACTCAGCACTAACATTAAATCATCACTCGCCAGAAAATAATATTTGCCCCAAACTCAGTTCACCCGGTTTATAGATATAAGAAGATGTGGTATGAGTGCCAATGAGACAACTCTCCATCCAAGTCAAAATTTATAAATGTAAACCATTATAGGTCAAAGTACGGTCTTCAACACGGAGCCTAGGCTCACACCGAACAGTAAGCTATACATATTTATACCAAATTTTAAATAATTTACCATAAATCTTAAGTGAGCAGTTATAATGTTAGTAACAAGCTAAATGAAATGTTTGTAAAATGTTAAATGAGATGTTTGTAACTCATTTCAAATAACACTGATGTTTGAATTTCGCCATTTTTTTTTAACCTTTTTACGGAGGAAAATATGTGCCGGCTTAATTATTGACCCAGTTTTCAGGAAAGGGAATATCTGCATATTTTTTAATCCCATAGCCACACTTCAATTATTCAAAAGAAAATTAAAAGTGCCGATAAATTTCCAAACTGATAACTAATACGTTATTTTATTCACATCTGATTGCAACATATTAAACTCGGAATTGTTGCGCAATGATTTTCATAATCTCCTAGTAATTTTCCAAGGCAAACTAGCTTGGCCGATGTGCAGCCACAGACCGTCACCAATAATGATAGGTCAATATAAACACATTACCCAGTTATACCTTTACTATTTAATCAGTCAAGATAATTTGTAACTGGAACAGAACAGAAAAAAATCAGCATTTGGACGAACCTTAATCAAGTCAATGCGGGAACAAATATTATAGTGAGAATTTTAGTAATTTTTGACCTCAGGTAAAGGTTACCACGGAATACCACAACCAATAAATCATATATATAGCCTTATTTTTTCATACTTTACTTATTTTTCCGCATCAAGCAATTTCATTCCAAGATTTTTTTTACAAGAGTTTGAATTCTATAAATTGAAAAAAAATCGTGTCTAAAATTTGTAAACGTGTTTGTTGTATGTCTTGTTATTTCAGCGAAACTCTGATGTTCATTTACTATCTTTAGTGTGTCTAAGTTTTAACACAAAAAATAGTGTTATTAAGACAAAGTCATTTATTTATAGAATAATTGAAATTTTCTTTATTCGTGTGTGTGAAATAATGAAATGAGAAAAAGATACGTGTTACTTAAAGGGAAGGAAACATTTATATGTAATCAGGACGGAATTCGACAACGTATCTAGAAATACATATTACATACAACAACGTTAACGTGAAGTGCAACTTGATGTATAAATAAACAATTGAAGATTGTTAAGATTATAGATGGGAATTTACCGGTGTAAGTGTTATGTAGGAAAGACTGAGATATAATCAGAAATATAAAAATATAGCAAACAAATGAGTTTTTAAACAGAACATAATATATGAGCATCATATTTCCCAGCTCCTACATGAAAGAAGCTTCGTAAATAAAACGGATAGGGATTTTATCATGTTAGTGTCAATATATCAGATATATAGTCGGTTAAAGAGCTCACCAGAGCTCATGTTTTATCTGTTACTATGTACATATATACATATGCCGACTTTAAATAAAATTTACTTACTTACTTACTTAGATAAAAAGACGCAATGACGCAGTGTAAGACTCAATGATTCATGACATCTTGTCTTACTGATTTTCAATAGAAACGAACTATTTTGCAGGGTTTTTGTTTTAAAGGTAAATTGTTTGATTCTAATTTTCTTCAAGCATATCACTTGTTTCACCATCATCTAATCTACTTAAAAGATATTATACAATTACACGTTGTAGTTTGATTTACTTGCTTGACAAGTTTGTTCAGTGGGATGAAATACCTTTTATGGGACGATTTCATGATAAAAATGATACATTTTCCAATCAAAAGGGGTGCATACACTCTTTACGCTCCCTCGAATTCGCCACTTGATTCAATAGTTTATATTTAATAGTTTTTAATTAGCAACAAATGGCTAGGCCGTGCAAACTAAGTACAAAATAAAATGCAAGAGTTGTCTCTCTTTTAGCGGTTTCTCCTGTTATAAATCTATTTTCGTAAAATATCCGCTTTTGTATTACATAATTTCAAACCGGAGCTTTCCTAAATATATTTGTAAAAAGGAAACGTGGGGCATAAATATATAAGTCCACAACCCAACGACATAAATAACAAAAAGAATTTCTGAATTTTTAATACATACGATTTCTATACATTATGTTAATTTGTGAATCACCATGACGTTGTAAAAAATCGCTCTACACAATCCCTCAAGTCGTCCTATCATTTTTCAGAATTGATAATGAAATAGTAAGCAATTTCAAAATTTAGCCAAAAATCAGCTTTTAAACCTAACTATAAAAAGTGGCTTTACAGTTATCGTCTGTCGTGTTTTTCGTTTAGTGTTGTTTGGCTTCAATCATGTAGTTGGTTTTTATCGTTTGAATTGTTTCACATTTTGTCATGCCGGGGCCTTTTATAATTCGTAGTTGACTATACGGCATGAATTTTGCTCATTGTTAAAGGACGTAATAGCTGTTTACATTATCGTCCACCCCGAAGTCCTTTCATAGACAAATATGGTTCACTTGGGAAAAAGTTCGAGTCAGTTTTCCCATGTAAGTATCTCTTGTAGCTTACATTTGTCTATATGTGAAGTTGTGGTTTTTGCGACTTCTACTGTCAGATGAATGACGATTGGCAGATCGAAATGCTACGATTTGATGCACAATTTTAAAAATTGTTGGCTCCGATGATCATTTGTCTGACCAAGCGATGTAACGTTGTTCGCAGCGGTGACACTTATGCAATTTGGGTATCAACTAGAGTGAAGCAATTAAGTACTAGCTTTCAGTAACCGCTAGTACTTTTAGATCGATACTATGTGTCATTTGTGGAAATCCAAGCATGCAAACTGTATAGATATACAAAAACACATTAATAAGGATAATATCCCACCCACCCTCGCTTATTTCTAGCATTGTTAACCATGTTGAGTTATTGTAATTCTGTTCATTTGAAAATATTAAAACTGATTAAATGTATTGTACTGAACTTAGCATTCTTATAAGATTTATATATCTGTATCGTTTAAAAATAATTTATAAATACTAAGCTTTCATTTGTTTTGTATCTGTGTTTTAAATAAAAAAATCATTGTATTTGTTCGTCTTGAGAGTTAAAAAAAATATCGAGCAACGAATGCATGGCAGTCAAACAAGTGCGACTTTCCCTTTACCTGGTTTAGTTGGTTCTGGAACTTTAATCTTTCGTCGAATCGTAGGCATTAATACCTGACAACTTGGGGTTATAAAAAGAGAAAATTGTTGACGAATTTGAACATAAGCTCTATTTGGTAGCAAAGAGAACACAACTATTTCCCGCGAAGATGTCATTGACAGTAAAAGCCTATTTGGTAAAGAAAGGAGAGAAACAGAGAGAAATACGGAGATTTTCTGTGCCTGCTGATGTTTCGATCAGTTTCAGTTATCTTCAGGAGAAAATTTTAGAAACTTATCCTAATTTAAAACAAGGAAGTTTTAATCTGTTTTGGACAGGTAGGTCCAGATTTCTTTAAAATGTTAAATTAATTTTCAACTTTTGAATAACATGCGACAATATCGATAGGCTATACATTGTTTTTCTTGTTATTAAATCTGTTATAAAGGTGCTAGTTAATAGGATCTTGTCTTTTATTTGATGATCTAAGAAATCAGACAAAGGGTGAATGACCTTGAAAACCATTGAGGGTTAACAAAGTTGATACATTTTCTGCAGTATGTTCATTTTTAATCAAGGAAGTTTTTAGCTTAGTATATTTCCACTATCTATTTTATTTTCTGTTCAATTTTAAAAACAACATCACCTGTTCTGTTAAATGTCCTTGCTATTTCATCATGCATATTTTGGAATTTATCCTTTTTAATTTGATTTATAATAAATATCAGGATTATTGTCGTTGTCAAATTTTACATTATCTCATGAATAGATAGTTCGGGCTAAATACATAAAACTTGTAAAGAAAGAAGATCCCCCCCTCCCCCAAAATCAAGAATCACTAAATGAATGAACATTTAACATGAACAGAACACTTGTAATTCTACGGATTAAAAGATTAACAAATATATAATTATGTTTTCCTTATGTATGTTTACAAAGAAAATACTCTTAAAATGAGCATAACGAAAAAGCTACTAATATTAACAAGAACCTGTTAACTGTTTGTACATGGAAAGATATTAGGAAAAGGCGTAAAATCCATTGTAGATTCAGATATAAATATAGAGTAACCGTTTAAAGATTCTTTGGATTCTAAATCAGAATGATTTATTACAGATCCTGAGGGTGATCAGATTACATTTTCTACAGATAAAGAACTAACAGAGGCCCTTGGTTTCATAGACGATGGAGTTTTTAAGATAAAAATCAAAGGTAATTATTATATTAACATCAGAACTACATGCATTAAAATGACTTTCATTGTTTGGCTTTTGCTTCTAAGACAAATTGAAATATGATAAAAATGATTTGACTTAAAATCATGACATAGTGCAACATATGCTCAATCGTTGAGGAGAGAAAAAAAATGATTAAAAAGTCAATACTAATATGCATAAATTCAGAAAATGAATTAAAAAGTAGAATAAAAGTATATGTGTATATCAAAGGGAGCCATCATAAATCGTAACAGCAAGTCTACAGTGAGGAGAATCTATTGATCTGACTGTAAAGTATAACATGTATAATATGCTTGGTTTTAATGGCAAATACATTAGATCTAAAGATGTTACATACAGACGCTTCAATTTAACATCACACACATATACAATGTAATAAAAAAATATTGTTTATTAAACCATAAAGATGTACTTTAAAGGATTTATCAAAATGAACAAATACTGTTTTTTTTTTAAATTGACAAATATATTGATAAAATTTACATGATGTACCAACTACTAAAATCATTTACTCTAATATTAAATGTGAATCACTATATAATATATGCGGTATGGGTTTTGCTCATTGTTGAAGGCCGTTCGTTGACATATAGTTGTTAACCTCTATGTCATTTGGTCTATTGTTGAGATTTGTCTCATTGGCAATCATATCACATCTTCTCATTTTTACAATTAAATCAAAACTAATTACGTTATACTCGTTTAATCTATTTTTTTTTCTAAATTTGAATTATTTCGCTCAGTTTGGGCGCCGTGATTGTCAAATAAAATATGATTTGTTGTTGTTGTACCAGTATAAAAAAAAACAGTTAAAGCATATATGATATACCTTTATTTTTTTTAACAGAAACAAAAAGAGAAGACTGTATGTAAGCAGGAGAAATAGTAACTCCGCAAATTGATACGATTGGATGACTCCAAGAGGAAATTTCCTCATGGCGGAAAAGCGGAAGAAACAAAATTGTAAAAAGGCTCCTGGAGATACCCCCTCCCCCCCCAAAAAAAAATAATGATGGATGCTGATGGCTATCTTATCTATGAAAATAAGCGGTGTTCAAGATTAAGATCAACTGAAATAAGGACTTATTGTACTTGTGAAATGGTCAAGTGATTTTCAACTCATTGTCATTTCACATTCATACGAATTAATGCGCAAATGATCCTGCCAAACAAGACATAAACACAGACAAAGAAATATTATTTAAAGTCGGTGATACATATAGATGACAAGTAACAATAAGCTCTGTAGACGTAATAAACTCAAGTTGAAAGTTTTTCAGTAGTATTTATTGAGTGTGTCTTCCTCTAAAGGCTAGGTGTGAATTGCAATCACCTGCATGTCCAATCCATTTTCATTATGCGTAGGGTTCCAAAAATACTATATTTCAATTTATGGCACATAACGTTACATGACATAATAAATGCCATGAAAAATGTGGCTTTTTAAACAGCATGATAGGGTGATACACACTCATGGGGAAACCAAGCTCAACAAAGTTTCAAAAGGAGTTAATTTTCAGCATTTAAGGTCTTTTTTAGCTGCCAAATTACAAAACGATATGTTGTATTTTATTTTCTTTTGAAAGCGATTGGAACTATTGTTCAGTGGTTTTCGTTGGTTACTGTCTTGTCATATTTATTTTATCAAAAATCAGGCCGTTGCTTTTTTTTCGTTCGCTTTGTTTCACATTTTGTCATGCCGAAAAGGGGAAAAAAGGGGGGGGGTAGGGTAGGCTGGCTTTACGGTATAGGTTTTGATCGTTTCTTGAAGGCCGTTAGCTGCTTTCGTCCATGTTATTTAGGCACTGGTGGATGGTTGTATCATTTGGAATCAAACCACATTTCCTTATTTTATATTGTTGTCCTATACATTGTGTCGAGACTATATATATATATGTACTTATATTTAAGCTTTGCACAGTGTCACGCTTTCAATAAACTTCATGTTTTGACGTCGCTTCACTTAATCCGTTGAATTTGTACTATTTGATACTATAGTCTGTGAGATTATGATTTATTGTTTTAATTGTAATTGGC
Source organism: Mytilus coruscus (assembly GCA_017311375.1). Lineage (NCBI taxonomy): Eukaryota > Metazoa > Mollusca > Bivalvia > Mytilida > Mytilidae > Mytilus > Mytilus coruscus. Next base: position 5,021,104 of record CM029597.1, on the reverse strand, counting down.
TTTGAATTAGCTTCCAGTTGGAGGAGAGTTGAGTGGTATCAAACATGTTTAACCCCGCCACATTCTTTATGCGTCTGTCCCAAGTCAGATACCTATAGTTCAGCTAGTGGTTGTAGTTGGTTGCTGTCTGTCATATTGTTTTTGTGTCATAATTCTGGCCGGTTTTTTAATAGCTTATAACTTATTATACGATTTAAGTTTTGCTCATTATTGAAGGCCGCACGGTGACCTGTAGTTGCTTACATCATGGTATTTGGACTCTGATGGATAGTTGTCTAATTTAAAATCAAACCATATCTTCTTACTTTGTATTATGGTCTGTCGATGATATGTACTTTCATTTTGGCATTGCACAATGTCATACTTTTTCGACGGTTTTTGACATCTTCACACTAAATCCATCAAATTGAGAATGGAAACGGGGAATGTGTCAGAGACAACAACCCGAGTAGAAACAGCCCAAGGCCACCGTTTGATTTGTACTGATTGATACTATATTATTTATTTTTTTTCACTGAAATTGGCTTTTAACTAGCTTTCAGTAAATGCAAGTACATTTTTGTCATTTGTCTTTATGTTTCTAGTAGTTGTTTTTTTTTTTGCTTCGTGCCAATCTTAAGAGTCAAGACATTTCCTACTGATTTATACAGTTAGTTCTTATCTTGAAGTGCAACACAATTTTTCTAAATTAGGGGAGGTTTGAGAGCCCACAAACATGTTCAAACCTCACAAACATGTTTAACCAATGAGAGCTCACAAACATGTTTAACCTATTTTTAATTTACTTTTATATTATGTTTGAAATTATGTTGTAATTATTCTGCTCATTTTGGGCGCGGTGATGGGCAAATAAAATATTTGTTTGTTTGTTTGTTTGTTTGTTTGTTTGTTTGTTTGTTTAGACCAACCACACTCTTTGTGTGTCTGTCCCAAATCAGAAGCCCTATAGTTTAGTGGTGGTCGTTGGTTTCTGTCTATCAGATATGTTTTTCAGTTTATTGTTTTGTTTAAAATCACGCCTTTCGTTGTTCGTTTGAATTATTTCACATTTTTTCATGTCAGAACTTTTATATCAGACCATACGGTATAGGTTTTACTCATTGTTGAAGGCCGTACAGTGACCTATAGTTGCTTACATCCACATCATTTGGACTTTGTTGATAATTGTCTCATTTGCAATCATATCACATCTCCTTATTTTATATTGTAGGTATCTCTTCAAAAATTTCTTTGACAATACCGTCCCCCGTAGTACACGAAAGAAAACATTTAGGTTTTTTAACCAAAGAAAAAAAACACCAGCAGTAGTATAACGAGAGTGTTATTTTAAATGATTTAATGACTAATCTACATTTATCATATAAAAATTACAGATGAAGAATTCTTTAATCTACAATGAGGTATACATAATATACTTATCAAAATTATAGTGATCTCCCAAAACGTCTTTAAAATCATCCATTCACTATTGAACATTTTGACAATATATTTACTTTGACCCTTTGACAAAAATATAAAAATTTAAAAAACTTGAACCACACACTTTGCCGGAAAAATTTCATTGGATATATAGCAGTTTGCCAACACTAATTTTGATCATTGAGAAGCTTAATATTTCTTTAAAAATAGGTTCAGCTGATTTTTACAGAGTTATCTCCCTGTAGTGTTGTGTACCGCCTAAAACAACAACGTTGTCTACATGATTTTCATATATTTTACAAATATCCTCAACATGATCGTATAGTGATATTTAAAAGTTTTAAACAAAAATAACACATAATATACTTCAGAGTTCACAAAAATGTTATTAAATTATGTTTAGACTTTGTGTATGCAATCTGTAGAGCCGTCTGGAGTATGTCTACATCCATGCTTCAGCTCAGATTGAATTAAATTCTTCTCCTCTTCCAGTTCTGTTATTGTGTTGATAAGCCTCATTCGTCTTGGCATCCAGTAGTTCATACCACGCCCATGACGGTGTCCTAACCCTCGTTGCTTCACCCTCCATGCATTTGGCATTTTCTTGTTTTCCTCCAACATCCGTCGAAAATGGATTTTCTTTTCAAGATTTTCCTGCCTACGACAACGATGATTTGTTTTCTTGTCATCGTTAATATCAACATCTGGTTTATCCTGTAATTCGAAGAACATTTTGCGTATATTCTTTTTAAACGGACCATTTCTCAAGTGTTTTTCACCGTGGTCACCATTGCGGCATCTACGGCCATGACATTCCGCAGTATGATGGTGTGGACTTAATTTACCAAACCGTCTCCCTGCATTAAATCGGCCAAAGTGTGCTGCTCTAGATAGGGTCCCAGTTATACGACCTGGACAACTTCTTGCACGATGTTGATTTTTCAGTTTCAGTTTAATCACTGCATTGTGTTTATCTTCTCCAAATTTGCCCTGTTGACGTCCGAATTTTTCACGGCCCTCCTTTTCTGTTCCTAAAGGAGGTCCCGAATTCTTATTTCTTTCCTGGTAAGTGGTTTCTGGAGTCAAATCTCCCATTTTAAGGTGTGCAAGTTTGTTCCTCAGGCGCCAGATGCGTTTTTGCAGACGATCATTCTCACCATTTTCGTTATTGTTGTCTTCGGTTCCAGTGTTTGAAGATTGTTTCATTTCTTGCTGTCGATTCAACCATTTTTGTTGTCTTCTGTTAAACCAGGCTTCCATTTCTTCATTTGATTTCCTCAGCATTCTGTTTCTATGACGACGATGATAGAATCCCATATGTTCAAGCTCAGGTTTATGGTTATCTTGTCTTCCTTTGAATATTGACCGTCCATTATTGTGGTCGTCATCGAAATCAGGAGACTTCTGAAGAAAAGTATGTGAAAAAATAAGTTATTATTGTTAGTCCACATAAAAATTAAATTTCAGGAATGCACGCAAGGATATTTCATCTTTTCATTTATATAGGTGCTTAAAAATAAAAAATAAAAATCTATTTAGTATAGTTACTTTAAAAACATATGATTCGTGAAGTGAAATGTTGGTGCATCTTAACCTGTATTGACCGTTATGGAATAACCGTTTCACAGATGATATCGGATATGTTCCTTATGTCGTAACTACAATACCCTTCCCTTTTCACGAATGTGACCTACCGAATTAGACTATTTACCTGATTTGTAATAACATAAGCAACACGACGGGTGCCACATGTGGAGCAGGATCTGCTTACCCTTCCGGAGCACCTGAGATCACCCCCAGTTTTTGGTGGGGTTCGTGTTGCTTAGTCTTTAGTTTTCTATGTTGTGTCATCTGTACTATTATTTAATTTTGTTTGTTTGTCTTTTTATTTTTGGCCATGGCGTTGTCAGTTTGTTTTCGATCTATGAGTTTGACTGTCCCTCTGGTATTTTTCGTTCCTTTTCTATACAAGTGCGGGTCTAGGATTTTGAAAAAGGGTGACCATCTGGCAAGCCAACGTTGAAGTGAAAAATCTTATAATATATGAAGCTTCATAAGGGGAACCCGGTCTATCTAGTCCCTACGTTTGTCTCTGTGTGTTTTCATTGTGCAACAAATTGGTTAATTGCTGGTGGTTGATCATTCAGTGTTTTTCCGTGAGCATGCAATAATTTTGGTAGTCCCTTTTACTTTATCGTTAAACATTCCTATTAATAATAAAATGCTCCGCAGGGCGCAGCTTGATACGACCGCAGAGGTCGAACCCTGAATAGTTGGGGCAAGTATGGACACAACATTCAAGCTTGATACAGCTCTGAATTTGGATTGTGATTAAATATTTGACACAGCATAGGTTTCTGACACAGAATGAATGTGGTCTAAGAACTTAAAAATTTTAAATTGGACATTCACCTATTATGGTCCAATATCCAAAATCTAAATACATGGTTAGATTCAGCATATCAAAGAACCCCAAGAGTTCAATTTTTGATGAAATCAAACAAAGTTTAATTTTGGACCCTTTTGACCTCAATGTGGACAAAGTTGATAACGGGCCCAAAATCAAAAATCTAAATACATGGTTAGATTCAGCATATCAAAGAACCCCATATATTCAATTTTGTTGAAATCAAACAAAGTTTAATTTTGGACCCGATTTGGACCAACTTGAAAACTGGGCCCATAATCAAAAATCTAAATACATGTTTAGATTCAGCATATCAAAGAACCCTATGAATTCAATTTTGTTAAAATCAAACTAAGTTTAATTTTGGACCCTTTGGACCTTAATGTAGACCAATTTGAAAATGGGACCAAAAATTAAGAATCTAAATACACGGTTAGATTCGGCATATCAAAGAACCCCATATATTCAATTTTGTTGAAATCAAACAAAGTTTAATTTTGGACCCGATTTGGACCAACTTGAAAACTGGGCCCATAATCAAAAATCTAAATACATGTTTAGATTCAGCATATCAAAGAACCCTAAGAATTCAAATTTTGTTAAAATCAAACTAAGTTTAATTTTGGACCCTTTGGACCTTAATGTAGACCAATTTGAAACGGGACCAAAATTAAGAATCTAAATACACGGTTAGATTCGGCATATCAAGAACCCCAATAATTCAATTTTGATGAAATCAAACAAAGTTTAATTTTGGACCCTTTGGACCTCAATGTGGACCAATTTAAAACAGGGCCCAAAATCCAAAAACTTAATACACGATTAGATTCAGCATATTAAAGAACCCCAAGAGTTCAAGAATAAAACCCCATTGAAATTGGTCAAGAAATAAGCAATTTATACAAAGTATCTTCTTTTGCACAATACTGTGCAACTGAATATTTCTTGCAATTGCGCAATACTGTGCAATTGAATATTTCTTGCTATTGCGCAATACTGTACAATTGACAATTTCTTGCTATTGCGCAATATTGTGCTATTGGATATTTCTTGCTATTGCGCAATACTGTGCAATTGAAGATTTCTTGCTATTGCGCAATACTGTGCAATTGAAAATTTCTTGCTATTGCACAATACTTATTATATAATAATTTACACATCCTGTTAGGTGTGTATCTCCTGCCATATCATTATTATTTGCTTTTAAATATAAATCAGAAATAACCAACTTAAAATGGAAAATTTTAAAGAAAAAAAAGGAAAAAAAAACCCCCAAATTTTTGAACCCCCTTATGATTCATCACCCCCAAACTCAATCCCAGCCTTCCCTTTGAGGTATGGTACCTTGCAGTACAATTTCAGAGAGATCCATACACTTGAACACAAGTTATTGTCTGGAAACTAGAAAAATGCTTATTTTGGCCCTTTTGGCCCCTAATTCCTAAACGTTTCAGGCAATTACCCCAAACTCAATTCCAGCTTTCCTTTGTGATATGGAACCTTGTAGTACAATTTCAGAAAGATCCATACACTTACACACAAGTTATTGTCATGAAACTAGAAAATGCTTGTTTTTACCCTTTTTGGCCCCTAATTCCTAAACGTTTCAGGCAATTACCCCAAACTCAATTCCAGCTTTCCTTTGTGATATGGAACCTTGTAGTACAATTTCAGAAAGATCCATACACTTACACACAAGTTATTGTCATGAAACTAGAAAATGCTTGTTTTTGCCCTTTTTGGCCCCTAATTCCTAAAATTTGGAGGCAATTACCCCAAAATCAATCCCAGCATTCCCTTTGTGATATGGAACCTTGTGGTACAATGTCAGAGATCCATACACTAACACACAAGTTATGTCTGGAAGTTACAAAATGCTTATTTTGGCCTCTTTTGGCCCCTAATTCCTTAACTGTTGGTACCATAACCCCCAAAATCAATCCCAACCTTCCTTTTGTGATATTGAACCTTATGGTAAAATTTCATAGAGATCCATTCACTTAAACTAAAGTTAGAGTGCGAAAACCAATGCGTCTTCGGACGACGACGACGACGCCGGACGACGATGACGACGACGACGACGACGCCAACGTCATACCAATATACGACCACAAAATTTTTTGCGGTCGTATAAAAAACGAGTTATTTACCTTCATTTGAGCTTTGTGCAGCCTTCTCCCAGATCCTTTTATGTGTTTATTGATTGTGTTACAATATTTAAGCTGGGGTTCACTTTTCAGATATTGCTGTTGGTCAACTGTAATAAATAAAAGTAATATTATGGCAGTATGATATGTAATAAACAATAAATTATATACTTATAAATAGATTTTAATCGATATTTCGATCTGAATTATGCTATTACAAACAAGAGGCTGTCAGAGTGACAGCAAACCGGATTTTCCTGTAGAGGTCGAAACCTGTACAGTTGAGCAAGTATGGACACTACATTTAAGCTTAAAACAGCTCTGAATTTGGTCAAATATCCAAAATCTAAGTACATATTAGAATCAGCATATCAAAGAATCCCAAGAATTCAATTTTTGATGAAATCAGACAAAAGTTTAATTTAGGACCCTTTGGACATCAATGTGGACCAATTTGATAAAGGAGCCCACAATCCAAAATCCCTCAATACATGGTTAGATTCAGCATTTCAAAGAAACCCAGAAATTCAATTTATGTTGAATCAAACAAAGTTTAATTTTGGACCCTGATTTGGACCAACTTGAAAACTGGGCTCAAAAATCTAATATTTAAATACATGTTTAGATTCAGCATTTGAAAGAACCCAATATATATATTTAATTTATGTTGAAATGAAACACAGGTTAATTTTATCCATAATATTTTCTGTGCAAAGGGAAATAACTCAAAATGGATAAATAGTTCTCTAAAATAAGATATGATGCAATTTTTCAAATTATAATCAATAATATAATAACAACAACCAGTGATGACTTAGTTCTGTAAAATTAGATATGATTTAACACTCAAACATTGTTAGAATCAGCACATCAAAGAACCAAAGAATTCAATTTTTGATGAAATTAAACAAAAGTTTAATTTAGGACCCTTTGGACCTCAATGTGGTATTATCTTATCAAGAAATACAGGTTAAGATTAAGCATTTCAAAGAACCCTTTATATATTCATTTTATGTTCAAATCAAACAGTTCAATTTTGGACCCTGATTTGGACAAACTTGAAAACTGGGCCCAAAATCAGAAATCTAAATATATGTTTATTAATAGACAATATAAGCTTAGTTTTTAATGGAGTTCACTTCATCTCAAAAAAAAAAAAAATAGCATTCAGAAAATTAGTTTTTACAGAATAACAAACAAACTTGCCACAAAATTCTTCAAACAATTTATCAAAGAAAAGAAGAAAAAAATCCAAAATTTTATTTATCATTAATACAATGTCTTTTCAAAATCTATGAAACTTATCAGTAACAAGAAATAATTTTAACAGGAAGCTGTAACGAAGTCTCGAAAACAAAGCTCCAATCATTCGTCATTCCCATGGTCGCCTGACATTGGGCAAAGTCCAGTACAAATTGGTTTGTGATATGCATAAGTGACGCCTATGTTTTGACCCTGCATGTCATTCAAATCTTCTTGAAATTACGAACAGGAATACATATGGTTTAGGGGTGGAGATCTCGACCGTTTACAAGTTCTCAAGAGATCCCCAGGTTTACCCTTTATTTCATATGATGTTTTTTTTGTCCCATACAAGAATATATATATGGTTTAGGGGTGGGGATCTCGACCGTTTCCAAGTTCTTAAACAGGAAAGGGGGGGTGACCCCAGGGACTCCTTATATTTCATTTGAATTATTTTATTGTCCCATTCAAGAATATATATGGTTTAGGGGTGGGGATCTCGACCGTTTACAAGTTCTCAAATAGGAGGGGGTGTGGTGACCCCAGGGGACTCGCCTTTTATTTCATTTGATTTGTTTAATTGTCCCATACAAGAATATATATGGTTTAGGGGTGGGGTTACCCCATGGGAATGGCCTTTTATTTCATTTGATTAGTTTTATTGTCCCATACAAGAATATATATGGTTTCAGGGTGGGGATCTTGACCGTTTACAAGTTTTCAAAAAGAAGAGGGTGGGGTGAACCCGCGGACTCCCCCACTATTTCATTTGATTTGTTTTACTGTCCCATACAAGAATATATATGGTTTAGGGATGGGGTCTCGACCGTTCACAAGATAAAAGCACATTCTCAAATTGAAGGGGGTGGGGTAAGAATATATATGGTTTAGGGAGACTTAATTATCTTCAAAATGTTTAATAATGAACAGTAAATTTCAAACTTTATCTATAAAGTCCTACTAGTAAATTTCAAACTTTATATATAGTCCTACAGATCTTATCAGGAAACAGAAAATTTTCAAATAAATCTGTCACTCCAATGATTATCATATGCTAAGATATAACCCAGATCTAATTAATAATTATTAATGTCTAATAATATACCTTATAATCATCACCACTTAGGAAATAGAAAATTTTCAAATAAATCTGTCACTCCAATTTTTATTGTGAGATAAGACAAATCATAACATGATAACAAGAGTAAAATATTTAAAAATTCTACTTTTGTATATTAAAATGGCGATAAATCAAAAAAGGAGAAATACTAAAATCTTGAAAATTGAACTAGACCTTCATTAAGTCCCAGGAAACAACATATTTAAATTTGAAAAAAAATTGTTAAAGCGTTTTCATGTTATTGTGCTGACACTGTTTGGCAGCCGCCCGTAGGCCCGCCCAGTCGCCCGCCGTACATCCCCATTTTAATAACCGAAATTTCCTTCGAAAATCCGGTTAAAAATGAGAGACACTTATGTATACAGGTACGATCATTGTCTTTTTTGGCAATATGATAAACAAACAAAAGAAACAGAAGTTCAAGCAATACAATTTCTAAAATGGGGAAAGTTTCAATATATACATGCATACAAATATGGACCAAGCTAAGATGATTTTGAATTAACAAGATGAAGTTCGTATCCAGATTTTTTATTTCATATTGATTGATCAATACAAATCTTTAAATTGTATTTATAGTTGTAGTTCTTTATCTTTATTTAATAACTTATGTTTTAATTTTTTGTCCATGTTTTTTCTTTAACCTTTTCATGCATTAGGCATGAACTGCATACTAATATACGATAAATAAAATTTCTTACCTGTGACGAACATTCTAAATATACCATCAGAGACACCTTCCAAAGCCTCTTGTAGTTCTTCGTCTGAAGAAAATGAGACAAGATCGCCATCAGCATCTACAATTTAAATAACATTGTGATTAATTACTCCCTGTTTTGTGAAATTAATAAATTGATAGAATAATGTGCACGTGGCCTAGGAGGATATGCAGGCTCTGACTGAACGGTACGCTTAATCCTCCCCCCGTGACCGGCATTTAGTCTTGTTAGTTTTGAGGCCAGATGCGGACCCAGGATTTTGAAAGGGCGCTCCCCTAAACTAGGCAACGTTAGGAGTGGAGCATATAAAAAGTCTATGTATTAACCATAAATATAACTCCATAAGGGGGCCCGGGCCCCTGCCCCCTAAATTCGCCTCTGGAGGCAGCAATGCACCGGTCTGTAATGCTTTGATCAGTCTATTTAATATTGCATTTAGTAGTCCTGAAGTGGTCACTTATTTTCTATTTCCGTTATCTTATAGTCCGCTGTCCGTTCTCCAAATGACTGTTCACGAAGCTTTTCAAATGTCACACTGGCAAATAACTGAAATATAAGTGGTCATTTATTAGGTATCCCTGTAAATGTTTACTGCTGTATTTGGTAAATGACCATTTGTTTTCAAAAACATATCAAATTAAGTTTTGTAGCGCAAACTCGCACATATTTTCTAAGCAAAAAAGGAAGGTATCAGGTTATTTTAAATGAACGTAAAATATTTCGCTATAATTACACCTTATGTAAGAATCCTGGGTTTTGATTGGTTGATAGCCAGTGTATTTTTCACCAATTTACTGTTATCAAATGAATATCGTTCATTTTATATGGACTGTGATTTATCACGAAAAAAGGGGGTACTTAATCTCTTTCCTTTAAAGAAATAAGTTGAAATACTAATTTAAAAATATCAAATAATATAAAACATATTTAGTCTGTGATTAATAAATATATAATTCATACGTTGAAAATAAATAAATAAAAAAGGTCCTCACCAAAAAAAAAAAAAAAAAAAAAGCAGAATGAGACCGGTCTTTTTTATATTTTTGATTCGGATGTTACTAGCCAAAAACAGCTTCAGCTTGGACTAACACCAAGTTTCAAAAAGATTTCTATTTCTACTTTATTTTTTGGAAAAGGGCACCAACTTTTTTTCAATCACTTTTTTTTTACTTTATACAATGAAAAAGTACGAACACTAAAGCGTCAACTGTTTCAATTAATACATATTTTGTATTCAAATAAGTGTGTTCGATATAAATAACTTAGTATATCTGAACAATAACCTTTCATCGATCTATACCTGTGTAGATTTACCATGCATGAGTTAATTATAATCTTTTAACTTACCTTTCCACATTAGCTCACATTTATCTGTGAAAATCTCGGTAATTTTCCTCTTCAGGAATTCATAGCTCAAATTTTCATCGACAGTAAATCGTCGGAATTCAGAGGTTTCGTCTCCTTTAATAAAGGCTGCTTTAATTACGAGCGACATATTCACAGCTGATTCTAACTATATTTTCGTCGCTACAAATGACGCATGTAAACGAATCGTCGCCTTTTATACCATACATCTAACGTGTCCCATGACCATGAGTCATAGACGAAAATAGATGAAAAGAATGTTCTAGAACAGCGATGAAATACCTCGTGACGATGAGTCATCGTTTTAAAATTAGACGAAATCGAACAAAGTCATTCTATTTGTTCAACTTATTAAAAAGTTTACAATGAGTCACGCGGTAGATGAATAGACGAAAGAGGATTTAAAAGAATCTATGAGAAAAACTTGTCGATTTTTCAAAGGAACAATTAAACGTTTTAAAACGTGACCGATTATTTTTATTAAAAATAAGGTCATAGAACAACAAATGGCTTTTGATGGGTAACGCGACATTCAATTGATTAACAAACATATTACACTTATTTATATTTATCTCCTAATAAAAGGAACATATTTATATGCAAAGAAAAACGAACTAGGTTTTCAGATTTTGTAGAATATTGGTCATTTACAATTCTCTTTATATTTGGAGTTGAAATGTTTCTAGTTTGTACACGGGATATAAAGCATATGGTTTTTATGAAATTCACGGTTCAGGAATATGAATAAACCGTGCATAATTTTCTGGTTTATTGAATATAAAGTCAGTCCACTAAAGTCCTCCTAAATAAGATCAAATAAGATTAAACATAGAGAAAAAGAGGACTGCGACAGAAAGCGTCTGTACTTTGCACTATAAAACAGTTATCATAAATATGGGACCATTTATAGGGGAAAGGAGGATTTTGGGAATTGAATATTCTGACAGTCTGGCCTGGTATTAACCTTGCCAAAAAAAAAATAATGATTTGAAAATGATTATTTTTCCCAACAAAATGCAGGAAATACGCTTGTGCAAAAATGAGAGAAAAGAAAAAAAAAAAAAAAGACTGAGAGACTCACAAAATGTGGAAATGAATACTAGATTCCCAGAGGAGGATTTAGGGGGCATGGGGCAGCCCCTTTAATGGAGCTATATATATATATATAAATGCATATACTTTTCACATGTCCAACTTCTAACGTAACCTTAATTTGTTTGCCCCCTCCCCCTCTTGAAAATCATGGACCTGCATCTGATTCCGTCATGAAAAAAATCCTCCGATCTCCTCCCCAAAGTATCAAAATAAAATAAAAAAATAATTTTCTATAGAATAATTAGTCTAAACCAAGGCAAGGGAATTGAAAAAATACTTTACATTAATTACAAGTAAAATAAAATTTAAAACAAATGGTTTGAAAACTAAATAATGGACATTGTTGTTTTTTTTTTTGTATGTCAGAAATTCAAAAATAACGTATTCGTCATGGTCATACGTTTCTTATTCTCTGATCAATTCCGTCGTGTCATTTTGTGTTGCATAAAGAAGAAACATGTGTGTTACTAAAAATAGACATGACATCGTTGTTTGTTGATATTTTTCAGAACGGAACTTGCGCATTATACTCATATTTGAACAAGTGTTTGTCATCATTACTTTCAATTACCTGGTCTGGTTAGTTCTGGAACTAAATCTTTCGTCGATTCATCGTCATAAATACCTGACAACTTGGGGTTATAAAAAGAGAAGAGTTGACGAATTTAGACATAAGCTCTATTTGGTAGCAAAGAGAACACAACAATTTCCCGCGAAGATGTCATTGACAGTAAAAGCCTATTTGGTAAAGAAAGGAGAGGAAAAGAGAGAAATACGTAGATTTGCTGTGCCTGCTGATGTTTCAAGCAGCTTCAGTTATCTTCAGAAGAAAGTTTCGGATATTTATCCTACTTTAAAGCAAGGAAATTTTAATCTGTACTGGACTGGTAAGTTCTGATCTAATTGATTATTGTCATTATTTTAAAATAATTTACAAAAGCAGAGACAAAAGCGATAGGCAAATATTTTTCTGTTTACATTTGTATACAGCTGTTATAAAAATGATTGCTACATGTAGTTTATAGAATTTTTGTATTACATTTGATCAGCTACCTGGTTGGATAGAAAAAAAAATCTTGACGTCTTAACACTGAGGGTCTCAGAGGGTTGATATCATACATTCCATATTTTCTATGCAATATGTCAATACAGTAAAGAGTATGATGGTTAACATTTACAAATTGAGTTGCTGTCTTTAAAAAGGTTTATTTGTTATGAAAGTCTTGGTATTTTCAACTTCCATTTTACTTTCTGTTCAGTTTAAAAAGCAACATGTTATGTATTATGTTCCGTTAAATGCCCTTGATGTTTCATCATAATATATATAATATAATGTTTTATACCTGTATAATGTATCTATTAATAGTTGACCTGCTTTCAAAGCATATGATTATTGCAATTTTAAATGCTACATTATAAGTTTGTTAAATTTAAAGTGATCAGGTGTTTAAATTGTATAACAAGATTATTTTTCCAATCATGGGCTCAATCAATGCAAGAACATGACAACCTCAGTAACCCAACAGTTTAAAAACATAATTAAGATTAATTGAAACAAGCCAGCAGTGACAAATACATGTAAAATTTCCAAAATAGACAATGAATGAGAGCATGTACATGAATATGAATATTTCCTTATGTTTACAAGGAAAATACTATTAAAACTGAAAGCAACAAGGAAAAAGTTACTAATATCTGGGAATATACAATATATTATGTCCCTGATATTATCAAGACACTACTCAACTAATTTACGACTTATATGACTTACTTCAGAAAGATACTTGAAAAAAGTGGAAAATCCATTGAAGATTACTCTAAAATTATTTAAAGTTTCTGTGGAAGACTTAATCAGGAATTATCTTATTTATTTTAGATCCTGAGGGTGACCAGATTGCATTTTCTACCGATGATGAACTTACAGAGGCTCTTGGTTTCGTAGATGATGGAGTTTTTAGGATAAAAATTAAAGGTAATATATTAATATCAGAGCCACTTGCTTTTAAAATGACTGTACTTTGTTCAACTTTTGTTTCTGAGACTAATTGAAATATAATAATTTTTTCCAATTGATAATGACATAAAATAATGAAAACGTGCAACAGATGTTTGCTTATTAGTTAAGAAAGACAAAGTCAATATTAATATTCATGTATCCTGAAATATATATATTAATACATAGCATAAGAATACTTGTACTTTAAAGGGTAAGATCAGAAATTGTAAAATTAAACTCCATGATAAGTAGATACATGTATATTGGTCAGTAAAGTATGACACTGGGTTCAAATGGTGGAACAAGTCAGTTCAATTAAATATTACACACATATAAATAATAGCTTATAAATATTCATATAAACAAATACTGTTCTTAAAGGAATTTAAATGTACAAATATGTTTTTTTTAATTGACAAATATATTGATAAAATCAACAATTGTACTAGAATATATAGAGAAGAATGAAATCATTATTTACCTGTATTTATCCTCAGAAACCAAAAAAGAAAGCTGTGAGCAGGAACAGAAGGAGAAAGTTATTCATCCAAGAATAGTGTGTGATGGGTGTGAAGGACCAGTAGTCGGTAACAGATTTAAGTGTGCCATCTGTCCAGACTATGATCTGTGTGAAACATGTGAGAAAAAGGGACTACACCAGGAACATGATATGATGAAAATAACAACACCAAGTCAAGGACTTTTTGGAGCTTTTGGAGGACCACCTTATGGACCTTTTGGAGGACCTCCTTGTGGACCACCACCACCATTTGGTACAACTGGAAATCATGGAGGAGTAAGTGAATAGTGCTTGGAAGATTTTATTATAAACACAAATCTTTGCTTTTATTATAATAAGAGAATATCAGTAATTTTATATATCATAACTAGATCTTATATTGTTATTGTGCATTATAAAGCATTCAATTCCAAATATGTAGTGAAACAGTATGTAGAAATAAGATAATGAAAGTATTTTTAAATGCTTTTTATGCCCCTGCCATAGCGAAGGGGGCATTAAGTTTTACCCTTGTCTGTCTGTACATCCGTTTGTCCAGAAATTAGTTTCTGTTCTCTAACTTTAGTTTGCCTCAACCAAATGTTATGAAACTTATACACAATGCTTATTACCACAAAACACAGATCGAGTTTGAATTTGGGTGGCGTCACGTTTACCTTTCAAGAGTTATGGCGCTTTACAAACAGAAAATTGCTGAATTTTTCGTTTCCGTTCTCGAATTTAAGTTTGCCTCAACCAAATGTTATGAATCTTATACACAATGCTTATTACCACATAACACAGATCAATTTTGAATTTTGGTGGCGTCACTTTTACCGTCGAGTTATGACCCTTTACAAATGGAAAAATTGCTGAATTTTTCATTTCCGTTCTCTAATTTTAATTATTGACATCCCCTTTAATGTGTGTGGTTTCAGATCTTCTCTAATTATTTACTTCGTTTATTTTAGTTTGTTCCTCCACCACACTTTCGTCGTTGGATGCAGAGATTTATGAAACGCTGGCAGAAGAATCAGCAAGGATGTGGTGATCAGAATGAGTCTCCAATGGAAGAAGATCGTAAACAAGGGGAGGCAACTGAAGAAGATTGCCAAGATGATGATTATCTTCGTAATGTTGGTGAAAGTGTCCAGGCAATGCTTGATCCTTTCGGTAAGATATTTATTTTTTCTGGAAGTATTATTGTGCATATGTAAAAATGCTATTTATTAAACGTTTCTAACTACTCAATCAGATTATTTAAAACTTTTAGTAAGTCTGTTAATGGAAAAGACTTTTGTAGGAAAAAGTTAATTATTGGCAATGGTTATGAGATAAGATTGGAAGAATTGCTTTTGATATTTATAAAAATTTATAAGAAAATGAATTTACATAAAGTCATTAATTCTAATTTATTTTTACCTGAAGATATATTATAATTACATCTGTTTAAAGTTTTAGAATGTATGTGATGAAACACTAGACATTTATTTAAATGATTTCTCTCTGATTGCAGGAATTGATGTAGAAATTGATGTTGAACACCATGGACAGAGGAAAAGATGTGGCCGCGGGGCTGGTAGAGGGCGCTGTGGACGTGGTGGTGGTTGGTCAAGGCCACAAAGCTGCCCAGGACGTCAAGGACAGTTTCCTGGACAGTTTCCAGGGTGTCCATTTGGATTTGGTGGAGCAGCACCACAGCAGTCAAAAGATAAAAAAAGTGAAACAAAGAAAGATGATGTTCCAATGAAAGAGGCTGAGCCTGCCAAGGAAAAGGAGGTTCCAATGAACACTGAGGGTAGCAAAGAGGCCTCTCTTAAGGTAATTGATCAATAATGAATTGATCTGATAATGGTGAATAATATTGAACAACATACTGTTGATCTGTTTATTTTCATGGATTGATGAAATATTGTTTTTCATAGCTATTTGATTTCTAGGTTTTCCAAAGTGTTCATACAAGCCTTTAGAAAATGTATACTGCATTTGAACATTTGAATTAGTGGTTCACGTTAACCCATGAAATCCCCAAAGTTGGTATCCAAAGAATAATAATGAATACACAGTGTTGTTTAGAATTGAATTTATTCTAAATTGTGAATTTGTTTAATTGGAAGGAAAAATTTATCAAGACTGAGAGCAAATTCAAAGATGCAAAATAAGTAGTAGCAATAAATAGGTCAGATTTTTCGATACTCATTATTATTGATTTTGAAGTGAAATAAATGTATTTAAAAATATTTGATATTTTTAAAGGAAAAGTACAAAAACTTAATTGTAAATTGATAATATTTCCAGGACTCAACAAAGAAGTTAAATGAGCCAGAAGATTGGACTATTTTGACAGAGTCCACTGAGTCTAGTGGACCCAAACCAGGACCATCAGAAGTGCCTGAACCTTCTGTACCAAGTACAACCAGTCTGTACCCTCCTTTGGGTAGGTTTTGTTTTAAACGTTGTAAATTAAGTCTTAGATTTTTTCAGACTATCAGACTCAACCAATTTAAAAAAAGAATGAAAGATCTTTTATGAAAACAAATTTCTTGAAAAAATAGAATTCTTTTCAAAGACATACCAGACAAGACTGAATTAGGAAATGAATTATATATACATTTGTAAGGAAGTCATGATATTGTTTAAAAGTGGATAACAAAAAAACATTTTGTAGTTTAACTTGAATTGTCTCCCTTGAACAATGAATAAAGCATTAAGAGTTGTCTCCATGTCTAAAATCAATGTATTTTAATTATAGATCCTAAGATACGAGAGGCTTTGGATACCATGATGGGAATGGGATTTCATAACGAAGGAGGCTGGTTGACCTCTCTCCTGAACGAGAAAGAGGGAGACATTGGGAAAGCTCTAGATTCCATTCAGCAGAGACGTAATAGGACTTCCGATGGTGGATACATGGCCTGAGATCTTTACACAATAATGTGGTTTTGGGACTATCAATTGAATGCTTAGTTATTAATATATATACAACATTAATAGACATTACTATTGTTTTAAAGGATATTATTTTATTGTAAATGTCTGCTTTCTAATTTTATTGTTGTAATGTGTTGTCTTGGTGGTTGCTACATAATTAAGACTGTGGCTTTGTTGTGGTATTTCATGTTTTAAGATTATCATGTTTGTTATAGCTTTTAAAAAAACAAAAATTGAAAGAAATAATAAGAGAAAATTTAATTTTTAATAACTTGTTGCTGTCTGATGTCAGACAAATGTTACAATTTTGTATTTGTATTTTTAGGTATAAAAAAAAGTGTTAAGAATCTGAATTTAAATACAATATATTTTATGATTTATATATTTATGGAATAGTTCAATAAATCAGATGATCTGTTTGAGAAATTTGTATGAAACAGAAAGTGATTATATTCATTTATATTTTTACTGACGAAACAATCGAATAATTAAATGTTACAGTTTATTGACTGAATGAATTATGTTGCCATTATCATACCTCAATACAATCAAGCCAATCAAGTAGTGGATTGTCGTAATGTGTCACAAAATACCAAAGCAGCACCACACAAATTTTATGACCAGGTTCCTGTTTCATTATTCTTAATGCTTCATTCAATTTAGAGATCTAGTGATCTTATTTTCTCGCCTCAACGAAGTAGTAAAGACAATACTTATGCATCTAGTCATCAGCAGCACCAGCCTCGGTGCTTTAGCTGTTCAACAATGTGTGATTAGTGATGATACACTAAGACAACAACATCCTAGACTACTACAAGGAAATTCTTCATTGTCTACCATAATAAAGAATTTCCTTGCAGTAGTATAGGATGTTGTTGTCTTTGTGTATCATTATTTTCCCAAGGTTTTAAGACAACCGCAGCATACTTCCGGGTATCCATCCAGATTACTCTACCAGCTTGTACCGTTAGAAGGTGTTGGTTCACTCGATGCATCACCAATGTGTGATTAGATAAGATTTAGAACCACAAATATTTGTTATACAGTTGTATTAGTAGTGGTATATGGAAATTATTTCGCCCACCCCTTCAGTCGTGGTCTTTTAAAACTTGAGTTTACATGCTAAAAGTTTTGGATGAGCCACTTGTGGTAAGTCAATAGTATTTGATATGCATTTATATAAGCATTTGCATGTCTCATTTCCGTATCGATTATATGGCCTGCTATCTCAGTCATGGTTCATTTATTTTAGTATAATTTACATTTGAAAGTTAATGTTGAGGTCAGTTAAGGTGAGACATTTATGACAATTCAATGATATTTGGTATGCAGTTATTTAAGGATTGGCATTCCTTGGGTTTATTGACTTTTTGAACGTTTTGCATAGTTTACACATTAAAGTATTGCCATTTTAATTTCAACATTTGCATTATACTATCAAAATTTCATACTGGCGAGACATTTTTCTGTGTTAACAGTTTATATATGTATTTGAGGTTCATTTCAATTGAAGATTCATACAAAACTGTTTGCTGAACAACTGGCCTTCACATTTTCAATGTCGAGATACATTTGGTGTCAGCTGCCTCTAACAAATAGTGGCAACACAAAACATACCTCAAGTTAACTGATGGAATCTCAATCGTCTGTCCAATTGACAATAAACCAAACAAGAGCAACCCAATATAATGCTCACAACAGCTGTCGCAAAAATAGAAGTCCACATATAAGCATTTACAAAAGTTAATGGCCAAAGCAACTATTACCCACATGTGTAAAATAACCAATTACCCACATGTGTAAAACAAACAACTATTACCCACATGTGTAAAACAAACAACTTTTACCCACATGTGTAAAACAAACAACTATTACCCACATGTGTAAAAACAATTATTACCAACATGTTTCAAAAGAAGAAACAGATAAAAAATCAATTCATCTAATGCAAATTGGAACAACATTACCATACAAAATAGTTCATTATCCTCAGATTGTTTTAAGTGCAAAACAGTGTGTCAAAAACCTTTTTACTTACCAACTTGAAAGCTAATTTCAAGAAAAGTTCTATATCATATGTCTGAACAAATTAGACAATTTTCACTAGCCAGAAACAATATTTACTAGTCCTGGGCTTGTGTTTTTTTTTATAACTTACTTGAAAAAGCCAACCTAGGACAAGCATTATCCCTTTTGAGTATTGATGATCTTTTGACCAATAAAATTATGGTATCGATATCCAAATTGTTCACAATTCAGGAGTTATCTTTCTGAAACTGAATTTTCCGAAGATGTAGATTTTCTTCGATTTACATTACAAAAATATACTGAGTGCCAATAGGAACGCGGCACACCAAATGCCAAGCCCCCTTTGGTCGTTTCGAATAAAAATACAGAAAGTTCTTTCAATGCATTCCTCAAACATTCGGCTACATGGTACACAAACAGTTTGGTCTCACATCGACTTATTCAGTTTAGGAACTTACGATAATGTTGTTTTCAATTCTTTTTGCCCCATCAATTTATAACATTTGTGTGAAATAATTGTATAAAATGCTTCAATAAAAAGACAAGAATTTATCTCGACATTACCACCCCAAGTATGATATAAGATATCAATACATGATAAAAACATGAAATTAGAAAAATATGAATCATTATTTCCCGATCCAAATGTTTTACTTGATCTGGGTGAACGCTCTGTACACAGTAGATCATAGTAACTTCCGCATGACGATTCCATTAAAATCACGTCTGTGAGAATCTGAAAAATCAAATATTTACATTGAAAAGTTATCTATTACTTTGATACCGGCACTATAGAGTTCATGTCCGACTGGCAGGTTTCATCTGAACTTGACCTCATTTTTATGGTTCATTGGTCAATGATCAGTTTTTATGGTTTTGTCTGTTTCTCAGATACTATAAGCAATAGATCAGCTATATTTGGTATATGGTATATGATTTTAAGGTGTACATGTCTGTCTGGTAGGTTTCACATGACCTTGATCTGTTTTCATGGTTCTTTTGACAATGTTTAGTGTTTTATGGTTTGGTCTATTTTCAGATCCTATTAGCAATAGGGCCACTATATTTTTTTTAGGAATGGTTGTAAGGTGTACATGTCTGTCTGGCAGGCTTCTTTCTTTTCTTTCATAAAATTGACCTCATTTTTATTGTTTTGCCACTTAATCAGATACTATAAGCAGAGACATATAATACTATATTGTATTATATGTCTCTGCTATAATCAATAGGTCAACTATATTTTGTGTATGGAATGATTGTAAGGTGTACATGTCCGTCTGGCAGGGTTCATTTGACCTTGACTTTACTTGTATTGTAATGGCTAACGTTAGATTTTCATGTTTATGTCTGTTTTTTTTAGATATTATTAGCAATATGTCAACTATATTTGGTATATGGAATGATTCAATGGTGTACTTGCTGTCTGACAAGGTTTATCTGACCTTGACCTCAGTTTTATTGTTCATTGGTTAATGTTCAGTTTTATGTAATTAGGTCTGTTTCTCAGATGCTATACGCATAAGGCTAACTATATTCTGTGTATGATATGATTGCAAGATGTCCACGTATGTCTAGCCGGGCTCATCTGACCTTGACCTCATTTTCACTGATCATTGATACTGCTAAGATTATGTGATACTTGTAGTAAACCTTCATATTCCAGAATTTCAATATAAGTTTATCATGATATGTAAAGCAGGCGAGACATTTCTGCGTGTGCACTCTTGGTTTAATAAGAATTGTGATTTCAAAGCTGAGGATAGTTCGTAGAAAGATACTCTACGCCATCAATTTTCCAATTAAGCTTCCTTTTGTCTCCTAGATGAATCATACATTTAACATTAACTACAGTTGTCGGATTGCCTTTTTTGTGTTGGCGTTTAGCCAAGGAGTCTGAATGGCCAACTACATGTATTCAAGTACAGTACAAATTGATAAAGGACTTCCTTCATATTATTATTTACCTGCAACAGTTGATGAATCAAGGAAGCAACGACAGAAAACGATGGAAAGGAAGAGGCGTAGATGTAATGATAAAACAAGGAAGAAATTTCAGGCATCAATATAATAAATAATTCTGAACGAATAAGAGGATTTTCCTTGAATAAGATAAAAACACTTCTCATACACAAACTGAGGCTGTACAGTACAGTTACGACACTATCTAAGGTAGAAACACTTTAAAAATAATTCTGATCAGAAAGCAAAGAAAGCTATGTGAAGATAAGACGAAGATAAATTTAGAATAGCATACTGTTCTGTTGACTGCTGTGTAGCAGTACCGAGGAGAATGTTCAACATGAGATTGCAATTACAGGTCATCATGTAACCACTGATAAATGGGTTAGGTTTTTAGGTTGGAGAAATTCGGCACAATGGTCTTTGGGAAAATCGTTTTCTTTTTCTTAAAAAACAGGCATTTTATGAATGTACTCTTGTTAAGGAAAAAAAAACGTGAGAAAATGATTAAATTTTCTGAAACAAATGCTGCACAAACGTACATATCTTGACTGAGTTCTTAGCTGAAAGATTGGACAAATGGTGTTTTATTGGTGGGTTTCGTGTTGCAGTCTTTAGTTTTATATGTGTGTTTTGTTTTGTTTTGTTTTTTTTTTTTTTGGGTCTTTGAATGCAATTACCATTCATCTTTTGTTGGAAATGTCTTTTTTGTGTCTTGTAAGACAAGAAACATTCATCTTTTGTGGTTTGTGGGGGAGAGGAGGCATATAAATAAAAAATGTTTGATTTTAAATCTTTGAAAAAACCTGTTTCATAAAGGAATTGAATGATATAAATACGAGTTTCCAACAATTGTAGTTCTTGTCCCTGTTTGTTATTGAAAACATAGTTTGTTTTTGGATAAGATAAAAACAAATACTTGTCCCAGTTAATGAAACCCGTGCCTTGCATCACAAAAGATGAATGGTCGGTACCCAAATTCTGTCTCCTTGGCGTATATTTTTTACACATCTTTTATTCATATTCCACATATCGTTGATGGCAGATATGCGATAGGCTCTGTTCAATTTATTTACATCTTTTCTAGTGACGGGGACAAGTAAGGGCTATCGTTTGACGACTGTATGTTAACCTTGAAACAAGTTTAATATTCAAGACATTCGACAGAAGGGTTTAAGGATAGATGTAGACTTTTGAAAGCAAAACAGATACTTTGATGATATAGATTTTACTAAAGTGAACTTGATTCGATTTCAATTCCATGCATGTAAGTTACTGCCGTTGAAAAAAAGCTATAAGATTTGAAGAAACAAGAGGATACCAATAAAACATTGCCATTAAAGAACAGCTAGACACTTAATTTTCTGCAACTCAAATAAACCCTTCTTCTGTAAAGAAAAGGGTAAATATACTGTACATGCAAACGGCACATCATAGTGTATACGGAAATGTTGTTTATAGAGATAGTAATTTAGATACGACATATTTAAACTTATTGATAATTAAAATAAACTTATTCCGAAAGGTTACCAATTTAACAATGTATAGTAAGATCTTTGAATATTGTATTCGTCGGTACTAACATTGATTTTGTTTAGTTAAAACGCAACATCATATGTATGGCTATTTCGTTATGAACATTATAAGTCCTAAATCCTCTCGCTACATATATTTTAGCATAGCACAAAGCCATGCTTTTCTCAAACATACTTAATGCATCGGATGTGTACTGATTGGTATATTAATCTTGGAAAATATTGTGTATATAGTAGTTGGAATTGACTTTGAACTAGCTTATACATAATGGTGAGTACTATTAGATCGGCACATTGTGTATTTTTATGCATGTACATGTAGTTCATTCTTTTAATGTGCGCTGTTATTCCACTGTGCCATATTAGAGGGAGGGTTGAATGCTCAAAATAGATATAGGAAGATGTGGTGTGAGTGCCAATGAGACAACTCTCCATCCAAATAACAATTTATAAAAGTAAACCATTATAGGTCAATGTACGGCCTTCAACACGGAGCCTTGGCTCACACCGAACAACAAGCTATAAAGGGCCCCAAAAGTACTAGTGTAAAACCATTCAAACGGTAAAACCAACGGTCTAGTATATATAAAAACGAGAAACGAGAAACACGTATAAATTACATAAACAAACGACAACTACTGTACATCAGATTCCTGACTTAGGACAGGTGCAAACATTTGCAGCGGGATTAAACGTTTTAATGGTACCAAACCTTCTCCCTTTTCTGAAACAATAGTATAACATCACAACATAGAAAAACACACGATAAAACATCAATTGGAAGGCTTAACTCAATCAAAACGTAAATTAACACACTATGAACGAATAAATTCGATCTGTGATACCTGAAAGTAAATACATAGTTAATAAAATATTAAGGACAAACATTCAAGGCCAAAAGCAAACAAACAAGTCCAAATAAAGCCATGGCAAAACACTACCGCGAAATATTAAACCCTTAAAAAATAATCACTTTTGAAAAATCGGTTTTCATAATATATACAGGTAAATGAAAAATAACTTTGTCGTTTTAGGTATACTTTTTCTGTCTATATAAAATCTTCCAATAATTAGGAATACCAAGAAAGGTCTGTCATATAAATACCTAATTTAACACTAGATACATAAGGGTAAATATCAACAATAAAACTTCCTGTACAGATTAAAGGAGAATAATCTTGATGTTAATACAAATGTAGTACGAAGAAGTGAAAATTAGTAGATATTCCAAATAATCAAAGCTGGTATACAGACAAGATCCATATTAATATAAAATAACAAAAAAGTATTAAAAATAGTACCAACAGGTCGAATTAAAACATGTTTAACCCCACCACATTCTGCATGTGCCTGTCCCAAGTCAGGAGTCTTATATACAGTGTTTGTCGTTGTTTGTTATCTGCTATAATTGTTTTTGTTGATTGTTTTTGTACAAATCAGGCTTTTAAAATGTTGTACATTTTGTCATTTTGTCATTCCAGGACCTTTTATAGCCTTCCTTACCGTATGGGTTTTTATTGAAGGCCGCACAGCGCCTTATAGTTGTTTAAATCCTCATCCTTAGGTCTCTGGTAGAAAGATGTCGAATTCATGCCACATTTCTTTGTTTTTATATCACAACGACCACAGAAATAAAAGCCCAATATTACAATACTTTCTTTGTTGAAATCCAGAGGGTCGTAAGTGGTGAATATCAAAGATGAGCTCTGTTACTAGAAAAGGTCGAATTTTCTGTGAGAAAAGTAGAACGTATGAGAAGCTACTTATTAACCCATTAAATTATAAGAAAATAGGAAAGTATGAGACAAACAACACGTTTTACATCCTATATATGGCTGTCCCAAGTCAGGAGTCATTCAGTGGTTGTTGCTTGGTACTGTTTGCCATAAATGTTTTCCATAAATCAGGTTATTGTTTTTTTTTCGTTTTAATTAGTTCATATTTTGTCATGTCGGGCTTTTTATTGAAGATTATACGGTACGAGTTTTGCTCATTGTTGAAGGCTTGACTGGTACCTATATTTCTTAAATCCGCTTCATTTGGACTCTGATGGAAATATGTCGCAGTGCCAATAATACCACATCTGTTTATTTTATACTTTCTAATAACTTTCTACAGACGTCAAATCACATTAGTATGTGAGGAAAGAGTTTCACTGTTTATGCCTCACAAATTTGCTTTATGTCTTCAAACTTCAGAAATTGCATAATAGATCGTGTCATTGCTATTTATAAACGAGGAACAATCTTCTCCAAAAGACATTTTGCTAGCTAGATGTCCAAAGAAAGATATGGATGCGAGTAAAATATTCATTTTTCGGTAAGGCTGTTGACTATATTTAAGTATACTAAAACTTTTGTAAGATGGCCACTATACAGGTAAAAAACGTTAATTTTTAATGTTTATAATATCATAGCGACAGCAATGAATTTTCTGCTTTGAAGTGATTACAGTAATTGCTTTATTTTGATTTCTTTCAAATAAATATTTTATCAGATCCATCATGTCACTGTGGGTTTCCCCGTGAAGAAACTAAATCAGACTGTATCATTCGTTACATTTATCAATGATTTTCAAAGGATTAAATTTTGTATGTGTCAAATTATGCCTCTTATCATATCGTCTCATTTCCTGGAAGACTTACAAAGTTGTATTTATTTTTCATCTTGAAAAAATACACTTTTTCTAATCAGCGAAGAAATGGTAATTAGTCGTATTTCTCAAAAATGCAATTAAACATTAAGTCAATTTTATTGGAGACTCTCAGACATATTGTTTCGGAAAAGTAAAGTAGAAACTGTGTTATAAAGTAGGGTAGATACATTTTAGTCTTTGATACATGATTTTTTTATTAGTTGTTATTGTCTTTGAACTAGCTGTCAGTAACTGCGAGTACTCTCCGATCTGTACTTGGTGTCTTAATTGTTGTGGGGTGTATAAACACCCTGCCACGTCCGGTCTGTGTTTTAGTTACTGGTCTTTCTGCTTTGTATCTATCTGATGAGTTAAGCCATTTTCAACTGATTGTTATATATAGTTTGTTCATATGTTGTGCTGTTACACCACTGTCCCAGGTTGGGCGCCTTCAAAAATGTTTAACCCCGCCACATATGTGCCTATCCCAGGTCAGGAGCCTGTAATTCAGTGGTTGTCGGTTATTGCTGTATACCATATTTGTTTTTCGTTCATTGTTTTGTACATATACATAAGGCCGTTAGTTTTCTCGCTTGGATTGTTGATGTGGTTTTTCTACTCTTAGACCTTTTGTTTTATGATCTGAATAATCAAAGTTAAGTAAACATATTTCATCACATAGTGGACGTAAAGTAAAATGAAAATTTAAAAAGACCTAATGTATCAAATTTATAAGGATAAGCTGATATCTTATTTCGTCGACAGTGAATCATGTTTATTAACCTTATAATCCAATGACAAAACTCAATAGGTATCACAAAACTTTTGTCACAGACGGCAGGTATTGTGCATTGTAAATTACGTAAGAACAAAAGAGTTATACCCCTTATACCAAATTCTGATAATGTCAATGACTGAGACGACTTCTTTCATACAACCAAATTGGCTGTTATGATTGCGTTATTGCATTATAATAATGAACAAAAATCCTTTCATTCTATCATAGAAGAAGAAGTGTATTTTCCCGTTAAATGAGCTCACAAAGAGCAAAGGACAGTATTAGACATTTTCTAGACAAAAACAATGATAAGTACAAAAAGTTTGAACGTAGTAACTATGCAAATAAACTCGAATCAAAAACGTTAAAAATACCAAATAAAGTAAGAAGCTGAAGAGCATTGAGGACCCAAAGGTTTTGTCAAATACAGCAAAGGTAATCTATTCCTGGGGGTAGATAATCCTTAGTATTTTTAAAAGTTTTGTGAACAGTAAATTTATAATTATGACCATATCAATGATAATTCATAATACCACAAAAGTGCTGACTACTGGACTGATGACAACATTCGTTCATAAACAAACCCTTTATGACAGAATTTCGTTTAATAACCCACTCTTCATGAGAGTCATTCTCTCATTTATATTGAAACCTCAACCAGCAGTGGCATCGACCCAGTGGTTGTAAATAAACTCACCATAAATTTTGTATGCTAGACGTGCATTTCGTCTACAAAAGAATCATCAGTGACGCCCGAATCAAAAACGTTAAAAAGGTCAAATAAATTTCAAAGTTAAAAAAAAAAAAATGGTGAAATATTTAAAGATTTGATAAATCGCTAGCAGTTTTAAGAATATTCTAAAATCCCTTAGTTTTAAGAATCACTGAGTTATTGCTAATCCCTAATTAGTTGTTTAAACCATATAATTGTCATGAATGTTTTAGAAATGTATTTTTCTAATTTAGAAAAAAATCATGTTTGAACTATGATCCTTTTAACAGATATTACTGGCTAAACGTTTACAAAAATATATTGATTAGGAATAAAAGACATTTAAACCGTTACAAAGATTACGAATTACCGCAATATTGTTTGCAAGATTTATAATTTAGATGATGTCTACTTCACACAATTACATATATATATAGTGGTTTTCCTCCGAAATACAACATTTTAAACGTTTTAATAAACACTGCAAAAACGAATGGGTGATAGTTTAGCTGCGGGTCCAAAATATTTGAGTCAAATACTAGTAAATCAACCTACCCCCAGGAATTTATATATATATTTTGACCCGTCTATTAAAATGCACGTCTTAAAACAAGTATTTTGTCCAGATATCTTTTCTGTTTTCCTCCTTTGTCTTTTTATTGTAATATTTGTGAGGTAGAAATTACTTTATCTATGTAGTTCAAAACTAGATGGACCACAATCGTAGAGTTTAGAATTTAGAGTTTAATAATTATAAATAAAATTAAAGTTGTCCCTCTTTATTCAGCAAACTGACTCTGGAATGTAATTGTCACAATTCGATCTTTCATGACCTTCACGAGAGTCCTTCGTTCATCATCATACCCACTATGATAGTTTTTGTTCATTATCAAGCCTCTTAAAAAAGTTATTATTTCATTAACATACCCTTCATGAGAGCCATTTGTTCATACAGGTACCCTTTACGAAAGACGTTTGTTCATAAACATGTTCTTCATGAAAGTCCTTCGTTCATATCGCGCGATATAGCCTTTTAATGCTGATGCAGCGTAAAGCAATCAAACATAAATCGATCAATCGTTCATAAACATATCATTTATTAGAAACTTTTTCAAATGCGTATTTAGGGGGACAGGACTCCCGGGTTCGGGTACCCCGTATGGAGCAACATATAACATATGGTCTAAACTAACCCTTTATGGAAGTAATTATTTTATAAACATGCCCTTCGTGAGAGCCATTTGTTCATAAACTTACTATTCATCAAAGTCCTTCGTTCATAAACACATACCTCATTAGAAACGTTCGTTCATTAACATGCCTTTCATTACCTTCATGAGAGGTTCATAAGCATACCCTACATGAAAGTTGTTTGTTTTTCATAAACAAACCTTTTATAAAAGTAATTCTTTCATAAATATACACTTTATGGGAGTCATTCGTTTACAAACATACCCTTTATGAGAGAATTTCGTTTAATAACCCACTCTTCATGAGAGTCATTCTTTCATTTATTTTGCCCTCATTAAAGTCATTCGTTGATAAACATACCCGACATGAAAGTTGTTCGTTTTTCATTAACAAACCTTTAATAAAACTAATTCTTTCAAAAACATAAGTTTTATGAGAGTCATTTGTTGATAAACATACCCTTTATATGAGAAAATTGTTTAATGACAAACCCTCTTCATGAGAGTCATTCTTTCATTTATTTTGCCCTCATTAAAGTCATTCGTTCATAGACATAACCTTAATGAAACGAATTTTTCATAAACATGAAAATCATGAAAGTCTTTAATTAACAAACATAGTCCGCGAGTTCTTTAACATCTGACGGCCTTAGTCAACAGACCCAAGCAAATCCCAATAAGACCGTCAAACGTCAGAGCGATCGCAAACTAAAACAAACCATCATGATTTTTATCCGTTTATTGTCAAACCCATTATCATATCATTGTCAATTCATGGTATACATGCTTCTCATGGCGTTAAACTTGAAATAGAATATTTAGAGAGCTGTGAAAATTTTGTTGAACATATAGGGGGTTTGAAATGGCGGTATGACACCTATCGTAAGGTGACTAGACTCACGAAATTTTTCAAGTGTTTGTTTCATTTACAGGTATTATAAAATGAAATGCATGAATGTTTAAGCGCTCAAACCATTTTTAACCCTGCCATATCATTACTTATTTGCCTGTCCCGAGTCAGTAGTTGTTTACGGTTTGCTGATTTGTTTTCGTTTGTCGTAGTTTTAGCACGAATGAAACAGGTTGTTGGCTTTATCTATTGAATTGAGTAACTTTTTGTCCTGTGGGCGTCTTTTACAGCTTATACGATATTGGTTTTGCTATTTTTTTATGGCCGTAGAGTGCCCTATAGTTGATACATCCTCGTTTCTTGCTCTCTTGTGGAAAGTTGTCTTTACTGCAATTACAAATAAACACCTAAATCACGGAAAATAATTGAATTAAATTGAATAAAAATTTACAGACAGTTTATCCTCTCGGTCGATCTTAATTATGATACGATGGGAATTGGTAATATATCAACAACCGATTCTGTGAACATTTTGGATATAGTTTTAAAAATTGTACGTAAAACCGTTCTCATGAACAAGTCGCAATTAGAGAAAATTTCGTACTAACAATACAAATATTTCGGACCTCATTACCATTTATAAAAACAACGGCAGACATCATCCGTTAACCAAGCTCTGTTCTTTACCTGTCAATAAATTACATCAAATTTAAAGGATTGCAACAATTACACCATATTTAAAGGATTGCAGCAATTACATCAAATTTAAAGGGTTGCAACAATTACATCAAATTTAAAGGGTTGCAACAATTACATCACATTTTAGAGGATTGCAACAACTACATCATCAATTTTTAGAGGATTGCAACAATTACATCAAAAAGGGGATTGCAACAAAATTCCATACTGCAGATCTTAGTACTTGTTCTTTTATTCATATGAGGCTGACTTCATACAGAATCTTCTTAGGAAGAAAGAGAAGAAGTTAGCAGTACCCTTTAACCTTACTTTCCGCTATATAGATGATGTTCTCTCACTAAATAATTCAAATTTGGTGACTATGTTGAATGCATCTATCCCATCGAACTTGAGATAAAGGATACAATAGATACAGTTAAGTCTGACTCCCATCTTGACTTACATCTAGAAATTGACAATGAAGGTCGGTTGAAAACAAATTTTACGACAAAAGAAATGATTTCAGCTTCCCAATTGTGAATTTTCTATTTCTATGTATAATTAATATTGTATCATAGGTCAAATTTATTTGTTCAGTGTATGTTCAATGGTGTTACTATGTCCGTTGATTGAGTTAAGCTATTTCAGTTGATATTTTATAATGTGTCTTTCTATGTTGTGATGTTACACTATTGTTTCAGAAAAAGGGTGAAGGTTTGGTACCATTAAAACGTTTAAACCCGCTGCATTTGTTTGCACCTGTCCTAAGTCAGGAATCTGATGTTCAGTAGTTGTCGTTTGTTGATGTGGTTCATAAGTGTTTCTCGTTTCTCGTTTTATATAGATTAGACCGTTGGTTTTCCCGTTTGAATGGTTTTACACTAGTAATTTTGGGGCCCTTTATAGCTTACTGTTCGATGTGAGCCTAGGCTCCATGTTGAAGACCGTACTTTGACCTATAATGGTTTACATTTATAAATTTTGACTTAGATGGAGAGTTGTCTCATTGGCACTCATACCACATCTTCTTATATCTATAAACATTCCAGCAGCGCCTGCATACGTAGTATATATCTCCCAGCTGATACGATATTCCAGGGCTTGTATTTCCTATCATGATTTCCTTGATAGAGGGCTGCTGCTCACAAGGAAGCTATTAAACCAAGAGTTCCAAGCGGTGAAGTTGAAATAATCCCTTCATAAATTTTACGGACGCCATCACGAGTTGGTGACCGTTACTGAATATCCGTTTCACACATGCTAGCGGATATGTTCATAATGTCGTAACTACAATCCCGTCCCCTTTTCTCCGAATGTGACCTACCCATTTAGACTTATTACCGGGTTTGTACTAACATGAGCAACACGACGGGTGAGACATGTGGAGCAGGATCTGCTTACCCTTACCTGAGATCACCCCAGTTTTTGGCGGGATTCGTGTTGCTCAGTCTTTAGTTTTCTATGTTTTGTTTTGTGTACTATTGTTTGTCTGTTGGTCTTTTTTTTAGCCATGGCGTTGTCAGTTTGCATTCGACTTATGAGTTTAAATGTCCCTTTGGTATCTTTCGCCTCACTTTTAGAATGTCGCTTTATTTAAAAAATAAGAAAAAATCCTTATCGTTTTTTTCCATAGCAACACACTAACAAAAACTCGTTCAAAAATATTCAACACTTAACCTTTAAAAATGAGCGAATATGAAAAGGAGCGAACGTGATTTTAGGCGAACGGACCCATATTCGCTCTAAACTAGCTTTTAGTTATTGTGACAACTCTTAGAATGGTAACTTGTGGTTTTTTTTTTGTTGGTTTTTCTTGCTTTGTGGGATCTGATCTGATGAATCAAGCCTTTCCGAACTGATTTTTATAGTTTGTTCTTATGATGTGCTGTTACACCACTTTTCCAGAGGTAGGGAAGGTTTAAGCGCTCAAACCATGTTTAACCCTGCCATATTATTATTTATGTGCCTGTCCGAAGTTAGTAGTTAGTTACAGATTGATGATTTGTTTTCGTTTGTTGCTGTTTTAGCATAAATGAATCAGGTTGTTGGCTTTCTATTTCGAATTGATAGATTTTTGTCATGTTGGTGTCTTTTACAACTTATGATACGATATTGGTTAAGCTAATTTTTGAAGGCCGTGGAGTACCCTATAGTTGATACATCCTCGTCTCCTGCTCTCTTGTGGAAAGTTTTCTTTCCGACAATAATTAATACACTCTTAGTAAATGTGTTTTTCTAGTGTTGCCAAGCCTAAGTTAAAATGACCGAATAGAAAGACTGTTTGCTAACACATGTTTATATAATTTGTACTAAAAGTGTTAATATCTCTTACGGAAGTGGAAGGTGTAAATTATTACAACCTAATGTACCAAGATACCACGTTTGACTCCTAGATATCATCTTGAACCATTGAAATATATGCTCAATCATGAGTTTTGAGATTTATTATGTAAGGAAACAACTCTTAATATTATCAGTGCTTTTATATTATATTGAAAGGGGTATATTAAGAAAACCTTTTCAAAAGAACTGCAAAAACTGAAAGACATCAAACCATTACTAGTATTTCTTATTATTGTCATTCTTCATGTCCAATAAACAAACAGAAGATGGCCATGACTCAAATGAATAAATTATTTAACATTGAAATGAAGTTTGAAGCCAAATATTATGACACTATAGTTACAGATGTGACATCTGAATCAAGTGTTAGACACTTCCGTTGAAAAATCAAATACTGATTAAGAGTATTCATCAAATTAGCTATAGTTTTGCATATTTGAAATACAGAATTGCTAAAATCTTTTAAAATCTTTTCCATGTCCCCCCATCTGAAGTATTGATAAACTGAAAACCTCCTTTCCATTCCCAAAAATTTTCAAGGCCACCCATGATTAAAACCCATCCCCTTC
Source organism: Mytilus coruscus (assembly GCA_017311375.1). NCBI lineage: Eukaryota > Metazoa > Mollusca > Bivalvia > Mytilida > Mytilidae > Mytilus > Mytilus coruscus. Next base: position 4,988,885 of record CM029597.1, on the reverse strand, counting down.
AGATTGCAAATGAACAGTCCTTAACACAGGACACTGTTTGGATTTTGATCCGATACAGCAGAATCTGTCACGACATAGTCCCGATTGGAGTCCGACTAGACAAAATAGGCAAAGTTTGCCAGACTCTCGGGATTACCTTGCCGATCTTCCAGGACCATTCCCGATCCACAGTACTCTGTAACGAACACACACGCCTGCATTTCCAATTGATAGGAGCAAAGACTGGCGTCCAGAACATGAACCAACATACAGGAATTGAAGCAAGTAAAAGATGAAACTATACGGCGTAAGACGTCAAGCGCTATCCGTCATCAGGCGCCCGACAAAATACGTAAACAACGAGACCAGAGGACATCAACAAAACACAGGGCATATCAGGGTAGTGCCTGAAGTCTGACCTAAAAAAAAGAATGAGGCTGAATAATGGAACATGAATTGAAGATAGATATGCCTAAAGTTATGAAGTTCTTGCTCGGACACACACTCCATTATCTTGTAAAATAATGCATTCACGTGGACAATTCTATGCATCGACATTGACCATATTTCAATTATTTTGCTTGTAGATTTTAAACTGACGAACATGTGAAACTATGGCAAAACTAAGTTTACAACTATCTCGATCAATGTTGACATAGACAGATTTAGATGTTCTATCTTATTCTATTTTTTATGCTCTGAAACCTACTATATTTTGTTCTTTCTAACCTTTTGGTCATGGGCAAACCTAATGCATGTTATTCAAGAAACGTTGAACTATTTCATTTGTTGGGGACGTAGTGCTTTTAAGAAATAAAATAATTCATTTAATTTCGTTGGTACCAATTTTATGGTTTCAGGAAGTATTGTACCTTCGTGGAAATGAGATTGCGTGGTTTTGTCAAATTCTGCTAGCAACCAAGGAAGTATGTATCTTTTAAAAACATTATTGTGGTTCAACTATACCATCGAAATCCATGACCATTGGAATTCAATGTATAAAAATCACATCACCAGAATAATACGGAAAACCAATTCTCTAAACAAAGAAATTGGAAATCTGAAAAAAGATTTCATAGGAACGGAAATGAGTACTATGTAATAAGAGCCTGCATATGGATTATGTATCTCCTAGTTGATACGGAATTACACAGCTTGCATTTCCTATCATGATTTCCGTGAAAGAGGGTTCATGCTTAGGTAGCACTCCATAGTTAGAAAACAAAATAAGAATTGAACCACAAAATGTTAAATCATCTTCTTTCCCTGGATTTCTAATACCTTAAGCCAAGTGTTTGTGTCATACATGTCCATATATATGTTATCAGTATTTTCCATAAATTTGATTTTCAAAAGTTGAAATGGTGAAATATAAATAATTCGTATTTTGTTTATCCATGGCAACATTCGGCATTTATTTACCATACAATATTGCAAAAAGGGGGATGAAAAGGTCCCATATTCCCCCAAAATTTGGGTGTCTTTCGCCTCATTTTTCCGTAAAATTTAATCACAAAGTTCGTACAATAATTTCCGGACCAATGTCTGGTATGGATATGAAAATACGGACTGTCATACAGAAAACAACCTTTACTACACACATTACACAATCTTGATGTTCCTACAAACCCACTATGAAGGCTAAATTAATCTTCAGCTATCCAAAAAGGAATTTTATTGCACACTAGCTTTCATATTTGAAAAATCCACAAGGGGCAAAATGCGAAACTACACACCTAGCTGTGGAGTACTACCTAACAAGGAAGCTATTAAACCAAGAGTTTCAAAAAGTGAAGTTGATTTCATCCCCCGACCGAAAATTTGCAGACGTCGTCACCAGTTGGTTGACCATTATGGAACATTTATTCCACAGATGATGTTCCAATTGTCGTAACCACAATCCGGTCCACTTTTCCTCAAATGTGACATTGCCGAATTAGAATTATAACCGAGTTTGTACTTACATAAGCAAAACGACATGTGAAGCAGAATCTGCTTGCCCTTCCGGAGCACCTGATATCAACATTGGTGTTTTGATTGGGTTCGTGTTGCCCAGTCTGTGTTTTTTTATTTTGGTTGCATACTGTTGTTTGTTTTTTGGTCGTTTTTGTTGTTGTCATGGCGTTGTCAATTTGTCATCGACTTATGAGTTTTAATATCCCATTGGTGTCTTTATCCTCACTCATAACTTGAATACGATATTCCAGAGCTTGCGTCTTCTTTTATGACCGTTATTGAATATCTGTGTCACAGATGACATGGATATGCCGAATAATACTTTCACCGATTTGAAATTCTCACGAGCATCTCGACGGGTAGAGCATCTGAATCATCTGCGTTTGTTTTCGGAGGCAGCACCATAGAGCAACCCGGATGTTGATGGATTCGTGTTTGTTAAGATTTTAGTTTTCTATGTTACAGTTATGATTTTTGGACTTGTTTGTCTCTTCGTCGTTTTGTTTTGCCCTGACATTGTTAGTTTCTTTTGAAATTATATATTTAAATATCCCTTGGTATCTTCCGCCTTGTTTCGTAATTGGTTTTGAACAAGTAACTACGAATACTCTTAGATAAGTATTTTTGTCTTTATGTTGGTTATTTTTTGTGGTTCGTACCAATCTAAAAGGTGAAGCCGTTTCCAATTATTTTTATAGTTCACTCATTGTTGTGATGTTCCACCACAGTATACGTGCCAGGTTGAGGATATATTTGAACGCTTACAAACATGTTTAACATCGCCTCATTATTCATGTGCATGGTCAAAATATGGAGTCTGGTCTGTAATTTAGTGGTTGTCGTTTGTTGTAATCTGTCACAAGTCTTTTTCGTTTACTGTTTGGTCATAAATGCAGACCGTTGGTTTCCTCAATAGAGTCCCGTCATATTTTGCCTTTTATAGCCCACTTTACAGTTATAGGTTTAGATGATTGTTGCCGGTGACCCATAATTGCGTATAACTTTCATTACAGTCATTTGGACTCTGATAGTTGACTCATTAGTAATTAAAACACATCCACTTATTTTCGTATCATATATATTATAGAATCGAATGTTGTTTTTATGTCATAGCTATTATAGAATAGCATGTTTGGAACTCATAGATATGATATGTTTTTATGTCATAGATATTATAGAATAGTATGTTTTATGTCATAGATATAATAGAATAGTATGTATATTGGCAGCGTAAAGTTATATGCGTTATAGTTTCATAAATTGGCACATGCTTAAGATATCGTACTATGACATGTGTTACATTTGTTATAGATATCGTAAAGCATTAAAGTAATACAAGTTCTACAAATAAATATAGTTTGTTACATTTCCTAAAACTACATGTGTCATATGAAGAAGGTAAATCCGATGTGCTATTTGTGCGTACCAAATTCATAAATGTTTTTCTATTTTATTTACACTGTAAAACGACATTTGTCACGGGTATTGTAAATGATATGTGTTATAAGTATCGTAAAAAAACTCTGTCACTGACATGTGTTACAAGTATCATAATATGACAAGGGATAAGCTGAATTAAAATCCTTGCAAATGTTTCAGATGTTTCCGATCCCCAGTTTTATAATGACTTAAAAGTATTATCATTTCCCTACACCTGCCCTTAAAATTAGCTTGTGAATGTGTGTACAGGTATTAATATCTGTTAATGAAATTTCACATGAAGAATCTTTTCATCAATACCTAATGAACGTAGATAAGAAATATTACATCAGAGCACAAATATATATTCAATCGCAGACAGGAAGAGGATTATAAATATTTGTTATTATACGTTTTATGTTTCTTTATTTTGTAAAACTATCGCTGAGTAAAATTTAGAATGGAAACGGGGAATGTGTCAAAGAGACAACAACCCGACCAAAGAGCAGAAAACAGCCCACGGCCACCAATGGGTCTTCAACACAGCGAGACAATCCCGCACCTGGAGGCAGGCTTCAGCTGGCCCCTAAATAAAAATATGTACTAGTTCAGAGAAAATGGACGTCACACTAAACTCCGAAACATATAGATGAACCGAAATAAAAAAAATACATACAAGACTAACAAAGGCCAGAGGTTCCTGACTTGGTACAGGCGCAAAATGCGGTGGGGTTAAACATTTTTTGTGAGATCTCAACCCTCCCCCTAAACCTCTAGCCAATGTAGAATGTTAGAATAGGTAACAAAAGAAACTAAACAAAATGACAATGATAACATGAATTAACAAAGAACTACTAGCAGTTACTGACATGCCTGCTCCAGACCTCAGTTAAACTGATTGAAAGATTATGTCTTCATCATATGAAATACAAGCACAATCTCTCCCGTTAGGGGTTTTGTATCATACCATCATAAAATATATGAGAAGAACATAGCCCGTATCATGCAAACAACTGGTTTTAGAATAAATGTGTTTATTTCCGATGCAAAGACCCTATGAGTGAATCAATATTTATTCCCAAAAATGCCATCTTTAATGACTTGACAACAGTATCGTAACTATATCCTTTCTGAATAAGTTTGTTTAAAGGTTTGGTTAGCTTTTGAGGTGAATGATGACATTTTGTGCTTTGTATAGAATATTATCATAAAATATTCGTTACTTTTGATTACAAACTGTCAATAGCCGCGGGTTACATAATTTTATTTTGAGGACTTTTTATATTGTGAAGAACTTAAACTCATGTCTAAAGATATTTCTAGAAGTACAAATTAATTAGATGTGCTTCAATGCGACAGCAATAAAATATGAAATCACCATGAAATCAACATTAAATATGTGTTGAAACTGGTTAAAATACTTTTCTTTCATAGAATTGAATAAGTAAAACCCATAAACGTACCGACTGTCTTAACTAAGAATTCATACTATATGAAGATTGGCCTTATTAACGTTCCTGATTGTGACTCTTATTTCTGGGTACAATTCCATAAACTATAATGACCCAATCGTGAAAAATGTGAAACCATTCAAAAAAAAGAAACCCAACTAAAACAATACACAAAAACAAATATTGCAGGCAACAAGCAACATTGGAGGAGTTAAACATGTCCATGTCCAATTGACATTATTACTGGTTTATCAAAGTTTGGGCTTTCAGAAGTAATATAAGATAATTTTGGTCGTACAACTTGTATTAGATTCATAACAATAGCCCCTGCCCCAGTATATTACTGGGCTGGTTACCTATAGAAATTGAGAATATTTGATAATTTGATAGCGTAAACGAAAGGGTATATATAAAAGTAAAAAATCACGAACTGTCACGAAGAGAGCACAAAATTGTATTGTTAAATGTTACCCGAAAAAATGAACATTCATTGGTCATAGTACGCTGTGAATCAACAACTTTTTAAATCCTACACACAAATGTGATAAAATTGTGCTTGTTTTAAAATAGTTATGAAGAGTTTTGCATTATTAAATATTATTCTCCCATAATGTCCATTCATTTTAGCAATTAATTAGAAAAAATTAAGATAATTTGTTTCAAACATTAAACTAGACTACTTTAACGACGTTTTTGTTTTGGTATTTCAGTCTAATAAACGGAAGAAAGGATTGTTTCTTGCTCAAACCTTAAAGGACTATAATCAAACTTCGAAAATTGTACAATAAAATCAATGTTGGCAACAAGATAAGAGTACTTTCAAAGAAGTTAAATGTCTTCTGTATACTTATGTACCTTAGCATCTAAGAAAAATAATTCAACTACAAACTTAAGTTTGTTAACTAGCTCGCTGCTTATATCTTTTCTGAGCTGCCGCTTTTATTACAATACAGCAATATTATAACAACATAATACTATTTGCCATCATCTTCCAAATTATCAATATTCAGATCAGGAAAAACCAAATTTGGAAACCTGCGTCCTTGTGTCAATGCCATGCAAAACTCAAGTGTAGGACCACAGTTTTAAAAACAAAAATGTGCATGTACAAAAAATGCTCAATTCTTACTAAATAAAGGGAGTTTTAGTCCTAAGACTACGGATATTAAAAGTTTTGAAGACAAATTACATAATCCATTGCCGATTACGGTTATATAGCCATACCATATATATATAAAAAAATATATATATAAGACCATAAAAAATTGTCAAATTGAGCATTCTTAATGCTTATAAAAAATTTGATGTACACACTACATAAGTAATACTCATATAACTACCCATTTACCACTACAATTTTTGGCGCCAAAAATTCATACGCCTCGGAAATACCTTACCGAGAAGACAATAAATTCCCGTTTTACTGCGTGCCGCGGGACTTATCTAGTCTTCTCTATACTTATGTACCTGAGCATCTAAGAAAAATAACTCAACTACAAACTTAAGTTTGTTGACTAGCTCGCTGCTTATATAGAACAACAAAGATAGAGTATAAAGAAAAACTGACAAATTGTTTAATCACAGTAATGTATGAAACAAACTACAAGTAAATGACAACTAAACAGCAGATAAAAACTTGAACAAAATGAAAATTTATAAACCCAAATGCTCTGAAACTTGTAATCGGTTAGCAACAGAATCTGCTACATAACCATCTTTACTGGAAGCACTCTTCCACCTTCCGTGTCTTTTCCAACACCTATCATTAACACCTGAATTAGCCGCCAAAGTGGCACCTCCTGACCTTAAAGAATGCAAACCGAAGTTAAGCTCTGGAGCGATCAATTTCAAACGCTTTATCATACATTCTCTTGCAGTAGTATAACTTATAGGCCTATTAACTTTAATCAAACCACATTTATCTTTAGATCTATACAAAGGACGAAATAAATACATGTCTGTGGATATTTCAATTTTCGCCAAATCAAGATATCTTAAAAACATAGAATAAGGACAAGCTAAAGACTGCCCCTTGGATGCCAACACCTCATCTCCAACTCTATACTAGTCAGTTTTACTCTTCCTAATTTTAACTACCAAATAACCTTCTTTAATTGTGACATCATTGCATTTCAATTGACTCAATTCACTAAAACGTCGAAAAGCACTAAAACTTAACAAAATCATCACAAGATCTCGTACAACTGTTAAATCGTTAGAATATTGAAACATACTACATAAATCAATTAAAATATCTTTAGACACTGGATCTTTCTTGTTGACAGGGGTTTTCGCAGTTCGCTTAGCAGACTCAAGTAAATTTTGCACAAATTGTTGGGTCTAGCTGACCACAAATTTCGTGAGCCCACTTAATAGAGTAAAAAGCAGTGTTAACAGTACTAAATGTACCACCGTTATCTAATAATTGTACGAAATATAAAGCTACATAAATTGGAGATGCTGGCAAAGAAAGCAAACTATGTTCTATACATAATCCTTTCCATTTCATAAAACCGTAATAATATTTTTTATCAGTACTTTCACTTCTGGCATCTAGAAACCGTGTAGAAAAACTCTTCACTAAATTATGGAACGGATGTCCCTCTTCAATTCCACTGTCCTCAACAGCTTCATGCACGAACTGCTCAATATTTGAGTCTGTTCCAAATATAAAAAAACACATCAATCAAATCTTACTTTAAATGCAATCATAGTTAATGTTCCTTGTTTCCCAAATAAACCATTATTACCTCTCCCTGTAATAACAGAATTTTCTTCTGTCAAGAATTTTTTGTTGCTTATAAAACGTTTAAAATTCCCGTTTGATTCACACAATAACACCCAATAAGGTGCAGATTTCCAAAGAGGAACTACCAAACTACCGTTTGTTTCATCTTCCAAAAATTTTCTAATAACTTTACAAACCAAATTAGGCGGTGGAACGACCCAATTGTTTTCGCCTTTCCAATTTTGTTTAAAAGCATTTACTGCTTCTGTACAATTACACCAAAATTTAGAATTAAATCTTGTACATTTAGTGTTATAGTCTGTGGCAAATTTGTCCACGGTATGACTACCCCATATTATATCTAAGCTATTAAAAACTTCAGTACTGATACCCAGTCATCACAATCAGAGTATCTTCTCAGACTGTCTGCCACTTTATTTTGGTCTCTTGGTATCCATTGTGTCGTAATTGTATAATTATTTTCAAAGCATAATGTGTGCAATTCACAAGCTAAAGATCTGTTTTTCTACTCCCGTTTTTCACTATGCTAGTTACATTTTTATTATCTGTATTGATTTGCAATGCCTGGTTTTTAAGCAAGTACAGAGAACTTTTAACTGTTCTATTGACTGCCTCGAGTTCACACCATGTAGAACTCTTGCTCCTCTCATGATCTGCCCAACTACCCACTACAGTGTGCAAACTATTACTGGGCGTTATCAGACTACAGTTCATCTGAACATCGCTCGAGTCACAGACCGACTCAGCACTATTGCTATCAACAGCAGGGACTACAAATCCCCCGAAACCAATCTCTGAGGCATCCGTATAAGCCTTAAGATCATATAAATCTGACTCACACCCATCTCATTCAGATCACTTACTGAATTTGACCAAAATCTAAGCTCACCAACAGCTGGAGCTGTCAAGACAACCAGTGACTTCCAACTGGCTTTAAGAACTATGCAATGGTATAATTCCCTTGTCCTTAATCCTACTAGGCTTCCAAAAACAACTTGCATTGTAATAATTTGTCCGACAATACAAGCAACTACTTTTGCTCAAACAGTTATAACACACTCCTGGCCTCCTAGCTGACTTAGCGCCACCACTGTTACCATTATCTGCTGAAGTTGAAGGTCTAGAATATGGAGTTGGACGCTTCTTTCTGGATTTTTCTGCCTTCGCCTTTCTTTCTGCACGCGATGTTGCCCTCATAATCTTCCTGTCGTCTTCCAAATCATCGGCCAGTGGGTTTGAAGTGTATTCTTGGACTACTCTCCAACCATGTTCAGACGAATCAGCCATTTTAACTAGTTTTTGACGATAAGCTAAAAGTTCTATACCTTTACTAATTCTCTGCTTAGTGTGAGCAGACTTGTCATCTGAAGGATCCAAACAGGATTCTGCTTCCTTGAGTGACGCGTTCATCTTTTTGTTGAACTTGAACTGGTCTTTACAGCTCTTTTTGCTGGAAATTGTAGGTATCTGCCGTTAAAGTGTCACTTTGAAGTTTACACATCTGTGCCTCAGAATATTCTTTTTGTTGGTTGCCGAATGCCTGCAATCTTGATATAAAAATCCCATCTAGCTTACTTAAAAAATCATTTTGAGACTTCTGAATTTCTTCTCTAACTATCCGTTTAACGCTAGATTCAATGTCCATGGGATCCATTTTGACGAACTGGCACTCAGAAAAATTTGATGTACACAGTACGAAAGCAAGGCTAGAAGTAATACTCATATAACTACCCATTGACCACTACAATTTTTGGCCAAAAATTCATAAGCCTCGGAAATACCTTACCGAGAAGACAATAAATTCCCGTTTTACTGCGAGCCGCGGGAATTATCTAGTTTTAACAGACTATATTGTGCATTTTAATCAGGGTAAAAAATGACCTTACACAGGTAATTATGTTATGCCTTCAATTCCATTTCATTCAAACTTGGTATGAAGGTTATATCGTCTCCCAAAAGACCTATCGTTCTGAATGGAAATAATTCCATATTTGTATATAATGAGTAAAATAGCAACTGTTAAGAATTAAACATCTACTTTCTCAATGAATATAAATATTTTGTTTTAGACAGACGCATATTAACACCTACACGTCTTTTGTTTTTTGACGTTGAGGCGTTTTTTTTATTATAAGTACCTAAATAAAAAGAGAATTCTTGAAATTATTTTGGTATTTTGCATCATAAATGACTTATCTTAGAATTCAAATCTGATAGAACATGTCCAACCTGATAAACGAATGAGCAACAAAGTCACTGTAGGGCTTCAGTTGGCGTTGATATTACTAATAGTACTGAAGAGAAGCATTATTTTAATAAATTTACCTCATGAGAAATTTACTTCGTAAAACAATGTTTTTATCTTTGAGGACTAAGTTATCTTTCAAATTGACAGTTATCCACGCTGTGATAATGATGATCTGTTTCTCTTACCTTTTATGGATGTAGAGGATTTTAATTATACTTCATCTTGTAAAGATCATATTGTGAAAGCGTGATTTATGAATGTTCTATAATCTCGTGACATTTGCATGCGAAGGAGTTGATTTACACGACTTGTTTCTGTAGAACCAAAGAACAAAGACCCTTTTATATAACGTGACGCTAATATTTTGATTACAAATCTGACAAACTTATCAGTCGAAGGCAGAAAACATCTCGAGCATTAATGATCTCGAGATCATGATAATTTATTCATGTATTTTCTTAAGTTTTCGACGTAAGAGTTTATAATGATTGCGTACTTCTCTCCTGTATGCTAGTAGGTAATAAACCAAACTGCCTGCGATCAGGCGAAAGTATCACGTTTTGAAATTCAATTGCAGTAAAATAAATTATTTTTTAACAAACAACAATGGAATGCTTATTAGGGAAAATCTAAACTGTATACTTCAATTTTTGTATTTATATTTTTATAAAGAAGCTCTTAAGCAGCTTTTATGTCTTCCAGTGGAATTTCAACTAATTGTTTTAGGAAAGAAAGTTTTACAGACGCCACCACGAGTTGTTATGGAATATCGGTGTCACAGAACCGATAAACACGGACATGTACCAATTGTCGAAATTACAATCCTGTCCACTTTTTCGCGATTGTGAAATCACAAAATGAGACTGATCACCAAATCTGAACTAACCATGAGCACCATAACGTGTACAACATGTAGGGAATGATTTGCTTACCTTTCCGGAGAACCAGAAATCAACCCCGTTGTCGATGAGATTCGTGTTGCTCAATTTTAAGTTTTATATATAGTGTTTTGTGGACTTATTTGTCTTTTCGTCTTTTTGTGTCATGGTTTTGTCAGTTTCTCTTCGACTTATTAGTTTTAAATGCCCCTTGGTATCATCCACTTTTTTGTTATTTGCTTTGAATGGTTTTTTGTCTTTATATAAGTTGTTTTTTTGTGCTTCGTACCAATCTGAAGAGTCAAATCATTTCGAATAGATTTAACAGTATGTTATTTTGTTGTGCTGTTCCACCACTGTCCCGTGTTATGGGTGATTGAGCGCTCACACAAATGTTTAAAACCGCAACGTTCTTTGGGATTTCTCATTGTTAAAAGCCGTGTTTGACCTATAATTGCTTCCATCCTTCGCTAACAGTCATTTGGACTATTTTGGATTTGTCTCTCATTGGCAAACATGCCATTTCTCCTGATGTTTATTTCATAGGTATTATAAAAGTTATATATTTATGGGCATCATAAAGTAAATAAAGGCAATAGTAGTATACCGCTGTTCAATAGTCATAATTCGATTAAGCAAAATCAAATCCGAGTAACAAACTAAAACCGAGAGAAACACATCAACTATAAGAGGAAAAACAACGGAACAACAGAAACACTGAACTACAACAAAAGCAAACGCCAACATACATAGAAACGGATTGTAGATAACAACTGCCATATTCCTGACTTGGTACAGGACATTTTAAGAAAACATGGTGGGTTGAACCTGGATTTTCAAGCAACATATGTTATAGCAATTGTAAAATGACATGTTTATGAACATCGGTAAATTTTCTTCGTCTTAATTTACATGTATAATTAAATGACATGCGTTGCAAGTTTGGTAAATTGACACATGCCTCCGATATCACATTATGACATGTGTTAGATGTGTCTAAAGTTGAGATATCTTATAGGTATCGTAACGCGCTAAAGTAATGCAGATTCTACGGATATAAAACGGTTTATCACATTATTACATGTGTTACCTAAAGAAGGTTAATCCAGAGGAATGATCTGGACGTACCAAATTTATAAACGTTATTTTTTTAATTTGATGGACATAGTATGGCGACATGTGTTACAAGTATTGTAAAGCGACATCTCGTACTGGTATATTAAATAGCATATGTTACTGACATGTGTTACAAGTATGGGATAAGCTTAAATTGAACTCCTTGTACGTGTAAATTTCTCTTGTTTCCAATCTAAAGAATGCTAATGACTTAGTAATATCCTTTCCCTTCACCTGTTCTAATGATAAGTATGTAAATGTGTGAACAGTTTTAAATATGTTTTAATGAAAAATCACACGAAGGAGCTAAATATCTCGACCTGGCATACTTAGGTAAGAACAAAGACAATATGAAATGCAACCTACCCCAATATGTCATATATAAGAATACAAAATATAATCAAGTACAGAGTAAAACTATTAAAAATATTTGCCATCCTTCGTTTGAAGATGTTATTTTCATTTTGTAAAGCTATTACTGGGTCGTTACTTTTGATGAAAAACTGTCAATACCCAGGGCCACAGAATTTCTTTTGAGGATCTTATATTGTGAAGATCTTAAACTCATCTATGAAGGCAGTTCTAGAAACACAAATTAACAAAATGTACATCAATGCAATAGCAAAAAAAAAAAAAAAAAAAAAAATCACCCTGAAATCGACATTAAACATTTTTTTATTTGGTTAATTTGATTTTTCTGTCAAAGAATGGAATAAGTTAGAATCGTGGATGGAAAAAAAAACGTACTGGCTCTTTGAAATTAGGAAATTAGATTGGCTTTTTTGTCGTTCTTGATTGTGACTAAACTTTTGCAGTACAATCACATAAGATAAAAAAGACCTCGGCATGACAAAATGAGAATCAATTTTAAAAAAGAAAACCAACTACAACAATAATCAAAAACATATATGACAGGCAAAAACCGACAAAAACCGCTTAATTAAAAAAGTCAACTTTGGTCCAATTGACATTATTACTGATTCAATAAAGCCTGGGATTTTTTTTATGTGTTATTGAGTATATAAGGTAATGGAGTTAACGGAAAAAAGGAATGTTTTTATCCCTTATTTGTGTGTGACTTAATGTTTCAACTACATAATCATATTACTATAAATTTCAAATTGCTTAAACATTATAATGTTGCAATGTATGTGTGCCTTAGCATAATTTGTGCCTATTGCATACATATCTCAAATTATCTTAAATTAAAATAGATTTTGGTTTTAATGCAACAGTCGTCACTTTCATAATATATTCTACTTTGAGTTCGTCAAACTGTGTGAAGTTAAGGAAATAAGGTCTAGATTTGAAACAGATTTTGCAGTTACGGATATACCTACGTAATGACTTAAATATTTTTGGTTTTCTTTATTATCCATCTGATCCACGAGGAGGTTGGTTTGAAACTTCAATTTCACTTATACGGGTGAATATACGTGTAACACAACAACTGATCGAAGAATGAATCCTCCTATCTCTGAATAAATATTAACCTTACTTGTTTTAAACGGACATATGTTGACATTTACATGTCTTCATATTTTTTTCTCTCGATAAGATGCTAACTTACTACCCATATCTATTTAATAAATACTAAAAATTAAGAGATTTTTGTTGAGATTTGAGATTAACATTTTGTATCATCAGTGACTTACTTTAGAATTCAAAACCTATTGACCAGGTCAAACCTACAGGATTAACGAATGCCTAAAAAATTCATTGTATTTTTCCGTTAACAATAATGATGAGCTCATAAACCGAGAGACCAACTGAGTGATTTTACAAGGTAATATATAAATTCTATGAATAAATGTATTTATTCCTGTTATCTAATACACGTGCCTATGAGACCTTATTCACATGACATCTACGTGCATTGGTCTATTTATTTAATTAAACATTTGGTTAAATTTGCATCTCTTACTACTACCTCATTCAAACTCTAGTGGATAGTTGTCTGATTGGCAATCATACCACATCTCCTTATTTGATACTTACCATTGGTCCGAATTGGACCTTTAACTCATGTGACATTCTGGGTTGAAAATTACAACTTATGTTGCACGGATTTCAATAGCGGGAATAGATTTCTTTCTTTTTCTATCTAAACTTTATAAGCATTCGAAGCTCAGTTTTCAGTGCAGCTAACCCACCCTGTCACCTATAATTAAATATAAAAATATATTGTTCGACCTGATAGTCAAATGCGTTTTGTTAAAATATACTTTTTCACTTTTTTGGTCGTACCGAAAATGTTGTTTGTGCTGTATTTAGACCCCTCTACCAAGAAATTTGTTTTGCATGCACGCGTATAAAAATTGCGGTTTTTATCCAACGCAATCATAGATTTGAACGTTGCTTTCAATTTAGACTTGTTTGTAAATATAAGAATATACATTTTGTATTCATTTATTTGTATATTGTTACTGTTTTGCCTTTTTAGATATTTGAACACGGCAGTGGTCAATGCAGATGTCATATGTGACGGACTTTTCTTTGTTGTGTTTGGTAGATTTAATAAAGTTAGATGTACGCCTAACGAGCTGATCCCAGAATGATATGATTTTGTTTTGTATTAGGCTAAGTTCTGTGATTTAAAGATTAAATACTTTATGTTCTGTTTAGGAACGAATAAGAACATAGATAATGTTATAAATATTCCAGTAAGTTAGTAAGCACCTGTAATATTTACAGTCGACACATATATAGGAAGAAAAAAGTACATCTTTAGCTTACGCAATGCCACCTATGAACATTTAACATTCCGATCATTTAAAAATCTCACCCAAAACAAATTGCCTTTTTTCTTACAGAGGAAAAGAAATGAAATGACGTACATGTTCTCATCGAAAAATTAAACCGCTCAACAAAATCAAGACTGAGTTTATCATTGAACATATATTAGAGATTTTCTTTGTAAAACGTATAACTTAGTTATCATTTACGATGATGCGTGTCTACTTTGATTTATAGCAATGAAGTTGTCTAATTGATGATTATTGTGATCGGAGTCATTTTCATTTTGATGGTCTTATGGTTCATATTGCAGTAAAAACGTTAAGTCGCGAGTGACGGCGGTCATTCGCGACACGTGTTTATGCTTTTCTAGTTCGTACTTTATTTAACTTTTAACTTTTTTATTTGAGCGTCACAGACGTATCTCTTGGCGTACACATTTTTAATCCTGGTTTTTATGATTAGTAATAAAGGTATCAAGTCTGTTTTCATTCGTTTGTATAACTGATGATACTGTATGAATTAACCTCGTGAGGAGGTTATTTCTTATAAAACACATATGTCTTAATCAAAGTTTTGAGAAATATGTAACAATTGACCGTTATCCTCGGTGTGATGATGACAACCTGTTTCACTTACCTTTTATGGATTTAGAGCTATTTCAATTGTACTTCACCTTTTAACTATCATGTTTTGAATGCGTGATTCAAATAAACTATGTTTTAGTGACATTTGCATGCGAGGGAGTTAATATACACCACCTGTTTCTGTAGGACCTAAGAACAGAGACACACCATAAAACATAATATTACGTCAATATTTTGATTACAAATCCGAAGAAAATTATCAGTTGAAGGCAGAATAAATCTCTAGCTTTCATGATTTCAAGATAATAATAATTCAAACATGCATTTTCTGTAGTTTTCGACGATATTGTTGATTAAATACTCTTCATCCTGTATGCTAGACAGATAAACATTTCAGAACAGCCTTCGAACAGGAAAACAGTATATCGTTTTTAAGGTCGTTTGCAATATAGTAAAATATATATGGAATGCTTTTTGCTGGTTAAAATAGCTGTATACTTTTATTTTGTCTTGTCAATCTTTGATACATTTATTTGCCAGCAGTGAAATAGTCTTCCAGATTATTTTTCACGATTTGTTGTTGGACAGGGAATGGCAGTTTATAAGGTATCAACTCTAAAGTGCGATGGTACTCTAAATGCGATGGTCACGCTAAAGTGCGATGGTCTACGCTAAAGTACGATGGTGTCTCACGCTAAAGTGCGATGGTCTACGCTAAAGTACGATGGTTTATCACGCTAAAGTGCAATGGTTGTTTGTTTGCTAAAGTACGATGGTATATCACGCTAAAGTGCAATGGACCAATAGTATAAGGTTCTAGGGCTTAAAACGTTAAAGTACATGGATGTTAAAAAAAGTCTTTTTGCAAAAGCCAGTATGCTAAGGTATAACATATGTGATCTAGGCTTCATAATTTACCGGTAGGCTTAAGTGATTGTTTCTAAATTTAGAAGACCGACCACGTAATAATTGCTAAAAGGGTAATTAAGGTGTGACAAAATAATATATTTCCTGTAAAGTGATTTTTTTTTAACAATTCGGGCGCATTAAATATTTGGATAATTGGTGTAGCATACCGTTCACACAGTCTATCACTAATGTGAACACCTCCCTTACAGTCGTCATTGTAAATTACAAATACAAAATTCGTTGATTGTCGGAATGTGTAACATTTATTCGTATAAGCTTTAATTCAAATGCGACAGAAAGGCGATGTTCGCCGAGCTTTCTCCTTTTTCGTAGCGAGTACAAATACAGGTTATATTTTCCTACAATGTACAAACTAATGTTTAGCCGACAATTTATAATTTACGCTTGAAAACATGTAAACTGCAACGTAAACAATGATTCAAATGTATCCGTTCGCCTCCAATAAAAACAGGATACAGGATACTTGAGCTATTTTGTATCTATATAGTAAAATGGTAGACTGCAGGATACAAGTCCTTCTTCCAGCACCAAAAAAAAAAAAAAAAAAAAAAAAAAAAAAAACAACAACACATTTGCTTCAGCCGACAAAGCACGGTTAGCTTTAAATTGATTAAGTCATGGACATTTGGTTTAAAAGTTGTTAATCAAATATTCTTAATTTATCTTCCGGCACGTACATTTTTGGTTTGTATAAACGACTGTTAACGTCATAATCCAACTACGTTTCTTACGTCTATACTTTCGCGGACCATCGGACTTTAGCGTATGGAGGCATCGCACTTTAGCGCAGACCATCGCACTTTAGCGTGCCATCGTACTTTAGCGTCCCTATCGCACTTTAGAGTCCAACATATATTCAGAAATGACTTGCGGATATGTTCCCGTCCGTATATCTTGGATTATTGCATCACCAAATGCGACTAATCACTGATTTTTTTACGTACAATGAGTAACACGACGGTGCCATTAGTGTTACCGGAAATTTGTAGACCCGACATAGGCACCCGATTTGTAGATGGGGATTGCGTTGTGTTTTATAGACTGTCTATTCGTTATTTTTTTTATCTTCATCCATATAGTTATCTGCTTTTATTCGACTTATGGTTTTTTATAATCACTCTTGAATCTTCGTTCTCCTTTTACTAACTGAGAATTAACAAGTCTTGTTCATATCAGATTTTCATGTTTTACGACTTTCTATTATCGCCTTCTTTTTATCGCTTTATACAGCGACATCCGTTATCTTACACCTGTTATTCACCAGATTGTCAATGCATGATTTAGCTATAGTTCCTAAGTGACATTTGATTGCGAGGGAGTTATTTTGCACGACATGTTACAGCAGGAGGCACAAAAATGTAAGAAGAATGCCCTTATTATCCCTCAAATTGCGTCAAATAATTGATTACGACATTGATTCAAATTATCAGTCGATCACAGATAATGTCAAATTATTCTTGATTTCAATATAATGATACTTTGAACATGAGTTGTGCAGTGTTGGACTATGAAGATTATAACGACTAATTAACCCTCTTGTTATATGCTGATCACAAATAAATATAACCGAAATTAATAGTATATATCTGCCATCGAACTATAGACATTATCACTTTTAAACTTCAATTACATCAAACTTAAATATGTATCTGCACACCAAAAATATCAATCATAATATGAGCCAATGTTGAACAAATTGTATACTAATATTTTTCTACTCTGATTTAGATAATACTTTATATTTACGAGGCAACTTACCAACAGCATCTGCATATGCCATATATGTTTCCCAGTTGATACGATAGTTTTCTGTCACGATTTTAATTTATTGAAGATATATACTTTTAAGGTTACATTTGATATTTGAATTCGTATATTTTTAACGACGAAAGATATTATGTAACTCAGAACGTACTTTTGCTTTTTCCAGTAAAGTTCATACGGAGTAGTATCTATTGAGATACGGAAGACTACCATTTAACTAGGTATGATGAACAATAGTGTATGCAGAGAAGTCATCATAAATTGCTTTTGTTGCAAAATTGATAATTTTTGAGTTTTATACTGCTTCATTATGTTGACTCACACACACAAGGAATATCTTGTGTAACAAACCTAGATAAGGAAAATATAAGAAAAAAGATCGTTCTAAACTTCAAAATAGATAAACAAATCTAGGTAAAAAAAAAAAAAGAAAATGAAATATAATTAGCAATGCGACACTAACTTAATATCACGAACAGGGATGTGAACAATTACAAGTCACCAATTGACCTCAATGTGCGAAAACAATATCTAATGATCTGCTATTAAAGGCCCATGGGTGATAAATATGAAACAGTTCAAAGGAGAAATCAAACGACATGATTCATGATGATAACATAAAACGAAAAAAATGATATGGCAGACGACAACCACTAAGCCTTCTGTTCGGGTCCAGATATTCTGTCAGCTAATTCAGAAACTATCTCCCCAAATGATCGTTTTTGCAACAATAGATTATTAGCGGATATTCCTGATAAGATACAAGCATGCAGTTTGTACATAAAAATAAAAAGTGGTAACATATTTTACGTAGCACTGAACGTCCCATTTGAAAAAACTGTGCTAGCATTTCCAATATTTCAATTTAAATAAGTAAGAAATTAAGATACATATAAAGAAGTAAGATTTATACAATCTTGAACTTTGTCCAGCATGGAAAAATCAAGAAAATTCCAGACCTAATACATTATGATTCTGAAGAGAAAACGTGTCAAGTTTCAAGTTTAAATCTTGAACTGCAACTTGTTCGTTTAAAGCAATGCAATATATAATTATGATTCATCAGAATCAGTTGCAGTTCTTTTATTTTGTCATTTAAGTGAAATTATTACTCGCTTCAGAAATAAAATCGTACGACAATCATTCAATGCGCAATGCAATATTTCTCAGTGCATAATGCAGTATTTCTGTAATAACCATCATTAGATACGATCTTGACCAAAATTAAAGAAAATAGAATAAATAACATAGCTTCAACAGAACAGCCGAAACCGTATAAGGGGAACTGTAACTAAAGAAACGAGATAACCTTCGTTTAATTTTAACTACAAATTAGAGGAACTGGACACAAATAAAACATATCCCTGACTAATGGCAATATCAAAAACACTTGCTATTTGGCGGAAGGCATCTTCCGGACTAGTAGTCCATCAGAAGCTTGAAGAACCAGGGTAGAAATATCAGTTCATATATTTCCTGTGATTGATTTGCGTTCATTTTATCTTGATTTACTGTCATTGATCGATACTAAAGCTATTTTAAATGTAAATTTGGTGCGTCTAAAGCGCTCGTCTGAATTTACCTTCATCAGGAAGGCTCAAACCAAAACATTTGAAAACCAAGGATGTATTAATACCAGAAATGTGCGTGGAGCTTCATGACGAAAAGGGACTCAAAAGAGGGAGTTAGAGCCTTAGTCACTCAATAATTTCTTAATTCATCAACGGAGAATTTTAGACACGTTTCTAATAAATCATAGCAGTACTGAAGCACTGACCACTGACATGTTGACATCCGGGACTAACAGTTCACCAACAATGGTATCTGCCCAGTGATAGAAAATAAAAATAACACTTTGTAAATTTTGTGTGTCCGAAGCGTTTCAGAATTTAAGTGTTTATTTTAAATGGTGTATTTACCTATGTAAAATAAGGACATGTGGTATGATTTCCAATAAGAAAATTATCATTGAGATTTCAAAATTACGTGGATAAAAGCAAGTAAAGGTCACCTCCAACAATGAATAAAACCCATATCGGATAGGCAGCTATAAAAGGAGTGATGTTTGAAACAATTCAATCGAAAAAAAAAAATCCACTGCCTGATTCAGATTTTTAAAAAACCATAAAGGTTGTAACATTATTTTGCATAGTTGATATACTATAGTGTTGATATTGAATAAAAAAACCTATATGTTACAAGGTTTTTCTACCTCCAGTCATCGATTGCTTATGCCGGAATTAGCACGCGCTTCTGGCGCACAAAATGATAAGCCTTAAGAGTTTGAAACAAGCAATAAGCTCCACTTAACTGTCTTATGTAGCCGAGAATATCACAACCTCAGTAGTTACTTGTGTTGACATGCAATATCGTTCATACGTTCATTTTCTGAAAATTTTCATTAGCTCAATTGTTGATTAATTCGAAGCACAAATGTTAATTTTCTACACCAGGCATAGATAGCCTTAGCCATAATTGCAACAACTTTGCTCTTCATGTTTGTATTTGATTTGACCTTACAACTGTTTTGATTCGAACGCATGTGATGGGTCTTATGTAGAAGAAACAAATATGTAAAGAAAATAAAAGTGAAACCCATAACGAATGTTTTGAGGAAAAGGAATATATAATTTATTTTTCAATTGTTAAACTTTTAAAGATTTATTATGTATAAGGAAAAATGACAGTTTCTCTCTATATGTATAAACAACTTTAAGGATTAGGCTTGTTACCTAAGATACAAACTGAATAACATTTTACAAAATTGATAATTAATTTGATAAAAAAATAGGTTGATGGTCGTGCAGTGACCTATGCTTGATTATATGCACGTCATTGGGCTCTCCACATCGTCTTGTTTTTATGCTATTTGAAATGGGCAAACATAAAGGATTATCATCACCGTACCGCAGTAAATGTCAAGGATATGTACTAACCCTCTGTTTACACTCACTTACAAAATAAACAAACATACCAACTTAATGATAATGTATAGCTGTATCATTTTTACCATCTTTGAATGTACCAAAAAGCATTAAAAACTTACAGAAGGTAACTTAAATGACGATATAATACAACTTTTCTTCATTTCAGTCGTTTAACAAAATTTTAGTCGACCACAAAGAAATTAACATGTTCCTAATTAATTTCTAAATTATATTAATAATGCAATTCAACAAAAGTAAGATATCATTCAATCTAAGTTGGATATATAATATTCTTCAACCAAACTTAGATACATCATACCTCTGAATCAAGTTAGTTTATAACTTTTTCTGCAGGCTTATGAGAAAGAAAGACTGTAATCGACACTGCACAAGTTTTTACGGTCTCTAACACGCGTGCTGAAAAGTAAACTAACCAATATGGTTATATTCGCTATGTTGACTCTATGAACGCTAGGTGGTTGATAATCTTTGATTAGTACTTCAGATAATCATGTACCATTCTTGAAACTTAAGTCTTATGTAATAATGAGTGTTGAGCTTTTGAAAATATCACGATTTCAAATATCCTTTACAGATATATCCGTGTCAATAATGTGAGAATATAGAGCCTTGCATGTCAGTTTTTATGTTTTATTTTTACAATGTTTAAGGCCCTTATATGTTGGAGAAGTAAAGTCTGCACAGTTTAATAGAGTTGGACTAAATAAAAATTCAGGAAATTATTTAACCTCACATTACCTGATCTACAAGCATACGAAGTCGATAAATGATCTCTGTGTCCCTCATGAAAACACCCATTTGTATGACTTTTATAGGAGCCATGCTTAATGCTGATGGAATTTAATCGTATCGATGATTCTGTTAGTTTTTATTGCGAAAATAGCGATGGGATAGGTTTCTCAAAGATAAAAACTCGAAGTTTAAATTTTGATATTAGTTGATTTCGCATTTTGTCCAGTGTTCAACAATCGCTATTAAAAATGGAAGCAAACATTTCAGAATTTACAGTACCAAAATCAAGGTAAATAACAAAACCTTAGGGAATATCACGAACTCCACACATGATGCGTTGCAGGGTTAGTATCGCCTGCTCTGCATGCATCACTAAATGTCACAATAAAGAATAAGAGATAATCAGTAAATATGCAGATCAAACACATTTTCTGGTACGCAAAGAAACATATCTCCGAGACACAGACATATCGTATCGTTTAACCAAATCTTTATAGTGACCATGAAACTTGTGCATTGTTGATTTCATTTGTGCTTTCTCATAACCCTGCCGAGACAGTTTTGTGTCAGGAGCAGTCCCCAGTTAATAAGGCCTGTATTATGCACATGTGAACATGCACGCGCGTTATCAACTGAGATAAGCAAACGTCACACGATTTAGCAAAGGGCTTGTTGAGACCTTTAAATATAAGTTGTGACTCTTTGAATGGCAAAGCTATTCTTGAAGCAAAAAAGCTGAGATAACAGTTTTGAATTCAAGTTTTGGAATCATTCAAGCTTTAAAATTTTCCATTTACCAAGTCTATAGAAAGATATAGATAAATATAGCAAGGCCTAATCTTAGTGTTATTGTATGCAAGTCATGTTAAAAAGGTTGAAACAAATGAGAACCAAACGAAATGTGTAGACTTTTGTTTCAAGGAATGCGTAATAAAATAATAATAAAAAAAAAAAAATCATTCTTCTTTTTTTGTTCACCCTCTCTTAATTAAAAGGTAAAATAAAAGTTACAGTCACATTGTAAAATAATGAACGATGGTGCTATGTAACCATCCAATTCAATTGTAAAGAAAAATTGAAATACGCCGTACAAATAATGAGACGTGGGACCAAAGGTGGAAGATTTAATCAACTATAATGAATAGTATTCTATGTTACTGAAAATTTAGAAAAGTGGATAATAAACTGTACATATATTACAATATTTATGTAAAGGAAAGTGCAACACTGTTAAGATCTTTTCCCTCTTTTTCCACTAATTCTCATGTCTTTTTATGGTCATAAATGTAGCTTTTGTAAATTCCTGTGCTCGAGATTTAACCGAGGAAGGACGGGATCTCAAAACACTAGTTTAACCCTCATATCAATGTGTCTGTTACATGCAAGTCTGTGTCCTATTTTATATTCTAATTTTAATTATTTTGACAACTAGGTATTTATGGTGGAATTACATGTATATTATTCTCTGTTAATTGTCCTTTTGATTTCTTTTGCCTAAATTTGCTGTTTGGGTGCATTTTTATCGACGTATACACCTAAGGCGAAGGTATGATAATGCCATTTTTGTTTGCCCTAAGAATACGAAAATAAAAAAAAAATATGGTCATGATAAGTTAGTCTTTCAGCATTTAGATTTTTGAATGTTGTCTTACATATTTGTATTAGGGTTTCGAACTTACGGAATTTAGTACAAAACTTCAATAAACTGCCAAAATTGCCTAATTTTGAGAATTTGTCATTAATATTTATATATGAGCATCGGCTTTACCAAAAAAAAAAAAATATTTTGCTTTAAGATGTTTTTTTTTTTATAAGGCTGTTGCTCATATCTATTTTGTCCCAATCTATGTACTTAATGGTTATTTTATGTTAAATTCGTCAATTTCAACATGTTCAGGACATCACAGTGACCCAACAAGTGGTATTTGTTATGTTTATGAAAATAAAGAGGAGTGGAAGAAATAAGCAATTATAGATCACCATATGGGCTTCAACAACGAGAAAAACACATACCGTATAGTCAGTTATAAAAGGCCAAACATGAAAAATGTGAAACAATTCAAACGAGAAAACTAAGGGCTTATTTTATAACAATACAAGTTACGAAATACACCTGGTGTGTACAAAATAGAGGTGTTACAAATAATTTTTTTATTCATAATGTACAATTCAAAGTAAAAACAGCACATGGGGGATATTCAAAACACATTGACGAATTTCATAGCAGTTTGCAAGAAATGCGTAATCAATGACATTGTATTTCCCTTTTTAAACTCATTTTTAATGACAAAAATAGATTCGATTAAGAGACCAACTGAAAGATTATGAACTCTTGTGTAATCTGATTTCAAATACAATAGAATTGATTTGTACTTGTTTTCTATATTAACATATCGTTTGTTGAATTTTTCGAATCTTTATTGCATGTTCTTTATTGTATGTTCTTTATTTGTTCTTTATTGTATGTTCTTTATTGTATGTTCTTTAATGTATGTTCTTTATTGTATGTGCTTTATTGTATGTTCTTCATTGTATGTTCTTTATTGTATATTCTTTATTGTATGTTTTTATTGTATGTTTTTATTGTATTTTCTTTTTTATGTCTTTTTGTATGTTCTTTATTGTATGTCTTTTATGTATGTTCTTTATTGTATGTTCTTTATTGTTTGTTCTTCATTGTATGTTCTTTATTGTATGTTCTTTATTGTATGTTTTTATTGTATGTTCTTTAATGTATGTTCTTTATTGTATGTCTTTTTGTATGTTCTTTATTGTTTGTTCTTCATTGTATGTTCTTAATTGTATATTCTGTATTGTATGTTTTTATTGTAGGTTCTTTATTGTATGTTCTTTATTGTATGTGCTTTATTGTTTGTTCTTCATTGTATGTTCTTTATTGTATATTCTTTATTGTATGTTTTTATTGTATGTTCTTTAATGCATGTTCTTTATTGTATGTCTTTTTGTATGTTCTTTATTGTATGTTCTTTATTGTATGTCTTTTTTGTATGTTCTTTATTGTATGTTCTTTATTCGTTCTTTTTTGTATGTTTTTATTGTATGTTATTTATTGTATGTTCTTCATTTGTTCTTTATTGTATGTTCTATATTTGTTCTTTATTGTTTCTTTTTAAGTTTGTTATTGTATGTTCTTTATTGTAAGTTTGTAATTGTATGTTCTTTATTGTATGTTCTTTATTGTATGTGCTTTATTGTATGTTCTTTATTGTACCATTTGTCATTGCCATTGTAGATTAAAATTAGATGGATTGAGATCTACCCTTTTATTGCCTTGCAACTGGTTGATTCAAGCATCATGGATGAGTTGACCAAATGCGCATATGGCGTGAATTATTATAAGCATGATATTTTTGATGAGTGTTTTTTTTGTAATCCAGCCAAATATTCCGCCCTTTCCAAATGTAGAAACTCGTCATTGGTTTTCCTATGTCATTCAAGGATTGTTGTTGCTTGCAAAAAGTAAAATCACAAAAATACTGAACTCCGAGAAAAATTCAAAAAGGAAAGTCCCTAATCAAATGGCAAAATCAAAAGCTCAAACACATCAAACGAATGGATAACAACTGTTATATTCCTGACTTGGTACAGGCATTTTCTTATGTAGAAAATGGTGGATTGAACCTGGTTTTATAGCAAATGACTGATGTTGCTTGCAATAATTTTGATGATAGAGCATTGATATTTTATGTTATATTTATTTACTACTATGTTAGCGTACGGCCCTCAACAATGAGAAAAACCACAAATATTTTTTTATTGATGGAAGATCATTGATATATCTATATTTATCATTCTATTTCAGTCCCGTTATTGTGGAATGATAAAAGCAACTATTATAGTATGTGTGAACTTGACGAACATTTTACTATGAAGCAATGACTCTTAATTATGAAAATAAGATGAAACAAGGATCGTCATTGTTGAAGCCCTTACGGTGACCTTCAGTTGTTTGATATTGTTCTATGGTCGCTGATGGCATGAAAATAATATCACATATCCTTATCTTTATATCGAAATAAACTTCATGTCAAAGACAAACAGACCGCAACATGAATGTCAAGAGAAAGATACGAAAGACCAGCAATAGTAGAAAAAAACCGGAACTTAAGCAACTTTGCACCACTAACATTTCCCAAATAAATCACATCATACAACTGAACCTTATCATTTTGTTTTAAACCCAACGGATACGAGCAGGCAACGTATACAGTAAATATTAGCGAAAAACATCAACATTAACAAGACATCAATAAAACAGGCATTTATTTTAGTTATGCTAGTCATATAAATAAAACACTCGTATAACGATACTCGTTAATTTAACTAATGAACTCATCAAAGATACAAGGATTAAATTTTGTTCGCCAGACTCGCGTTTCTTACTCAAACAAAAACTCATCAGTGACACTCGAATCAAAAAAGTTAAAAAGACCAAATAAAGTACGAAGTTTAAATTAAAGACTTACTGTTTGTAATTATATCAATGGACGATAGCTGAATATAAATGTGATTAACATTTTACTGTTTGTTATAAAAAGCGAAATTTTGATTATTTTGGTGAATACGGTAATTTTGTCTGGCGCGAGTTGCTTCCTCTAATTTGGCGCCATAATCGGACAACAGAAATTTCAGGGTCGCCATTGCTGAGCTGCATACTGCACTGATAAATACGACCATGTACATGAATAACAGACATAGTGGCGAATAGACAGCGATGAAGGTAGAGTCATTACATAAGAAAACATAGATTTTTATATATTAGACAGCCAAATGTTATCAGTATCACGAAAAATACAAAGTGGGGTTATCTCAAAATACTCGCTATTGTAGAAAATCAGTGCGGCTGAAACCTTGCATGGGCTAAATTTTGTTCTATGTATAATCGTTATGGCTGTATCTTATTTATGTGTTTACTTGACCCTTAACCTGTTAACTGGCAAGTTGTGAACATGTATAGCCTGTTTTGAAAAAAATATCCGTGTCAAACAGTCAAAGAGGAGGGAGGGGATGGTCATTTTCAGCATCTGCGCTACCGTAAGCGTCAAATGAGTTGATTATATATCGTCATTCGTAAAATTTAATTTCGTAGCCACGTTAGGGTCAAATGGAGTAAAATATTTATCGTTAACGTCTATACTGACTAGTAATGTGGGGTACCCCATAACTTCCTTCGGACAGGGGTTCATGATTCCCACTTCCTATCCCCAACTCCCATTTCCCTTCCCTTTTACTCTAAAATGTTCTCCCCTAACTTCTACTTCCATCCCCCTTGCTCCCAGACAAAAAAATGGCAAAATATATTTCCCAGATAATTCATCCCCCCTCTTTTCGAATTCTTGTCCTTTCACCCAAAATCATGTTTGCTCCAATTCACGTTCATCCCTTTTACATTTGCACCCTGAGTCTGTTTGTACCCTTCCTTTAATCTAAACTGAGACTACTATAACACATAGTAGTCTCAGATCTAAATCATGCTTTTGTTAGTATAGTTCTATAACAGGATAAAATATAGATATATTAAGTTTATTTTTATTGTTTAAAAATAAAGTGACTTACACGATATCAAAGGGTCTTTTCTATTTATAATCTTCATAAGATTTACTTCTACCAAACTAGTTACTTTTATTTTGACTTCAGACCAGGCTAACTAACGGACCTGCACATGATACCCCTTTTCCCGCTTCGGATCCCTCATTCCCATGAACATTCCTTACCCCTGTCCACCCGATCAAGGGGTTTGTTTGTTTTCTTGAGAATATAAATGGCCTAATTTGTAAATTATAACCACTACAGTACGATGCAATACATTTTATTGATGGATTCGTCTTGATCACAATTTGTTTACAATTAACCCCCTCCCCGTGTCTCTCTTTGGTATAAAATATTTCATAACATCAAGTATCAGGTTTAAACATACACGTGTAGGGCTTATCTTGTTTACCAAATAACACATACATTTGAGTTGAAAAATTCATTATTGTTTTGTGCTTAGTATATTTATATACAAAATTTGTGTATCCCATATTCCAAACAGGGTACAAGACACCTCAGCATAATTTGGTTGACGAGGAGTACAAATGTAGCTCAGCTGCATTTCAGAATTTTTAGGCAGAGAAATAACTTGTCCCTGGCAGCGAAACAGCATGCCCCGAAAAGTCTGTATTCAACATATAAAAACAAAATCACCATTTACACTTGCTGTCCATGTAATTTTATTTTGTTTACTAATTATGGTTGCCACAAATTCTTCATTTTTTTACGCCAGAGCGGAGGGGCATTAAGTTTTACCCTTGTCTGTCTATACGTCGTCCCAAAATTGGTCTCCGTTCTCTAACTTCAGTTTGCCTCAACCAAATGTTATGAAACATACAAAATGCTTATTACCAACAAACACAGATCAAATTTGAATTTTTTTTGGTGGTGTCACTTTTACTGTTCTAGAGTAATGCCCCTTTACAAATGGAAAAATTGCTGAAATTTTTGTTTCCGTTCTCTAACTTTAGTTTGCCTCATCCAAATTAAATGTTATGAAACTTATACACATTACTTTTTACAACAAAACTCAGATCAAGTAAAATTTGGGTAGTGTCACTCTTACCATTCTTTAGTTATATGTTCCTTTATAACTTTATATGCAAGGGGCATCATCTGTGTCCAATGGACACATTCCCCATTTATCTAAAATATGAATTACATTATGCTTTTAAATGTCAATCATGGTTGATTTTCTGACAGAATTACTCTGACATTTAATTTCAGGCTTCAAGTACATGTGAGAGGAAGGAGTGATTTGTTGTGAAAGATCCTGGAATGTTCAACTTTACTTGGAAACTATTGGCAAAGTACTGACAGATTTTACAGGAGAAGCCAGTAATATATTGTCTTGCAATTGGGAATGATATGTAAAGTGCTGAAACTTAAGAACAACATTGGAAGCCAAGACCAACAATACTTGGAACTACATGTATAATCAAAGTACTGTCAGAATCTATATGAGAGAACCCAAGATATCTACACTTGGTGTCTCTATGCAATGTGTTGTCAGAATCCACTTAAGAAGCCAAGATCAACTATAATTTGGAACTATATGCTTTAGTGCTGTCAAAATCCATAAAAAAATCCAAGATCAAAAGGACCTACTTTACCTACCTGTCCCAATGATGAAAACAGATTATTGAGTCTTATAAAAACACTGAAGAAGAATATTGATATAAAATAATGAAAATATAGAGCTGATCAGCTAATGATTGTACATGATTTGATTTAGATTTTTGGTGTTTTAACGCCACTTTTAAGCACCGCTTTTGGGCTATTTCGTGGCGGTCAGTTTTTATTGGTGGAGGAAGCCGGAGTGCCCGGAGAAACCACCGACCTTCGATAGGAAAACTGACAATCCTAGTCAATTAAGATTGAGTCGAGTGCACCCGCACGAGCGGGTTCGAACTCACAACCTCAGTGTTGACTGGCTAGTGATTACAGTAGTAACTACTTAGACCACTCGGCCACCGAGGCCCCATGATTGTACATGTACATGTACATGGTGTATACATGTCAACAATTACTAGTATATTGAAATTAACAATGCTAATAAATGTTTTATAAATTTGATCTCATAGACATTTGAGGAATAAAATAAAAATGTTTCAAAAATGAATTTTAATAGAGCTGAATTAATTTTTTTTTGCTGTCTGTAGTGAATTTTGCTGCAAACACAATTCATGATATGCAGTTGTCTTTAATACAGAAGGTAGCTATGAGATTTGTAAATTTTGAAATCATAATACCAAGTGGCAGTTGTGGTAAATGCACATGCCTTTGCCTCATCTTTTACCTCACCAACCCCTGACCTTAATGGCCACTTGAAATATTTTACATCATTTGGCATTTGTTTTCCATCCATGTGCTATTCAGTTTCTATTTCAAAAGTTATATTTTCTGGATAAAAGGAGAAATAAAATACAGTTTTGTTCAATGAGACAGCAACCAAACAAAACAACCAAAAGAATTATATATTGTCTGGGAAAACTTGTGTCTCACTATTAACTGACAACATTTTTACCTACTGTAAATTCAGAAATTATTAGTGCATTTATTATTGCGATTTTGACGAATGGACTAAACTGCGAGTTTAATTATTGTGATTACAAAAAATCTGCATAAAGATCTATAATTCAGATATCAGAATGCAAGTTCTTATTATTGCAATATTCACCCTGTCGCATTATTTGCATTAATAAAAACCTCACAATAATTTCTAAATTTACAGTATCACAATGATCCAGATTAATATTGTTTTGTAAATTTAGATATGCACTCAAATTGATATAGATTGCTACAAAGATCTCAACCTCAATTCATGGATCAGTGATCAAGGTTAAAGTTACCTGATTAGTGTTGTTTATCAGATACTGTTAGCAATAGCTATAGGTCATTTGTCAATGTCATGTTTTTGTGTTTTTTGTCTTTTTTTTTCTAATACTAAAAGAAATAGTACATGTAGTAGATAAACTATATGTATGCAATGATTCACAAATGTAAGGAGTACATGTCTGTCTGGCAGTTGTCATTGACCACATTTGCATGGTTCATTGGTCAATGGTAAGTCCTCTTTTAACATGCTACATTGTGTTATCAATAGGTTATTATATTTGGTGTATGGTATGATTATTAAATGTATATATTGAAATATTAAGTAAAAAGATGTGATATGATTGTAAATGAGACACTCCACAAGAGACCAATTAACACAGAAATAAACAACTATATGTCATCATACAACCTTCGACAATGAGTAAAACCTATACTGCATAGTTGGATATAAAAGGCCTCAAAATGACAAATGTACAATTTAAAATAATTCAAATGAGAAAACTAACGGCATGATTTATGTACAAAATAATGAACGAAAAACAAATATGCCTGTCTTGCAGGGTCTATCTGAACTTAACCTCATATTCATGGTTTTGTCTGTTACTGGCATACTATATATATGTTTCAAAATATTTGGTTGATGGGATGATTGTAACAGAGGCGGATTTAGGGGGAGTGCCCATTGGTTGATCATATAGGGAATCACTGAAGCATGACTGGAGCAGGCCTCTCTTAGGCAGTAAGCTCCCATCTTTTCATGAAATATTCTGGTTCTGCTACTTTGTAAGGCTGGCTTGGATTGGTCTATCTGATCATTTTCATGATCATTGATAATATTATTTTTTTCTGATATCAACATAAAACCAATCATGAATGATGATAAGTAAAGCAGGTGAGACATTTCAGCTTGTGCACTCTTGTTAACACAAAAAAATATATGGACTGTCACTAGAAAATGAATGGACAATGCATGCTTGGTATGGACAAAATTCCTCCTTTTTACCTTACGAAGCTGCGTATTTAACTTGGGGGCACTTCCTATATTCAAGGTGATAGGACGTGCCGTTGGAATAGGTCACCTTTTCAAGCTTGAAAATATGTGAATAGGTCGGAAAACTATCAGAAATATATGATAAGGTCAATATAGTTTCCATAACTTCTTCGTCTGTCATCTTTCTTGGTGTTCCCGGGTGTGATTTTATCAACCAATTTTTCTTTTTGACACTTTGGTATTCTAGTCTTACATTACACTACATGAAACCCAAGCATTATAGGGACCCGCGGCACCCTCTATCAATTAAGTATTGAAGTAGCCCCCGATCGAGTCCTATATACAAGGTAATAGGACGTGCCGCTGGAATAGGTCACCTTTTCAGGCTTAAATATATGTGTATAGGTCGGAATAACTATCAGAAATATAAGACAAGGTCAATAAAGTTCTCATAACTTCCCTGTCATCTTTCTTGGTGTTCTCGGTTGTGTTTTTATCAACCAATTTTTATCTTTTGACACTTTGGTACATTACACACGACATGAAACCCAAACAATATGGGAAAAGGTTACATTTTTACGGCACCCCCTATCAATGAAGTATTGAAGTCATATTTCTATACCCATGTTAACCCTACAATATGAAAATAAGGAGATGTGGTATGATTGCCAATGAGACAACTATCCACCAAAGTTAAAATTTAAAAGTCAATATTAAAAAAAAATTCATCTCCATATTATCACCATAGGCCGGTAATTACGTTTCTTTGCAGCTAGCAGGTGGGTCAAACCAGTGTTCACACACCATTAAAAAAGTTGTCATACATATTTCTTGTCGCAATGACACACTCCACTTTATTTTTTTTAAATCAATAACTTTCCTTATTAGCTTCCCTTTTGAAAAAACGCATGTCAAAAAGTAAGAAGTTAAAGTTTGCCAATATCACCGACTAATATAGCGTCCCTGTGTACTGGGCTGAGTTTTAAAATTACAATCCCAACTTTTCCTGAACCTAGTAAGTAGTATAGATTTTGTTTATATATAATGTCTTTAACTGGTAGTGTTTGGAACTGCCCGGTAGACTGCGGATGTGTGTCCTAGGCAAAATCCCGACTTTGTCAAACCAAATATTTTGCGCTTCTCCGCAAAGCATGCGGTATTGAGGGATAATAGCATATATCGATAAATAAGGTCGGAATACTAGTAAGGTCCCGGTTGCTATTGACCAATTTTCATCTACATGATCAAAGGTGGAAAACTGCAAATTATTGTCCGTTTTTTTTCTGCGTAAAAAAAAATGTGTTGCTCGAGTTCCGTTAGTCTATTATAATAACCCATTCTTAATCAATTATTTTAGTTTTTACGCAGATATTTCCTCTTTTTTTTTTTTTTTTAATGCGAACTCTGTTGGCATATTGATAGATACAACAGAAAATAGAAAATTAACAAATAGCAAAATAAGTAAAAGGAAAATATCATAAATAGAAAACATTGGCCCCGAGGTCTCATGTTATAGGACTAGAGTTCCAAAAATCATAGAATCATGATACGAGAAAATTTGTTAGATATTTTCATGACCATTATTTGATAAAGTATATAAATCTTTAAATAAAATGTTATGTGTGACTGTCAAGTATTTTGTCTTTGTTTGAAAATTGTAATGTCCAAAATTTTTTGGAAAATAAAAATACTTAACTATTATCAAAATATTGCATGTTAAAATATTTCACATACTCCGGAATTGTTATGTTCAAAAATTTTTGGCAAATAAAAAATACGTAACTATTATCAAAATTTTGCATTGGGAAAATATTTCACATACTCGGAGAATAAGATCCTACCAATACTTGGAAATGAAGATATTTCAAGTAAAAAAAGAGATTTATGACAGTAACAAAATGTTATAATACGCCAAACGGATAAAACGGTTAAAAGCTCATTAGAGCTTATGTTGACTCTGTTTGTATACTTTGCCGACTCTAAATAAAGCTTATTTATTATTATTTATTTATTTATTATTTATAGCGTTCAGATGAACCCCGATGCCTTTATACTATAGCATACTATATGGGTTTTACTCGTTTTGAAAGCCGTAAGGTGACATGCAGTTGTTTACATCGCTATCCTTCGTTTACGGTTAAACATTGCGTCATTGGCAAAATATTTTCATATATATATCTATACTAATACATCTAACTGGATGCTGCAAATAGAATGATGTATGCTGGTATATATTGAAAATACAACATAGAAATACTGGCTTACAAAACATCAAGCTCTGTTGACAATATAGGCAAGGACAAATGTACATTGAACGCTATTCGTCCACGTAGATAAAAATGTAAAACATAACTCCGGCCAATTCAAATATTTTATGTGTAGAAATAAACAATTTAACTAAGACTGATTTTGTAACAAAAGTATAGAGTCAATCATCATCAAAAGACCCCATGACACGAGAACACACAATGTTCTTAGGACAAAGTAATTTCCCTTAAGGTTTTCCAGTATTTTATTTTCACTGACATCAGAACAAAACGAGCCACATCATATCCGATCTAATTTTACCTAAACCAATGGTTTATCTGTTATTTTGATATCAATAACGGAATGTAGTTTATAGTACTTAAATACAATCCTACAATTGATCATCAATGAAAATAGTTGGTATTCGTATTAAACATTTTAAAGAACATTTTACTCCAAATTAGAGAAATTAAATGTATTGAAATAAACCCTAAGTTTTCATTTATTCAGATTTTTACAACATCTAATAGCACAAATGATTATGAAAACTGGCCATTTTATTATTTTAAGAACTTCAACAAAAGAATAAAAAAAAATTGAAAAGATACAGACCACCACCCCCGAAATTGTTTGAATTGACTATTAAATATCACAGTTATTAGACACTTAATGCATATGTTTTACAGTTTTGTCATGTTTCTGTTTTTCGTTGACAAAAAAAAAAAAAAAAAAAAAAAAAAAAAAAAAAAAAACAAAAACAAAAACAAAAAACAAAACAAAAAACTGAATTTTAGAACTATTGTGGGTTTGGAAACTATACTTTTAATGTTGAACTAATGTCCAAGAGAAAGGAACATATCAATTAACAATATTAACAATATTTAGCTTTACCAATGTCACTATACAAGATTCACACTTCGACAAGATATGTGTTCAGCGATGATAACATGCAAATGATTTGGTAACTTCAAAGTCCAAATACAAATTCGAAGAACCGATATAGCTATCGAAAATACATATTGATTACTTCTTTAAAAAGTTAATCCTGCGTGATAAATATATATGAAAAACATAAGATATTACACCATCAAGTATAATTTCAGTTTAAAAGTACATTTTACATTTTAGGAGTATAAAAATTTGATGTCCAGCGACAAAACGTGGATGTCGTACACACAAGTAAATTCTGTTTTAATTATATTTTATTGACATAAAGACATTTGATTCACTTAGTATCCCCCAAGTACCAACCAATACGATCAATTACCGATAAAACTATGTAACATGCTTCTTTATACAACGAAACTATTATTTTGTCTCACGATTGCGGAAGGAAGTTATTTGATCCCTGCCATAGTGATGGTGAGTGGTTAGTAACAGGTCTAAGTTAGTTAAGGTTCACGAGCAACAATAAGGGTGCTTTAAATATTGTAAGAATGATACAGAACACATGAATACAATAATACATAACAGCGACAACATGAAACATCGGTGCAACAGATCACACCAAACACCAACATACGAGTCATCTGACAAAATATAGGTGAAAAAAGAAAAACATATTGTCAAAATGACATGGTATATTCGCAACATAGTGCTGGGATTAAACCGGTTTTACGTGCGCAAATACCTGCCTTTGCATATCTAGACCATATACTAAATACTTCTTTAAAATAAAACTCATAATTACATGATACTTTTTTTGGAGGAATCGCGCATTTTTTTGTTTAGTGTTCTGTGTAATGTTTCGAATTGTTTTTACCAGAATGCTTTCTGTCTTTCGTCGTCTTAATAGTTTGTTATACCCTGTGGTTTCTTTTTCTTCAACACTGTTTTGATGAAAATTCTTATATAATACTTGCTTGCTCTTTTCTTCAAATATGGACAAATGATTAAAATTAACAAGATACAGATCATCCTCCACGGAATTGTTTTAATTACAAATTTAGATATCACATTTATCAAACACTATATGCAAACGTTTTGCAGTTTTGTCATGTTTGCTCTTTTTCGATTACATAAACGGAATTTTAGAACTATTATGGGTTTAGAGACAATACATTTAGTGTTGAACTAATGCCCAAAGGGAGGAACATATCAATTAACAGTATAAACAATATTAAGCGGTACCAATGTCACTACACAAGATTCCGAAAAGATATGTAATCAGTGATGCTAGAATGCATAATATTTTGTAACTTAAAAGTCCAAATACAAAATTCGAAGAACCGATATTACTATCGATAAAACATGTTAATTACTCCTAAAAAATTAGTCCCCTGTAATAAAAAGCTATGAAATACATAAGATATTAAACCACCATGTTTAATTACAGTTTAAAAGTGGATTTTACATTTTTGCAGTACAAATATTTCATGTCTAGTGACAAAACATAGATGTCGTACACACAAGTAAATCCTGTTTTTATTTTATACTTTATTGATATACAGACGTTTGATTCACTCGTTATCACCCAAGTATCAACCAATACGATCAATTACCGATAAAACTATGTAACACTTTACTTTATACAACACTAGATTCATCTTGTCTCTAGAGTGCAGAATGAAGTTATTCGATGCCCTGCCATAGTTATATTGTGTGGATAGTAATAGGACTATGTTAGGTAATGTTCACGAGAATAAAAAATATGCTTAAAATGTTGAAAGAATGATACAGAACACATGTATTCAAAAATACATAATAGCGACGTCTTGAATAAACAGATCACGCCAAACACCAACATCCGAGGCATCTGACAAAATATACGTTAAAAAGACAGAAACAACGAACACCACATAGTTAAGATGTCATGGTATAAGCACACAATAGTGCTGGGATCAATTAATCCAGTTTTACGTCTGCAAAAACCTCCGTATGGATATAAGAAGATGTGGTATGAGTATGCCCATAAGGCGAAGGTATTATAAGACCATTTTTGTTTTCCCTAAGAATACGAAAATTGAAAAAAGGATGTTCATAAGAAGTTAGTCTGTCAGCATTTAGAATTTTCAATGTTGTCTTGCATATTAGTATTAGGGTTTCGAACTTCCGGAATTTAGTACACAACTTATATAAACTGCCAAAATTGCCTAATTTTGAGAATTTGTCATTGATATTTATATATGCGCATCGGCTGTACCAAAGAAAATATTTTGCTTCAAGATGTATGTTTTTGAATAAAGCTGTTGCTCATTTTGTCCCAAACTATGTACTTAATGGTAAATTTAGGTTAAATTTCTTAATTTCAATATGTTCATGACATGACAGTGACTCAACAAGGGGCATGTGTTATGTTTATAAAAAAAGGGGGTTGTTATGATTGCCAATCAGACAATTATCCACAAGAGTTCAAATGACGAAGAAATAAGCAATTATAGATCTCCATATGGCCTTCAGCAACGTGAAAAGCACATACCGTATAGTCAGTTATAAAAGGCCAAACATGAAAAATATGAAAAAAACTAAGGGCCTATTTTATAACAACACAAGTTACGAAATATACCTGGTGTGTACAAAATACAGGTAACAGTTTGCTTAAGATGTTACAAATAATTCATTCATTCATAATATACATATCAAAG
Organism: Mytilus coruscus; assembly: GCA_017311375.1. Taxonomy (NCBI): domain Eukaryota; kingdom Metazoa; phylum Mollusca; class Bivalvia; order Mytilida; family Mytilidae; genus Mytilus; species Mytilus coruscus. The sequence continues at coordinate 4,952,179 of CM029597.1, read as the reverse complement.
TAAAAACAACACATGGGGGATATTCAAAACACATTGACGAATTTCATAGCAGTTTGCAAGAAATGCGTAATCAATGACAGTGTATTTTCCCTTTTTAAACTCATTTTTAATGACAAAAACACATACGATTAAGAGACCAACTGAAAGATTATGAACTCTTGTGTAATCAAATTCCAAATACAATAGAAAAAAAAAAATTGTTTGTACTATTGTTTGTATTTGTTTTCCTATATTATCATATCGTTTGTTGAATTTGTCGGATCTTTTTTGTATGTTCTTTATTGCATGTTCTTTATTGTATGTCCTTTATTTGTTCTTTATTGTATGTTCTTTACTGTATGTTCTTTATTGTATGCTCTTTATTGTATGTTCTTTATTGTATGTTTTTATTGTATGCTCTTTATTGTATGTTTTTATTGTATATTCTTTATTTATATGTTCTTTACTGAATGTTCTTTATTGTATGTGCTTTAGTGCATGTTCTTTATTGTATGTTCTTTATTGTATGTTCTTTATTGTATGCTCTTTATTGTATGCTCTTTATTGTATGTTCTTTTTGTTTGTTCTTTATTTGTTCTTTATTGTATTTTCTTTATTTGTTCTTTATTGTATGTTCTTTATTGTAGGTTTTTATTGTAGGTTCTTTATTGTATGTTCTTTATTGTAGGTTCTTTATTGTATGTGCTTTATTGTATGTTTTTATTGTATGTTTTATATTGTATGTTCTTTATTGTATATTTTTTTATTGTATGTTCTTTATTGTTTGTTCTTTATTGTATGTTCTTTATTGTATGTTCTTTATTGTTTCTGCTTGATTGTATGTTTGTTTTGTATTTTCTTTATTGTATGTTCTTTATTGTATGTTCTATATTTGTTCTTTATTGTTTCTTCTGTATTGTATATTCTTTATTGTTTGTTCCTTATTGTAGGTTTTTATTGTATGATCTTTATTGTATGTTCTTTATTGTATGTGCTTTATTGTATGTTTTTATTGTATGTTTTTCTTGTATATTCTTTATTGAATGCTTTTATTGTATATTCTTTGCTGTATTTTCTTTATTTGTTCTTTATTGTATGTTCTTTATTGTGTGTTTTATTGTATATTCGTTATTGTATGTTCTGTATTGTATGTTCTTTATTGTTTGTGCTTTATTGTATATTATTCATTGTATGTTCTTTATTGTTTGTTTCTTATTGCATGTTCTTTATTGTTTTTTTTTGTATGTTCTTTATTGTTTCTTCTTTATTGTATGTTCTTTATTGTATGTTCTTTATTGTATGTTCTTTTTGTATGTTCTTTATTGTATGCTCTTTATTGCATGTGCTTTATTGCATGTTCTTTATTGTATGCGCTTTATTGTATGTTCTTTATTGTATGTGCTTTATTGCATGTTCTTTATTGTATGTTCTTTATTGTATGTTCTTTTTTGTATGTTCTTTATTGTATGTTCTTTATTGTATGATCTTTTTTGTATGTACTTTATTGTATGTTCTTAATTGTATGTTCTAGCATCATGAATGAGTAGACCAAATGCGCATATGGCGTGCTTAATTATAAGCATGGTATCTTTGATGAGTGTTGTTTGTAATCCAGCCAAATATTCCGCCCTTTCAAAGTGTAGAAACTCGTCATTGGTTTTTCCTATGTCATTGTTCAAGGATTGTTGTTGCTTGCAATAATTTTGATGATAGAACATTGCTATTTTATGTTATATTTATTTACTACTATGTCAGCGTACGGCCTTCAACAATGAGAAAAAATCCACAAATAATTTGTTATTGATGGAAGACCATTGAAATATCTATATTTCTGTCCCGTTTTTGTGGAATGATAAAAGCAATTATTATAGTATGTGTGAACTTGACGAACATTTTCCTATGAGGCAATGACTCTCAATTATAAAAAGAAGATGAAACAAGGATCGTCATTGTTGAAGCCCATACGGTGACCTGTTGTTGATTGGTATTGTTCTGTGGTTGCTGATGGCATGGAAATAATACCAGACATCCTTATCTTTATATCGAAATAAACATCATGTCAAAAAGGAATAGACGGTAACATAAATGTAAAGTGAAAGATACGAAAAGACCAGCAATAGTAGAAAAAACCGGAACTTAAGCAATATTTACACCACTCATATTTTCCAAATAAATCACAACATACAACTAATTCTTATAATTTTGTTTGAAACCCGACGGATACGAGCTGACACGTATATAGTAAATATTACCGAAAAACATAAACATATTCAAGGAATAAATAAAATGGTTACAGGCATTTAATTTAAGTTATATTTGTCATATAAATAAAACACTCGTACACCGATACTCGTTAATTTAATTAATAAACTAATCAGAAATGACAGGATTAAACTCGAATCAAAAAAGTTAAAAGACCAAATTAAGTACGAAGTTTAAATTCAAGTCTTAACTGGATGCTGCAAATAGAATGATGTATGCTTGTATATATTGAAAATACAACATAGAAATACCAATTTATAAAACTTCAAGCTTGGTTGACAATATAGACAAGGAAAAATGTACATTGAACGCTATGCATCCACTTAGATAGAAATGTAAAACATAACTCCGGTCAATTAAAAATTTCAATATCAGAAAATAAAGCCATGTAATAAATTCCTGACACGCTCGTCAAGTAAACAGGCATGTGTGATCGTATAAGTTGTGTATAACAATTTAGTTCAAAACTTCAATAAACTGCGAAAATTGCCTAAGTTTGAGATTTTGTCATAACTATTTATATATGCGCATCGGCTTTACCAAAAAAAAAAAAAAAAAAAAAAAAAAAAAATTGCTTCAAGATGTATGTTTTTTTTATAAGGCTGTTACTCATATATATTTTGTCCATAACTATGTATTTATTGGTAATTTTAGGTCAAATTCGTCAATTTTTCAAAATGTTCATGAAATCACAGTGACCCAACAAGGGGCATGTGTTATGTTTATGAAAATAAGGAGGTGTGGTAAGATTGCCAATAAGACAATTATCCACAAGAGTTTAATGACGAAGAAATAAGCAATTATTGATCACTCCTTAGAAAAATCATTCTCGGTAATACATAGCTATGAAATACATAAAAGATTACACCATAAAGTATAATTACAGTCTAAAAGTGCATTGTACATTTTTGCAGTACTTAACAGTAAATCTTAAAATACATATTGACAAGGCCTAGATATTTTTACCTTTTAATTGCGTAAAAAAATGTTTTTATCAGTCCTTAAATATATTAGATTTTATCCGTGTACAGTGAATCTAAATTTTTTTTTTTAGTTATTTGTGGAAAACTTTTAGTGCATACTATATAATAACTAAACCATAAAAATCAGTTGAAATGAGCTTGATTAATCAGATCGATACAACGTACAAAACAACTATCAAAAGCGCTAAAGATTTATAGTACTGATTTGAAAATACTGTAATTTACTGAAACTAGTTCAAAGCCATTAACAACTAGAAAAAATCATGTATCCAAGGCTAAACATCAATCAGTAAATAAACTATGGATTTAGTGAAAAGAGGTCATAAGACGTGAACTTACATTTTTATTGATTGTTCTTTTAAAATAGGGATAAGTTATGCTCCAAAATTTTGCATATGATATAAGAATCAACATTTCTGGCATTGGACATTCATGATAAGACTTCATCGAGAAAGAAACAATTGCAAGTTTAGCCAATGTAGTTATTGTTATATGAAATGATTTGATCAAGAAAAAAAATAAAAGTTATGTATTACTGTTAAGAGTTACTCCACAATGTCAATTGTATGAGCGTCTTATTCAAATATTTCGATATTTGCTGGTAAACGTTTGAAGAAGAGTAAAGTATTTCAATTAGTTACTGTCGACCATTCTGTTTTTTGAAATGTTAAAAAATTTTCAACTGAATGCAATTCATATCAAATTTAATAATTATTTACTTGGTAATCATACCACATCTATTTATTTTTATAACATAAAAACCGCACACCATAACTTTATAAAGGCTTAGATACATATGATATACTTGACAAATCGATGGATTTCATTCATTTTTCCCAAGCAAGATAATATCCGTTCATGATCTTAGAACATAATCATATCCTTTACTACTAAATATATATTTCATTGACGTAAAAACAATTCGAATTATCTCATATCCGAACACTTTATATGTATTGCAGTCATATCAGTTTCCGTTTTCCGTATTTGTTATTTATAGTTTTCAATAAGATGTGGCCTACAGCTAATCTATAGCAATGCGACCGTTACATTTGTTTGATAGGTAAACCGTGTGATAGTATTCACTTTATCAATTAAAGCCAATTAAATCATGCAACAGTTGACAAAAGAATGCAGTATCATTTTGATCGATTTGTCTCTAAAATTACAATAATAAACACTTATAATTATGCAGCTTTTGTAGAAAGCATTCTTTGTCACAATTCCAATTAACGCGTGTGGTCTTCAATATTAACACGATGTCAAGTCGACAAAATGATACCGAAAGCAGGAACGCCTGACTTACAAAATTACACATCAACCACCGATACCTGACTCCTCCAAAAAAAAAAAAAAAAAGAAAAGAGAGATGCACAAACGAAGACCAAAAACAACGCACAACAGATGATCCAGATTGAAGAGAACAATCAAAACCGTAAATCGAAGGGAGAACAATAAATACCACGAGATAAAATGAATAGCAAATATAGACAAAACAACCCACAAAGTATTCAAAGAAAACGAATTATTTAGTACGAACAATTATAAGCTTTAAATCGCCCAAAATCTGGACAAATTTTGAATATATTTTATCAAAGATCTGCTATCAACACCAAAATTCATAAATCACAAACACTAGGTTTCTGATTTCTACTAATGCAACAATCTTCCATTAAATCTTAAATAATGAAATAACCAAAGGTACATTCAAAAAAGTTCATTAAGATCTTTTATAAGAAAACGTACCTATGTACTTTATAGTTGACTGTTTACATCACAGGATTATTATTACAGTTTGGTTAATGCACTACAGAAATCGTTTACCGATGACGTAAAATATCTATAGTGCCATAAGTAAACAATTTCAATGCTTTTATGGTTCAAACTGAAAATAGATTTAGGTTTATTTACATTTGTTTTTTTATCAGTTGTAATTCTATAATTTATTACTTCTAGATGAAACACATCCTAACTAAACTTTCATACAATACATTGCCTGCGCAGTTTCAGACAACGATTCAAGTAAATCGTTTCTATACCAAAATATTTTAGTAGAACAGATGACCCGTTCTCTTTGTGTACTTTTTAAAATGTTATCAGATATAAAACGAGCTAGATGAAAGATAGTATAACTGTATTCTCCAGAAAATAACCTCGTCGAAAATCCTATAATTCCTTTTATTTTTTTATAAAACTTTCAGGGATGTTGAGAAATATATCGTCCAAACCAGAGCTTGATGAAAGACCAATAGTAATTTTTAATATTTAATTATTGCCTTTTGGAGGACCTTGGTTGTTCAATTTGGTCCTTTAGTGTCTATATTGTTCTGAAACGAGTTTTACTTTTTGGTTTTGAGCTAGGTTGAACGATTGTTTGCTTGTTGGTACTAATTTTTCCGCATATAATGCTGATTATGACAAATAATGTTTTAAGAAATACTCGTGGTCAAGTTATTTGGTTATTCAAACGTCCTAAGGCGAGCGTTGAAGATCTGATTTAAATATCGACATGTTATTTATTGCTTCTTAATAAACACGTTATAAACAGCTATGAAATACCGAACTAGTGACACCATCAAGTAGATTTAAGTTAAAAGTGCATTTTTCGTTTTGCAAATATTTCTTGTCCAGTGACAACACATGCATGTTTAACACCTAACAAAAAATCTGTTTTTAAGACGTATATTTCAATCGTTATCCCCAATCATCAACCATTACGATCAATTATTGACCGAACTATGAATCACTTAACATAAACAATAATACACGTATCTTGTTACACAATTGCGGAAGGAAATTGTTTGATATACGGCCATATTGATGATGAGTGTGTTGTAATAGGTCTACGCTAGATAAGGTTCACCAGCAACACGAGGGGTGCTGTTAATAGTGTAAGAAAAATACCATTCCAGAACACATGAATTCAGTAATACATAAAACTATAACATGAATTATTGGTGCAACAGAGACCACACAACAGACCACATCGAACACCTGAGTCATTAAACAAATTAAATCTTCAAACAAAGAGACACAATACCGAGCACCAGTCAAAATGACAGGCACAACAATTGCTGGGATAAAGCCATATTTCGTGTTGCCCAGTCTTTAGTTTACTATTTTGTATATAGTGTACTGTTGTTTGTCTTTTGGTCTTTATTTTTCTTTTTTTTTGCCATGGCGTTGTCAGTTATTTTCGACTCATGAGTGTCCCTTTGGTATGTTTTAACCCTTTTACGAGTGCAAAAACCTCCCCTTGGCATATTTTGACCTTATAAGTCGTGACGTAGACCACACAATAACATGAAGAGGTTTTTTGTTTTGTAGAGTTCGCGCTGCTTTATTGATAGTGTTCTGCGTACTGTTTCGATAATGTTTTTATCAGAATGTACGTGCTTTGTCTTAATAAATTTTGATTGCCCCATGGTATCTTTTTATTCATTATGGCTATGAAAAAAATAATGATTTTTGTTATTTGTTTGTACTGTTTCTTCAAAATATATCTCCTATTTCCAATGAAAAAGAACTGACATATGTTTTTGCTGAATACGATATTCCCAGGCTTGATTTCCTTGATAGAGGATTGCTGCTCACAAGGAAGCTATTAAACCAAGAGTTCCAAATGGTGAAGTTGAAGTCATCCCTTCGTAAATTTTACGGACGCCATCACGAGTTGGTTGACCGTTATGGAATAACCGTTTCACAGATGATATCGGATATGTTCCTTATGTCGTAACTACAATACCCTCCCTTTTCACGAATGTGACTTACCGAATTAGACTAATTACCGGATTTGTAATAACATAAGCAACACGACGGGTGCCACATGTGGAGCAGGATCTGCTTACCCTTCCGGAGCACCTGAGATCACCCCCAGTTTTTTAAGGGGTTCGTGTTGCTTAGTCTTTGGTTTTCTATGTTGTGTCATCTGTACTATTATTTGTCTGTTTGTCTTTTATTTTTGGCCATGGCGTTGTCAGTTTGTTTTCGATCTATGAGTTTGACTGTCCCTCTGGTATCTTTCGTCCCTCTTTTCCAACATTAACGGTACCAATTTTTCTGCACACGATGCGGATTTCGACTATTAATGTCTCTTCATTGATGTCCGAGGCCAAAATAATTGAAATTTCAAAACTTATTCAAAAATTTAACAGGTGATAAAACCAAAAAGGACAAAAAGTTTAGCAAAAGCCAGGCAAGGAATCAGGGCTGAGGGATAGTTGTACTCCAAAGCTTATTCAAGGAAAAATTGCTGGCTCCTTCGTCTAACAGAGGAAGATTTACAATGAATAAGATGATATCCTTTCAATTGTTATTTACACATGATGAATCGATTTACAAGTGCTCTAAACTTTGAATATGAACATGATATTCATTTTTCCACTAAAACCATGTTTATGACTTTCCTTCATTTAAACCTTTTAATATTAGTTAATTATTTCAATTGGTTATTAAAGATCTGACTAAATCTCAATTTCAAGCACAGCAGGTGTAAATTAAATGTTAAATTTCTATGTTTGAAACTCTATCTAATTCACATTATTTGTTATCACTGAATCATTTATAGACAAAATTACATAAAAAAATCACAATATGAACAGTCTCCGTAATATATGTTATTAAACGAAAGTAGGTACCAACAGAGCATGGGGAAACAATGATCGGGTGTCAAAGGGGGACAGACACAAGTTAAAGAAATGAGACTAAAACGTAAAACAACATACAAAATAAAAACCAAGAATATATAGAAAACTGGTCAGTGATAATTAAACATACCGGGATTAAAATTGAGTACGGAAGATGTGTATAAATCATACTCATGAGTGGCACATGAATTAAATCAGTTGGAAGACCAGATCTACAATGAACTTTAAGCATTTAAAAGTAAAAAATAATCAACACAATACTTTACAAATTTTATGTGTCCGAAGTGCATTTCTGCAATTAATTTTATCAGTGACACTCAAAGCCGAATTTTTGAAAGCCAAGGATGTATAAGAACCGAAACAGTAAAGAGGTTAAATTTCAAAAAGATGTTTAAAATCTCGATAAAGCTATATTTGACTGTCAACCCCCCCTTTACTGTTTTGAGTGATTTTAACGTTTTGTTAAGCGTAAATTTACAAAACATTACCGTATCAATGATGTTTCAAGCCAACATAGAGTAATTAACCACCAGACTAATGATACCTTTAGAGGGAAGAAATGTAGTCGTTGCAAAAAACTCATTACAAATACAATGCAGTTTGTGCACCCAAGGTGACAAAAGAGAAATATTTCATTATCAAGGGTATGTGACCTCTATGTTTCATCTCGTAGAGACATAACTTGGGAATGTTACCAGTAAACATACATATTCATAGCGATAAAATTGAAATCTCTGGAAATCCTTAAGTCAAGGTAGGGGTAGTATAGAATTTTAATGGAAGTTTAAACTCTTAGAAGTTCGGGGCATATAAACGTTGAAAATATATCGACAGCCCTATATTTTGACCTTTGAAAAAATAGTAGTGCATATGGACTTTCCATTCTAGGATATAACTTTCTTCAAAACTTCATAGTAAAAGTGGTACAGTTTTAGCCGTGAAAGGAGTTCCTATGAAGAAATTGCATTGTTGATATTTACAGAAATGCAACCTATAATCGTTTGAATTGACTACCTTTTTGGACAAGGACTCAACTCAGTTATGAATGAAAAATGACTTTCAATTTATCCTTGAATATGATCAATTGTACCTTTTTATTATAAATAGCTTTTATTATATGACTTCAAATGATAAGTTACTCAATGCTGTCTACCTTGCATTGTGGATTTTTGGAAAACTTCATTCTGGTCGATTTCAGAAACTACGTTTGAGCCAAAAAATCGCTCTTTATGAACCAAAATAATTTCTTTAAACTTTTGAGTACTATATTTTCTTTAATCTTACTTAAAATATCAGTATTAATGAGATTAAATGTTCTAAAAATAAATGATTTTATAATCAAGGCTGTCAACGAAAGTTAATAAGTTAAAACAAAAATATGATATAGATTGAATTTTAATGAATTGTTTACTGGTTTGAACTTGAAAAGTAACTATACATAGCTAAAGTTTGATAAATAATGAGTGGCTATTATGACACATGAGCGCATTTTGATCATACTGAAGGATTTTGTTGCTAAAAACCATTTAAAAGAATTATTTACCGCTGTTTATCAAATTGCTACCCATGTTTAGATCTTAAATTGGATTTCTGTTTGATTTTAGAAGTTTGGCAAAAGACATTAAGATGTGGTATGATTGTCAACGAGACAAGTCTCCACCGGTTACCAATTGACAAATACAAACGAAGGCAAACAGCAACGCACAGAAGACGATCCAGATGGCTTTACTAGGTACAGGCACAACATTTGGTGAGGTTAAAATTAAAGGGAATTATCAAAACTGTAAATAAAAGGAAAACTATACAAAAAAAAAAAAAAAAAAAAAACGTATAGAAAGAACTCCAGACACCCATTGCTAGGTTCCTGTTTTGGACCATAAATTAACATGTGGCAAGATTCAACTAACTCAACCCTCCGCCTTTAAATGTCTATCATTGAAATAACAAATGGTAGATAGAAGAAAATACAATATGATCTTTGCCAGAAGGAGTACGTATGCACTTTTTAGTTGATCGTTTACATCACAGTGTTATTATAAGTGTTTGGTTTATGCCATACACAAATCGTTCACTGTTGACGTAAAGCATTTTTATTTATAGTACAATAAACAAACAATTTCAATGCATTTATGGTTCAAACTGAAAATAATTTTAGCTTGAATTAACATTTGGATTGTTTTGCAGTTTTGATTATACAATTTATTACTTCTAGATGAAACACATCGTTACAAAACTGTCATACGTTTTATTTTCTGGGATGTTTACGTCTTTACGAGAGACACTCTAAATCGTTAAAATACACCAGAATGTCTTTGAAGACCAGATGACCTTTTCGCTTTGTATACTTTTGAATACTAATGTTATCAGATATAAAACGAGCTCAATAGAAGATAGTAAAAACGTACTGTCCAGATAAAATAACTTCGTCGAAAATAATACACTTCATTTTATTCTCAATAAGTTTGTCAGGGATATAAAAAAAAAGATATCTTCCAATCCGGGGTTTAGATATTAGACCAATATTAGTTTTTATACTTAATTTTGACTTTTGGCGAACTTGGTTGTTCAGTTGGTACCTGCATTTCTTCAATGCTCTCAAACGGTTTTTAACTTTCCCATTTACGTGTTGCACTAATGTCCAAAATATTGAAGAATATCATGGGATAGTTATAACAACATTACACGGTATCAATTTTTCTGCATATATAGATATAGGAAGATGTGGTGTGAGTGCCAATGAGACAACTCTCCATCCAAATAACAATTTATAAAAGTAAACCATTATAGGTCAATGTATGGCCTTCAACACGGAGCCTTGGCTCACACCGAACAACAAGCTATAAAGGGCCCCAAAAGTACTAGTGTAAAACCATTCAAACGGTAAAACCAACGGTCTAGTATATATAAAAAACGAGAAACGAGAAACACGTATAAATTACATAAACAAACGACAACTACTGTACATCAGATTCCTGACTTAGGACAGGTGCAAACATTTGCAGCGGGATTAAACGTTTTAATGGTACCAAACCTTCTCCTTTTTCTGAAACAATAGTATAACATCACAACATAGAAAACACACGATAAAACATCAATTGGAAGGCTTAACTCAATCAAAACGTAAATTAACACACTATGAACGAATAAATTCGATCTGTGATACCTGAAAGTAAATACATAGTTAATAAAATATTAGGGACAAACATTCAAGGCCAAAAAGCAAACAAACAAGTCCAAATAAAGCCATGGCAAAACACTACCGCGAAATATTAAACCCTTAGAAAATAAACACTTTTGAAAAACCGGTTTTCATAATATATACAGGTAAATGAAAAATAACTTTGTCGTTTTAGGTATACTTTTCTGTCTATATAAAATCTTCCAATAATTAGGAATACCAAGAAAGGTCTGTCATATAAATACCTAATTTAACACTAGATACATAAGGGTAAATATCAACAATAAAACTTCCTGTACAGATTAAAGGAGAATAATCTAGATGTTCTCATTACGAAAAATAATGTTTTTAGTAATGCTCGAGGTCAACATATTTGGCAATTCACAAACGTTGAAGAGAAGATACAACTAACGACATTCCTAAATCTTACCCCTAAATAAATACGTAATAAATAGCTGTGTAATATCATACAGATTGCAAGATCAAGTAGATTAAAGTTTAAAGTACATTTTTCACTTTTGAAGTGCAAATATTTCGTGTCCAGTGACAAACATGCATGTCTTACAAAGAACAAAATCCTGTTTTTATCTATAGTTAAATGACGATATAAAGATGTTTCATGTAATCATTATCCCCCAAATATCAATCAATACGATCAATTATTAACAAAGCTATGCAACACTTACTCAATACTCGTATCTTATTACACAACTGCGGAAGGAAGTTTTTTAATATACGGCAATAGTTATGATTAGTGTTTAGTTGTCTTTCTTTCTTCGTCTTAATATGTTTGATTGCCACTCTTCTTATGTAGTATTGTTTTAAAAAGTATTTGTTCATGTTATTTGCTTGTACCTTTTTATCAAAATAAAACTCTTATTTTTTAAGTTAAAGAAGTGAAATCAATTTTATCTGTCTGTTTCAAAAGGGAATAGATGCGCTCCAAAATTGTGATATGTCAAAGGAATCAATATTTCTGGCATTGGACATCCATGGTAACACTTCATCGAGGAGATATCTTTGCACAGTAAGATGTTGATAAATCATAGATTAGAATGGCATCTTAATCAAGGAAAAATTGGTTGGTCTTTTAAGTGCAACTATGCTGTTAAATTAGAGGGAAATTTATTGTGAATAAGATAATTCTCTTTGAAGAAATTGGTTAATTTACACGATGACCAGATTTACAGGATGTGCCACAATCTTTGAATATAAATATAATATTCATCTTACTACTATAAAGTCAAGTTTCTAATCGTACTTCATTAAAATTTAACATAATTATTTAAACTGGTAATTACAGATCTGGCTTAATCTCAACTTCAAGCACAGCAGGAATAAATTTAAATTCAATCCTATGTGCATACTCTATCAAATTCACATTATTTCTCATTTATTAATCATTTCTAGAAAAAAAAAAAGAAATCACCATGTGGGCAGTCCCTCTAGTAAATGCTATTAAACGACAGTATGTACAAAGAGGGCATGGGGTACGATGATCGTGCGTCAAAGCAGGACAGACCCAAGTTTTATAGAAAAAAGACGAAAACGAGTAAACAACAGACGAAAAATTGAATGAAAAGAAAACTGGAAAACACACATTCTAAAACATGTCACGAGTAAACTGAGTTCTCTTCAAACTTACCGAAATTATAATTGAGTACACAAGATCAAATTATTTGAAAGGCCAGATCGTTCATGAACTTGAAGCATTTAGAAAGAAAATAGCAAATAGGGTATCTTTGTTTGTCGATATCCCTTACCGTTTTGAATGATTTTAACGTTTTGTTAACAGTTAACTTACAGAATATTACCGTATAAAAGATGGTACATGCCAACATAAAGGCAATAACTACTAACTGATGATTCCGTTAAAGCTAGAGAACAAACGTTGTCCTTGCAAAAACTGACAAAAGATACCATGCATTATGTGCTTTCAACATCAGGGGTATGTGACTATTCATTATCGCCACAATAACCCACCAATACCATAGAATATAAAATATGTAATACTTAAACGATTGCAACTGGTTTAACTGGTTTTCCCCTTTTTGAATTTGTCTTGGAGTTCAGAATTTGTGTTATACTTTTGGCCCTAGCAATACAAGATGAAAATCGTGCATCATTTGAATAAAATAAAAAATGTCTTGTATTTGCTATATAGTCGAAACTTGTAATCGTTTGAATTCACTACGTTTTGGAAACAAACTAAATTGAGTTATTATTGAAAAATAGACTTTCGATTACTCTTTTATATAGGAGCAATAGTATCATTTTTTAAATATAGCCTTCATTATTTAAATTCAAATAATAGAATTTACCCAATGGTGTCATACTTTGCAATGTTGAATTATCAAGAGAATTTTCATTTTGGTCGATTTCAGAAACTACGTTTGAGCCACAAATCACGAAACATTTACTTTAAACATTTGAGTCCATTTTTTTTTGTTAATCTGAAATATCCGTATAAATGAGATTAAAATAGCTTGTATATATTCTAACATTATAATTTTTTATAATTATGGCTGTCTTCGAAAATTTATCAATTAAACAGATATGATTTAGATTGAATTTTAATGAATTTTATACTGTTTTTAACTTGAAAGTAACTATAAATAGCTGACGTTTGATACATAATGAATGGCTATTATGAGAAAGCGTGTTCAGGAATTATATGAAAGGATTTTGATTTGAAGAAATTATTCATCGCTGGTTGCCAAATGGCTTTCCATGTTTAGCTAATAAATTGATATTTTTTTTATATAACAAAATTAGAAAAAAAGACGTCAACTCCATTCACTTTTATCTTTTAAGTTTGATAATAAGGAAAGGAATTATGATCGCCGTTGTACTTTGTTATTTAATAATAGCGAAGATATTAATATTTCATAATTAAATTAAATACTAACCGTTCAATAACGAACGATATAATTACAAAGGAACCCGATATAGTTATTTTAGATGTAATTTTATACAGAAAAAAAAATAGTTTTTTTGTAAAGTTCTATACCTACTCGATGTCAATGGTATGAAACCCTACAAATGTTTAAATAACATGAAACAAAGTTAAACAATAACACTAATGGGTAAGTTTTTTCAACTATGGATGAAAGCTAAGAATTTTATATTGGTACTGTAGATTTTCTTAAATAATTAAAAATTATAAAGTGAATAAAATTATAAGCAAACAAAATTTGCAATCATTATTTTCATTATCAAAACAGTACTTAAAAACTTTACAAAGGCTTACGTAGATACATATCATATACTTGACAAATCGATTAATTTCATTCATTTTTCCACACCAGATAATATCCGTTCATGATCTTAAAACAAAATCATTTCCTTTACAACTAAATATAAATATTATTGACATAAAGATAATCTGAATTGTCTAATATCCGACGAATGCAATTGACTTTATCGTAGTGATTTCAGCTTCCCTTTTCCGCATATGTTATTATGTGTCCAATAAGACATGGCTTACGAAGTATCTACATCTATGTTACTGTTTTATGTGTTTGCTAGGGGAACCATGTACTAGTTTCCTCCCTTGAAATTTGTAGCCAATCATATGTAATAGGTGACACATTGTTGCAGTATCAGTTAGATCGATATATTTATATTATTACAATAACTAAAAAAAAAAAAAAAAATAGATCACAAGAAAAAATGCATTAAGATAACCGGTGCAGAGATCATATCCGTTCCGTTCCATACTACGCAATACATCACTCATGTTGAGTGGAGTATTTCGAAGCACGTACGGAACAGATGTGAACTCTATGCCGGAGATTGCAACGAAAGATACTTACCTAAACAGATCAGCTGAAATAAATATGCAGCAATTTGGTAATGTTTTCTAGCAGGAGACACTTTCCCTGCCGACGCATCCGGTTTCGTTCTGTGCTCCATCAGTGTTCGTTTTTACTTTGATTTGTATCTTCTAAATAAAGTTATTAAATTTGAGCATCGATACGCTTTTGATGCCTAGACTTTGTAAATGCTTCATGTGCAAAAAACACAATGCTAGACTCGACTGCAACACAATGACCACCAGAAACCCGACGGAAGATAAAATCACTTCACAAAACACAATACAGAAGAAGTAAGAATTGTGAAAAAACTCATGTCGTTAAATAGACTTACGACGGTGAAGCTTGTTAACCTGACTTTCGACAACGAAGCTTTTTAACTTGACATCCGACAGTGAAGATTTTTACCACTTTATCTTTCAAAATAGAGTCGAAAGATACCGAGGGATGTCAAAACACATATATCGAAAAAAAACCGTCAACGCTATGAAAAAAAGATATAATGACGAAGAGACAACCAAGTCCACAAAACAGAGAAAAGAGAAGTTTAACAATCCAAAGTTTTGTACAAACAGTCGCAGGACACATTGAGAATAGTAAAGATGAATCTCAATATAAAAATAAACATCCTGTACTTATACTTTGCTAAATCTTTCGTTGTCATTTGGATTGTTTGTTGGTTGTTTTGTTATTTGTTTTTCATTCATTGCATGGTCGTGATAGGTCTGACTTTGATTTTCAGCTTCAACCTCACCACATTTTGTACTTCTGTCAAGTCCAGCTACCTGGATTATCTTTTTAACGTTGCTGTTTTTTCGTTTGTTCTTTGTTTTCGGTGGAGTCTAGAATCGATGGTTGATGTGGTCTTGGATGACTGAGTCTAACGTTTGATTTTGTTAGTTTTTATGGATTTTCTATTTTGAATTTTGCCTTGGAGTTTGAAATTTTTGTTAATACGTTTTTGCCTCACTTCGACTAATGTTTTGTTTTACCCTTAATTAACACTATTTTCTATAATTTGAATATTATTGTGCCCTCAAGCTCTTCCCCCGCCCCAATATTTGCAATTCTTTATTTATCGACACATACAACCATGGGCTTACTTAATGCATTTATTTAAAACAAATATTTATACAGTAGGAAATTTGTATGGGTTACAAGCTTTATTTATTTATCACAAGAATTTTTCTTTTGGTAGCAATTTTCTCTCACATCGTGAAGCATATTATAAGTATGATATCCCATTACATTTTGTAAAAGTGTTAAGCAATGTTTTTTTACAGTACTTTGTTGAAGGTATAAATAGCAGGATTGCAAATCTGGGAAAAATACAAGCAAGTTCAACACAAGGAAAGCTGCCTCCCAAAAACCATAAGGAGATGAAATTTGTGTACATTTGTGAGCATTGGTATGGCTGATATAACAAGTTTCATACAGTACAATGACAAAAGAAATAGACGAAAAGACAATATACAGATCACAAACAGATAACCAAAGATTGAGCAATGAAAATTCTAACCAAAAACTTGTTATATACAGCGGAGGAGTAGGCAATTCATGTTCCCCTAAAGGAAACCATCGTAATAAAATATTAATTTCCGATAATAATTGCGTCACCGCATGGATTGAGTTTTTCAATTGCAATATTGTTTTCGTCAAGTAATATCCTTAAAATAGTTACAGCTCCATACAAATACTTAAAATGCTCAAATATATTACAATCTTTCGGCAGTTTACAGAACAAAATACTTATTTAACCTCACTTGTTTGCAAAATATATCAGCACTATCTTTTCACGCGCATGACTTTTCTCAAAAATGCGATTGTATTCTGTAAAAGTTTAAGGATTTTCTTAAATACATTATGTTTATTGTTATTAGGCACTATTCATGACCGACTTGTATTACTCCCATTTTAAAAAGATAAAACAAATACATTACAGCGGAAACAATTTTGTATCTTTTATATATTTTTAAACCAAACGTCGTGAAGTGTGCAAGAAATCTATTTATTCCAACATTGTTTGTCAACTTTCTTTATAATAATTATGGTTTGTAAAAACAGATCTGTGATATACATTTACACATTTGTTTACTGTTCCACCTTTTTGAATATCATTAACAAAATAAGGATATGTGGTATGATTGCCAAATGAAATAACTATCCACCAGAGTCCAAATGACGCATTTTCTGTTTGAGTGAAAACTTTTAATGATTCTTTTGCAACAACCATCCCTATTTTTAGAATAATCTGTTGAAAATCCAAGATCCGTCATGATTCAGTAATTGACTATAAAAAGTAGATTGTGAATATTTTAAAGAATAGGATCGAATGATTAATGCCATTTAGATTTTATTAGAAAGAGACAACTTCCACCAGAGACTATATGAAGTAGAATTCAAAACTTCTGAGTTAACTTTTTGCTATCTTAAGCCTCTCTATTTTAGTATTATGACTGTTAGTAAGTATAATACTTGTATGTGCTGTATTGATTAATAAAAGGAATGTGTAATGTTCAGTACCTACACTAGGTCAGGAGTCGGGAAGTATATCAATCGTTTTCATTTTCCTAAAAGTTGTCAGTGTATATAAATACAATGTTGACTTTTGAAAATGCACCATATTGATAACATGTTCGTATGTTTTGTAAAAAATAATCATGGTAGTTCAAGAAGTAAGATTATCTTCAAAGTAATAGTTTAAGAGAATAAGATAACGTAAACTGAGAAACGATTCGGACGCAAGAGGTTGTTAGAGTGTTTTTTTTCACTTTATATTTGTATTGTTGAAGACCCTACATCAACTGTCAAGATGAAGAACAGGAATAAAAGCCCTGTTCATTGATAATTTTCTATGTTTTCTATGTATTGTGTGCGATTTTGTCCCATGTACATTTACTCCATATCCTTTCATTTTCTATACAATGTATTTTGCTTAGTTTTTACTTTAAGAGAAACTTTTTTCCTGATGTCTTCGTTAGATTTATTTGTGTTTGTTTGAAATTTATCAGTTTAGTCAGTTGTGTTGTATGTCTGTGATAGAAATGAGAATGGAAACGGGGAATGTGTCAAAGAGACAACCGATGTATTGAGCAGAAAACAGGTCAAGGCCACCAATGGGTGTGTTGCATAAACAAAGACACAGCAATAGGCACAGTAAAACTAAGTTTACAAGAAGTCCGTGTCCCATGTTAGAAAAGGTTACAAAAGAAACTAAGCAAAATGACAATGATCAACATAAATTAACAAAGGACAAGTAGCATTTAACTGACATGCTAGCTCTAGACTTCCATTAAACTGATCGAAATATTATGGCTTCATCATATGAAAATCAAGCCCAATCCCTCCCGTTAGGGGTTTAGTATCATGCCATTATATAAATTACACACAGCTGAGAGGGTGATAGAGCAGATTGTTACCCCGAGAAAACATTGTCATCTGAGGCGAAGCCAAGGTTGACAATGTCTTTTCGAGGGATAACAATCTGCTCTATCACCCTCTCAGATATGTGTTATTTAATTTATTATACTGAATGTTCTGTTATTACTGTCTGTTAAATTTCAAATTCAATAATTTAATAAACTATGTCGACTTGTGCATAACAATCATCCGTATTTATTAAAGCGTCTTTGTGAAGGGTAATAGAGTATTTGCCATGGGATAGAGTAAATTGTCTCCCTCATATTAACCAATCAAAATCTAGCATTTTGACATGAAGTATAATAACATAAATTAATCGATAAGAACATAACCCGTATCATGCCAATGACTGGTTCTAGAATAAATGTTTTTATTTCGATGCAAAGACCGTATGAGTGAATCAATACTCCGATGTATGTTTACACAGTTTTGGATGCTGGACCCCAATAATTGCCACATTAACACATCATGTCTGTTTGGGTTGCTCATTAAATTATGTCAATATAACGGAACTTTAAAAATTGGCATACAAGTGGGAGGTTTAGCTCGCAATTAAACTAGGTTGATCCCACCATTTTCTTCGGAAAATGCCTGTGCCAAGTCAGTAATATGACAGTTGTTTTCCACTCGTTTTAGTCCGTAAAAACAATATCTAAAGATCTAATTACAGTGTTGAATTTGTGACCTTTTAAAATAAGTTCATTTAAATGGTCGATTTTTTTAACCGGATCGTATCTATTCATCTCTGTAAATATTAGGATGTGCTATCCCGTTTGAAATAAGCTTCCAAACCAATTCGTTGTATCAATTGAAGAATTTAGTAAAGGTTTTAAGTAATTTGTGTTAACAAAATGTCTGACTCAATTATTCACCAGTAATACATAGATAACTTTCATTGAAATGCAAACGTCACTACAGATAGGGGCAAAGCGAACGAGTTGTGATATATAAACACCAATAGATAGTGCCAAAGGAACATCACTGTCCAATAAAAAAACAAAAATTAACACCAAGAAAAGAAAAATCGTCCCTTTTGTCGTAAATTTTTGTGTAGAGTTTCCAGTGTAAAACTGTAATTTCTAAATCTAGGAAATGACAGTTATTACAGTTTATATTTGATGTACTTAAAGTAATTTCCTTTGGGTAAATTTCGGCAGTATATTTAGAAGATTCTTGATTATTTAACGAAACATAATCATTAAGATAAGTGTTGTTGAATTTATCATTAAATGCAATTTAGACGGGTTTTTACTGAGTTTGGTTAAGACTGTGTTCATAACAGTACAAGAAAAAATCTGTAATAAATAACACAAGAGGATTAAAAAAAAAAAAAAAAAAAAAAAAAAAAAAAAAACCACACCACTTCAAACTGTGTTATCCACTTTGTTTATGTAAAGAAATTGTAAATGTTAAATAAAGGGAACAGTAGTTTACCGCTGTTCAATAGTCATAAATCGATGAAACAAAAAACAAATCCGGGTAACAAACTAAAACTGAGGGAAACACATCAACTATAAGAGGAAAACCAAGGAACAACAGAAACACTGAACGACAACAAAAGCAAACGCCAACATATATCTTTATCTTTAACGGGAAGCTTATTACCAAAATTTATGATAAAAGAGATGATTTTTCATTTCCTATTGTTAATTATCCATTTTTAGATGGTGACGTTCCCTTGTCGGCATCTTATGGTGTTTATATATCTCAACTTGTTCGATTCGCTCGTGTATGTAACAACGTATTTGATTTCAACGAAAGAAATCTCTGTATTACTGAAAAATTATTACACCAGGGTTTTCGATATCACAAACTAGTCAAAAGATTTACTAAATTTTATCATCGGTACAAGGACATCATTCGTAAATATAAATCAACATGCAGACATCTTATACGTTCAGGTATTTCACATCCAATATTTTATGGTAATATTCTTTACAAAGCACAAAAATGTCGGCATTCACCTCAAAAGCTAACCAAACCTTTAAAAGACTTATTCGGAAAGGATATAGTTACGATACTGTTGTCAAGTCATTAAGGATTGCATATTTTGGTATTAATATTGATTCACTCATAGGGTCTTTGCATCGAAAATAAACACATGTATTCTAAAACCAGTTGTTGGCATGATACGGGTTATGTTCTTCTCATATATTTTATGATGGTATGATATTAAACCCCTAACGGGAGGGATTGTACTTGATTTTCATATGATGAAGACATAATCTTTCAATCAGTTTAATTGAGGTCTGGATCTGGTATGTCAGTAACTGCTAGTAGTCCTTTGTTCATTTACGTATCATTGTCATTTTGCTTAGTTTCTTTTGTTACCTATTCTGACTTCGGACTCGGACTTCTTTTAAACTGAGTTTTACTGTGCGTATTGCTATGTGTTTCTTTATTCTACATTGGCTAGAGGTATAGGGGGAGAGTTGAGATCTCACAAAACATGTTTAACCCCGCCGCATTTTAGCGCCTGTCCCAAGTCAGGAACCTCTGGCCTTTGTTAGTCTAGTATGTTTTTAATTTTAGTTCATTTATATGTTTTGGTGTTTAGTGTGACGTCCATTTTCACTGAACTAGCACACAATTTTAGTAAGGGGCCAGCTGAGGACTACCTCCGGGTGCGGGATTTTCTCGCTGCATTGAAGACCCATTGGTGGCCTTCGGCTGTTGTCTGTTCTTTGGTCGGGTTGTTGTCTCTTTGACATATTCCCTATTTCCATTCTCAATTTTATACACAGAAACGGACTGTAGATAACAACTGCCATATTGCTGACTTGGTACAGGACATTTTAAGAACAAATGGTGTGTTGAACCTGGTTTTATGGCTATCCGAACCTCCCGCTCATATGGCAATGTTAAAAATACCGCTAAAATGACAACACTACGTGACAGGAATACAGTACAAACAAACGGAAGAACACTCATCACTGAGAAATACATAAATAAATAATATATACAATAATACATCACAACATGTTAACCGCCGAATAACACTGGACAGTTCAAGCTCTAAACCGGCCAAAAGTCCAGAAATATTGTGAATAAATTTCACTATCAAAGATCTGCCACCAACATCAAAATTCATAAATTATAAAGAAATATATTGATAGAACTAAAGACAGTCATCGACAAGGTTCTTGTCTTATTACAATAATGCTCAACCCTCCTCCATTTCATCTCGATCATTAATGAAATAAAAAAAAAATAAGTATAAGTTTACCTAACTTTACCATTAAAGGAATGCACGCAATTGCTACCGAATAGAAGAAAGTTCAATAAGATCATTTTCAGAAATAGTACGTTTGTACTTTTTAGTTGACATCAGAGGATTATTATAGCATTACACAAATCGTTTACTGTTGACATTAAATATTTATAGCATAGTTTACAGAAAATTTGAATGCTTTCCTGGTTCAAACTTAAAATAAATGTTAATATGCCTGTATTAAAATTGAGAATTTTATAGGTTTAAATTAACAATTTATTACTTCTAGATGTTACAAAACTGGCACACAATATATTGGCGAAGCTGTTTATGTCCCGGCTTAAGACACCAAAATGTTTCTGTAGACCAGATGACCCGTTCTCTTTGTGTACTTCTAAACAGTTATCAGATGAAAAACGAACTAGATGTGAGATAGTAAAATATGTACTGTTCAGAAAGAAATAACTTCGTCGAAAATAATACCATTCATTTTATGCTCCATAAACGTTTCATGTTGTTGAAAAATATATCGTCCAAACCCAGGTTTGAATGCGAGACAAATAGTAGAATTTCTACTTTATAATCGACTTTTGACGACCTTGGTTTGCCCGTTTACACATTTTTAAATTATAGAAAAAACTAAGTTTTCAACCCCTCAGGCAAAGTTTGCCTTAGAAGGATTTGGCTATTATTTTAGGTCATTTTTGATTATATAGCTCTTCAACTGTTTCGGTTTTATACATCCTTGGCTTTCAAATATTCGGCTTTGAGCGTTCCTGATGAAGGTAAATCCAGAAAAGCGCTTCGGACGCATTAAATTTATAACGTGTTGTTTTCATTTTTATTGTTCAGTTTGGTCCCTTTGCTTGTTTGATGCTTTACTTTTTTTTAACCTTTTGGGTTCGAGCAAGAGTACATTATACACGAAGAACAACTGCCCAAAGGGAGAAATATATTACGTAATGCTCATTACGAAAAATAATGTTTTCAGTGATTATCAAGGACAAATTATTTGGTCATTCAAACATCATTAAACAAACGTTGCAGAGCTTAGATAACTATGAAATTTACTGTTTTATACTCCTTAATAGTACATTACAAATATTACTAGCACAACACCAAATAGATTACACATCAAGCGTGATTTAATAGATATAGGAAGATGTGGTGTGAGTTTGAAAGTGCACTTAACATATTTCAAGTGGAATGAAAGTTAGTGAATCACCTTACGAATTAATATTGTGTGTATTATCAAAAATCAATTATAAATAACTGTATTAAAGTAAACGTGCATTATTTACTGATCAAACCTTTCTAATGGAAAAAACAATCAAATGTCAATGAACTTCAGCAATGAAAAACATTTAACATTGGACTGAATACATATTAGATATATTAAAGGTAATAAAATGAACCCCTAATTTCCATTCGTAATTGAAAACATTTAATGATACAAATAGGTATTAAAACAATTTTTTTTCTGAAACTGGCAGTTTAATAATTCCAGGAACTCCAACAAAGGAATATGATAAAAACAAAATACAGAGCATCCTCCACGAAATTGTTTAATAGAAAACATAGCCATCCTGAACTCATCACCCATCTCGTATACTGTGGATTCATGATTATTCGCGGGATACTAATTTCCTTATATTTCGTGGGTGCAGTTGAAATTTAATATATAGACTTGTATGCAGACATTTGAAAAAACAAAAAGTTCTAAATCCAAGAAATTGAATATCCACAAGAATACATTTCTTCCTTAATCAACGAAAACTGGTTTCCACCAAAAAAATAAATGAATTAACTAAAGTTTAAAGTGCTTTGTACATTTATGAAATACAAATATTTTAATCTTTTATCCCCAGTGACAAAATATGCACTTCTTATATATAAAAAGAAGATGTGGTACGATTTCCAATGAGACAACCCTCCACAATAGACCGAATGACACAGAAATGTCTTGCACAAAAATAATGACTAGTTTAATGCGTTTGGTGTACAACATTATAAGCCTGGTATCCTTGATGAGATTTAATTTATTTTTTATTGACGTTTAATTCATTCATTGCCATCCCCCTATCCATTCAGTTCAAACAAATACAATCAATTAACGACGAAACTAATATCCGAGTCATCAGATAAAATAAATGTCAGAAGACAAATAATAATTTATACCACATAGTTCAAATGATATGGTACATATGCTGGGATGAAACCAATTTTACGTGCCCAAAACATTTGAATATCTAGACCACATATATGTCGTAAAAGTAGATCACACGAGTACATGCAGCTAATTTTCTTTGTAGTATTCGCGCTGCTTAACCTTTAGCCCTCTGCGTAATGATGTTTTGAGGATAATTTTTACCAGAAAGTTGCCTTTCTTTCTTCGCATTAATAATTTTGATTACTGTTATGTTTCTTCTTATTCAATATTGTTTTGATAGGAATCAATATTTCTTACATTGGACATGGACAATTAGATGTTGAAAGGCGTAAATTAGGGAAAAAAACTATATCATCAAGAACACAAATCTTGCTCCCACGTCCCTCAATGAAATTAAACTTTTTAATCTGAGGTAAATTACTGTTGAATAAAACAACTCATCAGTGACACTCGAATCAAATAAGTTAAAAGACCAAAGTAAGGAACAAAGTTGAAGAGCATCTTATTTCAACTAAATGGTAAATTTACACGATGACTCGATTTACATGTACTACAAAATTTGAATATAAACATGATATTCATCTCACCAGTCAAATCAAATTTATATTCTTCATGCAGTTAAACCTAAGTAATCATTTAAACTAGATATTTCAAATCTCACTTAATCGCCAAATCAAACTCAGCAGGTGTAAAATTATTTAAAAATCCTATGTTTTAATTATAGAATTACCAACTGTCATATGGACAGTCCTTGTAATATATGTTATTAAAAGTAAGTAGGTACCAATAAACACATCAAAGATACCAGGCTTATTATTTAATACGCCAGACGCGCGTTTCGTCTACAAACGACTCATCACTGATGCTCAAATAAAAAGGTTAACACGCAAAATAAAGTACGAATTTGAAGAGCATTGAGGACCCTAAATTACGAAAGGTTTTGCCATATACAGCTAATATAATCTATTCCTGGGGTAGAAAGTCCTGAGTATTTCAAACAATTCAAGGTTTTGTATACCGTGGAGGGGGTATGATGACCCTTTGTCAAAAAAAGACGGGCACCAGTTAATTAGAAATTAGACAAAAACATATGTTAACAACAACTTTGCAACATGAATTCCTATCCATATTATGTTCACTAAACATACCAGGATTATAAATTAGTAAGATTCGTTTAAATAAGAGAAACCAATAGCGATAAAATCAACACAGTAGGAAGAAACAGAAATTTATGAACTTGAAGAATTTAAAACTAAATTATCTAAACAATTGCTGCAATTCGCAATAAAGCCTTCTTTAACTGAAGCCGAAAATCCTTACGGTTCTGAATGATCTTTTGTTTTGTTAACAAAAAATTTAAAATAAGTTACCGTATCAGTGATGGTTCATTTTAGCACATGAGCCAATTCAACTAATTATTTGACAAAATATGTAGTATAAACTTAACCAAAAACAACTGGTTCAAAACTAGAAAATAAATGCAAGGGAAAATCTAGAATTCACTAAAAAAGACTTTTTATAACTCTTTGAAGTATGATCAATACTAGGATTTTTATTTTATACCTCTCATAACACTACAAACCAGTAAAAGTCTGAAATGGCCTATATCTGTACTCGACTGTACTGATTTTTACTCGACCAAGCTGAATTGGTCTGAATTTTACTTAATATTACTCGACCTAGTCTTAACCATACTTGACTCTACTGATTTGTACTTGACCCTTATCTTTGCTATTGAAAAAAGTCTCAACTATTACTCGACCAGTCTGATAACAGTCTTAACCCATTCTCGACCTGTACTCGACCAATACTTGACCAGCTCTTGACCTATTTTTTTCAGTCTGAACCATACTCGACCAAAGGTCTGAACAATATTCGACCAGTCTGAACCATACTAGACCAAATGACCGCTACTTTTTATAATTTTGATTGTTAAAATAACTTTCTTTTTTTACTGACATGACAACAGCAACAATAAAATAAAGATATATATATATATAAAATAAAATTTTTACATCCTTACATGATTGTCTTAGATTTATCAAATCGAGATAGTTAAATTATCTAATTTTAAAGTCTGAGTCTTGTTAAATAAAAAGACTTCCTTTTACCTGAAAACCACACCTATACTGAGGGTAATAAAACCTTATTAAGGTGCTTTTTGTTTGGCATCTGTTTTTAAAAATAAAACTTGATTTGCCTAAATTCCTAAATATAAACTACAGAGGTTGCATGGTTAAATACAATAGTTATATAACTATCTTTTTAATGAGGTACCAACAGCCAACAAAATCACTGACATTGTTTAACCTTATATTAGAAATATATCTATTCTTATCATAATTTGGGATATATATATATATATTAAAAAGGGTTAAAAATTAAAGAAATGAGTAAAATTTGTCATCTGATTAGGGGTAAACTATAGAGTAATACATCCTGCTTGGGGCAGACTGATTAAAAAGATCACACCTGGTCAGAGAGTAAGAAATTTTTTAATAACATCCATTGAAAATTACAACATCCTGTAAAACTTAAATAACAATGCCTTTTGAATTCACTAGATAAGTAATACACGAGTTTAAGAAAAATAGGGTTTTCTTTTTACCTGTAAAACACACCTGTACTAAGGTAATTAAATTTCATTAAAGTTCTTTTTGTATGCCATGTATTTAATTTTGACATAACATATATATATTTAATTAAAAAATTTCTACTGCAACTTTGGAATACATTTCCATTTTAAAAGGTTATCAAGGATTGCTATGAAAGTTTTATTATTATAATTATATTAAATTCTTGGTTTTACAAAACAAAGGTGTCAATTTTAACATTTATAAAGTTGCTTTATATGCTATTTTATATATATTTTGAGAGAAAAAAAAAAAAAAAAAAAAAATGTATATAACATTTAAGATATTTGAATAATGGTTGAAAGTTCTAGTATTTTTGATGTACATAAAGCAATGTGAACATGATATCATGTATATAAAAATTCATTTAACGAATACTTAATTTATAACATGATATTTTTTAATTCAACCAGAGATTTGATCACCTTGTTTTATTTTAATTTAAAATGTGGTATACATTGTATATACAATATATATATATGTATTTATAACAGTTCCTAAATTAATGAAATGCAATAGATAAATACAAAAAATAGGTCTAGGTTGGTTAAGACTTGGT
The DNA here is from genome assembly GCA_017311375.1 of Mytilus coruscus. Taxonomy (NCBI): domain Eukaryota; kingdom Metazoa; phylum Mollusca; class Bivalvia; order Mytilida; family Mytilidae; genus Mytilus; species Mytilus coruscus. The sequence goes on along the minus strand of CM029597.1, from coordinate 4,925,323 downwards.
CGAGTATGGTTCAGACTAGGTCGAGTATGGTTCAGACTAGGTCGAGTATGGTTCAGACTTGGTCGAGAATGGTTAAGACTATGTCGAGTATGGTTCAGACTCGAATAAAATGGTTAAGTACTGGTCAAGTAAAGGTCAAGTACAAGTTCAGACTGTTAAGTATGGTTCAGACTACAGTCGAGTAATATCAAGTAAATTTCAGACCAATTCAGACTGGTCGAGTAAAAATCAGTACAGTCGAGAACAGATATAGGCCATTTCCGACTTTTACTGGTGTGTAGGGTAATTTGTCTTCAACTGATATAGATACCTTATATTGTCTACTTTGTTGAATTACGTTTATTCTGGTCAACTCCGGAAGCTAAAATCGTGCCAGGATTCACTGTTAAATTAACGAAATAATTTCTTTAAACGTTTTAATTACTTTTTTTAAATTTTAACTTTTCTCTATGTATCCATAATATTAAGATTAAAATAGCTAGTGCACGTTTTTAAAATATATATTTTTATATTCTTCAAAAGCTTGATTAATTAAAACAAACATGATATAGATTGAATTTTAATGAATTGTATACTGCTTTTAACTTAAATGATAATATAAATAGATAAAGTTTGAAACATAATGAGGGTTATTATGAGGAATGCGTGTTTATAAATTGCTAGTATATTGAAAAATTTTGTTTTGTAAAAATAAAGAACCATTTAAAGGAACTATTTACCGCTGTTTGCTAAATTGCTATCAATGTTTACTTATCAAATTTATTTCTTGCTTGTTTTTGTTTTTAAGTTTGGCTAAATGATGACAAGATTATGTAACTACGAATAATTTCTAATTGATGTCAGAGAAGGAAATATGGGCTCCGTTGTATTTAGTGATTAGAGAGAGAAAAGCACAGATACTAAGAGTTAATAGTTAACTCAATATCTACTGATCAAATTGCAAAAATTTTCCAAATGTGATTATTTCATATAAAATAATATTATTAAAAAGAAATATTTATTATTGTAAAGTAATTTAACTCGTCACTGTCATTTGTAGGAAAAGTCTTGTTTAAATATTTCAGCGTATGCTGGACAATTTAGCCGACAGTTTATAACCTATGTCCATATCTCCTAAATCGATTAAAAAGAGACAGATCAAGGTAACAAACAAAATATGAGGGGAGCAAAACCGGAAGCGTCGACAGGATAAACGACAATACTAATACGTAAGTGGTAAAACTCTTGAGTAAACTATTTCATATTGTTATTGTCGTGTCTTACTAACAACATTCTAGGTTGCAGTTTGTAAATACAGCTGTTTTCCAAACCACGCCTCTTTCAGGGAGGTATTTTATTTTATAGATATTTTGTTTTGTTTACCTACTGGTTCCCAGATATGATCTCTATGTTTCATCTCAGAAAGACACAATTTGGAAATTTGACCAGTATGAATACACATGGATAGCAGCCAAATTGAATTCTAAGGAAAAATCCAAAGTGAATTCCTTGTTAATATTTTTTAAGTGTTAAACCTATATCCAAGTGGGAGTGCTCAAATAGATAACGGAGGATCATAACTGTACAGAACAAAACAGAACAGAAGGGAGGGGTAGTACAGAATTTTACAATTAGTTTCAACTCTTTAAAATTCGTGGCATATAAATGTTGAAAATTTGCCACAGAGCCCTATATTTTGACCTTTGAAAAAAATATTACTGCATATGAACTTTCCATTCTAGGATATAATTTTTTGCGAAACTTCAAAGTTAAAGTTATTATTGTATAGTAGTGCAACCTGTATTGGGTGAAAAAAGAGAACATGTATAATTTCAACAAAACTGGTTTATTTTCAGAGATTTAAATGAAATTAACTCAGATATATATAAAGTTTTATAGATATTTCATGAAGATTAAGAAAATCCTGGGCCTAAATATGATGACTCAGCATTAATTCACCAGAGTTTACAGTATGGAAAGTAAATTAATAATATATGCATCAATGAAATTTAAATTGTCAAGAAGAGCTTATATTTTCTCTTCGCAGTCATTGAAACTCATTATCCTTGGTAAATCTTGCTATTGGGGTGTTTTTGTCCTGTCGAAAACCCATTAGTAAGCCGTAACACCTGATTGTGCTTTCTTGTGACAACAGCATAACAAAATATAAGCTAGTGATACAAAAATACCTCTATAAAACTAACAATAGTGTGTTATATACTTAAAATATACTAAATATTCCATATTCACATAAACAGCAGAAATATTTAAACAAATTTGAGGCCTCAGTGGCAAAACCAGAGAAAAATCCCTAACCCCTGGGTCATGAAACAGATAATTTAACATGTAAAGACTATGGTTTTATTATCATAAAGGTCTTTTGTAAGGAAAACAATTACCTTGCTTTGAAGTTATGCAAAAACAGATTTTAACAGTCAGTTCTATAAATATTTTAATGAATTTATATCAAACTGGTGACTTCATACATGCTACTTTTGCAAATATGGCTTTGTTTAAACATTTCTAGTCCATATATAAGCAAATTATGTTAGATATATGTTGTTAAAGATTTATAGTATTCTGAAATGCTTTCAATTGTGATCAGAGTAGTTTCATACAGGTTTTAGGCATTTCATGTCAGAAAACATGAACATAGGTCAAGCTGACAGTAACTAAAGTTTTGTTTTCAAATTCTTTAAAAATTGAAACAGGGATGGGAATATTTTAAATGTACCGTTAAAGAAAAGTTAGAGTACATGCAGTAATATCTTTTAGGCTATGGTTCTGATACATAAGTATTGTTGTGAGAAAAACTGTTTTTCATGATTTTTCTATTTGAATAAATGTAAGTATAGGTTGCACTTGTAAATACAGCTGCTTCACAAACCACGCCTCTTTTGCGAGATATCTATTATGCTTAGATATTTGGTTTGCTTACCTACTATATATTTACAGAAGTGCAACCTCTATCTTCTGAAAGGTGGGAAAAAATTACAATTGAATAAAATTACAAGCAAATATAATAGTGATCTAATTGGCAATCACACCATATGTGATGTTTATTATAATTAAAAAAAAAAAAAAAAAGCACTTAATAACTTTACAAATGCTTAGACACATAGCATATACTTGAAAAATCGCTTGATTTCTTTCATTTTTCTCAGGCCAGATAATATCCGTTCGTGACAAAATGATATCCTTTACTACTAAATATAAATTTCATTGACATACAGACAATTTGAATTATCTCATATTCGAATACAATTGTCTTTATCGCAGTGATATCAGCTTCCTTTCTCCGTATTTGTTATTTATAGTCTCTAATAAACATGGCTCTTAGCTTATCTATGTATCTGTTACATAAAAATAACACTTTGTAAATTTCAGGCGTTTTTTTGTTTTTATATATTGTTCCAAAGTTGAATAGCCAAAGATACACACTCAAATAGTTTAGTTGTTATAAATAAGCAGCTAATTTTCTCTTACAGGGAGATACTCACCCTGTCGACGAATGCTGCCTCGCACCTTCGGTTCATGACATTCACTTAGTTGTTTTTACCTTGATTTGTATCTTTTAATGGATTTATGAGATTTTAACATTGGTAAACTACTGTTGGCTCGAATATTCAATGTTCAATGTCAACGCGATATCAAGTCGACAAAGTGAAAACGAAAGGAAAAGAATGATACATAAACAGTATACCAAACCAATCACCAACACACGACTAGTCAATAAATAGACGTACAAAATGAGTACAAACAGAAGCCAACAACAAACGATCCAGATAGATTGACTTGGTACAGGTACAAAGTATACTGTTGGAGGTTAACATTTACGGAAAAATCAAAACTGTAAATATGAGGCAGACTTAAAACAACCACGTGACATAATAAGAAAAATGGTGGGGTTCGTGTTTCTCCGTCGTTTGTTTGTAATTAAGGAATAACAGTACTGTAGTTGAAGAGTTGCCACCGTCAATTGTCGATTTGACGGTCGCAAATGCAGTTTTACTGGCGACGCGTAGCGGAGACAGTAAAACGGAGATTTGCGACCGTCAAATCGACAATTGACGGTGGCAACTCTTCAACTACAGTACTGTTATTCCGATTCTAATGCATTACAAAAGAAATAATATGATAAAGCTTAAAAAATGTATAAATTTGACATACAAAAAAATCCGCGAAACTTCATGAATGATTTTGGCAAAGACGTCATGGCTAAACATGACGTCATACAAATGAAAACTTACAAACTGGAGGTTATTACGTTACCTTTATGATTCAAATTTGGATAAAATTACATTAAAACGGCAAATTCGAGGTAGGTGTAGTTTAATTTTCGATAATATTGTAGTAATCGAACATTTGTTGATTCAATCAATTCAAAATGGCGGGTCCCTCCTTAGTTACGCCTGGTCAACTGTGGATTTGACGGTAACTTTTAGCCAATGAAAAAATTGTCACATAAAATTGCATTAGAATGTGGTGTTTTAAGGACTGTTGTTTGTATTTCCGTTTTTTGCCCTGATTTTGTTGTTCCTTCCCTGAATTTTATTTTGTATTAATTTCCTTTTGAATCATCCATTTTTTTTATGATTTGCCATCAAAGTATTTCTTCAGTTCCAAATTCTTAATCTGTCGACACATCATACCCTGTGCTTACTTGACGATGTTTTTAGGAAAAAAAAATTTACAGAAGAAAAAGTGTATGCTCTACAAACTTGAGCAATTTTATCACAATTTGTTTTACGTAAATACAAATCCACCATTTTTATCTTGGTTCACCAGTTTCCTGTCTTGGGACAATACAGAAGATGTCGAGAAATTCAAATAGTTGTTTGCATCACCTCACTTGCTTTTGATCTCGACCAATAAAACAACAAAAGATAAATGTAAGAAAGTCCAATCTTTTTTTTCCAGAAAAGTACGTATGCACTTTATAGTTGACTGTTTACTTCAAAGGATTATTATTTAAGTGTGTTTAATGCACTACACATATCCTTTACTGTTGACATGAAATATTTATAGCATAGTCAACTAACAATTCCAATGCTTTCATGGTTCAAACTGAAATATAATTATTTATAGCATAGTCAACTAACAATTCCAATGCTCTCATTGTTCAAACTGAAATATAATTATTTATGTCATAGTCAACTTTCAATTCCAATGCTCTCATGATTCAAACTGACAAATGAGTATTTATAGCATGGTCAACTAATAATTTCAATGCTCTCATGGTTCAAACTGAAATATGATTATTTATAGCATAGTCAGCTAACAATTCCAATGCTCTCATGGTTCAAACTGAAATATAATTATTTATAGCATAGTCAACTAACAATTCCAATGCTCTCATGGTTCAAACTGAAATATAATTATTTATAGCATAGTCAACTAACAATTCCAATGCTCTCATGGTTCAAACTGAAATATAATTATTTATAGCATAGTCAACTAACAATTTCAATGCTCTCATGGTTCAAACTGAAAATAAATTTTAATACGTTTGTATTAACATTTAGACTTTTATCAGTTTTAATTGAACAATTTATAACTTCTAGATGAAACACTTTGTTACTAATCCGTCATAAAAGTCATTGCCTGATCTGTTTACGTCCCGGCTTTACAAAACAACAGTTCTATAAAATCGTAAATACACCAAACTGCTATCAATTTTTAAAATAAAAAGAGGTGGTATGATTGTAAATGAGACAACTCTCCATCGGAGACCAAATGACGTAGATAAATTATTTGTTTACCAGATGAACCTTTGTGGCTTTTCCAAATGATATCAGATGTTAAACGAAAGAAGAAATGTACTGTCCAGAGAAAAATAACCTCGTCAAAGATCAAACCAGTCATTTTGATTCTCGATATACTTTTTAGATATGTGGAAAGTATTGTGCAAACCTGGGCGTGATGGTAAACCAGTAGTTATTTTTTTACTCTATTATTGCCTTTTAGTTATTTTGTTATTACTTTTTTATAAGCCCTCATTTCTATTCAGTTCTCATATATATATATATATTTTTCAAATGTTTGGTTTCAAGCATACTTCATAAAAGTTACATCTAGAAATTGACAATGAGGGTCGGTTGAAAACAAAACTTTACGACAAAAGAGATGGGTTCAGCTTCCCAATTGTGAACTTTCCATTTCTATGTAGCAACATTCCAGCAGTGCCTGCATACGGAGTATATATCTCCCAATTGATACGATATTCCCGGGCTTGTATTTCCTATCATAATTTCCTTGATAGTGGATTGCTGCTCACAAGGAAGCTATTAAACCAAGAGTTCCAAATGGTGAAGTTGAAATCATCCCTTCGTAAATTTTCCGGACGCCATCACGAGTTGGTTGACCGTTATGGAATAACCGTTTCACAGATGATATCGGATATGTTCCTTATGTCGTAACTACAATACCCTTCCCTTTTCACGAATGTGACCTACCGAATTGGACTATTTACCGGATTTGTAATAACATAAGCAACACGACGGGTGCCACATGTGGAGCAGGATCTGCTTACCTTTCCGGAGCACCTGAGATCATCCCCAGTTTTTGGTGGGGTTCGTGTTTCTTAGTCTTTAGTTTTCTATGTTGTGTCATCTGTACTATTATTTGTCTGTTTGTCTTTTTATTTTTGGCCATGGCGTTGTCAGTTTGTTTTCTATCTATGAGTTTGACTGTCCCTCTGGTATCTTTCGTCCCTCTTTTATTCCAAAAACTCTTATATAATATTTCAAGCTCTAAATCGGTCAAAAGACTTGACATATTAGGAATAAATTGTACTATCAAATATATGCCACCAACATCAACATACATAAATTATAAAACAAATATTGATAAAACTACAGACAGTCATGCTCGACCCTCCTCCATTTCATCTCGATTATTAATGAAATAAAATAAATATATAAGTTTACCCAACTTTACCGTTAAGGGAATGACGTAATTGCTACCGAATAGAAGAAAATATAAAACCATTGTTTTCAGAAAAGTATGTTTGTACTTTATAGTTTACTGTTTACATCAGAGGATTATTATAGCATTTCACAGATCATTTATTGTTCACGTAAAAATATGTAAAGCATAGTATACTGAAAATTCAAATGCTTTTATGGTTCAAACTTCAAATAAATGTTAATATGCCTGTATTAAAATTGAGAATTTTATAGGTTTAAATTAACAATTTATTACTTCTAGATTTTTAAAAAACTTGCACACAATGTATTAGCGAAGCTGTTTATGTCCCGACTTAAATCACCAAAAAGTTTCTGTAGACCAGATTACTCGTTCTCTTTGTATACTTCTAAACTGTTATCAGATGTTAAACGAAATAGATGTGAGATAGTAAAAAAATGTACTGTTCAGAAGGAAATAACTTCGTCGAAAAAATTACCATTCGTTTTATTCTCTATAAACGTTTCATGGTGTTGAGAAATATATAGTCCAAACCCGGGTTTCGATGTGATACTAATAGAAGATTTCATACTTAATAATTGACTTTTGACAACCTTGGTTGTTCAGTTTGGCCCCTTCATTTGTTTGATGCTTTCAAAAGTTTTTTTTAACCTTTTCGTTTCGAGCTAGCGTACATCATTACATGACGAAGAAATTCCAAAAGGGAGAAATATATCATGTAAGGCTCATTACGAAAAAATAATGTTTTCAGTGATGATCAAGGACAAATTAGTTTTTAATTCAAAATTACAATACAAACGTTGAAAAGCTGAGACATCTATGAAATAAAACGTTTATACTCCTTAATAAAACATTATAAATAATACTTGCGCAATACCAAATAGATAACACATCACATGTGATTGAAGTTTATAAGTGCATTTAACATATTTCAAGTGGAAATATTTCATATGACAAAATATGCATATCCTACACATAATTAAATCCTGTTTTATTGTGTTTGTATAATGTATGATATAAATACGTTAAATTCATCTGTCTTTACTTATTGTTTATAGGTTTTTCCTTCATTAGAGACTGGATTTTAGTTAAAAATATTAACTGCTAATGATTTATTGTCCGTATTTTGTGTCTTTTGTCTTTTTTCTTTTTAACTAGGTTTTGTTTCTTCGTGCCGAACAAATGAGTCAAAATTTTTTCAACTAATGGTTAAATTTTGTTCTCATGCAATGCTGTAACACTACTGTCTTTGGTTGGAATGAAGATTGAGCGCTCACAAATCATTACAGACACTGAAAAGTAGTGCATCACCTTACAAAATTATATTTTCCTGTATTATCAAAAATCAATTATAAATAACCTTCAGTAATTAAAAGTCTATACCAATTAATCAAAGTAAACGTACAATATTTACTGAGCAAACCTTCCTTATTAATATCAGTCAAATTCAAATGAACTTCAACAATGAAAAATATTTAACCAAATAATAAAATATAGCGATTCATTGGACTGAAATCATATTAGAGAAATTAAAGGTAATAAAATGAGCTACTATTAAACATGTAATTACACAAAGAGTTATTAAAACAGAGTTATGTCTGAAACTAGCAGTTAAATAATTCCAGGAACAAAGGAAAAAGATAAAAACAAAATACAGAGCACACACCACGGAATTGTTTGATTGAAAAAAAAAAAAAAAATCATCCTGAACTCTTCATCCATCATGTTTACTGTGGATTCATGATTATTGGCGGGATACTAATTTTCGTTTATTTCGTGGGTAAACCACGAATTATAATATATAGACTTGTATGCAAACGTTTGAAAAATCAAGAAATTGTAAAACCAAGAAATCAAATATCAACGAGAATACATTTTCCCTTAATCAACGAAAACTGGTACCCACGAAAATAAATAAATAAACTAAAGTGCATTTTACCTTTCTGAAATACAACTATTTAAATATTTCATCCCCAGTGACAAAATATGCATGTCTTGCACATAAATAATAACGAGTATAATACATCTGGTGTACAAAATTATAAGCCTGGTATCTTTGATGAGATTATATTTATTTTCTATTGACGTTTAAATCACTCATTACCCCTATCCCCTCAAGTTCCAACCAATACAATCAATTAACGAGAAAACTATATAACTAGAATACACACTAATATCTTGTCACTATGGTGGAAAGAAGTGTTTTTAAATATCCTACCACAGTGATGATGAGCGTTTTGTAATAGGTCTACGTAGATGAGTATTTTGTATGGAAGATTAAAAAAACGAGGGGTGCTTTGATGGTGTAAGAATGTAACCTTCCAAAACACACGAATTTAATAAGAAATAAAAATGATAACATTAATCATGGATACAGACCACATAAACCACATCGAACACCAATATCTGAGTCATCCGATAAAATAAACGTACAAGAAGACAAATAATAACGATCACCACATATTCCAAATGATATGGTACATATGCTGGGATGATACAAGTTTTACGTGCCCAAAACATTTGAATATCTAGACCACATATATGTCGTAAAAGTAGAACACACAAGTATGCAACCGTTTTTCTTTGTAGTATTTGCGCTGCTTGATCGTTAGCCCTCTGCGTAATGTTTTAAGGATTATTTTTACAAGAAAGTTGCCTTTCTAACTTCGTATTAATATTTTTGATTGATGTTAAGTTTCTTCAATTTCAATATTGTGTTAATAGCAGTCAATATTTCTGATATTGGACATGGGAAATTTGATGTTGATAAGTCATAAATCATAAAAACCTATTTCATCAAGGACAAAATGCTTCCTCAGACATCCCTCATTGCAATTAAATTTTTTAATCTGAGTTAACTTACTGTTGAATAAAACAACTTATCATTGACACTCGAATCAAATAAGTTAAAAAACAAAATAAGGAACGAAGTTGAAGAGTATCTACTTTCAACAAAATGATGACTCGATTTTCATGTGCTACAAACTTTGAATATAAACATGATATTCATCTCACAAGTGAAATCAAGTTTCTATTCTAACTGCAGTTAAACCTAAGTAATCATATAAACTAGATATTACAAATCCGACTTAATCGCCAAATCAAAATCAGCAGGTGTAAAATTATTTCCATATCTTTTGTTTTAAATTCTATAGAATTATAGACAGTCCCTGCAATATGTGTTATTAAGGGATTTTCCGTTTTGATTTGTCCTTGGGGTTCTGTTTCTATATTATTTTACTTTTAATTAAAAGTACCAGGTTTTTCATTTAATACACCAGACGCGCGTTTGGTCAAGTCTCATCAAGGATGCTCCAATAAAAAGGTTAACACGCAAAATAAAGTACGAATTTGAAGAGCATTGAGGACCATTAATTCCAACAGGTTTTGCCAAATACAGCTTAAGTCATCAATTCCTGCGGTAGAAAATCCTTAGTATTTAGAACAATTCAAAGTTTTGTATACACTGGAGGGTGTATGATGACCCTACGACAAAGAAAGACGAACACCAGTTTGATAGAAATAAAGACGCAAAAAATGTTAACAATACATATCAAGGATGAACTCAGTGTTCATTAAACATACCAGGATTATAAATTAGTAAGGTTGGTTTAAATCAAACAAATCAGTAGCGATCAAATCGACACAATTGGAAGAAATATTCAATTATGAACTTGAAGAATTTAAAATAAAATAATCCAAAAAAAAAATGCTACAAATCTGAATAAGGCTGTCTTTGACTTTAGTCGAAAATCCTTACGGTTTTGAATGATCTTTATTTTTTGTTAACAGCAATTTAATTACCGTATTAATGATAATACATCTCAGCACATGAGTCAATACAATCAATTATTGACAAAATATGTAACACTTCAAAACTAGAAAATAAATGAAGAAGAAAATCTAGAATCAACAAAGTGTATTAAATGAAGACTTTTTATAACTCTTTGAAGTATAATCAATACTATGAATTTTATGTTATAGCTCTCAGCTCCCATAATGTACCTTCAACTGATATGAACACTGATATTGTCTACTTTGTTGGATGATCAAAAGTACATTTATTCTGGTCAATTTCAGAAGCTAAGATTGTGCCAGAATCCACTGTTAAATAAACAAAATAATTTCTTTACACATTTTAAGTACTTTTTTGTATTTTAACTTACTTAATGCATCCATAATATTGAGATTAAAATAGGTAGTGCACGTTCTCAAAATATATATTTTTATAATCAAAGTGTTCTACAAAAGCTTGCTGAATTTAAACAAACACGATTTATATTGAGTTTTGATGAATTGTATACTGCTTTTAAGGTGGTACCCAACACCTTGACTAATATTAATTTGGCTCGTTTAATTTTCATAAAATTTTGACAAAATGTTTACTTTGACCCTTTGACAAAATATAAAATTTCAAAAATTTGAACCAACCGCTTTATCAGAAACATTTCATTGGTTATATAGCAGTTTGACAAACACTTATTTTGATCATTGAAAAGCTTAATATTTCCTTAACAATACAACGTGATTAAAACGTTTAGCTGATTTTTACAGAGTTATCTCCTGTAGTGTTAGGTACCACCTTAACTTAAATGTAACTTTAGATAGCTAAAGATTGAAACCTAATGATGGTTATTATGAGGAATGCGTGTTTATTAATTATATTAAAGTATTTTGTTGTTAAAAACCATTTAAAAGAATTAGATACCGCTGTTTGACAAATTTATTTCCATGTTTAGTAATCAAATGTATTTCTTGCTTGTTTTTTTAAAAGTTTGGTCATGATGATTTTATTATCCGACTGAGAATAATTTCAAAGTTAGATGTCAGGGAAAGGAATCATTTGTATTTAGTTATACGGGAGAAAACAGCAAACATACTCAGGTTTTATAAATAGCTCAATAGATCAATTTGCAAAAATTCACCTAATACAATTATTTCATATGAAATTATTTTATCAATAAGAAAAAATTATTATCGTAATGTAATTTAACTCCTCGCTGTCATTTGTAAGAAAAAATTTGTATAAATGATTCAGCGTATGTTGATTAATGATGTCCAAATTTTGTAAATCGATTAAAAGGAGAAGATCAAGGTTACACCCAAAATATGAGGGAATCACATGAACTCCAAAAGAAGTGAAACCGGATGTGCTTCGACAGGATAAACGATAACACTTATACGTAAGTGGTAAAACTCTTGAGTAAAGAATTCAATATTGTTATTGTCTTATTTACAACATTATGTCGTCTGAAAGAAGAACATTTTTACAATTGAATAAAATTAAAAGCAAATATAATAGTGATCTTATTGACAATCACACAGTATCTCTTTATTTTCATAATAATAAAAAAAAAAAAAAAAAAAAAAAAAAAAAAACGGCACCTTAGTACGGAAGCGTATTAGCGCCACACATTTTTTTTTTTCCCTATCTTTGCGTTATAACGCAAACATTTGCGTTACAACGCAAACCTTTGCGATATAACGCAAACCTTTGCGTTATAACGCAAACCTTTGCGATATAACGCAAACTACAACGCAAACCTTTGCGTTATAACGCAAACATTTGCGTTATAACGCAAACCTTTGCGATATAACGCAAACCTTTGCGAAATAACGCAAACATTTGTTTTATCTTATTTCTTATTTAAGATTCAAAGGAAGCAGCAGTTATTAATGGAGGAGGCTGCATATATTAAAATTTATCTTCTTTGTACTCATTGCAAAGTAAAATGCTTTACTATTTAACTAATAATGAGCAGGATAATAGATATGAGAATATGTGGTATGAGTGCCGATGAGAAAACTCTCCATCTAAGTCATAATTTGTAAAAGTAAACCATTATAGTTCAAAGTGCGGTCTTCAACACGGAGCATTGGCTCACACCGAACATTAAGCTATAAAATGCCCCCAAAATGATATACATGATAATATATATACATATATTACAATGAAAATTGAGTAAATTAAAGTTATACCGAAGAAAGAAAAAAAAAAAAAACTCTGCTAATATAGCTATAGCCGAATATAAATATACTTCCAAAGTAAGCTCTCCTTTGAGGATTGTGTAAGGTTGGTTAACTACCCTTTGTAATAAATGAATAAAATGAAGATGTTTTATTAATAAAATTATGTTCTCTCCATTTAAATTGCTACCAAGTTACCACTCTAGATTGAAAATTTCATGACTTTTATCAAAGAATCTTTATCATATTCTGAGATTTAAAAAAAAAAGATTTCTTACATCAAAATTAAAAATAAAAAAAATCTTTCTTAATTATTCATTTTACAGCAGAAAGATCATTTTGTCTATTTGCCTTGACAGTTTTACAATTGTATGACATTATTTTGCTCTTATCTACTTCATCAAAATTTTAAAATGTTGGCCTTTCAAATAAAATATGCCTATAACATGTCTATTTTCTTGTTAAATTATATACTTTTCTGATTCCTATGCATATTTATTATAATGACTTTTCCTTGTATTGATGGTTCTTTTCTTAACTAAATCACAACAGAAGTTTAATGACAGACGGGCATATACAAAACTTAATGAATAATTGAAATCAAAATGTTTGCGTTATAACGCAAAGGTTTGCGTTATAACGCAAAGGTTTGCGTTATAACGCAAAAGGTTTGCGTTATAACGCAAAGATAGGGAAAAAAAAAAATGTGTGGCGCTAATACGCTTCCGTACCTTAGACAAAGGCTCAGGCACATATTATATACTTGACAAATCGATTAATTTCAATTATTTTTCTCATGCCAGATAATATCAATTCATGATCTTAGAACATCATATCCTTACTACTAAATGTATATTTCATTGACATAATGACAATTTGAAGTGTCTCATATTCAAACGCAGTTGTCTTTATCGCAGTGATATCAGCCTCCTTTTTTTCATAAATAAGATACCGAACTCCAAGGAAAATTCAAAACGGAAATTCCTTTATCAAATGGCAAAATCAAAAGCTCAAACACATCAAACGAGTGGAAAACAACTGTCATATTCCTTACTTGGTACAGGCATTTCCTTATGTAGAAAATGGTGGATTAAACCTGGTTTTATCGCTAGCTAAACCTCTCACTTGTATGACAGTCGGATAGAATTCCATTATATTGACAACAATGTGTATGCAAAACAAAGACATAATAGGTAAAAATGTCAAAAATTGGGGTACAGCAGTCAACATTGTGTTATAATCTTAATCACTATAAAAACAATAAGAATACAAAAAGGGACCATAACACAAGAACACAATGGCGGGATGTATAAAAAAGTAAGATAACAAAAATACCGAACTCCAAGGAGAATTCAAATCTGAAAGTCCCTTATCAAATGGCAAAATCAAAAGCTCAAACACATCAAACGAGTGGAAAACAACTGTCATATTCCTGACTTGGTACCGGCATTTCCGCATGTAGAAAATGGTGGATTAAACCTAGTTTTATAGCTAGCTAAACCTCTCAATTGTATGACAGTCGCATAAAATTCCATTAAATTGACAACAATGTGCGAACAAAGCAAACAGACATACCGAGCCACGCCAAAAGGATATTACAAAAAATGGACAAAAGAATATAGGTAAAAAATATACAAAGCCAATAAAAAAACCCAATATAACACGTAATTAAGATGATATATAAACAACGTCAGTACTTAGAATCTAAATTTCAAGACCATCATATTATTTGTGAAGTTGATATGGAATATTTATCAACAAGGTCCTGGTATCTTTCGATGAACTTTTTAAGAAAAGGGACGGGACGTTCTTTGACATAACCCTATTTCATCAACTTTCACCAGATACTGGTGGCGTTTTATAAAGTCTGAGTAGTAGCTGCAAGCTCTTGAATACCGAATAAGTTTGGAAATGCATATCCCATATGCAGGTGAGGCTGGTATATTGCTGCTAAGGTTGAGGAAATTAATGATTTAAAAATTAAAATGTTTTCGTTTGTCATAGATTCTGGTACTGAGATGACCACTTTTGTCAAATTTGGATTGTTAATGGAAAGGTTATCATCAATATTCTTTGATCTTCTTGATTTTGACAAGTATCTGAAGAAACTCCGACTCATATGAAAATAAGAAGAGGTCGGCAAGGGGAGGCGCACAGTTCGTTCCCATAGGTATGCCGACAAAGGTTTTGATAGAAATAATTTCAGAGAAAGATCAAGATTTAAAATTATCCAGAAGTTCTTTAGAGTTTTTTAGAATCCACATATGGTTAATACCACTACGTGAGTAAACAGTTTCACAGTATTCCTGAAGAAGAAATGTTGCAATATGATATTGATTCATTTATTTATATAAATAAAAACGCTAAGAAACAATTATGGTTCCTAAGTTAAATATCCAAAGATAAATACACGCTCAAATGGTTTAGTTGAAATAGATATGCAGCTATTTTTCTATTATTTGATAGAGGGAGACACTTACCCTGTCGACGCATGCTGTCTCGCACCTTCCGTTCATGCAATTAATTTAGTGTTTTTTTACTTTATATCTTCTTAATTGATTTATGAGATTTCGACATTGGTAGACTACTGTTGCCTCGAATATTCATTTCCACTTTTAAGATTAGGTTTGTGATGTTCAATGTCAACACGATATCAAGTCAAATGAAAACGAAAGGAAAAAATAATACACAAACAGTAAACCAAACTGACAACCAACACACGACTACTCCATATATAGACGTAAAAAATGAAGACAAACAGAAGCCAACAACAAACGATCCAGATAGATTGACCTAATACAGGCACAAAATATACTGAAGAGGTTAAGATTGAAGGGAACAATCAAAACTGTAAATCGAAGGCAGGCTTATAACAATCGCGTGACATAATAATAAAAATGGCGGAGTGTGGCTTTCTCAGTCGTTAGTTTGTAATGTGGTGATTTTTTGTTAGTATTTCCGTCGTTTCTCGTGTTTTTCTCCATGATTTTATTGTTTTTTCCTTGACTTTTTTCTTTCTTTTTTATTCTTTTTTCGACCAAGTTTTTTTTTTATTTCCCTTTGAATCATCCGTTTTCTATGATTTTATTTTTGATTTGACATCGAAGTATTTCTTCAGTTTCAAATTCATAATCTATCGACACACCATACCCTGTGCTTACTTGATGACTGTTTTAAGAGAACAACAATTGTACAGAAGAAATATTTTACGCTTTACAAACTTGAGTAATTCTCCTTTTTGTAATTTGAAGAATCACATTTGTAGTTTCTTGTTTTAACTCTAATGGGTGTGGTGTATATATTACGTATATACAAATCCACCATTTTTATCGCGGTTCACCAGTATCCTTTCTTGGGACAAAACAGAAGATGTCGGGAAATTCAAATAGTTTTTGCGTCCCATCACCCTCATACATTTTGATCTAGACTCAATGAAAGAACAAAAGATAAATATAGGAAAGAACAATCTTTATTCAGAAAAGTGCGTATGCACTTTATAGTTGGCTGTTTACATCATAGGATTATTGTTCCAGTGTGTTTAATGCATTACACAAATCGTTTACTGTTGACATAAAATATTTATAGAATAGTCAACTAACAATTCAAATGCTCTCAAGGTTCAAACTGAAAATAAATTTTAATATGTTTTTATTAACATTTAGACTTTTATCGGTTTTAATTGAACAATTTATTCTAGATAAAACTGTTTGTTACTAAAATGTCATACAAGTCATTGCCTGATCTGTTTACGTCCTGGCTTTACAAAACAACAGTTCAATCAAATCGTAAATACACAAAATTTCTATTCAATATAAAAATAAGAAGAGGTGGTATGATTGCCAACGATACAACTCTCTACCGGAGACCAAATGACGTTGATAAATAATTTGTTTACCAGATGACCCTTTGTGACCTTTTCAAATGATATCAGATGTAAAACGAAAATAGAAATGTACTGTCCAGAGAAAAATAAATTTCGTAAAAAATCAGACCATTATTGATATACTTTTTTATAGATGTGAAAAGTATTGTCCAAATCTGGCCGTGATGGTAGACAGTAGTAGTTTGTTTACTCTATTATTGCCTTTTGATCATTTTGTTATTAATTCTCTGTTAGCCCTCATTTATTTGTTGTTCTCACATATACTTTTTATGTCCTACCTACGATAGTTGAAGAGCATTATGTTTTCGGTCTGTGCGTCCGTTCGTTCGTCCGTCCGTCCGTTTGTCCGTCTGTCCCGCTTGAGGTTAAAGTTTTATGTCAAGGTAGTTTTTGATGAAAATGAAGTCCAATCAACTTGAAACTTAGTACAAATGTTCCCTGTGATATGATCTTTCTAATGTTAATGCCAAATCAGAGTTTTGACCCCGATTTCACTGAACATGGACACATTCTTGTTTAAATTTTGTTTTTAAGCATACTTCATCAAGGGTATTTTAAAAAACACTTGCCATTAGAATTGTCGTCAAAAATTATTAAACGGGACATGGCTCATATTTGAGACGTTTTATGAAAAGAAAAGAATCCGACATTGTTTTTGTACATGTATATTGCACGTTACAAATATATATGCATACTGATTTAGATTTTGTCCAATTAAGAGTTACCATAAGTATAAAAAAAAGAATGTATTATAAAAGAAACCGTTTTGCCGATATTTGTGTTAAACTAACAGTGTACTAATACATAAAAATAAATTGAGCTAGGTAAAGTTTTTCTTACGATGAATTTCCTATATTTCGAGTTTTTATACCGCTGCTTATCCAATACTCTTCTTGTCTCTGCAACTGACTAAATTATTTTTCTGTTATCTACATCCTTTCTTGTCTTATAAATTCATAAATATACCCAAAACAACACCATATAACATATAATGAATCAGTTGCAATCGCTTAGTGTCAAATGTATTAACGAAAACTATGGTTTTCCTTTTAGAATCCCTTCGATTGTGTAAATGGGTCTGTGGTTAAATTAGAAAATATTTAATACAAAACAGTAAATGGTCTCTTTTCAACGTTTAAAACAACGAGTTTTTATCACTTATAACTTTGAAGATAAAAACAAAAGTACAACTAATATAAGGCTGGGTCTCTTGTATCATATAAAACATGAAGCTTAAACGATGCAAAGATTTAACCAATTTTAATACTAGTATGGACCCCGCCCCTGAATTGACCACAATTTATCCTTTGTGGGCCTATGGTTTTAATAAAAAAATGTTGACGCAACATCATACCAAATAAAATGTTCTATCCTTTACTGATTCCGAGAACATGTCTCAGGTTCAGGTAAAGAAAGGATTAAATTTATAAGAAACGTGACAGATACAATGAAAAGTCTTACACCCTTCTCTTTAGGTTCTTTAATAATGATAATAACAGAAAATATTAGATTGATACAACGACAACCAACCACTGACTAGCTTTATGACCTTGCTCGGGCCCACTTACATGTGGCAAGGTTAAACAGAGACGACACAACGACAACCACTGACAAGCTTTATGACCTGTGACAGGCACACTAATATGTGTCGGGGTAAAACATACGCAGAACACGGACAACTTCAACTAGCGTCATGACATGGGACCTGCAAACGATTATGTGGCGGAGTTAAATGGGGACAAAACAGGGACAACCACCGTGTAACTTCATGACCTGGAAAAGCAAAATAATTTGTTTACAGACATCATTTGTTTTGGATAGAGATCTATTCTTGCATATAAGATGTTTTCCGGTTTATTATTTTTGTCATTATATAGAGTTTTATTATTTTTCACTAGTAGGAAAATATCGACGTTGCCAGACATAACAATGTATTCAGATTAATCTATAACATTAACAAGTTTCAAATTTCTTTTTACTACTTTGCACTCTATGCAATGTAAATAGAATTAAAAACCTAAAACGAAGGAAAAAGTGTGTTGTAAATGAATTGAAACAGATAAACTAGTACTTTAAGTGAATACGGTCAAATAACCTTTGACATAAAAGTGCATCTAGCCATCAGATCATAGATAATTCTATCATATAAACACCAACACGCAGATAACTTCGACGATAAAGTAAAGGTTAACAATCCAGACTTTAACAAAGAAGATTCAGGGTTAATAAACCTCACAATCTGACCCAGCATTTTTTAAGAATATATTTAAAGATTTAAATGTACGTTTACGTATACCCTATTTAATTATACATATACAAGATGAAAATTTACCAATCTTTGAAGGTCGTAATTATATTTAAATATAGTAAATCATGTTGCTTAGTCAATGGTCAAAATAATGAATGAGTTACATTTAAATTTCGGGCTTAAATTGGGGCTTTATTGATACTTTTTTTACTTATTAAATTGACCAAAAATATCTTGTGTTGAATTTTTTTAGATTTGAAGAACCGAGTATCTGAGTTTGTTTACACGATGTCATTGGATACAGACAACCGGCGAAACCTAAGCAAGTTTTTTTGAGTTCCAATATAATAGGACAAGACCTCATACTATTGTCAAACGGGTTAAATTCTCGTTTTCAATACCAATGCTTTTCTGTAAGCGAATTTGATATACAAGTGTCTACATTTTACAATTCTTTGGTTAAAGTACTGTTTTTTGGGGAATGAATACAAGGACGGCCGCTGTAACCATGGTGCTGTTACAGTTGGTCTGAACAACTATCAAGATAACATATAACAAGATACCAACTAAATATAAACCACTTTCAGTCTCCCTTAGAAAAAGATTTACTAACCTTAACCAATCTGTCATTTTCTGTAAAGAGACAGAGAAGATGCAAATGAAGAAATCAAAAATCTGAAATCCACAGACAATACGAATGCCAATAAGTTAAACGGAATGACAAACAACACTAACAAAACTTTACAAAGAAAACTAGATATTTAACAATTAGTACCCCATCAAAAACCAGGGATGCTCTCGGGTGCTATAGATGGGTTAGCAGTTCATGCTCAACATGTGACACAAGTCTTTTTGTTCGTTCAAGTACAAATCCGGTAATAAGTTTCATTTGGTAACTTTACAATCGAGTAAAAGATGACCCGATATTACTTATCTACTTTCATATTCGTTGATACGGAGATTTCAATACCCTGACGTACTCCAGTACACCTTGAGGTGAAGCCGAAGTGTGTACACGATCACAGAAAGGTGTTAATATCTACGGATAAGAACGTAGATAATAAATATTCCAGTTCATAGCTCAGATATACCGAATCTTAGGTAACTTCTTTATCAGAATAACGTTTAAACAACGTTATGTATTTTTCTTTTACGAGGTACGCCCCTACAGGTGTTCAAATTTAATAAGGGTTTCTTTTAAGGATGTACATCTCTGAGGAGCCAAAAATTTCCAGAATTAAACTTTTTTTCTTAACCTAATTTTTGGGTTTATATGACTGTAAAGAAATAATTGGTGAAGAAAAAATCATATGGTGGTGCACTTCTTTTTTTGCTACGGCCTTTTGAAAGTACCCAATTTTGATGATTTTCCCATTTTTCATCAATTATTACCTATTTTTGGGCTATTATCGTGAAAAAAATCACAGTTCCACAATTAAACTTTTTTTTTCATACTTTCAATAAAGATGAAGTGGACCAATCTGAATAAATTTAACTTAAAAAAAACTATAGGTAGGTGTTAATATAAGAAAGTTTTATCATATTTTGATGCTTTTTTTGTGTCAAATTAACCATGCTGTCAATTTTGTAAATTTGTAATTTTTCTCTTTTTAAGAACAAAATGCATATTATTTCAACTTCTTTGTTATAAATGATTGAAAAATACATATCTTAGAAATTTGAAAAGAAAAAAAAGATATGGGATGTACATGTTTCTGGTAAAATCATTTCTTGTATCCCTCACCCATTTTCTCAAAATTTTGGCTAAAAAGATTAACTTGATTGGTAATAAAATTTGAAAAATTGATTACTCAAAAACTACTCATTGTAAATACACAATTTTTTCACAGAGTTAAGTTTGATTATAACATTTTTGAAATTCATTGATATTTTCCGCTTGTATCACATGTTTTGGAAATAATTCCAGAACGAGGTTTCAACGAGACTGTAACGTCAGAAGAATACATCCTTAATGAAAAAGGAAACTAGACTAAAGAAAAGTTGGTGCTCAACGTCGCGTGCAGCATATAGCTGACGGTGGGACTTCAACATGGATCATTTGCAAAACAAAATAAGAAGTGCCATTTATGGCGATGTTTTACTGCATTAAAATGAAGGCAAATGATATGATTAAACGGATAAAAGCGTAAATGTAATACAACATTTAATGTTTCAAAACCTTAATTGTTCAATAATTCAGATTTGGACACAAAACGCTTGGCCGTTTTCAATATAAACGCTGTAAGGGTAGAAATGTACATGAAGTTCCAAAAATAATGGCTAGCGATGTCTGAGTATAAGAATTAGCATCTCCCCGGGTTATGTGTTTATAAAGACAAGAGGAATATATCCGTGGTCATCAGTGACACAGATATCCAATAAAGTATTATCTGTTTTTCATGTATTGTATTGTCACAAACCAGGTCGTTTGACTATACGGTGTGATTTTGTTCATTGGTAAAGGTGGTTCGGTAACCTATGATTGTTAATTATTTACCCTGATCCACGCCATTAGGACTCTGTTGGATAGTTATCTCATTATCAATCATACCACATCTCTGAATAGATATATTCATGTCTAGGTCAGGCGAGATGAAAACGAAACATGTTTTTCAACGTGAGTGCATTGCCCTTATTATTAATCGATCTCATGTTTTACTTCTTATGTTGATATCATTAGATTTTAATAATCGTGTGTCATCCTATATTCAAGGCTGATTAAGTAAATTGCCAAATAAACAACTATCCAACAAGAGATCAAATGACGTAGACTCTTATTACACTAGACTATGGCCGTACATTGACCTATAATGGTTTACTTTAATAAATTGTTATTTGGATGGAGAGTTGTCTCATTGGCACTCACACCACACCCAGCAGGCACCCGATGTTGTACAGACGTTGATATTTGGTTGAAAATAGGTCGCAACGTCGGCGACCTAAATTCAACGTCGGTTCAACGTCGACTGGCAAACGTCTGTCGGACGTTATAGAATGACGTCTATATAACCTTGTTTTTTGGTCACGACCTTATACAACGTCGACACAACGTCGGATTCCAAATGTCGGTCGGACGTCTGAAATATTAATCTGAAATATCGAATTAACACGTACCTGGACATATATACCCAGCAGGCACGCAACCTTTTATTTATATTGGTTTACTTGTGTTTTTGAATAAATTCAACGATTACTGTTGCTAATGTATCTAATTGATATGATTAAAGTGAATGAATAAACTGTTTTAAAATTTTCGCCGAAAAATATTTCAATTACACGAAACAGATTTGATTTCAATTGGCGCATGCGTATGAGGCCGACATTTCGAATTTATGTGCGCCAATTTGATTACAACAACAATTTCTACGACGGATGCTGTAAGAAGTGCAAAGTAAGTGTAATTTTCATTTATTGTTTGCTTTAATAGTAGATATATGATAATTTAGTGTAAATAGTATTGTAACTGTAAATAGTCGCTGTTCCCGCAAGTATGAGTGTACAGTGATCTGTGCAGATCAGATCTCGGATCAGATTTAATTTATAATTGAAGCCTCAGCGAACAACTAGATTGACCTTAAGATATATTTGACTTGTAAATTGAAAATTGGGTGAAGGAACATGTGTTAAAAATTATGAACAATGATTTGGTAAAAGCTTAAGCGTGTGGCAAAGTATTCTAATATTAGTTTAAACATATTTTATTGTTTGTTCAAAATGGACAAATGGATATTAGATACAAGTTTTCAACTTAGTAACGCTTTCTCCAAAATTCTATCATTGCAGATACAGAGAGGATGGATTCATAATATATCATTGAACATCGGATGAAATTAAAGAATTTATTCGTCTGGCAAGTATTGAAATAATTATTTATAACCCCTTATTGAAGTTAAATTCACCTATGTAAATTCAAACTATAACATTTCGTTCTTATTTATATATGTTGATGCAATTACAAGTCAACGATTTACAACACATGATATTCTTGACCTTGAAATACATTTAAAACAAACAAATTCTTTTCTACTCTAGCTGACACTCACAGCATGTATTCCAACATGTTATCGGTGAAGTAATACACAGATAAGAAACACGTGTGACCATAGCAAATTAATACACAATCTGACCAATTTCAAAGTGGTTTATATGATAACGTCGAAATAGATGATGTATTTAATACCATGAATACTGATGCTTTATCAATTGACCGTACTTAATTATTACAGCACATAAAATTCAAGGAAAAAGCAAATATTCCTATAGTGTTGGTATCTAAACATAACCCATATACATGTATAAGTAAAATAAAAAAAAAGTATCGCAAAAGACAGGAATTTATTACAGTTTGAAGAAGAATGTAAACGAAGTTTCAATGTTTAACTACTTCTTGCGTATAGCAAACATGCCAACAATATCTATTGATGAAGAATTTAAATATAAAATAAAATATATCAATATAATTAATTATACATTAATGAATAATAATTAATGAATAATACTTATTTTGAATTATAGTAAAATTATAGGGGTCTATCTGGCAATGTAGGATACAGTTTTATACGCATTATGGGACGTATTATGGTATACCGTTGACCGTCTGTCCGTCCGTCTGTCCGTCCGTCCGTCTGTCCGTCGTCAACATGTCGGACATTAACTCAAAAAAGCTTTAACCAATATGCATGAAACTTTGGTGAATTGTTTATATCTATTGACGTGAGCTCCTTTCGTTTTTATAAATTTCAGATTTACCGTTTCCGAGTTTTGGGGTTTTATTCATTTTCCAGTTTTCCGACAATAACTCAAGAATGCTTTCACCAACTTGCAAGAGAAATTTCGGTGAATTGTTTATATCTATTGACATGAGCTCCCTTTTGGATTTTTATAAATTTTAGATTTACCGTTTCCGAGTTTTGGGGTTTTATTCATAAAAAAGGGGTATTTTCCAGTTTTCGGACAATAACTAAAATATGCTTTCAGCAGTTCCCATGAAACTTTGGTGAATTGTTTATATCTGTTGATGTAAGCTCCTTTGAATTTTATAAATTTTAGATTTTACATTTTTGAGTTATGGGGTTTTATTCATTAAAAAGGGGATTTTCCAGTTTTGGACAATAACTCAAAATGCTTTCAGCAGTTCTCATGAAACTTTGGTGGATTATTTATAGCTATTGATGTAATCTCCTATTGATTTTCATAAATTTCAAATATGACATTGAGAAGAAATTGAACTTTATTTGTTTATAGTCTGACAACAGATTTACTAAGTATTGCACATCAGCAAGAAATCTTTAATTGAATATTCTATAAATTCAATTCATATAACCAATTTCAAGTTCTTTGACTACATTTATTCAGAAACCTATAATATGTCAAATATTTAATTACAATCCAAATTCAGACCTGTATCAAGCTTGAATATTGTGTCCATTTTGCCCCAACTGTTCAGGGTTGGATCTCTGCGGGCGTATCCAGCTGCGCTCAGCGAAGCAGTTTATTTTATGGGTGTTTTATTATACAAAATGAGCGTTTGTCAAGATCTCGGTTCTTGTGGTGCATTATTGTTTCTCAAGATGAGTGACCGTCAAGATCTCGGTACTTGCGGTGCATCAGTTATTGTTTCCCAAGATGAGTGACTGTACAGATCTCGGTGCTTGTGGGGCATTATTGTATCTCAAGAGTGACTGTCAAGATCTTGGTGCTTGCGGTGCATTATTGTTTCCCAAGATGAGTGACTGTAAAGATCTCGGTGCTTGTGGTGCATTATGTTTCTCAAGATGAGTGACTGTCAAGATCTCGGTGCTTGTGATGCATTATTGTTTCCCAAGATGAATGACTGTCAAGATCTCGGTGCTTGTGGGGCATTATTGTTTCCCAAGATGAGTGACTGTCAAGATCTCGGTGCTTGTGATGCATTATTGTTTCCCAAGATGAGTGACTGTCAAGATCTCGGTGCTTGTGGGGCATTATTGTTTCCCAAGATGAGTGACTGTCAAGATCTCGGTGCTTGTGGGGCATTATTGTATCTCAAGATGAGTGACTGTCAAGATCTCGGTGCTTGCGGTGCATTATTGTTTCCCAAGATGAGTGACTGTAAAGATCTCGGTGCTTGCGGTGCATTATTGTTTCTCAAGATGAGTGACTGTCAAGATCTCGGTGCTTGTGGGGCATTATTGTTTCCCAAGATGAGTGACTGTCAAGATCTCGGTGCTTGTGGGGCATTATTGTATCTCAAGATGAGTGACTGTCAAGATCTCGGTGCTTGTGGGGCATTATTGTTTCCCAAGATGAGTGACTGTCAAGATCTCGGTGCTTGTGGGGCATTATTGTATCTCAAGATGAGTGACTGTCAAGATCTCGGTGCTTGCGGTGCATTATTGTTTCCCAAGATGAGTGACTGTAAAGATCTCGGTGCTTGCGGTGCATTATTGTTTCTCAAGATGAGTGACTGTCAAGATCTCGGTGATATTTCAAGATAATTTGAAAAAAAATACTTTATATTTTCCATCATTGATCTGTGTTTGCAATGTATGATCCCTTGCTTTATAAAAAAAATATAAAGAATATTTTTACTATACCTAGAACAATTTGTTATTGAAGTCAGGGGTTTAACTGTATGCCTCAAAATTTGCTTAAAACATCGATAATGCAGCACTAATGACATTATGTTGTTTGGTTTTCACATAAATTATACATTTTTATTTTAGAAATGGTACATGACATACAGGTAACAGCAGCTTACCTGAAGTACCCATCGAGCAGAATGGGACGAGTGGTCGGAAGAAGAAAGCTAGGACATCAACTGATGGAGCAGCAGACATCAATAGAAATGGAGCAGAAATATGACATTGATGTTTTAAAAATACCACATTAAAATATGTAGATTCATTCAATTATTTATTGTTTTGTTTCAACACATATTTCAAGTGTTCAAAGCTCATAGTTCTGCTTTTTAGATTGATTGATTTGATTTTGGTGTTTTAACGCCACTTTTAAGCACCGCCTTTGGGCTATTTCGTGGCGGCCAGTTTTATTGGTGGAGGAAGCCGGAGTGCCCGGAGAAAACCACCGACCTTCGATAGGAAAACTGACAATCCTAGTCAATTAAGATTGGAGTCGAGTGCACCCGCACGAGCGGGGTTCGAACTCACAACCTCAGTGTTGACTGGCTAGTGATCACAGTAGTAACTACTTAGACCACTCGGCCACCGAGGCCCCTCTGCTTTTAGAACTTAGCTAACTGATATTTGTTGGTTTCTCCTATATTTACTTGGCAAAACCTTATATGTCCACTTCAGGCCCTGCATATCAAGTCAAAAATATAATTTACTGGTCAAGCCCGGAGAATGCGACCATTTTTGAACCCCTGGTCAACAGCAGATTGATGTACAAAGTAGTTGTGGAGGCATGAATTATAAGGTTACCAACCTTTGTTGGAAGGGATGATTTTCTGAGGTTTTAAAGATGTTGAAGCACTTATTCAGGACGTCAACTTGTATGAATTATTGTTTCACTACCTTAAGTTGTCCAATTTAAGAACGTTAATAAGGATTTACGTTGGTCTTTAATTAGCTCTGAAGAGATCTGAGGATATTTAAAGAGGTTAAATAGTGGTTGTTATGACGTTGATTAGACGTTGTATAGATATCTGAGGATATTTAAAGAGGTTTAATGGTGGTTGTTAGGATGTTGATTAGACGCTGTGCAGACATCTGAGGATATTTAAAGAGGTTTAATGGTGGTTGTTAGGACGTTGATTAGACGTTGTACAGACATCTGAGGATATTTAAAGAGGTTTAATGGTGGTTGTTATGACGTTTATTAGACGTTGTACAGACGTGGAACATCCTTATTCGAGTTCATCCTGTTGGTTGATCTGATGTTGTACCAACGTTGTACTGATGTTGTAACTACGTTGTACAGACGTTGAACGGACGTATGTCAAGACGTTGGGTAGACGTCAGTTTTTGACGTCTAAAAAATATCATATACAACCAAAATCTAACGTAGGCGCAACGTTAGGGTCTGACGTCGAACTGATGTTTATACAACGTCAAATGTCTGCTGGGCATCTTCCTATATCTATAGACTAGAAGATGCCCGTAAAATCGTCGTACAATTGGGCAAGTGTTGAAACAAAGAGTGTCAAGGGTGCCTGTGTTTACACATAAAAAGGGGAGGATCACTTCAACACCCATTTCAATTTTGGACAGTTCTGCATCTGAGTAAAAAGGGTGGATGTCGTTTGATTTAGCAAAATGATGCACTTACAATACAATACAGGATCCTATTAGGCCTTACTGTCCTATTTTCTATCCTTTCTTCTTACTTTCACTTGGATTTCGCGGGCAGTACGTCCAGTGAGCATGCGCAGGGGCGTAGCTAGGTATCCCAAAACAAATTGCAGCAGGGGTCTGGGGCCGCTCAAATCCAGTAGGTCCAGGGCAGAGCCCTGGTAAGGGGTTCATGGAGGCGAAGCCCCCCGACGGAAAACGGTTTTCAGCATTTTAGTTGCAAAAATTTGTGTACAAAAAAACATGAAAATTGGTCATTTTATCATGATAATATACATGAACAAAATTTCGAAGTAATTATAATGTACATAATGTTACAATTACATCTGACTGGTGATTTTAACCGGCAGTACAATCGGAAATATATATAAAAAAATTTAAAATATGCATAGCCCAGCGTGTGTCAGCGTAGTCCTTTATTAAGCAGCACAACCTGCTTAGTATTTTCATATCTATTCCTTTCTGATTGAGGATAACTGATATATACGTCAATAGATAGTATATATTGACGATCCTACATTTAAAAGAAACCTTCACTGTCCCCTGGCTACACAAACACATACACACACAGTCGATGCCTCATGCAGAAGTTCTGTTCTGTTCATACTATCGAACAAAATTCAAGAAATTCATATTTCCTTATATCCTGTACTGTAAAATCCCTACCTGCTTAGAAATTTGAATGATTATGGTCATTAAACGTAGATCTGAGAGTAATCGAAGTTACTGAAAGCTAGATGATTGATTGATTGATTGCTTAACGTCCAGTGGCAAATAGTTCATGCATGTTCAGGACAAAAACAAATTTACAATAAATACAACAGGTAGCTAGGTCATGCATGTAATAGGGGTCGTCCAGGACGAAGGTCTAGAAATTTGGAAACGCCATACATTGGAAAATTAGGGTTTATTGGATAGGAACAGAAATTTTGCCATTCAGTAGACCACCCATGAACCCCTCAAAAAGTTGTTGCAAGTTTCTTAACGTGCAGAGAGCGTGGCATTCACTCTACACTAGGCATCGGATTTAACGTCCCCATGCTGACCAGACGTGACTGCGTATTTATACATCCTGCACAGCCAAACAGACGCCCAACTTTGGCAACGGTTTTATTGTAGGTCGGATGAAGACCAAGTGGAAAGCTAGTTGAAAGCCAACAACAACTAATTAAAAAAAAAAAATCATTTGTCTAAGTTGAGGTTCATTCAAGTATTTGTTGATAGAAGTGAAATGATCTGAACCAAAGTTCTAGTTTATAGTTTCTATATAAGGGGGAATATAATGACATACAATTCTATCCAATACTCCATTCACTACGGATGATAGACTAGTGTACACATGACATTCGATAATTAAAGAGTTTTGACGACTTCACTGGCATGCATCTACAGATAACGTTGTTTATTATTTTTTTCAATAAAAAAAAAAAAATATTTGTGAAAAAATTATGTGTAGGCACGTGCCTAAAGTGCCTAACGGCAGCTACGCCCCTGATGCGCGAAAGCGTATAAGACACGGATCGATAACGGTCTCTGAATTTTGATATTTTCTAAAAAATTGCCGTTTTCTATGGAAAAAATATTGTTTCAAAGACAAATTTAGGACGTACAAAACACTACATTTATACGTCATATTACAAATATACTTTGTATGGTTTCAGAGGAGTTGCAGCTCAATGAAATCGGTCTTTTCCTTTAGTAGTTTAGATAGTAACAATTATAAACAAATTACAAGCTTTTAATTACTTCAATGTGACTCGTGCAGTATTATAATAATTACTTCTTGGATCTGAGATAAAAAAAAATCTTATATCAAGGTAGATTATCAAAGTCACGTGTTAAATAATAAACCCTGGAACACATGGGAAAACATGCTGTTCTAGCTATTTGATATTTTCAGCAATAGTTCCTGATAGATTTGTCTTAGAAAGTCTGTATAGAAACGGTTTAAGTTCGTGCTTATAACCGAATTCTAAATCTAATTTCTAACTCTGAGCTTTTATTTGATTGTATGGCAGGTGTTGTATTTATCACCTTCTGTCTATTGATATTAATTTTCGCCGAAATGAAATCATTTGATTTAAGCATAAATTATTTCAACGACGAGAATATCTATATAAACTTATCTTAAAAATCAAGACTAAAATTTTTGACGCGAATACACCCTCATCCTTTATCGGCAGACCAGTTACGCAAATAAACCCTCATCATTTACCGGCAGACCAGTTACGCGAATAAACCCTCATCCTTTATCGGTAGACCAGTTACGCGAACAAAACTTCATCATTTATCGACAGACCAGTTACGCGAATAAACCATCATCCTTTATCGGTAGACCAGTTACGCAAATAAACCCTCATCATTTACAGGCAGACCAGTTACGCGAATAAACCCTCATCATTTATCGGCAGACCAGTTACGCTAATAAACCCTCATCATTTATCGGCAGACCAGTTACGCGAATAAACCAGACAGACCATTTACGCGAACAAACCCTCATCATTTATCGGCAGACCAGTTACGCTAATAAACCCTCATCATTTATCGGCAGACCAGTTACGCTAATAAACCCTCATCAATTATAAGCAGACAACCGACCGGAATAAACCATCATTATATATTACCAGACCAGTTACACGAATTAATCATCATCATATATCGGGATATTAATCTACCATTTACATGAACAAACCATCATCATTATGTTGACAGATCAATTTATCAATAAACCGTATCACTCTGCCACTGTGTTTATTTTTCGTCAGGAGCCTATCACTTGGCCTTAGTGGTTATGGTATTTCAGTGGTTGCCATTTAAGAATTTGCTGTTGATTGCGAATAATTATCTTTGTTTAATATATCAATGACCTGTCTAGACTTTGGGCTATTTAAGAACTTTATATTTCATAAATAACTATTGAAATATTTTATAAATAACTTGCTATATTACTTAAATAACTGTATAGTTTAAACCCGTTTGTTGACTAAAGGGTCTTTTTTGATTTATGGCGTTGCTATAATGAAACGTTTTTTCATTACAGTAATAAGATCTCTCCGTCTATTCGTATTAATATTCTTTCTTTATTCTTTCTTTATATAAAAGACGTTTTATCATCGGTCTTAATGAGAAATGTTTAACCGAAATAAGTATACCCTTAACCCGAACGTGATGGCATATCTAAACTGTTTACAACACGAAACAATGTAACACACAGATAAAAGACATGCGTATCGTGCCGGTCTTGCTTTGATTACATTGATTTCCCATTTAAATTCTACATATTTTCTGTCAACAGTTAAATAAGGCGAAACCAGTTTGTACGGTGGAAATCAAGGATTCCATAGTTACATAAACGTCTTGACGAGACACACCCATTGACATACCAGTTACGTTACACGAATAAACCTTCATCATACATCGCAGACCAGTTTATACCCAAATAAACCCTTAATTATTTATCGGCAGACCAGATACCCCAATAACCCATCATTATTTATCGGCAGACTAGATACCTTAAAAAATACTATCATATATTGAAAAACCAGTAACACGAGTAAATCGCCATCATATATCGGCAGACAAGTTACACGAATAAACCATCATCTTATAGACGTGAATAAACGATCATCATATATCGCCATACCATTTACACGATAACATCATAAAAGTCAGCACTCTAGCTATACGAATAAACCATCATATGTCTGCATAACAGCTAAACGAATAAACCATCATCCAATGTCGGCAAACCAGATACACGAATAAATCATCACATATCAGTGGACCTACTGTCTTTTTTCACACTCAGATTCAGATTATTGGCTATTTCAGAATTTTGAAAAGCATATAATGCTGTTGTCTGCTCTTTGGTCGGGTTGTTGTCTCTTTGACATATTCCCCATTTCCATTCTCAATTTTATAAAGTAAGTTTGACATTAAAGTTTAAGATTCAAGTAAACTGACTGGTTTATCAAAATTAACGATATTTCATGTCAAATATATTAGTTTTTCAATTTGAATCTTTAATTCCTATTTAACAAACCTGTAATATTGGTTTAACATCTTATTATTAAGAATTTAAAACAAATCCGATAAATAAGAACCAACTGATTTATAGAGATGTTTACTAAAATTATATATGGCAAACTATTTAGAGATTCATCTCATTAAATAGGACTACACTATGATATCAAACTTCCGTCTTAAATGCATACATTTAAATCTATAATACTTGGAAGATTATTAAAAACCTCGCTTTAACTCGATTAGCATGTTAAATTAATGTTTTGCTTTGGCAATACATAAATATTAAGTAAGAGATATACAGTGTCGGAAAAGGTATGATTTATCTATACGTGATTTAGAAACAGGAAAAAAAAATGAAGCTCGTCAGATGGCACCTCAAAAATATACTATGACGTAAATTATATAAGTTTAACTTTACAGTTCGCTCAACATAGAAGCAAGACAGCAAAAGTCTTACATGCAGATGCATGATTTTTTTTATTAGTTGTAATTCTTCAGCTTTAGAACTAGCTGTCAGTAACTCAGCGTGAAAATATATTGCTGGTGTAGGCACAAACATTCCTGCCGAGTACTCTCAGAGTACTTTATTTGTTGTGGGGATGTATAAATACTTTGCCACGTCAGGTCTGGGTTTTTGTTAGATGTTTTTGCTTTGTATCGATCTGATGAGTTAAGCCCTTTTCAACTGATTTGTATATTTTGTTCTAATGTTTTACTGTTACACCACTGTTCCAGGTTAGGGAGGAATTGGCGCCAACAGACTAGTTTAACCCCGCCACATTCTGTATGTGCCTGTTCTCGGTCAGGAGCCTGTAATTCAGTGGTTGTCGTTTGTTGCTCTATATCATATTTATTTTTCGTTCATTGTATTGTGCATGAATCAGGTCGTTAGTTTTCTCATTTGAATTGTTTTACATTTGGCATTTCAGGGCCTTTTATAACTGACTATGCGGTATGGGTTTTGCTCACTGTTGAAGGTCGTATGGTGACATATAGTTCTCAGCTTCTATGTCATTTGGTCTCTGGTGGAGAGTTGTCTCATTGACAATCATACCACATCTTCTCGTCTTTATATATAAGATATTTTTTTGCAAGTATAAATAAAGCAAACCTGTTTTTTCTACAATATAGTAAGCATTGGCTTCAACGATCATCAGTCAACAATACACCATACTGCGTATATGTGCGTATGTCTTTGCGAATGCTTTTGTGCGTGTTATAAGTTATTAGTTAATGTCATTTGAGTTTTCGACAGGTCACAATGAAATTTGTACATTTGTATTGATTAACAAAGGAGGATATAAGAACATGGATTTGTTAGATTTTTATGCTTGAAAAACCCATTTAAACTGGTCGAGAGACACTTTAAATGCAAACTCATTTTACATTGGAGACTGTTGAATGTTTGAGAAAAAGGGAGATGTGCACCGTGCATATATGACACAACATTCTTTTATTTACTACATCATAACTTTATACCAAAGGAATAGTGCGCGCTTTATTTGGTTATCTAAATGATTTCAAAAGTTGAAATACTTAATAAAAATAGTCTGACACAACCGGAATATTAATGTTCTTTTAAGTATCATCAACCATATCACTCCTCATTTTTGTTTATGTTTAGTCCAGAATCGTAGTACTCGGCCTCAATGATGTTCTCTACAATGTTTCAAAATAACAAGCTTTATAAAAGACTGTTATAAATCGATAGTACATAATAACAGAACTAAAAGAACAGAAAAAAAAAAAAAAAAAAAATGGTCCGTGTCTTTGTTTTCGAGATAAAAGCCATTAAAACGTTTGCGAGAAATGATTCTCTCCAGATTTTTCATATATTTAACATTGGTAGCTTTAGCCTTTCAAAAAAACTTTAAAAAGAATAACAAGGATTTTATAAGATTTCGAATATGGATTTTTAAACTATCTGTAAAATAATTATGGAAACAAAAGTAGGGGTAAGCGGGCACAATTTTAAATGGCACTGCATAACAATCCAGAGTATTCCGAATATCTGACAAAAAGTCAAAACAAAAGGAGCGAACATCCTTAATTAGTTAAAGATATATAGTAGAGCGTTGTGTGATTCTTAACATGAATCGTTTTGACTTGGACTATGCTACTGGCATTTCTTATAGTCCTGTTTTAATATGGATTTTCTTTTTAAGGGAAGACGGACTTGCGTCATTTACCACTGCCCTGGTCAAGAATCGTATCACTCCGACTGTTGTTTAGGTTTATCCAGGAACAGTATCGCTCTGCCTTTGTGTTTTTGTTAGTGAGGAACCTATCACCCGGCCTTCGTGTTTATGCTATTTCTGTGGTTGCCATTTAGGAATTTGCTGTTGATTGCGAATATTCAGTGATCTTCGTTTAATATATCAATAACTTGTCTATACTTTAGGCTATTTAGATCTTGCATGAAATGTTTTATAAATAACTGTTGATATATTCTATAATAACTGTTGCAATATTATTTAAATATAACTGTATAAAGTTTAAACCCGTTTTTTGACCTTTAGGTTCTTTTTTATATATTGTTTTGGCAGATTGCTTTTTCACTAGAGTATACCCATCTCTCTCTCTCTTCGTATTGATATTCTTTTTTACAAGAGGCGTTTTCTCATCGGTCTGAATGAGAAAGGTAAAACCTTAAAGAAGCATATCCTTAACCCGAACGTGATGATATATTTGAAGTATCCACAACACGAGACAATGTAAAACACAGATAAGAAGCATGCGTAACGTGCCAGTCTTGCA
Organism: Mytilus coruscus; assembly: GCA_017311375.1. Lineage (NCBI taxonomy): Eukaryota > Metazoa > Mollusca > Bivalvia > Mytilida > Mytilidae > Mytilus > Mytilus coruscus. The sequence goes on along the minus strand of CM029597.1, from coordinate 4,891,245 downwards.
TTAGTTCTTCTGATTTTAAATTCTACTTATTTATTGAAGATTGTTTTTTATCAATAGTTTAATAAGGCGAAAACATCGAAACCAATTTATTGTTGCAAGGTATGGAAGAAATCATGCATTCAATATTAACACTTACATCTGGACGAGACACAACCATCGATTAATTGAATAAGAAATCCAATAGTTTATTTGTTAAATAGAAAAATCAACAAGAATAAACTATCTAAAACAATGATATTGTTCATTGTTACAGGCCATACGATGACTTGTATATAGTTTTACATCATTGTTCTTTTGGTTTCTGGTGGATAGTGGTTTGTTTAACAATCAAGTATGATCTCCTTCTACGGTTTTGGTTTTGCTTATTGTTGAAGGTCGTACACGTACAGTGACATATAGGTGCTAACATCTACGTCATTAAGACAGTGGGTAGTTGTCATATTGTCAATCAGACCACGTATTATTATTTTATGACTACCGTTAAGATTTATTAACAGAAGGTATTAAAAATCATATGAAATTAAAATAAATTCATTTTTCTTCATTCAGTTTTTCAAAGTGATCCGTTGAATTCTGTTGAAACATATAAATATACATATAGTAGAACACACTCGTGACATCGCGGGTCCGTGACTTAATTAAAGTACCTATACCTTATTTTTAGCCTGGATTTGTAGTGTTCTTATTGTCATCTGATAAAGTCATGCTGATTGTAAGGTGCACTGTTCTCTCTGATTTCAAAATCTTTCTGTTTGAACCCGTCCTGGTTTTCTTACTACAATAAACTTGCTATAAACTAAATTTGACTTTTTAACTAATTAACCAAATTGTAGTGGTCTTGAGGTAGAAGAAAACAGACTTTTTTAAAAAGTGTACTTAAGTGTAACATAGATATAAAACAACTACTGGAAGAATTCCAGGTTCTCCTGATAGAGTAGGGATTTACAGAAGGTAACAGGAAAACTACATGTAACATATACTATTGGTATCGGTATCTGATTCGAACCGGAACTTGTTAATTACTGGTAATATTAATTATGTGGAAAACAAAAGGGCCTGGAATGGTGTAATTTTTAAACAACACCATTGTCCTATATTAGTTATACATAAAGTTGATTCGTCGATTTAACGTCATGCCGGAAAACAAATTTGACCTCGTTATTTTAGGAGTATAGATATGTATACAGTAACCCAATTTGACTTGCAAATATTAATCTGTAGATAGAAATGGAAAATAAACAATCTCAAAATCGAACGTATTTGATTTTTTGTGGTTTATGTTACCTCAAAGGAATAACACAAAAGTCATTTTAGTTTAGCAAAATTGGAAGAGAAATGAATAACACATTAACACAATAATCATTGGTATCAAAACACATAAAAACAACAGCAGAAGCGTTTATACGACATTATTTGCATTTCAAATGATATCAAAAACTTTGCGAAGTGACAGAAATACATCAGGAAAATTCACCGTCCCTTTCTTCAAAATATATAATTGGTTTGATGAATGTTATTGGAACTTAAATGTGTACTTAGACAAGATAATCGAAAGTATTGTTCCAAAGAAAGTTTTGCGAGAAAGAAGCATAAGTTTTAAGCATCAAGTATCTGACCTTTACATAAAAAGGATGTTTTATATTACAGCCTAAACAGGCAAATGTTTTAAACGACAATGAAAGTTTATTTGTTTCTGCTAGATAAAACATTTTCTCTTAAAGATATCATATCGTTGTGCTAAAGATAAAGTTTCATTACTTGTAACAGGAATAATACCATGTTGTAGTCTTTAATGTCCCTCTTTGTTTTACCTCAATCAATCATTATCAACTGAGAGTCTAGTATTTTGTATAAAATATACAGTTAAATGCGTGAAGATACCAGACGGACAATATAAGCACAAAACTATTAATAGTCGAAGAAAAACTACATAAATACAAACAACAATTTAGAAAACATTATAACAGAAAATTGAAAAATAAGCATTAAGAAACCAATCAAAATTCGTTGTTGATCTCATGTGGTATGGATGGGTGACTACCATTTCAGCAATAGGAACCCTTTGTTAAATATATACTATAGCCTCTTCGAAATTAGAAAACCTTTATCAAGGAATGCTGGAATGTTGCTTCATACAAATGGAAGGTTTATACTGTTTGGATCCATTTCTACTAAGATGAGTTTTAATTTATGATGCACGTCAATTCAAGAACCAGCAGTTCTTTTCATACATAGCCTTACACTAAAATTAACCGTAAGTTATATTCAATTGTTCATGACATACATATGATCATAACGTTTTGTAGAAAATTCCTGATAACTGTATCAACATAATAAGGAAAAAGCTTATTTATATGCATTGCTTAGACTACAGAAAAATAATGCGCAGTTCCAAGCATACTTATTCGTTTCTTAATTCAATTAACCACACACAGCCATCTTTAAAGAGTAGAACATCTTACACTTGATCATTTAAAACAATAAACAGAAGACATGGTATACGATAATATTGTTTGTTCTGGTAAGCTGCCACAATGAGCGTAACTAAAAGTACAGGAAAATAACTGATGTTAATGGGTACATGTTTACATGCAAACGTGTTAAATGAAATAACAGGGACAGTAAAAGTATGACTGCATATCTGTTTACAAAAAAAAAAAAAAAAAAAAAAAAAAAAAAAAAAGGAAGGAACTATTAAAATATTTATTTGAAAAGATAAAGATGAAATAAAATTGCCTCAAATATCATTTAAACTACAAAGCTTCGAAAAAATATTGGATTATGTTAATACAATAAATTGTAGGGTATATGTTATTCAGATGTTTTTATAAAAAGATTTAGACCAACTTGTGATTTTTATAGTATCAATTCAAAGGCATTTTTTCTTTCATATGCTACTCCTGGAATGATATTAATATCTAAATAAAAAATATGAAATTTCAAAGTTATTCAAATATGTTGAAAGAATCTGTTTTGTTATTATTATTATTAGTTGTAACGAAATGTACCATTACTGCAATTTTCCAACTTTATACTGGAGGTTATTATTATGTATAGATACTTTCAACCATAAAACAACTTCTTAAATGGACTGCTTCCGTTTTCATGGGAAGTATAAACACACCTATCTTATCATAAGAGCTAACAGATACGGCGTAGGTATACACTACTATATCTGAAACGTAAGTCCATAAATAAATTCGGACGAGATTCGAGGAAAACGGAGGCACCAATTTCGAAATGATGTCGAAACACATATTTACAATTATATAAGAAATAATGATCATCATGAATCCCTATTGTTCATTTCTCTTAGGACGCACTTTCAAAATCACGAAATATACAATGGACATTATTCCTGTTGAGCTACTAGTATATACAAAAATAGGAAAGTATTAGAAGTGATAAGTTTAAAGAGGGACGAAAGATACCAGAGGGACAGTCAAACTCATAGATCGAAAACAAACTGACAACGCCATGGCCAAAAATAAAAGACAAACAGACAAATAATAGTACAGATGACACAACATAGAAAACTAAAGACTAAGCAACACGAACCCCACCAAAAACTGGGGTGATCTCAGGTGCTCCGGAAGGGTAAGCAGATCCTGCTCCATATGTGGCACCCGTCGTGTTGCTTATGTTATTACAAATCCGGTAAATAGTCTAATTCGGTAAGTCACATTCGTGAAAAGGGAAGGGTATTGTAGTTAAACTTTTGTATTCTGTTTTATTTGTGCTCCTTACAAAACTGCCCCAACAGAGTAATGAGGACGAACGATTGAAATCAACAGAATATACGATTTACGGTCACCTTCACAAATTGGTAGACATAATAATGTCTGTGTCTCTATTTTATAGCGACATGTTTTTCGCAGTCTAGGGTCTATAGATACCACAAAAGAATTTATATCTGTAATTTTACCATTTGTGACGTTTTTACTGTGTATGGATTCGCATAAGGATGATGCATGCATAATGTTCAGAAAACGCCACCAAATGTTGCTATGTTTGCAGTTCATGCTATTCCCTGAGTTTTTGGTTTGTTACATTTATTTGTCTTCTTACTCGATTTAAGATATTTGAACATCTGTAAACTGCTGTTTCACTCATTTACGAATAGCTAGAGAGTTACAACTATGCAAAGATAAATAATTGGTACTGTGAAAAAGATTTGCAATACGTTCATTCAAACGAAGTGAAATGTTGAGGTGTGTAAAAAACAAGCTATTACAACAAGAACATTAGGAAACAAATTATTTTCATATCAATTTACCATGACAAAGTTTTAGCATAAATCATAAAACATATCTTGTGAAGTCTAACAAGAAACATATACTAACATTCAGAAAATAATGCAACGTATTTGATCTCTAGTCCAGTTTAATGAAAATAAATCATTTGTAGGTTTCTTATGTATGTCTATCATTCTCACGGTTGACGATTCCTTTCATCGTTAACATTTTTCGGAATACTGTGGTCAAATATTTTAATTCTTAACTTTTTTTAGAAAGTGAAAAGGAAAAATAAAATACACAGACAAAAGACAAGACAATAGATGACAGTTATTTCGTCCCTATTCAAAGTATATACGTAAAAGATAAATCGATTGAGTATATCCTAGATATGAGAAATTTAATACAATACAGCATAGATAAACATGTGACTACATACGAGGAGTGAAGACGAATGGAAACACTTTCATTCTACAGTTTCTTATCAACGCAATCTCCCATTGAAATACACTTTTCTGCTTTTTAAACACGATCGGTTCCTGTTTCTGCCTTCATAATCATTTAGAAATAAGTTGACCATAAACCCTAAATCCTCTTCGTCGGTCTCGTTTTTCAAACTGCAGTACCGACATTACCCTTTGTTGCTTATTCTATTGGAACCCGTTTCAGTCCGTTGTTCTACACGCCTCTAAATATTATTTTAGTTCAGTTTCCATACTAATCTTGCGATGGTATGTAATAAAATTATAAGATAACAATTGCAACCAATCTTAATCACCACGACGGGTGCAACATGGGGAGCAGGATCTGCTTACCTTCTGGAGCACCTGAGATCACCCCAACATTTTGAAGGGTTCATGTTGCTCAGTCTTTAGTTTTCTAAATTGTGTTTTGTGTACTGTTGTTTGTCTGTTTGTGTGTGGTAAGGCCACTATTATGCCTAAATTTTAGGTCCTTTATTTCAAAGTTGAAAAAATATTTAAAGTTGATACAAGACCTAAATAGATGTCATTCAACTTTTATATTCCCTTAAATACTAGCATTTTCCATCGCAAGAAAAAGAAGTGGAAGATGCTAAGGGGCATTAAAAACTCGTTAGTCGAGAGAATACCAAAAGGTCCACAAAATACCATACAGAAAACTAAAGACTAAGCAACACGAACCCACCAAAAAGTAGGTGTGATCTTAGGTGCTCAAAAAGGGTAGGCAAATCCAACTTCTTCAGTTGCTCCCGTTTACCTGTGACGCAAAAATTCCATAACTGTAAATCAACTCGTCTTTTGATCGAACAGTGATTTTTGACGACAAGTGACGTACAAGCTATGTTTCACCTGATAAATTCAAATATGTCATTTAAATATACCTTCATTTAGAGATAAAAGAGGCCGAAAACTGATATATTTCCTTTGTTTAAAAACATTTTTATCCTAATGTAACGTTAAAAAACAGGGATGTATGTACTTGTTATTAAGGTAATGATTTAAATCAGTGGAAAACATATCTTTTTCCGATATTTGACAATATACGTTATTATACCATCCCCTCCCCCGCCTCCTGTAACTGCTTTAAAGAAAAGCTGTTCATTCGACATACGTAATAAATCTCAAGACATTAGACTGATGTTGGTTGAAGGAAACGCATTTCTTTGAAAAAAAGGCCTATATTTTCACGACCATACATGTAATAACATATTGACATTTTAGAATATTTTGAATTTCAGTTGCAGTGGTTACTTAATTGGTCTACATACACAATTTTTAATTGAAAAAATACAGACAAAACACTTTTTAAATGAAATACAATAACATAATAAAATATAATGACATAATAACATTGATAATAAAACAGACATATTGCCTGCAACATCTTTCTTTAAATTGTGTTAATAACAGTCGTAACACCTATTAGATCTTCAAAAAAGTAAATTATTCTATAACGTATAAAATAATTATTTTTAGATTAACTATGGAAAAGCATCTTTAAATAATTATTATTAGAATAAGTGCTAGTTCTTACTTGTTACAGACACACTGACATGAATTAAAGACAGTAGATGTTTACCCATGTTCCCATTCCGTTTTTATCAAGCATCTAAAATTAACTATAGAAACTTGGTGAATTTGGTATGTATAAAGCTTTTTTTTCATTTACATTTACCAGAAACCAGAAACGATCAATATTTGTATTTGTATAAATGGAAAGCTAAATTATTAAATAAAACATAAACATATCAACCTCCATTTTATATAAATTGTAGAGATATACAATCTATTTGAGGTCATCCATGTCTGAGAGAGTTGGAACCGTATAGTAGTTTCTAAATAATTGCTTAATTCATTAACAGTGAACTTAAGAAAGGATCGCGTTAGTACCGGAGCACGGAGTAATGACACGAAAATACTTTCTGGAACTAGCAGTCATCCAGCATTGTCATCGACCCAATGTTTAAATTTTAAAACAGGATTTTTTATATGTTTGGTGCATCCCAGTCACTTCATTTACTTTTATCAGTAACGCTAAAACACAATGAAGTCATGGATGAATTAATATTTGAGCAAACCGGAACTAAACAGAATAGTCAAATTGATATAAGATCTACTAGCTTGTGGAAACATATAATATACATCTTTCTTCCTACATGAAGTGTAAAGTATTATTATATCATTTTGTTCGTCACCTCTAAGTCCCCAAATGAGGCTTTGTAACTTCGAAAAGAAAAGACAAATTGATCCGACAAAATTCGACATCATGTTGATATGAGACTATTCTATATTAATATTCTTGTAATTGTTATAAAATATATCAAAAAACATAATTAGAAACATAATCTTGATTTTTATCCAATTTTTAGAAATTTACCTATGACGTTACTTTTTGTGGCGTTGATCCATTCGTGTTACAGACACACACTTCGTAATTCTATTAAGCTGTTTTTGTGTAGTATCCCAAATTATTTTAGCTATTCGTTGTTATTCTGTGGTTAACATGTCAAAATGTACTATTATATTGTTTATTTATGTATTTCTCTGCCTTTAGTGTTTTTGCATTTATTTGTACTCTGTTCCCGTCATGTAATGTTGTCATTTTAGCGGTATATTTAACATTGCCATAAAGCGCGGAGGTTTGGCTAGCCACAAAACCAGGTTCAACCCACCATTTTTCTTTAAATGTCCTGTACCAAGTCAGGAATATGGCAGTTGTTATCTAATAGTTCGTTTCTATGTATGTTGCATTGTTGTTTGTTTTTGTTGCACTTCTGTGTTCTGTTATTTCGTTGTTTTCCTCTTATAGTTAATGTGTTTCCCTCGGTTTTAGTTTGTAACCCGAATTTGTTTTCCCTCAATCGATTTATGACTTTTGAACAGCGGTATACTACTGTTGCCTTTATTTAGTGGCATGATTTAAAACATACTTTTCATTTAGTTATCAGTTTAAAGATTTAGTAACAATTTAGAATCAATGGTTCAAAATCCCTTTGGAAAAGTTGACATTAAATTTACTTTATTTTCTTCTACAATTTTGCATATTAAATACATTTGGCTATTCATTTGTAGGTCTATTTATCTAATTTGACTTCATATCCTAGCAAACTTTGATCCTGGATTAATCAAATGGTTTTTTTTCTTTAGAACAACATGCGTTCGTCAGCATTAGTAATGTGCACGTTATTTAAAGAAAATAAAAAAAAAAAATAAACATAATTTGAAAGTTTTTTTAAAAGTTACAGAGGAGAAAAAGATAACGGGCGAAATATAAACTTACATAAGTCGAAGAAAAAACAAACATCAGAAAACCCAGAACAAGACTACTAAGACAAAACTGGAGATAGAGCATTAAGAACACACTGAAAACCGTATACGTTGACCAGGATGCACTTATTTCAACGTTAGCATGTTTTGTCTTCTAAACATTACTTTAATTTTATACTTGATACGTCTATATAAGACAACAATACTTTACAAAGTATTGTCAACAGATTTTCGTGACATTTTAACCATTTTTACAAAAATTCATATCTTATAATGATTCAGTGTATCATTGATACAATGACAATCTGCGATGACTTACGTTTAGTACAAACAATAAACGTATATTTACATTTGATCAGAATAGAAAACGCGCATTTTTCACGTTAACGCACAGGTAAGCGCGAAAGTAATTATGTAATTTCTTTTGATGTTTATACAAAAATTAAAAATACCTCAGTCTTTTAGTTAGGGAATGGATGCCGTTTTGCTTTTATATCTTGGCATTCCAAACCTTTGACCCAATGACGGTTACTCAAAGGAATTTTATCAGACGAATAACTGAAACAATACTTCTGTATTTCCATTGTCTCTTATTATTCCGATTGGTTTAGCGGACATATTTTTCTTTTTCCATGAGACATTTTAATTCATGCATGTATACTGTACTCCTCAATTCTCTTCCTAGTAAACACTTGTTTGTCACATCTCTGAACTGTTAATTAATGTCAATCTTAAGCAATAATGAGGTACCGTTAATATTGAAATAACATATACCTCCGACACATCTTTTTTATTTGTTAACAAATAAACTGTCAAGGGATTTTGATTCGTGCACCAAAGATGACTTCTACTAAATGAAATTAGCGTATGACCTACCAAATTATATCTGTGATGGTTTTACAACTTTCAGAACAGTATGAAACTGGTATAAGTAAACTCATCTTAGATACCAGGATTTAAATTTTGTACACCAGTCGCGCGTTTTGTCTACAAAAGACTTATCAGTGAGGCTCGAATCAAAATAATTTAAAAAGCCAAATGAAGTACGAAGTTGAAGAGCATAGAATCAGGAAGAGTTCAAACGATTTGTATCATCTTGTCTCTGCTAAGTTTGTTTTTTTCTGAAGCTTACGATAGAAAAATGTACTTTCAGATTTAACCATGATAGTACAGAACGATAAAGAATGAAATTGTTACGAGAGTAAAGAGTACAAATATATGCAAGACTGACAAAACAATATATCCAATTTTGAGACATCAATTAACAACAGCGATGTACTTTAAAAGAAAAATTAACAAGATTTAAATAAAATGGTGTTAAAATTTAATATGTGTTATCACAGAAAGCAAAAAAAAAAAAAAAAAATAATCAAAGTGTCAAAATATTTACAAATATCACATAAATAAATCCGATTATTCTGACGTTGATGTAATAGTTTTTTTTAGCTTAACCTAGACTCAAAACGTCTTTGCAATTTCAGAAGTATCTAATTGTTGATACTAATTTTACAAACTTTACAGGTCGAGTGACATTTTTTTCAGAAAATCTTCTGTCCCCTCGAAGATGATAGTTACTGTTTGTTTTTTCGGCTAAAAAGTAGAATAACAAAAATACCGAACTCAAGGAAAATTCAAAACGGAAAATCCCTTATCAAATGGCAAAATCAAAAGCTCAAACACGTCAATCGAATGGAAAACATCTGTCATATTCCTGACTTGGTAAAAGAGAGGCGGAAGATACCAAGGATAATTCACAAGTCGAAGAGAACTGAAAAGGACATAGAAAAAAATAATGAAAAACGACGAACAGACAAACCATTCCACAAAACATTACATAGAAAACTAAAAATTGAGCAACTATATATAGCTGCAAGACGGGGAGATCCAGATGCTTTGGAAGGTTCTAAATGCAATTTAATTAATTTCAACACTCATATCATTTTTACTGTTTCAACAGATAGACATTTTAACTGATTTGTAGCTCACTTTAATAACGAAATATATTTCAAAATAAACTATTTATGACTAAATTGAGAAATTCATATCAAGGTAAGGGTCACTAAACTATGTAAAGTATGAATGCATTATGATGAAATTGTAAAAAAATCAATATCATATATCTTAAGATGTATTCCCTTTTTTATGATATTGTAATAAAACGTTTTTAAAAAACATATGAACATGCTCTTTACTGCTGTTATTTTTGTAGGAAAATACACATTTAAGTGTCTCAACGATATTCAAAACACAAAATGGAATGGTTCTTTCTTTTGTTCCGAATAACGCCGACAACAAGAATTTAGTTTTCTCGGTATTTAAACATGTTAAATAACCAATCATTTTTTTCTTTGTTTATATCTTAGAGAACGACAAATATCTGGAAAATATAGTGCATTTAATAAAAACTATTATGGGAATATAAAACATTCAAGAGGACAGCTATTTTACACAAAATGTTCATTTGTTTTTTTTTTTTGGTAGAGACTTATAATACTTTGTATAAAAATACTCTGATTCAAAACGAAATTGCCATTATGAAGATGCATTTGTTTTATCGACAGAAAATTTGTTACGTTTGAAAGTCTAGTGTTATAACAGACAACGGACATTGCTATGGAAACTGATCTGCCCATTTGGTCGACTTGTACTTTTATCATATGAGGCATACTACAGACGACAGGAAATGATAAAGAAGATGACCATAACTTTTAACTTCACGTTCCTTTATACAGATGATTGATTTTCACTGAATATTTCTTATACTTGGCGACAATGTTGAATGCATCTATCAAAACTAACTTACAACAAAGGATACGACAGACGCAGTTAAGCGTGCTTCATATGGTTTATTACATTTTAACAGGATAATAAGGGTCAATTTAGAACAAAACTTGGAAGACCAAACAGATGACCCCAATTCGCAAATTTGAGCTACCCAAATGAGTAAAGCAATATTTCAGCATCGCCTAATTATGCAGTATATATTTTCCGCTTGATGCATACTTTTGCTATCCTGATTTCAATGACAATTACTTTTCGCATACAAGGAAGCATGAAAGAAATTGTGAAATCGATGTTATACCCTCAAACATTTTACGTACTACATCATGATTTGGTTGACTGTTGTGTAATATCAATGCAACATACCACTGATGTGTTCCATTTGTCAACCACGACCTGTCATTTATCTGTGGCTAGCCATAACACTAGGTTTAATCCACCATTTTTTACATAAGGAAATGCCTGTACCAAATCAGGAATATGACAGTCGTTGTTATCCATTCGTTTGATGTGTTTGAGCTTTTGATTTTGCCATTTGATAAGGGACTTTCCGTTTTGAATTTTCCTTGGTATTTTCGTTATCATCGATATTGATATTACCAAATGCGAAGTATCACTTATAATTTTACCTTCAAGGTGCACCAAGTGAAGCAGAAACTGATTATCCTTCATGGGCACCTTTGTTCATACCCTGTTGTTGATTGAGATCGTCTTGCTCAATCTTCTATTAAGGTACGCTATACGTCATATTGGTGATAGCTTAGTACAGTGATTTTGTCATGATTCTTTATGTGTGAGTTCAGTGTTACAGGCCGTTTTGTGACATATAGCTGCTAACATCCTAATCAACTAAACTCTGGTGGATAACTGTTCTATTTGCAATCATACCACATCTCCTGATCTATATATCATCAGCTTGTGACACTGATTTTAAACACAAGTGTGTTAATCTCTGCATTTTTAAACCTTTTTTTTAATTTTCAATTTACTTATACAGGTTTATCATTTATCATTAAAATGAAATTTAACAATGGACCAGACTTTTGCAATCAAATTGAATAAGTAACTGGAATATTTCTAATAAACATGCAATAGTTTTCATAATAACATGACATAAAATTAATTTACTTTGCTACACCATATAAACATTTTAAGGAAATTGCTCTTCAATGATAATACAGTTATGACGGTTATCCTCACGTTCTTAAATTCGTGTATTGTATAGTTATTAACTAATATAACTCTTTAAAGAATAATAATATATTCCTTAGACGTCATCTTTACCTGTTTTTAATGTACGGAAAGAGGTTAATAGACAAGAACGTGGTTTATAAATATATAGTGCTTTTAATTAAATTGAAGGAGAAATTGATAAACATTTATATCAATATTTTCGAAGGTTTCGTACCATCCTGGATTATTATACGCCACGAACTAATATCAATAAAGATGACTATTATTGCAGAAAAACATTTTAAATAAGCGGTGTTTTTATTTTCTAAATATTTTACTTGAAAGTTAAGAGTAACTTCAAATCGTATTTTCTGTGTTACAGCTCTATATATATATATATATTTGATATGTTCGTTGTAACTAATATATTTGATATGATCATTATAATTAAAATATTTTATAAGATCATTATAATTAACATATTTGATATTTTCAGTGCATTCATATATTTGATATTGAAAGTGTAATAAATACATCAAGTGTGGTCAATTTCAAAACAAGCAGAGTTAAGATTTCAGGTAATTCATACCGTTTTCGTTTCATTAAGTTTTTTCCGTCTGAAGATTTTAAGATTTAATCAATGTAAATAAACACATATTGACACATTTGAAGAGTTCGGACATAGCATGGTTTAGATGGCGCACATTTAATCATCATTTTTGTTTTCAATTCTCTATAACTGTATTCTTACTTGATTTTACCTTCCACCGCATTGATTCGATTCCACTAGTGAGTCTTGCGTATACTGATAACGCGTTTGGCGTTCTAAATTATAAGTTAATGAAGATTGTATCTTTTGATTACTATTTCGAAAAAATAAATGAAAAAACAGTTTTGATACATTAAAAACCACTGGTTGAATTGTACAAATATATACCTAATTCATGAAAATATTGATATGCAATACAAATGCGTTTAAAAGATATTCGATACTGTTATAAAAAGTGGAAATGGAAATGTCAAAATGTCATCAATTATCACATACCTAATACATATTGTTATAACGTTCATGTTAAATTTGTTATAAGATAAACTCAGAATCAAAATGCCCTTGAAATTTAGAAAATTTGCTTGTTTTTGTTGACAAAATTATAAATAAAACTGAAGTATATGTTCTTATGATTCTAAATACACATTTGTTTACTTTCATTATGTATTGAAAATATACATCTGAAGCTTAATTTTGATGGTGTTGCTCATCAGTTTTTCCGTTTCTATGTTGTGTTATGTATACTGTTGTTTGTCTTTTGATCATGTTTCTTTTTTAGCCATGGCGTTGTCAGTTAGTTTTCGACTTATGACTTTGAATACCCCTTTGATATCTTTTATCTCTCTTTATATGACATAAATCATAATGAAACTATCCCTATCTCTGCGATATCTTATTGTACAATTTAAAATATGAAAGATAACTTGAAGGTCTTCTTAATAAATTGAGTGCTTTTATATTTTGAAGTACGTTTTATCTCTCCGGAATCTACTAATTCTCAACAAGTAAGTTTTTGATCACAAAGTTTGTTATATGGTAACAATGAGTTGTGTCTGTCCAAGTGAGAAAAAAATGTAACCAATAATTCGGACTGTTATGGCAACATCATAAACTTGTTCTACACAAAATTCTTATACACTAACGTTTTCCTTATTGTGAGAGTAAGACGAAAATGAAGATATCCCATAATAACTCTATTACTTTATTTTATTTCATTATTACTTTTTAATTTTTTCAATGAACAGTACTCTATAGCTAGAAGAGAACATCGCCTTCTTTGAAGAGTTCAAATTTGAAGGATTTTTTTTTGTCACCAACTTTCCTACTGTCTCAACATGAGTTGACATCAATCGACTTTTATATGCAAAAGTCTAGTTTACTCACGCACATGTATTGTATTAAACGTCCACAATTAGAACGCTCATAATTTATGATAAAAGCATGGTTCCAATGAAAATTTATTATACAAAGATTCTAGCATATTCACGCTTTTTTAAAAAATATATTAAACGTTCACAACAAGACCGCGAATATAAGATGTGTTTTTCTGTTAAGGTTTCGATTTAGGAAACAAATACGTTATTGTCGTAGCCTAGATTTCTTTTGAGATGTAACAAATCAATGCAACACAAAAATATCTTTGATGACTGACAGATTTTTTGTATATGATTCCAATAATATGTAGAAATAAAAGATATGAGATATAAATCTGCATTCGAAATAATATAATTCGTACACCTGATATGCATTTTGACAAATAATCTTCGTACGTGATTATTGAGGTTATATTATGCATTATTAATTAGTTGGCTTTGTATTTACAAATCATTAATAATGAACCAATTATTCCTCTAACGTCATCAGTACCTATTTATGATAACAGAAATAAGTTAATTGACCACAACGTAGATGATCTAAACGAGTGCATTTCAATTTTAATGTAAAACTTAGAATAATACATTATTAACTGGATTATAATACGGCACAGTGAATTAGCATTGAAGTGTTATATGCTAGGATTCTTAAATGTATCCTCTACTATCAATTAGTGCTGGAATAAAGGTATTCTATTATGACTGAAAAGGAGAAGAAGAATAAGTATCACTTATAATTTTACCTTCAAGGTGCACCAAGTGAAGCAGAAACTGATTATCCTTCATGGGCACCTTTGTTCATACCCTGTTGTTGATTGAGATCGTCTTGCTCAATCTTCTATTAAGGTACGCTATACGTCATATTGGTGATAGCTTAGTACAGTGATTTTGTCATGATTCTTTATGTGTGAGTTCAGTGTTACAGGCCGTTTTGTGACATATAGCTGCTAACATCCTAATCAACTAAACTCTGGTGGATAACTGTTCTATTTGCAATCATACCACATCTCCTGATCTATATATCATCAGCTTGTGACACTGATTTTAAACACAAGTGTGTTAATCTCTGCATTTTTAAACCTTTTTTTTAATTTTCAATTTACTTATACAGGTTTATCATTTATCATTAAAATGAAATTTAACAATGGACCAGACTTTTGCAATCAAATTGAATAAGTAACTGGAATATTTCTAATAAACATGCAATAGTTTTCATAATAACATGACATAAAATTAATTTACTTTGCTACACCATATAAACATTTTAAGGAAATTGCTCTTCAATGATAATACAGTTATGACGGTTATCCTCACGTTCTTAAATTCGTGTATTGTATAGTTATTAACTAATATAACTCTTTAAAAGAATAATAATATGTTCCTTAGACGTCATCTTTACCTGTTTTTAATGTACGGAAAGAGGTTAATAGACAAGAACGTGGTTTATCAATATATAGTGCTTTTTAATTAAATTGAAGGAGAAATTGATAAACATTTATATCAATATTTTCGAAGGTTTCGTACCATCCTGGATTATTATACGCCACGAACTAATATCAATAAAGATGACTATTATTGCAGAAAAAACATTTTAAATAAGCGGTGTTTTTATTTTCTAAATATTTTACTTGAAAGTTAAGAGTAACTTCAAATCGTATTTTACAGCTCTGTGTTATATATATATATATGATATATTCGTTGTAACTAATATATTTGATATGATCATTATAATTAAAATATTTTATAAGATCATTATAATTAACATATTTGATATTTTCAGTGCATTCATATATTTGATATTGAAAGTGTAATAAATACATCAAGTGTGGTCAATTTCAAAACAAGCAGAGTTAAGATTTCAGGTAATTCATACCGTTTTCGTTTCATTAAGTTTTTTCCGTCTGAAGATTTTAAGATTTAATCAATGTAAATAAACACATATTGACACATTTGAAGAGTTC
The DNA here is from genome assembly GCA_017311375.1 of Mytilus coruscus. NCBI lineage: Eukaryota > Metazoa > Mollusca > Bivalvia > Mytilida > Mytilidae > Mytilus > Mytilus coruscus. The sequence continues at coordinate 4,875,423 of CM029597.1, read as the reverse complement.
GGACATAGCATGGTTTAGATGGCGCACATTTAATCATCATTTTTGTTTTCAATTCTCTATAACTGTATTCTTACTTGATTTTACCTTCCACCGCATTGATTCGATTCCACTAGTGAGTCTTGCGTATACTGATAACGCGTTTGGCGTTCTAAATTATAAGTTAATGAAGATTGTATCTTTTGATTACTATTTCGAAAAATAAATGAAAAACAGTTTTGATACATTAAAACCACTGGTTGAATTGTACAAATATATACCTAATTCATGAAAATATTGATATGCAATACAAATGCGTTTAAAAGATATTCGATACTGTTATAAAAAGTGGAAATGGAAATGTCAAAATGTCATCAATTATCACATACCTAATACATATTGTTATAACGTTCATGTTAAATTTGTTATAAAGGTAAACTCAGAATCAAAATGCCCTTGAAATTTAGAAAAATTTGCTTGTCTTTTGTTGACAAAATTATAAATAAAACTGAAGTATATGTTCTTATGATTCTAAATACACATTTGTTTACTTTCATTATGTATTGAAAATATACATCTGAAGCTTAATTTTGATGGTGTTGCTCATCAGTTTTTCCGTTTCTATGTTGTGTTATGTATACTGTTGTTTGTCTTTTGATCATGTTTCTTTTTTAGCCATGGCGTTGTCAGTTAGTTTTCGACTTATGACTTTGAATACCCCTTTGATATCTTTTATCTCTCTTTATATGACATAAATCATAATGAAACTATCCCTATCTCTGCGATATCTTATTGTACAATTTAAAATATGAAAGATAACTTGAAGGTCTTCTTAATAAATTGAGTGCTTTTTATATTTTGAAGTACGTTTTATCTCTCCGGAACCTACTAATTCTCAACAAGTAAGTTTTTGATCACAAAGTTTGTTATATGGTAACAATGAGTTGTGTCTGTCCAAGTGAGAAAAAAATGTAACCAATAATTCGGACTGTTATGGCAACATCATAAACTTGTTCTACACAAAATTCTTATACACTAACGTTTTCCTTATTGTGAGAGTAAGACGAAAATGAAGATATCCCATAATAACTCTATTACTTTATTTTATTTCATTATTACCTTTTTAATTTTTTTCAATGAACAGTACTCTATAGCTAGAAGAGAACATCGCCTACTTTGAAGAGTTCAATTTTGAAGGGATTTTTTTTTGTCACCAACTTTCCTACTGTCTCAACATGTGTTGACATCAATCGACTTTTTATATGCAAAAAGTCTAGTTTACTCACGCACATGTATTGTATTAAACGTCCACAATTAGAACGCTCATAATTTATGATAAAAGCATGGTTCCAATGAAAATTTATTATACAAAGATTCTAGCATATTCACGCTTTTTAAAAATATATTAAACGTTCACAACAAGACCGCGAATATAAGATGTGTTTTTTCTGTTAAGGTTTCGATTTAGGAAACAAATACGTTATTGTCGTAGCCTAGATTTCTTATGAGATGTAACAAATCAATGCAACACAAAAAAAATCTTTGATGACTGACAGATTTTTTGTATATGATTCCAATAATATGTAGAAATAAAAGATATGAGATATAAATCTGCATTCGAAATAATATAATTCGTACACCTGATATGCATTTTGACAAATAATCTTCGTACGTGATTATTGAGGTTATATTATGCATTATTAATTAGTTGGCTTTGTATTTACAAATCATTAATAATGAACCAATTATTCCTCTAACGTCATCAGTACCTATTTATGATAACAGAAATAAGTTAATTGACCACAACGTAGATGATCTAAACGAGTGCATTTCAATTTTAATGTAAAACTTAGAATAATACATTATTAACTGGATTATAATACGGCACAGTGAATTAGCATTGAAGTGTTATATGCTAGGATTCTTAAATGTATCCTCTACTATCAATTAGTGCTGGAATAAAGGTATTCTATTATGACTGAAAAGGAGAAGAAGAATAAACGTCAATAAGACAGAACCTAACGACACAATTAACCACATTAAACCTAATATACATCAAACGGAGTCAACCTATATGTATGGTCTTCATGGTTTTGCTAATTGCGTTAGTGGATTGATCAAATGGCAATGCGGTCGGTTGAGGACTTAAATTGACGACAAAAAAGTTGATGTAAATTCGCATATTGTAAACTATCCAATTTGATGACACAACATTTCCACCATAGAACAAAGCACAAAGACAAAAAAAAAAAAAAAAAACATTTACAAGACTTTTCACTTTTTGTCATCCAACATTGTGTAAAACATATACCGTGTGCATTGTAAGCTTTAAAATGTCCCTTTTATTTTATAATATCTGGATGAACTTCATCATTATAAATTAAAAATTGACGATCCATTTTTTGGAAGGTGTAATTAATCTTTTATTTAGGGGATACGTGGTATCTAGGTTCGTTGAAAAAATTGAGTCTGGTGTGCACTTACAGTGTATTGGCGTACTAGATTACAATCCGGGTATCTTTGATATCTTTTTGGAAGCAAATACGAAACAAATGATAGCATTCTAATTTAGATATATCAAATACCAAAAGTCAAATTGTACAAAGTTAGACCTAATTAACAAGAATATTGACATACACTAAAAATGTGTTTAAAGATAATATATACTAATAAAGAAAGCTTAATGGAAGATGTTAAAATTTCATCAAATATCAAATAACTAATACAGGTTTTTTCTGACGTTAGTGTGAACGATTTTATTTAAAAGTAAACCTGGAATTAAAATGCACTTTACAAATCAGAAATGTTTGTTTGTTGATGCTTTTGTTATAAAAATGACATTTTGCTATGCTTTTTATTGGATATTTGTTAACTCTATGTATTTCAAAAATGTATTGAAAGCTTTAGATCTTAACAAAATATACATATATATCTTTTCTGTATTTTGAAGAAAAATGTTAACAGATAATTGAAATGTTGTTACATACTGAGTTGGTCAACTAGCCTAAAGTACGATTTATCTCCCCAAAGTCTACCCATGTATCAACAGTTAAGTATTCGATCACAGAGTTTATTATAGTATGTCTTTGTTAAAAAAAAGGAGGTGAAAACTACCAAGGGTACATTCAAATCACGTATGTCGGATAGAAAATGACAACGACATGGCGAAAAAAAAAAAGGCAAAAGACGACGAAAAAAAAACCAAGTATGTAAATAAGTATTCAATTCATTTCCTCGAAAGCGAACCATACTTAAGATTTAACTTTTTAATCGCAGATTTTTACACAATGAGTTATGTCTGTTCAGGAACAAAAGGAAAAATTGTAAAAAAAAAAAAAGAAGATAGTCATGGCAACATAATTAACCCATGTACACAAACCCTTCTGCATTGTTGTTGTCTTAATTGAGAGATAACGACGAAAACGAAGACATCTCACAACAGCTCTGTCTATAAATATTTTTTACTTTCATAATAACTTTTTACCACACATTTTCTTATCAAATTTTAATGTATAGTGCCCTCAGGGAGAACATGTAAAACTTTGAAGAGATCAATTTTAAATGGATTTATTTTTATCTCCAATATTTTATGCACAACAAGAAGTGTTTCAACGACTCCTCGTTATATAAAGGGCCGTCTTTCTCACGCATGTTTATTGTATAGCTCTTCCACGATTAGACCGTTCATAGGAAATTTGAAACTAGCATAATATAATACTGTCGTTTCATGCGTTCCACATAAGGTGTTACTTAGAAATGCAAAATGCAAAATACATAATATTTTTATATTTATAGTTTTAAATAAAGAGACAATTTTAATAATATGTAGACATAGACACAGATATTGTCGACAAAAAAATGGAGGAATATCTCCACTCGAAATGTTAGAACTTGTTTGTTGCACTTAATGTGCATTTTGACTAATTATTTTCCTAAGTGAGAATCGAGGTTACATTGTGTATTGTTAATTAATTGGCTTTGTTCTAATAATCATTTATAATAAAATAATTTGTTCCTCTGACGTCATCATTACCTGCATGTTGATGATTTAAAGAAAGAGGTTAATTGACCATAACGTAGATAATCAAGTCGAGTGCATTTCAATTTAAATTGATCCCTTATAATAATATACATTGTATATTCATATTATCGTAGATTGCGTACCATCCTTGATTATATTACTGCACGGTAAATGAGCATTCCCGATTAATATACCAGGAGTCCGCATTGTATCCTCTACTTCAATTCAGTATTGGAATACAGTTATTATTGTTATCAAAATAGAGGTGTATAGTACACGTCAAGTAGACAGAAAATTAACGACACAATTAACCACAATAGACCAAAAAGACATCGACCGGGGTCAACATACATGTATGGTCTTCATGGTTTAGATTATTTGCGTCGTTGGATTGTATAAATGACAATTCGAATCTGTGAGAATTTAACTTGAAGACAAAAGGATGATTTCAATTAGGATAATGTGAACTATCTAATTTGGTGATGCAACATTTCAGTGGCGCCTGTATATGGATTATTTCAAAGTTGATGCAATAGTAAAGGTCTTTATTTTCCTACTAGTCTTTACTTTTTTATGAAGTGTTTTGTGGCCTTATTTTTTTCGTTGTTTGTAAATTTTCGCCATAATGGAATCAGTTTCTATTCGACTTTTGCATCCCCCTTAGTATCTTCCGCCTCTTTTTTTAGCGATCAAGTTTTCGATTCAATGATAATTCAACAAAATGAATGTGAATATGACCAGTGTAATAGATTGTATTTAGTCCGTGTAGAAATACATCAGTGTGTAGTCGATGTCGACCGGCCGAGTAAAGAAGAGAGTGTAGGTCAATTTAAGTATTGCCAAAAAATATTTAACGTGACACATAGACGAATAGAGATAAGAATACAATGTACAAGTATCCTCGATCAATACGATTATTAGTGAAGAACAGTATCAATACTTCTCTCCACCGCAATTGAAATAGACAGTGCATTCATTCCTTGTTACATCAACTTCAATATTGAGTCAATGATTCTTTCATATGAAAACATAGATTCTCTAATCTGCAACCATGACTGATCTGTATTTTCAGGAAAGGTGAATTCTAACATACCATTAGTGTTACCTAGATAGCCTTTCATTGTTGTCGTTTTAACTTATAATTTATATGTGATATAGTTGCCAAGGAGAAAGCTATGCACCTTAGAACAAAGAACGAAGAAATAAACAATTGCAGGTCACCATATTGCATTCAAATTGTCGGCTATAAAATGTCCCTTTTGTATTATAACTCTGGATAAGTTTCATCATAAAAAAAAAAAAAAAAAAATTGGGACCAATTAATAGGAGGCTTTGTTTCTTTTTTAATTAATGAATTTGTAAATTTGACCTTGTGAATAAGGTTGGGTCTTGTGAAGAATAAGAGTGTATAGACATACTTAACTACTGTTCTGGTATCTTTGGTGTCTTTGTTGAAGCAAATAAGAACAAAAATGGTAGCATTCTAATTTAAATATATAAATTACCAAAAGTACAATTGTACAAATATAGACATAATGAACAAGAATATTGATATGCAATAAAAATGTGTTTAAAAGATAATGGATACTATAACAGAAAGCTAAAATTGATGATGTTAAAATTTCTTTAAATATCAAATACCTAATACAGATTTTTCTTAAGTCGGTGTGAAACTTTTAATACCCTTTAAAGTTCAGAAACGTTTGATCGTTAACATTTTGTTTAAAAATAATTCTAAATAAAGCAGAAGGACATGTTGCTATTCTTGTAAATGCATATTTGTTTTTTTTTATCTATTGCAAAAATACTATGTTATGTCTACGTATTATTGATATATAAATTATATATAATTCAATAATATGTAGCCATAACACAGATATTGTCGACAATAAAATTGAGGTTTATCTTGGTTCGAAAAGTAAGAATATGTGAACAACATAAAACGATGTTAGTTTGTTGCACTTGATGTGCATTTTGACTTACAATTTCTTCATTGATAATCGAGGTTAAATTGTGTATTTTTAATTAGCTTTGTACTAATAAATAATTAAAAATAAAACAATCAGTTGCTCTGACGTCATCCTTACCTGCATGTTTATAATTTAAATAAAGAGGTTAATTGATCAAAGCGTAGATAATCTAGACGTGTGCATTTCAATTTAAATCTATCCCTTAGAATAGTATACATTATATATTCACATTATCGGAGATTTCGTACCATCCTGACCTGAATTAATATACGGCACGGTAAATTAGCATTTAAGTCTAATACATCTAGTGCCGCATTGTATTCTCTGCTATAATTTAATACTGGAATAACATGATTTTTTAATGATTAAGATTGAGCAGTATAGTAAACGTCAGTTAGATAAAAAACGGGTGCCACATTCAGAGCAGGATCTGTTTTCCCTTTCGGTTTTTGGTAGGGTTCGTGTTGCTCAATCGTTAGTTTTCTTTGTTGTGTCATGTGTACTGTTGTTTGTCTTTTCGTCTTTTCGTCGTTTTTCGTTTTTTGCCATGGCATCGTCGGTTTGTTTTCAGCTTTTGAGTTTAAATATCCCTTCGGTATAAGAAAAGTGAAATATACCAAAGGGGCATTCAAACAAGATCATCAAACATGTATGGTCTTCACGTGTTTGGTTATTTGTCGTTGGATTGTACAAATGACAATGCGGATCGTTAAGAATTAAACTTGACGACAAAGAAGATAATTTCAGTTTGCAAATTGTGAACTATTCCATATGATATTATATTTCCAACAGTGCCTGTATGTGGAAATATACATTTTTAAACTGATGTAATATTTCAGGCCTTGCCTTCTCTTTCAGTTTTTAGTCAGTCGTTTTTTAGTTTTTGTTTCCATGGCGGAATCAGTTTGGTTTTTATTTTGGCATATCTCCTTCGTATCTTCCGCCTCCTTTTCAAACAATCAAATATTTCGATTCAATGATGATGTAATAATAGGAATAAATATATCAGATATGAACAGCGTCATTTATTTTATGTAGTCAGTGTTATAAATACATCAGGTTATGGGAGGCAGAGTACAAATTCGAGTGTAGGACTATATATACATCGTTCTCACTAACCCTGTTAGTATTTGAAAAAAAAAACATTTACTGAAACAGGGATGAAAAAAAAAAAAATGCAATGCACTAGTAACCTCGATTAAAACGATTATTAGTGCAGAATAATATCACTGCGTCTCATCGCTAATATTGAAATAGATAGTATATTAATACTTTGTGGCATCAACTTTGATTAGGTCTTTCCACTTTTCTCTGGAAAGACCTATTGTATTTGTTCTGATTATTATTATTTTTTTTTTCTTCTTCCGCCAAACCCTTTTCTTGAGTGTATCTCCTCCGTAACCAAAAAAGATAACGACAAAATTTTTTTCATATTTGTTAGTTACATCTTCAGGAATTTTTGGCTGATTTGCATCGAAGCGATCCGGTGAAATTTTATAGGAGTTATCTACCTTTTACAAATAAATTTGTCGTCATGTTTTTGAAACTCATAAACCGTAAGCCGTATAAACCTATAGTCTTTTTATTTGAGGTCCTTGGGTCCTAACTTAAAAAATGAGGTCACGGTCAAAGGTCAAGGTCATGTTCTGAATTTTGGCTTTTGATTTTTTTTTGCATCTTCTCTGATACTTTTAATGATATATATATATATATATATATATATATAAAAGTAGTGCGAAATGTTTGCTTTATTGTAATGAAGATATGATACATTTGGTCTGAAACAATCCAATGAAATCTTATAGGAGTTATTGTCCCTGAATTGTTTTATTTTAAGTAAAATTGATTATTACTTGAGATTAGTACATGATAAAGCTATAAGGTTTGTAAAATGTTGGGTGGCATATGACCATGAAGAAAGGCAACCGGAAGTAACCTTAAGTGAACCTGAAGTAGTATTTTTTGCACTTATTTTATGGAAAAGTACCTAGAAACCATATATTTTTCAAATGGGCATTCATAAACCTATCATTTGAGACGGAAATGACATTCTACAAAACCGAAAGTAGCAAATTATTTCTTCATAACAGACATAAGTATATACAAACTATATATTTTTGGAATCAGTGTGAAAAAAGCTATCATTTGAGACCGGAAGTTACATTTTCTTTACCGAAAGTAGTCAATTTTCTCCCTTTTTACAGGCACAAGTATATAAAAACTATATATTTTCAGAATCAGTGTAAAAACAGCTATCAATTCAGACCAGAAGGGACATTTTCTTAACCAGAAGTTGGCAATTATCTCCCTTATTTCAGGCAAAAGCATATAGAAATGAAGTGGAAAGACCTTTAATTGTTCTCTGAACAATTGGTTTTTAATTTTGAGTCAATGATTCTTTAATATGAAGCAATAGCTTCTCTAATCTGCAACCGTGAGATCCGTGAGAGCCGTATTTTCAGGAAAAGTGAATGCTTGCTTATCATTAGTGTTACCTACATAGACCCTTCATTGTTAACTTAAATTTATATGTGGTATAATTGCCAAGGAGAAAGTTATGCACCATAGAACAAAGAACGAGGAAATAAACAACAGTTAGTACAAGTCATCGTATGGCATTCAAAATTAAGAAAACCTATGCCATGTAAATTGTAAGCTATACAATGGTCATTTTACATTATGAGCCAGGTAAGTTTCACATAAAAAAATTCAAATTGTTTTTTAGAGGCAGTATATATTTGTTTTATTCAGTGTATTTGCGGTATCTTCGCACGTTGAATGAGATTGAATCTTGTGAAGAATAATGGGTATTGGCGTACTAAATTACAATCCTGGTATCTTTTATATCTTTTTGGAATCAAACAAGAAAAAATGATAGCATACAATCGTTGATACATAAATTACCATTAAGCAAATTGTAAAACGGTAGACCTAATTGATAATAATATTGATATGCAATTAAAATGTTTTTAAAACATAATGGATACTATTATAGAAAACTAAAATGAAAGATCTTAAAAGTTTATCAAATATCAAATCCCTAATACACATTTTTCTGACGTTAGTGTGAAACCTTTTTTTCTAAAGTAAATCTAGAATAACATGCCTTTTGAGATTCACAATCGTTTGTTCGTTAATGTTGTTATTTAAAAAATGATTCTAACCAAAGCAGAAGGACAAATTGCTTTTCTGGTAAATGCCTACTTTTTTTTATTTATTGCAAACATACTGTGTTATGTAAACATATAATAGATATATAAATGATATGTAATTTCAATGATATGTAGACAAACCACAGATGTTCTCGACAAAAAATTGAAGTTTATCTTGATTCTAAAGTTAGCATATGTTAACAACATCAAACGATAGAAATTTGTTGCACTTAATGTGCATTTGACTATTGATTTTCTTAACTGATAATCGAGGTTATTGTTTATTGTTAATTAATTGATTTTGTACTAATAAATCATCAGTGATAAAATAGTCAATTCCTCTGACGTCATCCTACCCTGCTTACGATTTACGTTTATGATTTCAGGAAAGAGGTTAATTAACCAAATGGTAGATAATCTAGACGAGAGCATTTTAATTTTAATGTATTACTAGGATACTACATTATAAATTCATATTATCGGAGATTTGGTACCATTCTGGATTATTATACCTCACAGTAAATGGGCATTGAAGTCTTATATACAAGGATTCATAATTGTATCCTTTACTATAACTTAGTACGGGAATAAAGATTATTTTATTATGATTAAACAGGAGAAGTAGAATATACCTTGACGACACAGAACCCTTACGACACAAATAACCACAATAAACCAAATAGACATCAAACGAGGTCAACATACATGTATGGTCTTGATGGTTTTGGTTTATGTGCGTCGTTGGATTGTTCAAATGAAAATGCGGATCGGTTGAGGACTTATCTTAATGACACAAAAGATGATTTTAATTAGCATGTTGTGAACTATTTAATTTGTATAAGCAATATTTCCGCCTTAGAACAAAGAACAAGGAACGAGAAAAACAAAACCAACAACGGGTTACTCACTGTATGTCATTCAACATTGTGTAAAAAATAAACAGTGTGCATTGTAATCTTTGAAATGTCCCTTTTATTTAAGAACATATGGGGAACTTTATCATACAAAATTTCAAAAATAACGATCCTTTTTGGGAAGATATTGTATCTTTTTCATTTAGGTGATGCGTGGTATTTGAACTTGTTGAATAATATTGAGTCTTTTGTGCACTTACTTTTGGCGTACTTTATAATCCGAGTATCTTCGATGTCTTTTTGGAAGCAAATGGGAAAACAAATGATAGCATTCTTATATAAATATATATATTACCAAAAGTCATATTGTACAAATATAGCCTTAATTAACAGTAATATTGATATGCGCTAGAAATGTGTTTAAAAGATAATGAATACTATTATATGAAGCTAAAATGAAAGCTGTTAAAATTTCATTAAATATCAAATACTAATACAGATTTTACTGACGTCGGTGTGAAACTTTTAAAAGTAAACCTGGAATAAAAATCCCCTTTACAAATTAGAAATGTGTGTTTTTTTTCGTTAAAAATAATTATAAATGCAGCAGAAGGACAATCTTCTTAACTTTCTTTATTTATTGCAAAAATGCATCGAAAGCTTGTGATCTTAACAAAAGTATTTTAATCTTTGGTGTATTTTGATGACAAAATGTGAAAAGATAATTTAAATTTCTTTAAACATACACTGAGTTGGTCAACTAGTCTAAAGTACGATTTATCTCCCCAAAGTCTACCCATGTATCAACAGTTAAGTATTCCATCACATAATTTATCATATTTTGTCTTTGTTCGTAAAGAAGACAGAAGCTACCAAGAGTACATATGGACAGTAGAAGAGAAAATGACAAAGCCATGGCAGGTAAAACAAAAGACGACAAGAAAAAAAAAAAAAAAAACAACATAAGTATTCAATACATATCCTCAAAATCGACCCATTCTTAAAAGTAAATTAACTTTTCGATCAAAAAGTTTTTTTTACACAATGAGTTATGTCTGTTCAGGAGGAAAAAAACCCAGAAAATTGGAAACAAAAGGACCGAAAGTCATAGCAACATAATAAACTGATTCTACACAAACCCTTTTTGCATTGTTGTTGTCTTAATTAAGAGATAACGACGAAAATGTAGACATAACAAAACAACCATTAATTTTATTACTTTCATAATCACTTTTTACTGCATTTTTTTTAAATCAAATTTTGATGTATAGTGTCCTCGAAGACAAAATGTCAAACATTGAAGAGATCAAATTGGAAGACATTTATTTTTGTCACCAATTTTTCTACTGCATTACAAGAAGTGTTTCAATTACCCCTCTTTATACAAAGTGCTAGCGTTCTCACGTCATTCTTTAATACTTCCAAAATTAGACCGTTCATAGGAAATTTGTTTTTCGATTTAAATAACTAACATAATATATTATTGTAGTTTATGCATTCCATATGAGATATTACTTTGAAAATCAACATACATACATTTTATTACTTAAAGTTTTATATATATAATTCCAATAATATTTAGACAAGGAACAGATATTGTCAACAAACAAAATTGAGGTATATCTCCGCTCACAATGTTAGAACTTGTGAACAACGTTTAACAATACGAATTTGTTGCACTTAATGTGCATTTTGACTAATACTTTTCTTAAGTGATAATCGAGGTTACATTGTGTATTTTTAATTAATTAGCTTTGTAATAATAATTCATCAAAAAAAAAAAAAAAAAAAAAAAACAGTAAGCTCCTCTGACGTCATTCTTACCTGCATGTTTATGATTTCATAATAGAGGTTAATTAACCAAAACGTAGATAATCTAGACAGATGTATTTAAATTTGAATTTATCACTTAGAATAATATAAATTATATATTCATATTCATATTATCGTAGATTTTGGTACCATCCTTTTTTCTTTAAACTCGTGTATTAGTTTGCTATTCAAAACGCTTTTATCATGTTTATGATTTAAGCTTTACAGGGTGTTGTTTAATTTTCAAATGATGTTTATCAAAATTTAGTACTCTCTGCGCAGTAGTGCTCTTTTTAATGAGTGTACCCCAAGCAGGAGGTATTACTTTAATAGTTTCCACTGGGAACAAATAATTTACAAAAGTTCCTATGGAAAAAAATTGTAGTTCCCAAGGGAACTTTAAAAATCCCATGGGAAAATTACTTTTTTCTAATGCATAACAAGAAGTGCTCCAAGGACTTTTCTTTATACGAAGAGCTGGGATTCTCACGATTGTGTATTGCATAAAACTTCCACAATTAGACCGTTGATAGGAAATTTGTTTTTCGATTTAAGGAACTAACATAATATATAATTGTCGTTTCTTGCATTCCATATGACATGTATGAGATGTTACTTAAAAATGCGGCATACATGATATTTTATTACTTATAGTTTTATATATATAATGCCAATGATATCGACATACAAATTTGAGGTATATTACAACTCGAAATGTTTGAACTTGTCAACAACAGTATGAATTTGTTGCACTTAATGTGCATTTTGATTAATAATCTTCTTAAGTTATAATCGAGGTTACATTGTGTATTGCTAATTGATTGGCTTTGTACAAATAAATCATTAATAATAAAACAATTAGTTCCTCTGACGTCATCCTCCGCTGCATGTTTATGATTTAAGAAAAGAGGTTAATTGACCAAAATGTAGATAATCTAGACGAGTGCATTTAAATTTGAATATATCACTTAGAATACTATACATAATATATTCATATTCATATTATCGTAGATTTTGGTACCATCTTAGATTATTATATGGCACGGCAAACGAGTATTCAATTTTAATATATCAGGAGGCAGCATTATATCCTCTACTACAATTAGTACTGATAGAACATTATTCTTTTTATGATTAAAATAGAGAATTATAGCAATCGTCAATTATCAGAAATTTAACGACACAATTAACCACAGTAAAACATCATAAACAAAAAAAACATCACACGGGGTCAACATACATGTATAGTCTTCACGGGTTTGGTTATTTGAGTCGTAAGATTGTTCAAATGACAATGCGGATTTGTGTTAGTATTTCCAAAACATATGTACCGTGACACATAGATAAATAAAAATAAATGCAATACACAAGTATAATTCCTTGATTAAACCGATGTTTAGTGCAGAACCCAATCACCATGTCTGTTTGCAGTTATTGAAATAAACAGTGCACTCATTTCCTGTTGCATCAATATTGAGCCAATGATTATTTAATATAAAACCATAGATTCTCTAATCAGCATCCTCAGAGATCTGTATTTATGGAAAGGTGACTACTATCTTATCATACGTGTTACCTAGGTCACTTCATTGTTGTTGTTTTTACTGAAATTCAAAATGTGGTATAATTGCCAAGAAGAAAAGTATGCACAATAGAACACAAAACGAGGAAGTAAACAACTACAGGTCACCGTATGGCATTCACTATTGAGTAAAACCTATACTATGTTAATTGCTAGCTATAAAATGTCCCTTTATATTATAACTCTGGCCAAGTTTCGTCATAAATTTTTCAATATAGTGGTACCAATTTTTTAGGATGCATTGCATCTTTTTTTTTATTTAGTGGATGCGTTGAATAAGGTTGAGTCTTATGTATAATAAAGGTGTAATTAGATACTAAATTACAATCCCGGTATCGTTGATGTCTTATTGGAAGCAAACAAGAAAAAATGATAGCATACACATGTTGATACATAAATAACCAATAAGTAAATTGTACAAAAAGTAAAATAACGAAAATACCGAACTTCAAAAAGGAAAAGTCCCTTATCAAATGACAAAATCCAAAGCTCAAACACATCAAACGAATGGAAAACAAGTCTCATATTCCTGACCTGGTACAGGCATTTCCTTACGTAGAAAATGGTAGATTAAACCTGGTTTTATAGTTAGCTAAACCTCTCTGTTGTATGACAGTCGTTAAATATATATCTAATTAACAGGAATATTGGTATGCAATAACAGTGTGTTAAAAAATATGAATACTATTATAGAAAGCTTAAATTGAAGATTTTAAAATGTCATCAAATATCAAATACCTAATACAGATTCTTCTGACATCGGTGTTCTTTTTTTAAAGTAAACAGAATCAAATGCCCTTTGAAATTCAGAACCGTTCGTTCGTTATTTATTTTTATTGAAAATAACTCTAAATAAAGCCAGAAGGGGCATGTTACTTTTCTTGTGAATGCCTATTTGTCAATGTGTTTTTATTTATTGTAAAAATACTGTGTTATGTCCACATACTTTTGATTTATAAATAATTATTAATTTCAATAATATGTAGAAATTACGAAGATATTGTCGACAAATAAAATCAGGTATATCTCGACTCGAAGTGTTTGAAACTTGTGAACCACAGCTAACTATATTTGTTGCACTTAATGTGCATTTTGACTAATAATTGTCATAAATAATAATCGAGATTGTTAATTAGATTTGTACTGAACCATTTATTCCTCTGACGTCATTTTTATATGTTTATGATTTAAGGAAATAGGTTAATTGACCAAAACGCAGAAAATTTGGACGAGTGCAATTCAATTTAGATTGATCACTTAGAATAATATATATCATATATTCATTTTATCGGAAATTTCGTACCATCCTGTATTATCAAAAGGAAGGGTAGATAGTCATTCAAGTTTAATATATGAAGAGTCGGCGTTTTATCCTCTCCTACAATTTAATACTGGAATAAATAAATCAGGCTGCGGTCAATGAAAAAGGTCAGGCAGAGTAACGAAGCGAGTGTAGGAATAAGTTTATACATAGTTTTCACTTACCATGTTTGTATTTCAAAAAATATTTTCCCGTGAAACACGGATGAATTAGAAAAATACAATGCTTTAATAACCTCGATTAAAACGGTTATTAGTGCACAACACTATCAAAACGTCTCTTTGTCGTTATTGAAATAGGCAGTGCGTTCATTCCTTCTTGCATCAACTTCAATATTGAGTCAATAATTCTTTCATATGATTTCAACCTTATATTCTATAATCTTCAACATCGGAGAGCTGTATTTTCAGGAAAGGGGAATAATAACCAATAATTGGTGTTATCTTGATATCCCTCCATTTTGTCGTTTTAACTCAAATTTATATGTGGTATAATTGCCAAGGAGGAAACTATGCACCATAAAACGACGAACGAGGAAATAAATATCTAAGTCCCCATATAGCATTCCAAATTGAGAAAAACATATACCATGTAAGTTGTAAACTATGAAATGTCCCTTTTATATAATAACTCTGGATAGCTGTTTTTTCATGAAAGGTGAATACTAACTTATCATCATGGTTAGCCCCTTTATTGATAACTTGAATTCAAAATGTTGTATAATTCCTAAGGGGAAACTTTTGCAACATAGAACAAGGAACGAGGAATGTACAGATCACTATATGGCTTTACAAAATTAGTAAAACCTATACCATGTAAGTTGTAAGATATAAAAAATCCCTTTTATATGATAACTCTGGATAGATTCCATCATAAACAAATAAAAAATGTGGAACTATTTTTTTTGAGGCATTGTTTTTTATTATTTGTGGATTTATGGTATTTGAGATTGTTGACTAAGCATGAGGTTAGTGTAGACTAATGCTGTTTTGGCGTAATAATAAAAATTCTGATATCTTGTATGGCTTTTTGGAAGCAAACAAAGCAAAATGTGTTTCAAAGATAATGGATACTTTTATAGTAACAACATTAATGGTACCAATTTCTCTGCACTAGATGTGCATTTCGACAATAAATGTCACTTTAGTGATGCTCGTGGTGCAAATATTTGACAATCCAAAGCTTATAAAAACGAATGACGAGCTTGTAAATCAAAAACTACAAAAAAAAAGTATAGAAAGTGGAAGATGTTAAAATTTCATCAAATACCTAATACTGAATATTCTGACGTCGATGTGAATTTTTTTTAAAGCAAACCTAGAATCAAAATGCCTTTCAAAATTGAGAAACGTTTGTTCGTTAATGTTTTTGCTTGAAAAATGATTTTAAATAAAAAGAAGGACATGTTGTTAATCTTTTAAATGCCTTTTTGTTAACTTGTTTTTATTTATTTCAAAAAATCTGTGCTAAGCTTCATATTATAGATACAATTTCAATAAAATGTAAACATAACACAGATGATATCGTCGACAAAAAAAAATGAGGTTTATCTTGGTTCGAAAAGTTAGAATATGCGAACATCTTCAGACGATATCAATTTGTAGCACTTAATGTGGATTTTGACTCATAATTTTCTTAATTGATAATCAAGGTTTCATTGTGTAGTGTTACTTAGCTTTGTACTAATAATTAATCAATAATAAAATAATAAGTTCCTCTGACGTCATCCTTACCTATTTATGATTTACGTTTATGATTTTAGGAAAGAGGTTAATCAACCAAAACGTAAATAATTTAGTCGAGTGCATTTCAATTCAGCTTCATCATTTAGAATAATATACATTATATTTAAAATTTTCAGAGGTTAGGCACCATCCTGGTTTATTGTACGACAAAGTTAATAGGCAATGCAATCTAATAATCAGGATTACGTATTGTTTATTCAACTATAGTTTGGTACTAGTTTATCATCTAAAAAAATAGAAAGTAGAATAAATGCAAATGAGACAGTTTCCTAACGAGAGAATACACCACAATTAACCGAAAGACGTCAAGAGGAGTCAACAAACATGAAAGGTCCCCATGATTTTGATGATTTGCGTCGTTGAGTCTCATAGAATCGAAACCTACATCTTCTTTTATTCATATTGATATTAAAAGTATCTAATTTTTCTTCCAATGTTTCAAGCTATGAGCAAAGAAGCAAGGCGTCTTTGTAGTGAAAAATCTAAAAAGTGTTTAATTCTTATTGGATATTGAATATTAAAAACAATATAAGACAGTTTAACATATACAAAATGTTATTCAGCGCTATATGTTAGTGTTGAAGCCATATTGATAAAAATATGCAAATTGTTAATGTTTTTGTAAAATTGTGTTAGAGATCGTCTAAACCAAATTTTATTATTTTTTATCCGAAAGACAATATATAGCTTTAGTTCAGACACAATTTTAATTTCTGCTTAGAAAGTCCTTCCTGTACATTTGTGGAATAAAAACTAAAATCTTGGTCATCTGTTTTTCATAGAAAAAAATTATAATATTACAAGAACTTTAAAATACATACATAGAGATGTACACATGTGATACTGTGAATGTGAGTATAGATTGAAAAACTTTTGAAAAATGACCCTGGCGTGAAAGAGAGGCGAACGATACCAAAGGGATATTCAAACTGAAAAGTCGAAAACAAACTGACAATTATGTGGCAAAAAAACTAAACTCGATTAAAAGACTAATAACAATGCGTATACATTACGAATTATGCTTATGCTTTTCGGTTATATTTATGATTTACATTA
The DNA here is from genome assembly GCA_017311375.1 of Mytilus coruscus. Classification (NCBI taxonomy): domain Eukaryota; kingdom Metazoa; phylum Mollusca; class Bivalvia; order Mytilida; family Mytilidae; genus Mytilus; species Mytilus coruscus. Next base: position 4,857,934 of record CM029597.1, on the reverse strand, counting down.
ATTTTGGCAAACAAGGTTGAGTCGCACAACGAACTTACTGTAATCATGGTCATTTGCACCAATAAACAAATTGTTTTGTTATCAAAATTATTGTTCATTTGAACTATCGACCTAAACTAGGAATAAAGTGCTACAAAATGTTATTCCTTTTATGCTTATAGATTCATGATTAAATATCTTATTTAAGTTTCGCTGTTTGTATAACATAAAACATGTATATGCATATCTAAAACATAGTATGTATCATTTACAGTACAACTTCAGTAATTCAAATAATAAAAACATATATTCTTTTAAACTGAGTTTTACTGTGCGTATTGTTGTATGTTTGTTTATTCTACATTGGCTAGAGGTATAGGGGGAGGATTGAGATCTCACAAAACATGTTTAACCCCGCCGCATTTTTGCTCCTGTCCCAAGTCAAGAGCCGCTTGCCTTTGTTAGTCTTGTATGTTTTTTTAATTTTAGTTCATTTATATGTTTTAGAGTTTAGTGTGACGTCCATTTTCATTGAACTAGTACACATTTTAGTTTAGGGGCCAGCTGAAGCCCACCTCCGGGTGCGGGATTTCTCGCTGTGTTGAAGACCCATTGGTGCGTTCGGCTGTTTTCTGCTCTTTGGTCGGGTTGTTGTCTCTTTGACACATTCCCCGCTTCCATTCTCAATATATATATATATATATATATACAAAGCCAACGATAAATCTTACGGGGCGATGGATCATAGAATTATGATACAGTACACAACAAAATATAATATATTTAACAAGTCTAAAAGGACACATCACCAAAAAATAACAAGAAAATGAACAAATGTTATATATATATAGATATATATATAAATAAGTCTAAATTGAAAACAACGTTCAAACCTATATATATATATCAGTGCATTTCATCAAGAAATGTTAGAGACTATTAGGAGAATGCTTAACATCCTATTTTGAAAACTATCATATGTTTTCGATTTAATTACATGTACGTCATTAGATATATATAAATCAGAATCATCAAATATTTAGTAGGTTCTAGCATCTTAGAGTTCACCATAGAATGGAAAGAAACGTCCCCGTCATATAATTTACCCTTATATTCTACTGCCTCGCTATGCAAAACATTTCCGAGCTCTGCTGATTAAGATAATTAGTAAACACCTGTTAAAGTTTAAGCTATTTATATTTGTCATTATTTGTATAATTAGGATCTGTCATTGTCTTGTTCATTTGTGTTAATAAGATATGTATCCGTTCCGCCTTCAATCCATCAAATACCTTGTTATTTCTCTGTTCTATCTGGCCAAACACTGTTTTGTACAAAAACATACATAACATGATAACCCAGTTAACGCACTGATACAACTTAAAACAAATCTGAGTATTGGTGCAGCAATTGTAGAAAAAAAACTTTAAGAGGTTAAAGTAAGTACTTTTAAAACCATGTATTATCGCCTTACAGTTGAATCAATTAACCTATAAGATTGTCCTTTGACCGTACTTGTGTTCTGTTTACAAGGTCATCACATTGCACGTGATTATCTGCTGAAAAAAACTAAATATTACTGAAATTTTACGTTGATCGTAGAAATGTAGCAGAAATAAGTAGCAACTCCAGCAGCAAATTTAACAGCGTCCTTAGAAGGTTTTTGGCTATTCTTTCGTTTTGTTTGAGTCATATTTATATAAACTCTGCTTACAAACATTTGTTCAAACTCGCTCAAACAAAGTTGACCTTAGATGGATTAGGTTCAACTTTAAAGGACTCTTTTGTCTTCTTTTTCCTAAATGTGTATACAACCCTGGCTTTCAATTGTTTGATTTTGTGAGTCCCTGATAAAGATTAATCCAGATAGGGGTTTCGGACGTACATTTGTACCAATTAATAAAGAGTTACTTGTATTAACATTAGTATACCCAGTCTTGTACTTACAACGGCAGATTTTTTTAGGCAATGCTAAAAAAAGATTAATCTCAAATTATAATGTTATTGTCATGTCAAATGTGTATGCCCTTCGGACCCTTAATTGGAATTAAATATTCTTCTTTTCCTTTATTTTAGACTGATGGATTGCTGAAGCAGTGTATATGCATCACCTTCACTGAAGATGATTGTAGTTCAAAAACAATTATATTCAGCATGAGGAAATATCTATCATGTCTATCTTGCAGGAGTGCATAATTGTTTTTATGTCAAGGTTTCGAATGAAGCAGTCATGTACAGTTCAACAAGTATGATTAGTGATTTATTGTTTTATGACTTCTTTGATGTTCTGCAATGTGGTTGTTTGATAAAATTACATTGTATATTTCGTTTTATGATATGATTCATTTGTCATTAAAAAAAAAAAAAAACCAAAATGTATTGCACAGGTATCCATTAAAGTTTAAACGAATAGTTTTTATTTTTGTCACTTGTCACGTGGTGCTGGAAGTTATAGTTTGATTCATAGGTTTTGTGATTAATAAGTGTACTATATATATACTTACTAGTAATTGATTTTATGGATCTTTAGACGGAGGTAGGATAGAGAAATGATTAAAATGTACATAAAACTGATAGTTACAGAAACCACATCATTAATAATTTAGAAATTACATAAAAGATATTAAAAGTTATTTCTAGTCAACCTAAATGGTATTGTTAAGTGAAACTAATATTACTATGTCTACTACTTATCTTACTGTCTAAGGTATAGTTTACAGTTAGTGCCCTCTCGACTCAGTTTAATACTTTCTATACTAATCATTGCATAATTATCAACTGAATAAAAAACAAGTACGAATAGTTCCCTTGAAAATAACCACATTTGTACTATCGATAAATGTACTTTTACAATTACGAACATGTACATCTTAACTAAAAAAAGAAAACATTTAATCCACCATTTTCTACATAAGGAAGTACCAGTACCAAGTCAGGAATTTGACAGTTGTTTTCCATTCGTTTGATGTGTTTGAGCTTTTGATTTTGCCATTTAATAAGGGACTTTGCGATTTGAATTTTCCGTGGAGTTCGGTATTTTTTGTTAGTTTACTTTTTTCATGAAGCATTTGCAATTAAGACATATTTTCTGGGGAAAATGACAGTACCAAGTCTGGAATATTACATTGTTTTCTGGGGAAAATGACAGTACCAAGTCTGGAATATTACATTGTTTTCTGGGGAAAATGACAGTACCAAGTCTGGAATATTACATTTTTTCTGGGGAAAATGACAGTACCAAGTCTGGAATATTACATTGTTTTCTGGGAAAATGACAGTACCAAGTCTGGAATATTACATTTTTTCTGGGGAAAATGACAGTACCAAGTCTGGAATATTACATTGGTTTTGGGAAAATGACAGTACCAAGTCTGAATATTACGTTTTTTCTGGGGAAAATGACAGTACCAAGTCTGGAATATTACATTGTTTTCTGGGGAAAATGACAGTACCAAGTCTGGAATATTACATTGTTTTCTGGGAAAATGACAGTACCAAGTCTGGAATATTACATTGTTTTCCATTCGTTCCGTTGGTTGATATAGTCGAGCGTTCGGTTTTGTCAAGTTTCTTGGACTTTACTTTTTTAAATTTACCTTGGATGTTTCGGTATTTTTGTTTATCCTTTATTTTATCATAGTTTTGAACATAAACCAGGCAGTTAGTTTTCTCGTTTGAATTGTTTTACATTTGTCATTTCGGGGCCTTTTATAGCTGACTAAGCGGTATGGGTTTTGCTCCTTGGTGAAGGCTGTATGGTGACTTATAGTTGTTAACTTCTATGTAATTTGGTCTCTTGTGGAGAGTTGTTTCATTGGCAATCATACCACATCTTCTTAATTAATTTTAATATCATCATATTGTTTTAGCACAACAGAAGGTTATGGTCAAACGTATGGGTTGGTAAATGTTTTTCATAGTTGGATTCGTTGCCCTTTTTCTGGAATCGGGTAGGTTCGTGGCTCGTGTTGATATTAGACTATTACAAGGAACTTGTTCTGACCACTGTGACTGTGCGTCTTTTGGTTTTGATTGGTTTCTTATTTAACAGGTCTATTTGACATATGTCTAACATAATCTCTTTTTGTCCCCCTTATTTAGCAGGTCTATTTGACATATGTCTAACATAATCTCTTTTTGTTCCCCTTATTTAACAGGTCTATTTGCCATATGTATAACATAATCTCTTTTTGTCCCCCTTATTTAACAGGTCTATTTGACATATGTATAAAATAATCTCTTTTTGTTCACTAATACAGGTAAAACAAACGGAAATAAAAAAATCTAAAAAAAAAACATTTCATATTTTCCAAGAATCATAATATGAAATGTTAAAGCACACCGCTTGAAAAAGGCAAGGTTTGAAATATCCTCACTGTAAAATAGATTTCATAACAAAATGAAAAGAATTTTCAGAATTCTTTTCTCTGTGATTCAGAAAAGCTATTGAAGTATTTCCGTTCAGCAAAGAAAAATTGTGTTTTTTTTCACAATACAACAAAGTTTTTTCCATAGAAAATTAGTTTTGAAGTGATTTTTTGTTAAAATACTTAAAATGTATACAAAACAATATTTGAAGTCATTGAACTCTGGTGAGTTCTATGAAATTACTGTTTAGGAGTACACGAGAAGTGTTACATATCAAGGTTATCGATGGTTTCCTTATCATCACATTAAGAATGCACCTTTAGTCATAGATTAGCAGTCAAACAAGTACTTTTAGTTATTTGTTGTTTGTCGGTAATCTGTTACATATATTTCAGGAATTCAAATGCATTGGAGTTTTTTGGTTATTGTAATAATAAAGTGAATCACATGTAATAAAAGCGAACCGAAAGCATTAAAACTGTACCGAGCTACAGTGCAAATCAGTATAATATATTATCGTACTGGTTTGAGATCCACCTTAGTATATCAAAACTGATTCAAATAGGAAATTGAAATTGCAATGAATTGTTTGCGTAGTTCATGAGTGCACCAAAATGTATATCCGATTACGGATGGTTCTGTAAAAGAAACAACATTCTTCATACTGGTCACAGTTCTTCATTCACTCGGTAAGATCCGGCATAGGGTTCCGCATCAATGATAAAGTAAACAGTCCAACATGTGGTTCACATGTCTATATTTATATTTTAAAAAAAGATCTGATTCAAACAAAAAATTCTCTGAAACTGACATTATCAAGATGCTTGATTTCTTGATTGACAACATATTTGTTACGTTTGGAGGACGTGTTTTTCCAACAGACTGTCGGAATTCCAATGGGAACCAATTGTGCCCCTCTTCTTGCCGCCTTGTTTCTTTATTATTATGAGGCTGACTTCATACAGGAACTTCTTAGGAAGAAAGATAATAAGTTAGCAATATCCTTTAACTTTACGTTCCGCTATATAGATGATGTTCTCTCACTTAATAATACAAAATTTGGTGACTATGTTGAACGAATCTATCCCATCGAACTAGAGATAAAGGATACTACAGATACAGTTAAGTCTGCCTCATATCTTGACTTACATCTAGAAATTGACAATGAGGGTCGGTTGAAAACAAAACTTTACCACCAATGAGATGATTTCAGCTTCCCAATTGTGAACTTTCCATTTCTATGTAGCAACATTCCAGTAGCTCCTGCATACGGAGTATATATCTCCCAATTAATACGATATTCCCGGGCTTGTATTTCCTATCATGATTTCCTTGATTGAGGATTGCTGCTCACAAGGAAGCTATTAAACCAACAGTTCTAAATGGTGAAGTTGAAATCATCACTTCGTAAATTTTACGGACGCCATCATGAGTTGGTTGACCGTTATGGAATAACCGTTTCACAGATGATATCGGATATGTTCCTTATGTCGTAACTACAATACCCTTCCCTTTTCACGAATGTGACCTACCGAATTAGACTATTTACCGGATTTGTAATAGCATAAGCAACACGACGGGTGCCACATGTGGAACAGGATCTGCTTACCCTTCCGGAGCACCTGAGATCACCCCCAGTTTTTGGTGGGGTTCGTGTTGCTTAGTCTTTAGTTATCTATGTTGTGTCATGTGTACTATTATTTGTCTGTTTGTCTTTTTATTTTCGGCCATGGCGTTGTCAGTTTGTTTTCGATCTATGAGTTTGACTGTTCCTCTGGTATCTTTCGTCCGTCTTATACATGGCGGCATAATTTCCACAGGCATTTATACCCAAGCTAAAGAATGAATCTAAAATGAAAACAGGCAAATATTCTTATATAGATTGGGATGAAAAATTCATTAAACTGACACTCAATAAACGCTGACTTAAACTTTTTGGCCATCTTTGTTGAAAAATGAAGATTGTGGGATTACGTAAAAACATCATACTAGTAAATGTTTCAGACTTACTCGGACAATAAAGCCTAATGTCTTACATTCTCCAATGAGTTGTATTAAGGCGTTATCACGATTGGGTGTATCTGCGTTACACCCGGTCTCGATCTTCTTTAAGTTCATGTTATTCTTCAGTTTTTGTTTATTCTTTGATTTGTGTCACGTGATTTGTGTACTTTATTGATTTATGACATTTGAACATTGGTAAACAACTTTTACCTAATGATAAAAATTGATTAGAACGATCGTATCTTAGTTTAAATCGTGTACGCTGAATTATTACATTGTAGAGAAAAAGTTTAAACACATCTGTCATTCTGTACTCCTCTCGCATGTCAACATTCTCATACTTTTATTATCCTTCGACGCCCGCCTTCAACACTTTCTTTAAATTCACACACCAAAGTATCATTCCCCTCTTTACCACACAACTAAAGGGACAGAAAGTCATACAATATACGGCTTGTAAATGAGAAGTGATTAAAGTAAAAAGACAGTTGCATCATACATTAATTGTAACGGTCATTCAGACCGTTTGCTACAGTTCATCAAAATAATTAACTTTATTTTACAATTATGACCTTATTAATCTATTATCGTCAATTAAAACTGATTACAAATAAAGAGAAATTTATGAAATTACAGTTCCATGACAGTGGATTAGAACAAAATTTATATATTAAGATATTTTAAGTGTATTTTTCCAAAAAGAAACGGTAAAATTAATGTTAATGAAAATAAAGCTTTTAAATTGCGTCCATCCAATGGGCTTTTCTGTATTTACCTTCATCGGAACACTCACATCCAAACATACGAATGCTAGGGATGTTTAACTTTGTAGAAACGTTAGGAGCTAAATTAAGAGAAGATAAAGATTACAATATTTTCATTCCAATTAAAGGACCCATGATGGGCAAAGTAATTTATTACAATGACTTTTATATTTGAGAGACACGAATTATTTTGACAATCATATTTACACCAAGAAGTCGTTAAATGAAATTGGATACCCTGCATTTATCATGCTTTTCAATAACAAATGGTCAAATCACTGAAACAACCCCCTCCTAAATTATTAAAAACTATCATTCTGCATTGACAATAATATCTTGGTGTACTTAATTAGATGGTGTATCTAATACATAAACATGAGCATAATCAACTTAATTTTATGATTGTAGACCACAGCCAGACCAGAGCCACAATCATATGTGTAAACAAAACTGTAGTAAAAAAAGATTCTATAAAATACCAGTTACATAATGTAAGTGATCGAAAGGGATATTAAAAGAAACACTAAATTCATCTAAAGTCAACTTAGCCTTAGGGAACTGAAACCTTAATTTCGGAATAACTAGAGAAAATGTATGGATTAGCATGAAATTTATTTCTGTACAGTGATAGAATTTGTCAGTTCACAAGTACTTGATACTACAAATAAGAAAATGTGCATGACCTATGTCTACACAAACAACAACCTGTTTACACTACTGATCTCAAATGTCACATAAACCATGTTTACAAGAATACTAATTAGATATAGGAGGTTTATTATCAATTAATACTACGTATCAAAGTTAATCTATTATATTTTGTTTTGTAAATAATCATCAGGGTTATCATACTTCAAAGTAAAGGAAACAGCAAAACTTGAACAAGAGCAAGAAGGATTCTGTACAATAGAAAAAAAAATGAGATAAATTAGTCGACGCAACATATTGCTTCAGCGATAAGCTAATTTTTAAACCATCATTCGGAACGCCCCGTTCGGGAAAGCCCCAGGAAGTTAGGTTTCATCGCACAGGGAGCTTAAAAAGTCTCCAGAAGGTACAGACAAATTCGAAGGAGGGGGGTGGGGTGGGGTGGGGGTGGTTCGGCAGAGTTCTGAAAGTAATAACACCTACAAAGGAAAGTTTTAGAAAGTAAACACACATCCAAAAGGGAATTTAGGAAAGCCCCAGAAGGTAAATATACATCAAAAGGGGAGTTTAGGAACATTTTAGAAAGTAAACACAATGCTAAAAGTAAGTTTCGGAAGTCTTTGAAAAATAAAACACACATCCGAAGGGAAGTTTCGGGAGACGTTTGAAAGTAAACACACATTCAAATGGAATTTCGGAAGGTTTTAAAAATAAATTAACATTTAAAAAGGAGTTCAGGGAGACTTTTCAAACTAAACAAAGCTCCGAGAGGAATTTTGAAGGCTTCAAACGGGAATTTATGACGGCTTATAAAGAAAGCACAAAGTCAAAATCCCTTGGAAGTTTAAGAAGACCTCAGAAAAAAAGTATTAACCTAAAATTACAAGAATGTATATTTTTTTTGGTGACTTTATATTGTTCTCTTATTAAGGTTTGTCACATATTCTGTTGTTTACGGAAAGTGTGACTGAATCTACATGGTACGATAACCAATAAACTTCACAACAATTAGGTCAACTAGATTACGATAAATGTATAAGGAAAACACTTGTACACAATCTTAATATAATAATTGTCAGTACTATGTATCGTATACCATACACTATGGTGTATTAACATATATTTTATATTTAACTTTTTGGTGTTGTTTGGGGTATGACTCGGCTTGGTTTAGTAAGAGGTTGGATGAAGATTAAAGTGAACGAATTCTCTATAATATATATATCACCTTCGAGGTGATAGGCATTTCTATGATAGTTTAATGCTTCTGTCAATCCTATGTATCAAGGACATTCGTTAAGATTGTAAATAATTTTCATATAAAGGAAAAGTTTTTAAAAAGGGAGCAGATATCCTGCTTTATTATAAATAGATTTTGAGAAAGGGAGCAAACTCTTTATTTTTCTGTTTAATACATGTTCATGCCAACTTGTTTTTCCATATAGTATTTTGAAATGCAATGTCGTTGAAAATATTTATTTTTATTTTGCAGTCCATTGGACATAAAGATTTTTATATTTTAATTAAAACATATATATTTACTGGATAGGTGATTATGTTTATTACTCATAACTACATCAAAAGATGTAAATAAGTCATCAATCAAACATACATGTTTACAATACGGAAGGATGTTAGACGTAAAAAAACTGTTCCAACTGAATTTTACGAATTGTTCTAAGGTTGTGTTTTCACAAGGTTGGAAGAAATAGTATATGCAATCAACTGATTTCCTTGGTCACTCCATTTGCCTGTGTACAAGGATGAAGTAATAAATGTTTGATTGTTGGTCGAGAGAAAAAAATTTAAGTTACCTTACGATATGCTCATGCAAATTTAAAGTAAATGTTGTCATTAGGGAGCTACCATTTGATTTTTATGGGGGCTTGGCAAAAAAAAATTCAGGATGACAATTTGTGTAAAAAAATTCAGGATAAACTAGTAAAAAAAAAAGGCAGGACTGAATAGAGTAAAAAATAAAAAGGCAGGACAGAGATTAAAACTAAAAAAAAAAAAAAAAAAAAACCGGACAACATTTTTCATCCTAGCCCCCTAAAAATCAAATGGTAGCTTCCTTACTGAGTTCCTTTGTACAATATAAAAATAAGGAGATGTGTTATATATAATAAAAGATCTGCGTGCTCTCAATAACTTTATGTTTTCTTCTTTAAAGCATTTACTTTTATAGATTAATCAAATAAGATATTGACAAATTGATTATTAATAAATGAACTAAGATATAACGTAGCCCAGTGTGGGACCTATACTGAAATATACATATACAGTGTGGAGAAAATACGAAACTTTGTACGTTTTTTTTTCTCTGTTTAAGCCCCAAACGATGCTCCGTAATAACTCTTAATGCATGTATTCTTACATGAAAATAAACACTTAACTGTCTTGGAAAACATTACTCCGAGCACCTTCAATGAACAGACATTTAGACCACAAGGAAAAGCTCAACTTCAAAATGAAAAGAGATATCTTTGACGGCCTCACACTGGTTGTCTTAAGTTCTGTATTTTTCATTTTTTATTTTTAAGTCATTTTTCTCTACTCGATTTTTTTGGCCAGTATTCTCTATTCGATATATTTAAGCACCTCATTTTTTATTAATATTTCTATTTAAATATTTTTTGCGCCTTTAAAATTGTTCTCTATTCTGTGAACCACACCACGACTTTCATATGTGTTATATGTGTTGAATACTCCGTCTAGTAGAATAATTCCAAAAGTAACATCGAATTTTGTATTCTAGTATATATAATGTTTGTTTTGGTTTTGTTCTAAAATATGTTAATGGTTTGCTTAAATTCATCACACTAGCAAAGACTTATTTTTCAAGATAAAAACAACAAAAATTGAATGTTTCAAACATTCACATTTTCTTGAAAATAATTAATCAAACGGTAATAATCGGACTAAACTATATGATTTACAGACGAATAAAATGAATTTCATTTTATTAATGCGTCATACAGTGTATATTGGTTGTGCATTACACAATAACATAATAAAATATACATTAAACAATCAATACCCAGCTATTGAGTTGGCTTATGAGACACGTATTTACAAAATACTTCACATTTATAAGATAAGATAAGATAATTTATTGGTTCAAAATCCAAAATTATAGGATTGTTACCAAGACAATAGACATTGACTATACATAAACATACAAATATAATCTAACCACATTTATAGACATTATTTATATAACTGTATATCCCTCCATTATTAAAAGAAAATAGTGTTACAATAATAAATGAATGTATATAATCTCTGCTGAGGAGGTGGTACCACAAAGTTATTAAGTACTCAATAAAGCATTTCTAGAATTATACATGGTGCTTATGAATTTTACAATAATTTTAATTATATCAGTCTCACCACAGGTATACAAAATTTAAATCTTGCTTCATTAGTCATATTTAAAAAAGAGGAACTATTTCACTAATTTTGGAAAATAATTGTTCTCTAATTGTATTTAGTTTTGTACATATTATAGTGAAATGAAATTCATCTTCTACATATAAACATGACATTTACTTCAATCTGTTTTTGAACAATTAAAAAAGACTTATCATTTTGATAAATAAATGTGATTTCTTTGAACTATCACTATTTTCTCACGAAAATTTTCATTACCTAAAAAACTAAATCTGAGATAAATAGACGTATGTTTTAATGATGTTGATTATATCCATGACTTTAATGATATAATGTCACACAGTACGATACATAACAGTCACCGTATTAGGTAAACGTACATTCATCTGTAAAAACCTTGAACTGTAATGATACATGTACCTGTGTGAGATAAGTCTATCAAGTCACGAAAACTGTTATTAATCAGTGTTTTATCGTACAATCAGTAACTGTATCTCAATAAACATAACCACAAATGTTTTGTGGTCTACTTTCACTTATGTGTAATTAAACTTGTCAATATGTATCAAGAAAGAATTGACATGATTCACTCTAAATGGGACAAAATTAATATCCATCCTGGTACAATGGAAGATCCTTATTACTTTTCTCTGAAATGAGTTACAATATTTTCAGACAACAACAAAACCCCAAGCAAGTTGATGTTGACAATGAAAGGCAAGGGGCGATGCGGAACCTTTTGACAAAATCCAGTGGTGCAATAAGTTTTTATTATATATATTTATAGTACCTCGGACGAAAATATTTAAAAATAAAATGTATAGACTATTTTTACATAGTGAAGATTAGACAACTTCAAATTTGCTAATTGGTAGAAAAAGATGTATTTTGCTATTTTGGATCTGTTTTGTATTCTGTATATTACTAAGTACATGCGTGTTACAACATAACATTGATAACAAAATAAGTATCTATGTTTGAGAAAAGATTTAAGAGATATTTTTTTCAGTGACACATTTCTTTAGAAGCGTCAAATTGCGCTGAATATAAAACTTAAAATTACTCCCCATGAATTGTATTCCGATGATCTGACTATTTTGAATTCTTACTGGCCTCTCACAAATTCTGCCGATTTCAGTAAAATGTTACGCTAAATTTATAAGATCTCATGAAACTGTTTGGAATGCTGTTTCTAATTTTGTTTTCTTTTTTTTTATTGAGCAGCGAACAGCTGTAGCTACTTTAGCTTTTCAAATTTCAATGTATGTGTCGTTTTATTTATTTGTTAAAGCTAGCGATCGTACTGTTCAAAAAAAAAAAAAAAAAAAACAACAAAAGACAAACAACAGTTCACAAAACACAACACTGAGTAACACGAACCCCACCAAAAACCGGGGGTGATCTCGCTGTGGACGTGTAAGGAGATCCTGCTCCTGTTAACTATATTGGGTGTATGGGATAATTATAAGGTGTACATGTCCGTTTGGTAGGGTTCATCCTGCCGGGACCTAATTGTCATGATTGGTTGGTGAACCATACGGTTTTGTGATAGATTTGTTTCTCATATACTATAAGCAACAGGTCAACTACCATTGGTGTATGGAATGCTTAGAAGGGGAACAGGTCCATTTGACATCTGGGATCATCTGACTTTGACCTAATTTTCATGGATAATTGAATATGTTAATTTTAAGTGATATCTATATACCAACAATGTATCAAAAGAATTTCAACGCAAAATTTACTAATAAACAGTTGGCTATTGTATTTTTTTTACAATTCTAGAAAGACTGCAATTCTAGAAAGACTGCAAATATTGCTATCCTTGGGTGTCTGTCTCGTCGACAATACCCCGCATTAATTCTATTAAACATTATATGTATATTGTTTGTAAACTTGTTATTCTAACATAAGCTGTGAAGATAAAGCTCATCCTCATGATATTATGATACAGAATATACAATTCAAGTGTCATGAAACAACATGTGTGCTGATATGAAATTATAATATCACGAGAAAATTGTAATATAAGTGGGGATTATCTTTTCATTATTTTGCATAATTTAACAACACAATTGATATTTACACAATTCGGTATTTGATATTTCATCAAGTTTACATAACAAAACATAACATTTTAGTGAAAACAAAATATACAAAATATATTATCATTTTAAAAGGTCTAAAGAGCTTACAATGTTGTATATTATTGTATATGTGTCGAATCTTAATAAAGCTTATTTGTATAGTACCGGAACTTACAACCAAAAAATCTATATCACCAAGAGGTCATTAAATGCAATTGGATATCTTGTTTTTATCATGTTTCCTTATCAAGTCTATCATTTTGCATTAACCATGATAACTTGGTGTAAATAAGATAAATCCTATCTGGTTAACGCCTTCGTGTATGTATCTAATACATAAGTCCAGAATCGAACACATCAAAAACGTCAAAATATTCTCCTGGATTATAATTACATGACCACAAGTTTTAATAGAAAATTCACACACGTACACCCCCCCCCCCCTAAACACACACATATACACCAAAAAAAAAATACAAGCTTAAGATAAAACAAAAATAGACAAAAATGATATCTGAATCTGGGCCTCGTAATACTAATTTATCGTAAGACATGTAGAAAAATCCGCCCGTTCGGAACAAATCTTAACTTAAGTAGCTTTATGCATACGAGCCCTGGCTTATATCGACTATATTTAACTATCTCTTAACTATTCAAAGAAAGGAATACATATTAAATCCTCAGAGAATACATGTAAATCTGATGTCCACCCTACTACGAGAACATATGAGAAAATGTATTAATTAAGTTTTGGTTTTATAGTTATATATATTTTATGTAAAAAATGTTATACATTCGCTGACCTAAAAGTGGCGCATTATAAGAAAAAAGATTCCAGGTTGAGGGTTGGGAATATACTGAGTTTGTCTTGGCGCAATCAGTGTTGCAAGTCGATAACTCTTGCAATATTACAGGAAAAGACAATAATTTCAATTGAAAATGATACATGTACAGACAAAAAAAGAAATGAAATAAGAAAAGAGCCTGAAAGTATGAGTATTTTTATCAAAAATGTAGTAATTTTAGTTTAGCTTTATTTTGAGTACCTTATCTGAGATGTAAGGAGTTGTATACAAATGGTATAACTCACTTTTATACACTTGATTTATTCCGCTAACTGTCGTCTTTCAAAAATCTACAGACCTATACCAATGTTATTTTAGGAATAAATTTATAGGAACAGATTAACCTTTATGAGTTACATTTTATATATTAATATACATTGTATGAATGTCACATGAAAAGATTTTTGATATTTTGACAGAGAGATATATGTATCTTTTAAACAGATCATCGCTTTCTTTTTTATTCAAATGTAGTATTCTGTGGATTTGATTGTTTTTTCGTTTTTTTCTCACTTTTTTGCCATTCGGTTATCAGTGTTTTTCGTTTTTCTAACTTTTTGCCATTCGGTTGTCAGTGTTTTTCGTTTTTTTCACTTTTTGTAATTCGGTTATCAGTGTTTTTCGTTTTTCTCACTTTTTGCCATTCGGTTGTCAGTGTTTTTCGTTTTTTTTTCACTTTTTGTCATTCGGTTGTCAGTGTTATCGTCTTTTTCACATTTTGCCATTCGGTTGTCAGTGTTTTTCGTTTTTTTCACATTTTGCCATTCGGTTGTCAGTGTTTTTCGATTTTTTCACATTTTGCCATTCGATTGTCAGTGTTTTCGTTTTTTTTTCAAATTTTGTCATTTGGTTGTCAGTGTTTTTCGTTTTTTTCAAATTTTGCCATTTGGTTGTCAGTTTTTTTTTTTTTTTTCCTCTTTTTGCCATTCGGTTATCAGTGTTTTTCGTTTTTCTCACTTTTTGCCATTCGGTTGTCAGTGTTTTTCGTTTTTCTCACTTTTTGCCATTCGGTTGTCAGTGTTTTTCGTTTTTTTCACTTTTTTTTTCATTTTTAAAAATATCTCCTTGGTATCTTCCATCTCTTTTTTAAAAAGCGTAACATACAGTACATTGAATATACCACGTAGAAACACCAACGCATTTAATACAGATCGCCACATAGAATAATTTTCTTCAAAAGTAATGATTAAAAGACTCTGAAGTCCAACGTATGAACAGGAAAAACGTACCTGATCATTAACCCAGTCTCCCACATATCTAACAGTTTCTTCTTTGGGAAATAATTGCTATCTTTGCCCACACACATAGAGAGTTTAATTAACATGCATGTTTCAATCTTCACTGTTCTACATGTTAATTAACCCTAATTGGTCATATTACGTTTAGAATAAAGGTAATTATATGTTATAAGGAAGCTTTATTGATATTTTTACCAAACATCTGTCTTTTGATATCATGTATTACAATATCAAAGATGTGATCAAAAGATATATAATAATAAAAAAACCCAAGTATGAAAAAAATCAAGAAACATCTTCATATACTGTTTTGAAGCGTAAGTAGGCAGCTGCAATACACATAGGGGAGTTGATAAAATTGAATGAACTAGAATATTTCCGATTAACATTATTTGGGTGAACACCCAGTGTGTCATTTGTCTGCTGTTCCCTTTCTTTTCGTCATGGTTTTGTCTGTTGTTCCTCTTTTTTTCGTCATGTATTTTTCGTCTTAAAGTTTTTGAGTGTGACCTTGGTGTCTTCTTTTTGTATACTGCCTCTGTTCATTTATTGTGTTCTGTATTCTTGGGATTTATATCCTCGCTTTTAAAAAGTTGCAGCCCGTATTAAATATTCCATATTATCATTCACTTTGCTGGAGATGTTCATTACATACATGTACGGGTCCTTATACACAATATGTTATTACAGGGTCTTCACTCTTCTGAACACGCATCTATGAGTTTGACTGTCCCTCTGGTATATTTCGTCCCTCTTTTACATAGGGTCATAAAACTACGTTATAAAATATAATTGCATGATCTGTAAAATGATGCTCGATACCTTTTTCCAAACTCTACCTACCTGACTTATATAATAGAAAAGATAGAAAAGTAAGGATAAGGGGTATCCATCCATGACACAAAATCAGTATATGCATAGCAAAAACGAACAAAAAAAGCAAATGAACGACCGCTTTTATTGCTGTTCTTCATCTCAAAGTCACAGTGAAGCCATCAACAAGGATCTGGATAGAAAAAAAAAACTCTCACCTCCCTGCAATTTTAAGACGGCCCGTAGCACCGGTTTGCTCGGAATTATTTGCAAACTGACGAACAAACCACAACAGCTGTGAATTGAAGAAACTAAGCCATGGAGTACAATGTGATATCAATAAAATAAATCTGGCATAGAAATCAAACATTTACTGTCAGTATTTAGCCAGCTTGCAAAAAACAATACAAACATTTAGACAACCCACGGTGCACATCGAGATATATATTAGATAACATGGCAGGAAATAACGTTTGTATAAGGGCAAATAATCGGGTAGACTTTGTAAGATGTAACACCACCAACTCTGGCAAAAAAAATATATATGCTGGAAAGAAGTACATGTTTAAAACAAGATAGTTCATATAGCAGACCGAAGCTCCGAAATGTCTGAATGGTATGGCAAAAGAAACAAACAAACACAGATCGACAAAAAAAAAAAAAAGATGAATCAGGCAAGGTGAAGAATGAAAAAAATTACGACCAACAAATATAAAAAAGAAGATGTGGTATGATTGCCAATGAGACAACTGTCCACAAGAGACCAAAATGACATAGAAATTAACAACTATAGGTCACCGTACGGCCTTCAACAATGAGCAAAGCCCATACCGCATAGTCAGCTATAAAAGGCCCCGAAATGACAATGTAAAACAATTCAAACGAGAAAACTAACGGCCTTATTTATGTACAAAAAATGAACGAAAAACAAATATGTAACACATAAACAAACGACAACCACTGAACTACAGGCTCCTGACTTGGGACAGGCACATACATACATAATGTGGCGGAGTTAAACATGTAAAGTCTATTTAGGCTACACAAAGTCTTAGTTTCTACATTATCTTATTTGATTTATCACATTAAGGAGTAAACACATCAAGAGAAGACAGAAGTGACATTTGAAAAACAATTTCTAATATCAGAAACTAAAAAGTAATTTATTTTTCATGGGGAATTCAATTAAAGCATGTATAACCTAACAGTATGGTTGCCAGGTAATATATTCTGCTTTATAGTAATTACTTTTTCGTATTACAAAATATATCAGTTTACTTTGGCGACATATAAAACAACCGACTCAATAAAGTCATAACCCCTATAAAGGTTATACCCAGCATCATTCCTCGGTCTACTCACGTTCCTCCAACATTTGAAAAATCTAATCAACGTTTATCAAACATGTGTTAAGCTTAAGGAAGTCTTGAAACACTTTTATACGTGTAACTTGACACACGTACACAAGTACGAGTAGCATCCACATTGTAACAACAAGAAACAAAGTGTTTGTTTATTTATTTTTATTTTTTAATGTAGATGGTAAATATGTATGTCTTGAGTAATATGTTTCAAGAGTAGCTTGAAGATCAGAGTGTGCAGCTTGGCTATTCATAAAGAGGGGCGGTAGTAGAAGGGATCGTCATCCCAAAGTCCCGAAAAATTAAAGTATTCTTTTCCAGATCCCGAAAAATTAATTATTAATTCCCGAGTTCCGATAAGGGTAAATCCCGAATTCCAACGAAAATAATTGCTCAATTCCGAATTCCCGAAACAATGGAGATCTAATCCTGACGTCCAGAAAATTAGTCCTTCCTCCCCTCACTAAATAAAGCTACATACGCATCTATTTTTTGTTCAAAGTAGGATTTAAGTTTTACAATTATTCAAGTAAAAATATCTCGGGGAAATATACCAGCACCGTTTCGGTGTCTCGCCTTAAAAGCAGAATAGTATTTTAAATTACATATCGAAAGTAAGATATTTTTTCATAGTAAAAGTAATACGGTTGAAGATGAGAAACATGTTATTTTTAAATTGCCCGTCATATACAAATGTATGTACTGTTAGGTTTTATAGTGATGAATATTTTTGTCACGATCTTTATAGTACATTTATATCAAAAGACAATACATTTGTATTTACTTTTTCACTACTAGGAATTGCGTTACTGTTTTTCTTTTAAATGTTTCTCTTGGTCTTCAATTGTGTATTTCATTTGTTTATAACCCTTTTCGAGTGGTTCTTGTTTTACACGTGCGAGTCGCGTGTTGGTGATTTTGTGCTCTATTTACTTTGAACTGCTTAAAGGGACATTAGTTACGAGATATAACACAAATTAAAATATGATTTTTTTTGGTTCAATCATTAATGAAAGTGAAATATAGTGAAATAATAATTAGCTTCTAGCAGCCAGTTTGGTTCAATTTTGTCAAAATAAGCTAAGAAACATCGTTGATGAATTATTCATTTGCAAGTGAACAATTCTACCTCATTCAATCCGTATTCCTGTGACCTTCAATTTAACCCCTTAGTTGGAGATGGGTTACGCATGTATTCAGCTATTTAAAGGAAAACAAATGTTAACATATTTGTTTTTCTTTCATTATTTTGTACATAAATTAGGCCGTTAGTTTTCTCGTTTGAATTGTTTTACATTTGTCATTTCGGGGCCTTTTAAAGCTGACTATGCGGTATGGGTTTTGCTCATTTTTGAAGCCGAACGGTGACCTATAGTTGTTAATTTCTGTGTCATTTGGTCTCTTGTGGAAAGTTGTCTTATTGGCAATCACACCACATCTTCTTATTTTTATATTGAAAGTAAAACAAGAATGAACCATTTGGTTGACTGATTCGATCCACAAAAAACAATTTTTATACAAGTAAAAACGATGACTAATATACTTTTTTAATCTACAATATGAAATCAAACAGACCTAGAAAAATCAAATTGCACGTGGTCGCTATCTATTTATATTTTTATTTGTGTTTATATCGGGTTATATGACCGTCGGTAATGCTTTAGAAATATATATCAACACCAACGTGTCATAAACAACTTTTCATGTGAATAATTAAAATTTAGAGAAAACGTCAATGAAACAGCAGGTATCTATAAAATATATTAAGATTTTAAAAATGCTGTAGGAAGGTACCCACAAACATGCTGTAGGAAGGTACACACAAACATGCTGTAGGAAGGTACACACAAACACTGCTGGAAGGTACCCACAAACATGCTGTAGGAAGGTACCCACAAACATGCTGTAGGAAGGAACACACAAACATGCTGTAGGAAGGTACCCACAAACATGCTGTAGGAAGGTACACACAAACATGCTGTAGGAAGGTACACACAAACACTGCTGGAAGGTACCCACAAACATGCTGTAGGAAGGTACACACAAACATGCTGTTGGAAGGTACCCACAAACATGCTGTAGGAAGGAACACACAAACATGCTGTAGGAAGGTACCCACAAACATGCTGTAGGAAGGTACCACAAACATGCTGTAGGAAGGTACACACAAACATGCTGTAGGAAGGTACACACAAACCCCGAGTCTGTTGGTTAAATCAAGCGACCTACATTAAGTGCTGATATGACCTACAGTTAGTGCTGATATGACCTACATTATGTGCTAATATGACATACATTTAGTGCTGATATGACCTACATTTAGTGTAGATATGACCTACATTTAGTGCTGATATGACCTACATTTAGTGCTGATATAAATGCACATTAGATAAGACATTTATTAATAGATAGCTAATAAAACATTTAAATAGAATTGCTCAGGGATAATGAAAACACATTTAACATGTGTTGTATGGGAGTTAAACAAAAGCCGGGTTGAGACAAAAGGCCACCAAGACAGTGACTGGCTTCTCTGTATACTTAACTACCTAATTACTTACAACAATAAATAGAACATACATCTTTGTTTGATTTGCAAATGTAATGAACAGATACTAGAATTAGTCATTTCATGATTTCTTTATATACGATAAAAGATAATAGATATAAAGTGGTGTGGTATGAGTGCCAATGAGACAACTATCCATCAAAGACATAATTCTATTTATTGTTGTAAGTAATTAAAAAAGTCTAATATTGCCGGATAATGCATAAGTACTTTCATGTTTTACAACAATCTTCAGGTGAAAGGCGAATAATTGTAACTATGAGACGGCAGTAAAGTACGTAACGCCATAGAACAATGTCAAAAGGGAGATAAACGTTCTAAAGTAAAATATGGATGTAGCCAATTGTAACGCTATTGAAAGCCTAATGCGCATTTAGTTTTGGCTTGAAAAGTCGCGATCATCAATTGGGTATTTGACGGTCGCAAATCCAGTTTTACCGGGGACGCGGAGCAGAGGCAGTAAATGGTATAAACTTAGCTGCAAATAAATTTTGTCAACCTTGGAATTGACGGCAAATGTCATCCAATCAAAATTTGCATTATAAGTCATATTGCATTAGAATGTGACATGGATATGCTCTTCGGTCTATATATTATTTCTTTCAACGCCATATAACTTTGAATGTATAAAATAATTTGCAACTTTGGATAAAAAAAAAAAAAAAAAAAAAAAAAAAAAACTGTTGAGTTTTTTCTCAGGTTACGTTCATACATGTATCCATTATCAAACGGTTTACTGTTGCTTATATAAGAACAGAGCATCTTACAGACAGTTATTCTGTTAAATATATATATATACGTTTTAAGGTTTATTATATTTAAAACTACAGACATTTGATTTGATTATGTTTTATTTTCACTTCAAAGCATTTTAGCATATGTAATAGATAAGTTATTTACATATAATTGGGTTTGGATGTGAATATAATGATTTCATGTCCTTAATTCTAAAACATACTGTGTTATTTAGTATATAATTACTTTCCATTAGTATAACGACTTAGTAAAGCATGTCTTTATCGTTATATAATATTTTGTACTAAATAAAGCATAAGAGTGACTCATGTATGCATGCATCTAGACATCTAGAATTGTTATCGTAGAAACTGATTAGACAATTTTGATGTTACCTTAACCTTGCTGAAAACAAATTAAACCGGTTTCCCTTCCAGACAGTGGTTGTATGTGAAATTTACTACTAGCACCATGATGTCAGAAAATGCAATTGGATATCCTGAATTTATCATGGTTTACCACGAAAAAGGTTAAATTGCTGATAGGCTTCGCTGCTAAATGATTGAAAGTTTTCATTTTGCAATTACCATAACAATATCGTTTTGTAAATTAGATACACCCAATCGGACTAATGCCCTTAACACTGTATCTTACACAAACATGAAGTATTAAATATAGGTATCATATGACCACTCATCATTTCATTCCGTTCGGGCGAAATAATATACTGCCATCAGAGCAAATTCTTGATTATTCACATTTTTCAATGTTTTTATAAAGTGATCAAATCTTTTTAAACTTTATTTTAAAATCATTTGGATGCCTGTACAATGACTATTCATTCAGTGGTGAATTCCCATAAAACCTGTCAGAGAAGGAACTGTCCATATTCATTTGTTTCAACACAAATTTATGTCTTATGAAAGTTTATAAATATATTAAACTGTTGTTTTCGGATATTATGTACACTAAAGAGTTCAATAAACAAAATAACATTAGATGACTTGAAAAATTTCGTCTACCAAATTGTTCTGTTAAAGCTTTATTTCCCTTCTAAGTTTTTAAAAAAAATAATTAGGTTTTAATATCCCACAAATAAAGAAACCGGGTGTAATATAATAATATTATTCATATTGAAGTTTGTTTACTCAATATAGAATTTTTGATGCTTCAAGTCCTTTCCAACTGTTTTTATAGTCTGTTCTTGCATGTGTTTTGTTGTCACACCACTGTCCCAGTTTTAGGGGCAGGATATAGAGCTCGCAGTCATGTTTAACCCAGCAACTTCTGTATCTGTCTGTTCAAAGTGGGAGTCTGCAATACGGTGGTTATCGTTGGTTGCCGATAGCAATATTTTTTCTTTTCTTTAAATTACAAATACATAAACCAAGCCGTAGGTTTGGTCAACATTTTGACATCTCAGGAATTTAAAAGCTTGCATTGTGCTCAGTGTTGATAGGGTAGGGTGACCAGGGGCTTGTAGTTCAGTGGTTGTCGTTGGTTTATATCTGTCATTTATGTTTTTCGTAAATTGTTTTGTTATAAATTAGTCCATTAGTTTTCTAAATTGAATTGTTTCACATTTTTCATATCGGAGCCTTTTAAAGGCGACTATACGGTATGGGTTTTTCTCATTGTTGAAGGCCGTACGGTTGCATATGATTGCTTACACCCACTTTTGAACTTTGGTGGATAGTTGTTTCATTGGCAATCAGACCACAACTCCTTATTTCTATATTGTTCAAATATTTGTCAGTTGGTCTTGAATCGATAGTTGTCTCATTAGCAATCATATTACATATATCTTCCTTTATCGTGTATACAGTATAATTCGTATAGGCTTTTAACATTAAATTAAGAAAGAGTACATTTAGTTCTGTCTTTACAAGGACTAAGGCAAAATAGTTACTTTGATAGTCGTTAACACATTAGCTGACTTAATTATCGGGTTTTTTATATGGTGTAGTATGTAGTAGGAACTTATTTTCTCTCCCATGTTCTTAGTATGTCGATGGGGATTTCCTGTAACAAGTTTCCGAGTATTGTTAAAACAACCCTGGTTTGCTATTTGTTTTTAACATTACGACATAAAGGAAAATTGAAAATATATCTGTTCCTTGAATTCATATAAAAAAAAACAATTAGTCAGCACAAAAGTAATTTTCATACTTTTTATTCAACATTAAAAACATATAAAAATACATGTATTAAAAAACAAATAAATAATAATAGATATCACAGATGACGAGTGTTTTTAACAATGAGCATGAGAAGGGTAAGCATTTAAATACTTCAATCCATTATAATAACAGGCAGTGACGCATATACCCCTATAAACACTTCATAAACAGGTAAATATTGCACTCAGTTAGACCTCGTGTCTTTATCTCCTACAGTCATTTCCTATATCATATAACACCCTTATTAACCTGCTTTGTTCCTAAACAATGAAGAATTATATAAATAGGAATCCCTAAATGAACGATAGTGGGCGATGGATTTCAAGTTTGTAATAGGATAGAGGACCGACATTGTTTTCGTAGAAAATGCAAAATGATACAGAAATAAAATATTGCTACGTTTGTTTGTTTAAACGAAAAGAATAAAAATGTTTACATCTTATGATCTAATTACCTTGATGAAAGCGACTGATATCAAACTTAAGCCATAAGTACAAATAAGTATAAGATATAGTAGTCAAGAGTGCCATAGCACCATATAGGAACACTACACAAATAGGAATTCTGATATTCACAGTTAATTCTTACTGTTCGTTGTGTGTAATTTTATTGACAACCGAAATAGCACCAAACAATAGTGTCACTATTTTACACAACATATTTCTTTCACTGCGAAAGTTCAATATCACGGTAAATGTTACAATACCCACAAACAGATAGTCTCCAATCCCTATTGACTAGGAAAGTTACGTGTTAAGTGGAATGTAACTTAGTCATGTGTAAATTCTCTTCCTGTTACTACATGATTCAGGAAATCACAAATAGTTTGTGTGAAAACTTGATGTTTTCGTTAAAAAGTCAGTCAAGAGTTAAAATACTTCAACTCTCAACGTCTTCTTCCTCACTATCTTCCTCTAACGATTCCTGCAGTACAGGCATCAATGCAGCTCTTCTGAATGTCGGAGACCCAGACCCTTTCGTTGAAGACCCGGATTGTAACACTGAAATCCATTCATTTACATCTTTCTTACTGTTTACTTGTAGTGTTAAACTACTTCCATCTATATCATTCTGGACCAACATTATCTCGTTATTATCATTATCACTTTTGAACACTTTACAATTCTTCAGACTGAGATATACAGCTGAACTTGTATATTTAGCGTCTCTGTAAATAACAGCATAATGTTCGAAACAGTTTTTATACACTTGTACTAATACTGGTAACTTTACAAGGTGTCCACTACAGCACTGGACCATGTGAAGGCTGCCACTTTTAACCTCTAAGCCCTCCTCCTTATGTCGTACAGATGACTCCTCGGAATAGTGTGATTTCTGCATCCCTAATACCATCTTCATATTCTCGATTCTAAATGAAATATTGTTAATTTTCCGAGATGAATCACTAATAATAAGAATTCGTAATTATTGAAGCAAATTGCTTGGTAAAGCTTATGTTTTTGGCACAAAACTTGATGATTACAACAAGTTAAATCTCTACCAAATCACTCTCTATTGTCGAAATCTCTCTGTTTACTTGTCTTACGTTGAGTGCGTTCAAGAAATGACACATAAACAAGTTACCTGTGTTTATATACCATTAGAAAGTACGGAATATCCCCTTTACTCGACTAAAAATTACAAGTAACCTTTCGTTCAATTGGATATAGATTTATCAGTCAATGATTTGTCAGCCAATCACAACAGTCGTACCAGTAAGATATTTTATGTGGGTAGACATTCGGCTGTTTGTAGGTTTTTTTTTTTAAAGATAACAAGATGTGTATGAAATGAAATAAACCGTATAAAATATAAATATACACTTACAATGGATTAAACGGGAGTTACAATGGGTAAAACGGAAGCTGTTAAAATAACCATCACGATTACAGATATACAAAAGTAAATCATATGAATAATTAATCATACATACATAAACATTAAATATCATGAAATAAATATATTATTTTTGCCAATTGCAGTATAATTTTATCTTTTCAATCGTGGTAAATAGCACTGTCGTAACAAAATGTGACCATGAGAAATTATGTGTTTATATCTTTGAATCATCTTGAAAACGAAAATGAAGTATTTTTGATCAAATGCTGATGAATTGGCAGAGGACACAGAGAATGGCATATTTTTCATTTTATCTTTATAAGACAGAATTACACTAATGATTTAGTATAACTTAGGAATGAGGATTTAGAATTACCAAAAAATAAAATTTCTAAGTTGTCACAATTAAATGACATTGTTATAGTGTGGCTTGAGAATCAACGTAATCGATCTCTACGCTTTACATTAAAAAAAAAAAAAAAAAATCAAGTAATGCACGACAATTTCATAAATAGATCTCCCATTGATGTAAAAGAATTTTGACACTGAAGATCTAGAATTGGTCAGAACAGAGCGCAACAAATGTTTAGCAAATTTTGATTTGTAGTTTTGCATGTATTTCCATATGCCTGTGCTGTTGTACTGTAATATAATATGCTGCATATATATTTTATCTCCTGTTCTTTGTTTTAATGTTATGTATATGTTATTTATATTTGATTAAAATCTCTCATGAGCTTATGTTTGTACTGTTATATGTGAACCAAATCAAAATAAAACTTTCGTATCATATCGTATTGCGATTCCCTGAGATCAAATCCTAATGAGATTTAAACCCAAGTCACTTCGGCGAGACACTAAATTTAACACCGTTAACAATGGTTGAAGTCACTTCGGCGAGACACTAACTATAACACCGTTAACAATGGTTCAAATCACTCTGGCAAGACACTTTCAAAACACCGTTAACAATGTTTCAAGTCACTTTGGCAAGGCACTTACAATTACACCATTAACAATGGTTCAAGTCACTTCGGCGAGACACTAACTATAACATCATTAACAATTGTTCAAGTCACTTCGGCGAGACACTAACTATAACACCGTTAACAATAGGTCAAATCACTTCGGTAAGACACTTACCATAACACCGTTAACAATGGTTCAAGTTTCTTTGGCAAGAAAAAAGCCACTTCGGCAAGAAACTTACAATAACTACATTAACAATGGTTCAAGTCACTTCAGCAGGACACTTACAATAACACCGTTAACAATGGTTCAAATTACTTCGGTAAGACACTTCAGTCTAGATGTATACAACATAAAAAGTTATGGACGTTTACTATTCTGAACGTATGCATTTCTTTTTACTGACGCAGTCAGTAATAATTTCGGTTTGTGACCTATTTATAAAGGACGCTACACTATGGTAACGGCATGCATGATGTCACAAATTTTAACTCTGATTGGACGAAATAACGGAATTAAACAAAAACCAACGAAAAAAGATATATGCTACAATAAAAGGAAAAAAATACGGATATAAAATCAAACTTAAAAACGAAACTATCCAGATAAATAAGAATAAATTCAGATAAAGAAGACGTCATTATCACCACTGTCAAATTGTTTGGATTTTGTAGGCTTAGCCTTTAATACACGAGTAGGTAAATATCACTGACAGGTTCATTAGACCTACCAGGTCAATTAGGCTATTAATAGCTCGAGTGCTATAAATATATCTTATCGATTATTAACTTTCAAGGCGTAATAATAATCTCAAAGAGTACAAAATATTATACTTGAAATGTAATGTGTATCAACAAAAGTTGAAGAATATAATAGCTAACCACACGCATGCGTGATTTAATAAGCACCAATTCTTCCGTACAGTTGAAAGTATTGTGTTACAAAACAAACACAATGATTTTTTTTGTTTTCTAAATAGATGAGCAAAATGCGCTAAGAGAAAGAGTAACAAAGTCTTGTCATATTCTGTTTTAAATGGAAACACAATAGCATTATAATTTATAACTTCTATGTAAATAAAATACATTATAGTTCTCTCATCTAATGCCGGACACTGAGTTGACAACATATTCATTTATTTACTTATTAAAAAAGTAAGTTTTCAAATGTCAATGATAAAAAAAAAAAAAAAAAAAATGATAAGTTCTTGTTGTTAAACTACTAAAAAAATATTTAAAGTGTTTGCATCATATTGACAAGCGAATTGGTTTTCTTTAGTCCTCAGTAAAACGCTTTTTTAATTATTTGTTTACCATAAATTCATAACAGGAGGAAAAATAAAAAGAAAGTCGTCTTTAATATTATGAAATACTTGCCACAGGACGTTTAAAAATTAATTAATCAATATTTCACAAAATTGTGTTTAAAGGGAGATAACAATTATGTACTTCCAACTATATATTATTTTAAGCAAAAACAAGAAGAAAAACCGACAATAGTTCAATAACTCTTACCACGAGTCCTCAAGTGATTTATAGATAGATTGATAAGTATACTGAAGGCTAACGTCTTTATTCTTCATGCATATTTAGGGCGAGAAAAAGAATCAATCCAGTAAACAAATTCTGCCAAGTTATTCTGCCGTGATGAATGGCGGGGTATTTAGAATGCCACTGAAAAAAGGAAATGTTGAAAAAGGGCAGAAATTGGCCGGTCAACAACTCACTTCAAAGAGTTGTGGCAAGGGTTCTTGAACGTGCAGCGGGCGTGGCACTCTTCTCCTATGTGCATCAGATCAAATGTTCCTACTTCAACCGAACTATATATTCTGCACAGCCAAATGGACGCCTCTTCAGTACGGTTTTACTGCTGGAAGAGAGAATTTCAGGGGATCATATATCAATACCTAAGTCACTCTTGGGTTCTTTTCTAATACAAAATAATCACAAGACAATATTAAGCATAGGACACTTGACAAAAATGGCATCCAGGTTTTTTGAAAAGCAGTAAAGCATGATACGAATATATTAATATTAGTTCCTTTTGTATTGTGACACCTTTTTTTATCAACTCAATTTGTAGGAAGTGAATATCATTTTGAAACCGGCAAGAAAGAAAAAACAACAAACCAACAGAGTTACATTCATTAGTCAGCACAACCCTGCATACTGTAATACAATAAAAACAACAAACCAACAGACTTACATTCATTAGTCAGCACAACCCTGCATACTGTCATACAATAAAAACATTATATAATTAGTCAGCACAACCCTGCATACTGTCAGACAATAAAACATTATATAATTAGTCAGCACAACCCTGCATACTGTCATACAATAAAAACATTATATAATTAGTCAGCACAACCCTGCATACTGTAATACAATAAAAACATTATATAATTAGTCAGCACAACCCTGCATACTGTCATACAATAAAAACAACAAACCAACAGACTTACATTCATTAGTCAGCACAACCGTGCATACTGTCATACAATAAAAACATTATATAATTAGTCAGCACAACCCTGCATACTGTCATACTATAAAAACAAATGAAAAGGTGAGTTTGCTATCAGTAACTGCAAATACCCTTAGATCTCTTGTTTTTATGTTAGTTGTTTTTTTAGTGCATCATGTCAATCTTATGAGTCAAGCCCTTTTCAACTGATTTTTACAGTTTTATTATGTTGTGATGTTACACCACTGTCCCAGGTTAGGGGAGGGTTTAGCGCTCACAAACATATTTAACCCCGCCCGCCACACCTGTATGTGCCTGTTCCAAGTCAGGAGCCCATAATTCTGTTGTAGTTTGTTGTTGTCAATCATATTTGTTTTTCGTTTAATGTTTTGTCATATATAAGGCCGTTCTTTTTTCGTTTTTTCTTTCTTTCTCAGTTTGTTATTTCGGGACCCCTCAGAAATGACTATACGGTATGGGTTTTGCTCATCGATGAAGGCCGTACGGTGACCTACATGTATATTTGCTTACATCCACGAAATATTGTAAAAGTTTATAAAATGAATTGAAAATAGTCAAATAAGCATTTTTATTTTACAATTTCAAACAAATAAGTAGATGTTTAAATTTGATTAAGATAAACATTTTGTGAGAGGAGACCTAGTCGAAAGAAAGATAACTCCACTCTGAAAAATGATAGCATTGGTAAAAATAATAACCTGAGCATATAATTGTTATCTCCCTTTCTACACAATTTTGTGATACATTGCTTACTCTTGTGCCAATACGGTATAGAGGCATGTAAAATGAATAGCAAACTGCGTTAATAAAGTTAGTTACAGGAAATTAAAATATCACCATACAGGAACCAGTTTCGTCATTACGTATAGTTGTATT
This sequence comes from Mytilus coruscus, assembly GCA_017311375.1. Taxonomy (NCBI): domain Eukaryota; kingdom Metazoa; phylum Mollusca; class Bivalvia; order Mytilida; family Mytilidae; genus Mytilus; species Mytilus coruscus. Next base: position 4,828,779 of record CM029597.1, on the reverse strand, counting down.
GAAACAAATTGAACCGTGGAAAACACGAGAAAGCAGACTTAAACACTTCTATAATCTCTAAGCCTCTCAATATGTTTTTTTTTAATAAAAAAAAAAAGTTTTATGTAATGATCGTTTGCAGCCTGAAACGCAAATGACGCCTTTCGATTTTTCTTTGACAGCCGGACTTTTATGTAAATAAATATTTCGCTCTTTTTTTGAATAAAATGAATTATCTTTCCTAAGATATGAACTCACCATACAGTCCGTGTAACGTAAAAGTTAACAATACGAACGATGCCCGAACCATGTACGGACGATGCCCGTACGATGTACGTACGCTTCCCGAACGGTGTACGAATGCAAACGAAACGCTGACCGAACGTTGTACGGACGCTGAACGAATGATGTACGAACGAAACCATGTACCATAAACCATACCATAAACGATAACATAAGCGCCCTTTGTCGTACATCGTATGGTTTTGCGTACATCGTTTCATTAGCGTATACCGTATCGTTTAGCGTACATCGTTTCGTTTAGCGTATATCGTATCGTTTAGCGTACGTCGTTTCTTGGCATGCATAGTTTCGTTTAGCGTATATGTTTTTTTAAATATAAAACATGAATTGTGTTCTGTTAAATCTTTTATATAGGTGATAATATGCGTAAAATTTAGATTGGATGCATGTTTCAGTTTTAATTAATAGTTTAATAAATTATAATTTAATCTGACTCGATGTTGATCCAACATTATTTACATAAAAGTTTGAAAAATAAACACTGAAATAAATTTAAACAAATTAAAAGATACAATTCTGATTTTTTTAGCCGTAGAAATACGTACTTGGTGAATGTGCGAGTAAACTACAGTCTGCGGAGTATTCAGTCAACATTTTTTGAATATAGCCTAAGGTATCCCCATTTTTTTTCCAAATGAACAATTTATTTTAGATGGAATTCGGAATTAACCTAATGTTCTTACAAAAGTATATTCGGAGTCTTAAGGTTGACCTTTTGTTCAAAAGTGTTGTTAAATATTTTTATGTATTCTCTTTTATAGCATTATTCTAAAATCGACTGAGTAGCAGTTTTATCTATATTTCGTAATTAAACCATTTTGTTTAGATTATAGATTTTGTTTATTCATTTTCAAATCAGACAAAAAAAAAACACCAAATATTCGAGAAATTTCAAATAAAAACAATTACTTATTATGTGCCTCATCAACCCCAAACATAAATCCCTACCAATGTACAAACGATTGTGTACTATTTTAACTATAAATGCACTTGACTTTAAACAATCATCAACAATTGTCAGGCAAAAAACTAGACCTTTTCCCTCTATTCTTTAATTTTCTCTGTTCTTTATTTTGCCTGTTATACTCTATTCTAATTTTATATTTTTTTCTTTATTTTCCTGTATCTATACCTCCTTTATTCAGAGCAACCCCACCCTAAATATATATATGATACGCGCGGTCTATAGGTCATCGCTTGTGCCGTGATACACATGTTTGCATAACAAAGGATGTCCTTGTTCATATTTATAACATTGTAAATGTCCTCCTAATGATACATCTAATAGTTACCTCTGGACATTAAACAGCTAACTATAAATTCATCCGTCATATTCTTAGTTTTGTTATAATGTGAAAATCAAATAACATGATGAAACAATAATTATTGCAGATTTTCACTACGGAAATAATGGGAAATAATTGTAAACAAAACCACTCAATCACATCCCTACGCCACAAATTAAAGTCTAGCCTTTTCACATTAAAATACATTATTTTCATAAACCTATTTCTAAATAATTTTAAACAATTTTAAATCAAACGGTCATTGTTCTATTTGCCATAAAAAAAAAAAAAAAAAAAAAAAAAAACAATTATTTTCATTTCTTATTTTAAACAGATCGATTGTTTTTCAATGGTCGGTGCCTGTCAGCATTTATAAAATCTAACACCGTGTTTGCCAGAAAGAAAGCTACATAGAACAGGAAAACAACAATGTCTTAGAAATACTTCCAGGCCCTATTTTCTAATTTCTGTTGTAATGTGGTGTAATGCAAAAGGTAACTCCTGAATACTGATTTGTACCCCTTAAGCATTTGTGGTTAATGACAAATCTATGGTAGTCTCTTTTCTTTACTCGATAGTATTCGACTAAATCATGTTTTATTGATGAAAATTGCTCATTGCTGACGAATGTTAAACATTGATCCCTAGATTTTCAATTGTTTAGTTGTTAGGTTACTGTCTGATCTCGCAAACCTGGCATTTTATGGTCATTATTTTTGCATCCAATTGCACCAATGTATTAAAAGATATAAACGCCACACCGTACGAGAGTCGTTATTTTACATAAACTATTAGTATTTTTTCTATAACGAAATACGAAACCACTTCTCGCAATTCGCTTTGGGGTTATTGTGCTTGTCTTTTGACAAAATATGGCCTTGTCTCAAAAACAAAAGTATAACATAATATAGAGTATTGGTGACCTTCTGTTGTTGTCTGTTCTGTGGTCGGGTTGTTGTCTCTTTGACACATTCCCATTTCCATTCTCAATTTTAATATATAAAACTGGACTAGAGTGAAGAGTTGGGAAGTAGGAATTCGAATTTTAATTGAATGTTCTAAATCTTAGTGTATTTCTGATATATGATTGTACAGACTCAAAAATTTCTTTGTTTTGCTGAAATGAAAGGTCACCGTCGCCAGCCAATAAAAGCAAAATGAATATTAGTAGATCTGTCTAATTTTGAAAACAATATTTCTCTTGTTTCGTTGATAAAGGGCACTTAAAAATAGTGAATACTATCCTCATCAGGATGACCACAGCTGCATACGGGATTGGGTTTAATATTAATAAGGTTTAAATCTGCATTTGAATAACTGCACCCTATTTCTCAACTGTGTATCAATGATATTAAGATTTCTATCACCACAACTAAAATAGGAAGTGCGTACTGTGAATAAATACTCAGTTTACTATTATTTACAGCAAGTTATCACGTATAATACCACGTTAACAATTAGGGTGACAGTGTTTGATAGTCTGAAGGAGACAGCATCAAGGATTTAATAAGGCAAATTAAGCTTTTGTTGTACTCAATCTTACTAAAGTTTTCTTTATTATATTTAATAGATATATATCCGAGATACGATAATGTAGTTTTCTTTTCATATCACACCTGATCATCAATGATGGGATAATGTCTACTGAGAGAATTTAACCAGAGACTTGATAACGTAGAAATGACCAATCAAAGGTCACTGTACGGCCTTCAACAATGAGCAAAATTCATACAGCATAGTAAGATATTAAAGGCTCGAATTGACAAATGTAAAATACACTCAACACTGTTCAAACATCACCGCACGTCAAACTTTGAACAGCAGAAAACCTGATTGGACATTCGTGACAATTTGGCACGCCCTCATGAATTGGCGTACGTCCTATTATTATTAGTTATTATTTTCCTGTCTATTCTGTCATTTATTGCATTTGATTTGTAATGTGTCCTCATGTAACACATATTTGTGTTTGAGTGTAAATAAAGAACTGAAAATGTATTTTGCGTCAAATGTGCAATGAAGCCACGGATCGTCGTAATCTTCAAAAATAGTTCTTAAACGGATGATAAAATGTGGAATGTCTGAATAGAAATATAACAATTATGTCCACTGCGCGATTATAAAACGGGCTATATTTGGACATTTTGAGATACTATAAGTACTTGTTTTCTGTGATAGAATTTCAGAGGTCAATACGACTTTTAATCAGTTGGATTTTCAATTTTAATTAAAAAATGTGTTTGGTTTTCTTCTTTTCTTCAAATTCAAATCATGATTCTTTAGTTTGAACATATTTTATTGTTAAAAATGACAAATGGATTAGACACAAGTTTTTCAACTTAGTGACGTCTTCTCCAATACATACATAAATATACAATTTAGCATGAAGATATAAAAATAAATTACATATAAATTTTAAGAATCGAATCAATGGATATTTTCCACTTAATATAACTAATCGAGTGCGCCTATTTTCAGAAGAAATAAATACAAACACACCGAGCTGTGTAAAATAAAACATGTTAGTGTACATGACAAGTCATGTGTGTGAATTTGTTTAAATGTAAATTATACACTCATAGTTTATGATGTGATACATATTAAGTCGCTTTTCTAGTTACGGATTAATAGGAAAACGGAATAAATCTACACGTAATTGTAAGTATCTATTTTGTTTTTTAATTCAAACCATTGAAACGTTTCAGAATACAATAGTCAATCATAAAGATCATTCGATTATTGTATCCTTAAGAGCATAAATTGATCATGTTCTAGTAAGATCTGTTACAGAATAAGGTTGTCAAAGTTGAGAAAACGCTTTGTACTTTTTATATACTTTGTGGACAAATAGAACAACACTATCATTTTCGTCAGAACTCAAAGACTCTTCACCAGAGAGCAATACATAAATTGTAATATTGACAGCAAAACATTGATTTCATTTATCATTATAAGCCTTTGTGAAGAAAAATTGTTACAATATAATAAATAAATAATGATTCTTCGATATTTCCCATTGTCTTCTGAAAATAAGTTGAATAATTCAAAATTTGTATACCAAACATTTAAAATTTTACTCTGCGTTTATAAATAACATTGAAAGTACAACATCTTATAAACGATAAACATTGATAGAGGTAAATGAGCCACTCTTTCTCATGTTGAGATGGAATATGTTCGTTATTTGATTTAACGAGTTTAACAATCGAAACCCTGAAATATCGTCTTATGACAAGCACGAAAATGGCGAAACTAAACTTCCAACAGCGGACAATGATTTCTTATTATACAATATTCTTTCAATGGATTTTTTAAATGCAATGTAGAACTTATCAATTAAGACATTTCTTATCCCTTTTGAAATATGAAGTCACATGCACGAAGAAGTTTGTCTGACGTATGAAAAGTGAAAAAAGGCATGACAGGAGTTTAGAGAAAAAAAGGCAGTATGGGCATTTTGCCAAAAAGAAAAGGCATGATGACTTCATGTAAAACAAGTCAGAATAAATTAATAACTAAGAAAGGCAGGACAGAATAGAGTGTAAAATTAAAAAAAAGCAGGACTACATTTACATTGAGATAACATTTAAAGAAAAATGCAGGACAACATTTTTTCATCCTAGCCACCCCTACCCCCCAAACTCCATACAAATTTAATGGTATCTCCCTAGTGTTGATCTCAACAACGAGCTTTGTAACCGCAGAGATAAAAGTCAATTGTGAGTCGGTGTGACTCTATCCACCAACAACACATAACCACAAGCTGAGTGAGGAGACTTTCTTGCTATAAGACGGCTAGAACTATTTCGACCTTGTCGTCTTATTTTTAAAATTACGTCATAGATGATTATCTGATCACTACAACGTTTTTACAAGATATTCGTTCCCGTGAAAACTAAGATTTGTTTAACTTTCAAATTTCATCGAGGTCTCTTCTCAGGATATTACGGCTATCTGTATGTTGGCTTTAAAGTCGACATGATAACAGGTTAATGTATTTCAGTGAATTTAAGATTTGTTGCAATTCTAAAGTACAATGGTTAAATCAATCTTATCTTTGATGTGCCACATGGGCATCCCTATAAAATAAGACAGTCCATGCGTGACCCATGGCATTAGATATATTTTTGCATGTCATTGGATATTTTCTATCATAATCCAGGCCAGCTAATAACTAGTGTGAAGCTAGCACTAATAACCTATATTATTTACGTGTCTGAAATTTTTGAAAATGAAACTAAACTCTATAAAGAACAGACCTTTTACGAACGTCGGGTTGGGACTTTATTATTTGTGTGAACTTGGGATTTACACGTATTAAACTCTTCACTTTTCGGGATTCGAGGAAAAAAATATTTAGCAAACATTGCTGATGAACACAAATAAAAAAATAATTCTGTATCATAAATTTAATTTGTTAATATTTGCAACTCTTGAAAAATTTCAAAACCAGCTGATTTTTTTTTTATTTCTTCAAGTTGAATAACTTAAAAAATGGGGATATACACGACTTCCCAAATTTAATCTAAAATTCAACTACATTACTCAACACTTTGAATATTGAAACAATACGAGATATAAATATGTTTTTTTTTTTTTATCAAATTCGAATACTGGGAGCTATCTGAAGTCTGTTCATAGGATCTCAGTTTTAATATAGGCGTGGCAATCCATCACTTTTATCCAATCAACTGTCCTTAATAATAAAGATTGGCGTGCAATTGTGTCTGTGTCAAGTTAGATAAATATATTCATATTTCTGGACGTACATATGTCGGGGTTTAGGCTATTTCATTCGATAGTAGTATATGAAAAAAAGGATTTTCTGTTATTCTATCTATAACTGAAAAAGTGTCATTAAATCGTAGAGGCAGTCCCACTTTATGTGAAGAATAAAACATTTTGGATTTTCTTCTGTTCACTACCAAATGTCAGCCTGTACCACTGAAAATATATAACTTCCGGACTAGCAAACACGGGCAACCCAGTTACTAATATTCCTGCTTCCAACTAAACGTCATGTTCTAGATTGTCGGAATCTTGTTGAGTACAACCATTCAATGACTCACGTGCATATTACATAATTGGTGTTAAGTTTTTGCGAATAAGATAATTCCTAGTCAATACATATTTCATTTTATGCCCCACCTACGATAGTAGAGGGCATTATGTTTTCTGGTCTGTGCGTCCGTCTGTTCGTTCGTTCGTCCGTCCGTCTGTGTGTCAGTCTGTCCTGTTTCAGGTTAAAGTTTTTGGTCAAGGTAGTTTTGATGAAACTGAAGTCAAATCAATTTCAAACTTGGTACACTTGTTGCTTATGATATGATCTTTCTAATTTTAAAGCCAAATTAGACTTTTGACCCCAATTTCACGGTCCACTGAACATAGCCTTACATCAACTGTCAAGATGAAGAACAGGAAATAAAAGCCCTGTTCATTGATAATTTTCTATGTTTTCTATGTATTGTGTGCGATTTTGTCCCATGTACATTTACTCCATTTCCTTTCATAGAAAATGAAAGTGGGAGTTTCAGGTTAAAGTTGTTGGTCAAGGTAGTTTTGATGAAGCTGAAGTCCAATCAACTTGAAACTTAGTACACTTGTTGCTTATGATATGATCTTTCTCATTTGAAAGCCAAATTAGACTTTTGACCCCAATTTCACGGTCCAATGAACATAGAAAATGAAAGTGGGAGTTTAAGGTTAAAGTTTTTGGTCAAGGTTGTTTTTGATGAAGTTGAAGTCCAATCAACTTGAAACTTAGTACACATGTTCCTATGGTATAATCTTTCTAATTTAAACGCCAAATTAGATTTTTACCCAATTTCATGGTCCATTGAACATGGAAAATTATAGTGCGAGTGGGGCATCCGTGTACTTTGGACACATTCTTGTTTTTAGAAATTTAATCTTGTGCTTATATGTATAGAATTTACCATTGGAATCAAAAGTAATACCTAAGTGTTTATGACAGGAGACAATTCTACTACTTGATTTTGAAGTTCCATTTTAATTTCATCTGGAGAAGAATGACAGGAAAATAGCATAGTAATTGTCTTGTTAGGATTAAAAACAATAAACCAATCCTGAGACCATGCTGAAATTTGTTCTAAATCGCTATTTAAGACATCCTCTATTGTGTAAGGACTATTTCTTGAATAAGAAAGGGATGTTTCATCAGCACACAATCGAGTTAGACTTATCAAATTACCAGCTATGTCATATACATGAGTAAGGAATAGTAGGAACCTAATAAAGAGCCTTGTGGAACTCCTGCATTAGTATTCTCAAAAGGCGAATATGAACTTGAAACAAAACGCTTTTGCAACTAATTAAGTGATTAAATACATTTTAAATACAATTTTTTCAAATACTTTGCCCACTGCTGATAATAATGAGATTGGTTTATAATTGGAAATCCGGTTTTGAAAATAAATATATGCTCAAACTGAAAGCCAACTCATTTTAAAGAAGTTTTGAAAATAAAATGGTTAAATGCATTTTTTTTACATAAAGCACAAATAAATTTACATACATTATCAGATCAAAATATCTTAAATACCCCAGTCCAGAGATACTGTGTATATTCGACTGAATATACCATATCGATAATTTTACATTCGTACTTGTTACGTAACAAGATCTGTGTCCAGGTAAAAGATCCAGCAGGTGGTGTATATTCTAAAGTGTTTATTGCCTTCCATTTTACATCTGACGATGACATTTAGCTTTAGGGCCATTTTGTTTTCGCAAAGAAAAACTAAAATTAAAACAAATTATATATATAATATTCTGTTGAAAATCTTTGTAAAGGTAAACTGATAAGCATAACGTCTTCGCAATTTCTTGTTCAGATCCAGGGACACAGATGTCAGAATGAATAAGAAAACACTAAATTCTTAAACAATATATTGTAAAATGGACACCAAGCACATTTTGATAGACAAGTGTACTGATAGATTTTCTTGTGTATTTTCTATGTTCTGAAACTTCAACATCCCATCCAGGGATGCTCTGGCTCCCAAAAGTTGGAGCCAGAAAATCGCCAGCTCCTATATTTTGTCGCCAGTTTTGAAAACTTGGAGTCAACTTTAGGGCCAGCTAGAGTCTTGATTTCTTCTACCAAAATTTAAACTATGTTCAATTTAAATTTCTTATGCACTCAGCCTGCACTTTACATCATTTAACATGTTACACAAGAAAGTTATTGCATAGGGTTTATATACATCATGTACATGATGTACACACAAAAACATGTGTACTTTTATTTTCTTTGTCAGTATTTCATATGTATAAGAATATAATTAGCTTAGTTATGGTCTGTATATGCTACAGAATAGAGAAATTGTTTTTAAATAAAAAAAATAAAGAGAAAAAAATGGGTAGTTGAATGAAGAAAACAGAATAATGGGTGTTTAGATTTACAGAATAGTGAAAATTTGTATTAAAATAAAGAGTACAGAAAAAGATGACCAAGGCACCCTACAAACCCTACCCATCCTGCTACTAAGACCCTCTTTAACTCTACCCATATCTCAAAATACCTAAACATATAAATTCTTCAGTCAGAGGTATGTAGACATATCTTAGACATATCTAAAGTAGGTATCCCAATGCTAGGAAAAAATAAAATTGAGTTATCTTTCTTTATTTGGGTGTGCTCCTTATTACACATAGTACGTAGAAGAAGTAAATATGATCAACAATGGCGGCCTGTTTTGTTATTTTCGTATCTTAACTGAGGGCATGCAAAGACAAATTACGTCTGAATTTGCTATTTTTTTATGAAAAACAAGTAAAATGTTGTTTTTGTATAAGTAAATGGTTTTTGAATTCCTGTCAATTCATTTTCTTCATTAAACTACGGTAAACATTGCAAATTGTGTTGTCGTATGAACATTTATTCAAATGAAAAGACAAATGCTGACTGACCGATTCTATTTGAATGAATTAATGTTGATGATCATTAATAACCCCTCCGATAAATGGATTACCTGTAACAACAGATTATGACACCTGTTGTAACTGCTGATTAGCTTGGGGTCATAAACAGTCATAAACTTGTCGCCAGGTAAAATTTCGTACAATTTATTTTTTCAACTTTTACCAATTTAAATGAAGATCGATATTGTCAAGAAATGAAAATGTTGGCGCCAGAAATATCGCCAGCAGCCGTATTTTGTCGCCAGATGAAATAAAAAATCGCAAATTGCGACATTGGCGACGCACAGTGCGGTCCCTGCCATCAACAATATTTAAATTAAAGTCCTAAGTTTTATAGATTAAATATATGTTTTTAAATATCATTTGCAAGGCTGCATGCACATTGCACCTATCGTTTTCATATATTTCTTTTCCGCCATGCATAAGTTTACTTTGACTTCTATATATATAATGTTTTTCAGAGATCGATTTATAAACTTTATGCTTAAAATAATTAACCCACACAGAGCGATAGCACAGACAGAAAAATTCTCTGGAAAGAGGACTGTTTGCAAATCATTTTGAAAAGAAAAACTGAATTATTTTGATATCCTAATGATAATGTTTCTTTTGACAGCACTATATTTTATTGATTATTCAATATATGTATATGGTATCCGGCATTTATATACATGTACATGCATAATAAAAATCGCTTGGATATATTTTAGTTGATTGATTGTAAGTTGTTTAATGTCCAGTGTAAACTATTTCAAACATTTCTATGAAGAAAAGAGTTTCTCATTCCTAGGAAGATTTAAGGATTTTTTTGTGCACAATGTAATTTAAAGTATCAACTCCGTGTTTCAAAGTAAAAAAAAACAATATTGTTTTTCTTCATATTTAAAAAAAAATGGATTTGTTTTGTGCTCAATAGAATTTACTACGACCAATTAAATAGTATTTTCAATGAGGTTTATATTTAGGTGTGTGCCAAATAGGGAAACAATAAACTGGTAATTTGGTGACCATTTAGACTTCGTTTAGATGAAACACGTCTCCAAAATTAATAGTTTAAAATTTTGGGGAGTGAAAAATTGTAAAGTGAGACTTTTTCTTTTAACTTTTAACTTTGCACTAAAATGTATATTCAAACCTATTCTATTACTTTCCTCTGAGCAAAGTCTTAAGGGAAATATATATTGAATAACTCTATCAAATATGGTTTGTTTTAAACCGAATTAAACGTACATCAAACGGAACTGAAACTGTAGGAGATCATAGTGGGTTTAACGACAACGAGACAGCAATCAAACAACAAAAAAAAAACACATAAGGACAGCTAGTGGGCAACATATATAGTGTTCACCAATAGAAAGGTGTATACACAACATCCCTAATTTCTTTATCATTGTGAATAAATTTTTCCCGGAAAATAGAATACATGAACTACATGTCTTTGATTTAACAGAACAAATAATAAAAGATCTGGCATTAAAACGTGATTCTCCATATAATTTAAAATTGAAGAGAAAGCCAGAATATGAAAGTTATACAAATTAAAGAATACCAATCTTAAAGTTTTACTACTTAGAGGTATATTTTCCCCTTTCTTTTAACCTATAAGTAAACTTCCTGAGAGCCGATGATTAAATATCCTAATTTTTCCGAAATGTTCATATATAATATTAATAGGGCGTCAAGTGTTTAAACAGTTATTTGCCAATCAAATCGGTATGCACGTTAAATAAATATTAAAATGTCATATAAATAATGCTTAAAAAATGATGCAATTATATTATCAATCTAAAAATATAAATCATGAACACAAAAAAAATAATATATGTATTAAATGACTGAAGCAATTTAAAATTCTAAGGATATTGTTACAATATTGCCGAAAACTGAGACTACTATAACTGTTATACGTATAGTAGTCTCAGCCGAAAACAATACGTAATTGAAAAATATAAGCAAGTATGACAAACCAATCAAAAATTTATTGTTTGGGATTATTCATGGTTGACTAGTTCTATATTAACCAGTGACACGTGTCCTAATTATTAAGAAAAGTATTAAACAGAAATAACCGTTTTTTTCAAAACTATATTTTCAAAATTCACTGCATGATTTAAACAGCTTAAAAGTTTTTCATTTATTTTATCTTTGTGCGTATACAAAAAATTGAAAGCAAGTTGAACTTCAATGTTCATGACTTACGAGTATTAGATTTCTTTTGAAATTGATCGATGAGCGGCTTTTCACAAATACCGAACAAAAGAATATGGCGTAGACGTCAATTAATGGACAAGCAACCCAACGAGAAAAATAAATAAGAGGCATCTATAACTAGTTTTGAGTTAGAGAAATCATTCAATGCCATATGATTCTATTTAGGTTTGTGCGTTTTCGATTTACGAATAAGTCAATAAGATAAAATAAATAAATAATTGAAGCCAAAAAAAAAAAAAATACAAAAGATACATGAAATAAAATAATAACATAAGTTTACAAATACGTACCTAGGTGCATTTAATAAAGCAACATTTAAACCTTTTTAGACGGCGATGTTCCTTTGGCTCCATCATACGGTGTGTATATATCCCAACTCGTTCGTTATGCCCGTGTGTGTAGTGATGTCATAGATTTTAACGAACGTAATCAATGCATCACTAGTAAATTATTAAGTCAGGGATTTCGTTACCATAAATTACGTAAAACTTTTGCTAAGTTCTTTCATAGATACAAAGATTTGATTAGTAAATTTGGCTGTACCTGTAGAAAACTGATTAAAACGGTATTTCACATCCTAAATTTTACGGTAATATTGTACTTAAAGCGCGGAAATCACTATATGATCCGTGTAAACTCATCGAACCTTTAAATAAACTTATTAGTTCAGGTTATCTTACCAATGTTGTAATTAGATCTTTGAATATAGTTTACATTGGCACTAATATCGATTTTGTCATCAGCAAATTAAAACATAACTAAATTTGTATTCTTTTCAAACGGGATGTTTAAAGACACACCCACGTTCATTTTGATCTATAAAGAGGTTAAACTCCTAACTATCCTACTGTCTGTCGATACATTTATTTTGGCATTGCACTAGTCATGTCTTCTTTGACTGTCCATGACGTTAAAATACTAAATCCCTGGGATGTGTTTTAGTTGATTTTAGTCTCTGATGCATGATTTTTATTATTAATTGTTTTGGCTTTTAACTGGCTGTCAGTAACTGCGAGTACTCTCAAATCGTACTTTCTTGTTTATTTGACCTGTTGATACTAATTGTAATGCTTTTTGTTATTTAATGTTATTGAGGGTTATATCTGGTCTATATACCAGCTTTGATAAGTGTTTGGTACTAATATAAATTTCCACTTCGTACTATGAACATCAAAATTATTTATTTTGTTAAAATATTTCCTTTCTCTATTGTAACTGTATACGTATACCTAACAACAAAATTATTTTATTTACCTGTGTTTAAAGTTATTGCAAATGGCTGATATTTTTGTTCGAGCATATTGTTTTCTTAAATTGTTTAACATTTCATACCGATATAACATGTTACTTTTATTATTCTTCCCTTAGTTTATTTATTTTGAATTTACATTGTATCATAGGTCAAATTTATTTGTTCAGTGTATGTTCAATGGTGTTACTATGTCCTTTGATTGAGTTAAGCTATTTCAGTTGATATTTTATAGTGTGTCTTTCTATGTTGTGATGTTACACTATTGTTTCAGAAAAAGGGTGAAGGTTTGGTACCATTAAAACGTTTAAACCCGCTGCATTTGTTTGCACCTGTCCTAAGTCAGGAATCTGATGTTCAGTAGTTGTCGTTTGTTGATGTGGTTCATAAGTGTTTCTCGTTTCTCGTTTTATATAGATTAGACCGTTGGTTTTCCCGTTTGAATGGTTTTACACTTGTAATTTTGGGGCCCTTTATAGCTTACTGTTCGGTGTGAGCCTAGGCTCCGTGTTGAAGACCGTACTTTGACCTATAATGGTTTACATTTATAAATTTTGACTTGGATGGAGAGTTGTCTCATTGGCACTCATACCACATCTTCTTATATCTAATTATTATTACCATTTTTTTAATTGTAATTTTATGTTTATGTATATTTAATGTTACCCGATATGGAGTTCTTCTAAAGATAAAATTCACTTGAATGGGTATTTCTGGTGTATATACATGTATCACACGTGCTATCTACACGTACAATATACAGAAATGACACGACTGGGTATTATAAAGTTACTGAAGGAGATTAATGTCAAATGCATATCCCGGGCGAAGTATTTATTGGTTTTCAGAACTGGATATCGGCCTTCAAAACACCGTGTGTACACAAACAAAACAGTATTCATTTTTACGCAGTCTAGCCTGAGAATAAAAGTTTTGGCAATTTGTGTAGGATTTTAATTTTAGAATGTAATGAACAAGAAGAAGATCTTTAGAAACCTTAAGTGAATCGGAACATGAGCTATGCACGATGAAAGGAAAAGTTTGGTGCGTCGATAAGAAATTTCATAGAGGCATGTGATATTTGTAAAATTTCAAGTCTTTCAATAACAACCATTTGTAGAACTGATTATTTCGATCCTTCAAATATGTGTAAAATAATTAAAATTTATATTTTTAGTCTCTTTCATAGATACAATTGTAATATGCTTATAAATACTGTAGATTTGTATTTGATCATCGATTGCATGCATAACGTCCAGTGACAAATATTTCATGTATTCGTACAAAGAATTAAAATACGATTGATATTTAAGGTAAATGATTTGCGTTAGAATAGGTGAAACTTGGCCAGAAGCTTACCTCTAAAATAAAGAAATATAAAAAGGTAAAGTTATTTTTAATTCTGTATTTTACTCATACATGGACTTAAGCACTTTTACAGTCAACATAATAGTTTTAACACCGACAGCAGGAATCACAAGCGACGCTGGTTCCATAGATGTCTTCAGCGAATTTTATATATCCTGGCAATTTTCGGTTTATATCAGACTCTGACATTGAGGGCAACAAATACCATGGATATGTCTTGTCCTTTTGTTTTTAATACGTTTAGATATAAAACGTGTATCTCATACAAAGCCTCATTTATAGAACATTATATATAATTGATTGTGTCAAGGAAATATTTGGATCAGAGAAATAGTTGGTGGAGAGAGAGAGAAAGAGAGACTTATATCGCGGTATTTGGTCTCGTGTTATTCAAGTCAAAATGTGATGGGAGGAAACGTTTCCCTTCGTTTTATATATATTCCATAATGAAAATTAGTTGGAGATTTAATCCAATCCAAACTAATAATTGTTTTTTTTATCCCGCATCTTTTATATTAAATTATTTCAACTCAAAATAATAATTGAAATAACTTTCTGAAATGAAACCTAACATATATCAGACGCTTAACAAAACGATATACCATACGATTGATGAAACGCTAAACGATATCACATACCATACGATAAACGAAACGCTAAACGCTAAACCATACCATGTACCATACGACAAATAAAACGCTTAACGATACCATGAACCATACGATATACAAAACCCTAAACGGTGACATTTACCATACGATGAACGAACGATGAACGAACGCTAACCGAACGTTGTACGGACGCTATACGAATGATGTACGAACGATGACCGAACTCTATACGAACGATTCCCGAACGCTGTACGTACGATTCCCAAATGAAAAAGTGTTAACTTTACGTTACAGGGACTGTATTACCATCTATCTGTACTGACAATGGAATCGGTAAGGTAGATCACATGGTAGACTTTTACTGTACATAATAGAACATAATAGACTTTTACTGTACACAATAGACTTTTACTGTACATAATAGAACATAATAGACTTTTACTGTACATAGTAGAACATAATAGACTTTTACTGTAAATAATAGACTTTTACTGTACATAATAGACTTTACTGTACATAATAGAACATAATAGACTTTAACTGTACATAATTCTTATATGATTTGCACATTAGGGAATACGTTGATATGATTGGTCGAGAGGACTTCCGGTAGTTGTTCTTGGCGTTGTTTATTTTTCGATAGACGACGTTGACCGAACTTTTTTTCGTAACCAAATGTAAACGAGATGGCGGCGATAATAACACAATCCGACTCGACGTTAACAAAATGTATTTTCACTTCGCGTTAATCATTAAATTAAATAATAAACACAAAACATTTATTTGAATGATAATTTTTTTGCAGTTTATTTATTAACTGATAGCAAATTTCATGGAGTACATATTTTTGCGTTAACCAACAAATATATTCATGCGCCAGGCCAATTCAATGACACAAATATAAATTTACGTGTGATAGAGGTTACGAGTGTGGAAAAATGAATTCCTTATCTCCATTTGTAAAGAATTATAAGGATTAAAAGCTTTTTTAAAGGAATTTATTGGTGTATAAATTGGACCAAGTCACTCACAAACATATCATAAAAGTCCAAATAAAAGTCCTTCGGACTTTTATGTGTTTGTGAGTGACTTGGTCGAGTTTATACACCAATAAATTCCGTTAAAAAGGCGTTTAATCCTATAATAATAGACTTTTACTGAACATAATATACTTTTACTATACATAACAGAACATAATAGACTTTTACTGTACATAATAGAACATAGTAGACTTTTACTGTACATAATAGACTTTACTGCACATAATAGACTTTCACTGTATATAATAGAACATAATAGACTTTCACTGTACATAAAAGACTTTCACTGTACATAATAGACTTTCACTGTATATAATAGAACATAACAGACTTTCACTGTACATAATAGAACATAATAGACTTTCATTGTACATAAAAGACTTTCACTGTACATAATAGACTTTCACTGTATATAATAGAACATAATAGACTTTCATTGTACATAATAGACTTTCACTGTACATGATAGAACATAATAGACTTTCACTGTACATAATAGAACATAATAGACTTTCACTGTACATAATAGACTTTCACTGTACATAATAGAACATAATAGACTTTCATTGTACATATTAGAATTTCACTGTACATAATAGACTTTTACTGTACATAATAGATTTTACTGTACATACTAGACTTTCACTGAGTGTTTCTGTTTGTTAAGATGTTACACAACTATTTCAGGTTAGAAGGAGGGGTAATGCATCGCACAGATGTAAATCCCGCCACATTCTGCGTATGCCTGTTCCAAGTCAAGGGTCAGTAATTGTCGTAGTTTGCTGTCTGTTATATCTGTTTTTCATTAATTGTTTTGCCATAAATCTGGCCGTTGTTTTTTTTCGAAAGAATTATTTCACATTATGTCATGTCGGGGCCTTTTATGGATGATTATACGATCAGAGTTTTGTTCATTGTTAAAGTCCGTACGGTGACCCATAGTTGCATTTGGTTACTGGTGAAAAGTTGTATTATTAGTAATCATACCGCATCTCTTTATGTTTATTTTCGTCAGTGTCGATTATTTTATATGTAATTACCTGGCCAAAAGAAAGAAGATGTAAAGACAAACAATAGCCAACAAATCTAAACATAGAAAAGGACAGACTGAGTAACAGAAAGTCCTATCAACATCGGGTTCAGCTAAGATTCACCGTTAGGGTGAACGTCCACAGTTCGGGATTCACTACTGACACTAGCAGTAATCGTCTTGTTGCTCTTGACAGACAAGATTCCAGCGACAATTACCACTTGACAAAGGGAGAAAGGTGGAAGTATAAGTTTTGCTCAAAGGAGGATACAAAAGTACAAAACATTTTTAGGCAAGACTGGTGTTTAATTCATTTACTCTTCAGTTATGTTATTAAGCAAACATATTTTGAAAGAAATGTATAAACACTGCGAAAAATATATGTAAAATATTTTTTTAAAATTCAATATCATACAAAGATCCGCAAACTGTTAATCCATAAAAATAATATCATAATGACGTCCGTGTTAACAACAAAAGTCGTATATTTAGCTTTCAAAAAGAAGGTGAAAACTTTGTCATTTTGACCCTCCATTAGACTCAAAACACAACTGATTAATTTTAAGAAATTTGGTTAACAAAATATAAAAGTAGTGGATTATTCTACCTAGTCCGATATTTTATACATCAAAGGTGAAATAGAAAGAAAGTCATGTTGGAGTTCCCTGAATACTACTGTAAAAAAGGACAACAGTAGTTTACCAATATTCAAATCTCCTAAACTCATTTAGCATATAAAAATCAAGGTTAAAACAATAGATGAGGGAATCGCATGAATTTAAAAAATGCGAGACCGACTACGTCGACAAGTTAAGCGTCTCCAGCTTTGCATGCATCACCTGCCATGCGAATCCACACTCATTCGAAATATCACATATAAAAATAAGGAGATGTGATATGATTGCCAATGAGACAACTATCCATAAAGTTCAAATAACGTGGATGTAGGCAATTATAGGCAACCGTACGGCCTTCAACAATGAGAAAAACCCATACCGTATAGTCGTCTATAAAAGACCCCGACATAAAAAATACGAAACAATTCAATATAGAAAACAACGCCTAATTTATAACAAAACAATTTGCAAAAAACAAATATGACAGATATGAACCAACGACAACCACTGAACTACAGGCTCTGACGGGATTAAACTAGTTTGCTGACGCCAAACCCTCCCCATAACCTTGGACAGTGGCGTAACAGTCCATTATAGGAACAAACTATAAAAATCAGTTGAAAAGGACTGAACTCATCAGATCGATACAAAGCAGAAATCATCTAACGAAAACACAGACCGGACGTGGCAGCGTATCTATACATCCTGGTATAAAGTACAATAGGTTAAATTTATAGAATACAATCACTTCAAGGGGTGAACTTTAAGAATCAGATCTGGGGTAAAACTGTAGAAAATATTCTAAGGTAAAACTGCTCCTGTCAGCAACTGTTTTAAAAATCTAAAGGAGAACTGTTATAGACAGTTCGTTCCGGACAAATTGAATGAGAGGTTAGAACTGATGCCTACGTTCTTTTACTGAACTGAATAGACTTTTACCATACATTGTTCCTTTTAAACTGACAAAGAAGAGACATATTGATACCGCCCCGAAAATAAAAATGAAAATAATAATAATAAAAAATAATCTGTATGTGCCTGCAATTCAGTGGTTTTAGTTGGTTGCTTTCAGTAATATATTTTTTCGATTACTATTTTGTCCTAAATCAGGCAGTTTTGTTCGTTTGAATTATTTCACATTGTGTCATGCCGGGGCCTTTTATAGCTGACTATTCGACATGGGTTTTATTTATTGTTAAAGTACGAACGGTGACCTTTAGTAACATAAAAAAATCGTCAATTCGGGTTTTTATGGGTTTTGCATCATTGGCAATCATACACCATCTCCATATGCTTATATTCGTCAGAGTCGTTCTTTTTAAGGTAAATATCATAGCGAAAAGAAAGAAGACTTAAAGACATACAATATATTTTTCACATTACATTATCTTATCAAGCAATAGATATAAGAAGATGTGGCATGAGTGCCAATGAGACAACTCTTCATCCAAGTCAAAATTTATATAAGTAAACCATTATAGGTCAAAGTACGGTCTTCAACACGGAGCCATGGCTCACACTGAACAATAAGCTATAAACATATTTTGAAAGAAATGTGTCAAAACTGCGAAAAAAATATGTAACATACTTTTCTAAATCTAATATCATACTGATGTCCGCAAACTGTAAAGGAAACTCTACCATAATATGATTTATAATTACGTACGTGTAAATAACAAAAGTCGTATTTTTAGCTTTAAACAAAAAGTAGGTGAAAATGATCGTCATTCAACTCAAAACCATTTATTAATTTTTGAAAATTCGTTAACTAAATATAAAAGAAGTGGTGTACATTTTGTGTATTTTGCCTCGTCCAATATTTTGGATATCAAGTAATTCATGTTAGAGTTTCCTAAATACTTATGTAATAGTTATACACCGAGGGATAGGTGTGTCTGGATAAGAAACCCCGTCGGCCGGAGGCCGGAGGGGTTTCTTATCCAGACACGCCGTATCCCGAGGTGTATAACTAACTTACACCCCATTCTAAACCCTATATTTGTTAACATTGATTATTAAATGAAAAAAAGAAGAAAAAAAAAAAAAAAAAACGATAGCATATTTATTGACAATTTCAAACCATGATTTATAAGAATATTTTTTTCTTACATGAAACCCCACTAGTAACCTTTCTTTGGTTATCTTCGTTCAAACTTTGACAAAAAATACATCATGCTCCTGGTATACAGTTGTCAATATGGACGGGTATAAGACGGACGACATTTTGTGGCAAGCGTTGGATTTGGTAGAAGAGACTAAAGATGAAGGCAATATTATACCCAAAAGTACTTACCTGTATCAGTTTAATAAAGGTAATCTTAACCACTTCTTCTCGAGAATAAACAAAAATTCATATTCGAACATACTAAGGGATAGGTGTGTCTGCATTAGAAACCCGACTACCAGACACGCTCAACATACAAAATTTAATGTAGAGGAACTCCCTTTTTGGGGGCAATCAGGAGTAGAGACATATGACTGGGATAAAAAAAATTACCTTCAAGCAAAGGAGTATTTAAAGGATTAATTTTGTTTTCCATATTGTTATGTCAGAAAATCGCCTTTTAATTGTAGCCAACAAAAGACACAAATCAATAATAAAATTTAACAAGATTTATTATACACTAGTTTACAAAAAGTATTACACAAAAAGAAATGTCAACTTTACTGTCAAAATATGAGTCCAATCTTTTATCTTTTCTTTATCCGGAAATCTTCATGGGAATCCACAGAATATTATATCCAATTGGTCACAATCTAGTATTATGTAGTTTGTAAATAAAAGTGTCAATCCAACTGCTGAGAATGTTGATGTCTATCGATGTCTAAGTCTATCTATGTCTATGTCCAAATCTCTATATTCAACTAACTTTTGGGTCTGCATTTAAATTCTCAAACGGAAACTTCTAGACAACGCTAGAAATATAAATTACGCATCTTTTGTTATGATCATTCTGGAAACGTTATGTAAGTGAAATAGAAAGTTCTAATCATTCCATGAGTATCAGTGATTGTTCCAGTGAATTCTAAACTGCATAGTTGTAACACAATGTATATTATTTTGTACACAATGTATACAATAGGCCACACAAAACAAATTAGGCCAACTAAATAAATATGATAGTTACAATATCATAACACCTCCCCCTTAAAAAAGTTTGAGTTTAACAAAAACTTTTCATGAATAATATGTACAAATATACATAGTATATACACAGTGTTTTAATAAGTTCTAGATAAAGCATCTGCTATTACATTATCTTTACCTTTAATATGTTTTACAATAACATCATATTCCTGTAACAATAAACTCCACCTAGTCAATCTCTGGTTCTTGTTTCTCATTTTATGTATGAAGGTGAGAGGATTATGATCAGTATAAACAAGAATAGGATGCACAGTGGGATTTAAATATACATCAAAATGTTGAAGTGCAGACAACAGTGCAAAACGCTCTTTTTCAATAGTTGAATAATTTTTCTGATGTTTATCTAATTTCTTAGAAAAATATGATATAGGTTTTTTAACATTATCATCTGTTTCCTGATATAAAACAGCTCCAACTCCTACATCGCTTGCATCAACGGCAAGTTTAAATTGTTTTTCAAAGTCTGGAGTGATCAGAACTAGACTATTAATTAAAAGTGATTTGCTATTTTCAAAAGCGTTTTGACAATTTTCACTCCAGATGAATTTAGAATCTTTCCGTAAAAGATGAGTCAATGGTTGAACAACAGTAGCAAATTTGAACAGAATTTCCTGTAAAATCCAATCATGCCTAAATATCTCATAAGTTGTTTTTTATTTGTAGGAGGAGGAAATTTAGTAATTGCATCCACTTTAGCCGTAATAGGTTTCACTTGACCTTGGCCAACTGTATGCCCTAAATAATCAACAGTGGCCTGGCAAAATTCACTTTTACCAAGATTAACAGTCAAATTTGATTGTGACAATCTATCAAAAGTTTCATATAAATGTGTTAAATGCTCTTCCCAGCTAGCACTACATACAATAAGATCATCAATATAAGCATAATAACAGTCTAAATCTTTTATAACATTATTGATCATTCTTTGAAATGTAGCTGGAGCACTTTTCATGCCAAACGGCATTACAGTATATTGAAATAAGCCATCTGGTGTGACAAAAGCTGATATTTCTCGAGCTCTCTGTGTCAATGGGACTTGCCAGTAACCTTTCAATAAAACAAATTTGCTCACAAATTTTGCTTGTCCAATGTTATCAATGCAGTCGTCTATCCTTGGAATCGGATAGGAATCAGATTTTGAAACAGAATTTACTTTGCTTAATGGTTGCTTAATTGGAGAAGCATCACCAACATCGACATCATGACAAACAGTAGTGGTTTTGTTTGGCACATCTGGAAAAAGATTTTTAAAAGAAAATACCAAAGCTTTTAATTTTTCTCTACGATCAAAAGACAGATGTGCAAGTTTTGAATCTAAATTTGACAAAATTTCTGAATTTTTCAATCTAACTGTCTCTTCCATAGTTTTAGAACTAAAAGGTGGTTCAATTACATCTGGTTTGTCATGATTGTTTTAACCATGGCTAAAGTGGCAACTGGTTTACTCTCACCTTCATTAATACGCTCAAAATATGGTTTTAACATATTAATGTGACACACTCTATTTTGTTTACGCCGACCTGGTGTTTTTACAATATAATTCAAATCATTGATTTTACTCTCTATGGTGTAAGGACCACAATATTTAGCTTGTAATGGATGTCCAGGAACTGGTAAAAATACAAGTACCTTATCACCTGGCTCAAAAACTCTGTCCCTGGCATCTTTATCATACCATATTTTCATCTTATTCTGAACAGTTTTTAAATTGTTCTGAGCAATTTGACAAGCAGTATACAATTTTTCTTTAAATCTAGATACATAGTCTAGAAGATTCAAGTCAGTGTGTTCAGTAAGCCATTTTCCTTAATCAATTTTAAAGGTCCCTTACAGTATGACCAAATACCAACTCAAAGGGACTAAAACCAAGGGATTCTTGAACAGCCTCTCGGACCGCAAAAAGTAAAAAGTGAACACCATCATCCCAATCCCTGTCAAATTGAAGACAAAAAGTTGTAATCATCTTCTTCAATGTTTGATGAAAACGTTCTAAGGCGCCTTGAGATTCTGGATGGTAAGCACTTGATCTAGACTGAGCAATCCCTAACTGGTACACGACTTGCTGAAATAAACCTGACATGAAATTTGAACCCTGGTCAGACTGTATAGACTTTGGAAGTCCTACTAGCGTGAAAAATTTGATCAGAGCTTTGACAATAGTAGGTGTCTTGATATTCCTTAACGGAATAGCCTCAGGAAAGCGAGTGGAGGTACACATGATTGTCAATAAATACGCATTTCCGGTCTTGGTCTTCGGTAAAGGTCCAACGCAATCAATGAGTACTCGGCTGAAAGGTTCTTCAAAGGCTGGAATAGGCAGAAGTTGTGCTGGTGGTATTTTCTGGTTAGGCTTACCAACAACCTGGCATATATGGCATGATTTGCAGTATTCTGCGACATCATTTCTAAGTCTTGGCCAGTAGAAATGCTGCAAGATCTTAAGGCAAGTCTTCCTTATACCTAAGTGTCCAGCCAAGGGGGTGTCATGAGCAAGACCAATAATGTCTTGCCTATAAACTTTAGGCACCACCACTTGGTATACCACTCTCCATTCCTCCTCTGGGGTAGCATCAGGGGGCCTCCACTTTTTCATTAAAATGCCGTCTTGATGGTAATAGCATTCGGCCACTTTGTCTGCTTCTTCCTGTGGTTGAGCCCTCTTGCAGAGCTGAAGAACCTCAGGGTCTTTATTTTGTTCTTCGACAAATTTCCTTCGGTCTAATGAATGGCTGTTTACGTCTGGCCATGGCATAATTACATTCTTGCTAATACTAGGTGGTCTTATTACGGCCTTCTCTGAGCTACAGGGACCTTCAATGTTGGCTAGAAAGGTGTCAGAAAGGTCCATGTAATCAAACTGATCTTCTTGCAAATCCTCATTTTGTTGTTTTCTAGCCATCGCCCTAGTAACGACACAAGCTGGATACAGTTCAGCATCATCTTCAGGTGATTTAACATCCACCACTGGTTCACTTGTAACAATTGGTGCAGCAACCACTTTGTTCCCAGCTAGATCATTCCCTAGCAATAATGAAACACCCTCAACAGGGAGATTAGGACGAACACCCACAACAACTGGTCCAGTAATCAAATCTGACTTCAGATAAATACGATGGAGGGGAACATCTATACAACCTAACTCCACACCTTGTAACAAAACGGAGGCACCAACAGAAGTCTCCTCGGACAAAGGCAACACACCTTCTAACAATAAAGACTGAGAAGCTCCAGTGTCCCGTAAAATCTTAATAGGCTGAGGAGTAGTATTATCAACAATAGAAACAAACCCATCAGACATAAAGGGTATATAATCCTCCATGTATTCACAAAAATTGGACTTAAAAGCCTGACTCGCAGGACATTCCAACGTGTTGGTTACACGGGGTGTCGTACAAGCACTGGTCTTGGGCTTATTATCTCTGTCATTCTTCTTCTGGAGTCTAAAACAATCAGCCATCAGATGACCATTCTTCTTACAATAAGCACAAGTCAGTGACTTCTTCTCAAAAGTGTCAAACTTTGGACTAGACATATTATAACTAGACTGTCTCTTATTCTGTGCAACAGGCTTACTATCAGTACGCTCAGTGCTTTGATTCTTGTAATTTCCACTCGAAGTATTAACATTTAGACCTTTGAAACTTCTCTTATGTGAAAGGGTATAATTATCGGAAATAACAGCTGCATCTTGTAATGTCTCAACAGTTTTGTCATCTAAATGTGTTTTCAAGTCTAAATGAACACACTGCTTGAACTCTTCTAATAACATCAATTGTCTTAAGTTATCAAAATTTTTATCTATTTTCTTTGACGTAAGCCATTTATCAAATAGATCTTCTTTTTCACTAGCAAATTCAACATAGGTTTGTGAATATATTTGTTATAAGATTTATTATACACTAGTTTACAAAAAGTATTACACAAAAAGAAATGTCAACTTAACTGTCAAAATATGAGTCCAATCTTTTATCTTTTCTTTATCCGGAAATCTTCACGGGAATCCACAGAATATTATATCCAATTGGTCACAATCTAGTATGATGTAGTTTGTAAATAAAAGTGTCAATCCAACTGCTGAGAATGTTGATGTCTATCGATGTCTAAGTCTATCTATGTCTATGTTCAAATCTCTATATTCAACTAACTTTTGGGTCTGCATTTAAATACTCAAACGGAAACTTCTAGACAACGCTAGAAATATAAATTACGCATCTTTTGTTATGATCATTCTGGAAACGTTATGTAAGTGAAATAGAGTATCAGTGATTGTTCCAGTGAATTCTAAACTGCATAGTTGTAACACAATGTATATTATTTTGTACACAATGTATACAATAGGCCGCACAAAACAAATTAGGCCAACTAAATAAATATGATAGTTACAATATCATAACAATATAGATGCTTATTGGAATTTCCTAAAATGTGTTTTTTAATATAATGAAACAATTTGTAGTGAACACTATTACAGTGTATGTAATGTGCGAATCCTGAAATGTCATTTTTACTGTATCAGTGATGAATTTCTGATGTAGAATGATAAATAAAGAGACGACAAATTCATGATTTTTTAATGAAATAAGAAATAATATACAATGTGTACCGTTTTTATAAATTCATGATATAGGTATGAGATGCGGACGGGTTTTCATTGCGCCTACAGCCATCCAGGTGCAAAATTGATACACAAATAGATAAATATTAAGAAAAGTTCACGAACAGAGCGTGCAAGAGGTTTAAAAGTAGCAGTTAAGTTTCATTTGCAGAAAAATGTACCTTTTAACATAATTATTAATGTTGTATAACTTTAAACAGGTTTTGTTATTCAGCTTGTTGATATTGAATCAAATTCCATTATGCTGTTTTCGTTATGCGATTCATGTTTACTGTCGAATAATGATACTAGACTTTCATTTTCACTGTAGGGCGATTCATTTCTATTGTATATGCGATGCATTTTCACAGAAGGAAATTAATTAATTTTCATTATATAAAGTCTTAATTCAGCCGACTGTCTAACAAAATTTATGAAGTCAGAAGGATTGATTATATATGCATACTTAGTGAGTGAAAGTCTGAGGTAATATATTAATAAATTCCTTAAACATGGGATTTATTGCTAATGTAGTCAATTCTATTTTCTCAAATAATTTGTCCTGATCTATATGTAGGATAAAATTTATTCTATCCTTTGACACGTCATCATTAAATACATATATCTTGGACAGTTAAGCCAATCCACGTCACCGGAAAAGCAAAGTTTCTGTTTCGGTCTAAATCTACATCGCATACTAAAAAATTAAACGTCATTAGAGCTAATTTCCTAACGCTTGTAGTTAAAAGGTGTGGTTGGCCTTGATTGTGTAAATGTTGCCTAAGCATTGTAATTAAGATTGAGCAAACGTTTATACAAACAAAGCAAGCAAGCCAACCAAACCTTTAAACTACAAGCGTTAGGAAAATAGCTCTAATGGATGCGTTTGAGATAACAAAGAGCATTCACAAAACGATCTTCATTTCACGGTTGAATAAGTGGAAACGTTTTCATCTTGCACAAACAATTGACGCTTGGATGACTGGATAATTGATATTTATCATGCCATTGTGTATAAATCTTATACAGTAAAGAAAGTTCGAGCAACAGTCGAGTCACCTTAAATATGCTTGAATTTCTTTTAAGTCGGTGTTACAAATAAGCCAATACGCAATTGTGAGAATACAAAGAAATATTGAAAACAGTTTATTGTTACATGTTTAAATGGTTCTATACCACGGGGTATAACCGTCGTGCAGTTGATTCCGGACGTTAATCGCTACATCGCGAAGCAATGTTGGTAGATATATCGTTCTTATATTTACACCAAAGACTAACTGACTAACTGTTCAGTTAAGTATTCAATGTTTATGAAAACAAAGTTTACTGCTCCTAGCAGTATTGTATATCATTTATATTACATGAACACCATGTGACTATTTTTAAATAGACAGGTCTGTGAATTACTTGTAAACATCGCGAAACAAACACTATGTGTAACTCAAACTTGATTAAACTACAAATAGAGCATAGTTGGTTGGCTCTTTCACTAAATGCGACCGTGTATTTTGTGCTTTGATGTTGTTAAAATACATAATATGAATGAGAAACCCGTTGTTTTACACTAATTTTATTTGAAGACATTTACTTGAAAAACTGACCTCAGAATTTTGACACTGTACGCTTCATTATCTTTGTAATTTGTTTTCTTTCTTTAGTACCGTTCGTTGTACATTCTTGTACTGTTCGTTGTGCAAAAGCCTTTCAATACAGTAGAAATATGTATGACACGGCGTGACAAATGTTCAAAGCTTTTTTAAGCGAGTTATAAAACTTTTCAAAGGAAATTCGTCGTAGAAAAAACGTTATATTCATGGATGTTCTGCTCCAGTAAATTTTCAGTTCCATGACAAGCTTATAGCAAACTCACCAACAATATTTGAATATTCATGATATGAACGTGGTTATACCCGTGTATATTCAAGTAAGCATCTACGACTAGCTTGCATTTCAAATTGTAAATATCATCAATATTAAAGTCATTTAAAAACTGTTTTCAGTTGTTGTATGTGGAATAATCATATAAAACGACAATGAAAATTCATCGCACTTCCAAAAATTCCACATCAGAAATGATTGCACTTACAGTGATAATTCATCGCATCTATAGTTAAAATTAATCGCATTCAGTATTCAATATTATGGATTCTGCTGCTTAAATAACACTTTTTTTTTACTTTAATCCTGTTATTTTACATTAAAAAGTTATATTCTAATGAAATTCTGTTAAAACATACATTCAAATCTATTATTTTGTATTTTCAAAAAGTAAACAAACGCAGATTTTCCCATCATCCTTTATTCTACAATAGACACACTCGCATACAACAGTGAAAATGAACTAACTGGATTCGCACTTTATATACACTGCTATTAGTAATTTCTTATGTTCATGCTATTTAAAAAATAATCAATTTTTATTGTTACGAATAACAATGGACTTTGTTTGCGGGATGTAGAAGCAGGGGTTTCCAGAAACCCCGCTCGTCACACCCTGTAGTCAAAATCCATTGTTATTCGTAACAATAGATCTATTCAATTTAAACTTGTTTCAGAAATAGAAACTATGAAGTATAACAATAGAACTGGGGTGTAAGTAAAAAGAGGACAAAAGTGAATTACCGATGTTAAATTTTCTTAAATTCTCCAAGCTGATACAAATCAAGGTATAAACAATAGCTTAGGGAATGGCATGCATCCCATGCTTTTGAACTTCATACTTTATTTCGCCTTCATAACGTTTTGTTTCAAGTGTCACTGATGAAAAAAATTTTTGTAGACAAAACGCGCGTCCGGCATGGAGATTTCAAGTCTAGTATCTTTATATAGAGAGTTTTTTTTTATGTCTTGTGTTTTGCATGCATTATGAGTTGATATTAGATGTACTAATTGTGTAATAGGAATGGATTATTTCCCTTTTCATTACTTAATTATTTCAGGCTGTTAATTGATTTGCTTGATAATATTTCATTTACATTTGATTTATTCTATTTAGTATTCATATATTGAGCAAGACTGACATTTGAGTTCCTTTATTTATTTGGCGTTTGCGATAATTTTGCAATATTATTTATTTTTGCTTACCATTTTGAAAAAAGTTATTTAAATGAAATAATTAAGATATTTGAATATAAACTAATTGCCTAAAGACGGATTGCCTGTCTGAGTGCGAAGCACATTAAAAGGAACTACAATAAGACGGGTTGCCTGTCTGAATTTAAGCTCTATAGGCAAGCAACGTGGCATCATGATGGCTGAGTATACCTGGGTTTGCATAAATGTTTCCAAGGGTTTCTGTCTAAATGTTGCTAAGATGTTTTGATGTGTTTAATGTTGAATCGAATATGTCTTAACTTTCTTTTTTGTTTTGCTGCTTTGAGTATTATTTGAAGTGCCTTGGAA
The DNA here is from genome assembly GCA_017311375.1 of Mytilus coruscus. Taxonomy (NCBI): domain Eukaryota; kingdom Metazoa; phylum Mollusca; class Bivalvia; order Mytilida; family Mytilidae; genus Mytilus; species Mytilus coruscus. The sequence goes on along the minus strand of CM029597.1, from coordinate 4,799,997 downwards.
TATACCCCATACACTGTATCTAGAACCATCCCCTCACATTTGGTCCCGTGAGGCGGAGACAGTTGTTCCTGGGGTATATTGTTTATAAGTTTGATTCATTTTTTAAAATTTATATATATTTCTGGTCATGATTCGGTTTGAAGAAAAACCTTGTTTGTTCGATGGTGTCAGCATTGATGTGTCAGATTATGTGGTTCATTTTGAAACTGTTTCATTATGGAATCAGTGGACTGAGTTTGAAATGGCTTGTCAACTTATCATTAATTTGAGAGGTGAGGCTCAGACAGTTTTACGTTTTCTGGAAAAGAAACATATGCAAGATTATCAGTACTTGAAAAGTTTGTTGGTTCGAAGGTTTAACCCTAAGGAAAGGGAAGCATATTTCAAAATTGAACTGAAAAATTGTAAGAAAAAGGAGAGTGAAAATATTTCTGAGTTTGGTCAGCGGTTCAAAATTTTGGCACACAAGGCATATCCAGAGAGTTATTTTGATTTGAATTTGTATTTGGTTGATTTATTGATTTCAAAATTGGATACTGAAATGGGGAAACATATCGCTTTGAAACACCCAAATTGTTTGGATGATGCAATATGTTTGGCACTTGATTACGAAACAGTTTGTCTTACAACTTGCAATTTTATTTCTGAAAGTGTTGAAACTGAATCGTGTGACAAAAGTTTAACTTGTTCTGAAATTGTTTGTTCGGGTTTTGAGATATTGTCTAAATTTGTCAAGAAATACTTGAAGTGTCGGAGAAAACGTAAACAAAAGAAGTGTTTCAACTGTAGTCAAATTGGTCATGTACGAGCCAAATGTCCTAATAAAGTGGTTAATGCCAATGTTAAAGCTGAAAAGTCGGATAATTGCAGTACTATTGAAATGTTTTCAGAATCAGAGGTTTTAATCAGTGATGATTTCTTTGGACTGGCATACTAAAAATGGTTTACCTTGATGCATTTTCTTAGGGTTTATGTGTATTTGTGTGTTGTAGGTGTTTTTGTAGTTGTTTGCATACACATATTGTTCTCTACTTTTGTGGCAACAGTTCAAAGACATGCTGCATGTCTGAATAACTGGTTTGTACAAATTTTCTTTTTACTTAGTTTAATTGGTGGTAAATACTAGTTTTAGGCTTGATCTGAAGGCAGGTGTGTAGTTTGTAGGATAGTTATTATAGTTTGAATTGGTTTATATTTTGGGTTTTTACTCAATTGTTTGGATTTGTAATCTCCATCTAGATATTTTGTTTTTAGGGAGTTTATGATAGTCTGATTTTGTGGCTTTTGTTAGTCATGGCAGAAACCAATAGTTTGTACGAATAGTTTGAAGTTGGGAACACTTCTTGCTTTTATAGAACGTAGCACATAGATGGACTCGATCCATCTCAAGTGGCACACAGCTGTGTTACTTTAAAAACAACGTTGGAGTGCTGAACCCGATGGTACATGTCAAACGTACCGTCGTGAGATCTACAATGGTGGACTAAACATGGTATTGCCTCAACAGAAGCATAAACAGCGACTTTCGACCGTTACAACATTTATTCACCTAGATGTCCGACCGATATTATCTGTTATCCGAAACAACTCAGGGAATTATAGCAATGGAGATTTAAAGAGCTCGTCCGTACAAAAGTAGCAGTTCAATCCTTGATGTGATGTGTGTATCCATGTGCTGTGTTGTGACATTTTATGTGAAACTGGACATTAATTATATATTTTTGAATTGAACATTTCATGAACATTTATTTGTACATGTGTAATTTGTTGTATGTGTCAAATGTTATTTCATGAACATTTTTTCTTAAGGGGGGAGGAATGTAATAGGAATGGATTATTTCCCTTTTCATTACTTAATTATTTCAGGCTTTTAATTGATTTGCTTGATAATATTTCATTTACATTTGATTTATTCTATTTAGTATTCATATATTGAGCAAGACTGACATTTGAGTTCCTTTATTTATTTGGCGTTTGCGATAATTTTGCGATGTTATTTATTTTTGCTTACCATTTTGAAAAAGTTATTTAAATGAAATAATTAAGATATTTGAATATGAACTAATTGCCTAAAAACGGGTTGCCTGTCTGAGTGCGGTGCACATTAAAAGGAACTACAATAAGACGGGTTGCCTGTCTGAATTTAAGCTCTATAGGCAAGCAACGTGGCATCATGATGGCTGAGTATACCTGGGTTTGCATAAATGTTTCCAAGGGTTTCTGTCTAAATGTTACTAAGATGTTTTGATGTGTTAAATGTTGAATCGAATATGTCTTAACTTTCTTTTTATTAAATTGTTATTTGTTTTGCTGCTTTGAGTATTATTTGAAGTGCCTTGGAATATACCCCATACACTGTATCTAGAACCATCCCCTCACATATGCAATGAAATGTTTTGTGAAATTTTGTCTGTAGTACTGGACAGGATAAAACTTCACTCATGCCAAGTATTTCTTTACTTGAAACAAAGATAAATTCTGCACAATTTTTTGAAAAGTGCAAATTTAACAATGACTAATAGGGGAAAACAATGGTAGTATTACACCTGAACATAACTTGGAACTTATAACCATTGTGTACTAATTTCTGTTTGCATAGTCCTTTGGTAATAAATATGATATCTAACTAAGCGATAGCTTTGACGAACTTGATCTAAAATTGACGATAAGATTCTTTTACGTAAGTAATGATTTTTATTTGATACTGAAACTGGGCGTTAAGTTACTAGCAGATGATTTTATTCCTTCCAATTTTTAATAATAAAATTAGTTAGGGTTTTTGATATTCGATTTTGGTCCCTTTTGATATACAGCCTCTATTGTTTCTACGTATTTTTACATCCATGGCTTTCAAATGTTTGTGTCTGAGCGTTGCTGGATGAAGGTAAAGCAACGAAAGCTCTTCGGACGCACGCAATAAATTAAGTATTATTTTCAATTAATCAATTAATACGCTTGATTCCAATCGTTATCTTTCCGTCAAAGTTTTTGGTTTTAGGTGACGTAATTTGTCGTCATTTGTGCGTTTTTTTGGGCATAAAAATCTACGTCAGTACGTTGAGCTAAGGGATAAATATTCTAATGGGAATAACTTCCTGATAACTGCTTCGATAACTGTTTTTAAATGATAAAATTAATATGTTTCTTAAGGCAGAGTTGGATTATGTACATAAGAATAAAGACCTGTGTTTGAAAAATGTCAAGCAGTCACAATTACTTTATCAGTTCAAGTAGATAATTTTAAAATGTTGGAATGACCAGATGACATTAAAAGTAGTATATATTTCATGTGCCTTTATATTATAATAACGAAAGTAAATTTTGTACCAAGAAAAGCACTGTTGTCTATTGTGAGTAGATAAAGCCAATATATAGTCACTACCGTAGTTGTTTGATTTTTAATTGGACTTGTCCAACGGGAAACTTTGTTTAGATTCTTAAATATCTTTGATCTAGAGGAATTGTACACGGAATGCAGTGTTAATATTGGTTCAATTTGTCCAATAGGGTATACAGTTTTGATACTGAACTGTTTTGTAAAGCAGAGCTAGATTTGTTGTCCAAGAGGGAATGTCATGTTGATTCCTGATTTATTTATCAAAATGGAAATGAAGTGTTTATGCTGCATTTGTTTATTTGGACTGGAGGTATGCAATATTGTAGGATTTTTGTGTGTGTTAAACTTGTAGTCGATTCTTGTTTTTTTTTTTAATAATAGCTGGAATTAACTGTTAATTTGGATTGTTTTGTTTAGTATATGTCGGACTTTTGTTTTATCCACTTGCAAAGGTAATGTAGATGCTGAATTGTTTTGGCCTATTAGAATTAGAATGTGTTGTTTCTGTTGGTATGTTTTGTCTAATTGAAATGTAATTGTGTTATTGGTGGTTTTTACTTCTTCAATTATGGAAAATTGTGTTGATGTTTTTTTGGTACGGAGAAAAATGTAGAATTAATGTTAAATTGGTTTTTCAAGCGGAAATTTAGTTATCCTAAAAAGAAATGTCAACGATAAAAAAGCATATTTAAAAAAAAAAAAAAAATATATAAAATATATCAACAAAACTGTAAAAAAAAACATGGCAACCAGCCTTCAACAACGAGTAAGATCCACAGTGTATATTCGGCTACAACAGGCCCCGACATGAATAACGTAAAAAAAAGAAAGAAAAAAAAAAAAAAAAATCAAGCGAAAAATCTAACAGCCCAATTTATAACCTAACAATTTACGAAAAACATATATGAAAAACTTTAATTTCACTTTCAGATATATTGATAATGGCCTGCCACTCAGTAATCCAATTTTCGGTGAGTGATTGCATCACATAATAAAACTGAGAATGGAAATGGGGAATGTGTCAAAGAGACAACAACCCGACCACAGAACAGACAACAACAGAAGGTCACCAATAGGTCTTCAATGCAGAGAGAAATTCCCGCACCCGGAGGCGTCCTTAAGCTGGCCCCTAAACAAATATATATACTAGTTCAGTGATAATGGACGTCATACTAAACTCCAAATTATACACAAGAAACTAAAAGTAAAAATAATACAAGACTAACAAAGGCCAGAGGCTCCTGACTTGGGACAGGCGCAAAAATGCGGCGGGGTTAAACATGTTTATGAGATCTCAACCCTTCCCCTATACCTCTAGCCAATGTAGAAAAGTAAACGCATAACAATACGCACATTAAAAGTCAGTTAAAGAGAATTCCGAGTCCGATATCAGAAGATGTAACAAAAGAAAATAAACAAAATGACAATAATACATAAATAACAACAGACTACTAGCAGTTAACTGACATGCTAGCTCCAGACCTCAATTAAACTGATTGAAAGATTATGTCTTCATCATATGAATATCAGGCACAATCCCTCCCGTTAGGGGTTTAGTATCATACCATCATAAAATATATGAGAAGAGCATAACCCGTGTTATGCCAACAACTGGTTTTTAAACAAATGTGTTTAGTTCCGATGCAAAGACCCTATTAATGAATCAATATTAAAGCTAAAATATGCAATCTTTAATGACCTGACAACAGTATCGTAACTATATCCCTTCTTAATAAGTCTATTTAAAGGTTTTGTTAGCTTCTGAGGTGAATACTGACATTTTTGTGCTTTATAAAGAATATTACCATAAAAGATTGGATGTGAAATACCTGAACGTATAAGAAGTCTGCATGTTGAGCTATATTTACGAATGATGTCCTTGTACCGATGATAAAATTTAGTAAATGTTTTGACTAGTTTGTGATATCGAAAACCCTGGTGTAATAATTTTTCAATAATACATAAATTTCTTTCGTTAAAATCTGAAACGTTGTTACATACACGAGCGAATCGTACAAGTTGAGATATATAAATACCGTAAGATGGTGACAAGGGAACGTCACCATCTAAAAATGGATAATTAACGATAGGAAATGAAAAATCATCTCTTTTATCATAAATTTTTGTATTAAGCTTTCCGTTAATGACATAGATATCAAGATCAAGGAAAGGGCAGTGGTCATTGTTAGTGTTAGCTTTATTTAAAGTAAGTTCAACAGGATAAATTTCTTTAGTATACATGTACATACTGAAGTCGTCATTATTGAGAGCCAATATATCATCCAAATATCTAAAAGTATTATTAAATTTTTGTATCAGATGTTGTTTCGATGGGTCTTTGCTGATTTTAGTCATAAATTGTAACTCATAGCAATACAAAAACAGGTCCGCAATAAGTGGTGCACAGTTAGTCCCCATTGGAATTCCGATAACCTGACGATATACGGAATCTCCAAAGCGAACAAAAATATTATCTAGTAAAAATTCAAGGGCAGATATAGTATCAAAGCATGTCCAATTGACATAGTTCTTTTGTTTATTGCTACTAAAAAATGACCTAAAAGAGTTAGAACATATGTATTCACATTCTGACTTTTTAAATGCCCATTTAATTAGGTGTGTGAATTATTCTTAATGAGAATGTGAGGCAATGTGGTATACAGGGTAGAAAAATCAAAACTTTGAACAGATTCAAAATCACCAATATAAGCATGCAATTTATCAAGTACTTCCAACGAGTTTTGACACTCCAAAAGTAATTAATTCCACTATTTTCAAAGGTCTTATTTGAACAATTTATTATCAGGTTTTTGATTGTACCAAGTGAACTGGTAAGAAGAATAGACAATTTAGTAGTGGAACAATGGCTTGAAGACGAAATAAATCTATATTTGTAAGGTGTTTTATGTAGCTTCGGAAGCCAGTACATAGTTGGGACTTTCATTGTATTTGGTTCTGCTTGTAAAGAGGTAGCTAAAAGTTTATGTTTGTTAGAGATGTCGTTTTCTGAAAATGGAGTCAGTTGGAATGTTGGTGAATTGGTGATTTCTTTTTTCAGAACCTCAATGTAAAATTTACGTCAAACAATAATGATATTATTAGCAGCTTTATCGGCCGGGACAAACACAAATTCCTTGGCTAGCTCTTTAAGTTTATGTTTGATACGAGAAATAGGTTTATTATGGTTGTTGTTAAGAGTAAGATGTTCTTTAAAATGTTGAATACGTATAGCAACTATGTTCATTACTGAATTAAAAAAAGAGTTCAAAGATTTTTTGTCAGCTTTTTCCCGTTTTATCCATTTCAAACAGTAAGTACGGAGTGAGTCGTGGATGATATTACGACACTCATTCCAATTAATGATTGACGGGGGACGATATTTAGGTCCTTTACTGAGGAATGATTTTAACTCTCGGTCTTGAACGATGTTAAGATCTCCTGTTATAACATGGGAAATGGGTCCATAAATGTATTCGGAATTACTGCAATTACATGAAGTAGGTGTATTTTCACTGATATTAACATCTTAACACAATTGGTTATAATTAAACACATATTTCCGGGTAGATTTCTTGTAAATATAACAAATAAGAGGGAGCTCAGTATTATCAAAATATCCAGGAATTTGTTCTTTAACAGAATGGTCGTTAAAAATACCGACAATATTTACAAAATCAAAACCTTTATTGACATACTTTATTTTAATAAAATGTTTTTTATGATCTTCAGGGCGATCAATTTTGGGAAACAGTTTAGAATAACAATATGCCATTATAATTTGAACGATTTCATACTTAGGACTGCTATATGAAATTGTGTTGCAATCCTCTAAAATTTTATTTAACTTATTAACCGGTAATGAACAGAGCTTTGTTAACAGATAATGTCTGCCGTTGTTTTTTGAAATAGAAATTAGGTCCGAAATATTGGTATGATTGGTCCGAAATTTTCTTTGAATGCGATTTTTTCTACGACCATGAGAACGGTTTTTACGAACAGTTTTAGAAACTATATCCAAAATGTAAACAGAATCGGTTCTTGATATATTACCAAATTCCCATGATATTATCATTAAGACCGAGAGGGTAGACTGTCTGTAATTTTTTAATCCAATTTAATTCAATTATTTTCCGTGATCGTACAAACTTTGAATGAGATTCACCAGGCTGCTTATTTACTACTTCTAAAGGTTGAACTGTTAAATATTTAATAGGATGATTGTGCTTCTTAAGGTGTTGATAAATGATACTTTTGAATTTATTGGGTCTTTTAAAACGATACAGGTGTTCTTGCGTGCGTTTAGATAAATATCGTCCAGTTTCACCTACATACATGTATATCTCACAAAACTTTGAGTTTAAGGATAATACCTAACAAGACATTCTGCCTCATATCTTGATCTTTTCCTCGACATAACTACAGATGCACGACTTCAAACTAGAATCTACGATTCAACTTTCTAATTGTGTTCTTACTATTTTTCAGCAGTAACATACCCTCTGCTTCTATCGTATGAGGGGGCCTCGGTGGCCGAGTGGTCTAAGTAGTTACTACTGTAATCACTAGCCAGTCAACACTGAGGTTGTGAGTTCGAACCCCGCTCGTGCGGGTGCACTCGACTCCAATCTTAATTGACTAGGATTGTCAGTTTTCCTATCGAAGGTCGGTGGTTTTCTCCGGGCACTCCGGCTTCCTCCACCAATAAAAACTGGCCGCCACGAAATAGCCCAAAAGCGGTGCTTAAAAGTGGCGTTAAAACACCAAAAATCAAAAATCAATCTATCGTATGATGCTTTCATATTTCAATAAATACGTTACACTCGTACATATTCAAAATATATGGACTTCATTAACAGGGGTCACTCCTGACACAAAAACTGCTTCAACAGAGTAAACGAATGAAATCAACACTACATAAGTCTTCATTACGCATTGATTAACTGTATTCCAACGCACTAGCGACATGTTGTCTTGGTCAATGGTCTTAGGATACCTGAATAGTCGTCTGATCTGTTTATTTGTACCAATTGTATACTATTCCCTATTGTGACTTTGTAACTGAATTTTCATTCGCATGGTGGGTAATGCAAACAAAGTTCTTTTTCATAGTTAATTAGGTTTCCTTAATTTTTTGTTTTTTACCTTGATTATAATCTTCTGAGTGGATTTATGGGATTTGAACTTCAGTAAACTAATGTTGCCCCTTATCTATATATTTGATTTTTTGTTCATGTTAGAATTCATTGTTGATTCTGTTAATTTGTCCAGTGGAGATCAGAGGGTTGGTTCTTGATTTTGATTGTTAACTTAAGGATTGTTTTTTTTTTGTTTTTTTTTGGGACTGAAGTGTTGATGTTGCATTTGTTGGGATTATTTGGTCAAGTGAAAAAGAATATAGTAAGCACATTCTGAATGTTTGCCTTATGGGAAATGTAGCGTTGATTATCGATTGTTTGCAAGTGAGTAATCTTGTGATTATATTTGATGAATGTTTTGTTCCAAAGCAAATTCAAAAAGGGAAAGCCAATAAAAACTGTCAATATCAAACTCTATCAATCAACGAAACTTGAGATAAAGGATACAACAGATACAGTTAAGTCTGCCTGATATTTTAACTTACATCTAGCAATTGACAAGGAGGGTTGGTTGAAAACAAAACTTTACGATGATTTCAGCTTCCCAATTGTGAACTTTCCATTTCTAAGTATCAAGATTCCAGCAGCGCCTGCATACAGAGTATATATCTCCCAGTGGATACGATATTCCAGGGCTTGTTTTTCCTATAATGATTTCCTTGATAGAGGGTTGCTTCTCACAAGGAAGCTTTTAAACCAAGAGTGTCAAGTGGTGAAGTTGAAATCATCCCTTCGTAAGTTTTACGAACGCCATCACGAGTTGGTTGACTGTTATGGAATATCCGTTTCACAGATGATAGTGGATATGTTCCTAATGTCGTAACTACAATTCCGTCTCCTTTTCCGGAATATGACCTACCCAGTAAGACTTATTACCGGGTCTGTACTAACATGAGCAACATGTCGGGCTGGATCTGTTTACCATTCCGGAGCACCTGAGATCACCCCCAGGTTTTGGTTGGGTTCGTGTTGCTCAGTCTTTAGTTTTCTATGTTGTGTTTTGTGTACTGTTGTTTGTCTTTTTCTTTTTTAGCCATGGCGTTGTCAGTTTATTTTCGACTTATGAGTTTGAATGTCTCTCTGGTATCTTTCGCCTCTCTTTTAAAAGCAACTGCCGTATTCCTGACTTGGTATAGGATTTTTAAGAAGAAGAAAATGGACGGTTAAAACTGGTTTTATAGGGAGTTAAACATCCTACCTGTATGACAGTTGTTTATAATTCCCTTATATTGAAAAAAATTGGGTAAACAACACAAACAGACATAATAGGTTAATGCGAACAGACATACACCACAACTGACTAAAAAATTCAACCAAACTTGACATACAAATCAATCTTACAAATCAAATACACCAACGAGAAAGGTGTTGCAGGGCATACACTTTCTCGATAAAGAAAATGAGATTAAGCTGAATGGTATTGTTCATTGGGGAACGCATTTGTTTGTATTCAGATCCGTTGTTCAGAGGAGAATGTTACTTTGAAACTGTCTTTTTTTTGGCAAGTGCTTAATTATGTAGTGCTGACGCTTGCTTGTTTGCAGATGGTTTTTGATTAATGGGGAATGCGCATTTATTGAAGTGTTTTAATTTTTTTCACTGAGAAATGTTGTGTTAACTACTTATTTTTTATCAATTTTAGCAAATTTGGTGTGTACTATGGATGATTTTGTTAAATGGGGTATGTTTTGTTTGTAATGTTAGGTGATGTGGTATGATTGCTAATGAGACAATAATTCACCAGAGAAGAAAAGAGGAGAATGTTCCACAATTACAGGTCATGGACCTCCAAGTAAGACAATTCAAATTGTTTAGTCAGCTAAACTACAGTTTCCTGGACAGAAACTTTTAACAACAGTACATTCAACATTGGACAAGAACAGTCCGGCATTAAACATCAAATTCATCACTTAACAAAAATGTGTGACTAAAGTTTACATAAATATATACGATTGTTCAGCTGAGAATAGAAACTTACGATTTAGCCTTGAAGTAAACAAATATTTCTTTTTGAAAGATTTTAAAGTCGAAAGGAAATATGAACGCGAAAAAAAGAACATGGCCAATACTTTTATGAATACAAAATTAAACAGAACCTTTTCCATTCAAAATCAAATACAACATCAGTCACAATTTGAGGGTTTCGAGTTTGAATAGTAGGTGTGTCATTTGGATCCTACATTCTACCAAAAACATTAATTGTCTAGTCTTTAATGAGATTTTTAGGCTTGCTTTAAAGTTCCTCTCCTGACATGAAGCAAAATTTGGATACCAAAAACGTCCCTTCGCTTGTACGCCAGACCGTCTGTCAGAATGTTGTAAGTTCATACAGATCACATCTGATCTTGAAAAATTCATGCAAGAGGTAACATCAGCGATATCGTTTGAAAACCAGGTTTGATTGACTATTTTGAAGGAAGCTTGAATACGTTAGTGTTATGAAAATTGGCTTTGTCATTGTTAGCGCTCTATCGACAACATTTCTTATTGATGTTTCAAGAAGAAGTGTATGTAATAGGTTAAGATCAGCCACAGTAGTTCAAAAATCATAACCCACTAAGTATGTCAGTGAGATTATTGCAAATGTCAATATATTTAAAATCAACATCAACTCACACTTTTAAAAACTGATTAAGTATGTGTCAAATATTTACACCAAATGTATCTAAAAAACAGGTTCAAAGTCCTGCGGTAATAATAAAAATTTGACATGATATGGCCCTTAGAAAAACTGATGCACATACGTTCGTCCGTTCGACATGATGGGCACTATGTATTAAATGTTTTCATTGAAGTTGTACCAAAATCAAAGATATACATCAATAGTATCTTGTATGCGTTCAAAAATAGGTACCAAATAAAATCTTTAGATTGAGTTATATCCAGTAGAAATGTACATAAAATGAAAAATCAACATTGTAAGCGTTATCACGCATACCGTATCTGATATGTAGAAAACAAAATTGATGTCTTTAGGAATAGTATGGACAATATAAGACGAATTAGTTAAAATGCGGGGATGTATTTTGTTTTGCGTTCGAAATAAGTCTTTTGATGACGTTGCCTTCTCTAAAGTCATTTCATGTTTCCAATTGGAAGGACGTTTTAACTTCATGCTTGATGGTTTAAAAAAAAAATTGAATTAAGTGTTGAGGATAAATAACTTTGTTCGATGTTACTGTTGTTTTGATCAGGAAGTCTCAGTGAAAGACACATTTTCATGCTGTCACTAGAAATAGAAGTACTCGACAAATACTGTGAACAATATGTTTACTTCTCATCATAGTTAACATATTGATAAAAAGCTGCTTGAAACAAATTCAATTATCATATAACATTTTTAAAATTAAACTTGATATGACATTTTTGTTATCAGAAGTAGCACCGTAAAAATGCATGTAGATCTTTTGTTTTCAAATAAAATAACAACTGTTAAATGATCTGTGAATAACTCGTGTGGGTTTGTACCTCTAACTGTTGACACAAATCCAGTGAAACTTGTGAACTTAAAATTAAGTTTGTCTAAACAGTTTTCTGACCTATAACTAATATTAAATTTAAATCTTTAACATGATAAACTTAGTGTTATTCCTTTTTCTAAAAGTCATACCAAGCTACTAATCAAAATCATTAGAAGAAACGATACAATATTTTAAAATGGAACAATTTTCGTGTATTTTGAAATGGTTCCTCTGTTTCATCTCGATCTTTTTCTGAAATTAGTTCTATCAAAACTTTTGATTTTTTAACCCTGTATACCACCATTTCCCATGTGAAATTGAAAAAATCGTCTTAAAGAAACAATCCACAATGCTTTTCAACATAAAAATGGTAGCATACGCTATAAATTTATTACTTTGGGATACCATACGGCATATTTTGTTAATAGTGAACAAAAAAGTAAAACATGCTACACAGAGGAACAAGTGATAAATATGCTGGAGTTTCTTATTGACAACATATTTGTTGAATTTGGAGGAAGACTTTTTCAACAATTTGTCGGTATTCCTATGGGAACGAACTGTGCGCCTCTCCTTGTTGACCTCTTCTTATTTTCATATGAATCGGAGTTCTTTCAGACACATGCCAAAAACAAGAAGATCAAAGAAGCCAGGTTATTTAATTTCACATTCAGATATATTGATGAAGTTCTTTCCATTAACAATCCAAATTTTTCTGATTGGGTTCCATTAATATATTCCCTAGAACTAGAAATTAAAGAAACAACAGACACGGCTTCCTCCGCCTCATTTTTAGACTTATACCTCGAATTTGACATACACAGTCATCTCAGTACCAGAATCTATGACAAACGAGACGATTTTAATTTTTAAATTATCAATTTCCCCCACCTTAGTAGCAATATACCAACTTCACCTGCATATGGGATATACATTTCCCAACTTATTCGGTATTCAAGTGCTTGAAACTCCTACTAAGACTTTGTAAAACGTCATCAGTGTCTGAGCAGCAAGTTGATGAACCAGGGGTATGTCAAAGAACGTCTCGTCCTTTTTCTAAGTATATTACTGTTACTGTTTAGTCTGTTTTTGGTGATATCCATTTGACGTGACTCTGTAGTTATACATCCCGTCATTGGGTTATTGTTCTATGATAATTTTTATATTCTTGTCTTTCATGTTTGCTAATGTGATTTGTCTTTATGCCTTTTTGTGTTTCTTTGATACATATGACGTGGCTCTGTACTTATACATCCCGTCATTATGTTATTGTTCTATTGTAAATTTTTATATTCTTGTCTTTCATTTTTGCTAATGTGCTTTGTCTATATGCTCTTTTGTGCTTCTTTGTTACATATTTGTTTGTTTTTATAGTGATTAAGATTATCACACAATGTTGACTGCTGTACCCCTATTTTTGACATGTTTACTTATTATGTCTGTTTTTCAATATAATAGAATTTGATGCGACTGTCATACAAGTGAGAGGTTTAGCTAGCTATAAAACCAGGTTTAATCCACCATTTTCTACATAAGAAAATGCCTGTATCAAGTCAGGAATATGACAGTTGTTATCCATTTGTTTGATGCATTTGAGCTTTTGATTTTGCCATTTGATTAGGGACTTTCCGTTTTGAATTTTCCTTGGAATTCAGTATTTTTGTGATTTGACTTTTATCGACAGGGTTAGCGTCTCTTGTTGTGCCTGCAAAATCCACCATGCGAAAAAGTCATGATCACGAAAAGGACACAACACAATTGTTAAAACTACAGATCTGACGATGATATAAAACAAAGAGGATGTGGTATGATTGCAAATGACACAACTCTTAAAACAAGAATAGAAATTGACAACTATTGGTCTCCGTATGGTCTTAAACGTTTAGCCTTAAACCACATACCAAGATATGATAGGCCCGAAATGACAAATGTTAAACAATTTAAATGAGATAACCAACGGCCTGATTTATGTTCAACTTATTAAGAAAACAATAAATGAAAAAACAAATTGAAAATACAGCAACAAACGACAACAACTGAACAACAGGCTCCTTCTTCTTGTATTAAAAAATCTGTTTCCGTTCAGTGATTTGCTGTCACGTTAACAGAAGAAGAGAAAGGTGTTTTCTGATCTCTGTGTTCTTGAAAGCATGATGATGTGGGGGAGGTTCCTGTCATAATGATTACACATATTTGAAAGTTAACAAAGGAACGTTTGACTCTGTTCGATATAGGAATATTAACTCAAATTACTTTGCCGCTTCTGAAGCATAGTATAATTTGATTGATACTTTTAGGTAGACAACGCCAGATATCACATGACCTTGATAAGCATACACCTACATTTCCTGTATCAGCACCATATTTGTGCATTGGTGACGCTTGAACAGCTGCGAATAACTACAGGAAGGAAATATTAATCCAAGCTGAATCAGCAGAATGATTGATTTTATGTTTCATTGATATACTTGTTTCAATAAGGATATACTACGAAATATGAAATATCCCAAATCGATTGCATATTGCAACTTCAATTCGCTAGTTACATTTCCTTGATGGAGAAATTGTTTTTGTAGTTAACTATTTATTGTACTAAATACAATCTTGAAAATGGTATTGATGATACTTTGTCTTCAATTCTAAGGTGACATATGTGGCTAAACTATACCTCAGTTACAACAACTTATAATCACTGTAAATATCTGCTGTAAATCTTATTTGAAATTTTAATATATGATTATGAGCTAATCAAGAATATATTAAAGATTTATTCTATACCATGATTGAAATTTAGATTTTTTTTTTATTTCGGAGAATCCTTGTTAAAATTTGTATTGCCTAAATTGAATTGTAGTTCAATTTCTCATATGCTATGAAATCTAAGTTCCTTGTAATAAGAGTTTCTTATCAGGAGTATGAATCTGATGGAAATCGTCCTGCTCGGTATTTTACTACTGTAAAATATTGGTCATTAATCTGGATCTGCATTTACTACATGTTTGAGGTAAAATGATTGTCAATATTAATATTTTAGCAGTAGTCTTTAATTTATGAATATTTAGGTACAGACTTGTTTGATACTTATTGTGCGACAAAATATGTTTATTATTGAAATAGGACAATTTTGTCATATTTTATAGTCTTTAACACTTTAAAATTTGTAAAGTCTTTGAAATGGTGTATTTATATTTTCAACTGTAAAAAATATCCAACTAGGCTTCCAACTGTGTTAACTGTTGATAAAAACTGCAGAATAGATCAAAACAATTCAAATGTCGATACCAAATTTATTATTTAATAACGTTTGCAAATCAACACTGAATCGAAAATAGTCTTATTTTTTAATTATCAAAATACAAAAAGTGATTTCAAAATAATATTTATTGGCGGCTTCTGTACATTGATAAATATAATTCAATGAGTCAACAAATATTTCAACAAGTATCAGTTTTCAAATGAGTACCAATGTGCCAAACTGATCTACATTTAATTGCTCCTCCTCCTCCTGCTCATCATCATCATCATCATCATCATCATCATCATCATCATCATCATCATCATCATCATCATCATCATCATCATCATCATCATCATCAGCAGCAGCAGCAGCAGCAGCAGAAGCAGCAGCAGCAGAAGCAGAAGCAGCAGCAGCTACTTTCCGAAAGTGTTTTTGCTGTCGTTTTAAATTTAATCATTTAATCGGAACACGCACATACAATGTTTTGGCAATTCTGTTAATTTCTTATGGTACATGTATATCAAAGTTAATCTTATCATAAGATTAACAGTGGGTAAAAAAATCCGTATTAAATTAGTAAAATTGAGGTAGTTAACATTAGAAATTGAACAATTCAAATTATAGGTAATAAATGACAGATTGCATTTCTTCTGTGTAAAATGGCATATGTAAAAATTAGGGTACTAAATCATTGATATGTTATGTTACTTTATTTTAAGTTATACATATTCTGAAGAAACATTCTACACTTGGAAGTAATAGTAGTTTATTGCATGTTTAAACCATTACAAAATAATTTTGAATCTCTCATACAAATGAGCATATGTGTGTCTATATCTATATTTCATATTGGCTTTATAATATTAGTGTGCATTGAAATGACAATACTACTTCTTTGAAAACTGATTAATTTCAAAATAGTCCCGTTTACCTTTTGACAGTTAAAAGGTTACATTCTGCATAACGTAGGGTTGACAAATATTGCATTTAATATCGTTATTGACTAGTAATTGATTAAATTTAGATGGATCTTCTTCTATTTATTTAGTAAAGTTTGATATGATTTCTGTTTAAATTTGTATAATGCAATTTAAGTTCAAACAATAGATGTACCAAACGGACAATCGAAAACAATTTAAAAACAGTGTGCAGAGCATGTAGCAATATATCTAATAAATAGTAATTAAATTTCAATTTCGCATTATCCCATGAATAACGAAGTATTTGTCAGTGATATAGTGTTAGAGAATATACAAATGACGTTAATAATATATAAATATAGATAAAAAATTTACAAAATATATTTGTTACAAAGGACAACTTCATGTTGCGCAGTTCAGTTTAATACTTTTATCAAAATGTGGCAAAGTTCTACCTTTACTCTGACAGCTGGAAAAGCTGGTCTTCCATAGATATCTGACGTCAATCAAGTCATCAACATTGAAGAATCTTGTTCCGTTCCCCGTCCAGTTTAGGTGATGATTTGTATTTACCTTCTCTTTACTACGATAATAGTACACTGCAGGAACATCAGTGTTGTTATTCATTGTATGAGAGCAATTTCCGGTTATGTCGGTTTTCCAATTGTAATTGACATCACCAAGAAGCAAACTTGGAATATTTCGTTCTTTGAACTCAAATCGGAAGGCAAACGTTGAAAAGTTAGTTAAAAAGTTATTGCAAGGTGATATTATCTTGATTTTATCATCGAGTTTTTCAAAACATTCCGACAGTTTAGGAAACGGATCTCTACATGTTGATTTTTCGATGATAAACTTCGACTTAGTTTCTGTGTCCATTAAAAGCCTAAACTCCGCAACATTTGCATTTTCAAGGTCATATATTTCAATTAAATTGACGAAACTTTTGTACGAAGAGTTTTCAAAATCAAATGCTTGATGGTGCATATATATTCCTACATTTTGAAGGTATCGTGCATCATTGTATTCCTCGTCAAATATATACTTAAATTGTCTTCCTTTTAAAACGGACTTACTGTTACCGTTAATATTAACATCCTTTTCTGTTGTGGTTAAAATAAGCATAACAACATTAAGAATGAAAACAACAACGAGTCCTAACAAACGCATCCACCCTATAGTGTTTATTAATCTATTTTCGCTATTTGTCCCACGAAGTCGATCACAGCAGCTTCCCTCTTCTCTGCATAGCTTATACATAGAACATAATATTCTTGCTAAAAGTTCTATAATTGGTAATATAGCTTTTGCTATTTGGACATAGCTGATGCCTTCCTCCCTGCACGTTACCAAGGTGAGTGTTATAATGACCTGCGGCAAATCCTCCAAAATAATTGTTATTAATGATACTAAATCGCTTTCGTAGACAAATTCTTGAATGCTGTCTGCTTTAGTGAGCCATCCTTTTTTAAAATATTCTATAAGAAGAATACCTATCTGAGCTAAAAAGGTTAAGGTTCCAATCACGGAAAATGCTAACAAGGAACGAATAAGACTATTATCGGGCGGACCATAAACTAAACCTGGTTGAATTGATTTAACATCGGAGTATAAAACCCAATCTGTAACCATGTCGATAGCTTCCCAAAAGACTAGAAGACCAACATATTCTAAAGTTTTCTTTCTTTTTTCTTTAGCCTGATCTGTCATATTCCCCTAAAATGATAATAATCTCGATAAGTAACTACATTGTTGTAAGTTGGTTCTCAGTACTACTCTTTTACATCAAAACAATAGGGATAACTTAATCGCACGTTCCATACCCACCCACACATACCACACACACGTTTTTGGTTGATGTTTCAAAGAACAATTTATGTACAATAGACATACATGACCGAATAGATGACAAAGTTAAATGTAATGTTTCTTTTTAAAAAATCATATGTAGTAAAGACACTCGAGCAAGTCGTTCGACTTTAAAAATCCAATACATGATTAACCCTTTTAAGTTCGTTTTTACCATACATTTCTACCAGTTTTGGAACTTGGAAAGACTTTAATGACAACATTCATAATCGTTATAAGAATTTTCGAATGAAGTAAAATGGAACAAGACAATCCTTCCGTGCTATGAGTTTCCTGATTAAGCAAGGATGGTGTTTACTCAAATGTAAGTATAAAAATTTCTTAATTTTTTAATTATAAGGGTAGTATTATTTGAAAAGTATCCCTTTAGTGACTCTTAGTTTCTATTAATGGACTTTACCTGAAATTGTGATATGAATGTCTAATGTACATTTACTCCATATCCTTTAATTTTCTCTGTATTTATTTCAAGATGCAATACACAATTGTATCCTTTATCGACTACCGAATTCGAAACTTCATCGACATATATGATAAACCAAGATTTTTTTGGAATCTTCATGCGTCGCCAAAAAATATGAGTAAAATAAAATGAAAACAACAGTTTATACATTGAGTGCGTCCGATGCACTTTTTTGATTAACCTTTATAAGTAACACTCAAAGCCGAATATTGATGAAATCCAAAGATATATAAGAAACAACCGAAATACTTGAACAACCAAAAAGAACATAAAACCCCTTTCTATTGTTTTTTAAATAATGTAAAAATAAGCAGATGTGGTATAATTGCCAATGAGACAACTATCCTCCAGTGTTCAAATGAAGTGGATGTAAAAAGTAAAATCACAAAAATACTGAACTCAGAGGAAAAGTATAAAATCAAATGGCAAAATCAAAAGCTCAGACTTATCAAACGAATGGATAACAACTGTCATATTCCTGACTTGGTTAAGGCATTTTCTTATGCAAGCAATTATAGGCATCTGTACGGCATCTAACAATGAGAAAAAGTACCACACCGTGTAGTCTTTATAAATAAACTTATTAATTTTGTATTTACATTGTGTAATAGATCAAATTTATTCGTTCAGTTTATGTTACTTGTTTTGTTAATATGTCTTTTGATTGAGTTAAGCCATTGCAATTGATATTTTACAGTGTGTCTTTGTATGTTGTGAAAGACACTATTATTTCAGGTTAGGATTAAGGTTGGTGCCTGTTTAAACGTTTAAACCCACTGCATTTGTTTGCACCTGTCCTAAGTCAGGAACCTGTTGTTCAGTGGTTGTGGTTTGTTGATGTGGTTCATAATTGTTTCTCGTTTCTCATTTTTGATAGAGATTAGACCGTTGGTTTTCCAGTTCCAATGGTTGTACACTAGTCATTTTTGGGCCCTTTATAGTTTATTGCTTGGTGTGAGCCAATGATCCGTGTTGAAGGCCGTACTTTGACCTATTATAGTATACTTTTAAATGTCACTCTGGTATCTTTCGCCCCCCTTTTTTACTTAATGTGACTTGGATGGAGAGTTGTCTCATTGGCACCCATATCACATCTTCTTATAACTTATTATCATAGATATCAGGCTTACAATTGTGTACGCCGGACGCTCGCGATCGGTTTGTTTGCAAAAGTAACGTTCGAACGAAAACGTTAAACGGATCAAATTAATTGAAGATAAACGAGGACCAAAGAGTCCGCAAGGTTTTGCCTACTACAGCTATTCCTTGGAAGAAATTGGAATAATAAATGAGCGCAATAATTTCTGAATTTAAAGTACTTTAAAGTTCATCGTTGGCATTTTATTCTCTAGGTCAGTAAGGGGCCTCGGTGGCCGAGTGGTCTAAGTAGTTACTACTGTAATCACTAGCCAGTCAACACTGAGGTTGTGAGTTCGAACCTCGCTCGTGCGGGTGCACTCGACTCCAATCTTAATTGACTAGGATTGTCAGTTTTCCTATCGAAGGTCGGTGGTTTTCTCCGGGCACTCCGGCTTCCTACACCAATAAAAACTGGCCGCCACGAAATAGCCCAAAAGCGGTGCTTAAAAGTGGCGTTAAAAACACAAAAATCAAAAAATCAAAATCAAATCTAGGTCAGTATTGCATAGGTTCCTGCTGTTGAACGTGTTTTCGCCGGTGATGTCACCAGCCTATTAGTCCGCTTTTTAGTGTTGACATATAATGTTTTAGAGATATTCATGTTATATAAATTTATCGGTTCTAAAATAATTAATTATTCGAAACACTAGTGTATTATTAACACAAGCTTAAGGTATACATTGCTTTGATCGTATTTGGCTCAACATTTCTGAATGTTCCATTCTAATATAAAATAAGAAGATGATGTATGACTGCAAATGTGACAAATATCCATCAAAATCCAAATGAACCGGATTAAAGGATTTGAAAATGCTCTTGATATATGCATATGATTTGATATATGGTATCTGTGTTGGAATTTGATATCTCGTTTTATCATTTTAAGTTTATTTTTGTACAAGTTCATTGAGCTATTTATATACTAGTAACCCTTTTTATTGTAGAACTCTAAGAGAATGATATCAAGAAAATTCCTCAAATTGTTGTTTTGTAGTAGAAATGGTGAATATGAGTTGTCAGCCGTAATAGATTATTTCTCTGAGGGTGTACTCCGAAGCGAAAGAAATGTGTAGGGTTGACAATTCTGGATATGCACCGCTTTGAATGGGCACAATTGTTTAATTATCGAACAAACAGTAGAAGGGCCTTTCGCATACCATTGAAAATCTATGAATAGGAAACTCTTGCACATGTCTATATTCTGTATCAACAATTGTCAAAACACTTACGTCAGAGAATTATTTAATGTCTTAAAATGCGACCTGTGTACAACAAAGGAAGACCCTTTCTGTAAAATATTGATAACCATGAAAACGGCCGTTTATGAAAGCTATTTTTGGCATCAGATCAATTTCAAATTCTTGTTTCAACTTTGGACTTCTAACATGGACGTTGACATTTTGTTTACAAACATCAATAATGTCATTTTATTGGAGATAACTCGTGTAATAATCGAGAGCCTAAAAGGGTTATCTACAAGTGAATTAAAGGGTTATGCATCGCATATTATTAATTTTTAGGGTCATTCGATATTCTTTGCACTAAAATCAAAATTAACACTATTAGTTCACATTGATCATGTATGAGTCTCCCTACAGGCATATTTGGAACAGAACAGCTTTTTTGTGTTTTATTTTTAAGTCATTTGTAAATAAAGGTGTCATAAAATGGGTGTTTTCATATCAGTCCTGCATTATATATCTTGGTACTGTTGCATTGGGTCTCGGTCAACTGCATTCGCCCTTTCAACGGCTTGAGCCAACACAGCTCTCATTAACCCAATACAACTGCAATTGAACCTAATACAGGATTCATATGAACACACCCATTTGATAACACGATATTGTTGATTTATTGAAAATCTATTATCAGTCATTGTATTTATGCTGACGTTGTAGCTTGATCAATCATAAATAATGTCTAAATGTCTAAGTATACACACAATGGATGATAAATTTACATGGGAATGTAAAGGAGTATTTTTCCTGAAAGTGTGATGAAATTATTAAAGTTGTAAATTTTCTATTTTCCAATCTTAGTATGTACGCTTCGGCATTTTTTTTACGGTGTTGTTCCTTTGATCCCGTCTTATGATGTTTACATATCTTAACTCTTCCTCTATGCCCGTGGTATAATATTGTTTTGGATTTTAATGAACGTATTAAAAGTTTGTTAACACAAATAACTTAACACTTTTACTAAATTCTTTCATAGATACAAAGATTTGGTTACGAAGTTTTGCTGTACTTGTAAAACACTTGTTATAAACTGGATAGCACATTCTAATTGTTACAGTGTTGTTGTTTGTCAAGTCCGCTAAATAAACTTATAATTTAGATACTATATGGATAAATGTATTGATAATTTAAATAAACTTAATCTAAAAGGTTGATAATTTAACACTGTTATTAAAACTTCGATTATTATTTTTTATCTGTGCAAATATTGATTTTGTTATCAATAAAAAAAAAAAACAGCTAAATATTATTTCTATACTCTTTTTAACATTCACGGTCCTACATTCTGCCGATACCTATTTTTTGGCATTGCACAAGATCATGTTTTTCTGTATTATTATTGCCGACATCAAACTAAAACCATTGGATGTTGGATGCGTACTGATTGATATTTTAGTCTTAGATAAAATTGAGAATGGAAATGGGGTATTGGACTACCGAGTCATCTCAGATCTATATTTTATGTCTTTAGTGTTTTGTAACTGTGTTTATGCTTTTTAGGTTGCATTTCTGTAGATATAGACAATGCAATGTCATATAGGAACTCCTATTACTGCTAACACTGTACCACTTTTACTATGAAGTTTCGAAAAAATATATATCCTATAATGGAAAGCTGATATGCACTACTATTGTTTTCAGAGGTCAAAATATAGGGCTGTGCGGCATATTTTCAACATTTATATGCCCCAAACTTCTAAGAGTTTAAACTTATACTAAAATTCTGTACTTCCCCTACCTTCACTTTGGGTCTTCCTCAGAATTCTAGGCCGCTATTTATGTTTATTTATACAAGTAACATTCCCAAGTTATGTCTCTATGAAATGAAACATAGAGATGATATCAGGGAACGAGAACGTAAACAAAACAAATTATCTATGAATATTATATATCTTCCCAAAAGAAGTGTCGTTTGTGAAACAAATGTATTTACAAAGTGCAACCTTGTACCAATCTGATGCCTGTGTCAAATAATGTTTGTAATTTATTCATATATTGTGCTGTTTCACTACTGTCCCATGTAAGGGGGTGGTTTGACACATGCAACATGCTTAAACCGGCACTTTATATTATATATGTTCCTTATCGAAGCTAAGACCCGGTAATTCAGTGGTTGAAATCAGTTACTGTGATGATACTGGTTTTTCGTTAATTGTTTTGTTCAGAAATCAGATGCTTGTTTTTGTCATTTTAGTTGTTTTACATTTGTCATTTCAGGGCCGTTTATATCTTGGTATGCATTATTTGTTTTGCTCATTGTCAAAGTCCGTACGGTGAAATTTAGATGCTAAATTCTACTTCATATGGTCTCTGGAAAAGAGTAATCTCATTTTCGCAACTATATCACCTACTATTTTTAAATGGTAAGGTGATGGTGTACTTTTGTATAAACAGTCCTGTTATCCACTAAGGTCTAATTGTTGTAACCTCAATGCCGTCCTCTTTTCCCCCGAATGTAACCTTCCCAATAAGTCTTATCACCGGGTTCGAATTTAGATGAGCAAAAGACGGGTACCATATCTGGAGAAGATCTGCCCACTTTTTAGGAACTCCATGGGTTTTGGTGGGGTTCGTGTTGCGCAGTCTATGGTTTTCTATGTTGTGCTTTGTATGTTGTTATTTGTTCGTTCTTTTCTTTTTTTGTCATAGCCTTGTCAGTTTATTTTTTGATTTAGAAGTCTGAATGCCCCTTGGTATTTTGTGCCTCTCTTTTAAAATCAATGGGACGATTTCTCTTCCTGTGGACATTTTGTCCCAGATGAGATAATCCGCCCAGTAGCATACTATGCGTGAAATAAAGATCAAACTGAATACGAGCTCAGAAGTCGCCTGGTTTACAAAAGTCATAAACAGTCGTCACTAGGAACTAGGTATCTCTGCGATGGCAGGAATCGCTTGATCAGAAATGGCAAATACCTCAAATATGAAACATTCGGGTCATCATACTAATGACAATAGCAGAATTCTTCGTACGCAACCATGTTCAATTCTTCTCCAAGACATTTTTTGACTTTAATGACTCTAAACAAAACTGCCTTATTTCTATTTTCTATTTCTACAAGCACGTATTTCAGGATCTCAATACTGACGATTACAGCTGTTCTAGTTCCACATTAATATTTATAAATAATACGACTGGCGATGTTATTACTGTTAACCTAAACATTGGCAAGAACACTTCGCTACAAACTGTGTTATCAAGAGGCCCGAAATATCGTGAACCTTAATATATCATTTGGAAACACAAAATCGATATGTTCAGTTGTGGATTATTGAAGACAACGGATTACTCACGGGAATGGATTAAGGGTGTGAGGTCGTTCATACAAATCTGAATTAAAAAAAACTGAATGTGTCAATTGAAACACATGTTACATTAACCTTAAAAAGCCAAATGTTGAAAAGCACCTGTCTACTTCCATGACAAATATGTTCTTGTCCTCAAAAATACAGACACAAATAACATCGTTTTTGTGTGTTAATCACATTACATAACTGCTTGATAAAAAAAAAGTAGGTATTGAAAATTCCTTGGAAACTCAGCTTTAACTCCAACGACAAGGAGACAATCCTGAATATTCATAGGTCTGTTTGGAATTTAAACAAAGACAAAGATGGATCTTCCTTCAGTGTATTTGATACTTATATTACATAAATGCCTTACAAACATTGCTATATTGTTATGTCTTCTGAGTGCTCCACTAAACATCTTTCTAAATTATTGATATCAATTTTATCAGCAATCAAATCCGGGTTCGAAATTTACTAATCTTTTTTGTGCCTTTTTCAATGTTTTGTCACAGAGCTAACTGTAAACATTACAAAAAGTATTTAAATAGATTTGTGCTAGTAACCTCATTAGTGGCGTCCATGACAATAATAAGACAAATATATATCTGAGAAAAACGCGTGTAACAACAATAGCTGCTTACATGTATATACGTCCTCTGCGCAACGGTCCACCACGCAACATTTCACTGCGAAGCGGACACAAACCGTTTCGATGTGGACACAGACCGTTTCATTAGGGACCTATATCGTTTTGCAGTGGACAATTGTGAATATTTAAAAAACGGCTTGTTTTACTTTCTAATAGTTCAAATTGCAAATTAAATAGTTTAACCATATAACATCATTTATTATGTCAGATTCTTGAAAAAAATACCTTTAAAATCTAATATGTTAACATGATAAAGCCTTAAAAAATCGTTCCGAAGGGGACATTTTGGTACACGATACTTGTAGCTGCTACTCAGACTTTATAAAACGTCACCGGTGTCAGAGCAGAAAGTTGATGAACAAGGGGTATGTCAAAGAACGTCTAGTCCTTTTCTAGAACAGTTCATCGGAAGATATTAAGTCCTTGTTAAAACATATTCCGTATCAACTTCACAAATAATACATGATGGTCTTGAAGTACAAATTTGCCACTGGACGTTAAGCAACCAACAATCAATCAATCAATCTTGAAGTACAGATTCTAGGTACTGACATTGTTTAATGTTTAGTTTTCTATGTTGTGTCGTGTGTACTATTATTTGTCTGTTTGTCTTTTTCTTTTTTAGTCATGGCGTTGTCAGTTTGTTTTCGATCTATGAGTTTGAATGTCCCTCTGGTATCTTTCGCTGCTGTTTCCCTATTTTTGACATTTTTTACCTATTATGTCTGTTTGTTTTGTTCACACATTGTTGTCAACATAATAGAATTTGTTGCGATTTTCATATAAGTGAGTGGCTTTCCTATGTATAAAACCAGGTTTAATACACCATTTTCTACATAAGAAATGCCTGTACGATTACCGAATATGACAGTTGCTTGCCATACGTTTGATTTGTTTGAGGTTTTGATTTTGCCATTTGATAAGGAACTTTCCGATTTGAATTTTCCGTTGAGGTCGGTATTTTTGTTAACTCACTTTTTATGAGTTTGAATGTCCCTTATGTATCTTTTGTCTATATTAGAATAAGGAAGTTTTATTTTCTTTCCGAACAGCGGGCATTTTACATCTCGTATAGGCAGGAGACATACCAAGAGTTACAAGAGGATTCGTTTATCAGGAGAACCCATATGTCGAAAGTAACTTTCAGTATAAATGTACATTATGTTGCATCTTATTTGCGTTCACACGACATATTAGTTTAAACAACTGCTTTCAAAACATGAGCAAACAACGGTATCTATAGAAGATATATAATTTACAGCACGGAGACAGTAACGTTAATTACAAAGGAAACAAATATCAGCATTTGTTCTAAAACATTCGATAAGTTTGTATACCATATGTCAAGCTCTAAATTGCTCCGAATTTTTACAAGTTGCAAGAAGAACAATGAAGAAGATGTGGTATGATTGCTAATGAGACAACTATTTACAAGAGACCAAATGACACAGAAATTAACAACTATAGGTCATACATGTATTTGCTATATCTTATAAATTTGCCTTATTTCCGTTTGAATATATATATGTGATCAAATTACCGCAATTGTTTATACAGCTTTGAAACTATCCATCAAATTACCTTCATGTTTATACTGTTTATCAATGTTCTACAGGTGATCTAGCAAATACAATTCCAAGATACAAATCCAGTGAAAACAACAAATGGAATCACATTTTAGGAGTTTGCTTTTTATATGCATCAACGTCGATTTTGCAAACTCTATAGTAAATTTAGCGCATTTCTCGAATACTGGGATTTTGAATAATACTATATGTTTTACTCAGTGAAGGATATTTGTTCATTTGCATTTGCATTTACATTTCAAATTTAAATCATAGATTTTTCAAATAGTGACCTCTGCATTATATTTTCAAGTATAGTATGTCCTTCTGATATTTCCAAAGTCGTCATTCTTATAAAACTAGATAACATTAGATAATTTAATTAGTTTTTGAAGAAGTAAGATTAAACCCTACAAAAATAAAAACATAACTTTATAAAGTTCATACGTTCGACGCGCTATTCTGGGTTATCCTTCACCAGGAACGTTTAATGCCGTGTATTTTGAAATCCAATGATTTATAAGAACAACTCTAAATACTTTGATCTCTTTTAAAGATAACACTTTTCTTCAAATGTACATATACTTCAGGTCAGCAAATAAATTTAAACGTCAAAAAAGAACATCACATGATATGCATTTTGAGAGATAAGACTTGTTAAATATAACATTTTAAAATTTGATAAGTTTACAAAATACCTGGCATATCTTTAGACGTTTCCCTACTTTTAAATAAACTTGTATCGTAAGTTGTAGATTTTTGATTCTTTAAAGATTATCCAAAAGCTAAAATCAGACTTTGCTGAATATAATGAGTTTCACATATTATTCGCCATATTATTATTCAATTTTATCTGGATTATCAGTTTTGTTTTACAAAAGTTTTGAATGAAAAATTAAACTTTTGTTACAAATAAGTATGAATATTATTTTATCCTTTTTACATTTGTTTTAACCAGTTAAACTTTTTTTTGAATAAGCGAGAGAAAAACAGAGATATTAAAAATAATGTACATTTTGTAAGTAACAAAGGACAATTTTTCATACATTATTTTTTTCAAATACAAAATAATAAGCGCCTTATCTGCAATCATTTACATTTAAACCAAAACCACAATCACATGTGATGTTGGAAGTACAAGGTAAATTTTAAGTATTATACTTTTCATTGATGAGTAGTGATAGTGTTTACTACAATGCAGGATTGATAACATTTTCAGTTATGGATTTTGATGATTAGAGTTTTTGTTTAAATTTTATATTATACGAAATCAAATGAAAGCTTTGAATTAGTAGATTTAGCGGGTGTTAAAAACAAAATGCCTTCAAAATTAAGCATAATCATTGATTACATTAAGGTATTCATCATAACATCTTATCGATCATTTGTTACGTTTGGACATTTGTAAGTTTACCAGTTCATTCTTATTATATTATACTTTAAATTCAAATGCACGATATTTTTGTAATAAAACCACAAACAATGTCATTGAATTTTAATTCCAACTTGTTTTACTGAATTTCGTCACTTTTGGACTACCAAGTTACAACCATCATCAATTCAAATTAGAAATCATGATGGTGGTTTTACAGACGATATAAATAGTTTTAACACTGATTTGTTATTTATATATACTAAAACTTATTGTTTGTATATTTGTTTTCTAGTATACATACAACCGTTTTGTATTTTTTAATTTACCTTTGGTTTTTATTCACTAAATCAGATCTGTTATTATTTTTCATTATAATCTTTTTTAAATTTTTATTCAGCTAGTTAGACATGAGCTTACCTCCATATGCAATATGTCGAAGAGTCCGATATATTCAAAATGTCATAGGTTGCCTAGTTCTATCGTGTGTCGATTAATGTCACGAATTGATTTTCAACTGATAACAATCATATTGAAAATATATGCTTGATAAGTGGGGAATTATCCTGCACCAACAGGTAACAATTTATTTAGTATTTCGACCAATTCAACAATTCATATACTGTAATTATACATTAACTGAACGCATCAAGGATATTGCATGTCCAATAGTAACTTACTGCAGTCTCTGAGTATTCATTTCAAGTACCATTTATACTCAGTGTCTTTTTTCGTGATAATTTCGTTTGATGTGTTTGAGCTTTTGATTTTGCCTTTTGATTACGAACTTTCCAATTAGAATTTTCCTCGGAGTTCGGTATTTTTGTTATTTTACTTTTTTCTGTACTATTTGATTGTTTTTTAGAACAAATAACTGTAAACTGGAACACTTCATTGAGTATTTAGATGCCCTCATATTACATTGTATCTGCTTTATATGAAAAGAAAAAGTAGGAACTAGTGGGCACAATTAATTGTGATGTCAGTTGGTTGCAGTCTTGATGGCGTTTAACTTGAGTCAAGTGAAAATAATCGATGAACTTCGAGTTATTAATATAGTTGGTAAGTATTATGGTAATCTCTACGCGAGTATGATTTCTTACCAAATGTGTTCTAATTTGTTTTGATAGTTTTACATCTTTTTAATAAATTGACTGGTATGCAATATCTGGTTCACAGAGGACGACGAATATGTTCGAATTATTGAAATCACTATTCCATCCTCTTTTCCTGGAATGTGACCTACTGATTAAGACGTATCAACAAATGTGTACTTTTATGAACAACAGAACTGTTGTCACATGTGGAGTCGGATCTGCTTTCTCTTCCAGGAAACCTCGGATCCTTCCCGGTTTTTGATGGAGTCTGTTGTTTTGGTAGACTATTGTTTGTCTTCTGGTCCTTTTGGTTTTTGCCACGCTATTGTCAGTTAGAGTTTGATTATCGCATTGGTATCTTCAAACTCTCTTTTATTCGTGTTTTGAAACATAATTAATGATCCATATTTACTCTTTAGAATAGAATTGCAAAGTTAATGTTATATCGATAAATTAAGTAAGTGGGAAACCAAACCATTTCAGATGTAATACCACCAAATCGTAGTAAGTCATTTCCGTTTGCATACGAAAAAGAGTCGACAAAACATATTCTCTTGAATTTGGTATTAATCTTATTATGGGAAGCTGCACATGCACCTTTGACCTTGTATGTACTCTTATTTATTAAAATGTCTTGCTATTAAAGTGAAATATTACAAAAATAAAATATTCTGAATAGATTGAGTCTCAAAACACAGGTAAAGAGAGAATAGCCTTGAAAAAGGACTCTACCATGAATATCAGTAGACAGAACAAGCCATACTCAGTGTTTTGGTGATTTTTTCTGACTTTTTTTCCTTGTTTCTGATATTTTGATATATTAATAGAAAACTTTTTCAGAAGTTATACATCAATAAATATACAGTCATAAGTATATGAAATTATGTTTGGAGCAGTAGCATTAATTCATTCACTGAAAGGGAAGCGTGTTATGTCCTTCTTTGATCCGCGGCGTAAATCAAAGTCCTACGTAAGAACTGTGTGAAAATTACCCCAACATTTTGATTTATTGGCTTAAAAAATATCATTTATTGGTCCACACTATATTCTATCATGATGCGGCTTGATTTGGATTTTTCGATGAAACTTTGCTCGAATCGCTAAAGATGTCTTCTTACATTATACTAGATTTTTCTCTCAAACTATGGAACTGATTATTACAAACTTGACAGTAATGCTTGACATAACCAGTGTTACAAAGGAAAAAAATACAATTAGTTTATTCAACAAACAAATCTTCTTTAGGTGTTTTAGCACCAAATCATAGTACGTCACATCCGGTCAGTTGCATACGAAAAACAGTCGAAAAAAAATATTCCCTTGAATTTGACAATTGTAGGAAATTAATTCTCCTTAATAATCCTTGGTGGTCTTGTTGTAGGGTGTTCGCATCGAGTTCGGGAGGTCGTAGGTTCGAACCTCGGCCGGCTCAAACTAAAGACTTTAAAAGTTGTATAACTGCTTCGCTAAGCCCGAGGCATTAAGGAGTAAGAGCAAAGACTGGTTGAATCGGAGTCAGATTAATGTGGCCAGGTTAGGTGACATGTCTTTCTAAATAGTCTAGTACAAAGCATGGTTAATATTCATATAACATTAACATGTTATCGTCATCAAAATAACCTGCCAATACAGTAAAAAATGAAAACACGAAAACAGAAAATAATTGTGTATCAATTGTGTTTTCAATTGTATGTTGAAGAAAATTTGCCGGATTAACATATATTAAAATAAATAGCTTTTGCATGATAAATGGATGCGTAGCAAAAGATAAGAATAAAAAAATCCATCTGTATGGAAATTCCCAACTCCTAGAATATCAATCGATCATTCCATAATTATAGTTTGCTCTCATGTTGTATTGTTACAACATTGCCTAAAGTAAAGAGGAGAGTTGAGCGCTTACAAAATTTAAAACCCTGTCCCATTATGTATGTTTGTGTCCACAGCAGGAGCCTGGTATTCAGTGGTTGTCATTGAATAATGTCTAATATCAGGCCGTTGTTTTTCCTTAAAATTATTTCAGATTTTGTCACATCGAAACTTTTTATGGCATTAATTGGATGGTACTCTTAAGTGCGATGGTCACGCGAAAATCCGATGGTCTACGCTAAAGTGCGATGGTTGTTTGTTTTTTAAGTGCATTCAGATAACACACTAAAATGCGATGGTATGACACGCTAAAGTCCGATGGTGTAATGAGAATGTGGTTCCGGGAATGGTTTTCGTTTGTTGCTGAGTTCGTATTACTTTTTAGGTTATTGTTTTATTTATACATCAATTCATAGTCGTTCTCTTTTGACTTGTTATAAATTGATCATTGTATAACCCTGTATAACTTGTTATATGCGGCATTGGCCAATGCTTTACTTTGAAGGCCGTATGTTAATTAGTTGCATACATGACATTTGGGGTTGGATGGCTAGTTCATACTGCATCTCCTAATTTTTATTTAAAGTACGATAGTTTGTGGAAAAACGTACTTTAGCAAGTTCAAATAAATAGCACAGATAATCGTACTTCAGCGTATCAAAACATATGACTTAAGCTTAGGCCATCGCACCATAGCTTGATCATCTCGTTTTAGCGTTCCCATCGCACTTTTTAGAGTTATATATATATATTAGTACGTCTGAACAAGTGACAATTCTACGACAGTTTCATCCTTTGGAAAACCAATGAAGGTGATACACGGCTGAAACAACATTTTATATTCATAACTTCTCTAAATATCAGCACAACAATGTTAAATCTGCAAATTTGAGGAAGCAAATATTTGTACTTTCTTCGCCGGGATTCGAACTCATGCTAATGGGATATCTAGACAACACCGCATCTACTGTGTCTATCGCTCTAGACCACTTGGCCACCTAGACTGCAGTTATACATTTTCTTTAAAGAAATACATTGAGTATGAAAATGTTGCTTTCTGGTTCATTCTTCAGTATCACATGTATCATCTATTTTAGACCAATTCTCTGTAATCACCAAAATATTATGACACACATAGTAAAATATTTCAGGGAAAGAGGAATAATATGAAACAACTTAATACACTGAGCAAAAAATACTGTTACATGTTTTTTTTCGTTTCCATGGAAACAATGATAAAATACCTTTTCTTGGAATTTTCAATGTTTTCTTCATTTCTGAAATAAAAGTATTTTTGTTACAAAAAAAAAAAAAAAAAGGATTACCGATGAGACAACAATCCACCGGTGAAAAAAGGACGAGAACGTTGACAATTTTAGATCATGGACCTCCAACAAAGACCATAAACATACAGTCAAGTCAGCTAAACTACATTTTCCACTGTACAGAAGCTATTACCAACAGTACATTCAACATTGGACAAAAACTGTCCCGCATTAACACTTAAAGCTTCTCTTGTTTTAGAATACTTGCCAGATATTCGGAATCCTCTGGTTTTATCCATGTAGTACCATTAAAACATTTCCCCGCTAACCCCTACTTTTCTTTTCATAATTTTATTTTATATAGTTTAAAAGGAATATTTGAAAATCCCATAAAATCCTTGTTATCTTTTCATTATTTTTGAAAGGAAAAGGGTGCCAATGTTAAATGTATGAAAAGTCTAGAGAGAATTATTTCCCGCCAACTTTTCAATGGCTTTTATCTCGAAAACAAGCACACAGACCCTACATTTTTTTCTGCTTTTTAAGTTCCTTTATTTATATACTTTCAATTTATAACAGTCTTTTCGAAAGCTTGTTATTTTGAAACAGAGTAGCAAACATCCTTAACAAAAATGTGTAACTAAAGTTTATATAAATATATACGATTGTTTATCCAGATAAGAATAGTTACTGACGCTTTAGCCTTGAAATAAACAAATACATCTTTTTGAAAGATTTTAAAGTCGAAATGAAATGTGAACGTAAAGAAAGGAACATGGCTAATAATTGTATGAATTCAAAAATTAACGGAATCTTTTCCATTTAAAATCAAGTACAACAAGATCAGGCACAATTTGATTTTTTCGAGTTTCGTAGGACTGTCATTTGGATCCTACATTCTACCCAAAACAATTATTGTCTAGTCGGTAAGAAGGGTATTAACGCTTGTTTTAAGTTCCTCTCCTGACGTAAAGCAAATTGTGGATACCAAAACGTCCCATCGTTTTTTCTTGAGTCCGTTTGTCAGAATATTATAAGTTCATACAGTTCACACCTGATCTTAACAAATTTATGTCAGAGGTAACATCAGCAATATCAGTTTATAAACCCAGGGATGAATGACTATTTTGGAGGGAGCTTTAATATACTATACGTTACTGTTATGAAAATTGGCTTTGGCATTGTTAGCGCTCTGTGCACAACATTTCTTATTGATGTTTCAAGAAGTGTATGTAATATTTAAAATCAACATCACCTCACACTTTCAAAGATTGATTAAATATATGTCAAAGATTTACACCAGCAGTATCTACAACAAGTTCGAAAACCTGCACTAATAACAAAAATTTTATATGTAATGGCCCTTAGAAATACTGATGCACGTACGTTCATCCGTTTGACATAATAGGCACTATGTTTTAAATGTTTCATTGAAGTTTTACCAAAATCAAAGATGCACATCAGCAGTATCTCGTATGCGTTCACAAATAGGTACCAAATAGGATCTTTAGATTGAGTTATATCCAATAGAAATGTACATAAAATGACAAATCAACATTGTAAACGTTATCACGCATACCGTTCCTGATGAAACTAAATTGATGTCTTTAGAAATATTTTTGACAATTTCACAATACAAGGCGAATTTGTAAAAAAGCGGGAATCTATTCTGTTTTGTGTTCGAAATAAATCTTCGGAGGACATTGCCTTCTCTGAAGTCACTATATGTTTCCTTTTGGAAGGAAGTATTAACTTCATGCATGATGGATTTTTTTAGAACATTTTTTGAATTAAGTGTTCAGGATAAATACTTTTGTCCGATGAAATTGTTGTTTTGATGTGGCAGTCTCATGTGGAGACATATTTTCAAGCTGTCACTAAAAATATAAGTACTCGGCATATACTGTGAACAATATGTTATCTTCTCATTATAGTTAAAATATTCATCAAAAGCTGCTGTAAACAAATGCAATTATCATATCACATTTTTCGATTTAAATTTGACATGACATTTCTGTTATCAAAAGTATTGACACGGTAAACATACATGTAGATCTTCTTTTTTCAAATAAAATGAAAACTGTTAAATGACCTTTAAATAACTCGTGGTTTTGTACTTCTAACTGTTGACACACAGCCACTGATACGTGTGAACTTAAAATTCAGTTTGTCAAATCAGTTTCCTGACCTATAACTAATATTAAATTTTAATTATTTATCATGATAAACATGTTTTTATTCCTTTTCTAAAACTCATTCCAAGTTGCTAGTCATCAGAAGAAACGGTACAAACTTTTAATTAATATAATTTAGTTTTTGTGTATTTTGAAATGGTTTTTGTGTTTCAGTGTAAAGTAAGACGACAATAGTTTACCGGTGTTCAAATATCGAAAATCGATTGTCGACAGGGTTAGCGTCTCCTGTTATGCCTGCATCACCCGCCATGCTTGTATTTCCTATCATGATTTCCTTGATAGAGGATTGCTGCTCACAAGGAAGCTATTAAACCAAGAGTTCAAAATGGTGAAGTTGAAATCATCCCTTCGTAAATTTTACGGACGCCATCCCGAGTTGGTTGACCGTTATGGAATAACCTTTCACAGATGATATCGGATATGTTCTTTATGTCGTAACTACAATACCCTTCCCTTTTCACGAATGTGACCTACCGAATTAGACTATTTACCGGATTTGTAATAACATAAGCAACACGACGGGTGCCACATGTGGAGCAGGATCTGCTTACCCTTCCGCAGCACCTGAGATCACCCCCAGTTTTTGGTGGGGTTCGTGTTGCTTAGTTTTTAGTTTTCTATGTTATGTCATCTGTACTATTATTTGTCTGTTTGTCTTTTTATTTTTGGCCATGGCGTTGTCAGTTTGTTTTAATCTATGAGTTTGGCTGTCCCTCTGGTATCTTTCGTCCCTCTTTTCACACTCAGTAAAAATGTCACAATCAGGAATAGGACACAATCGGTAAACGATAAGACGACGATATAAAAATCAGAGGATGTGATATGATTGCCAATGAAACAACTCTCAGAACAAAACTAGAAGTTGACAACTATAGGCCACCGTACGGCCTGCAACATTTAGCAAGACTTAAACCGCATAGCAAGATATAAAATACCCCGAAATGACAAATGTTAAACAATTTAAACGGGATAAATAACGACATGATTTATGTTCAATCTATTTAAAAAACAATAAACGAAAAACAAATATAATATACAGCAACAAACGACACTGAGATACAGGCTCCTTCTTCTTGTATCTAAAAATTTGTTTCCGTTCAGTGATTTGCATATACGTTTACAGAAGAAAAGGAATTGATTTTCTGATCCCTGTGTTCTTGAAAGCATGATGATATGGGGAGGTTCCTGTCATAATGATTGCACATATTTGAAAGTTGAAAAAGGAACGTTTGACGCTGTTACATATATGGATACCATTCTTATAGTTTGATTAAAACTTTTAGGAAAACAAAGCCAAATGTCATGTGACCCGGATATGCATAAACTTACCGTTTTGTATCAGCATTTCATTTGTGTTTGCACCAGTTAAACAGCTTCAATTTGCACTTTTACAGGAATGAAACAACACATCCAACCTTTATCAATAGGATGATTGAATTTATTTGTCAAAGATGTAGTTGCTTTACTAGGATAAACTACGGAAAATGGAATCTCCCAAATTGACTGCGTATTGCAATTTGAATTAACCATTAATATTTGTGTAGATCTTCATATTTTACACATTGCCTTGTTGGTGATATTTTTTATAGTTAACTATTTATTGTTATATATTTAATTTTGAAAATGGTATTGACACGAATGTGTCTGCAATTTTAAGATGACAGCTGTTGCTTAACTATAAGTAAGTTGCAACAACTTAGAATATTGAAAATGATAATTACGGTAAATATTTGCTGTAAATCTTATTTTGATTTTTAATATATGTTTCTTAGATAACCAGGCATATCTCAAATATTTATTTTAAACCATGATTAAAATAAAACAAACTATTTGTTCGGAAAATCCTTGTTAAATTTCTATTGCTAGTGAGTGTTCAAATCGGCCTAGATTGAATTGTAGTTCAATTGCTCATATGGTATGAAATCTAAGTTCCTTGTAGCAAAAGTTTCTTATCTGTAGTATGAATCAAATGATCCTTGTCCGGCCGCTTAGTATTGTACCACTGTAATTTTTTTTTCATAAATCTAGAACTGCATTTATTATATGTTTGAAGTAAAATTATTGTCAATATTTATATTTTAGCAGTAGTATTAATTTATGAATATATTTGATGATCATGTACATGAACAGGCTTGATTAATACTTAATCCATAGAAGTTTGTTATTGAGATAACTTTACTTTTTTTTCATTTTTTGAAGTCATTTACACTGTGAAATGTTAAGAGCTTTGAAATGGTGTTTTAATATTTACAACTGTGGAAAATATCCAATTAGGCTTCCATCTGTGTATATAAACTGCTGATAAACACCACAGAGTACAACAAAACAATTCAAATGTCGATACCAAATGTATTTGTTTTAAGGTTTGTAAATCAACACTGAATCGAGAAAAGTCTTATTTTCTAATTTTTTAGATACAAAAAAATCATGTCAAAATAATATTTATTGTCGGCTTCTATCCATTGATAAATTAATGAGTAAACAAATATTTCAACTAGTATTTGCATTCAATGTGCAACATTGATCCTCATTTGATTGCAAATAACAAATTGCAGTTCTAATGTGTAAATTGGCATACGTAAAAATGTGGGTATTAAATCATAAATATCTTATGTTACGTGATTTACAAATAAAGGCAACAGTAGTATACCGCTGTTCGAAATTCATTAATCGATTGAGAAAAAACAAATCCGGGTTACAAACTAAAACTGAGGGAAACGCATCAAATATAAGAGGAGAACTACGACACAACAGAAACACAACATTAAAATGTAACACACACAGAAACGAACTATAATATAACAATGGCCATTTTACTGACTTGGTACAGGACATTTTAAGAAAAAAAATGGTGGGTTGAACCTGGTTTTGTGGCTAGCCAAACCTCCCGCTTTTACAAATGATCATGATAAGGGACGCTAATAATTTACTAAATGTCGAAATGGCATTGCTATTCATTATCATATGCATATATGTAAGACTCTGAACCGCGATGGTCACGCTGGAGTGGGATGGTTCGACGCTGAAATGCAGGTTTATTGCGGGATAGTAATTCCTTTACCGATTTTCTTATTTCAACCATACACATACATATCATCGATATCGAAATTCCATATAAATGTGTTATAGGTAATAATAAATGCAAGTTCATATACTGACTAATTACAAAATCCGCTTCTCCGCAATATTTGAAATATCAGACAAGCCTTCACGCGTCATATAGCCCATCGCACATCAGCGAAAGGACCATATCGCACTTCGGCGAAAACCATTGCACTTCCGCGTGACCATCGCACTTCAGCGTTCCCATCGCACATATATATCAAAGATACCAGGCTTATAATTTGGTAGACAAGTTGCTGTTTGTGATTTTTCATAAAACGTTTATTTGAGGTATAAATTGAATGTACATGAAATTATACATATTCTGAAGAAACATTCTACACATTTGGAGTTTAGTCATTTATAGCATGTTTAAACCGATATAAATTAATTTTGAATCACTCATACTAATGTTCTTATGCATATATATATATATATATATATATATATATATAAAAAAGTCTAAATTGAAAACAACGTTCAAACCTATGATTGCGTTGGATCAAAACCGCAATTTTTATACGTGTGCATGTAAAACAAATTTCTTGGTAGAGGGGTCTAAATACAGCACAAACAACAATTTCCAAAAACCAAAAAAGTGAAAAAGTCTATTTTAATAAAACGCATTTGACTAACAGGTCGAACAACTGATGTTCTTAAACCCTGCTGACTGCCATTGACGATTGCCAAATAAATTGATCACCGGATCTAACGAAATGGATCTTAATATTAATTTAATACCAAACAGAAAACAATAATTTGTGGAAAAGATGGTATACCACAAACATGAGGTGCAAAAATTTGTACACCATATCCGGATTTCGACAATTAATGTCTCTTCAGTGATATAAGGGATCGAAACGGTATTTGGAAGGCCATATAATTTACCTCAATTTAGGATAGACTCTTGAATTTTAAAGAGTCGATATATATATATATATATATATATATATATATATAGGCATAAAAAAAGTTTACATGTGCAGATGTATATATAGATGTATGAAATGCTATTTAACACAACAGTTATACCCAGAGGGTCTAATCGAAAGTGGAATACGCAAAGCAAAACAACTGACACTTCAAGAATTACGAACTCCGAAAGTGAAAGACGAGGACGAAAACTTAAAGAAAATACCGTTCGTTAGTACACACGACCCGTACTTACCGAACGTGTTCAATACTATTAAATCGAACCTTCCGATTCTACATGAAAGTGAAACCATGAAAAATTGGTACCGGAAGGAAACTTGATTTATAGCCGAAGACAACCTAAAAACTTAAAGAAACACTCAACCAGAGCTCGATTCGAATCGAAGGTTAGTGACTTTGAAATAAAATCTTGCGGAGATTCAAGATGCGGTGTTTGTGGTCAAGATTTCAAATATTTAGAAACGGGTAAAATGAAAACATTTAAAAATGGAAGACAATTTCATGTGAACTCCAATATGACTTGCAAGACAACAAACATTATTTACTGCGTCACGTGTCCTGGTTGTCACAAACATTATATTGGACAGACCGGGAATAGCCTCTGTCAACGGGTGCGCGTTCATAAAGAACAAATAAAACACCCGCAATACAGAAACTCGCAAGTTAGTGCCCATCTTGACATTTATGGTAAACAACAATTTAAAATAATGCCTAATTTTAAATGTAGACGGGATGAAACCTATCGAAAGGAGATGAAACGTTATTTCATAACAACGTTCCGATCAAGATTAAATCCCGAGAACTTTTAATTACGAACAATGCCGGAACGTCACAAGCCTCTATAACGACGTCGCCCATAACGACGCTAATTCAGTTATCCTGAAGAGTCCCAATGGAAGGATGAAATCGATTGAACTGTCAACTTGTTTACTTATCTTACTATTTATTTTATGAATATATATATATAAATATTATATATATTTCATGTTGACTGTACGATATTAGTGTACATTGGAAAAGACAATGCCACTTCTTCGGATATTGATTCATTCCAAGGTAGTACTGTTTACGTTTGAAAGTTCGGGTAATGTTTGATTTAACGCTGGATTGACAAATATTGCATTTAATTTTGTTATTGACGAGTAATTGATTCAATATAGATTTATTTTCTGCTATTCATTTAGTAAAGATTGATATGTTTTGTATTTTAAAAATTTTGTACTGTAATTCCAATTCAAACAATGTTAAAAAATAGCGGATTTGCCAAACGGACAATCGACAAAACAATTTGAAAGCCGTTTCATAACATCTAGCTTTATATACAAAAACATTTAAGTAATTTTCTATTTCGCATTATATCATGATTAAGGAAAGAATCTTTGCCAGTGATATAGTTTTATAGAAAACACAAAATGACGTTAATAATGTATAAGTATAGAAAAAATATTCAATGTACAAAAACAGTTACAAAACTAGAATATACACATCTACAAACCCTTAATATGTTTGTTTTAAATGACAAATGGGGTCTTCATGTTGCGCAGTTAAGTCTTATTTTTTTATCGAAATTTGACAAAGTTCTGCCTTTACGCTGGCTTCTGGAAAAGCTGGTCTTCCATAGATATCTGACATCAACGAGTCACCAACATTGAAGAATCTTGTATCATTCTCCATCCAGTTTAGATGATGATTTGCATATACATTCTCTTTACTACGATAATAATAAACAGCAGGAACATTAGTGTTGCTATAAATACTATGAGAACAATTTCCGGTTATGTCACTTTTCCAATAGTAATTGACATCACAAAGAAGCAAGCTTGGAATATTTCGTTCTTTAAACTCAAATCGGAAGGCAAACGTTGAAAAGTTAGTTAAAAAGTTATTGCAAGGGGATATTATCTGGATTTTATCAAGTTTTTCAAAACATTCCGACAATTTAGGAAATGGATCTCTACATGTTGATTTTTCGATAATAAACTTAAAGTAGGTTTCTGTATCAATTAAAAGCCTAAAGTCTGCAACATCTGCGTTTTCAAGGTCATTTATTGCAACTAAATTGACCATATTTTCGGACGAAGAATTTTGAAAATCAAATGCTTGATAGTGCAAATATATTCCTACGTTGTTGAGGTATCGTTTGTTATCGTATTCCTCGTTAAAAATATTGTCTACCTTTTAAGCCGGAATTACTGTTACCGTAAATATCAACATCCCTTTCTGTAGTTGCTAGAATAAGCATTGCAAGATTCAATGTGAAAAAAAAACCAGCTAGTCCCACCACACGCATCCGACCAAGAGCTGTAATTAATGTTTTGTTCTCATTTGAACTGTTTCCATCATTTTCCTTAGTTCCTCCTTGTGAACTGCTTGCACCATTTTTTATTTTTTGGATTTTCTGCGCAAGGAATAATAAGAACAAGTTATTCTTGCTAAAATTTCTTAAATAGGTAAAATGGCTTTTGCTATTTGAACATAGCTGATACCTTCCTCTCTACAGGTTACCAAAGTGAATGTATGCACGGCCTGTGGAAAATCCTCCAAAATAATGGTAAGCAAGGAGATTAAATCGCTGTCGTAAACAAATTTTTGTACACTAACTATCCTCTTCTGTAAGCCATCCTTCATTTAAAAATTCTATAAGAAGAATAGCTACTTGAGCCAAAAAAGTTAATGTCCCAATCACTGAAAATGCTAGCACGGCACGAATAAGGCTATTGTCAGGGGGACCATAGACCAAACTGATTTCAATTGATTTAACACCCAAATATAAATCCAATCTGTAACCATATCGATAGCTTCACAAAAATACAAGAAGACCGATATATTATAAAGCTTTATCTCTTTCTTCTTCTCTTATTGTTTTCGTCTTTTTAAGGTCTCCCTGATTCATTTCCTCTAAAAAAGAATGATAATCTATTAAACAAATACTTGTTGTGGATAAATGTACGATTCAAATCTATTTTCGATCAGTTTCACATCTGTGTCCTTTCCTCAGATCTGTATTACATGACGTCATAACACCTAAATCCGCGGCCGTTTATCTAGCCTAAAATCTGCGTCCTTTTTGCAGATCTGTGTCCCGTGACGTCATGACAATCTGTGTTTAGTCAAATCTGTGTCCTTTTTTTTAAGGAAGACTTTCAGTAATGTGACGTAAATTCGGACGGGCACATTTAGATTGAAATGGGATTGAAACGACCGACCCTTTAATTATCTGTTACCATTGTGTAACAGAACAACATAATAACCATTGTAAAAATCAGTTGGAAAGGGCTTGTTTGACTCCTCAGATCGGTATTCCGTCTATTTAACCATTGATTGGCCTTTCAAGGCTTTTTACTTTTTTGACGGCACCCCCTACCCCTTGCCAAAAGGGATAATGATCAATGTGTTTATATTGAAGGAAAAACAGTTTTAATGCTCTGTTTTAACATTAAACTATAATTTCTTTGATTGAAAAATAACTGAAAATTTTTTAACTTTTGTAATATGCGAGAAACTCTTAGCCCTTCTTTCTCGGTCTCCTCTCACTGCAATAGGACATACGTCTAAAGAAAGGACACATATTTGAGACTGGACATAGATTTGAGGCTTACATATATATTAAGAGAACAAAATCAAAGTATGTCACATTGATTTGTCAAGGAGAGTATTAATGATAACAATTCTGAATGTACTAATACAATATTCGTATGAAAATAACATAAACGATACCAATCTGGTTAGTTTTTAAAGTTACCAAATGATATTATTTTGAAATTCAAAGTGCAATATCTATTATATATAGTTATACATTTCCAAATTCACAAATAGCACAGTTTTAGTAAAAACACTTGAATCACTAATTTCAATGTTTTTCTCAGCCATAAATTGCAAGACAGATCTTGGTCCATATATTTAGGTTTTCACATTTGATAAAGGTTTGTCCAAGTATCAAAAACCTCCTGCCAACATTTGTTGTTTGACGTTTTCATTGGTCCAATATGGCTTTAATAAAAAATCATTTGCTCTTCAAAAGAAACTAATCTCATTCATTTTGAATTTGAGTTATACAACCTTATTACCCATAAAAGTTTCAGTCCCAGAATAAAAAAATTAACATTTAACATTCTAAAATAACCCATATCATAATCTTTCTATAACCGATCTCGCCTGACCTGATCTATTACACTGTTTATTACACCAGATAAATGCATACATTGTGTTTGTTTAATTACACAACATATTCCCGTCTGCAAGTGGTAAAGAGAGAAACAAATGATGTAAGTCTAACCGATTTTTAGTTTGCTCCTATGTTGTGCTGTTACACCACAAATAATAAAGGGATGAATTGTAAAACAAACATCGTTAACCCCGACCTCAAATTTGTTTAAGTGCACGACCTAACCCAAAGGCCTGTTTTCCGGTTGTAGCATAATTAACCGTGTACAGGACTTCAAAAAAATAAATCTGTATGGAAAGAAATTTTCTTCAACTATTGGTTGATCAATAATTAACAATTTACAAATAGATACGAAATATTCTGCATTTTGGGAAAACTAGACATTGTTAAATGCGGCATTCATTTGAAGTGTGATAAGAACAACAAAATGCCACGCATATTGAAATGAAATCAAGCTATCTCCATTATAATCAATACATCGATTTCCCAAATGGCATATTTTTATTGCATGTTAATTAAGGAGAACCCCCTTTCATCCATAGCTCTAAATCAATGTTTGGATTTAGCTATACATAGAAATGAAACGTTCCCAATTGGTAAGATGATATCATCTCTTTGTCGTAAAGTTTTGTTCTGAACAGAACGACATTGTTAATTTTTAGATGAAGGTCAAGATATGAGGCAGATTTAACTGTATCTCTAGTATCCTTTATTTCAAGGTCACTTGGATAGACGAGTTCAATATATTCACCGAATTTTGAATTATTTGCGAGAAGACATCATTTATACAGTGAAACGAAAAGTTAAAGGA
The DNA here is from genome assembly GCA_017311375.1 of Mytilus coruscus. Classification (NCBI taxonomy): domain Eukaryota; kingdom Metazoa; phylum Mollusca; class Bivalvia; order Mytilida; family Mytilidae; genus Mytilus; species Mytilus coruscus. The sequence continues at coordinate 4,756,882 of CM029597.1, read as the reverse complement.
TTATGTTAATATGCCTTTGTCATATGTTATAAAGCATACCGTAAATTCAGAAAATTTATGTACGCATTTATTATTGCGATTGTTAGAATGGACAAATATGAGAGATTCATTATCGCGTTTTTAGCTAAGACTACAAAAGAATTATGCTTTTGAAATATACATTTTTATTTTTATCGAAACCTATTCCGTCGTAATAATAAAAACATAAAAAAATTCTGAATTTACAAAAGAAGAGAGGCCAAAGGGATAATCAAACTCAGAAGACGAAAGCAAACTGTCAAGTCATGACAAAAAATGAAAAACGAACACAAGACAATCAACAGTATTCAAAACACAACATACAAAACTAAAGACCTAGCAACACGAACTGGTGATGATCTCATTACCTGGAGTTTGGCACAATCACTAAATCACTACTGTTAATGTCTATATCATAGATACTTACATACAGCACAAACAACATTTTCGAAAAGACCAAAAAAAAGTGAAAAAGTATATTTTAACAAAACGCATTTGACTAGCAAGTCGAACAACTGATGTTCTTAAACCCTGCTGACTGCCATTGGCGATTGCCAAATAAACGGATCACCACATGTAACAAAATGGATCTTATAATAATTTATTACCAAACAGAAAACAATAAACTTGCGGAAAAGATGGTATACCGCAAACACGAGGTGCAAAAATTAGTACACCATATCCGGATTTCGACAATTAATGTCTCTTCAGTGATGTTAGGAACCGAAACGGTATTTGGAAGGCCATATAATTTATTTCAACTTAGGATAGGCTCTTGAATTTTGAAAGAGTCGAAATAGGATGAACGGATCATATAAACCCGAAGGCAAATATAATACAAGCCCAAACGAAAAAAACATAAACAAGTCTAAATTGAAAACAACGTTCAAACCTATGATTGCGTTGGATAAAAACCGCAATTTTTATACGTGTGCATGCTAAACAAATTTCTTGGTAGAGGGGTCTAAATACAGCACACACGACATTTTCCAAAAGACCAAAAAAGTGAAAAAGTATATTTTAACAAAACGCATTTGACTAGCAGGTCGAACAACTGATGTTCTTAAACCCTGCTGACTGCCATTGGCGATTGCCAAATAAACGGATCACAAGATGTTACAAAAAAAAGAGAGAGAGAGAGAGAGAGAGAGAGAGAGAGAGAGAGAGAGAGAGAGAGAGAGAGAGAGAGAAAACTGACCTTACAAGAGAGGTGACCTTTAAATGGAGGTTGAGAATGCATAGGAATTACTACAGCGGGACAAAAATAGAATGACCTGATAAGACAGGTTTGTGAACCTAGGTGTTACCGTTCTACTGTTTCTAATGTAACCTATATGTCATTGTTACTGTCATATATTGTACACCTAGAGCTTGCCACCTCTATTCACCAAATTATTACTAATACTGTATTTTTCATATGTATTTAGATATAACCATATAAGTTTGACACCTCACAACTTCTTATTAAGCTATTTCTGTATCCATTTTAGACGCCTACCCACAATGTGACCCCTTTGGTCATTTCAGTTCTAATGATGCATCCTAAAATGTTTTTTTCTTGGGCTCCCAAGACCTCATTAATACTAATTACGATATTTTTATACATGTTTTAGACACCTACCCCCACTTTGTCTACTAATGATGCATCCTAATATGTTATTCTCCAAGATACATACCTGCGTATATCTTTATATGCGTTGAATATTTACCTCCAGTTAGATGTCAGTACTACTCGTAAAGCCAAATATGGCCATGTTGTAATACAGTCTGGCAGTAGTAGTCGACAAATGACTAGAATTTATGACCAGGAAGATATTTGAATCAACACCTTTCTCTCAACAAACCGAGCTTCATTACAGTAAGGATGCAGTTCTTATAACAAATACAAACCAAGCATCACAGTGATAAAACAATTAAATATATATAAGAAGACGTGGTATGATTACCAATGAGACAAACTTCACTCAGAGATCAGATAGATCTTTACAATAAGCAGCTATAGGTTATCATAAGGCTTTCTATAATGATGAAAACCAACACCGCATAGCAAGCTATAAAAGACCCAGACATGACAAATATAAAACAATATTAATTCAAACGAGAAAACTAACGGTCTGAAAACAATATATGGAAAATCAATTATGATAGACAACAACAAACAACAACCACTGTATTAAAGACTGAATTGGTACTGGCACTTACAAAATGTGACAGCGTAAAACATGTTCAGTTGTAAACTTCTATGTTATTTGGTCTCTGGTAGAGAGTTGTCTCATTGGCAAGCATACCACATCTTCTTTTTTTATATTAGGGGCAGCAATCCATCATCCTAACCTAGAATATCGTTGCAACCGCACACTAAACAAAGACAAAATGTAAAAAAAAACGATAAATAAATAAAAAAAAAACAAATATGATATTTAGCAACACAATAGCACCACTGAATTACAGGTTCCTGACTTGGGACAGGCACATACAGAATGTGGCGGGGTTTAGCATATTAACGGGCTCAAAACCTGCCACTTATTTAGGACAGTGGTGAAACAGGAAACCATAAGAACACACAACATAGATTACTTGAAAAGGGCGTACCCGTCAGATCGTTACAAAGCACAAAAACAACTAACACAATCACTAAAGACAAAAGTACTGATCTGGGAGTACTCGCAATGAATGAATAGATATAAGATGTGGTATGAGTGCCAATGAGACATCACTCCATCCAAATCACAATTTGTAAAAGTAAACCATTATAGGTCAAAGTACGGTCTTCAACACGGAGCCTTAGCTCACACCAAACAGCAAGCTATAAAGGGCCCCAAAAATGACTAGTGAAAAACCATTCAAACAGGAAAACGAAAGCTACATTTTTACCGCACTACTGATTTCATCCTCAGTGAAAGAGGGTCTTCAGTAACCATATGTGGATTCTAAAAACTCTAAAGAACGTCTGAATAATTTTTAATCTCGATCTTTCTCTGAAATTTATGCTATCAAAATGTTTCATTTTTCAACCCTGTATACCACCATTCCCCATGTGAAATTGAAAAATCGTCTAAAAGAAATAATCCACAATGCTTTTCAATATAAAAATGGTAGCATACGCTATACATTTATTACTTTGGGATACCATACGGCATATGTTGTTAATGGTGAACAAAAAGGTAAAACATGCTACAAAGAGGAACAAGTGATCAGTATGCTGGAGTTTCTTATTGACAACATATTTGTTGAATTTGGCGGCATTCCTATGGGAACGAGCTGTGTAGATCTCTCCTTGCCAACTTCTTTATTTTCATATGAGTCGGAGTTCCTTCAGACACTTGTCAAAATCAAGAAGATCAAAGAAGCCAGATCATTTAATTTCACATTCAGATATATTGATGATGTTCTTTTCATTAACAATCCAAACTTTTCTGATTGAGTTCCATTAATATATCCTCCAGATCTAGAAATAACAGAAACAACAGACACGGCTTCCTCCGCCTCATTTTTCTGGTGCAGAAAAATTGGCACCGTTTATGTTATTTTAGACTTATACCTTGAATTTGACATAAGCGATCATTTCAGTACCAGAATCTATAACAAACGAGACGATTTAAATTTTGAAATAATCAATTTTCCCCCACCTTAGTAGCAATAAACCAACTTCACCTGCGTATGGGATTTACATTTCCCAACTGATTCGGTATTCAAGAGCCTCCATTATTCACCAAATTATTACAGATACTATTTTAATCTGAATTTTTCATAGATATCTAAATATAACCAATGATTAAGCTATTTCTGTATCTGTTTTAGACGCCTACCCACAGGTTGACACCGTTGATCAAATCAGTACTAATGATGCATCCTAGTATGTTCTTGTCCAAGATACATATCTGCTTATACCTTGCATTACTACCACAACAGTACTGTTACCATTGTATCTATCTATATGCTATATATATACCTTCAGTACTACTCGAAAAGACAAATATGGTTATGTTGCAAACTTCTCTAGTCTGTAACTAGTAGTCACCAAATCACCAAATTTTATGGCAAGGCAGACTTTTGAAGCAACGCCTTTCTCTCAACAAACTGAGCTTTATTTCAGTGAGGATGCAGCCCTTATAAGAAATGCAAACCTTGCAACTCAGAGACCAGATAACTTTAAAATAAGCAGCTATAGGTTATCATAAGGCTTTCCATAATGATGAAAACCCACACCGCATAATTTTGTTGTTACAAAATTTTGAAAATTATTTTAAATTAAGGAATATTTATCTCCCTCAAGCAAAGATCTCATTCCTTGCCCGGCTTTAACTATAATTTTGTCATTTTTGGTTTATAGCTCTTCGTCGTTTCAATAAGCTTTGGATTTTCAAATATTTTGGCCTGGAGCAATCACTGAAGAGACATTGATTGTCGAAATGCGCATCTGGTGCAGAAAATTTGGTGCCGTTGATGTTATTACTACCACTGGGTCGATACCTCTGCTGGTGGACTGATAGTCCCCGAGGGTATCACCGGCCCAGTAGCCAGTACTTCGGTACTGGCATGAAAATACGGATTTTGTTTTATTAAAATTTGCTGTTACACAATTTTGGAAATTATTTTAAATTAAGGAATATATCACCCTCATGCAAAGATCTGATTCCTTGCCTATCTGTGGCTATACTTTTGTCCTTTTTGGTTTATATCTCTTCATCTTTTTAATTAGCTTTGGATTCTCAAATATTTTGGCCTCGAGCATCAGTGAAGAGACATTGATTGTCGAAATGCGCATCTGGTGCAGAAAAATTGGTACCGTTTATGTTATTACTACCACTTTATTTGAACTTTGGTGGATAGTTGTCTCATTGGCAATCATATCTCATCTCCTTATTTTCATATTATCTTGACATTTCAACGTGTCTTATTGTACATTTCAATATATATATATATATACATCGCTTCGGTAGTCTCATGTAAGCGTGCTCGCCTAAGGTGTGTTTACTGTTTTGTAGTCAGCATTCTGTTTGCAGATAGGGTGGTAATTCCCGATGCATCGCTGAATATATATACTAGGTGATATATACCACATTACTTTTAGAAAGTAATAGAATGAACTCCACTCAAAGAAGAGATTATATGGAATTTATCTGTGATTAAAAAAATACAAATTATTAAATATATCATACAATATAATTGTCATTTGTTATCAGGTGTTAACCAATCAATAACATATCAAATGATTTGAAAATAATATTGAATATAGTATAGATAATATTGAAAAATATCCTGCCAAATTAAGAATTGTCCCTTCCTGAGTAAAGATACAATAAAACAAATACCAAAAGACTGCAAAGAATGCAATAAAAAGCTAGAGATCACGATATATTTCAACAAAAATTATCAAGTTATCAAAAAGAAAAAATAATGTTGTGCCGTGCCCGTACAAAAGGAATGGATAGGAGTATCCTTACATTTCACCGTCAACGGAATCACACAAGTAATGGTACTATAAAATTACAAGATACCAAAACTATTCGATGAACTTCATTCGTATTTCGAAAATGAATTTCTGATCAGTGGCAATAGAAACAACATGTTGGGAAGCCAAAATCGTTAAACATTGTTAAGTCATACATTCATGTAAAAAAAGGTCGTCAAAATCAATCAAGTTTGACGTTGCATCAACAGAATAATATTAGATTTGAATACTATACATATCGTTTTGTTAACTTACTATCAAAAGCATCATAGCACGACAATTCAACTAAGCTTAATGTAGAACTATTTTATATTCAAAAGGAACTACATTTGCAAACGTCAAGTATTATTATTCAAACTTCAAAACTATAATTTTTTGTCAGGAATAGTGGTAAACAATCAACATAACAAATAATTCGAAAAATGTGCTCAATTAAACTCTATATCCAAAATAATATGATGTATACCGTATTTCTTGAGTTCCAATAAATTAAAGAAGAACTATTTGTCAGTATTAAATTGTTTGTGATAACATAAAGTAGTGACATTCAACATTTTAACTTAATAATATGAATATGAATATTTAGAAAAAAATTTAACTCGAGTAAGCAAGTAGAGTTCAAAACTTATATGATACATATATACAAACACTGAACATATGAGTAAGATTGGACAAATCATGCACAGTTCAGTCTTATGCCATTATCTAAATGTGGCGAAGTTCTGCCATTGCTCTGACAGCTGGAAAAGCTGGTCTTCCACAGATATCTTACGTCAATTAGATCATCATTATTGAAGAATCTTATACCATATTTAGACCAGTTTAGATGATGAGTTGTATTTACATCTGGTTTACTACGGTAGTAATGTACAGATGGAATAATAACTTCGTTGCCAATATTTTGAGAACAATTTCCAGTTATGTCGGTTTTCCAATTGTAATTTACATCCCCAAGAAGTAAACGTGGAATATCTCTTTCTTTGAACTCAAATCGTAAGGCAAATGTATAATACTTAGTGAAAAAGTTATTGCACGGGGAGATTATCTTTATTTCATTTTTGAGAAGTTGAAAACATTCCGACAATTTAGGAAATGGATCTTTACATGTTGATTTTTCGATGGTAAAATTAGATTGGGTTTCTGCATCAATTAAAAGCCTAAACTCAGCAACATTTGCATTTTCAAGATCATATATTTCAATTAAATTGATCCAACTTTTGGAGGAAAATGTTTTGTAATCGAACGCTGGATGGTGCAGATATATTCCTACGTTTTTGAGGTATCGTTCATCATTGTATTTCTCGTCAAAAATATATTTGAAATGTCTCCCTTTTAATGTTGACTTACTGTTACCGTAAACATCAACATCTGTTTCTGTTGTTGAAAGGATAAGCATAGCAATATTTAGAATAAATACAACCAGTAGCACAAGCACACGCGTCCATCCAATAAGATTTTTCCATTCGATTTCTTTACACTTTCCCAGTAAATGCAATAGGTCACATGAGCTTTTTCTTTGCGAAGTTTAACACAAGAACACATTATTCTTGCTAAAATTTCTATCATTGGTAAAATGGCTTTTGCTATTTGAACATAACTGATGCCTTCCTCTCTGCAGGTTACCAGGGTGAGTGTAATCACGGCCTGTGGAAAATCCTCCAAAATAATGGTAAGCAAAGAGACTACATCGTTCTCGTACACAAAGTTTTGTACACTGTCCTCTTCTGTAAGCCATCCTTCGTTAAAAAATTCTATAAGAAGAATTACTACTTGAGCCACAAAAGTTAATGTTCCAATCACTGAAAAAGCTAACAAAGCACGAATGAGGCCATCATCAGGCGGTCCATAAACTAAACCTGGTTCAATTGATTTAACATCAGAGTATAAAACCCAATCTGTAACCATGTCGATAGCCTCCCAAAGAACTAGAAGACCGATATATTCTAAAGTTTTTAGTTGATCATTTTCTTTCGGCATTTCCACCTGAAAATTAAAGTTAATCACATTGATCAGTGAAAACGTCGTCATGACAATCTTTAACCTTAGTGTAAAGAAGATAACTAATTTCAATAATGGACCACTGAAAATTATTTTACATATTTATTTTAATATATACGAACTATCCATGATCTTCCCAAAGCCACCCGTACTGGGGTACCGTAGGCCCAAAAGGTTAAAGACTTACTGGGGACGAAAGATTTATCCTTTATACCGGGCCCTTCGTCAGCGGTCTCCTGCAAGGGTCGTTGGAACACACGATGTCACGGTGACTTGCAAGCAAATAATGCATAGCGAAACTTTCATCAGTCACCCCACTGCTGCAGAATATACCATAAAACGCAATGTTACCTGCAGGAGTACAAACACTGTGTATCTACTACAATGTAAATGTGGTAAACAGTATGTTGGCGAGTCAGAACAACAATTTCACTGACGTATGATGGCCATCGTATAGCCATAACTGTAACATAGAACTTCCTCTAAATCGACATTTGAGATCTCCTAATCACTCTTAGGCAGATGTCAATTGACTGATTATCACCTTCATTGCCCACGACGCAGTTTGATCTAGGAATGAGAGAATAACTCAGGAAAGATTTTGGATAAGAAGCTAGGTTCAAAACGTTGGCACTAAATGGGATCAATGAAAAGGGTTAACTCAAATCGTACAATGCTGACCACATCAGCTGGATTTGCTGTTTCATTTTGAAGTTTACATACGCAGTCCCGTCTATTGTAATTACTTATTTGGCATGAATTTCAAAAACTTAGAATTATTCAATTTTTTCTGTGTTGTTCGGTTTTTGATTAGGACAACTTTCGAGGTTTCTGAAAATCAGTACACAATAAAGATTTGGACGCCAATTATCACCAGCCTGATCATACTGATGAAGGATACTAGTAGTTATTATCCGAAATATTTAGTGATTTTTGCATATCACTTTTTCGTGTTTTTTTTAATTTGGTGTCGTTGTACACTTTTTGTACGTATATTTTTTTATCGTGCATAACGAACTGACACCTTCGTAAGGATAAACAATACCTGTTTTTATTTTTCAAAAGTGCACAAATTACAATTATACAATAGAAATACAGGGATTTGGAAACAACTTATATAAATCCGTTGTAAGGATTATCTTTGACTCAGCTTGGTATTCCAGCGGTTTTTATTATATCATGTATCAGAGGGAGAGAACTATGAAAAATATTAGAAGCCGTCTTGAGCAGTTAAAAGATATTTGATGAGCGCCCTTGAGAAAGCCTTTGAGCTTCGTCAAAAAAATACAAAAGAACCTATTGACGACATGATTTAGACGGTAAAAGACCTGAATCCCATGCTCTGATCTCGCAAATATGAAAACAATTTACAGACCATAGTCGGGAAACAGATGTATTGAAACATTGTTTAGCAACAATACATTGCCAGCAATTCAGTTCACAAGATGATCAACGAAACTACGTTCCGGGAGGATGAGGATAACGAGCTCGTCGAAACTTGGGGTTATACCAATGAAATATCAGCCAGGAAAATATCTCGAAAACTCCTCAAAGAAAAAGATAAGTATACCAGGAGCAGCCAAAATCTTAATGAAATAACCATAATCCCAGCTTAATGCAGCAGCAGTAGTAGCAATATCAAACTCTCGAACATCAGCAGAACGATTTGATCGGTCAGTTCATTGTACAGTTTCAATCCAACGATTATCATTTTGGGACGAAATTTTACCATTGAAACCTCATCCATTCATCATCACAATGCATACATGTCTCAGTCTTCACAGCTGAACGAACGTGTTTGATTATCCGAAAACTACAACATGTATCGCTGATCGTAATGTTCAACGATATACTACTAGTATTCATTGTTTGCTGTAAACTAATTCAACGCCGTACAGTTACCAAAAATGGTCCGTGTACGCATACACTCCAAAACATATTGTGGATGGGAAAGTGTTTTGCCGTCCAACGTCCGAGACCCTTTATTCGTGGTGTTCGAAAATGGGCCGTTTACAACCGTCTCACAACAGTGGTCCTTAACATGCTTCCTGCATACATCTACTACTATGTCCACGATTCGTCTACCAGTAAAACATCGACATGGTTATATAATTAGTGGGTTGCCAAGCTGATCGACCTGGCCCTTAAAATAGCCTTTGCGAATATCAGTAACCAACATCAAAAAAAAAAAAACAAAAACAAAAACAGTAAATCTATAATGACCGCCTCCTGCTTGACAAACCCCACACGTGGTAGATGCGTTCGACTCAAATCTTAATTGACTGGGATTGCCAGTTTTCCTGCCGAAGGTCGATGGTTCTCACAGGGCATACCGTCTTCTCCCTACAATACAAATTGGCCACCACAATATAGCAATAGTGCCGAAAATGGCGTTAAACACCAACAATCAATCAATCAATCATTCAAGCAATCAATCAATCAATGTCATAATTTTCAAGTCAGGTAAAATGGTAAGAGGCAACAGTAGTTTATCGATGTCCAAACAAGAAGATACGAATCAAGGTAAACCTGAGGGAATCCCATTAATCCCAATGGTATTATACTACTGACAGAGAAAATGATGTGATCTTTGTGTAATCCAAATAGTTTACCTGTTTGAGAATATGTAAAAAAAATTAATTTGATTAAAAATTCTTTAAGACTTTTAGAAACTGCAGAATTAATAAACCTTCAAATTTTAAAAGGTCCTTTTAAAGTGTATAGATATAAGAAGATGTGGTATGAGTGTATGTATGTTTATTGCCTACCTCTATCAGCTTTGTATCTTTGAATCTATATACAATATATAATAGTACCTTCAGGTAACGCTTGTTATAAGAGTCAACCTTGTCCAACTGTCGTAGCCTGAAGCACCAACCTCACAATCAAATGTAAACAATGGACTTTATAGACTACTGTCTGACTAATGGCCTGGTTAAAACATCAGAGTGACTTCTAAATATTTGTAAGAGTTATCTCCAATGCTCCAGGTATATCCCCTTAAATTGTCAATGGAAGAAAACACTTTACAATAATTTATTTTATAAAATCTGATAGAGAGTCGTCGGTCGATAATCAGATGTGCCTTATACAAGTTCGAAACTTTGCTTCAAATTGATGTGTTACTGCTGTTTCCGTGTTATCATCAAAGAAAGATGAGTTCCAAAATTCTAAAATTAAATTAACATATGATGTAGAATCACATACATATAAAGTGTTTTTAATATTCACCTACATGTAGTGCAATTCACCAGGGCTTAATTTTCTGTTTCGTGATAACAACTGCTAATGAAGAGTTCAATATTTGATTAGAACAATTGAATAGAATATTTATAATTGTATCTATTACAGTCAAATATGAATGATTTCATTTGCAGTTTTACTCTCCAGTTTTTCTTGTGTATAACCTCAATTAATTAGATTTACACTTTCGGCGTATGCCACAGAGATTGCATCACAATAACAGTGGTGAACATAAACGTAAAGTGATGCAACACTACAAAGATGGAAGAATCAGTGCATATTTCATATCAGCATTTAGGTAAATAATAGTTCAATTATTTGTTAAAGAAAGCAGTTAATAAAGAATTATGCGATGATAGATTTCTCAAGGTAAAAAGTAGAACATGCACATTTATATTATTAATTAGAGACGTTAAATGGTTTATCTTGTAAAAAGACTACGAGGTCGAAGTAATATCTTTGTCCATGTTAAATACTATGAGTATTATTTTTCAAAACTGATTAAATAATATATAAAAGTCTTAAGATTTTGCGCAACGGTACTTATATACGATGGAATCGTGTTGACAAATATTTTGGCAGAACAAATAGCCTTCTTCAGTGTCAAATGTCTTTATTAATGTAATACAATACAATACTAGTTGTTCATGTTTAAAAACAGCAATACAGGTGCATTTTGAACTATTGATTTAAACGTAATCCTGCACTTCATAAAACAAAACAAAACTCAATAATATTTAGACGTGGCAGCGTATCTATACATTCAAAAATGCCAAAATGTAGTAGTTTGTGTAAATATATAAAATAATAGAATTAAACTGCTAGTACTTCCTTCTGATTCCGTTTGGATAAAGTCGACTTTGTTCCTTTATCCAGAAGCTTTCCCGAACATCTCGCCGGACACCACTGCAGTGAATGTTTAATTCAATCACTAAGACTTTCATGCGGTTAAAGTCATAGCTACATTGTGTATATCCAATATCTACTCTTTTTACAAATTCCAAAATTCATTTCCATTAAGTTACAGTAAAAAAGTATTTGCACTGTCCTTAAATTCAAACCCCCATTTTCCCTCAGATAAATTTTGAATGGTCCCTTATTTTTGTTACTCTGATTTAATTATTTTTTTATGCATTCACCATTTTTTTAAAGGATGCGCCCTCAGTTTTTTTAAGACGAAATTAGAATAAAACATTGTAAATGCAACAAACCCTTGAACTAAATGTTTGTTCCAAAAAACTTATCGCCCCGCAAGTTATTTGCATGAGAAAAGTATGTTCCCCGTCAATATTTACACCGGCCAGATCCTCAGATAAATAAGATCCGCTGCAAAGAATAATATTAATAGTCTTCTATTTTTTTCTATCTGTATTACCATTATCGATTGCCGAATTTGACCCATTATCTAAAAAAAATGAAAGAAAGCCAATCATTGGCGCGAACTATACCGATTCTCCGTAATACCTGACATAACAACTGATTCCCTAAGCTTCAACAAAAGTCTTGTCTGACGTTTTTCCGGTCTGCGTCCTTTCAAATTTATCATTAATTTTGATTATTGTTATCCCGATCAAGAATGTCATGTTTTCTCATTCACAGGAAATTAATGCTTACCTTTTTATCTTAGTATATCGAACAGTCTGATGTCTAAAAGAACTCCAAAGTTCGATTATGTTTAAGGGAATAGTGTGACTGGTAAGGATCATTTAAATTGGCACATTTAAATCGCATACAGGAATCCCTTGAACTTCTTTCGTGTGTCAGTGAGCAAATAAAAAACGTACATTCTAGATCACAACTGAAATAAACGACAATCGTATAAGCCTATATTGTTAATTAATATTTATTAGAATGCTATTTTAACATTGCTATTCATGAACCCATTTGTTCTATATGTATTCTTCTATTATTCATCAAGACTATTTTAGAGTGTTAAAAAAAACATGGAAAGTCAGCCGGGTTTAAGATTTTCATTCAGTAATTAACTTATGAATACATTAGAAAGTTATATTTTCTTTCTGAATACAGAAATTCATAAATAAATTCATATTTTCGTTTTAAATACCGAGTAATAAATATTTTGGGAGAGTAAATTATATTCTATGATAAAATACCACTAAAGCTTATGTTTTACTTTAAGTGGTGACAGTCAGACACAATTAATATCATAATATTCTGTAAATAGGTAGATATAATAGGTTATTATACTTCATGTCAAAATGCCAGATTTTGATTGGTTAATACGAGGGAGACAATTTACTCTATCCCATGGCAAATACTCTATTACCCTACACAGAGACGTTTGCTCAAGTGTGCGCTTTAATAAATACGGATGATTGTTATGTACAAGACGACATAAATAAATCAAATTTAAATGTTAATAACTGTCCTTTCCTAGATTTAGATATTTCGGTTTTAAACGGGAAACTCCACACTAAAATTTACGACAAAAGGGACGATTTTTCGTTCCCTATTGTTAATTTTCCATTTTTAGATGGTGATGTTCCTTTGGCACCATCTAACGGTGTTTATATTTCACAGCTCGTTCGCTATTCCCGTGTCTGTTGTGACGTTTTGATTTTAACGAACGTAATCTATGTATTACTGGTAAATTATTAAACCAGGGATATCGTTACCATAAATTACTTAAAACCTTTACTAAATTTTTCCATAGATATAAAGATTTGGTTTTGAAGTTTGGTTGTACCTGTAAAAACTTATTTCAAACGGGATAGCACATCCTCATTTTACGGAAATGTTGTTAACCGTGCCCGGAAATTTAGAAATGATCCTTGTAAACTTATCGCTCCTTTAAATAAACTTATTCTAAAAGGTTACCAATTCAACACTGTAATAAGATTATTGAATATTGTTTTAATTGGTATAAATATTGATTTTGTTATCAGTAAATTAAAAGCAAATTAAATATTACTAGTATGTTTTATACATATACACATTCGTGGATCTACAATCTGTCGATACCTGTATCTTGGCATTGCACAAGGTCATGTTTTTCTCTGACTGTTTATGACGTCTTTACACTAAATCCATTGGATGTTGGATGTGTACGGATTGATAATTTAGTCTTGGATGCATGATTTTTTTATTAGTTGTTAGTGGCTTTGAACTAGCTGTCAGATAACTGCGAGTACTCTCAGATCTGTTCCTAGTGTCTTTTTGTTGTTTGGATGTACAAGTACCCTGCCACGTCCACTTGTATTTTGTCCATCTGATGAGTTAAGCCTTTTTCAACTGATTTTTATAGTTCGTTCTAATGTTGTACTGTTATATCACTGTCCCAGGTTAGGGGAGGTTGGGATCCCGCTAACATGTTTAACCCCGCCACATTATGTATGTATGTGCCTGTCCGAATCAGGAGCCTGTAGTTCAGTGGTTGTCGTTTGTTTATGTGTTACATATTTGTTTTCGTTCATTTTTGTACATAAATAAGGCCGTTAGTTTTCTCGTTTGAATTGTTTTACATTGTCATTTCGGGGCCTTTTATAGCTGACTATGCGGTATGGGCTTTGCTCATTGTTGAAGGCCGTACGGTGACCTATAGTTGTTAATTTCTGTGTCATTTTGGTCTCTTGTGGACAGTTGTCTCATTGGCAATCATACCACATCTTCTTTTTTATATTTAGTTTATTACTTTGAATTTGAAATTTAATAGACAGTAATAACAGAACATTCAGTATAATAAATTAAATAACACATATCTGAGAGAGTGATAGAGCAGATTGTTACCCCTCGAAAAGACATTGTCAACCTTGGCTTCGCCTCAGTTGACAATGTTTTCTCGGGGTAACAATCTGCTCTATCACCCTCTCAGCTATGTGTTATTTATATACAATCAAACAGTCCATTCAATGTCGCCTATAAATAAAAGACATCCTAAATTGTTATATAGTATGAGATTTTCATAAAAACCCAAAAGATATGTGATGATTATGAAAAGTCGTCTTTAGAGATTTCAAAACTTTATGCTAATTTTAAAATGCATATTTAAAAAAAGTATGCACATTCTTTTAAAATTTCAATTTGAGAAGTTGCACTGATTTTTAAATTTTGGGTTAGCATTTTTCAATTTGTTGATTTTGATATGGATGGATATAGAGGAATCTGCAAAGGAGGACATACTATATTATATATATAGAATAATACATGGCAAAATCCGTATCGCATGCTGAATCACCACGAGGAACCAATATCAGTCACGAGGGCTGATATTGGTCAAGTGGGGATACAGCATGCGATACGGATTTTGCCATGTATTGATCTGTTTATCATATATTTTAATAGAACCGTATTCATGATATATAACAGATCCATGATTTATCCTTTTTTTAAAACCGTCTGAAAAATATAAAAGAGACAACAAAATGATGATTTTCCTGTAGTTTTCCAGCTGACTTGGATTTTTTGCTTATCCCGTTTCATGATAGTCAGGACAAAATTCGGGATCGTTCAGACTGAACGATACATCCACATCGTGATGTCTCTAATAACCTTATTACATGCTCAATATAGAGCTATGAAACTGGCAAATATTATATTTTAAGACCATGTATCTTCATGTATTTAAATGCATTCACTAACGATACTGTCAGCTGTTCCCTCCTGTAGAATGCAACCCATCTTCCCAATATTTGTTGTCAAGTTTAAGGACTTTCGACCCTCGGGACTGATACTGGTTCCTCGTGGTGATACAGCATGCGATACGGATTTTGCCATGTATTATTCTATATGTATGTGCTTTCTTTAAGCCACATGCATGTCATAAAACACACTATATGTTGCGTGATATGTCTCCAATTCAGAATTGTGAACCATCTTAAAATCCGGAGTATCACAGATAAAACCAAGTATACACTGTTCTGTCATATCACTTATTAAACACGTAATCCGTGTTGATTATAATCAAGGGCATGATCGGTAATATTCGGCACCAAACCCGAAAGTTAATTAGCAGCCAAATTGTTCGATCAACAATCATAGAATGAAATATTTGTATAAAATATAAAAAGAAAAAAAAAAAAATAGCACGAAGGACTTAGCCTAGTTCATATGAATACATTGGTTAGAATATTTCCTTACCATCATGATCACCAGATACTCGTTTCATATGAACTTTAAACTTTGAAGATTTTTATTTGCTCTACACGATTGTGCATGCTATTCACGACCATACATATTTTAACCATGCGAGTCGGGACGTTCCGTACACATCTTCGTTTTCTGAATCCCTCTAAAAAATGCCCAGTTGACAAAAATGTCATAATACAGCACTGAAGAGCAATTTTACAAATGAAAAGGCTACATGTATAATATATACACAACTAAAAAAAAAAGGGTCATGAATAAACTAACCCTTAAAAGGGAATCTGGGATAATAATTTTATAAAATTTATAAACAAAAAGCTATTTTTACCAAAAGCCCTTTGTATAGTATCATGACCTTCAATTATGAATTCGATTTTCGGTGTAATTAAGGAGGTTCGCTACTCAGTTTCAAAATAACAAGCTTTTCATAACACTAGTATATATTGATAGGGGATTAATAAAGGAACCAAAAAGCAAAAAAAAAAAATATATAGGTTAATGTGCTTGTTTTCGAGATATTAGCCATTGAAATTTTGGCGGGAAAATGTTCTCTCTTGATTTTTCATAGCTTTATCATTGACAAGTTTAAGTTCTCAAAACTATTTAGGAATAACAGTACTGTAGTTGAAGAGTTGCCACCGTCAATTGTCGATTTGACGGTCGCAAATGCAGTTTACTGGCGACGCGTAGCGGAGACAGTAAAACGGAGATTTGCGACCGTCAAATCAAATTGACGGTGGCAACTCTTCAACTACAGTACTGTTATTCCGATTCTAATGCATTACAAAAGAAATAATACGATAAAGCTTGAAAAATGTATAAATTTGACATACAAAAAAATCCGCGAAACTTCATGAATGATTTTGGCGCAAAGACGTCATGGCTAAACGTGACGTCATACAAATGAAAACTTACAAACTGGAGGTTATTACGTTACCTCTACGATTCAAATTCGGATAAAATTACATTAAAACGGCGAATTCGAGGTAGGTGTTGTTTTATTTTGATAATATTATAGTAATTGAACATTTGTTTATTTAATCAATTCAAAATGGCGGGTCCCTCCTTAGTTACGCCTGGTCAACTGTGGATTTGACGGTAACTTTTAGCAAATGAAAACATTGTTACATAAAATTGCATTAGAATAAAAATAACAAAGATTTTATAAGACTTTACAGATGGCTTATAATTATACATGTAAAAGATTTATATAAAAAACATGGGGTCAATGGGCAAAATTGATAAGGCATTCAAATGGATAAAAGCAGAGGATTCTGAAAATCTGACAAAAATCCCAAAACATGACAAGCGAACTTCCTTAAAGAGAATATATAATGTTTTCAGTGGTATATGCACTTAAATGTTTTGTATTTTTGGCTTAAATATTTGGTTACGAATGTCCTTGGTGAAGGTTATTCCAGAAACATGTGTCGTGCACTAGAAAATCATAAATTATTTTGATATAACTCATATCTCAAGAGTTTTACACGAAAAAAGACCTTCAAATTTTATCGGGGTAACTAGTATTGATAAAACATGCTTCATTCAAAAATTGAAAGAATGAAGTGTTTACAGTGTACAACAAATATTGGAAGGTCATGTAAGTATACCAACAAAATGAATCATATAAGTCTTTGATGCGAGGACATGGATATTTGTGGGATAAGAATATCAGAATCGGATAAAACAAGAACGATCAGAAGTTATAGACAGGCACAATCTGTATTCTACTGTTCTGATTTACTAACAGTCTTTGATCAGACAGGTTATTTATTATCTACAACAATGCATTTTTCATTCCATGTGAATCTTTTAATGATTAAATCAAAGAGAAAAACATCACATCAGAAATCCGGTCTTAGAATCATCTAACATTTCAAGTGCAGGGAGAAAACAGATGAACCCAACGTCAGTAAGTTAAGTTTTCCTCAACAGGAAATGTACAACATAAGCGATTTTGATAAAAGGCTTACCGAGTATCGAATATCCTGTACGTGATATGGATATTTGAATAACACGAAGGCTCTGGCATCAACGAAACCCCACCTAATGTTACACAAAAATATAAAGACGTCTTAAATCTATTTGTAAAACGTATATGTTGGAAATAAATACACGCTAATTTAAAATTGGCAATGTGCCTTCAGAGTACATTTCGGTCATTGATTATTATAATGTTTACAGTTTTTACTAATTGAACTCATTTCTTGAATTGCTTGATTAGCCTTTTTATAATTGGTATACCATTATAATGCAGTCTAAATGCATTTTTATATTGATATTGAACGAGACAAATGAGCAGCTCGATTTAAAAAAAAAAACGTTTTAATGCAAAAGCAAATTTTTCGAATTATAGTAGGGGCACCAGGGCGCTCTTTGTAATCATACGCCCCGTTTTGATTTTTCCAACTGGACCAAATCGCTACTTTCCCCTGATGTTTGGATATACGTTTAAGTTATACATGAAAGTTTTAATTAAATCTTTGCTCATTTTTTACAGAATATTTAAGCAAAACCAATCAAACAATATCGAAACTGACTTTTGATTATGATTTTCCAATTTGAATTTTTATAAAAGGGCCAAGCTTTGTGGCAATTTATTTCAACAGTACAATCTATTAAATCTTAGTGTGAGTTTTCTATAATATTTGGCCAATTAAATGAAGGTTATCCAAGAAACAGGTGATCTGCGCACGAAAATCAATTGAATTAATCCAGAAAACCGTTCTATGTGCACATAAAACACATAGTTCATTCTGTGCGCACATAAAACATGTGTTGGGGGCACAGAAATTACATAATTTATTCCACGAAAACGTGTTGTGCGCACAATACCAGATTCCATAAACATGAACGTACATGTACGGAAATCACAGCATTTTACATCATTTGTTTAAGGATGTACACCTCTGAGGAGCCAAAAATTTCTAGAATTAAACTTTTTTTCTTAACCTGATTTTTGGGTTTATATGACTGTAAAAAAATAATTGGTGAAGAAAAAATCATATGGTGGTGAACTTCTTTTTTTGCTACAGCCATTTGAAAGTACCCAATTTTGATGATATTCCCATTTTTCATCAATGTTTACCCATTTTTGGGCTATTATCATGAAAAAAATCACAGTTTCACAATTAAACTTTTTTCTTTTTTCATACTTTCACTAAAGGTGAAGTGGACCAATCTGAATAAATTTAACTAAAAAACTATGGGTAGGTGTTAATATAAGAAAGTTTTATAAAATTTTGTTGCTTTTTCGTGTCAAATTTACCATGTTGTCAATTTTGTAAATTTGGGATTTTTCTCTTTTTTTAGAACAAAAAGCATATTATTTCAACTTCTTTGTTATAAATGATTGAAAAATACATATCTAAGAAATTTGAAAAGAAAAATATGATATGGGATGTACATGTATCTGGTAAAATCGTTTCTTTTACCCTCACCCATTTTCTCAACATTTTGGCTAATGAGACTGACTTGATTGGTTATAAAATTTGAAAATTGTATTACTCAAAAACTACTTATTGTAAATACACAATTTTTTCACAGAGTTAAGTTTGATTATAATATTTTTAAATTCATTGATATTTTCCACTTGTATCACATGTTTTGGAAATAATTCCAGAACGAGATTTCAACGAGACTGAAACGTCAGAAGAATACATCCTTAATGCAATTCCGCTTGGTATACTTAACGCATTATAGAACTGTGTGATTATTCTTCAAATTGATTTTGCTTTCTTATTCTACCATATAGGATTTACTGAAGAACTTATAAAGCCTTTAATGGACTCTTTACATATTCAACATTGATTCATATTATATAATTACTGCTAAACATACCTAACCTCGATTAACTAATGACCTCCCTTGACTTGTCTGTATAAAACCTTATAATTCAAACTTTTTATAATATAAATCAACGGAATGCAGAGAAAGACAAAGACAGTAGACTCACAGGAACCTGAATCGCTAACCTGGTAACACAATGCAAAATATGAAACCTTTAGAAAAAGTGGCAGCTATATTTTTATATAACCATGAAAATAAAAGATATGGTAAGATTGCCAGTGATGAGACAAGTATCCACCAGGGATATATAATATATAACGATTATCCAGCCTTTGGTTTATTTGATTGTAGATTGGTGAAAGAATAAAAAAAAAAACCGTAATGGCGAAGACGGACGATAGCCAAAGGCCAGCAACGACGGACAACCAGTGTAAACTTTAGCTCAAATGTACCCTTGGTCCAGTTGGGCTGAACACAGGATCTTCCGATATGCTTACTAAGGCATTTAGCTATTGATTATCAACTTATTGAGGACAATTCATTTGAATCTTACGAAATGTCACAAAAGCCACAATGACAATGTCAACAGCTCAACAGAATGGTAAGAGTTATGTGTGAAGGTGTAAATTGCTAGGAACATTCTACATTAGTTTCATATGAAGGGGAAAAAAAAAACATTGACTTTAAAGAAAATTAAAAAAACAAAAAAACAAAAAAACAAAAAAGTAAAAGTAAAAAAAAGGAAAAGTAAAAAAAAGTAAAAACAAAAACAAAAACAAAAGAAAGACATAACGTAGTCGTGTGTTGTTCAGATGAAATTTTATGCATGTAAATAGAAATGTCAACAACGTATAACAAACTTTCGGTCATCTTAAGAATTATTTAAGATTTGTATATATGAATAACTAAATCTGGTATGAAATGAGACAACTATCAACTAGAATAAAAAAATGTGGATGTAAGCAACTCTAGCTAATGCACTGAACGTCCTTCAATAGTGAGCAAATCGCATACCGTAAAGCAAGCTATTATAAACGGTATAATTTCAAATAAGCTCTGCCATTCACCGAGATGCATGTGTTTTACTGTCTTTTTGATTTATCCAATCACACTGTTATACATATGATATCCATGTACTCAAAAAGGACATTACTGCCATACGAAAAGTTTTTTTAGTGGTAATAGTTATTCCTATAAGGTCCAGTTATACCTAGTTATATACATATGTTTGTTCATTTGTGTTTGCCATCCCACACGAAAAACCGAAGATTGCCCTCCGACTGTTCTGGAAGGGTAAATGGTTCCTGTTTTTACTGATGATATTCGCATTATAACTCATGGTAAGTTAAGGCTTAGTCCTAGTTCAGCATTGACTGAATCACTTTTTCAGGAGTAACCTCTCAGTGATATCTGATATAAGTAAACTCTACAGAAGCATGCATCAGTATAGCATGTATAGTGTGTTATTATGATGTGCTGTTACACCACTGTCGATATAAGGAAAGATTAAGCGCTCGCAAACATGTTTAACGCCGCTAAATATTGAAAGTGCCCGTCCTCAACCAGGAGCATGTCAGTCAGTTGCTGTTATTTGTCGATGTCTGCAAGATTTGTTTTTCGTTAATTGTTTTATCAGAAATCGCGCAGTTGATTTTCTCGTTTAAAAGATTTTACATTTTATCATGTCGGGGCTTTTTAGAGCTTTCTATATGGTATGGGTTTTGTCCATTGTTGAAGGACGTACGATGACACAAAGTTGCTTACATCATCGTCATTTGATCTCTGGTGGATAGCTGTCTCATTGGCAATCATATTATAGACATATATAACACATCTTCAGTTAAGTCAAATCACTGCTCCTCGGTTTTCTGAAATAATACTATAAGAATTTCCTGTGTAGGAAAACCATACTGGCAATATGACGAAAGATAACTTCTAATTGAAATATATATCTAACTATTCGCCGACCCTATTACACCCCCCCTTTTTTTCCCTAAAAAATAAAATAGTTTGGATCTCCGTCAGTTTTATTCAACTTTTATAAAATATAAAATTACAAATATTTTGATAAAACAACAAATAAAAATTTGAAGTACATTATCACAGTAAGTATAAAATAAAATTAATTATTCAAACGATCAATGTGATCCATATTTTAATATAATCAACCTGATCAACATGATCAATGTAAACCAATATAAATTGTAAGGGGCTGCTAACAATTGTCAAAAACAACTCGCTCAAACAAAGTAAAAGTATAAATATTGCACTGAAGTAGAGAAATAAACTCGTGTCTTAATCTCCTACTGTTTGTTATCTGATAACCCTCTCCTTACAGACACAATGACCCTGTGGTGTTTATTATCTGTTAACCCCTCCTCACAGACACAATGACCCTGTGGTGTTTATTATCTGTTAACCCCTCCTCACAGACACAATGACCCTGTGGTGTTTATTATCTGTTAACCCCTCCTCACTGACACAATGACCCTGTGGTGTTTATTATCTGTTAACCCCTCCTCACTGACACAATGACCCTGTGGTGTTTATTATCTGTTAACCTCTCCTAACAGACACAATGACCCTTTGGTGTTTATTATCTGTTAACCCCTCCTCACTGACACAATGACCCTGTGGTGTTTATTATCTGTTAACCCCTCCTCACAGACACAATGACCCTGTGGTGTTTATTATCTGTTAACCCCTCCTCACAGACACAATGACCCTTTGGTGTTTATTATCTGTTAACCCCTCCTTACAGACACAATGACCCTGTGGTGTTTATTAGTTCAATATCATGAATCATTTTTACCTATAATCTAAAAACAGATTTTACTTACTATCATTGTCAGTAATCGTTTGAGTAAATACGTTTCCAATTTGAAGGAGAGATCGACAAAACAAAAACATTTCATTAAAATATGAATTATATTAGAATTATCAATATGATAAATCAAACTAAATGAACGTATACATTTAAAACAAAAGTTACTTCACATATAAACTGATTCGATTATGGTCTTAATCATATATTTACCCTTTGCGCACCCTTATAAAAAATAATGAGGGTTAATAAATATTAGAGTGTGTATAATAGTACGACAAATGACAGCTATAACATCATGTAAAATGTCTCATCAGTATTTCGATCTTGGAAAACTTAAATTCGTCGTGTATGGATGTTTAATGTTTTCTCCTTGCACTTACAACGTCGAAATAGCGCTAAGAACAGTTTCTTTGTCACAGACCAATCACCATCATTAGTCAGAGGAATGCAACCTCACAGACCAATTACCATCATTAGTAAGAGGAATACAACCTATTGTTTCTTTAATTATGATTACACATAACAAAGAATATGGGAAAATTCTTTTCAAAAATCATGTGTTGTACAATTTGCCATCACAAATTCATCTTTCGTCTTCCTGTTCCTCCTCTACATCACTATCTTCCTCTAACGATTCATGGAGTGCAGGCATCAAAGCAGCTCTTTGGAAGATCGGAAACCCAGACCCTTTCGTTGATAAACTTTCTGATTGCAGCGCTGAAATCCAATCATTTACATCTTTCTTACTGTTGACCTGTAGTGTTAAACTACTTCCATCTATAACATTCTGGACCAACATTATCTCGTTATTATCATTATCACTTTTGAACACCTTACAATTCTTCAGACTGAGATATACAGCTGAACTTGTATTTTTAGCATCTCTGTAGATAACAGCATAATGTTCGAAACAGTTTTTATACACTTGTACTAATACCGGTAACTTTACAAGGTGTCCACTACGGAACTGGACCATGTGAAGGCTGCCTTTTTTAACTTCTAAGCCCTTCACTGTTTGTCGTACAGATGATTTCTCGGAATATTTTGATTTCTGCATCCCTAATAACATCTTCAAATTCTCGTCTCAAATGATACAACTTATCGAACAGTAGTATATATTGGTATTTTTCTAAATGAATCACTCGCACCAGTAATCCTTGATTATTTGGCAGTGACTGTTTCTGTTAGTACAAATACTGTTTACGACGGCTTAATAAAATAATGTGAATCACTTTCTATTGTCAGTTATAAATACAATATGTGTGTAAGTGATTGCTGTGTTTATATATATATACCACTACAAAAGTATGGAATAGCCCTTAACCTTGACTTATTGATCCTAAATAACCTTTCCTTCTATTGGACGAAGATTAACTCTTTATGTCTTGTCAGCCAATCAAAAATCATCTTATCGGTAAACTATCATATGTTGGTTTTTAACGGTTTAAAGTTTCTAATATTCAGGTAGTGTAACATGTGTTTTTGTTGTTTGTTTATTTTTCAACTGTTTAGAAATAATCAAGGTATTACATTTCTGTGCATAAACTAAAACATCATTGTAAATGACATGAATTTTAAGGAAGGGATACCGTAAAATAATATTTTGTAATAATACTTTATAATTCATAATCATAATAAAACTAGAAATAGTTAAATGTTCATTATTGAATAACAAAAGCAACGTGAATATAAAGATATTTAAACGCGATGTTTTCCATCTCATGTGTTGTCATTACAGAAGCAACGTGGAGATGATGATATACAATTTATACATTTTTTTTTATCTTAGATTCCCGACCGTGCGGACCCTCATTTGGAGTCGTGACAGAAATAACTTGGAGATGAAGATATATATAGGCATTGTTATTTTTTAATCTTAGATTCCCGACCTTTCGGACCCTCATTTGGAGTCATGACAGAAATAACGTGGAGATGAAGATATAAATAGGCATTGCTTTTTATCTTAGATTCCCGACTTCGCGGACCCTTACGGAGAGTCTAAGTCGTTAATGTCTCCTTATATTTATAGTAGTATCATCCGATATAGACGTAAAGCTATTCACCATTTTTGTTTTGCCTCGAAAAAGTAGCGGAGGCGAGACTTTGGTGCGCTTTTTTCCTGTGCTGATGGTGTAGACGGCGTCAACAGTTTGTGAAATTTTGTGACTAGGTCTGTTAAAGAAGAAAATATTCTTGTAAATCAATGACAAGTCACTGATATTTGGTCTGCATGTTAAACTATATTGGACTATACAACATTTTAAGTAAAGTCGTATATAGAGTCTGGATAGGAGGAGGGAAAGAGTCCTTTATTTCTGTATTCTTTAATTAGTTATGTCATCTTTCTCTATTCTTTATAGTTTTTGCCCATTATTCTCTATTATTTATATTTTAGCGTCCCATTATGCCCCTTTCTTTGTTTATGTGCCCTCCTTTTCTCTTTTCGTTTAATTTTTCGTTTGATGATGGGTTGTTTGTTTAATACTGAAGGCATTAAAATCAACGAATAAATAAATGCATAAGCCCAATAGTTAATCAATCAATAAATCCTGAACCTTTACACAAAATACATATACTATATTATGCATGTATCAATGAGACTCATTTAGTTTTTATTTTTGCACTTATATTTATTGCTTTGTGTTTTCAATCACTTAACACATGGACAATCTTTTTGCTATCTCGATAACATCGTTGTACTTTATTCTCTGATGTATTCTTGATGAACAAAAGGAAATCAATGTTAGGTAAACGTCAATGAGACAGCAATCACACGACACGAGTTACCAAATCCACGTTCAATCTTAAAGAACGGGTGTCTGCTTAAGATGTAAAGCCCACATGTTTTGTTATTATAATATTTTCATAAGATTAGTATTATATTTGGCATAATGTGAGAAGGGAGGTAATCGAAAATCATTTTCTTCAACTTTTTCAATAAGTTTAGAATGTATTGCCCCCTTGTTATAAGGAAATATTTTCTTCAAATGATACGATCAATAATATATTTATGTCAATTCTATTTTTGTTGTATAGAACTACGACATCCATTTGTAATTTTACAGCCTTCGAATATATTGATTCCCATATTTATTAAGATTAAACAACGCGAACCCCATCAAAACCCTGATGAACTCAGTTTCTTTGTAAATATAAGAAGTTCCTTACTTACTGGTGGCATTCGTCGTGCTGTACATGACAAGTGACAATTCGATGATACGTATCATTCAATAATGTCACATCCAGTAAAAGGTACTTGCTAGTAATATTATATTAAAGTCACTCTTACCCTGGTTATATCGAAGATATTACAAAAAATGTTTTAATCTAACCATGAACAAAACAAGGTCAAATGTGATTAAATAAAGATCCAACATGTGATTAAATAAAGATCCAAGATGAAAACGTCAACATTTTATATAGTACTATTTTAAAAGCAATGCAGACTATTACAATAAATCAATATCGGCATCTTACACGATAAAAATATTGAAAATCGAAATGATATGTCAAGTTTTAATGTTCACACAAATCAAGAAAGAATATTTTAATGATCATCATTGCACACACTGAGAGATTTTACTCTGCTCAGATTGGTGCTTTATAGTTTATTTTATATGTGCTTATTAACATGGTGTAGCCAGTACTTCGGTAAAGGCATGAAAATACGGATTGAAATTTGCTGTTAATAGATTTTAGAAATTATTTTAAGTTGAGAAATATATCTCCCTCATGCAAAGCTCTGATCCCTTGTCCGGATTTGGCTTTTCTGTATGTCCTTTTTTATTTGATCAACTATTCAATGTTGGTATTGGATTTTGGATTTTCAAATATTATGGATTGAGCATCACTGAAGAGACATTAATTGTCAAAATGCGCATCTGGTGAAGTAAAATTGGTACCGTTCATATTATTGTATACTAGTTATGTTCTGTATTATTTTACATGAAACCATCGGGGTCTTTTATGGCTGACTATACGGTATGGCGTACCATACGTTGACCTATAATTGCTTTATATCCACTTCATTTGAACTCTGGTGATAAGTTGATTCATTGAAAATCGTACTACATCTCCTTATTAGTATAAAGATCATAAAATTATGGTGTGCAGGAGTTTTAGGTTATGTTTAGTTTCTGCACTTTCTTGAAATGCCAGATAGTGTATAGAAAATGGACAATTTTATTTTTATATAATACTCAACTATAGTTTTCTAACCAGTACAGAGGGGTTTGTTTTTGTAAAGTTTGTATTCCTTCTATATTAAAGTTTCAAAGTTTAAAACCTTAGCAGAAAGTTGTTAGTATGATTGAAAGCTGTTTGATTTTCTCTCCTCGTTGCATGTGTATTTAGGTGACAAATAGAACTATTTCAATAAAATTGAGAATGGAAACGGGGAATGCGTCAAAGAGGCAACAATCCGACCAAAGAGCATACAACAGCCCAAGGCCATCAATGGGTCTTCAACACAGCTAGAAAATCCCGCACCCTGAGGCGGGCTGGAATATAAATGGTCTCTTTAGAAAGTTAGATATCATTTAATTAATGTCTTCTAATTTGGTCGCATCCTTAAAAGAAATGTAGATAAGTAAGGGATAACCAGGATATATTATTGTTTTCTTATAGGTTGACCATCTGTTAAATAAATGGCATTTAAAAGTAGGAAAACTAATAGATAAATCAATTTGTGATATGATGCCGTTTTGCTAGATTAAAAAACATATGTGTTGCTTTTTTGTATTGCCCTTCATCTTCGTTCTTGATTCGACCTTTTAACTTTTTTTTTATTCCAACGTCACTACGAAACGCGCACCTGGCGTAAAAAAATATTAACCTAGTTTCTTAGATGAGTTTTTTTTTTTATATAACATCAGTATTCTAACCATGTCAAACAGATTTTTGATAAATTTTATAATTTTGTAGTACTATACATGAGATACAATGCTATTGGGAGATTTCAATTGATATATTTATTAATTTTATGGACCTGTTCAGGTTATATTGACCGAGGACGAAGTCCGAGGTTAAATATAATCTAGCAGGTCCATATAAAACGTATTGACTGAATGAAAGTCCTTAATTTATATATTACATAAGTATGTAAATAGTGTAAGTTTGAAAATGATACTGTATTATACATAAGCCGATTTTCTCCCATACAACATTGAAGCTGATTGCATCCAGACATAAAGAATTTCTGCAAATAAGTAATAATTGTGGAACATTTTTTATTGAGCTAAGACAACAATCCAGTTGCAACTCTACATCTACGTAAGGAGATGACTTTTGAAATATACATTTATACATGCACATATTGTTAAAATCATATGCAGCTCTTTGGCATTAAAAGAATTAACTTTTGGTAAATACCACGCATGCAAGTAATCTTAAGTTTACAAAAGTTGTGTTGTATAAAGAAGTCAAAAATGAAGAGATACAAAAATAGGTAACAGAGTTCAGGTGGGCAATCAAAAACAATAATTCGAAGAAAAACAACCACAATTTTTTTCACAGATTCAAAGATTTGGTTTGAAAATTTGGCTACACCTGTAAAAAAAAACTTATTACAACGGGATGGCACATCTTAATTTTTACGGTGATGTTGGTTATCGAGCGCGTAAATTCAGATACGATCTGTAGAATACGTAATACGTCACCCTTTCTATCAAGTATTACATTTTCTACAGTCGGATAGTACAACAAACGTAAAAGTAGGAATTTTGAAACGTTGACTTCAGATTAGGAATACAACCTTGTCTTGTGCAAATATTGGAAGAGTTTAAATCAAAACCGATAGTGAACCAAAACGAATAGTTGGTTTTAAAATTATATTCGCCGTTGATGACGACCGACTCGATTGATTATTGTTTCTGTAAATTGTAAATATATGCTACTTGTAGTGTACACAATCAAAACTCGCCCGTCCCAACCACTGATGTCGTAGTCCAATGTTTATCGTTGGTTGCCATCTGTCATAAATGGTTTCTATTTTTTTTCGTTTAATGCTATAAGTTAAATCAAGGGGTTGTTTTTCTCTTTCAATTGTGTTACGAAACATGACTTTGAAAGGTCTTTTAAAAGCTGCCTTGGTGGTAGTGCTTTTGTTTATTGTTTGATGTCGACGGTGACCTTTAGTTGTAAACATCCTTATCATTTGGTCTATGATGAATACCTATTTCATTGGCAGTCATCTCACATCTCCTTATCTTAAAACAGATGACATGAGCTGTTCCAGTGTTTTCCTCAATAAAGATAGCAATATTTTGTTTATTGGAGTAATTTTACAAGCAAATACTGCCGCAGGAGTAGTTACAGAAACATGTAAAATCGAATATCAATTTGTTTAATTATCTTTCAGTTAAGTTAAGGCAATATATTACCAATGTTCAAATTTCATAAATCGATTAAGAAGACAAACCACGGTAACACAAAACACAAAAACTGAGTGAATCGCATGAAACCCAAAAGGAGCAAGACCAGGTGCGCCGACAGGGTAAGCATCTCATACAATGCATTCATCCCCGCCATACAAATCCACATTCATTCAATGTTACAATAGGGGAAAGGACACTATATGTACATGATGTACGTGTTTAGCTTTGTTTGAGAAATTGATAGCCAGCTCTAAGAAATTAAAACCGTTATTTCTGCAAGTAAAGTACATATTTTATTTTACATGTTTGTTTTTATGGATAAACAATCAAGAAGTCTATTTGTTTTTGTAAGTAGTGTGTTATATCACAAAGTAAAAAGATGCCTCGGTGGCAGAGTGGTCTAAGTAGTTGAACTACTATATCACAAGCCTGTCAACACTGAGGTCGTGAGTTCGAATCCCGCAATAGGCAGGTGCTCTCGACTCCAATCTAAATTGACTAGGATTGACTCCGGCTTCCTCCACCAATAAAAACTGACCGCCACGAAATAGCACAATAGTGCTGAAAGTGGCGTTAAACGCCAATCAATTAATCAAACAATCAATAACACAGTAAAATTGTTTTCATGACCTACAACAAGAAATTTGTATTACTCTCACAAATCTCTTGACGCACCCTGTCTCGCTTCTTTGGAGTTTATGCAGTTCTATCGGTGTTTGTTTGTTGTCTGGACCTGTCCATAGGTACTTGGAGACAGGACAATATTTGTTTTAGCCCTCCTCCTTTTCTCCAAAATCTGTTATTTTTTTTTAATTAATTTCAATAATTTTGGCGTCCTGTACCTATGAACTTGTTACTCTCTTTACATTATTTGAACATCGGTAAACTACTGTCGTCTTTATTTACTAATAATTTGGAAAGTTGAGAAGTATTTAGTTATTTTTCCATTTCTGAATATTATACTAAGTTTGTAAAAATGGAGTGGAATAGAACTGATATAATAATCAAAATTAAAGAGTGACAACTCTCTAACAAGATAACAAAACATAGCTGTAAAATACAAATGAATGCGCCGCAACCACAGTCGTCCGATTTATACTAAATCATTTTGATAAAATACAAATGGAACAAAATAGCAGTTTAACATTGAAACAACTAGAAAGGATCTTTCATAAATAAACTTACACCTGCCATTATATGTTTATTAGTTTTAAAACAATTAAAATAAACACCAAGAGGATACTGTAAATATACAATTAGCGATATATGTGATGACGATATATCAGTTCTGTATAGCATTACCTTTGTTTTACTTTTTTTTAAAATGATTTATTAAGTTGTACTGTAATTCTTTTTATTTTTAATGCATTAAATTTCAATTTACACCAGTTAAAGTTTAGCATATACTGTTGATTACTGCTGGAACAGTTCATGAACACAAAAAAACCAAACTGCTAAATAAGTTATCACTTTCTTTTGAAGAAAAAAAAATTCCGATAAATATTATAACATCTTCTCTGTTGGGAATGGATTTTCTTTAGAATAGGCAATTTTTGTGTCCCAATTGAACAAAGGAAAGACACATTTAGAAAAAATTGCAACTGTATTATCATAGGCATATTTATATTACCCATTTTTTAAACCAACAGAGAACAATTTGAAATTAAACATGTAAAAATAGAATATTTACTTTTTCATAGTTATACTGATACATTGAACATATTATCCCAATTTTGATGTTCAATCGTAAATCTGTGTAGTATTTTGTAGATTTTTTAGGCCCTGCTGTTGTCTGTTTTTCTTGGACGTCTGGATTTTGATGGCTCCCATTTATATCCTTCCTTTTTAGCTCACCTGACTCAAAGGGACAAATGAGTTATTCTCATCACTTGTCGTCCGTCGTCCGTTATCGTCGTCCTTTGCCGTTAACTTTGATACAAATCTTCTCTTTTGAAACCACTGAACAATTTGGAAACAAATGTGGCCACAATTATCTTTAAAGTATCTTGTTTGAAAATTGAGTCGGACGACCTGACCTGCCTGTCAAACAACATGACCGACATGGCTAAAATAGAACATTAGGGTAAAATGAAAATTTTGTCTTCTATCTTGAAAACCGCTATAGATAGAGATGAAATAACATCGGCAGAAGTGTCCAGAATATTTAGGTCTATCTATTGACCATTTACGTCAAAACTGTCAGACGACTTCTTATAGGAGTTATTGCCCTTTAAATGACGAATTTTACCGTTTTTTAATCATTTTTGTCTACTATTTTGAGAAAAACTTTAAAATGCCAAAATGATCAGCAAGATAAGATCTACAAATAAGTTAAATGACATAATTCGTCAGACGGCTCCTTATTGGAGTTATTACCCTTTTATGACGATTTTTACCATTTTTTTGTTTGCGTTTTTGTCTTGTATCTTAAAAACTCCAAATAGATAGATAGACACTTTAATTTTTAACCATGCTTAATCTTAAACGTGAAGTAAATAATACAACATATACAGTTAGGTTTGCTTTATTTCTTACATCTAGAAATTGACAATGAAGGTCAGTTAAGAAGAAAACTTTACGACAAAAGAAATGATTTCAGCTTCTTAATAATTCCCATTTCTATGTAGCAGCATTCCAGCAGCACCTGCATATGGAGTATATATCTCCCAGTTGATACGATATTCCAGAGCTCGCATCTCATATCATGCTTTCATTGATAGAGGGTTGCTGCTTACAATGAAGCTATTAAGCAAATATTTCCAAGGTGAATCTAAAATCAATCCTTCGTAAATTAACGGACGCCATTACGAGTTAGTTGACTGTTATGAAATATCTGTTTAACACGTACGACGGATATCTTCAAATTGTCGTAACCACAATCCCGTCCTCTTTTCCTCGAATGTGACCTACCGAATTATATTTATAACTGAGTCTTAACTTACATGAGCAACACGACGGGTGTCACACATGGATCAGGATCTGCTTATCGTTCTGGAGCACCTCAGATCAACCCGGTGTTTGGTAGGGTTCATGCCGCTCAGCCTTTGGTTTTCTGTGTTGTGTTTTTTGTGCTGTTGTTGATTTTTGTTTGCATTGTTTTTGCCATGACATTGTCATTTCTTTTTCGATTTTATGAGTTTGAAACTCCCTTTGGTATCTTTTGCCTCTCTTTTAATTCAAAGAAGAACAAAAACAAAATTCATAGCACAAATCCAAATTAGCTGCAGAGGTATTAATCAAGCAGGATAATTAACCCATTCGTTACTAGATTAACTAAGTCAGATATAAGCACTGAAATCCACGATAAAGCTGATGTTGATAATTCAAAACTATTTCAAAATGCTGTAGCATATGTCCAGAAATTGTGGAGACGCAGCCTTATTTTAGGGTACGAATCTAAATTATTTGGGTAATTCTGTCAATGTGAGTTGAGAATATATGTCAGCCGTTATAATGGGGTAAATGACTAACAAGAAGTGCAATATCTATCTCTTTGTTGTTTTCAAAAAGTAAAAACAAGTATTGAAAACTTTTGCTGCTGCAATTAACAAAAAACCTATTCAGACAATTATGAATGATAAATCAACATATTGAAAAAGATAATGATATATTTTTGTGCATCATTTTTTTTAGATACATGCATTTGAAACATTGAAATGCGGGGAAAAAGGGGGTGACAAACACTGTCACAAGTTTTGTTTTAATATGAAATGTATGGGACAAGATGAATGTTATTTGTATGACAATATTTGACAGGAAGTACTCTTAAGGAAGATTATGGTATGATACAGATTTATATTGGCGAAAGTGGTAATCAAAACAATAAAGTTCACACTTATAATGACATATTCAACATTCAATGTCTCCAAATTATAAAAGACAATCTCTCACTATCTAGTAAGTATTATTATTTTGCTAATGTAGGTTACCTGTTTGCATTAGGTTGTACTCGGATGGTTAAATGAAAGTCTCGGAACATGCAAAATGGGTATCAAAATATCATAGAACAGTTGAAAATGCAAGAAGTGGACATTCGTTATAACTACTACAGTCAAGTTTATACGTAAAATTATTGATATACACAAAGAAACAGTTATCCTTTAGACGATTTGAGATGTTGACACTTACGATACATAAGGTTTGTTTCCTCCCCTTCTTTTATGCTCCTCAACATTTGTATTAGATTTTGTATATTCAAATATTTTGGTCTCGAGCATCACCGAAGAGACATTAATTGTCGAAATGCGCATCTGGTGCATTAAAATGGGACCGTTCATGTTATTATGACAGATTCCACATTGAATGTCTCCAGAACGGTACCTATCTTAGTAAATAAAATTGAGAATGGAAATGGGGAATGTGTCAAAGAGACAACAACCCGACCACAGAACAGACAACAACAGAAGGTCACCAATAGGTCTTCAATGCAGCGAGAAATTCCTGCACCCGGAGGCGTTCTTAAGCTGGCCCTAAACAAATATATATACTAGTTCAGTGATAATGGACGTCATACTAAACTCCAAATTATACACAAGAAACTAAAAGTAAAATAATACAAGACTAACAAAGGCCAGAGGCTCCTGACTTGGGACAGGCGCAAAATGCGGCGGGGTTAAACATGTTTATGAGATCTCAACCTCCCCTATACCTCTAGCCAATGTAGAAAAGTAAACGCATAACAATACGCACATTAAAAGTCAGTTAAAGAGAAGTCCGAGTCCGATGTCAGAAGATGTAACAAAAGAAAATAAACAAAATGACAATAATACATAAATAACAACAGACTACTAGCAGTTAACTGACATGCCAGCTCCAGACCTCAATTAAACTGATTGAAAGATTATGTCTTCATCATATGAATATCAGGCACAATCCCTCCCGTTAGGGGTTTAGTATCATACCATCATAAAATATATGAGAAGAGCATAACCCGTGTCATGCCAACAACTGGTTTTTAAATAAATGTGTTTAGTTCCGATGCAAAGACCCTATAAGTGAATCAATATTAAAGCCAAAATATGCAATCTTTAATGACCTGACAACAGTATCGTAACTATATCCCTTCTTAATAAGTCTATTTAAAGGTTTTGTTAGCAGCTTCTGAGGTGAATACTGACATTTTAGTGCTTTATAAAGAATATTACCATAAAAGATTGGATGTGAAATACCTGAACGTATAAGAAGTCTGCATGTTGAGCTATATTTACGAATGATGTCCTTGTACCGATGATAAAATTTAGTAAATGTTTTGACTAGTTTGTGATATCGAAAACCCTGGTGTAATAATTTTCTGTAATACATAAATTTCTTTCGTTAAAATCTGAAACGTTGTTACATACACGACCGAATCGTACAAGTTGAGATATATAAACACCGTAAGATGGTGACAAGGAACGTCACCATCTAAAAATGGATAATTAACGATAGGAAATGAAAAATCATCTCTTTTATCATAAATTTTTGTATTAAGCTTTCCGTTAATGATATAGATATCAAGATCGAGGAAAGGGCAGTGATCATTGTTAGTATTAGCTTTATTTAAAGTAAGTTCAACAGGATAAATTTCTTTAGTATACATACTGAAGTCGTCATTATTGAGAGCCAATATATCATCCAAATATCTAAAAGTATTATTAAATTTTTGTATCAGATGTTGTTTCGATGGGTCTTTGCTGATTTTAGTCATAAATTGTAACTCATAGCAATACAAAACAGGTCCGCAATAAGTGGTGCACAGTTAGTCCCCATTGGAATTCCGATAACCTGACGATATACGGAATCTCCAAAGCGAACAAAAATATTATCTAGTAAAAATTCAAGGGCAGATATAGTATCAAAGCATGTCCAATTGACATAGTTCTTTTGTTTATTGCTACTAAAAATGACCTAAAAGAGTTAGAACATATGTATTCACATTCTGACTTTTAAATGCCCATTTAATTAGGTGTGTGAATTTTTCTTATATTTGGGTAATTCTGTCAATGTGAGTTGAGAATATATGTCAGCCGTTATAATGGGGTAAATGACTAACAAGAAGTGCAATATCTATCTCTTTGTTGTTTTCAAAAGTAAAACAAGTATTGAAAACTTTGCTGCTGCAATTAACAAAAACCTATTCAGACAATTATGAATGATAAATCAACATATTGAAAAAGATAATGATATATTTTTGTGCATCATTTTTTTAGATACATGCATTTGAAACATTGAAATGCGGGGAAAAAAGGGGGACAAACACTGTCACAAGTTTTGTTTTAATATGAAATGTATGGGACAAGATGAATGTTATTTGTATTAACTATTTGAAGGAATACTTAAGTAATTATGGTATGAAAAGGTTTATATCGCGTAGGGTAGTATCAAAATAAAGCATCATAAAATATACGAATTAGCATAACCGTCTCATTCAAACAACTCGTTTTAATAAATGTATTAGTTCCGATGCAAAGACCTATAAGTGAATCAATATTAAAGCCAAAATATCATGTTTAATGACCTGACAACAGTATCGTAACTATCCTTCTTAATAAGTCTATTTAAAGGTTTTGTTAGCAGCTTCTGAGGTGAATACTGACATTAGTGCTTTATAAAGAATATTACCATAAAAGATTGGATGTGAAATACCTGAACGTATAGAGGTCTGCATGTTGAGCTATATTTACGAATGATGTCCTTGTACCGATGATAAAATTTAGTAAATGTTTTGACTAGTTTGTGATATCGAAAACCCTGGTGTAATAATTTCTGTAATAAATTAATTTCGTTAAAATCTGAAACGTTGTTACAACAGAGGAATCGTACAAGTTGAGATATATAAACACCGTAAGATGGTGACAAGGAACGTCACCATCTAAAAATGGATAATTAACGATAGGAAATGAAAAATCATCTCTTTTATCATAAATTTTTGTATTAAGCTTTCCGTTAATGATATAGATATCAAGATCGAGGAAAGGGCAGTGGTCATTGTTAGTATTAGCTTTATTTAAAGTAAGTTCAACAGGATAAATTTCTTTAGTATACATACTGAAGTCGTCATTATTGAGAGCCAATATATCATCCAAATATCTAAAAGTATTATTAAATTTTGTATCAGATGTTGTTTCGATGGGTCTTTGCTGATTTTAGTCATAAATTGTAACTCATAGCAATACAAAACAGGTCCGCAATAAGTGGTGCACAGTTAGTCCCCATTGGAATTCCGATAACCTGACGATATACGGAATCTCCAAAGCGAACAAAAATATTATCTAGTAAAAATTCAAGGGCAGATATAGTATCAAAGCATGTCCAATTGACATAGTTCTTTTGTTTATTGCTACTAAAAATGACCTAAAGAGTTAGAACATATGTATTCACATTCTGACTTTTTAAATGCCCATTTAATTAGGTGTGTGAATTTTTCTTAATGAGAATGTGAGGCAATGTGGTATACAGGGTAGAAAAATCAAAACTTTGAACAGATTCAAAATCACCAATATAAGCATGCAATTTATCAAGTACTTCCAACGAGTTTTGACACTCAAAAGTAATTAATTCCACTATTTTCAAAGGCCTTATTTGAACAATTTATTATCAGGTTTTTGATTGTACCAAGTGAACTGGTAAGAAGAATAGACAATTTAGTAGTGGAACAATGGCTTGAAGACGAAATAAATCTATATTTGTAAGGTGTTTTATGTAGCTTCGGAAGCCAGTACATAGTTGGGACTTTCATTGTATTTGGTTCTGCTTGTAAAGAGGTAGCTAAAAGTTTATGTTTGTTACAGATGTCGTTTTCTGAAAATGGAGTCAGTTGGAATGTTGGTGAATTGGTGATTTCTTTTTTCAGAACCTCAATGTAAAATTTACGTCAAACAATAATGATATTATTAGCAGCTTTATCGGCCGGGACAAAAACAAATTCCTTGGCTAGTTCTTTAAGTTTATGTTTGATACGAGAATAGGTTTATTATGGTTGTTGTTAAGAGTAAAATGTTCTTTAAAATGTTGAATACGTATATCAACTATGTTCATTACTGAATTAAAAAAGAGTCCAAAGATTTTTGTCAGCTTTTCCCGTTTTATCCATTTTAAACAGTAAGTACGAGTGAGTCGTGGATGATATTACGACACTCATTCCAATTAATGATTGACGGGGACGATATTTAGGTCCTATATCAAAATGCTGTATATGTCCAGAAATTGTGGAGACGCAGCCTTATTTTAGGGTACGAATCTAAATTATTTGGGTAATTCTGTCAATGTGAGTTGAGAATATATGTCAGCCGTTATAATGGGGTAAATGACTAACAAGAAGTGCAATATCTATCTCTTTGTTGTTTTCAAAAAGTAAAAACAAGTATTGAAAACTTTTGCTGCTGCAATTAACAAAAAACCTATTCAGACAATTATGAATGATAAATCAACATATTGAAAAAGATAATGATATATTTTTGTGCATCATTTTTTTTAGATACATGCATTTGAAACATTGAAATGCGGGGGGAAAAAGGGGGTGACAAACACTGTCACAAGTTTTGTTTTAATATGAAATGTATGGGACAAGATGAATGTTATTTGTATGACAATATTTGACAGGAAGTACTCTTAAGGAAGATTATGGTATGATACA
Source organism: Mytilus coruscus (assembly GCA_017311375.1). NCBI lineage: Eukaryota > Metazoa > Mollusca > Bivalvia > Mytilida > Mytilidae > Mytilus > Mytilus coruscus. The sequence goes on along the minus strand of CM029597.1, from coordinate 4,719,461 downwards.
GATTTATATTGGCGAAAGTGGTAATCAAAACAATAAAGTTCACACTTATAATGACATATTCAACATTCAATGTCTCCAAATTATAAAAGACAATCTCTCACTATCTAGTAAGTATTATTATTTTGCTAATGTAGGTTACCTGTTTGCATTAGGTTGTACTCGGATGGTTAAATGAAAGTCTCGGAACATGCAAAATGGGTATCAAAATATCATAGAACAGTTGAAAATGCAAGAAGTGGACATTCGTTATAACTACTACAGTCAAGTTTATACGTAAAATTATTGATATACACAAAGAAACAGTTATCCTTTAGACGATTTGAGATGTTGACACTTACGATACATAAGGTTTGTTTCCTCCCCTTCTTTTATGCTCCTCAACATTTGTATTAGATTTTGTATATTCAAATATTTTGGTCTCGAGCATCACCGAAGAGACATTAATTGTCGAAATGCGCATCTGGTGCATTAAAAATGGGACCGTTTATGTTATTATGACAGATTCCACATTGAATGTCTCCAGAACGGTACCTATCTTAGTAAATAAAATTGAGAATGGAAATGGGGAATGTGTCAAAGAGACAACAACCCGACCACAGAACAGACAACAACAGAAGGTCACCAATAGGTCTTCAATGCAGCGAGAAATTCCTGCACCCGGAGGCGTCCTTAAGCTGGCCCTAAACAAATATATATACTAGTTCAGTGATAATGGACGTCATACTAAACTCAAATTATACACAAGAAACTAAAAGTAAAAATAATACAAGACTAACAAAGGCCAGAGGCTCCTGACTTGGGACAGGCGCAAAATGCGGCGGGGTTAAACATGTTTATGAGATCTCAACCTCCCCTATACCTCTAGCCAATGTAGAAAAGTAAACATAACAATACGCACATTAAAAGTCAGTTAAAGAGAAGTCCGAGTCCGATGTCAGAAGATGTAACAAAAGAAAATAAACAAAATGACAATAATACATAAATAACAACAGACTACTAGCAGTTAACTGACATGCCAGCTCCAGACCTCAATTAAACTGATTGAAAGATTATGTCTTCATCATATGAATATCAGGCACAATCCCTCCCGTTAGGGTTTAGTATCATACCATCATAAAATATATGAGAAGAGCATAACCCGTGTCATGCCAACAACTGGTTTTAAATAAATGTGTTTAGTTCCGATGCAAAGACCCTATAAGTGCATCAATATTAAAGCCAAAATATGCAATCTTTAATGACCTGACAACAGTATCGTAACTATATCCCTTCTTAATAAGTCTATTTAAAGGTTTTGTTAGCAGCTTCTGAGGTGAATACTGACATTTTAGTGCTTTATAAAGAATATTACCATAAAAGATTGGATGTGAAATACCTGAACGTATAAGAAGTCTGCATGTTGAGCTATATTTACGAATGATGTCCTTGTACCGATGATAAAATTTAGTAAATGTTTTGACTAGTTTGTGATATCGAAAACCCTGGTGTAATAATTTTCTGTAATACATAAATTTCTTTCGTTAAAATCTGAAACGTTGTTACATACACGAGCGAATCGTACAAGTTGAGATATATAAACACCGTAAGATGGTGACAAGGGAACGTCACCATCTAAAAATGGATAATTAACGATAGGAAATGAAAAATCATCTCTTTTATCATAAATTTTTGTATTAAGCTTTCCGTTAATGATATAGATATCAAGATCGAGGAAAGGGCAGTGGTCATTGTTAGTATTAGCTTTATTTAAAGTAAGTTCAACAGGATAAATTTCTTTAGTATACATACTGAAGTCGTCATTATTGAGAGCCAATATATCATCCAAATATCTAAAAGTATTATTAAATTTTTGTATCAGATGTTGTTTCGATGGGTCTTTGCTGATTTTAGTCATAAATTGTAACTCATAGCAATACAAAACAGGTCCGCAATAAGTGGTGCACAGTTAGTCCCCATTGGAATTCCGATAACCTGACGATATACGGAATCTCCAAAGCGAACAAAAATATTATCTAGTAAAAATTCAAGGGCAGATATAGTATCAAAGCATGTCCAATTGACATAGTTCTTTTGTTTATTGCTACTAAAAATGACCTAAAGAGTTAGAACATATGTATTCACATTCTGACTTTTAAATGCCCATTTAATTAGGTGTGTGAATTTTTCTTAATGAGAATGTGAGGCAATGTGGTATACAGGGTAGAAAAATCAAAACTTTGAACAGATTCAAAATCACCAATATAAGCATGCAATTTATCAAGTACTTCCAACGAGTTTTGACACTCCAAAAGTAATTAATTCCACTATTTTCAAAGGCCTTATTTGAACAATTTATTATCAGGTTTTGATTGTACCAAGTGAACTGGTAAGAAGAATAGACAATTTAGTAGTGGAACAATGGCTTGAAGACGAAATAAATCTATATTTGTAAGGTGTTTTATGTAGCTTCGGAAGCCAGTACATAGTTGGGACTTTCATTGTATTTGGTTCTGCTTGTAAAGAGGTAGCTAAAAGTTTATGTTTGTTACAGATGTCGTTTTCTGAAAATGGAGTCAGTTGGAATGTTGGTGAATTGGTGATTTCTTTTTCAGAACCTCAATGTAAAATTTACGTCAAACAATAATGATATTATTAGCAGCTTTATCGGCCGGGACAAAACAAATTCCTTAGCTAGTTCTTTAAGTTTATGTTTGATACGAGAAATAGGTTTATTATGGTTGTTGTTAAGAGTAAAATGTTCTTTAAAATGTTGAATACGTATATCAACTATGTTCATTACTGAATTAAAAAAGAGTCCAAAGATTTTTGTCAGCTTTTTCCGTTTTATCCATTTTAAACAGTAAGTACAGGTGAGTCGTGGATGATATTACGACACTCATTCCAATTAATGATTGACGGGGACGATATTTAGGTCCTATATAGTACTATATTTGCGCTAATGTAGGTTATCTGTGTGCTTTAGCTTGCAGTTGGATGGTTATATCCAGATCATGTCTTCTTGAATACTGCTATGTGTATTTGAAAACCCAAGGCATACCATTAAGAACCATTAGCACTGAAACATTATACCTTTACACGTACTGTTTTCCAAAAGGCATTTTTTCGGTGCAACTTTCACCTTTCAGCTTAAATTTGCTGTTAATTACTTTTTGAACAATATATGAAAACAACAAGAGCAATCTGTAAAATCAAATTAAGTGTTAAATATGATGACGTCCGCATCAGTACTTTATGAATTTTATTGATATTTACATGTAAATGTCCCGAAATGAAGTGAGTTTAACACATAAATTCATCAAATCGACTGTATTAAGTTTAATATAAAAGATAACGTAAACGTCAGGAAACAGTATTATCATAAACACTAATCATTGAAATTACTTTTCTTTATTTCGGCTTGATTCTAGTGTCCCCATTGTACTGAGTTTTGACATCTGATATTGCAATTCAAATTTGATAAAGCTAAACATTTCACCAGTTTTTGGTTAGCCAATTGTATTATAATCAACACTTTTCATTTTAACTATTTTTGAACAAGGGTAATTGTTTCAAATTTGGCATGTCGCGGCCTTTCATAGCTGACGATACGGTATGGGTTTGTTTATTGTTTAAAGCCGTCAGTGACCTATAGTTGGCATGTCGCGGCCTTTCATAGCTGACGATACGGTATGGGTTTGTTTATTGTTTAAAGCCGTCAGTGACCTATAGTTGGCATGTCGCGGCCTTTCATAGCTGACGATACGGTATGGGTTTGTTTATTGTTTAAAGCCGTCAGTGACCTATAGTTGGCATGTCGCGGCCTTTCATAGCTGACGATACGGTATGGGTTTGTTTATTGTTTAAAGCCGTCAGTGACCTATAGTTGGCATGTGGGGGTCTTTGCTGATTTTAGTCATAAATTGTAACTCATAGCAATACAAAACAGGTCCGCAATAAGTGGTGCACAGTTAGTCCCCATTGGAATTCCGATAACCTGACGATATACGGAATCTCCAAAGCGAACAAAAATATTATCTAGTAAAAATTCAAGGGCAGATATAGTATCAAAGCATGTCCAATTGACATAGTTCTTTTGTTTATTGCTACTAAAAATGACCTAAAGAGTTAGAACATATGTATTCACATTCTGACTTTTTAAATGCCCATTTAATTAGGTGTGTGAATTTTTCTTAATGAGAATGTGAGGCAATGTGGTATACAGGGTAGAAAAATCAAAACTTTGAACAGATTCAAAATCACCAATATAAGCATGCAATTTATCAAGTACTTCCAACGAGTTTTGACACTCCAAAAGTAATTAATTCCACTATTTTCAAAGGCCTTATTTGAACAATTTATTATCAGGTTTTTGATTGTACCAAGTGAACTGGTAAGAAGAATAGACAATTTAGTAGTGGAACAATGGCTTGAAGACGAAATAAATCTATATTTGTAAGGTGTTTTATGTAGCTTCGAAGCCAGTACATAGTTGGGACTTTCATTGTATTTGGTTCTGCTTGTAAAGAGGTAGCTAAAAGTTTATGTTTGTTACAGATGTCGTTTTCTGAAAATGGAGTCAGTTGGAATGTTGGTGAATTGGTGATTTCTTTTTTCAGAACCTCAATGTAAAATTTACGTCAAACAATAATGATATTATTAGCAGCTTTATCGGCCGGGACAAAAACAAATTCCTTGGCTAGTTCTTTAAGTTTATGTTTGATACGAGAAATAGGTTTATTATGGTTGTTGTTAAGAGTAAAATGTTCTTTAAAATGTTGAATACGTATATCAACTATGTTCATTACTGAATTAAAAAAAGAGTCCAAAGATTTTTTGTCAGCTTTTTCCCGTTTTATCCATTTTAAACAGTAAGTACGGAGTGAGTCGTGGATGATATTACGACACTCATTCCAATTAATGATTGACGGGGACGATATTTAGGTCCTATATAGTACTATATTTGCGCTAATGTAGGTTATCTGTGTGCTTTAGCTTGCAGTTGGATGGTTATATCCAGATCATGTCTTCTTGAATACTGCTATGTGTATTTGAAAACCCAAGGCATACCATTAAGAACCATTAGCACTGAAACATTATACCTTTACACGTACTGTTTTCCAAAAGGCATTTTTTCGGTGCAACTTTCACCTTTCAGCTTAAATTTGCTGTTAATTACTTTTTGAACAATATATGAAAACAACAAGAGCAATCGGTAAAAGCGGCCTTTCATAGCTGACGATACGGTATGGGTTTGTTTATTGTTTAAAGCCGTCAGTGACCTATAGTTGGCATGTCGCGGCCTTTCATAGCTGACGATACGGTATGGGTTTGTTTATTGTTTAAAGCCGTCAGTGACCTATAGTTGGCATGTCGCGGCCTTTCATAGCTGACGATACGGTATGGGTTTGTTTATTGTTTAAAGCCGTCAGTGACCTATAGTTGGCATGTCGCGGCCTTTCATAGCTGACGATACGGTATGGGTTTGTTTATTGTTTAAAGCCGTCAGTGACCTATAGTTGCTTAAATCAACGTCATGTTGGATAATTGTCTCATTGACAATCATATCATATTTTCTCATTTTGTAATAGTTAACTTATTACAGCCAAGATGATATCTTAATTTAAATATTAAAGGAAAATGTATAATTTTTTTTGTTTAGAATAGTATGGACTGCTGTTTTGGTAGTCTTTATATTTTTCTTTTCCAATAGTGATGGCAGTGGAACATTGACCTAATTTCAAATGATAAAGTAAGGTTGAGAATATAACATCTGTAAGTGGAACAATTGAATTACAAGCCATGGTGTTTATAACTAATCCGTTAAAGGCATTCCATTGTTTTACCAATGCAGATAACCTCGTAAACCTATAAGTAACAATGCAAAAAACAGAAACTGAAGCTGCCCAAAGGCTTTGCAGCTTTGCAGCAACAATAATTCATAGGCCTTTAATGCAACTAAGCTGGCAAGGATATGCAATATTTCATGAGACAAATACTGAAGCTAATTTCAAAAAGATAAAATGATAGCATAGAAATGTAGACTTAACAAAAATATCTGGTTTCAATCAGACTACGATCAACATAATGGCAACTAGACAGTTACATTCAAAGCATTGATAGAAATGACAGTAATTTGTCTTTACCTAAATTATAGCTATACAAAATCAACATAGAAAGGGAAAAGATAAAGTTAGTTTTCAAAAGCTTGAAATTAACACAAATCAGTTAAATGTTGTTCGTCAGAAAGAAATAGTTACCCTTTAGACGAATTGATTTGTCAGCACGTACAAAACATAGAGATTGGTTCCTTCCGAAAATAAAAAAAAGTCCCACTCAACACTGATATTTTCAACATTTAATGTGTTAAGACCTTTTCATACAACCTGTAACTATCTAAAAGTTTAAACCATATTTCTGCTAATGACGGTTATCTGTTTGCCTTAGCCTGCACTCAAATGGTTATCCATATCATATCTTCTTGAATATTGTAGTGTATATTTGAAAATCCATACAATTAAGAACCATTAGCACTGAAACATTATATCGTAGTGTTTTCCAATATCCATTTTTCGGTGCAATATTCACCTTCAGTAAGCTGTAATTTACTTTTTGAACACTAAATGACCACAACAAGTGCAACCTGTAAAATCAATCTAAGCCTTATTTGACGACGTCTGCCTCAGTACTGTATGGCTTTTCTTTATCTATGCAAATGTCCCCATTGAAGTGAGTTTAGACACTTTAATTCACCATAGCGACTTAATTGAATAAAATATAAAAAGTAAAATAACAAAAGTACCGAACTCCAAGGAAAATTCAAAACGGAAAATCCTTTATCAAATGGCAAAATCAAAAGCTTAACAAATAGCGTCAATGTTAGCCAATATCATTATAATAAAAACACCTCATGGTAATTACTACTTAGAAACGAAAAGTGCAAAAAATGAAACGAAATAAGTGTGATGATATCTATATCAAAACGTTATGGCTATTCTTTACTTTTTTGGGTTGTTTCTTATTTTCCCATTGTATTGAGTTTTGACACCTGCTATCGCAATTATTGTTTGATAACGTTGAACATGACACCAGTTTCAGATTAGCAAATTGTATTATAATCTACACTTTCTATTGAACTTATTATTTTCTAACAAATATAAATGTTTCACATCTTGTCATGACAAACAATTTCATAGCTGACTATACGGTATGGGTTTTGCTCATTGTTGAAGGCAAAACGATGAAATATAGTTACTTAAATCCATGCCATTTGGACTCTAAATGAGAGTTGTCTTATTGGAAGTCATACCAAATGTCCTTATTTTGAATTAATCAAATTATTACTTAAAAGATGATAGTTAATTTTAATATTAAATGAAAGCAATATCTTTTTTCTGTTGTATTGTATGGACTGTTAACGTTGTTTGTGTGATATTGTGATATTGTGATGTTTTTCCTTTTCCAATAGGATTGTCAGTATTACGTCGACTTTTTATGTTTTTTTTTGTTTGTACCCGGTCAGTTTAAAGAGATAGTAGTCAGGTTGATTAATAGACCCTTAGATGTATTTTGAACCTAAATTCAAATGATGAAATAAGGTTATGATGTAACATTTGTAAGCTGAACAATTGAGGTACAAACATGGTGTTTACAGCAGATCGTTATAGACTCTCATTGTATAACAAATACAGGCAACCTCAATAACTTATAATTAATAGTGCAAGATACAATCTGAGACTGGGCAAAGGCTTTTCAATTATACAGCAACAATGATTTAAACGACCTTCTAATGCAATCAAACTTGCAATGATATGCAATATTATATAAAACAAAACTATGACAGAAAACAATTTCAAACAGACAAAATATGACAGCAATCGCACAGAGCTGTAGATATGATACGTTCAAACTGGTTTCAATCAGATAACGATCATCACAATGACAACCAGACAGTTACATACAAAGTACTGAGAGAAATGACAGTAATTTGTCTACACCTAAAGTTTAGCAATGCGAAATCAACATGGAAAGGAAAAATATAAAGGCAATTCTCAAAATTCGTCAAAAAGAGTGGATTATGGGTTGAAGTTGGTCAAATAGACTTAATTAGACCAAACTGGTCCAATATGCTGCCTTCTACTGAAAGATGAAGACCATGAACATATGAATATTAACGGTGTTTGTATGACGATGTATGTTTCAATAGACATCTAATAATACATTATGGGTAGCAGAATGAAATCATATGAATAGGTCTAAGAGGTTGCAAAATATCAGAGAAAGGTTGAAAACGAAACCAACATTAAACCGAAATCAACTCTCAACCAACTATATGAAATCAACTCTCAACCAACTATATGAAAACGGTAATTCGGAGAAAAGCGCAAACAAAACGCACAATAAAGGAAAAAAAACATCCGCTTGACTGACACTTATTTATTTAACGGTACTAACAAACCTTTTTAAAATAGTCTGTTTATAAATTTTGAAATTATAGAAACTAAGGTTTCAACTCCCTCAGGCAAAGTTGGCCGTAGATGGATTTGACTATTGTTTATGTCCTTTTTTGGTCCCATAGCTCTTCCTCTGTTTCGGTTCTAATACATCATTGGCTTTCAAATATTAGGCTTTAAGCGTTCATGATGAAGGTAAATCTAGAAAAGTGCTTCGGTCGCATAGTATTTATAAAGTGTTGTTTTCATATTTTACAGTTAGAAACAAAATAATCTATTTCTATAGAAGACTTTAATTCTTATCAGTGCAATTTCCGGTACATTTCCTATATCACAATGCTTATTAATTACGTCGTAGTAAGAACCGATTGTTCAATGACGTCATTTACGCCGATTGAGATTTCGTCAAACAGTGAAACTCATTCATAAAAATCAACTCGAGATTAGTCTATACAACAAGTAATATGTTTCAAATCAACAATTTTTCGGCGCATCTGCCATTTTTAGTCAGATGTTAATTGCTTTTTCAATAATATATGAACACAACTAGATAAAATTGTAATATCAGATTTAGCGAGACATATGATGACAGCTGCATCAGTATTTATTGAAATTTCTGTATTCTTGATTGTTTTAATGTCCCAATTGAACAGAGTTTACAAACTTTAAAATATCATTGAGATGGTATAAATATGTCAGATAGCGTTAATATTATCCTAAAGTTTTATCATTAACTCATAACATTGTACTTACTTTTTAAAGGAGAAAGCTGCAAAATTATAATTTTGTGATCAATGTGATGTCATCTGCATTAACGCGTTATAGCGTTAATAGAAAAACAAAGGATACGGGGTATCCATCCATATTTTCGGCTTGGCTATTATGTCCCCTTTCAACTAGTTGTTTTTGTGCCAATGAGGTGTCTGTATTCTTTGAATTGTCGTTTTTATTGCCGCCTATGTATCTTATCTTAACAGGTTTGGGAATGGAGGCAAAAGATACCAAAGGGACATTCAAACTCATCAGTCGAAAAATAAACTGACAATACCATGGCTACAAAAGAAAAAGACCAAGTTACAAACAACAGTACACAAAACACAACTTAGAAAAACTAAAGCCTGAACAGCACGAATCCTAACAACAACTGTGATGATCTCAGGTGCTCTGGAAGAGTAAACAGATCCTGTTCCACAGCAACTAGAATATAACAGTTGGGAAACTAAAATATAACAGTGAAAAGACAGAAAATATGACTACAAAAGGCTTTTGGTAACAGTAATTAGTATATCTTGCGTACTCTGCAATTTAGGATATCCACTATTATACATAGCTTAATACTAAAGAAAAAAGAAGTAAAATGACATCCATACAGTTATATACAAGGTTTCAGAAACGTCAAAATTACTTGACTAAACTCTTACTTAGTCTGACATAATCCATAGAGAATAAATGTTTAAAATGCAATATGAAAGCTTGAAATCAACAATGAAACATTTGGTATGGTCACATTATTTTAAGTTCTCCATGATAATAGATACTGACACTTAACTACTTAACAAAGTACAGTGAGAAACAAATTAAACAAAATCTTCCTATAGAAAACTTTTAAATTTGTGCAATGTCCCGTACATTACCTATGTCACAATGCTTTTGTTTTTTACGTCACAGTAAGAACCAATTGTTCAATGACGTCATTTACGCCGATTGACATCGGGTCGAACGGTGTAACATATTCTTAAAAAAAAACAACCCGAGATTGATCTTTACAAAAAGTAATGTTTTCAATTAACAAATTTTCGGCGATAAATATGATAACAACTGCATCAGTACTTTATGACTTTTTTTATCTTTGATTGTTTTAATGTCCCAATTGAACAGAGTTAACAAACCTAAGTACATCATTGCGATGGAATTATTTCAGATAGCGTTACTGATAGCCTATAGTATAATCATTAACACATAACATTGCAATTACTTTTTAAAAGAGAAAACTGTAAAATCATAATTTATGATCAATGTGATGCCATTTGCATCAGAACGTTAAAGCGTTTTCATATTTTCGGCTTGGTTCTTATGTCCCATTCTACTGCGTCTAGACACCTGGAATTACAATTTGGATTTAATTAACTTGAAAACACATTATATATAATCCAATTGTGTTGAAACAAGAATAATGTTATGATATTGTAACTATTATATTTATTTAGTTGGCCTTATTTGTTTTGTGTGGCCTATTATATGTTTTACATTGTGTACAAAATAAAACACATTGTGTTACAACTATGCAGTTTAGAAATCACTGGAACAATCATTGATACTCATGGAATGATTAGAACTTTCTATTTCACTTACATAACGTTTCCAGAATGATCATAACAAAAGATGCGTAATTTAAATTTCTAGCGTTGTCTAGAAGTTTCCGTTTGAGTATATATTTAAGTATGCAGACCCTAAAGACATAGACATAGATAGACTTAGACATCGATAGACATCAACATTCCCAACGGTTGGATTGACACTTTTATTTACTAACAACATCATATTGAATTGTGACCTATTGGACGTAATATTCTGTGGATTCCCGTGAAGATTTCCGGATAAAGAAAAGATAAAAGATTGGACTCATATTTTGACAGTTAAGTTGACATTTCTCTTTGTGTATTACTTCTTGTAAATTAGTGTAAAATAAATCTTGTTAAATTTTATTATTGATTTGTGTCTTTTGTTGGCTACAATTAAAAGGCGATTTTCTGGCGTAACAATAATATTAACATTACAGCAGCAAATAAGATATTTTATTTGAATATTTTAGAACATACATATTCAATTTATAATATCTAATGATATAGTATATCTTCTGTGAAGTGTTTTTGTTCGTCGTTTCTAGATTTTGTTTGCCAATGAGGTGTTTGTATTCTTTGACTTTTACTGCCACATATGTCATAGATATAGGAAGATGTGGTATGAGTGCCAATGAGACAAATCTCCATCCAAGTAACAATTTATAAAAGTAAACCATTATCATGTATGTTATAATCCTATCTAATTTAAAAAATTATAATATAACAGTGCAAAGACAGAAAATAAGACTACAAGAGGCTTTGGGCATCAGTAATTAGTATGGCCTACTTTACAATCAAGGATATCCACTATTAAACATTGTACACAGCAAAATACTAAAGAAAAGAAATATGATGACACCAATAAGGTATATACATAAGGTATATAATGTATGCAGCCATTCCTGTAATCTATCATGTCGAAATCGTAATAATTATTTCACGCAATAATTTCTGAGTTTACAATATACACAAACTTAAAGTTAGCAAACTGTATTATAATCATCACATTATAGATAAAGGTTCAATTGTGCTGATACAAGAATAATATCCCCATTGCAGCAGTAAATACGATAGTTGTTTTTTTTTTAATATCTAAGAATATACATTTTCAATTTTTCAATATCTAATAATATAACATATCTTTTGTTGTTTCTAGTCGTTTATTTTTTGTTTTTTTTTTTTTGTTTTTTTGTTTTGCCAAAGGGGTGTCTGTATTCTTTCAAATTTGGTTTTTATTGCCGCTTATGTATCTAATGTTTAGCTGATTTTCGAAATAAGAATATAAAAGTGGAAAGGCAGAAAATAATACTACAAAAGGCTTCGGACAACAGTTATTATTATGGCCTACGTTGCAATAAAAGATATCCACTATTATACATAGCAAAATACTAAAGGAAAAGAAATATGATGACATCCATACAGTCGTATACAAGGTTTAATATACGTGACAATTACTTGCATACACTCTAAATTTAGTCGGACATACTCAACAGTTAAAAATATATTTAAAAGGCCCTACTAAAGCTTGCAAAGAACAATGAACCATTTCGTATGGTCACATTACTTTAAGTTCTCTATGACAATAGGTTCTGACAGTTAAATACTTTAAAAAGAAACAGCAGTTAGAATTAAATAAAAGAATCTCTTCCTATAAACAATTTTTTTAATTCGTGCAATTTCCCATACATTTCCTATTCACAATCCTTATTTGATAACGTCATAGTAGGAACCGATTGTCCAATGACGTCAATTAAGCCGATTGACCTCGGGTCAAACGGTGAACTAAATTCATAAATTCCCAACTCGAGATTGGTCTACACAACAAGTAATGTTTTTCAGTTAACAAATTTTCGGCGCATCTGTCAAATTAGCGATAGATATGTTGACAGCTGCATCAGATTTATCTTTGATTGTTTTAATGTCCTGTTTGAAGAGAGTTTCGCCACCTTAGTACATCTTCGCGATGGTATAATTTCAGATAGCGTTAATGAAAACCTATAGTATAATCAAAAACACATAACATTGTAATTACTTTTTAAAATAGAAAACTGTAAAATTATAATTTCGTGATTTATGTGATGACATCTGCATCAGAACGTTAAAGCGTTTCCATATTTTCGGCTTAGTTCTTATGTCCCAATTCTACTGCGTCTAGACACATGGAACTGTAATTTGGATTTGATTAAGTTGAATATTACACCAGCTTGAAGTAAGCCAACTATATTATGATCAACACATTAAATATAATCCAATTGTGTTGAATTATATCAGCATCAAATGAGAAATTTTATTTGAATATTTTTGAGCATATATTTTCAATTTTTTAATATCTTATAATATAACATATCTTCTGTGAAGTATTTGTAGATTTGTGTTTGTTGTTTGTAGTGTTTTTTTTTTTGCCAATGAGGTGTCTTCTTTGACTTATGTTTTTTATTGCCGCATATGTATCTAATTTAAATGATTTCGAAAATTATACTATAATAGTGCAAAGACAGAAAATAGGACAACAAAAGGCTTTGAGCAACAGTTATAAGTATGACCTACATTGCAATCAAGGATATCCACTTTTAGACATAGCAAAGTATTAATAGAAAAGAAATATGATGACACCCAAACCGTTATGTAAAGGTTTTAGAAACGTGATTATCTAGTCGGACATGATTCACAGAGGAAAAGTGTTTTTAAAAGGCCCCTTTAAAGATTGAAATCAACAGTAAAGCACTTGGCTGTAAAAGTATTAACCAAAAGGTTCGACAATTCATGATTATAGAGGTGGTAGATACTTAAAGAGAGGCGAAAGATACCAAAGGGAGATTCAAACTCACAATTCGAAAACAAATTGTCAACGACATGGCCAAAAAAGAAAAAGACAGACAGACAAACAACAGCACACAAAAAACAACACAGAAAACCAAAGACCGAGCAACACGAACCCCACCAAAACTTGGGTGATTTCAGGTGCCCCGGAAGGGTAAGCGTCGTCGTGTTGCTCATGTTAGTACAAACCCGGTAATAAGTCTAATTCGGTAGGTCGCATTCGGGGAAAAGGGGACTGGATTGTAGTTACGATAATTGAAACATTACCGCTATCATCTGTGAAACGATATTCCATAATGGTCAATCAACTCGTGATGATGTCCGTTAAATTTACGAAGGGATGATATCAACTTCACCACTTGGAACTCTTGGTTTAATAGCTTCCTTGTGAGCAGCAACCCTCTATCAAGGAAATCATGATAGGAAATACAAGCCCTGGAATATCGTATCAACTGGGAGATATATACTCCGTATGCAGGCGCTGCTGGAATGTTGCTACAAAGAAATGCAAAGTTCACAATTGGGATGCTGAAATCATCTCTTTTGTCGTAAAGTTTTGTTTGTATGAATAAAGGAACAAGTCGGCAAGAAGAGGGACACAGTTGGTTTCCATGGGAATGCCGATTGTTTGTTGAAAAACACGTCCTCCAAACGTAACAAATATGTTGTCAATCTGGAAATCAAGCATCTTGATAATGTCAGTTTCAGAGAATTTTTTATTTGAATCAGAGTACTTTTTACAAAGTAGGATTTATCCCAGTGAGTTTGAAATTCATGATACTACTGATACTTGAAGGACTGCTTCATACCTTGATCTTTTCCTCAATATTGACACAGATGGACGACTTCACACTGAAATCTATGACAAACGGGACGATTTCAACTTCCCAATTATTAATTTCCAATTTCTCAGCAGTAACATACCCTCTGCCCCATCGTATGGTGTTTATATATCTCAATTGATACGTTATGCTCGTACATGTTTACACTATACGGACTTCATATACAGGACTGTGCTCCTTACGCAGAAACTGCTCCAACAGAGTTATGAGGAGGAAAGATTAGAAATGACACTCCGAAAATGTTATAGACACCATCACGAATTGGTTGATCTATACGATGTGTCTGTGTCTAAACTAACTAACGACATCTTTACCACGTGTTAGATTGTTGTTTACCATCTACGTCGTCTAGTCTGCTAAGCACCGAACGTGACCTATACCCGAATATGACTGTTTTGCCGAGTGTGAATTCGCATTGCTATTAGACGTGTCTCGGTATTTATACATCCAACATTCATGTATTTAGTTTTGATGTGTCTTTTGTAAGTCTGGATTGATATTGTGTTATGTCTTATCGTTTGTGGTTTGAATTCTATTTTTATTTTCTATATGTATGTAAAAGTTAGGATAATTAATCAGCTAGTTCATTTATATGATTTTTAGTTTAAAGCAACTATATGCACAGGATTTATTTGTTTTTACACAGTTTTGATTTAGAATAAAAACCGACATGGTTAGAAAATACAAATAATTACACCATTACTAACACAATTCTATATTAATATTCTTGTATTGGTAAGAAAATACATAAAATAACACCATTACAAGCTTAATCCCAATTTTATATTCTATTTTTAGAAATTAACCTGTGACGTCACTTTTGTGGCGTTGATACATTCGTGTGACTCACAGTTCATAATTCTATTGTGGTGTACTGATGTACTGTGTGTGGAAGGTGTCCGTTGTTATTCTGTGGTTTACATGTTGTAATGTACTATTATATTATTCATTTATGTATTTCTCTGTCCTGAGTGTTCTTTCGATTATTTGTACTGTATTCCTGTCATGTAATGTTGTCATTTTAGCGGTATTTTTAACATTGCCATATAAGCGGGAGGTTTTGCTAAACATTGAAAATAACACGTTTAATAATTTCATGCGTCCGAAGCGCTTTTCTGGATTTACCTTCATCAGAAACGCTCAAAGCCAAATATTTGAAAGCCGAGGATGTATAAGTACCGAAACAGTTGAAGAGCTATATGACAAAAAATACCTAAAAACTAGCCAAATACACCTAAGGTCAACTTTGCCTGAGGGAGTTGAAACCTTAGTTTCTTTATAATTTCAAAATTTAAAAAACGACAACTTTAGAAAGATTTGTTATAAATCTTGTCAGTACCGAAGTATTGACTACTGAGCTGATGATACCCTCGGGGACTGATAGTCCACCAGCAGAGGTATCGACCCAGTGTTGTAAAAAATTTAAAACAATACGTTTAATAATTTCATGCGTCCGAAGCGCTATTCTGGATTTACCTTCATCAGATAAATGTCCTGTACCAAGTCAGGAATATGGCAGTTGTTATCAAATAGTCCGTTTCTATGTATGTTGGCGTTTGTTTTTGTAGCAGTTCAGTGTTTCTGTTGTTCCGTTGTTTTTCTCTTATAGTTGATGTGTTTCCCTGGTTTTTGGTTTGTGACCCGGATTTGTTTTCGCTTAATCGATTTATGACTATTGAACAGTGGTATACTAATGTTGTCTTTATTTATCCCTCCCTAAGACAAGATACTTGTATCTACGTTGGCCATTCTTTTTTATGAAACAAAGCAGGACCAACTCTTTCAATTTGTCTTTTAGTTTTGAATGGGGAATACTTGTGTAAAGTGTAGAAAAGTCAAATGTTTTAATACTATTGCAAGATAAAAGAGCCTTAGATTGTATGTACTCTAAAAGATCTTTGGATTTTTTTAGTATCCACATCTGATTCACACCACCTCTAGAATAGGTAGTTTCACAATAATTTTGAAGCCCGCCTTTGATTGCTGATAAAATTGATGTAAGTAAGTTAGAAAGAGGTTTCGTGGAGCACTTGGAAGGCCCAGTAATATAACGTTGTTTGTAAGGACACTTATGTAGTTTAGGTATCCAATACAATGATGGAAGCTCCAGTTCTTCATCTTTGGTTGAAATTCCGAAGGAACATAGAACACACCTATGATTATCTAGGATTTCCTCTTTGGTAAGTAGCGTATGGGTATATTTTGAGTTTCCAAGTGAATTGTCAATTCCTAATTCATTTATCAAGCAGTTTATGTTATGTGATTTACACACAAAAACGATGTTGTTTTGGGCTTTATCTGCGGGGACAACAACATATTTGTCATGGAGGTAGGACAAGTGTTTTGCAATATTTAGGTCTTTAACGATTGATGAAGCAGGGGTATTCATAGACCAATTCATTTATTTAATTCTGATAAGTATCAACGACCACACAGTCTTAATCCATTCGAAAAGACTAGTTAAGTCTTCTTTCTCGCGTTTAACCCATTGTCTGGCATAATCCTCGACTGAATCCATCAGTTTTTTGAAGTTGTGTTTCCAACTAATGGATTTAGGCTCACGATATTTCGGGACTTTGGATAACACATTTTGCAGAGAAGTGTTATTGACAATGTTTAGGTAACCAGTAATAACGTCGGCAGCCGGATTATATATTAATGGGAACCAGTACAGGTCCAATCAGGAGGTTTAGATTTGAAGTCGTCAATATTGAGATCCTGCAACACGTTTTTGTAATTGAAAATTTTAGTTGCAATTGGTTTGGTATAGGTATAAGATATGATAGGTACAGACTGATCTTTAAAATAGGGAGGTATTTTCGAGTGAACTGATTTATGATGAAGGATATTGATCAAGTTGATGGCGTCGAGACCTTTGTTGGCAAAGGAAAGTTTAAGAAAGGATCTTTTCTCCTTTTAATCCTTTCCAATGCGAACTGGTTTGAAAAGTCTATGACTTGCAATATCCGATATGATAGCTGTAAGTTTGTATTGGTTTGAATGGGGGTTTGTAATAGTGGTTTCCAAACATAAGTTGTACAGATAATGAAGCTTCGTGCGAATGTGATAAATACCTAACGGCTTTTGTATAAATAGCAGCAGGTCTTTAATAGAGACATCATGGAGAGTAGGTGATGTATAATGACGATGACCATGACTACGTCTATTTCGAGGAGTAAAGTTGAAAATGTTTATCACATTCACCGAGCTACAGGAAAGACTAGATAGAATACCTATACTTTAAATGTTGTCATTGCAACCATATGGTGTCGCAGTTCCAAATTGTCGAATCCAGTCGTCTCTTTTCTCTACAGAGAGGTGTTACAAGATGAGGATTGTTAGTCCTGTGGTATATTTTTTCGATGATGCGAACTTGCATAGAAAGAATTGAATGATCAGGCTGGTTAAAATGCTGGTAAACAATGTCGCTTGCATTGTTGTTGATGTCTGATCTATGGCCGCAAATACGTTTATTTAACCTTCCTTTCGTTTCACCGACATGTAACAATCCACATAGGTTACTCTCTAATCCGTAGACGACATTTGTTGATCTACAACTCAGATCATAGTAGCTTCTGGTAAAATAAGACTTTTTAGTTAAATTGCTAGTGAATTGAGCATCTGTTATTAAAATATAACAGGTTTTGAAGTTTTCAGTTTTACAATTCGAAATGAGACAGTGTTGTTCAGAGTCATTAAAATCCCAAATGTTTTGCAGAAGAACTGAGTACGTCTGCGTACGTAGATATTGCTGTGATTAGTATGATGATCTGAATGTGTCATGTCTGTTGATGAGGGGACTCCTGCCATATCCTAGGATACTTTCATTGACACGGCCCCTGGATACTATCTTATGATCACAAACAAGCTTCTGTACAAGATTGGTAGAAATCCAGGATAGTTAAAGAAAGTTATTTAAATTTCAAAAACTTTAACCACGACGACGACGGAATGTAGGATCGCTATGTCTCGCTTTTGCGACAAAAGTCGCAGGCTCGATAAAAATTATGTGTCTGTTGTAACTGAAAACTAATTACCAACATGTATATATTAATGTGCATTTAGTGTAGTTAAAAAACAAACAAACAATAAAACAGCAAATAACGGGACCAGAATTGTCCATTACTTGTAAGAATATCGTCTAAACTGGCCTAACGTCTTTCGACGTTGCTTTTAGAATTGGCGCAATGTATTCCCGCCCATTCAAATTGTTAACATTTTTTAGAAATATCTCTTTTCCATTACGGTGACCCTACCTTTTATTTCCTTATTTTGTTTAAATATAAAAACGCATATTCTGTTGAATTCTCATCGAGAAAACATTGGTCAATTTTTATTAAACTTGATTGTTTTATAGATAATTTCACAATAAAAAGGGCGGGAAAATTATTATAGCAACTTATCGTTATCAATTTCCCCTCGGAAAAAGGTAATATCAATAATATAGTTTGTACTAACAACAAGGTTACCAAAACACACAATTTTTATGGGATACGGACTTTTCATAAAATATTACACTGCTATTGACTAAAATTCATAATTTCCAAATTCCATGAAAATGATGACGTTTTAAATCGAAAACGAGGTCGGTGACCCCATTTTTTTATTTGCTTATTTTAAAGCTTTTACCTAGCCTAAAGTAAAAATAAAATATAAAGAAGATTTTATTGGTAGATCTGAATAGAAGGATTTGTCTTTAAATTATAGAAGACGACTGATTTGAAGATTTAAATTGTAGAATGAAGCCAGGAAAACAAAGGAAATACATGTATGATCAGTTTGAGTCAAAAGAATTATATGTCTGCTACGACTGACTGTATTGATCAGATTGGCTTAGAAATGAAATACCTTAAACATTCAATAGGAATGAATAGCTGCAACTAAAACACTGAAAATTACAAAGGAATAATATGAGGGATGATTTGTATAGAATGAGAAATATCTATTAAAACAAAATCAGTGTTAGCCCAAGGTACATTTGTCATTACATGTTGAATTACATGTTGGAAGAATTTATACACACACAAGGATAAACTGTTAATCATAACTAGCTACAAAGTTGATGACGTCTGAATCAGTACGGTACGATTTCATAATGTTGACATGTCTTGTGTATCTACTGTAATGATTTAGACACTTTGATTTTTTAATAAGAATTTGTCAAGTTGGATATCACACAACGGCACTGTTAAATAATCATAATAAGCATTAAATGTCATGACGTCATCATTACCCTTTTGTGTTTCAGTATTTTGGCTTGTTTTTGTATCCATGTTGAACTTAGTTTAAGGTAGATGGGGTGTCTAAATTATAATCCATAAAAATTTTTAATAATTTGCCAAAATGTTGTTTATATCATGCTTTTTAAGAAAAAATAATAAAAAGAATGGATCACGGGGCTTATTTTTACGCTACAGGTTGTGCAAAATTGACAGATTTTGTATAGATTATGCACGGAAAACCAAATTTTCTGCCATAAAACGAAAACTATACCATAGAATTTTGAGATAAAATATGAGAAGATAGCTCTAATATTATGCTTTCAGATAAGAAAAAGAAAAAAATGGGGTCACGGGACTCGTTTTCTTGCTACATAATAAAATAGTTAAATTCCTAACACATTCTATTGTAAAAGTAACTTTATCTGAATTATCTGCCCTTACATTTGAGTTGCCTCCCCTTATGTGGAAAAGTTGGAAAAAATTGAATCAAACAAAAGTATTCTGTTCTTTTTGTAAAATACAACCATAAATATGATAACACATGCCATTTTCTATATTGAAATGAAAATTCTTACACCGTAATTGCCTACTACTCTCGAAATTTGCACACTTTATTAAAGATCTAGACCGATTGTTTTCTGGTATTTCAAAATCCAAGATGGAGGAAGACCCCCTATCTACATTAAAGACCTGTATTTATCATTGCAATTTTATTAATTTGAATATTACAGACCGCGTCAAGGTTAATAGAATTAGATTGACCTTGACATTTGGAGCATTATGTAAGCCATTTGAAAAAGTCACTAGATGTGAGGGGGCGATATAAAATATCATGGGTTGCAGGAGAAACCCAATACACAAATATGTTTTCATTTTTCTTCTAAATTAGATTTGTGCCTGGACCAATTGACCGATTCCTATGTCTTTTATACGGTCGTATTGTTAAAATAACATTGATCTACAACAAGAACAAATTATTTTTTTTTTTCGAATTCTCAAGAAATAAAGGTAAATTAAGGTAAAGATAACTGATTCAAAATCTATATTTCATCTTCCAGTTAAAATTGATGTAAGAAATTCTGTGTATTTTTTCTATTTTTATTTTCGTCCCATCATACGAGCACTTTAAACTATAAAGCATTTCTGAATTTTCAATGTCCACAGCTAAAATGAAATATATTTGGTGTACATATACAGGGTCTAATGTAGATGGCGATGTAACTTAGTGTTACATTTGCTGATATCTTTTTGTTGTGAATTCATACATGTCATACTGTAGGCATGTATAATAATCCAACATCACATTGGATGATTATTGAATATATTATGAAATAATGTAATGGTGAAGTTTTGTAGATATTATAAGGACACTGGTATTTTTAGAAATGTTTTGATTGTCAAGGTTTTGAACCTGCTATTACTTTAAATATTTAGGTAAAGATGACAATTCCTGGAAAACACAAACACTGTGCAAGTTAAATTCTTGTATTTGTACTAATCTTCATCATATGGAAACCATGGGTATTAGGGTTTATAATGTCGTTCGTTATCACATGTTTGATCTATGTTACCTCGATTATTATAATTTATTAGAGTAACAGAAGTACGATTCTAGCAATATATGTACCAGCAAAAGGACCTTTGCAATGCTGTTATATTTGTTACTTAGCCCACAAGATTTACGCAAGGATTAAGCTTCATTAATTATTCAATAACGTTCCTTTGATGGTCAGCTTTGTCTCTGTTGAAAGAAATGACTTATATACTCTGCATACTACACTGTCACACAATCTAATCAAACAGAACTTTGCCTGTACACTACATTGTGTTTGTGTAATTATTATATATATTGGACATACAAATGAATAATTAAATGCCCTAAGTTTATAAACATTAGGAGATGGGGATATGTTAGCAATGAAACAACTATCCACCAGAGTTCAAATAAGTCTAAATAAGCAATTATAATCACTCTACGACCTTCAACAATGAGAAAATAGTGTCTGCTTTGGAGATTAAAATACGCCATCAAGCAAATGGTATAACGATTGGTACCAACTACTGCCTATCCTTTTGAAGATTGATTCACTGTCTGTTATGAAACACAGTTAATGATTAAATTTCATAAAAAAAGCCATAAATAACAGAATAATTGAAGACTTCAAATAAGACAAATTTTCAACAGCATATTCATCCACTAATGCGCGTAGCGCATGAGTTAATTATCAGTAGTGTTAGGTCACGAGTTGAATTCTTTTTCAGATTTGAATTCTCTGATTAGGTTTCAATTTTATTACATTGATCGAATCCTTATTAATGGAAAAAAAGACGAAATAAAAAGAACTACTTTGCATTCCCAATTCGTTTTGTTGCAACACCATTCACAATGTATTCACAACCCCCATTGTTGAATGACGTCAGAGGAGTGAAATATCGGATTGTTTTCGCATATAAAAATTATAAATTTGTTTTGTACTAAGAAAATCACGGTATGTCATTGCAACCAACGTAATGAATACTAGTATTTTTATTCATACCTGCATATACTAAATGGACACAATCTATGTTAAAAATGCAATTTTTACTTAATGATCAAACGGAGTTTATCAACTTCAACGTATCAAACCTTTTTTCTTAATATAAAGTTAAGAGTGACCGTCTTGCGTTTTTCATTAAAGGCCTAGTATCTTTGATCAGCTTTTTACCACTGGGATGATTTCTGTGGTGTTGAATGTTTACTCTCTTACGGTACATGTACTAACATCCAGGACATTTAATATCATCATTGCAGCTGTTTTGTATGTTTATGTACTGTTCATAAAATGATAAGATACACAACATTTTTTTCTACCAGATTTTCAGGCATAAAAGGCTTTAACCAGATTTGACACACCCTTTGCGCTGTTGTTTTTCAATATTCCTCAAGTTTGTAAAATGATTTGGCCTGCAGAACTTTTTAAGATGAGCATAACATCTAAGTCATTTGTAGATGCCGAATTGTAATAAAAACGGTTATTTGTTACTATTTCGTCAAACGTTTGGTGTCTTGTTTACTTTTCTCGTTTGTGTATCATATTGGTGACCTAGCGAATTAGACTTATCGCCGGGTTTGTACTCACAGGAGCAACACGACGGGTTCCACATGTGGAGCAGGATCTGGCTACCCTTTCAGAGCATTTGAGATCAACCCCGGGTGTTGGTAGGGTTAGTCTTTAGTTTTCTATGTTTTTATACTGTTGTTTGTCTTTTGGACTTTTTCTTTTTTTGCCATGGCGTTGTCGGTTTGTTTTTGACTTATGAGTTTTGGTACCTTTCGCCCCATTTTTATAGCTTCTGAATTTTGATTTTTTTTTTTTTTGAACTGACACCTTTACAGCAAATCAATAAAATAGCTTGATACAAACATCCTGATAATCAAAATAATAACAATAAAATGGAAACAAATGAAAGAACAACAATTGAAATCACTACAGTAATAACAACAACCATACGGCTCATAAAGACTTCAGAACTGTCAAGGGAGCATAAGTTTTAATACTTATTTGTAAAACGTTTACTTCTTCATTAATCCATCCATAAAAGCTATTTATGTGAGTATTGAAACTTAGAAAATATAATAGCAATAACTCAACAATGATACAAGGCTTATAATTTTGTACACCAGACGCTCGAATTAAAACAGCTAAATCAAATCGAATACGAATTGGAACAGCGTAAAATCTGAAAGCTCTAAAATGTTGTGCCAAAAAATACCAAAAAAAAAAAAAAACTCTAAAAATTCAAAAAGGTGAACTCCATAAAAAAAAAAAAAAAAAAAAAAAAAAAAAATCAAACACTATCAATCAACGGAACAAGTGAAAAACAACTGCCATATTCCTGACTTGTGGCTTGAACTGTATCAAATCAGGATGTCGAGACTAACCCAAGGAGTATGTGTGGTATTATGACTTGGTTTACTCAAACAACAACAAAAAACTCATCAAAGATACCAGGCTTATAATTGTGTACGCCAGACCGCGTTTCGTCTTCATAAGACTCATCGGTGGCAATCGATTCAACAGTTAGAAGGTCAAATCGAATAAAATTCCAAAAAGTCGTGCCATTCTTGTCTAAGGAAATCTTCGCTGGCAAACAATCATATCATTAACAGAAAAAATAACAATAATAAACAGACGCCATCTTACAATGGATCAAATTTTAGTTATCTTTGTTTATATATATATTTTTAAATAATTGATTTGTTCTGTTTTATTTGTTAAAGACTTCAATACTGAATTTGGAACATCCGCATACAGGTAAATCAAGTTTTTTTCAAATACGATTGCAGAGGTATCGAGGATGCGACACGACACGGTTAATGTGTAAAATTAAAACATGATAGACTAATATTGTCTACAAATAATATCCCTAAGCTTAAAAAGATATCATCTTCGAATGATAGAAAAAAGTATGTTTACCAAATAATCTTCGATTTAGTAACCTATTGTTATGCCCGTTCCGAAACGACATTCGCTGTACATGTATTTATAAATAAAGATTATTTTATTTTATTCTAAGAGCTCAAATTAGGCAAATTTGAAAAACGAAAAACACAAATAGTCAAGTTAACAAATACACTTTAAAAAACATCAACAAATAAGTAAATAAAACAACAAAAAAGTAAAAAAAAAAAAAAAAAAAAATGAAATACTTTTATACATCACTCTGTACGTCATTTTGTATTTTTATACCCCCGCTTTAAAAAAGGGGGGTATACTGTTTTACCTCTGGCCTACCGTCAGTCCATCCGTCAGTCAGTCAGTCCGTCCGTCCCATGAATATTTTCGTCGCATTTTTCTCAGGAACTACTTAACAAGGATTTCTGAAATTTGGTTTCAGGGTTTATATAAGTATGTTACACCGTGTGATGCGTTTTCATCACTCAACAACTTCCTGTTTACCGAAGTATTTCGACGGGGGTATCATCAGTTAGCAGTAGCTCACATTTTTACTTGTTTTTAATTTTTATGTCTGTCACGTTGACGTAAACCTTAAATCTCTGGGGGTTTTAAACATCATATTGAAATATATATTAAAACAATGAGTAACCTAATAATTAAAAAAAGCTCTAAAAAAACTGTGAAATGTATCAAAATTCACGTTGAGATTTTGACAAGTATTTCTAAAAGTGTTATTACCTAAGAGAAAAAGTTAGCGTGCTAATTAATGTGATAGACACATTAGTCAATACAATTTCAAGTTGATTTACTTTTATATTTTAATTCTTCGATTTTGTTGCCATTTTATTACATTGATCTTGGGAAATTTAATGGAAATAAAATAGAAAATACAAGGAACTCTATCTTTTTCTTTGCAATCCCTATTCGCTTTGCTGCAACGCCATCGAAAATATTTTCACAACACCAAATATTGTATGACGTGCAATCTTTTCTTAATAATCAAGTTGATCCACTTCCACGTATTGATATTTTTTTCTTAATCCAACGTTAATAGTGACCGTCTTGCTTTCTAAATTAAATGGCCTAGTATCTTTGATCAGATTTAAAAACAACAAAGACGATTTCTCTGTTGGTGAACGTATACTATCTTAAGGGGACTAACACCCCAGCATATATAATATTATCAAAGCTGCGATTTTATGTGCTAATTAACTGTTCATAGAATGATATTATTTAGTTCTTCTGTTTTGATTTGTTTAAGACTTCAATACCGAATTTGAGATAGGCGCATAAAGGTGAATCCAGTTTGTTTTTTTTTTTTAATCCAGTTTTTTCTCAAAAGTACGATTGTAGAAGTATCGAGGATGCAACACATATAATGTTTAAAATTAAAATTAAAACAAAGTAGACCTTAGCTTAAATTGAAATTGTAGAGAAAAGTATGGTAACCAAACAATCTTCTTTTAAGTTACCTATTGTAATGCCCGTTCCAAATACACGACATTCTCTGTACATGTATTTATAAAAACAGATTTTTTTTCTTTGATTCGAAGAGCTCGAAATATGAAAATCACTGAGTCAAGCAAACAAACACATTATAAATAAAACAGCAACAAGCAAGTAAATAGAACAACAACAAAGTAAAAAAAAACGAAAAGCTTTTATACATTACTCTTTACGTCATTTTGTTTTTTGTATATTTTCGTCTGTCTCATTGACGTTAACCCTAAATCTTTGGGCTTTTTCGTATTGAAATATATTAGTATAATAATGAGTAACCTTGCGCTTAAAAAAAAACTTTAAAAAACTGTGAAATGTATTAAAAAAAAAAATACGTGTGAAATTTTGACAAGTATTTATTCAAGAGTTTTATTACCTAAGAGAGAAAGTAGGAGTGCTATCAAATTTGATAGACACATTATTCAATACAATTTCAAGTTGATTTATTTTTATATTTGAATTCTTCGATTATGTTTCCAGTTTCTTACATGATCGTGGGCTTTTTAATGGAAATAAAATAGATAATACATGGATCTATATCTTTTTCTTTGCATTCCCAATTCGCTTTGATGCAACACCATCGACAATGTGTTCACAACACCCATTGTTGTATGACCTGCAATTTTTCTTAAAGGGGCATTAGCTGTCAAATTTTTATTCACCGAATTGACTTACATTTTCACATTTGATTTATAACAAACTGTCTGCTAAAAGCGAATTATTATTTCACTATTTCACTTTCATTAATGATTGAACAAAAAAAAAAATCATATTTTAATTTATTTAATATCTCGTAGCTAATTCCCCTTTAATAAGCAAGTTGATCCACTTCAACGTATTGATATTTTCTTCTTAATACAGCGTTAACAGTGACCGTCTTGTTTTCTAAATTAAAGGCCTAGTATCTTTGATTAGATTTCAAAACCACTGAGACGATTTCTCTGCTGGTGCTACGTATACTCTCTGGAGGAAGTAACACCCAGCATATATAATATTATTAATGCAGCGATTTTGTTTGTTCATTAACTGTTCATAGAATGCTACGTTTGGAGGACGTGTTTTTCAGAATACAATCGGCATTCCCATAGAAACCAACTGTGCTCCTCTTCTTGCCGACTTGTTCCTTTATTCGTATGAGGATGAATTCATACAGGAACTTCTTAGGAAGAAAGAAAAGAAGTTAGCAGTATCCTTTAACTTCACTTCCGCTATATAGATGATGTTCTCTCACTAAATAATTCAAAATTTGATGACTATATTGAACGCATCTATCCCATCGAACTTGAGATAAAGGATACAACAGATACAGTTATAAGTCTGCCTCATATATTGACTAACATCTAGAAATTGACAATGAGGGTCGGTTGAAAACAAATTTTTACGACAAAAGAGATGATTTCAGCTTCCCAATTGTGAACTTTTCATTTCTATGTAGCAACATTCCAGCGGCGCCGGCATATTCCAAGTTGATACGATATTCCAGGACTTGTATTTCCTATCATGATTTCCTTAATAGAGGGTTGCTTCTCACAAGGAAGCTATTAAACCAAGAGTTCCAAGTGATAAAGTTGAAATCATCCCTTCGTAAATTTTACAGACGCCATCACGAATTAATTGACCGATATGGAATATCTGTTTCACAGATGACAACGGATATGTTTCGAGACTGTGTTGTAGACTGTTGTTTGTCTGTTTGTCTTTCTTTTTTTGCCATGGCGATGTCAATTTATATTCGACTTATGAGTTTGAATGTCCCTTTGGTATCTTTCGCCTCCCCTATTTTGTAATACAATGAATAGAACTAACATACTGAGAAATTATACATTTAAATAGATATAGGAAGATGTGGTGTGAGTGCCAATGAGACAACTCTCCATCTAAATAACAATTTATGAAAGTAAACCATTATAGGTCAATGTACGGCCTTCAACACGGAGCCTTGGCTCACACCGAACAACAAGCTATAAAGGGTCCCAAAATTAAACTCTGGAAATGTATAACATCGTTCAACAGCAAATGATTCATTCGTGATATATATATACTCAGTAATTTAGTTAAACTGCATGTGCCTTTTTGTTGATGGATTGACAATTTAAAATACACATTGGCACGTCACAAATACTGCCTAGTTTAATTAAATCGAATGATGAGACTTCCTGAATCTTGTTTCATTTAGGAGGGTTGTATCCGATTTTGTTTAAGTTGTCTTGACGAGGCGTATTCAACCACCAGCTGATGCTTCCTTGGTAGCCTTTTGTAGTAGCGATCGCATTGACCTTTCTTTCCTAATTATGTGCCGCTTTTTATTTTTGTGTTCCAGTTAGTTGTCATTATGTTGGTGGCTGCACTCTACATGCTTTTTATTGTGTGTTTTATACAACAAATAGTCTAGATAGTCAAAGGGATAGATTTGTACGCACGTAAAACTTGTTTAACACCAACACATTTTGAGTATGTACACAAAAAAGGAGGCGCTAACCTTGTCGACACACCCGGTCTCGCTCTGTGTGGAGTTCTTGCGATTCTGTCAGTTTTTTTTATATATTAATTGGTATATTGAAAATGGATTAACGAGATTTGAACACCGGTATACTACTGTTGACTATTTATCTGGACCTAGTATCTTTGATTAGATTTCAAAAGTTTGATATATCAACATTTAGATAAGCATAATCACAATCTAAAATTTATTAAATTCCAACCACTTGAAACCGTTCAGAAACAACCAGGAGAATCACACAAGCAATTTGAAAAATCACGTGAAATTCGCGAATTATTTTGGATAAAAAGACTTCAAACTGCTTATCCTCTCGGTCTTAATGACAAAATATTAGGACAGAGGAACATAACTAAAACTTCAATCGATGTCATTAATATTGTCGATAAACGACTTAGAAATTAAAGGTCTCATGACAAACGCAAAAACCGTAATCAACGTATTAAACATCGTATAAATTATACACTTGCTGATCTGTTATCTATAATAAAAAATAATGGCAGACATCAAGTATTATGCAAACTGGGTCAGATACCAATAAGTAAATTATATGCTATTTTTCTGGAGTGTGATACAATTCCTTTTTTTAGCCCGATGTATGAATACACCCGTATTATTACAGCCTTTTGTCATCATAGGCTATTTCCTAGTATCGATAAACCTGAAAATCATAAACGGCATTTTCTTAAATTAAAATATATAAATAGAGGTATTGATTTTATTAACTTATCTGGTATATTCAATGACTCTACCATCCAAAGTCAAATACCTCCATATTTTGATAATATAGAACCACCTATTATTTCGTATTCTTATAAAAAAAACCAGCAGAAGTTTGATTTTTAATTATACGTCAGTTACATCAGACGTCAATATAGTAAATAATGTTCCTTCCACTTGAGATTGTGAAACATCTAGTTTTAGATATGTTCCCTATGGTCATGTCCTTACAGGAGACCCCAACATCGTCGATTAAGAAAGGACCGAAATATCGTCCTCCATCTAAAATAGATTGGAAACAGTGTCGTAAGGTTATTAAAGACGCTCTGTCTGTCTACTGTAAAAATTGGTGTAAACGTGAAAAATCTGATAAAAAATCTCTAGACAGTTATTTGAATAAAATTATGAATACTGTTAATATTCGTATATCTCATTTTGAAAATAATTCTGAAATTAGTAATAGGGTCCATGATATTCCCATTTCCAGAATAAAAAAAAAAAACTCCAAGTACTCGCAAAGCGGTTTGTGTTCGTACCGGCAGATAAAGCAGCAAATAATGTAGTGGTGGTGTGACGCATATACTACACGGAAGTTCTCCAAAACTACATTCAGGTCCGTACGCTCCACAGAGAGTCAAATTGTAAACAAGCATATCACTGCCACTACCCAGCTTAAAGCCTGTTCCGAACATTTGAAAGTCCCTACTATGTACTGGTTACCTAAATTGCACAAAAAACCATTTAAATTCCGTTTCATCTCCGCATCTAGTAAGTGTTCTACTACCAATCTATCAGTTCTTCTAACTACCTCCCTTACTACTATCAAAGAACTTGTTATTAACTTTTGTAATAAAGCTTATGAAAATAATGGTATTAATTATGTTTGGAGTGTTAAAAATTCTTTAGAGGTTTTAGATAAAATACATGCTTTTGATGGTCCTTATAATTCTGTTGACAGTTATGATTTTCTACTCTCTACTACACTTCCACACAATCTTATCAAGAAAAAGTTTCCATATTTAATTAAATGGTCTTTTGAAAATCTCATTACAAATTTATTTGCTGTAACTCGTTTAAAGCCTTTTCTGTAACGAAAAGGAAAGTATGCTAGATACACTTACTGGAAATGTGAAGATATGATTGAAGCTTTAAATTTTCTCCTGGACAACATATATGTACGTTTCGGCGATAAAGTGTATCGACAAGTAGTAGGTATTCCTATGGGCACTAACTGCGCCCCTTTAATAGCAGATTTATTCCTGTATTGCTATGAATCTCAGTTTATGACCAAACTCAGTAAAGACACGTCATTGTTACATTTGGTTGATACATTCAACAATACCTTCCGTTATCTAGATGATATTTTTTCGTTAAATAATCCAGAGTTCTCTAAATATACTACCGAAATTTACCCAATAGAACTTACTTTAACTAAATCTAACATAAACAGCAGTAGTTGTCCTTTTCTGGACTTGGACATTTCAATCTCTAAATTAAAGGAAAACTCCATACGAAAATTTACGACAAAAGAGACGATTTTTCATTCCCTATTGTTAATTTTCCTTTTTTAGACGGCAATGTTCCTTTGGCTCCATCATACGGTGTGTATATATCCCAACTCGTTCGTTATGCCCGTGTGTGTAGTGATGTCATAGATTTT
The DNA here is from genome assembly GCA_017311375.1 of Mytilus coruscus. Lineage (NCBI taxonomy): Eukaryota > Metazoa > Mollusca > Bivalvia > Mytilida > Mytilidae > Mytilus > Mytilus coruscus. The sequence goes on along the minus strand of CM029597.1, from coordinate 4,688,990 downwards.
AACGAACGTAATCAATGCATCACTAGTAAATTATTAAGTCAGGGATTTCGTTACCATAAATTACGTAAAACTTTTGCTAAGTTCTTTCATAGATACAAAGATTTGATTAGTAAATTTGGCTGTACCTGTAGAAAACTGATTAAAAACGGTATTTCACATCCTAAATTTTACGGTAATATTGTACTTAAAGCGCGGAAATCACTATATGATCCGTGTAAACTCATCGAACCTTTAAATAAACTTATCAGTTCAGGTTATCTTACCAATGTTGTAATTAGATCTTTGAATATAGTTTACATTGGCACTAATATCGATTTTGTCATCAGCAAATTAAAACATAACTAAATTTGTATTCTTTTCAAACGGGATGTTTAAAGACACACCCACGTTCATTTTGATCTATAAAGAGGTTAAACTCCTAACTATCCTACTGTCTGTCGATACATTTATTTTTGGCATTGCACTAGTCATGTCTTCTTTGACTGTCCATGACGTTAAAATACTAAATCCCTGGGATGTGTTTTAGTTGATTTTAGTCTCTGATGCATGATTTTTTATTATTAATTGTTTTGGCTTTTAACTAGCTGTCAGTAACTGCGAGTACTCTCATATCGTACTTTCTTGTTTATTTGACCTGTTGATACTAATTGTAATGCTTTTTTTGTTATTTAATGTTATTCAGGGTTATATCTGGTCTATATACCAGCTTTGATAAGTGTTTGGTACTAATATAAATTTCCACTTCGTACCATGAACATCAAAATTATTTATTTTGTTAAAATATTTCCTTTCTCTATTGTAACTGTATACGTATACCTAACAACAAAATTATTTTATTTACCTGTGTTTAAAGTTATTGCAAATGGCTGATATTTTTGTTCGAGCATATTGTTTTTCTTAAATTGTTTAACATTTCATACCGATATAACATGTTACTTTCATTATTCTTCCCTTAGTTTATTTATTTTGAATTTACATTGTATCATAGGTCAAATTTATTTGTTCAGTGTATGTTCAATGGTGTTACTATGTCCTTTGATTGAGTTAAGCTATTTCAGTTGATATTTTATAGTGTGTCTTTCTATGTTGTGATGTTACACTATTGTTTCAGAAAAAGGGTGAAGGTTTGGTACTATTAAAACGTTTAAACCCGCTGCATTTGTTTGCACCTGTCCTAAGTCAGGAATCTGATGTTCAGTAGTTGTCGTTTGTTGATGTGGTTCATAAGTGTTTCTCGTTTCTCGTTTTTATATAGATTAGACCGTTGGTTTTCCCGTTTGAATGGTTTTACACTAGTAATTTTTGGGGCCCTTTATAGCTTACTGTTTGGTGTGAGCCTAGGCTCCGTGTTGAAGACCGTACTTTGACCCATAATGGTTTACATTTATAAATTTTGACTTGGATGGAGAGTTATCTCATTGGCACTCATACCACATCTTCTTATATCTACTTGTCTTGTTCAATATTGTTTGTCTTTGGACATTTTTTAACCGGAAAAGTCGGGTGTATGTTCTTGGTGTGGTCTGTTGTAGTATGAAAAAACCATAACCCGTTCAAGGTTTTTTGCATTTTTTATTATGCCCCTTTGTCCATTTTACGTTTAGAGTTATGTACACTACATCTCCTAATTTTGTAACCCATCTTTCTGCGAAGGAGGCAAGCTTTGCAAAAAGATAATGAACAAATGTAGATATTTGTCAGATATTTTTTTTGTATATTCTTCACATAGATTGATTGTTGTGTATACAATTAAGGAGATGTGGTATGAATGCTCATATCATACTTTCCACGAGAATATTGCAAATGACTTGAACGAAAAGTCAAAATCTGACCCTAAAAACTTATTGAAATATTTAAATAGTATTGGGAAACCAAAGTCAAGTAATAAAAACCCAGTAGGTATTGAACAATTTCTTGAATATTTTAATGAGGAGGGAGACTATCCAGACATTAATTTTAATAAAGTCAAACACGAGAATATTGATCGAATTCTGAATTCTGTTATAACAGAAGAAATTTTAAAAGTGATTTTAAAAAATCTTAAAAATAACAAAGCTGTTGGGTACGATGGTATAGTCCAAATAGTCATATAAAATCAACTGTTCCGCTTATGTTGCCTATTTATCACAAACTTTTTAATATTGTGATAAACACTGGAAAGATTCCTTCAGTTTGGTCAAAAGGTGTGATTAGACCTTTTTACAAGAATAAAGGGGACAACTGTGACCCCAACTCTTATAGACCCATTACACTAGTTTTATGGCTTGGAAAAACCTTCACAGCTGTTTTAAATGAAAGATTAAGAGAATTATCTGATGAAATTGAATTATTATCAGAAGCTCAAACAGGTTTTAGGCAAGGGTATAGCACATTAGATAATATATTCGTTCTGTATTCCCTGATGTCGATTTACCAATCGTTTGGGAAAAAACTTTATTGTACTTTTGACACTATATCGCACTCCCCATTGTTGGTCATATTACAAAAATCAGAAATCACAGGTAAAGTGTTAAAAGTCATCCATAATCTCTATAGCGATGTCAAATTGTGTATTAAAGACGGAGATGAGCTTTCGTCATTCTTTAACTGCGATATAGGAGTCCGGCAAGGAGAAAACCTTTCAACCTTTCTATTTGCACTGTACTAAATGATCTTGAAGATTTCTTTTTAGAAAACGATTTCCCCCACTTGCAAAGCCTCAAGATCAAATGTCATGAACATTTGTCTATCTATCTAAAATTATTTCTTTTGTTGTATGCAGATGATACAAGTGCAGCGGCTACAAGCATATTTCAGAAGAATTGTGCACATCCTGCTACAAGCATAAAACTTGGCACAAAGCTTACTCTAGTATTACTCTTTGATTTCAGATAGGGAGGCAATCTGAAAAAATGCACCACTTCCGGTAAAATAGCCTCAATTAGTCTTCCCTTTTGCGCAAACAGTTGTTTTCTTGCTTCGTTAACCCCATCTGATGAGATTGTTCGATCGTACATCAAAACCACGTATCTTTCTATCAATAACATTATCAAATCCATATCTGGTGATGTAGGCTGATCAATCATCATCCTAAATCTTCAAATGCCATCCATGTCTCCCACGCAGTCTTTTATCCTTTTCCAGCAAACGAAGATACCGTATCACAACCGGTAAAGGCATGGAACACAGGAAGTGTGTGTGATCGCTCAATGCCTAGTGCATTTGGAAGGTCATGGATAGATATATACCTAAAGCTTTTTCCACTCCCAAACGCAAGCCATGGTTCGTCTGCTCCTATGTCGTCACGGAATAGCGAAACAGCAATGACAGCAACATCAGTATCGACTGTTCTAATCATAACTCGTTTAAGTCCGTGTTTCACTGCATCAGACACATGCAACATGATTCTAAATGGTGTTAAACTTGAAACATCATCACGTGGTGGATAACATAGAACATCCTTAGCATTTATTGCTACAACTACCTTTTCCTCAAAATTTTGTTGAGCAAGCTGCTGTGAAAGAAACTAAAAAGTTCTTTCTTATTGTCGTCACCTCTTAGAAAACTTTGCCAATTTTGAGGAATTTCGTTTTTACCCTGGACTCGTCTGCGTATTCCCTTTCCCCTCTTGCTTCTTGTAGTAGCCTTCAAACTATTGTCTATGTACGCATCCCAGACTACATCCACTCTTGTTACAGTTTCCAGGTGTTTCCTAATGTAAGTACAGAATACCAAATCAGCATAATCGTCAAAGTTACGAGATTTTGAAGGTTTAAGCATATTCACAATTGCTGACGATTATGCTGATTTGGTATTCTTAAAGCAAAACGTTTAATGACCGGCACAAAAAACATTTTTTTTGACATTTTGAAAAAAGTTGAATATGAAAATCAAAAATTGATATTTCTATGTCCGCCATATTGGATATTACCGGAAGTAGGGGTTTAAAAGACATATGTCCTATATATTGTATCCATGAGAAGCACCAAAGAAAGGTTCCTGCACAATATAATGATAGTAGCAATATATTAAAACACATTTCAATTACCCTCCCTAAAAAATATGCTTATTTTAGTACAATGTCCGCCATATTAGATTTTACCGGAAGTAGGGTTTTTAAAGACACATAATCTATATAATGTATCCAAAAGTAGCACAGAACAAAGGTTTGTGCCAAATATAACGATAGTAGCATGATTATAACACCTTTTCATATACCAGCCTTCGATATTGGGCTGATTTAAGTATAATGTCCGCCATATTGGATTTTACCGGAAGTGGTGCATTTTTTCAGATTGCCTCCCTATCTGAATCAAAGAGTAATACTAGAGGAAGCTTTGTGCCAAGTTTCATACTTGTAGCAGGATGTGCATAATTTTTCACGAAACCGCCGTACTATACTATTGTTTTATCAGAAACATCCGAATCAATGCAAGAAACTCTATAAGCATTCGAAAAGTACTGCGTGCAATGGAAATTAAAAATAAATCTTTCGAAAACGAAGATTGTTACCTTTTGCAAGAGGACATATCCAACTAAGTAAGACATCACGTGACTTTGGTGAACTTGGAAATTGAGAAATATTTTAATATTTTGGACTTCAAAGACGCTATTGTTCTATGTCGATTTCGAAAGACTAAATTACCGATTGAAACAGGAAGATGGCAAAACGTGATAAGAGAAAACCGCTTTTGCAGTCAATGTAACAATCGACAAATTGGTGACGAATTTCATTATATATTTGAATGTAATTTTTTCCATCAAAAACGAAAAGAGTATTTAACTGCATATTTTACAAAACGTCAAAATACAGTTAAATTTTTTCACAGTTTTGTGATTATTTTTCTTTGAATAAGAAAATACTTCTTTTTAAAAACATGAATTGTATTTTTATTTTAATTATTATATATAAAGCAACTTTGTAAGCAAAATTTATTCTGAAAAAACCAAAACAATAATGATCATATAATTTTTAAGAAAACAATCTGTCAAAGTGGCTTGGTACTTAAGTGGCTCCATGGTGTCAAGAAATATATCCTTCGAATGTTTAAAATTTGATAAATCTTCATTTATCAAGGTTTATGAACGATTTCCTTAACTGTAAAATGAATATATGTAATAAAAAGAAATTATTTTAAGAACTTTCTCTTATATATTAAAACCATTTTAAACAAATTATTTGTGACTTTTTGTCCCGTCGCCTGTATTTTTATACATCTGGTATTTTTCATGCAGAATTTGTGCTGTTTCTGTTATTTTCTTCGTTGATATTCTGATGTTTGATTTCTAAATTTCTTGATAAAAAATAAATAATTTCAAGTGTGAAGTGAAAAAAATAGTTACCACTGAAATTTATAAAAAGAAAATTTTCATTTTTTAAAGATTTTTCCTTTTTCTGTATAATTTATCTTTATATAGAAAATAATAAATTCTTTTAGAAAACAAATATTTTCGGCTCGAGAGAAAAAAAAAAAAAAAAAAAAAACATACACAACAATAGATAAATGCTCTTTACCTATTAAAGTTAATATCCCTTTAAAGTTTTTATGACCAATATAACCAATATACGAACAGGTTAACTCAGATTTAAGTTATAATGTTACATAACAACAAATTGTCAGGTAATGTAAAGGAATCGTGTCAAACCAAAAGCCATCAGACGACCTTAACATCCTGTGTACAAATGTATTTTCAGAGTTTAGTTTAAGGGATATACACAAGTTTTCTAAAATGGACAAATAAATATAATTCTCTTTCCCGTGTACACAACGAAAGAAATGTATATCATAAAGAACTTTAAGTAAGTATGAATATTATGAAAATTCTTCGATTAGTTGATTTTTGCTTAAAATAAATAACCTAATATTAATGTTTCACGATAATTGTTTAAAAAAAATACTCTGATTCAAATTTTTTTTTTATTGATTTTTTTATTTCATAGAAAATTAAACGAGTCTTCATTGCATATGATTTTTGTCATTTATTTTTTTAATTCAATGTTTTATGCAAAATCCAGGCATTAGAAAAAAATCAATAAAAAAATATATTGAAATTTTATCTTGTGTACAAAAATATGTTATTGCATACATTTCAACATTATATACCCGCCAATATTTATCGACAGAGTTATCGATCCTGAATAGGACTGAGATGTGGTTCTTAAGTGTTTCTAGCTTCTCGCGTTTTTTATATAGATTACACTAGTCATTTTGGGGCCCTTTATAGCTTGCTGTTCGGTGTGAGTCAAGGCTCCGTGTTAAAGGCCGTACTTTGACCTATAATTGTTTACTTTTTACACATTGTGACTTGGAGTGAGAGTTGTCTCATTGGCATTCATACCACATCTTCTTATTTCTATGATATAGTTGGGTATGAAAACCAGAATACATCCGGTTTTCCAACTTTTTGGCGAAGAATTGGAAAACCAAGATTCCTATTCATATCTTGGTGTCACTTTTAACTATAACGGTTCATTTGTAAAGGCGAAACACATTGCAGCTAACCGTGCGACTACGGCGCTTTTTGGCCTTTACAGGAAATTGCAAAATATATTTCACCAATAGAATTACAACTAAGACTTTTTGATACTCTAGTACTGCCAGTTCTTATCTACGGCTGTGAGGTGTGGAGTTTTAAAAACACCTACATCTTAGAAAAGATACACTTACAGTTTTGTAGAAATATCCTAGGAGTTAGAACAACAACTCCAAATTTCATGATTGATGGTGAGCTTGGTCGATGTCCGATCGATATCATAATTAAAATTAGAATAGTTAATTTTTGGAACCAAATTATTTGCAATACTCGTACCTTTCTTCCATTTTGTACTCTACAATGTTCAAATTGAACGAATCCGGATTGCATAAGTTTAAATGGATTGAACATGTTAAATCCATATTTGACAATACTGGATTTAGCTTTATATGGAATCCAATTCAGATAAAAACATATACTAAGCAAAGATGAATTCAACCAACAATTGCACATTCAAATCCAAAGCTCATCGAGGGGGGAATATTATGGTCTTTTCAAAATCGGCTTTGGCTTAGAAAAATATTTAGTAAGACTCTCATTTGCAGATCGTAAAAATATTACTAAACTGCGATGCTGCAACCTTAAAATACCAATAGAAACAGGAAAATGGATTGGAATTCCAAGTGATGAAAGACAGTGTCATCTCTGCTCCTTGTCAATTGGAAATGAATTTCACTATCTATTTGAGTGCAAGTCTGTTATTGTTAAAAATATAAGAAATAAGCATATTTCAGAATATTACCACAGGTATCCATGTGTAGAGAAAATGAAAGGGTTGCTTTCATTTTGCAATATTAAAGTAATGAAGAAATTATCACTTTTCATTAACAAATTAGTTAAAGTATTGTAATTATACTCTCAATTATATGATTATCTTAACATTGTTCTGTAGCAACCATAAATATGATTATGTATTTTGCCTCTTGTTATACATGTATATGTGTCTGAGTGTTTGAAAATAAAGATTGTTTGTTTGTTTGTTTGCTAATTAGTCAATTATTCACCAGAGTTCAAATAAAGTGGATGTAAGGAATGTTAGGCTACCGTACGGCCTTCAACAAGAGAAAACCCCATACCGTATAGTCGGCTATAAAGTACATCGACACTGTTTTGCTTTACGTTCAGTTGCAAATATTTCATGCATGTTCAGGCCAATCTACCAATTGAAAAAAAAATGAAAACAACACTTTATAAATGTCATGCGTCCAATGCACTTTTCTGGATTTAGTTTCATCAGTAGTGCTCAAAGCCGAATAGTTGAAAGCCAATGATGTATAAGTACGAAAACAGTCGAAGAGTTATATGACCAAGAAGCACATAGAAAAGTAGCCAACACCATCAGAGGTCAGCTTTGCCTGAGGGAGTTGAAACCTTAGTTTCTTTATAATTCCATAGTAGTAAAAAAGAAGCAGATTCATTTGACAAAACTGCTTGGTATGTGAAATACATTTAAAAGACAGATAGTTGTTGAACTGACGTGAGTAGACCAATTTAATCATTTCGTTTTGTCAAGCAGTTAAACAATCTTCCATTTGTGTATCACAATATTTTTTTCAAAAGGTTAATATGGTAAGACAACAAAACGAATTACAAGTCGATCAAATTCAAACATTATATTGTAAAAATTAGTACGGTTATTTGTGATCTGTGAATGTGTACAAGTGTTTCCTACTCAAAATTACTATCGGTAACCTATAAATCTGTTAAAATACAGAGCATATATGAATTCTGGTGGGCAAATTGTCGCATTGCAATCATATTAAATCTCTTAGTTTTATATCCAATGGAAATTCCTATAAAAATAAATTATTTGAATATGTTTTATGGGAAAAATTACTAGACAACTAATAAGTGATGTTTTTAAATACCTACATGTATCAATAATCGTTTCAAACAATTATACCTCACAATTTTAGAAATTTTAACTTAAATAATTACTGAAACAGCTAGCGACTTTACTGAATTGTACACAATCCTTTATTAGTACTACATGCACACAAATGTCACTTATATATAAAGATAAGGAATACCCTCGCATTTAGTAACGGTTAAACTATTTTCCAAAGGTATGAGTTTTTAAACAGTGAAAATTTTACAAGCGAAAATATAAGTGATAATAGTAGTAAGTTAAATAAGTTATAAAACCAAACAAAAACGGTATTAAGTATATATGTCAAATGTACAGAAGTGTTTAGAATTTAATAAAATTTGAATTGAAATTGTGAAACAACGAATAATATTCTTTTTCTAAACAATGTTTTTTCTTCTTCAATTAAATTCGTGTCCAGTTGGCAACCAGTATGTTTATACCTTTTTGTTTTGAAAAAAAAAAATTAGTTACGATATAGAAAAAAGGCCTATATTCATAATTTGAAATTTTGTATTTGCAACAAAGTAAGTGGCTTTAATTTGTATGATTTCTAACAATATTCTATTATTGACATAATATATATGTGACCTTTTCGGACAGTGACCTTAAATGTATGTCAAACAACAGGTAAAATGTAGTTTTTGATTAATTTATCTCTCTTTATGATCAATGACTCTTTGTCCATTTGGGGTTTACGGTTAATTATTCTGAGATAGATACTTTATTCTCTAAAAACTAAATACAAGTTTACAGAGAAACATACAATATAATTACAGATACAATAGTTGAGGTAAACAAATACAGTATTAATAAGATATTTTAAAAGTACAAAATTATGATGGCATAGATATAGGAAGATGTGGTGTGAGTGCCAATGAGACAACTCTCCATCCAAATAACAATTTATAAAAGTAAACCATTATAGGTCAATGTACGGCCTTCAACACGGAGCCTTGGCTCACACCGAACAAGCTATAAAGGGCCCCAAAAGTACTAGTGTAAAACCATTCAAACGGTAAAACCAACGGTCTAGTCTATATAAAAAACGAGAAACGAGAAACACGTATAAATTACATAAACAAACGACAACTACTGTACATCAGATTCCTGACTTAGGACAGGTGCAAACATTTGCAGCGGGATTAAACGTTTTAATGGTACCAAACCTTCTCCCTTTTTCTGAAACAATAGTATAACATCACAACATAGAAAACACACGATAAAACATCAATCGGAAGGCTTAACTCAATCAAAACGTAAATTAACAAACTATGAAGGAATAAATTCGATCTGTGATACCTGAAAGTAAATACATAGTTAATAAAATATTAGGGACAAACATTCAAGGCCAAAAAGCAAACAAACAAGTCCAAATAAAGCCATGGCAATACACCACCGCGAAATATTTAACCCTTAGAAAATAATCACTTTTGAAAAACCGGTTTTCATAATATATACAGGTAAATGAAAAATAACTTTGTCGTTTTAGGTATACTTTTTCTGTCTATATAAAATCTTCCAATAATTAGGAATACCAAGAAAGGTCTGTCATATAAATACCTAATTTAACACTAGATACATAAGGGTAAATATCAACAATAAAACTTCCTGTACAGATTAAAGGAGAATAATCTTGATGTTCATACAAATGTAGTATGAAGAAGTGAAAATTAGTAGATATTCCAAATAATCAAAGCTGGTATACAGACAAGATCCATATTAATATAAAATAACAAAAAAGTATTAAAAATAGTATCAACAGGTCGAATTAAAAGAAAGTACGATTTGAGAGTTTAATAACATGTATAATTAAAGTTTGAACTTAGTAGCAAGGAAAAAAAAAGATCAGTAAGATGCGTATGCGATTACATTTACATGGAGGGACAAACTTTTTTATTAATACACTTAATAAATAAACACAGTTTTCTTAAGACAGATTGTTTTTTACTATTAAATAGTGAGCAAAATGAAATTATATTTGGGCTATTTGAAAATTTAAGTTTGTAGAAATAATTGTCTTTCGTTCTTCAAATGCGAACAGCAAAACAAATAATGAAATTCGTCTCCTATCTCACCAGACCTACACAACGAGCATGTCCTTTCATTTCGGGCAATGTTTTGCCATCTTCCGTTTTCTATAGGTAACGCATGGTTACCTGCTCTGAATTTACATAGTGTAAACAAATGTTTGTCTATAAGAATATTTAGGTAGTTCTCAAACTCCAATGTTTTTTTGAACAGTCTATAGTTCATGCATTTTGGTGAGTTTTGTATTGAAGAGTACCATGTCTGTTTGTATTGGTCGATTAGCCTCATTTTGATGCTCTGATTAAGCCACTTTGAGAAATGTCCATTTTGTAGTTGAAAAACATATGCAAATCCGCTCATGTTTAGAATATCTTGAACATATTTAATCCATTTGATACTTTCATTTTTCACATTGTGTTGATAATATGCAGTCTTGTAAATTAATGAAGATAGTTTGTTTTCGTCTGAACATAGTTTGCACCAGAACGAAATAGTTCGGCATTTAATGCTGATGTCAAGTGGGTATCTGCCCGTTTCACCATACACAATAATGCTTGGTGTTGATTTTTTCAAGTGCAATATATGTTTCAGAAATTTCAGGTGAACTTGTTCGATGACATCATTTTTCTCAGATCCCCAAACTTCACATCCATACAGTAAGATAGGTTTAACTATTTTGTCAAACAGATCAAGTTGGCGTTTTATTGAAAGATTAAATAGACGGCTTTTTTGTATAACTCCATACATGGCTGTCGTTGCTTTCTCTGCAATTTTTTCTTTGCTTTTGTAAATGTTCTTGTCCTGGCAAGATTTATACCCAAATAATTGAATTGTACTTAACCTATTACTAAAACATCATGTCATCTTACACATAATATAGTTTGTTTAAAGATTTTTTTTATAAAAAAAAGTTAATGTACATAGGCAAAGTTGAAACTTTTGTAAATTACACATGAATTTCATGTATCAGCAAGATTCACATGAAATCCCAGTGAAATTAACGTGAACAAAATTTGACTGTAGGTAAACTATCTTTTTGGAGGCTATCATGGCTCATATCTAGTATTGCCAAAAATACTATACTTTTTAAAACGGCCACCCAATGACTTCACAACTGACATATCTGTACAATCATCCTATGTGGTTATACATATAATAAACCTAGTGGTAATTTTGAATTAATACTTATCACAGTAGACGTATTTGTGAATATAGACCATTGCAATCTATTATATAACGAACTGTGGTTGGTTGTCTCACCGAAGTCTTTCTTATTTTTTTTTTACAAAAACATTGTACTAAGGGGAATAACTCAATTCATTTGACGGTTATCCTGTTTATTCTGGGATACATTCACAATAGAGCTTTCTTACAAATTGACGAAAGGTACGAACGAACGTAAGGGGAGCGTGTATTTCATTTCCACGATAACATTTGGAGTCTATATTTTATCCTGAAAAAAATGAGATTTTTTCTTAATGAATTGTATTCTACACAATTGAAGCATTTCACAAATAAAAAACGCATGTTGTATCTGAAATAAACGAAAAATGTTTAAAGTACACTTACGTCCGATACGTTGTTTATGTTCATCACGATAACACACATTTGCGCGGGAATTTTCAAGCATGAATTTTAAAACGTAAATACAATTTACAAATTGTTTAATGAAATTCTTGAAGTATATTACTTTAAATTGAAACACAAAATTCACAATTATTTTAATATTTATCAGTTTAAGGCTGTGCTAATTCGCCTGACAACAAATCTGCTCGTCGCTTTGCCAATCCTGCACACAACTCAACAATTGAACTGAGTTTCCATCTTGGATGACGAAACAGGCTGCCAATTACTTTAAATGTTTTAGTTTCCTTAACAACATGTTCCACATACACTCTACGGTTTCTGTGTAAAATGTTAAATTTCCTTCGAAATCTTTTCTCAGCCCTTGTTTGTCTTATAATTTCAACAGATTTGAAGGGTGTTACTAGTGGATATCCATTTGGATAAATACTGTCAGCCAAGATGTAACACTGTGGTGGAAAATCAAGTGCATCCCCGGGTCCAATCGGGCCTATACGATGATATGCGTTAGCATCATTGTCATGTCCGAGAAACCCTGAGTGGATATAACAGATGTTTTGTCGTTGTCACAGATAACCTGCAAACATAATAAATGGATGTAGTTTTAATTTATTCGTCAAAATGGAGAAAAATCCTATTGTATGGCATGTTTATTGTTATTTAAACGTTATACATTAAAGATTATTCATACAACATTGAAGATGACCTTAACCTTGTAATTGATTGATCTGACATTCCTTTCCGCTTGAACGCATTTGACGGTTAACGGTCTGCTCGATTACTGAAATAGTGATATTCGTTGTCGCACAAATTACAACCTGAATGATCAATGGTAAGTGATGAAAACAATTATTGAATTTATTTCGATATTAATTCTGTCATCTTTTATTTATTGTGTAACATATGGCAATATATCATTTCATTGGCGGATCCTTGGGAGGGGTTCGGGGTTGGAACCCCTTTTTGGCCGATCAATTCCTTTGAATGGGAGCATATAGCTGGAACCCCCCTCCCTTTATAAAATGGTTGTATCCACCCCTGCATTTCCACAGGCGCTTTGATTCTTAGTATGGATAGTAAAATTGGGTATTTTCTCTGGGTCGTTTAAATCACTCGAAACTAGGTGAGACATGCACAACAGTGATAGATATGTATTATAAATATAGAAAATTGTATATTTTAATCAACATTTTTTTTATCTGTATCATATACCCAAGCGCCAGTGGTCATTTTGTCATAGGTGGAGAGTTGTCTCATTGGCAATCTATCCCACATCTTCTTGCTTTTATAGTATGGTGGAAATGATAACCCCCATCAACGTCTAAAACGCGATCATGGTGTCTTTTTGAATACAATAGATTTGCCAATGAGGATTTTTCTGTAATGCAAGCATACCTGAGTATGGATACAGTGGTATTTTCTGTGGCCACTATAGAAATCCTGCTGCGGTTCTGTTGAGGGAATCAGGATCTCGTGCGATGTTCCATCAATCATGCCAACCACATTGGGCATCTCTGGCCATTTTCCTCTGCGGTTTAGCCATTCCTGTCTAGTTGGCCACCGAACGTTTGGGCACATATCTCCCACAAAATAATCCACATTTTTTTAATAATTAGGCCAACAGTTGCAATACTGATACCAAAACTCATAGACAGAAGAGTATACGTGGGGTATTGTCTCAACCAAATAAGTGTCAATAAAATTCGATTTTGAACTGAAGTAATTTCTTTTCCATGCAAGTTGAGGTTTTGAGAAACGTCGATGACGATGTTCTGAAAAGAAGTGGTCGATTCTCCGGTAAGTATCCAAAATTCATACGGTCGCTGAATAACAACAGCGTAAACATCATTTACGATAAATTCGTCTCCATCAGCGTTATCTAAAATTCTACTTCTAATACTGAAATTATAGAGAATCGGTGGTCTTCTTCTAGAAATCAAATACTGCCTAAAGTTTTGTAACAAAATAAGAAAGTACATATCATCATTAGCGTTGAACAGTGGAGGTGGACATGCGGTAAGCGATTTATATCTCATATAAGTCATCAAAATTACCATAAAACTTCTGCGTTGTTGTTCATTCATTGTATTTGCTTATGTAACTTATAAGTTTATCAATCAGACAGACCTTTTTACCTATATGTATATCAAATGTTGGTTTCGCGCACGATTTCGTGCAAACGTTGTGTTCGATTGGTCAGCACATACATGTATCATATAGCATTCAATTACAACTAATGACAGGGCGTACACATATAGACATTTCTCAGATTGAGTTGACAGCAATAGTTAAAGGTTATAGACAATTTGGTAACAACTGGGGATCCGTGTTAGCAGACGTAAAGAACAGCGCTAATTTACCCATGGCAGTCGCACAACTTTACAAGGACGGCAAAATGGAAAAGCTGAAAAGACGCATGAGCGACCAAATAAAGAAGGTTTCAAGGGACAGTTATGTGCCAGCCAACGACGAAATAGCCACATTGATACAGGAAATCAAACAAAACAATACCAGATACCAGCAGAAAGGGCACCCCTTAGAAAAGAAACAGCCGGTAATTTAATTTATTAAGTGAAACAATATAAATCGCTTTATCAATCAAATTTAAAAGATTTTACATACATACAAAAACTCTTTCCATGTAATTCTACGACAAAATTTTGTTATCTGCACATTTGTTTGTCCTTGGACTTGTGTGTTGTTATCTAAATGTGTCTCACAAAGGCCACCCAGAAAGAACTATCTGTTTATGTTTCGGCAACCTGACCCCTTGTGATAATACTTTAAGGTCTGGTCACCTTTTTTGTTTTGCATTTGATTATATTTTAGTGTCATTTACGTTTTTATGTGAAAAACAAGACAAAAATTAAAAGAGAAATTTGTTTAAGATAATATAATTGCAAACATTTTTAATGTGAATGAACAAAATAAGCATTTTCCAAAGTGTTTCAATGTCTAAACAGCACCCCCTTTCCAAAAAAAAAAAAAAACAGAGAAAAAAAAAACAGAAAAAGAGACGTACTGATTGGAAATAGTAAATATGAATTAATTGAAAATTAAGCAAAGATTTTACAAATAAATCCATATACTTGATTATATAGAATGTAAATAAATCCTAGATTACTCAATAGTTTATGTTGTGCTAGGTTTTTTTTTGTTGTTTACAAAATTGAGTGCACCTTACAATGTTTTATTTTAAAACTTGTTTTAGGGGATATAATTGCTCTAGATTCATGCAGAAATCTTTAAATATTAAGTATAGAAATAACAATATAAGAGATCATGCGGTAAGACTGTAGATTTGTAAAATGTTCATATGGTATGCATTTAAAATATTAAGGATACATAATGCTTAAGGTGCTCTGTACACGCAAAATGTGAAATAACGGAAAACTTTACCGTTATTAGGCTGTAATAATTATGAGTCGAAAAACATGCTTGTGTATAACAAATAATAGTGAGAAAGATGTTTTAACTATATGTGTGCTAATTTATATTCCAGTTAAAGACAGTTATACCTCCAGCAGTTGATGTCCGGCATCAGATTGTGGATGTCGAATATCAAGATTTGCCAGACTTGCACGCTGATGAGGCAGACGCACATGATAATGATGTCATCCGCGTTGACAATGTCGCACCAGAGAACAATATACCAGCACACGACACTGTACTAGGAGAAGTTAATGTACCAGCAGCGGCAAATGTACCAACAGTGGTAAATATACCAGCAGTGGTAAATATACCAGCAGTGGCAAACGTACCAGCAGCGGCAAATGTACCAGCAGTGGTAAATGTACCAGCAGTGGTAAATATACCAGCAGTGGCAAATGTACCAGCGGCGGCAATGTACCAGCAGTGGCAAATGTACCAGCAGCGGCAAATGTACCAGCAGTGGTAAATGTACCAGCAGTGGTAAATATACCAGCAGTGGCAAATGGCAAATGTACCAGCAGTGGTAAATGTACCAGCAGTGGCAAATGTACCAGCAGTGGCAAATGTACCAGCAGTAGCCAATGTACCAGCAGAGGACAATGTATCTGGGGAACAGAAAGACGAGGAAGAGCCCCAAAGAAAAAAAGAAAATCGGTCAGCGAACTAGCAAGAGAGTCGTATGAACAATATTTATCGGGCTTAGAAAGAGGGCGAGAACTTGAAACGAAGATGCTACAATGTATGGACAAATTTATGAACAATTAAAATACAGTTAGCAATAAAAGTTTGATTAAAAATATTATTATCCGTTTGTGAACAACAATTTCAGTTTGAGGTCATGTGCATTACGTGGTTATCGGTTTCTTTTTAGCAATAATATGCAAGTTTCCCATTTTTATAAGAAAAAGTCATGGAAAAAAAAAATATTTTGTTATTTTTTTTCATTGATTAAACAAAAGACCGAACTGAGGTTAATTCAAAAAGTGAGGCAAAAACAAAATAAGTATGAAATTATACTGTTTCCTAACTATTCTCCAAATTATTTGCACGGTTTGTCTTTACTGACAGTTATATCTAATTCGTCAGTTAATGCCATAACTAATTTGTTCTCATTCTTTTAAACGTGACAAATTGGTTTTAAATTGCTAATTATTGTTGATCGATCAGTGGTGGATTTGTTTATACATGTTTTTCCTGGTTTGAACACAAGCAAGGACGCTGGTGCCACATGTGAAGCATCATCTGCTTACCCTCTGGAGTACCGTCGATCACCCCCAGTTTTCGTTTGGGTTCGTATTGCTCTGTTTTTAGCTTGTGTTTTCTTACCTGTTTTTTTTTTTTTGTCTTTTTGGGTTTTTTCCATGGGTGTTTGTCAATTTGTTTTCGACTTGTGAGTTTAAATGTCCCTTTGATATATTTCACCCAGTATCGTTCACACACACACACACACACACGCAATTTTTTTTTAAAACAAGTAGTTAGATATAAGATAAATGTCCAGGAGACAAATAGCCAACAAACAAAGATATGGAAATGAAGATCAACGAAAATATAATTGCTGTAATCTCTTTAATATTAACGTACTATTTTATATATGTGCCATACTACATGTATATAGAAAGTTTCAAATGGTCAAAACCAAAAAGGCGAACAAGCACCCAGTTATACTGAGAAAAAAAAGTGTTTCAGAAATTTTAACGGTCTCTCTCTGGCTAAGTGTTGAACAGAAATGACCGGGGAGGAGATCAAAATAAGATACTTGAAATGTGTCTGCAATGTGGATACATTAGTTAGATATAGGAAAATGTGGTATGGGTGCCAATGAAACAACTATCCATCCAAATAACAATATAAAAGTAAACTTTTATAGGTCAAGGTACGGCCTTCAATACGGAGCCTTGGCTCCCACCGAACAGCAAGCTATAAAGGATCCAAAAATTACTAATGGAAAACCAACGGTCTAATCTATATACAAACGAGAAACGAGAAACACGTATGAACTACATAAACAGACGACAACTACTGTACATCAGATTCCTGACTTAGGACAAAATAAGATCTACAATTTTTTTTTCGGGATGTTGGGAGCCAAAATACTTTAATAAATACTATTTTCTTGGTATATTTTTTAACTGGAAAGAAGTACTTGGAGGGGGGGTATGTTATGAATTCAATTTCCCACCTCCCCTTTCCTAGTTAGCATTTTATTTTATCCTCGTTTGCGCATACGTTTTAAAACCTATCATATCACATAAAAATTAACATTTCACATGTATCGTTGCATGCAGTGTAATTGTCATTGAAAGAAATACATTGGGAAGCAACGCATTTTATAGCCAATGCCCGGAGCCAATGGCTATTTTGAGATTGCACACGTGTAAAAATATTGTCATAAGCTTTCAAAAGTCAATCATTATTTAATGATAAACATTTAAATGCAAGGCGCAAGCCAGGGCCGACTGTTCAAGGGCTGTTTAGCCAGTCAAGGTCGTTCAAAACTTTCATCGTCGTCAAAAGTCAAAATAAAGGATCCCTCAAATGGGTCTTACGTATGATTCGTCAGTCATACGTACCTTTCGTCAATTTGTAAGAAAGCTCTATTAATAAGACGAATGAGTCGACAATCAAACGTAAAATGTAAGTTCCCTGATCTATCACGTATAAATGCTGATAGTTAGGTACTGATTTCCGTAGAACTAATAATACTTGGTCGCGCATGTTAAGTTCCATAAACGTCCCCCGCTCTTGTTTTCTGTGCATGATTTATAGAAAAAAAAATGCTTGTGTACAATGTATATTTTTATGATGTATGTTGTGAGGTGAATGAATTATTGTGCTTCATATGGGATACATTTTATATCAATTTCCTAAAAACAGGTGGATGCAAAGAAAAAAGCAATCGAAGCCCAATTCTTTCCTTTATAAAAGAAAATGAATATTTGATCCGCCAGACAATAATGTCACAAAAGAGGGCATAAATAATATCTCGTGTCCATGTCATGACCATGTGCTCCCTGTCGGTGATCTGTGTTCATATTTTTATTAATCAAAAGCAATGACTTGTTTGATTTCAAGATATTTTGAAGGAAGAACAACAAATGTATGAAATTGATTTCATAGACAAATAATATCAGAATTATTTATGAATTGAATGAATAATAATGAACATGAAAGTGAGGGCCAATACTCCTTGGTTTTTTTTATACAAAAGGGCCATTTTCAAATCTTTCAATCTATGAAATTTATAATATCACAGCTTCACGTGTGTACTTTGATGTTTCTAACAAGAATTTGATTTGTTTTGTGCAGGTTTATAAACAATACAAGTACGCGCATAAAGGTTTCTTATAATAACACTTGTGATAGCCTTTGTCTAATTTGGAGTATCTATCTGTCTAAAAAAGGTCTTGATTTATGACAACTTTCGACAGCTGTTCTCCACTGGATAATTTTTTTTAACAGGTCTATACAGAGCTAACACAAATGACTAATACTTTATTTGGAATTTTGTCCAACAATGTTAGATCTGCAAATTTGCAGTAGCAATTTTTTGTTGTTCTCTCGGCGGGATTTCAATCCATTTTCGGCGACATCACGTCAAGACCACCTGCAGTATGCAGCGCTCTAGACCACTTGCCCAACACGGCTTTCCAAGTATAAATTTCGTTAGTCGAGGTATCCTTTCATCGTTGTTTAATCAAGAGTTGTTACACAGTACACGATGTATTGTGGCATGTAGATGGAATACCTACCATGCAGTCACATCAAGTTATTAATAAAATTGTTGGACAAAGAAAATCAGACGAAGTAAATATATATATATACAAGAGGAAAACTGGCATTGATCTGTAATTTGTTGTTATTAAGCCACACCAGTTTAATTGTTTCAATGCTAAACATGAGTTGGAAATAGGTATTGCTTTTTAATAACCGAAAAAAACAAACGGAACTGGAACATTTGACACCATCTACACAAGAGTCATCAGATTCAACATTACAATTTCGACCGGACATGACTCCATATTCATACATACGAAACGAAAGAATTGCGGTCTTTGAGGTGCAGAACAGCTACTAAAGCGCTGTGTCTTTGCTTTGGGTTTAGACAAGTGCATTCAGGAATATTGTGTCATTGATCGATACACAGTATGCTTTCGTTTGTCTCACACAAAAAACATTGAGGAAATCGAACATACGTTGAAGACCCATTGGTGGCCTTAGGCTGTTGTCTGCTCTTTGGTCGGGTTGTTGTCTCTTTGACATATTCCCTATTTCCATTGTCAATTTTATCTATAATAACCTCGAGTAAAATTCTGAAAATCTGTTGAAATAACACCCCAACCAAGCAAATATATTGGTAATGAGATAAATTGAATTGCATGGTGCCAATGTCAGATCACTCTTTATTGGAAAACTTAATTCTTTACAATTCATAACATAGACAATGCTGAACAAAAGATAATTTCTTGCTAAAACAAATACCAATGTGGGCAACAGGCAAATTTTATAGAAATATCAAAATTGAAATATAGAAATCTTTCAAATTACGCTGTATATGCGTTTTGTAAAAACGTTTTTTATGAGTCGAAATATAAAATATGAATAAAATAATAAATAATAAATAATGTTTAAAAAAACAATAATATATTTCAGTTTAACAAATTAGCTTTCTTCAACTTCCGGTAATGGCGGCATCGTAGGAGACTTTGGAATGACCGGTGATGATGGTGGTGTAAACGACTGATACAAACTGTCATTGATGACATTACATGTCGGTGTTAATGCTTCGACCCATTTGTCAACTTCAACTGGTTCTGCTACCTTAAAAGTTACCTTAGTTCCCTCTAAATTGTCCGGTATGACCTTGATGTCATCTTTTTCACCCTTGTATACCTGACAGTTTTTTAGACTTATGTAAACTGCAGTACTTGGTATTAGTTCGTTTCTGTATACAATAGCATAATGTTCGAAAAGAGTTTTATAAATTCTTACAAATACTGGCATATGAATTGTTTTTCCATTGCAAATTTGATCCATTAATAAGCTTCCACATTTTATTTCCAATCCTTCATAACTTTGTTGGAATGGTATTGTTTTCAGTCCGCACGAGGCAATTACTTTCATGTTAGAATTTTGCATTTGAAAAATCTATTTCTTGTTATTTAACTTATTTCACTTTTAAAGATACAATGCACATAGTTTAACACAAATTTAAATAATAAATTATCAGCACACACAATCATTATCGATATTCAGCCAAGCTCTGTACAGGTTATATGAAGGAAATCGCCTATTATATATATGACGGAAAAATAGAATTACATTTAACAACATATTTGTACGTTGTAGGTTTCTTGTGTAATTAATAACCTTGTGACACTGTGTCCACAACATGAGAGACTTGATATTATATAGACTTGATATTATCATCGATTCACTTAAACATTATTTGGTGGATGTATGTTAAGTGAACCTCGATAATTTTGTTTCTTGAGAAAAGTAACAAGTGTGAATTGGGAAAACATCCTGTTTTAAAACCAATTAGCCCAGTTAAAAGATACTTGACGTAAAATATGTGATCAAAATATTTTTGTCACGAAGATACATTGACTTTTGTAGTTTTGTTTCGGTATTCAGTTGTCGGTATACGTCTACAATGTATCCATCTGAACTACAAATTAAAGAAACATCACGAACCGCGTCAGTATATAATAAGACTAGATTTTCGAGCAAATAACAAGCCCTTTCTAACTGATTTTTATCGTTTGGTTACACGTTCTACTCCAGTTCCAGGTTAGGGGGAGAGTTAAGCTCTCACATTCTGTTAGAAGGGAGCTTGTAATCCAGGGGCTGTCGTTCCTTGACGTCTGCAATAATTGTTCTTCATTTAATGTTTGTTTAAACTAGGTTTTCTCTGTTGTAATGTCTCACATTTGATTATTTCAGGGCCTGTGTTTGTTCATTGTTGAAGGCCGTATGGTAACATGTAGTTATTCATTGTTGAAGGCCGTATGGTAACATGTAGTTATTCATTTATGACGGCCGTATGGTAACATGTAGTTATTCATTGTTGAAGGCCGTATGGTAACATGTAGTTATTCATTGTTGAAGGCCGTATGATAACATGTAGTTGTTCATGTTGAAGGCCGTATGATAACATGTAGTTGTTCATTGTTGAAGGCCGTATTGTAACATGTAGTTGTTCATTGTTGAAGGCCGTATTGTAACATGTAGTTGTTCATTGTTGAATGCCGTGTGATAACGTGTAGTTGTTCATTGTTAAAGACCGTATGGTAACATGTAGTTGTTCATTGTTGAAGGCGGTATGGTAACATGTAGTTGTTCATTGTTGAAGGCCGTATTGTAACATGTAGTTGTTCAGTTATTGAAGGCGGTATGGTAACATGTTGTTGTTCATTGTTGAAGGCCGTATTGTAACATGTAGTTGTTCAGTTATTGAAGGCGGTATGGTAACATGTTGTTGTTCATTGTTGAAGGCCGTATTGTAACATGTAGTTGTTCAGTTATTGAAGGCGGTATGGTAACATGTTGTTGTTCATTGTTGAAGGCCGTATTGTAACATGTAGTTATTCAGTTGTTCCAATACTTGTCCATTTGGTCTATTCGATGGAAAGTTGTCTAATACTCAATCATACCACATATGACTTTTTATGTTACATTGTAAATTAGTAATTATAAATTAATTTGTTGAAATTTTTTAAAGTTATCGTTCTTTTCCATATTACTAAATATATACATTTTACAGACTTGTACTACTTCTGGTATCTATGAACCACAAAAGAAAGATTTCGACACAACTACTGCTAGAGTAACATTTAGAAAAAAAATGTAATTATGATGTGGTGTCCGGAATATACATCATCTGACATCGAAGATACAAAAACTTAAGAAAGCCAAAAGTTAGACAATTTAGCATTTGAGCATAAAAGCAAATTTTATTTAAGAGATCATTAACAGTACAGCCAATTCGTCATTATGAACTGGCGATTTACAATCATAAAGTGTTTTTCATCACTGGTTACTGCTAGTACTGGATGTTGGTACATTTATATCCACATTGTCTCAAACTTTCCACAAGCAGTAGCACCAGTACTGGATGGATTGTGGTACATGTGTTTCCGCGTGGTCTAAAACTTTCAACAAGCAATAGCACCAGTCCTGGGTGGATGTCGGTATATTTGTATCCACTTGGTCTCAAACTTTCCACAAGCAGTATCACCAGTACTGGGCGGATGACTGTACATTTGTATCCACGTGGTCTCTAATTTTCCACAAGCAGTATCACCAGTACTTGGCGGATGATTGTACATTTGTATCCGAATGGTCTCAAACTTTCCACCAGCAGTGGCACCAGTACTGGGTGGACGGTGGTACATTTGTATCCACGTGGTCTCAAACTTTCCACAAGCAGTATCACCAGTACTGAGCGGGTGGTGGTACATTTGTATCCACAAGGTCTCTAACTTTCCACCAGCAGTATACATGTATCACCTATCAAGTGTTAGTATTTAGGATAAAGGTACAATGATGAATTATATGATCCTGCCACTAAAGAAAAAAAATATTGGTCTTTATTTCATTTGAATGCATTTTATAAGCTGTACATTTGAAAACCAGAAATTGGATTTGGTTAATTTCCTGCTCAACCAGCTACGTTGCTAACCTTTCCTGGATGTGTATCGAAAAGGAAATCTGCTGCATTTCTTTAATATGCTGTTACTTTCCCCCATTAAATACATTTTTATTCTTAATGCGCCTATTCAACTACCAAAGCATTATACTACTTTTTAAATTCTGTTAGAAACATAAGTTAGTATAAAGCAAAGATAGGTGAATGATACAGGTTCCCTGGACAAGAGGATTGTTACAGGTTTGTTTTACTCAAATATAGGTTTAGAATGATGTGTTTCAGCGCCTTGAATGCAAGTAAGATCAATTCTGTCTCCCTTTTTTACGCCAAGACGAGAGTCTATTTTACAAAGATGTGGCACCAATTTGCATTCATGAGAAGTACTAAATAATCCGAAAAACTATAATTAACTATTAATTAAATCAATCCGAGAAGAAACTGTTCTCAGCACATTGTACGTTCAATTGCCAGAATTTGGCATTTAAAAATTCAAAGAATATGCATTAAGAGGAACTAAACAATTGCGAGGATAATATGTACCATCTAAACTATATCGCTTTTAGTTTGAGTCACGTGTTTTCCTTAATAATTGGTCAGTTCTTTCTTATAGTACTGATATCCACGGTAGGTATAGTGTCCGGCTAGGATCGTGGTTTTTCGAGTGAATCTGTCCATTTTTTTCGAGTGTAGATCGGGCTTTTTCGAGTGATAAAACATGCGATCAGGTCAATTAACTGTTAATTCGTAATTAAAATAGTCCTTTACAAGACTACCCATCTTATTTTGAATACTATACATGTTTTGAGTAACAAAGAAGCACAATTTCCTTGTATTTAACCATTAAATTCAGTGTTTGTTATTGTCCGGATTTTTTCGAGAGGAACTGTGAAACCGTCCGGGTTTTTAAACAAATGGTCCGGATTTTTTAACAAAAATTTTAATAAGAAAAAATGTATTCTTGACTTTAAAAAATGACTTTTCTAGTTTATAAATGTAATTTAATGAAGGAAAATATCATATATTCTCAATAAATCACCAAAACATAATACTACGTTAATTAAAATTAACCATTTTCAATTTAATGCAAATTTTCTGTTAGGAAAACGTTCTACCACAACTTTCCAGTATTGGATTCTTTATTAAAAAGTCCTTAAAACATAGTGCAGGGGACTCATAATCTTTTCAACTTCATTTTATGGTACTTTTGTTGTCACAGTTAATAATTTTTTTCGAGGTGAACCCCGGAGTTTTTATACGGGACGCATTATGGTATACCGTTGTCCGTCCGTCCGTCCGTCCAACCGTCCGTCGTCAGCATGTCGGACAATAACTCAAAAACGCGGTAACCACTTTACATAAACTTCGGTGAATTGTTTATATCTATTGAGGCATCCTCCCTTTAGAATTTTGAAAATTTTAGATATTACGTTTCCGAGTTATGGGATTTTATTAAACAAACTAGAGGCCCTAAAGAGCAGGTGTCGCTCGCCTTGGTCTATGTGCTGCAGTGCATATTAAACAAAGGACACTCTTCTACATTAAAGAAAAGAATAGAATTCATGACACAATTTTCTGTTTTGGCGATGGTGACTTGTTTGTAGATCTTACTTTACTAAACATTCTTGCTGTTTACAGTTAAATCTATCTATCATGAACTTGGTCCATAAGTTTCAGACGAGAAGAGTTTTGTAAAAAAAATTGTGTTGCTCATGATCCGCTATCCTTAACATTAAAATACAATTATTAAGCTGCTCAGATTGAGATCTGTTCAACAGCAATTATAACTCTAGACGTATATATCTGAGCATCACGGGACAATACAATGAAAAAGTTAACGGACGACGACGACGGCCAACGACGGACGCCAAGTGATGAGAAAGCTCACTTGACCCTTTGGGGCCAGGTGAGCTAAAAAGGGGTGATTTTACAGTTTTCGGACAATATTTTTAAAGTGCTTTGAGGAGTTTTCATGAAACTTTGGTGACTGCTTTATATAGATTAAGGTAACCTCCCTTTTAGTTTTTTTTATAAATTTTTGATATGACATTGAGAAATTATTTATAGGTTCCATAACGAGTGAGAATGGATATCGCTTGATATCAACTCGAGTTATTTAATTTCAATATAATAATAAACGAGCCTCCGGCGAGTTTATTATTACTACATTGTATTTGAATAAAATAACGAGAGGAAATTACTTACTTACTTACTTACTTACTTGAATTAAATAACGAGAGTTGATATCAAGCGATATCCCATTCTCACAAGTTGTTAAAACTATTTGTCGTATGGTCAACACTTATTGTGTTAAATAAAAAATTCCGCGAATCGTTGGTCTAGTATTTTGCACATTAAATGTATATCGTCGTAACCTTTGATGGTCATCAATGACCTAACGAATAGCCAATGGAAATGCCGTAAAGTCGTCTTATGGTGCTGGATAAGCAAATTAAATTAACACAGATTTTTGTATCATTTTTCCGTATTACACTCCGTGCAGTGGGATATGAGAAATGTCTATTCATGCAAGAAATATATAATAAGCCACAACCATAAGAGAATGAACTTTATTCTTTGAAAACGCGACGGGCGTATGATGCGCCCATTGCGCAGCTGTTTATTAAAAACGGAGTAAGAAACCTACTGGACAGCAGAGAAGAATCAGAAAAATGCTATGTAATAAAAAATATTCTACTAAAAGAGGTATGCCCCCTGCCCCCACAAAAACAAATTAAAAAATTCATTAATAACATAAAAAAAAAACCAAATTCACACACTTAATCCAACCAGTTTTTATTCCCATTGTAAATAAAATCTGAATTGAATTTCATATATAGTTATAATTCATCAGCATTCACTATTTGTACGTACGCCCAATCCAAATTGTCTATGGTTACATTAGATTGTTGACATCATGAATATATACTGTACATGTATTTAAAAGATGTGACAAACAACAATATATACAAATGAACGATACTTGTTTATAAAGTGTAAGTGTTAGTACACCTTTATCAAACTGATGAATGCATTGGTTTCGTGCCTTAAAAAGTACACAATTTGAACCCTTTTTTATTGTTTTTAAACGTAAATACACTAACATATAACATTCTAAGCTATAGGAAATTTGTAAAATCACTCAATAAAACACGGACGCACTCGAAAAAGCCCGGACTGCTCTCGAAAAAACCTCAACACATAGAAATGAATTTAGTCTCAAAATGTCGTTTTCAATGCAACAACAAGAATTTTTGTAAAGTGTCTGTATATCTAGGGATATATGGATTCCATGTATGCATTTCCATCGACATTTGCATTGGTATGTGTATAAAAATGGCTTTATTCTGTTTTTGGAATAAAAGCATTGTAAGGCTTAATTCAACTTTTTTAACGGAAAATAATGTCGGATTAATAATATCTTTTTATCTCAAATACTGACACACCTTGTATATCCTTGTATATTAAACTTAAGCTTCTATATCACGTCTTGTCAGAAAGGAAGTCTGTTTGTTTACATTTTTGATCATATTCACTCGAAAAAAAGTGGTCACACTCGAAAAAATCCGATCAAATCACTCGAAAAACCACGATCCTAGACGGACACTATACCTACCGTGTATCATGTCGAGACTTTTGAAATTGTACATCGGTCAAATTTGAGTAAATATACTTGAACATTTAGATCATTTTTAAGTCTATCTGAACTGAAGGCGAGTTTGTTAGAGGACTAACAATTGTACCTTTCACACTCCGCGGAAAAGAGAGTAAAAATATTATTTAAAATAATAGAAAAATAACATTTGACCTTGACTTAACATTATCTGTAACAACATTGTACATTATACAGGAACTCTTTCCAAGTTAGTTTACATCCGGGATTCTATAATTAACATATATTTACTTCAGATAAACATCTCGTGTCAATAAGTTTTACATTATATTGCTATTTCCCGTAAAAAAAATGTCAACTTTCATTAGTTAATCAATTGACCACTCATTGGAGATTGTTTAGTATATAATTCAATTACAATACGCTATTTTAGCTTTCGATTTGGTACGCCAGATGCGCGTTTCGTTTACATACGATCCAGTCGCACTCGAATGAACTAGGTTACAAGGCCATATCACGTAAGAAGTTAAAGAGCATTGAAAACAAAAATCACAAAATTATACCAAGTACGGTTGAGGTCATCTAGGCTTTAATAAAATAATCCTAAGTGTTTCGGAATTTTGTAGAACAATAAATTTACAAAAAATATCAATGATGTAAACGAGTCGAGCTTTAACTTATATCGGTCATCCTACTTTGATATGCTATTTGCCAAACGATTTTACACTAATAAGGAATGTTTTGTCATTATTAACATAGTATTTACCAACCTTAGGGCATTGGAAATAACGAATCAGTTTTACTTGCGTTTTGGCTCAAATACACGAAAAAATCAAAATGATACATATTATGTTATTCAGCATTATTGACGAAAGCATGCATCCACTTCCAGACCAGATCAGAGAAATAAGTTCAGTCATTATTGAATCAATGCCAGCTTCCTACACCATGTGGATAGTTTATGCATTAACTCCCTCATTTCTACCCAGACAATCTTAATTGTTTTATGCTTTAAATAATTATGTCAATGAAAGATTTGCGGTTGTCTCTGTTGAGTTTATCCAAGAACTCGGGGTGGGTTTGATATAGAAATATGATAAAGAGGATATTTAATTGTGGACGTCTAAATATCTTTTTGGATTTTATTGTTTAGGGTTGCTGTCTTGTTGATGAAAACCTATATATTTGAGTCAGTAGATTGATTTAACTAATTAGAAGATTTGATTTGATTTGATTTTTGGTGTTTTAACGCCACTTTTAAGCACCGCTTTTGGGCTATTTCGTGGCGGTCAGTTTTTATTGGTGGAGGAAGCCGGAGTGCCCGGAGAAAACCACCGACCTTCGATAGGAAAACTGACAATCCTAGTCAATTAAGATTGGAGTCGAGTGCACCCGCACGAGCGGGGTTCGAACTCACAACCTCAGTGTTGACTGGCTAGTGATTACAATAGTAACTACTTAGACCACTCGGCCACCGAGGCCCCTTCTAATTAGAAGATGTGGTATTATTACCAATAGACTACTCCATTTAAGTACTAGGCTGTACAAAATAGTTATATAGTAAAAATAAGTTCAAAACTTTTACTTATAGTAAGCCTATATAAAAAATAAGCTCACAGGAGCTTATGTTAATACTGTTACAAGCAACCGAATAGCATTTATATAAGCTGGAAAAAGACCCGAGATATTAAAATATGAAAGAACCCAAAAGAGGAATTATAGGTTTAACATTCTACGTCGAGTGTATACACTTATTTCAAATGCATTTTTATAACGGGTTTGTATTGTACATTTTTTCTGTCCAAAAGTTGACCGGGGTATATAGATCTATAATGTCAATTAGTTCAGTTAGTTGTATTGGATGTGTAAATACGCAGCCACGTCCTGTTGGAATGGGAGTAAAACTCAATGTTATTTCACCTCTAAAGAATTCGGGGTTGTTGGCAGATCTTATTTATTATTATCACACTCGAGAACATTAAAAATTTGACCACTGCTGAAGACCGTACTTTGACATCTAGATTTACTTTTAGTTTTTGGCTTATCGTGTTATTGGAATGCTATTTTGTTGACGCATATTCTACTTTATTTGAAATAATTGATGATTATTATCTGTTTTATTTTAACATTTTGCACATTCTACCCTCAATGCAAAAAATCTAATTATCTTTTCCTGAAAGGGTCTGTATAACACAAAGCATTTTCGTCAACGTTTTCTGCCAAGTTAAAAGATGGTTCATTTTTGGGCGTAAAAAAGAAAGTCAATTACAACTTTGACAGAATACATCATTAAAGTAAAAAGACAAGCATTGTTTAAGTAACTGTACAATTATTCATACATTGATTATTTAAAGTATGAAATGTCACATATATGTCAGGTGTGTCTGCCATTAACTTCAAATATACAGAAAATTGTAAAGAGATTTTTGTTTATAATGGGAACATAAACTTTTCAATAAATTAAACTATGATAATATTATTTTCTCGTAAATTGTCACTTTTACAAAGTTAAAAGTTATCAATTGATAAGTGATTTGGTTGGAATCAATTTGAAGTGGATTTTTTTACGAAGCAAGAAGGAAATAGTATACATTTTGAATGATTTAATAAAGCATTGTTCATTCAAGACATGCATGTTATGATATACAGAAATAGTACTTATATATTATTATTAGTTATACCTGAATTCTTAAAAAATGAACTTAATAAAAACCGATAAATGCGCTTGTAAGTATGAATATACAAAAACATAATTATTCTATTGTACTAGTCAAATAGGAACACTTCAGTGATGGCACACATCTATAATTCATTCGCAGATTCATACTTATGGGGTTTATTTTTTAACTATACAAAAGAAAAACAATTTGCTACAACATATTGGTGTTACAATATTTTTCATAGCTCAATGTTTTTTCTTCTGTTTCCGTTCGGTTGATGTCTGGTAAGTGCACGTGTACCATGTGTACATCAAATTTACTTTTACTCCTTAGTATTACTTACATATAATGACTATATCTTCACGAAATCATTTCTTATGTGCAAATAAAATGTATACTAAAACCGAAAGTTACATTTGTTACTGTCGATTACGTTTTGATTTATTAAAACAGTGAACCAATAACAAAAGTAATTGTTCGTGAAGGATGTTATGTGTAGAAGTTTACCTACTCGGTTGATACGAAAATAAAAGTGCCTTCAGTGACAGTAGTCATTCGTCATTTTCCAAAAGTCTGTTTAATGGGAATATTCGTTGGAACATGTGTACGGTAAATATTACATGTTAACATGGTTAAAGAGATCTACTGCATTTCATTTACTCAATATGCTTATCATAACGAGATGCAGGGTGTGCGCCAATTTGACGACACACTCCACAACCACCACCACCAACGACAACCGACAACTAATAATAACACACATAAACATATCACCCAAAAAGAAATACCATGATGTCTTTATAACAGTGCCAAAACACAACAACACGATAGACAGGCAATGTCCCTGTTTATATTTCGTCTCTCAAAGTGTTTCAGCAAACTCATTATAGATACCAGAATTAAAATTGTGTACGCCAGCGACGCGCGATAATGTGTACGCCAGCGACGCGCGATAATGGCCCAGGATAGCTATAGCTAAGAAGCTCGTTTATGCCTAACCACTGTTATTTTAATTGGACTATTTTGTTAAAATTTTTTATTTTTTTTTTTTTTTTGTGTTGAAATTGCTGTACTGAACAGCAGTCTGAACCAAATGAACTAATATATTATACCTGAGACATTGCTCATCGCTTTATTTATGTTTAGTTTTTCTTTTAAGGCAGTTTTTGGTGAATCCTCAAATTTAAACAATCGATCAAGAAGTAGTTTTAGGTAATATATAACTTGATGATTACATTGAATAATGTTTTAAGATTACCAAGAAAAATACAGGAGGCATTGGCTCTGTGATTTTAAGAAAATACCACATTAATTCATTGATTGGTCGATTGATTGTTTTTTTTTTTAACGTACAATGGCAAATATTTTATGCATATCCAGGACGAGAAAAACACATACAACGAATCTTATTGGTAGGCTCGCCAGATGGGCCATGCAAGATTAAGACGGGAAATTTGACTGCCACAGTGTTATAAGGGTGTGTTGGATATAGAGTTAGAAATATTGCCTTGCAACAGGTTGCATACGGACCACTGAAAGAGTTGTTGCAGTGTTTCTCTATAGAAAAGAGAACTTTTTACTTTCCCTACCCGAGGTATTGGATGTAATTTCAAAGCAATCGTCGTATCGATTAAATCACAAATTTTCAAAACATCATACTGTTTTGCAAACTATTTTGAATCAATTACAAGTCAATATGTCACAATGTTAACTACCTGAAGACATAAAGACCACATACTATGCATAGCGGACAATTTTCTTACTTTTTCCTGATATTAAGTCAAGGTTGTGACAGTTCATTACTCTATATATCTCGATGTCTTAACATTAATGCACTAATTCTATTATATTGTCAAAATAAACAATACAATTGTCAATCATTGTCTTTTATTTATAACTTGTATGTGTTTGCTTTAAATAATCGTATTTTCATTGGGTCGTTGGCTGAATGAATTGTCCAATGAAACACAAAGTATATACATCACTGATCATGGCTTCATAGATATATAAAGAACAAATTCTACCAAGGTTTTTCATCAGTTTGACAGTTGCAAGAAAGAACAACTTTCAGAACTTAAACCTTTGCTCTATATTGTTAAAATGGTTCTGTCAGTTGATAAACGTAGCATAGAGCTGAGCACCACTGGACCTGAACTGAAGATGGGAAACCTATTGATGGTGCAAGCATTCAATAATCATACCATGACAGTTCCTATGATGGTCAGAGTATTTAGAAACAGATTTGAACACTATGCCGTTATTAACAGAGACGTAAAGTTTACAAATACTGCGGTATACTTAAACTTGAAGAATTGT
Source organism: Mytilus coruscus (assembly GCA_017311375.1). Taxonomy (NCBI): domain Eukaryota; kingdom Metazoa; phylum Mollusca; class Bivalvia; order Mytilida; family Mytilidae; genus Mytilus; species Mytilus coruscus. The sequence goes on along the minus strand of CM029597.1, from coordinate 4,657,326 downwards.
GAAGTAAAAAAGACAAAGACGAATGAAATAAGTGTGATCTCGGACAATATCGATGGTAATGCATTGATATTTATAGCCAGCAACGGAGTTGAAGCAGATGATTGGATAAACGCTTTACGGCCAACATCGTTATGGACACGACGTCTTTCTATCAATGATAAATGTACGTGTTTATTGTCGTCTTTGGAGGAAGAGGATGAGGAAGACATTGGATCCTAAGATTCTGATACATTCACGGATGATTGATCATCTAGGTAATTGAATCTACTTTAACAACCGATTAGATAAATTGGTATAACTAACAGGTGGACAGTGGCAGAAAATAGACTGGTGTAGAGCAAGATTGGTACCAGAATATGGATTGGTGTAGATCATGGTTGGTACCAGAATATGGATTGGTGTAGATCATGGTTGGTGCCAGAATATGGGTTGCTGTAGATCATGGTTGGTACCAAAATATGGAACGATGTAGAGCATGTTTGGTACCAGAATATGGACTAGTGTAGATCATGGTTGGTACCAGAAAATGAATTGGTGTAGAGCATGGTTGGTACCAGAATATGAGAGATACATCATTTGATGCTTGACAAATGATGTTTTACGCTTTGACCTACCAGAATTTTAGGCATTACTGTACAATGGAATACAGAGTATCGGTAAAACATTGTTAAATGGATGCTAATGTAGATCTAGGAATAAAACGGACTTTGAAAGCGGTGGATAAAAAGAACTGATTTTGAGACGATTGTTCTTGTTGGCGATTAAACATTAATTATACTAGACAATTGATATTGCATTTGTGTATTTAATATGCATGTACTATCAAACAGAAGTAATAAAAAGTGCAAAAATAAACTTTCTGATTAATTTCTTCAAAATGATAATCAGTTTGTCGTTAGTATTCGATATCTGCACATATTGAATACTAATATCGACAATACAATATGATTGTAGCATGTTATTTAGAAAAAAAATTGTCCTTTCATTTGCAAAAACGATCAAGTCGTAATACAAAGATTCTTGTTGTTTATGGGAACATTCATTTTTCAATAATTAAACATAATAATAACTATGATACTATAAATTCTCGTAGATTAATATGTTTAACGTTAGTTGTCAATTATAAAAAAAAGATTTGTTTAGATTCAATTTGAAGTGGATATTTTACCAAGCAATGGAAATAGTATACATTTTGTGTATTTTTGCAAGTGCTTGCAATGACATTAGCCATTCGTCATATTCAGAAATACCCTTTAATATGTATATTAGTAGGATCACATGTAGGGCAAATATAACATGAAATCCAGCTTAAGCACTACTGCATTTTATACAATCATATGATTTACTAAAGGAAACATAGGTCGGAGCGTGTGTTAATTTGACGGCACTTCACAACATCACCGCCAACAAAACAAGCGACAACAAATAATAATAACACACACATGATATATCAGTATGTCTTTGTCACGTAAAAAATATATCAGTTTTTCTTTACGCATAATTTAATATGATCCTCAAATATGCAACAATATGTCAAATCGTAGTTTTTGCGAAAGCCATTATGATTTTATTGAATAAAAAAGATCATCAGAGTACATACACGAGGCATAAACGCTGTGTATCTTAAAACATATCATATTGATTTATTATTTAAAACAGATCATGTTGCTTGTTTCATTGTTGTTTGTGAAACGTACAATGCCAAATATTTCATGCATATTCAGGACAAGGAAAAACAATGCATCTTATTGGTATTCTCTTAAGTAGGTCGACCGGCATTAGGGAAAGGAAATGGTGATTGCCACAATACAATGAAACATCATACTTTTTATGTAAATTATTTCTTCAAATAAAAGTAAATAAGGCATAAGGTTAACAAACTGAAGACATGTAGACCACATACTATGCATGGCTGAACAATTTCCCTACTGTATCCTGATATTAATTCAAGGTGACGACAGTTCATTATATTATATATTTAGATGTCTTCACATAAATGCACCAGTTTCATTATATACTGACGGACTTCAAAAACTCAACACACATTTTTGTGATTTGTTTTACCAGATCTTTATATAATTGCTATGCATGCTTACCATACTTCTTCTGTTTAGAAAAGTTCTTGTACTGACTTACCTTGGGTGATTGAACATACCGGATTATTGACGTCGCACGAATTTCTAAAAGCGAGATTTGAAACCAATGCATACACATTTTGGTGATTTGCTTTACCAAATTATCATTAATCTTTATATAATTATTATGCATGCTTACCATACTTCTTCCGTTTAGAAAAGTTCTTATACTGACTTACCTGGGGTGATTAAACATACCGGATTATTGACGTCGCACGAATTTGAAAAGCCAGATTTGAAACCCATGCATTCTTTAAATCCATCCCCACACTTAAATCAGTAAAACATGTTGCATTTCCATATTGCGGATACTTAGCAATGAAAATATTAATCATGTCATTAGAATGTTGCGGGCACGAATAAGTCAACTTGTTGTTGGTAGACAATGTTACGTCAGAAATTCCTCTTACAGTCCTTACAACAATGGTACAGACATTCGGGATTTGTTAATGACCACCCATGACCAGTTCAATATGTAGTGAGAACGCCACGTCAATAAGATTTCATTACGCAACGCTAATTGCGAGACAGGTTTACTACTGCAACGTCAACTGCTAACCAAGTCGTCGGATTTCATTGGAGACAGATTCACGCCATAAATGGTTCCCACATTCTGAAATGCCATAGAATCGACTGCAGAAAATCATTTAAGAGCTACAGTTTAACCGCATAATTGCCAAATCCGACTGTAATGGGTGGGACAGAGGCAAAATCGAAAGTTCCTATGATGGTCATAGTATACAGAAACAGATTTGAACATTATTCCGTTATTAACAGAGACGTAAAGTTTGCCAATACTGCGATATACTTAAACCTGAAGAATTGTCAAGTAAAAAAGACAAACATGAATGAAATAACTGTAATCTCGGACAATATCGATGATAATGTATTGACATTTATAGCCAGCAATGGAGTGGAAGCTGGTGATTGGATAAACGTTTTACAGTCAGAATCGTTATTAAAACGTCGTCTTTCTATCATCGATACATGTACGTGTTTGATGTCATCTGTGGAAGAGGAGGAGGAGGAAGACATTGGGTCTAGAGATTCTGATACATTCAGGGATGATTGATCATCCAGGCTATTGAATCTTAATACAGCCGGTTAGAATAACTGGTATTACTAACGGGTTCTGGAGGGGACAGTGGCAGAATATGGATAACTGAGAGAATGGTTAGTACCCGATAATATCAGACAGGTCGATTTATGCTTGACAATCCACACTTTGAGCTATCATTGCTATGAGGTACCACGGTCAGTACGATGAAATATAAGAGTACAACTTCAATTATTTAAAAATGGATTGTAATAACATTCTTAAAATGGATTTTTGGGGCCCTTTATAGCTTGCTGTTCGGTGTGAGCCAATGCTCCGTGTTGAAGACCGTACCTTGACCTATAATGGTTTACTTTTATAAATTATTACTTGGATGGAGAGTTGTCTCATTTACACCCATACCACATCTTCCTATATCTATTTAAACGCGGTGGATACAATGAACTTATTTTGAGATGATTGTTCGATTGTTGGCGGTTGAACATTAATTTTACTAGAGAATTGATATTGCATGTTTCGCATTACATAATTATACATGTATTATTAAACAGAAGTAATAAAGATTGCAAAGATAAACTTTTTGGTTCTTTTCTTAAAAATGTTTATGAGTTTGTCATAAGTTTACAATATTGTAAGACACAAATAGATGTATATTATTTTCGTAAGATTTTTTTGTCATTTCCTGTACAAATACGATTAAGTCCTAATACAGACGTCATAATTATACAATCTGAATTTTATGCATATTAAGAATGGGGTAATAAACTAAATACAGCTGTTGGTAGTTAAGAATTGCCATGAATTTTTGTAATATAATGTGGTATGATTCCTAAATGAGACAACTCTTCACCAGAGACCACATGAATGACAGCCAGAAAAATTTTAATTGATAATAAATTATTTAAGGACTGGTACTTTGTATCAAAAATATGTTTCCGAAATTTCAGATCTTTCATATATCTTATGTTGTATCGTCTACTCGGAATTTCTATTTCTTGTATAATTTTAGTTCAATTAAGATAATAAGCAGATATTGTGGGGAAAATGTAAGACCTAGAGAATATACAGGATACTTACATGTTGATTATCAAATTAATCGGGTTAAGAGCAACACTTTGCTCAGTGTATATGCCAAATAGTAAAACTAGTAATAAAGTCATCGACTCACCACGTTCTCTTTTTTTACTTCTTACTTTCTTATTCTTTTACGAAATATAAGTAAATGTTATCAGTTTTTGTTTATATTTCCGAAGTTCTTTAACCGATTCGTGTCCAAGTTTGTGACAAACCGGACGTATTGAAGTTTCGATCATGATTATATATTGAATACTTTTGTATTGAACGCACTTTCCAGTATGAGGTTGCTTATAGAACACTCAGTTTAAGGGGTTTGGTAAAGTGCAAAGAGCGTGACACACACTCTACTTGAGGCATTATGTTTAACGTCCCTATTCTGATCTGACGTGGCTGTGTATTTATACATCTAACTCATCCATTTATCCGGCATGGGTTTTACTGCCGGTCGGAATATAACTAAAGTGACCATATTTGAATACATAAGCAACCCCGGTTGGAGAATTAAAATTTTATGGAGAGATTTTAAATTTATTTATATCTCTTTAAAATTCATTTACCATATACGCTTTGTCTTGTTTAATATTAAAACAGTTTGCAAACCTATATAAATAATTGTATTTATAACAACTCCTCTTATAAAGAGTAATATAAAACGTAAAGAGATGCTGTTGTAAGATCTGAGATACAACAATATAGACAACGACATATTTTTAAGAAATAATTTAATGATTTAATATGAGACAAAATGTTTTGCTGCAAAACAAACGGTACGTTGACCAATAGTTGTTAACGTCTACGTCATTTGGTCTCTGGTGGAGAGTTGTCTCATTGGCAATCATACCACATTATTTTTATTTTGTTTATCGACGTGTTGTCTTTATTTAAGTTCTATTTTTCCACTAGGATATTGCAGTGAAATGAATTATAAAATGATTTCACGACGAATCATACCATCTGAAAACTAGATATAGAAAAGCTTTTGATTAGGTTCAATCCTTGATCTTACCACATAACACCTGTATTGTTTTTATTTATAATATGATTGAATATAATGACAATTAATCATTTCATTGCAATGAAGAAGTCTGCATATGGTATATTGGGTGCCAAAACTTTACTTGAAAGATAAAGAAAATAACATCTCTAATTTTTTAAAAGAAAGGCGAAAGATACCAAAGGGATATTTAAACGCATTAGTCGAAAATGAAATGACAATAATATGGCAAAAACAAACGAAAAACGACAAAAAGATAACAACAGTAAGTAAGTGGACTGGAGATATTGCAATTATCAGAATTAAAGAAGGTAAAATATAAACAGAATAATCAAATACACATCTCCATTAAGTTCAGCAACGGTATATGCCTGAATTGTATTATATAGGAGTAACCGAGCTCATCCGCATTTTCAAATGTGCTGTGGAAAATTAAAAGTATTACACATATCAATAAGCTTGTTTTAATTCTATTTTTTAAAGAACAAATTTAGTCTGTTCGTTGGCAAAATGTGTACATCCATGAAATTATTAAACGTATTGTTTTCAATTCTTTTCATGTAGTTGTCTAAACTAACTACACTTCATCGAGCAGACAATTCACTTTGCAGCACCTACCATATGTTTTACTATTCAGTTGTTCTAAACCTGCATATGCATGAAATATTTGCTACTGTACGTTTAAAAAAAACAATTAGTTAAGCTCCTGTGTACCGTTTTTCCCTCGCTGACCGAGATGGAAAATATGCTAAAAAGTCTTTCAAAGCGTCACATGCATATGCTAATAAGCCTATCACAAGACCTCTTTGTGGTGGTCTATCGTTACATCGTAAGCTTATTTTACCTTTATTGAATTTGAAGTTGATGGCAGATCTATACTAGAGAAGTTTTAAAACTTATTTATTTATGAAGACCGTATGTTAATGCTTAGAAGTGATTTATGATTATCTACTGAATTTTAACTTTTTTCCAGATTATTCCATCTCTGCAAAAAAGAAAAATAACATTTTTCTGAAATGCTTCTTAACGAAAGTTTTCATCAACGTTTTCAGTCGTGCTAGAAGAAAGCAAATTTTGTTCGTAAAAATTAAAAGAAGAGAAAAGAATCAAAGGCAATAACAGTTTTGACAGAATATATAATTAACAGAAAAATGTATTATTCGTGTATCTGAAGAGTTACAGAGACATTGATTATTTAAGGTATTAAAAGTGTCAATATATTTAAAGCTATAAAGATGTTTTTGTTGTTTATGGGAACATTCATTTTTCAAAAAAATTTATATAAAAATAACTATGATAATATAATTTTCTCGTAAATTATCACTTCTTCGTTTAACGTAAGTTGTCAATAACCAAGTGATATGTTTTGATTTTGAAGTTGAATTTTTTTCGTAGCAAGGAGAAATTTCCGACATAATATACATTTTGTGTATTTCTGCAGGTGCTTGCGGTGACATTAGTTATTCGTCATATGTTAAATACCTTTTAATGTGTATATTCGTAGGAACACATGTAGGGCAAATTTAACACGAAGCGAGCTTAGGATGTACTGCATTTATACAGTCATATGATTTATAAAAGGAGACATGTGTCGAGTCGTGCGTTAATTTAGCGGCACATACCACCATCACCAACAACATCAGCCGACAACAAAAATTACAACTCACAATTTCACACAAACACACACGAAATATCATCATGTCTTTATGTCGTTAGATCTGCCTTAAATACTAGTGCCAACAACACCATAGATCTTGATAGAGAGCTAATTTTGTAGTTTATTTTTTGCCAGTTTTTCTTTACGGATAATTTTAGATGATCCTCAAATATGTAACAATCTGTCAAATCTTAGTTTTTTGGAAAGCCATTATGATTTGATTGAATAACGTTTTAAGATCATAAGATCATCAGAATACATACTTGAGGCATTGGCTCTGTGATTATAAGAATAAATAATGTTGATTGATTCATTGTTGTTTGTGAAACGTACAATAGCAAAAAATGCATTCATTTTCGGGACAAGGAAAAACAGTGCATCTTATTGGTATTCTCTTAAGTAGGTCGACCGGCATTAAGGACGGGAAATGTGGATTGCCACAGTACAATGAGGGTGTGTTGGATATAGGGATATAAATGATGCCTTGCAATATGTCACCTACGGACCCATAAAAGAGTTTTTACAAGGGCTCTTTATCGAAAAGAGAACGTTTTACTTTCCCTTCCCCTGTTATCGGATGTAATTCAAAAGAACAATCGTCGTATTTATTAAATCACGTGGTTTTCGAAACATCCTAATTATTATGCAAATTTATTTCTTCAAATAAAAGTAAATAAGGTATAACTTTAACTAACTGAAAACCTGTAGACCACATACTATGCATAGTTGACAATTTTCTTACTTAATCCTGATATTAAGTCAAGGTTACGACAGTTTATTATATGATAATTAAAATGGTTTTACATTAACACACCAATTTTATAGTATTGTCAAATATAAACCATACAATTGTCAATCATTTTATGTCTTTTATTACTAGCATTTTTCCATAAATAATTGTATTTTCATTGGATTTTTGAATGAATGAGTTGTCCAATGAAAGACAAAATTTATAAAACATTGATCATGGCTTCGTCGATATATAAAGAACGAATTCCACCAATGTTTTACATCAATCTGATAATTGGGAGAAAGAACATTTATCACAACTGAACGTTTTACTACATATTGTTTAAATGGTTGTATCAGTGGATAAACGTACTTTCAAACTTAGTAAAAGCACTACTGTAGCTGAACTGAAAATAGGAAAGTTACGGATGATTCAATCATTCAATAATCAGACCATGACAGTTCCTATGATGGTCAGAGTATACAGAATCAGATTTGAACATTATGCCGTTTTAAATAGAGACGTAAAGTTTACCAATACTGCGGTATACTTAAACATGAAGAATTGTCACGCAAAAAAGGCAAACACGAATGGAATTAGTGTGATCTCGGATAATATCGATGGTAATGCATTGACATTTTTGTAGCCAGCAATGGAGTGGAAGCTGATAATTAGATTAACGTTTTACGGCCAGAAGCGTTATTGAAACGTCGTCTTTCAATTAACGATACATGCACGTGTTTAATGTCGTCTTTGGAGGATTAGGATTAGGAAGACATTGGGTCCTGAGCATTTTTTGTATTAAATAATTACACATGTATTATCAAAAAGAAGTAATAAAAAGTGCAAAGATAAACCTTCTGGTGCATTTCTTCATAATGATTATAAGTTTGTCTTAGTATTCGATAAATAAAGACAACAGTAGTATATCGCTGTTAAAAAAAATCATAAATCGATTGAGAGAAAACAAATCCGGGTTACAAACTAAAACCGAGGGAAACACATCAACTATAAGAGGAAAACAAAGGAACAACAGAAACACTGAAGTGCAACAAAAACGAACGCCAACATACATAGAAACGAACTATTTGATAACAACTGCAATATTCCTGACTTGGTACAGGACATTTTAAGAAAAATGGTGGGTTGAACCTGGTTTATGGCTAGCCAAACCTCCCGCTTATATGGCAATGTTAAAAGTTTTTCGCTAAAATGACGACACTACGTGACAGAAATGCAGCACAAACACACGCAAGAACAATAATATAATAGTCGATACAAAATGTAAACCACAGAATAACAACGAAAATCTTCCTTAAACGATAGACAGCACAGGACATCACAAACAGTGACGTATTTTTGTAACGAATATATAGTCTTGAAATTCATACAATTATTTTCACAAAACTAGTCCAAACAATTATCATGATAATGACGGTATTGAAAGGTTATTTTATAATTATTTTGACTACAAACGATACGACATAACACATTATCCAACAGAAACATCATAAAACACGACAATACAATATGATTGCTGTATACTTTTTTTTGAAGATCCCTTAGTCATTTCATGTACAAAAACGATCACGTCCTACTATAGAAATAAGAACATGTGGTATGATTGCCAATGGGACAACTCATCACCAGAGACCTTATGACATAGCAGTTAACAACAACTAGGCTTCATAATTATACAGTTTGTATTCTATGAATATTTTGAAAGGTGTAATTGTCTAAAGATAGCGTTGGCTAGTTTTGTTTTTATCATGAATTTTGTAATGTATGACAGGCAGAGAATCTTAATTCATGAGTCTATGTTTCAGAAATTTAGATCTGCAATATTATTCGTCAGTAGCCGGTAGTTCAGTGATTGTCGTTGGTTGATGTCTGTCATATTTGGTTTTCGTAAACTGTTTGGTTATATATTAAGCCATTGGTTTTCTCGTTTGAATTGTTTCACATTTGTTCATGTCGTTTTTTTCTATAGCTGACTATACGATATGGGTTTGTATCATTCTTGAAGGCTGTACGATTGCCTATAATTGCTCACATCAATTTCATTTTAAATCTGGTGGATAGTTGTCTCATTTACAATCATGCCATAATTTCTTATTTTTATACTTATCTTGTATCTTCCAAAACTGAGTTTCTATCTCAAATACAATTTTAATAGATATGTATTAAGTTACTAAGCAGATTGTGTAGAACATTGTTAGACCTAGAGGATATACAGGAAACTTGCTAGATCTTGATTATAATAGAAATTGCGTTAAAAGCAAAATTTGTCCTATCTTTTTCAAATAGGAAAATTAATAATGCAGCTGTAGTTCGATTCACTTACTTCGTCTCCTTCTCGTTTAAACTACTTTTTCTTTCCTTTTTATCCCTTGTAAAAGTTTCGATCGTGATGATGTATGAAATATTTTTGTACTGAATGCATTTTCTATTATGAGGATGTTTGGAGAGCAGACGAGTGAATGATTTTTCCTTCAAGACCTGCACAATTTGGCTTGACGCACTTATTGATCAAGTTTTCAGTGGTACTGTTGTTGCAGTTTTGCGTCTGGTATTTTAGGGGATTCATATAATTTGCCTTGTTTATTGTTTCATTTGAACCAGGTTTTGTTTTATAATAACACTCTGTGTCTTACATCAGATTCTTGGTGTTTCGTACTTTTCTTGACATTCATCATCAAATTTGGTGAATAGTACTTCTGCTAATTTAAAAATTGTAGTCTGTTGATTGGAAAAATTTGTGTCCCTTTTACCAGAAGTTGTCTAAATTAGCCGCATTTCATCCAGGAGACGATCCACTTTGCAGATCCTACCATATGATTTACTATTAGGTTGTTCTCGTCCTGCATACGCATGGTATATTTGCTACTGAACATTAAAGAAACTATTAGTTTAGCTACTATATACAAGTTCTTTTTTCACTGAAAGAGGAGGAAAATATACGTAAATATATTTTCACAGCGTCACAGGCTAATATGCTCATCACAAGTCTCCTTCGCGATGGTCTATTGTAATGCTTATTTTACCTTTTACAAATTCGGGGTTAATGGCTGATCTATATTTGGGAAGGTTTAAAGGTAGTTTATTCCTGAAGACCGTATATTAATGTTTAAAAGTGTGTTTAGTTTTCTCGTGTTATTGGAATATATATGCTGAAACGCATATTCCACTTCCTTTGAAAAGAGTAATGACTAATTTGTATTGAATTTAAACTGTTTTCATATTCTTTCACTTCTGAAAAAAAATAATTTTCTGTAATGGTTTGTTCAAAACAAACGTTTTCATCAACGTTTTTCGCCATGATAAAAGAAGGCAAATTTTGTTCGTAAAAGAGAAAAGAAAAAGATCAAAGGTATTTTTTACACAGAATATATAATTTACAGAAACAAGACAAGTATTGTTCATGTAACTGTATAACTACGCAGACATTGGTTTTTCAAAGTATGTAAAATGTCATTTTTATGTCCAATGTGTCAATATATAGAACACCGTAAAGAGATTCTTGCTGTTAATGGGAACATTAATTTTTCAATAAATTAAACATAATAATAAGTATGGTAATAAAAGTTTCTCGTAATTCGACAGTTTTTCTTAATTTAACATAAGTTGTCAATTACTAAATAATTTTTTTAGAATCAATTTGAACTGGATATATTTTACCAAGCAATGAGGAAATACATGTGATATGCATGTGTATTTCTACGAGTGTTTGCAGTGTCATTAGTCATTCGTCATATTCAAAAATACCGTTTCAGATGTAAATTAGTAGGATCACATGTAGGGCAAACATAACATGCAAGCGAGATTAAGATTTACTGCATTTTATATCATCCAGTGATTTACTAAAGGAGATATGGGTAGGGACGTGCGTTAATTTGACGGCACATCCCAACATCGCCGATAAACAACCGACAACTAATAATAATAACACACACATACAAAAACGCGTATGTCTTTATGTCGTTAGATCATTCTGGAATACTGGTCCCAACAACACAATAAATCATGATAGTGAGCCTATTTTGTCGTTCATATTTTGTCATGTATAAAATATGTCAATGTTTCTTTACGGATAGTTTTAAGATGAATCCTCAAAATTGCAACAATCTGTTGTTAAATTGCAGTGTTTTGGAAAGCCATTATGATTTGATTGAATAATGTTTTAAGATCTTCAAAATACATACATAAGGTATTGACTCTGTGAATATAAAAATAGATCATATTGATTCATTATCTTAAACAGATCATGTTGTTTTTGTGAAACGTACAATGGCAAAATTTCATGCATATTCAGGACAAGGGAAAAACAATGCATCTAATTGGTATTCTCGAAGTGAGTCAACCGGAACTAAGGACAGAAAATGTGAATTGCCACAATACAATGAGAATGTTCTGGATACATGGGTAGAAATAATGCCTATTAATATGTCACATACGGACCCATCAAAGAGTTGTTACAAGGTTTCTTTATTTAACAGAGAACGTTTCACTTTCGTGACGTGAAGTACTGGATGTAATCCGAAAGAGCAATCGTCATATTGATGAAATCACGTGGTTTTCGAAACATCATACTTTTCATGCAAATTTTTTCTTCAAATAAAAGTAAATAAGGCATAACTTTAACTAACTGAAGACCTGTAGACCACATACTATGCATAGTTGACAATTTTCTTACTTTATCCTGATATTAAGTCAAGGTTACGACAGTTCATTATATTAATTATAATTTAAATGATTTTACATTAATGTACCAATTTTATATTGTTGTAAAAACAAAAACCATACAACTGTCAATCATTTAATGTCTTTTATTACTAGCATGTTTTTACCATAAATAATTATGTTTTCATTGGATTGTTGACTGAATGAGTTGTCCAATGAAAGACAAAGTGTATACAACACTGAGCATGGCTTCATCGATATATAAAGAACGAATTCCATCAAGGTTTTACACCAATCTGGTAATTGGAAGAAAGAACATCTATCACAACTAAAAGCTTTGCTACATATTGTTAAAATGATTGTGTCAGTGGATAAACATAGCATCAAGCTTCGCATTACTGGAGCTGAACTGAAAATAGGAAACTTACTGATAGTTCAAGCATTTAATAATCAGACCATGACAGTTCCTATGATGGTTAGAGTATACAGAAACAGATTTGAACATTATGCCGTTTTTAACAGAGACGTAAAGTTTACCAATACTGCGGTATATTTAAACCTGAAGAATTGTCAAGTAAAAAAGACAAACACGAATGGAATAAGTGTGATCTCGGACAATATCGATGGTAAAGCATTGACATTTATAGCCAGCAATGGAGTGGAAGCTGATGATTGGATTAATGTTCTACGACCAGAATCGTTATTGAAACGTCGTCTTTCAATTAACGATACATGCACGTGTTTAATGTCGTGTTTGGCGGAGGAGGATGAGGAAGAGGAGGAGGAAGACATTGGGTCCTGAGATTCTGATGCATTCAGGGATGATTGATCATCCGGAGCATTGAATCTACTAAAACATCATGTTGGAAAAATTGGTAGTACTAGCAGGGTCCTGTGGGGACAGAAGCAGAATATGGATTTGTGAAGAACGTGGTTAGTACCAGAATATGGATTGGTGTGGATAATGGTTAGTACCGGACAATAAAAGATAGATCAATTTATGCTGGGGAAACGATTTTTGACACTTTGATGTACATGTATTACAGTATGAAGGAATAAAGAGTACAAGTGCTAACATTGTTAAATGGATTGCAATAAACATCTATGAATAAGACGGACTTTGAAAGCAGTGGAAAAACAAACTTATTTTGAAACGATTGCGTTTGTAGGCGATTGAACATTACTTTTACAAGAAATTTGATATTGCATTGGTTGTATTACATATACATGTATTATTATAAACAGTAGTAATAAAAAATGCAAAAATTAACTTTTTGGTTCATTTCTTGAAAATGTTAATTATAGTTTGTCATTAGTATTCGATATTCGCAGATAACACGACAATGCAATATAAATGCAGGACATTATTTTTAAGAGCCTTTAATCATTTCATTTGCAAATACGATCACGTAATAAAACAGACGTCATAATCATACAGTCTGAATTCTATGAATAGTATGAATGGGGTAACAGTCTAAAGACTGCGTTGGTAAGTAATTGTTTATCGTAAATGTTTGCAATATATGACAGCCAGGGAATAGAAATTTATGATCCTAATTTTTGAATTGTTTAAGAACTTTTCTTTGTATCAAACACATGCACATATAGATATGTTTTTCTGAAATATATAGATATATATTTCTGAAATCTAGATCTTTCATATATCTTATCTTGTATCTTCTACATGGATTTTCTATTGCACGTAAAAGAGTTCTATTAAGTTACTAAGCAGATTGTGTAGGAAACTGTTAGACCTAGCGGTTACATAGGCAATTTGCTACATGTTCATTATCAAAGTAATTGGGTTAGGAAATTCAATTTACTCAGTTTATATGCCAAATAGTAAAAAAAAAAAGCAGACGATACCAAAGTCATATATATTGAAACTCATTAGTTAATAAACTGACAACGCCATGGCAAAAAACGAAAAACAACCGAAGTACTAATAACTCTGTACAAAACACAACAAAGAAAACTAAAGACTGCGCCAGAGCAACCCCACAAAAACAAGGAGTGACCTCAGTTGCTCTGGAAGGATTCGCAGATCCTGCTCCACATGTGACTGTCGTGCTACACCTATTCAATACGTTGATTCGTTATATCAAATGATTAGGCATCACGCAATAGCGGATTGGTGATTGACTTTTATCTAATCCTAAGACAACACCAAATTATTGGTTGCGTACTCTTCTAACCCTGAAACTTGACCAAATTTGAAATTTGTAAATTGAAATACATTTTGTATGATATGGATAGACACACGTACGCCTGCTACCGGTATAATCAACAAGGACATTGAAGAAAAAACCCATATGTGCAATACTTCAAACTGAAGGGGAAGCGAGTGCAACACGAACAACACTAGGGAAGATCTCAAATGATTTGGAAGTTTAAATTCATCCTGCTCCACATGTGGTATCCGTCGTGGATGAATGGAAAAATTACAAAAACGTGATTTTTCACTGAAAAAAAATGTTAGGAATGTGTGAAATTGATCAGTACGGTCTTTCAGATATCATAAGTACATATATTTAATTACATCTCTAATCTAATTGGTAAACTATATCATTATAAGATTCACTGAAAAAAATATAGTCCTCATTTTATTTGTTGTTTTGTCGTTATACTATGCCATACTTTTGATAATTTTATCACATGTATAGACTATAATCAATGTTAAATGAGATTCATTGCTATGGAGACTATTTAAATCCAATTTGTGTAAAATTATTCTTTGGAAATATATTTGTTAATATAATTCCTATGTTTTAGCAGGGTTTTCATGAAAATGAAAATTCTTCACATTCCTTTAGAAGCTACGCGCTTACCAACTTGACCTCCTAAACGAGCTGAATTTCCCCAAAATAAGTTATGTATACAAGTTGCAGAGTTTTCAAAATTACTTGTCTGCTGCAATAGAAGGAATGAAGTAAAGTAGTATCGATATAATAGGAATATAATGCGGTCATTGTTTAGAGTGATTACATGCGCTCTTAATTATGCTTCTATATGAATATTTACTAACATGTTTTGAGGACTCGTGGATTATCCATGACGTCGCGAATCATTTACTACATTAAATTGAGAATGGAAACGAGGAATGTGTTAAAGAAATAACAACCCGACCAAAGTGTTTTTGTATAGTACTGAGAGCAATTTCACAGAAATAATAGAGACATATTCTAAAGTTTGAACATTTTAGTATAAATTATGAATTTTATAAATCTTGTGAAAATAGATCCTAATAATCTCTAAGCTTAAACTGGACAATCATGCTATTGGAAATCATATTTCAAAAGTCAATATTAAAGTAAACATTTTGACCAAAATAAGGCACCCAGTCCTTTCATAGTGCACAATATGCAATCAGATATAGTATTGTTTTGTATTTATTATAGTCTGACATAAGTTGCACTCCATCAGAAAATATGATATCAAACAAAACGTATTGGCCACCGGGGGTAACATTAATGATACCAATCTGCAGCAGCAGATGCGCATTTTGACATCAATTTTACTTCAGTGATGGTGAAGATCATCTAAATTATTCGCAAACTGTTTTGCACTTCCTAATTAATCAATCAATTTATTTTATTTTGTATTGATGTGAAAGAATCCCTCCTGTTGTTATTAACTGTGCGTTTGGATTAAAGTCAATGATATATGTATTACAAACACTCAATGATTGACACGAATAAGTCAATAACTTTCCTTGGAACAAAACTAAAGTTGTCTGCTATTTACATAAAAGTTCATAAATCTTTGTACACCATGTAAATATCAGGAACATCTTATTGATATATGTCAAGTATTCATATTTTATAAGTCATTTGTGGTCTCCTTGCAAACATGTCTTGAAGTGTTTTTATTTTATTTCCTTTGATTCACGTGAATTTCCAACACAAAAGAACTGATTATACATTTAATTGATTGATTGATTGTGGTTTGGTAAACGTCCAGTGGCAAATATGTCATGCATGTTCAGGACGAGAACAAATTTACAATAAGTACAATAGGAAGGCCCTGCAGTAGGGGGTTGACCGGGAAGATTGGCGGAAAGTTTGAATGCCGCTGGAAAATGAGCTCGAGGGTATTTGGATCTTGACATAAAGTTTGGCTTACGCCTCAAATAGTTGTTGCAAGGGTTCTTAAGGTTCAAAGATCGTGGCACTCTCTATACTTGAGGCATCATCTTGAACGTCTCCATTCTGACGACGTGGCTGCATATTTATACGTCAAACGGGCGCCCCACTCCGGCAACGGTTTTACTGCCGGTCGGAAGATAACCAAAGAGACCGTATTTGAATACCCAAGTCACCCTGGTTGGGGAATTCATGAAGATGTTTCACATATATTCACATGTGTTTAAAATTCATTTACCGTAAATGTTTGTTCTTACTTATTAGTAAATCAATTTTCACAACTATATTAATAACTAAATTTACAACAAGTATACTCTGATACAATGTAAACAAAATTGTTAAATGATGTTGTTGATGTTAGTGTTCAGGTACAATAATATAGACGACACATTTTTCAAGAGAAAATTTTATATCCAAATTTAAGACAAAATATTTCCTTCAAAACAAACTTTGATTGTCGACGTGTTGTCATTCTTTTATTTTGATTTGGTCAGTATGACCTTGCAGTGAATGGAAATATACAATGCATTTCATGTCGATATCAAACATTCCGAAAACTAGTTCTAGATAAACTCTCTAATTTAAATTCAATTCCTTGATCTTACGTATACAGCAAAACAACTGTAAATTATACTTCTATAAATGTATAGATCATGCAATTTCTCATAGGAACTTATGACGGATAAACTGTGGTACTTTTATTAAGAATGTCATAAAATATATATTATGAAATGGAAAGTTTACATGCACTTCTATTTTTGCCTAAAGGTTGTGTTGCATATTTTCAATATTTATGTCTCTCGCACTTCTAATAGTTTAAACTTACACTAAAATTCTGGTTACCCCCCCCCCCTCCTTTTTTTTTACTTTGACTGCTGTCCAAATGTATTTATACAGGTTTGCATCCCGTCATACATTGAACGACAAAATTATTTTATTTCTACCTGTGTGACGTCAAACGCACGATTCTACGTCAAAGTTCATGTTAATCTAATCATGTGTCTAAATCTTTCAATCCTTTATGGGTGGATTTTACATATATAAATAAAATCGTATAATATAAAAGCAGAATGAGGTTGTTAAATTTGATACATGCCTTTTTGTGCTTCTTTGTTACATTTGTTTGTTTTTATAGTGATTAAGATGATAACACAATGTTAACTGCTGTACCCCTATTTTTGACATCTTTACCTATTGTGTTTGTTTTGTTCACGCATCGTTGTCAATATAATGGAATTTGACTCGACTGTCATACAAGTGAGAGGTTTAGCTAGCTATAAAACTAAGTTCAATCCACCATTTTTTACATAAGAAAATGCCTGTACCAAGTCAGGAATATGACAGTTGTTATTCATTCGTTTGATGTGTTTGAGCTTTTGATTTTGCCATTTTATTAGGGACTTTCCTTTTTGTTTTTTCCTCGGAATTCAGTATTTTTGTGATTTTACTTTTTTCCCAAGTTGTGTCACTATAAGATGAAATGTGGAAATCATTTCTTGGAACCAGTCGGTAAATAAAACAAAATATCTATGAATATTAAGTATTTCCTAAAAAAAAGTTAGTGAATCAGCTGTATCTACAAAGTGTAACCTGTATTTCTCTGATCTCTTATATGATTGAATATAATAATTTTGATTGCAAATTAGAAGGAATGAGTCACCATCGAAATACTATGCACATATTTTATGCGGTACGGAGTTGCTATATGATAGATAAAGAACAAACACCTATATATCGTCAAAATACTATCTCAATACCAAAGATTATTAATTTACTTCTATGGTTGTGACCTTTTAACAATTTCTCGCACGGAGAGATATTTCTCGTATAACGCTGTACGGAGTGTGATACGAAAAAATGATACGAAAAATGTATTTATTTGACATACTCAGCACCATGAAACGATATTACGACATTTCCATTCGTTAGGTCATTGAATACTTTTAAGGGTCAAAACGATGTACATTTCCTACATGGCAACAGAAATATGTGATTTCTTCAATAATATACAAAACACTCACAATTTCGCCACACAATCTTATTTTATTACATTCTGAAGCGTACAAAATTTTTTTTTAAAATGTCTGATGTTAAAGTAAGACATACTGGTATGTGAAAATACTTGATCTACGCGTCGCGGACTTTTCTATTTAGCAAGGAGATGGTGTTTACCATAAGAGATATAGGTTTAACAACTCCTGAGAATTCGATATAGCTTGATATAAACTCTCGTTATTTGATTTAAAAAGTAATAATAAGCTCGCCAAAGGCTCGTTCATTATTATATAGAAATAACATAACTCGAGTTGATATCAAGTAATATTTTCACTCATCATACAACCTATAATTATCAATTTTTTTATGAACAGACTGAGAATAGCTAAAACCTTAGATTGTCATTATAAACATAAAAAATTGAAAACCATCATTAATGTTACCTGTCAGTAAAACAGTAAAACATGCACATACAATATATACACCTACATGTGCTTACAATTGTTCAATGGTCTCCAATAAATATTATCTGTTATAAAACAGCTTACACTACATTCAGTAAATTCGCTTGTATATGATATTTCAATTATAGTCTACGAAAACAGAAATCTGTTTTCTCCTTCGAGTGGACAATGAAGGATGGAAAGGACCGAACGCTTTTATCGAATACAGAACACCTTATATTAAGCCATTAGATACATTTTGTTTATCATACAATAAGTAAGAGACTGCATTAAGGGGAATTTAAGCAAGTAAAATATAGGCAATATTTCCAAATACCCATTTTCCCTTAGTTTACTGCAAATAATGTAAGAGAGCATGATATATAGATTTGACCGTTCCCATTAATATTAAATCAAAAAGAGCGCTTCGGACGAACGAAATTTAGTAACTTTGGTTTGTTTCCCCATTTTATGATAAGTTCAAGCCCACTAGTGTATATACAAACATATGCCATTAATGTAAAATATTAAAAATACATGAATACAATTCCTATATATTTATAGTAATTATGCATAATATTCTAAACATTCCTTACATATTTGCTTTTCTTGTTTTGCATTGCAATGAGGCACTTGTGTTGACAAACGCTTTAAGAATTTTGTTAATATTAGATCATTGATCATTTATTTAAAACGTTCCTTGGAGAGACTCCTTAGATGTGAGAAAAATTCATTTTCGAGACTGAAAGTCTATTTATTTCATGGATAATTTTCTAATTGGCAATCTTTCCACTTCTCTTAATTTTTATAATATATGCATTTGTATTCACCACAAGAGCAGATATGCTAATACATGAACTTTTGAGGATCTTTGAGTCTTTTTCTTAATTTGAATAATGTCGGATTCGATTTACATACGTGTATATGAATATTCAGCTCCTCTTCCCATAGTCAAATGGCAGGTAACTTTTGCAACAGCAAAGGAGATACTTGAACAAATGATAGTATTTTCTTACACGTAATCGATAGTGCTTCTAATGAACTATAAGACCTCATTTTTAGCATCAGCTAAGTAGCCAGTGCTTTTGATACTGACATGATTTATAGAATACTTTGATCATGTAGATTCAATTTTCTCTTCACAAATTATTAAAGAAGTACTTCCTGAGGCAAGGTTGACTTTAGATAAATTTAGCATTTATTTTAGATCCTTTCTAATCAAATAGTTCCTCGTGTATTCGGATATTTTAACATGCTTGACTTTCGATAGTTTTGAAGTTTTGGGTTTCAGCATTCCTGATGATGAAAAATCCAGAAAAGCATATCTGACAAACCAAATTCATCAACGTTATTTTCTTCTTTTCCCAGTTGAAAACTGTTACTACAAACTACTCATCTATCGTCGTGTCTATTCCAATTTCTACTTCATGCACAATCTAAAATCAAAGCGTAACTTTTGTTTCATTACAACTGTTTGGCACTTTTGTAAGATCTTACATGATGCTAACACACTATAGAAGTAAGTAGTTTTATTGTACTTGAATCTTTGAAATACCCCAGAACTAAAATGGAAACATCTTGATAAAATGTTATTAAATTAAAACATTTCTCATATTACAAATTAAATTTACAAGCGAAATCCGTAGAGTTGAATTGGGTATAAAAATAATCCTGCGATGCATTCATTGGGGTTGCATTGCTAAAATTTAAAAAGGAACGTGTTATATTCCGCTTGTAATAAGGTAAGCCAAACTTTTTAACCAATCTTCGTATCTATGAAATAATTTAACAAACCATACACAATGTCTACAAATTATCTGAATTGTGCTTCACAGAAAATCATGAAATCTGCTTCCAAACAAAAATAGCCAGAAAATATAAATAATAACAAATGCATTAGTAATTGTGAGGAAGAACTCCCCTTGTTGTGTAGTATGAAGAATAGAAAAATCGTACAGTGTTAAAAAGTTTTGACAACAACCATAAAAAGATTTCTCAACATACCATATTTTATATAACTATCCTTAAAAATCAAAGTGTTTAACATTTGATTTGCTGTTCTAATTTCATCTTCATAAGTCACATTTTAATGCATCTCAGAGCTGTCGGAAAGCCTACAAACGAAAAAGACAGAAAATGGGGAATACGTGTACATAATTAATAGTGTTGAGGCTTTCAGGAATGCCTTCTACGATCTTGAAGTCATCTTTCATGATGATGTTGAAACATTATGTTTCGGTTGAATGAACATACAATTATCAGATGTGAATAAATAATTTGTACAGGAAAATAAGTTTCGAGGTATCTTACCGACGTGGGCCAACAGCTCAAAAGCAGATATATCGGCACAAGATGATTAGAAAGACAGGAATAAGAAAGATGTATCATCTTTTAGTGGGTAGACTAGGAATGTGTTTGCTTTAATATCTAACTTGGAATATGCAACAACAAAAAATTGTATAGAATATCGATCACTCTGAAATTGATTACACATGACCTACATTTTTGTCCAAAACATGAAAACAAGATTTGCCAACGCCTATGTATATTCGAAAGACATAAATTATAAGAATATCATTAATCAAATCGGATACCTATTCGTTACATACTGTTAAATTGGAATGTTTGGCCATGAGCTTTTTATGATTTTATAAACCACAAGTTCTATTATAAGAGTTCAAAACAAGGCAATAATTCACAATATTAAGTGTGATACAATAGTATGTGCCTTTAAGTATTTCGAGCTGTCTGACATCGTGTAAATTTAATAAGAAGTCATACATTAATTTGTATTCACATGAAACAACCATCAGGAAACCCTCGGTATTATCTCCGAACTATGCATCTTTGGTGGTCTGGTTCAACATGTACCTATTACTATTTATTTTGTGTATGCACGATATTACAAGTTACTCTTGATCAGTAATTAGTATTATTCTCCAGTCTAATGAGTAATTGTCAAAATTCACTGTTTGATCAAAAGATAGCATATGTTTTTCAACATTTCAGATATCAGACAAAACAGAACAATCTTAAGGTGTTAACAGTCAACTGTGCATGATCTCCAAACGGAGAGCTTTCCATGATAATTATCTTCTTATTATCCCAACCATCACCAAAAAAAAAACTGGCATAAAGAATTGTAACCAATTTAGTACGTATAACATGGCCATGAACATAAGCTAATAATTTCACACAACGTTGACCATAACAGGTATTATTCTAATTTAAGCTTGGTGTAAAATGATCAACTTGGTATGGTTTTTAGTGTAATTCAATAACATTAATACAAAGATTTATTGTATGATGACATACGATAACGTTAAGGTCTGAAGTATTAATTGTGTATACTACATGTAATGTTGTCTTCTTTTTTAAGTTTTATTTTGTTAATCGGCAACTGCTTTATTGGTGTGTACCATACATTGTCATATATTATTTCCGTACTTTTAAATTCAACAAACTTCAAGTTTAGCAGACTTTTTATTCATTATCGTAACATCAGATATGATAAACTGCTTTCTCTCTGCAACAGTAGCATCATACAATTCTCGATATATCTATATTTAGCGCCGACTCACATGTGTTCATAGATATGGCACATACAGTTTACTCCTACTTGTAGTTTAATACTTGTCGACGTCAATCGTTGAAACTACTTTAACAAATCAAGTTTTCCGGCGATGCATTGGCGATTTCCAATTTTTCATTTATTGTCCTGGTGAAATTCTCGATTTTGCAAGCTCAGGAACCCAGTCTACTGTTAATAACAGACGTTTCAAGCTTTTTGCACACTGCAGAATGGAAAACAAATTCTCAAAAAAATACTTCAGGTTTTAAAATATGAGTGTTATGAAAATTATTGAAGACATGACAAAAGCTTCGTTGCTAAAGGGGAAAAGTGGCCTTTGAAAGTCATCATTTACCTTCTGAATAATCAATAGAAATTACGCAATTCCGACACAAATTGCACATAAAGGCACCCAAATTAACACATTTTTCCTATCACTATTCATATTACACTCTGTAGAGTGTGATACGAGAAATGTGTCATCATGTGGGCAATAGATAACAGGGCACAACCATAATTGAGTTAGTCTTCTCATCTTCCATCACAAATAAGGCACACAGTTTTATTTGTTGATTATTATATACGTTCTTTTTATTTATTTTAGCTTGGTTTATTGTGCGGCTTTTTGTCGTTGTTGTTATATCTTGTTAAAATTACGTGAAAGATTTCTTTTTCCTTTTTTCCCCTCTTTAAATATTAATCGTTACAATATTACGTCATATTTTGGTGTACAACAATGATACTTTACTAAATTACACAATAAATTATTTGTTGTCCGCCAGTAAAAATGATTGATTATAGGAATGTGTATTTAAACATCATTAATAATGTTTAATTAATGAAAAGCATATGCAAATCAAAGAAATATCATTTATTGGTGCCTTATTATAGGTGTTACAATAGACAGAAATTTACATTTAAGATGTATAAATGAATAAAAATGCATATATTATGCCGATTTCATTTGGTGATGTTATACATCCTTGCCTTTCATGATTTGGGGGTATGTGGGATAAAAGAGAGGCGACAGATACCAAAAGGATATTCAAACTCATCAGTAGGAAATAAACTGTAAAAGAGGGACGAAAGATACCAGAGGGATAGTCAAACTCATAGATCGAAAACAAACCGACAACGCCATGGCCAAAAATAAAAAGACAAACAGACAAATAATAGTACAGATGACACAACATAGAAAACTAAAGACTAAGCAACACGAACCCCACCAAAAACTTGGGGTGATCTCAGGTGCTCCGGAAGGGTAAGCAGATCCTGCTCCACATGTGGCACCCGTCGTGTTGCTTATGTTATTACAAATCCGGTAAATAGTCTAATTCGGTAAGTCACATTCGTGAAAAGGGAAGGGTATTATAGTTACGACATAAGGAACATATCCGATATCATCTGTGAAACGGTTATTCCATAACGGTCAACCAACTCGTGATGGCGTCCGTAAAATTTACGAAAGGATGATTTCAACTTCACCATTTGGCTTGGTTTAATAGCTTCCTTGTGAGCAGCAATACTCTATCAAGGAAATCATGATAGGAAACACAAGCCCGGGAATATCGTATCAATTGGGAGATATATACTCCGTATGCAGGCGCTGCTGGAATGTTGCTACATAGAAATGGAAAGTTCACAATTGGGAAGTTGAAATCATCTCTTTTGTCGTAAAGTTTTGTTTTCAACCGACCCTCATTGTCAATTTCTAGATGTAAGTCAAGATATGAGGCCGCCTTAAAAAGTAATGTAAAAGTCATGGCTAAAACAAGAAAAAAGACCAACAGACAAACAGACAAACAACAGTACACAAAACAAACCATAGAAAACTAAAGACAGAGCAACACGAACCCCACCAAAAACTGGGGTCATCTCGGGTGCTCCGGAAGGATAAGCAGATCCTACTCCACATATGGCATCCGTCGTATTGCTCATGTTAATACAAACCCGGTAATAAGTCTAATTCGGTAGGTCACATTCGGGGAAAAAGGGACGGGATTGTAGTTACGACAACTTGAACATATCCTCTGTCATATGTGAAACGGATATTCCATAACGGTCTACCAACTCGTGATGGCCTCCGTAAAATTTTCGAAGTGATGATTTAAACTTCACCACTTGAAACTCTTGGTTTAATTAAGGTAAATCATGAAAAGCGCTTCGGACGCAAAGCCTTTCGAATTATTTGTAATTGGTAATGTGTTTCTGAAATAAATTTTATATTGAAATGATTACCAGTGAGACAACAATCCATAAAGCCAAATGAACAAAATTAGGTGATTAATAGCAGATCACAGATCAGCCTACAGCAAACCGTATAGTAAGCTATAAAAGCCATTGGGATGACATAATGTAAAACAAATACAAAAGATAAAACAAACAACCCGCAACTTGATGTATATTAATACAAATAAACAAAAACAATCATAACAGAGAGCAATCAAGGTCAACTGTATAACATGGATCCTTGTTTTAGACAGGTACATAACGTATCTGGCTGGGTAAAACATATTTGCGACTTCTCCACCCTAGAAGACTATTAATGCACTCATCATAAATACCAGGATAAATTTGTACGCCAGACGCGCGTTCCGTTGACATAACAGCTGTTGTTGAGCGTAATACTGATTTTTGTGCAAACGATATGTCCTGTAGGCATCAGCATAAAAAAGACATTAAAAATGGAAAGAAAAAAGATAAACACCATACATATTTCAATGCATAAAAATAAAAATCTTGATAATAATGATTTACAAGTTTCTACCTATTGATTAAGAATTATTGGAGTGTCGTAGTACTATTGTTATTTGTAGTATCATTTTCTTTAGGTTAACAATAACACACTGTGCGTAAATTGATAAGTTATTTAAAAAAAATTCAAACGAAAGCACAACTTAAGTGTACTCAAGCATTCATATTTTTAAAATGCTCATCTTAGTGACAAATTAAACAGATATTTCCTGATATTATGTCAAGGATAAAACATTCTATATATATGTTTTTTGCATGTCTGCTATTTCGTTAATGTATTAATGTAAACATAATACTGTCAATTATTTATATTATTTATATCATACAATTGATCTTTTATTGCATGTTTTCATACTATTTATATTTTAATTTTCATTGGTTTATTGGCATTATTATTTGCCTAATCAAACATCCACTCAAACAAGTC
This sequence comes from Mytilus coruscus, assembly GCA_017311375.1. Taxonomy (NCBI): domain Eukaryota; kingdom Metazoa; phylum Mollusca; class Bivalvia; order Mytilida; family Mytilidae; genus Mytilus; species Mytilus coruscus. Next base: position 4,631,664 of record CM029597.1, on the reverse strand, counting down.
TAACAGCTATATATAAAGACAGTCGCTGTCAATGTTGACAATACATAAAATATTTTGTCTTGAATAACTTCAAGCTTTTTCTATATATTCTAATTGAAAATGGTTTTGCTACTGTGTAAACAAACGCAAGAAAGTAGTGCTGTTAGGACTGAATTGAAGAAAGGAACTTTGACAATGGTGCAGTCAGTTAATAATCAACTGGTGAAAGTTCCGATGTTGGTACATGTGTACAGAACTCGATTCGAACATTATGCAGTTATTCACAGAGACATGAAGTTTACGAATACTGCAGTGTATATGAATTTGAAGAAGTGTCAAGTTAGGAAGAAAGGAATGAATGAAATAACATTGATTGCTGACAATATTGAAGGTAATTCGTTATCTTTAGTAGCCAGGAATATAGCAGAAGTTGAATCCTGGATTGGAGTGTTAAAACCATCATCTAAATTATCTATCAAACGCTGTAAGCACTTTCCAAAGAACGATATGCATTCCTTGACTTTGTTGGAGGAAACGGAAGAAGAGAGCATTGATTCTTGAAATGTTTGAAAATATTTCAAAAGATAATGGCACTTTGCTTATTCAAAACAGTTCGATCGGTGAGATGAGATCCACTCAGCAAACAGGAGACTAGGTGGAAAGAATGGAATTCAGATGCAGAAATACATGAAATATAACAGAAACTATAATCAGCTTATCAAAGACTGACGTAGTCAGGAACGGACCATCGTAAGATTATGGTGCAAAAAATGTGTATGTACTATATAGAACGCTGTATATCCTCTCGTACGTGCGAAATAGATACTTAGACATATAATTCATAATTAAATGGATCGCTTAGAGTAATATAGGCTTTGATGCAGTGATGAATGAACTGTTATCTTAATACGACATTTCCTTACGGTACATGATTTTGTAAATGACCATGAGTTAATAAAAACTTTGCTTCTCTTGCAATCGCAGGTTTACAGTAAAAATATCTGACATTGATGTAATATTTTGTGATCAGCAGTAATAAATAAATAAAAAAAAAAACTTATAAGTTTAATTTTATTTATTGAATAGTACAATGTTTTTAGATGTATTTTCTATCGCAATATTAGGTAATTTTACAATTCCTGACATTGTTGTGATAGATATTCGATTTTGTGATACTTTGTGTACATATGCATACTACCTGCTTTTGTGTACATGTATTCTTTAGACATGATAAACAATTAAGGGCAAAGAGTTTGTTTCTGAAATGCATATAGACTATATCTGAATCAACCCAAGGGTCATGTTGGTCTGATTTTGTCTCATAATCCAATACAGGTAAAGAAAGCATACAATGAATCTACACTTAAATCGATAATCAGTATGATAGTGGAGTAGTTAAAAGTAAAGTTGTTTCAAATAAACATGCTTTGCTTAAAACTAAATAATAAAATGGGTTGTAAAGTAATACCGTCTTTTTTCTATCTCTAAAGCTTTTGATCGTAAATGCTATGTTGTGGCCACTCAATGAGGTTTACATTTCCTACTAAACAAAATGCACAACTGAAAAAAATTCTAAACTTTACATAGCTGTGTATACATAGTATGAATATCAACAAGCTAACAGTAACGTATTAGAAAAGTGTTTCCTTAAATATGTTAATCAAATGACCCTTCGTTTTTAATTACTACCATCATGTACATTTGAAGATTATTCTGTTGTTTAGCTACATAAAACTATCATAATCGAATAGATTTTTGAAAGTAGTTTTATAGGTATATTGATTTTAATGGTGTATAGGATAAGACATTAACCATTCAATATAAAAAGAAGATGTGGTATGGTTGCCAATGGGACAACTCTCCACAATAGACCAAATGACACAGAAATTAACAACTATAGGTCACCGTACGGCCTTCAACAATGAGCAAAGCCCATACCGCATAGTCAGCTATAAAAGGACCCGAAATGACAAATGTTAAACAACTCAAACGAGAAAACTAACGGCCTAATTTATGTACAAAATAATGAACGAAAAACAAATATGAAACACAGCAACAAACGACAACCACTGAATTACAGGTTCCTGACTTGGGACAGGCACGTACAGAATGTGGCGGGGTTAAACTAGTTTGAAGGCGCCAATCCTCCCTCTAACCTGGGACAGTGGTGTAACAGTACAACATAAGAACAAACTATAAAAATCAATTGAAAAAGGCTTAACTCATCAGATGGATTCAAATAGAAATACATCAAACAAAAACACAAAATGGACGTTGACGAGTACTTGTACATCCCAACAACAAAAAGACACTTAGCACAGATCTAAGAGTACTCGCAGTTACTGACAGCTAGGTCAAAGCCAATAACAACTAATAAAAAAATCATGCATCTAAGACTAAATTATCAATCAGTACACATCCAACATCCAATGAATTTAGTGTAGACGTCATAAACAGTCAGAGAAAAAACATGACCTTGTGCAATGCCAAATACATGTATGGACAGATTGTAGATCCATGAATGTGCATATGTATATAACAATAATATTTAATTTGATTTTAATTTACTGATAACAAAATCAATATTAATACCAATAAAAACTATTGATTGATCGGTTGATTGTCTTTATTTCCTCCATTATACTAACGTTTTACATCTGTATAACACCACATGCATACCTATTAAAAGAACAGAACAACATAAAAATCACAAAATACAATTAAAGCAAACAAAGTCATGTATATCTATATTTGAAGATAAATATCTCATATTCAAAATTAAATCTTTCCTGAGATAGTACGCCTCGAAATTTTCCGTACAGATTAACTCGGATTCACTCAGCAACAGGTAACTTATAGATAGATTAAATAATTGTTTATAAATTGTATTGTATTTAGCTCCGAAAATCTATCCAAAGAGTAATAATTTTGACTTTTTCGATAAGTCCTTGTATAAACCAAATTCTAACAGTACTAGTACACTAATAAATTTGTGACCGTCTATCTTCCTATATTATAAAGGTACTGTTTCTTTTTAAATTGTGTTTTTTTGATTTGTTTTAAACCGGCTTGTAGTGATGTGTTTTGTTGTTTGATTAATTTGCAATCGTTTAAGATTATGTCATATTTAAGTGTACAGCTATACCTACAACACTGTCTTAACTGAATCACAGTAGTCCATCGATAAAAAAGATTAATATAAATCTGAACAATATAGTATATAAAACAGTATGATTAATGTTAAATTTATGAAAAGCATATGGAAATCAAACACGATTTATTGTTTGGTACGTACTATATAGTGTTACAATGGGATGAAATAAGCATACATGTAAACTACATATATTTGCGTGATTTCAGGTCTGGTGTTTCCGAACAGATGTGACTTGTGTTTGTTCAAATCAGTAGTTTTGAAACATGAAATCCAAATAGAACCATACAGAACACTTCACTTTCAGACCCTTTTGTTCATAAATTGAAGAGCTGGGTGATACATAAAAGGGTTATTCAACAGAAGCAAAAACGTGTACCTATGTTATTAAAATATACATATGACATAACAGATAACAGTTATGGTAATACATATGACATAATAGATAACAGTTATGGTAATACATATGACATAAAAGATAACAGTTATGATGAAGGTAAATCCAGAAAAGCGCTTCGGACGCATGAAATTATTAAACGTGTTGTTTTCAATTTTTTACATCACTGGGTCGATACCTCTGCTGGTGGACTATCAGTCCCCGAGGGTATCATCAGCTCAGTAGTCAGTACTTCGGTACTGACATGATTTATAACAAACTTTTCTAAAATTGTCCGTTTATAAATTTTTAAATTATAAAGAAACTAAGGTTTCAACTCCCTCAGGCAAAGTTGACCTTAGATGAATTTGGCTATTTTTTTTAGGTATTTTTGTCATATAGCTCTTCAACTGTTTCGGTACTTATACATCCCTCGGATTTCAAATGTTTGGCATTGAGCGTTCCTGATGAAGGTAAATCCAGAAAAGCGCTTCGGACGCATGAAATTATTAAACGTGTTGTTTTCAATTTTTTATGGTAATACATAATGGCATTCTATTAACAACTATGTCTTGCCAACTTTGAAAGGATATTTGACCATACCCGAAATAATATATATATTTGATTGCAGTTCTGAGAATTTTTGTAACATTCATTTAGAGATTAATGATAAGAATAAATCATACAATCATCCGTACACACAGCACGTGTTTTTGGAGTAGTTGTCACCCGGTACGCTCAAGTCAAGACGTTTTACTTCCCAATAATATAAACTGTAGAAAATCTTAATAACAAAAAAAACGGGTCTTAATAGTAATTATTAGATCTACTTTGGTAGAGACATAAGCAACATTACATGTATTGCAATTTATGAACTCGACTCGATTTGACGATCACGTTATATTTCTAAAATGATTCCATTTGAGAAAAACTTGCCACTGGTCAGAAGCTAGATTTCCGGTAGTCAACTGACAGCAGTAGTTAAAAAATATGAGACCTATTTATCGCACACGTCACGTGATTCCTGAATACACATGTTTAGGTATGCTATTGCATTTGTTAGACATTTATGAAAAACATCAAACCATTTCAGTGCGTGATTCTCCAGATATCTATATAATAAGGAATTACGAAGAAGCACATATTTTCGACAGTTAAAAGTATCTTAATTTTATCTGAATTAGCATAATCGAAATTCAAGCTGCATGTATATTATAAAGATATTTATAAACAATGGTTTAAAAGAAAGCATAACTTAGTTTTACTAAAGTCTTGAATATTTTAAAACATTCTTTTTGACAAATGTATCAGACATTTCCTGGTGTTATGTCAAGGATAAAACAGTGTATTATATGTTCTTGCATACCTGCAATTTCGTTGATTTATTTGATTTGTAAATATAACGCTGTCAATTATAGATAATGCATTTGTTCTTTTTATTATTATTTTTAAAAAATTTTCATTGGTTCATTGGCCTTCTCATTTAACAAATTGAACGACAATGTCAGTGTTAAAAAATACATAAAAAAACCTTTTATACTTCAAGCTGTTCTACTATATAGCTATATATTATCTAAGAAAATGGGTTTGTCATTAAATAAAAAATCGCTCGACAATTGTGCTGTAAGATTCATAAAATGGACATTTAATAATGGTGCAGTCGTTAAAAAGCAACTTGTGAATGTTCCAATATTGGTACGAGTGTACGAAACTCGTTTTTAACAGTATGCTGTTTTTTTTACAAAGACATGAAGGTTACAAATACTGCAGTGTGTATGAATTTGACAAATTCTCAAGTCGAGGAGGAAAACATGAATACCATTGATAGCAGACCATGTTAAAGGCAGTGATAGCAACAAATATATAATGTTGTAATTTCTGGTAAACAATAATGAATTTTCTGGATTTACCTTCATCAGGAACGCTCAAAGCCGAATATTTAAAAGCCAAGGATTTATAAGAACTGAAACAGTTGAAGAGCTACATGACCAAAAAAGGACATAAAAAATACTTTAGTAGCCAAATCCATCTAAGGATGTAAGGGATGTTCAACCCAAAATCAAATATTTAAACCAAACGCTGCAAGCACATGCCTAAGATTGATTTAAATCCCATAGTTTTTGATGGAGGAGTAAGTAGAGAACATTGGTTTTGAATGTCTTGATAATTTATCAAATATGAAATCACGGTATGTTAGAAGTCAACTGGAAACCAGATGAAAAGAATGGAATACAGATACAGATATATTGTGTGAAGCAATAAGCATCCTAGTCCGATAGCATATGCAGACTGGAATGAAGCAGCATATAATGAAGGTAGTACTGCATGTTCACTTAAACTTCCAATTTTGTATATTGATAGCTGTATAAGAGATGCAAAAGATACCAAAGGGAATTTAAAACTCAAAAGTCGAAAATAAACTGACAACGCCATGGTAAAACAAGAAAACGTATGGTGAGAAATAAAATACTCAAACAGACCCTTATGTGAATCAGGAGAAAGGTGTATTTAAAAGTATTTGTTAACGTCGATTAAGTGGTGAATAAACTGAAAAATTGTATGGTGTTTTAATTCATGAGACTTTGCTTAGTTTCGGACGACATTTGTACATTTTGAAATGATAAAGTCAAATTTGTGTTTCTTTAGCAATCGTTGATACAGAGGTATGTGCAGTTAAAACATAAGCCATTCAATTTGATGTCGTGTGAAATTGAATATCTATTGTCGGATAGGTTTGAGGCATGCAATAAAAAACATTGTAATAGTCTCAAGACTGTAATAATTATGTTTACCTCTCTATTTCTTGTACACGTACGTTGGTAAAGAAATTTATCAAGTAGAAATCATTATTGTCCGTATCTTAGACAAAATTCGTAAACATTGCCTTATATTTATTTGCAGGCAACAAGTAAAGACACGTACCAGTGGTCCTTGCTGCTTCTCCATGATTTTAATTGGTCAATATTATAAATATGGTGGCGCTGTCAAAAATGAAGACAATACACGATGTCTTAAGATTACAGACATATTAGGAATTTCCATATGGTAATCACAAATGATCAATGTTGATTTAAAATATATTGATTGTTCAACACATAACGATGCATAATTATGTAACGTATATCGTGTCGATAACATGTTGTAAATATTTGAGGTTTGAGATTGAGCCTTTTTGTCTGAGCTTGAATAAAGACAAATGGAAAGTTGTCAATATACAAGATGTCGTTTTGTTTTGTAAAAGATTACATACACTCCTGACAAGGTGTTTCAGAAGTAATTTTGATACTGACACATTTTTAAAAGTTGTAAGATTCTTTAGATATACAAGTTCCGTCTCCGAGAAGGCAGGTGTAGATTTTGGAAAAAACTAAGGAGGTTCTTCCTCGGGAACAGATTGCTATAGCTGCATTTTTCAAAACCTTTCGGAGTTTTATGTCATCAATACTCTTCAACTTGTTTCTTAATTTTGGCCGTTTTTACTTTTTCGATTCGAGCGTCACTAATGAGTCTTTTGTAGACAAAACATGCGTCATTTTAATCCTGGTAACTATGATGAGTTTATTGAAATATCATGAATTATGTGTAAGTTCTCCAATAAATTATTTTAATTAGGTCTCCAAACATTTTTCTTGTGTCAGATTGACCTTTCAAAATTTCTAAGAGTTGCGCTTTTGTTAGTTATCCTCCAATGTTCGTTTGATCCATGTGTAATACATATATAGCTGTTATTAGAGATCGAGGTCGTACACCATCTCATATTGACATTATTTGTTCAATTCTAAAATATTTACAAAGAATTCAAAGTTAAGAAGGCGGCCATTTGTTTAGGAACAAACCCTGATTGCAAATATGTGTAAGATGCAGGCATTTGTTAATACACTATCAAAGGCAGATAATCTATGAATCTGTATAGAGTACTAAGAGTTGATCGTTTTAAATGGACACACAATCATTACACGATCAACTCTTGTACTGGTTCTTTTAAGAGTTTTGGACTGCAATAACTACGTGTTACACAACCGTTTTTAATACTGTAAGGGGCTCGAGGTAAGGGGTGCGTAATCGCTCGAAATAGTAAGAATCGAGACGAGTGAAGCGAGGCAAAAACCTTTCTGACGATTTTATGCCACAAAATTTCTGATCAAAGGGAGGGCGTTGCCATCTACGCTATCCCCCCACGCCCCCCACCCCGAATCTAAAACTGGTTATTAATGATTAAATATAGCATACTAGTAGGCGAAGTCGAATTTCCCAGGCAAAACCTGCATTTTATAAAAGTATGAATGCAACAAATCCGTAAGGGAAGATGTTCGGACCTTATATTCATTTACCTATTGTTTTTGTTTGTTTTGTTCACACATCGTTGTCAATATAATGGAATTATATGCTACTGTCATACAAGTGAGAGGTTTAGCTAGCTTTGAAACCAGGTTCAATCCACCATTTTCTACATAACAAGTCAGGAATATGACAGTTGTTATCCATTCGTTTGATGTGTTTGAACTTTTGATATTGCCATTTGATTGGGGACTTTTCTTTTTGAATTTTCCTCGGAGTTCAGTATTTTTGTGATTTTACTTTTTACTACTTGAAACATTCTATACATTATAGATAAAAAGGTATCCATCCGTTCTCTGGAGGAGTTTAGTAATCTTTTCTAAAAACAGATTAACTTTTTAAACACAAATCAAAGAGTCAAACGAGTTAATAAAAAAAAAAGAAAATTGTCAACGGATCCTATATTTTTTGGCATATTACTTCTTACAAAACATATATTTTTCATTTCGAAGATGTCTTCATTTTATTAACTCTTTAACTCGTAAAATGCTACTATTGCTCAAAATAGGACAAACAGCTTTTTTCTTTTCTTTTCGTAAAACAGTATATTGAATGATCAATTTTTAATTGTGTGCATGTTTATCTGTTAGCTGAGTGATCATGTTAGTGAAACTTTTTTCAACCTTATACATATAGTTGGTAAGTTTAGTTCGTCTTACATGTATGACATACCGTTGTTCATTTCGACAATCCATTTTATATTTTACACTACATTCGATAACTGAATTGTTCAAATTGTACCCAAATAAAATATGTCGACTTCTCAGAATTACATTATCAAATTGTGTTTTTTTAAGCACAGCACGGAAATTCAACATTATTTCGTAACTCAATATTACAAAATATCGATTGATTATTTTAGCAAGAATTAACAGTGATCATACAGTTTTCAGAATAACGTAAAATGCACAAAGAACAAAAATGTCAACATTATTTACATATCTTCTCGTGTTTGTGCTAATTAAAATTGTTTCTTGCGGGGGTAAGATAAAACATAATAATGCATTTGGAACTCTTAATTTCAATTTTCAATTTAGCAACTGTTGAATTCTTTAAACTGATTACACTAATGATTTATATCTGACTAATGCAAATAATTATTTGGGCTTTTGTCCAGTTGTGCTGATTTTTTCATATAAGTTTTGGTATTTGCTATTTTTCACATATGTTGTTTAATTTTTCAGTTTATTTTCCGATATTTGTGGCATTTGCTGGTAATGGCAAATCTGTGTATGATGCATGGCGGACACCATCCATGTGGAATGAAATCCCTGCATTCTACCCACATATTGGTAGACGTTTTCATCTTAGAAGTAGATTTATTGACAATTGGGGGAAAGTTGAATTAGTAAGTTAATAGAAAAAAACATTCAAATTATCATTTCTTTATTTGTTAATGTTGACAGAATTGTAACTTGAAATAATAGATAACTTACAGCATTATATCTAATATTCGATATTGTGTCAACTGATAAATTTAGCTGTTAAGTTTATGAACACCTCTAGTTTGACAGTTTCATTCTACTCTTTTTCAACTGTGTTAATCTCAAAATGTCCTGATTGCCTCCAGATTTAACTGTGAATGTACAATCATTATACAGAATTGATTGATTGATTTTTGGTGTTTTAACGCCACTTTTAAGCACCGCTTTTGGGCTATTTCGTGGCGGCCAGTTTTTACTGGAGGAGGAAGCCGGAGTGCCCGCAGAAAACCACCGACCTTCGATAGGAAGACTGACAATCCTAGTCAAGTAAGATTGGAGTCGACTGCACCCGCACGAGCGGGGTTCGAACTCACAACCGCAGTGTTGACTGGCTAGTGATTACAGTAGTTACTACTTAAACCACTCGGCCACCGAAGCCCCTCATTATACAGGAAAGACAGTCCTTATATTTTTAATAAAGCTTAGTTTGTACTGTTTATTAGTTTTACAAGGATATGGCAAATGATCATAAAGAAAAACCAATAAGAATGTATGCTTCCATTTTTTTAAGGTTAAATTGGAACTGTTTAAAAGCAATAAAAGGGTGATGTGGATGACCTTCAATGGTAAAAACACAAACAATATGAATTGGTTTGATAAGAATAACTTGGTTGACAGTAGCTTTGATGACTTGGCGCCATGCAGTACATTTAATTACTTTTCCATTGCCGGGTACATGATACATATTACATATTTGAAAGTATTGGTTTTGAACAGATATATCATGTTAAGGAGGGGTATTTGCGAAAAATACCAGTCGAAAGAATGTTAAATTTCGCGAGCCGTAAGGCGAGGGAAATTCATTTTCGAGACTGGTATTTTTCGCAAATACCCCTCAAGAACATGCTATATCTGTTTAATTACACCGAATGTTAACGTTCAAAAACGCATTGATGATTGTGACGTTACAAGCGTCCAGTCGGACAGAGTATTTTTTGGCAAATACCACGGCAGAGAGGGTAAAAAAGGCATATCCTTTTTGCATATACCCCGGCGGCGTTAAAAAATGATCGATATTCATTTGATAACTGTAAATTGGTGAAAAATACACTGGCTATCAACCAATCAAAACCCAGGATTTTTACATAAGGTGTAATTATAACTAAAAGAACTAAGTTAACGCACAATAAAAGTTTTATATTTTTACATTGGTTAAAAATGTTAACCGAATTGAACCGATTAAAACATTAAACAAATCCGTTAATGTGACTATCAATTCACCAGAAAAAAATAATCACATTATAAACAAATGTCATTATCTGATATAAGAAGTGATGTATAATAACTAACAGTATAAAAACAAGCATCAGCTACTTTCTTTATCGGCAGCAAAGTATATAGGGAATACCCAAAGCTACCTAAGAAAACCATGCATATCACTAATTAAATGCATTAATTTTATAATTCTAATCTTATTGTTAGGATTTGTTAATATATCTATCTATCTATAAATCACAGTCTGTCAGCTTCGTGTTTTTGATTAAAAATTACACCATTGAAAAATTGAATGCTTCGTGTTATAATTTTATAGCGTTGACCGAAACACATTTTGCATGAAGCGCTTCCACTTATAATGTGCTCACAATCAACGCTCCTTATTTTTAAAATATAACTTTTCAGTGACCTGCGAAAAGGCTGGTTAGACAGGAGGTTTCTTATTAACAAAAGTTACGCTGGTTGTGGTAAAGACTATGGGTGGTTTGTTATAGCCGATACATACAGGCATTGTAGCTGGGAAAAGAAAGGACCCGCACCGGTATTCATTTACACTTGGAACCGCTCGTCCAGGAATTACAACAAAGGTAATAAATATGCTTGATGCTATTAAGAAAAAAATGCAACCATTAGACTTTGTACCAGCAATTTGCTCCGTTTTAGTCTATCATATCAGCAGTGTAATTCAAGTGTTCCCTTCTTACTTTCGCTTTTTTTTTCTGAAAAGTTTCATCTTTTGTTAAGTACTGTGCACCTTACACATACAAAACTTTTTAAATGAAGAATGCCTTAAAACAGTAGCCACATTGTTGGTACTATAAACAAGGCTGCATTAATCATTTTTACTTTTCCAATATCTATTATATATTGTAGGCAACATCTTTATCAAATCTTTCACAGTTTAGAGAAGAAAAGCAATAATATTGTTGAACTTATATTATTTAAGATTTTTTTCATAAGTTTAACTGATGCACATATAAAGTATACATACTGTGTTAGAACATAGGTCTTATTATTCGGGTTTGACTAATTTGTTTCTATTTGTAGATGCTGATACTGCAGACACAATGGTAATATCAGTGTTGATGGATATCTAGTCACCAAAGAAAACAAAGATGATGGTCAGCACTTAGCTAAATAAAAAAATAGTCATGAAACAGTTGACGTTCCTGTATTATTTGGACGCTAAAAGCCATTATTAAAATCATTAAACAATATAAGTCATGTGCATCTAAGAGAACTCCGGAAAAGCCTCTTTAATATAAAAATAAGGAGATGAGTTATGATTGGCAATGAGACAACTATCCACCGAAGTTCAATTGAAGCGGATGTTAGCAATTATGGGCAACCGTACGGTCTTCAACAATGAGAAAAACCTATACCACATAGTCGGTTATAAAAATCTCCGACATGAACAATATGAATCAATTTAATTGAGAAAACAAACGGCCAAATACATAACAATACAGTTTACGAAAAACAAATAATACAGACATGAACCAACGCCAATCTTTGAAGTACAGGCTCCTGACTTTGGATAGGCACAAAGAGAATGTGGCGGATTTAAACACGTTTGAAGTTGCCAACCCCCCCCCTGGGACAGTGGTGTAACAATGCAACATAAAAACAAACTATAAAAATCAATTGCAAAGGGCTTAACTCACCAGATCGATACAAAGCAGAAAAATCTTAGTCTACTCACAATTACTAACAGCCGAAACTATGAGTCCGTCTAAACAAAGACCTTATTTTGCTGAGATTTTTACTTCAAAAACAAAATTCTTAAACTTTGATGAGGAATAACCTTGACAAAACCGTTACGGTCTATCTAAATTAATTTTTTTTAGTAAACACTGTGCACAGAAATGGCGCCGAACTGTTTGTTCTAGAAACTAGGACTACACTCTGATGGTGGGCTATCAGTCACCATGGGGACCATCCGCCAAGTAGTTAAATGATTAATTTTTATCTTAAATTCCAGCGCATAAGATTATGTTATTTTACTAAAGCTATGGTTGCAACTCGTACAACTCGGGCATACATTTTACATAGTTGAACTGAGGTTTTGACTAATACTATTATAATTGACCCCTGTTTGTTTATGTGCTATTTAAAATTTTATTGTTTAGTCTTTCCAAACTTGTGTTCTCATGGATATTAAAAAACTAGCTTGTGGTGTTATGCCTACGGTAATTATAACATGCGTTTATTTCGATTCTTTTCGTTTTTCGATATAGTCGAGCGTTTGAATTGGTAAGGTTTTATGGACTTCCCCCTTCTTGAATTTGCCTTAGAGCTCGGTATTTTTTTTATTTAAGAAGTAATTCATGGGGGTTTGAATTTATTCTGATTTTACCACGGGTTGGCCCTATATGCAAAATATTTAAAATAGCAGCATAAAGGGATAACCCGTGGTAAAATCAATATCAATTCAAGTCCCATGAATTATTTCTATTCTGATAGGACAAAGACAGCAATTTTTTTGTTTCGAAGCGCTCTAGGTAAAGGAAAATATTTGTTGATCCCGTAATTGTACACACTATTAATATTGACGTAAAACAGAATAGGTGACATACTTAAATGATTTACGTCGAATTTGACATACACAGTCATCTCAGTACCAAAATCTGACAAACGAGACGATTTTAAATTTAAAATTATCAATTTCCCCCACCTAAGTAGCAATATACCTACTTCACCTGCATATGGGATATACATTTGACAACTTATTCGGTATGCAAGAGCTTGCAGCTCCTACTCAGACTTTGTAAAACGTCACCAGTGTCTGAGCAGAAAGTTGATGAACGAGGGTTATGTCAAAGAACATCTCGTCCTTTTTCTAAAAAAAGTTCATCGGAAGGTACCAAGACCTTGTTGATAAATATTCCGTATCTGGTCTTGAAGTATAGATTCTGCGTACTGACGCTGTTTATCATCTTTATTTGTCTTTATTAATATTACTTTTACTGTTTGGTCTGTTTTTGGTGATATACATTTGACGTGACTCTGTACTTATGCATCCCGTCATTGTGTTGTTTGTATTATTTTTCATTTTAACTTGTGTGCTTTGTCCGTGTGACTTTTTATGTTTCTTTGATACATATATATGACGTGTCTCTGTACTTTAAACATCCCGCCATTGTGTTATTGTTCTATTATAATTTTTGCATACTTTGAACGACAAAATTATTTTATATCTCTACCTGTGTGACGTTTTACATTCTGACGTCAAACACGCGATTCTACGCCAGAGTTAATGTTAAAATTACGATTCGGTCCTAGTGCTTAAAATCCCTCGATCCTCTATGGATTGATTTGGCATATATAAATAAAATACAAAAATAAGTAAGCAATGAACGAGGTTGTTAAATGTGATATAAGCTTTTTTGTGCTTCTTTGTTATATATTTGTTTGTTTTTGTTGTGATTAAGATTGTGACACGATTTTGACTGCTGTACCCCTATTTTGACATTTTTACCTATTATGTATGTTTGTTTTATTCACGCATCGTTGTCAATATAATGGAATTTGATGCGACTGTCATACAAGTGAGAGGTTTAGCGCTATAAAACCAGGTTCAATCTAACATTTTCTACATAAGAAAATGCCTGTACCACGTCAGGAATATGACAGTTGTTGTCCATTAGTTTGATGTGTTTGTGCTTTTGATTTTGCCATTTCATTAGGGACTTTCCGTTTTGAATTTTCCTCGGTGTTCAGTATTTTTGTGATTTAACTTTTTACAAGAACATACTAAGACAGGTTTGGACGAAGTTGACTGATTATCTTACTTTTATTCAAGAAAATGGGCTTTTAATAAATTCTTATCATTGTTTGTTTATGTTTTCATGTTTTAACGACTTTTAGTTTCAAATTCGTGCATTTTCCCGTAGAATGCTAATATTCTGACGTCATTGTTCAATGACGTCATTTAAACTGTCTGACCTGGGCCCTCGGTCATAAAACTTTACTCAGTACTCGGAGTACAAAATTTGTGCTCGAAACATCAAATCCATGATTTTGATTGGTTGATTTCTGAGTCTGAGTACGGAAATCGTACTCAGACTCGGAAATCAACCAATCAAATTATTGATTTGGTGTTTCGAGCACAAATTTTCAACTCAGTACTGAGTAAAGTTTTATGACCGTGAGCCCAGGCCTTGCGGTCATAAAACTTTGGAGCACGATTTTTGTACTCAGACTCAGGAATCAACCAATCAAAATACAGGATTTGGTGTTTCGAGCACAATTTTTGTACTTCGAGCACTGAGTAAAGTTTTATGACCGAGAGCCCTGGGGTAATTCATTCATAAAAAGCAAACGACGTGGGAGTAAGAGTGGAACAGCCCAAATAATCCATGACTTTGACGACCAGCCGACATATCAATATTATATTCATATTTTATCACGGGTGTGTTCTGAAAGCTTTTGAAAAACGTCATATTAAAAATAATTCTTTTTTATTTAGGTTTATTTCAATTTGGGTACTGTGACGTTTATATATAAAATATATATACAAGTCTAAATTGAAAACAACGTTCAAACCTATGATTGCGTTGGATAAAAACCGCAATTTTTATACGTGTGCATGCAAAACAAATTTCTTGGTAGAGGGGTTTAAATACAGCACAAACAACATTTTCGAAAAGACCAAAAAAAGTGGAAAAGTATATTTTAACAAAACGCATTTGACTAACAGGTCGAACAACAAATGTTCTTAAATCCTGCTGACCGCCATCGGCGATTGCCAAATAAACAGATCACAAGGTGTAATAAATGGATCTTAACTATTAATTTAATACCAAACAGAAAACAATAAACTTGCGGCGAAGATGGTATACCGCAAACAAAGGTGCAAAGATTTTTTGTACACCATATCCGGATTTCGGCAAGTAATGTCTCTTCAGTGATGTTAGGAATCGAAATGGTTATTGGAAGGCCACATAATTAACCTCAATTTAGGATAGACTCTTGAATTATATATATATATATATGCAATTATATTTATTCTGTACTACGTACTACGAAATACTTCTTTGTCATTGATAGCACTCGGGTCAAATGTTTTAACTATCTTTATTCAAAATCATTCCATGGAGATTTTCTCTCCGCTTAAGCAAGCCGTATTGCGGCCATTGATGGTGATAGTCAGCTGGTTGAGACTTTCGTGAAATGTAATGCTTCATATCTAATATAACATCTAGAAATTGACAATGTAGGTCGGTTAGAAACTCAACTTTGTTCTTATGTTGTTGCATCACAGTTAAAGATTAAGGGACCGAGGGCTGGGAGCCTGCAAACATGTTTAACCCCTCCACAATCTGTATGTGTCTGTCTCCAGTCAGGATCCTGTGATTCAGTGGTTGTCGTTTGTGGCTGTACATAATTGTTTTCGTTCATTGATTTTAAATTGTTTTACATAGATTAGATTTTCTAGTTTGAATTATTTTGCATTTGTCATGTCGGGGGATTTTATAGCGTGCTATGCGGTAAGGGTTTTGCTTAAAGTTAGAAGGCCGTACGGGGACCTATAGAACTTCCCATTTCAGTGTAACGACGTCCCAGCCAGCAGAACCTGTATTTGTATCTCCAAATTAATACTATATTCCAGTGTTTCCTATCGTGATTTACATGATAAGAAGATCGCTGCTTGCAACAAAAGCTATTAACGAAGGGTTCCAAATGAAGTTGAAGTCACCCATTCGAAAGTTTTTTTCGCACGCAATCATCATTTATGAAGAATGGGACTCAGGTGACCATGGATATATTCCACTTTTCATACTCACAATCCCTTCCACTTTTCCTCGATTGTGACGTAATCAAATAAGACGACCTATCACATTCTACACGACGGGTGTTACAAGGGCATGTGATGATGACCCTTCCGAAGCACCTGAGTGTATCCCCCGGCTTCCGGTGTGATTTGTTTTGCTCATACTAAGTTATCTTTGTCCTGTTTGGAATATTGCTTTTTTTCGTCGTTTTTTCCATTGTAGCCATGGTGATGGCTGGTTTGATTCGACTTACGGTTTTTGATTGCCAAATTTATTTCGCCTCCATTTTTTAAATTGAAGAAGACATCTTGTTTTTATTAGTTATGCAAGTCACGCTGCAGAATATGATAAGGTCGTCTTACTGGAAATATTTATAAATATTCATTAGATATATCTGCATCTTGTAAGTTATCACAACACAACTAGCTGTACCAACAAAAGTGATCGAAACAATTATCAATCTGATTAAAATTCTGATCCATATTTACTGGCGTGCTCGTTGAGTATAACGAAATCAGAGAACTATATTTTAATTAGATTGAACAATTGTATTATGTTTAGTCACAGTTTAATTTAATCAGAAGAGATGACCAAATGATAATGTGACTCATATTTACTATCATGAATTGTAACCTGATTAAGTAACCTTAATTGCACTGGTCAGTACAAAATGGAAAGAATTTATAGCCATGTGATGTTGAAACATGCTTGTTTTTAAATAACATACACGTTTACGATGTTGTTAGATAACATATGTACGTGTTAATTCATATTGCTGTTATATGAAACTGTAACGTGTAACCAGGCGTTTATATCTCAAACGTCCGTTCCAGTAAATTCTTGGATCCAAGTTGTCCACAAACAATACGGTAATACTAATAACTACAACTATCTATATTATTCACAATGAACTAAAATATGCACACGGGCTCTTTGCCGATATAAAGTAACAACAGACAAATATATATACAACTATTATACAATCTATCAGCCTGTCCTCCAGATAGGATGGTCTGTCACTTCAAGACAGTGTGGCTGGTACAGCTTGTCCTCCGAGTGGGACAGTCTGTCACTACCAGACAGTACGTACTGGTACAGCCTGTCCTCCGAACGGGACAGTCTGCTCTGCCAACTTCCTATAAGACCAACTTGTACCCAGTACAAGTTGTCCTCGACAGTATCACTTACAGCTATGTAATGTGCCTACTTTTGAACACCGGTCTTCTAAATAAGAATATCGACAGAACCCGAATTGTATTTCTCACCCACTTATATACCCCAGGGCGAATACACTATTTTCTGGATAGGGGTGTTCTCTAAATGTTCCCCATACTGAACACAAGAATCCCTCTCAAACACCCCCATACCCTTGGACCCAACCACTGACTTTCCCGCCAAACGTCTAAATCGACACAACGCTTCCTTCTGCTTGCAACATGCATATATACAACAAGATTCTTCTTGTTTGTTACCTTAACAACCAATAAACATTACATAACCCACGCCTCAATCTACATGCGTCCCGCATGATATAAACATTACAAAATTTATACACAATCTGAATTTTACTTATTTACATAATCCGCCATACAGGCTGGTCTCTTACTCTCGTGACGACCATTGTCCTCCTCTAATCTTATTGAGGCACGCTTCCTTTTCAATGTGCGTTTTCTTCTCTTACACTTAGCGCAACTAGCGACATATGCCCTAACGTCGGACTGTATACCAGGCCAATAGTAAGACTGACATATCTTCTCTCGAGTCTTATGCGTACCTAAGTGACCAGCATACTCTGTGTCATGGCAGTATTCTAATACTTGCTTGCGCTCCGACATTGGAATTACCGCTTGTAATTTCACAAAGTTCCGTTCCCGATCGTTATGGCGTCTAACTACTACATCACCGTGGACCTCTAAACAACCAAACTGACTCCATAATGACCTTATAAAGAATCCCTTACCGGATACCTCATTGTATTGTGGCCTATGACCCTCTGTCAGCCACCGCTTAACAAGTTTAAGGTCCGAGTCATTTGATTGTAGTTCCATTAGAGTCAATTCTTTGCCATTGTCAGGCATCTGACTCGTTACGAGTTTGACCTGACTATCTGATGTTAACCGACATGGTTTTCTGTGAACATCAGCATTTCTATTTTTGGTATCTTGAAAAAGTAGGGGGACCTTAAAGTTATCGATGTGTAATAGGTTAGCAGACACGTCAATCAGACACTTATTTTTCTTCATAAAGTCTAAACCTAGAACACCATCGACTTGTAGGTCAGTTACAACGGCCTCTGAAATAAACTCCTCTTTACCAAAATCAAGTTTAAAACAACCTTTACCTCTAAGGCTTAGATATTTGTCACAGACGGACTTAATCTGTGACCTAGTTTTACTCAGATGTGGCCTACACAAGTCAGGAATTAAATCATACACTCTTGTAGAGACTAAAGTTAGTGTAGCTCCAGTATCAATCACAAACTTGACTGGTACATCTTGAATGCTCAACTCAACAAACATTCCTGCATCCTCTGATGCTGAAACAGCAACAGCGCCTTTATCATTGTTTGAAGACTTAACTTAAGACTTCAGTGTATTAACCGATCCGTCCGTATATGTTCCGTGGTTATCTGTTCCCCGAGTACCTTGTATCTTATTATTATTAGGACAATTTCTTGCAAAGTGTCCCATTTCTCCACAACTAAAACAGGGACCACATCTTTTTCCTTTACTCTGTGTGTTATTTATCTTCCCCCGTGGTTGGAACTTTCTTTGGAACTTTAAATCTTTAATCTCTTTTGTTAAGGACAGTAAATTAGTCTCAATCGTCTGCATCCATGTCGTCATTTGTCCCATAGATACAGCCGTATCAGGACTAGAAGGTGCTTCTGTCCGTTCGTCACTAGTAGTCTGTTGTAAATGACCCATACTTTTCAGTGTTTTGCTCTCAGCCGTGTTATAAGCTTCAAGCTCAACTGCTAACCGTATAGTATCATTGAGACCTTTAGGACGAGACTGTTTAATTCTAAGTCTTATTTCAGAGTCTACTAATGCGTCCAAAAATTGTTCCTTGGCAAGCGTGTCTCTTAATTCTAATGGGGCAGTAGGGTATGCCAGATTAGACAATCGTCTAACTGACTGACCTAACTCCGGTAGAGTTTCACTTGCTTTCTGGCGTCGTTCTTTGAATTGAACGCGATAAAGTTCCGTTTGACTGGATGGAGCAAAGCGTTCCTCCAGTGCAAATACTAGGTCTGAAAATATTTGTCTCTTTTCCTTTGGTAAATCACCAAGGACTGCTTGGGCCTGTCCAATCAGTGACACGGCCAAGTACAAACCTTTTTGATGTTCAGACCACATATTAACAAGGGCACACATCTCAAAGTGTGATAAATAATCCATCCAAGGAGTAAGGCCATCATATTTTGAAGGTTTGATTTTGACATCATTTGATCCAGAGCTTACAGTATGAGCAGTGCTTTGATTTTGTTTTGATTCCTGCTTAGGATTAATATTTTGAATTTTGTCTTGCCCTATGGATTTTCTATTATTTACCTGAGGATTTGTTATGATATCCCTATCTGGCAAAGGTAGTGTATCACCCATGGCTAATCCTACAGGTGTTGATAGAGACGGCCCTGTCGTCACTACGCCTGAATCATGTTATCTGTTTTCAACAACCTTTGGACGTACACCCTGATCTCGAGGTGTGGAAGATATAAAACTTTGTCCATGTTGTATTGTGCTTTCACTAAGAGACTGTATTTGTCTACTTATTTCAGCAAGCTGATCGTCAATATTTAACATATCCATTACAGTATAGTGCACTTCAAATAAAACAATTATAGTGTTATAATCTTTTATTAAATAATACACTCGTGTTACAACTCAGCCGTGAACTACAACTATGCCTCACGGTAAATAAACACTCATGTCAACTGACAATAAATTTAATGAAGATCAATCAATCAAAAAGTATTTGATAGACAACTTGAATCCCAACCGCTAGCCACCAAATATGTAACGTGTAACCAGGCGTTTATATCTCAAACGTCCGTTCCAGTAAATACTTGGATCCAAGTTGTCCACAAACAATACGGTAATACTAATAACTACAACTATCTATATTATTCACAATGAACTAAAATATGCACACGGGCTCTTTGCCGATATAAAGTAACAACAGACAAATATATATACAACTATAATACAATCTATCAGCCTGTCCTCCAGATAGGATGGTCTGTCACTTCAAGACAGTGTGGCTGGTACAGCTTGTCCTCCGAGTGGGACAGTCTGTCACTACCAGACAGTACGTACTGGTACAGCCTGTCCTCCGAACGGGACAGTCTGCTCTGCCAACTTCCTATGTAAGACCAACTTGTACCCAGTACAAGTTGTCCCCAGTACAAGTTGTCCTCGACAGTATCACTTACAGCTATGTAATGTGCCTACTTTTGAACACTGGTCTTCTAAATAAGAATATCGACAGAACCCGAATTATATTCCTCACCCACTTATATACCCCAGGGCGAATACACTATTTTCTGGATAGGGGTGTTCTCTAAATGTTCCCCATACTGAACACAAGAATCCCTCTCAAACACCCCCATACCCTTGGACCCAACCACTGACTTTCCCGCCAAACGTCTAAATCGACACAACGCTTCCTTCTGCTTGCAACATGCATATATACAACAAGATTCTTCTTGTTTGTTACCTTAACAACCAATAAATATTACAAAACTACGGGAATTGTGCAAAAATTTGAGAAAATGACTCAACTTTCCCATTTCATTTTTTTTTTAAATAGATTACTTCATTTGGAAAAGCATTGGAAAAAAATGATAAACACAATGATAGTAAAAATGTCTTTTGGTCTTTCGGTCTCAATGATATATTCCAACATTCAATTGTCAATTCAAAATCGTGATAAATTTATCCTTTGGCAATAGTTACCATCAGTAGCCCAACAGAACTGCACATGAAACAGAAAACCCGTCGTGTTGATTACTTATAGACGTTTACCCCTCATCGCAAATTTGAGCTATTTTCTGTCTAGAAAGGTTATACTAAGAGAAATGGAATCTTTAAAAAGGCGAGAAGAAAATAATCAAAAACCATAAGATCAAGAAAAACAAACAACAGCATGTTCAAAATGAAATCAATAACAAGAATATGTGTCCGCAGGAAACCCGCCCGTAATATCACATGATCAGTCAACCTCAAAAGTCTGTGCTAAACCCTAATTTGGCATAGGTATTAAACAGGTGACAAAAACCTTATCAAAAATCGAAAATTTCTCAGGATCTACTTATGGCACCCATCGAGTTGTACAGGGCAACTTAAGATGCGGTGATTAATTAAGTTGCTAGAGATGTCTAAATCGAGGAGAAGAACGGAATTTCTACTTCAAGTAAAATTGGGAATGGAAATGGGGAATGTCTCAAAGAGACAACAACCCGACCGAAGAGCAGAAAACAGCCGAAGGCCACTAATGGGTCTTCAACACAGCGAGAATATCCCGCACCCGGAGTCGGCCTTCAGCGGGCCCCTAAACAAAAATGTGTACTAGTTCAGTGAAAATGGACGTCATACTAAACTCAAAAACATATAGATGAACTTAAAATTACATACAAGACTAACAAAGGCCAGAGGTTCCTGACTTGGGACAGGCGAAAAATTGCGGCGGGTTTAAACGTGTTTTGTGAGATCTCAATCCTCCCTCTATACCTCTAGCAATGTAGAATAAACAAACACACTGCAATACGCACAGTAAAACTCATTGAGTTCGATGTTAGAATAGACAACAAAAGAAACTAAGAAAAATGACAATAATACATAAAGTAACAAAGGACTACTAGCAATTACTGACATGCCAGCTCCAGACCTCAATTAAACTGAATGAAAGATTATGTCTTCATCATATGAAAATCAAGCACAATCCCTCCCTTTCGGGGTTTAGTATCATACCATCATAAATATACAACATATTCATACCATTTGAGACACATATTTTGCATAACGGTCAATCATAACATTCATGCAATGTTTTCCCCAAATGGAAAATAGTTTTGTAAATCAACAGTTAGATCTTGAACAGAACTATTTTAATTAGATTACAATAAAACAGAGCAGACCCCAGCTAAATATTCCTTCAATATCAAAATCTCTATCGTCCGTTGTTAATCGTCTTAAGATCAAGGGTATAGGTGAGGCTACTACAAGGGGTGTTTAACTACTCTGACTACCCATGAGGGTCTTGCAAAATTGGCGAAGTAGGTGTGGCAACTTAAAACTACTACGTTTGAGATCAACCAATGTATATTATATATCAATAATATAAAAATGTTTTCAAATTACTTAAAATTTATTAATGAAGACAATGCTTTGATTCAAATTTATCTTACATGGTATTAACATTTTAATTACTTTTATGAAATTAATGTGGTGTTGGCGTCAAGCGTACTTTTGGGCTAGACAAACTACAATACGGTATATCTATACAAAACTCCACTATATTGTCAACAGAGATTAAAAGTACAAGGAAATTCTAGAATTGTACTTATAACATTATACATGCAATATAGGGAAATTTTAGAAGTGCACATTTTTGTTTAGGGGCAAGCTGAAGCCCGCCTCCGTATGCGGGATTTTCTCGCTGTGTTGAAGACCCATTGGTGGCCTTGGGCTGTTTTCTGCTCTTTGGTCGGATTGTAGTCTCTTTGACACATTCCCTATTTCTATTCTCAATTTTATATATAATATCATCCATGCAATATATTGAAGTTTAAATTAAAGTACACATATTAATTGGGAAGAATTTATTTAGTTACTTCTTTCCTTTGCCTTAAACATTTAAAAAAAACACCTGCTTATTTAACAATAGAGACTCTACAGTGCTTGTTTCGCTCACCAGGGTATAAATGCATGCATCTTCAAAAACGGGCACTCTTCAATATTGTAGACTATAATATAATTCATGACTGAAATCTCTTTTTTTTTAATCTTATATTGGTAATCATTTCTTTTATTTCGTTTTTGCTGTTATTTTTACCGAAAGCGCACAAAAATGAGTTAAAATCATCATTGAAAGGTAGAAATTCCTATAATAAGTGGACTGAAAATTTTAGCTGTATTGACATTTTTGTCGTTTGTGTCTAGCTGATCACTTTTACCGTAATAAGTTTCTCTCTATCTTTTTAGTTTTTGTCCTAAATAAAACAAAGCGTAAAAGGAGTCAACTGGTCAGATGAGCTAACAAAAAAGAAACAAAACTAAATATATATTAACGAAAGAAATCTCTGTATTACTGAAAAATTATTACATCAGGGTTTTCGATATCACAAACTTGTCAAAACATTTACTAAATGTTATCCTCGGTACACGGACAACATTCGTAAATATAGATCAACGTGCAGACATCTTAAACGTTCACGTATTTCACATCCCATCTTTTATGGTATTATTCCATACAAAGCACAAAAATGTCGTCATTCACCTCAAAAGTTAACCAAACCTTTAAGCAGACTTATTCCGACGGGATATAGTTACGATACTGTTGTCAGGTCATTAAAGATGGCACTTTTTAGAATTAATATTGATTGACTCATAGTGTCTTTCCATCTGAAATATAGACATTCATTCTAAAACCAGTTGTTGGCATGTTACGGGTTATGTTCTTCTCGTATATTTTATGATGGTATGATACTAAACCCCCTAACGGGAAGGATTGTGCTTGATTTTCATATGATAAGGACATAATCTTTCAATCAGTTTAATTGAGGTCTGGAGCTGGCATGTCAGTAACTGCGAGTAGTCCTTTGTTAATTTATGTTTGTTATTGTCATTTTGCTTTGTTTCTTCTGTTATCTATTCTAACATCGGACTCGAACTTCTTTTGAACTGAATTTTACTGTGCGTATTGTTGTGTGTTTGTTTACTCTATATTGGCTAGAGGTATAGGGGAGTGTTGAGATCTCACAAAACATGTTTAACCCCGTTGCATTTTTGCGCCTGTCCCAAGTCAGGAGCCTCTGGCCTTTGTTAGTCTTGTATGTTTTTTTATTTGTTTTTTATTTTGGTTTATTTATATGTTTTGGAGTTAACTGTGAGGTCCATTTTCGCTGAACTAGTATACATTATTGTTTAAGGGCCAGCTGAAGCCCGCCTCCGGGTGCGGGATTTTCTCGCTGTGCTGAAGACCCATCGGTGGCCTTGGGCTGTTTTCTGCTCTTTCGGTCGGGTTTTTGTCTCTTTGCCGCATTCCCCGTTTCCATTCTCAAATTTATAATAATAAATCACTTATGAGTTTAAATGTCCCTTTTGTATCTTTCGCCTCTCTTCCATAATAGGTTATTCCTGAAACACATTCTATTCTAACCAAACGAAGCATCTGTGTGTATCTATAACCGTAAATCATTTTACAATTATCATTTTGTTTTTTATTTAAATTTTAAATGATCCGATATCGATCTGTCGGTAAACTTATTAATATATTTTAGATAAATCCATTGAATGAACCAGTTGCAATGTTATATTCCAATTATACATGTATTTCATCACAGTTTTTTAATAAGGATGAACAAAGCATTTACTATTTTTTTTTTATAATTTTTGTGGTTGAAACAATGACTACTTTTACATTCCCTTCTTCCATGAGGAAAGTGTTTTTGCGGTTAGTTGTTAGCTGATTGAGGTTTTGGTCTTTGTCCTTGGGACATCTATGAATAGATATCTCACTGGAAATTAAACCATTAGAGGTATAGGGGGAGGGTTGAGATCTCTCAAAACATGTTTAACCCCGCCGCATTTTAGCGCCTGTCCTAAGTCAGGAGCCTCTGGCCTTTGTTAGTCTAGTATGTTTTTTTAATTTTAGTTCATTTATATGTTTTGGAGTTTAGTGTGACGTCTATTTTCGCTGAACTAGCACACAATTTTAGTTAGAGGCCAGCTGAGTACCACCTCCGGGTGCGGGATTTTCTCGCTGCATTGAAGACCCATTGGTGGCCTTCGGCTGTTGTCTGCTCTTTGGTCGGGTTGTTGTCTCTTTGACATATTCCCCATTTCCATTCTCAATTTTACTTCTCATTTCTACATTTGAAAAAGAAATAAACGCAGAAGTAACGGATGACATGAAAATAAAAATTGCACCACGGATTATCGTATAGCCGATCTATATCCCTCTTGTGATGGCATTCGGTACATCTCAATATATTTTTGATATACTAGTAAAGTATCGGAATCTACCTTGTTCTTTGATGTTGTTACAATTAGAACATACTATATCTGATCCGCTTTAAAAATCAAAAGTTAAAAAAAGAAAAAAAAAAACAATACTGACATATGTATTATGAATCTATAGTTTTAGACAAAAGTCATAATTGAACATTTAATGTTATAAGCATATGTGACGTTGAAATGAAAAAGTAGCATAGTAAATTGTTTTCCTTTTGACATAAAATTTCACTATCATTTCAACAGATAAATGAAACAAAGTTACATAATTGCACATATATACTTATATATGTTTAAGGGACAAGCTATCCAGGGCACTTAATTACTGCGGCTACCCTGAACCCTTTAACAATATCTTGTTTTAGATTAGATGAAGTTTAGTAATACATTAGATAAAAGTAGATATAAATAGAGTTATAAATACTACAGGGTTGTTCAGTTGTCAAAACCTACAAGTTAAATTACTAGTATTTATTTGAAATGTTTCCCATTTTGTCTTGCCTGTACCTTTTATAGCTTACTATACGGTTTGAGTTTTGCTTATTGTTGGAGGCCGTACAATGCCCTTAGTTTTACTCATTGTTGGAAAGCTGTACAGCGCCCTGTAATTTTAACATCTTCATTTTTTGGTCTCCGGTGGATCGTTGTCTCATTGGTAATCATATCACATCTCCTTATATTTATGTATGTAAGAATATTGTAAATGGCTGTAGTTTAAACTTAGTTAAACCTCTTGATTATCGTTTGGGAAGTTTGTTTTGTTTTTGAATCAAATCACTAACTTCGAAGACTCGGGAAAATCAAGACTTTGGCATATTTCATAGATGCATGCTTTTGTTGGAAACCGTATGTTGACAGTCTTATGTCCTTTCAAAGCGTCAGTCGAAAAGGTAAGATAGAGAAAAAATCGGAGGAATGCGTTTGTCAGATTTCTGCACGCTTTTCGTCGTATGTGCCAATGTAAAAATAGTACAGTACACGATTTAAGTGAGAAGTTTATAGTTTCGTACCTTTGCAACTATCATTGAAGGGTGCACGTTATGCTAAAGTCTAGCGAAAATTATTAGTCTAAGTCATTCTTTTTAAAGTTTTATGTGTATAGCTCGCTTTTCAAATTGAGTCATTGGAGAAAAAGTTTAGAAAAAAGTACTAGGAAGATACACAAGACAATCAAAACACCTCTTATCTCAGAAATCTGTGTTGTTTGGTTGCTGTTTCATTGATGTATACAGAATACCCCATTTTAGTCAGACAACATCACAAAGACTGTACACCAGAAGACTAATCATTGTACAACACGAGACTCAACAAAACAAATGATTGAACTCAGGTGTTGAAGAAAAGATCATTTACTGACACACATTGTCATCAAAAGAAAGCCATCAATACAATAAAATCACCACGACATCTATCTGCACACCGAGTTATGATTCACTTGCTACATTCGACATCATCACTGGCGCCCTGATGTGTCTGGCTTCAAGACTTGCTATTGTTTATGAAATATGAAAACGGGATTCACTCGTGGATGATACAGTACTCAGATCTAAACCCAATTGACGCACATGGTCTCAGGTAGTAGTTTGTGCGAAAACGACTGTTTTCTCCTTTGTTTGTCTTTCTGTACCTGCAAGATTAAATTATTGTTGTAACCTAGATATGATGCAATTTGGTGGATAAAAGTTATCATAGATGTGAATGTTGATAAAATAGAGGACCAACATGTAGTTTTTTTTATCAAGGCCATGTACTACATAACGGACAATATTGAATAAAATCTTCAGTTGAAAAAATGTTCTTATTTCTAAATATAACTGTCAACGACAATTTTAAGACTTTCTACTCAATGCTCTCTGTTTACACGATTGCAGACAATTATTCATGATACATAAATATGACAGCAGGAAGTACCAGAAACATTGTCTTTTTTTTCATGACTCTTTTATTTTTACATTGATTCTCTTTTTTGGTGTATATTATAGTTGCAATCCTGAATAATCATTGCAAACTGCAATGCCAAAATTTTGCAATACTGTTTTTCTTTAATTCAGCACCTTGTTAATAGCAATTCTCTGTAACCACCAACCAAGTTGCGGCACGCATAGTCTCAGATTTTCTGGAAATTTTATGTTGGTAGCTATCGATAAACAAACAAGAAATATGTTGACAAAAAATGAGTTTATGTCCCCGTTGCCATAGTAACAGGTTCTCTTGGATTTTGCATCAAAAAAGTATATTTTGACGAACAAAAATGACCCATTTCAAGCAGTTATCATACACACATTTCATTTTTGATGAATATTTTGACATTTGTTCATTAAAATATAACACTTAATGAGAAAGATGAAAGATAAAAATTAATTCTGATAAAAAGGGAAGAAGGGGGCAGCACTGATTGAATTGAAGGATTTTTCATTGTATTCAAGAAGGCAAATTATAAGCATTTTGCATGACATAATTTCACACTTTTGCATCCACAACCAATTATATTAAGGTAATAAATGTAAACTATCACTGTTGCCTATGAATAATTTATAACTAAAGGTTTGGGAAATAGGTTACTAGGGTGGTTGCTATGGGAACCTAAAAGTGTCATTTTTGTTATTGTTTATAATAATTTGGCCTTGTTATTAAAATAGCTCATAAACAGTGACAGATAAAAGTTGAAAATCACTTGAAAAATGTTGTGCATTTAATGACCTTAAGTTTGACCAAAAGGTCAAAGGTTATTGATGACCTTGAATTTTGACCTTGAGTCTTTTTTTTTATTAGATTTTGTCAATAATTGTAACAAATAACCCATACAATAAACAGCTAAAATGTTCAGATAGATTATTACTCTTATTCGATAATAGAGCAAAATGCCAGAGGTCAAGGTCATGTCAAAAGTTCTTAGCAAGACCCTGACTTGATATAAAAGTACCTATCAACCATACATATTTGGGTTCAGATTAATATGAACTATGATATAGATCCTAATTGAAAGAGAAGGGGTCAATATTGTCACCATAGACTTTAGCAGCCATTCTCATATAGTTATAAAATGCCTAGCAACCATCAAATGAATGTTTTTGTCCCTTGGGCCAAAATCCAGAAATTCTGATACAAAACTTGCAATTCTTTCTTTCAATTAGAATTTCGAATTCCTTTTAAGAACTGAAATTGTGTTTCTTGACGTAAATAATTCGCTGAAACGATTTTACTCATTTGAATTTCAGTTAATCACTAGCCACTCTGTCTGCTGTTATGACTTGAAATACAAATGCTGTTTTTCCGGGCATATATATAGGTTAACAACAGTGGTCAATATCGTTACAAAATTCTTTTGTAGCAATTCTAATATTGTGGAAAATGACTAGCAACCATCAATGTGTGTGTCGCGAAGACAAAAGGTACAAACAAATCTTTCTGATCATGATTCAAAGATCTTTCCTCGTGCGGCTCTTAATAGCCTTTTGAGGTTATACAAACACTGGATGTTCGTCGTTGTCATCATTTTGTTCATTGTCGGTCTAACATATTTGCATTTGAAACTGCACAATCAAATGTTATTTTAATGATAATGCATAGCATTTATTCTGCAAACGTCCTTTATTCTGTTACTACCTGGTAACAATTATGGCTGGTACAATTAAAATAAAACACTGAAATTTAAACGATAGTTTTTGGCTTAGTTCACAAACACTAAAGCAGTTAGAGCAAGACAGGAATGTAAGGGTCAGTAGGTATTGATCTTCCGTAAAATTTTCAGAACACTGGACATCTTTAAATGTCAACTTTGAGCAAATTTCGCAGTTATTTTACTTCAAAAACTTTTTTAGATAAGTTAAAATGACTAAAAATTTTTATCCTTTTTTTATTTTACAAGCCTAGCCTACTGGACAAATTGACTTTTTAAGGTCTTTCCTTTCACTATAAGGAAAGACCTTACTGTATTTCTTCTGATTATTATTATTATTCTTTCCGCCAAACTTTAACGACATTTCCCAAAAGAAGTACGACATGTTGAAATGATATTAGGTATCAAGTATCGGTTTACCAAAAGCTATCCGTAACATTTCCTTCATAGCAGTTATCTCCCCTAACACCGAAAACCTTGTTATCATTCAAACACCGTAACCATAATAGGTAGAAGAAAAGCAAAAGGTGGATTTTGTTCAGGACCAGACCTTGGTTCTTTGTTACATTTGGATCAAAAAGATTCAACGACTCATTGGTAGGATTATGCTCCTTTGAATATTAACCGATGTCAGTTGGCCACTAAAACTCAGAAACCGTAAGTCGTAGCCAGCTAGGATCTTCACTAATGATCATCAATTCATGTGTACTTGAAAATGCCTCAAGGTCAAATTTGTATGTTGATCTTGACCTTTGATCTTACACCTTGTTATGGGATGATCACAGAAACCAATAAACCTACAGAAGTCTTGAATAGTGGAAAATGTTTGGGTCATTAAGGCGCAACTTTGATACATTTTGATCGAAGATATTTGACCCTGCCGTACGGGGAATAACCCCAGTGAACGGTTTCTGAAAAGAAAAAATTAGCTTTAACTATTTAACTAAAGGTCTTATGGGGTCTTTTGCAATGACATCGGGGACCAATGACCTTGACAAAGGTCAAAGGTCAAGATCATGTCCCAGATAGCAAATTATGTGTTTTTGACCTTAATTAAAATGTTTTAACTGTGTTTTAAAGATTTTTAAGGTTGACCTTGACCTTTGACCTTATAAGTTTTAATGGGATATCTCAAAAACCATTATACTTACAGAAATCGTGAATAGTGAAAAAGTGTAAGGCGCAACCTTTTTACATTTTGACCGAAGAAATTTGACCTTGCCGTAAGGGGTATAACCTCCGTTAACGGTTTTTTAAAAGACAAAATTATCTTTAACTCTTGAATGAAAGGTCCTAGACTCATGGGGTCTTTTGCAATGACATCAAGGACCAATGACCTTGACATAGGTCATAAGGTCGAAAGTCAAGGTCATGTCCCAAATTGCGAATTATTCTACGCTTATTTAAACATATAATTTACTTAACCAAAAAGGAAAGACCTCTTGATTGTTTACGAACAATTGACATTTTAATCTCATCTCTTATCGTTCATTGTAGTAGTCCGTACACTTTTGCAAAAGTCTTGTCCTTTGAAATTACTGGTCAAATTGCAACCAAAACATATCATTCTTATAAAGAGCATTTAAAGGGCATGCATACACTATAATATAAGATAAGGAATGCAACAGAATAATAATTTGATTTTGCACTCAATTTATATAAGATTTAATCTTTTTACCAAAAAAAAAAAAAAAAACGTAAAATTTAAGAGTATATTGTGAAAGGTGACAAAAAAGAGGAAGTAACTCCAATATTACTGTCAAACTACTTTGAAATAGAAAAATGACCTTAAGCTAAAGTACTTGGTGTCAATTAACAGTGTGTTTGACACTAAAGCTGTCAAATGAAGCCATGCACTTAATGGGTCACTTAATTTGACAATTAACACAGCTAATTGAACTTTCTGTCCAGGAAGAATTACGAATTTGCCGGTAATTCAAAGGAAAATCACTTATGAAATCAGTCTAAAGGATCAAGAATCCGGGTAAAAATTGGGTTATTTATAGAATTCACCGATATTTAACGAAAATTCTCGAGTATGTTGTGAAATTCTCGTGTGTGACCCGGAGGATACGGGTCAGTTGACAGGTATGCTTGTATATTTTTCTATTTATTTACTCTTGTACATTTTGTAGCTGTACGTAGCAAAAATCTTTATTAAGATATGTTTATTAGTACTATGTTTAAATTAAATGACGAATGTTACCCAAAATCTCCATTAAAGGGCAATAACACTAATAAGGAGTCGTCAGACGAATTCAACCATGCTGAATTATTTAAAAACTTGTCTTGCTGATATTTTTTTTATATTCAATGTTTCTTTCTATCTATTATAGTTTTCAAGATAATAGGCAATAAATTCACAATTTAAGGGTCATAATAACTCCTATAAGAAGTTGTCGAACAGTTTTGATGTAAATAGACAATAGGTAGATCTCATCATTCAAAATATTTAAGCCCCCTGTCAGATTTGTTTCTATTTATAACAGTTTTTATGATAAAAGATGCATTTTACCCCTTTGTTCTATTTTAGCCTTGTCAGCCATCATGGAACATATATGTAGTACATACCCTTATGATGCTTGTGGTCAGGTCTGGTTAAATCTGGCCTTTTGGTTTCAGAGGAGAAGATTTTTGTAAAGTTAACGACGATAGATGTAATATGATGAGAAAATCCAACTTGGCCCTGTTGGCCAGGTGAGCTAAAAAATACATTTTGCAGAACACACAATGTATTTTGTATTTAAAAAATAATTTTCAAATGATCAACAGAATACAAATATAGCAATTGAGCAGAATCATAGTAGTTCTATTAGCTAGGTCGGACCATTTTATATTTTGTGGTGGGAAAAGGGATGCTAAATGAAATGAATGTGATGGTGTCTAGAACTGAAGATCAATAATATTGCCCAAGACATGCTGCAAAGGAATTTTCAGCAACATACAATTTGAAATAGGATATAGGTGTGTACACAATGAAAAGTAGTTTTTTCGATGAAAAAAGAATGAAATAAGTAATCCAGCCTTATAATGAATGAAAATGATAATTATGTCTAAGCAAAACCTGTGGCCCAAAATTCCAACCCCAACCAAAGAAATAAATTGGTCGTCCTCTTAGCAGTTCCGTTTCTTTTGTCTTGTCCTTGTAGATTCAATGGACCTGTCTTAAAAATAACCTTTGGTCTCTTATGGAGAGTTGTCTCATTGGCAGTCACACCACATCTTCTAATATTTGTATTTGAATTTGTACCCAATCCCTTGAAATTGAATTTGACATATGATTTACAATTCTTGATTATACATGTGTTCTTTGAAAGAATTACTAATTTAAAGAAAACTGCATGTTTTATATTGTTTTCTTTTATGATTTGTGTCGCAATGAAACCGAAATATATTGTTGCTAGGCAGTTTTCCAATATAAATAAACGGTTGCTAGCCAGTTTTCCTAAATAAATAAATGGTTGCTACGCTTTTTCAACTATAAATGAATTACTGCGTAGGACTTATGTGATGACATTCCCATTTGACCATTTATGTAAGGTCTATGTAATAGTTTATATAGTCCTGAATCAAAATATGTATTGTTACTAGGTACTTTTGATCAAATAAGGGTGGTTGCTAAGCACTTTTTACATGACCTTGACTGCTAACTGTTGATCAGTTAACAAAACAGTGGCTTTAAACGTCCTGAACATTTCCCCCATGTATTGTTTGCTTCTTCCTATTATCTTTTCTTACAAAATTCCATTAAATATACACAAGGTCAAAGGTCAAGGTCATCAATGACCTTTGACCTTGGATCAAATTGATGGTAATTTAGTTGCCAATAGATTGCACATCATAGTCATTCAATAGTTATTACTTTTGGGGGATTTTCTTAATAACATGGTCAAATTTCAAAACAAGCATTGATACTTTTTACTTATAACCCCAGCTTATATGGAGGTGGACGCAAACATGTATATTTTGTTCATACTAAATGTGTATAATTTGCCTCCACAAATACAATGAAAAATGACCTCTGCTCCCGTGGTTGTGACAATATACAGCGAAAATATTTTTTATGAATGACATTGCTGTTATGTTTTTGAAGTATCATGTTTCTGAAAAATATTAACAAATATCATAAAATAAAATCTGGTTTTGCTTCGGAATGACTGGAAAGTAGTGTTTTTTCAATGCTAAATTCACCAAAATGCACAGGAAACTCATTGACTTGGTTGCCATGGTAACCGTGGACTAGCAACACTTTGGTGGGCATTTTTCTTACTTTTTTACCTAATTACATGTTAAGGCTAAGTTTCAGGAAAATCGGTGACTATGCGTGCCGACCCCTCTATATGAAATGGATGGTGGTTACAGAGAATTGCTCTTAATATCTGAAAAACTCACCTCACCTTATCTATCCTCTTCATTCCGGTCGGCATTGAAGGCCCGACCTAAAAAAAAAAAACTAAAACGTCCCAATTTGTAGGCGGCGGAACATATGTCTGACATGGGGATGCGGGACACTTTTTTTTTACAAGCAGCATGTAATTCCACTTTATGCTTAAAATATTTGTTTTATGTTTCAATCTGAAAATGACGCGCTCGGGTTTCTGAATTATTATAGATATGAATATATTCAAAATTGTTGTGATGGCTATATTTAACATGATATTCACTAACATTTTGACGTATATCCCCAATGGCAGAGGATGTGAAAAACCAAATCTGTAACTTTCAACATTTCCTGAGGAACTAAAATTACCCTTGCATATTTATTTTGTTGTTGTTACATATTTGATTCGCAAATCTTGTTGATTATATTAAATTTCGTGATATCATTTTTGAGCAGATTTAATTTGGTTATTTGTTTCGATTGGTTAATGTCTCATAGAAATAGGAAGATGTGGTGTGAGTGCCAATGAGACAACTCTCCAAAAACAAGACTAAAATAACAATTTATAAAAGTAAACCATTATAGGTCAATGTACGGCCTTCAACACGGAGCCTTGGCTCACGCCGAACAACAAGCTATAAAGGGCCCCAAAAATTGTTCTGTGTTGTTATAGTACTAGTGTAAAATGTGCAATTGCTATAAATAGTAAAATGTGTTAATGCTCTCTACCATTCAAACGGTAAAACCAACGGTGTTCTCTAGTATATATAAAAACGAGAAACGAGAAACACATATAAATTACATAAACAAACGACAACTACTATACATCAGATTCCTGACTTAGGACAGGTGCAAACATTTGCAGCGGGATTAAACGTTTTAATGGTACCAAACCTTCTCCTTTTTCTGAAACAATAGTATAACATCACAATATAGAAAAACACACGATAAAACATCAATTGGAAGGCTTAACTCAATCAAAACGTAAATTAACACACTATGAACGAATAAATTCGATTTGTGATACCTGAAAGTAAATACATAGTTAATAAAATATTAGGGACAAACATTCAAGGCCAAAAAGCAAACAAACAAGTCCAAATAAAGCCATGGCAAAACACTACCGCGAAATATTAAACCCTTAGAAAATAATCACTTTTGAAAAACCGGTTTTCATAATATATACAGGTAAGTGAAAAATAACTTTGTCGTTTTAGGTATACTTTTCTGTCTATATAAAATCTTCCAATAATTAGGAATACCAAGAAAGGTCTGTCATATAAATACCTAATTTAACACTAGATACATAAGGGTAAATATCAACAATAAAACTTCCCTGTACAGATTAAAGGAGAATAATCTTTATGTTAATACAAATGTAGTACGAAGAAGTGAAAATTAGTAGATATTCCAAATAATCAAAGCTGGTATACAGACAAGATCCATATTAATATAAAATAACAAAAAATATTAAAAATAGTATCAACAGGTCGAATTAACAAGAAAGTACGATTTGAGAGTACTCGCAGTTACTGACAGCTAGTTAAAAGCCAAAAACAATTAATGATAAAAATCATGCATCAGAGACTAAAATCAACTAAAACACATCCCAGGATTTAGTATTTTAACGTCATGAACAGTCAGAGAAGACATGACTTGTGCAATGCCAAAATAAATGTATCGACAGGTAGTAGGATAGTGAGGAGCTACTTCTTAAGAGATAAAATTAACGTGTGTGTCTCTAAACATCCCGCCTCAAAAAGAAGATACAACTTAGTTATGTTTTAATTTGCTAATGACAAAATCGATATTAGTGCCAATGTAAACTATATTCAGAGATCTAATTACAATATTGGTACGATAACCCTTACTTATAAGTTTGTTTAAAGGTTCGATGAGTTTACACGGATCACATAGTGATTTCCTCGCTTTAAGTACAATATTACCGTAAAATTTAGGATGTGAAATACCATTTTTAATAAGTTTTCTACAGGTACAGCCAAATTTACTAATCAAATCTTTGTATCTATGAAAGAATTTAGTAAAAGTTTTAAGTAATTTATGGTATCATGTTTGTTATTCATATTTTTGTCTAATATTCGGAATCCTCTCTTTTTTTCCATGTAGTGCCATTCAAAATTTTGCCCTACATTTCTTTTCATAATTCAAGTAAATATGATTTTAAAGCCATTTTTGAGAATCTCATACGA
Organism: Mytilus coruscus; assembly: GCA_017311375.1. Taxonomy (NCBI): domain Eukaryota; kingdom Metazoa; phylum Mollusca; class Bivalvia; order Mytilida; family Mytilidae; genus Mytilus; species Mytilus coruscus. The sequence continues at coordinate 4,595,901 of CM029597.1, read as the reverse complement.
TTCTTGTTATTTTTTTTTATAGATGCTACAAGAAAAAAGGTGCAAATGTTAACTATATGAAAAATTGAGAGAGAATCATTTCCCGCCAAATTTGCAATTGTTTATATCCAAAACAAGACAAGGACCTTCCGATTTTTCAGCTATTATTTATTTAAATACTATCAATTTATAACAGTCTTTTTGAAAAGCTGGTTATTTTGAAACAGAGCAGCAAACATCCTTTAAAAACGTTGCAAGAACAAAATGTACACGTGAAACTGTAATGCAGAACATTTCGCCAAACCGATAATATATCAAATTATTGTTCAGAGGTATAGGGATTTTAATGTATACAATCTAAAGTAGACGGTTTAAGACTACTTTTATAAAGATTTTTGCAGTATAAAGTATTCATTACTCTTCCATAAGTTTTCGTTAATCTTAGCAATTGGTTTTAAGGTTACTTTGGAATGAAGTCGTGAACATATCGAATTTGGTGCGAGTTGTATTAATTCGTAACCCCGTCCGAATGGGGACTATGGAACGCCACAGCTGTCTTATGTGGAACTCTGATATTACTTTATGTTGTTTTATTATTACTTGATGATATTTTGTCTTTACTTAATATGGTTTTGACATTACGTAATGATGTTTTGATATAACTCAATATGGAATAGTCATTACTTAATGATATTTCGATATTACACGATATGGTTTCGTATTGACTTGATATAGTTTTGTCATTACTCAATATGGTTTTGTCATTACTCGATGTGGTTTCACCATTATTTAATGTGGTTGTTTCATTAGTCAATGTGGTTTTAACATTACTTGATGTGAATGTGACTTAACGTTATGTAGTTGTTTCATTACATGATGTGGTTTTGTTATTTTGTAATGATGATTTGCCTATTCTTTATATGGTTTTAACATTACGTAATGATGTTTCAAAATTTGACGATTTTACACTACATGATGTGTTTGTTTCATTATTTGATGTGGTCCTGTCATTCTTTGATGTGGTTATCCCATTACTTGATGAGGTAAAATCACGTGACCAATTCGAAAAAACCTGTTCTATTTTTAGATAGATTTCCATGTTTTATGTGCCTTGGATGAGTGTGGCCATCCATCGAATTAGAGTTCAAATTAAAGTTCGGGTTATTGTTTGAGTTAAACTTTGAGTTAGTCTTCGATTTCGAATTCAAGTCATTATTAGAATTGAAGTTTTAGTTAGCATTGAGTTTCGAGTTGGACATCGAGTTTGAGTCACATTTAACTGAGGTAGAGTTCTAGTTACAACATAAAATTTGAGTCATTTTTTAAGGTAGAGTTTGAGTAAGATTCGAATTTAAGTCTCATTTAGATTAATTAAGATTTTGAGTTGAAATTCGAGCTATCTTATATGAGTTCGTTATTAAATTTTCTATCGCGGAACAAGGACTTTTGCTCGGGCTTCCAAAAAGAGGGCTCCGGGGTATGCGTACAAAAGATAAACAATGTTACAGTATACAAAACGCAACATAGAAGTTGAAATAAAGTTAGATGTGGTGTGATTGACAATGAGACAACTATCCATCAGTTTAAATGCAGTGGATGTAAGAAATCATATATAGGCAACCGTACAGCCTTCAACACACCGTATAGTCAGCTACAAAAGGCCACCATGCAACATGTGAAAAAATTCAAACGAAAAAACAAACGGTCTTATATATAAATAAACAATCTACAAAAAAGAAATGACACACATTTATACAACGACAACAATTGAACTTCATGCTCCTGACTTGGGGCAGGTACATGAAGAAAGTGCACGTGGCGGAGTTTAACATGTATGTGAGCGCTAAATCCTAACCTTACATCGGACTGCTACAGTTGTGTAACAGCACAACACGAGAAAAAAATGTAAACTAGACAAAGTGATGCCCCCGCACTCAACTCATTTAACCGTTTATACCCAAAAAATGACAAAAAAATGTTCAATTATCTCCCAAAAGAGCAAAAGATAATAAAAATAAAAACCCTGACCACATGCACACCTTCAATATATGTACAAACAGACAGTAAAGAGAAAACTTCCTAGGATTCAAACTGTAGGAGGAGTTATGCAGAATAACTATATACCCATAATGGAACGGACAGACGGGCGGACGGACGGACAGGGGAAAACAATATGCCCCCCCCCCCTCCAACTTTCAGTTGCGGTGGCATACAAAACAGTTTCATTTGGCTGTTTCAATAGATTGGTATGACTGGGTAATATAAATCCATCGGGGTGATCTCGGATGCTCCAGAAAGGCACCCGTCGTGTTATTCGAGAAAGTACAAACCCAGTGATATGGTTTTATTTGGTAGTTTACATTCAAGGAAAAGATGACGGTTTTATGGTTACGACCACTGGAACATGTCCGTCGTCACATATGAAACAGATATTCCAAAAAGTTTATTTTTCAATTAGTGCGAGGTAGATCAGGGAATTTAATTGATTACAAATAAAAGATTGATATTCGTATAAGTTCAAATGATCATTTACGCTAAAAGAAATCGGAGAATTCTTGTTTTATTGTATTGATGCTTTGTCGCTTAGTCCGAGCCCCCCTCCCCCCGTTTCCCTGTAACTTTAGTGTGAGTTGATTTGAAGTGTTTCATTTGTTAACAATAAAGTTCAAGTCCTTTGATTTGTGTCGAGCCTGCGACATCAATGTAGCGGCAGTGAGACACAACAAACCTATATTTCGTCGTCAATAGTGGCGTCGGCGTCTCCATCTCCATTTTTTTTATTTCTATTGAGTTTAACCTTTCATTATACATGTTACTAAACATGTATGCCATGTATATTACTTTTAGAACATCATACTGGATTTGTTTACCTCGACTATTGTATCTGTATTTATATTGTATGTTTCTCTGTAAACTTGTATTTAGTTTTAGAGAATAAAGTATCTATTTATCTATCTATAGATCGTCAGGTTTCTAGTTTTTACATTTTCATTTCGGGACCTTTTATAGCTTACTATAGGGTATGGGTTTTGCTCATTGTTGAAAACCATACAGTTTTGTTTTAGTTGAATAAAACCGAATTACATGTAAACTGTTTTGACATGATAAATTTGTAAACCTCCATGAAGTGTTTTAAAACTTGTATAGGAGTTATTCCTCAATTTCAAGAAAAGCATCTACAGAAAAACATTTTTTTTTTTTTTTTTACCGATAAATGTACAGCCGATCAACATGACGCTTTTACACTTACAGCAGCAGTATCAGGCGAGACACAGGGTTCCGTGGAATATTTTACAAATTTATTACAAAAATACTGCTTCCGTTTGAGAACTTAGGATAAAACAACAGGACCAAGTGGTTTGGGGATATCCCAATTATGTCCGAAATACTATAAACTTTTAATACTTTTTCTTATTATTATCTGCCGTTCCCTTTTCATACCAAATAACTCTGAACAACCACTCGAACTTTAATTTGAACTTTAACTCAATGGATAGCGATACCCATCCAAAGCACATTAAACAAACGATATATTGAAATCTGTTTAAAAATAGAACATATTTTTTCCGAATTGGTCACGTGGTTTTACCTCATCAAGTAGTGGGATAACCACATCAAAGAATGACAGGACCACATCAAATAATGAAACAAACACATCATGTAGTGTAAAATCGTCAAATTTTGAAACATCATTGCGTAATGTTAAAACCATATATAGAATAGGCAAATCATCATTACGAAATAACAAAACCACATCATGTAATGAAACAACTACATAACGTTAAGTCACATTTACATCAAGTAATGTTAAAACCACATTGACTAATGACACAACCACATTAAATAATGGTGAAACCACATCGAGTAATGACAAAACTATATCAAGTCAATACGAAACCATATCGTGTAATATCGAAATATCATTAAGTAATGACTATTCCATATTGAGTTATATCAAAACATTATTACGTAATGTCAAAACCATATTAAGTAAAGACAAAATATCATCAAGTAATAATAAAACAACATAAAGTTATATCAGAGTTCCACATAAGACAGCTGTGGCGTTCCATAGGGGACGTTAAATGTGATGCCTCGTGAAGGGAGAGTGACATATTCTCTGCCCGTAAATGAATCCTTAGAACAAGTCTCTGATGCGTCCGTTGGTGGCCTGTTGCAAGGCGATATTTATAACCATCTCTTCATGCCGTTCCATTTACATCACAGAATTCACCTATTCTATCAATCGTTTAATGTTGATAAAATCCCTATTTATAATACACTGCAAAGTTACAGTTTCAATTTCACCTTTTATTTCTTTACTTATATTATTATGTTAATTGCATTGATTAAAAGTCCCTTTTTAATCTTTTAAATGTTAATTTGAACATTCTGATCTACTCTGTGTCACTCTGTGTCACTGTGTGCAGACGGTATCAATCGCTCGATGATTACAACACCACATATCTATATATGTCATACAATTAGTCGGTGAAAAGTGCATTATATATACACGCACAAATTTGTTGATAATTTATTATTCAAACTTACTTCTTGAAAGAAGGACAGGAACAATCATGGTTTTAACAGTTAACAACAACACAACTAGTTTAAATTCAGAATGTGCTAAGAGAGAATCGGAAATTAAAAATGGACGATTACATATGGTACAGACTTATAACAACAAAGCTTTAACGGTTCCAGTGTTTCTCAGAGTTTACAAAACCAGATTTGAACATTATGCTGTTGTACATAAGGATCAGTTATTAACTAATTCTGGGTTGTTCCTAAGTCTTAGAAACTCTCGGATTTCCAGAGGAGAAACACATGAAATTAAGATCATACCTAACAGTATCGACGGTGGTAAAGTAACATTTGTAGCTAATTCTAAATCAGACGCCGAGGAATGGATAGCTTCACTACAAAGCTCTAAACATTTGGTAAAACCAGGGAAACTAGGAGTACGATTCCATAGACAAAACATTCCTAAAATATCGTTAATGCCGTCAGTTGTGGAGGAGGAGGAATAAGATCTGTGATAATCATTTTTTATTAATTGTTCTGTGTTGTTATAGGTAACAAACAAATGGTTTCATTATAACGAGAAGACCTTATTTAAATAAAAAATGTCCATGTAGTATTAATGACGATGAATGTTTCTTGTATTGAATAATGTTAACAATGTATAACTGGAATAATATCTGCCGAACAGATTTTTGTAAATGTGCAATTGCTATAAAAAGTAAAATGTATTAATGCTCTCTACACTTGATCTGTTGTGTGTCTGGTGACATCTATTTCCCTTTCATATTACAAATCTGCAATTGAGTTTATTCTTTACACCATGGATATAACATTTTAGGGTGCAATATATATGCTAGTTGAAATACCATTACAAGTATGTATGTACCTCCATGGTTTTCTCGTAGGAGCGTGGTCGTCTCGAGTGTGGAAGATTATTAGTTCGACTGGATCAAACCAAAAACTTAAGGATGTTCGCTACTCTGTTTCAAAAAAAAAACAAGCCTTTTAAAAGACTTTTATAAATTGACAGCATATATAAGAATAACGGAACATAAAAAGCAGAAAAAAGTTATAGGTCCGTGTACTTGTTTTTTTAATAGATATAAGCTATTACGAATGTGCCGGAAAATGATTTCCACTAGATTTTTCGTTTATTTAACATTGACACCTTTTTTCTTTCAAAAACAATGAAAAAATAACAAGGATTATAGAAGATTTTCAAAAATGGTTTTTAAAACTATATGACATAAAACTATGAAAAGAAAAGTAGTGGTAAGCGGGCAATGTTTTTATTGGCACTACTAGAGGATTCCGAATATCTGACAAAAAGTAAAAAACAAGAGTATTGAACATCCTTTAGATTAAGATAAAGTCAAAATCTGCTCGCTATCACTATAGGAAAGGTATCTGTTTAGGCATAGATGGTTTGCACCCAAGTATACCTCGTGAAGACAGCCCAAAAAATGGCCGAAATATTTTTATAAATGACAAACACATATTTGAATGTTTGAATGATAAAAACCATAAAAAACAATTAGATAAGTAGATGCAACCCCAATAAATTCAACATCAATAGAACAGAAGTTCTAACAGAATGATATTTCTATAGACAATACGTAGGATAGTTTTAGAGGTAATCATTTAAGCTACTGAAGCTATTTTACTCGTTGTTGTACTTTTCAAACAAATCAATCTAGTGAATTATGAAAGTTAAACAGAGGCGAGAGAAACCAAAGGGATATTCAAACTCATAAGTCGAACATAATATGACAATGCCATGACAAAAACAAAAAACGAAGAAAAGACAAATAACAGACTGAACACAAAACAGGTGCTCCGGAAGGGTAAGTAGATCATGCTCCTCATGTGGCACCAGTCGTTTTTCTCATTTAAGTACTAACCCGGTGATAAGTCTTATTCGGAAGGTCACATTCGGAGAAAAGGGACGGGATTGTAGTTACGACGATTGGAACATAGCCGTCGTCATATGTGAAACAGATATTTCATGATGGTACACCAACTCGTGATGGCGTCTGTAAAATTTTCGATTAATTATTTTCAACTTCACCACTTGGAACTTTTGGTTTAATAGCTTCATTGTGAGCAACAACCTCTTTCTAAGAAATCATGATAAGGAAAATATATAAATATTTCACTATCGGATGCAGTTCATTTTTTAATAGTTGTACGTAAAATATAAAAATCCTAAAGACCTCGCATTATTACCTTTTTTAGAGAGAAATCAAAATAACGAAAAGTAGTGAACACTAATAAGAATGGAATTAAATTGAATGATTTCAACGTTATCTACTTCATATTAATTTTATATGTGAGATCCTGTTAGTCCAAAGTGCTGTAAAAATTCTCTAACCCAAAAAGTTGAGTTGGATATATGAATATAGCCCACCTGGAACTTTCCGGGCCGGTATTTGTTTTACTTTGTGGAATGATAAATCCACTGCCACGGTCGGAATGAACGAATAACGTCAAATCAGGGGTACATAGTACTCTCATTTTCTAGTGGCTGTCTAAGTATTATACAGGTGATCCTGGTGGACTACTTAATTGGATCATTGCTAGATTTGTTCTCGTCCTTAACATGCACGAAATATTTACCACTGGACGTTAAGCTAACAATGATAAATTAACATTTAGTGCAGTACTTTGAGCGGATATTTTTATTTGGTATCTTTTGTTATTTTCAGACAACAGACATATATTTATAAAATGAATCATGTATATTCAAAACAAATTGTGGATTAATTTACGGATGTCAGTGCACGTGGATCATGGCACGGTTTCTTACTCATACACGTTATTTGCTAATAAGACAAGAACAGTAATATACAATCATCATATAATATCTATCTTGGTAAAGGTGATAACATCGACCGACTTTTTCTCTATCTACATTTATTTTATCAAACTCATACATAGTTAATCACACATTCACTTTTTCGAAGCTTGCATACACGAGATATAACAACATGTTTCTGTCTACCACAATTATCAAAAGGAAATTCAAATAGTATGTCATGCAGTGACGCATCGATCTAAGCACATACTTTCGTTTATAGTTTTGCTTGCTGTCGTATTTATCTTGTTATGAAATGTAAGCAATATCAGTCATTTGACAAAGAAAAAGATCCATGTAAACTCGATTCTTTGAAAAAAAAACTTATTCTAATATTCTAAAGTGTTATCAATATAACACTGTAATATGATCTCTGAGTATTGTATTTATAGGTACAATTTAAACTAAGAAGATGTGGTATGATTGCCAATGAAACCAAATGACGTAGATTTATAGGTCACCATTAGGCCATTAACAATGGACAAAACCCATACCGCATACCAAGCATAAAAGGCAGCAAAAAAAGACAAATGTAAAACATTTCAAACCAAACGAGAAAACCAATAGCCTGATTTATGTACAAGACAATAAACGAAAAACAAATACGATAATATACAGTAACAATGGACAAACATGGAATTACTGGATCACGACTTTGGGCAGACACATACAGAATGTGACAGGATTAAAAATCTTTGCGTGTGCCCAACCTTCTCTCTTACTTGATACAGTGGTGTTACAGAAAACCTAACTAAAGAACAAACTGTAAGTAGAGGCCTTTAAAAGTCTGTGTCGCTGGATCTATCTGCATCTTCAACCATGGGCACTCTCCAACATTGTATACAAACATATAATTCATGACTGAAATCTCTTTTTTGTTGATCGTTTCTTAGCTTGCTGCTCATTTTTACTGTTTACAGTTCCTGCTTATATTTCATATTTTTCCCAATATGAAAAAGGTTAAAAATCGTCATTGTTGACTTATTTGTAGATCTTGTCTGGCTGTTTGCAACTTTTTTTATCCACCGAAGTTTTCGCAAAAATGCAAAAATGGGATAACATCATCATTTAAGGGCGATAACTCCTATTTAAAGTTAAATCTAGTGTTATTGTTTTAAAATCATAGGCAATAGCGCAAAAATAAAATGGTTAAACACGACTTTAAGGGCAATAACTCCTAAATAAATTCAACCAACCAACAATAATAATTCATTTGTATATATTGTCTTGTTAATCATATTTGGTATTTGAAGTTCCTTTCTATCTATCTTTAATTCTATCAAAGTTTTAAAATTATAGGCAGTAACGCAACAAATTGTTTTAAATCGTCATAAAAGGGCAATAATTCCAATAAAGATTCGACTGACAGTTTATTCTTAGTGTCTCTTTATTTGTAATGGTTTTCAAGATAATTAGCAAAATTCAAAAATGGTAATAATCTTCAGTAGAGACAATTATTCATATAAAGAGTCGACCTACAATTACTGCCATCTTGACTTATTTGTAGATCATGTATTGCCGATCATTTTTGTTTAGAACCTATATTAGTTTTCAAGATAATAGACAAAAATAAAATAAAATAAAAAATGATTATCGTCATTTAAGGGCAATAACTCCTAAACGAAGTCGTGTGACAGCTTTAATGTAAATAGACAATACATAGATCGGAATATTTTGAAGTTCTGTTCGGCTCTTGTCATATTTTCTCTACCCATAGCGATTTTTAACATAATCGTCAAAACATTAGCCATGTCGCCATGTTGGTTGGCAGACGAAATCATCAGACACATTTTAAAACTAAATACCCCGGCGATGATTGTGGCCAAGTTTGGGTCAAATTGGTCCAATAGTTTCATAGAAGAAGATTTATGTAAAGGCTGGCAGACGCTCAATGATGACAAAAGCTCACTTGACCCGGAAAAATCATAGAATAAAAAAAAATAATAAAAAGACTTTCTGGTGGAGAGTTGTCTCATTGGCAATCATATCATATCTTCTTATTTTTATAATTAAGACACGCTTTACCGATTTGACAGTACTCTTCTTATTTTTATATCATGAAAAGATTATGTACAATGAGATTATAATACCTTCAATATAAAACAAAGACCTACTTTGTTGAAAAATATAACCTAAATCGCTCTATTTTATTTTAAACTATAAATGATGCGCATAACAATTACACTTAATCCAAAATGACTGAAATTATTCAAAAGATTTAATTATTGCATAAATAGTACATAGACCAAAGGTTATATCAAATTCATTTCTAAAAATACAAAGCACAATCGACAAAATGATATTATATAAAAAATACGAAAATTGTACTACAAACTGCGAATTACTTCTTTTCGTGCATACGAACTTGTGACAATGTTTTTAACCTTATTTGTAAAAACTTTAAAAACCAACGTTGTAAAATCATTTTAGTTTGATAATCTCTTCCCTAGAGCTAGGACATTGACAGTCAGTTGAGATATGTCTGAAATAAAGTGTGATAAGAAGTTTTCAAATGCTGACTTGGAGGATGGTCGAGCTTACATTCATAGTCAATATTTCGGTACTGACATGATTTATAACAAACCTTTCTAAAATTGTCCGTTTATAAATTCTTAAATTATAAAGAAACTAAGGTTTCAGCTCCATCAGGCTCAGTTGACCTTAGATGGATGTGGCTATTTTTTGTGTCCATTTTGGTCATATAACTCTTTAACTGTTTCGGTTCTCATTCATCCTTGGCTTTCAAATATTCGGCTTTGAGCGTTTCTGATGAAGGTAAATACAGAAAAGCGCTTCAGACGCATGCAATTTATAACGGGTTGTTTTAATATTTTTCAATACGATGTTCTTTCATACTTTTGTGAAGGAATGTCTGACTACTCAACATACTAAATATTATATTTACTGTATTTCTATTTACATTGATATTGATTTTATCAGAAGGGTCGATCAAATGACAAAGTGATCAATATATAGTATCACGTTTACTGATTATGCACTCTTTGTTACATTGGTCAGTACGAAAAGATTATATTCACGTGATTTTGAAACATACGATTGTTTGTAAATATTATACACGTTTCAAATGCTCTGAAGTCAAATTAAACTTGATGACGCAAGTAGTTCGTTTATACATTTTGTAGTATCCCTAACCTGTCTACACTGATTTTGTAAGTTCGAACCCGTATGTGGAAGATGCGTTCGACTTCAATCTTAATTTACTAGGTTTGTTAGTTTTCCTGCCGAAGTTTGGTAGTTCTCCTGGACACTCCGGCTTCCTCCGTTAAAAAGCTGCCTGCCACGATAGAGCCATCAGTGCTGAAAGAGGCGTTAAACACCAACAATCAATCAACCAATTAATCAAAATATATAGTTACTTATTTACTTATTGTACTTGTTGTTTTATGAAACTACGAGAATTGTGTAGCTATTAGAGAAAATTGATGATTTCCCTTGTTATTAATTCTCATAAAAATCACTTTCATTTCGAACAGCACATTGCAGAGAATGATGAACACAACAATAGTAAACATTTCTTATCTTAATTTGTAGGTTTATATGCCATTGATGTATTTCCGACAGCATTGTTAAAGAACAAGGAAATCCTAAAATGGACTTATAATATTAGAACATGCTGCAACAGTACACGGAAATTTAATTGTATATATGTATGTTCAAAGAGAAAACTTTTTACAACTTAAGTCTGGTTAAATATGGCCAAGTGGCTTCTGATGAGAAGATGTTTGTAAAAGATAACGGACGACGTACCCAAAGTGATGGAAATATTCCACTTGGACCTTTGAGCCAGGTGAGCTAAAATAAGTAGATGTAGTTTAGGAAGGCAAATGAGACGACTATCAACTAAACACCAAAGATAACGTATTCTCATTTCATTGGTAAAGTTGACAGTTGAAAAGGAACTTGCATTCCCTGTGTGCGCCTGAGTTCAACACCATCGTTTGGTAAAGATTGTGTGGTTCAATAATTAATATGATTTTTGTGGACGGTTGTTTTTCTGTTCTTCTCTACTTTTTGTCATTTTTGTGTCAACTTGTATTCGTTTATTGTTTGAATCCCCCTGTGTATCTGTTCACTCCTATGTTTGTCTATGTTAGTTTAGAAATATCTTATGTGCTTAATCTAATCAAAATGAATGAGACGCAAGTAAATCACACTTATAAGTCTTCTCCATAATACAATATAAGTATATATACAATAATACTATTATGCGCATGCATGTAAAACAAACAAATTCATTAGATAAGAAAGTGAAAGAAGAAGCAAATATTGACAACTCATATTATTCTGTGATGATGACTTAGGGTACCCGGTTTGATGGTGGTGATGGCCCGTGCCAGTTTGATAGCTTTTTTACTATTTCATTTTATCAAATAAAAAAATTACATAAATGTAAATTCCAGCTAACTGCCCCTAAATGATGATGAGAACACTATTCTCGTCTACTCATTTAGAACTGTTCTACTCTAGACCCACCATCTTATTTCAGGTTACACCTTTGTTTCTAATTGATCTCTCTTTTAACTTCCTTTGCTTTCTCATACAACTACTGTTGTAAAAATCTTATTGCCTGATTAAGGCGGCAAAGTTCTTTTTGAATGCTCTTTCAATTCATTCTCTGACAAGTGTTTCAAGTATTTTTTATCGAATTGTTACTATTATGATAGGCTGTATTATTGACTAGCTCGTTACTTCTTTTCCTCTTCAGTAGGTACTTTAGTTGGTTTATATGGTCGACTGTAACTTACACTAGTGAACTCCGCATTTCCTTCCGTTGATTTGTTAGATAGCGATCCATATTTTCTCTTACTGGAATCATAGCTTAATATGAACAGATATTCTTTTAAATAAATACAACAAAGGCTTCACATTATTTGTGATCATGGCATTACAAATTTTATGATAACACGTGTCACATGTATTCAGAATTTGATTGATGTGATGAAATCTGTGAAAATATTAAAGATTTGGAACTGTTAATTCAAACAAGTGGTTTTCCAAATATATTTTTTTGTTCACTATTTATGAGGGCAGTACTAGTGGGAAAAGAGCTTTCAGATGTTTAAAGATTCATATAGGAAATTCTATACTCTCAGGAAACTAGAAAAGCAAACGGAATTCGGAAAGAATTTCCTTGTAGATGTTGAAACATAACCTGTATAGCTAACGATTATTTTCATAAATCATAAATACGGATTCTTTCTATTTGTCGCCTTGTAACGGCCAAGTTAGTCTTGTGTGTTGTTGTTGCTGTTTTTCACTCGTTCCGTTGGTTCATAACGTTTGATTTTGTCAGTTTTATCGTCTTCCCCTTTATGAATTTATCTTTGAGTTTGGTATTTTCGTTATACTTTTTTGGTGATGTTTATGATATAATCTAAAGCTGAAGGAGACACAAACAAACAACAATTAAATGATAGCCAAATGGAGAATGTCTTTTTTAACGATATCTACATGGATTTTCGCATTATACATTCACGATCATAACGGCAAAGGACCCCATGAACACTAGATATTATTAGTAGGTATGGATTTAATTAACGTTCTCAAATAAATCACTGTATTCAAAAGTAATTTGGATTTAAAATTCAAACTTAAAATTGGTTTAAAAAGTCAATATGAGTGTCATGTTGCATTTATTTTATAGAAAATGTTATTAATTCCACCATTTGGGTTGTTTTAAAAGATACATGTACCAAAAATATATCAAATATGAAGAGTTACATCTGCTTGGTGTTCGGAATGTTTAATGCGCAGTCACATCCATCAACATCAGACTTTAAATCTGATTCAACACCTGAAAGAGCATAAAAAACAGTAATAGAAATAAAATAAATGTATTAACAAGGAGAATGAAGTATACGCCAATGGGACAGAAACTCAACCTCCCCAATATCTATATGACGTTCCAATGGCAATATACAATCGTACAATACAACAGTAAACATGTGTCGTTACAATATCTAAAGATACAAATCGTCTTGAGTCAATGCACGATGAGAGAAAATTAAAAAGAATTCAACCTGTCTGTCTCTAAATTACACAAAGAATTATTAATAGGACTTAGCTTTACTATTTACAAAATACCTGACATGTGACAGGCACACACAAAATGGCAGGGATGAACTAGTTTTTTTTTCTTTTATATGAAAACATTTTATTTGCAGACATATTATCTTGCTATGTAAAGGTTTGATGCACATAAATTTTGCTTTCGTCTATAAGTTATTCTTCTAAAATCACAAAATAAAGGGTTTACTTACTCTTTAGTTCTACGAAATCTTCTGATGAGAACACCAATAACTATGACAATAGCAATGAAACCAACAACAGCAATTATAATTCCAACTATAAGAGCAGTGTCGGCTTTTTCAACTGTAGCTGTAATAGAAATAAAGATTGTCCATATATTTAAAAAGAAGACGGATCATCGAGTCAAAAAGTCGGCCTCAAAATCTTTTAAAACTATTTCTCGATGGATATCAAATACATATATATTTTTTGCAAGGTGATAACTTTTCGTCGTTCCAATTTCTAAGATATTTAATGAGTGTGTTTTGGCTGTACCGTCACTGTCATTGAAACTTGTTGTGAAAACAATAGGGATCTCCCTTTCATTATATGTGACCATAAGTAAGGTTATAGATTTATAATCCAGAAACTCCTTTCCTGTGCACATTTCTGTCTATTATTTGTAACTATAACTACGGCCTTAACCTTTGACTTGTTTACCTCGAAATAGATATGGATCTTCATGTCATAATATGTAACCATATATCCTAGTCAAGTTGTTGTTAATTCCCTGCAAACATTCTGTATATTTGTTGCAAATCTCACCTTGACATTAGAGGTATCGTAGTGTGGGGTATAATACATAGGTCCTTTTCGACCAAATACAGTGCCTACTGACTCATCTTCGTTTTAATACAACACTTGAATATCCATTATTGCTCTAGTTTTATCTATATTTCTTACTTGTTGACAACTAACAGATACTGAATTAGTACAACTTTTGATAACTTAAAAAGCAAGTTGTTTATTTCAAAATATAGATGTTCCGGACCATATCAATATTTGGATCATATTTGATATACCCATATGGTCCGACCATACGCGTATGGTCCTGGTAGTCACTGCGATGAACGTTGAAAAGTTACTTTTACTACTAATTGCAATAGGCATGACCTGTCTTAGCATGGTGTCATAAACTAAATGAAAGTTTTACTTATTCAATCATATGATAATCATCGTTACATGATTAAGAATGAAAAAAGCTAGCATTATCCTTTAAATCACGTTCCGTTAAAGATAATGTCCTCTAACTAAATATACTTGACATGTGACAGGCACAAAAAATTACTAGACATTCCAGCAGCTTTTGCATATGTAGTATATATAAGACCAATGCATAGGAGCAAGAAGACATTAAAAAAGTTTTTTTTTTAATTACGTTCAACTTAGTTTAAATTTGTGAAAGTTTAGAATATTTTTCCCTTAAAAAAACCTATCTAAACCTTCGGGAAAACCCCATGTCCAAAACGACAGGATAAAGATGCTTAAAATTGATCCTAGCTAATGCATAATAACAGATACACCCAGATTCAGACGATATGTCCAATATAAAGGATTTCAGTAAGTTACCAATGTAGATTTCGGTTCGAAGCACGAGCTATGTATTCCATCGAAGAATGTTACACTCCTTCTTATAATACAATTAACATACGTGCACAATATTTTCAGATTCACAGTTTCCGATTAGTTAGGTGGTATGCTGTTAATGGAATGGAAACACGTAAACTGCGGGCAAAATAATTATTTTCTTGTGTAATAATATTTTTTTATACTTATCAATAAATGTTCATCTGACTGAACACTCTTTCTGTAATTTGGTTTCCCTCATTTTAATTTGCATCCATTATGTTCACCACCGTAGTTTTAGTTTTAAGCACAAAAATTAATAATTACCCGAACATTTGGCATTGACCAAAGGAGACCATGTCTGAGTAGTGTCACCGGTTGCTGAACATCTGTATGTCATGGTATCCCCCTGTAATTGTCCCTGTCTACAGCTCTCTATAGTAACTGTCTGTCCGAGTGAGTAATTCGTGTTACTCTTAATAGATTTAGGAACATTTAGTAGCCCACAGTTCCTAACTACAATTGACAAATAGTCCCAATGTAGCTTGATACTAAATGTAACAATATTTATTTTTATTTGACATACATGTTATCAATATTCGTTGTACATGGAACGCGAAAGCACGCTTTAGGTGAAGGGCAGACATGTTCAAGACAATTACAAACGGAATAGACCATTTTGGTATTTACTATTGACGTCATACAGAAATTACTTTTGCAATGTTATGTCGATTTATTGCGGAAAATGTGTAGAATTGCTTTATTTTACAATGTTTCTATTCTATTCACATTCTTGAAATATTCAATTTCGTATTCCTCTTTTGTCTTGCCCATTTAATGAAGCATTTAATAGTTAGTTATATAGTTTTGGGCCTTTCTAACGAAGTTAAATACTGAACATTACTTCCGACAGATTAAAGTTGAAAAGATTACCATATCCTTCTTCATAATTATAATTAAACTCCTCATTGTATCATTTTCGCAAATCTTGACACATGAAGTTCATTTTGATTTTGAAATAACCTACTTTTAAAATTTCGCATTTGGTTTTTCAAAAGACTTCATAAAATAAACAAATGAAATGCGAACTGATATCATTTGAATATGATTAAAAACTAAACACAAACATACACATGTAACCTGTTTAAAATTAAATAAAATCAGACGTTGTTATTCAAACAATCAGCTCACCTATAGTTTCTATAAAATGAACGAATATTTACCTGGAGTTAAAAAACGTCGTAGTTCATAAATTCTCATAGACATTGATTTAGATTTCATTGCTATTTCCCTGTTACCAGTAGCTATATAGTCAAACATACACGGCTTATTGTCTTTACATTCCTGAAGAGGTGTCCTCGGAGGTTGCTCTACTGAACAAATAGACGGGTTATTACTTGGAGCGATATAGATTGGTAAAACGCTGTCCATCTGTTCTGTTGCCCCTATAAAACAATATGAATAACAGGCTAATTTGGCAAATCCATAAAAATAAAACTATGTACATATGTACATATAAAAAAAAAGAAAATGTGATATTACTACTAATGAGACAACTCTCCACCAGAGGCCAAATGACAAATAAGCCAACAATTATAGGTCAGCGTACGGCCTTTAACAATGAGCAAAACCCATACCACATAGTCAACTATCGTAAAAGCCCCCGAAATGACACATGTAAAACAATTCAAATGAGAAAACTAACGGCCTCATGTATTTACAAAACATTGCACGAAAAACAAATATAATATAGAGCAATAAACAACAACCACTGAATTCCTGGCTACTGCCTTAAGACATGCATATACAGAATGTGGCGTTAAACATGTAAGTGGGCACTCAACCTCCTCCTAACCCCGGACAGTGGTATCATAACATAATTAACACATAACCAGCAAATCTGAATCAGAACTAAATTCAAAAATTGTTAAACGTTTAGTTTACCTCGAATGTTGTGTAACCGCGAATAAGTTGTTTATTTCAAAATATAGATGTTCCGGACCATATCAATATTTGGATCATATTTGATATACCCATATGGTCCGACCATACGCGTATGGTCCTGGTAGTCACTGCGATGAACGTTGAAAAGTTACTTTTACTACTAATTGCAATAGGCATGACCTGTCTTAGCATGGTGTCATAAACTAAATGAAAGTTTTACTTATTTAATCATATGATAATCATCGTTACATGATTAAGAATGAAAAAAGCTAGCATTATCCTTTAAATCACGTTCCGTTAAAGATAATGTCCTCTAACTAAATATACTTGACATGTGACAGGCACAAAAACTTATTAGACATTCCAGCAGCTTTTGCATATGTAGTATATATAAGACCAATGCATAGGAGCAAGAACACATTAAAAAAGTTTTTTTTCAATTACTTTCAACTTAGTTTAAATTTGTGAAAGTTTAGAATATTTTTCCCTTAAAAAAACCTGTCCAAAACGACAGGATAAAGATGCTTAAAATTGATCCTAGCTAATGCATAATAACAGATACACCCAGATTCAGACGATATGTCCAATATTAGGATTTCAGTAAGTTACCAATGTAGATTTCGGTTCGAAGCACGAGCTATGTATTCCAACCAAGAATGTTACACTCCTTCTTATAATACAATTAACATACGTGCACAGTATTTTCAGATTCACAGCTTCCGATTAGTTAGGTGGTATGCTGTTAATGGAATGGAAACACGTAAACTGCGGGCAAAATAATTATTTTCTTGTGTAATAATATTTTTATACTTATCAATAAATGTTCATCTGACTGAACACTCTTTCTGTAATTTGGTTTCCCTCATTTTAATTTGCATCCATTATGTTCACCACCGTAGTTTTAGTTTTAAGCACAAAAATTAATAATTACCCGAACATTTGGCATTGACCAAAGGAGACCATGTCTGAGTAGTGTCACCGGTTGCTGAACATCTGTATGTCATGGTATCCCCCTGTAATTGTCCCTGTCTACAGCTCTCTATAGTAACTGTCTGTCCGAGTGAGTAATTCGTGTTACTCTTAATAGATTTAGGAACATTTAGTAGCCCACAGTTCCTAACTACAATTGACAAATAGTCCCAATGTAGCTTGATACTAAATGTAACAATATTTATTTTATTTGACATACATGTTATCAATATTCGTTGTACATGGAACGCGAAAGCACGCTTTAGGTGAAGGGCAGACATGTTCAAGACAATTACAAACGGAATAGACCATTTTGGTATTTACTATTGACGTCATACAGAAATTACTTTTGCAATGTTATGTCGATTTATTGCGGAAAATGTGTAGAATTGCTTTATTTTACAATGTTTCTATTATATTCACATTCTTGAAATATTCAATTTCGTATTCCTCTTTTGTCTTGAACATTTAATGAAGCATTTAATAGTTAGTTATATAGTTTTGGGCCTTTCTAACGAAGTTAAATACTGAACATTACTTCCGACAGATTAAAGTTGAAAAGATTACTATATCCTTCTTCGTAATTATAATTAAACTCCTCATTGTATCATTTTCGCAAATCTTGACACATGAAGTACATTTTGATTTTGAAATAACCTACTTTTAAAATTTCGCATTTGGTTTTCAAAAGACTTCATAAAATAAACAAATGAAATGCGAACTGATATCATTTGAATATGATTAAAACTAAACACAAACATACACATGTAACCTGTTTAAAATTAAATAAAATCAGACGTTGTTATTCAAACAATCAGCTCACCTATAGTTTCTATAAAATGAACGAATATTTACCTGGAGTTAAAAAACGTCGTAGTTCATAAATTCTCATAGACATTGATTTAGATTTCATTGCTATTTCCCTGTTACCAGTAGCTATATAGTCAAACATACACGGCTTATTGTCTTTACATTCCTGAAGAGGTGTCCTCGGAGGTTGCTCTACTGAACAAATAGACGGGTTATTACTTGGAGCGATATAGATTGGTAAAACGCTGTCCATCTGTTCTGTTGCCCCTATAAAACAATATGAATAATAGGCTAAGTGGGCAAATCCATAAAAATAAAACTATGTACATATGTACATATAAAAAAAAGAAAATGTGATATTACTACTAATGAGACAACTCTCTACCAGAGGCCAAATGACATATAAGCCAACAATTATAGGTCAGCGTACGGCCTTTAAAAATGAGCAAAACCCATACCACATAGTCAGCTATCGTAAAAGCCCCCGAAATGACACATGTAAAACAATTCAAATGAGAAAACTAACGGCCTCATGTATTTACAAAACATTGAACGAAAAACAAATATGATATAGAGCAATAAACAACAACCACTTAATTACCGGCTACTGCCTTGGGACATGCATATACAGAATGTGGCGTTAAACATGTTAGCGGGCACTCAACCCTCCTCCTAACCCCGGACAGTGGTATCATAACATAATTAACACATAACCAGCAAATCTGAATCAGAACTAAATTCAAAAATTGTTAAACGTTTAGTTTACCTCGAATGTTGTGTAACCGCGAATTAGCCTTTGTGTGCTGTAGCCTCGTAAGGCAAACATCATTTAATCAGTCGAATATTGTACATATATTACTATCTTAAGTAAAGAGTTTTATATAAAGCTGCTTATTTGCAATTCCTAACTTTATTTTGTATATGTATATTTATTTAGCAAGGAAACATAGGATAGAAGTAAGGAAACACTTCTATCATTGTATACCCAATCACATAAGGAGAAATAATAGATAAAACAAGACTTTTATCTGATACTTACATGGATATTTGAACAGATGATAAAGCGTTAAATCATCCAATGAGTTATTATCAATCTGTGCAGTAACTGTATAATTTACATTAAGTAGGTCATCTGTAGCATTTCCATTAAAGTTTCCTAGAAGACCTTGGACTTTTCCCTGTAATCATATCACAGATCTGGAGGGTATACAAAATGGAAAATAGTTGTAAGTTTTCAAATGGGTTTCCCTATCAATCAAGACATGTTCAAGTGAGCTTTATTCTTTTGAATTGGCAGCCGCCATGTTGTTTCTGTATCCTAAGACTAATAAATAAACTATTAGTTCCAGCTGTGTGGTGTTTAATTTTGTAAATTTCCACATGCATTGATAACAAAAATATGTTCATGTTACTGTTTTAATAAATGCAGTTGTCCTTTGGGGTCTTGTTTAATGCACAAATAACTTATCGATTGGTTCGTCGTGTTTGTATTAAATGTTTACACGAAATCAGTATGTTTGCAATAAAACGACTTTGTCCGTTTCAGAGTCCGACTAATGATTACGTTTTTAATAATGTAATATTAAATTGTTTTTTTTTTCTTTCTATTTCTATTTTTAAATGTTGTGCTTCTTTTTGACAAATCTGTTTGACATACCTGAAGGGAAGGTGGTGCTACAATTAAAGCACATAATACTCGGTCACAATCAGCTACTTGAATAGCAAGTCCATTCTGTAGAATAACAGTGAAGTTTGATTCCATACCTGTTTCATCAGTGTTCACCACACTAAAAGCTTACAAAGTGAATGTGACATAATTAGATCTGTTTGTCAACTTAATAATGCATATGCAATAGAAATTATGATGAGAAAGGCAGTCTAAAGTATTTTATGTTTTTATCAGTTCAGTTATTCCATTCGTAAATAACAAGTTTTATGGAATGACTTACGATATATAGAGCGTGATCAATCGATTAATGGTAGAATTGAAATTTATGAAAACACACATAATCACGCTAGAACACATTGTAAGATTCGGAAACCGACTATCTTAAGATAAATGCACTAATTGTCCTGAAATAGTCCCCGAGGATATTATTTCTCAAGTGGTCTCTTTCGCAACTGACATAATCTATAATATATATTTAGATAATTGATGTGGAATGATTTCCAATGAGACTATTTTCTAATATATTCCGCTTGTGTTAAAAATTTTGTTTCCAAAATTTGTGTGCAGACTACATGAATCTTAACCAAAAACACAAGTTGTGCACACTTAATCGGTATCATGATTTTTAATTTACTGTTTGAAATCGTCCGATTTGTGATGGAGACTACAAACATATAGTGTTTAGTCTGATTATGTTCAGCAAACACAGATATCCAGAGGTCCCACCACTGTATTTTAACTACTAATAGTACTTATAGCAATGCATATGTACTCACATGTAAAGTCCTGCCAGAAAGATTGTTTAGCCTCGAAAAAATGGTATTGCTGATTGACAAGGACATCGAGATAGCGTGCACTCCTATCTGTTGTTGGTAATTTTAGTCTTATTTCTACAGTCTCTGTAGTACCACCACGAACAACACGAATTCCTACATTTGTTAGTATGACAGAGGTATTGCGTCTTTCACCTATAAAAAAGAAACCTAAATGTAAATGAGGCAATTACATGTTCTTAGTACACACAGTGTGAAAAAAAAACACAATAAGAAAAAGAATAAAAATATCAAACGTAAATAAATAAATAGAAAACAAGATGATTTTGAGCGTCCGAAGTGCTTTTCTGGATCTCCCTTCATCAGGAATGCTCAACCCAAAAAATATGAAAGCCAAAGATGTCTAAGACCAAAACATGTGAAGATCTATGCAAAGTAAAAATTGTTTGATCACTTCGTAATGACAATTATCCCCTTTTATACTCTCCTTAAAAAATTTGGAAATGAAGCATGTAAGATAGTAGACCGTTCTATATTTCGATGTATTTATTATACCCAAAGAAGAAATAAACATGAATCCTCACGAGAAGCACCACACAAACAAATTGCACTTTTTATTATATTTGATTCAAATAGGTAATAATTGATAAATTAGCTGAACGCGTAGCCGTGTTAAGACTATATTCAATTTCCACGGGCCATACATGATATGCCTATGTACAGTATTTACTTTGTATGTATTATTCAACAAAGAACTTTGAACTTTGATAGTGTATCAAGGGTACGGATAAAATCATCAAGATTGTTCCATTCCCCAATGGCAAAGGAAAAAGGAAAATATGTAAAGAAAAATTACAAAAGAAATAAATTAAGGCGACATTAGTTAACCGATGTTCAGATCTCGCAAATTAATCAGGAAGAGACAAATCAAGGCAACAAACAAAAACTAAGGGATTCACATGAACTCAAAAAAGGAGCGATACATGATTATCTCCCTTGTGCAACATAACAAAATAGACTTGAAGTTGAAACTTGTTTCTACAGATTTGCCTAAAATATTCTAATATAATCTATAATGATAACAAGCGTTGTGTTAACTATGTTATTATAATACTTACCAACAATTTCTGGGAAAACATTTTCGTAAAATCGTCCTTGAACGGTCACAACACTTCCATCAGGTAATGTAGTATTCATCAAAAGAAAATCTCCAGAACCACACATACGTTGGTACATGCCATCAAATGTTTCAAAATGACCTTGACCAAAAACCATTGCTGTATAAAAAATGATGCAATGATGGAACATCTACATGTATTCTGTAAATTTAGATAACGTCGAATATAAGTTCATTATTAATCAATGAAAAAAGCCGAGAGTTTCACAGTCAATACATATTATTTACATATACTAAACTACTTCTCAATCAATACAAAACTTATACGGAAGAGGAAAGAAGATAAGCCAAAGGTATGGTTTTGGTTCAGTTTTGAACCTAGTTAAATCTTAACTTAATTGCAAAGTGCGTTTACCAAGTCAAGACTCTGATTCTAACAATAAATTCTCTGAAACTGACATTATCAAGATGCTTGATTTCTTGATTGGCAATATATTTGTTACGTTTGGAGGACGTGTTTTTCAACGAACAATCGGCATTCCCATGGGAACCAACTGTGCCCCTCTTCTTGCTGACTTGCTCCCTTATTCATATGACGCTCACTCCATACAGGAACTTCTTAGGAAGAAAGAAAAGAAGTTAGCAGTATCCTTCAACTTTACTTTCCGCTATATAGATGATGTTCTCTCACTAAATAATTCAAAACTTGGTGACTATGTTGAACGCATTTATCCCATCAAACTTGGGATAAAGGATACAACAGATACAGTTAAGTCTGTCTCATATCTTGACTTACATCTAGAAATTGACAATGAAGGTTGGCTGAAAACAAAACTTTACGACAAAAGAGATGATTTCAGCTTCCCAATTGTGAACATTCTATTTCTATGTAGCAACATTCCAGCAGCGCCTGCATACGGAGTATATATCTCCCAGTTGATACAATATTCCAGGGCTTGTGTTTGCTATCATTATTTCCTTGATAGAGGGTTGCTGCTCACACGGAAGCTATTATACCAAGAGTTCCAAGTGGTGAAGTTGAAATCCTCCCTTCGTAAACGGACGCCATCACGAGTTGGTTGACCGTTATGGAGTATCTGTTTCATAGAGGTAGACGGATAGGTTCCAATTGTCGTTACTACAATCTCGTCCCTTTCCCAGAATGTGAGCTACCGAATTAGGCATAGCACTGGGTTTGTACTTACATGAGCAACATGACGGGTGCCACATGTGGAGCAGGATCTGCTTACCCTTCCGAAGCACCTGAGATCAACCCCAGTTTTTGGTGGGGTTAGTGTTGCTCAGTCTTTGGTTTTCTATGTTGTTTTGTGTACTATTGTTTGTCTGTTTGTCTTTTTCTTTTTTAGCCTTGGTGTTGTCAGTTTATTTTCGACTTATGAGTATGAATGTCCCTTTGGTATCATTCGCCTCTCTTTTAATCATTTAACCTATATTGCAACCAATACCTTTTAGTTTAATATATATTTGTATTCCCCATTCTCGAGACTATACGCCAAAAGAGTATACTGACTAAAAATGATCAACTCGACTTCAAAATTAGATTCTACGCTGACTAGTTTATACGGACTACATGTATCAATACTAAGGCAGCGGTTAGTTGAAGTGTAGCTAGTGAATGTGAAGAGAACAATACTAATTATAGATCTTCCGCGAAAACATGAGGATTTTATGCCCTTATAAGTAACGAATGTGGAGGTTTGAAATGAAAACTGAGTTTTCCAGGATACCTCATAGACAAGGCAATTTTTCTTATTGATTTGAAAACAAACCAGTGGAATAAATAAGAAATTAAATCCTTATTTGTTGTACGAGTTTAACGTTTTTGTACCTGGTTTTGGTGAATTATAGCCTTGACAATCCCTAGTTGACCGCTGATCCAATTTTTCTTATTGATTTGAAAACAAACCAACGGAATAATCATGATAATTCGGAAATTAAATCCATATTTGTTGTAAGAGTTTAACGTTTTTGTACCTGGTGTTGGTGGATTATAGCCTTGACAATCCCTAGTTGACCGCTGATCCATGTAATAATCACAATCTCTGTCATCAGTCCACAAACAACATTGATAGAACGTCACAACATCTTTAACCCAATGAGACATGTCAGGAACAAGGTCAACCTTATCAAAAGGATAAGCACCCCAAGCATGGCTTCTATCTGGAGTACTTCCTTGAAAGCTATCAGATGAATACCTGAGATTTCCTCCGACATCATAACAACACTGGTTTCCTGAACCTGTTTGTCTAATGGAATAAATCAAAGAACAGTAATAAAAGAATTAAACAAGGGAAAATTTTCTTTTTTGTTAAATAATTGCATTCATGTCCTATATCGAAATACCAAGCTATATGTGGCGGGGTTCAACATGTTTGCGGGAGCCTAACTCTTCCCCAACCTGGAACAGTTGTGTTATAGCATAATATAAGAACACGCTATACAATTCAGTTGAAAAGGGCTTAAATTAAAACAACAAACAAAAATAAAAGACATAAAGTACAGATTTGAGAGTACTCGCAGATACTGAAAACTAGTTCAATGCATATAACAACTATTAAAACAAATCATGTATCTAAGACTAAAATATCAAGCAGTAACCATCCAACACACAATGGATTCAGAGTAAAGACGTCATTAACATTCAGAGAAAATCCATGATCTTGTGCAATAACGAAATATAGGTATCGACAAAATGTAGGACCGTCAATGTTCATAGGTGTATAGCAATTATAGTATTTAGTTGGGTTTTACTTTTTTATAACAAATCTAATATTCATACCGATAAAACAGTATTCAAAGATCTTATTACAGTTGTAAATTCAAATAAGAAACATTTTAGAATACGTTTATCCGGATCGTATTCAAATTTACGGTCTCGATAAACAACATAACCTTAAATATAAGGAAGTACTATCCCGTTGTAATGAGTTTAAACTTGCTTGCGAGAAATCTGTAATTTTGGTTTTATTCAGTTGTATGTTTTATAAGGGCATGCTTCTTTGCTTTATTATTTTTTTTTGTGTGTATACGTTTTAATATAAGATAAAAAGCTCACCAGATCTTATGTTTAGATGCTTTATACTAAGCAGAATTAGAATAAAGTTTGTTATGTCTATGCTTGTTTTCAAAAGATAAACTGATTATACCTTTTTTGAAACTAATCAATGTCAGAGTATTGAAAACATCATTTTTCTTGTTACTTAATCGTCTTTTTTACGATTGTTTCTGTAATCTCTAGCAGTCGTGTACATTCACTTTGGCTTATTATTAATAACATTGTTTAAGAAGATTTGAAAGAAGTTCAATGGGGCAGCAACAAAACCACTTAACTTAAATAAGCATCACAAATTGATCAATGGATTTTTTCAGTTTTGCTATTTTGGTACAATGCCTTAAATTATAAACTATAACAGATATACATACGAAGGTTGGACAGATCGAACACAATGCACAGATCCCTCGTGGTATCTACATTTACTGGTTCTATTATCATACAGGTAGCATCCAAAATCAGTCTGAAAACGTCCTATATCACTAAGTGCTTGTACCAGTGTACAAGGACAACTCTCTAAGCTGTTAAGCCAACTCATATCCTGTCTGTCCTGATCGTACCAAGTCTTACATTTTTGGCTCGGCCAATTGTCACCAAGATTCATGACCATGGCGTTGTTCACAAAAAATCCTAGGGTTATTACGTTACTTATTATGAATCTGAAAAGATGCAAAATTTGTAATGTAAACATTATCTTGTTTGAAAGTTTTACTGTTCACTGAACGGTCTGGGAGACCTTCGGAGAATATAATAATTCATTATATTCCTATTACAGATGTAGACCAAACGCATGTACTATTTGACATATAAAATGTGTGAAACAACCCTCTCTTAGATACTCCCACTACCAGAACTGACTTCGTATTCGAGCAAGACATATGCCGAGACCGTACTATTATCATAACAAAACGTTAACGAAGATGCTCAATATTGGACACTGCCATTAACAATGTTACACCTTGCATAGATCATTCGACCATAGAGTAAGGACTTGCTTAGACACTGCTTTCACATTTAAAAATCGTCCACTAAGGAGTGCCGTGCTAAAACATGACAACTTCGACCACTCGGGAGGAGAATCCTAATGTGATATAACTACTAGTACATATACCACTCAGTTACTAGGGAAACTCCTAAAACACTGCCATTGTCATGACTAACAACCAACTGGACACCAAGAATCCTTCTGACACAATGCCATTACAATACTTTACTAGATTATTATGTTGTCAAACTCCTGATTAGAAACTGCCACTACTTGGGTATTTATATAGATCACATACACATATGCATGTAGCTACAGAGAAGGATCAATGTTCAACTCGTTCATGAACAATACTACTATGACCGGAGTAATCGTTGTAGCCAAAAATGACGGCTGTATATGAATAATATGGAATGTCTATCTAATTAATTACCGACATCACCCAATATATCTAAAGAAGGTATTAATATATTACTTCATTTATGATAGAATTAAAAAAAAGAACTGCCAGTCTTTATAAATAAATGTTTTTCCACCCAATACATTTTATATGTATAAAAAAAAATCTGCATCCACACAAGTAGAAAATAAGAAAAACAAAGGTCAAAATGCAAGTAGTCCTTGATTTTTTTTACTTTTCCCTCCAACCGGTTTCACAACTCTGTGATACTCATGCATAACACAATGTAAATGAAGTCAGTGGTAACGTAATGTTACACATATGACAAGGAAAAAGTAAAATAACAAATATACTGAACTCCAAGGAAAATTCAATTTTATTGTTTGAGGACGCCGAACGGTCAATTTTATTCAACTAAGATCCAAGTCGAGCGCACCTGCACGATCTGGGTTCGAAATTTCCACCTAAGTGTTGACGTGATGTAGTGATCGCTCTTATATAAAAGATGAACTATTTAGACCCCTCTGCCACCGAGGCCCCTGTTGCCCCTGTTCAAGTAATTGACGTATCCTTCCACTTTGTCCAAGTGATTTTTTACTGAAATTGATTGGTTTAGAGGAATATGCGATTTCCTTGCCTCATACCTGTAGAACGTAGCCTGTTTTTGGTCTTGTAGTTCAGCCATAACAACTCCAATTTCATACTCATCACAAACAGCACCTATACAATTTATATTACTTGTCTGAAATGTAAACTGCTCAGCTACTGCTAGAATAGTTCCTATGTTTCTTAGATTTGACCAGGTTATCTGAAATGTCAAAGGTATGCTCAGGTCACACCACAATTATGGTTAATTTAGTATAGGGTAATATGTAATGGGTCCCCTTGAGTAAATGAATGCCAGATTATTAAACTAATTTCCTCTCTTTTAAATCATACTGATCACGATAGACTCAAAGCACAAAAGCTGGAAGTGTAATCGATGGTATGTTAATAATGAAGCTATTCTATTATATAATGTGAGAACTATTTTAAAATCAAAGGCGTCGCCCATTGCTTTTATTGAATGATAAGGAATTCCTTAGTAGCTCTGATTTATTCTTAATTTGATTATAACAGGAAGGACTCTACAGTCACTGTAACGCACAAATATAAAACTATGATTTAAGTGATACATGGATAAATGCCAAACAAGGATACATTTGAATCTTAGTTATGTTGCTTATATTGTAAATTTCAATATCAGACACCTAAAAAAATCGGTCCATCAGATTCATTGAAAAAACAAATCGCTCGCCGCCCCTCTATTTCATCTGAAAAATCCGAAAACAATTAATTTGTTAGTGTGGCCTCAATGCTGAAAGGGTATTTATAATCTCACTATATCTATTCCGATAAACAAAAATGGGCCGTTTTAATAAAATGGAAGGAAAAAATCGTCTACCGAAACCATTCGATCTCTAAACATTATTATATAAGTAAAACCTTATTATGTGGAGCGTCCTCGTGAGAACAGATAAAATATGATTTTTTTGTAACTGAAACATCTAGTTCTGTCATCAAAATGTCAACTGAAATGATGTGTAAACATCCCGTCCATCTATTCAAACAGCCATAATGTGAAAGCATATATTGTACATGGGAAAAACGTGTCATGACTCACCCCATTTTTATCTTCCTTATATCCCAGTAAAGAAATATTGATGTTTGCATTTCTATTTTCTGTCAGCAAAGAACTATTCCATTTCAAAGTTAAGTGGGTTGTATGTGTCTCGTTCCATCCCTGTCCCTTTCCTTTGTATGGTAAATGTATTCTCTCTCCCTTTGATACTCTGCCCGGATGAACTGTAAAAAGTATACGTGGACTTATATCAACAGTGCTAAACAAATAAAAAACACCTTCATGTATTGCAAATATGATAAATGTGCTATAAATCGGTGAAAATTCTTTGAAAACATATGTTAGTTTTTGGGAAATAATTTGTTTTTTGCGAAAATTTCGATACACTATCCCCTCCCTTCCTATTAAAAAACAAAACAATAAAGAAAACTAAAAACAGCTAGAAATCGACACATAGTCCTATTCCACGTATAAATTTATGTTTCATTTAACCAAATATTTAGCGAGGGGTCTGTTTTTTTTTTTCAGATGGTCTTTTGTGTGATATTTCAAGTGTTGGTGTTGACCTTCCATGTTGATTTGTTCTCTTGTTATATTTGTTCCAGTGTTCTGCTTGATGCTACTTCGTATATGTAGGTGCGATAATCGTGTGGTTTGGTTTGTTGTATATCAGCTGAGCGAAGTGACTGTATGGTTATGTTTGTGTTTGTAACCAAGAGTCTAAAGTACTAAAATTGAATTTTATCCCGACGTAAGTTTTACGGACCCTATCATAATTTGGTTAGCCGTTATGGAAAATCTATGTCACAGATGACGACAGATCAATATGCTCCTCTGGTCGTAACCATTAACCCATTCTCTTTACCTCGATTTATTCATCTCCGAATGGGACTAATCAACGATAGAAAATGTACTTTTAATAAGTATCACGACAGGGGCCAGTAGGTAAGACGTGTCTTTTCGTAATATTCCCCTTTTTGTTAATAATTGTAAATATAATAAAAGATGAACAAATCTCAGATATAAATTGCTGCTTTTCCTATGTTTGTTAGCACTGTTAAGGATGTTCGCTTGTCATGTTTTGGGATTTTTGTCAGATTTTCAAAATCCTCTGGTTTTATCCATTTGAATGCCTTAACAATTTTTGCTCATTGACCCCCATTTTTCTTTTTATAAATCTTTTACATGTACAATTATAAGCCATCTGTAAAAGTCTTATAAAATCTTTGTTATTTTTTAATAGTTTTTGAGAACTTAAACTTGTCAATGATAAAGCTATGAAAAATCAAGAGAGAACATTTTCCCGCCAAAATTTCAATGGCTAATATCTCGAAAACAAGCACATTGACCTATATATTTTTTTTGCTTTTTGGTTCCTTTATTAATCCCCTATCATTATATACTAGTGTTATGAAAAGCTTGTTATTTTGAAACTGAGTAGCGAACCTCCTTAATTTCCTTCAGTGTTTTCTCCTACAGTTTTCAACCCAGAGCTTTCATAATTTAACCAATTTATGAATCTCAATCTGATTGTGGGATTACAATCCTGAATCTCATTTGATACAGTATTCAGATGTTTTGCAGAGTCTTTAGGTTAGAAAACTGTCGATGTTCAGCAGCATTCTCGATGTTGTGACCTTTTCTTGTCGATTGATATTTTGTCCGTTTAAGGAAACATCTCCTGCGGACTAGTCTTTCTTAGATTAACAAGTTTATGTAAATCATTGTCTAACAGTGGCTTCCAGGAGCCTATCAAATCTTTATGAGACAAATAAAAAAAAATAACCAAAAGACGTCATGGGGCAATATATCAATATATAGGCTTTAACAACAGAAATGTGCTATCAAATACTTCAAGCGCATGTATTGCAATCATGTTTTTTGTTATCTGTTAAACATACCTATTAGGATTTTTGTAATGTGTAAATATGGTCTATTGCTAATTGACATTTCCACAGTTATCCATCCGCGTATGGGCATTCTTGGAACAGAACACCTTGCCTTCATAAAATTAACTTTATAGCCGTATGTGACTAAATCATCTTTGCCTCCAAATCTACATTTAACTTGTGTTAGACGTGCATTAGATTGCATACATGGACCAGATATATCCAGCATTTTACCACCAAGCATTCCGGCATATGTTGGATAAATGCTTAGAACACCTTCAAAGATAGCATAAAATTACATAAGTACATTTATTCAATAATATGAAAAATATTCTTCTTAAATGCTTATCATCTTTGATCCAAAGTAAGCATTTTGTAAGCACGCCTCATAAATCTCTATACATTTTTTGATTGCACTGTTTTTGAAATTCCCTACAGGAAAAACAAACAAGGTTTTTGCCTGTAGATATCAACTGTCTAATGTTCTCTCAAAATACAATCGATTCTCTTAAAATGAAATATTAATTTTATTCATATTTGTATATATTAGACGACTATTTGGGTATATCTGACACAAGAAATATTACGCAATAAAGTCAGAACCTATTAAATCACTATTTACTGTAAAAAGAATTACTTCTACACTTTATTTCATCCCCTTACAACTAGTTGATATGATTCTTATTTGTTGACTGATAAAATAAACTTAAGAAAATATATATGTATATATTACCTCCAAGTGTACCGTTAGAGCATCCCCCACGTTGTATGTGTTCCCTGTCTATTCTGAAGATATACCTCCCCTTTGAATCACTTCCATAATTGTCCAATGCATATTTCAATTCTCCATCGTTTAATGCGGTTGTATACCCTCTTCCCTCACCAGCATTAAAACCGGACTACAAAAAAAAACGTATCAAATTATGTAAATCTACTTCTATAATGTTTCCTCTTTCTCTGTTGAAAAAACAGGTGCAAAACATGTTACAAATATTTTGTGAATGACAAAATCAAGTGTGTTGGTAATGCACTTCCAGAGATCTGTTTATCAACATTATCATTTGTACCTTCCTCAAACAAAACATTTACGTTTACTTTGGCAATTCTTTTCTATGAAGCAAAATGGGACTTCAATAATTTCTATCCGTCTCAAAGTTTAAGAATTCTTGAAAAACTTAAGTTCAACTGAAATTGATAAACATGATATTTCTTCTCCACCTTGACGGCATGTATTTTAGAAAGTGCAACATTTTATAATAATTTCATGTAAACTTTACAATATCACGCGTTTTCAATGTTTTAATTTGTTTTGACTAAATATACGGTTTTCACTCCAATTGCCTCGACGTCCCTTATAGCAACAATAAGCATGTGTGTCTTTAAATGAAGGACTCATCCATTGTTTGACCGGAAGTCTACCAGCATATTTAAGGAATCTCTCGGAGTACTTGTTTCACTTACAAGGTCAGATTAGAGAAAAAGCAAATATACAGTCAAAGATGTAATTCTGAAAACTCTTTTAAGATTTCCGCTGCAGAATATGGAAATAACACTTGGAAATGGTGTGTGCGCTTTTCTGTATTTACCGTAATCAGGCAACACTCAAAGCCAAACATTTGAAAGCCATGGATGTAAAAAATGAGGTATATTGCTGCTATTTTACCGTGTAATTAAACAGAATATCCAAAATTATCTATGGCCAACTTTACCTTAGGAAGTCGCAACCTTAGCTTCAAATTACTTCTAATGATTTCAAATATGCATGGCTATGTAATTCAACATGACATCAGAGTAAAATGGGCAATAATATTATTGAAAAGATAATGTCGGTTACACCT
Organism: Mytilus coruscus; assembly: GCA_017311375.1. NCBI lineage: Eukaryota > Metazoa > Mollusca > Bivalvia > Mytilida > Mytilidae > Mytilus > Mytilus coruscus. Next base: position 4,563,800 of record CM029597.1, on the reverse strand, counting down.
TCTTACGTTCAGGCGTGTTTGGGTTGACTGTTTTGTCTTGAAAACGTATGAACTTAAAACATTTGATACATCATCTCGCTTCAGATTCCAGCTACATGCTGATTTAAACGTTGCAAATTACTACAAATGTTAAAACTTTAGGTGCATTACTTTTTTGTTGTTGTATTTTTATAAATTTTTATTCACTCATTTATCTATTAAATTTTAGGCATAATAATTTCTTTATTCAATAATTTGTAGTCGGACACATCAATCACTAACACCCCTTTATTTTGTTTACTAAAAGCCCTTGAAAACAGACTCTGCTTGTGGATCTTTCCGCGAAATATTAAAATAGAACAATTGTTTTTAGTGTTATTAAAACTTTCGAAAATTCCCCCTGACAACCAATCAGATAATGATTTTAAGTTGGCATTTGGCATAAAAGTACATTAAATAATGTTTTATAGCTAGTAAATACACTTTTTAGAATAAATCTGTCATGTAAGGATCGTAATATTGATGCTACGTGGAGCTAAATTGACTGCGTGTCATCTCTTCAATGACTTCCATTTTCACGATTTAAAAATTCATGTGACGTAATGTGGAGATCATTTTGACGAAGTAGAATCATGAATGTAACTACAAAGATAAGTCACTTGAGTTTTTTTTTTTTTCAAACGTTATTGACGCATGTAAGAAAGTGTGGATGGAAGTGTACAGAATAGAGAATAATAGGCAAAAAATATAAGGGATAGAGAAAAGTGGACCAAAAAAACAAAGAACAAAGAATAATGAGGTGCTTAAATATAAAGAATAGAGAATAATGGGCAAAAAGTATAGAGAATGGAGAAAATGGCCTAAAAATATGGAATACAGAAATGAAGGAACCACCCCAATCTAGACCCTCATGTAAGAAAAGTAATTATGGTGATCGCAGCAAGTAGTTTCAGAATTATTTACATTTTGCAGATCACATTTTTTTGAAAAATATCGCTCAATATCTGTGTGTTTCCGATTATTGGCAATCCTTGTGTTTTAATAATTAAAAGAAATTGAACGTTTGAAGTAGAGACCTTTTTATATTACGACTTTAAATTTGTTAATTGTTGTTAATTCTAACCTGAGTAAATTTGTCCATTGTTATATCCATTTTCACATAATTAAATATAGCAAAACTTGAAGTACCATCTGTCAACATTGCCAATTGAAATGTATTATTCTGAAACGAAAATGTCTTTATTTCCATATCAACTACAGTCACCATGTTATGAAATAAAGTGCACTGCACTGCAAGACATTATTTTGGATAAAAATACGATGCATTGTTCCCTACAGGATTTCACAAGCAGAGGTTCAAATATATTTTATACAGTTCAGTGAAGAAATAAATACTTTTATTTGTTAATAAGCCCTTTCAATATCATTGTAAACTATCCAGTACCCAGCGTTTATCGACTCAATATCATTGTAAACTATCCAGTACCCAGCGTTTATCGACTCAATATCATTGTAAACTATCCAGTACCCAGCGTTTATCGACTCAATATCATTGTAAACTATCCAGTACCCAGCGTTTATCGACTCGATATCATTGTAAACTATCCAGTACCCAGCGTTTATCGACTCAATATCATTGTAAACTATCCAGTACCCAGCGTTTATCGACTCAATATCATTGTAAACTATCCAGTACCCAGCGTTTATCGACTCAATATCATTGTAAACTATCCAGTACCCAGCGTTTATCGACTCAATATCATTGTAAACTATCCAGTACCCAGCGTTTATCGACTCAATATCATTGTAAACTATCCAGTACCCAGCGTTTATCGACTCAATATCATTGTAAACTATCCAGTACCCAGCGTTTATCGACTCAAATACTGTATGATTTTATTTCTGATTTACTTTATAAAAATATTATTCTGATTTACTTTATAAAAATATCAATTAATTGCTTGCCTATATTTTATGAAGGTATTTCTTATCCTAAAGAATTTCAAATATTGTCTCTAAAAGTAACAGGTACGTAAATTGACCATCTCACGGATTTGATGAAATAATTTTACAACCTCTAAAAGAATGTGAAACTGCATATTAATATAGATACAATTTTTAGGTAACTTTTATAATTTCCGAGATAAAGCAAATTGAATATCCTACATATAAAAGTGCAAATGTATAGAACGTATGTAAATATACCAAAAATCATTGAATAATTTGACTAAAAATTGAATGTCCTTCGATTTTTCATTACAAATTATATGTTACTGCTAGCAAAATTTTCTGTATATAGATATAAAAGTAATAGGGGTCACCGAATTCTTTTTTCTTTTCTTTATAAAGCACTCTAGTGTATGTATAATATCTAAAAACGTCGACAAATACTATTCCGATGGGCAATGCAGTCACGACGTTACACTTAATTTAGCCTTGACAATGCTGTGCAGAAGATATAAACATCTTTACTAAAAAAAAAGAATTTGGTGACTCATACTAATGTTATATTTATGAAATGAACTTTGCAGCGGCAAAAACATATAATTGTTTTATTGAGACAGGGTTTGGGGAAAATATAATTTAAAGCAAAAAATTGCAGAACATTTTTTGCGATATAGGTGTATTCTATACAATTATACTTCGACAAGAATAAACGTTACATAAATATTTTTTTCTTATACTCATATGAAGTTCGCATGACTTGTTGCTTGTAAAATTTAATAAAATCCATGAGATATCCCTTTAACATACCTGTTACCTTAACATTGACCATGATCTTACTGATTCTGGAACTTTTAGTCTTTCTAATTATCCACTTTCCTAAGGGAAACATTTACTATGTAAACAGACTGTGTTCCCTGTCAATACAAACCTAACGGAAAAACATGTTTGTTAAACCTAATAAGCTGCTAAATATATATATATGGACAGGTACATAGTTTGTTCTACCTAAAATGTTCCTCTTTGAATAAAGATATGTCCTGAGCCAGATCCCTGTAATCCAGATTTAGAGGTGATCATTAATTTTGTTGCTGAATATGTTTTCAGTCATTGTTTAAGCATAAATCATTCCGTTTCTTTCCTAATTTGAATTGTTTTTCTCATTTCAAGCCCTTGCATAGTTTACTATTTGGTATTAGTTTTGCTCATTGTTGAGGGCCTTACGATGGGCTTTAATTGTTCATATCTTTGTATTTTGGTGTATGACTAGTTGTCTCAATGGCAATCAAACCAATCTCTCATTTTTCACGTGAAACTAAAATACAAAGTCGATATTTACAGGTATGACTGAACTGATTCAATTAATTCATTCAACAATATAACATGTTTAACAAGCGTTGCATATATTGGTAAGTAGCAGATATACCTTGCACGAGCTACAACCGTTCATAACATCTGTGTTAGAAATGACTTCTTTCCAAGTGACCACCAAAGCATACGAAGCCTCGAACTGGTATTCTAACCCCACCATAGATTCCTGAATGATAGAGGAGTAGTTTGATAACTCCCCTAAAGGTATATCAGATCCTTTTCTATACAAAACCTGACCAGTGTATGGCTTGCCATTCAAGGTAGAACCAATGTCCTGTGCAGAAAAATAATATGGAGCAACAAAAGCCGGGTCATCTTTGGTTAGAGTTTCAGTAAATACTTCGGTTTGGTGTAGAGTCCGGGGAGCAAATCCAACAAGACCATCTTTAGATACCTGAATAGAAAAACATGGTGTATTTTACTTTTACAACACATGGTCTAGATTTTCAAAGGGGGATATAATAAGCACGTAAAAATGGTTTAATATAGAAATAAGAAGATGTGGTAATATTGCATGTTGTTCATGTGCCAAGTGAAAATATCTGAACCATGTGTTGTTCGTTGTTGTCTTTGTTTGTGCGTCCATTTCTTAGAGGAGTCGGGCGATGATGATTAGTGCGGTCTGTTGTACTGTTGTTATTTTTATGTAACATATATAGAAAATGTAAGGATAGGACAATAAATTATAGGTAGTATTCAGTCTTTAATTGCTCCTTAATTTAAAAAAAAACTTTTTGGATGGAAAATGTGCTTTTTTATTTCCTGGTGTGAAGTATTTCCTTGTACGTGTTTAAAGGATATTTTGTATTTATTCAATATGTCCTAATATGATAGGATAAAAATTATATGCTCTTAATTTCAAATATATCCTTAAAAATGGTAATGTAATAAAACATACATAAAGATCTTTGTATATGGTTCCCATGAACGGAAATTTGATGTTAAATGGAAGTGTTTTGTCCTCCCCTCTAATCACAGGTTTGCCAGTTAATGGAAATATTTCATCTCCTTTTGAAACTGAAATAGAATCAATGCGATCATTAACAACATATATTTTACTTTTATTCATTCTGTTTATCAGCTTCTTTCCAATTCTGTTTTACAGTGCAGTTAAAACTGAGGGTTTTTCCAATTGAATAGACCGACTTACTTACAGGCTAAATCAGGCACCAATGTTTAGAGGAATGTCTATATCCGGCGCCAATGTTTAGAGGAATATCTAATTCAGGCGCCAATGTATAGAGGTATATCTACACTTAATGTTTAACCTGGTTATAGATTGCAGAAATGTTGCAGAACCCTGGTATGAAGTTGAAGCGCATTTTCTTTCTTTCACTCGACACTAGTAGTAGTTGATATGTTAGATCCTCCAACAGAACAATACAAGTTTTCATCACTAATAAACAAAATTTAGTTATGACTAAAACTTACAATGTGCAACTAGTAATTTAAGTAGAATAAGAAAACAACAGTTTAGAAAAAGCTCATACGTAAATGTATGAATTATATAATTTGACAAACTTCTATGTAATGCTTATGATTATGGAAATATCTCATTTTTATAATTTATTTGCTTATAATCCATAAACCTGGAACTGAATTTCTAACTTTTCCTTTCGATAGTTGCAGTTTAAAAATAAAAAGTACAGGAAGGAAACGGTTTTATAAATCTCATTTATTTTGAATTATTATTATTTTATTATTTAGACAAAGTTCATAGCCATTGTTACCAGTTAATGAATTACTTCATGATAGTTTCTCCGTCTGAATGGCAAGTCTCCTCAGGCAGGAACGTCGGGTAAGCTATGCGGAATGTATAAACACGCAGTCAAGTCCGGACAAAATACGTACGTTACTTCAATGTCTCATGTAACAATAATCTCTTGACGGTAAGAGCCATTGCAACAATGATCTGGTAAGTCTATAGGTGGTCTGTTGCAATGCAAACGTTTGTCTCTATCACACGTGCTCTCATCTCCCAGTTTCCTTTCATTTATTTAACCAATAATTTATTTCATTTTCACTTTATCGACTGTCATCGTATGAAAAATTATTGAATATATGTTAAATTAAGATTATCCGTCTGTGATGTTAACCATATTTAAGTACCTAATAAAAACGTCTCTGATGAACATGAGAACAGAGCATCCATAGTTTGTTAAACGTAAGTTTTAACATGATGATGTCCACATAGTCAGGATCCAATAATAATCAGAAAATTGGTCAAAATCGTCATATAAGGGCAATGAATCCTAAAGGAGTCATTCAGTGGTTTGGTCATATTGTATTTTTATATTTTATGTATTGCTGATCATTTTTACAAATGTTCTGTTTACAGTTTCTAACTATCTATCATAGTTTTCGTTTTAAAGATACAAGGCACTAAATGCATTTTACCTTTATGTTCATAGTGGCCATGTTTATCGATTGACAGGAATAAAACCCACAAACTTTAAACTACATATGATAAAGATTTGAACGAAATTTGCATGGTAGTTTCAGGAGAAGGTTTGTGAAAAACTTTACGACGACGACGGACGCTGAGTGATAACGAGGTTCACATGGTCCAAGGGATCAGTGGAAATTTAAAAGCAGAATTAAAAAATATAAATTGTTAGGAGAATTGTACTTTGTACAGAATGTTTTGGATTTGGTTTGTATTGATCAATATAATTTTCTTGTAGTATGCATATCATTGTCCTTCGGTCTTCATTCTTTTGGCAATGCTGTCAGAACTTCTTTGACTTAGGATTTTGATTGCAACCTCTCTATGGTCTTTTCTTATTGGAAACTTAAGTGCACATGTTTTGTACAATGCATTTTTAATATTTTGTGCGACATGGAAATATTTATTCAAATTATCCTCTTCATTGATAACAAGGGGGCCTGTGAAATCGTTTTAATTGTAGCTAGACTCAAGCTAGCAGCCACTAGATAATTATAAAAATGTTCGTCATCTGTTTCTATGCACTGACAGTTAAAAGTGCACCCATCTTTACATGCGCCGTACACAAACAATACACAACTAAAGTGGTGACATGTCGGTATGCAATTACATAATAATAAAATACATTCTGTTACATCTACAAATATGTACTACAAATTAAATGAAAGAAATGAGTAAATTCCCATGCACTACAAACTTACTTGTTAAAAATAAAACACAAGCAAAAACAATCCTTATCAAATAAATTTGAATTTCCAAGGCGGTCGCCATTTTCCCGTCAAATCAAGACCGTTTCGTCTTTATGGTTATAGAAGAATGATATAGTCCTATCTGCTTAGTTAGCGATAACAGGTCAGTAACTTCACTTGGAATGTGAAAAATACAAGTGTTGACACAGACCCTTATGTTTGCTTTTAAATGGGAAAGAATATTCGTGTATTGCTTTTTGTTTGAATATAACGGAGAAGTATAAATTTAATTGTAAGTCAATAAACATTTTCTTTATCATAATCCAATTTTTGTTTTTAAATATGATCATGACTATTTGTAACATGCGAATCGATATATACAGTTATCGAAGCTAAAGAATCACTTCCGTCGGATGCTCATTTCCTAAATCTCGCTTTTTAGATTTTTTTTTTTTTATTTTCCACTTCTCCCCTTCTTTTACCAAGAATAGATCCCTTTTTGTTTACTCCCTATAAATCCCACGTCCCCATTTTTGCTTACTAACTATGTCGCACGTGCACATCCCCATTTTTTATTTACCTCACCCTCTACTATATCCCACATGCCAAAAGCCAGTCACCCCCTCCACCTTGATGAGAGGCATCAGAGTTAAGATTCTATTAGCAAACGTCGGTTTCAATTATAAATGTTAGCATTCATTATATTGTAGTTTGGGTAACATTGCATCGTGGTAATTGCAAAGCTGTAGCTGTTATATATTACGCTGTACAAGTAGAAGCTTTTATAAAAAGCTAAACAAACATTTGCATTCTAGATAGCCTGCAAATACAAAAGTAATCAGAATGTTTAAATAGATTGTCGTATCAAAGCTGATTATACACAAAATTGTTTCCGGCATGCATAACACAATAAGAAAAACTATGGTGGCCGGTTAAGGCCATTTCGCGTTTTCGCCTTTCATATTCTATAGGGCGAAAACGCGAAATCGCGAAGTCGAAATCGCGAAAACGCGAAGTCGAAAACGCGAAAACGCGAAAGGCGAAGTCGAAAACGCGAAGTCGAAAACGCGAAACCGATTTCGCGTTTTCGACTTCGCGTTTTCGCGTTTTCGACTTCGCGTTTTCGCGTTTTCGCGTTCGCGACTTCGCGATTTTGCGTTTTAGTGATTTCGCGTTTTCGCGTTTTCGCGATTTCGCCTTTTTACGATATACATGTTATTATAACATAACATTTTAAATATAATTGGAGACAAGACTACAAAATATAAGTCATTCAAATGATTGTCATATAAATTTCATATCTGTGACGTATTTTAAATATTTTCATAAATTAGACAATTTCTTTACATTTTTGTTGACAATTACTGAACAAATTTAAAACAGATGCATTTGTATAAAATGCCTTTGAATATACAATTTGCTGGAAGTTATAGTTTGGACATTTTAAAATAAATGAAATTAATCATTATTATCGCCATGGTTACTTAAAATACATAATCTTTCATTTAATGCTCTTGTTGTGAATCTAAAATTTTTAATATTTGAATTAGCTTGTGTGAAAAAAGTTTAAATTTAATACATTGTGGAGATAAGACTTTTGTCAAATAAAACTTGGGACGGTTTCGCGAATCTATCCTAAGACCTGTTATAAGATACTAGAATATCTTATGACATGTCTTATGATCCTTTTAGGACTATCCAAGACCTCACCTCAAAACTGTCGTAGGTTGATCTTAGCAAAGATATCCTAAACCTGTTGCATGTTCTTTTAATTTAAACAAAAAGTAACCTGGATTTATGGAAAATTCATGTAAATGTAGAATGTGTTTCCCATATATTACTAAACGCATTGATTAATATTTCAAATTTTCAAAGATGGAAATTTGTTCATCTACAGGAGACACCAAGGGACAAGGGATATACTGTTCAATGCGATAGACAATAACAACAATCCTCCCCGTGTCAGAACCAGATTAACAAAACAAATAGAGAAACTGAATCTGGTCAATTAACAAATATATTTTAAAATGTCAAAAATATGATTTCAAGCAAATTGTATACTCAAAGGCATTTTATACAAATGCATCTGTTTTTAAATTTGTTCAGTAATAATAATAATAATAATAAAAATAATAACAATAATAATAATAATAATAATAATAATATAATAATAATAATATCTTTATTTAAAGAGAGTAATTCATTTGGATTAAACCAATTTTAAATAAGGCTCTCTAAATACAATATCAACTACATGACTAAAACATAATTAATCTACTAATATACACATGTAAACAATAGATGTATATAAACAAAATATAATTACAACAACAAAACCACCTATAGTTTACATTGTGGCTTAACTTATAAATTTGACACTTTTAAAAGATAATGACTTGTTAGAGTATTTGAAACAAAGAATGTAAAGGAATTGTCTAATTTATGAAAATATTTAAAGTAAACCACAGATATGAAATTTATATGACAGTCATTTGAATAACTTATACTTTGTAGTCTTGTCTCCAATTATATTTAAAATGTTATGTTATAATAACATGTAAATCGCGAAAAGGCGAAAAGGCGAAATCGCGAAATCGCGGACGAAAACGCGAAAAGGCGAAAAGGCGAAAAGGCGAAAACGCGAAAATGCGAAGTCGAAAACGCGAAGTCGAAAACGCGAAATCGGTTTTCGACTTCGCGTTTTTGCGTTTTCGACTTCGCCTTTTCGCCTTTTCGCGTTTTCGACTTCGCGATTTCGTGTTTTCGCGTTTTCGCCCTATAGAATACGAAAGGCGAAAATGCGAAAACGCGAAAAACGCGAAATGGCCTTAACCGGCCACCATAGAAAACATTTGTTTAGGCTTAATTTTCTCATTTGGAGTGATGAATTATAGAAACCTTGGAAGGTCAGGTTATTTTTAAATCATTAGCATGTTCATCTTCTTTTCATTTCGATATAGATTTGCTTCTGCTATCAAACCGTTTTTTTTTCAATAGACATTTTTTATTGATTTACTTTTTTGTTTGTTTGTTTCTCCATTTATCTGTACAGTTGAAGTATTGCTCTTTCGAAAATATAGTTTGTGTTTGGTTTGGATTTTGTGTTTTTTTCTCCATTTTATTTATTTTGTGAGAAAACACTACTCGATAGGAGAGAAAGGATAAAAGTAATTGTCAGCTGCTGAAATTACAAACAAAAAAGTAAAAAAAAAACCCATTTGAAGTAAAAATATATTGACCCTCTATTACCGAATAAAATAAATGGAAATAATACAATGTGACCCTTAATTACTTATCTTAATCTATGTACTTCAAATTATCACGGAAATATTGTTTGTTAAAAAAAAAAAAATCCCGGTGGTCTCGTGGAAGCATGCTGACCGTGAGTGTGTGAGGTCGTTCGTACGATTCCCGACTGGGTTATACCAAAGACTTAACATTTGGTGTGTGTTGCTTTTAAGGTGAATATGAACAAATTAGGAGTAGAACCAAAGACGGATCTGCAAGTGGCTCATGACGTTTGCACTGTTTGATAGGACATTTGCGCTTTAATTTTAGGACATTTTTTTTTCCTGTAGGACATTTGATCTTTAACGACATGGTAAAAAAGTATAATAATCATTTACTATCCAAAACATAGCACATTCATGTATTTATGTAAACTAACAGTTGTCCTTTTTCATTAGTTGCTGGGTAACAGTCCCACTGACTAATACCCTCCGAATTCCATGAAAAATTATATATTCTTAAGTAATTGTTTTTTAAATGAAGTTATATACAAAACATAAGAAGACGTGGTATGATTGTCAATGAGATAACTCTCCACCAGAGACCAAATGAGCTAGAAGTTAGCAACTATAGGTCATCGTACGGCCTTCCAAAATGACTAAAACCTATACCGCATAGCAAGCTATAAATGGCTTTGAAATGATAAATGTGAAACAAATTAAAACGAGAAAACTAACGGCCTTATTCTTAAGTACAAAACAAAAAGCACAAAACAAATATGATATACAGCAACAAACGACAACCACTGAATTACAGGCTCCTGACTTGGGACAGACATATACAGAATATGGGTGGGTTAACCACATCAGCGGGCGCCCAAACCCTCCCTTTATCCTCGACATTATACTGCTCGTAAAAAAAGAATCTCAAAGGGCTCACTTAACATTGAACTTCATCTGCAATATCATTTACAAACATAAGAAATAATAAAGGCCCGAGTACTGAGCCTTGGGTAGACCTGCTTTAAAAGTGTTGATTCTGAATTTTTTAGAAACGCTTTTTTGTTTCCTATAACCTAAATAATTTTCAACCAAATCTAATAGTGTGCCTGTTATACCATATGTTTTAATTTTTACTTTTATGCCTAAGGCGGTCAAAAGCCTTCGAGGCATAACAATAAAACATACATGTAATTTCGTTATCTTCAAAAGTTAAACTAATTTGGTGAAAATTCTCTATCATTTGATGAAATTATAAATGACCAGGAACAAAACCCGACTGCATGAAATTCTTATTATAATTTGTGTTCAAAAATGAAATTAGAAATATGTTAGATAAAACAATACGTTCAAAAGCTTTACCAACACAGCCCAACAAAGCAATAGGATGGTAGTTAGAAACCATCTATTCATCTCCTTTTGATTAAAGGCTCAAACATGAGCCACTGTCAAGAATAATGTGTCTGAGAAGGAAGGCATTTCTTCTGAATATGCAATACACTTGACACTACACACCCACATACATCATCATTATCATCCCATTGTTCAATGAAATTACCTTTTTGTAATTGTCAAATAAAGGACCAGAGTTTGCCAGCCAAAATCTTTTTATATATAAAAAGAAGATGTGGTATGTAGTTTACAAAGCATTGCCATCTCATTTCATAGAAATGATCCTCCTTACCATACTGATAAAAATTCCTTTCTTAACAATTTAGAATATCTTTGTTACTGTTTGATTTTAAAAACAGATGGGGTCATGTGTATACGTGTTTTTTTATTCTCTCTCTCTCTCTCTCTGGCATAGTAAAATGGTCAATAAATCTAAAAAAAAAAAAAAAAAAAAACAGATATAAGCAGTCGTTTCTGCTTATTGTCTTAAATGTGTATTTATGTACTGCAACCCACCAACACCATAAAACCAGAAATACACATATATCGATTCACCGAGTTAGGATTGACCTGCTAGCAGATAACATAACGGTCTGGGTGGGGGGTCCTTCATTTCTGTATTCCTTAATTCTTTAGATCATTTTTCTAATTTATTTATATTTTCGGCAATTATTCTCTATTCTTTATATTTTAGCACCCCATTATTCTCTATTCTTTATTTTTATCCCTATTTTTCACTATTTTGTATTTTTTTGGCCCTTTATTTGGCACATTTGCTCATTATTCTCTATTCTGTTAACCCCATCCACACCCTCGTACATACGTCATTACTTCTGTCGTTGAGACGCTCCTGATCCTCTACCAATCCATCTATACAGTTGTAAATGTATATAGTACATATCATAAATAAGCGTTTGAATTCACACGAAGGAAGATACACAAGGCAAGCGTTTTACCCTTTTGTCTCTGTCCGGTAGGAGTTCATGCGACCCGGCTGTTCACTCCACTGTTTGTCTTTTTGTACCTGCACTTTGATTGAATTAGTCTATAACCTGCATATGATGTAACAGTGATTAAAAAAAGTTATCGAATGTGTCACTTATGATAACTAGAGGACCAACAGATTTTTTTAATCACGACCATGTACTAGATCACGGACATGCGTTTGATTAGGACATTCACGACATTATTCCCTAAATTACTTAATATGACTATCATATTCAATTAAACCTTCACCTGAAAAATACTCTCACATCTTTTGCGAACAATACGGACTCCTTAAAGAGGGGTGTGCTAATAAAGCAAAAACTACATCAGGTGGGTTTCGAGGAAGAATGATAGAAATAACCACTACAGAAGTTTTATGGTCAACATCACACATTGGTTGAACCATACGAAATGTCTCTGAATCTTTGGGTTTAAACAATTTAACCTTTAAGTGCCGGGTGTAAATTACAAGATAAAAACATATTTGTACATTGTCGGAAACATAATATTTATTTGTACTCGCTACGAAACAGGAGAAAAGCTCGGCGAACCTCTCTTTTCGTCCCGTTTCTAAAGCTCGTTCGAACTTTTTTTTCAAATGTACATATATTGTATATATCTCCTGATATACATAATTAAAAAAGTACATGTAAAATTCTAATACAGACCATTTCAAGCAAAGAGCTGCGCCATGAGCGCATGATACGCCCGTCGCTTTTTCAACGAACGAAGTTCTATAACTTCTCAATTTCATATCAGATTCACCAAAGTTACATGAAAACTGCTCAAAGCATTTTTGAGTTATTGTCCGAAGACTGGAAAATCCCCCCTTTTTATTGAATAAAATCCAATAACTCGGAAACGTTAAATCTAAAATTTATAAAAGTCGCAAGGGAACTTACGTCAATAAATATAAACAATTCACCAAAGTCTTATGAAAATTTGTAATAGCGTTTTTGAGTTATTGTCCGACATTTTAACGACAGACGGACGGACAACGGTATACCATAATACGTCCCGTAAACGAGCGTATTAAAACAAAAAACAATTGATGATGTAACCAAACCATTCTTCGGCACTATAGCGCTTTCAGCAAAATTTGGTGACGTAAAATCCATTCTTCAAAAATTTTGTAGCACAATATGAATTTAAGCATCATTGGTTTTCCAATCTTTTGGGTTGGCTCTGATGAATAGTTATTTGATATAAGATATCTGTCGAATAAAGTAGCAGACCTATTCTATTTATTGTCAATGTTTTCCTGTCATTAAAATGAATGAAATATTTTTCACTGGACTTTAAGCAAATACAATAAATGTATTAGACCCTGTATATATGATCGATTCGAATTCCCCATGGTCACTTTAGACATCTTCACAAATAATCAAGTTGGTAATAAAAAGTCTTTCATTTTTAGATGAGAGGCGAAATATACTAAAGGGGCATTTGAACTCATAAGTCGAAAACAAACTGACAAAGCCATGGCAAAAAAAAAAAAACTATCAAAAGACCAAAACACAAACAACCTTATACAAAACATAACACAGAAAACTAAAGACTGAGCAACACGAACCCCACCAAAACATAAAACACTACACAGAAAACTATAGACTGAGCAACACGAACCACACCAAAACATAAAACACTACACAGAAAACTATAGACTGAGCAACACGAACCACACCAAAACATAAAACACTACACAGAAAACTATAGACTGAGCAACACGAACCACACCAAAACATAAAACACTACACAGAAAACTATAGACTGAGCAACACGAACCACTCCAAAACATAAAACACTACACAGAAAACTATAGACTGAGCAACACGAACCACACCAAAACATAAAACACTACACAGAAAACTATAGACTGAGCAACACGAACCACACCAAAACATAAAACACTACACAGAAAACTATAGACTGAGCAACACGAACCACACCAAAACATAAAACACTACACCGAAAACTATAGACTGAGGAACACGAACCACACCAAAATATAAAGCACTACACAGAAAACTATAGACTGAGGAACACGAACCACACCAAAACATAAAACACTACACAGAAAATTATAGACTGAGCAACATGAATCACTCCAAAACATAAAACACTACACAGAAAACTATAGACTGAGCAAGACGAACCCCACCAAAACATAAAACACTACACAGAAAACTATAGACTGAGCAACACGAACCTAGCCAAAACATAAAACACTACACAGAAAACTATGGACTGAGCAACACGAACCTAGCCAAAACATAAAACACTACACAGAAAACTATGGACTGAGCAACACGAACCACACCAAAACATAAAACACTACACAGAAAACTATAGACTGAGCAACACGAACCCCACCAAAACATAAAACACTACACAGAAAACTAGAGACTGAGCAACACGAACCACTCCAAAACATAAAACACTACATAGAAAACTATAGACTGAGCAACACGAACCACTCCAAAAAATACAACACTACACAGAAAACTATAGACTGAGCAACACGAACCCCACCAAAACATAAAACACTACACAGAAAACTATAGACTGAGCAACACGAACCACACCAAAATATAAAGCACTACACAGAAAACTATAGACTGAGCAACACGAACCACACCAAAACATAAAACACTACACAGAAAACTATAGACTGAGCAACACGAACCCCACCAAAACATAAAACACTACACAGAAAACTATAGACTGAGCAACACGAACCCCACCAAAACATAAAACACTACACAGAAAACTATAGACTGAGCAACACGAACCCCACCAAAACATAAAACACTACAAAGAAAACTATAGACTGAGCAACACGAACCCCACCAAAACATAAAACACTACACAGAAAACTATAGACTGAGCAACACGAACCACACCAAAACATAAAACACTACACAGAAAACTATAGACTGAGCAACACGAACCACACCAAAATATAAAGCACTACACAGAAAACTATAGACTGAGCAACACGAACCACACCAAAACATAAAACACTACACAGAAAACTATAGACTGAGCAACACGAACCACACCAAAACATAAAACACTACACAGAAAACTATAGACTGAGCAAGACGAACCCCACCAAAACATAAAACACTACAGAGAAAACTATAGACTGAGCAACACGAACCACACTAAAACATAAAACACTACACAGAAAACTATAGACTGAGGAACACGAACCACACCAAAACATAAAACACTACACAGAAAACTATAGACTGAGCAACACGAACCCCACCAAAACATAAAACACTACACAGAAAACTATAGACTGAGCAACACGAACCACACCAAAATATAAAACACTACACAGAAAACTATAGACTGAGCAACACGAACCCCACCAAAACATAAAACACTACACAGAAAACTATAGACTGAGCAACACGAACCACACCAAAACATAAAACACTACACAGAAAACTATAGACTGAGCAACACGAACCCCACCAAAACATAAAACACTACACAGAAAACTATAGACTGAGCAACACGAACCCCACCAAAACATAAAACACTACACAGAAAACTATAGACTGAGCAACACGAACCCCACCAAAAATGGTCAATACACGTAATCAATAATTTATACCTTTAAATGATATTTCCTAGAAGCCAACAACACACCACAGAAAACAACCTACACAGCGATATATACCTATCAGAGGGAGACCATTACATGGATAAAATCCCCTCTTAATATTGTAATACAAAGTTACAGGTAATCTTTCACTTTTCATATGAAAGATTCATTTCTTTTAATCATATAACTATGTTAATTACATTGTGTAATAGCACTTTTTTATTCTTTCAAAATGTTAATTAAACATTACGATCTACTTTGTGTCACTGTGTGTTAACGGTATCAATCGCTGGATGATTACGCAACCACATATCTATATATGTCATGTAAATAGTCGGTGAAAAGTGCATATATAAGCACACGTTTGTTGATAATTCAAACTTACTTTGAATTTCGTGATACAAGGATAAAAAAAATTATGGTTTTAACATTAAACAACAATAACATTAGTGTTAAACTGGGAGATGGTAAGAGAGAATCGGAAATTAAAAATGGACGATTACATATGGTACAGACTTATAACAACAAAGCTTTGACGGTTCCTGTGTTTCTCAGAGTTTACAAAACCAGATTTGAACATTATGCTATTGTACATAAGGATCAGTTATTAACTAATTCTGGATTGTTCCTAAGTCTTAGAAACTCTCAGATTTCCAGAGGAGAAACAAATGAAATTAAGATCATACCTAACAGTATCGACGGTGGTAAAGTAACTTTCATTGCTAATTCTAAATCAGACGCCGAGGAATGGATAGCTTCACTACAAAGCTCTAGACATTTGGTAAAACAAGGGAAACTAGGAGTACGATTCCATAGACAAAACATTCCTAAAACATCGTTAATGCCGTCAGTTGTGGAGGAGGAGGAATAAGATCTGTGATGGTTGACTTTTGAATGTTCTGAGTTATTAAATGTAGCAAACATGTCATGTGACGTCACTGGGATTTCTTTATTACAAAAAGATTTTTTTTTCAATTTAAATGAACTTTTGTTTAATTTTAAAAATGGTATGTGTATTTATGACAACAGGATTATAAAGTGAACAATATCTGTCAAACAGGTTTTTTTTGTAAATAAGAAGTAAAATGTTTATAAATGCACACTTGAATTATTGTTTATCTGGGATGCAATCTTAGAAACATCTAAAGAAAAAAAACATTTCCCATTCATATGTTATTTAGATAACAATACAAGAGTGTGTTTACAGCCTTAGTTTTCTCTCACTAACGTGGTCTCATGGCCAATTTATCAAAATCAATAGAAATGGAATTGAACTGAATGAATTTGAATAATTTCTACGTTTAATTACATCAATTTCATATGTAACATGTTTTCTGTCTAAAAACTGTAAAAATTATCTAATGGTAAAAATTCTACAACCCAAAGGTTGACTTGGTTATATGATTGTTGTCACCGTTTTGCAATAGATCTATACTGAGAGGCATTCGTTTTAATTTGTGTGATTATAGATATGCAGCTACAATCGGAATGAACGAGTCTTATCTGATGCCCCATAAGGTGAATATAAGAGGGTATATACGCTCTTTTTCTTATTCAAATACTCTACACATTATCCCAGTCGACACATTTTCCAAACACTACTTATGATCATAGAAAAATGTGTTCTCGTCCTTAAATTGCATGAAATATTTGCCACAGGATGTTTAATTAGCAACGATAATTCGACGTTATGTGCAGTGTTTTGTGCTGATTTTTCAACTTGGTATTTTTATTGGTTTCAAGACAACAGACTGGTAATTAAAGAACGAATCATAGACAAATGAGATTGACGATAACTATACTAGTCTAGATGTTAGGACACATCGGCCATGACGAGGTCTGTTTCGAATACACGTTATGTGCTATCAAAACAAGTGCAGTTATGTATGTGTTTGACGGTACAATAATCATTATCATATTATATAAGTTGGGAAAGGGGAACACATCGACCGACAATTTCTCTATTTACACTTATTTTATCGCATTCGTACATAGTTCATGACATTCACTTTTTGAAGCGTGTATACATACACGTGATTATATTTCAGGTGTAATATACTATATATATCTTTATAAGGAAATAGTATGTACATGTCAATTATATACTTATCAACATATTTATACTTATCAAGAGCAAAATGACTGGTTTAACAATTAGAGAATTATCTACCCTTCTGAAGTACTCGAGACCATAACATTTGGTGGGGGTTCGTGTTGCTCGGAGTTTTCTGTGTAGTTTGTTTACTTGTTTGTCTTTTCGTCGTCTTCCGTTTTGTTGCCATGACATTGTCAGATTTTCTTCGACTTATGAGCTTTGATTATCCCCTTGGTATCTTTCGCTTCTTTTTTCAGTGACACAACTATCTTTTCTTCAGAAGAACGGTCTATTTATGAAATTTGTACATTAATCTTTACTCGAAAATAAATTACCTGATATTACAGTGTAAGAAAGTATTAATTCAGCACCGTTTCTATATTACAAAAGGCACTTTGAACTTGGTTTTCTTAATGTGTGTATTCCTCCAGTATCTATAGCTGTACAATGGAACCTATGAGAATGCAACCCTAGTATAAATCTCACTAACCGAAAATTATTCCATAGCTATCTAAGGTATAATTTTCACAATTACACCATGGGTTTGTTGTATATGGTCTTCGAAAAGAAAAAGAAAGATAGCAAGACCAGCTGGCCGCCTGATTTTTTTACATCGGAACAACAGAGTCAGTGCGGGGCCACTAAGCTCAACTCCCCAGCCGATATAAATGAATGCCTAGGGTGGGAATCGAACCCACGTACACCAACTCTGTTGTCCTATATTTTCAAATGAACAAAAATCGCTCCTAGAACAAACAACCAAACAAATCAAGTTTAAAACAACATATAAAGGCGTTAAGATTTATTTATATATATACTAGTATATATACTATACCGGAAAATATAAGTTGATTTTCGGTTATTGAAATGTATACTTGGATTGTATTACATAGGCTCCACTGTACAGCTACATGTATAGGTTTAAATTTGACGAGGCGGATTTTTTTTGGGGGTTAGGGGTTGGGGAGGTTCATATATGGTAAATGCATAGACTTTTTCATTGTAGTACTCCAAATGTTGGTTTGCTAGATCCCCTTTCAAAATCATGGATCCGCACCCGATTTGTTATACACTGCTGACATCTAGACTTTAACGAGGTTGCTTAAGTAATAACAATAATGTTGGACCATTAAAATTAGATAGCGTCTGGTTACTCTAAATGAAGCTTAATTTTTTGTTTAAATTATCTAGTCAATATGTGATTTTAGTCGTGAACATTTTGAAATCCATTTTAAATAATCTACGACTTGGGCTTCTGGTACAAATTAAAATGGGGAATGATTCATCCAAACTCTCAGAAAGATTCTTGTGAAATTAATTTCCTCAGCATTATAAATTAATATTAAAAATTAAAACATTTTGATAAAATAAAAAAAAAACTAACCCTTTGTAGTTCAACTTTTAATCTGGGATCCTAGAAATCTTTCAAAATATCAGAAATCTGAAGTCTCTTGCGTCTATATGCAGAACATCTAATTCCTTCAAAATGTTTTCGTCTGTAACGTTATCCGTCACCAATGTAAATGTGCATCTATCGCTTCTAACTGATTTGCCCGCTGTTTCAGAAGCCCGTGCTTATTTTAGAAAGTAGGCGGAGCTTTATGTGTAAGGCCCGATTAACTGATTCTTATCAAAACTATTTTAAAAGTAAATTTAACAAAAATATATGAAATATGCAATTTTGAACAGCAAAAGATGCGATAGGTTAAAACAGATATTCCATATTTTTTTGGATAATTTTTCGGTGTTTCGTAAATTATACCATAGTTTTTTTGTTGAAACCCCTCGGCAACGTCACTCGACTTCGTCTCGTGAGGTTATTGCCGGGGTTTCAACAAAATCTATGGTATAATTTACGAAACACCGCAAAACTATCCAAAAGATATGAAATATCTATAACATATTCTACAGTCGTATGAACAGATTTATTACTAAATCACAATTCAAGCATTTTAAACCCGAACACTGAATCTATTAAGCAATAAGATATAAGGGATAACAATAATAGTGCTGGAATAACCAGTAAAAAACTTACATTTATATCTACTTATCATTTGTATGTACAATATATAAATAACAGTGCTGCATTTTATGTACTAGCTATTGCATGTGTGATTGCTTATGTTATATAATCAAATGGAACCTTTATTTCTGGTGAGTCACAGTCTACAATTTAAAATCAAAATTGGAAAGATATGATTTTTTTCGTCATTTTATTAAAGCATCTTAATGTGTTACTACAAGACATTCTACAACTATTCAAATTTAAACATAAAATCATCGTTGATACAACATTTTCTATAATAGATTAACTGTTTATAAAATGTTCAAATTATTCGACACACCAAGATTTATACTACCTCAGGCATAGATAGCCTTAACCACAATTGGCACATGTTTTTGACATATATCATTTGTTTTAACCGTAACATGAATTTAGTTATTAGCTGTAATTGGCTTTGAACTATTTTTCAGTAACTGCGAGTACTCTTATATCAGGTCTTTGTTCTAATGTTGTACTGCAACACCACTTCCCAAGTTAGGGGTGGGTTGAGCGCTCACAAACATGTTTAACCCCGTCATATTCTGTATGTGCCTGTCCCAAGCCAGGAGCCAGTAATTCAGTGGCTGTTGTTGATTCTTGTCTAAATCTGTCATACGTGTATACATGTATGCTTTTCGTAAATTGTACTTATAAATTCGTAAATTAGCCATTAGTTTTCTCGTATGAATTGTTTCACTTTTAGCTTCGTCATATGAACTGTGGTGGATATAGTTGTTGCATTGGCAAAATCAAATGGTAAAATTAAGAAGTTAATTACTACCGAAATCAACATTGCTGAATGAATGTTTAACCACGCCACGTATTCATGATTCGGTATCGTAATTTTTTGTTTTTGTCATAACTCAATAATTTGATTTTTACATGTTCGTTTTCTTGGTTTTTTTAAAGAATTTGTATGTTGACGAATCTTCGGTAGTCTCTGTTTAATTTTTCATTCGCATCTGTTCTAATCTTGGGATGAGAGTTTAGCATATTGTATATAAGAGACCAAATGGCACAGAAATTAACAACTATAGGTCACCTTCAACAATGAGCAAAACCCATACCGCATAGTCAGCTATAAAAGGTCCCGAAATGACAAATGTAAAACAATTCATACGAGAAAAAAAACTAACGACCTAATTTATGTACAAAAAAATGAACGAAAAACAAATATGATACACAGCAACAAACGACAACCACTGAATTACAGGCTCCTGACTTTGGACAGACAGAATGTGGCGGAGTTTCACTAGTCTGAAGGCGCCAACCCTCCCCCTAACCTGGGACAGTGGTGTAATAGTACAACATAAGAACAAACTATAAAAATCAGATGAAAAGGGCTTAACTCATCAGATGGATACACGGATACAAATAGAAGCACCTCTAACAAAAACACAGAGTGGGCGTGGCAGGGTACTTATACATCCCACAACAAAAAGACACTAAGTACAGATCTGATAGTACTCGCAGTTACTTACAGCTAGTTCAAAGCCAATACCAACCAATAAAAAATCATGCATCTAAGATTTAAATATCAATCCGAACACATCCAAAAACCAATGAATTTAGTGTAAAGACGTCATTAACAGTCAGAAAAAAACCATGATCTTGTGCCATGCCAAGAGACAAGTATCAACAGATTGTAGAGCCATGAATGTGCATATGTATATAAAAATGATATTTAGTTTAATATACTGATAACAAAATCAATATTAATACAAATAAAAACAATATTCAAAGATCAGTGTTGAATTGGTAACTTTTAGAATAAGTTTATTCAAAAGATCGATAAGTTAACCTGGATCGTATCTAAATTTCCGGGCTCGGTAAACAACATCTCCGTAAAAGTTAGGATGACTTGTGCTATCCCGTTTGAAAGAAGTTTTCTACAGGTACAACCAAACTTCAAAACCAAATCTTTATATATAATGAAGAATTTAGTAAAGGTTGTAAGTAATTTGTGGTAACGAATTCCCTGACTTAATAATTTTCAAGTACTACATAGATTACGTTCATTGAAATCCGAAACGCCACAACTGACACGGGCATAGCGAACGAGTTGTGATGTATAAACACCGTAAGATGGTGCCAAAGGAACATCACCGTCTGAAAAAGGAAAATTAACAATAGGGAACCAAAAATCGTCCTTTTGTCGTAAATTTTAGTGTAGAGTTTCCCGTGTAAAACTGAAATATCTAAATCTAGAAAAGGACAGTTATTACCGTTTATATTTAATTTATTCAAAGTAACTTACTGTGGGTAAATTTCGGCAGTATATTTAGAAAATTCTTGATTATTTAACGAAAAAATATCACCAAGATAACGGTAAGTGTTGTTGAATTTATCAATTAAATGCAATTTAGACGGGTCTTTACTGAGTTTGGTCATAAACTGTGATTCATAGAAGTACAAGTACAAGTCTGCTATAAAACGGGCGCAATTGGTGCCCATAGGAAAACATACAACCTGTCGATAAACTTTATTACCGAAACGTACATAAATATTATCAAGGAGAACATTAACAGCTTCAATCATCTCATCACACCTCCAGTAAGTATATCTAGCATATTTACCATTCTCATGTAAAATAAAATGTGGGATATGCGTCAATGATATAGTTTGTGTGGTTGGGTTTCAGTCTTATTTACGCATATATGTATCCAACAATTTTAATTCAAGAAATAAATAAATAATACATATGGAATACTTAACCTAGATCCTCCAAGATATGACAGGACATAGAAGCTTGTCAAGAAACATAACTTACGGTCAAGCAAATATATTCAAGCTTGCATAAGAAAAGCAAAATATTTCCAAAGTTGTGTTAACCCGTAGAGCAGTAGAGTCATGTTGTTGATTTAAATGTGACCTTAATTCTCATTGACCTAGATATGAAAAAAAAATGAAGACTTTTCCACTTCTGCTTTGTCTGAACTGTTTTCCTTGGGTGACATTTAATTCGGTTAGTCAGACGGTTAGTCCTTCTCATGACCATAAAATTGCATGTCAAAAGGAATGTGTTTAAAATTCTCTTTTCGAAGGTAAATAAGCAATATACACATGCAAGTCTTCTTTTCTTTTTTTGAACGCCAAAAAGAGTTCGAATAAAATTCTTTATAAGAAAAATAAGCATTCAAGTTCTATATTTTTTTAATGAAATGTGGGTTAAACAAAATCGGAAGTTACAAAAAATCGAGACGAAATTAACACACAAATTTAAGAACAATTTAACAATTAATTTCTCTCACAGAAGACACTTAGGCAACAATAGTTTACCGATGGTGAAATCTCATTAATCGATTAAGAAGATATATAAATCAAGGTGAAAAAACTCGCACAAAAAGATCGACTGCGACAGTCGATAGGGAAAGTGTCTCCTGTAATGCAGCACCCGACATACCAATCACCACTAAGTCAAAATGTCACAAGTCGATAGGGAAAGCGTCTCCTGTAATGCAGCACCCGACATATCAATCACCATTCAGTCAAAAGGTCACAAGAGATCAAACGAATATTCTCGTATTTAAAGATTTTCGACCGCGAAAACCTGATTTGAGAAACCGACACATCGTATCGATCAACTAATTCGTGATGGTGACCGTAAAACTTGTGTAGTATGGATTTCATTCGTTTTTACTCTGTTTCAGTAGTTTTGTTTCAGGAGCGCTCCTCTTTCAATAAAGTCCGTATAGCGGAACATTCACGAGGATATTAACGTTTTAATTTAAATATGTAAAGCCATACAATGCATAGAATCGGTCGTATAATAACTGACATACGATACAGTTACAGGGGAGGTAATAACGTTATTGTACCTGTATATCTTATAATAACGTTAATATACCTGTATATCGTATAATAACGTTATTGTACCTGTATATCGTATAATAACGTTATTGTATCTGTATATCGTATATTATTATATGACTATAACTTTTCTGTTTTCTCATTGGCTAAAAGCATAGGAATCCTCTTTGATAAAACATAATATTCACCGCGGCAAATATCACGAGAGGTTAATATAAGATTTGGAACAGCCTTCGTGTACCTAAATATAGATATTCCAAGGCAACGTCAATGACGTAGGATTATGACGTCATGTAAATTCCCGTTTTTTTTTTCTTTTTTCTTCTTGCTTTCGGCGTGTTTTTATACTCGGTGTATTTTTTTCAGTAAACTTATTTGAATATCTCAACTTATGAAAATAAGCAATTGCAAAAGCAGATGATATATTTAGTATAAAAACAGGGAGCAGTTTTAAAAGTATCTTGATATGAGCGATATAAGCAAATACTATAAAATTGGAGAAGGATAAAACGTCATATAATAAAACAATTGTTGACTTTTGATTTCAGTTGATACAATGATTTATCAACCCCAGATATATGACATTCACCCTCGGTCGTTGGCCTCGGTGAATACCATATCTATGGGGTTGATAAATATAGATTCTACCACTGCATCGAATGTGATACGATATTTATCCACTCGAGACAGTTAAATTTTCAAATTTAAAACGCGAGGCTCGCCGAGCGTTTTAAATATTTAAAATTTAACTGTCGAGAGTTGATAAATATTGTATTACACGATTTGGTGGTGGAATCTGTTTCTCTAATGATTTTCAAACAATATGCAGGCAAACTTATTCCTTCTTTTGAATGATCTGCAAAAGATGTGTTCTTTCCATGTGCCGTCATCAGGCATGGTCGCCTTTTTCATGACGTCACAATAGAAAATTCAGAGAAAAGCAAGATAATTTGACGTCATAATCGGATTTTAACCAATGAAGAACTGAGATCAAACGAACCACACGTTGATTACATTTTTTATACAATGGGTGCAGAAAGGGATAAATTGACGAAGAATTAGAGAAATAATCGTATCAACCTCATCAAAAGTGAATAATTGTATAATAACGTTATTGTTCCTGTATATCGTATAATAACGTTATTGTACCTGTAACGTATCAGTACCCAAACTGCACCTATTTAGAATAAATAGCAGCGGAAATTTTACAAGTTTTTAAGAAACTAAACAATTTGTATTTTAATGATTTAATTTGCATTATGCACGCTTTCAACAGAGCTAGATATATTTGAATATACGCAAAATGGTCACAGTATGTATCAATAGATGAAGTATTCAGTGAAAAAGTAAACTCTACGGAAACTTCGCCATGCGACATCCACAAAAAGTCTATTTTTTAAAATGAGCATATAAAATATGTCACAAGCATCCATATCTTAAAAAAATAATAGATGACATGGACTATTGTCAAATTGTTCTAAATATTTAGAAAAATAAATCAAAATTTTAGTTTTTCGATTTTACGGATGTGAATTAACTAGTATTGCAAAAATGATAAAAAATCCGCCGTGTAAGTTGTCTTGGAAAAAGAATGTGAAACTAGCAATTGATAAATTTTGGACTCAAAAATTATTACTTGACTGTCAAAATAAATCTACCCTGTCATACTGCGATCTGTCAAGTTTGAAGATTGAAACTATTCACAATCTTTGGTCCTCAATTGAAAGTAATATTAAAGATGTCCGCCGTGGTGGTATAAAAGCTCGTCTAATCACAGGAACATATGTACTCCAGTCCAACAGAAGTAAATTAAATCAACATGAAGACAGCGCTGTCTGTCCACTTTGTCAATATGAAGATGAAGACATTGTACATTTCATTTTGAAATGCAACGCTCTATTTAAATACAGAAAGTCATATATAGAGGAATTAAAATCAATAATAAACAGCATAAGTAATCCAAATACGTGTTCATTGAAGAAGCTAGCCAGTGATAGTTGTCCATTAACACAATTGATTTTGGACCCAAGTGTTTTGGTAAAACAGAATATATTATCATGCAGTGACAATATTCTCACTAAAATAGAGGACTGCTCAAGAAAACTGTGCTTCTCCCTCCATTGTGGAAGAACATTGATTATAAACTCAGAGACATCAAGGGTGTACATAATTTCTTAGGCACAGATTTCAAATATTATCATTAATTTTTCTATGTAAATACTTATTGATAAGATTATCCCCTAATGTGACTGTACATTTGTACTCATGAACATTTGCCCACTTTGGGATGCACCAATATAGTGGTGGATAATACAAACTAAAGAAGAAGAAGCAGCAGGAATTTCCGGTATTCCGAAAGATTACAACATCAACCAATATATATGCGTGAACCCTCAGGGTTCACGCAAAAACGTCTAGATATTAGTCAACGATCTTTCTTACGAGGGCGCTGGATCATTACGAGTTACGATACCTGTACACAATAAATAAATTATATAAACGCCTAAAATGTGTACAAAACAACACCAATATTGAAAAAAGGAAACCTTAAATGTAAGTATCTATAAATATTTCGGATAACATATATCCTTCATCAGTATGATTATGATGTAAAATGAATCATATCAATCTTTTCTGATTTAACTATAACAATCTTTAAATTTATACAATTAAAACCGAACAACGCTTGAACAATTCTAAAATTTCAAAAATGACGTAGGTTAGGTATTTACAACAGAGACTGCATAGATATGCTTCTAACAAAAATAGTAATGAGCGATATGAACTGGTACATTTCTAAAATTACACATGTGACGAAAGTGTGTTCCGACGAGGAAAGGCATTACATCGACCACCGAAAGCTATATTTTATGTAGCCTAGGTGGTCAAGTGGTCAAGGGCGATGGACACGGCGCAGACGGTGTTGCAACGATGTCACAGACGCAAGGGTTCGAATTCCGCTGAGGGACGAACAAAATTTCCTAACGCAAATTTGAAGATCTAAAATTGTTGGGCTAAATTTGAGACAAATCATAAGAAAAACAGTTCACAAACACTACATCTACCATGAATACACAGATAATAAAAGAGTAAGTAAAATGATATCCACTAGAAACAATGGTTGAACACAGATACAGGGTCATTAGTTCCTGATCTATTAGTGATACTGGTCGTATTGCCTGTAATATCATGAATGCTGAAAATGAGTCAAGATTGTGTCTATGACAATGTGAACATATCTGATGAATGTCCTTAAATAAATATGGATAGGTTAATTTGGTATGCTTGACTGCTAGAGTTCCCCATCTTGAATATCATTCATAACTTCTGTACGATGCACCAGTTCTATACTTCAGATATTTTGATTGTAGACTTCAATTGTGATTAGTCTCATTCATATATAATAAAGCTGTTTTACTCAGCAGACTCATTTGATTGGTATCTCTACATTTAATACCAAAATGTGCTGTTAAACCACGATTCTTTTAATTTGTATCAGCTACATATTAGTTTATATGATTGCAGAGCTAAGTAAAGACTGCATGGCAAGTAATATGCAACAATTTATCGGAGGTAGATGCATAAATGTTTAATGTGTTATCAATGGAAGCAGCGTGGAACTGTCAAATGACTTCGAGATATGAGTAATGTAAATATACAAATCTTTGATCGCTCGCTTGTATATATTTACTTTTTTAAATATTTATTTAAATTGTTTGAAAATAATGTTGCTCACTAGAAGAAAATTCTAAGGCCTCTGAAAAATCTAATTAAAATAAAATAGAAATACATTTTTTGCTGGCTTCCTACACATTTGGAATTAAGGAGTCCGAAGAACTAAACATTGATTTGGTTTTGACTTAATGAGTTTATTCGTTTACAGTTGTATTTATTACATCGTGTGGAACTTTCAAGACTTATATAAAAAAACGTTCTTGAAATTGTTTAAATTAGTATACTCATAGATTGATTGATTGATTGTTCGTTGCTTAACGTCCAGTGGCAAATATGTCATGCATGTTCAGGACGAGAATACTCAGAGAATAAGATTCATTACAGTTTTAATGTTATTCATGGACTTATATTATTAACTGTAGATTTTACTATTATCTGTGTACTGTATATAATTACCTTTGTCAAATTCATTTTGTAAATTTGTAAATATATTTCAGTTTGCTAAATTGATGGTTCGTGTTTTTTATTTGTGAGACCTTGCTTATTCAGTTATAGCAGTAGGAAAACCTTAGTGTTTTTTTAATTATTCATAATAATTCTTTAATTGTTTTTTCTAAATAAAGTAATGTTACAAATAATCTAGAAATTCTTTTTGTGTTTTTGGGTTAATGTCTCATTAACGTACATTTTTTGCAAACCCAAAAGCTTGTACTTTTATTAAAATTCTAATTTTATATGATGTTCAGGCCACATTGATTATGAGACCGGACTTTTGATGCAGGAAGTTGATCTTCAGGACCTATACTAACAATAGTGATAGTATTAAATTAGTATCCTTTCGATGTATGCTGTATGTGTTTCTTTATCCTTCATTGCAAAAGTATACTTCTATAGATAAATTATTTAAATTTATTTAACAGACTTATTGTCCAAAATGTAAATTTATTATTATTTATAGTCAAATAACCCCATACTTATCTGATATTTAATCGTTGCTGTGTATATTTACTTGTATTTAGTTTTAACAAGTATATACCTTTACAATTGTAAAAGTCAGTCTTTTGCAAATGACAAGACTTGATGATGTGAGTTTTAACGACCTTGACTGGCTATACAGCCCTCGCACGGTCGGTGACAAGACTTTATTTTGTGAGGCAAAATATCAGTGATGTTGTACTATTAGTAAAACAAATCTTTTTTGTTCATCATGTTCAAGGATACAATAATGTACTGAACATTTCTTTATTATTCAACTTGATGGTGTGTTTAAAGGTCAAGTATAAAGAGGCCAAAACACTCTGTAAGGTAAATACCCCCTACGAATGCCTTTGATTGGTACTTAGGTGGCTTGTAAGGCACAAGAGATGGTATGATAAGGCCACTTTGTTGGCCACTTGAATTCGAAAAAATATGTATTAAACAAATAACAACCTTGGGGTGTTCATAAAATATAATTCTTCCGACATCAGTATTAATTTTTGGAATTGCGTCTTGCATACTGGCATTAAGGCTTCAAACTTCTGGCAATTTGAGCAAAACTGCAAAAACCTTTAAAATAGCCTCAGTTTGCGATCTTATCATTTATATTTAGATATGATCCAAATTGGCTTTATACAATGAGAAATTTTGCTTCTAGCTGTAGTTTACAAATATGTAAAACTTATGAAGTCTTATACTAAATACGTTGGATGTATACTGGTTGATAATTTAGTCTGAGAGAACATGATCTGTTTATTAGTTGTAAATGGCTTTGATCTAGCTTTCAGTAACTGTGAGTACTGTTTTATCGGTGCTTTGTGTCTATACTGTCTTGCTGTTAATTATATGTGTACTTCGTACCGATCGCGCGATCTATTGAGTTAAGCCATTTGCAACTAATTTTTACATTTTAACAAATGTCGTGCTGTTACACCACTGTTCCAGGTTAGGGGAGGGTTGAACACTCACAAAATGTTTAACCGCTCCACATTTGTACCTGCATGTCCCGAGTCAGGAGCCTGTTATTCAGTGGAAGTCTGTCATATTTTTATTTTTTAAATTGTATCGTTATGAATTTGGCCTTCAGTTGTCTCGTTTGAATTGTTTCACATTTTTCCTGTTGGGGCCTTTTATCGCTGACTATACGGTAATTTATTTCTTATTGTTGAAGACCGTACTGTGACTTATAATAATTATTGCTTAAATCACCGTCATTTGAACTATGGTGGATAATTGTCTCATTGGCAATCATACATCATCTCCGTATTTGAACTCTCCATCCAAATAACAATTTATAAAAGTAAACCATTATAGGTCAATGTACGGCCTTCAACACGGAGCCTTGGCTCACACCGAACAACAAGCTATAAAGGGCCCCAAAATTACTAGTGTAAAACCATTCAAACAGGAAAACCAACGGTCTAGTCTATATAAAAACGAGAAACGAGAAACACGTATAAATTACATAAACAAACGACAACTACTGTACATCAGATTCCTGACTTAGGACAGGTGCAAACATTTGCAGCGGGATTAAACGTTTTAATGGTACCAAACCTTCTCCCTTTTCTGAAACAATAGTATAACATCACAACGTAGAAAACACACGATAAAATATCAATTGGGCTTAACTCAATCAAAAACGTAAATTAACAGCATCTTTTCGGGCACCATCATCATGTATTAGTAAAATCGCCTTTTTATGTCAGTATATCAATTTCCACATGTTTTAGGAAGGATCAGGAAGTCACTGAAAGAACATAAGCTATACAGCAGCAAATAAAAACATTCCTGCCTTGATTTCCTGTCATGACATTTCATTTGACATAGTACACATTAATAAGGCGGTTACACTGTCGATGCAGCCGGGAAAACTCCAGTTTGAATTAATGGAAGCCTCTCAGATCTTCCTTTTTATAGAGACGTTTTGGAAAGGGACATAACTTATACATGATTTGTTTTGATCATTCTATGTATTTATGATGGGCGATTGAAGCGTGTTCAAATTGAGTTATCTCCCTTTTACCAGAACCAAAATCTGTATAATGACGTAAGGAAAGTATAAGTAATGTAGCTCCTCCAGATTTGTATAATGATTAAGGAAAGTATAAGTTATGTAACTCCTCCGGAAATCTGTATAATGACTTAAGGAAAGTATAAGTTATGTAACTCCTCCGGAAATCTGTATAATGACTCAAGGAAAGTATAAGTTATGTAACTCCTCCGGAAATCTGTATAATGACTCAAGGAAAGTATAAGTTATGTAACTCCTCCGGAAATCTGTATAATGACTTAAGGAAAGTATAAGTTATGTAGCTCCTCCGGAAATCTGTATAATGACTTAAGGAAAGTATAAGTTATGTAACTCCTCTGGAAATCTGTATAATGACTCAAGGAAAGTATAAGTTATGTAACTCCTCCGGAAATCTGTATAATGACTTAAGGAAAGTATAAGTTATGTAACTCCTCCGGAAATCTGTATAATGACTTAAGGAAAGTATAAGTTATGTAACTCCTCCGGTATAATGACTTAAGGAAAGTATAATGAAATCTGTATAATGACTTAAGGAAAGTATAAGTTATGTAGCTCCTCCGGAAATCTGTATAATGACTTAAGGAAAGTATAAGTAATGTTAGCTTACTCCTCCGAAATCTGTATAATGACTCAAGGAAAGTATAAGTTATGTAACTCCTCCGGAAATCTGTATAATGACTTAAGGAAAGTATAAGTTATGTAACTCCTCCGGAAATCTGTATAATGACTCAAGGAAAGTATAAGTATGTAACTCCTCCGTATCATGACTCAAGGAAAGTACTCAGATTAGCTGTCTGTATAATGACTTAAGGAAAGTATAAGTTATGTAGCTCCTCCAGAAATCTGTATAATGACTTAAGGAAAGTATAAGTTATGTAACTCCTCCGGAAATCTGTATAATGACTTAAGGAAAGTATAAGTTATGTAACTCCTCCGGAAATCTGTATAATGACTCAAGGAAAGTATAAGTTATGTAACTCCTCCGGAAATCTGTATAATGACTTAAGGAAAGTATAAGTTATGTAGCTCCTCTGGAAATCTGTATAATGACTTAAGGAAAGTATAAGTTATGTAACTCCTCCGGAAATCTGTATAATGACTTAAGGAAAGTATAAGTTATGTAGCTCCTCCGGAAATCTGTATAATGACTTAAGGAAAGTATAAGTTATGTAACTCCTCCGGAAATCTGTATAATGACTTAAGGAAAGTATAAGTTATGTAGCTCCTCCGGAAATCTGTATAATGACTTAAGGAAAGTATAAGTTATGTAACTCCTCCGGAAATCTGTATAATGACTTAAGGAAAGTATAAGTTATGTAACTCCTCCGGAAATCTGTATAATGACTCAAGGAAAGTATAAGTTATGTAACTCCTCCGGAAATCTGTATAATGACTTAAGGAAAGTATAAGTTATGTAACTCCTCCGGAAATCTGTATAATGACTCAAGGAAAGTATAAGTAATGTAGCTCCTCTGGAAATCTGTATAATGACTTAAGGAAAGTATAAGTTATGTAGCTCCTCCGGAAATCTGTATAATGACTCAAGGAAAGTATAAGTTATGTAACTCCTCTGGAAATCTGTATAATGACTCAAGGAAAGTATAAGTTATGTAACTCCTCCGGAAATCTGTATAATGACTTAAGGAAAGTATAAGTTATGTAACTCCTCCGGAAATCTGTATAATGACTTAAGGAAAGTATAAGTTATGTAACTCCTCCGGAAATCTGTATAATGACTTAAGGAAAGTATAAGTTATGTAACTCCTCCGGAAATCTGTATAATGACTCAAGGAAAGTAATAAGTTATGTAACTCCTCCGGAAATCTGTATAATGACTTAAGGAAAGTATAAGTTATGTAGCTCCTCTGGAAATCTGTATAATGACTTAAGGAAAGTAAAGTTATGTAGCTCCTCCGGAAATCTGTATAATGACTCAAGGAAAGTATAAGTTATGTAGCTCCTCCGGAAATCTGTATAATGACTCAAGGAAAGTATAAGTTATGTAACTCCTCTGGAAATCTGTATAATGACTCAAGGAAAGTATAAGTTATGTAGCTCCTCTGGAAATCTGTATAATGACTCAAGGAAAGTATAAGTTATGTAGCTCCTCTGGAAATCTGTATAATGACTCAAGGAAAGTATAAGTTATGTAGCTCCTCTGGAAATCTGTATAATGACTCAAGGAAAGTATAAGTTATGTAACTCCTCCGGAAATCTGTATAATGACTTAAGGAAAGTATAAGTTATGTAACTCCTCTGGAAATCTGTATAATGACTCAAGGAAAGTATAAGTTATGTAACTCCTCTGGAAATCTGTATAATGACTTAAGGAAAGTATAAGTTATGTAACTCCTCTGGAAATCTGTATAATGACTTAAGGAAAGTATAAGTTATGTAGCTCCTCTGGAAATCTGTATAATGACTTAAGGAAAGTATAAGTTATGTAACTCCTCCGGAAATCTGTATAATGACTCAAGGAAAGTATAAGTTATGTAGCTCCTCTGGAAATCTGTATAATGACTTAAGGAAAGTAATAAGTTATAAGTAATGTAACTCCTCCGGATATCAGGTATGGATGGCCTTATCCGTAATGACACAACTGTTTGTGATTTTGGTCAGGTTTTATACCCTAGGCATGGATGGCCTTATCCGTAATGACACAACTGTTTGTGATTTTGGTCAGGTTTTATACCCTAGGCATGGATGACCTTATTCGTAATGACACAACTGTTTGTGATTTTGGTCAGGTTTTATACCCTAGGCATGGATGGCCTTATCCGTAATGACACAACTGTTTGTGATTTTGGTCAGGTTTTATACCCTAGGCATGGATGGCCTTATATATAATTATCCGTAATGACACAACTGTTTGTGATTTTGGTCAGGTTTTATACCCCAGGTATGGATGGCCTTATCCGTAATGACACAACTGTTTGTGATTTTGGTCAGGTTTTATACCCCAGGCATGGATGGCCTTATCCGTAATGACACAACTGTTTGTGATTTTGGTCAGGTTTTATACCCCAGGTATGGATGGCCTTATCCGTAGTGACACAACTGTTTGTGATTTTGGTCAGGTTTTATACCCTAGGCATGGATGGCCTTATCCGTAATGACACAACTGTTTATGATTTTGGTCAGGTTTTATACCCCAGGCATGGATGGCCTTATATATAATTATCCGTAATGACACAACTGTTTGTGATTTTGGTCAGGTTTTATACCCCAGACATGGATAGCCTTATCCGTAATGACACAACTGTTTATGATTTTGGTCAGGTTTTATACCCCAGGCATGGATGGCCTTATATATAATTATCCGTAATGACACAACTGTTTGTGATTTTGGTCAGGTTTTATACCCCAGGCATGGATGGCCTTATATATAATTATCCGTAATGACACAACTGTTTGTGATTTTGGTCAGGTTTTATACCCCAGACATGGATGGCCTTATATATAATTATCCGTAATGACACAACTGTTTGTGATTTTGGTCAGGTTTTATACCCTAGGCATGGATGGCCTTATCCGTAATGACACAACTGTTTGTGATTTTGGTCAGGTTTTATACCCTAGGCATGGATGGCCTTATATATAATTATCCGTAATGACACAACTGTTTGTGATTTTGGTCAGGTTTTATACCCCAGGCATGGATGGCCTTATCCGTAATGACACAACTGTTTGTGATTTTGGTCAGGTTTTATACCCTAGGCATGGATGGCCTTATCCGTAATGACACAACTGTTTGTGATTTTGGTCAGGTTTTATACCCCAGGCATGGATGGCCTTATCCGTAGTGACACAACTGTTTGTGATTTTGGTCAGGTTTTATACCCTAGGCATGGATGGCCTTATCCGTAAGGACACAACTGTTTATGATTTTGGTCAGGTTTTATACCCCAGGCATGGATGGCCTTATATATAATTATCCGTAATGACACAACTGTTTGTGATTTTGGTCAGGTTTTATACCCCAGACATGGATGGCCTTATCCGTAATGACAAAACTGTTTATGATTTTGGTCAGGTTTTATACCCCAGGCATGGATGGCCTTATATATAATTATCCGTAATGACAGAATTGTTTGTGATTTTGGTCAGGTTTTATACACCAGGCATGGATGGCCTTATATATAATTATCCGTAATGACACAACTGTTTGTGATTTTGGTCAGGTTTTATACCCCAGGTATGGATGGCCTTATCCGTAATGACACAACTGTTTGTGATTTTGGTCAGGTTTTATACCCCAGGTATGGATGGCCTTATCCGTAATGACACAACTGTTTGTGATTTTGGTCAGGTTTTATACTCCAGGTATGGATGGCCTTATCCGTAATGACACAACTGTTTGTGATTTTGGTCAGGTTTTATACCCCAGGCATGGATGGCCTTATCCGTAATGACACAACTGTTTGTGATTTTGGTCAGGTTTTATACCCCAGGTATGGATGGCCTTATCCGTAATGACACAACTGTTTGTGATTTTGGTCAGGTTTTATACCCT
This sequence comes from Mytilus coruscus, assembly GCA_017311375.1. Classification (NCBI taxonomy): domain Eukaryota; kingdom Metazoa; phylum Mollusca; class Bivalvia; order Mytilida; family Mytilidae; genus Mytilus; species Mytilus coruscus. Next base: position 4,528,996 of record CM029597.1, on the reverse strand, counting down.
AGGCATGGATGGCCTTATCCGTAATGACACAACTGTTTGTGATTTTGGTCAGATTTTATACCCCAGACATGGATAGCCTTATCCGTAATGACACAACTGTTTGTGATTTTATACCCCAGGTATGGATGGCCTTATCCGTAGTGACACAACTGTTTGTGATTTTGGTCAGGTTTTATACCCCAGGCATGGATGGCCTTATCCGTAGTGACACAACTGTTTGTGATTTTGGTCAGGTTTTATACCCCAGACATGGATGGCCTTATCCGTAGTGACACAACTGTTTGTGATTTTGGTCAGGTTTTATACCCCAGGCATGGATGGCCTTATCCGTAATGACACAACTGTTTGTGATTTTGGTCAGGTTTTATACCCCAGGTATGGATGGCCTTATCCGTAATGACACAACTGTTTGTGATTTTGGTCAGGTTCTATACCCCAGGCATGGATGGCCTTATCCGTAATGACACATCTGTTTGTGATTTTATACCCCAGGTATGGATGGCCTTATCCGTAATGACACAACTGTTTGTGATTTTGGTCAGGTTTTATACCCCAGGCATGGATGGCCTTATCCGTAATGACACAACTGTTTGTGATTTTGGTCAGGTTTTATACCCCAGGCATGGATGGCCTTATCCGTAATGACACAACTGTTTGGGATTTTATACCCCAGGTATGGATGGCCTTATCCGTAATGACACAACTGTTTGTGATTTTGGTCAGGTTTATACCCCAGGTATGGATGGCCTTATCCGTAATGACACAACTGTTTGTGATTTTGGTCAGGTTTTATACCCCAGGCATGGATGGCCTTATCCGTAATGACACAACTGTTTGTGATTTTGGTCAGGTTTTATACCCCAGGCATGGATGGCCTTATCCGTAATGACACAACTGTTTGTGATTTTATACCCCAGGCATGGATGGCCTTATCCGTAATGACACAACTGTTTGTGATTTTGGTCAGGTTTTATACCCTAGGTATGGATGGCCTTATCCGTAATGACACAACTGTTTGTGATTTTGGTCAGGTTTTATACCCCAGGTATGGATGGCCTTATCCGTAATGACACAACTGTTTGTGATTTTGGTCAGGTTTTATACCCCAGACATGGATGGCCTTATCCGTAATGACACAACTGTTTGTGATTTTGGTCAGGTTTTATACCCCAGACATGGATGGCCTTATCCGTAGTGACACAACTGTTTGTGATTTTATACCCCAGGCATGGATGGCCTTATCCGTAATGACACAACTGTTTGTGATTTTGGTCAGGTTTTATACCCCAGACATGGATGGCCTTATCCGTAATGACACAACTGTTTGTGATTTTGGTCAGGTTTTATACCCCAGACATGGATGGCCTTATCCGTAATGACACAACTGTTTGTGATTTTGGTCAGGTTTTATACCCCAGGTATGGATGGCCTTATCCGTATTGACACAACTGTTTGTGATTTTGGTCAGGTTCTATACCCCAGGCATGGATGGCCTTATCCGTAATGACACATCTGTTTGTGATTTTATACCCCAGGTATGGATGGCCTTATCCGTAATGACACAACTGTTTGTGATTTTGGTCAGGTTTTATACCCCAGACATGGATGGCCTTATCCGTAATGACACAACTGTTTGTGATTTTGGTCAGGTTTATACCCCAGACATGGATGGCCTTATCCGTAATGACACAACTGTTTGTGATTTTGGTCAGGTTTTATACCCCAGGCATGGATGGCCTTATCCGTAGTGACACAACTGTTTGTGATTTTGGTCAGGTTTTATACCCTAGGCATGGATGGCCTTATCCGTAAGGACACAACTGTTTATGATTTTGGTCAGGTTTTATACCCCAGGCATGGATGGCCTTATATATAATTATCCGTAATGACACAACTGTTTGTGATTTTGGTCAGGTTTTATACCCCAGGTATGGATGGCCTTATCCGTAATGACACAACTGTTTGTGATTTTGGTCAGGTTTTATACCCCAGGCATGGATGGCCTTATCCGTAATGACACAACTGTTTGTGATTTTGGTCAGGTTTTATACCCCAGGCATGGATGGCCTTATCCGTAGTGACACAACTGTTTGTGATTTTGGTCAGGTTTTATACCCTAGGCATGGATGGCCTTATCCGTAAGGACACAACTGTTTATGATTTTGGTCAGGTTTTATACCCCAGGCATGGATGGCCTTATATATAATTATCCGTAATGACACAACTGTTTGTGATTTTGGTCAGGTTTTATACCCCAGGCATGGATGGCCTTATATATAATTATCCGTAATGACACAACTGTTTGTGATTTTGGTCAGGTTTTATACCCCAGGTATGGATGGCCTTATCCGTAATGACACAACTGTTTGTGATTTTGGTCAGGTTTTATACTCCAGGTATGGATGGCCTTATCCGTAATGACACAACTGTTTGTGATTTTGGTCAGGTTTTATACCCCAGGCATGGATGGCCTTATCCGTAATGACACAACTGTTTGTGATTTTATACCCCAGGTATGGATGGCCTTATCCGTAATGACACAACTGTGTGTGATTTTGGTCAGGTTTTATACCCCAGGCATGGATGGCCTTATCCGTAATGACACAACTGTTTGTGATTTTGGTCAGGTTTTATACCCCAGGCATGGATGGCCTTATCCGTAATGACACAACTGTTTGGGATTTTATACCCCAGGTATGGATGGCCTTATCCGTAATGACACAACTGTTTGTGATTTTGGTCAGGTTTTATACCCCAGGCATGGATGGCCTTATCCGTAATGACACAACTGTTTGTGATTTTGGTCAGGTTTTATACCCCAGGTATGGATGGCCTTATCCGTAATGACACAACTGTTTGTGATTTTGGTCAGGTTTTATACCCCAGGCATGGATGGCCTTATCCGTAATGACACAACTGTTTGTGATTTTGGTCAGGTTTTATACCCCAGGTATGGATGGCCTTATCCGTAATGACACAACTGTTTGTGATTTTGGTCAGGTTTTATACCCCAGGCATGGATGGCCTTATCCGTAATGACACAACTGTTTGTGATTTTATACCCCAGGTATGGATGGCCTTATCCGTAATGACACAACTGTTTGTGATTTTGGTCAGGTTTTATACCCCAGGCATGGATGGCCTTATCCGTAATGACACAACTGTTTGTGATTTTGGTCAGGTTTTATACCCCAGGCATGGATGGCCTTATCCGTAATGACACAACTGTTTGGGATTTTATACCCCAGGTATGGATGGCCTTATCCGTAATGACACAACTGTTTGTGATTTTGGTCAGGTTTTATACCCCAGGCATGGATGGCCTTATCCGTAATGACACAACTGTTTGTGATTTTGGTCAGGTTTTATACCCCAGGCATGGATGGCCTTATCCGTAATGACACAACTGTTTGTGATTTTGGTCAGGTTTTATACCCCAGGCATGGATGGCCTTATCCGTAATGACACAACTGTTTGTGATTTTGGTCAGGTTTTATACCCCAGGCATGTATGGCCTTATCCGTAATGACACAACTGTTTGTGATTTTATACCCCAGGTATGGATGGCCTTATCCGTAATGACACAACTGTTTGTGATTTTGGTAAGGTTTTATACCCAGGTATGGATGGCCTTATCCGTAATGACACAACTGTTTGTGATTTTGGTCAGGTTTTATACCCCAGGTATGGTTGGCCTTATCCGTAATGACACAACTGTTTGTGATTTTGGTCAGGTTTTATACCCCAGACATGGATGGCCTTATCCGTAATGACACAACTGTTTGTGATTTTGGTCAGGTTTTATACCCCAGACATGGATGGCCTTATCTGTAATGACACAACTGTTTGTGATTTTATACCCCAGGTATGGATGGCCTTATCCGTATTGACACAACTGTTTGTGATTTTGGTCAGGTTTTATACCCCAGACATGGATGGCCTTATCCGTAATGACACAACTGTTTGTGATTTTGGTCAGGTTTTATACCCCAGACATGGATGGCCTTATCAGTAGTGACACAACTGTTTGTGATTTTGGTCAGGTTTTATACCCCAGACATGGATTGCCTTATCCGTAATGACACAACTGTTTGTGATTTTGGTTGTTTCTTTATCTTCGTATTTGATCTTGCTTTCTAACTATTTTGATTTGAATGCCACTGATGAGTCATATGTACTCTAAACCAATCAAAACCCTGGAATCTCTGATAAGTTCTCATTTCTCTAATTTGACACTAAAATATATATTAAGAAGGGGAGTACTACAGATAACGTTGAGCCGCATTTTTTAATTTTTTTTTTTGTAAATGTTTTTATAAGCACAACATTCATATACATGTGTATGATTGTGAGAAGTTGTGAGGTAACATAAGAGCCGAAGAACAATTCTTATACTTTTGCTTGGTAAATAGTATAAATCAACTTTTGTGAGATCGCTTTTGCTTTATTAAATTCTTACAATCGGTATTCAACTTTAGTCGTTTGAGAGAAATGTCAGAGTAAATTTTATTTGGTTAGATAACTTGTGTAAATGAAAAATATAAATCACGATTTAACGGACATACTTTCTGCACTTTGGACGCATGAAATTCACAGTGTTATTTTCACACCTTTCTATTGTTGAAGACTGTATGTTAATGTCTTTTGATTTTGTCGTTGGTCTTATTGACAGATTCATGTACCCAATGTCTCCTTTTATTAATACATATATATAACAAAATCAAACTGTATAAAGGTATACAATTTATTATCTAAAACTTCAACTGAAAAATACGATAGATAAAAGAAAGCAAAACTGAATGAAAAAAAAAGCAACCCCTTTTGTATTAATTTCTGTAAAACAATCCCTCTTAAAAAAAGGTCCACAAAAAACTTATAACCTAATCGAAATTTCTGTGCACTTTTTGCGTCTATTTTTTAATGCTTTATCTGTTTTTATCTGCACACATAGTACAAGTGTGCATAGTAAAGTTAATTAAACACATACTTATATCAAAGAGGAAGATAGAGGGTTCGCTTGTCCCACATGATATCATATGATGATACGAACAGATTAACTCTTTAAGGTAGGCATTTTTATGTCATTGTGTTTTTATTTTCTTGTTGCAAATCCAAACAATCTTCCTACACGTACAATATGAGAATGTCGTTTTATAAGTTAGCGATCTTTTATCAATAAAGCATTGAAAGGATAACAGAAGTTGCCATAAGTACTAAACATTACATCATTCAGCAACTTTCGACTTCTCCGTAAAAAAACAGAATATAAAAAGAGATAATCAACACCAAACATTATACAGGAAGATAGCCGGCATATGCACGTAATGGGATGGGGTAACACCAGTTTAACGTGCACGCAAATTCATCTATTCTTTATCAATCTAGAACGTATGTTGTAAAACTAAAATACACAATTAAAAACCCTACTGGTGCGGCTACCAACGTGACCCTAACTTGAACATGAAATGAAATACTGCTGTTTGCTTTTTTGTCGTTGTTTTATTTTTTTACAATGGCGTTGTCTGTTTTATTGGACTTGTATTTTTCATTTACCCACTTGGTATCTCCTCTCTCTATTTGCGTATACATATAATGTAAACATGGTTATATCATGACTATGTAATAAAACTAGTTTAATTTGCAATATCATAAGCACGTTCAACTTTATCGTCGCATTAATTGCATCGCCAGTCCATACAAAAAATGATAATGCATTACAAATTAAACATATAATATATGTGACTTTCAAAGATAACATGGTCATGAAAAAATAGTTATGCATAGTAAGTCGTTATAATTATGCATTTCAGAAAATATGTCCGTTTCATTTTCTGGATGTGAACAACATGAACATGAAGAAGTTCGTTTCTTTTGCCAGGACTGTAAATTATTGGTATGTGATGACTGCATCACAGGGCCCCATAAAAGTCACAAATTTATGAAACTCAAAGAATTTGGAACCAAATGCAGGAACTCTCTTCTTAAGGCCATAACAGAGGCAGAAGATTCCAAAATCCCTCACATAAAAGAGTCCATATCAAAGGCGTCAGACGTACAGACCATCCTTAACACGTCAGTCAGTGAGCAAGTCCAAATTATTAGAACGAAGCGGCAGATGATAAATGATACATTTGATGAATTACAGAATGAATTAATTGAAAATCTGAATTCAGAAGAAAAGATTGCTGACAACGAGTATAAACGGTTTATTAAAACACAAGAAAAACGTATAGTCGATATTCAGACAATACTTGAAACCTGCAAAACGAAGAGTAATGATATTCCTGACACAGACATTGCTAAGTATCACGTGACATTAAAGAAACTGCTTGAACACGACCCATATACCGATACCATACCAAACTTACAAGTCCCGGTCTACCAGTTTAACGAAGAATTTGCAACCAAAAGTAAACTGCGGCACATTATGGGTTATACTGAAGCTGGAATCTATGAAATGCTACAACCCATCAAAAGTCAAGAGACAGCAAGTGTTAAAAGCGAGGATTCCGAGATTATGGCACCTCAAAACGAGGAATTCGAAGAAAAAGAAGAAGAACACATCTCTTATGTAAATGCAATTAAGTGGAATAAGGAAGAACTCCAGTTAGTGGTGTCTTTTACAAGTGGAAAAGACATAGTTTGGATTGTACCTCAAGAGCTGGAATTATGCGCTTGGCTGATCGCTCGTGATGTGAATGAAATAGATTGCAGAGGAGCCAAAATAACTTTAAAAACATTGAAAACCTAGACCAGGTTCCAATCACAGCTAGTGTTAATACCAAAAATAGTTTGGTGATCGGCTTTTCGAACAAGAAATCTTTAAAACAGATGAATTGTTCTACTTCAGCAGTCACAAGGAAAACCTCGTTTTCACTTTCATCTAGTATTAACATAGGAGAGCTAGGTTTATGTTGTATTTGTAAGTCTGCTACGAGCGGAGACGAGCTTATGATCTGTCTTTTTGACAAGTCTGCAGGTGAACGTGGAAGGTATGTTGTACGTCGGCACACTAGTGGCAAGTCAGTTGCAAGAGAACTGTCCCTATACCCAGACAAAGTTGAGATCACAAATCCTGTTCAAATAAGCGAAAATAAAGATGGCTTGCTCTGCATTGTATGTCGTCCAGAAAAGGAATCGTGGGTTCTTGTCGTTGATAAAAATGGAAATCAGCGATTTCGTTTTCCGTCAGTTTCATATCCTAGTGAATCAGAAGACTACGATATTGTAGGTGCAGGATTCCTAAATAGATCTTTGGTCACCATAACTAGTCGATCAAAACGTGAGCAGTATTTAGTCAACATTGACGGACAGTGTATTCAGAAGGATACACTTGGAAATAACCCTATCTGTTGCACTGTAAGCGGTCAGGACAATGTGTGGGTTGGATTTGATGGCGGGGAAATTTACATATTCAAATACACTGAAGACCATGTTTATTCATCAATTGAACCAAAAACGCATATGTAACATTCGAAAAATCAGTTGAACAATAAATTAATGGCATGAAAAATAAAAAATAAAGCTCGTGTAATCATTGTGTGATACACCTTATTCATTGTATACTTGTCTTTACAAAAATATATCTTTATTAATTTTTATAAATTGACTTTGTATGTTATTTTCATGAATAACATATTATGTTTGTATTGTGAGAACTTATTAGATTGTAAATGAAAAAAAATGCGCGTGATTTAAAAAAAAAAACTCTCTCGTTCTCCCTCTCTTAACGTAGAAGTAGAGTCAGTCAACCGAACCATTATATATACTGTAACCATTTAATTTATGCTTATGATTACGTTGTAGTGTCAAACATAAAATTGATAAGATTCGACCCCAGGCATGGAGATTGTGTCTCCGCTAGAATATAACATTATAAAGGGACATAACACAAAAATGGTAACAGTGTCGCCACCCAAATTAAAAATAGATCTGCGTTTTGTGGTAATAAGCATTTGGTGAAGACAAAATTAAGTTAGAGAACGGAAAAGAAAAATTTGCATTTTTTCCTTTTGTGAAGGGACACAACTCTAGAACTGTAAAAGTGACGTAACTCAAATTTAAACTTGATATGTGTTTGGTGGTAATAAGCATTGTGTATAAGTTTGTTAAAATTTGGTCAAGGCAAACTAAAGGTAGAGAACGGAAACCAATTTCGGGACGTACGTACGGACGTACAAACGGACAAGGGTAACACTTAATGACCCTTCCACTGCGGCGGGGGAATAAAAAAAAAATAAACACGTAAGGACTTCAGACGGTGGTTTAAAAATTGGCGAAAAAGCTTGTATCCTCCACGTCTATATAAGTTGTTATAAAAAAATTACCATGCACAACCAAATATCTGACATACACACCTAAGTATAATTTCCAGGAGGGTAAACAACATATAGAGACATGGGTTGACAACCACTCGATAAAGTCCACAAAAGGCATAATATGGATCATTTAATACTGGTTCTCTGTAACTATTTAAAATCTTACATAGGGAGTGTGGCACGCATGGTCATGGATTTTCTTCAAACTTCACACACCTACTAGTCTTGATGAAACAAACAAAAAATGGCAAAATTTTGGTTGCTAAGCATATCGGTTTGCCATAGCAACCGATGACCAGTTTTACCTCTTCTGGGTATCTATGATTTTAAGCTTAAAATGGCTATTTTCAACATAATTTTTCATAATAAATGATTAAGAGAAAGACTAATTTTTTATGATTTTATTAAATATAAGCATTTAATTAATTTAATAACTAATATTTTCATATTCATTTTCAGTCATAATCACATATACCCCCCTTTTTATGTGGTTTGCATTAGGTAAAAAATACCCTTTTGAGGTCATTTTGAATGCTCACCATAATTTTTGCGGACACCTCAGTTAAAGTCAACCATGAATTCATAAATATCATAGTCATATCTTATCAATGATGCGAAAAGTTATGGGAAGTATGTTTCATTTTTGTTACCATGGATACAAAATGCTTAGTTTTCATTTTTCAGAAAAAAATTTTGAAAATTTTGAAGAAAAATGTTTTAAAACCTTATTCTGCAGTCAGAAAAAAAAAAAAAATAAATATGCAATTTGTGGAAATTATTGTAATCATAAAATTTTAAACATATTCATTTATATAGGTATAATAGTTTTAACTCTGTTGCTATGGAAACAATTTCATGATGATACACAAGTTTAAAACAATTTTGAAAAGTTTCAGTTAGTTTCTTAAATGTGCACAAAAGTAGGAAAACTAAAACACTTATTAAGTTTCATTGTATTCACACATGTGTATGTATAAATAATTTTGCTAGTATAGTATATCGATAATGGTGTTACCACTTGAAGGAAACAAATACAATTTCTCTATTGTGGATAAAATTGCTGATTATGAAGAAATTTCTGTTTTCATGATCATGAAAATATACAAGAAAAACTAGAAAAACAAATACTAGTAAAATCATTTAAAAATTAAATATTCAATTGTGCAATATTTGGGGCTGGAAAGATTTTGTAAAAAAGAAATGATCGATTAGTTGTGGTTTGCTTTATGTCAAGTGTCAAACATCTCATGCATATTTCAGAAGAGAACAACATCAATAAATTTAATAGGAACATTGTAGGTTCTGTGCTAGTCTACTGACTAGAAATTAGTTAAAGTCAATAATTCGATACAATTCAACACAATAAAAAATAGAACCAAAAGAGTCAGACGTTGATCCTCTAAATAAATGATAAATGACCATCTAAACTTTCTATGAAGGAAAAATACCTTTATTATGAGCTGTTTATTTTCTAATTCATTCTTTTAAACTCAATGTTGAAATGGCAAAGCATGTAAAGCTATACGTTTTGAATAATATTGTATTATTGGATGATGAGTATCTACATGAAGATAATTTTGAGGGAAGTTATAAAAATAGAAAATTTCAAAAGGTCCTGCAATAGGGCTAGGCTGGGATGAAGGCGGACAATTTAAAATATCACTGGAAATCGGGATCAATTGGACAAGGACAGAAATTTCAATAGGCTAACTAGGAGCCCCTAAAAGAATAAAGACAAGGGTCCTTTAGCAAACAAAGGGCGTAACAAGCAAGGGCGGTTATAGTCGGCTACTCGATGGTCCCTGCTATCCATCCAACACATTTCTTGTTTGACGTTCTGGCTGGGAGAATTTTCGAGATTTTCAAAAATACGGTTTCCTACGTGGACCCTCGGAAAATCTGACAGTGGGTGACTGCGGGTCTTTCAACGAGCAACAGGGGGGACATATACCATCAAGACAATTTTCATATTAGGGGTCCCACTGACTGTCTTAAGAGATGGCCCGCTACATTCATGCTTCATTGATTCCGTATGTAATCAACAAAATGTTCCAATGAAAGGAGGGGCGGGCCCTCAGGGCCCCTTGGATCCGCCTATGGTAGCACTATAGTAACATTACTAATAGGCATTGGATTATTGAAATTTGAGAAAATAACAATTATCTTCATGGATTTTAGCAGCAAATTAAAAATATTGACAATATGATAACTCTAGATCTTTACACAGGGTAACTTTAAAAGGATTATAAACATGTACATATACTTTGATTTTCACTGAAAGCCCATTACAGAAAGATGTTTCTCAAAATAAGTATATTGTCTTTCTTTTAACAAAAAAAAAAATACATTTTACTTTGAAACAGGAGTCAATGTTTATAAATAACATATCATACATGTGACTTTTGTCCGCGACTTTTGTCTGTGACTTCCTGTCCTTCATTCTGACCGTTATCATGACCAGGAAAATGACTTTATACCTATTTATATGTAATAATATTTTGAATAATCGAATGGACTGCTGCAAACCTTCTGTCCGTAATTACAGAGAAACCTTATACCCCATTCGAAAGCTTAACGATAGAGGAACAAAATGGTTATAATCAATATGTGCCGCAATACCCATTAGAGGGGTTACGGAGGACCTAAATGCCAAAATACGCGTGAAAATTAAAAAATAGCTGAAGGGTCGCAACAGTCCATTCCATTATTCAAAATAAGCTATTTCTTAATATTCACGTGTATTTCGACATTTAGGTTTAACTCATCTAACAGTCGTTGTGGAACATACTGAATGTTTCAGCAGTTCAAAGAAACAAATTACAAACAGTATCAAAACATACTACAAAGTACAACATTTATTTAAATTGTTTGTTTGAATACTGAAAACCTGATGGGCAACACTCTATAAATAGAAATCCATTCATTTATAATTGTTTAATGAACAAATTGTACTTCAAAATACTTTGAAATTAATAAAACATAATGAAATATTACATACGTTGTTCTCTATCGATAATTAGATAAAGTAAAATAAAATCTTTCACGAGAAGTGTCTAAGTCACATTTATTTCTGAACTTATAAACTTGAATATATCTTATGAAACCTCCCAATCCATTAGAAATAATGACTTCATACAGCTCCTCAGTCATTTGTTTTTCTGCAATTCTTTTATGGACCATTTTGGTCATAAAACGTTTCTATATATTTATTCATCACTCGCTTTCTAGAGTTGAGGTTGGTTTTTTTTTGTAATCTAGAAGAGGGCATCGGACACACTCAAAAGTTTTCTTTCATTACATAAAGGAGCAACAACAAAAAAAAAAAAAAAAAATCATTTAACGAACACCAATACTTGTCTGTACCTAAGTCAGGCTTCAAAAGTCCTTTCGGGTTCTATCAGAATTGGGTTTCTGGGTTGTATGGTCTGTTTTTGACTGTTATGGTTGGACTTAACCAGCAGTACACCTTACGGACTTAGGGGGATGAGTAAGGGCATGAAAACAGTTATAACAAACACAGTGAAGTAGGTTTTAGAACTTGTATCTTCAAAAGCGCATGAGAAAGTCATATAATTAATAACAATATAATAGCATATAGTGCAAATAATAGAAACATATAATTCATATAATTTTCCAATATAAATGATCAAATAATATCTTTAGTATACAAACTTTACGTTAATGCATGAGCATATGCATATTAAATGACGAATACGGATGCTTATAATATTTCTTATAAATAAATGCTTATTTAGCATTCAAATATATGAGCAAAATGCCGACTAAATCTTAAATGTACGAGCATAATGCGAGACCTAATATTTGAACCTAACGGAGCAGAAAGCATGTGCTGAACAGCACAAAATATTGAATACATAATATCTTGATAATGAACATGTATAAACTTGTTGAAGTCTTTTACCTTTCGAATTATAAACATGGTAGAGCATATATTGCGCTTGTAAAAACTTAAACTATATAAAACCTATTAACCCAAAAATAATCAATTCCGACAATGAGCATTGGTTGAGAAATATTCGAAATCGAGACAAACTTAGCATTACGAAACTAATCGTGAATATTCAAATAATATAAATATTAAACAATATAATATGAAATGGGAAACTAGCTTTTAAAATATATATGCTTGCTTTGTATCAAAATTCATGACTCGTAATAATATAGGGCTAAACAACAAGAATAGTTTATGATAAATAATTACTTATTAAATTAACCTTCACATGTGAAAATTACGCATAACGCGTTTATAAACATAATCAACATCTTATCCTTGCGGAACTGACCTTAATGCTTATTAGGTATGAACAAGCGATAAGTTAAAATTATCATTTCCATCATGCGAGCGTAAAACTAAATTCGATAACGTGTTTAAAAATACCCTTGAGTACAGAAAGTTTGTGAAGAATAAACCAACCTTTTTTTGAACATATATACATCTATTTACACTGATCGAGAAACAACAATTTGATTTTAACTTCTTTACTTGCAGAACTCATAGATATTTAACTTCAACTTACTAAATGAAATGGAACGAAACTTTACGAAGTTTCATGATTCAATTGAATAAAATAATGAAAGAAACATATTAACTTTGAATAATTAAAATACTTAACACACCTGAAAACAGTTATAACAAACACAGTGAAGTAGGTTTAGAACTTGTATCTTCAAAAGCGCATGAGAAAGTGCCACTCTTGAGACCGAAATTCACTTGTTCGATTTTGCGTTACTGTTTCAGGTTCGACCAATCAGATTCGTTAAACACCCGAGCGAACTTAGTTACCCTGATATTTTGGGGTAAAAAGGGGCGTGGAAAGATCTTTGCTGGACAGGACAAAGAACTTGTTTGTGTTTAAAGGACAATAGACTTAGTAAAAACATGTCTAATTGTGTCCACTTAGCTTGTCGCTAAACATCTTAAATTGATAAAATAATGCCTAACAAAGAGAAAATCTAAAGTGACAAATGCCAAAGTAAATATCTGTTAAATTTGAACTTTATCTTAAATATATCTTAAATATAAAATGATTTCCTTCAACAATAATGAACGAATATAAAACAAAAATACTTTTAATCAATACTGCAGCTTCGAAATGGACTTTAATAAATAAAATATCTTAAACTTATTCCTTTTGCTGAAAACTAAATTTTCACAAAATATAGAATGAGGTCTAAAATGACTCCATGACAGTTCCATAGTAAATCGTCAAAAACAGAACGAACCAAATTCCCGACATAAACATAAACTTTCTAGAACCAAAAAAAATCAATTATTAAGGTTCCTGACCTAGGATATTTACATTGCGATTTGGTTGAACTATTTTAGCACTCAAAACCATCCTCTCCGATCTTAATTAATGGGAAATCAAAATGACTGAGAAGAATATACAATAAATAATCAAGAGAAAAAGCAGAGACAGGTTTAAAAAAAAAAAAAGAAAGGTTGAGAAATTTACAGTTTCAACGTCGCTTAGTTTATAGGTATATATAATTATATACATGAATGGATACATGTAATAGAGCACATATCTTCATCGGAACATATTCAATATGTTTTAAATCATCAGTAGTGTAATCTTCTTTCAAAACTCTGAATGTATTTGAATTTGCTTCAATTTAACATGAAGTCTACCATGGCACTGTCCAACCATTCATATACTACTCTGGAAAAAAAAATGTTTTATATGATTTCCGTTTAGATATCCATTGATGAAATTTTTGGTATAGCCATCTTGTCGTTGCAACGTTTGGATTTGTCAATTTTACTATGTCTTACAGTATCCGTAATAGGCAACAACATTGTCTTACATTGTATGACAGTAGCTAGCTAAATTTGTTACTTTTCATAGGCTCTTATTTGTTGATGTTGCAACTGGTTTTTTTTCTTTGTTGTTCAAAGCACAGATGTAACGAAATTAGTATATAGTCCTTTCGAATTGAACGAACTATTCATAAGGTCTTTTCGTTCAAATTGTTATGTGCACATCGGGTTCTAACTCTTTGAATTCTTTCTGGTTTTATTTTCAGCATTTGTTCGAAATGTGTTTCGTTTTTCTCTTTAATTTGTTATATTACAAAGCATTTTTCGTCTTCAATATGTAAAAGAGGCTTGATCAACATCCAGCAAAGAATTCCGTTCACACTTGTGCTAGAATCCGCCTTCAACTTGTAGGTAGATGTTAGGTTTTTTAATCAGAGTTGAAGGTTTCTTTGAGAAAAACAGAAAAAACGCTCTTCATTTGCTTTAGGTTTTATCACATGTGTACTATAGGTCGTGTAGGGATTACAGTCATGTTTTGTCACTATATCACTTCTATCTACGCTTAAAATATGAAACACAATAAAACTAAAAAGTAAAATAACAAAAATACAGAACTCTGAGGAAAATTCAAAACGTAAAGTCTCTCATTGAATTGCAAAATCAAAAACTCAAACACATCAAACGAATGAATAACAACTGTTATATTCCTGACTTGGTACAGGCATTTTCTGATGTAGAAATGGTGGATTAAACCTGGTTTTATAGCTAGCTAAACCACTCACTTGTATTACAGTCGCATGAAATTCCATTATATTGACAACAATGTGTGAACAAAACAAACAGACATAATAGGTAAAAACGTCAAAATTACCGGTACAGTAGTCAACATTGTGCTATTACCTTAATCACCATAAAATATTGTGTTATAATCTATATTCCTAAGAAAAAGCTGAATAAATCCTGTATTTGGATTTCTTTTCAAGTAGTGGGAAGAGGAGGTTATAGCCTTTTAGAATTAATAAATGTGTTCTAACGGTAACTTGAGATTAGAAAACTAAAATATCAAAAATAAAATTTCACATAAAAGGTCAACATAAGATTTAAACAATAGAAAATACATATTTTAAAAATAAAATGACAGGTTTTAAATCACCTCCATTTTAGAAAAAGTACCGAATAAAAAGAAGGCAATGAAAGATCTGCAATCAACACCAAACCCTAACTTGACAAAAACGTAGAGATATAACTACATACAACCAGTGATGAAATTATTGACTGTGAACAGGAAACAGTGTTAAGCTACATTTTGTTTATATCAATCTTCCTTAATATATACAAGTGGAATCACAAAAGTATACAAAAGTAAAATAACAAAAAAAAAAAAAAAAAAAAAAAACGAACTCCAAGGAATATTCAAAACGGAAAGTCCCATAACAAATGGAATAAAATGCATGTAAAGCTATACGTTTTGAATAATATTGTATTATTGGATGATGAGTATCTACATGAAGATAATTTTGAGGGAAGTTATAAAAAATAGAAAATTTCAAAAAGGTCCTGCAATAGGGCTAGGCTGGGATGAAGGCGGACAATTTAAAATATCACTGGAAATCGGGATCAATTGGACAAGGACAGAAATTTCAATAGGCTAACTAGGGAGCCCCTAAAAGAATAAACACAAGGGTCCTTTAGCAAACAAAGGGCGTAACAAGCAAGGGCGGTTATAGTCGGCTACTCGATGGTCCCTGCTATCCATCCAACACATTTCTTGTTTGACGTTCTGGCTGGGGAGAATTTTCGAGATTTTCAAAAAAATACGGTTTCCCTACGTGGACCCTCGGAAAATCTGACAGTGGGTGACTGCGGGTCTTTCAACGAGCAACAGGGGGGGACATATACCATCAAGACAATTTTCATATTAGGGGTCCCACTGACTGTCTTAAGAGATGGCCCGCTACATTCATGCTTCATTGATTCCGTATGTAATCAACAAAATGTTCCAATGAAAGGAGGGGGCGGGCCCTCAGGGCCCCTTGGATCCGCCTATGGTAGCACTATAGTAACATTACTAATAGGCATTGGATTATTGAAATTTGAGAAAATAACAATTATCTTCATGGATTTTTAGCAGCAAATTAAAAAATATTGACAATATGATAACTCTAGATCTTTACACAGGGTAACTTTAAAAGGATTATAAACATGTACATATACTTTGATTTTCACTGAAAGCCCATTACAGAAAGATGTTTCTCAAAATAAGTATATTGTCTTTCTTTTAACAAAAAAAAAAAAAATACATTTTACTTTGAAACAGGAGTCAATGTTTATAAATAACATATCATACATGTGACTTTTTGTCCGCGACTTTTTGTCTGTGACTTCCTGTCCTTCATTCTGACCGTTATCATGACCAGGAAAAATGACTTTATACCTATTTATATGTAATAATATTTTGAATAATCGAATGGACTGCTGCAAACCTTCTGTCCGTAATTACAGAGAAACCTTATACCCCATTCGAAAGCTTAACGATAGAGGAACAAAATGGG
The DNA here is from genome assembly GCA_017311375.1 of Mytilus coruscus. Taxonomy (NCBI): domain Eukaryota; kingdom Metazoa; phylum Mollusca; class Bivalvia; order Mytilida; family Mytilidae; genus Mytilus; species Mytilus coruscus. The sequence goes on along the minus strand of CM029597.1, from coordinate 4,512,344 downwards.
TATAATCAATATGTGCCGCAATGCCCATTAGAGGGGTTACGGAGGATCTAAATGCCAAAATACGCGTGAAAATTAAGAAATAGCTGAAGGGTCGCAACAGTCCATTCCATTATTCAAAATAAGCTATTTCTTAATATTCACGTGTATTTCGACATTTAGGTTTAACTCCTCTAACAGTCGTTGCGGAACATACTGAATGTTTCAGCAGTTCAAAGAAACAAATTACAAACAGTATCAAAACATACTACAAAGTACAACATTTATTTAAGTTGTTTGTTTGAATACTGAAAACCTGATGGGCAACACTCTATAAATAGAAATTCATTCATTTATAATTGTTTAATGAACAAATTGTACTTCAAAATACTTTGAAATTAATAAAACATAATGAAATATTACATACGTTGTTCTCTATCGATAATTAGATAAAGTAAAATAAAATCTTTCACGAGAAGTGTCTAAGTTCACTCTAATTATGTCACATTTATTTCTGAACTCATAAACTTGAATATATCTTATGAAACCTCCCAATCCATAAGAAATAATGACTTCATACAGCTCCCTCAGTCATTTGTTTTCTGCAATTCTTTTATGGACCATTTTGGTCATAAAACGTTTCTATATATTTATTCATCACTCGCTTTCTAGAGTTGAGGTTGGTTTTTTGTAATCTAGAAGAGGCATCGGACACACTCAAAGTTTTCTTTCATTACATAAAGGAGCAACAACAAAAAAAAAAAAAAAAATCATTTAACGAACACCAATACTTGTCTGTACCTAAGTCAGGCTTCAAAAGTCCTTTCGGGTTCTATCAGAATTGGGTTTCTGGGTTGTATGGTCTGTTTTGACTGTTATGGTTGGACTTAACCAGCAGTACACCTTACGGACTTAGGGGATGAGTAAGGGCATGAAAACAGTTATAACAAACACAGTGAAGTAGGTTTTAGAACTTGTATCTTCAAAAGCGCATGAGAAAGTCATATAATTAATAACAATATAATAGCATATAGTGCAAATAATAGAAACATATAATTCATATAATTTTCCAATATAAATGATCAAATAATATCTTTAGTATACAAACTTTACGTTAATGCATGAGCATATGCATATTAAATGACGAACACGGATGCTTATAATATTTCTTATAAATAAAAGCTTATTTAGCATTCAAATATATGAGCAAAATGCGGACTAAATCTTAAATGTACGAGCATAATGCGAGACCTAATATTTGAACCTAACGGAGCATAAAGCATGTGCTGAACAGCACAAAATATTGAATACATAATATCTTGATAATGAACATGTATAAACTTGTTGAAGTCTTTTACCTTTCGAATTATAAACATGGTAGAGCATATATTGCGCTTGTAAAAACTTAAACTATATAAAACCTATTAACCCAAAAATAATCAATTCCGACAATGAGCATTGGTTGAGAAATATTCGAAATCGAGACAAACTTAGCATTACGAAACTAATCGTGAATATTCAAATAATATAAATATTAAACAATATAATATGAAATGGGGAAACTAGCTTTTAAAATATATATGCTTGCTTTGTATCAAAAATTCATGATTCGTAATAATATAGGGCTAAACAACAAGAATAGTTTATGATAAATAATTACTTATTAAATTAACCTTCACATGTGAAAATTACGCATAACGCGTTTATAAACATAATCAACATCTTATCCTTGCGGAACTGACCTTAATGCTTATTAGGTATGAACAAGCGATAAGTTAAAATTATCATTTCCATCATGCGAGCGTAAAACTAAATTCGATAACGTGTTTAAAAATACCCTTGAGTACAGAAAGTTTGTGAAGAATAAACCAACCTTTTTTTGAACATATATACATCTATTTACACTGATCGAGAAACAACAATTTGATTTTAACTTCTTTACTTGCAGAACTCATAGATATTTAACTTCAACTTACTAAATGAAATGGAACGAAACTTTACGAAGTTTCATGATTCAATTGAACAAAATAATGAAAGAAACATATTAACTTTGAATAATTAAAATACTTGAAACACCTGAAAATAGTTATAACAAACACAGTGAAGTAGGTTTTAGAACTTGTATCTTCAAAAGCGCATGAGAAAGTGCCACTCTTGAGACCGAAATTCACTTGTTCGATTTTGCGTTACTGTTTCAGGTTCGACCAATCAGATTCGTTAAACACCCGAGCGAATTTAGTTACCCTGATATTTTGGGGTAAAAAGGGGCGTGGAAAGATCTTTGCTGGACAGGACAAAGAACCCTTATTGACCAGGTTACTTAGACATATGTTGTTTACACAACAACTTGTTTGTGTTTAAAGGACAATAGACTTAGTAAAAAACATGTCTAATTGTGTCCACTTAGCTTGTCGCTAAACATCTTAAATTGATAAAAATAATGCCTAACAAAGAGAAAATCTAAAGTGACAAATGCCAAAGTAAATATCTGTTAAATTTGAACTTCTTATCTTAAATATATCTTAAATATAAAAATGATTTCCTTCAACAATAATGAACGAATATAAAACAAAAATACTTTTAATCAATACTGCAGCTTCGAAATGGACTTTAATAAATAAAATATCTTAAACTTATTCCTTTTTGCTGAAAACTAAATTTTCACAAAAATATAGAATGAGGTCTAAAATGACTCCATGACAGTTCCATAGTAAATCGTCAAAAAACAGAACGAACCAAATTCCCGACATAAACATAAACTTTCTAGAACCAAAAAAAAAAATCAATTAAATGGAACCACTATTAAGGTTCCTGACCTAGGATATTTACATTGCGATTTGGTTGAACTATTTTAGCACTCAAAACCATCCTCTCCGATCTTAATTAATGGGAAATCAAAATGACTGAGAAGAATATACAATAAATAATCAAGAGAAAAAGCAGAGACAGGTTTAAAAAAAAAAAAGAAAGGTTGAGAAATTTACAGTTTCAACGTCGCTTAGTTTATAGGTATATATAATATTATATACATGAATGGATACATGTAATAGAGCACATATCTTCATCGGAACATATTCAATATGTTTTAAATCATCAGTAGTGTAATCTTCTTTCAAAACTCTGAATGTATTTGAATTTGCTTCAATTTAACATGAAGTCTACCATGGCACTGTCCAACCATTCATATACTACTCTGGAAAAAAAAAATGTTTTATATGATTTCCGTTTAGATATCCATTGATGAAATTTTTTGGTATAGCCATCTTGTCGTTGCAACGTTTGGATTTGTCAATTTTACTATGTCTTACAGTATCCGTAATAGGCAACAACATTGTCTTACATTGTATGACAGTAGCTAGCTAAATTTGTTACTTTTCATAGGCTCTTATTTGTTGATGTTGCAACTGGTTTTTTTTCTTTGTTGTTCAAAGCACAGATGTAACGAAATTAGTATATAGTCCTTTCGAATTGAACGAACTATTCATAAGGTCTTTTCGTTCAAATTGTTATGTGCACATCGGGTTCTAACTCTTTGAATTCTTTCTGGTTTTATTTTCAGCATTTGTTCGAAATGTGTTTCGTTTTTCTCTTTAATTTGTTATATTACAAAGCATTTTTCGTCTTCAATATGTAAAAGAGGCTTGATCAACATCCAGCAAAGAATTCCGTTCACACTTGTCACGGTGCTAGAATCCGCCTTCAACTTGTAGGTAGATGTTAGGTTTTTTAATCAGAGTTGAAGGTTTCTTTGAGAAAAACAGAAAAAACGCTCTTCATTTGCTTTAGGTTTTATCAAGTGTGCACTTTAGGTCGTGGAGGGATTACAGTCATGTTTTGTCACCATATAACTTCTATCTACGCTTAAAATATGAAACACAATAAAACTAAAAGTAAAATAACAAAAATACAGAACTCTGAGGAAAATTCAAAACGAAAGTCTCTCATCGAATTGCAAAATCAAAAGCTCAAACACATCAAACGAATGAATAACAACTGTTATATTCCTGACTTGGTACAGGCATTTTCTGATGTATAAATGGTGGTTTAAACCTGCCAGTGGTTTTATAGCTAGCTAAACCACTCACTTGTATTACAGTCGCATGAAATTCCATTATATTGACAACAATGTGTGAACAAAACAGACAGTCATAATAGGTAAAAATGTCAAAATTACCGGTACAGTAGTCAACATTGTGTTATTACCTTAATCACCATAAAATATTGTGTTATAATCTATATTCCTAAGAAAAAGCTGAATAAATCCTGTATTTGGATTTCTTTTCAAGTAGTGGGAAGAGGAGGTTATAGCCTTTTAGAATTAATAAATGTGTTCTAACGGTAACTTGAGATTAGAAAACTAAAATATCAAAAATAAAAATTTCACATAAAAGGTCAACATAAGATTTAAACAATAGAAAAATACATATTTTAAAAAATAAAATGACAGGTTTTAAATCACCTCCATTTTAGAAAAAAGTACCGAATAAAAAAGAAGGCAATGAAAGATCTGCAATCAACACCAAACCCTAACTTGACAAAAACGTAGGCAGTGATGAAATTATTGACTGTGAACAGGAAACAGTGTTAAGCTACATTTTTGTTTATATCAATCTTCCTTAATATATACAAGTGGAATCACAAAAAGTATACAAAAAGTAAAATAACAAAAAAAAAAAAAAAAAAAACGAACTCCAAGGAATATTCAAAACGGAAAGTCCCATAACAAATGGAATAAAATGCTCCGCAGGGCGCAGCTTGATACGACCGCAGAGGTCGAACCCTGAACAGTTGGGGCTAGTATGGGCACAACATTCAAGCTTGATACAGCTCTGAATTTGGATTGTGATTAAATATTTGGCACAGCATAGGTTTCTGACACAGAATGAATGTGGTCTAAGAACTTAAAAATTTTTAATTGGACATTCACCTATTATGGTCCAATATCCAAAATTTAAATACATGGTTAGATTCAGCATATCAAAGAACCCCAAGAATTCAATTTTTGATGAAATCAAACAAAGTTCAATTTTGGGCAAAATTAAACTTTAGTTTGATTTTAACAAAAATTGAATTCTTAAAGTTCTTTGATATGCTGAATCTAACCATGTATTTAGATTATTGATTTTTGGCCCCCGTTATCAACTTTGTCCACATTGAGGTCAAAAGGGTCCAACCCTTTGGACCTTAATGTAGACCAATTTGAAAATGGAACCAAAAATTAAGAATCTAAATACACGGTTAGATTCGGCATATCAAAGAACCCCAATAATTCAATTTTTGATGAAATCAAACAAAGTTTAATTTTGGACCCTTTGGACCTCAGTGTGGACAATTTAAAAACGGGGCCCAAAATCCAAAAACTTAATACAAGGTTAGATTCAGCATATTAAAGAACCCCAAGAATTCAAGAATAAAACCCCATTGAAATTGGTCAAGAAATAAGCAATTTATACGAAATATCTTCTTTTGCACAATACTGTGCAATTGAATATTTCTTGCTATTGCGCAATACTGTACAATTGACAATTTCTTGCTATTGCGCAATATTGTGCTATTGGATATTTCTTGCTATTGCGCAAAACTGTGCAATTGAAGATTTCTTGCTATTGGGCAATACTGTGCAATTGAAGATTTCTTGCTATTGTGCAATACTGTGCAATTGAAAATTTCTTGCTATTGCACAATACTTATTATATAATAATTTACACATCCTGTTTGGTGTGTATCTCCTACCATACCATTATTTTTTGCTTTTAAATATAAATCAGAAATAACCAACTTAAAATGGAAAATTTTAAAAGAATAAAAAAGGAAAAAAAGAAAGAAATAAAGTCCCCCCCTCAAATTTTTTGAACCCCTTATGATTCATCACCCCCAAACTCAATCCCAGCCTTCCCTTTGTGGTATGGTACCTTGTAGTACAATTTCAGAGAGATCCTTACACTTGAACACAAGTTATTGTCTGGAAACTAGAATAAAATGCTCCGATGGACGCAGCTTGATACGACCGCACAGGTCGAACCCTGAACAGTTGGGGCAAGTATGGACACAACATTCAAGCTTGATACAGCACTGAATTTGGATTGTGATTAAATATTTGACACAGCATAGGCTTCTGACACAGAATGAATGTGGTCTAAGAACTTAAAAATTTTTAATTTACCTATTCAAACCATATTATTTGCTTTTATATATAAATCAGAAATAACCAATTTAAAATGGAACATTTTGAAGAAAAAAAAATGAAAAAAAAATCCCCCCTCAAATTTTTGAACCCCTTATGATTCATCACCCCCAAACTCAATCCCAGCCTTCCCTTTGTGGTATGGTACCTTGCAGTACAATTTCAGAGAGATCCGTACACTTGAACACAAGTTATTGTCTGGAAACTAGAAAAATGCTTGTTTTTTTTGCCCTTTTGGCCCTAAATTCCTATACGTTTAGGGCAATTACCCCAAACTCAAACCCAGCTTTCCTTTGTGATATGGAACCTTGTAGTACAATTTCATAAAGATCTATACACTTACACACAGTTATTGTCCTGAAACTAGAAAAATGCTTGTTTTTGCCCTTTTTGCCCCTAATTCCTAAAATTTTGAGGCAATTACCCCAAAATCAATCCCAGCCTTTCCTTTGTGGTATGGTACCTTGCAGTACAATTTCAGAGAGATCCATACACTTCAACACAAGTTATTGTCTGGAAACTAGAAAAATGTTTTTTTTTTTGCCCCTTTTTGGCCCCTTATTCCTAAACGTTTTTGGCAATTACCCCCAAACTCAATTCCAGCTTTCCCTTTGTGATATGGAACCTTGTAGTACAATTTCAGAAAGATCCATACACTTACACACAAGTTATTGTCCTGAAACTAGAAAAATGCTTGTTTTTTTGCTCCTTTTTTGGCCCCTAATTCCTAAAATTTGGAGGCAATTACCCCCAAAATCAATCCCAGCATTCCCTTTGTGATATGGAACCTTGTGGTACAATGTCAGAGAGATCCATACACTAACACACGTTATGTCTGGAAGTTACAAAAATGCTTATTTTTGGCCCCTTTTTGGCCCCTAATTCCTTAAATGTTGGTACCATAACCCCCATAATCAATCCCAACCTTCCTTTAGTGGTATTGAACCTTATGGTAAAATTTCATAGAGATCCATTCACTTAAACTAAAGTTAGAGTGCGAACACCAATGTGTCTTCGGACGACGACGACGACGACGACGACGACAACGACGACGACGACGCCAACGTCATACCAATATACGACCGGTCGTATATAAATCAAAAGCTCAAACACATCAAACGAATCGAAAACAACAAAAGTACACACACACAAAAATAGGATCACAGTCATCGCAATTTTTTCCAAACAGGTCCAAATAAACTCATCATAGATACCAGGATTGAAATTGTTTTGTATTTGCGCCAGACGCGCGTTTCGTCTACAAAAGACTCATCAGTGACGTTCGAATCAAAAAAATTCAAAAAAGGCCAAATAAAGTATGAAGTTGAAGAGCTTTGAGGACCTAAAATTCCTAAAAGTTTTGACAAATACAGCTAAGCCAAAGCAGACTTTTGGGAAGTTATTTCATAAAAATATTGGTCTATATGGAAATTTGTTTCGAACCGAAGATATTTTTAAAAGACTTGGATGAATAGACTATCCATTTGGTGCTATGAATAATAAGGACGATAAGAAATGATAAAATTATAAAATATTTTAAAAATCGTACAAAGTCAACTTTGACTAAATTAGTTTTGTATCATCTGTTTCCAATTTATTGACACAATTCTTTTTTTTAACATGTTTATGTCCATTAATAAACTTTACCTGCAAAAGTAACATCCTTGTTCAATTCATTTCGAACGAGTTCTGGTGTTAATCTCTTCCTATAGTCCACTTCAAGAAGACCTATCAATATTGGGAGTATGTTCGGTGGTATTTTATCAACTTTGTCCGACAACTGACGATCAATCTAGTTTAAAATAAATGAACTGGTTTAATAAAAACAAAAAGGTTTTCCCATGGTCTCGGTCAATCTAAATTAGCCTTTCAAGTATGAGTAACCTTAATTTACATAGGGATCTTTAGGATTATTTGTGGTATGGTAAAACTTCATATTGTATGCTTGTTACTAGCGATTTGACAACTTCCTGAAACTCAAGAACTTAATCTTACTTTTTCAAGCTACATGACATTATAATTAACCAAAACAAGATATTAGTAAGTTTTCTTTTTACTGACTGTATGACAACTTCATGAAACCTCCAAAACTAAGTCTTACTTGTAACTAGCTATATGACAACTTTCTGAAACCTCGCAACCAAAGTCTAACTTGTAACTAGCTATATGACAAATTTCTGAAACTATACGAACAAGTCATGACAATTTCCTGACAACACACCAACTAATTCTAACTTTTACTAGCTGTATGTGCTTTGTTCATTGTTAAAGGCCGTACGGTTACCTATAGGTGTTAGTTTTTGTGTCATTTGGTCTCTTGTGAATAGTTGTTTCATTGACAATCATACCACATCTTCTTTTTTTTTTTATATATGACAAATTTCTGAAACTATACGAACTAAGTCCTGCTTATTATTAGCTATATGATAACTTCACGACAACACAGTAACATAGGTTTACTTTTTACTAGCTATATGACAAATTTCTGAACCTATGAGAACTAAGTCATGCTTATTATCAGCTATATGACAACTTCACGACAACACACTAACTAATTCTTACATGTTACTAGCTATATTACAATTGTCTGAAACTTTACGAACTAAGTCATGCTTATAATTAGCTTTATGACAACTTCTCGACAACACACTAACTGATTCTTTCTTGTTATAAGCTATATGACAACATACTGAAACTTTACGAACTAAGTCATGCTTATTATTAGCTATATGACAACTTCACGACAACACACTTACTTATTATTTCTTGTAACTAGCTATATTACAACATTCTGAAACTATACGAACTAAGACTTTCTTGCTATTGGCTATATATCAACTTCCTAAAACCCCCACAAACTACGCCCTACTTGTAACTCGCTATTTGACAGCCTCTTGAAACCCAACAAACAAAGTCTTGCTTGTAGCAAACAATAGGTATATGACAACGTTCTGCAACCTTACGAACAAATCCTTGCTTGTTACTAGTTATAACTATATGACAACTTCCTGAAACCCAAAAAACTAAGTGTAAAGATTAAAGAATGGATAAACATCAAGAATTGCAATCCAGCAACTTCAATTTAAAATTACCAACTACGACATTGTGCTTATGTATAGCACTCTATATTATTGTCATAGACATTCATAAATGAATGATTGAATTGAGTAGTTAATTAATTTATTTATTAATTAACTAATTGCAGCTGCTTACAGTTATTTTCAAACATGTTGTTCAAAAAAACTCATAAAATTGTACCTCGTAAAATGCAAAAATCCCACATATTAAAATATATATTTCACTTACATATTGTTTCATTTTCTCTCTGGTAAAGTTTAGATTGTCCTGAGTGACTTTGCCATTGATGTGTAGGTACTTTCTGGTTAGTAAATTGAAAAGTATCATACCAAGCTGCCAGCTGTCCCATGCAACAAGAAGACGTTTTACTTGCTCATCAAACTTCACAGGTAAATATCTGTTTAACAAGCTCTGTTCAAGATCTGGAGGACAGAGACATGCAGTAATAGGTCCTAAAAAGGAAGCATTTTGTCAGTATTGTATTAGTATGTATTGCAATTTGAAGAAGCAATAATTCAAATAAAATGTGTTGTGAATATCCGTTATTTGGAATTCCGATTTTTATGCACTATTTCAATTCTGATTTATTTTAGTACATGAACCAACTAACATTGCTGTCAACATCATCTAGATTTATTTTCTTTATTAAGATATGTTTAAAATTGTAAAAAAAAACGATAACCATTAGGAAAATTAAATATGTCTTTAACACCTATTCAGCTAGTCAGTTTGTAATTCCAGTCTATCATTATATTTAGTTTGGATCTGACTAATTACTATATGTGTGTGTGTGTGTGTGTGTTTCTTGTATTGCTGATTTAATAAGTAACACATACTTAAATGGTTTTTGTCTGATTTCTGCATAATTGTCGAGCCAAAGTCTATTATTACGACAGATGAAGGGTCATTTGGATCTCGTACAATAATATTAGACACTGAAATATAAAAATCTTATCAATTGGTCAATGAATGTTTCATATTAAATTTAAAAAGTAGTTAACTAATTAAACAGATATAACAAGCAAGATGAATTTCTATAATAATTGTATAACAAAGTTAATCTAATTATGTATTTTGTGCAATGTGAGAGATGCAGATCCCTACAGACCTCTTATAAAAAGAAGTTTTACGTGAGGTGAATATTACTCCAAAAGTAAAAATACACGTCAAAACAGCACAAAAAGTTGTCATTAGAATCGACTGTTCTTCCAGATAAATTGTATAGGAACACGTGTTTGAAATGTATTCATAAAACTGGATTTCGCATACATGTGATTCTTCCGGCGGGAGTCAAAATCTCCCGCTTTTAAGCCCCTCTTCCGTCCCTCCCGTTATAATTTGAAATCTTCCGCTTTTTGAAAATGTCAACCTCGAAAAAATTTCAGTTTACAAAATTGATACTGACAGAGAAAAAGTCCGAGAAACTCGAAATTGATATCGGAAAAGTCCGAGAAAAACTAAAGCTTCCTTTAACCTGTTTTGATGTCAAAAGGTAAATAGCCTCGAGTTATATATGAAGCAGTAAGGATTAGACTGTATATACAGCAATGAAAGAGTATTGGCAATTACCTGGTGATCAACTAGCAAGTTTAAGACACATGCCTGGATGATTAAAAGTGAAATACTGACAATGGATTAATTTAAGTTGTATAAACAACGACTTTGATGTGATGGCACTGATGCTGTTAAAAACATTGGACAGTTATATTACTTAACCTCAAGACAAATGTCTTAATGATCTCAAATATGATATGTATGCCTACTACACTTGTTGCAAAGCTGACTATGGTGACCCTAATGACTTGACCACACATATGGAGACAGCAAACCCACCAGAAAGCTCACAACTCTATCAATTCAACACCACTGTTCAGTAGTGGTACCAAAATTGGAAATGTAGCTTAAGCAGAGATACTTTTACCAACTATATATGATGGCTGATCCTTTATCTTGAACTTTATATATAATAAATAAATATTTAAAAACCCTATCTTCTAATCTATATCTATCAAGTAATAAAATGCTCCGCAGGGCGCAGCTTGATACGACCGCAGAGGTCGAACCCTGAATAGTTGGGGCAAGTATGGACACAACATTCAAGCTTGATACAGCTCTGAATTTTGATTGTGATTAAATATTTGACACAGCATAGGTTTCTGACACAGAATGAATGTGGTCTAAGAACTTAAAAATTTTAAATTGGACATTCACCTATTATGGTCCAATATCCAAAATCTAAATACATGGTTAGATTCAGCATATCAAAGAACCCCAAGAGTTCAATTTTGATGAAATCAAACAAAGTTTAATTTTGGACCCTTTTGACCTCAATGTGGACAAAGTTGATAACGGGGCCCAAAAATCAAAAATCTAAATACATGGTTAGATTCAGCATATCAAAGAACCCCATATATTCAATTTTTGTTGAAATCAAACAAAGTTTAATTTTGGACCCTGATTTGGACCAACTTGAAAACTGGGCCCATAATCAAAAATCTAAATACATGTTTAGATTCAGCATATCAAAGAATCCTATGAATTCAATTTTTGTTAAAATCAAACTAAGTTTAATTTTGGACCCTTTGGACCTTAATGTAGACCAATTTGAAAATGGGACCAAAAACTAAGAATCTAAATACACGGCTAGATTCGGCATATCAAAGAACCCCAATAATTCAATTTTGATGAAATCAAACAAAGTTTAATTTTGGACCCTTTGACCTCAATGTGGACAAAGTTGATAACGGGGCCCAAAATCAATAATCGAAATACATGGTTAGATTCAGCATATCAAAGAACCCCATATATTCAATTTTGTTGAAATCAAACAAAGTTTAATTTTGGACCCCGATTTGGACCAACTTGAAAACTGGGCCCATAATCAAAAATCTAAATACATGTTTAGATTCAGCATATCAAAGAACCCTAAGAATTCAATTTTTGTTAAAATCAAACTAAGTTTAATTTTGGACCCTTTGGACCTTAATGTAGACCAATTTGAAAACGGGACCAAAAATTAAGAATCTAAATACACAGTTAGATTCGGCATATCAAAGAACCCCATTAATTCAATTTTTGATGAAATCAAACAAAGTTTAATTTTGGACCCTTTGGACCTCAATGTGGACCAATTTAAAAAACGGGGCCCAAAATCCAAAAACTTAATACACGATTAGATTCAGCATATTAAAGAACCCCAAGAGTTCAAGAATAAAACCCCATTGAAATTGGTCAAGAAATAAGCAATTTATACAAAGTATCTTCTTTTGCACTATACTGTGCAATTGAATATTTCTTGCAATTGCGCAATACTGTGCAATTGAATATTTCTTGCTATTGCGCAATACTGTACAATTGACAATTTCTTGCTATTGCGCAATATTGTGTTATTGGATATTTCTTGCTATTGCGCAATACTGTGCAATTGAAGATTTCTTGCTATTGCGCAATACTGTGCAATTGAAAATTTCTTGCTATTGCACAATACTTATTATATAATAATTTACACATCCTGTTAGGTGTGTATCTCCTGCCATATCATTATTATTTGCTTTTAAATATAAATCAGAAATAACCAACTTAAAATGGAAAATTTTAAAGAAAAAAAGGAAAAAAAGAAACCCCCAAATTTTTGAACCCCTTATGATTCATCACCCCAAACTCAATCCCAGCCTTCCCTTTGAGGTATGGTACCTTGCAGTACAATTTCAGAGAGATCCATACACTTGACCACAAGTTATTGTCTGGAAACTAGAAAAATGCTTATTTTTGGCCCCTTTTTGGCCCCTAATTCCTAAACGTTTCAGGCAATTACCCCCAAACTCAATTCCAGCTTTCCCTTTGTGATATGGAACATTGTAGTACAATTTCAGAAAGATCCATACACTTACACACAAGTTATTGTCATGAAACTAGAAAAATGCTTGTTTTTTGCCCCTTTTTTGGCCCCTAATTCCTAAACGTTTCAGGCAATTACCCCAAACTCCATTCCAGCTTTCCCTTTGTGATATGGAACCTTGTAGTACAATTTCAGAGAGATCCATACACTTACACACAAGTTATTGTCATGAAACTAGAAAAATGCTTGTTTTTTGCCCCTTTTTTGGCCCCTAATTCCTAAAATTTGGAGGCAATTACCCCCAAAATCAATTCCAGCATTCCCTGTGTGATATGGAACCTTGTGGTACAATGTCAGAGAGATCCATACACTAACACACAAGTTATGTCTGGAAGTTACAAAAATGCTTATTTTTGGCCCCTTTTTGGCCCCTAATTCCTTAACTGTTGGTACCATAACCCCCAAAATCAATCCCAACCTTCCTTTTGTGATATTGAACCTTATGGTAAAATTTCATAGAGATCCATTCACTTAAACTAAAGTTAGAGTGCGAAAACCAATGCGTCTTCGGACGACGACGACGACGCCGGACGACGACGACGACGACGACGACGACGACGACGACGACGACGACGACGACGACGCCAACGTCATACCAATATACGACCACAAAATTTTTTGCGGTCGTATAAAATGGCTATGGAGTTATAGAATCATTAACAAAAAGGAAAATATGCAGTTTAAACACCAAAACCATTGCGTTCGTCGATAAAAATGTTGATAAAAATCTCCAGTTATGAGGCCCAAACTCCAGCTGAAAATTTCCAAATCTCCAGTTGTGGCTTGACAACTCTGTCACATGTCTGAATTTTCGTGAAAGTGCTATTCTAATAAATGTTTGGAATATTTTGATGTTTTTATAAGAAAAAAAAAAAAATAATAAAGAAGAATAATCTAACATATAACTAAAGGGTTGATTTACTTTTGATACTTGTAATCGTAGAATTGTTTATTCATTCAAAGGAACAATGTTCCAAAGCCGGCGTAGGTCGAAGAAGGTACAATTGATTGCAGTTTTTGTCAATAGACGAGCAGGATTACCAACTGATGACCATAGTTGGACAAGTGGAAATTAATTGAATTTATTTTTCAACTACTAAGCAGTATTATATATGTTATCATCATAAAGAAAGCTTATATTATAATGCCTTCTCCATCCTTTATTTAATTACTACTGCACACTAAACATCAAAACAAATGATACCACAACGACACAACATGGTCGAGCACTCATTCGTCAACATTACCAACGATAAGAGGTTTTAAAGTCTGCATTTGTAAAATATAAACAAATATTTACAGTAACTTTTCAATTCAACAAACGCTGATCTCTTATTCGCTGAAAGATTATTCATCATTAGATACGTTCATATGTTACCAATGTATGTGAAAACAACCCAAGATTGTATAATTAATAGCGCCAACCACCTAATATATTCCATACTATTTTTACACATTGTTTATGAACTTCGTGCTAACAGTTATGTATTGAAACGTTCACAATTCTGTTAATTTAAAAAGTAATTGATAGTAAATATATTGTAAATATGAATTATTGATAGAACATGTAAAAATAAATTATTATGCTATACATGTTTGACAATATTGAAAGTTGATAAATATTTAAAGAGCTCTCTATTTTGAAATCGATCATCTTCAATGTGCAAATTTCAGATATATGACGTAAATTGAGTATTGCTTTCATCTGATCGCAGTTATATGTTTTAAAAAAACATTTTCAGATTCAAAATGTTAATAACATATGTATGTGTGATTTTGAAGATCCGAAAAAATAAGAATTAAGAATAAAATGATATGTTTTAGAAAGTTTATGAGAAATGAAGGCAGGTGACGACCAAATTTTCAAGCAATGAGCCCTTCTGCGTTTCATGCAAAATGTGAAGGTGCTTGCTTTGATTTCGTAAAAAAAATCATAAAAATGGCATTCATTCCTTGAATGGTAACCGGCAGAGCGATAAAGCAAAATCAATTTGCTTAAAGTAGTATGTATGGCAATAAAATCGCTAAAGCAAGCAACGACTATCCTAAAACTGTTTATATTGTGATGTAATTTACAAAAGCCTTCTTAGATTTTCATACATAATCTTACATATGATATTTTCCATCTAAAATTAAAAAATAACATCTCTTACAAACAAGAAAATAGGATTTATCACACAAGTGTTTCTAAAACTGTAGTTTTTCAAACTCATTTGTATTGATATTGCAATTGTTCATTCATATGGCTTATGTCAAATCCGAATTTAAAAATTCTTTCATGCATTTTTAAAATGAAATTATTTACTACGTTAGTGTTATCCCAAGATATATCAACTGAACGTCTGTTTCAAACATATTGACGGGTACCGTAAGGACTGCCTCAAGCATTTTTTTAATGCGTCAATTATTAAGTTGTTTCCACATATTTATAGGAATTGTAACTAAGCAAATATTAATAGTCCGATTTGTACAATAAAGAAAAGTCAAATGTTCCAAGAAAAGCCTAGAAATCAATTATATAGGAAGACAATTAGTCCATGGGAAAAAATATCAACAATTTTGGTACTTTTAAAAATGAAATAAATATTTGTCGAAGTATACTTTACATTTCAAATCTTGATGGAATATGTCTTCCTTGTGCAACTGGCATACTTTTGCAACCAATGAGTGGAACAATTGTATTTTATCATACAAGTTTCCACTGTAAGTGGTCAACACAACACCTGAAAATAAGAACATGTCCAAAATGCTCTACCAATTAAAGTAATAATTGCTTAATACTTACAATTATTAAAAAACACATAATTCTGTTTTTGGAAAAAACCACTGATGTAATTCAATGGGAATTTTTTTTTATATTTCTTTTTAATTTTTACATTTTTTCTTTTCTTTTCAGTTAACGTTTGTATGAAAAAAAAAACTGTGTTTCTTTCAATTTCTAATACTATTATTCAGTGTACTTCTCATTTAGGATAGCCATATGATTTTCATTTGAATATGAATTAATGGCGAAAAGTTGAAATAAATTGAATAACAAATTCGACTAACTAACCATCTATCATTTCCAATAACAATGCTAAGTTGTCATCGTGTGCTAGTACTCCATACACCATGGGAACAAATCCTTTCGTTTGCAACCTCAGTAGTGCTTGTATTTCCTCGTTTCTCCATTTCTTTTTCGGAATCTAATTATTTAAATAAAAAGCGTATAATTTAGATGCGACTTTTAATAACCTTTATCAATAATATCGAAGTACAGATTGTAAAATATTATAATTTTGTGGGAATACGTTTCAGTAACATTGATTAATTTTTAAAACTATAGAATATCCGACCAGGAAATAACTATGTATTTCATCTTAGAAAGGAAGAATCAATTACGTATCTGTTGAATGTTTTACTAGATGTCTTTGACACAGCTATTGTACCAATTTCATTTAACGGATCAGATTTGGAGGTGTTTCCAACCAAATCAAGGGTCCTTAAATTTGCATAGTAATTCTACGTTTGAAACAATCCGACTCCAGATTTTTTTCTTTATGCTGTTAATTTCTCAAAATATTTATTTTAAATTTTAATAACTATGGTTCGAATTTTTATATATTTTTTAATACTGTGGGTTGTCAAATCAAATATTGCTTACAAGTGCTAAAGTCGGAACGAAAACAAAAAGATCAGTTCACAAAATTGAATCTGTCACAGAATTTAAAGACTAATTTGAAATTTAAGAACTATTACAAATGTTACAAATCTATATACTGCAAATCTTAATGTGGTAGTCATTGATGATCAAATGGGAAGGGAAGATATCGATATTTGTCTATTCGTGTATTTGATGAATATAACCATTTTATGTAAAAATCATTATTATTCATGTAGCTCAAACAACTTAATCTTTTTTCAACTTATAAAACAACTTTATTACACTTTTTATTTTTTGAAGTTACTCGATTTATTGCGTAAGTCCGAGTATAAATGTTATTAGTTAATCAACTTGCAGGGGAAAAGTTCAGTTAAAAAAAAAACGAGTTCAGTACTTATTTGTTGGTTGTACATGTTTTACATAATACAATATAATCGAATGTTATAACGACACAATTTATTGCCTTATTGTACCCGAGAAGTAAACCAGTTGGATTTGTAGAGATTGACAATTCAGTGTTGGAAAACATGATTTATTTACTAGTTGTAATTAATTTTTACCTCGCTTTCAGTAACTGAAAGAACTCTTAGGCCGGTACGTTGTGTTTTTTTTTTGTTTTTTTTTCATTTTGTTAGTTAATTTTTGTGTTTTGTGCTGATGTAATGATTCAAGCCCTTTCAAACTAATTCTTTCAGTTTTGTCTTATAATGAGCTTTTACATCACATTCCCGGGTTTGTGAAGAGGCCGAGTGCTCACGAAAAGTTTTTTGTAACCCAGCAACATTTTAGATGTGTCTGTCCAGGTCATGAGCCAGTAATTCAGAGGCAGTCGTTGATTCTTGTTTTTTTTTTGTTCATTTTCTTTCTTGTGTTATCACAAATCAAACCATTGTTGTACTCGTTTAAATTGTGTTTACACTTTCACATGTCGGATCCTGTTATAGCTTACAGTAATGTATAGGTTATACTCATTGTTGAAGGCCATGCAGGGAGCGATTTTTGCTTATTTCCACTTTATTTTGTCTCTGTTGCATAGTTGTCTCATTGGAAATTATGCCATCTCTCCTTATTTTTATATATAAATAGAACAGATCTTATACAAAAGAGCGTTCATATATTTCAGTCGCCTTCTGCTTCAACAATCTGTAGAAAATAATGCAACAACTATTGTTGTAAATATCTACGATTGGTTATTTCATCGTATTTTCATGTGCATTTTACACCTATTGTACACTTACATATATTTCTATCAAAATTTTGTCCGTGAAAATTAGTCAACCACTTTAAATGTTAATAGTGTATGTCGACATATAAAAGCATTAGTACTTAGCAATTTTGTCCGTGACTATAACTTGTATCTTATTAGAAAACATAATTCATTCGTTTAACATCAAACATGAGCATTAATCACATTTATTTTGAATATTATGTTATTTATTTGGAAAAGGTTTTCAAATGTTGAATGAGTTTCGGAGAGAAATATTATAGAAATACTGTTCATCGTGATTTGGTTTCGAATTCTCCTTTCCATTTTGATTAAACACAGGACGTTTGTCTTGAGTACTTTGGGAAATAATAAATAAAAATGTACCGTTTTTCTTGCTAAAGTCAAAGAACATACTCCATCAGTAATTCCGTCACACTGAACTATTCCAATTCCACCCGATGCGACATCATATTTGCGTTGAAAGAACAGTTTTCCTTTCCATATATAAGATATCTGTT
Organism: Mytilus coruscus; assembly: GCA_017311375.1. Lineage (NCBI taxonomy): Eukaryota > Metazoa > Mollusca > Bivalvia > Mytilida > Mytilidae > Mytilus > Mytilus coruscus. The sequence goes on along the minus strand of CM029597.1, from coordinate 4,493,840 downwards.
GTAAGACAACATCATATAAATGTGTATATAAAATTTACAAAAATGTGGTAGCAGGATAATGATTACATACATGTTCTACGTAAGCAACTTTTTCATAATTACACATATTTTATCTATTTTTATTTACGTCTTGTGTATTTATCAATCAATCTTATACCTTCTTTGTATTTGATTTGCTCTCTCTCTAAATATTGTGTTGGTATTCTTTTGTTTTAACTTTGTTCATCACTCTTCGTGTTAAGCTTCCAAGTTATCCCTTATGATACTGGAATAGTTTCTGTTTTCATTATTATATGACCAAGGTCTTATTCGATGTCGACATGGACTTACCCATTCTGGAAGTGTAAGGATACATTTTTTAAGACAAGAATTTTTTTTGTCTAAGATATCAGTGAAAATCTTTTCTTTATTTCCAAACTCTATCCATGGTTTCCAATCAACCTGAAGACAACCAATATAAGTGTCTTTATATAATCCAAACTCTAGTTCACCACGTCTTCCAAACAAATTAACCAACATTTGAATTAACTGAATAACACTCCCGAAAAATGGAGTCGAGGATTCTCTCGAGTCAGTCACATCTTCAACCAGAGAACATCTAGTTTCTCCGGATATTTGTTCAAAGGTTCTCTTAGCTACGTTGTAAGCATTTCCAGGGTCTGCTTTATTATCTGATCCGTTGCTACATGTGGCTCCTTCCATATAGTTTATGTTGCCATCTTGTTTTTCATCGTGTCCATTTTCATTTCCATCAAATTCCTCAAATTCTGCAGTTTGTGTACCTTGATCGTGCAATTTCGGTACATCTCGTCCTTGTTTGTAACAACTTCCAGGCCGAATGACAACTTGAGCTGCGCTCCGACTTGCGTGATTTTTGCAATCGTTACCATTATTTGATTCATGGTGCGCTTGGTGTTCTTCGTTCATTGTTAGCTCCGATGAAAATGTGTTCACAAATATTCTGTATTACTTTGACGTAACACGATCTAAAAAGTGGAATATAGATTTAAAAAAGGAGTTTTAAAAATATTTGAAGGCCGCCATATTTCATTATGTCTGTCTATGTTAGGAACCAAATTTTCAGTGGTTGTCTGTTGTTAAATCATTAGGGTTTATGTCCTCATAAGGTTTTAAAACTATGATACTATCTCCATGCACTAAATCTTTCAATCACATGCTTTCAATTTACAGGATGTAATTTTAAAGCTTTCTAGTAAACAATATGTTTTGCCTTTTGCTTTACAACGCAGTTGTAATTCTGACAGAACTTACTTTAAATTTTTATTCTAGTATATATTTTTAATCATCATATATCTATAGATTGTTTTATAATAACTAAAGTTGGATTTAAAAGAACTTTTAAAATAGCAGCATTTCACTTCGAGTCCAGGTGAATAGTTTTGGTCTTTGAAAACAACTGCATCATTCAAATTATATTTTGTTTTAATTTACCAACACTCTGTTGTTTTTGTTCTATTGTTAGTGTACAAATTAAAGAATTTTATATTCTGACCCATACTCAAACTTGAAAAATTTATGTATGTTGAGTTACTTGTTCAAAATATGTGAGTGTTGAATTATTGTGGGTCATTATGCTCGTGCATGTTCACACTATACGGACTTCATATACAGGAGTGTGCTCCTTACGCAGAAACTGCTCCAACAGAGTAATGAGGAGGAAAGATTAAAATGACACTCCGTCTTGATTTTCACATAATTTACGTACTGAATCTTAAAAGACTTTTCAGTTCATGGTAGGTATGCTGACTGACAATAGAATAGAAATGAAATTGTTTTCAATGTCTATGGCTTTTTATTTGTTTGTCAAGATATATATATATATATATATACAAGTCTAAATTTTATAAATGGATCTTCATTTTAAATTTAATACTAAACAGAAAACAATAAACTTGCGGAAAAGATGTGTACCGCAAACAAAAGGTGCAAAGGTTTTAGTACACCATATCCGGATTTCGACAATTAATGTCTCTTCAGTGATGTTAGGAATCGAAACGATATTTGGAAAGCCATACAATTTACCTCAATTTAGGATAGACTCTTGAATTTTGAGGAGTCAAAATAGGATGAACGGATCATATAAACCCGGACTGCCATTGGCGATTGCCAAATAAACGGATCACCGATGTAATAAATGGATCTTCATTTTAAATTTAATACTAAACAGAAAACAATAAACTTGCGGAAAAGATGTGTACATGTGAAGTGAATATAAAAAGAAGATGTGGTATGATTGCCAATGAGACAACTCTCCAAAAGAGACCAAATGACACAGAAGTTAACAACTAAAGGTCACCGTAAGGCCTTCAACAATGAGCAAAGTCCATACCGCATAGTCAGCTATAAAAGGCCCCGAAATGACAAATGTAAAACAATTCAAACGAGAAAACTAACGGCCTAATTTACGTACAAAAAATGAACGAAAACCAAATATGTAACACATCAACAAACGACAACCACTGAATTACAGGCTCCTGACTTGGGACAGGCACATACATACAGAATGTGGCGGGGTTAAACATGTTAGCGGGATCCCAACCCTTTCCTTACCTGGGACAGTGGTGTAACATGACTATATTTATATACTGGTTGTTTCACCATCACGAATTGGTTGATCTTTACGATGTGTCTGTATCTAAACTAACTAATGACATTTTACAGCGTCTTAGATTGTGGTTTAACATCTATGTCGGCTGTCTCTAAACTAATTACCGAACGTGACCTATGTCGTCCTCCTAATTACCGAACGAATATGACTGTTTTGCCGAGTGTGAATTTGCATTGCTATACGACGTGTCTCGGTATTTGTGCATCCAACGTTCATGTGTTTATTTATGATGTCTCTGTTGTGGTTTCGGTTGGATATTGTATTATGTCTTATCGTTTGTGGTTTGAATTCTGTATTTTCGGTACATTTCACACATGTCTTATTTAACAGTATAGTCGAGTTAATTTCCATTTTCCATGGGTAAAGTATTGTGTTAGTCCAGATAATTATGACGTCGTCACAGCATTTATTTAAAATAGCCTTTCAATACCGTCATTATCATGATAAAATTTTGACTAGTATTGTAAAAATAATTGTATGAATTTCAAGATTATATTTTCGTTACAAACATACGTCACGGTTTGTGATGTCCTGTGCCGTCGTAAATGAAAAATGTTCTTTGTTTTTCTGCGGTTAACATGTTGTAACGACTATTATTTAATTTGTTTGTGCGTTTCTCTGTGCTGAGTGTTCTTGCGTTTGTTTGTGCTGTATTTCTGTCACGTAGTGATGTAATTTTAGCGATATTTTTTAACATTGCCATATAAGCGGGAGGTTTGGCTAGCCATAAAACCAGATTCACCCCACCAATTTTTCTTAAAATGTCCTGTACCAAGTCAGGAATATGGCAGTTGATATCAAATAGTTCGTTTCTATGTATGTTGCATTGGCGTTTGTTTTGTCGCACTTCAGTGTTTCCGTTGTTCCGTTGTTTTCCTCTTATAGTTGATGTGTTTCCCTTGGTTTTAGTTTGTAACCGGATATGTTTTCTCTCAATCGATTTATGACTTTTGAACAGATGTATACTGTTGCCTTTATTTAATGTCTTTTAATAGCATTTTACATATCATGATAGTTCTTTTTGATATAATAAAATCATATCTGCCTGCCTTTTATATAAAAAAAAAAACAGTAGACTATGCTTGGCATGTTTTCTTCTATTACTCTCTCTTGTTCACACCGAAATCTGATAGATAATTATTTAGTTGCAAAATACTTCAAATGAAAGCTGTATTTCTTTCTATCTTATGAATCATCATAACACATGAATAAAAATGCTATTGTTTTGACCTAAATATTAACTCTGGTTACAGATGAACCAGTGCAGTTGGAAAAGTTGCATTGTCTATTATCCACTAGATATGTAAAAGTAAATACTATTTTGTGTTTCAGAAAGATAATTTTTTTTCGGATTTTAATGGGCCTTTTCTTCGTTTCATGCAGAAAGTGTAAACATAAACTAAATTGAGATATCCTCACAGGTAACAGTTGTGTTGTACTGTATTGATTGATATTGACAAAAGGACAGTAGATATTTACGCAACAATAGGTGATTTGAATGGGTGCAACTGAGTGGACAGTATCAAAGGTCACTCAGGTGATTGTTTATTTGTTTATTTTACCATCATTTCATTGATGAACAAAAGATTTTTTTAATAGAAAAAAATGTTCATTTAAAAATTCATTGCAACATTTTTTTTTTTTTTTTGACAAAATTTATTTTTCAATAAATTATCCTTTTTTCAACCAAGTCAGTTTTTTGGCAATTTTATTGATTTTTTCCCAATTTTTTTTTTTATATGAAATTAGGGATGTTTTATCTTCATTATTGCCATGTTAATATTATTTACCAATATTTTTTGTTCAATGATTACATAATTGAGTGTCAAAAACCTTGCACTTTTACTCAGCCAATTTCCTCATGTAATTACAATGATGTGTGACTGTCCTATATCTTGGACAAGGTAAATAACATAAAACCAATTTTGATGAACTCCTAATGTATGAATGAAATTAGCTGACCTTGCGATTCACAAGGCTAAATATCTATTTTCTGGACACTATTTGAATGGGAACAAAGAAATGTAGTTTGAGTGATAAATGTGTACAGATGACCATAAACATTCATGTTAAACAGGAAGTGAATACAAATAACGTCATTTCTATAATCAAAATACATTTGTGATGACCTTTATTAAATCTGAATAGACATTTCTCGTATTAAAAAAAAATACTTGGAAAGGGTGGACGATTGCTTAGGTATCCCATTTCACCAAGAGAATAATACAAATGAGATATGCATTAAAGATCAAAATCAGTAACTTTGGTGAATATTATTAAAATAATGTCAATCATTTACCATGTACGCAAAAGTTTGGTTTAAACACTTAACAAAACAAACAAATGTGAACTTAAGATTATTCCGTGACATCTTTATATTTAAAATACCTTTCTTGTTTCTTTTGACTGCTAAAGATTTGTCTGTAAATACATTTAGGAAATTCCCAAACCTATATTTAAAGAAAGTTGGAAAACAATCCTGGGTTGACTTTTCCGGATAATGTGCATTAGAGCATAGGGACTCGGTATATGTTTGAATACCTAAACATTCTCACGTAACATTACTGAACGTTTTGGTTTTTTTTACATTGCACACTTTTATCATATTAGGGATATATTAACTATTTCATCTTTTAAATCTAAACATACATTTGAGGAAGTTTCATTGGGGTAGTGTTACATTTGCTTTTCTCGAAAGTTTTGTTACATCCACAGTGTTTGATGCGCTCAGGAGCTTTAGTTTCTATGATTTCAATCCACTACAGGCATATAGATCTATATATGTCATATATGATTTATATATAGATACCAATCTAATAATAATTTATATATTGACACAAAAACAATTTTTAAATTCTATTTACAGATAATCTGCCTATGATAGTATATACACAAATGCTTGCAACTTTCACATCGGATCTTTAGATATGTATTAAAGATGCAAGAATAATCCAGTTATACTGTATAGAATAGAATAGAATAGAATAGAATATTTTTATTTCCCAAATTACAGGGCCCATAAAGGGCATAAAATCAGTTTCAATTGATTGACATAATTGATAATTACAACAATAAACATCACAGTGTACATGTTAATGTATATTTAGTATATTAGCATTGGTCAGAATCAGAGCCAACAACAATATATATACTGAATAAAGGCCTAATAGTTTAATCAAATAATGTCATAGTAATTTCTTCCCTCAAAATCGTTTATACACACAGATTTGATTTTTAAGCCACCTCTCCATGGAAGAGACGAACTTAAAGTGCGTATACATGGTATAAATAGCAAAGATTAATAAAATTACACAAATAAAGTTATAAATTGCCGAACAATGCAATTTTGAAAATTTACAATGCGATAAAAAAAATAACAAACGCATTAAATCGATAGATTTACTAGCTGTATCGGGCGTGCACATCTTTTAGGCGACATCGGATGCAGATGAGAAACATTTGCAACTGATTGTAAATTTCATTTTGCTGCGTAATAAATAAATTAGATGCATTCATGATTATTTATTTAATTTACGAAATATGTTCTTGAAGTAAGGTACGTTATCGACATCCATTCGCCAATATTACAGAGATGGTAATGACGATGCCACATAAAAAAATGTATTATTTATCTTTCCTGAACCTATTTTCGTCATTTTCATTTAGACCGTCAGTCTCTAAAGTATATACTTGTTGGATCTAAAAGTTTTTTTTTCAAATCTATCTCGCCGCGGTGTGCCACTCAGTGTTCACCTCTATAATTTAAAAAGTAACTTTATCAAATGGATGATTCTTGGAGCGGAAATGTCTTGTGGTGGTTTTGTACCATGATCGATGGTTATTTAGCCGAATGTTAAATTTATCCATTGTTTCTCCAACGTAATGAAATGCCAAAGGTGAACATGTTCATACATACATTGAGTTCTCCATTTAACAGTTGGAATTAATTAGGTGGTATAACTTTGTTGTGTAAAGGAGCTGATGAAAGAACTGCTAGTATGGGTAGCTTTACAACATTACTAATTCCTTTTTCCCATATTGTTTGTAGCATCCAGGAGATGGAGTAGGTTGCTAATTTATCTTTTCTTCCAGGTAGGAATAGCTTTCTCTTTTACATGAAATTAAACGAACGGTATAATTTTAAATTTTCCATTTCCACAGCGATCTAAATGTTCACTTATTGGAATTTTCCGATATTGTGGACGTTGTATTAGTTCTCTGAGGACACGAACCCGTTCACAAATAGTGTTACCGGTCTGTCCAATTTGGAAAAAACATTTTGCGCTACCGGTTTCTAGGAACAGACACCGCAGTGTCACAGCACAATTTTATTGAAAATGTATCTTGATTTGAATCGAATTTAGCTTTTAACAAGTGTTTCTTCTGATTGTTTGGTTGCCAGCGATTTCATGTTAAATTTTCCTTTGGAGTAAGTTCTTTCATTCTTTTCCTCTAATGAAGTAAAGAGGGTTTGATTTTATGACACTAAATACTTTCGAAAACTTCGGGTCATGTGTGCATACAAATGGGATAATATAATTACCGTTTTGTTTTTCCTTCGGGGTTCTGATGATTTTTGTTTCGACAAAGTGTTGCCTTATGTATACCATTAACAATGTGTTGTATTGAGTATAACTGTTGAGACGGATATTTTTAAGGTTCTTCAAATTTCAGCGTCTGAAATCTTTGATCAGATACAATAGAGATGGTGTATCTTTCATATCAGTTATATTTTGTCTGGACGATAATGTAATTACCATGCCGTCACATTAAATATTTATTTTATTGTATACGTCTAAACATGTGACATCTTTATGACAGACTTTCTCCGTCGGATAACCAGTGGTTATACAGGAAAATACAAGTGAAAATCGAGACGGAGGAATCAATCAAGATATATATCAAAAGTACTACAAATTTGAAGTTGAACATTTATTTCAACCTTGGTAGACACTTGAGGTAATCTAAGGTAATTCCGATGTTAATATGAAGATATATGTGTGTAGTCTTATATTATTCGTTGGTTTATTTCTATGATAGCAATATTTATAGTTAATGTTGCTCTTTTTTTCATAACTAAACTAACCGTATTATGATTTGCTCAAAATGTAAAATACACAAATACACTCATCGTAGTCGGTTTATCTCCTGTCATTATGCTGGAGCTTTATAGCGCATGGGTATTAGTCGTTTACTAATAATACCGGATCGCCATATCTGACGAGTTTAAACATTTAATAGGCAGTTCTTTTTTTAACGCCGTGGTATTGTGTTGTACTTTTTTCCTATGGACACAGAGATATCGGAACTGAAGAAACAAATTAATACAGATAAGTATCCACTTTTTAAAGAAGTCTGATTTGGTTTGTTTCTTATTTTAATATGATTCAGTTCCCTCAGACACTAGTCAAAAACATGAAAATCAAAGAAGCCCGATCATTTAATTTCACATTCAGATAAATTGATGATGTTCTTGCCATTTATAATCCAAACTTTTCTGATTTTGTTCCATTAACATATCCTCCAGAACTAGAAACAACAGACACAGCTTCCTCTGCCTCATTTTTTTTTTTTTTTTTTTTTTGCTTATACCTCGAATTTGACATAATCGGTCATCTCAGTACCAGAATGTATGACAAACGAGACGATTTTAATTTTGAAATAATACATTTCCCCCACCTCAGCAGTAATATACCAACTTCCCTTGTATATGGGATATACATTTCCCAACTCATTCGGTATTCAAGAGCTTGCAAATGCTACTCATAATTTATAAAACGTCACCAGTGTCTGAGCAGACAGTTGATGAACCAAGGTTATATCAAAGAAGGTCTCGTCCTTTTTCTTTAACAAAGTTCATCGGAAAATATCAAGACTTTGTTAATAAATATTTCGTATCAACTTCGCAAAAAATGAACTATTCATATTTTTGTTTAGGGGCAGCTGATGCCCGCCTCCAGCTGGGGGATTTTCTCGCTGTGTTGAAGACCCATTGGTGGCACTGGGCTGTTTTCTGCTCCTTGGTCGGGTTGTTACCTCTTTGACACATTCCCCAATTTTATGATAGTCTTGAAATACATTCTAAGTACTGACGTTGTTAATCATCTTAATTACGTGTTATAGTGTTCCTTTAATTTGTCTTTGTATATTCTTGCATTTACTGTTTAAGCTAATTTTGATCATACCCTTTTGGCGTGGCTCGGTATTTATACATATATAAATACGCTGTTGTGTAAATATGCTATGGTCATTTTTTGTATTCTTGTCTTTCATTTTTCCATTTACTGTTTATGTTAATTTTGATCATATCCTTTTGGCGTGGCTCGGTATTTATACATATATAAATTCGCCGTTGTGTAATTATGCTATGGTCATTTTTTGTACTCTTGTCTTTCATTTTTGCCTATGTGCTTTGTCTATAGAGTGTCTATATGCCATTTTTTTTCTTTGATGACGTAGTTCTTTGTTTTTAAAGTGATTAAGATTATAACACAATGTTGACTGCTTTACACCAATTTTTGACATTTTTACCTATAATGTCTGTTTGTTTTGCTCACATATTGTTGTCAACATAATGGAATTCTATGCGACTGTCATACAAGTGAGAGGTTTAAGCTAACAATGAAACAAGGTTTAATCCACCATTTTCTACACAAGGGAATGCCTGTACCGAGTCGGTAATATAACAATTGATATTAGTATAGGGATAGAAACGTTGCAAAGCACTTCAGAAAAAAGAGAAGATGCAAGGTTGCATTCAAGATTATTCGTCAAATAAAAATCATACACCCAGTCCAAAAGACAAACGACGATTACTTAAAGTCATTAAATCATGTAGCTCAAAGTGTCAAAACTCCTGAGTGAGAATAAAAAGTTGCCTTTTTTTCTTTTTTTTGCTACAGATGATCTCTTATCTTCTTTTCTCATGTCAGTTCTTACTGAAGATCACCTTTCAGTGCAAAATAAGGATGCATTCTGACAAATTCAAATCATGCCCACATCCTCCGTAGCAATAAAGGTCACACATGGTTATCACATTTGCAAACAAAATTGAGAATGGAAATAGGGAATATGTCAAAGAGACAACAACCCGACCAAAGAGCAGATAAAATGTTTGACTACATGAATTTATATATGTCAAATGACCGTATCTGCAAAAAACTATTGAAACTTATGACGATTTACATGCATAAAGCCTTAAATAGAAATTGAGGTCAAGTATTTGTAAGTTCTTATTCCTTGAACATCTTTCTTTACCTAAAATTGGGAGTTATCATACACTAAAGTGTCTCCCACATTAAAAATAACGGTTTGGCTTTGATTTGTTTCGCTTTTGATATACATTTTGGTCAATTCTGCTGTCTCAATGTTCGCCTCCTCTTATTTGTCGGTGTAATTTTTTCGTTCATCTGCTTTCTTTTTCTGTGTCTGGCTTTTCATTATTTCAACTTGTCATTTCTCGGCAGTAACCTACCCTCTGCTCAATCGTGTAGCATTTAAATATCTCAATCGATGCGTTACCCTTGTGCTCCTTTCACAAAAAGTGCTTCAAAATGAGTTATAAGGAAGAACCACTGAAATCGAGGATACATAACAGTCACTGTCGCGAGTTGGTTGATCTGTACGATACGTCTGTGTCTCGACTCCCTAGCAACATGTTTTTGCAGACTTAGATCTTTTAGATACCAGAATAATCTGTAAAAAGAGGCAAAAGATACCAAAGGAACATTCAAACTCATAAGTCGAAAATAAACTGAAAACGCCATGGCTAAAAAGACAAAGACAAACAGATAAACAATAGTACACAAAACACAACATAGAAAACTAAAGACTAAGCAACATAAACCCCATCAAAAACTGGGGATGATCTCAGGTGCTCTGGAAGGGTAAGCAGATCCTGCAACACATTTGACACTCGTCTTGTTAGTTTTACCGATAGTGTCCTTTTTTCGATTGTGACAGTAGGACTAAACTTGGATTCACATTGTGGGTGATGGTGCATACATAGATTTATGAGATTTGAACATTGCTAAACTACTGTTGCCTACATTATTCACTGCTTGAATTATTGACGTTAAATTCACTTATTCTTCGCTTTGCACATGTCGACCTGCTATCAGACAAATGCCACTATTCAAAATAATGATGTCTAGCTAATTAAACTGACTTATTTTTGGGTGGTAAAATTGAACATATTTTTTTTTTATTATTTTTGCAAAATTAATAAATCATAAAGTCCATTCATTAATAGATTTATAGCTAGATCAGCATGAAACAAAATGTTATCTTGAAGGCTTTCATTTTTTTCTTTGAACTCGATTTAATAATTTATATATTAAGGCAGCGGGATAAATAGATATAAGAAGATGTGGTATGAGTGCTAATGAGACAACTCTCCATCCAAGTCGCAATTTGTAAAAGTAAACCATTATAGGTCAAAGTACGACCTTCAACACGGAGCCTTTGCACAGATCTTACATTTCTATAATTCCTCTCAATTATTTAGCTGATCTACATGAATTGTCGCACATCATGCGATGAGTGGATTTATTTTAGAATGGTTAGCTAATTTTGTTCCTTTAGGAGTTTTAATCAAATGTATTAATATCTTAAAATAGAAATTTTTCAGTAGAATAAACATAGCGCTTCGAAAAATAGGAGTGATTCAGGAAATCCAACGGTTACACATTAAATGTACGAAATATCAAGTGGATCAATATGTTTTTATTTATATATTTTTTTTAATACAATTGCCGAAACCTTTCGAATGTAGAATGTTCGTATATTTTTTACGTTCTCTTTATTAAAATTAGAAAAAGATACAATACCTTTCTTTATTCCCATAACATAACATAAAATATTGAATATTAAAACAGCAATTATCCGGTACATTTTTCATATTGTAATTCCTTCAACATTAGCTTTCCGTTTGAGATAAACGGTGATTTTTCTTCTATTGGTTATTGATTTGTGCAATTTGCATTTTAAAAAGTTGACATTTAATTAAACAAACTTTTACATACATTTATTTGATCTTTAACCACTGTATAGGTATAGAAATACTTATATCACTTACTAGTTTTGCTGTGCCTATAGTCCGCGGTGAGTGCCTGACCTATACGCGCAAACATCCTTGTTACACTTGTGACAATTTTAAAAAGACTAATTGTCTTTAAAAGCTTTTTTGTAGAACAATTCATAATAACTATTTTTGAAAATTTATGAAATAAAGGTGAGTCCAGTGCGTGTCAAATATTTCTTGCATATTCAAACATGGAAGCACATAGATTATAGGATCATGTAGGACTAGCATAAATCTTGCTTCGTTCAAAGGTTTTTTTTCATCTTGTATATTTAAGTACGCCGGAATAACATTGTCAAGATAAATTAGACTAAAGAAAACGGATACAGATATTTTCTATTAATCTTCCTTCGAATGTGGGATCCATGGTGGATGGTAGGACATTTTTCCTCTCTGCTACTGAGTAACTGTCCGTTTTTTTGCGTGAACCCCTCGGGGTTCACGCTTATATATTGGCGAGTTTTGGAAGTGTCTATGGGCCACTCGATATCCTCGGAATCACGATTCTCGGAACGTCTCGAAAATTTAGATCATTTATACAGGTAGATATTTATGTCTTTGATAAGGTCACTCTATGTATAGGCTACCAAGTGTCATTGTACATGTATATTTCAACAATCCGGCAAAGTTCATTTGTAGATTTGAAAGTAAAACAATAAAGACTAGGTTGCATTCCAAAATCATTTATATGTTAGAACCAATTTGCCTTTTGACAAACATATATGTTTTAATAATGTGAATGTTTATTAAATATCAAGTATAATGATAACGCAATTATATAATGCATGCTTTGGGACGGCCCCTCTACGCGTTGTGTGTGTAGTATTTAATAAACCTGGGAATAGTTTATTGATATACAATGACCCAGAATAAACTGATTATTTCTGAACGTTTATCATTTGATATTTAGTATTTCAATCATAGCATGAGAACATGTCGAAAAGCATGAAAAAAATAATTAAAGAAAACGATATTTCTGTTAAAAATATTTATCTAAGGAAACACAGTGGTCAGAAAGCAGAAAGATAATCTAAAAAACAAGGTTTTTTCTGTAAAAAAAAAATTCTAATTTCATTAATAGATACTACCAGACTAAAAAATATTCATTGTTAAGGTAAAACTGAGACTGAATTTATTCCTAATAATTAGAGAATATAATTACAATTGTTATGTTTACGTGCATTATGTCTCACAGATTGACCAGTCATTACATTTATGAAAATTATATGTAACATATGAGCACCAATGAGCAGGGATGCGTACCAAAAGTTAGCTCAATATCTAAATTTTAACCGGTCGTGAATGAAAAAAATACTTGCGTGGTTTCAATTCACAAGGATTTTAAATTCTTGCATCTCACAAAAAACGTAAAAAGAAATACTAATTCTTGTGAAAATATACCACGTTCATGCATAAATATTAATTTCACTCGTTATTGCGAATTTTCGCTCGTCTTATCTAAATTCGGGACACGGTAGTAAGAGCTCGACATGTGACTTTCAAGCACGGTCATCATTGCTGACGGTATTCTGACCTCTAGCTGTTTCTCTTTAAATTTGTTTTCTTTTTTGAGTCACTGTCCTTTATAAACTTTGACATTTTCGAAATGCCAAGGATTTTTGTAGCCGAGGAATAGGTTACTTAACTTCGTACTTTATTTGGCCTTTTTATTCGAGCGTCACTGATGACTCTTTGTAGACTTAACTCGCGTCTGGCGTACAACATGTTAATCCTGGTATCTATTTATATCTACATGTCTTTTTATATAAATTCGTTCTTTTGAGAGTATGTTCAGGTATTCATAAAACTTCTGAAAATAAGATATTCTTCAAAACCAGGTTCCCTGTAGAATATTTGGATTGATTTAAGTAAAATCAGGAAATCCGTAAAATTTGTAATGTTTTATGAGACCAAAATAAGTCTCTATATAAGAGGTCCAAATGAAGCTGGTGTGTTACTCTCAAGAAAAATATACGAAACCTTCTTATAAGTTGCATGCCACAGGGTTTCACTTCCCATGGAAAATGGACTTTAAATTTATCTTTACAACATCTACCATGAGTAGAGACAACTTCAATAACGAGTTGAGAATAAGAAGGCATCTATGCAGGAAACAAAATATAAAGATATGATAGATAAAATAAATGCATCCAGATCTTAAAGCAAACTAAGTGCTTAAATTTATATTACGATTGGTTTGTGCAATTTTCATTATACATCCGGTTTGTAGAAACTGGGATTTGCAATAGGATTATGAAAAAATGATGTACAATCCCAAGTAACAAATGAAATATTCGAGCTTTAAAATGTAAATTCAAATACTAGCTGTACATACACTTTTCTATTCACAACTATCCAACATTGCTTTCAACTGACTTGTGCAAGAATGTACACACAATTACATATTTTTAATAAAGGTAGTTTAACTTCATCATTTATTTCTTCTATTCTCTGTCAATTATTTCATTTCAAAAGCAATCAAAACATCAGAAACAATCTTTTGGTGACCAGTCAGCGGTCTTAGGTTCACGTATTGCTTTTCTTTTATTAAAGAAAGCATGCAACTTGTTTTATATGAAAACATCCTTGATAACCTTCTCTTATCGTGATCTTTTTTATACCAACCAAACAGAACTTTAAATTGTTTGAAAATTAATATAAGGATATAGTGTCACAGTCAAAATATAAATGATCTATTTCCTTATTCACTTTTCAACTTGAATACTGAAACATAAACTATTTCATTATTCATTATTCATTACTAAACGTTGAATAGTGAATACTGAACTATTTCATTATTCATTATTGAATTTTGAATAATGAAAAATGGACGTACTTCAGCGCGGTGTTTTGTACATTCCTGTCGCATACTTAGAAAATGACATATTCACATTTTAGTTTTATATTTACATGGATGATATATTTTTTATTTTGGAAACAAATACAAATATAATTTTTAGTTGGCAATTCATTGACTTTTATATCTGGCTAAGATAAGAAACATGCAATTTAATTCTTCTGTCATTTTGACGTTTTTTAATATCTGTTTGTAATGGAATGTGTTACATTGTAACATCTTCTACATAGCTAGTCTTGTTTCCTAATCGTGTATCTCCATAATGACTTTCACTGTGTACCTAAACAGATATAAAGAAACAGTTCTTATTCTATTTTTGCATTATCAAAATAATAAAAGAAGTAAACGTTTAAAATTAATCAGTATGTGGTTCGTTTGATATTAGTTCTTCAGTGGTCAAAATTAAATTATGACGTCAAATTTTCTTGCTTTCCTCTGAATTTCCTTTTTTGACTTCACTAAAAAGGAGACAATGTCTGATGACGTTTCATAAAAAGAACACATCGATTTGCAGATCACTTCATGAAAAGAACACATGTTTTTGCAGATCACTTGAAAAGAAGGATTAATTTTGTCTGAATATCGTCTTAAAATCATTACAAAAACAAATTCTCGTGCAACATTTTCCAGTCTCGACAGTTACATTTTAAATATCCAAAACGCTCGGCAAGCCTCGAATGGAGAAATATCGTGTCACACTCGACGCAGTGGTAGAATCTATCTATATGACATTATATAAATAACACATAGCTGGGAAGGTGATAGAGTAGATAGTTACCCCGAGAAAACCTTGTAAACCGCAGCGAAGCCAAGGTTGCCAATTTATCGAGGGGTAACAATCAGCTTTATTATACCTCAGTTATCATTTTCTATATAAAATAAGTACACAATATTTTCACTATTTTTCAAATTGCAAGCGTTGAACTATTTGACCGGTCAATAGTTTCCAACTATTGGACCTCGGTGACACTATTTGATCGCAAGCGTCATTATATTTCGCGGAATTTCAACTGCAGCTACGGGATTGGATAATGCTGAGAATACCGCGGGAGTTACGACGAGGCGTTTTACCTATTGTATCTAGGGTTGACGTCAGTGCGGGACGTAGCCTTAGCATTCAGAACGTGAAACAGTATGGTTGTGTTTCTGCTTTTTATATTACGATAGTTGATTTAGCCCCGACATATATTGTCTGTTGTCTCTTTCGGTATAATAAAACACTTGCTGACTGGATATTCGTGGAATAGTAAGTTTATTGTCCCCTCGGATACAACTATTGCCCTCGGCTACGCCTCAGGGCAAAAGTTGCACTTCGGGGACAATAAACTTACTATTCCACTCATAACAGGTCAATAAGTATAAACTATCACCCTCTCAGCTATGTATTATTTACTTTATTATACTGAATGTTCTGTTAATACTGTCTGATAAATTTCCAATTCAAAGTAATAAACTTTGACCTCTTATACATAACAACCATCCTTATTTAGTACATCGCACAAATGATCAAGCGTCGCCGTGAAGGGTAATAGAGTTTTTAGCCATGGGTTAGAGTAAATTAACTCCCTCGTATTAACCAATTAGAATCCCGCATTTTGACATGAAGTATAATATAATGCAAGTCATTCGTACTCAAAGATTGTTGAAGATGAAATACTGTTCTATGATGATAAGTCATTGCTTACACTTGTAATACTTGTTTGTAAATATAAAATTCATTTGATTTTAAGAAAAACATTTCTACATTTGGAGCCATTTAGAATGCGATAAATTGTATTCTTTTGGACACTTGCCCATCAATGAAGGTCAGATGTTGATGACCTCTAGATGTTGTTTGTTTTATGGTGCTGGGTTGTTGTCTGATTGACGTATACCTCACATCTCCTGTATTCCATTGAGAAATGTTCCCCGAATTTGGATACACTGAACACGATTTCATACTGGTTCCAACCACCAAATTGGTACTTCAAATGTCTTTGGTGAAAAATTTTAAAATGATAAATTTAGAAATTTAGACATACAAATTATGTCAATTTGATGATTGATAAAACAAATTTATGATTCAACTTAACAAACTTGTTATAATATTTAGAAAAAATTCTCTTGACCTACATATTTGTTGGTTTAATTTTAGATCTATTTTAGCATGTTTAGATAATATTGTATTAAAAATACATTTTTGTTATATAGAAAGAAACTCTGGTAGGTCCTAGAAAGCGATATTTTCGACTTGCACTTACATCAACAAATAATTTAATTTTACTTACTTATGACAATCGAAGCAGTATCTGTAAAAACAAAAGGACAAAGGATATTAAGTAATTTAAAATTGTATTTATCCTTTCCTTCAATTGTTTTTGACGAGAAATGTCTGTGTTCGTCACTAGCCATTTACATTCAAAATTTTAAAAAAAGTGCATCTACTGAATGATAAACCTATAAAGACAACAAGAAAAAAGATCTGTTTTCATGAGACCCTCTACTGACACTTTACAACTGATTAAGTAAGTATATATAATAAATTAGACTTAAAAGACATCTTTGAAATCACGGAGATGAACATTTGATAATGTTAAAACATTATTTGAAACGTTCACAGTGTCAACTGATATAGTAAAAGCATAAACGATACAAAATTTAACTGAACCAGTGATACTCGAGGCAAAATTATTTGAAAATCAAAAACCTAATACACACTTTTAATATATTTATTACAGTCACTACAATTCAATTTTGAATTAACAACGTTTGTGGTACATTTATGTTGCTGTTTAAAAATTATTTCAATCCTGTTTCATTTAGGAACGTTGTAGGGTTTTAGTCATAATTATATTTCGTTCAGTGAACTCATGTTAATATTGTATGTTGAAAAAAGGAATCGGACGACTTCGAGTACTACTCGTAATGTTTTTCACATAATCAATAAAAATGTAATAACTAGAAAGGGTTACAGACTAACCTGTGTATGCTTGCTTCAGGTCACATATTTACTTAACTAGGAAGTTGGAGAAGTAAAGACCCCCAAAAAAAAAAAAAAAAAATAAATAAACAAAAACAAAATTATTAAATATTACAGAATATGTAAAACCAATTTGCAAAACAATTTTCTCAAATATGACTATATGAATATTTGGCATGTATGTATCAGCCAACAGCACATTATACAGAATAGGAAGTAAGGAAGTAATACATTTAACAATCGATTAATACTTATCTTAATCTCTTTGGTACTTACTTGCTGAAAGTATAAAAAGAAGTCTTAAATACAGTTTACAATTTGAAGAAAAACCACGGGGGGTAGTCGTAATAAATACCGCTTTTATTTTTCTTTAGAGTAATCTGCATGGACCGAGATACAAAATTTAAAAATGTTGTCATATATATATACTTCATAACAATCAACGCATGAGATCTTATAATAAAAGTAAAAATAAGACCGTCTGATACTCCCTGAATGTTTGGCAGTATAACTAAATACATGTGACATTGCCAATAGAAAAAGAACATTTACCATTGACTATCTGATTTTCTTTCTTGCTACAAAATACTCTAACTAGAGGCTCTCAAGAGCCTGTGTCGCTCACCTCTATCTACTGTGTTTTCGAAATCATGTAAAATAAGGTTACAATCAAAATAAATAGTATTAGATACCCTAATAATGATTGAGGCCAAGTTCGGCTTAATTTGGCCCAGTAGTTAAATTAAAAGCAGGTCATCCCATTGTAGTCTTACAATAGTTACTGAAGACCCCTTATCACTATTTAAATTAGTTTTCAAGTTATGACCATTTGAAATTGTTTTTTTTTTTTCAATTTTCCCCTAGACTTCTATAGTAAACCCCTATGTTCTATTTTTAGCCATGGCGGCCATGTTAGTTGGATGACAGGGTCATCGGATACATTTTTCAATCAAGATACCCTATTGAAAATTGTGGCTTTGTTTAATTCTATTTGGCCCAGTAGATTAAGTGGAGATTTTTGTAAAAGATTACAAAAATTTACGAAAAATTGACTATAAAGGGCAATAGTTTCTTAAGGGGTCAATTGACTATTTTGGCCATATTGATTTATTTGTAGATCCTACTTTGCTGAACATTATTGCTGTTTATAGTTTATCTCTATCTGCAATAATATTTAACTTTGAAGATAATAACCAAAAACTGCATAATTTCCTTAAAATTACCAATTCAGGGGCAGCAACCCAACAACGGGTTGTCTGATTCGTCTGAAAATTTCAGGGCGAACAGATCTCAACCTGATAAACATGTTTACCCCATGCCAGATTTGCTCTAAACGCTTTAGTTTCAGAGATATAAGCCAAAAACTGCATTTTACCCCTATGTTCTATTTTTAGCCATGTCGGCCATGTTGGTTGGCAGGCTGGGTCATCGGACACATTTTTAAAACTAGATACCCTAATGATGATTGTGGCCAAGTTTGGTTAAATTTGGCGCAGTAGTTTCAGAGGAGAAGATTTTTGTAAAAGTTAACGGACGACGGACGACGGACGCCAAGTGATTAGAAAAGCTCACTTGGCCCATTGGGCCAGGTGAGCTAAAAAGGGTATCCGAGAAATGCATAAAAACAAATAGGACCAACAAAGAAAACTAAAAATGCATTTGATCACTGTTGCTTTAAGGGGTTATTTAGGTAAAAGGCTTGCTTTATAGACTAAAAATGTAACTTCAAAATTCCTTCATGAGTTTTAATCCCTGTCGAAATATCTGGCCTCAATCTGTTTTGATTTTCCCGATGGCATATTTGGAGGATTTGCTGACCCTTCCAGGGGACATGAGATCACCCCGGTTTTTGGTGTGGTTCGTGTTGCTCCTTTGTTAGTTGTTTTCTATATTGCGTTATGTAGACTGTTGTTTTTCGTTTGATATTTTGTCGAATGTTGTCAACCATTGTTAGTTTGTCTTCGACTTATTAGTTTAAATATCCCTTTGCTATATGTCGCCTCTCTTATGCCATTGCCATTGGTTGTATATTTGTATTTTCTCTTGACGTTGTATATGTGGACTTTTAAGATACCAGCTAAACATTTGAATTCTACCTTTAAATTCTTATCATGGGTACCGTTTTCTTTAAAACAAATATTGAAACAAAACTTATGTGTTAATGCATTTGTCATATTGCAGAATTTTCAATTACTTAATTCATACTTACTCTCGGCTGAAAAGAAAGAAAACTCTATTATCAGTATAGCTGTACAATAAATTAAATCAAATCAAATAATTTTATTGGTGTAAATTCCAATACAGGAATGATACCAGCTGACATTTACAAAATACAAATACAAAAATAAACAAAGACCAATAAACAGAGACATATTTTCTCAAAGATAAGAGATACATATTCTATATCTACATTGCGTAAAGGTATTATTCATACTTTGCTATCAAGCTATTAGAATAAGCTTTAATATACAACAATGGTTCTGTTCTTTAACACCATTATGTTTGGTTATATTGAATATTCGTACCATACATATGGCTTATTCCAGTGTATAACTGTCAGTGTCATTTTTTTCTATATGAAATTAAATTTATTTCGTGCAGACAAATTAACTAAAGATGGAACTATATTACTTAAAGTGGACAAATTCTCTGATCGAAAGGCGTTCTAGTATATCTACCAACTTCTATTAGTAATTTGCTATTACTTGTTCTAATTTTTACAATTATAGAAATAAATTCTTTTTACAATATGTTACCTGTTTTTTTTATATTATGAATATTCCGTTCATGTTTTCCAGTAAAATTTTTTACAAGAAAAACAAAATTAATTTACCACTCCCTATGTTAATATTTTCACACTGTTAATCTTTTGCTTATCTTTGTGTTTGATTGACAAGATAATACATACAAAAATAAAAGACAGATTTCTACATATATGTGTTTGCCTTATTCAGTTAAAGTCTTCGGTGATAGAACTGTAAAAGTTTGTACGATAATCGCTCCCTTTCCGGAACACAGTGCGTAACACACTAGATTAATTTTTCTTTTTAGTGTTTTGTCCATTTATTATTTTTTTGCAATACTGCACTCTGTCTTCAACCTATGATTCATGATTACCCCCGTTTGTATCTTCTTCCCTGATTTCTTTATTACTCTAATCCATTATTTTGCAAACTCGAAAGGTATATACGAGTATATCTTGAGTTCAGCTGAAGCGAACAGACAGACAAAAGCATTGATTAGAAATAGTGTTTAAGTGGGTATTATTATGGTCTGGACAGATATGTACATGTAGGGCATACTTATGTTGACTTTTCTTTGCAAATTGTCTGGTATTGTTAGGTAAAAAAACATTAGACATGAGTAAGAAATCCTAAATTTAAGTTTAATTTAAGTTTATTCTTACATTAAAATGAAATTAATCTAAGTGAGCATTCCTGCTGATCAATAGTTTACCAAACTTCGTTTTGCAGTATCTAATACAAGCTGAATTAACTGTTTGTAGGATGAGTCAACTTTGGAAAATACAGTTTTAAAGATATTACTTATGAATAACGTTTTCTACTTATCTGATACAATGCAACACTCACCGTCTGAAAAAAAAAAAAAAAAAAAAAAAAAAAAATACAAGTATAAAGATAATATAATGTTTTTTTTTTTTATTTATATATATATATTCAACATTTCATTATTTTTTCTACATAACAAGGGAAAAGAAGGGCTGATATTGCAGTAGTAATTTTTTTGTTTGTTTTAGTTTGTTTACTATAAATATATTTGATAACTGAGCCCATACGTTTTCTTTTGTTTTAAGGGGATATCAAAATATGCGTCCCCCAAAAAAGGAAGGCAATTAGTTTTTGTATGATACTGACAAAGTTCGAATGAGATTGGACAATAGTTTGATAACTATCGTAACTAAAGGTTATTAAGTTTTTTGAGAATTAATGTGTATGACCATCACGAGGTAATGTTGTCAATAAGTTTGTAGACTTTAACAGTATCATAGTATGAAGGTAGTTTGAGAGGTTTTAAATTGCACATGAATCATCTAAATAATAGAAATAGAAAGCAATTTAGGAAATAAGAAACTATTTTGAAAAAGCATAAAGCAGTCAAAAAAAAAAATAAGAAAGCCGACCAATTTTTCTACCAAAATTGAAATTGAATTAGAAAGTTGATCGATTCTGATTTTGTAAATCATTTTTTATCCAAGTTTGAAAACAAACTATTTTCATCACCATACGGTACCAAATAGATGGCTAAGTTTTTACTTTGGCGTACCGTGGTCTTCGCATTCTTAATCATGTATTATTTTTCAATTTTGTATTGTATCACTTATGATGCATATCGTTACATTATATTGTTGTCACAACCTTTGTAGACCCGGTAAGTAAGAGATTGGCATAAGACATAGAAATACATTTAATTTATTATATAAAACCGTACTATAACATTTATGTATGGTCTTTCTGGTTATGTTGTGTTGTTTGGTTGATGTTGCATTGACACATACCTCCAATCTCTTTTTGTTAATTCATAGATCAATTTAAAATATACTAATGTAGTTATTATATTGTTTAGATATAATTTGAATTCAGCATTATAACATAATATTTTCTATACTAGTATGTCGGAGAATATATATACACGCATACTTATCTATGTCTTGTTTAATACTAACCGACTGAAAAATAAAATTAAAACATAGCTCAATTTCTAAAAATTCCATTACGAAAATTAAGGAGGAATGTCATACTTGACTGATGCTCGTATCGATCTTCCTTTAAACATTCTTAATATAAAGAACATCATTATTCCTAAAAATCTTTTATTTTGTTTAATATTTTAGACACCACACGTATTGTTTCACTATTTACTTAGCTGCGGAACCAAATTAGAGGACGGTTCGAGCGCTCTTAAACATGTTTTACCCACTAAATTCTTTATGTGCTTGCCTAAATCTGGCAGCCTGCAATTCAGTGTTTATTATTGGTTGTCTGACATATTTATTTTCAATTTGTGTTCTTATCATAAATCAGGACATTAGTTTTCGTATTTTAACTGTCTCATATTTTGTCACTTTTATATATAGCTGACTATTATTATTGAGTGTTGCACATTTTGGAAGGCCGAACGGTGACCCATAGTTGTTTTAATCTCCAGCTGTCTTTGGTGAACAGTTGTTCCATTTGAAATCATACCACATCTCCCTATTTTCTATTCAATTTAACAATTTAATATGCATGTATGTACCTAATCTAAGCTAACTGATATGAATAAAGAATTAATTATAAGGAATATTTAAATGTTAAAATATCTAATCGATATTGTCAATCCGGTTGATACCGACATCTAAAATAGATGAACCAGGAATAACTAACTTTTCGATATTTACTATTGCAGGTATTTTTTTCGACAACTGCAGCAAGTTAATATAGAGTAAACTTATAAAAGGAAAGAAAATCAAATGAGGATAATTTAGAATGTCGATACAGAATCGAAATCGTCGACATCGACAACAAAAAACAGATGAACCAAAATCAAAATGTTCGATATCGAATCTACATCGGTAATATCGTCAATATCGACATCCGAAGCAAATGAATACAGAGTCAACAATTTTAGAAAATCAAATTTTGAGGGCGGATAACTGTAAAACCAAAAACATTTCGAATGTTAACCTATCCGTACTCGGCCATTTTCACTGATTAAATGTGAAAATGGAGCGCACACCAACCGAACTACGTCAAAGGAATCGTAAATAATCGTAACTGAGACAGCATCTTAACAGAGCATACTCTGGAATTCCATGTGACTGTCATACCTATTATGTCTGTTTGTTTTGTTCACACATTGTTGTCAATATAATGAAATTTTATGCGACTGTCATACAAGCGAGAGGTTTAGCTAGCTATAAGACCAGGTTTAATCCACCATTTTCTACATAAGAAAATGCCTGTACCAAGTCAGAAACATGACAGTTGTTATCCATTCGTTTAATGTGTTTGAGCTTTTGATTTTGCCATTTGATAAGGAACTTTCCGTTTTGAATTTTCCTCGGAGTTCGGTATTTTTGTTAGTTTACTTTTTCCTGCCAAGACTGATTACCGACTAGTTCACAAAGATTCTCTTTTTAATGGATGAAGAGAGAGGACGAATATATCAAAGATATATTTAAATTTATAAGTGGAAGACAAACTAACATCGCCATACAACAATAGAAAAACGACAAGAAGACAAACTGACATCGCCATACAAAAATAGAAAAACGACGAGAAGACAAACTGACATCGCCATACAACAATAGAAAAACGACGAGAAAACAAACAACTGTTCACTAAACACAACATAATAAGACTAAGCAACACGAACCCCACAAGAAACCGGGGTATTAACACAACATAATAAGACTAAGCAACACGAACCCTACAAGAAACCGGGATATTAACACAGCATAATAAGACTAAGCAACACGAACCCCACAAGAAACCGGGATATTAACACAGCATAATAAGACTAAGCAACACGAACCCCGCAAGAAACCGGGGTATTAACACAACATAATAAGACAAAGCAACTCGAACCCCGCAAGAAACCGGGGTATTAACACAACATAATAAGACTAAGCAACACAAACCCCACAAGAAACCGGGGTATTAACACAACATAATAAGACTAAGCAACACGAACCCCACAAGAAACCGGGGTATTAACACAGCATAATAAGACTAAGCAACACGAACCCCACAAGAAACCGGGGTATTTACACAACATAATAAGACTAAGCAATACGAACCCCACAAGAAACCGGGGTATTAACACAACATAATAAGACTAAGCAACACGAACCCCGCAAGAAACCGGGGTATTAACACAACATAATAAGACTAAGCAACACGAACCCCGCAAGAAACCGGGGTATTAACACAACATAATAAGACTAAGCAACACGAACCCTGCAAGAAACCGGGGTATTAACACAACATAATAAGACTAAGCAACACGAACCCCGTAAGAAACCGGGGTATTAACACAACATAATAAGACTAAGCAACACGAACCCCGCAAGAAACCGGGGTATTAACATAACATAATAAGACTAAGCAACACGAACCCCACAAGAAACCGGGGTAGTATCAATAGATGACCTCGTAATAAAAAAACTATATAGAAAAAAGTCATACTACCGCATAAACTCCAATGCACTCTATTTATTAGGCCTCATTACAAATATATTCATTGAACATAATATGTAATTTTATGTCTTGGATCATACAAAGTATACTTACTATCCCCTGAAAAAAAAACAGAGCTTAAGAATATTAACATGATGCGTTACACACACATTATAACAATAATATTAACGAACAAAGGTCGATAGTCATTGAAACAAACACAACAACAAAATAATATCCAATCATACTTCAAAAAGTCTGATTTGTTTATACAAAAAAGTAAAGACAAATCGTCAAAATCTACCATAAAATGTTTAGAAGGGTTACTTATTTTTATATTATTTTAAATTAGTACTCGCCACGTTAGTTCGGCTTGATGTTTTATTTCAATAAACTAATGATATACTAGAGCAATGAATCGCGTTGTGCATAATAAATTTTCACATGGAGTTTCATTAGATGCAGGCTTTATTTTTTAATTTCTCTTTCCGGTATATAGTTGATGTACCCAAATGAACTCATAAGTGTTTCTCGTTTCTCGTTTTTTATATAGATTAGACTGTTGGTTTCCTGTTTGAATTGTTTTACACTAGTCATTCATTTTGGGGCCCTTTATAGCTTGCTGTTCGGTGTGAGCCAAGGCTCCGTGTTGAAGGCCGTACTTTGGCCTATAATTGTTTACCTTTTACACATTGCGACTTGGATGGAGTTGTCTCATTGGCACTCATACCACATCTTCTTATTTCTATTGAAATAAAGGCTGTCATATATACAGTTAAGTCTACCTCGTACCTTGATTTACATCTAAATATTTGCAATGAGGGTCGGTTGAGAACTAAACTTTACGACAACAGAAATTATTTCGATTTTCCAATTGCAAACTTCCCATTTCTGTGAAGCAACAATACAACACAGTTATGGAACATCTCTGTGACATATGGCTACGGATACAATATTCGACTTGTCGTAACCAGTTATGGAACATCTCTGTCACATATGGCTACGGATACAGTGTTCGACTTGTCGAAACCAGTTATGGAACATCTTTGTCACATATGGCTACGGATAGTGTTCGACTTATCGAAACCAGTTATGGAACATATCTGTCACATATGGTTACGGATACAATGTTCGACTTGTCGTAATCATTTATGGAACATCTCTGTTACATATGGCTACGGATACAATGTTCGACTTTTCGAAACCAGTTATGGAACATATCTGTCACATATGGCTACGGATACAATGTTCGACTTGTCGTAACTAGAACCCTGAACTATTTTCTCAATTGTGGCGTTACCGAAAACGACTTATCATCGGATTGTTCTTGATTAAGCAACACGACGGGTGCCACATGTGAAGCAGGAAATGCTAACCATTCTGGAACACCTGAGATCACCCCCGGTGTTTGGTGGGATTCGTGTTGTTCAGTCTTTAGTTTTCTATGTAATATTTAGTAACTGTTGTTTGTCTTTCGTCGTTTTTCTTTTTTGCCGTTGTGTTGTCTGTTTTTATTGGACTAATGATTTTCGAATGCCCCTTGGTATATTATTTATCTATTACTAGAATGATTATAAGTTCTAAAATCTTTCCCTTAAACCTGCTTCACTAAATTGAACAAATTGATTATTTTTTGTCCAAATGTTATTACTCATACTGTCTAATTTTGAATATTTTTCAGTTTCATCCGAGTTTCTTATGTTTTCTGCCAGTAACAGGTATACAAGGTCTAAGAATAATAGACATTTTCGAAAACTTATCGATACTGACGCTTACACCTATGCCTAGGACGACAGGTAATCGTTTTGAGAAGGGTCATCTCAAGGTGTACAATGAGCATTTATAAATTATTTATCTAATTTGCATTTTAAATACTGTATACAATCTGTTTTTCTCAATGATTTTTTAATCTATTTGCTCTGTTTTGAAGCTGATAATTGACCGATCTTCATATTATACTTTGTAAAATAAGGGGGGAGGCTTTGTATAAATTAATAGAACTTTACACAGAAAGCCAGGATTCTACATCGTCAAATTTTTCTCTTCATTTTTTTTTCAATCGTGAAAATAATAGCCATTGTAGGGATGACGCGCTGTCAATTTAGCTCTTGAAAACCAATTAATTTATCCATATGGCGTAATTATGATCCTTACATGACAGTTGAATTCTAAAAGACAAATGTATCTACTAGCTTTAAGGGATCATGTAATGTACTTTTAGGCATATCGGCAATTAAAACTGATTGGTTTTCAGGGGAAATTTTCGAAAGTTAAAAAAACAATAAAAAAATTCAATGTATTAAGTATTTTGTAGAAGGGCTGACTAAACATTTGCAGAGTTTGAAGACTAAATACCCTAGATAACACATACACAAATATTTTTTTTAAGTTATGCATTTTAAAGATCCACTTTCAAAGTCAAGTACTTTTAGTATAAATTCAGGGGGATGTTAATGAACGGTGTGTCCGACTTTTTTTTATACATTTCATGAAAAAATTAATTAATATGCCTAAATTATTCACTGAGAAATGAATGGACGAAAGTAGAAAAAATACAAGTAAGAAATATACATCCTGTTTAAACATTTGAAGTAGCACGAAGCTTTTCTTTTGTTTATTCAAACACAACTTCTCAGTTGTTTTGGCACAAAAGAAGGGTATTTCACATGACCTATATATTTCATGTTTTGGTACTGTGAATTTGTAATCAAAATGTAGCCTAAATATATACAACTAAGGGATCCAAAGCGAGATGATGTAAAATATTTTTGCTTTATATGTTTTCTGGACAAAACAGTCAAACCATACACGTTTGAACGTAAAAAATTGTACCCGATTTTCTCTTTTGATAAGATTATTGCCCATTTTTGTTATTTTTCCCCTAAAAACTACATACAATGCCAATTACTGCTTTAAAAAGACCAATCAGTATGATTCGACAATTAGTTGGAATATCACAAATTCATCACTAAAGGAGTTCCAAAACTAACGAGAGCACTTAATGTTTCATGCTCAGATTCCGAATAAAAAATATATAAAACCGAGTAGAGAATAATGAATTTATATGTTTTTTACATCTGCTGAGTCCAATTATGTTTAACGAGGTTATTTATTCAATATATTTTGACATTTTGATACGGCCCCTCTATTTTTTAGTCAGTGTATGTATCGGTGTCGGTATAAGTGTCCGTGTAGATGACTTTTCAAAAATGTCTAATAACAACTTATCAAGGATAAAAGGCGTATAGTTAGTCTACAAACTTCTCATCTTACAACCAAATTAATGACGAAGTTAAAGAGCATTGAACAAACAAAAAATCCAAATAGTTGTTTAAGCTTTATATGCCTTTAAACAACATAAGTATTCCGATATTCCCTGTATTTATTGAAAAATTCTACCTTACGTAATAATGCTGTATTTTGTTTGGATGAAAGAAATGGTATCTTTCACAAATTTTCTATATATTAAGATTTTCTTTTCGCTGCCGGTGTATTTGTCATTAGGGAATTCCATGTGCCGGGGGTATTTGCTAGCAACTACCACGGCAGAAGGGAAATACCATGTCTGAAAATAATGCGACTTCCGAAGACCTCTAGATTTTTCGTTTAGATGGATACAAAGAGCATTCGGTGGAATTAAACACATATATCATGCTTACAAGGGATATTTGCCAAAAATACCCCTTGTTAGCATGATATATTTGTATAAAATTAAACTACCTGCATTCAAAAAACGTTTATTAAGGAAAATAATTGCCAAAGTTATTTACAGTTGCAATTTAAAAGTCCTATACATGTATTTAATTTCAATCTTTAGAACAAAAAAATGTAATGAAATACTTACATTAAAGG
Source organism: Mytilus coruscus (assembly GCA_017311375.1). Classification (NCBI taxonomy): domain Eukaryota; kingdom Metazoa; phylum Mollusca; class Bivalvia; order Mytilida; family Mytilidae; genus Mytilus; species Mytilus coruscus. The sequence continues at coordinate 4,465,283 of CM029597.1, read as the reverse complement.
AACTACTCGCTCTCCTCTGAAAGAAAACAAAAATGGGAATATTATCGGTAGACTTTGTATGAAAAAAAATCAGTTTGATTTATCATTTACATCTAACTTATTTAAGGAGGTTCGCTACTCAGTTTCAAAATAACAAGCTTTTCATAACACTAGAATACATTGATATGGGATTATTAAGGGAATCAAAAGAGCAAACAAAAATTATAGGTCAATGTGCTTGTTTTCGAGATATAAGCCATTGAAATTTTGGCGGGAAAATTTTCTCTCTTGATTTTTCATAGCTTTATCATTGACAAGTTTAAGGTCTCAAAACTATTAAAAATAAAGATTTTATAAGACTTTTACAGATGGCTTATAATTATACATGTAAAAGATTTATATAAAGAAAAATGGGGGTCAATGGGCAAAATTTTTTAAGGCATTCAAATGAATAAAACCAGAGGATTCCGAAAATCTGACAAAAATTAAAAAACATGACAAGCGAACATCCTTAAGTAATTTTCCGTTCATCTTAGGTATTATACTGTGATTGTCATTAATAACAAAATGCATTTAATAAGCATGCTGATACGTGATCTGTAGGAACCCTGTTATTGATGACACTGACAAATACTTATTATGTTTGGCTATGCTATAGATGTAATTGGTACGTACCCGCATAACTTGCACCTAAGTAACTTTCCTTCTTTATTGAAACTCGTCTGTTGAACTGATCTGAAAAATATAATGCTAACATTCATTTAAAAATAATGATCATCATCATGATGAGGAGGATGAGTATGCGGATGAGGATGAGGATAAGGGAAAGGAGAAGGAGGAGGAGTACACATGTCGATTGTTGTAGACTGTATATTGCCCTGAACTAGACATATTGTGTTAACATCTGTCTATTATTGAAGACTGTATATTGCCCTGAGTAAGACATATTGAATTGACAACGGTCGGTTGTTGAAGACTGTAAATTGCCCCGAGTGAGACATGTTGTGCTGACACCTGTCGGCTTTTGAAGACTATATATTGCCCTAAGCTAGATATATATTGTGTCGACATCTGTTGGTTGTTGAAGACTGTATATTGCCTTGAGTGAGACATATTGTGTTGACACCTGTCTATTGTTAAAGACTGTATATTGCCCTGACCAAGACATTTTGTGTTGACACCTGTCTGTTTTTGAAGATTGTATATTGCCCTGAGTGAGACATATTGTGTTGACACCTGTCTGTTTTTGAAGACTGTATATTGCACTGAGTGAGACATTTTGTGTTGACACCTGTCTATTATTGGAAACTGTATATTGCCCTGAACAAGACATATTGTGTTGACACCTGTCTGTTTTTAAAGACTGTATATTGTCCTGCAAAGACATATTGTGTTGACATCTGTCTACTGTTGAAGACTGTATATTGCCCTGAGTGAGACATTTTGTATTGACATGTATCTATTGTTGAAGACTGTCTTTTGCCCTGCATAAGACATATTGTGTTGATACCTGTCAATTGTTAAACACTGTATATTGCCCTAAGCTAGACATATTGTGTCGACACCTGTTGGTCGTTGAAGACTGTATATTGCCCTGAGTGAGACATATTGTGACACCTGTTGGTTGTTGAAGACTGTATATTGCCCTGAATGTGACATATTGTGTTGACACCGGTCTATTGTTGAAGACTGTATATTGCCCTGACCAAGACATTTTGTGTTGACACCTGTCTGTTTTTGAAGACTGTATATTGCACTCAGTGAGACATATTGTGTTGACACCTGTCTATTATTGGAAACGGTATATTGCCCTGACCAAGACATATTGTGTTGACACCTGTCTGTTTTTGAAGACTGTATATTGCCCTGCAAAGACATATTGTGTTGACACCTGTCTTTTGTCGAAGACTATATATTGCCCTAAGCTAGATATATTGTGTCGACATCTGTTGGTTGTTGAAGACTGTATATTGCCCTGAATGAGACATATTGTGTTGACACCTGTCTATAGTCGAAAACTGTATATAGCCTTGAGTTAGACATATTGTGACACCTGTCGGTTGTTGAAGAGTGCATTTGCCCTGAGTGAGACATATTGTGCTGACACCTGTCTATTATTGAAGACTGTATAATGCTCTGAGTGAGACATATTGTGTTGACACCTGTCAATTGTTAAAGACTGAATATTGCCCTGAGTGAGACATATTGTGTTGACATCTGTCCACTGTTGAAGACTGTATATTGCCCTGAGTGAAACATATTGTGTTGACACTAATCTATTGTTGAAGACTGTTTATTGCCCTGAGTGAGACACTTTGTATTAACATGTATCTATTGTTGAAGACTGTCTTTTACCCTGCATTAGACATATTGTGTTGATACCTGTCAATTGTTAAAGACTGTATATTGCCCTGCGCTAGCAATATTGTGTCGACACCTGTTGGTCGTTGAAGACTGTATATTGCCCTGAGTGAGACATATTGTGACACTAGTTGGTTGTTGAAGACTGTTTATTGCCCTGAATGTGACATATTGTGTTGACACCTGTCAATTGTTAAAGACTGTATATTGCCCTGCGCTAGACATATTGTGTAGACACCTGTTGGTTTTTGAAGATTGTAGATTGCCCTGAGTGAGACATATTGTGTTGACATTTTTTTACTGTTGAAGATGGTATATTGCCCTGAGTGAGACATATTGTGTTGACATCAATCTATTGTTGAAGACTGTTTATTTCCCTGAGTGAGACATTTTATATTGACATATATCTATAGTTAAAGACTGTCTTTTGCCCTGCGTGAGACATATTGTGTTGATATCTGTTGGTTTTGAAGATGGTATATTGCCCTGAGTGAGACATATTGTGTTGACATCAATCTATTGTTGAAGACTGTTTATTTCCCTGAGTGAGACATTTTATATTGACATATATCTATAGTTAAAGACTGTCTTTTGCCCTGCGTGAGACATATTGTGTTGATATCTGTCAATTGTTGAAGACTGTATATTGCCCTGCGCTAGACATATTGTGTCGACACCTGTTTGTTTTTGAAGATTGTAGGTTGCCATGAATGAGACTTATTGTGACACCTGTCGGTTGTTGAAGACTGTATATTGCTCTGAGTGAGACATATAGTGTTGACACCTGTCTATCGTTGAAAACCATATATTGCCCTGAGTGAGACGTATTGTGTTAACTACGATCTATTGTTGAAGACTGTATATTGACCTGAGTGAGACATTTTGTGTTGACATTTATCTATTGTTGAAGACTGTCTTTTGACCTGAGTGAGACATATTGTGTCGACACCTGTCTATTGTTGAAGACTGTATATTGCCCTGAGCTAGAATAATTATCTCAGGGTTTTAGAGAAAGTAAACAATCTGACCACGCATGAAAATATGCACACGCTACATAAAAATAGACCAATTTACGGACAGAAAAACTCACATCTTTTAGATAAAAACATTCAGATAAATATAATGAAGGTATTGAAATGGTCATTATCACCAATGTGAAATTATTTGAAGACTTCGCGATCATCAATCATTTATGCCTATTCATACCTTAAATCTGCAGTTACCTTCAGTAAATCCACAATCGAAGCTTTATTCTAATGCAATTTTATGTAACAATGTTTTCATTGGCTAAAAGTTACCGTCAAATCCACAGTTGACCAGGCGTAACTAAGGAGGGACCCGCCATTTTGAATTGATTAAATCAACAAATGTTCAATTACTACAATATTATCAAAATAAAACAACACCTACCTCGAATTCGCCGTTTTAATGTAATTTTATCCGAATTTGAATCGTAGAGGTAACGTAATAAACTCCAGTTTGTAAGTTTTCATTTGTATGACGTCACGTTTAGCATGACGTCTTTGCGCCAAAATCATTCGTGCAGTTTCGCGGATTTTTTGTATGTCAAATTTATACATTTTTCAAGCTTTATCGTATTATTTCTTTTGTAATGCATTAGAATCGGAATAACAGTACTGTAGTTGAAGAGTTGCCACCGTCAATTTTGATTTGACGGTCGCAAATCTCCGTTTTACTGTCTCCGCTACGCGTCGCCAGTAAAACTGCATTTGCGACCGTCAAATCGACAATTGACGGTGGCAACTCTTCAACTACAGTACCGTTATTCCTTAATTAACTGGAATGCTATAAACAATTATCTCTTATTAACTCTTGTCAAGGAAAATTTCAGTTTCCACATTAAACATTGACACATGTGAAGCGTCTGTTATGTGTTTGTACCATGTTGGGTGCTGGTAATGTGTTTATGTCATGTTTGGTGACTGTAAGGTGTGTATACTTTGTTTGGTGTCTGTAATACCACGTTTGATGCTTTCAATGCGTTTAAACCATGTTTTGTGTGTTATTTGCCTATATCAAGTTTGCATAGAAGCCTATAATGTGTTTATACCATGTGTTGCACTTGTAATGTTTATACCATGTTTGTTACTTGAAATGAATTTATCTTCACGTTATTTTCCTTTAATGTCTTTATTCCTATGCTTTATGCTTGTAATTAGCAGAAGTTATACTCACTTTTGGCTTTGGTGCTTGTACTGTTTAATTCCACATATCGTCTGACTGTTATATTTACAAAAGTATTTTGATAATTATTTACAAATGTAAGCATCGTTGTTATCCTTATTATCAGTATAAAATAACAAAGATACTTGATATTTAACGTTCGTAATATATTGGACATGAAGGATCAATGTAAACAGGGAAACTTCACTCACATCAATGTCACGTGAATTTAAATTCATGTGAATCTCACGTGAAATTCACGTGAATTTTACCTCAACCAGCTTATACGTGAAACTCACGTGAAATCATTTCATGTGATTTTCAAGTGAATCTCATGAAAAACGCACGTGAATTTAACGTGAAAATCACATGAATTTTTTTCATGTAAAATTAACGTGAATTTTATAAAATAAGTAATTCAAACAACATCTATATTTTCAAATTAAATCATAATCATGAAAAATAACATTTTTCTTTTTGTAAAGTTCACGTAAAATTCACGTAAAAAAACACGTGAGAATCATGTGAATCTCAATTCAAGTAAAATTCACATGAACATTTTCACGTGAATTTCGTGTTTGAGATGAAATTCAGGTGAAATTCAGGTGAGGAAATTTGCTTGTGTTATATTCACAAACCCAGGTTATAAATACATAAAACATAAAAAATTAAAACTGAACAAATTTAAAACAGTGTGAATATATTCGATGAATTGTAATTTGTTTTATCTTGATCGACTGTAATGCTAAATAGGAACCTAAACGATCTTAGCGAGGTCACATCCTCCGTCAAATATCGCTTTTTAAATCTGGAAGAAATGAAATACCGTTTGCAACGTATGTACAGATCCAAAATTAAGCTTTAAAACAACTTCAGTACAACAGACATCTTTGTTTCTTAATAAACTGTTTATCCATATTTGAAACTTAATGAACTTTTAAAGAAGGAGTGGGGACAAAAACAAAAAATAACAGGTCAAAGAATGACGGACACAAACACGCCCAAAGGCAAAGTGCAATAGAGAGAAAACCGAACAACAGTGTTCACAACTCGTCAAAGAAAACATAGGTTTACAAATATGTAGTACGATACCACTTAAAAATGAAAAAGAAAAAACAACTTTCCCGAAAAAAACAGGAGTTGAAATGAGGTGCTTTGAAAGGGAGAAAAATTCAAACTCCACTAGTGGCACCCTTTGTTTTGCCCATTAGGTACTTAGGTGCATTCGAGTATATTCGAGGACGAAGGACGGTATTTTGGCCGCAACAAATGTTATATAACCGTGATCTTCTATGATACAGGTATAACATTACAGTCCACCAAATCACAATGCGTCCATAACACTTTCGAAGATATATTCCTTTATTTTAAGTTCAGTTGGATAGATGCGATCAACTATTATAGTCCTCAAACTTTGAATTTATCAGTAAGAGGACATCATCTGTAAAATGTCTTTGCAAGCACTTTCATGGCTTGGAATTTACATTGTTAAAAACAATAGAGAGGCGAAAGATACCAAAGGGACATTCAAACTCATAAATCTAAAATAAACTGACAACGCCATGGCTAAACAGTACGACTTTATGATAAGCCAAATGATGTAGACAAGATAGATAAACCAGGTCAAATGGCAGTAAGTGTCCTATTGCTGGATTACAATCACATATGCTTAAAGAATAGTAAAGTAAAACCAGAATTTCAAATGTATGCGGCCCTGTAGATACCTTTGGGTCTATTTGTATTTGGGTAACTGTGTCATTGACGACGACCCACTCTTATGTGAACAACAATTGTAATTCATCTGTACTATTAAGAAATACTAACCTATAGCTAACCTCAAATGTACCAATTAGAGAGGCAGTGACTCCTTTATATACTGGTTTAATAATGAAAGTTATAGAGTACAGAAATACTAACCTAACAACGTATGTACCAATTAGAGAGGCAATAACTTCTTTAGATACTGGTGTGATAGTGAAAGTTATCAAAGGGAATACATAAATAATAACCTAACCTCGTATGTACCAATTAGAGAGGCAATAACTTCTTTAGATACTGGTGTGATAGTGAAAGTTATAAAAGGGAATACAGAAATATTAACCTAACCTCGTATGTACCAATTAGAGAGGCAATAACTTCTTTAGATACTGGTGTGATAGTGAAAGTTATAAAGGGGAAAACAGAAATACTAACCTAACCTCGTATGTACCAATTAGAGAGGCAATAACTTCTTTAGATACTGGTGTGATAGTGAAAGTTATAAAGGGGAATACAGAAATACTAACGTAACCTCGTATGTACCAATTAGAGAGGCAATAACTTCTTTAGATACTGGTTTGATAGTGAAAGTTATCAAAGGGAATACATAAATACTAACCTAACCTCGTATGTACCAATTAGAGAGGCAACAACTTCTTTAGATACTGGTTTGATAGTGAAAGTTATAAAAGGGAATACAGAAATATTAACCTAACCTCGTATGTACCAATTAGAGAGGCAATAACTTCTTTAGATACTGGTTTGATAGTGAAAGTTATAAAAGGGAATACAGATATACTAACCTAACCTCGTATGTAGTAATTAGAGAGGAAATAACTTCTTTAGATACTGGTTTGATAGTGAAAGTTATAAAGGGGAATACAGAAATACGAACCTAACATCGTATGTACCAATTAGAGAGGCAATAACTTCTTTAGATACTGGTTTGATAGTGAAAGTTATAGAAGGGAATACAGAAATATTAACCTAACGTCGTATGTACCAATTAGAGAGGCAATAACTTCTTTAGATACTGGTGTGATAGTGAAAGTTATAAAAGGGAATACAGAAATACTAACCTAACCTCGTATGTACCAATTAGAGAGGCAATAACTTCTTTAGATACTGGTGTGATAGTGAAAGTTATAAAGGGAATACAGAAATACTAACCTAACCTCGTATGTACCAATTAGAGAGGAAATAACTTCTTTAGATACTGGTTTGATAGTGAAAGTTATAAAAGGAAATACAGAAATACTAACCTAACCTCGTATGTACCAATTAGAGAGGCAATAACTTCTTTAGATACTGGTTTGATTGTAAAAGTTATAAAAGGGGAAAACAGAAATACTAACCTAACCTCGTATGTACCAATTAGAGAGGCAATAACTTCTTTAGATACTGGTGTGATAGTGAAAGTTATAAAGGGGAATACAGAAATACTAACCTAACCTCGTATGTACCAATTAGAGAGGAAATAACTTCTTTAGATACTGGTGTGATAGTGAAAGTATTAAAAGGGATACAGAAATACTAACCTAACCTCGTATGTACCAATTAGAGAGGCAACAACTTCTTTAGATACTGGTGTGATAGTGTAATGGATAGAAGGAAAACAGATATTGGTACCGGTTGGATTCCATCTACTTCCACTGCTAATGATTTCAGGTCACCTGTCATCGTGTCATTCTGTTGTTTAAGGATCTTTGTTTTCCTGTCCTTCATGGCATTGGCCTTTTCAAAGACTATTTTATTGTCTGTTCGAATCTTTTTAAGTTTTTCCTTTTCTGATTTAGTACTTTGTTTAAGATTGTCAATTTGTTGATCAATATATCGATCAACCAAAGCTTTTACCTTGTCACCTTCATTTCTTATAGCTCTTTTAACAGACTCAATACTACGGTCATAGAACTTTAATCCTCTCTCTATATCGGTTACATATTGACTGGCTTCACCTATTGTTAAATCTATCGCTGCTAATTTTTCTTTTAAAAAATGAATCGAATCCTCTAATTCAGACAGTCTATGACCGTTATGCTTCTCCGTAACACAATGTCGACAAACAGGCATGTCACAGTTAGTACAGATATATATAAAGTTCTCGTGATGATCCTCACATCGAGATTTCACGTCCCGTAATTCTTCACAACTACCTTCAAACTGGTGATCCATAGAAATCTTCTGTCTTTTATGTAATGCTTTGCAATGTTCACAAAAGTTTTGTTCACAGGATAGACAATAACATGATCCTGGAGCACTTACACAAATATCGCACATTTTAACTGCAGATTGTGCCATTCTTTTCTCTCTATATTTCACAACTTTGTTGTTATGAATCCTATTAATATAACACACATGGACAGATCAGGTAAATATGTGTAACGTCAATTTACATTTTACCAATATTTAAATGACTGACACAAAGGTATAAAATCAATGTATAGATATATCAGTACGATGAAGGACGTAGCGTATCGGCATTTATATATAAGTCATATTCAAAAAGTTAACCGATTAAAAAAATTATCAACACATGGACTGTCATTAACCAACAAACATAGTAACTAACAAATAAATGAATGCCTGTAAATATGTATCTCCAAATAGAAACACTCCCATCCACAAGGTTCATGTGTGGATTCTAACATACGAAATTTGGTATACAGTTATCTTTGGAGTATTGATAGGTTTATTCTATGGTGTGATATAAAACGTATTATAAGAAAACGGTTTTTTCTATGGTGTGACATAAAACGTATAGTAAGAATCTGTTGTATTTATTTTGGATTGTGATATTAAATTTCTTGCTACTTTTATTCTAACTAATTACTCTCAAAAACGTTTGAACATTGAGTGATGGTTGATGTAGAAGATATTTGTTTAAAGGTCAATTGAGGGTCTAAATAAAAATCGATAGAGTTTTCAATAGTTTGCCAGAATGTACTTTTTGTTTTTAAATATGATAACAAGAATTGGTCACTGAGCTTTTTGAAGGCTACTGGTTGTTCAAAAATTGTCAAATTGTGTACAGATTTTGTATATATTATAATACATGGATTTTTTTTATATATATTATAATACATCGAAAAACAATTTTATATTCATTGGAAGCCGAGAAAAAGATACACAACTTTTTTTTGTCTACATTTATTTAACTCTTAATCTCCACTTAATACATTGGTTTCTAAATTTCGTTAATGAGTCTTGTAGATCTTTGCTGACTCTGCCATTATGACAGTGTCATCTGCATATAGAATAAGAAATAACTTCAGCAATATATCTAATCTGTTCTCAATGTCACAGCTTAATGTTTAAAGGTCAGTGAATTATTTAGTGCTTAAAAGTTAATATTTGTATACTAGTACCTTAAGGGGTTTTCTGTCTATGTGTTATTATGGTCTGTACATGTTAGATAGTTCTTATGGATTCTGAGCATAAACGTATAGGTTATGAATCATCTTCTGCGTATAGTATTTTTAAAAATCAAAAGGATAGAAAACTTAAAAGTGACATCCTCCTAATATTAACACAAAATAAGGTTAGCATTTAGATGATAGATTGAGTAAATACAAGGAAATACCATATAGGATGAATATATGGAAAAGTACAAATCTCCTACATTTAATTAAACAAATAAATAAAATTTAGATATTATTTTGTATGCTATAAAGCTGTTATAAATCTGTTAGACAAAATTTTAAACTAATAATGGAATTTTTTCAAAACTTTTCTAATTAAACGTTCTCTACACTGTATATTTTTATAGATAACGATTTGATTGAATGGACACTAGGTGCACACAATGGAATAACAGGAAAATGGAAATAAAATGAAACGTTTTTGTCAAATCTCTGAATAAGTGAATCCATATAGATTACTTATTTTCTTGCGAATTGAAGGTGTATATACATAGATATAAGAAGATGTGGTATGAGTGCCAATGAGACAACTCTCCATCCAAGTCAAAATTTATAAATGTAAACCATTATAGGTCAAAGTACGGTCTTCAACACGGAGCCTAGGCTCACACCGAACAGTAAGCTATAAAGGGCCCCAAAAATTACTAGTGTAAAACCATTCAAACGGGAAAACCAACGGTCTAATCTATATAAAAACGAGAAACGAGAAACACTTATGAACCACATCAACAAACGACAACTACTGAACATCAGATTCCTGACTTAGGACAGGTGCAAACAAATGCAGCGGGTTTAAACGTTTTAATGGTACCAAACCTTCACCCTTTTTCTAAAACAATAGTGTAACATCACAACATAGAAAGACACACTATAAAATATCAACTGAAATAGCTTAACTCAATCAAAGGACATAGTAACACCATTGAACATACACTGAACAAATAAATTTGACCTATGATACAATGTAAATTCAAAATAAATAAACTAAGGAAGAATAATAAAAGTAACATGTTATATCGGTATGAAATGTTAAACAATTTAAGAAAAACTTTAAGGCTCTAACAGAGACATATGATTTCATTATATACATTTGTTGGTAAATAATTACTGTACTACATGGTTTGGTGTTAATCGGGACCAAGTCACCAAACGGGTATCTGTATTTCTACCGTTTCGTGTTAAAAATCTGGTTAGGCTACATGTCATTTGTTCAAATCCTCAAGTATTCAGAAAACCTTTTCTTTAACTCACCTAACAATATAAAGTATTGGTTCATTGTATGAGGCCATATTGTGATATGGTGATTAAATGTTGAGCTACAGATAGAAGTTTGATAGTACCTGTGTCATTATCGTTTATCCTACATTTTTCTTTCTTTCGTGTATTATAATACTATATGTCTTTAGGTATGATGTTATCTGATTTTGATATCATTAATTTTATTTGTGATTCAATTGTTAAGGAATGTACAAAATAATTCTGACTGGGTAGCTTCCCTTTGTACATATTATAATAATGAACACGAAAGAACGATATTTTAGAAAACAAAACTTTTATAGCCTTTTTGTTCATCTTGATATTCTGATCACTGTTTTAAGTATGATCTTATCGTAATATACATCAGTGTTTTTAAAATATCTTTGTGTTTTTTCCCCAAATCAGTCATAACCAATAAAACTTGTATAATTTTTTTATATGTATTTTGTCCTTACAATTTATGGTGGAGTGACAAATCAATAAAAGTCTCTTATTCCAAGAGTTTAATGAACCGAAACAACTCACGACTGAAAATCCTCAAGATGATAGGATAAACATTATACTATCGTATATGTACAAGTTGTTATATGAATTATATAGAAAATGAGTATCATTTTGTATAAGTATGTCCTGCCTTTAGATCATTGAGGCTTCAGTTTTTACCTATATATTATTGTTCCTGGCCAAATAATAGAAAGCTTGTATTTTTCCTGCAAGCTAGCTCAAAAATTTAACAAACAAGTTGTGTAAATTTCTAAATGCAGTATGGAAGTTAAGATTACAAATTATAATTGCATAACTGCTGTTGTTCTGTGCTTGCTATGACTTTATTGTTTTGTTGTCAGTTTACTGTCATTATTGTCATTATATATTATGTTATTTTGCTATAGCATTATGTTTGCTTCTGCAATAAAATATTAATATTCATTCACTATCATGTCAGCCCTGTCGTAGAGTTTTCATTCACTATCAATTCAGCCCTGTCGTAGAGTTTTCATTCACTATCAATTCAGCCCTGTCGTAGAGTTTTCATTCACAATCAATTCAGTCCTGTCGTAGAGTTTTCATTCACAATCAATTCAGTCCTGTCGTAGAGTTTTCATTCACAATCAATTCAGTCCTGTCGTAGAGTTTTCATTCACAATCAATTCAGTCCTGTCGTAGAGTTTTCATTCACAATCAATTCAGTCCTGTCGTAGAGTTTTCATTCACAATCAATTCAGTCCTGTCGTAGAGTTTTCATTCACAATCAATTCAGTCCTGTCGTAGAGTTTTCATTCACAATCAATTCAGTCCTGTCGTAGAGTTTTCATTCACAATCAATTCAGTCCTGTCGTAGAGTTTTCATTCACAATCAATTCAGCCCTGTCGTAGAGTTTTCATTCACTATCAATTCAGCCCTGTCGTAGAGTTTTCATTCACTATCATGTCAGCCCTGTCGTAGAGTTTTCATTCACTATCATGTCAGCCCTGTCGTAGAGTTTTCATTCACAATCAATTCAGTCCTGTCGTAGAGTTTTCATTCACTATCATGTCAGCCCTGTCGTAGAGTTTTCATTCACAATCAATTCAGACCTGTCGTAGAGTTTTCATTCACAATCAATTCAGCCCTGTCGTAGAGTTTTCATTCACAATCAATTCAGTCCTGTCGTAGAGTTTTCATTCACAATCAATTCAGCCCTGTCGTAGAGTTTTCATTCACAATCAATTCAGACCTGTCGTAGAGTTTTCATTCACAATCAATTCAGCCCTGTCGTAGAGTTTTCATTCACAATCAATTCAGTCCTGTCGTAGAGTTTTCATTCACAATCAATTCAGTCCTGTCGTAGAGTTTTCATTCACAATCAATTCAGTCCTGTCGTAGAGTTTTCATTCACAATCAATTCAGCCCTGTCGTAGAGTTTTCATATGTCAGTCCTGTCGTAGAGTTTTCATTCACTATCATGTCAGCCCTGTCGTAGAGTTTTCATTCACTATCATGTCAGCCCTGTCGTAGAGTTTTCATATGTCAGTCCTGTCGTAGAGTTTTCATTCACTATCATGTCAACCCTGTCGTAGAGTTTTCATTCACTATCATGTCAACCCTGTCGTAGAGTTTTCATTCACTATCATGTCAGCCCTGTCGTAGAGTTTTCATTCACTATCATGTCAGCCCTGTCGTAGAGTTTTCCTATGGCGCAGAGTTTTGTAAAATTGCGATAAAGAGTGACTTTTCGATTTTTTTTTGTTTTTCATCATCTGACACGTGTAAACTTATAATTAATTCCCGAATTATGATTTATCAATATTTTGCTATAAAATGTATTAAAATGTGTCTGCTATTATTCAACATCGAACTTAGAATCATACGATAGTACATATTGAATCACTTGGACGATGGAACGATTGTTACTACACATGTATTACTGTACCCCTTATCTCTTTGTTTTTCATTGGCTGTAAACCAAAAGTTTTTAAAAATGTCTATATATGTTGCCGAGTATTATTGCATATCTAAATCAAAGATTTAAAAAATTTATTGAAAATTTCCATGGATGAAGATAAATTTTGTCATTTCCTCGCATGGTTGAAGCGGGGGTAAAAATCACCAATCTTTGGCAATCATATGCAAATGTAACAAATTAAATATCAACATTGTTACCAGACCATGATTCTGTTGAATTTATTAGGTATAATGAGTGGTTTTCGAAAAATTGTCCAAAATGTAAAACAATTGTGATTTCTGAAAGTCCCCCCTTCTGATCTTTGATCACAATTTTCAAAAAATCTGCACCACTTTGGCACTCTATGACAGGCTTTATTAAAAGAAAAATATATCAATCTTCAAAATAAGACCAAAAGCAGCCGTGAGGTATGTCGGGCCATTACACTTTTGATTTACCCCCATGCACAAAAAAATCTATCCTGACAACGGATACAGCCAAACAAACATAAAATAACCTAACCTGACAATAGATCAAGCATATACTATGTGGCATGCACAACAAAATCTGTCCTGACAACAGATACCGCCAAACCAATATGAAAAATAACCTGTCCTGACTACAGATAAAGCCTATACAAAATGTCCTACACAAAATTACCTGTCACGACAACAGATTTAGACTATACAATATGTAATGAACAAAAAAAAAAAAAAAAACAAACCTGACAACAGATAAATCCTATACAATATGTTATGCACAAAAAAACCTGTCCTGACAACGGATACAGCCAAACCAATATGTCATGCATAAAATAACCTATCTTGACAACAGATAAAGCATATACAAAATTGCATGCACAAAATAACCTGTCCTCATAACAGATAAAGCCTATACAAAATGTCCTACACAAAATAACCTGTCCAGACAAAAGATTTAGACTATATAATATGTCATGAAAAAACCAAACCTGACAATAGATAAAGCATATACAAAATGTCATGCACAAAATAACCTGTCCTGACAACAGATAAAGTCTATACAAAATGTCATGGACTAAATAACCTGTCTTGACATTAGATAAAGCATATACAAAATAAAGCATGTACAATATGCCATACACAAAATAACCTGTCCTGACAACAGATAAAGCATATACAAAATGTCATACACAAAATAACCTGTCCTGACAACAGATAAAGTCTATACAAAATGTCATGCACAAAATAACCAAACCTGACAACAGATAAAGCCTATACAAAAATGTCATGCACAAATTAACCTGTCATGAATATGTCATGCACAAAATAACATGTCCTGACAACAGATTAAGTCTAACCAATATGTCCCCCAGAATATAACCTGTCCTGACAAATGATAAAGCCTAACCAATATGCCATGCATAAAATAACCTAATGTAACAACAGATGAAGCCTATAGAAAATTCAGACACCAAATAACCTGTCCTGACAACAGATGAAGCCTATACAAAATGTCATGCATAAAATAACCTGTCCTGCTAAAAGCTTAAGCCAACACAATATGTCATGCATAAAATAACCTAACTGAACAACCGATAAAGCCTATAGATAATGGCATACATCAAATAACCTGTCCTGACAACAGATGATGCGTACAAAAAATGTCATGAGTAAAATAACCTGTCCTGGCAACAGGCAAAGCCCACACAAAATGTCATGCACAAAATAACCTGTCCTGACAACAGATAAAGCCTAACCAATATGGCATGCGCACAATAACCTGTTCTGACAACAGATGAAATCTATACAATATGACATACACAACACATCTTGTCCCGACAACAGATTAAGCCTATACAATATGCCATGCACAAAATAACCAGTTCTGACAACAGATAAAGCCCACACAATATACCAGGCGCAAAATAACCTGTCCTGACAACAGATGAAGTCTATGCAATATGTCTTGCACAAAATAATATGTCCTGACAACCGATATATATCATGCATACAATAACCTGTCCTGACAATAGATAAAGCCTATACAAAATGTCATACAGAAAATAACTTGTTCTAATAACAGATAAAGCCTATACAAAATGTCATTCCCAAAACAACTTGTCCTGATAGCTGATAAAGTCTATACAATATGTCATGCATAGCATAACCTTTCCTGACAAATGATCAAGCCTAACCAATATATACCGAACTATCATTTTGTGGAACAAACATACAAATCTGGATATCCCAATTTCTACTAGTAGATATTGGAAATTCAATTTTTACTAGGAGGATTCTGGATCCTACTGGATTCCGATCTGTACTGTAACATATATTTCTCTAAAAAGTATGATATTCGAGGGCTTGCTTTAACTAATGTGATTGTCTTGACAGATGGCTGCTGCTTACGAAGAAGCTAGTACATTAGGATTCCAAATTGTAAATTTGAATTCATCCCTTCGAACGCTTTATGGGCGCAATAATGACTAGGATAACCCTTATAGAATATCTGTCAGATGACCGAGGATATGTTACGAAATCCTGTCATGATTCATGACATGTCACAAAATTGATTTTTTGGTCCTTTACAATGAGAACACGGGAAGATGAGTAAAATGCTGTCTTTAATTTCCATGTATAGTGTGCGTTGCCATGGCAACAGTCCAAACAACATTTTGCCTAAATACATGCAAAATGTAGCATTTGAAAATTGAAAATAAGGAGAATTTAAAGTACCATGGAAATAAAGTTAATCAATAAAAACAATAAGAAGTTTTACATTGTTGACAAACAAAACAACACACTAATCAAAAATGTTAAAATGTTACATTAACGTTATAATTTGTTTCCATAGCAACCATTTAAAAATACGTTAAAATTCCATGATAGAAAATTTCAAAAATCGCTAAATTTTATTTCTTTTTATCTCACAAGACCAACAATACCCTAACATGTCACTGACAAATTTTGACAGACAACATATGAGATATTTATAAAATAAAAAGAAAGTCGTGTTTTGTTTTTTTTTTTTTGTCTTTAAAAAAATATTTCTATTAAAAAATTGTCCATTTTCACAAAAAAAACTACATTGCCATACAGTTAAAAAATCAAACTTCTTTAACTTAATTGCCAAAATCTTCCATTTATTTGTGCATTTCTGACACAAACTTGATAAATATAAATGAGAAATTATGATTTATGAAGTTATAATGGTACAGAATGAAAACTAATTACTCTGGATATGGTGCACCTTCATTTTTGTGGGAAAAAAATCAGTTTTTCAAAATTATAAAATTTGTCGAAAAAATAAAAAAGATGGTATTTAATTGTGCTTCCTTGTGAATATTTTGAGCATTTGAGCATAAAATTGCTTCAAGGGTTGAGGGCAGTAAATGTACCCCTCCCCTTTTTTCATTTCTCAGAAATATAAAAAAAAAGTAGAGAATGTGTCAATGGGACACAGATGATGCCCCCGGATGCATATAACGTTATAAAGAGACATAACTAGAGAACCGTAAAAGTATTGCCCCCGCCCATTGTGTATAAGTTTCATAACATTTAGTTGAGGCAAACTTAAGTTAGAGAACAGAAACTAATTTAGGGACGTACGGACGGACAAGGGTTATACTTAATGCCCCATCCGCCGCGGAGTGGCAATAAAGCAGCTTCAATAAAAGTTTCATGGAACTCAAAGACAGTTTGAAACAGATTATTGATTTGACCATAGACTGTATGATCTGTTTCTAAATGTTAATAAACTAAAAATGAAGTCCATTTTTCTGTATAACATGTAAGATATGGGGAAAGTTAAATAAATTCTAAATATCCTTTTTTCTCTATCTTGAAGAAACTTCTGTTTAAGTTTCATAGAATTCCATAAATGTTTGACAAAGCTAGGCATGAACAATTAATATATGTATTTCAACTAACATGTTGAAAATTACGGTCAATAGATATGCAAATAATTCTATTTTCAAAAAGTGTTTGAATTAAATAATGCTTGTTTATAAATGACAAAAATATCTTTAGGGTAGGCACAAAAATCTATTGTTGGTAGGAAGGATTAGAGGAATTAAACACAGGTATTTTTGTTCAAGCCTTATTGATGTCTACGAAACATTTTAACCAAAGACTAAACATAATTGTTGACACTGATGACTGAATGTAGGATTGCTACGTCTCACCTTTGAAACCTTTGTAGCAGGCAATACAATAAGCAGCTAAGCTCATAAAACACCCGTTTTGTGCATATTTGAAATTTTGGAATTAGGAGAAAACAGTGGGATATTTAGACATGTTAGAATAAGGCATCTAATCGAAGTGGTTAAAATGGCTTAGTTACAAAAATTGCAAGAGAATATCCTTTAGGGAACGACCATTTAACTCTAAAGGGGAAGAGGATACTGGTTTTGCTAAAACATATTCTGATTCACAACTTTGATTAAAATAAATAAATTTGACCAGGAAAAAGGAAAAAATGAATAACTTTTCTGAATGTAAGTTTTTTATCATTAGATATTATGTTAAGTTCTGAAAAATTTCAAGCAAAAAAAAAAGAAAAAAATACTAATCATGTGATGCTGTCATGGTACAATACAAAAGAGAAAAACAAAAAACATAAACTCCCTCAAAGTAAGATAGTCATTCTCTAAGCGTATACAAATAGCTTCAAATATGACGTTAAATAATATTCCAGAAAAATTTTCAAAATACAAAGCAATTCTACATTCACCAATCCCAACAACACTTCACAATGTGAAGTAATTTAATCTAAGCATACTAGAGCTAAAGTATGAATATGACCTTTTATTAATATCAATTTGACAGTTATAGTCTCGATACCTTACTTTCACCAATTCCAGTAATTATATAATGTGTCTAGTAAATCAGTCGAAGAGTACTCAAGTTAAGGTGGGCGCATTGCATTTGCGCTAATTTTTACAAAATCCAATCTTTCATTTGCGCCAAAAAAATAAGAACTACATTTGCGCCATTTTACAGGTAACATATAACGGAACACTTTAAAATATTCATTGCTACATAGTGAATAAGATTTTTTTTTAAGAGTATTCCTCCTGGGTAACTAAGAAAGTTCATACTCATTTCTAATTTAAACTGATAGTCACTTAGGTATAAAACTGTATAGTGTTCACATGTTTGAGGTGTCAAGATGGACATTGTCAATTCTTAGACAAACAGGCCGTTAGTTTTCTCAATTGGATTGTTTCATATTTTTTAAGTCGGGGTTGTTTATAGCCGACTATACACTATGTGGTTTTCTCATTTTTGAAGGCCGTACGGTTGCCTATAATTGCTTTCATCCACTTCATTTGAACTTTGGTGGATATAGTTGTCTCATTGGCAATCATACCACATCTCCTTATTTTTATACAGAGGAAATAAGTCTGTAGCTTTTATGACCACACATATAGGTTATCCAGTGTACACGAGTACATCCGAGCCGTTGTTTACAAGTCTTGTGTCAGAACAAACTTTTGGTTTTACTCCAGTGTATAGTGCTTTCTTTTATGTTTTATTTACCTGTATTTACCTGTATTATTGGCGCAAATGACATGTTTTATTTTGGCGCAAATGAAATATGGTTTGTGGCGCAAATGAAAGATTATTTTGGCGCAAATGAAATGCCAATTGGCGCAAAAGCAAAGCACCGGTTAAGGTACAGTGAAATATTTACTTAAATCTGAAGTAAAGTCCAATAACTCTTAAAATACCAAAACCAGAAAATTTTTGAAATCAAAATAGAACTTAAAATATAAAATAAATTCATGCACACTGTATAGTTAGTGTGTGAAATGTTTAAATTGCCTTAAATCGACGGTTAAATTTCTGTAACTCTTGAGTTACACACCAGAAAATTAATCAAAAGGGAGCTTCTATTTTATCATTCCGTTAAATCTGACAATTAAAGTCCAGTAACTCTGACACCACAAAACCAAAAGCTTTTTAAAGTCAAAAGGGAGTTTTGTTCTATCAATCCTAATGCTGTGTTAAATCTTCATACAATAATCTAAAACTATGGCAAACACAAAAAATGCTGCTCTAAAACCACATAGTAATTGAAAGGTGAAGATTTTAGTGAATAACATAGCGTATAGACTTTTACAGTGATTAATTAAGAAATAATTCTTCCATGCCATGCTCTATGCTCATTTTAACATGGGTAGGCATTATATTTGTCGATATCTTTATACCGAGCGTTAGCGAGGTGTAAAATATTGACAAATATAATGCATGGCATGATAGAATTATTTCGATTCTGATAGGAAAATTTAGAACTTTTGTACTTCGAAGCGTTCGAAAGGCAGCCATTTTGATTTGATGAACCAAAAACGTTATAGAAAATCAACAGTTTAGCTATTAAAAAAATGAACAGATACATTTGAACTTACTTTTAGAATGATTTTATTTAATTTTCAAGCGAGCAACACCAACACAAATGTCCATTTTGATCTCCGGCGTTGTTCAAAATACATGTACAAATGACATTGCAATTTCAATTGTGACGTCAATCACGTGCAGTCCATATTTTATTGTAATTAGAACATGGCTTTGTTTCAAAAGCGAAAGAAGAACGTCATATTAGATTATAGATTAGTGCGTCATTAACGTTAGAACATGTGTGCCTTAAATGAACAGTCTAAATGTATATAGTATGGTGATGGAGCAGATCCCTGCACGTAAAATAGTGATTTTAATATATAGTTTATGCTGGGACAAAATCCCTAGCTTATAATTAGATGAGACATCTGTCATTGGTGGTGGGTACATCGGGCAGTGTTGATAACCTTTATACCCGTATCTGGAACAATTGATTCGTAGGCGTAATTAACCGTAACTATACTGGTTTCTGCACTGAAATTCACACTGTAAATTGTTTCCTACACATGCACAGAGTTGCTTACAGTAAATAGATATAAGAAGATGTGGTATGAGTGCCAATGAGACAACAAGTAAAGCTACTTACACGTATTACCCTACAATAGTAGTGGTACTCCAGATAGTGGAGGGAAGAACAAAGAAGAAGAAGTGGCGACACCTGTTAGCTATGGTATTTTTTTTCAGTTTTCGTTTTAAGTTGTCTTGTGACTTCTGCTATGTAGTCTAGCCTATCTTAAATAACACAATTTGAATTTTTATCTGCTTTTTTATTACTATTGTTTTATCATTTTTTAAATTGCGTAGGGCTATTCTTTAACCCTTAGTAAGATTGTTTTTGACATTTTATTCTATTGGTAGAAAAGATAATTCAAAGTTTGTTAAATTGATATAATTTTCCAACGCAATATATCCTGTATTGCTACGAAATGGATGAAGGTCATTTTTATTTTGACAGAACATGTATCGACTTCGTAGTTTTCTAGCAAATTCATTGTAGTCTTTCAGTTTAGATATTTTTGTCAGTTTTGCTGGATGGCGTTACCATGTTGCACAAAACATTTTCAAAACATTTTTTAAGGTTGTATAAATGTCTTCTCAAAACGTTGTCGCAAAAATATTTTTGTGATGTAATGCAGATGTTTTGTTTTGTATTTAAAAAAAAAAAACATGTATTTAAGATATTTCTTAAAAATGTTTTACAATGATTTAAAAATATTCGTGAGATTGTTTTCAATAACTATTTTAAAAATATTTTGTTTGATGTTTAATAAATGTTAAGAAGATATGTAGGTCCTACCTCTGAATACATTATAAAAGCGTATTGGTAAAACAATCTTAAACAATGTTAACGTTATTCCTATTTTAAAAAACATTTTCTAAAAAGTTTCATGAAATGTTTTAATAGCATGCCCTTTTGATATTTTAACAACTGTTTCATTTCTTTGTAATATTTTATGAAAACATTTTAAAACGTTACGTATTTAATATTGAGAAAATGTATTTACAAATTATTTTGCTAATATTTTAACAACATTTTAAAACAATATTATGAAAACATTTACGCAAAGATATTAAATAGAAAATGTTTAAACAATATTTAGCAAACATTCATTTAGGTTATGGAATAAAAACTTTATTTTATCAAATGACAGAAAGCTTAAAGGTGATTAAAGCGGTACCCCCAGAGATAGCTTTATATAGTGTACGTGTTTGCTATTTTCCGGATTTTCTGTTCAAGTGCCGACAACAAACGTATAAAAATTTAGAATGTAATTAACTGTTCCCGATGCCGCACGAACATGATCCGAAGCAATTTTGGAACCAGTAACCGGAGGTTTTATTTACCGCCTTGCTGTAAACAAAGACATACAGGAAACGCCTGTAGTTCAGTGGTTGTCGTTGGTACATGTCTGTCATATTTGTTTTTCATAAATTGTTTTGTTATAAATAAGGCCGATAGTTTTCTCAATTGATTGTTTTATACTTTTCATGTCGAGGCCTTTTCTAGCCGACTATACGGTATGGATTTTTCTCATTGTTGAAGGCCGTACGGTTGCCTATAATTGCTTACATCCACTTTATTTGAACTTTGGTGGATAGTTGTCTCATTGGCAATCATATCACATCTCCTTATCTTTAAACTAAAGAATAACCTTAACATGTGTTAAAACTGGTAAGATTTGACACTAGTTCACATTTTTAAAACATTGTAATGCTTCTGAAAATATCTTAGTTAATATAATTTATATATCCCAAGAATGAATACGAGTGTAAGCAAACACAATGCAAAAATGGGGTGATGATTTAGTCAGTGCGATTTTGATATGTTTATTTATGCCCAATGAATATTAAGATTTATCCAGAAGGGGCTACACTTAAGGGTTATTTATATGATGAAAAACTTCATAAATGAAATCACTTGAAACCAGTGAGCATGATTCTTATTTTAAAAATCACATTGCCTCCTCCGGGACTTCTGTGTTACAAGTCAACCCTTTAACAGACTGAGCTATTAAGCAGTACTTCCCTAGCTCAACCGCTGTCTAGGTATCCACTAATCAAGGGAATCCCATCACGCAATAATTATCAAAGATCTGCATTATCACAGAGACATCTGAACAATACTACATGAAATACAATACAGTCTAAATAATATAGTTTTCATGATTAATCACTGGCCCTACAGCCCACGCAGCTAAATATAGATAATTATTTATGTGCCGGTCCTAAGTCAGGAGCCTTTAATTCAGTAGCTGTCGTTGGTTCATTTCTGACATATTTGTTTTTCGTCAAATGTTATAAATCAAGCCATTAGTTTTCTTGTTGGAATTGTCTTTCATTTTTGAATGTTGTGGCCTTTGACGCTGACTTATACAATGTGAGTTTTTCTTACCTGAATTTTTTTTCTTTTTCTTTTTTAATCTTTTGTAGGATCAATTAGAAGAGCCAAAGTTAAGGAAAGATTCAAGATATGCAGAGGTAAATAAGTTAAGAAATGATTCAAACCATCCTGGAGGAGCAAATTTTGTGAAGGTATTCATTCTTTAATATCCTCAATCTATATTACATGTATTTGTGTTAAAATATACCAATAACCATTAAGGTCCTACTCTCAGTTTGGAAAATGGTATTGAACAGTCTTATTTTATAAACTGGTGAACTCTTACCGTTAGAGACTCGCGTGTAAAAATACACCTCAAACTCAACAGATATAAAAATAAGAAGATGTGGTATGATTGCCAATGAGACAACTCTTCACAAGAGACCAAGTGACTTTAGAAATTAACTATAGGTCAGCGTACGGCCTTCAACAATGCGCAATACCCGTACCGCATAGTCAGCTATAAAAGGCCCCGAAATGACATATGTAAAACAATTAAAACGAGAAAACTAACGGCCTGATTTATGTAGAAAATAATGAACGAAAACCATATATGATATACAGCAACACCCAACAACCACTGAATTACAGGCTCCGGACTATGTATATATTAGCTACAATTGTTGCTTCTGAATCCAGCAACACTGATTAGATGACACTTTTCTATATACTTTTATGAAACTACTGGATTAAATTGAAGAAAAAAAAGTTTCTTATGTAATTTGAGGAAATTAGATGAATCACCACTAGTGTAATCACTAAACAGCAGGACTACTTTGTTTACATTTTATTACAGAAGCCAGCAGATGTCAAAAGAAATAAACAGAATGGAACAAAATGAAAATTGAAAAGAACAGTGATATGACAAAATTGATTAAATGTTTTGCATTTCTTATTGTTGCTATCTTGTATAGTGTTGACCGAAGCAGCAAAGAAAACAGTCAAAACGTTGTTAAACAAAATGTCAGATGCTACACATGATCAAACAAGAGATCAAGAAATACTTCTCAAAGGAGTTTTGTTCAATACGTAGACTAAATAAAATGCACAAAGATATTTAAAATCTGAAAAAAATAATACCTCTCTGGAAGTGAAACCATGACAACTTGTAAAGTGTTCATGGCAAAACTTCAAAATAAAAAAAATGAACTATTAAATAAAAATCAAATTTGTGAATAAAAATGATATCTAAAACTGGAAATAGTTGAGTTATGTCAATGAGACATCAATCCGACAAAAATAACCTAAATATATGTAGATTCAACCGTCAATAACAGCAGACAATTGCAAAAGGAGATGTGGGGTAAAGATCAGTATGGCAGCAGTTTTTTTTTCGATGTGGATCCAGGATTTTGAGAAAAGGGGAGCCCGCAGGCCCTAAACTAGACAAAGTTTGGAGTGGAATAGGTAAAGTCTGGGCACCCCTCTAAATCTGCCTCTGTTTTTAAACGTTGTTAAAATATTTTCTGAATATTCTATAAAACATTTGAAAGATGATGTTAGAAAACATTTTTATAATGATATTCATATAACATTTAAATGATGTTTGAGAATATAAACATTATTAAAACATTTTGTTAAATGATTTCGGAACATTTTCAAAACATTTTATCCTGCAGAAAAGTTTTGTTTTATGTTTTAAAAATGTTTCAAGGATATTTTATAAAAAAAAAAAACACATCTAAAACATTTATAAAACATTTTACAAACATTGCCGACAAAATTCAGTAATATTTCAATGATGTTTTAAAAATATCCTGGACATATTATGAAAAACGTGGTTTTTACATTTGTTTTTAAAACATAAACAAAATGCTTTTGTGTTAACTGGGTTGGTATAAATTTCAAGCCTTTAGCCTTCAGGATATATTCCTGATTTGATAATTTGCGTTTTGATACATTAATAACATGCTTTTTTTGAATGTGCATCTCTTTGCTGAATATTATATTCATTTCGGTCTTTTTTCATTGTAGAATTGGAATTTTTGCTTTTTAGCATTTCTATTTTAACGACATGCCATTTTTTAGTTCACATTGGGTGATTCTCTTAGCTATGTGCCTTTGTTGAGATCACATTTGGTGTCGGAAGAATTTCTTGGTTTACACAGAATATAAACTTTAAATAGAGATCCGACCACATTCAATTGTTTGACAGCCGGGGATAAGATAGCAGTGAGAAATTGTCCATGGTGATACTGTATTAATGATTCGTATTGTTTTGTGGAATTTTTCAAAGTAAATCAGGTCATAAAGTATTTTTATTTCAACATGCTCAAGGCTAAGAGCTTTGTCTACCGGAACAATAAATTAGCACTTATATCATCATCAAACAGGAAACGCGGGTCGTTTTCAATGCAGGAAATGATTCTCGGTAAGGTGTAGTAGGACAACAGTCCTTGCATACAGTTTGTTATTATAAAACACCAATGCAACCATGCATCCCATTTTGCCTGATAGGACCCGACACTATTTTAGTGTTTCGGCAGTTAAAATTTAGTGGTCATCTTAAGATACATTACTTTATTATAATCAAAATATGAAAATTATTCATGTATATATTGATATATTTATATTTTTAATTCTTCATCAATAGATCTAGATATTATGACAGATATGCCATCATCAGGGGTCCAACTGTCAATTTTGTGTTTAATTCTTTATAACTTTGATCTAGTAAGGATGTCTCCTACACTTTTTTTGTAGAGGAAAAAAGAAATATTCCGTTAGTTTTAATACTTAAATATAACCCATATATTCGTAAAATATAAAAATAAACGTATCATGACACACTTGCAGTCTGACAAAGAATGTGTACAAGTATTCAATGTTGTACTGCAATTGAATTATCGATCCGGTATACTTCGGTAACAAACTCGAAAGTTAATTGCCCTGCGATCACCAATCACTGAATGAAATGTGCATACAGGACTTAAGTATATGTGAATGTATTTGTTCAAAAATTTTGATAACATTAAAATTACAAGAAACTCGTTTCATATGACTTTAATAGTTTTTTCTTTGTTTGTGTTATTATATTCAGTACAGCATAGATTTTACTTATAGATTCTTAACATAATAAATATGAGTCTACAAATTTTTTATTATGAAACATCTTCTGCAAATAGTACTTAGTTTAATTAAATGATAGGGAAACTTAGTAGTGACAGCTTCATAACAGCAAAAAAGGTTAGCATTAGACGATAAATTGATTGAATACAAGGAAATACCATATAGTATGAATATATGGAAAAGTACAAATCTCCTACAATCAATTAACAAATAAATAAGATGTGATACTATTGTATATGTTATGAAGCTGTTATAAATCTGTTGGACAAATTTTTAAACTAATCTAGTTGGCGAAGGGTATCTTCGATTTATCTAAAACTTATCTTCAAAACTTATCTAAATATACTTTCCTTATACTGTGTTTTTTTTTTTTTTTTTTTTTTTTTTTTTATAGATAACGAAGTGATTGAATGGATACTAAGTGCAAACAATTGATCAATAGTTAAATAGATTACAATGAAACGTTTTTGTCAAATCTCTGATCAACTGATGGACTTGGGCGATTAAAGCTTAGACGGCTGTGGTCTTAGCGGTACTAGACTCAGAGCGATTACAACTTTGAGGGTTGTAGTCTTAGCGTTGGTGGTCTCTGAGCGATTACATGGTGCCTCTGACGCTGTTGTATATAACACAGAGTTTTCTATATCAACGTCTACACGGTTGATTACAAAGTGATGGATCTAATAGCTAGTTTGACGGTCATTAACTTTTTCCTTAAATATCTTTGTTTCTTTCGTGCATACTATATTTCCTTATATACATCATGTTGGTACAAATATGTTATCTTATTGTGTTATCTGTATTTTTTCTGTGAATAGAATTGTTAAGGAATGTACAAAATAATTCTAATTGGATAGCTTCCCTTTGTATATAATATTGAACACAAAAGAAAGATATTCTAGAAAACAAAACTTTTGATGGCCTTTCTGTTCATTTCTTTATTCTGATCACTGTTTAAGTATGATCATATTGTAATACACATCTTTTGTTTTTTTAAATGTCCTTATGGCTTTATTCACCAAATCATTCATTAGAAATAAAACTTGCATGTATTTACTCCCTACAATTTACATAATTATCCATTTCTTCCTTTAATGAAACGTTTTATATGTTGACTTGTGCCTTTCCTGACGAGTTAAGTATCAAACAATCAAAGAAAAGGAAATTGTTGTAAATGTTGATATCATTAGAGAAAATAAAATCATTGCAAAGTTTCTTGCAAATTGGTAACCTAAATTCTAATCAAACTATGATGCAACACAAGTGATCATGTGAATATACGATAATTGAATTTAAACGAAACTAGCACACGCACATATGAATTTAGATTAAATTGATCTATTTGAATTTGATCACATTCAAAAGAATTATGTCGTCATTTGTAAAATGTTGTTGCAATTGATACAAAAAACTTTATACTATTTCTGTGAACGCTGTCCTTTAAGAAAATTTAAAGCAAATACATGCATGTGAATCGGTTGAGAAGTAAAAAAGACTTATAAATAATACACTATCCATCAAGGATATATTCAAATTTTTTTTCGATCTTATTGGTGTTTTGTTACACTTTCCATATCACGGATAAGACAATCACTTTACAAATCTCACAAATGTTAAAATATTCTTTAATATTTCACAGGAAAAAAAGAAAAGATGGGCCTTATAATTATATAGATTACTGTTACTGTAAGATCGTATGGATATTACTGTTACTGTAAGATCGTATGGATATTACTGTTACTGTAAGATCGTATGGATCAGAGTAAGAATACATTTCATATGTGAAAATGGGTTAAAATATTAAAATATTTACTAAAAAAAAAAACAAGATCCATTCCCCTCGCGCCTGTGATCTGGCACACTATTTTTTAACACCTAAGGGAGTTTACTCTGTTTTCAGCTGACCGTTTTAAAATTTATACTATTAGTAAAGAGAAATCAAGTTTCTCGATGATCAACATTAGTGTTTGTCGAACTGCTATAAACATTGTATATCCAATGAAATTATTCCTGTAAATTGTGTGGTTCAAATTTTTTATTTTTTTTATATTTTGCCTACAGGTAAATATTTTGTCAAAATTTTATGAAAATTAAACCAGCCAATTGCTTTGTTGTCAAAGTGTTGGTTACCCCCTTAAATAGCAAAATGTACACAGAAGGACGTTTTGAATATCACCCATGTATGTAAAATTTGAATATCTGTGTTGTTTATACTGTAGGCTACATGTTAAAGTAGTTTTATACACATCCAAAATGTATTATAAACAGTACGTCTATATCGAAAAGTTGGGGTTTTTTTTGTCTTTGGGTGTTATTTTTTTTATATTTTTATTAATTTGATTTTCGTACATGTACTTCAGTTGTCAAGCTACTAATTTGTTTGTGTGGAAATATATGTGTATTTTTTTATTGAAAAAGTGAATCACTATTCAGCTTTAAGAATAACAATAGTGTATGTACTCTTACAACGACTCTTGTTAATGTGAGCCCTTTTACTGTTCGGGATATATAAAAACACAATCATGGCCGGTTTTATTAGGGACTTTAAATGAAATCAACATTTACTTGCCAGTTTTAGTAGACATTGATTTTACAATATACTTTGAAGTTCAGAACATTAGTTTTTGCGCATTTTTACCCGAGTTAATAATCACTTACGACAAAGCATGGAATCTAGTCTATAAATCATGTTTTGAACATTATTACTTTTGTTCCGTATCATGTCATATCCGGTAATTCTCCAGATTTTATTCATCATTAGGCTTCAAAAGATCTGAAAAATGTATCATTAACGAAGTAACAGTAAATTGTTCAAATGATTTTCTCAAGATTCTGTAACTAATATCAATTAATTACATGTATCTTTTGCTTTTAAGTTTTATAAAGTACATAGTATTTACGTAGGTGAGGTAATCTATATATATAGTTTCGCAATACATACTTAAAATAATAGGTACAGCTATACTGTTCAGGTTGATTTATTGAGTGTTTTAGTCTTACGACATATAGTCTAGAGGTCTAGATGGGGAAGGGGGAAATGGGGATGGAGGTTTTGACTGTACAAAGTCAGGTTATCTATCCTATGCGGTGTTCATTGTGGTTTGTCATTTTATATCTCTGGTTTTTCGGAGGGTTCAATTCAGTTTCTGGTAGCTGATATGTTACCAATATATATATATATATATATATATATAATTTTGAACTTCATACTAGTTAACTAACACTATTATTTGTTTTGATTTAATAATCGCAATGTACAATAAGCTGCAAAAATATATTTAAAGACATGTACTATAACCTGCAAAAATGTCTTGCCAGAATCTGATTGTTACCTGGATGGCTGCACGCGCCTGATGAAGTTTTTTTTTGGCGAAATATTGCGTGAATATATGAAATATAACAATTTGTTTATAACACTCATTAGCGTTTTAAAGTTACATTCTTAGTATGAATAAGATGATGTGGTATGAGTGCCAATGAGACAACTATCCATCCAAGTCACAATGTGTAAAAAGTAAACAATTATAGGTCAAAGTACGACCTTCAACACGGAGCCTTGGCTCACACCGAACAGGAAGCTATAAAGGGTCCCAAAAAGACTAGTGTAAAACAATTCAAGCAGGAAAACCAACGGTCTAATGTATATGACAACGAGAAACGAGAAACACTTACAAACCACACCAACAAACGACAACCACTGAACAACAGGGTCCTAACTTAGGACAGGTGCACAAAAAATGCAGCGGGTTTAAACGTTTTAACAGGCGCCAACCCTCACCCTAACCTGAAACAGCGGTATAGCACTAAAACATAAAAAGATACATAATAAAATATCAATTGAAATGGCTTAACTCGATCAAAAAGACAATACACTAAAACAAGTAAATATACACTGAACGGATCTATGACACAATATAAAAAAGAAAGATGTTTCAATGTCAAAAAGATAACTTTAACCTAGGACAAAATGGAGTTTAATAAAGTAACGTGCACAGGTAAATTTAAATATAACAATTTTGTTGTTAGGAGTACAGAAACCTTTTTTACAAAATAAATTTGTTATTCATAGTACGAGTACAGAATTGAATTTTTTTTTTTCGTAAAACTAAATGCTTATCAAAGGTGGTACATATTAAAAATAGAAAGACGAGATATATCATAAAATAAGTAAAAACTGAATAACAAAAATGCATTACAAATTGTGTCAACAGGTCAAATGAACACAAAAGTACGATTTGAGAGGTCCCACAGTTAGTTACTGAAAGCTAGTTAAAAGCCAAAAACAATTAATAATAAAAAATCATGCATCAGAGAGACTTAAATCAATTAAAACACATCCCAGGCAGGGATTTAGTGGTTTAACGCCATGGACAGTCAAAGAAGACATAACTTGTGCAATGCCAAAATAAAAGTAATGACAGGCAGTAGGATAGTTAGAATTTAACCTTATAATAAATATGTATGATGTTATGTATTGATAAAACAATTCCTAAATAGAAAATAAACGTGGATGTGTATATATACATCCCAAAAACCTTTCGAAAATAATACAAATTTAGTTATGTTTTAATTTGTTGATGACACAATCGATGTTAGTGCCAATGAAAACAATATTCAAAGATCTTATTACAACATTAATAAGATAACCTTTACTAATAAGTTTGCTTAAAGGTTCGATAAGTTTACACGGATCACATAGTGATTTCCGCGCTTTTAGGGAGCTTCCATTTAATTTTTATGGGGTTGAGGCTAGGATGAAATTTGAAACAATAGGCAGGACAGGAGTTTTGAGTAAAAAAAAGGCAGGATGAGACACTTGCAAAAAAAAAGTCAGGATGACAATTTAGGTAAAAAGTCAGGATAAACTTAAAAAAAAGGCAGGATCGGCAGGATCGAATAAAAATAAAAAGGCAGGACAGAGATTACAACTAAAAAAAATGCAGGACAAAATTTTTCAAAAATCAAATGGTAGCTTCCTTAGTACAATAATACCGTAAAATTT
The DNA here is from genome assembly GCA_017311375.1 of Mytilus coruscus. Lineage (NCBI taxonomy): Eukaryota > Metazoa > Mollusca > Bivalvia > Mytilida > Mytilidae > Mytilus > Mytilus coruscus. The sequence continues at coordinate 4,434,570 of CM029597.1, read as the reverse complement.
AGGATGTGAAATACCACTTTTAATAAGTTTTCTACAAGTACAGCCAAATTTACTTATCAAATCTTTGTATCTATGAAAGAATTGAAGTAAATGTTTTAAGTAATTTATGGTAACGAAATCACTGACTTAATAATTTACCAGTGATACATTGAATACGTTCGTTAAAATCTATGACATCACTACACACACGGGCATATCGAACGAGTTGGGATATATAAACACCATATGATGGAGCCAAAGGAACATCGCAGTCTAGAAAAGGAAAATTAACAATAGGGAATGAAAAATCGTCTCTTTTGTCGTAAATTTTTGTAAGGAGTTTCCCTTCAGAAATTTAAATGTCTAAATCTAGAAAAGGCATTTATAGGCAATAGGTATATGTGAGAAATTACATATATAAGCTATTAAAAGATTTCGTAGATCTTTCAACAGTTCAACAGTAAGGTCAGCAGGCGTGATGTTCTAATTAATTCATTTAAAATGATTCATTCTTTTGATGATCTGACGATTTTAAATACTTACTGCCCTCTCACAAATACTGCCGATTTCAATTAAATATTATGCAAAACTTCATGGAACCTGTATCTATTATTTTCATGAGCAGCATACTTAACGAATATGTGTGGCTACCCTAACAAACTTTTATAGTGGCGAGCAAAATTTATACATTCTTTCAAATTTAGATGCCGTCTTGTATTTTCTCATTCAAGTTAGTGTACATCACAGTGGTAGTCATCCTTTTGATAGCTGCACTTAGCTTAATTTTACTTTCCGTTTTATTATCTGGGGCATGCTTGTTTTGTCTTTTATTTCTTGTCTATTTTTTGAAGGAGTTAGCAGCTGACCGTTGGTGTGGTCTGTTGTAGTGTCCAGTATGTTAAGTGATTCATATTATCCTTTTCATGTACATATGTATTAACAAACAGGGCTCATAGGGCACCTTGTCTCCTAATAGGATACTAACAAAACCTCGTTACAGGTAAACTTTGCCGACAGAAGTCGCCATTGTAGGTTTATTCCTATTACAAAATTCATCAACAGTACGGCTAGTTGTTTCTAGTCGTATTGCATTCCGGCTACTGACAATAAGTCCAAATTCATTGTGAAATATGTTTTTCGCCTATACGAAGAATGTTTTGATTTATCAAATAATTATAATATGTTTCTGTGGCAAGCCGATTTACTATTTATTCCAAATTTAAGATATCTCGTATAATATATAAGATATCTCATATAATATATAAAATATCTTATATAATCTAGTTTTTATAAGATATCTTCCAAAGTTTATAAGATATCTTTTAAAATATATATTAAGGTATCTTGCAAATGTTTTTATATAAGATATCTTATATACTTTATAAGATATCTTATATAGTTTATAAGATATCTAATATAGTTTATGAGATATCTTATATAGTTTATAAGATATACTATTTTATTATAAGATATCTCATATAGTTTATATCCTAGAAAGAAATTATATGAGATATCTTATAAACTATATAAGATATATTATAAATTATATGAGATATCTTATAAAGTTTATTAGATATCTTGAAGTTAGAATAAATAGTAAAACGGCTCGCCATATGTTTGATATAAGTTGGTTTGTGAATTCAGTACAAGACCATGTATGCTAAATTTCGATTGTGTGTTTTTTTATTTTTTTTTTTTTGTTTATTATTATTATGCACTGTAAGGGAATGGATTGCAACTATTCAAGGATGTCAATTCAAATAGGTAATTTGACGCCTTCATTACGACGTTTGTTTATCTTATCGGCAATGATGGTACTTTAAGTAACATTGTCAACTGTGTAATTCAATAAGTATAACACATGTTGCTGGTTTATGTAGAGGCCTTGTCAATATCAACTTTATAAAAAAAAAGTTGTTATTTTAAAATATACGTAAATGTACATTTAATTTTCTGTTTAAAATCCTGAGTGGGTATCAAATCTTTTTAAATTTTTGTTAGTAGTAAACACATCCAATAGGGCGTCGTTATCCGATTAGGTGTATCCGATTTATATCAAGACAGTATGGTTAATGCAAAAGGATAGATTTAGAGGGTCTGTCAGCAGTTTGATCTTATTTTATGGTAAAGAATGATAAATGCAGGATATCCAGTGACATTAAATGACGTATTGGTGTAAATATAAAAAAAAGTGTCTCGCAATTCTTTATTCCTAGAGAAAAGTTATCTCAAAGGACTGTGACAAAATTTATTATTATTCTTACAAGGCATTTTTAAAGCGCATTATATAACAATATAATTACTCTAAGCGCTTTACATGTTAAAAAATATACACAAATTCGTACATACACGAAACTGCAAAGTAAAAAATATATTTAAAAGCATACAAAATCAAATCAAATATAAAAGATCGTATGGATATTACTGTTACTGTAAGATCGTATGGATATTACTGTTACTGTAAGATCGTATGGATCAGAGTAAGAATACATTTCATATGTGAAAATGGGTTAAAATATTAAAATATTTACTAAAAAACAAGATCCATTCCCTCGCGCCTGTGATCTGGCACACTATTTTTAACACCTAAGGAGTTTACTCTGTTTTCAGCTGACCGTTTTAAAATTTATACTATTAGTAAAGAGAAATCAAGTTTCTCGATGATCAACATTAGTGTTTGTCGAACTGCTATAAACATTGTATATCCAATGAAATTATTCCTGTAAATTGTGTGGTTCAAATTTTTAATTTTTTTTATATTTTGCCTACAGGTAAATATTTTGTCAAAATTTTATGAAAATTAAACCAGCCAATTGCTTTGTTGTCAAAGTGTTGGTTACCCCTTAAATAGCAAAATGTACACAGAAGGACGTTTTGAATATCACCCATGTATGTAAAATTTGAATATCTGTGTTGTTTATACTGTAGGCTACATGTTAAAGTAGTTTTATACACATCCAAAATGTATTATAAACAGTACGTCTATATCGAAAAGTTGGGGTTTTTGTCTTTGGGTGTTATTTTTTTATATTTTTATTAATTTGATTTTCGTACATGTACTTCAGTTGTCAAGCTACTAATTTGTTTGTGTGGAAATATATGTATTTTTTATTGAAAAGTGAATCACTATTCAGCTTTAAGAATAACAATAGTGTATGTACTCTTACAACGACTCTTGTTAATGTGAGCCCTTTTACTGTTCGGGATATATAAAAACACAATCATGGCCGGTTTTATTAGGGACTTTAATATTCCTAGAGAAAAGTTATCTCAAAGGACTGTGACAAAATTTATTATTATTCTTACAAGGCATTTTTAAAGCGCATTATATAACAATATAATTACTCTAAGCGCTTTACATGTTAAAAAATATACACAAATTCGTACATACACGAAACTGCAAAGTAAAAAATATATTTAAAAGCATACAAAATCAAATCAAATATAAAATTTTAAACTCTAAATACTGTACAAAATTGGATAAAAAATGGATTTAAAAACTATCATTGAATTAGGGAGCAACCATTTAACTTCAAGGAAAAAGGGGTGGGGTTATGGTTTTTTGTCTGAGTCAGAACATTTTTTTTTTACTTTTTTTTTTCGACGCTATCAATCAAATTATTTTTTTCAAAATGTAACAGTAACAAGTATGGGTTAAATCTGGATTCATGGATTCAGAATATTTTTTTTGGTCATCTGCTTTTTTCATCAAATTGAGGATCAGAATATTTTTAGGAAAAAACCATAACACCATAAATAAAGCCTTTTAAAGTTTCTCCTGGAATTATTTTTGTGTGCATAAGTGAAATTTGTATGGTACTAATAATATCTGTAGTCTAGTTTATAAGGAAAAGGATCAAAATTCAGTATGGGATTATTAAACTTAGTACTATCTTTGTGTTAATGTAAATTATCTGTTAGCATAAGCTCGTACTAGGATGGATGTTCAGATCATATCTTCTAGAATATTGATGTTTGTATTTGAAAACCAAAGACATACAGTTAAATACATCATATCAACCAATAGCTTAGCACTGAAACCTTATTCTGTAACTTTATTATTCAATAGATATAAGAAGATGTGGTATGAGTGCCAATGAGACAACTCTCCATTTTTTTCTAATTAATTTTTCCCAAACCTTTCAAAATTTTTTCTAAATTATGTCAAGAGTCATTCCAAATCTTCTCAGTACAAAGTTTTTTTTTATTATGTATGAATGCTAATTTTCTACCTTTTCAGCTTTTGATTTTCGAATCTTTAAATAAGAAAAATGAAATTCCTTAATTTAATGCTTGGTTGATTGAACATTGTACCAAATTCTTAGATGCTGCTACATCATTCTCATTGGAGAAGACTTTATAAGTTTGATTAACTTGTGTCTCATCCCTTTTGCATATTTAAGCAAATAAAATATGTTTAAACTAATCATTCTCATAACCAAATGTAAACAACATAAATGCTTGATCACTGTTTTAATTACTGCTAGATTAAATCGCACAAATGTCTTCCAATAATTGAAAACTAGCATCATCTTGAAAAGGTCAAAGAATTTTGCAATTGTGTTAGTGTCAGGGGACAGATAATAGATAGATCTTATCGTACATTCTTTCAGATATACATCTACGTCTTTTCTTTTGTAATTTTAAAGTGCAACATCCTTTTTAAATCACAAAGAAGAGTTGTTGAAAATGGCTGTTACAATGCAAATCCTGACGATTTAGAAATGGTCGGTATCCATGGCTTACACTACAGTTACACTAACCCAAAGTGAAATACACTTACATTAAGACTCACAATAATATCATTGCTTTTGGGTGTCTGTTTCTATCACCTATCATAAGCTATGGAAATAAAACATTTCAAATTAAGCTAATGTTTCTGCTATCGATGGATTTGAATATTGATTGTATCACTTTACTCCTTTCGTTATCATAGATGTGTAGGTCCATGGTAATTTGTACTAAATGTAAGACAAATTTAGCAAATTCACAATTATGATTTCCGTACAAAAAACCTTATTTAAAATCGACTTTTAAATGTTAAGTCAATATTGATCAGATATTTAAAAAAAAACCCTTGTGAATGTTTATTTTGTCTGAACTTCGAAACTTTGGTATAATATAATAGTTCTTCTTTAAATAGCGGAGTGACAGAGCATTTTTTGGTGTAAGGAGCACACCCGTGTTAATAAAGTCCGTATATTGCGAACATACACGAGCGAAACGTATCAAATGATATGTAAACGCCATACGATGGGGCAGAGGGTATGTTACTGCTGAGAAATGTGAAATATTCAATTAGTAACCCGTTCTAATGACATGTATGAATAAAGGGAGGTGTTTATAAGTATACCATGTACGTAAACGAGACAACAACCCTTGTTTTTTCCGAAAACGTTAATTGTTTACATGCACTCCCACATTGCGTTAAAACTTATATGTTGAAACAAATGAATCTTTATTGTCTACACTTTCACTAGAATGCATGCATCAAAAATACAAAATCTTTTTAACGGCAATATCAGCACTAAATTTCTTTCTGAACCAAATTTCAATATATTGCTCCTGTAAGAAATAAGAAATCGCAAAACAATTAATGTATTAAAGACAAAAAAATCTTTAAAAGAGTTAATTATTCACTATTGATTACAACATTTACCGTTACGTCCAAAGTTGTGCGGTATAGTTTGTTTTATCGTTTTTAAGAAAGATAACTTTAAATTGCTGAGATCTGCTTCTATTTGAAATAATGGAAAAAGCTCTCCAAGGATACTGAATCTAGTCTGCAGATCTTAATTAAAGAAATACGACTTCAATAGCGATCATCTGAAATAGAAGTAGAAGAAGCCGGCATCGCACACCTGATTTATTTATTATTGCAAATCGACGATTATCCACTACCAATATTGTAGATTTATACTGTATCAACATCATTATGTTCTTTTTGACAGTAGTACATATTGTTCAACTATAAACGCAAAAGCAACAATAATATTGTTAGTGTAGTTTGGAAATAGCCGATTTCTATTGAAATTATTTCACTGGCGGAGTTGAAATCTAAACCTTGTTCAATGTTAGTTACATGTGTAGTTTTGATATTAAAGAGATAGATAACAGTTAAATATATTAAATCAAAAATTAATTATTTCTGCATATTTTGCATTGGAAAACACCAGGTAACAACGAAATTATATTACTGTAAATTATGGTTGGATAAATACGTAAAATTTGCCAAATCTTTATAATTTGAAGTTTAAAATCAATATTAGGTATTTTGATACAACAGATACAATAAGGTCTACCTCATATCTTGACATATATCTAGATATTGACAGTGAGGGTCGGTTAAGAACAAAGCTTTACGACAAAGGAGATGATTTCAGATTCCCAATTGTGAATATCCATTTCTATGTAGCACATTTTAGCAGCGCCTGCATATGGGGTATATGTCTCCCAGTTGATACAATATTCCAAAGCTTGCATTATTGTCCTATCATGATTTCCCTGGTAAAGGGTTGATGCTCACAAGGAAGCTATTAAACCAAGAGTTCAAAGTGGTGAAGTTGCAATCATCCCTTCGAAACTTTACAGACGCCATCACGAGTTGGTTAAGCATTATGGAATATAGGTTTCACAGATGACGACAAATATGTTAGAACTGTCGTAACCACAAACCCGTCCTCTTTTTCTCGAATGTGACCAACCGTTTGAGACTTATCACCCGGTTGAGCGACACGACGGGTGTCACATATGGAGCAAGATATGCTTACCCTTCCGGAGTACCTGAGATCACCACCGGTTTTAAAGGGTTCGTGTTGCTAAAAATAAAAGTAAAATAACAAAAATACCAAAAAAAATTCAAAACGGAAAGTCCCTTATCAAATGGCAAAATCAAAAGCTCAAAGACATCAAACGAATCGAAAACAACTGTTCTATTCCCGACTTAATACAGGCATTTTCTTATGTAGAAAATGGTGGATTAAACCTGGTTTTATAGCTAGCTTAACCTCTCACTTGTATGCCAGTCGCATAACATTCCATTATGTTGACAACAATATGTGAACAAAACAAACAGACATAACAGGTAAGATATCAAAAATAGGGGTACATAAAGGCAACAGTAGTATACCGTTGTTCGAAGCAGTACAACAGTCAACATTGTGTTATAATCTTAATCACTATAATAACAAAGAAAAAACAAAATGGCATATAGACAAAGCACATAAGCAAAAATGAAAGACAATAATACAAAAAATGACCACATCACAATAACACATTGGCGGGATGCATAAGTGCCGAGCCACGCCAAAAGGATATTACCAAAATGGACTAAACAGTAAAGGTTAATAATTTACAAAGACAAATAAAGAACACCATAACACGTAATTAAGATGATAAACAACGTCAGTACCTAGAATCTATACTTCAAAACCATCATGTATTATTTTTGAAGTTGATACGGAATACTTATCAACAAGGTCTTGGTATCTTCCGATGAACTTTTTAAAGAAAAAGGACGAGACGATCTTTGACATCACCTTGGTTCATCAACTTTCTGCTCAGACACTGGTTACGTTTTATGAAGTCTGAGTTGCAGCTGCAAGCTCTTGAATTTCGAATGAGTTGGGAAATGTATATCCCATATGCAGGTGAAGTTGGTATATTGCTACTAAGGTGGGGACATTGATAATTTAAAAAATAAAATCGTCTCGTTTGTCAAAGATTCTGGTACTGAGATGACCTCTTATGTCAAATTCGAGAGGAAGCCGTGTCTGTTGTTTCTTTAATTTCTAGTTCTGGAGGATATATTAATGGAACCCAATCAGAAAAGTTTGGTTTGTTAAAGGAAAGAACATCATATATATATCTGAATGTGAAATTAAATGATCTGGCTTCTTTGATCTTCTTGTTTTTCACAAGTGTCTGAAGGAACTCCGACTCATTTGAAAATAAGAAGAGGTCGCCAAGGAGAGGCGCACAGTTCGTTCCCATTGGGATGCCAAAAATCTGTTGAAAGTCTGCCTACAAATTCAACAAATATGTTGTCAATAAGAAACTCCAGCATATTGATCACTTGTTCCTCTGTTAAGCATGTTTTACCTTTTTGTTCACTATAAACAAAATATGCCGTTCTGTATCCCAAAGTAATAAATTTATCGCGTATGCTACCATTTTTATATTGAAAAGCATTGTGGATTATTTCTTTTAGACGATTTTTCAATTTCACATTGGGAATGGTGGTATAGAGGGTTGAAAAATCAAAAGTTTTGATAGAATTATTTATTTTCATAGGAAGATCGAGATTTAAAATTATCCAGAAGTTATTAAAAGTTTTTAGAATCCAAATATGGCTAATACCGTTTCACCGTATTTCTGAAGACCTTCTTTCTCTGCGGATAGAATGTTTGTCAATCTGATGGACAATTCCTTTGAAGAACATGCAGATGAGCCGGCAATGTACCGTTGTTTGTAAGAAATTTTGTGAAGCTTAGGTATCCAATACAAACAAGTCAAGTCCTTAGATTTGCTGTTCAATGTAATGTTCATTGAAGCCATGAAGGACTTATGATTCGCCAAAATCTCATCCTTGTCGAATGATATTTTTTTTTGGATGTTGGATTACCTGAGTGCTCATTTATTCCTAGTTCTTTTACATGACACTCGTAGTAGTACGATTTACATACAAAGACAATATTAGTTGAAGCTTTGTCCGCAGGAATAACAACATATTTATCGTGAAGAGATGAAAGACATTTCACAGCTTCCTTGTCTCTGAAAACGGACTTTGGTCGATCATTCACACTGTTCTTCAACTTATAAATTCGACGTGTTATCAGAGACCTGATTGTTTTGACCCATTCTGACAAAGTGTCCAGTTCAACTTCTTCTCGTTTGGCCCATGATCTGGCGTAGTTCTCAATGGAATCCATAATTATTTTGAAGTTATGGTTTCAATTGATGTGTTGGGGTTCTCTGAACTTAGGACCACGCATTGTAAAACTCGCCATCTCTGGTGTCTTTAAATCACAATCATTTAATAGTCAGCCTTTCTCAGTGTAGAAAATGAGTATCAAATATAGTGATTTCATTATATTTCAAGCGCTTCACTTGATTACATGTAACCTTTCTTATATAAATAACACTATTTCAATAGATATTCTAATGATAATTAAACCGATATTAAATTTGAAAGTGGTGTGTCTTTCTGTGAATATAAAGGTTGTCATACAGTGAAATCTAAAAGAATATTTCACGTTCAGACTAAAGAATTATCAGAAGTCATCCTAGAAATTTCTTTTTTTCCAAGGAATGATGTTTTACCACTTATAGATATTGCCTGGCAACAGCCACTTCAGTGAATTGGATAATTATAGAACATATATGAGAGGATTATTGACCAAACACTTGTAATTTATAGGAATATCACCAGGCAACAGCTAATTCTATTGGATTGAGTACGTAAAAATGATAAAATGAGTCTATAAAACTTTTATTTATAACTGAACAGATGTCACGTGACAATATCTACTTAAGTTGGCCTTGAAGGAAATTGTTGACTAAGTAATTAGCTAAAGTATTATCTCTTTGGAGGACCTGTAGAAAGAAGTGAACCATTCTTGAAGCTCCAAGAGAAAAAAAAAAAAGATTTTCTTACAATACTGAATGGAGAGCTTTAGTTCGTCGGATGAAGGTAAAGGTGAAATTTGGTCGTTACTCGAACAAGAGTAGCTTCTCAGCTTATAAAAACTAACTTTAATTAAGGTACAAAATCTTAAAAAGGGTTATAATAAAGATTTTTTTGTTTAGAATAAGTTTAATACAATTAACAGCATATTCCATTTAATCGTAAAACATTCGGTTAAACATCCGATCACTTCTTGTTTTAGCATTTAACATCCATTATAAAAAAAGATATGTATTCGAGTCATATAGGATAAAATACAATACAGAATCCGATTAAGTAATTTCAAATGAAATGCTGTTTATAAATATAACATAAACAGCAGTAGTTGTCTTTTTCTAGATTTAGACAGTTCAATTTTTAAAGGGAAACTCCATACTAAAATTTTCGACAAAAGAGACGATATTTCATTCCCTATTGTTAATTTTCCCTTTTTAAACGGCGATGTTCCTTTGGCTCCATCATACGGTGTTTATATATCCCAACTTGTTCGTTATGACCGTATGTGTAGTGATGTCATTGATTTAAACGAACGTAATCAATGCATCACAAGTAAATTATTAAGTCAGGGATATCGTTACTGTAAATTGCTTAAAACTTTTACTAAATTCTTTCATAGATACAAATATTTGATTAGTAAATTTGGCTGTACCTGTAAAAAACTTATTAAAAACGGTATTTCACATCTTAAATTTTACGGTAATATTGTACTAAAAGCGCGGAAATCACTATGTGATCCTTGTAAACTCATCGAACCTTTAAACAAATTTATTAGTAAAGGTTATCTTACCAATGTTGTAATTCGATCCTTGAATATAATTGCAAATATCGATTTTGTCATCAGGAGATTTAAACATAACTTAATTTGTATTCTTTTCAAACGGTTTTTTGGGATGTATAAATACACATCCACGTTCATTTTCTATATAGAGATTACTCTATCTATATATTACATTATACATATTTATCAACAAGTTAACTCCTAACTATCCTACTGCCTGTCGATATTTTTATTTTGGCATTGCACAAGTCATGTCTTCTTTGACTGTCACTGATGTTAAAACACTAAATCCCTGGGATGTGTTTTAGTTGATTTTAGTCTCTGATGCATGATTTTTTATTATTAATTGTTTTTGGCTTTTAACTAGCTTTCAGTAACTGAAAATGGTACTTACGTGTTAATTTGACAAGTTGATACAATTTGTAATGTATTTATGTTATTTAATGTATGGTTACTTATTCAGTGTTATTGAGTTAAGCTATTTCAGTTGATATTTTATAGTGTGTCTTTCTATGTTGTGATGTTACACTATTGTTTCAGAAAAAGGGTGAAGGTTTGGTACCATTAAAACGTTTAAACCCGCTGCATTTGTTTGCACCTGTCCTAAGTCAGGAATCTGATGTTCAGTAGTTGTCGTTTGTTGATGTGGTTCATAAGTGTTTCTCGTTTCTCGTTTTTATATAGATTAGACCGTTGGTTTTCCCGTTTGAATGGTTTTACACTAGTAATTTTTGGGGCCCTTTATAGCTTACTGTTCGGTGTGAGCCTAGGCTCCGTGTTAAAGACCGTACTTTGACCTATAATGGTTTACATTTATAAATTTTGACTTGGATGGAGAGTTGTCTCATTGGCACTCATACCACATCTTCTTATATCTATTATATCTAGTCTCACTATTTTTAATATTTACCACCTGTGATAAGTGTTTAGTATGACGATAAATTTTCACTTTTGTTTTCGTACTAGGAACAACAAAATTATTTATTTTGTAAAAATTAATTCCGTATTCCATGTATACCTTACAACAAAATTTTTTTTATTTACCTCTGTACGTTATTTAATTTGGTGGCATTTTGTCCAAGGTTATGGTTGCCTTTCTGATATTGTTAAACATCTAACCCACTTGTTTTATTAGTTTTGTATTTACATTGTGCCATAGATCAAATTTATTCGTTTCAGTGTATGTTCACTTGTTTTGTTAATATGCCTTTTGATTGAGTTAAGCCATTTTAATTGATATTTTATAGTGTGTCTTTCTATGTTGTGATGTTATACTTTTGTTTCAGGTAGGATGAAGGTTGGCGCCTATTAAAACGTTTAAACCCGCTGCATTTGTTTTGACCTGTCCTAAGTCAGGAACCTGATGTTAAGAGCCAGTCTGTGGTAAAACCATGCAAACTGGTCCGAATCCAAAATTATCCAATCAGACTGATATTTTGTATTTTTGATACCTTATATGTAATAACTATTTGTGCAAAATACTTTGAAAAAATATTCAGCCATTATTTGTGTATGCAGAACATTCGATAATTGTCCATTTCTGTACTGACAAAGGCCATTTTAAGCCTATTTTAGGGTATTTTGACCTGTTATTTTTGTATTATTATAGAAAAGTTGCAGCTTAATGATGACCAACTTTAACAAACAACTTTAATTGAAATAAAATTAGGATAGTTTTCAAAGTTTTGACATTTCTCAATACCCCTACTGGCAGGTTGATATTGCATGGTTTTGAAAAAGTGCCGATTCAGCAAAATTTGTCTTTTTCGAAGACCTGAATCTTTTAAGATCATGTTTTGTTTTTAATAAAATGTAATACAGCATGAAGCTTATATATTTATCTACAAAATACAAGAAAATGGTGCTCGGCAAATAATACCTTCTAACGATAAAATAACAATTTAAGATGGACATGATGGCAATTTTGCCGTATTTAAGATTTTTTTTTATTGGTTACGTGAGAAACTTTACAAATGTATGTAATAGTCAAAATATAAGAAAATAATGACAGAACTAATCTTTATTGCTTATCTTGTTTTATCAAACGCAGTTTAACTTAGTTTTAATTGAAAATATATAATAGAAGTAGTCCTGGTAAGACCCCTTTTCAGCCCCAAAATTTAGCATTTTTACAATTTGTTTAAAATACATGTATTTACTTATCGCTACTTATTGAAGTCACTTTTCAAAAGTAGAATACTTCAGTTACTTTAAAATCATTTTTTAAAAGGGCTGTTTTTTTTACAATACTATGAACATTCAACAGGTACTATCATCATTAATTCATGTAAAATTTCTGAAATCTTCACAATTTTAGCATTTGTGCTAATTTTAGACTTTTGTTGTCTAAAATGGATTTGGCCACTTTTGTTCAGTCTTGATATTTACATACATGTTGTATTTGATGATATTTCATACACATATAAAGATTGAGACTGAGTGCTTCTTACCTAGAAAAGGGGGTCCATTTTTTTTATATTGGAATTAATCTTTATAAGCGATATGTCAAATATCAAGCAGATGCTGAGACAAACTGCAAGTGTTAAAGTGTTACTTAAATTTTGTGACGCTGACATGAACGACAGATAGTGATCCCTATGTAGCTTCTGGGATAACAGTCGACATAACAATAATGTTAAGTTTCCTAATAGAATGTAATCTCCAACATCCTGAGGCATGTGAATAAGACATGTAACTGATGTAAGATGTAGTGAGCCTATTACTACCAGAGACAATAAAAATATTTCAAATTGAAATACAATTTATTTTATACCTACATGAATAAAAACAAATATACAGATAAATGGTTCAACTGTGGTGCAGACATTTTCATTAAAATGGTTATATAATTATTCAGGCTGTTTGCTTACAATTTTACTGTCATATAATATTAGCGAAGTCTGCCATAAAAAGAAACATGCAAAACGGTCTGAATACATGCAAACAGTGATAAGATCTGAAGCCAGGTCGGATGACTCTTCAGGTCTAAGTATGCATCAATAAGAGCTTCAGTCAAAATATCCTTTTGTAATATTGACTGTCTTTTGTCTGTTTTCTTCTTTTCTACTACAGATCAGAACACTTTACCGACTTGCATTTTGCAGGTACAATATAATTCAAAATCAAATCAATAATTTCTGATGATAATTTTGTATGAAAAGCCGTTGTACTTTTTAATATATCATCCCACGCCAGATTCAGTTGGTTCCTAAATGGTGGATACTTTCCATTTCAAAGGAAATGCAAGCCTCTGTTGAGTTTGTCCCGGTCATAAATATTATCTGTTTCCCAATCTTATGTTAAATATTATGAAAAGTTAGTTGATGCTTTGAATATACTCCTATGAGAATCTAAGCATCTTTAATTTGGCTTTCATCTCCATCTCAAAAGATAAAAAAATAAATCAACAAATTTACTTAAAAAATAAATATATATCCCTTATCCAATTAAAGATAAATGAATTTTCAAATATACGATGTCCATGATATATGAGATAACTATGAAATCTATTTGGTTGGGACCCACAGAAAAAATATATATAAGATAGCTCAACTGGTGGAGTACAGTCATTGCTTTACCACATCTAGTATATCTGATAAGACGTCAATGTCTTAATGCAAAAACTTAACCAAACCATTCAAGCAGAAATTGTAGGCCAAAGTGACCTTATCAATAGTAACCATGTTGTACTACCCATGATATTTATCCACTAGTCAAGTATCAATGCAATACCATGTCTATAATCTTACAGAGAGACCTAAACACACAAAATTAACCAAGTTGCTCAAGTGGAAAACTTAGGTCAACATTACCTTAATAAAAGTGAATCATGTTGGACTATCCAAAATTTATCAACTGGTTACATTTTGTAAGTATCAAAGCTATACAATTGTGTACCCGGGATATTGACCTTAATGCAAAAAACTTAACCATGTAACTCATGTGAAAGATATAGGTCAAAGTGACCTAAATTTTATTATTATTCTTATTGCCCAAAACCTATCCATTGGTCAAATATCATTTCTATACTACATATTTCATGGCTATATCTAGTGTCATTTAAGTGACAATGTAGGTCATAATGATCTAATTATAAATGTTTATTAGGAACTAATATGAGGTCCTTGATTGAATCCGAGTCCATGATAACACTAATACAAAGCTATACCAAGTACTGTAAATTCAGAAATTATTGCGTGCATTTATAATTGCGATTATGAAATGTAATTATAGGCTGAAATGCGAATTTAATTTTTGACATATTGAGAACAATCCTGTTTAATTCATATAAAAAATTTCAAAATGCGAGTTTAAATTACTGCGATTATAACCCTGTTGCATTTTTCGCAATAATAAAAACATCACGACAATTTCAGAATTTACAGTAATATTTTTGATAATTATTATCCCTTTTTTGGTAATGGCTAAATTTTTTTACCACTGGTCGTCTCATGATTCCCTAACCCCCACCCCCTCCCACTAAATGTTTCTCTGTAAATTTTACAGTCAGTTTAAAAATTTCAAAATGCATTTCAATTGCCCCTGTAAATAAACTATGTGGGGATGTATATAAAGAACCCTGCCACATCCGATCTCTGATTTTGTTAGAGGTATTTCTGCTTTGTATCAATCTGATGAGTTAAGCCTCAACTGACACAGGACTGATTTTTTAAGTTTGTATATATGTGATACTGTTACACTACTGTCCCAGGTTAGATGAGGGTTGGCGCCTTCAAACGAATTTAACCTCAAAGTGGTTGTTGTTTGTTGCTGTATATCATATTTGTTTTTCGTTCATTGTTTTGTACATGAATTAGGCCGTTAGTTTTCTCATTCTAAATAGTTTTACATTTGCAATTTCTGGGCCTTTGATAGCTGACTATGCCGTATGGGCTTTGTTCATTGTTGAAGGCCATACAGTGACCTATTGTTGTTAATTTCTATGTCATCTAGTCTCTTGTGGAGCATAGTCACATTTGCAATCAATTCAAATCACTTCTTTTTTTTTATAAATGCAATAACATTCTCATACATGTATGTTTCCTTACCATAATCATAACCATCAGCTACTGTTTGTCTAATCTTAGTAAAACACTGCTTGCAATGTATGCTTTTGTAAAAAAAAAATGGAATAATGCAGGCAGTCAATGGTACCATACACACTAAAAGCATCAATAAAGCACAATCATGTCAATGTCCAGATGAACAATGTTTCAGGAGTGAACAATCAATCAATTTATAAACCTGTTGTTGTAAGGCATAATGCCAGTGAATAAATTATAATAGACAAATCTGTTTTATCAAATTAAAGGTTAAAACTAATTTATTTACAAAAAGGCATGCCTCATTCGAATACATGGACTTGATGGAGACATTATTCAAGTTAGTGAGCAGAATGAACATCAAGACTACATGTAAAACGTCATACATGTAGTACAAGTGAAAAACTCACACCCTATAAAAACCTAGATTTTGTGCTTTCATTTCAGACAAATAAAAGGGGATTTGAAATTTTAGTGACAAAAACAAAACAAGTTTAACCTCACTACATTTATGTGTGCCCTTTCCAATTAAGGAATATATTGTAGGTTGGTTTTTGCATGTAGTACCGGTATGTCCTTGCTTCAATAGAAAAAATAAAAAAAATTTAAATTTTTAATTTACAATTTTTTGTATCTTGACATATATATATACAAATGTACATGTACATGTAGTGCAGGTTTTTTTTTTTATATTTGTTTACTCATTTCTGGTAATTTACAGCTCGCAATTAGATGGTGGTTGTGCGTGTTGTATGTATCACATATCTACATGTATTAGAAATAAATGCCTTTTTGCATATATATATACAGGGATTTTCCAACCCTCATTTTGGGTCCGAATTTGGGCCCTTATCCCACAGAGAAATATGCTCTTTTTTGCAAATTTGCAGCTCTAAAATTCCCAATTGTATAAAGACATCATTGCCAGATGTTGTTGGTGTCGTATCGTGGTTTTTTTTTACAAATCTCTTGAATCTTGTTTGCAATTCATGCAGTTATTCCTTCTCAGAATGCAGAATTTTGTACCTAATTTTTCAAAATTTTCTTGGGGGGCATGTCCCAAAACCTTTCTAGCAAGTTACACACAGGTGATGCCGTGTGCCCTCCGTATAAACGGACTAATATATTTTCCCCATAGCCAACATTTCACGAACATTTATTCCCAATTGCATGGGCCCTTCCCCTAAGCACTAGGAAAATCACTAATATATATATATAGCTTCATTGTATCACATAATACCTCGCCACTTTGTCATGTATGTCATGCATACATGTATGTGGCAGTTTTAAAAATGAATCTTTTCATAATACATAGGTGGATCCATCCAGAGAGGGACAGGTGGTCAAAATAATTATGACGTCTTGAAAGGTATCTGGTCCGTTCGCCCTGATTACATGTTCGCCCTGGGTCCGTTCGCCCTGAGTCCGTTCGCCCATTGAGTCCGTCGCACCGGGTTCGTTCCCCCTACTTTTAAAAAAAATTATATAGTGGTATTAAGGTTTAATGCCTAGTAATTATTTGTATTATTTGTATATCCGGGAGACGGATTATAAAAGTTTTTCCAAACTTGTTTCCGAATCCCATATCTGAATTGTATGTAAAATTGTACTACTTCGAATCAGTGTTATAATTTTTCATTAATAAATACTGTTAACTAAACTAAGGTTTAATAAACATATTCAGATATTTATATCATCAATATAAGAGAAAATATATATTCTCGAAATTATGAAAAAACATGGAAATATTTAACAACTAATGGCTTGTTTTGGAGCATTAAAGCATTAATGGGCTTCATTCTTACCTTGGACTATTATACTAATATAATAGTCCCAGTTCTTACATTTGTTTTATTTAGAACTAATTTTAATGGCAATTGATTGTAATTTAGAATGCTGATTAGATATAATTATGATGTCTTTGAGCTCAATTATTTTTGTACTAATTGTCTTTGTTGGATTAATAATGAAAGAAACATTTTTTTAAATAAACTAGTCAACTTGGAATGAGTAAAAACAACGATGTACGAATTGTAAGACATAAAATGTATTTTTGTTTCGCACACAGCTTGGTTTCTTTGATCTCAAGTTCATTTTGACACATTTCCTATGTATGCATGTGCTGTTTAAAATTATATTGTAAAACATTAGATCAAATTAGGACATACATGTAACTGGTGTGTGATGCAAAATTCGAATTGGATCTTGTTATAACTTTTAAGGTTTGTTTTGAAATTGTTAAAATTTATCAATAAAGATAAATACATGCAGATAACATGGTCTTTAGTTGTTTTATATTAAATACCTTGTATTCCTTGTACTCTACAGTGCAGATAAAAGGCAAATATGTTTTTGGTAGCAGCAATACAACATTAATATTCAGCGAAATTTTAACACACTCTTTTCAAATAATAAGCATTATACAACAAGACAACAAAATAAATACAAATTAGAGCGAACGGACCCAGTGCGAACAGGTATAAGGGCGAACGGACCCAGGGCAAACATGTATTAGGGCGAACAGGTACTAGGGCGAACGCGAATCAGGGCCAACGAACCCGGATACGTCTTGAAACACCATTTTATTTTTTGCTATGGCGCCTGCGTCACAGTAAGGCTTCACAGAAAACAAATAAAATAGCCTTTCGAGACGTCAAATATATTTGGACTAGGGCCAGTAGGGGACCAGTCGGTTAGAACCTTCCCTTTTTTTGCTGATTAATGCTTTTGAATAGGGACATATGGATGGACTTCCCATTTTATCCTGCTAAGAACCTCCCCTCACCCTTTAAAATTGGGTAGATCCACCCCTGTCATAACTAAATAATTTATTTTTGTCGTTTACCTGACCCTTTTGGAATTAGTTGTCATTACAAAAGTCAGTATTCCTATGACAGGGTTGGTGTGGTTCCTCCATCACTATCAACTTTTCGTCTTTTGCAAGTTTTTCAGTTTTGCCTTAATGTCAGCAGGATGATCTTTGAATCTACACTTTGTTGAATAGTCCCGCCAATATATCACAAAAAAGTCTCTGTGCCATCGGCATGGACATATTGACAATGTTATAGCAGCACGATCAACAGAAAACAATTTCATGAACTGTGTTTAAAACTGTCCTCCTGGAACATGTGGAAAGTTTGATAAACAGGCCTCACTGCCCTCAGTGCTGTGGATAAATTTAAGGTGGTGGTCGTGTCCTATGTACACAGATAAACCTTGTCTAAGAGATGAGTTGTACAGTGCTTTGATTGTCCACAACAACATCCAAGATTAGAAAAATCGGACCGAACAGAGACGTCTGTTTTTCATCACTGGAAGCTGCCATATTTGCCAGTGAAAGATTTCCACTAAGGGAGACAATTCAACCACAAAAATAACATTGAGGCTACCTTTGGGTAACTTAATGTTAAAATTTGCAAATTAACAAGAAACAAAAAAAAAAAAAAAAAACGTATAATTAGCCAGAAATATTTTTCAACATAAAATAAATCAATTTAAGCCCAGTTACCTCCTACTTTAAGCAATTTTAGTTAAATAACAAGGCACAAAAACTATTAGAATTATTGAATTTTATGGTTATTTTAGGAGTATTTTTGATCAACTTTCCATTATTTGCAAAGCTAAAAATGTTTTACCTGTCTTAGAACTGATATACATCTTTCAAAATATTGTAAAAGTTAAGAATAAAAAGTATGATCTTGAGAGAAAACTGCTATTGAGTACATGTAGTACATATGCAAGTTGTTTATTACATCTGTTGCGCGAACTTTCTGGCAACCTGCCAAAAGGTCCAAAATTCTCAAAAAGCTATTTTTTTGGTAATTAACTAATGTTCTTTGCAAAATATGATAAAAATTATATTTCATTTAAGAGCTAAATCAATTATCCAGACCATTAAAAAATGCGTAAAAAAGGTGTATTTTTTAGCCATTTTTTTAAAAATAATTCACTAATATGCAAATTAGGCTGTTAAATGGAAAATAGCGCAAATTAACAAAAAAAATTTTTTTTTTATCTTAACTCCTGAATACCCAAAGATTTTAGAAATATATATAATTTTGGCAAGTTGTAACTACCAATTTGGACGAAATTTGGGATTTTGCATGGTTTTATGGTAGACTGGCTCTTAAGTGGTTGTCGTTTTTTGATGTGGTTCATAAGTGTTTCTCGTTTCTCGTTTGTTTTGTATAGATTAGACCGTTGGTTTTTCTGTTTGAATGGTTTTACACTAGTCATTTTTTGGTGCCATTTATAGCTTGCTGTTCGGTGTGAGCCAAGGCTCCGTGTTGAAGGCCGTATTTTGACCTATAATGGTTTACTTTTACAAATTGTGACACTCGGATGGAGAGTTGTCTCATTGGCACTCATACCACATCTTCTTATATCTATTTACAAATATGCAAATAGTGTAAGGATTAGTGTACAATTAAAAACCATTCACAAAAAGAAGAAAAACACATCATAAACAAAAACCTCACTTTCAAAAAAAAAGAAACAAAACAAAACAAAATTTCAAATTATGATTTGTACTAATTCACTAATTTCTATAAGTTTCATTAAGTCAGGAATATGGCAGTTGTTATCAAACAGTTCTTTCTATGCATGTTGCATTGGCGTTTGTTTTTGTTGCACTTCAGTGTTTCTGTTGTTCCGTTGTTTTCCTCTTATAGTTGATGTTTTTCCCTCGGTTTTAGTGTGTAACCCGGATTTGTTTTCTCTCAATCGATTTATGACTTTTGAACAGCGATATACTACTGTTGCCTTTATTTATCACAAGAAGAGACACGATGATAGTGAGTGGTAGAATAGAATTTTGCCTGATAAAAGAGTCATGCCTAGTACTATGTGTAGCAATTGTTAGTTGAAAGGTAAAACTCATTGTATATTTCCTACCAACTATGTTCTTTTAGACGCAAACTATGCTTATAACTGTCGAAGTGATGATTATCGTACAATTCGTATGTTTTTTTATTTATTTCTAGAAATAACGATACACAATGTCTAATTATAATTTTCAAATGCATGTGAATTGCTTTTTATTAAACCAATGGTTCCTATTGGTTGAATTTATGTCATCTATACGAAAGTTATAAAGTTTTGTTTTTATTTTTTACGGATGGATGCAATCGTAATCACTGTGTCACAGATGATCAGGGTAATCTATGTCCCATTTATCATGTTTACTATCAAGTCCACTTCATGATTACGCAATCAACGAATGCAACTTATCACCGAATTGTAACTAGATATGAGCAACACAACCGTAGCTACTGGTGGAACAGAAGTTGATTGTCTCTCCGGAGCATCCGCTATCCCCAAGGTTTTTAATTTTGTTCGTGTTTCTTTGTATTTGTTCTATATAGTGTCTTGTAGAATATTGTATGCATTTAAGCATTTCCGTTTTGATCACGAAGGCTGTTTTCTTCGACTTATGTATGATTTTCGATTACCACTTGGTATTTTCTTCCTTCGTTTTATTCCTTGTTAGAAGGTAGGTATTCTATTTCAGTTTATGTTTTAATTATGTGGCAAAATAACACATCATTTACAACCAACATTTCTATATTGTACCCCAATTTTTGACATTTTTACCTCTGTTTTATGTCTGTTTGTTTTGCTCAGACATTGTTGTCAATATAATGGAATTCTATGCGACTGTCATAAAAGTTAGAGGTTTAGTTTGCTATGAAACCAGGTTTAATACACCATTTTCTACATAAGGAAATGCCTGTACCAAGTCAGGAATATGACAGCTGTTTTCCATTCGCTTGATTTGTTTGAGATTTTGATTTTGCCATTTGATAAAGGACTTTCCGTTTTGAATTCGGTATTTTTGTTATTCTACGTTTTTTTGAATTATTACGAATTAATGATATAATCATGAAGCTATTTTATAGGAATGGTTGCAATTCTGAGTGATCACTTTTAGATTTATAGTTGTATATAAAACTAATTGTATTATCAAACAGAGTCTGCAATAAAACAAGAAACATTTTTCAATTATTGATGTATTTTTTTTTCTCCAGAAATACAATTGAAGTTCTTTTATTCGCTCTCGAAAGAAAACATTGTTTGTTATACTTTAACAGTATCATCCAAAATACAAATTATAATTAAATACCATTGATTGTATAAAACTTGCATTTCGCAATTTGCATCGAACACAGTACCGTTTTATTCCTTCTGGTCAATTAAAAGACAACTTTATAGGACATTGATCCATATGAAGTAAGATGCTTTTAATTTGGGCTTAAAAAATAAAAATCAGAAGGCACTCATGTTATAGAACTCAATATTTCTATGTTGTTTACGATTTTTAAGAACTTTACTAATGAATGAATTGAAGAAAAAGAAGTAAAAGAATCAAAAACAAAACGACAGGATCAATCTTTAAATCTTGTTTGTGTCTATACAGGAATTTTTTAATAAAAATAAATTTAAATTAATTAACCACGTTGACAATGTTGACAACATTTTGTGACTCTTTCATTTGAAAAATTGACTAACAGCGTCATTAAAGTCACAATTAAATTTCATGAATTTGATGCCAAAATATTGATTAAGATTATTTAACCAAATCTTTCTAAATTGAAAAGATACACCAATTCGATTTTTACTTTTGAAAGTGATAAATAACATTATGCGGTACATATTTAACTTCGGCAGACGTGCTTTTTAACAAACGATATCTACCCAGTGATGATCAAGGAAAAAGTATTTGGAATCCAAAAAAATACAAAAGTTGCAGAGCTGGTATAACCGAAAAAGACCAAAAGTAAAGCCAAATCCTTTTAATTCCGTTTAAATGAATATATGTTGTTTTTGAATAGACATCAAATTGATATAAAAAAAACAAACAATTGTGATGCTGACCTTGTAATTTGATTATTTCTATCCTTTTCCTTCATATATATGTTTTGAGTTAGCAGTACACCTCCGTAAATAAAAAGTTCATTAAAAGAAGATGCATGTTCTAAAATAGTAATACGTACGCATTGTTAAGCTATTTTACATTTAGATATAGTTCGGCATTTTTACCTATTCTTATG
This sequence comes from Mytilus coruscus, assembly GCA_017311375.1. Classification (NCBI taxonomy): domain Eukaryota; kingdom Metazoa; phylum Mollusca; class Bivalvia; order Mytilida; family Mytilidae; genus Mytilus; species Mytilus coruscus. The sequence goes on along the minus strand of CM029597.1, from coordinate 4,412,037 downwards.
TAACGTAGTGTTGTCAACTAGTTGAATAATTAATTTCAAATAGGCAATACAATGAAAAAATAACAAGTGAAGATATACGCTTTCTGCTACCTTATGGTATCAATAATCTGTTCCAATATTTCGTTGACGTTTGAAAAACATTGTATTCAGAAGTCAATTTGGCAATTAATTACTGATATATTAAAATTTGGAGGCATAGAACGAATGAAATTCCCTCTAACATACGCAATGCAGCATATGTATTGTTTTTTTTCTATGAAAGCTACCATAACAATTATGCAGTGTTACATGTAAGCAGAATTCGAAGTTAGTTTACATTGAATAATAAAAGATTGTGCTTTTCTACCGAAAGAATTAAATTCATTTTTACATTTTTAAGAAAAACAATTTTACAATTAATATTCGAAATATCATTTTTCAAATAATCTCCTAACAATTAAAAACAAATACATATCAAAACCCTAAAATCTATACAATAAATAAACTCATCGTAGATACAGGGATTTCATGTTTTGTACGTAATTCGCGCGTTTTTTCTACAAAAGACCGATCATTGACGCAATAAGAGTCAGATAATTTTGTGGTTCTATTCTACACTGGTTTATTGTATGCTCCTAAACTTGCTTGTGTTTGATTTGTTTTTTTTTTTTTCTTAAACTTGTATAAACGTTTTTTCCTATATATTACCTGTATAAAATGTCCTTAGTCGTTCAGGTAACAGGTTAAGGGTCTCTGTCCAGAGGTAATAGCAGGCTTACAAATATAGTCCCCGTTTACCTTGAAGTTACTATTAGTTTAAACTTATTCAAGGTAAAAAGTGGACTATATTTGTTATTGTGGCAAAATTCAGTTTTCATGTAATTATTTTGTTGTATTCAACCTTCAGTAAATGAAATATTGTGCATGAATCTCCTCTGAAATTCTTTTACATTACTTATTTTTGATATTCATTTGCTTTTTCGTCAATATCATATTTTTTACTGAATGTAAATTGTTTTAAATAAAATCCCAAAAAAAAAAAAAAAAAAATTAACTTGACATTTTGTAGATACATCTTTATATCATAACATACGAATATGTTAAAGTTCAAGCCTTGATAGTTTGAATTTTTGGTAATTTCAAGTTTGTAATCTCATTGTCATATTTATAGATTTAATTGCGTATCATTATGGAAATTCTTATTTTATAATCTCAATCTCAAGATAACTTTAATTTCATACTATTATGGAAATTCTGATTACCGTTAGATTTTAAAATATGGACGAACAACTTTAGGACCTACCTGTTTAATTATTGAAATTTCGGAAATACAGTTTCTCGAACCGATAATTTTATATAAATCTCATTGCAGCTAATGAAATCACCACTCTCTGAATTCGAATGTCCTTGATTGTTTTGATAGTGCTTTTTAAAATTGAACGGTATATTTTATTAATGGTTTATTTTTGTCAAACAGAAGAGTTTCCGAATGTTATCGTGTCTAAAGCATCTCTTTCATTGAATGTTCTACCAATATTTTGTATGAAACCAGACCGTGTATTTATAACTTTCTGATTAAAACTGTTCATATCTAAACCATTCAAACTTGAACAGTTATATACAAAACGGTATCTTTATATTTTTCTCACTATCAATACTTATCAATACTTATCAATCGCATTCAATCTTTCCAACAGTTCTTGCAGTACGATATATAAATATATTGGTTTTTACTTCTAATGAACATATCCATAATTACCATCACTGTAACACTAACCTGCAAAGTGAAATACACTAATATTAAGACTCAAAATAGTATCGATACTTTTGGTTGTCTGTTTCTATCATCTTTCATAAGTAATGGAGACAAAATATTTCAAATTAAGCTTATGTTTCTGCTGTCGATGGCTTCGAATATAGATTAAATCACATTATTCCTTTAGTGAGGTCCATGGGAATTTGGAGCTAACTGTAAGAATAATTTAGCAAATTGAGATTATGAACTACTTTATTCAAAATCTACTTTTGATTGTTTTACAATGTCAAATTTACAAAATGTTAATTAAGTCAGTGTTTAGATACTTAACAAAAACTGTGTGAATGTTTATTTTGTCTCAACATCGAAACAGTTGTATGATATACATGTTATAGCTCTACTTATGCAGTGTCGATTTCAATAAATGAGCAGTGTTTGTTTAAGGAGCACACCCGTGTTAATAAAAAAACTTATATTGTGAACATGCACAAGTGGAACGTATCAAATAAGAAAATTAAACGGTATACGATGGGACAGAGGGTGCGTTACTGCTGAGAAAATTAAACGCTATCAATCAACGGAACAAGTGAAAAAGAACTGCCATATTTCTGACTTGGTGCAGGCGTTTTCCGAAGAAACCTGGCTTTTTAACTTATTCAACCTGACACTTGTAAAACCCGTTCTGATGACATGTATGAATAAAGGGAGATGTTTATATGTATACCATGCACGTTAATGAGACAACAACCAAATGCTGTTTGTTATTTCCGAAAACATGAATTGTTTACATACACTCCCACATTGCGTTACTCACAAATGAAACTTCATCGTTTGCACTTTCACCAATAAGCATTAAAAGTAGAATACCTGACCATATCAGCACTAAATTTCTTTGTGAACCAACATTCAAAACGCGTATAATGCTCCTGATCTTTAAAACAGTTAATTATTCACTGTTCATTACGACATTTACCGTAAAGTCCATAGTTGTGCATTATAGTTTGTTTGATTGTTTATTTTGGAAAGATAACTTTAAATTGCTAAGATCTGCTTCTATTTGAAATAATTGGAAGAAGATCTCCCAGGGTACTGAATCTAGTCTGCAGATCTAAATTAAAGAATACAACTTCATTAGCGATCATCTCAAATAAAAGTACAAGAAGCCTGCATCGCACACCTGATTTATCTATTATTGCAAGTGGACGAATATCCAATATCAGTTTGGTAGATTTATTCTGTATCAACATTATTATGTTCCTTTTGACAGTAGTGCATATGGTTCAAATTTAAACGTACAAGCAACGATATAATTGTTAGCGTAGCTTAGAAAAAGCGAAATAGCCGATTTCTATTGAAATAATTTCACTGGCGGGGGTAAAATCTAAACGTTGTTTAATCTTATTTAACGTGTAGTTTGGCTATTAAAGAGATAACAATTGAATATGTTCAATAAAACATAAATTATTACTGCATATTTTGCATTGACTAACACCAGGTATCAACTAAATGATATTACTGCTAATTATGCTTGTGTATTGCATGCATAATTAAATACGTAAAATTTGTAATAATCTTTAAAATGTGAAGTTTAAAATCAATTTTAGGCATTGATCAATACGGTTCATGTTCTGACATTGTGTTGTAACGGCCTCCAAGTTTGGTGACTATGTTGAACGCATCTATCCCATCGCAATTGAAATAATGGATAAAACAGATACAGTTTAGTCTACCTCATTTTTTGACTTACTTCTTGAAATGAACAATGAGAGTCGGTTTAGAACAAAATTTTACGACAAAGGAGATGATTTCAGATTCCTAATTGTGAACCTTCTATTTCTATATAGTATCATTCCAGAGCGCCTGGATATGGAGTATATATATCTCAGTTGATACGATATTCCAGAGCTTGCATTATTTTCCTTTTATGATTTGGGCTGCTGCTCACAAGCAAGCTATTAAACCAAGAATTTCAAATGATTATGTTGCAATCATCCCTTTGAAAAGTTTCAGAACGCCATCACAAGTTGGTTGATCGTTATTGAATATGTTTCACAGATGACGACGGATATGTTCAAACTTCAGTAACCTCAATTCCGTCCTTTTTCAAATGTGACTTACCGAATGAGACTTATCACCGGGTTTTAACTTACTTGAGCAACACGACAGGTACCACATGCGGAGCAAGATTTGTTATCCTTCCAGAGTACCTGAGATCACTCCGGATTTTGGTTGGGTTTGTGCTAAGTCTTTGGTTTTCTATGTTGTTATTTTTTTGTAAACTGTTGTTTGTATTTTGATCGTTTATCGTTTTTTGCCATGGCGTTGTCAGTTTGTTTTCAACTAATGAGTTTGAATATCCCTGTGGTATTTTTCGCCTCTCTTCTCCATGGACACATGTTTGCTACTGTCAATTGAAGGTTTAACTACCTTTTAAAAATCTCCCATGTGTGAAATAACTTCATGGATAGATTTGACCCCTATTATTCTCAAACCTTATTTAATCCATAGTGTTAAAATGTTTTTTTCTTACTTCTTGACAATTCAATTAAAAAAATATGTAGTAAATATGTCTTACAGATATAGCAAATGCTAACTTAAACTAATAGAAATGGCTTTTTGACAAAAAAGACGAATTTTGATCAATTTTCCTTTACTGGACGATGATGCTCCTTTGGCCCTTTTTTCATGGTGTAAATATTTCTCAACTCGTTTACTACGCCCGTGTCTACTATTATTCTGAAACCTGATTTAATCCATAGTGTTAAAATGTTTTTTTCTTACTTCTTGACAATTCAATTAAAAAAATATGTAGTAAATATGTCTCACAGATATAGCAAATGCTAACTTAAACTAATAGAAATGGCTTTTTGACAAAAAAGACGAATTTTGATCAATTTTCCTTTACTGGACGATGATGCTCCTTTGGCCCTTTTTTTCATGGTGTGAATATTTCTCAACTCGTTTACTAAGCCCGTGTCTAAAGTGACGTTTTAGATATTAACTAACGTAATATGATGTATAACTGTTTAAATTGTTAAGTTATGGATTTTGTACCAAAATTTACATAGAATACTTAAAACAAATTGTTTCATAGATACACAGATTTGGTTTGGATGTTTTGATGTAAATTTAGAAATCTTATTACAACTTATATCACATCCTAATGTTTACGATGATGTTATACTTTGTTCTTATCTTGTGTCGTTAAACCACAGTCACAAGTTGGGAGGAGACTTGAGCTTAACCCCGCCACATTCCTTATGTTCCTGTTCCATGTCAAGAACCTGTAAATCAGTAGTTGTCGTCGCTTGCTGTCTGTCATATTTGTTTTCAGTTTATATTTTGGGCATTTGATTTTTCCCCGTTTGAACTGTTTAATGTTTTGTCATGTCGGAGGCCTTTTATAGCTTACTTTACAGTTCCAGAGTGCCATATAGTTATTTATATCGTCGTCCTTGGGTCTCTGGTGAATAGTTGTCTCAATGGAAAACATACCATATCGCCTTACTCATATTCAACTTTCATCATTAAGTCCATGGATAATTGTCTCATTTTATAATTTTTACGATTACACTTGGAAGATGGAGACCATTTGAGAAAACATGGTACATAGTTAGTTACATTTCGTTAATGATATGTCACCTAACGGCTTACTACCAATGTCCATTTTGTGATACCCGTAAAACCACGATAAAATTCATTACAAATTATACTGAAAGTTTACTATTTATTTAATTCCCTTTTTCCAGACACTAGCTGTAATTATTTAAGGCAATCGTTTCCTTTGTGACAGAGTGATTTGCTAAATTTAGATTTAACTTCTATATTTATGGTTTCCGTGTAGCTGCAAACACTTATATATGTCGTCAGTCACTTTCAAAATGTGAAAAAAAAAACATATAATTAAGAAAAAATCTAACCATTTAACTATATACATTTGAATCTTTTCTAAATGACATCGTCATCCTTGAATTCGAAAAGCGAAATGTATAGGACTAATCCATCTAATAATATCCTTGAGATGTTCACAAGACACAAGTCTGTCATATATCAGTGCTGTATTATGTTTTGAATTGTCTTTTACGTATTAACCATGGGCTTCAAGCTTCTTCCATTTCATGCAATACTGTAAAATCTTCCAAAATAGTCTCAATTGAGATCTTGTTATAAATATTTAGATACGAGTCAAGACCCTACCCAATCGAGTGATTTAGCTAAAACAATGTCTGATACAAATTTAAAAAAAGATGTTCATGTGGGTAAATTATCTTTGTTTTATTTGACTTTGGCTCATAACTAAATTATCGAAAAACTGTGTCCAAAATATCTCTTTAAAGTCAAAAATATCCTTTTTAAGTCAGTTACGTAAATTTCAACGGGTTTGCGACGTCATAGTTCCATCAACACGGATATTCCAGATTATATCAAACTATTTATTCGTCAAAAATAGAGTTATCATAATTTTGAAATATCGACAAAATTAACTATTTTGCACATTCAGGGGCCAATAATGGCACCTATTGTATCCCCTCCTTTCCTATACGTTTAGTGCTTTAGACATATGAATAATGAGAGAAGTGTGGTATACGTCACTGAGAAAGCAATGACACCTTTATACATTAAAATACTCCCTTAGACTGCATACGTTATCGTCTCTTTTAAGGTTTGATTTGTTGTCAAAAGAACCCGAAACAACCGAACGAACCGCTGCAAGAAAATCGGAAAATTAAAATCTAAACAACAATGCCCGAGTTTTTTCATGCATCGAGGCAGATATACAGATCACCAAAACAAACATCATATATTATTTATTTAACATAACAAGAGATTCTCAATTCCCAAATTTAATTCTCTAATAAAGGATACCAAATATACACTAACGTTTGTCTCATATCGTCACTTACATCAAGAAATTGACAGTAAGTGTCAATTGAGAACAAAACGTTAAGACAAAAGAGATGACTCGGCTTTTCAATTGTGAATTTACATTTCTATATAGCAACAATCTATCAGCACCTGCTTATGGAGTATATATCTCCCAGTTGATACGATATTCCAGAGCTAGCGTTTACTATTATGATTTCCTGGATCCAGGCTAGGGTTGATGCTAACAAGGAAGCTATTGAACCAATGTTTGCTAATGACATGATAGTTGAAGTAGTCCATTCGAAAGTTTTAAGGGTGCCATCATGAGTTGGTTGACCGTTATGGAATATCTGTGTCACAGATGACCACATATATGTTCTAATTATCGAAGCAATTCTCCTGTCTCCTTTTTCCGACATCACCGAATGAGACCTAACACAGAACCCCGCCAAATACTAGGATAATCTCAGATGTTCTGGATTAGTAGGCAGGTCCTTCCAAACTAGAATCACATGTCCTGTTGCAAATGACAAAGAAACATTTGATGATTAGTCAAATTTAGTAATACCGAAACTTCGCGGACGTGATAAATTAGGATGAAGTTGTAGCCCAGACAAATATATAATAATGCGACACATATATAAATTAAAGATTGACCCTTGAATGTAAACATGGCTATTCTGTACTTTTCTAATTTCGACTTAATTCTTTATTTGTTTAGTGGAATGCCTTGCAATAATTCGCAATCTCTGGTGTCTTTAAAATCACATGCATACATTATTCATCTTTTCTCAATGTAAAAAAAACAGTATCAAAAATCGTGACTTCGTTATGTTTGAAGCGTTTTACTTTGACTACATATGACGTTTCTATTACAGATAATGCAATTTCAATAGATTATTTAATTAAAATTAACCTAATATTAAATTTGAAATTGATGTGTCTTTTTGTAACTGTTAACTTCGTCAAACAGTGAAATCAGAAAAAAAGTATTTCACGCAAGAAATATCAGAATGCATCTTAGGAATTTCTTTTTTCCCCCATGTAATGTTGTTTTACCACTCTTAGATAAGGCCTGACAACAGCCACTTTTATTAATTGGAGAGTTATAGAACAGATATGAGAGGAATACTGACCAAATACTTGTAATTTATAGGAACATCACCAGGCAACAGCTTCTTCCATTGGACTGGAGTGCTGAAAATGATAAAAGAAGTCTATTTACCTTTTTGTTATAACTGAACAGATATTACGTGACAACATCTACTTTAGTTGGCATTGAAAGCGGTTTTTAACTTAGTAATTAGTTGAAGCCTTATCTGTTTGGAGGACTTATAGAAAGTGAACCATTTATGATGCCCCCAAGAGAAAAAAATATTCAAAGATTTTCTTACCTTACGGAATGGTAAGCTTTAGTTCGTCGGAGGACGGGAAATGTGGAATTTGGTCGTTACTTAAAAAAGTAGCTTCTCAGCTTATAAGCACTTACTTTGATAAAGGTACAACATGTTAAAAAGGGTAATGATAAACAAAAATTTTGTTTGAAATAAGTTTGATAAGGATATACAATTTACAAGCATATTCCATTTAATCGTAAAACATTCGGTTAAACATCCAATCACTTCTTGTTTTAGCATTTACAATCCATTATAAATAGTGTACTCGAGTTATATTAGATAAATTACAATATAGATTCCGATTAAGTAATTTCAAATGATATGATGTTACATATATGCAAATAGTGCAGGGATTAGTGTACAATGCGAAACCATTCACAAAAAAAAAAACGAAAAACACATTATAAACAAACACATCATTTACATAAAATAAAAAGGAAAACAAAATTTCAAACTATGATTTTTACTAATTCACTAATTGTTATAGGTTTCATTAAGGTCTTATCACTAGGAAAGGCACGATGATGGTGAGTGCTAGAAAGGAAGTATGTCTGAGCAAAGAGTCATGCCCAGTATTATTTGTGGCAACTGTTTTTTGAAAGGTAAAACTCACTGTATATTTTCTACCAACTATGGTTATTTAGACGCAAATTCTACTTTACTACTGTCTAGGTGATGGTAATCATACAATTATTTTGTTTATTTTTTACTTCTGAAAATAACGATATTCAAAGTGTAATCGTCGTATAAATGTGAATTGCTGATTAAAAGGACGCTTTTGAACCAATAGTTCTTATTGATTAAATTGAAGTTATCTACACGAAAGTTATAAAGTGTTGTTTTCATTTTTAATGGACGTCATCATAACCATTGTGGAATAGCTCTGTCACAGATGACCAGTCATCTTTGTCCCATTTATCGTATTTACTGTCCAGTCATGTTCTCGATAATGACATCACCGAATGCAACTTCATCTAAATTTAACTGGATATAAGCAACACGACCATAGCTACTGGTAGAGCAGGATTTGCTTGTCTTTCCAGAGCATCCGCTATCATCCCGGTTTTTGGTTTTGTTCATGTTTCATTGTATTAATTCTATAAAGTATCTTGTAGAATATTGTTTGTACATTTGTGTATTTTTGCATTTACTTTTTGGTCATGAAGTCTGTTGTCTTCGACTTATGTATGATTTTCGATTACCACTTTGGTATTTTCTGTTTCCGTTTCGTTCCTTGTTAGAATGTGAGTATTCTATTTTAGTTTAATTTTTAATTATTTGGCAAAATATCACATCATTTATAACCCACATTTCTATATTGAATTGTTACAAACCAATGATATAATCATATACATATTTTAAAGGACTGTTTGGACTTCTGAGCGGTCATTTTTAGAACTATATATAGTTGTATTTAATATTAATCGCATTATCAAAAATAGTCTGCAATAAAACCAGAAACATAAATATTATTGACGTTTTTCTTTTGTCGACAAATTCAATTGTAGTTCCTTATCCGCTCATTAAAACAGGTTGTTTGCTATACCTAAACAGTATCAAGTCAAATATCAATTATAATTAAATGGCATTGATTGTATAAAACTTGTATTTCGAATTTGTTGCATCGACCACAGTACCGTTTTATTCCTTCTGGTCAATTAAAAGACAATTTTATAGGACATTGATCCGTATTACGTAAGACGCTTTAAATTTGCGCTTAAATAAATAAAAATGAGAAGGCACTCATTTTATAACACTCAATATTTCTATATCGTTTACCATTTTAAGAACTTAAATAATGAATAAATTGAAGAAGAAATAAAAAAAAAAAATACAAAAATAAAGCGACAGGATCAACCTTTAAATCTTGTTTGTGTCTATACAGGGATTTTCCAATTAAAATGAATTTCTTATATCTAACCTGTTGACAGTGTTGACAATGCTTTGCAACAGCTTAAAATATAAAGCAGAAAACAAGACCTTTCCTTTGAGAAATTGATTAACAACTTCATCAAATTAACAATCAAATTTTATGCATTTGATGCAAGAAATATTTAATCAAATCTTTTAACAAATTCATTTTTAATTGAAACGATATACCCATTCTATTTTTTCTATCAATAACATTAAGCGGTTCAAATTTAACTACAACAGAGGCACATTTTGACAAATAATGTCTCTTTAGCGATGATCGAGACCAAACCATTTGGAATCCAAAACAACACAAACGTTAAAGAGCTGATATAACCGAAAAGGACCAAAAGTTAAGCCAAATCCTTTTAATTTTATTAAATCGAAATCATATTGATTTAAAATAATTTGTGTTGGCGACCGCGTAATTTTTTTATTTGCTATCCTTTTTCCTCATATCCCTGTTTTGAGTTAGTTGTACACCTTATTAAGTTGAACATCCATTACAAAATGATGAATGTTCAAAAATAGTAATACGCATTGTTCAGCTATTTCACATTTCGATAAAGTTGGTAATATACATTTTTGACCAATCCTTTGTAGTGTTGTGCAACAGTAGAAATAGTTATTTCCAAAGGGGAATATATTTATTTTGCTATTCATAGTAAAAACACTGTCTTTGAAGTAAGTTGACTTAACAGATAATAAATGTAAATAAACAGAATATTTCTTTTTATAAGGTATCAATAATCTGTGCCAATATTTGGACAATTAAAATACAACGATGTTTTTAAAATATTGCATTCAGAAGCCATTTTGCAAATAATAAATTATATGTTAGCCCTTAGAGGCCTATGACAAATGAAACTCCCCCACGTATGTAATGTAGCATGTATATTGTTTTCCTTTTTATGAAAGGTACTAAAACAATTATGCAGTGATAAGCATAATTCGAAGTTGGTTTATATTGAACAATAAAAGATTGTGTTTTACAAGCGAATTATGAATTTTACTCGCATTGCGCAGAATTCTATTTGTATGGAAAGAAAAACTTAAAATTAATATGCAAAATATCTGATTTTCAAATAATCTCCTAACAATATCTATACAATAAATAAACTCATCATAGATACCAGGATTAAACTTGTGTACACCAGACGCGCGTTTCGTTTATAAAACACTCATCAGTGACGCAATAAGAGTCAGAAAATGTTGCGGTTCTATTCTACACTGGTTTATTGTATGCTCCTAAACTTGATTGTGTTTGATTTCATTTTTTGGTACGCATAAACGTTTTCATCCTAAATAATACCTGTAAACAATATCCGTAGACGTTCAGGTAACAGGTTAAGGGTCTCTGTCTACAAAATTGAGTCATCAATCCAGAGGTAATAGAAAGCTAAAAAAAGTAGTTTTACCTTGGTTTTATAATGAAATCAAAACTCAATGGAAATTCAAGGTAAAAGTGGATAGTATTTGTAATTGTGGAAAATATGTCAGTTTTCATGTCATGTAATCATTTTGTTATATTCTATCTTAAGTATATAAAATATTGTGCATGGATATCTATTGAAATTCTTTTTGTTTATTTATTTTCGGTGCTCGTTTTATTTTTTTTTTAGTCCCGACCACATTTTCGAATGTTAATTATTTTCAAATATTTTCTACGAATTAACTTAACATTTTGGAGATACATTTTTATTTCATAAAAAACGAATATATTTAAGTTTAAGCTTTGATCATATTGATGGTTTTAATTTTTGGTCAAGTCATCATTTCAAGGTCACATTGATAGCTTTTATTTAATATTATTATGGAAATTATGATTTCATCATCTCAAGGTCAGATTGATAGCTTTAATTTCATATCAATATGGACATTCATATTTCCATAAGATTTCAAAATATGAACGAAAATCTTCAAGAACAGCCTGTTTAATTATCAAAAATTCGAAAATACAGCTTCTCCGATCGATAATTTTTCTATAAACCTCATTGTACCTAATTAAATCACAAGTCTCTGAATTCCAAATGTCCTTTATAGTTTTTATATTGTTTCTTACAATTAAAGGGTATAATTTATTAATGGTTTATTTTTGAACAAATAGAAGAGTTCCCGAATATTCTCGTGTCTAAAACAACTTTTTTATTGAATGGTCTACCAATATTTAGTATGATACCAGACCATGTATTTATAATCATCTGATACAATTGTGGCATTTGGTTCATATCTAAACCATTCTAACTTACCAATAGCATTCAAACTTTCAAATGGTTCTTACAATAAGAGATATATATTGTTAGTTTACTTTTGATGAACATATACATGCTTACATCCCCTTTATTTCCTCCAAACAAAACACATTTCTGTCTACCAGGTTTTACTAGTCTCATGATCAATTCCAAATCATTTTATTAGGATTGTTTAGCCCTTTGGCATATTTATCCGTAATTCCTCGTATTTGTTAAGTTTTTTTCCTTACTTTTTGATTTGTTTCGATATTGTATTCCCCCAAACCGTTATCTGATTATTCCAGAAATATTTGTCGATCGTAAAGATAATGTATCATACGTGCACATATCAATTATATCCAATCTTTAATGTGATTTGTTGTCGAACATTCTGTTCCTTCATTAGATTGTATTACGACATCATCATTAACAAAACATAGAACAACGGGACAGTTTTCTCCCTTGAGACTGTAATTGTTATAAACGCTACAAAGCAACGCCATATCATATTTCCTTTCGAAAAACATTTTAAATTTCTCTGTCGACGACTTGTTCATTTTTATGTGAATGACGTCATTAACGGACTTCTAAAAACTGAAAACAATCATGTATTATTTATATTATTCACATTTTGCTCTAGACATATCTATGATCTCATAGCAAACAATTATTTAAAAGTCATCCACTTTAATCTGAAGAAATATGTCATTAAAGACAAACATTAAGTTGAGCAGACACACTAATGTTAAATGGCAAATACGAGTCTAATTCGGAAAAAAAAGAGAACAGTCCAGTCTTGCATTATTATACGCTATGATAAATAGGGATACTTTTATCTACCGGCACACTCGGATGACACTTAAACAGAAGAAGACATGTGGTGTGAATAACAGTAAGGGTACCAATTTTATTGCATCAGATGCGCATTTCGTCAATAAGTGTCTCTGCAGTGATGCTCGAGGCTAACATAATTAAAAATACAAAACTTATTAAATAATTGAAGAGCTAATGAAACCGAAAAGAACAAAAAGTAAAGCCAAAGCCGGTATGGTTGCCAATGAGGATCTAGGGACACATCTGATATAAATAAAGGCCACCGAAGGCCTTCAACAATTAGTAAAACCTAACCGTATACTAAGCTATAATATTCCATAAAATAACAAAATCTGACGGAATTTAATAGAGAAAATTAACAATCAAATTTTAAAAGTCAGATTTTCTTATTGACCATATGAGACCATATATGAGATAAGCATCTGTATTTTCAATTCAGACACTCTGGATGCTGATTAAATGGAGTATCATTTGGAAAATGAATGCAGAGGATGACATTAGGAATATATTACATGATTCTGTTTTGTTTAAAATGAAATCGATTAAAGACAGTCAATAAAGATTTCAGACGTTTGCGATTTTTTCCCTTTCTTTTAATCTTTGAATTGGAAAACATCAGATCTATATTTCATGTTGTTTTCAAATTACACACCAGTATTATTTATGTTTCGTGGAGATCACATGATATCATAAATGTATATCTTAATGTTAAGACAGGTCGCTGAAATGTATGTCGATGACCAGTCTCATATATTAACCACCACAATAATTCAATGAATATGATTACTGCTATTAACATAAAACAATTTAACGGATTAAACCAAAAGAACTATAAGGCTTTCATCTTAATTTTTCTTGGAACTCAATTACATAATATACATTCATTTTCTACAAATGAGGATATCCATAACAACATGATGTGTCTAATATAACAACTGAATCACAGACAAGTTGTTTATTCAGCAATACAGTTAGACATATTAGGGTTATCGTGTAAATAAAACAGTCATTATGATGCTCTTACATAATCATATTAATAGAAACTTGTCATCTTTGATCTCAATGGATGACTAAATAAAAATATGAAGTTTTGGTATGATTTACTTAAATATACTGAGAAACAAGACCTTTCCATTCATTCATCTTTTTACTGAACATTTCTGTATGAATTGAAGTTATTGCCTGACAGATGCGTTTGATAATAATTTTCGTTCTTGAATAGTCTAAGAAGTTACAATAACAAAAGACTAACAAGATACTAAATCATAAACCAAAGAAGAACAAACAACACCATTGTCGAATAAAATCTAATATTTTCCGAAATATTCACCGTAAAATGCAATTGATAAATACAAACACAAACATAAACAGATATTAAGTAGGGTAATTCAAATTATATATAGAAGCTTCCATGTGAAGAAAAGAAAAGCCCGATTGTTGAGTCAAAAGATTTTACTAAAATCTCTTAATGTGAGACTTGATACATGCTGCATGGTCGGAAACTATGCTTTACTACCGTCGAAGTGATGGCAATCGTACAATTCTAATGTTTATGTTTTACTTCTGGAAATAACGATGTACAGAGTTTAATTTTCGAATGCATGTGAATTGTTTTGACAAGAACTCTATTGAACCAATGATTCCTATTTGTTGAATTTAAGTCATCTATACGAAAGTTATAAAGTGTTGTATTCATTTTTTTACGGACGCCATCATTACAACTGTTTCACAGATGACCAGTTCAGTCCACTTCATGATTAAGCAGTCAACGCATACAAATTATCACCGAATTGTAACTAGATATGAGCAACACGAGCGTAGCCGTTGGTGAAACAGGATTTGGTGGTCTTTCCGGAGCATCCGCTATCCCTTCAGTTTTTATTTTTGTTCGTGTCTCATTCATCGTATTTATTCTATACAGTGTCTTGTAGAATATTGTTTGTATATTTGCATTTCCTTTTGGTCATGAAGTCTGTTGTCGACATATGTATGATTTCGATTACCTCTTTGGTATTTTCTGTCTTCATTTTGTTCCTTGTTAGAAGGTAGGAATTGTATTTCAGTTTAAGTTTTTAATTATTTGGCAAATTATCACATCGTTTACATCCCACATTTCAATATTGTACCCCAATTGTTGACATTTTTACCTATTATGTCTGTTTGTTTTGCTCACACATTGTAGTCAATATAATGAAATTCTATAATTTCACTTCATAAAAGTGAGAGGTTTAGCTAACTATAAAACCAGGT
The DNA here is from genome assembly GCA_017311375.1 of Mytilus coruscus. NCBI lineage: Eukaryota > Metazoa > Mollusca > Bivalvia > Mytilida > Mytilidae > Mytilus > Mytilus coruscus. The sequence goes on along the minus strand of CM029597.1, from coordinate 4,396,813 downwards.
TTAATCCACCATTTTCTACATAAGGAAATGCCTGTACCAAGTCAGGAATATGATAGTGGTTTTCCTTCGCTTGATGTGTTTGAGATTTTGGTTTTGCCATTTGATGAAGGAATTTTCGTTTTGAAGTTAACTTGGAGTTCGGTATTTTTGTTATTTTTGTTTTTTTTTTTTTTTTTTTAATTGTAATAAACCAATGCTATAATCATAAAACTATTTTACAGGATTGCTTGAAATTCTGATTGATCATTTTTAGACATTAATACATAGTTGTATATGAAATTAATCGTATTATCAGAAACATTCTGCAATAAAACTAGAAACATAAATATTATTGAAGTATTTCTTTTTATCGGGAAATACAATTGAAGATTTTTTTTTCGCTCGTAAGAAAACATTGTTTGTTATACTTAAACAGTATCATATAAAATACCAATTATAATTAAATGCCATTGATTGTATAAAACTTGCATTTCGTATTTGTTGCATCGAACATAGTACCGTTTTATTCCTTCTGGTCAATTAATAGAAAATTTAATAGGACATTGATCCGTATTACGTAAGACGCTTTCATTTTGCGTTTAAATAAATAAAAATGAGAAGGCACTCGTTTTATAGCTCTCAATATTCCTATTTTGTTTACAATTTTTTAAGAACTTTACTAATGAATAAATTGAACAAAAAAAAACGAAAGAAACAAAAACAAAAAACAACAGGATAAACCTTTAAATCTTGTTTGTGTTTATACAGGAATTTTCCAATTCTAATGAATTTCAAATATTTAACCAAGTTGACAGTGTTGATAATGTTGTGCAAAAGCTTGAAATATAAAGCAGAAAACAAAACGTTTCCTTTGAAAAATTGATTAACACCTTCATCAAATTAACAATAAAATTTTATGCATTTGATGCCAGGAATATTTACTCAAATCTTTTAACCAATTCATATTGTATTGAAAATATATACCCATTCGATTTTTTCTATTTATAACATAAAGAGGTACAAATGTAACTGCAGCAGATGCACATTTTGACAAATAATATCTCTTCAGTGATGATCGAGGCCAAAGTGTTTGGAATCGAAAACGACTCAAACTTTGAAGAGCTAATATAACCTAAAAGGTCCAAATCCTTTTAATTTTATTAACATAAATATATGATGGTTTTTAATCAAATTCACATTGATATAAAAGAATTTGCGATGGTGATCTTGTAACTTGATAATTTCTAACTTTTCCTTCATATCCATAATCTGATTTTGCAGTACACCTCATTACGTTGAAAATTCATTACAAGAAGATGCATGTTCAAGAAAAGTAATATGTACGCATTGTTCAGTTGTTTTACATTTCGATAAAGTTTGACATTTTTACCAATTCAACCAAATATATTCAGCTTTCGTGTCATGTAATCATTTTGTTGTATTCTACCTTCAGTATATAACACATTGTGTATGGATCGCAATTGAAATTCTTTTACCTTACTTATTTTTTTATGCTCGTTTGTTTTTTTTTTTTTTTTTTTCGTCTCGACCACACTTTTCCGAATGTAATATGTTTCGAATTCCAAATATTTATTCCCATGAATTTTGACATTTTGGTGATACATTTTTATTTAATAACTCACGAATATATATAGAGTTCAATCCCAGATGGTTTTAACTTTTGGTTCAAGTTCATCATCCCAAGGTCACATTTATAGCTTGAATGTCATATCATAAAGAAAATTCTGATTTCATAATCTCAAGGTCAGATTGATAGCTTTAATTTCATATCATTATGGAAATATTCTGATTTAAATATGAACGAGAATCTTTAGGAATTACCTGTGTTTAACTATTGAAATTTCAAATTACAGTTTCTCCGACCGGTAATCTTTCTATAAACTTCATTGTAGCTAATGAAATCAGTTTAGATATTGCTTTTTAAAATTGAAGGGTTTATAAAAATAAGGAGACGAGGTATTATTGCCAATGAGACAACTATCCATCAAAGTTCAAATGAAGTGGATGTAAGCTACTATAGGCGACCGTACGGCCTTCTACAATGAGCAAAACACATACCATATAATCGGCTATAAAAGGGCCCGACATAAAAAAAATATGAAATATTTCAATTGAGAAAAACTAACGGCCAAATTCATAACAAAACAATTTACGAAAAACAAATGAACCAACGACAACCACTGAACTACAGGCTCCTGACTTGAGACAGGCACATACAGAATGTGGCGGGGTTAAACATGTTTGTGAGCGCTCAATCCTCCCCTAACCTGGGACAGTGGTGAAACAGCACAACATAAGAACAAACTATCAAAATCAGTTGAAAAAGGCTTAACTCATCAAATCGATACAAATCAGAACAATGAAACAAAAACACAGACCAGACGTGTCAGGGTTATTAATTCATTAATGGTTTGTTTTTGAACAAATAGAAGAGTTCCCGATAATCTTATGTCTAAAGCATCTCTTTTATTGAATGGTCTACCGATATTTTGTATTAAACCAGACAGTGTAGTGATAATTTTCTGATAAAATTGTGGTAATTGGTTCATATCTAAACTATTTAAACTTGAACAACTATATACAAAACGGTGTCATTATATTTTTCGTCAATCTTCTGTAGCCCATACTTATCAATCGCATTCAAGCTTTCCAATGGTTCTTGCAGTGGGAGATACGTATTGTCTGTTTACTTATAATGAACATATCCATGCTTACCATCTCCCTTCATTTCCTCCAAACAACACACATTTCTGTCTACCTGGTTTTTCCAGTCCCATATACAATTCCAAATTATATTATTTAGATTATTTAGCCCTTTGGTTGATTTATCCGGAACTCCTAGTAATAGTTAAGTTTTGTAAATTTTTTTTACTTTTGATTTGATTCGATATTGTTATTTCATGTGTTTTTATATATCTCCCCAAACCGCTATCTGATTATTCAAGAAATTCTTGTCGATCGTAGACATAAGTTATCATACGTGCACATATACATTATGTCCAATCATTAATGGGATTTTTTATCTACTAGAACATTCGGATGACACTTATACAGAATGAAGAGATGTGGTGTGAATAACATTAAAGATATTAATTTTACTGCACCAGATGCGCATTTCGTCAATAAGTGTCTCTGCAGTGATGCTCGCGGCCAACATTATTGAAAATCCAAAACTCATTAAATAATTGAAGAGCTAATGAAACCGAAAAACAAAAAATATAGCCAAAACCGGTATGGTTGCCAATGATGACATCAGCACACATATGATATGCCACCGAAGGCCTTCAACAATTAGCAAAACCTAACCGTACAGTAAGCTATATTATTCCCTAAAATAACAAAATATGAAGGAATATAATAGAGAAAATCAACAATCTGATTTTAAAAATCAGATTTTCTAATTGACCATATTAGAACATATATGGGATAAGCAACTGTATTTTAAATTCAGACACTCGGGATATTGATCAAATGTAGTATTAGCTTGAAAATGAATGCAGAGGTATTAGGATTATGTTATGTTGGCATAAATTTCTTTAAAAAACCTTGACCAAAAGACAGTCAATAAACATTTCAGACGTTTGCGATATTTTTCCCTTTCTTTTAAACTTTGAATTGGAAAAAATCAGATCTATATTTTTGTTGTTTTCGTATTACACACTAGTATTATTTATGTTTCGTGAAGATCACATGATATCATAAATGTATATCTTAATGTTAAGACAGGTCGCTGAAATGTATGTCGATGACCAGACTCAGATATTAACCAACACAATAGTTCAATGAATACAATTACTGATATTTACATAAAACAAATTAAAAGATTAAACCAAAAGAACTGTAAGGCTTTCACCTAAATTTTTCTTGGAACTCAATTACATAATATACATTTATTTTCCACCAATGAGGATATCCATAACAAAATTATGTGTCTAATATAACACCTGAATCACAGACAAATTGTTTATTCAGCAATAAAGTTAGACATATCAGTGAAATAATGTAAATAAAACAGTAGTGATGATGTTCTTACATAATCATATTAATAGACGCTTGTCATCTTTGATCTCAATGGATTAATATATAAAAATAGGAAGCTTTGGTATGAAACACTACAATATACAGAGAAACATGACCGTTTCTGTCATTTATCTTTTTACTCAGCATTATGAATAAAAGGTATTGCCTGACAGATGCATTTGATATTTGTTTTCGTTTTTGAATGAATTTAGACTTCGAAGTAACAAAGACAAAAGACGAACAAGATACTAAAAAGGGCGACACAAATTATAAACCAAAAAAGAACAAACAACACCATTGTCGAAAAAAATCTAATATTCTCCGAAATATTCATAGAAAACTGCATTTATCTTGCAAGTGTTGTGTAAAATAATTTAGGAAAGCAATGGTTACTTTTGGTTTCGCATTTAGCTTGATTATTATGTCACGGTTTGACTTAAATCAAGACTTTATAGATGCTGCATTGTCACCTAGGAATGTGTTTTGTAAAAAGATCTATTAAATATATAAAAATTAGGAGATATAGTATGATCGATAATGAGACAACTATCCACCGGAGTTCAAACAAAGTGAACATAAGCAATTATAGGCAACCGGAGGGCCTCCAACAATGAGAAAAACTCTTACCGTATAGTCGGCTATTGAAGGCCCCGACATGAAAAAAGGGGTGATTAACGGACTAATTTATAACAAAACAATTTACGAAAAACTAATATGATAGACATATTTAAGGGATACTTAGTACGGGATGAAATAGAGAATGGAAACGGTGATTGTATCAAAGAGATAATATAACTCGAACAAAGAGCAGAAAATAGCACAAGGCCACCAAAGGGTTTTCAACGCAGCAAAAAAAATCCACACCCAGGGGAGGACTTCAGCTGCCCCTTAACAATAATGTATACTTGTTCAGCGAAATGGATGCTACCCTTTACTCCGAAACAAACAAACAAATGAACCGAATTAAAACACAAGACTAACAAAGGCTAGGGGTTCCTTGCCTGGGAAAGACTCGAAAATTGCGGCGGTGTTAAACATAATTTGTGAGATATCAACTCTCTCCTTATACCTCTAGCCAATGTGGAATAACACACATCGCAATACGCCAAAAAAGCTCAGTTTTAACGAAGTCCGAGTCCGAGGTTAGACAGGTAACAGAAGAAACTGAGTAAAATGACAATGATCAACATATATTAATAAAGGAATACTAGCAGTTACTGACATGGCAGCTCCAGACCTCAATTAAACTGATCTAAAAATTATGTCTTTGGCATATGAAAATCCATGAAAATGATCAATGTACCAGTTATTCGTTACATAAAGAAGGTTTATTGAGATCTACATTCAAATATTTCGATAGCGTAAATCTGTAAATATTTATACTGAATTCAATCAAACATAGATGGTTTAATATAAAAGAAAGTTCCAAGTATGAAATATAAATTTTTCCTCCTTTAAAAACAGAAAATTTCCTTTTTATATGTATTCTTCGATAAAGTGTAAAATATATCGATATAGCGTTTCGTTTAGATGATTTTTCTGCTTGTGTGAACTAGGCTACAGTACAACCCACATCGTTGAATGATTTTTTTTTGTGTGTGTGTTCATAGTTTATCTTCTTTCCCTACACGCCGTAATGACAGAAGGTTAATAAACTAACTAAGATAAAAGTAAGACTGATCTATATTTAAATGTTTTTGCAATATGAATCTCTTCAATGGTTGTTACTGCCTAGTCATGGTATTTATTCATTTAGAATAGGTGTTTTTTGTTGTTGTTGTTGCTCTTGTTGAATTCCTTGCGTCTTTACGTTTAGTTTAATTCCAAGTGCGATAAGCTGTATTGGTACCTCAAGATGTATTAAATTGTTAATATTAGTTGATATGGAACTGTCTCAATGGTGTTTACCATAATTACATTACGTGTATGTTTCATACGAATCCGTACTTTTGGTTGGCTGAAAGAAATCGTGAGGCATTCCAATACCCAACTGTATTTCTCAATAAAATTCAGAAATCAGCGAAATCAGTATGTTAGTTACAAATGTAAACAGGCTGAGTTAAAGGATTTTTAGTCACCAACGTTAACGGACAATTTATTATATAATTCAAAATTTGGTGACTATATTGAACGCATCTATCCCATCGAATTTGAGATAAAGCATACAGTTAAGTCTGCCTCATATCTTGACTTACATCTAGTAATTGACAATGAGGGTCGGTTGAAAACAAAACTTTATGACAAAAGAGATGATTTCACCTCCCTAATTGTGAACTTTCCATTTTTTATGTAGCAACATTCCAGCAGCGCCTCCATACGGAGTATATATCTCCCAGTTGATACGATACTCCAGGGCATGTTTTTCCTATAATGATTTCCTTGAAAGATGGTAGCTGCTCACAAGGAAGCTATTAAACAAAGAGTTCCAAGTGGCGAAGTTGAAATCATCCCTTCGTAAATTTTACGGACGCCATCACGAGTTGGTTGTCCGTTACGGAATATCCGTTTCACAGATGAAAGCGGATATTTTCCTAATGTCGTAACTACAATCCCGTCCCCTTTTACCGAATGTGACCTACCGAATTAGACGTATTACCGGGTTTGTACTAACATGAGCAACACGACGAGTGCCACATGTGGAGCAGGATCTGCTTACCCTTCCGGAGCACCTGAGATCACCCCCAGTTTTTGGTAAGGTTCGTGTTGCTCAGTCTTTAGTTTTCTATGTTGTGTTTTGTGTACTATTGTTTGTCTGTTGGTCATTTTCTTTTTTGCCATGGCGTTGTCAGTTTATTTTCGACTTATGAGTTTGAATGTCCCTTTGGTATCTTTCGCCTCTCATTTATTCCTATGTTTAAAGAAGTATTTTGTATTTTATATTCTTTGTTCTTGCAATGAATAGATTATTATGAATTGTGATAAGTATAATTTATTCTCTTGTCATTTTTTGAAGCTAATTACAACGCTTACTTTCGTCAATTTTATGAGCAAAAACAATTTGAAAACTAGAAAATAGTAAAATTGACTCGTAGCTATAGACTCAATGATCAACAGAATTTTTTCCCAATTGAATTCATGTCATTGAAGATCAACTGGCCTTTTTGAACTGTATTAATCTAATGTAAATACAGTGGCACGAGACCATAAGTTATTTTCTTATACACCTACGTAACACGCAGCCACATCTTATATCATTCAACAGGATATAGTATATTCTAGTTTTTTGTTCAGTCATCATAAAGTCATACGGTGTAACTTTCGTCAAAGGAAGCTCATTTTGGCAAAACATCAGGGTATCATAGATACATTTTCCGGTTTAAAATAATAATAAAAAAAACCATGAAGATTCCGTAGACTTCTAATGTGGGATACAACGATCCTTAATCAAACGCACTGAACTATCACTGTAGCATTTACTTAACGTGACAACACAAGGGAAGAAAACTATTGTGATTCGATTTTTTTACGGATGAGAACAAAAGGCTGTACATACATTGTGTTTAAAATTGCATGAAATGTCTGTTTTTTTATGAATTATGTTTTACTTATATAACAATGATTCAGATTTTGCAAAGTTTTATTATTTTAGCAATACTGATGGGTCATTAAAAAACGAAACGTGTGCATCTGGCGTACTGAATGATGAATTTGGTATACTTTAAGGATTTATGTCTTATTTTTGGCCTTTTGGGGACTGATGCTGTATGGTCTACTCGATTTAGATTTTAAATGACTCCTAGCCTTTTGAATTACCTTGAAAGAACATGGACATAGACAGGTATTATGATTCTACCAGATGAGAACTTCATAAAATACCCAAACACATTACACCAGAAAAGACTTGTTTGCCATTTTCGACAATGCCCATCCACAATTTTTCCCGTTGTAACTTGCATTAAGAAGTTCGTTGTTGGCCTGCTGCAAGGGAAATAATTATCCCCTTATTTTAGTAACCCTTTGTCATGTGCAGATGGAAATACGACACAGTTTGACAAATCTCGATAGAGGTTTGAACTGCTCCTACCTGTAAGCTTTTACTTGGGTCAATATCAATAATGCGCCTGAAATTGAAGAACTCAAATTTTGTGCGTTAACAAAAATATCTCTGTGCTGTGAAATTCGACATGTCTCAATTTATCAACAATTTTTCAGTGACTGAGCTTAACCATTTAAGCTGATTTGGAGAGCAGAGGACCATAGAATAAAGTTGATAAAACTATAAATCCTGAAGTGATATTTTAACCTCAAGAACCGGAATCACAAACGGTTTTTCGGGTTGTGCTTAATTAAGGATAAATTAATCTCACTACGTACCCCGAAAATTTAACCACATATGTGAAAATGTCTCATCTTCGAAACGTGCCATCATATATATCCAAGTTTACGATATGGGCAGAGAAATGGAGGAAAGGCTACCATTACCGCCTACCTGAAATGAATTGCGCATTTTTACCAAATTGTCACACACACCTGTGTATCCCTTCTAGGATTATAAACGATTTCAGAGAAAATAATACATAATACATTTTGAAGCCAGATACAAGTTTGTTTTTTATCTTAATCAAGTTTGATGAATTTATGTTTTGTTGTTTGTAATTGAAAATAACGCTTAACACATTTCGTTCGTTCAAACGCTTTTCTCGATAACCTTCATCACTCTAACATAAACATTTGAAAGCAAGGGATGTAAAATACTTAGAAATGTTAGGAGGTATGTGAACAATAGGAACATAAAAAGAATTCATTTAAGATTGTGTATTGCTTTTTTGGCATTTATTTTACATACTTTGTTTCAATGGGCAAACAAAATGATGATACAAACGTTGATATGCATTCTTTGCACCTGCAGGCAAGGTTATAATTTGGATTTTAAAAAAGCAAGCATTGTACTAGAAAAAGAATGCTTATGTATCACAAGTACATTTGAGTAAATTATAATCTTTTAAAGAGAAATGACAAGTTTCTTTTATCTTGATAGGAACCAACTTCTAAAAATACTGTTTAATAATAAAATATTACTAATATTGTAGAATAAACAACTTTTCTGCTATTCAGTCGCTATACTAGATACGTCATTCGTTACATAAGAATAAAGTGTAATTGATTTTAAAAAGGTGAAAACATGTTCAGTGAAGCCATATAGTTCCTTTAACAATAAGTTTATTGTTAACTATCGTACTTCTACTCATTAAACATTAATAACTCTATATTTAATGATATTAAATAGATAACATAAGATAGATAACAGTAGTTTCAGTTAAAGAAGAATACAAATGAGCTTAGCTTCATCAAAATTTGTACAAAACACTATTTATACTTAAGACAACATGTATATGTGGCAGGGTTAGATCTCAACCTTCGCATAAGTAAGGTCTTATGAGTTATAATGAAAACTGATCAACATCGAATCAATCATATTACTGTAAAATATATATCCACTTCCAATAGATAGTCCAATCCAGATCGCATTTTTCCATTATTTTCGAAGTTTTAGATTTCCTTTTTTCTGTAGACAGTTGTTTGTCTTTTCGTCGTTTTTAGTTTTTTGCCATGGCGTTGTCACTATGTTATCAAAATATGAATTTGAATATTCCTTTGGTATCTGCCAAATCCATTATATGGGGAATTTAGTATATTTGCTGTCATGTTAAAACATTGCTTGATACGTTAAAATCTTCATTTATAGCAATCAATATGTGGAATTTCACTTTTTAAACACGGATCAAACCAACATATAAGAATCTAAACATAACTAATAATATTGATGATTGTTTTAATATTTTGAGTTTTTAGGAGGATTTAACATTCAACCTGGCAAACAAGGCTTGCAACATTGCAGATTAATCTGTAAATTTATATTATTAAATATACAAACGAAGAGCATTATACATCTATCAAACTATAATACTATTCAATGTACAGTTGAGAAGTTATAATCAGTTTCTTCTATCTTCCACTTTCATTTCCGTTGATTATTTACTGTCTGATAAATCGTACTTACACAACTATTTCTTCGTATAATTGTTAATTATCTGAGGACCATTTTGGGGTTTAATCTCCTGTCTGGTATAACCAAATATTTGAAAATTTGTATTTACTGATTCTTTGCAAAAAAAAAAAAAAACAAAAAAAAAACAAACAAGAGTCTTCAAAAACAACATTGAATACTAAACACTGGGAAACACGAAACCCACAAGCAGATGTTTTATGATTTTCCTGCCACAACTGCTCACCTAAGACTAAGGACAAGCATGTTAACAACAAAATTTCATTGTAAGTGCCTTCAAGAAAATGAAAAAAAAACCATACCGTATTGTAGGTTATTAAAGACCCAGGGATGCTAAAATTCAAATAATGTCAACGGATAAAGTGCCATTCTGATTTTAGCTAAAAATATTAAGCTGAAAATAATTATAAAAGGGCAAAAGTCAAACCGCTAAACTATTTCCAGTATAAAAACTGAAAGAACTGTCTTCTGAATTAATAACCATGGTGTAAATTAGATAATAAAACTTCATCGCACTAACGTCTACGGGTGAATATATTATACACGATCTAAGTTTTACAAGCGTAAATAAACGACACATACATTTTGCAGCAGAGGGAATCATATTTACGACTATGAATTGCTTCATGTTTTTAATAACGAAAACCGAGGTACAAAGAATAGATACAAGTAATACAAATACACTTTTATTTGTTCCTCTTGTCTAGCTAGTTAGAACACGTGTAGTAGAATTCAATTGTTGAACCTATGCCATGGCGTTGTCAGTTGTTGCTCTTCGATTTGCGTTATGTTTTAAATGACCCTTTGGTATCCTCCAACTCTAATTTAAAGGATTGCAACTTTTTCGACTTGATTAAGTTAGCGTGAAATCAAAAATGTCATGTATTCATGATACTTTCCTAGGTAATGTGCAACGTCTTTCAAGTTTAGTTTTGTTAGTGAGAAACCATTTGATTTTATAGAGGGGATAGAACATTTTTGAAACAACAATCAAGGATGAACCATGGCCCCAAATAAATATGCAGGATTAATATTCCATAGCATCTGATCTTAAACGTTGATATTTAATAGTATTTTTAAAAGGTACATGAAAAATAAAACAAACAAAATAAATAATTAACAGTATCATCTAATGTACTTAATAAACTCATCAAAGATACAAGGATTAAATTTTTGTACGCCAGTCGCGCGTTTCGTCTACATGAGATTCAAGAATGACGCTCGAATAAAAAAGTTAAAACGACCAAATAAAGTACGAAGTTGAAGAGCATTGAGGACTCAAAATGCCAAAAGGTTTTACCAAATACAAACTGAACTGTCAAAATATGTTCAAGAGTAAAACTTTCAGTCTTAAATATTCAAATTCAATAGAATCTTCACCTTTTCTCGGTTTAAAATTACTTTCTTTGGAATTAACTTTCATGGTGTAAGATGTGGATTTCTATTTGGTTTGTAATTTCCTCAGGTTTAAAATCTGATTTAAATCCCAAAAAAATATTTTGTTTGCAGCTTAATATTTCCGTTTTGCTGACATCACTTACGACGATACACAATCGTAAATAATGAAACATATGGGTCAGTATTATTTAATAGTAAATGAAATAGATAAATAAAAGATTAGACCTGGCAGAATCTGTTCACGGGTAGATCTGTCAAAATCAGCTCTAGGGTATAACTGAGTTCTGGAGTAGATTTAACTGAGCGCTGCGCTAAATGCAAAGTGTTTTTCTTACTTCCTTCTTTCATTAATTTTGTCCAAATGTTTAATATTCAAAACCAGTCATATTTTAAAAATCATTAATTTTAGTTTAATCAAAACTTGCAATTATGGTACAGTTTTAAAAATATACGATCATTATGTTAAATTAAGGGGATAGTACTTTACCGATGTTCAAATTTCGTAAATCGATTAGGATGAGACAAATTTCAGTCGTTCTTTCTCATTACTTGGTTGGAGAAGTTTTTGTGTAAAGAGCAGACCCCTGTTCATTAAGTTTGTATAGTGTGAACATGCACGAGGGTAAATTTTACAGTTAACAAATACTCAACCCCCAAAAAAGTATCACAAAATTGAAAATAGTAAAATTCAAACAAACAACAAAAATATAATACATCAGATATGAGTAAAAGAAGCAATGGATACATTCCATGAGACATCACGGGTCCAATTTAGATGCACATATAGTATTAAATAGAAGATAACACGAGAACAGTATAAGAGTATATACTTTTGTAATGAATATGTCAGCTGCTATGCCAAAGTGGTATCGTCCAAGAACATGAAAATGGCATATGCAGTAATGAGTTATGGTCCTTGATCTATTTGAAAATGGCACTTTATGTTCTGTTCTGTGCAAATACTTATGAACCGTTCGACCAAAGCTTTTAAAATTTTGATATGTTGCTACCGATGAAAAAAGGAAGTAAAGTTCAGATAGACGATTTTAAATTTAACCGTCCAGAAGTTATGGTTCTTGATAGATTAAAAACTGGCACTGTATGTCGCGTCCGTGAAATTATTTATGAACCGTTCAACAAATTCTCTAAAAACTTTAATATACTGTTACTGATGACAAAAATTCAAATGGTGATCAAGATTGATATTGACTATTTTCCTTTTGCCGTACAGGAGTTATTGTCCTTGATAGATTGGAAAATATAAATAGAAAATGGCAGGTCAAAAAAACCCGAAAGCGCCTTCAAGAAGCAGAAAACCCAGTTTGCTTTCTATTTTACAGCTCATTCCATGTTTAAATATTGGCTAATGTAAGCAGCGGATTCTAGGTAATAATATAAAATTAGATCCAAAGACTGACGTAACGAATTAATGCAAGATCAACGAAAACTATCACTTAGGAGAACACAAACAATTCAACCAATGTTCAAATTGAAAATTTCAAGGTTACAGATCAAAATTTGTTGACTGAACGTTGTAAATATGAAATGTAAATAGACATCAAATATGAAGGCATCATTAATTATAGTGGTTTCACGGTTCTAAATGACAGCAATGTAAATATATATATGCAATCCTATATAAGAGGACAATCAACTTTTGTTTAGTCATAATAAGATGCCATTTTGTGTTTTATAAGTACATTCTAGATACATGGGGGTTATAGTATTTATATAGAAAATAATAAATTTGAACTTTTAACAACGTAAAATGTTTAAGAGAAGGAGGATAATATACACATAAGACAATCCCAGACCATGCATGGCAGAAAGACCCACTGCACTATAACCAAAAACAAAAACAAAAAATGAAAACATAAATGACAATTCTATCAACACTACTTAGGATATGAAAGTTTGATCGAAACCAATCTCCTAAAAAACAGGGATGAACTAAAATGACTATGGTCAGCAGTTTATTCAGCTTTATAAACGTCTTGTGTTGAAATCTGTCCATGGTATATATATCCGGTAATAAGACATCACATAAAGTGGATTGTTGATTGTGTTACCAGAAATTACTATCAATGTTATAAACTATTGGCTCATGTCAATTTCCCTTGTGACTTATACTTTTACAACCTATCTGTGACAAAGCCTACATTTATAGTGGTATTATCGTTTTCCAGGGTGTCAAAACCTTTTTAAGTGTTGGATAAGTTACGACCATTTGATGACCAGTTAGCCGTGATTGATAGTTGTGATTTCACTACCTTTTATACAACACTATTACACAATTTCATTGAAAAGAATTGTGACTACTATATTACATTGTCCTTTGATAAATATAGGCGTAAGTATATCGTTTGGAGAAGTTTTATTTCAATTTACAGTGATAAATACAAAATGTATACGGTATAAAAAGTTATTGAAGGCCCTGGGATTTCAAAATGCGCATAGATTCAAAGTGTAAATTACCACTTTGGTTTAAACTAAGAATATTGAACTAAAAACAATTATGAAACGCCATAAAGGCAAACCGATGAATTGTACCGGGTCAAGACTGACAGACCCGTCTCCAAAATTATTACCCACAATAGCATGATGTAAATTAGATATAATACCTCATTGCGCTAACGTCCACGAATGTATACATAATATATGAGACAACTTTTATTCGTGTAAATAACACGAAACATCGCAGAGGGAATCACATTTACGACTATAAATTGCTTCCTTTTAATGGAAGAAAACTGAGAAAGAAAGATACGATACAAACAATAACAAATACACTTTAACATGTTCTTCATGTCCAGCTAGTTAGACCACGTGTTGATTTTGTTGGTTCATGTAGTACAATGCACTCATTAAACCCATGCATTGGCGGTGTCAGTTTCTTATCGACTAATGAGTTTTGAATGACCTCTTGGCATCCTTCGCTTCTATTTATCTAAATAATTGCTACTATTTCGACTTGAGTTAGCGTGAAATAAAACATGTTACATATACTAATGATACTTCCCAAGGTAATGTGCAAATCCTTTTAAGTTTGATTTTGTTGTTGGGGGAACCCAGTAGATTTAATAGTGGGGGTTAAAACGAAATGTGGAATTAAACGACAGGACTGAATATTTTGTGCAACAAAAGTCCGGGATGAACCATGAATAATAAAGTAAATGAAATAAACAATTAACAGTATTAACTAGGGTATAACTTAACTCTGTAAATCTGTACTATTGGCAGTCAAACCACATTTCCTTATGTCTATATAGGATAAAACTGTCAGTATTTAATTTCGAAATTCAATTCATCTTTTCTAGCTTTGAATATACTTTCTTTGGAATTAACTTTCATCGTGAAAGATTTGAATGTCTATTTGTTTTGTTGTTTCCTCAAGTTTAAAATCAGATTGAAACAACATTTTTTTTATTTGTATATTATAATAATAGAGGTAACATATTTGGATTACACAATGATCATATCGTTTTTGTTTGTTTTGTTTGTTTTTAGAGGAGAGTTCAAGACCTGAGTTAGATGAAAGAAACTTATGACTTTACACAATCCTATATAATAACACATCTGGATTAGAATAGTAAATCAATCAATCAATCAATCAATCAATCAATCAATCAATCAATCAATCAATCAATCAATCAATTATTTAATCAATCAATTAGTAGATAGATAGATAAAAGTACAAATTTAGATAACTTAATGACTGATTATATCTGTCCAAACCTGTTTTAGAGATAGACCTATCAGAATCAGATCGAGACACTGTCCAAGATTGGTCTATGTCAGATCTATCAGGATCTGTTAAAGGTTGAAATTGGCCAAAAACAGTTCAGCAGTATAGCTATAAGAATCTGTTCTAGAATAAATCTAGCTGACAACAGCGCTGAAAAAATTTGTTTTTCTTACATCCTTCTTTCATTAACTTTGTCGTAATGTTAAATATTCGAATCCTGTCATATTTTGAAATGGTATGTTATTAAGTTTTTTTCAATTTTAACAAAACTTGTAATTATAGTTTTGTTTAAAGAAAAAGAAAGTACAATACCCGTGTTAATCTCTTGTGGATAGTTGTCTCAGTGGCAATAATACCATATCTCCTTTTTCATATATTAATCAATGTATGCAGAGGAATCTAGTAAA
Organism: Mytilus coruscus; assembly: GCA_017311375.1. NCBI lineage: Eukaryota > Metazoa > Mollusca > Bivalvia > Mytilida > Mytilidae > Mytilus > Mytilus coruscus. The sequence goes on along the minus strand of CM029597.1, from coordinate 4,381,236 downwards.
TAATTTAAAGATTACAATTAAAGACTGGCGCGAAGATATCAATATAATATAAATTAAAACTATAACTTATAAGTTAAGAACACAAAATGTCAACTGATGTTCAAACTGGAAATTTCAAGGTTCCAGATCAAAACATGTTGACCTAACATCCTGGTTATGAAATTTAAATAGAAACCAAGTATGAATTTATAATTTAGGTAAAATGGTTTCACGGTCCAAAATGACAGCAACGTGAATTCATAAATGCAGTCCTAAATAAAATGACCATCAAATTTTTGTTAGTCATTTGGTGTTTCATAAGTACATTATAGATGCATGCAAAATATAACATTTAAATAGAACAGAACATATATTAATTTTAAACGTAAAATGTAAAAGTAAAAGTAGGATAATATACAATCCCAGACCATGCATGGAAGAAAGACATTCATCACTATAACAAACAAAAATTCAAACATAATGACACTTCACAGGAAATTGTAATTTGATCGAATCCAGTCTCATGAATAACGAGGAGGAACAAAATTACTAAGGTCATTAGTTGATTTTGCTATAGTAACGTCTTGTGTGGTACTAATGTCAAATACATATGTATATATCCAGTAATAAGGCGACACAAAAAGCAGATTGTTTATTGTGTTACCAAAAGCTACTATCAAATCTATAAACATTGGTGCATGTCAATTCTCATACAATTTGAGAAAATTTGAAAATTGGAAATAAATGAATTATACTTATATTTTTCATTGCCCAAAGACATGTTTAATCAGACTGCCTATGATGTTTTCACTAAGAGAAACTATCAAAATTCTACCACCAATGTAAACTTTGATGACAAACAAAACAAAACATTCAGATTCAAAATAAGACGACCACTGACAAAGATCCCGACTTAACACAGGCACATTCCTATGTGGCAGGGTAAAACTTCACTGATACTTAATTCATGAGAACAACCAAATTGTTTCAGTCTTTTTAAAATCAGTAAAAAAAACAATACAAACATATCTGAAAAGTTTGTAATAGATTACATATTCGAGATAATAGCTGTACAATGTACTTCATTTTTATATACAGACTACTTCTTCGGCAATCACATTAGATGTAACTTTTACATTGTAAATTATTCAGTCAAAGTAGCAAAACGTGTCATTAATGCGAATGTCGCAGTTGTTTATCGTAACCTTACAGTCGATAAAATTAGTTTATTTATTAATCACTCAATCATTTTGTTTTCCAACATTTGGGTCCTAGCTTATATGTGGAAAATTATTCCAGAAACGCGTGACGTGTTGTGTGCGCACTGAAATCAAAACGTACGTATTTTTCTAGCACTACATAATTAGTAAATGTACAGACCTTCATTAACTATTAGTTTCTGACGATACCATACTCTATGTAGCAAGTGTGTAGAGGTACACGATCCATGATAAGTTTGCAACTCCCTTAGGACAGGTTAGTCGTGACTCTTTTTGCTGTAATATTTTGCCCTTTCTTTGTAACCCCTCAAAGCTTCTATTTATGGTTTCTCGAAACTTTGGTTTCATCGTACCTAAAGAAAGTTATTCCAGAAGCCTGTGCTATGCACAGGGAAATGTTCTCAAACGTTTGTATGTGTGTATGTATTACAACAAACTATAGTAAACAAATAGCAAGTTTTTGGAAAAGGTCTGTAATTCTTAATTCGAATATATCTTATTTGGTGATAAAATTTTATCAAGATGGATTCGACATAAATTGAAACATGATGACCAGTATAGAGGTCAGATAGTTGACATCGCATGGTTTCTCAATACGTGTTAATTGGAAGAAGAGTTTACAACAGTACCAAGACAACTTTTTGATGTGTGACAGGATATGATAAACGACTGACGCATTGTGTGACGGAATTTCTTTCAACACCCTTGAAAAGTACCATTCTGATTTTAGCTAAGAATATTAAGCTCAAAACAATTACGAAACGGCAAAAAGGCAAACCGCTGAACTACACCGGGTCAAAACACTGTCTTCTAAATTATTAACCATAATATCATTGTGTAAATTAGATAATAATACTTCATCGCAGTAACGTCCACGGGTGTATATATAATACACGAGATTAGTTTTACAAGGGTTAATGACATGAACCAGAGCAGAGGGAATCAAAATTTACGACTATAAATTGCTTCCTTTTTTACAAAGAAAACCTAGGCACACGGAATAGATATAAACAAAAAGTATACACTATAATGTGTTCCTCTGGTCTACCTAGAGGTGTGGTACAAGCGGTAAACCTATACCACGGCGTTGTCAGTTTTCCTTCGATTTGTGTGTTATAGAATGATTTTATAGGTTAGACCTGTCAAGATATGTTCAAATAAAAATAAAAACAACACTTTAGAAATTTCATGCGTCATCATGAACGCTCAAAGCCGAAAAAGTAAACGCCAAGGATGTATAAGAACCGAAACATTTGAAAAGCTTTATGAACAAAAATGACCTAAAATTAATAGCCAAATCCAGATAAGGTCAACTTTACCTGAGGTAGTTGAAACCTTAGTTTCTTAATATTTTTTAAATTTATAAACCAAAAACTTAAGAAAGGTTATCAAGGGTGGAACTGTCCCAAAACAGCCATAGAATATAACTACCAGAATCTGTTCTAGGGTAGATTTAACTGACAACTGCGCAGAACTTAATGTGCTTTTCATACATCCTTTTCAACCAAATTTGTCAAAATGTCATATTTCAAACATGTTATATCATTTAGCTTTATAGCTTTTTAATAACACTTGTAATTATGGTTTTGTTTTAAAGATGTACGAAAAGTATGTTAAATTAAAGCGGCAGTAGCTTACCGATGTTCAAATCTCGTTAACCGATTAGGAGGAGACAAATCAAGTTAACAAACAGAAGTTTGCGGTAATCGCATGAACTCCAAAAGGAGCGCGACCGGATGCGTTTACACAGTTAGCGTCTATTACTATGCATACATGACCCATAATGCGAATTCACACTACTTTAAAATGTCACAATTGGGAATAGGACACAATGGGTAAAACTATACTTCTGACGACTATTTTGGTATGTAATGATCTAAGTCCGCGAAAACATATCGCTAGTGAGATAAGAGACCGTCAAATCGTATCGGTCGACCAGTTGGTGATGGTGACCGTAAACATTTTGTTAGTTCGATTTCAGTAGTTTTTCTTCATTACTCTGTTGGAGCTGTTTTTGTGTATAAAGTATACTCCTGTTAATGAATTATGTATGGTGTAAACAGAGGCACTTGTCTCTGAACAAAAAATTACCAATATACTTTAATATATTCCAAGGTACCTAACTCGTATATTTGAGAAAAGTCACCCGGTCGCGAACTTTCGTTATATTTTGATCCTGCGTTTGTCTATCTCACTGAAACTTGTTATGTTGGAAATTTACAATAACGTATCTACAAAATGGTGTATAACACGCCTTTTTCCATTGTCGGAATCATTCGTAATAGGCCTTCCATGTAAGTCAACCATAATTATTTCGTCTTCTCACAACCAAATGGAAATGTTAATCTCGCAGTAAAGGATTAATTATCCTTTTGGTAACTTTCCCCTAGTTTCTGACGATAAAAAACTCTATTTAGTTAGTACTTAGAGGTATTGACATGATTTACAATCAGTTTGCAACTCCCTAAGGACAGGTTTGCCTCGACTCTTTTTGATGTAATATTCAGTCCTTTCTTTATAACCCTCATACGTTTCTATTTTTGGCTTCTCCAAACTTTTGTTTGATCGTACCGAATGAAAGTCATTCCAGAAGCCCATGCTATGCACATGGACAATTTCTCAAACGTTTTTATTTGTGTATGTATACTAAAAAATGTAGAGGACAAAAAGCAAGTTTATGGAAGAGGTCCGTTACATGATATTCTTAATCGGAATGTATTTTATTTGGTATTGTGAATATAAAATTTTAAATGTTATCTAGATGAATTCGACATTTGTTGAATCCTAACGGCCGTTATAGAGGGCGGCTGACAGTTGACATCGTATGATATTTTAATACATGTCAACTGGAAGAGGAGTGTAAAAAAGTACCATGCCAACTGTTTGATGTGTGACAGAAAATAGTTGTGTTAAACACAGTGTGTCGGAATTGTTTTTAAAAACCCTTGAACTATTATGCAATTTTGTTGTGTTTTATGAATCTACTTTAATCTGGGAGCTCAGAAATTAACTTTGAGACATCAAAAATAGATCGTTCCTTCTAGATCTTCTTATAGACGAAACGGCTTTGAAAATAATAACCGAAACCATTTACGATCATGCTTGTCTAAATAGATTAACAACATCTACTTTGCCGAGTAAAATTGTTCATATTTCGCTATAGTTTTTTTTAAGTATGTTATAAGATTAAGGTGAACTTTTCCGAAAGATCATAACATATAAGCTTGCAATAATTAACCTTAAACTCTCCGTCATTGTATACATGTATATCCTAGATCGAAAGGGAAATCCATTAAAACATCATTAGAATGATAAATAATGAACACTTTGATAACGCTCTTATCACTCACAGTGCGTAGTGCTCTACATTTGTTAGAAGTGTAAGGCACACAAGCAACGTTTCCGCTCTGGCTATTCTTTGTTACTTCACTTGAGTGATATTATTCTTAAAAGAGACCAATACATGCCAGACATCTTTGTTTTTGTTTGCCTATAGTAGCCAAATGTACTCACTAAACGATAACTAACGACTGTAGATGGATACCGGATGTTTATGAAAGTTTGCACACAGAGAGTTACAGACTTCCATTTTCAATTTTAACTAGCATATTTATAATGATGAAAGTAACATGCAACAGTTGATCATGAAGGATATTACCAGCAAAGTACATTACAAAGTATAGTAGTATAATACTGATACGACATTATGGTATACAACTATCATCACAAACATTGTAATAGACTGAGAAGTAATAAATTACTTTATAAAGAACTGTCCGAAATATCGTCCACCTTCTACAATTAAGTAGACAGAATTTCGTAAAGTCATCAGCAACTCCTTTTTCTCGTACTGATAAGTTGGTGCACACGAAGGAAAGCTGATAACAAAAATATTTACATTCTTTCTTCTGAATATGCATAAATCTTATTGATAATCATAAAATTGTAAAACATTTCGAAATTATCATCATACAAAATCGTTCCACTTTAACGATAACTAGACTTTAAAAAAATATAATCTAACAAGCATTTTGCATTATCATCAGCTGGTATATATACGTAGTAGTTAATATATTAAGACATTCAACACCGAGATCACAAATTCGAGTCTTTTGATACCTACAACATCGACTGCAGAAAAGATTGTTGATCAACAGTTTTTAGTATCCACGAATTGACAGCTGAACATCAAAATTAACACTTTTGTTTTGGCTTCCCGAATTATACAAGAAACCTTATTTATCCTGCAATCAGCTAACTATTGTACAAATAACAGGTACACAAATAAATATTTGCTTTATTTGTACTTGTACAAATAAAGTCTCCTGTTACCCCGCTTCCATGTTGAGCAAGCGGTAATATGGATATTTCTTTTTGTGTACCAGTTCATTTTGGGGTCCTCTTCGCGGTCCGCGTTTAAACTATGTCGATTTCTTTGAAAATTAGAGACAATGATTTAGATTTTAACAACTAAAGTTTCAAGCGTTGGGTGTAAATTTCAGGATAAAAACAATATATGTACATTGTCGGAAAATATAAAATTTATTTGTACTCGCTACGAAACAGGAGAAAAGCTCGGCGAGCCTCGCTTTTCGTCCTGTTTCTAAAGCTCATACAAATAAATTTTATATTTTCCGACATTGTACATATATTGTATATAAATTGTATTTAATAGTGTATCCAGTAAATGTTCAACTATACATGTGTTGGTTCTTCTGACTTATACTCTTACAACCGTTAAGGATCTTGTTAAAAATACTGTGACAAAGCCTATATGTATAGTTGTATTATGTATTCTTGGGGTGTGAAATACTTTTTTTAAGTCTTTGAAAAATTACGACCATTTAATGACCAATTTGTCACGATTGACAGTTATGATTTTGTCTACCTTTTATACTACACTATCACACAATTTCATTGGAAAGAAATGTATTCTCTTTATAAAATGTTACTTCAACAAATCTGGGCATAAGTATGTCGTTTGAAAAAGTTATAATTCCATTGATAAATACAAAATTGAACAAGCATAGTTTCTTACATCTTATTGTCTCATTGACAATCAAAACTTCTTATTTGTATATAATAATATTCAATAGTTGATACAATAGTTCACCGATGTTAAATTCTTACAAAACGATTAAGAAGATACCAATCAAAGTAACAAAAACAAAACTGAGGGAATCTCATGTACAGGGTATACGTATCCTGGTATGCATGAATCACACAAGCGAATCCAAACCTAGTAAAAAAAACGCCCGAATCCAAACCTAGTACAAAATACGCCATGCGAATCCATACTCAGTCAAAATGTCAAAATGACACACAATCAGTAACATTACAGATCATACGACTATTCTGGTATCTAAAGATCCAAAAGCGTGAAAACATGTGACTAGTGAGTTGAGAAGACTTCAATGTTTTGCTTGGTGATATCTATGATCGTTTTGGAGATGAAGCATACCACCAAGTGATTTGTATTCACAGGGATTAAACTATTGTCCTTCACATTGCAGATGTATTCCTCTCCTCATATGAATTGCAATAGATAGAAAATCGTCGTAAATATCCATTCCAAAATTTTAAGAAGGCTTAATTTGCTCTGTATGTGTAACACTCAATGGTCAACATCTACAAATTATGAAACACGACTGGAATTTGAGTAATTGATTAAGAGTCTATATCTTATACTTAAAATGTTTTTTATAATTGTACATAATTCCATAAAATCTAAAAGTTATTCAGCGCTTCATGTGGCTGTAAATGGTATTTTCAAACAAATTGCAAATTGTATTTGTTGTGTTTTCTTTCAAATTGTGCATCGAAGGACCTCACTCTCTTCTGCTAATGAGTTTTGATCCTACTGCCTGTCGATACTTTTATTTTTGCATTGCACAAGTCATGTCTTCTTTGACTGTCCATGGCGTTAAAACACTAAATCCCTAGGATGTGTTTTAATTGATTTTAGTCTCTGATGCATGATTTTTTTTATTGTTAATCAGTAACTGCGAGTACTCTCAAATCGTACTTTCGTATTAAGTTGACCTGTTGACACAATTTGTAATGCATTTCTGTAATTCAATGTTTACTTATTTTATGCTATATCTCGTCTCATTATGTTTAATATGTACCACCTTTGATAAATATAAAGTATGACTATAACTTTTCACTTCCGTACTCGTACTCTGAACATCAAATTTATTGATTTTGTAAAAAAAATTCCGTACTCCTAACAAAAAATTTTTATATTTAAATTCCTGTGTACGTTGTTTTATTTAACGCTATTTTGTCCTAGGTTAGAGTTGGCTTATTGACACTCTTATTCATCTTTTTTATTAATACCTGTAACGTCTATGTTATATACGCACCTACGTTTTAATATTGTATTTATATTGTTTCATAGATCAAACTTATTCGTTTAGTGTATGTTTACTTGTTTTTGTTTTAATATAAATAGGACGATGTGGTATGAGTGCCAATGAGACAACTCTCCATCCAAGTCACAATGTGTAAAAAATTAGCAATTATAGGTCAAAGCACGGCCTTCAACACGGAGCCTTGGCTCACACCGAACAGCAAGCTATAAAGGGCCCAAAATTACTAGTGTAAAACAATTCAAACAGGAAAACAAACGGCCTATTCTATATATAAAACGAGAAACGAGAAACACTTATGAACCACATCAACAAACGACAACCACTGATCAACAGGCTCCTGACTTAGGACAGGTGCATAAAAATGCAGCGGGTTTAAACGTTTTAGCAGGCGCCTCACCCTCACCCTAACCTGAAACAGTGGTGTAACATTACAACACAAAATTTAAAGACACACAATAAAATATCAATTGAAATGGCTAAACTCGATCAAAAAGACATATTGAGTTAAGCCATTTCAATTAATATTTATAGTGTGTCTTTTTATGTTGTAATGTTACACTACTGTATCAGGTTAGGGTGAAGGTTGGTGCCTGTTAAAACGTGTAAACCCGCTGCATTTTTATGCACCTGTCCTTAGTTAGGAGCCTGTTGTCCAGTGGTTGTCGTTTGTTGGTGTGGTTCATAGGTGTTTCTCGTTTCTCGTTTTTCATATAGATCAGACCGTTGGTTTTCCTGTTTGAATTGTTTTACACTAGTCATTTTGGGGCCCTTTATAGCTTGCTGTTCGGTATGAGCCAAGGCTCCGTGTTTAAGGCCGTACTTTGACCTATAATTGTTAACTTTTTATAGATTGTGACTTGGATGGAGAGTTGTCTCATTGGCACTCATACCACATCTTCTTATTTCTATTTGATGCTCCCTTTGATATCTTCCGTCCCTTTTTTACATCAATGAAAGTAAGGAGTATGTACGACATCAACTTGTCTCTTTTTCATGTATGGACGCATTTGATTGGTTATTCATTCATTTTAGTCTTGTACTTTTAAATTTACAAGTTTGGAATCAAAAGCTTGGAAGCAATATAAACAAGGGATATGAATTAAGTTTTCAAAATCGTGTACTTACAAGTATTCACTGGCATCAATTTTATTTAAGGGAAATACCCTAGAAGACGAAAAGGGGTCAGTAAGTCGAAATTAGTAACAAGTTAGGATTTTTTTTTTTTTTTGCGTTTATTGTGAATTTGCAAAATCCGAAGCAATACAACAATATCAATGTAAATATTCCTTAAAGAAGAATGAAACGTATACTAAACAATTAACACAAACCAGTATATGTATATCAATGGGATTCTGTCTGATTTCATACGGATTTCAATGTTGTTTGCTCATTTGTTAACTGGATTACTTAGGACAATAACCCCAAGGCTATTATAAATCACTACATATTAGACCAATCTGGTCTATTCTTAAATTTTCAGGTTGAATAAACTTTAATTTTCTTTTCTCGCCAATTTTTCAATCTGATGTTTTTTCCAGGCGTCAATTCCGTTAAAGCATCCACATGGCATCCTGATTGTTGACTTATTTGTTATGGAATTGGTTTTACAGCAGGTCAATAACACAGTGTTTAAGTTTGGTGCATCATTGATCTCATTATTTTGTGACAGTTAAATTAAAAACATAATTTAAGTAATATAAATATGTCGCTTCACAAACTCCTGTAACATTCAGTTTCTGTTTCTGTTGTTGCCTTTTTTCCATTATAGTATAAGGTTCATTTAACAAAATGCTGTCAAAATTGTAATCTCCTTTTCCTAATACCTACCACAGAAGATTTCTAGCTGCAGCAACTACCAATTTCACATGTTGTCATTCGGTTATTCACAAATAACCGCTATTTAAATTCTCATCAACATTGAATTACATAACGAATTACGTAGGGTTAATGTGGTCTCCTTATATAAACAGCAATCGATCTTATTTTTAACTGGTTCTCAGTAACACCATATAAAAGTGTTTATTTAGTTTTTTAAGTGCCTTTGTGTACTCATTTTTATTTTATATGTTTATGTTTAGTTGTTCTTTCTTATTTAGGAGTATGGTGTGTATAGACCATCGTTGATAGTCTCTGTTAAATATCTTCCATACCTATTCAGTTTCGGGGCAGTTGATATTATACAGTGTTTATTAATTAAAGAGAAATACAATGAATAGAATGAGATACAATAATACCTAGTGGTCAATATGGAAATTGGAATCAACTTTCGAAACCATTAATGATCGTCTTTCTTAGATCCTGGCATATTCTTAGAGACTTGACTTGTTGGAGATTGATTGATTGATTGATTGGTGTTTAGTGCCACTTTCAACACTATTGTGCTATTTCGTGGCTGTCAGTTTTTATTGGTGGAGGAAGTCAGAGTGCCCGGAAAGAACCACCGACCTTTGGTAGGACATGTTTGTTGAAATCCATTTGTTGACATCTAGATAAATTTTGTTCTGTGTCTTGGTTGTTGTTGGATTGCCTCTATTGACCCATTTAATAATTTTCAATACACCTATGATCACATTTTAGGCGCACTTATAATTACTATATATTGACTACTTTTGTACTGTCATTTAGTATTCATTTTGACCAACTTGTATCTAAATATCATATACTTGTATATGAAGATTCGTAGTTTTTAATATCTTGTTAAATAGTAAAGAATTTCTTTGTTTGTGAATATCCGAATGATTGAAGTTATGTGTAGTGTTTATTCAGTATTTCAAATGCTAATACGATTTCACAAACTAAGAGAGGGATTTTCTTGATTTATATAAATGTACATGCATGTAATTTAATCGACACGCTACAACCCTTTGCGCTTTAGCAGCATTTAGCCATCATCAATCAATCGATCAATTAATCAATCAAATATAGAAAGGTGTCAGAACGGTATGTTTTTGTTTATGTTTTTTAATCATCACATATTACTCAACTGTTGTTTTTTTTTTTCTTTTTTGTAATGTCTGGATCTTGAGATTCTATTTAAACTTCACTCCCCACCTGATGCCTGTACAGATTGTATGGTTGTCAATAATTCAAATTCTTTTCTACGGAAAATGCAGTTTTGCTTTATTTTCAGGTTTTCCCGTTTTGTATTTACAACTTGAAGCAGTGCATACTGTGTTTAACCTTCAAAGCAAGCGTTTCTATTGTTAAATGTATGTGATGTGATATAACTCGTAGCATGAACAAAAGAGGAAAAATCAAGTCATAAGTCGAGGAAAAACCGACAAAACTAGGGCAAAACACAAAGGAGATAAAACACTAGATAGAAAACTACTGACTTAGCAACACGAACCCCACAAAATTTCTTAGGAATCTCAGATGCCCAGGAGGGTAAGCAGATGTTGTGACATCAATCGTATACACGTATACATGTAACAGATTCAGCATAACTGAAGGGTAGTTCGCATAATAACTAATTATTCCAAAAGTTAAAGATGTTACCAGTGATAAAAAAGGCTCATATTCACGGGAAATGCGTTGATTTTTCTGCCAGATCCACAGTCTGATAAAATTGAGAATGGAAATGGGGAAATTGTCAAAGAGACAACAACCCGACCAAAGAGCAGACAACAGCCGAAGGCTACCAATGGGTCTTCAACGCAGCGAGAAAAACCCGGAGGTGGTCCTCAGCTGGCCCCTAAATAAAATTGTGTACTAGTTCAGTGAAAATGGACGTCACACTAAACTCAAAACATAAATGAACTAAAATTAAAAAACATACAAGACTAACAAAAGGCCAGAGGCTCCTGACTTGGGACAGGCGCAAAAATGCGGCGGGGTTAAACATGTTTTGTGAGATCTCAACCCTCCCCCTATACCTCTAGCCAATGTAGAATAAAGAAACACATAGCAATCTGCACAGTAAAACTCAGTTTAAAAGAAGTCCGAGTCCGATGTCAGAATAGGTAACAAAAGAAACTAAGCAAAATGACAATGATACATACATTAACAAAGGAGTACTAGCAGTTACTGACATGCCAGCTCCAGGCCTCAATTAAACTGATTGAAAGATTATGTCTTCATCATATGAAAATCAAGTACAATCCCTCCCGTTAGGGATTTAATATCATACAATCATAAAATATATGAGAAGAACATAACCCGTTTCATGCCAACAACTGGTTTTAGAATAATAGTGTTTATTTCCGATGCAAAGACCCTATGAGTGAATCAATATTAATACCAAAATATGCAATCCTTAATGACTTGACAACAGTATCGTAACTATATCCTTCCGAATAAGTCTGTTTAAAGGTTTGGTTAGCTTTTGAGGTGAATGCCGACATTTTTGTGCTTTGTAAAGAATATTACCATAAAATATTGGATGTGAAATACCTGAACGTATAAGATGTCTACATGTTGATTTATATTTACGAATGATGTCCTTGTACCGATGATAAAATTTAGTAATTGTTTTGACTAGTTTGTGATATCGAAAACCCTGGTGTAATAATTTTTCAGTAATACAGAGATTTCTTTCGTTGAAATCAAATACGTTGTTACAAACACGAGCGAATCGAACAAGTTGAGATATATAAACACCATAAGATGGTGACAAGGGAACGTCACCATCTAAAATGGATAATTAACAATAGGGAATGAAAATCATCTCTTTTATCATAAATTTTGGTATTAAGCTTCCCGTTAAAGATATATATATGAAACTGAAATAATGTTAGTACATTTGATATCTCCATTGCTGGAATTTCTGGTAGGCAAAATAATTTTAACATGAGATAACAATTTATTGATAAATATATATCAACAACATAAACTGAAAATAACCAATCAAAATATACAAACAACGATTTACATAATTATAGTAATAATATGACCCAAACGTTTCGGTACATTAAGATATTATCTCCTTGGAAACGCTACATTTTCAGAAATCTCTTGGTGAATAAATATAATTGTTTATTTTTGTGTTGTACATAAGTATAATGATACAGTATTATAAATGTCATAACTATAATGTATAAATTTATGAAGTTCAAGGATAATAAACAATTTGAATTTGGGTTTGTTTTATGTTTTTGTTTTTGTTTTTGTTTTCATTTGTCGTTCGATAGGTCATATGTAAATAAGGTATGTGGTTTATTGATGAAATGAGCTTAAATTCAGTAATATATTACTAAATATTAAACCTGGATCATTTTTTTTCTTCTTCATTGTTATAAACATGGAAACAGGAAAATGAAGTTTTTTTTTTTTTTTTTTTTTTTCTCTCATGGACTTTCATAGTTTCTTATTGTCCACCTTCTTTATTTCTAAGACTTTGTATATTCCAGGTATTTTGCATTACAAAACCGTATTCGAACGACTCGTACATTTGTAGCATATTATGGAAGCAATATAAACAAGGGATATGAATTAAGTTTTCAAAATCGTGTACTTACAAATATTCACTGGCATTAATTTTATTTAAGGGAAATACCCTAGAAGACGAAAAGGGGTCAGTAAGTCGAAATTAGTAACAAGTTAGGATTTTTTTTTGCGTTTATTGTGAATTTGCAAAATCCGAAGCAATACAACAATATCAATGTAAATATTCCTTAAAGAAGAATGAACGTATACTAAACAATTAACACAAACCAGTATATGTATATCAATGGGATTCTGTCTGATTTCATACGGATTTCAATGTTGTTTGCTCATTTGTTAACTGGATTACTTGGGACAATAACCCCAAGGCTATTATAAATCACTACATTTTAGACCAATCAGGTCTATTCTTAACTTTTCAGGTTGAATAAACTTTAATTTTCTTTTCTCGCCAATTTTTCAATCTGATGTTTTTTCCAGGCGTCAATTCCGTTAAAGCATCCACATGGCATCCTGATTGTTGACTTATTTGTTATGGAATTGGTTTTACAGCAGGTCAATAACACAGTGTTTAAGTTTGGTGCATCATTGATCTCATTATTTTGTGACCGTTAAATTAAAAACATAATTTAAGTAATATAAATATGTCGCTTCACAAACTCCTGTAACATTCAGTTTCTGTTTCTGTTGTTGCCTTTTTTCCATTATAGTATAAGGTTCATTTAAATGAGTTAAATGCTGTCAAAATTGTAATCTCCTTTCCCTAATACCTACCACAGAAGATTTCTAGCTGCAGCAACTACCAGTTTCACATGTTGTCATTCGGTTATTCACAAATAACCGCTATTTAAATTCTCATTAACATTGAATTACATAACGAATTACGTAGGGTTAATGTGTTCTCCTTATATAAACAGCAATCGATCTTTTTTTAACTGGTTCTCAGTAACACCATATAAAAGTGTTTTATATAATTTTCAAGTACCTTTGTGTACTCATTTTTATTTTATATGTTTATGTTTAGATGTTCTTTCTTAATTAGGAGTATGGTGTGTATAGACCATCGTTGATAGTTTCTGTTAAATATCTTCCATACCTATTCAGTTTCGGGGCAGTTGATATTATACAGTGTTTATTAATTAAAGAGAAATACAATGAATAGAATGAGATACAATAATACCTAGTGGTCAATATGGAAATCGGAATCAACTTTCGAAACCATTAATGATCGTCTTTCTTAGATCCTGGCATATTCTTAGGGACTTGACTTGTTAGAGATTGATTGATTGATTGATCGATTGGTGTTTAGTGCCACTTTCAACACTATTGTGCTATTTCGTGGCTGTCAGTTTTTATTGGTGGAGGAAGCTGGAGTGCCCGGAAAGAACCACCGACCTTTGGTAGGACATGTTTGTTGAAATCCATTTGTTGACATCTAGATAAATTTTGTTCTGTGTCTTGGTTGTTGTTGGATTGCCTCTATTGACCCATTTAATAATTTTCAATACACCTATGATCACATTTTAGTCGCACTTATAATTACTATATATTGACTACTTTTGTACTGTCATTTAGTATTCATTTTGACCAACTTGTATCTAAATATCATATACTTGTATATGAAGATTCGTAGTTTTTAATATCTTGTTAAATAGTAAAGAATTTCTTTGTTTGTGAATATCCGAATGATTGAAGTTATGTGTAGTGTTTATTCAGTATTTCAAATGCTAATACGATTTCACAAAGAGAGGGATTTTCTTGATTTATATAATGTACATGCATGTAATTTAATCGACGCGCTACAACCCTTTGCGCTTTAGCAGCGTTTAGCCATCATCAATCAATCGATCAATTAATCAATCAAATATAGAAAGGTGTCAGAACGGTATGTTTTTGTTTATGTTTTTTAATCATCACATATTACTCAACTGTTGTTTTTTTTTTCCCCCTTTTTTGTAATGTCTGGATCTTGAGATTCTATTTAAACTTCACTCCCCACCTGATGCCTGTACAGATTGTATGGTTGTCAATAATTCAAATTCTTTTGCACGGAAAATGCAGTTTTGCTTAATTTTCAGGTTTTCCCGTTTTGTATTTACAACTTGAAGCAGTGCATACTGTGTTTAACCTTCAAAACAAGCGTTTCTATTGTTAAATACATGTGATGTGATATAACTCGTAGCATGAACAAAAGAGGACCAATCAAGTCATAAGTCGAAGAAAAACCGACAAATCTAGGGCAAAACACAAAGGAGATAAAACACTAGATAGAAAACTACTGACTTAGCAACACGAACCCCACACAATTTCTTAGGAATCTCAGATGCCCAGGAGGGTAAGCAGATGTTGTGACATCAATCGTATACACGTATACATGTAACAGATTCAGCATAACTGAAGGGTAGTTCGCATAATAACTAATTATTCCAAAAGTTAAAGATGTTACCAGTGATAAAAAAGGCTCATATTCACGGGAAATGCGTTGATTTTTCTGCCAGATCCACAGTCTGATAAAATTGAGAATGGAAATGGGGAAATTGTCAAAGAGACAACAACCCGACCAAAGAGCAGACAACAGCCGAAGGCTACCAATGGGTCTTCAACGCAGCGAGAAAAACCCGGAGGTGGTCCTCAGCTGGCCCCTAAATAAAATTGTGTACTAGTTCAGTGAAAATGGACGTCACACTAAACTCCAAAACATAAATGAACTAAAATTAAAAAACATACAAGACTAACAAAAGGCCAGAGGCTCCTGACTTGGGACAGGCGCAAAAATGCGGCGGGGTTAAACATGTTTTGTGAGATCTCAACCCTCCCCCTATACCTCTAGCCAATGTAGAATAAAGAAACACATAGCAATCTGCACAGTAAAACTCAGTTTAAAAGAAGTCCGAGTCCGATGTCAGAATAGGTAACAAAAGAAACTAAGCAAAATGACAATGATACATACATTAACAAAGGAGTACTAGCAGTTACTGACATGCCAGCTCCAGGCCTCAATTAAACTGATTGAAAGATTATGTCTTCATCATATGAAAATCAAGTACAATCCCTCCGTTAGGGATTTAATATCATACAATCATAAAATATATGAGAAGAATATAACCCGTTTCATGCCAACAACTGGTTTTAGAATAATAGTGTTTATTTCCGATGCAAAGACCCTATGAGTGAATCAATATTAATACCAAAATATGCAATCCTTAATGACTTGACAACAGTATCGTAACTATATCCTTCCGAATAAGTCTGTTTAAAGGTTTGGTTAGCTTTTGAGGTGAATGCCGACATTTTTGTGCTTTGTAAAGAATATTACCATAAAATATTGGATGTGAAATACCTGAACGTATAAGATGTCTACATGTTGATTTATATTTACGAATGATGTCCTTGTACCGATGATAAAATTTAGTAATTGTTTTGACTAGTTTGTGATATCGAAAACCCTGGTGTAATAATTTTTCAGTAATACAGAGATTTCTTTCGTTGAAATCAAATACGTTGTTACAAACACGAGCGAATCGAACAAGTTGAGATATATAAACACCATAAGATGGTGACAAGGGAACGTCACCATCTAAAAATGGATAATTAACAATAGGGAATGAAAAATCATCTCTTTTATCATAAATTTTGGTATTAAGCTTCCCGTTAAAGATATATATATGAAACTGAAATAATGTTAGTACATTTGATATCTCCATTGCTGGAATTTCTGGTAGGCAAAATAATTTTAACATGAGATAACAATTTATTGATAAATATATATCAACAACATAAACTGAAAATAACCAATCAAAATATACAAACAACGATTTACATAATTATAGTAATAATATGACCCAAACGTTTCGGTACATTAAGATATTATCTCCTTGGAAACGCTACATTTTCAGAAATCTCTTGGTGAATAAATATAATTGTTTATTTTTGTGTTGTACATAAGTATAATGATACAGTATTATAAATGTCATAACTATAATGTATAAATTTATGAAGTTCAAGGATAATAAACAATTTGAATTTGGGTTTGTTTTATGTTTTTGTTTTTGTTTTTGTTTTCATTTGTCGTTCGATAGGTCATATGTAAATAAGGTATGTGGTTTATTGATGAAATGAGCTTAAATTCAGTAATATATTACTAAATATTAAACCTGGATCATTTTTTTTTTCTTCTTCATTGTTATAAACAGCAAGGAAAATGAAGTTTTTTTTTTTTTTTTTTTTATTTCTCTCATGGACTTTCATAGTTTCTTATTGTCCACCTTCTTTATTTCTAAGACTTTGTATATTCCAGGTATTTTGCATTACAAAACCGTATTCGAACGACTCGTACATTTGTAGCATATTAAAATAACACTTTAATAAATTTAGAAGCCATGGATGTATAAATGATATTCATAAAAGTAATTTAAAAAGTTTTTCTTAGTTAAAGAAGCCTGTTCACTAAAAAGAATAATAATTCACGCAGAGAAAAAATTATGTATCGAACGTTTTGATACTTTTTAACTGACCTGAACTGTACGCGCAATACTATGTAAATTGTGTTATTCCGCTGATCGATATTTTTTAGCGTAAAAGACTAGTTTTAACCCGCCATAAGTTAACATACATGTACGTGACCTAAGTTTGTAACCTTGTTAATAGTTGTGTTTATTCATGTTATAGTGTTTTAAGTGATTGATTGGTGTTGATGGCAGATCACGCATGGATAGTCTTTGTTAAAAAGATTGACTACTTGCTTTAATAATAATGATCCCTGTCTATTGTGTTGAACTCCATATGTTGCTCTCAATGATCTCTGTCTATTGTGTTGAACTCCATATGTTGCTCTCAATGATCTCTGTCTATTGTGTTGAACTCCATATGTTGCTCTCAATGATCCCTGTCTATTGTGTTGAACTCCATATGTTGCTCTCAATGATCTCTGTCTATTGTGTTGAACTCCATATGTTGCTCTCAATGATCTCTGTCTATTGTGTTGAACTCCATATGTTGCTCTCAATGATCTCTGTCTATTGTGTTGAACTCCATATGTTGCTCTCAATGATCTCTGTCTATTGTGTTGAACTCCATATGTTGCTCTCAATGATCTCTGTCTATTGTGTTGAACTCCATATGTTGCTCTCAATGATCTCTGTCTATTGAGTTGAACTCCATATGTTGCTCTCAATGATCTCTGTCTATTGTGTTGAACTCCATATGTTGCTCTCAATGATCCCTGTCTATTGTGTTGAACTCCATATGTTTCTCTCAATGATCTCTGTCTATTGTGTTGAACTCCATATGTTGCTCTCAATGATCTCTGTCTATTGTGTTGAACTCCATATGTTGCTCTCTGTCTTTTCTGGGTTAGTTGTGTAATTTGGGGTTGCAGGATCAAAGTGTGTATACCATTAGCTTTTTGTTTTCAGTATTTTATCGACTCCAAAATGAGCATGATTGAAACGACTTGTCTTAAATAAGAAATACATTGTATAGTATAATGGAGACGCAAACATGATTTAAAAAGAAACATCTCAAAACCCCAGTTATTATATCCTTTAGGTTTAACATGGATTGTATCGACATTTAACATATATCGTTCGATGAGATGAACTAATTAATGTTGTTTAAAAATCAATGTTAACAGTTGTAATTCAGTTCATTCATTTAGTGATGGAGGTCAAACCAAGACTTTTTCTATACTAAGTCGTTCTATTAATTGCACTTTTAAACCACAGACCTAAATACACTAAGCATTCATGTCTCTTCTGATTCAACAGCATTTTCAAAATGGTGCGACCTTTCATACGATCCAGCCTTGCTGATTTTTGTATTGACATATGACCCTCCTGAATACGATAAACTGCTGCATTTTTGTCGATAAATCCTTTGACGTCTTAAACAGCGGAAAGCAGAAAAAAATCCTTGTCTGAAGTTACGATTCATGAAGCAATACGTAATAGGATTACAGCACGTGCTCACATAGGCAAGTAGATGAAACGCAGACGACAGTTCGTTGGTGACGTAGAGTCCCGCAGAACTTTCGTCTATAATAACCCAGGATTGGATAATGAACATAGGTGTCCAGCACACAAAGAACTCAAAGACAACTGCAAACAACATTTTGATGACCCTTTTCTTCGACGCCCTACTTCTTTCACTGTTCGATTGTCGCATTCCACGTTGGAGATCATACCGACCTTTAGGCTTCGCTATCGGAACTACGTCTGGTTTTTTGCAAGATCCATTTTGTAATCCACTGGTTGATTCTAATAATAAAAATAATCATCATGATAATAAACTATTATAACTGAGTTGCCCTTATTCTACTGTGGTTAAAATAAATCTTAAATTTAGAAAGGCTGACAATTGCTGTCCTAATGAAGAACACCCAACTTTTGTTTTCATTCATAGAAACAGATACATGTACACACAAGAAAAATGAAGGATTATATACAAATTGTTCAACTACGGTTATATCAAGTTCGTGATTAAAATAACAAGACTATAAAATGAACTGTGAAATATTTATATTCTTAATTTAGTGACAGTTTGACCAACTATATGTGAATTATATTTCTATAATTCATTAAAAAGGTTTTCATGTTATAATTAAAAAAAAAAAAAAAAAAAAAAATTAAAAGAAACATATTGAATAAGATCATAAATTCAAAGAAAAATGTCTAAATACAAGATTAGGTAGGTTACTTGGACACGAATACAAAGTTGCTCGCAGGCGAAACTGAAATAATATCTCCATTGTTTAGATGGTCAACCAATTAAAACGTTTCGGTTAATGTACAAATAAGAGGACGTAAATTAATATAGTCTGTTGTCCGAAGGCAGGATCCTATTAATTAGTGGTTGCTGTCTGCCTTATTTGTTCAATTTATTTTTTCAAGCATACTTCACACCGTTAATTGGGTCTCTCTTTTGAACTTTTTAAATAGTCTTATGCCGGAGCCTGTTATAGCGTACTATAAGGTGTGGATCATTGTTGAAGACCGTATAGTATCATTAGTTGTTTAATTCCTTGTCCGTTGGTACGTGGTGGATACTTGTCTCAAGCATACTACGTCTCCTTTTTTTTTTACATGTATGCTCACTAAAAATGATGTAATTCGACCACCAAAACTACTTGACCTACTCTATTATTAAGGAAAAGGGAAGTGATGTATAGCGGGGCTGCATTGAGAAATAAAGGATAAAAAAATAGATAACACAAACGAACTGAAAATGTAGTACCTAATTCATTCTGTGTGTCCATTTTCATTCCAATCCATAGTGTTACGGCTATTAACATGTAAGCAATTGTCATGGTGACAACGGGTCCAACAAGAAGTAATATGACCAGTGCTATTGTGTAACCGGTCTCAAACAAAGTGTTGTCCCACTCTTCCCGACACATACTGTTTCCGTAAATTAGAGGTATGTGCTTATTGTGTATAGCTGACGGTATCATCACTATAAACGATAAGATCCAACATATTCCGAGAATCTTGTACGAGTGTGACAGAGTCTGCCATTTTCGGGAATGTAGAGGTCTACAGATTGCGAAATATCTCTCTAAGGATATAGTTACTAAAGTAAAGCAGCCAACACAGAAGAAAACACCTGAAAATAAATTATGTGTTTCATTAGAAATATTGCCATCAATTTATAGATCAACTAATTCTACATTGGCTAGAGGTATAGGGGGAGGGTTGAGCTCTCACAAAACATGTTTCCACTTCGTACTATGAACATCAAAATTATTTATTTTGTTAAAATATTTCCTTTCTCTAATGTAACTGTATACGTATACCTAACAACAATATTATTTTATTTACCTGTGTTTAAAGTTATTGCAAATGGCTAATATTTTTGTTCGAGCATATTGTTTTTCTTAAATTGTTTAACATTTCATACCGATATAACATGTTACTTTTATTATTCTTCCCTTAGTTTATTTATTTTGAATTTACATTGTATCATAGGTCAAATTTATTTGTTCAGTGTATGTTCAATGGTGTTAATATGTCCTTTGATTGAGTTAAGCTATTTCAGTTGATATTTTATAGTGTGTTTTCTATGTTGTGATGTTACACTATTGTTTCAGAAAAAGGGTGAAGGTTTGGTACCATTAAAACGTTTAAACCCGCTGCATTTGTTTGCACCTGTCCTAAGTCAGGAATCTGATGTTCAGTAGTTGTCGTTTGTTGATGTGGTTCATAAGTGTTTCTCGTTTCTCGTTTTTATATAGATTAGACCGTTGGTTTTCCCGTTTGAATGGTTTTACACTAGTAATTTTTGGGGCCCTTTATAGCTTACTGTTCGGTGTGAGCCTAGGCTCCGTGTTGAAGACCGTACTTTGACCTATAATGGTTTACATTTATAAATTTTGACTTGGATGGAGAGTTGTCTCATTGGCACTCATACCACATCTTCTTATATCTATTAACCCCGCCGCATTTTTGCGCCTGTCCCAAGTCAGGAGCCTCTGGTCTTTCTTAGTCTTGTATGTTTTTAGTTTTAGTTCATTTATATGTTTTGGGGTTTAGTGTGACGTCCATTTTCACTGAACTAGTACACAATTTTATTTAGGGGCCAGCTGAGGACCACCTCCAGGTTTTTCTCGCTTCGTTGAAGACCCATTGGTGGCCTTCGGCTGTTGTCTGCTCTTTGGTCGGGTTGTTGTCTCTTTGACATATTCCCCATTTCCATTCTCAATTTTAATAGACAGATATGTATTATTCCGACAACAGGAACTGACCGATGATATTTTCTAGCATTACATGTTCATGAATACATGTAGTTACTCGTTATTCAAAATTACGCAAAGAGTACATTACAATATTCAACAGTCATATGCAAATTAAAAAAGTAAAGAAGTTGATGTGTGTTAAAAATGCCTGGGATGCTTTTATTCCTATTGAAGTATAGTTTTTTAACTTGCATTCAGTCTCACTGTATAATTGCAATTTGTGTAAGTTATCAGTGCGGACAAAATAGTTTCTTATTTATCACTGAAAAGGGACAAAATGAAATAATCAAATGCAAGCGAATTTATATATAACTGTAAGGTCAAATGTTCTTTAACAAGAATAACAAACAAAACACTTGTTTGTGATGTTGAATCAGAAAGTATTTCTAACACCAGATAAATGTAGGTAGACATGTTATTATTGCCAATGAGACAACTATTCGTCAAAATCACAAGGACAAGAAAATCCAGTTATAAATATTTGTTTCTATAAATAAACAATTCTAATGTACACTTGATGCAAAGCTGCACGATCGTCCGTGCATTAATTTAGCATTTATGATTTGTAAACTGTTGCAGTAAGCGGTAAAAACTATAGAATTGATATACTGCCAACCTTTATGTCCTCGGTTGACAAGGCAGAAATTGCAGTTACTGTCAAGTGATGTGCTTCGTAATGATACTGATACATGAACATTGATTGCTCAGGTGTAAAGTTTGGGACAAGACGATGTTCATGGATATATAAATTCAAATTAGTTTAATACATTCGTATTTCACTTGTAATCTTAAGAAATAATAAATTGTAAATGACATTCAAGCATTGATAATTTAAAACATACATTATGAAAAAGGAAGGAGTTGAAATTCCCAAGAGTGCGATACAAAAAGGTTATGTAGAAAAAGGCGAAAAACATCATAACCAAATGAAAAATGACAAAAGACATTTACATCCGCCTATAATAATTCAGTGGATGTCGTTGGTTGCTGTCGGTCAGGTTTTCGTTAGTTGTTTTTATCATAAATTAGAAAACAATTTTGTTATCTTTCAATTGTTGTGACATTTTGTCATGCCGGAACCATTCTTAGCTAACTAAATGGTAGGGGGTTTGCCTAAAAACCATACAGTGTCTTATACCTGAAGGTCGTACAGTGTCTTATAGTTGAAGGTCGTACAATGGCCTATACATGTAGTTGTTTACATCCTCAATCTTCGGTGTCTGATTGATAGTTGTCTTATCGACAATCATACCATTTCTCTTTATTTTCATGTTTTACTGTGTCCCTAGGGGAAACAATAACTGGCCTATTACTTCATTTGGGTTCAAGTCTGACAAAACATCTCAAGGAGGCTGTTGACCTAGAAAATTTAATGCAAACCCCTTAGAGCTACTTGAAAACACAAATAGGTAATTAAATTTGCACGGTTTATTCCTTGGATGTTCAGAAGTGTTAACAAGTGACTTTATGGCAACGTAGTTGAAGGCATTTTACCTTGACTTCAATATAAGCGATAAATAAAAACCTATATTTGTGTACTAGCTTTTAGCAGACTTCATCAAATTGTGTTGATAACATTTAAATATGAAACGTACTTATTCTATTCTGTCCGATAGATATTCTTGGTAAAGTCAATTTTAATAGACATGTTACGAAATAGTATATACTCGACGCTGATGTTGACAAATTAGACTTTAAATGCGGGTATCGTATCAAAACACAAAAGTGATTTAAAGATTTAAATTACCTCTGTATCAATTGAATCTTGTGTTTAAAACGCATAGTAGTGATGTCCACGTATATTTGTTCCTTATAACAGACGTCCCTTTGAAAACTTATTATATACAATTTCATTATATGAATATTCCTTAAGGAACATAATTAATATTCCATAATAATTATTTCGTGGGGAATGAATAGCATTGACGGTTACAATTTTCTGCACCAGATGCGCATTTCGACAATAATTGTCTCTTCAGTGATGCCCGATAAATAAAAATGATTAATCCCAAACTGTTTCTTCCTTTTGGAACACTGACAGGAGGCCAGGGTATTGCAGAAAAGATGTAAAATCCAGAAGAAAGCCGAGAAAAAGGAGTAATGGATGAGAGAAACAAATCCCCCGCCAGCCCTTCAAAATTAAAGCAATATGTTCTTGCCAATCTTTTTTTTTTTACGAAATCGATTTCGATATTAATGGCGACAGACCATTTGACTTAAAGGGGTGTTTACCCGAGGTCAGAACTTTTGGACGGGTTGCACACAATGCAGAATCGACTTAATATATAATATGATGCAATTCAGCTGGCAGGCGGGTGGACGTGCAGAAGAGCGGAAGAAGAGAGGTACCTGTTTTGAGTAATAAACTCCTAACCTAAGCGCTTTTAAACTTTGCACAATGTATGTATATACATTGAAAATGTGCAACTCTTCTTATGGATTCATTTTGGATATAGTTTGCTATTTTTTTTCAGAGGTTGAAACTTTGTGAATTTTTGGCAATTGCACATATGTCCAACATGACACATCTAGGGCCTCGCTAGGCCTTATTAGACCCTGGAAATGATTTTATACATAATAATCTGTTAATACCTACTCAGGAATATCTTAATTTCCCTTATATCATTTTCATGTAAAATGTGACTAGTTCGACCCAACAAAATACGAATCTTTAAAAAAAGACATCCTATACATATTCATGCAAAGTTTCAAAACATTTCGCATTGCAATTTCTGAGTTATGAAATTGTCTTACTCGTTTGACCAGCCTTTCAAACAGTCAGAAAAGTAATCCCTGTCATATACCCTCTAATGCATGTATGCAAAATGTGACTCCTATTTCTCCGGTTTGATATCCTAAATACATATTCCTGCATATTTCTCTTTGCAGTTTCTGTTCATGCTGTGAAATCTATACACTAAATACCGTTTATTCGACAATAGAAAATTGGCGACAACTACGTAAAGGATGGCATAATATGCCCACAGCGTTAGCGGCAATTGACAGCAATTTTCGTGCCATTTACAGACCACACACGGTGCCTCGGGCACAATTTTACTCCACAAACCGGTATTCCATACCTACGCATGTTTTTGTGTACAATAGGAATCATATAAAATTCACCCGCAGTAGTTTCCTAGGTCAACAGGATGATGCTCAACATTTTAATTTACTACCTTCAATTAGCCAGGTATGGAATTAGATTTCCCCCAGGATTTTGTCATTTAAGGTAAAAAAAAAATATATCGCATGTCGTTCTCCGGTCGTTACCCTCTATATATAGGCGTCATAAACTTAGAGCTACATGTAGACCAAGAGCAGAAAGAAAATAATGTAAAAATTAACTTGTGATTATTGTTCGGGTGTCGGGTATATGCGGAACACGCTATTAGGCGCTTAAAAACTTTCAAAGTTAATGGAAGCGTGTAAAGAGACATCCGAAAAAAAATCAACCAGACTGTAGAGCTTTGTGCGGGTTTAGTAGAGATTGCTTGATTGTCTTATGTTTTTCGTCCAGTGACAAATATTTCATGCTTTGACGAGGTTCAGTAGTGGAGTGACAAATTGATATGTTCGAAGAATAGTAATTAATATAAAAAAATCAAAGTGGCTTATTATGTGATTTTTTTTCAAAATCTAGAAGTGCATAATTGAAAAACCAACCACCTCCCCGTGCACACACGTACACCTTTCTCGTCCTATAATCATTAGATCAAAAAATGATTATTCTATTTTTTAATGAATCCAGAAGTGTGTAGGATACCTGGTTAACATCACGCATATAGACTTTTACCGGTTTAAATCGATAACCAATGTTTTGACACAGTCCCCACATTTAAAGTCTAATTTTTCAACTTCAGCGTCGAGTATATACCTTTTGGTAAAACGTCTACTAGTAAATGATTGTTATGATTTTTTTATCCCTTTTATCCATGATTTATTATTGACCAGTTCTAAATTACGATATCGAACCTATCAAATATTTTATCAGAACTTAAAAAGTTAAAAATAGTTTTGAAATATTAGTTCCAATCAATTTTTTGTTTGGCAAGTTTTGATTACTTAATTGAGTGAGTTTTATCCTAATAACGTCTTAAATGATTACACACAAAGGTGAACAATGAAAGATTAGTCAACAGTAAAATATACCATAGAAACATTATGATCGTGAGTATTCCACTTTGAAAATAAAATGGTTATAGAAACCGTTTTGACAACAATCATACCATAGTCTCTAAGGAATCGAACCATAAAAAATCTCAATATATAATAATCGGTAAATTATGATTTGTTTGAAATAAAATAGTTATATATTCATCATTGATTACACGATTTATATCAAGTGTTACAGAGTATTAGATACAATGCAAATACCAATCTAACAAAGTATAAACAACTGAAAGAAATACGTTAAATCGGTTCCTACTTCTTCAATAGCAACCGATTTCTAATAAAACAGATAAACAAAGCTGAAATAATGAGATAAGTCATTGTAGAGACCTGTAGTCGATATATGTGATTGCTTCACAAGACATAATCAACATGTAGAAAAATGGAAATACGAGAATATACCCACAAAACTAAAAAACTAAAGAAGTTTAGGGGACGACCATTTGATATTCTGGGAGGAGCGAGAGCCAGGAGGATTTTTCAGGATTTGTCATTTATTTTCAATTGTTGCCATGGAAACATGATGTGTTAACATGATGGAGAGTTGTCTCATTGGCACTCATACCACATCTTCTTATATCTATTTACAAACTATTCACCTCAAAGACCTAAGACTGCTATTCGAAATAGAAAAATAAATATACACTAAAGATTTATGAATTTGAATATTGATACATTTACAAGTCGTAGCAACACAAGCCGATTAGAAAGGTACATTTGCAGTTATCATGTACATTATAATATCACACCTGAGATCACCCCCGGTTTTTGGTGGGGCTCAGTCTTTAAATTGTTGTGTTTTGTGTATAGTTGTTTGTCTTTTGGTATTTTTCCCTTTTTGTCATGGCGTTATCAGTTTATTTTCGACTTATGAGTTTGAACCTCCCTTTAGTATCTCCCCCTTCCTAATTTTTGTGTATTTGCACATGAAGCTACAGCTAAGACCACAAATAAATGTTGAATGAGGCCGTATGTTATGATGATAATCTGTATTAATGACCGGTATTTTTATACACAAGGAAGAATTCTATACTATTGCATCAGTTAATGAAAATACATTGCAACAATTACATTAAAAGCTCTTACGACAAGATCTATTTATCACAGGAAAAATGCATAGTAACACATCACTTCTTTAGATAAAGGATTGTCCGCAATGATGTTATTTTCTGCGATTTCATATTCAAATGATGATGACATCGTCTATTTCTCGATAAATAGGTCAGACCAATTTCCCTGCTTTTGTTTCACTAACAGGGTCAAATTCTAAAAAAACTGGAAACTGCATAGCAAAGAGTCTATATCATATATACCTACAATATAGTTTCACTATTTTACATATTTCCATTAATCTTCATGCTGCCGATCAATATAAATTTAACTTGTTTTACCAAATCCTAAATAGGTTAAAATTGAAGATTTGGGCTAACTTCAGGCGTTTATAATTTGTTGATCAACTGCTTAAAGAAAATAACATTGTTAGAATCTTAAAGTATTTATACATATTAGACTGTGATACTATGAATTTAAGTAAAGATTGAAAATGGTCCTGGTGCGAAATAAATTCAGGGGGAATTCTTCATTACACATTACACAGGCTTTCAATTACAAGATTCCTAGAAAAGAGTTGTATCTACATGTATGCACCTTTTATAAACTTTGAAAAGCAAAAGGTGTGTGAATTTTGTTGGTGTAGCAAGCTCGGGATTACAAAAACGTATGCGAAAGGTCATTTCCGTAATATTTTGCAAAAGATTAACTTTTAACTCAGTTTGCCAAGACAATTTCTTTATTGAAATAATTGAACCCATAAACAAACAGGTATTCGTATTCGTCTATTCGTATTCGTCTATTTATAGAGGCGTCTAAAAGATGCTGCTATTACATATACATAGATATAAGAAGATGTGGTATGAGTGCCAATGAGACAACTCTCCATCCAAGTCATGTATACAATTGAAATATCTGAAAATCTGAGTCAAATATAGGAATAATAATGATCGGTTCTTTGCGATATATAATCATGACAGTATTCTTTGCCAATTTATACATATAATAAATAGGCGTTCGTCTTTCTGTATTTAGAGCTAAATCAATTGAATAATTATATTTATATGGTAAAATGATTACATTAATATAATTCAATATAAAGAAGTGTTAGTGGAAAGGTTTTTATGGTGTCTCCGATATACTTCTATGAATATCATTGGATAATCCGAACACGTGGGAATCGTGTATGTTTAATATTAGGTCAGTGGGTGTGTTTTATTTCACATAAAGTTCTATGTAATGAATGCATTAGTTCTTTAATTGCAAATTTTAATTGAGTATGATCATGGCATATTGCAATAAATTTTCAGTAAAAAAACTGACAATTTCGGTTGACAAAGGTTAAAAGTTCTATTCTATTCGAAATAATGGCGAGCGATGTTGTTTTGCCAAGCTGGTAATCAAGTAATGAATACGTTAGGTCTCTTATATATTTTAGATCATGTCAGATGAGAAGCCCAATTTATCCAATTTACAAATAAGTGATAAATTATCATTTCATTATTGTCTACAGTGATTTAATGTTTCCAGTAGAAACTAACCAGATGTAGCTAGTGTCATTCAATCAACTTATCACAGAAATCTAAATTGTTTTACATTTGTTATCCTATCATCGTTGCTTGTATAGAAGAATAAGGTCATTTAATCACAACGTAGGGGCATAAACTCAGGATAAACAACAACAAAGAATATTGTCCAAAAAAAAAATCAAACACAAAAAATTAAAAGGTAGTTCATTACACATATGTCTGTGAATTTTCTTTTGTTTTAGTAATCTGTTTGATAAGTAGTTAAATATCTGTCATCTTATCAGCATGGTAAGCTCTTCTTAAACATTTTGAGATTGAGAGAAGATATGTAATTTCCATTCTAAATGTGGTGTCTTGGGCAAAGATGTAGGACTGTAGTAATGATTGTTTGATTATGGAACTATAACATCAAATATACTATAGCAGAGGTATGCTGTTTTATAAAAACGAACATTTTTGGCTTGCCATGTAATGTTAGTCATAGTGATCCTAATATTGTAGTGGCTAGAGTATTCTCTGTAACTACATGTCGATGCTATAATGCATTCAACTTGTCTGTATGTCAGTCTATCCGTCCATGTTTCCGCAAAACGTTTCAAATATTGGCTGTGAACCAGAAAATTAATTGTTAGCCCCTTTTTGCCCCAAATTCC
Source organism: Mytilus coruscus (assembly GCA_017311375.1). NCBI lineage: Eukaryota > Metazoa > Mollusca > Bivalvia > Mytilida > Mytilidae > Mytilus > Mytilus coruscus. The sequence continues at coordinate 4,352,151 of CM029597.1, read as the reverse complement.
TAAACAGGTACAATAATAACCCCAAAAATAAACCCCAACCTTCCTATTGTGGTATGGAACCTTGTGCTAAAATCTAATAGTGATCCATACACTTATACTCAAGTTATTGCCTGCAAACCAGAAAATAGTTGTTGTTGGCCCTTTTCGACCCCTAATTATTAAAAGGTTTGGGCCATGACCTCCCAAAATCAATCCTAACTTTCCCTTTGAAGTACGGAACCTTGTGGTAAAATTTTGTAGAAATCTATACTCTTATACACAAATTATTGTCCTGAAACATGAAAATGTTTGTTTTGGGTCCTTTTGGCCCTAAATTACTAAACAGCTACGACAATAACCCCAAAATAAATCCCAACCTTCCTATTGTGGTATCATATGGAACCATGTGCTCAAATTTAATAGAGATGCATACACTTATACTCAAGTTATTGTCTGCGAACCAAAATGTCTTCAGACGCTGACGCAGATATCGCCAAAACGTAATACAAACGCAAACAATTTTGCAGTCGTATAAAACATTCTCTTCTCAATATTGTCTGAAATTTTGATTGTATGATCTTGTAGGTTACCATCTCATTACACAATTATCAAAATTAATAGAACCTATAAAAAAGCATGCAGCGCCCCATCTCTTAACTAAAATTCTGGATCTGCCTCTGGCATACAAAAGAAAATGACTAAAATTATAAAAACTTGTGGCTTCACAATTATTTCATGCATTGGACATTACATGTCATTGGTTGTCTGTTTTTTAACTCAACAGACCCAAAGGGTTGAGTGAGCTTTTCTAATCATTTGGCTACCGTTGTACATCGTACCTAGCTGTCCGTTAACTTAAACTTCTCCTCTGAAACTACTAGGCCAATGATTGGAACCAATTTGGCCACAATAACATTGTAACATTGGTTTATTTTTTTTTCAAATGTAACCTTTGATCGTGCCAGTCAGCCAACATAGCTGACATGGCTAAAATAAATGGATGTGTGAATGGTTGTTTAACGTCCAGTGGCAAGTTAAATGCATATTCAGGACGAGCATAGAAAGAGAGATATGTTGAAGTTGAATGCAATATAGCCTCGACATGTAGTTACAGATAATACTCTAGCCACAACAATATTAGGATCACTATGACTAACGTTACATGGCAAGCCAAAATGTTCGTTTTATAAAACAGCATACATCTGCTATAGTATATTTGATGTTATAGTTCCATAATCAAACAATCATTACTACAGTCCTACATCTTCCCAAGAAACCACATTTAGAATGGAAATTACATATCTTCTCTCAATCTCTAAGAAGAGCTTACCATGTTGATAAGATGACAGATATTACTACTTATCAAACAGATCACTAAAACAAAAGAAAATTCACAGAAATATGTCACATAATGTAATGGACTCCTTTTATTTTTGTGTTTGATTTTTTTGGGACTTTATTCTTTGTTGTTGTTCATCCTGAGTTTCATGATATAATTGGATATCTATTATTATTGTTACATATAGAATACAAAATATTCCAGTTATGCAATAAAATTAAACAATTCTAATAAAGTTGTTTAAAAAAAATCACACATAATAAAAGGAGACACATTCCTTGATTGGTATTGTGTATTAACTTTTCCTTCAGACAACAATTTTCACATATAAAACATATGGTATCTATCAACTAACATAGTATTATATGAGTGATAGTTTAATTTGAAAGTATGGTGTTTTCTAATTGATGCAGGCCGAGATGCATTCACTTTTATTCACATTTTGAAATTTGATTTCTTGGGCATACATGTAGACAGAATATGCAACTGTTGAAAGTGTCATATTTTAAAACAATATGAAAGTTGGTCATTAACAGAAGGTTAAGCAATAAAACTTTAACTACATTATCTAGATTATAATCATAAGATATGCAGCACTTACCAAACTTTCAAAGAATAATTGACAGAAATTTTCAACGTGTCAGGCCAGGACATAATGTTTATTTATCTTGTTACCAAGGAATAGATGTATAAGTATAGGACACATAGGTGTTCTGATCAATCCAAGGTCGCGTCAGTGACAGAGGATAGATTACAAAACCTAAGTATTTGTTATACATAGACAGTTTATTTTTATTATTATCTCCAGACATACAATGGGTAAAGCCGATACAGTTCAGACATTGAAGACATTTTTATTTTCTTATGATATCGTTTGATCAAGTGTTGAACAAGAAACCTTTTCTATTCTATTGTAATATTTTATGAAAGATATAACATCACTTTTATGGAAGAATCGCCGTTCCTTAAATCTTGTCTTTTGTCTTTATAGTTTACCATATAGCAAGTTATAAAATAAAAGATCCCGAAATATCAAAATGTAAAACAATTCAAATGAGAAATATGATATAATAGAAATGTATGTAACTTTAAAAATATGAACTTAAAAATGTTTGCTGAATTCGAAACGCTGTTCTAATTTGATCTAAAAAGAAAAATGCTCGTAGCTAGAAAGGCTTTGATATGGAAATAGCTATATAAATAAGTAAGTAGCTAAATTACTAAAAAGTGAAATTAATAAATGCTACATGTATGTAGCGAGACGTGTCTTTATTTTGTTTCGTTTTAAAGGTGTTTGGATGGTATTATCAACTAGACACTTTTCTGGCATAGAAATTTATGTCTCTGCATTCTTTATGTATTAATTGCATTTGCAATGAAAATAGCAATTCAAGGAATCCTATTTACTTGTATTTATCTTTTGTTTTGGCTTTGTTTGCTTATTTATTTATATCCTCTCCTTAAAAACGATTGAAAAACAATAATGCATGGACACATTTTTATCATGCATTAGAATGCTGTTTTCAAACTTTCCAGTATTTATCACTGCCTAATACGACATTGTCGATATCAAAAATAGTGACTTGGTTTTACTTTTTACTATAGTGTATAGAGATTGTTATCATCGTTGAGAATCTTTTTTTTTTTAAGATTTGCAGTTTTGTAATCAGAAATTTATTCGTTCGTCCTAATATTTTATGAATTTGAATTCTCAAAAGACTGCAATTCAATTTTCCTTCTCACTTAAGAATTAAAAGTTTAAATATGAATTCACATTACACTAAGTAAGTAAAACTGCATATTTCATTTATCTATTATGACGTTTTAGTATAGATTAAGGAAATGTGGTATGATTGCCAATGATTAATTGATTGATTGGTGTTTGTTTTACGCCGCCTTATGATTGCCACTGATTGATTGATTGGTGCTTGCTTTACGCCGCCTTTTGATTACCAATCAGAAAACTATCTAACAAAGTCTGAACAACTATAAGTCACCGTTCTGATTCAACAATGAACAAAACCCATACCATATGTTGTCTGCTATAACAGGCCCCGCCATAACAAACCCATACCATGTAGTCTGCTATAACAGGCCCCGCCATAACAAACCCATACCATGTAGTCTGCTATAACAGGCCCCGCCATAACAAAACCCATACCATGTAGTCTGCTATAACAGGCCCCGCCATAACAAACCCATACCATGTTGTCTGCTATAACAGGCCCCGCCATAACAAACCCATGCCATGTTGTCTGCTATAACAGGCCCCGCCATAACAAAACCCATACCATGTTGTCTGCTATAACAGGCCCCGCATTAACAAAATTTGAAACAATTCATACGCAAAAACCTTCGGCCTGATTTACTACAAAACAATAAACGAAGTACAAATATAGACAACCAATGACAACCAATGACAACTACTGAAATAAACTATAAGGTTCTTGACAATTAGGTATGTATTGTAGTGTTTTACTTTAGACCAAAACACAACCAGGAAGCAAGAAAACAAACAAAAAACAATGGCATTCCCCCTTTTTGTGTGAGTATGTTCCCGAACATCAAAATCATGTCGAACAAAAACCGACAATAGTAACTAAATTCCGTATTGTATTGTTTAAATCATATTTGTTAAAGAATTGTCTTGGCAATAGTTTGCTAATATAAATAAAAAAGGAGTACAAATTGAAAAAATACGACAAAGGAGAATGCTTTTATCCCGTTTTGTTAATTTCTGAAAACAAGTTAATGTTATAAAAAAAATAAAATTGATAGCAGTTATCGGGAAGTAATTTCGCTTCCAGATTTTTTCCATTCTCTTTAAACAATATGATTGTTTGAAGCTCCTTACTTTCTATTGTTCTTTTGGGATATGTTATTGTATCACCTTCTTTGGTGTCATATATAACACTGTAAAACCATATACACCATACCATTATACATATGAAAGAAAAGTACGAAATTCTGTTTTCTCACTGAAAGGAGAAGATCTGTCTGTGTAACTATGCGTTTCTAAAATCTTACAGACGAATGGAATATATCTATTTATCTTAACAGATTTCGCCATATACATTAGGTAATTGGCTACACAGATAAATATATAACGACATTGATGATATCACTTTTTTATAGTTTTCCCATATTGTTTGCAATAAAAGGAGATATATTGCTAGAATTACTTCGCATATTGGTCAACCGATAACTTAATGTCATAAGAATTAAAGTGGGGAAATGATGTTTTCTTACTAAAAGGAGTCATTACTACCGATTATTCGATAACAACTAAGGTTCTGTATACAAATAGAACGAATAATTCTGACGTGTTTCTGAATTGATGGCATTTATTAATTTATTCGTCTTTAAAAAGTGGTTATTATACCAATAGGGAGAGTCAATTAGCATATCAAATTGAAGAAAAACGGACAAACCCGTGATTAAAAGAAACACGACGAAAAGACAAACAGCTATCATGCATAAAACTATAGATTGAGCAACACGAACACAGCAAGAGATGTTTTGAACTCATATGCTTCTGGAGTGGTTTCTGCGTAATCTTTTTACTAGCGTTTTTTTATGTCGTTTTTATGTTTGGTCCTTTGTCATTAAGACTTTGCTTTACCTTTATCGAGTGAGATATGTTATTGCTCAATTGTTATCGCCTACATTTGTGCAATTCGTAGATTTGATGTCACATTCCTTTGGAATCTGTTGCCCACCCCCTTCCCCCCACCCAGAGAGAGAGAGAGAGAGAGAGAGAGAGAGAGAGAGAGAGAGAGAGAGAGATAACAGGTTGAGAGTGTAGTGGTCTTATTCAATATTGAGAACTAAAATCATCACATTTATGATGAATGTTTAATGTCTACTATTTCTTTATTTATAACTTCCAATTAATTATGTATGGGTTGCTCTCCCAGTTTTGTCAACATAACGGAACTATAATACAAGTGGGAGGTTGAGCTAGGTATACAACCAGGTTTAATTCACCATTCTCTTTGGAAAATACCTGTACCATGTCAGGAATATGACAGTTGTTTTCCATTCGTTTCTTCGGTTGATATAGTAGAGCATTTGAATTTGTCATGTTTTTTGGACTTCCTTCCTTTTGAATTTGTCATGTTTTTGGGACTTCCTTCCTTTTGATTTTGTCATGTTTTTTGGACTTCCGTCCTTTTGATTTTGTCAGGTTTTTTGGACTTCCTTCATTTTGAATTTGTCATGTTTGTCGGACTTCCTTCCTTTGAGTTTGACTTGAATTGGATAATTTTGTTAATACTTTTTATTATTTCAATATTTTCGACATTAACTTTCATAAAATATGTAGCATTATTATTTTTGTAGACTTTTGTACCCATTGATCCAGACAGGGATGTAACATTTCTAAACAGTGATGCTATCTTACCAAGATTATTATCAAATTCTCAGATATATTTGTTCGAATAATTTGTCTTTTTACTTTATAATCTAAAAAGCATAATGCTGCAGTTCATTAATATGAGCGTACTTTCACGATAAACATACATTATTTGTCAAGTATTACTTTCGTTTTTGTTTCGTGTGAATACAAAGTAAATGACTTGTTTAAAATAGGCATTTTTACCTCAACGTTTTAATACTAGTAGATAAAGTTTAATACGTATATAGATATAGGAAGATGTGGTGTGAGTGCCAATGAGACAACTCTCCATCCAAATAACAATTTATAAAAGTAAACCATTATAGGTCAATGTACGGCCTTCAACACGGAGCCTTGGCTCACACCGAACAACAAGCTATAAAGGGCCCCAAAATTACTAGTGTAAAACCATTCAAACGGGAAAACCAACGGTCTAGTCTATATAAAAAACGAGAAACGAGAAACACGTATAAATAACATAAACAAACGACAACTACTGTACATCAGATTCCTGACTTAGGACAGGTGCAAACATTTGCAGCGGGATTAAACGTTTTAATGGTACCAAACCTTCTCCTTTTTCTGAAACAATAGTATAACATCACAACATAGAAAACACACGATAAAATATCAATTGGAAGGCTTAACTCGATCAAAAACGTAAATTAACACACTATGAACGAATAAATTTGATCTGTGATACCTGAATGTAAATACATAGTTAATAAAATATTAGGGAAAAACATTCAAGGCCAAAAAGCAAACAAACAAGTCCAAACAAAGCCATGGCAAGACACCACCGCGAAATATTTAACCCTTAGAAAATAATCACTCTTGAAAAAAACGGTTTTCATAATATATACAGGTAAATGAAAAATAACTTTGTCGTTTTAGGTATACTACTTCTGTCTATATAAAATCTTCCAATAATTAGGAATACCAAGAAAGGTCTGTCATATAAATACCTAATTTAACACTAGATACATAAGGGGTGAATATCAACAATAAAACTATACAATTAGAGCTAGCTAAAACTTCCCTGTACAGATTTAAGGAGAATAATCTAGATGTTCATACAAATGTAGTATGAAGAAGTGAAAATTAGTAGATATTCCAAACAATCAAAGCTGGTATAAAGACAAGATCCATAATAACATAAAATAACAAAAAAAGTATTACAAATAGTATCAACAGGTCGAATTAACAAGAAAGTACGATTTGAGAGTACTCGCAGTTACTGACAGCTAGCTAAAAGCCAAAAACAATTAATAATAAAAAATCATGCATCAGAGACTAAAATCAACTAAAACACATCCCAGGGATTTAGTATTTTAACGTCATGAACAGTCAGAGAAGACATGACTTGTGCAATGCCAAAATAAATGTATCGACAGGTAGTAGGATAGTGAGGAGCTACTTCTTTAGAGATAACAATTAACGTGTGTATGTCTCTAAACATCCCGCCTCAAAAGAAGATACAATTTAGTTATGTTTTAATTATGTATAGAACACTGGACACTTTTAATTTGCAAAACACTCATTTGCAAATCCGCCGCCTCAAATAAGAGCTACAATGTCATGTATATAACCAAAATGTGCGGAATTACATGGGATTCAATAATTTCATTTGTTTTCTACTGTTACTATTATATTTATTTTGCTATTTGATTTATAAAAACATGGGATTTTCAATATCCCATGGGACAGGGCAAAATCCCATGGGATCGACCATTATCCCATGGGATTTTGGTTAAATCCATGGGATTTTTGGGTCCCATGGGATAATTGTAGTCCCATGGGATATTTGTTGTCCCATGGGACAAAAAATCCCATGGGACTATAATTATCCCATGGGATTTTTAATATCCCATGGGACACATTAAAATCCTATGAGATTCAAATTATAATTATATAGATATAAATATATATTAATGTGTATGTTACAATATGTATTCTATTTGGTAGTAAATTGTTATAAGATGAATCTTTTAATTGAATATCTTTTTCTTTGGAAATGTTAATTCAACATATTGTTCTATAACTGTTCAAAACTAACTTTTAAACAACAAAGCAGATAATGTAAGTATCAATATATGTTTATTTATGAATTATAGAATACTTTCTTGAAACAAAATTATTTACCATTTGAAATCAATGAAAACTCTATCATTAGGCTTAACATACTAGTAGCTATTTAAGTAAACCTATTTTTTCACAATATCCCTCCACACAAAACATTAATAGTTTCTTATCATCCAGCATTGTGTGATTGTATAGTCAACTTTTGGTCATTCAACACAGAACATTGACATTATCGTGGTTTCAATATCTTTTGGTTTTAATAGAACTTGATTCATTGACTGAGTGATGAAAATAATAACTGATCCAACTTTTGTCTTTGAATTTATTCTGGTCTTGTTTCTATGTTTTCTCCATTTATTTCAGGTGATGAATTTCAATCCTTCTGAAAAGAACCAATAAAATCTGAAGTTATGTATTATACAAAATTGTTTGCATACATGTAGCAATAATATGATTTTCAATAAAAATAGCTATGCGGTATGGATTTTACTGATTTTTTAAAAGTTGTCCAGTGTCATCAGTTGCTAACCTCCTACATCCTTTGGTCTCTGATGGAGATTTGTCAAATTAGCAATATACCGCATCTTCCTATTCAAATACTATATTTTTCCCAGGTTATATATATAATATATATATAAAGATCAATGTTAAAACTTTAGGCAATTATAATAACATTCCATTATTCACAAGAATTTGCGATATATTATACAAAACACAGACAACAGAAACAATATTTCCTTAAGCTTTTGAAGTTCTGACAGAGTTCAATTTGTGTTTTATTTCAATGAAAAAATACCTTGAACTCTTTGGACATATTGGAAATTATAACATTGATACAAAAAATTATATTGTTTTATCCTTATTTTTTGTGTTGTTGGCTTGCTGTCTCATTTTTATATACAGTTATACATACATCAATAATCTTCTTCTTTATAAAAGTAACTAGAGGCTCCAAGGAACCTGTGTCGCTCACCTGATATTTTTATTTACAATTGATGCATAAATCAATGCAACCGTTATACTTTTGCTTTAGTTTCAGAGATATAAGCCAAAAACTGCATTTTACCCCTATGTTCTATTTTTAGCCATGTCTGCCATGTTGGTTGGCAGGCAGGGTCATCGGACACATTTTTAAACTAAATACCCTAATGACGATAGTGACCAAGTTTGGTTAAATGGTTAAGTGTCTCAGTTGTTTCAGAGGAGAAGATTTTGTAAAGATTACAAAATTTACCAAAATTGTTAAAATTGACTTTAAAGGGCAATAACTCTTTACGGGTCAACTGACCATTTTGGTGATGTTGACTTACTTGTAGATCTTACTTTGCTGAACATTATTGCTGTTTACAGTTTACCTCTGTCTATAATAATATTCAAGATAATAACCAAAACTGCAAAATTTCCTTAAAATTGCCAATTCAAGGGCCGCAACCCAACAACAGGTTGTCTGATTCGTCTGAAAATTTCAGGACAGATAGATCTTAACCTGATGAACATTTTACAAATGTCAAATTTGCTCTTAATGCTTTAGTTTCAGAGATATAAGCCAAAACTGCATTTTACCCTATGTTCTTTTTTAGCCATGTTGGTTGGCAGGCGGGTCATCGGACACATTTTTAAACTAGATACCCTAATGATGATTGTGATCAAGTTTGGTTTAATTTGTCTTACTAGTTTCAGAGGAGAAGATTTTGTAAAGATAACAAAATTTACAAAAATTGTTAAAATTGACTTTAAAGGGCAATAACTCCTTAAGGGTCAATTGACCATTTTGGTAATGTCAACTTTTTGTAGATCTTACTCTGCTGAACATTATTGCTGTTTACAGTTTATCTCTATCTATAATAATATTCAAGATAATAACCAAAACGGCAAAATTTCCTTAAAATTACCAATGCAGGGCAGCAACCTAGCAACGGGTTGTCCGATTCATCTGAAAATTTCAGGGTAGATTGATCTTGACCTGATAAACAATTCTAACCCATGTCAGATTTGCTCTAAATGCTTTGGTTTTAGAGATATAAGCCAAAATCTACATTTTACCCTATGTTCTATTTTTAGCCATGGCGCCATCTTGGTTGGTTGGCTTGGTCACGGGCACAATTTTTAAACTAGATACCCCAATGATGATTGTGGCCAAGTTTGGTTAAATTGGTCCAGTAGTTTCAGAGGAGAAGATTTTTGTAAAAGTTAACGACGGACGACGACGGACGGACGCCGGATGCCAAGTGATGAGAAAAGCTCACTTGGCCCTGTGGGACAGGTGAGCTAAAAATGGGATATTTTTTTATTTTGATATCCCAAAACATTATAGTTCTATCGAATAACTTATTACCAAGTTCACAAACACCAATGTGTTTTATATTAATTTTAAGACATGTATAAATGTTCCAGACCATATCAGTATTTGGACCGTGCGTTAACATATAAGTATACTCTTATAGTCCAACCATATGCATATAGTCAGACCATTTGAGTATACTTGTACTGTCTAGTACTAGCTCGATCAAACATGTATTTTTATTTCAACTACAATTAAACTTTTGTATTAATCTATTAAAGATTTCAGTTATGTTGATCTGTAATGTACATTTGTTTCTAATAAACTTGACCAACTTCTTAAAATTGGGCAGACTGTACGCATACAGACCAGATACTCATATGTTCTGGAACATAAACATGATTAACAAGCATTTGACAGGATGTCTTGCTAAAATCCCATTAATATTAGTACTAAATTTTGAGTATATACATGTAAATCCACAAAATACTTACTGAAATTCATGGCGAACACTCACCAAAAACTTAAAGAGGATACAATTTAGAGGAAGGACTGGACAGATGAATGCACAAACAGAGCATAAAACTTACCGAAAACAAGATGTTTTACATTTATCCTTCAGATGCAGGAAAATTGAAAAGTTTTTTTTCTTTCTCTGCCATCCATGATATAAACTTTAAATTTATTCATGCAAAATATGAAAATCTGCAAAGGTAGGACCTTGAACCTCAGCTTATCAACATTTTGATTTTTGAACTGCATATTTGTTCTTTTCATCTTGCTGACAACCTAAACATAAAAAATGATAAAACATAATTCTAGATTAACTTTGTGTTTTTATTTTGTTGGTACAAACAATTTTTCCCAACTTAAAACGAAAACATCATCACAAAAAAGGAGCTCATACTAACCTCCAAATTTTAAACAAACCAAAATTATAACTGGATTAAGATCTTGTCATAAATTAATAGCATCGATACTCTTATTTTTGAAGACCATATATGTCTATTGCATACTTATATTCCTTTGTACAAGAGTATGCATATTAAGATTGATTCGAGGACTTTAATGTTAAATTAGCATGATTAATTTTACAGTTTCTCAGCTCCATGTGTACATTTTGAGAGAATCTTTCAATACTGTATATTCTGATATTCAGAACTTATTGTGAGATTTTATTAATGCAACTGAGAGCTGTATCTCATTCTCATTTCTGATACATATTTATGAGCTGAAGACCAGTGCCGAAATTTTCTCACTGCATTGAAGACCCTTAGGTGACTTTCAGCCGTTGTCTCCTCTTTGGTTGGGTTGCTGTCTCTTTGACAAATTCCATTTCATAACATGTATGCAGATTTTTCTTAAATTACAATAATCAATCACGCAATTTCATCCATTATTGAAAATAAGCAAAATAAATGCACACAAAATTTAACATTGTTATTAAAGGTTTTTTAAATTCAAAACAGTTGCCTACACGTTAATTTCCTTGTTTGATTTATTTTATATTTTTAAAGCCTTTATAGCTAGCTAGATGGTATGCCGGGTGGATCCAGCCATTTTAAAAGGGGTTCCAAACCCAAGACAAAGGGTGTTCAACTATATGTTCCCATTCAAATGCATTTGAAAAAAGGGGTTCAAGTTGAACTTCCAACCCTGGAATCCTCCTCTGGATCCGCCACTGGTAAGGCTTTTGCTCATAGTTGCATTCATATCGTTACCTATACCTTACTTGTGCATCATTTGGTCTCTGATGGGCATAGGCCTACTGAAGAAGGTTCTACTTGCAATTTGCGGATTATAGGTCTATTTATCCAAAAATGTAGAAGAAAGACATGCATAATAAAACCAAAATTATGTTCAAACAAGAAGTAATTGTAACAGGATGCTGTTACTGAAGTCTCCCAAACAAAGTTCACATAACTCGCCATTCCTATTGTCCCATATTCATTTGATTGGTTTTATTGTCTCATACAAGAATATATATGGTTTAGGGGTGGGGATCAGGGATCCGAAATTTTTCACCTAACCACTGGGGATCTCAACCATTTAAAAGTTTTTCAAACATGTGGGGTGGGGTGACCCCATGGACTCTCCTATATTTCATTTGATGTGTTTTATTGTTCCATACAAGAATATATATGGTTTAGGAGTGGGATCTTGACCGTTTACAAGTTTTCAAACAAGAGGGGTGGGGTGACCCCTAGGGACTTCCTTTTATTTCATTTCATTTATTTTATTGTCCCTACAAGAATATATATGGTTTAGGGTGGGGATCTGGATTGTTCACAAGATAATAGCACATTCTCAAATTGAACGGGTGGGTTGACCCCAGGGACTTCCTTTAATTTCATTTGATTAGTTTTATTGTCCCATACAAGAATATATATGGTATAGGGGTGGAGATCTGGACTGTTAACATGATAATAGCACATTCTGAAATTGAGCGGGTGGGGTGACCCCAGGGACTTCCCTTTAATTTTAATTGATTTGTTTTATCGTCCCATTCAAGAATATGTATGGTTTAGGGTGGGATCTGGACTGTTTACAAGATAATAGCATATTCTCAAATTGAAGGGGTGGATATTATCCCCAGGGACTCACCCTATATTTCATGTGATTTGTTTTATTGTCCTATCATCATTTCTGAAGACTGCGTGTGTCTATCACTTACAGTTTACAAGTTATATTCATTTGAAAATTGTAGAAAATAAAATCCCATAGGGTTCTATAGTAAACCCTCCTTCTTTCTTCCCCAAAATACCCTTAATAGACCCCAATGCACAGCTAATTTACATTATTTTCCTTGATTTACACTTTAGAATACAGGTATAAAGTTTCCAAGATAATACAACTGAAGCCCACAGTGGTGGATCCAGAAATTTTCATAAGTGGGGCCTACTGACTGCCTAAGAGGGGCCTGCTCCTGTCATGCTTCAGTAATTCCCTATATAATCAATCCATTTTTTTCCAAAAGGGGCCCTGAACTCCTGGTCAGCCCCCTTTCCTCATTTCAATCACCCTGATATAAATTTAATTGTATCACTTACAATAGGAATGGTTTAAATTCCCCAATAATTCTAGTCGGTCAAATATATGAATAAATTGATTTAACCTTTATACCATTCATTAATATCAACATATTTCATTTTGATAAAAGAAGGCAAAAGTTTTCTATGGGTAGAAATGGATAGTTAATGGGAAGCTTTCAAATTCACAACATGCGGTGGCCGTGTTCAAAGTGCTGGGTTTTCATCACCCTCGTTGTTTGCGGACTAACGATTTAGGCCTGTGGTGGATAATAGTGTGCGTGCATTAATTTTTTGTACCTTCTTAATCAATATTTTCAAATACTGACGACAAGTGTTGTAATGTATCAATGATCACCAATGACAATGTCTTATTTGAGGCCAACGTGCTATTTACATGTGCAATCGATAATGCAGGGGAAGGAAACTTGTCAATTATGTTTATTTTTAAGCCAAAATAAGATGATCCGCCGTAAAATTAACCTTGGGTAATCCTCAAATTGATGCAAGAGTGCTACCGGCCGACTACTAATACATGTCTTTGTCTCAAAATAACTCGGCAGCGTCAAATAACAGTTGAAGTAAGGATCGTCTCGGGGGTCTCTTCTTTTTTTTAGCTATAATTTTAATAACTTACACTTTTTTCCATTATTCTCTTTCTTTCGATATTCTTTATTCCTTTTTTTCTTTGCCCGTTATTCTCTATTCTGTTAATTCACATCCCTACCCTCTTAAGTGGACTTTCGGTGGTTTTTTTAGTTCTGGTATTACAGTGGCGGATTTACCGGGGGGGCACAGGGTGCACGTGCCCCCCCAGTCGAGGTCACCAAAAAATTTTCTAACATAGTTTTATTGCTACTGTATCTGCTTATTTAGATATCTATATGAAGACACAGCTTGATTTGACTTCTTAAACTGGTCGTTAATTTACCCCAGCTTCAACATGTGATTTATGACAACTTATCGATGGGTGTTAATTTGACAACTTTGTGTATATATAATGTCTATATCCAAAAGCATTTATGTAAACTACATGTACATGTACATGCTGATTGGAATTAATACGAACATATTTATTGGTTTCTAATACAATATTACAGGATCAAGATCGATAAACGAGTGAAATCTTCTGATCAGGAAAGAAATTACCAACTATAAAATCGGTCTTAAAAGAATATGTAAAAATAGATGTTTAGTGTCAGGAATGTTAGTATCGATATGAGATATGTCTTTTTACCAAACACTCACATTGTATACGGTTTCTGGGAATGTGCCTGTCTCAGAACAGTCTTTTTCGGATTTTATTAAACAACAAACGATTTTTTCAATGCATACAGCATTTTTTATACGACCTCAAAATTAAAATTTTTTGGTCGTATATTGGTATCACGTCGTCGTCCGAGGACAGATGGTTTCGGATAGAAACTTTAGTATAAGTAAATAGAAATCAATAAAATTTAAACACAAGGTTTATAACTACAAAAGGAAGGTTGGGATTGATTTTGGGGTTATGGTCCCAAAGGTTTAAGAATTAGGGGCCAAAAAGGGGCCCAACTAAGCATTTTGCAGTTTCAGACAATAACTTGTGTTTAAGTGAATGAATCTCTGAAATTATACCACAAGTTTCCATACATATAAAAGTTTTTTTCTCTTATTTTTTATGGAAACAAACACTTCCCCTCTGCAAAACATGAATGGTCTGTGCCTTATATATAACCATTAATAACATTATATTGTATCATAGAAAACCTACTTATATTTGAGATGAAGAACAACAATAAAAGCTTATTGTGTGTGTTTTTGCTGTGCATGTGCTGATTTTGTGTCATGGATGGATACCCCATATCCTTTGTTTTTCTATTATAGTACAGTAATATGTGTAGGTCTATATTTTTCTTGTTTTAATTACCATGTATGAGGGTATGAATAGGTTACCGTGAACTAGGGTATGAATGGTTTACCCTGAATGAGGGTATGAATGGGTTTTACAGATTAGAGTATAATGGTCAAAAGGTAAGGCTAGAAAAAATGGGCCCAAAATATACAAAACAGATTAAAGCTGTGATGAACTGTAAAGAATAGAGGACAATTGGCAACAAATAAAAGAGTAGAAAGAAACGGTCCCCAAAATAATGAAAAGGTATAAAATGAAGACCCGACCCCTACCCTCCCTCATACGACCACCATCATCCCCAATACATGACACCACCACCACCCACACTCGCATATATGCATATATAAAAAATCTTTAATTTTGGTTTCATGGTGCCCCCTCCCACCCTCCAACTCCCCAGACATCGAGTTTCTGGATCCGCCCCTGTATTATGCGATAAGTCAATTTTTCATGGAGTTTCATGAAATAATGGTTTTATGCATATCAGCAAGGAATTGTATTTAAATATACAATTTCTTGATATCAGCCAAGATTGTGCGTGAAATTTTAATAAACAATTCAACACTACACGTTATGTGAATTTGATCAAAATCGATGAACATGAATTTGACAGCTAGTGCCCCTTTAACAGGTAAAATTCAATTAACAAATTCTGATCTACTGGCATCAACACCAAATTATTTACTTGCTGTATATTGATAAACGTGATTGTATATTGTCAATACCACAACATCGTGAATACGCCATGTGAGGTGTTGGCTATGTTATGGGGTCACCGGTGGCGGCTTCGAAACAGAGAAAAAATCAAGGTAAAAAGTGTAGAATTTTGTTGTTGAAAATTTAAGTTGTAAATTCTAAAAAGTACTTAATTCCGTTCAACTGCTAACATGTTAGTTCGATACGAAAATAGGATAAAAGCATCCGGAAAATTTATGATCAGTAATTATCATTCGAATATATGAAGAGCAATGGGTATAAAAAAAAACTGAACAAGAAAAGTATTAGTAAACAGACAGAAAGTCGTTGAATTAATTATTTTACAATTGTTTAAATATATGAGAGAATGTTTTAGGCGAATTGTCTTTATTTACAGATAAATGTATTTTAGTTCGGGAAATGATTTATTCTTCTGGCGGCTTCAAATATTTTTTTATCAATAACTTATTACACAAGGAGACATTTTTGACTTTTGACAGCATGAACCCCAGTTAATTAGCAAACACAAATTAAGAAACAAAATCGTTTACAGTTAAATTTTATAGAAGGAAAAGGGGGGGGGGTAAATAAACAAATTTTACTATACGATCACATACTTCTAAAAGATTTGCATATGTAAGCTGTCTATAGATAATGTTAAATTATTCCAGGAGTTTTGAAAAAGAATATATACAGTTTAATTTTCGACGTCTACTGCTACAAAAAATAGTGATTATTTTATAGATTTGGTACTTCGATCAGTTTCGACTCAAAATTTCTTTTGGAATTGCTAGATGGCAAACTATTTAGGAGAAGATTGTATCTGTACTTTATGTAATTATGGTGATATTGGCGACGAGATTCATTATATGATAGCAAGGGCTTGTACAAATCCTTGATTATAGAATGTTCGGCAATATAAATAGACGAAAGTAGACAAACCCTAATTAAACGGGGTTTTGATCTCCAAGCTGGCCACATCGAATAAGATCTATATTTCTAAATGTTTTTAAATGAAATAACTTGAATTGAAAAATTTTCCAGCTGTGTGAAGGTTTTTTATATTTCTAAACGTCTTCAATTATTACATACGAAAGAAAAAATTATTTAGCATATTCATATATTTTTATAATTTTTTCCAAGGAAACTTTTTTTTCTGGAAAAGTTTACTTCTATGTGTTTATAACCATCACCAGAGACATATTCTCTGCCATCACCAATCAGTCCTAATCATTAAAGATCAATTAACCAAATTCAAATGATGATTGGTATTGAATATGATAACCGGCCATCCGTGACGTATCCCAAATACCGGCGCATGCCGATAGATAGATAGAATGATAGATAAAGATGGTTTGTATGGCAAGCCGTTGTGGAATTTATTCCTATTCATTAATATTAAAATGATTTTTAATATTACAAAATCATTTTTAATATTAATAAATCGAATTTTAATATTAAAATACTGTCATTTTTAATATTAATAAATGAATATTTAATATTAAAAATCATGTATTAATATTAAAAATCATGTATTAATATTAAAATCATGTATTAATATTAAAAATCATTTTTAACATTAAATATTCAGTCTGATTTTTTAATATTAATAAATGAATTTGTAATATTAATAATACGCTGATTTTTAATATTAAAAATCAACATCAATGTTACCTTAGCGTTTAATATAAGGCACACCAATCATTTGATTTTATCAGAGACATATAATACATGTATTATATGTCTCAGATTTTATCAAAACAAAAATTACAAAATTATTAAATAAATTATCAATCGAATGTATACCCTCAACGCTCACTAAAACTTATATATACATGTCCTAAGTGACACCCAGGAGATCCTGAACGGTTTTTAGACGTACCATTATTTTATATGCATATATTTGAAGCTGTTCTTAATTTTGTACAAAATAGGTATATATATATATGTGTGTATCAGACCAAATGACTTCCCATTTAGCAGAGGCGGATTTAGGTTTTTCCCAGCCCCTCCCCCATCTTGGAAAAAATTGGTAGACTATATAGGGAATCACTGAAGCATGACTGGAAGGGACCCCCTCTAAGGCAGTCAATGGGTCCCCACTTATGAAAATTTCTGGATCAACCACTGCTTAGTTCTAGTTATCTTAGGTCCTAGTGTGAAATAAAGCCAATGGGAATTGGTCTTTTTAAACACATCTACATACATGTATACGTTTTCTCAAGGGTTGGTACATGCAATTTTGAAATTATGTTTACTCAATGCGCAGTTACTGAAGTTTATATTTGCTACTTTTCTTCTTTATTTCATATAAATGATTTTTGATTTTTTTTTTTTTAATTTGTGGTGTTGAAATAGGGAATGGACACAGATACCTAAGCACATTTAACAAAAGAAATTGTGTGTAATGTCATCAATTTGTATTACGCGTAGACAGGATGTTCTCTAGAAAACTATACGTTATACACACCCGAGGGTACACGCACTGTCGTAATGGAAAATTACTGTATGTTATAATTACCTGTAATCAGCTTTGCAACAAATCAGTTGACTGACCATGTCATTACAGTTCAAAAAGATTTTCCTCAAATCAAAATGGAATATTCATTTTATCTTTAAAATTTAAAACTTTAGAAATAGAAATAGAAAGAATTGAACAATTTAAAATCGTATTTTAACAAAGATCAAGGATTTGTGTAGTGAGAAGGATTAAGATATAATTTTACAACGATCCTAAGAAAATATGCAAACAAACGTTGAATCAAACCTACGCAGTTTTATATTATAAGACTGACACACATCAGTTTGCTAACTCAGTGTGCTGGGTGAGGTGCTGGAACTTGATATACATGTATCATTAAGTTATAGTTCTGTTAGGATTTGACTGCCTTTTACAGGGACTTTCTATTCTTACTGTTAACAGTTAGTAATAGACTGTTCCTGACTTAGAATGATTCTCTGCTCAGCAACTGGTGCGTAATTGGCATTTGATTCAAATATCTTGTAGCAGTAAAAAACACAAATTAATGTATTTAACAGCTTTATTCAGGAGCACAGTCTGTTAATCGTAAACTTCGAGATTTATGTGTAAGTTTACTCTGCTGCTCGAGCTCTGCTAATCGATGTTCCAGTATTTCAGATTTATATTTATTCGTGAGGCCCTCGTCATTATTTATATTCACTCAAAGCACAGTCGCCTGGAGATTTAATAATCATAGCGAAAATTATAGCGAAAAAATAGCGACAAATGGGGGAAATAAAATATTTTTAGTAGCATTATTATTAAATCTTCAGGCGACTGTGCTCAATTAAGAGGTTCTCCGTTACTTGGAAAATCTTATCTGATTCAGGATCAATTCATCGGTTACACTCCCCTATCATCAGTGATTCTTTGTTTTTAGCTGACATTCTGAAAAAGGTATTGTGTAAGTGTTGACTCTCAATTTGCATGATTAATAACAGATATCGACTCGCTACCCGGACTACTGCAAAAAAAACAATTATTCAGTTCACTGATTTAGATGGAAGGTAAAAGTACAGGAATTATAGTTATCTCGTACCATTGTAAACTCGTACCAATTTCAACTCGTACCACTAAAAAAAAACTCGTACAAATGAAAACTCGTACCACTGCTAACTCGTACCACGGTAAATTCATACCATTGTAAACTCGTACCAACTTATTTAAATGCATTCAAATGGTGTTTAATGATGAATATATACTTTAATTTCACTCAATACCTATTAAATCTGTAAAATGTATATAATTTGAAATTACAATGACCAATTTTTAGCTAATTTTCCTTGTCTAATTGGATAGAGAAAACCGTGGCAGATTGGCTTTGTTGTCTCCCTTGAATAGACACTTTTTTAAACTTTTACTGACAACAATTTGATTTAATTTTTAATCATTCCAAATCAGTATCATTGAATAGATTTGGGTATTTTTCTATTGTTTCTAAAAGGAATTTTATTTAATGAAAGAATTGCTAAAATTGAAAGAAAAAGTTGTTTTCGACTTGTCGCCAAAAATAGATTGTTTTTCACGGCGAAAAAAAAAGTTTGTCCAGAAAAATTCCATAGCCCCCAGAAAATCAAATGGTTGCTGCCTTAGTCCTTAGTGAATGACCAGTAGGCGTAATGGTAGTGTTGGCAGAATAACAAAGAATATGTTTCATTTTGATGCTTTATTTACTACAATTTCAAGAACATTCATGTATAAAAATTAACAAGACATCAAATATTACTATTTTTT
Source organism: Mytilus coruscus (assembly GCA_017311375.1). Taxonomy (NCBI): domain Eukaryota; kingdom Metazoa; phylum Mollusca; class Bivalvia; order Mytilida; family Mytilidae; genus Mytilus; species Mytilus coruscus. The sequence continues at coordinate 4,332,200 of CM029597.1, read as the reverse complement.
CTCATATATTAATTAGCATGGTGATTAAGAAATTACATTCGTATTTTGTCTAAGTTTTCATTAAGTTTACCAAAAAAAATCATAAAACATTCGTGTTTTGAATATATTTTAATGGTACGAGTTTGCAGTGGTACGAGTTCTGATTGGTACGACTTCCCAGTGGTACGATTTTACGTTGGTACGAGTTAACTTTTTGGTACGAGTTTACGTGGTACGAGTTTACAATGGTACGAGTCAACTTGCTTCCAAAGTACAGAAAGTCACAGGACAAAAGTCAAAGGACATAAAGTCACAAATTTGATAGGACAAAACATCCATTTTAAAAGGGGGTTCTCAACCCATTGTAAAGGGGGTCCAACTATATGTCCCCATTCAAATGCATTGATCGTCCAAAAAGGGGTTCCAACCCCCGGAACCACCCCTCTGGATCCGCCACTGCAAAAAGTCACAGGACAAAAAGTCGCAAACAATTTGTTGACAATTGTTTGAATATATATGAAAAAGATCTTGAAATATTTTCTTTTTATTACATATATTCATTTTTAATTTAAGGAAATTGCTCATACATGTCATAAACCTTGATAATGAAAATGTATTAGTTTTTAATCATGCAAAGGATATATTTATTGGCAAATTGAAGCCATTTAAGTACCAAGCCACTTTGACATTTTGTTCTCATAACAATTATTTGATCATTATTGATATTTATTGAATACATTTCAATTACAAAGTTGCTTCATGTATAAAACTTCAAGAAAAATACAAAAAAAAAAGTGTTTTCTTGTTCAATGTTCAACATGTTCAAAGAAAAATAATCTCAAAACTTAATTGTGACTTTTTGTCCTGTGACTTTTTGTCTGTGACTTTTTGACCGTGACTTTTTGTCCTGTGACTTTCTGTCCTACATTCAGATTGAATAGGGGTTTGGTTGACCCCGTCTCCCTCTATCTGAGACTACCATCTCAGTGATGAGCTTTATGTTTTATGTATTGTGCTTGTCATATATGTATGTCGGATAAAAGCTCTACAGAGCTTATGTTGTATTGTTATATGTATAACCGACTTTAAATAAATCTTTTTGCTAGCCCTAACAACTAACAAGTAAGAATTACGTTACTTCTTTTGTAATACAAACAATTAAGACGTCTTGCAAGGCTTTTTTTTACCATGACGGCGTCCCATAAAAAGTTGAAATAGCCATGCAAGACGTCATTATCATTTGGACTAATATTATGGCACATATTGTCGTACCACAGGGATTTGTGTCAATTTTCTGGTTTTCTATCCTCACGAACCCCAAAATACTAGTGATAAAATGTTAACTTACTTCTTAATTAAAGCCTAATATTAAGAAGGCAGAAGACCTGGACCATTCATACTTTGTATATACATGCCTTATGTTATGAAGTTTTCGTCTGTCATATGTTCATTGACCTTGAGTGACCTCATTTCATGGCTAAGTGACTGCATTGAAAAAAGTTAAGGTGTTTTAGTATCCTTAATTTCTATTATCATGATTATAATGAGTAATAGGATTCCTATTACTCATTATAAGAGAAATCAAGAATACTAAAAAATTTAAGGATAACTATATTTGATATGTGCATACCTTGCAATGTCTTCATGTTCGCCAGACAGTTTTCACTTGGTTTGACCTTATTTCATGGATCAGTGAACAAGTTAAGCTTTTGTGGTCACGTCCATATCTCAGATACATTGTACCATAAACAATGTGTCTACTATATTTACTTTTAATTATTGTATGGAATGATTGTAAGGTATGCATGTCCAACTAGCAAGTTTCATCTGACCTTGACCTCATTTTCATGGTTCAGTGGTTATTGTTAAGTTTTTGTGTTTTGGTCGGTTTTCTAATATTGTATGCAACTTGTCAAGTATATTCGTTGTATGAAAATTTTAGGGATGTACATGTTGGTCTGACATGTTTTATTCAATCTTGACCTCATTTTATGGTTCATTGCTTGATGTTACCTTTTGTTTTTTTTGGCCAGTTTTTCTATTTTCTTATTTTCAAATTAGCAAAAGGTCAACTAGGTACATATGTCTGACTGAGAAGTTTCATCTTACTTTATTTTCATAGTACATCATGTACATTGGACAATATAAAAAAAGAAGATGGGATATGATTGGACAACTCTCCACAAGAGACCAAATGAAACAGAAATTAACAACTCAAGGTCACTGTAAAGCCTTCAACAATGAACAAAGCCCATGCTGCATAGTCAGCTATAAAGGTCCAGAAATGACAATGTAAAACAATTCAAACGAGAAAACTAACGACCTAATTTATGTACAAAAATTGAAAAACAGTTATGTTACACATAAACAAACGACAATCACTGAATTATAGGCTCCTGACTTGGAACAGGCACATACATAACGAATGTGGCAGGGTATAAGGAACTATGAAAATGTTTAGTTTTGAGGTTTGGTCTATTTTCCGGATACTGTAAGCAATAAGGCCCCTTTATTTAGTGAATGGAATGATTGTAAGATGCACATATCTGTCTGCCATATTCTATATGACCTTGACCTCATTTTCATGGTTCATTGGTCAATGAAACACTGCATTGTTTTGTCAGTTTATCATATGCTTAAAGTTACAGGTAGATTATATTTGGTGGATATGTAACAATTGTAAGGTGTGCATGTCTGTCTGGCAGATTCATATAACCATGACCGCATTTTATGGTTCTTTGGTCAATGCTAAGTTTTCTTGGTTTTGTCATTTTATCAGATATTATAAGCATAGGTCTACTTGTTGTTGTACAGAATGACTGCAAGGTGTCATATAAGAATAAAAGATGTCTGTCTGCCAAGGTTAATTTTACTGTGACCTCATTTTCATAGAATAATGATAATATTAAACAGCAAGAATGATGAGCAAGTCGACATTATATACAAATGAGGCAAAATTTTCAGTTGCCTACTAATTATGTAATAGTAGTTATTTTTGTCATTAAATGATAATGTTTACCCTTATATGTGTAGGGCAAGAACAGTAAAGATAAAGGAAACTATAAACAGAAGAAATTATCAACAAAATAGATTTACAGAGGTCAATAAAGCCTAAATGGTAAGTCCACTGTTATAAAAGTTTTGCCCTTGAATAATGATTAAATATTTATTAAAATAAGATGTGGTATGATAAATGAGAAAACTATCCATCAGAGTTCAATTAAGTGGATGTTAGCATTGTAATTACTTATTAGAGGCCAATGATGACCTGTAAGTAATGAGAAAACCCATACCCTATACATGATATAGTAATCTATAAAAGACAACACTAACAACATTTGAAACAAAACATCAATTCAAACTTCAAATATACCAGACTAATTTATAAAAACAAAAAATATGAAAACAAAAATAACGGATATGAACCAACATCAACCACTGAACTATGTACAAGCTCCTGATATTAGACAGGCATAATATGGCTGGGTTGATATAGAAATAAGAAGCAGTCTGATTTCCAATGAGACTTTTCTCCAATAGAGATCAAATGACATTTAACATGTGTTTAAGGAGGCTTGAGGGTATAAAATTTCAGAAAAATATTGAAAAAAAATTTTTCATAACTAATTTTATTTATAACTTTATTAGTTGTTACTTTATCATATGGTACAAAATCATTCAAAACCATCTATTCGTTTTGGCCCCAGATGACTTTTAAAATGTGTATATCATTAAAAAGCTCCAAATTATCTCCCTTTGGTGCAAAATGCCATTTTTGACATTAGAATTGTAATATCTTTTACCTCATCGGTGACCTATATTTTTATTATCATTTTCAAATAAGCTGTACTTAAACTAAACTATTGTAAAATTTAAGCGATTTCTGTAATTTAGTTCTTTTTATTTCGATATTACCTCTATTTCTCCTATTAGTTCAACAGAAAAAAGTACCTTTACAAAATGTATGCTTCTTTCAAGGCGGACTGTGAGCGTAAATGAACGGTGACCCGTCTTTTTTAATTTTATTTTTCTATTAAGTATAAGATAAAGTTCATTTATAGAAAAATATAGCAAAATCCTATATTAAGAAAAAATTTGATTTAGACCTGCGAGCCCCTTTATTTAACAAAATAGTTCACTGTACAGCCTTTGACAATGAGCAAATCCTATACCCGACAGTGGTTTTAATAACAGCACAACATTTGAACAAATTGTAAACATTTGTTGCAATGGGCTTAACTCAAAAGACTGCAACAAAGAACCAAACAACAACCGGTAATATGTAAATCATAGACACAAAGCACTGAAATAAAAGTACTAACAATGAATATTCAAATGAAAGTTTATCAAAATGTTCATAAACATGATAAAATAGCCATTTTATTGCTGTATTTCTTCACTGATAATTTTTGAGTTTTGTGTATTTGTAGGTCAGACATCTGGGTTTTCATGGTCATCATTCAACAGATCAATACTGAACAGAAAACTTAAAGTTGATATTTTTCTCCATAGTGCGACTTTTTTTATTAATTTGAAATGGAACGTGTTTTTTCCTACATTTATTAGAAAGAGGAAATTTCAACATAATGACTTTAAACAAAAAGGAGTCATATCATCACGATCATAGATGCACAAGAACTTGATCATGTAAATGCAACAATGTAATTATCAATTGAAAGATGGAACGAATGAAAAAAATATTAGTATGTTGTTGTCCAAATAAACTTGCTTTGTCTTCTCATTTAAATTGCTCCAACCAATAAAGATGTACGGAGGAAGATCTTTGAAGAACAGATTGAAAAAATGTGTTGTCTAAGAATTGCAGGAATATTCTAGTGGATGAAATAATTTATTGACTTGACTCTTATATAGTGGACTGAATAATTGTACATAGCAAGCAGTGAAAAAAGAAAACTAAAACTTTAACAGAAAAAGTGTTTATATTATAAATTTGTAAATATAAGGTTAATATTATGTACACCACAAAGGTATATAATTCAAATTGTTTGCATATTCATGTATTGCAATGAAACTATAACAAAGAAAACCTTACCTCATGAAAAGAGTAAACTTGTCAGTCAGAATATGAAATATTTTTTTCAGTTCTATTTTCATAATAAAATAAACAAGACAAAGATTTCAAAACAATATTTTTCATTTATTTAGACATGTCATCATTTTGTTTCAGTGAAAGGACTTTACTCTTTGACCATAAATATTATTATGCATTCCAAATTGCAAAATAAGAATAATCTTTATTGTCATATAAACAAATAAAAACATGTTTGTGACAAAATGAAAAAAAAAATATATATATATATATATATATATATATATATATATATATATATATATATAAAAAATATAAAAACTCGTATACATTTAAAACTTTTACTACCAAACAGCATTCATTATAACATACACATTACTGTATATTTATATCTATATATTTATAATTTGAATCCCAAAGGATTTTATTTTGTCCCATGGGATATTAAAATCCCATGGGATAATTATAGTCCCATGGGATTTTTTTGTCCCATGGGACAACAAATATCCCATGGGACTACAATTATCCCATGGGACCAAAAAATCCCATGGGATTTAACCAAAATCCCATGGGATAATGGTCAATCCCATGGGATTTTGCCCTGTCCCATGGGATATTGAAAGTCCCATGTTTTTATAAATCAAATAGCAAAATAAATATAATAGTAACAGTAGAAAACCAATAAAATTATTGAATCCCATGTAATTCCGCACATTTTGGTTATATACATGACACTGTAGCTCTTATTTGAGGCGGCGGTTTGCAAATGAGTGTTTTGCAAATTAAAAGTGTCCAGTGTTATATATTCGAAATTATACTATTAAACTCCAAACACCATATATATTAATTTTGCACAAACAATCACTCACATCTGAAAATACTTAAAATAAAGAAAGGTCGCAACAGTGTTGTTATAAGACAATTTCAAATCTGGTATTTATAAGCGAAGCTTTTCGATAGTTCTTTGCCCTTTTCCTCCCTTATTGTACTTTTTATATGTAATATGACATTGCGGAACAACCGTCAAGAGTAAACATTTGCCATAAGGCCAGGTTGTAGGTATCTTCAATTATTTTGTAGACAACAATGTAACGGAATAAATAACCACAAGGACAAATTTTTCTTAAAATTACACGAAGAAAAACAGATGCTGATTACATGTCAATGAGAGAGCAACCCAATGACACGAACAAAACACCATACAGCCGTCCCTAAACTCTCATATAACGACACCAAGCTTTTATAGCATTATCATTAATATTCTTAACACATGATATTTAGTATCCTAAATCTTATAGCGACGTTAACCTCATAATACCTAGTTTCAAATTTGTTGCTGCTTGCTAAATGCTCAGTGGCAAATATTTCGTGCATATTCGGGATGAAAACCAAATAACAACCGATCAAATATGTGGTATCAACCGGAATTAAGGACCTGATGTTCGCTATCCACTGAATGAGTATGTTCGATTTCGGCAGGAATATTGCTTTGCAACAGACCAGACCAAGATATAACCCCTCAAAGTTCTTGCACAATGACGATCACTATCTTTCGGTTACTTTTGTATGATTATCTTTTCAACAGAAGGTCGATTACGTAATCATTTCAGTCACTCCCAGTAATTATAAATTCATGTGATAAAACATTTACTTTAATCTGACTTCTTTTGCAATTTCTGCTAAATCACTTAAATCTAAAGTACATTTACGTTTTTAAATTAATGATGAAACTCAAAATCATATCATTTAATTCGAAAGAACAGATGCATATATGAGATATTCTAAAGTATAATTTGTTTATGAATACAGATCGTGATAATTACAGCTTGTAAACGTCTTCTGATAAGTATTCAAACATTTCACATAGACTAATAGTAAGTAAAATATTGTCATTTTTTAAGGTTGTTTTTTTGCTGTTCCAGCTGTTTATATTCTTAAATATTTTCATCAAAAATCACGTTCTCACGTTCTCAATATATTAACGTCTTATCAACAATAAAATACTCTTATACGTGTAAAAACTAATTGATAAACATTTAATCTAATTTCTAAATTAATAATTTTGTGTTCTTTGGCTGTAACAGTTGTTCGTTATCTGGATGTCCAACATACCCCTTATTGTTGATACCAAAGGGTGAATTTGGTATTAGATTAGCTAGGAGACATATCCTCTTGACACTAATCCTAATTTTAACATGTTTCTGATCTGATTTATGAAAATGAATCGGATAAAAGCTTAGACCGGAATACCCATGTGCATAACGGAAGATAGAGAAATGCCCTATCAATGCGTATAACGGGTGAAATACCATGTCCATGTGCATAAAGGATGATGAGAAAATAACAGATCGACACTCATTTGTGGGGTGAAGGAATAACCTATCGTGAAGAAGGAACGCCCTACTGCACGCGTATTACAAGTAACAAAGGTATACCTCATCGACGCGCTTGACAGGTGATGAAGAAAAACCTGTCGACGCGCATGACGGATGACAAAGGAATACCTCATCGACTCGAATTGGCAGTAATGACGGACTACGCTATCGACGCATATAACGGATGATGTGGAATAGCTCCTACCCTGTCGAGACATATGATTAAAAAAAAGAAATACCCCATCGAAACACAAAAGGGATTGACGTAATACCCTATCGACACAAAAGAGGGGTTTGAAAGTAAAATCACAAAATACTGAACTCAGAGGAAAATTCAAAAGGAAAGTCCCCAATCAAATGGCAAAATCAAAAGTTCAAACACATCAAACGAATGGAAAACAACTGTCATATTCCTGACTTGGTACAGGCATTTTCATATGTAGAAAATGGTGGATTGAACATGGTTTTATAGCTAGCCAAACCTCTCACTTGTATGACAGTCGCATCAAATTCCATTATATTGACAACGATGCGTGAACAAAACAAACAGACACAATAGGTAAAATGTCAAAAATAAGGTTACAGCAGTCAATATTGTGTTATCATCTTAATCACTATAAAACAAACAAATGTAACGAAGAAGCACAAAAGGGAGACATCAAATTTAACATCATCATTATGCTTATATTATACGATTTTATTTATCTATGTAAAATCCACCCATAAAGGATGGAAGGTTTTAAGTAGTGGCGTAAAATCGCGCGCTTGAAATTCGCACAGGTAGACATAAAATAATTTTGTCGTTCAAAGTATGAAGAGATTCATAAATACAGAGTCACGTAAAATGGATATCACAAAAACAGACTTAACAGTAAAAGTTATATTAATAAATAAATTAATAATGTGGTTCAAATTATGACGGGATACATAAGTACAGAGTCACGTCAAATGTATATCACCAAAAACAGGCTTAACAGTAAAAGTAATATTAATAAATAAAATAATTTTGTCGTTCAAAGTATGACAGGATACATAAACACTGAGTCACGTAAAATGGATATCACAAAAACAGACTTAACAGTAAAAGTAATATAAATAAATAAAATAATAGTGTGGTTAAGAATACCCTATCGACGCTCATAACGGGGGATAAAGGAATACACTATCGACGAGCATGACGAATGATGAAGGATACCCTCTTGGGGCGTATTACAAAAATAAAAGAAACCCTTATTGACATGCATGACGGGTTTTGAAGGAATTATACCCCATCGACGTACAATATGAGTGATGAAAGAAAACCATATCAACGCACATGACGGGTGATCAAGGAAACCCTATCGACACACATGATGGGTAATGGAGGAAAACCCTATCGACGAATATGGCAGGTAACGAAGGAAAACCCTTTCAATGTGCACATATGGCAAAATCCTAGGTACTTTATTCATAGGGTTTGCACCATGTGACTTCGGCCCTTTTGATTGAATTACTCCCCTTTGTTGAAGATTGAAAAATATAAATTATATCAAATTTGCGGATAATCAAGTCTTTTTCCTTCTTAGATCTAAAAAAAACCTTTCTTTGAAAAATTTCTTGGGCGGATATTTACAAATATGCTGCGTACTTCTTAAAAAAAAAGGCTTAAAAGTTTACTTTTTACGAAATGGGATGAAATCATCATGTTTTTAAAAGAATTTGGCCGGACACAAGAAAGCAGGTAAGATAAAAGTTATTTAACCCGAAAATTCAACCTGAAAGGTGTTTCCCTATATGCGGACAAATCATGATACATCTCTTGTTATTTCTATTTTGAATATTTCATTTTTACGAATTTTCGCTATTTTATATAGCAATTATAATACGGTTACACTTTCGATTTTCAAACTGAAAAAGCCGAAAGTTTTCAAAGTTGAAAAAGTTCATTAGTACACGAACAGAATTCAAAAACATGTACATTTCACCTATATGCGGACAAATTGATGAAGAGACTTAGGAGTTGGTATATTTGTATATTTATTTTAGGGGCATGTATAATCCTATTGTAATGGCCGTCCTCATGATAAGGCAAGATGACCGCAATACAAATAAGCAAAGAGCTCAAAATGTTGTTATACGCATGACGAGTTTGACGTATCGCATGTCGACGCACATGACGGGTGATGCAGGAACGCACTATCGACGCAAGTTCTTACAAGTCATTTCATACGATTTCGACTGTTTTAATCTATATAAAAATCAGAAGATGTGGTATGATTGCCAATGAGACAACTCTCCACAAGAGATTAAATGACACAGAAATTAACAACTATAGGTCACCGTACGGCCTTCAACAGTGAGTAAAACCCATACCGCATAGTCAGCTATAAAAGGCCCCTAAATGGCTATATGAAGAGGCCTATTCTTACTTATACATGTATTTGTATACTTACTACATGTATATTAAGTACTTAGTCTACAAAACTTGGGTTTGGATGTTACCGAAATGCTAATATAATAATCAATTTTCAATTATTGATCAGTTCTCAAGTTTCTCCACACTAATTAGACTCCAAACCTCATTCAATCTGATATATGTTTTAATTTCTTCAAATGACGTAACACCAGTTATTGGTTCGTTGAACAAAAAGACAGTTGCTCTGTCAACAAATCAGTCTAATCATACTACGTAAGCTTCCCGGATGATCTTTCTAGTTGGTGTAACTATAATTATTTGATTAAAATCTAAACAAATTATCTCGGAATTTGACAGCAATCTTGGCCAGCTTGACGTTAAGATTGCAGAATATGGTGGAGTAAATCGAGAATTTCTGACAGATTTGCTAATTTGTTTACTAATCATTTAAAGATGTCAGTCAATACCGATTTTCCAAATGGTTAATTTTATACAATGTGGACAGAGTTATGCAGTCACGTGAACTACTTGCAAGAAAATAAGTTGACATAATAACTCTGATCGACCACAATTGTGTTTGACAACTTGTCTGTAGGATGATCATATAAAAATAAGAAGATGTGGTATAATTGCAAATGATTTTGGTACTTTATTGTTTTAGGAACCACATTGTTTAAAAACACATTGAAGCAATAATAACATATGTGTCATTATCAGGAGATTACCTTTGTTTACCTTTCAGCACCATAAGGGATGACCTTTGTACTATCCAGGGTGTATAGAAACCTTTCAGCACCATAAGGGACGACCGTTGTACTATCCAGGGTGTATAGAAACCTTTCAGCACCATAAGGGACGACCTTTGTACTATCCAGGGTGTATAGAAACCTTTCAGCACCATAAGGGACGACCTTTGTACTATCCATGGTGTATAGAAACCTTTCAGCAGCATAAGGGACGACTGTTGTACTATCTAGGGTGTATAGAAACCTTTCAGCACCATAAGGGACGACTATTGACTATCCAGGTTGTATAGAAAGTAACATTTAAAAGGCACGGAGTGTCTATTGTTTCAGCTAGCCAGAAGAAAAGGTAAAAAATCTCTATTTTCCCGGCCATTCGTTTGCATATGCGCAAATGTTCAATATAAGCAGCAGTGTCATGTTGCGCGGAAAGTGTCTCAGATGAGGTATCGGATTGCAAACGCGCGTATGCAATGGACGTTTTGAGAATTGGAGATCGTGTTTTATATTTCAAGATGTCCTAAAGAATATTAGAGATAATGTGATTGCTTTAAAATCAAATTTCTATAGAACAGACCCCAGAGCAATAGCGTGTGCACGTAAACTGAGTGGAATAAAGCGGAAAATCAAACGGAAATTACACCATTACCTTTTCTTTACCTGCACTAATGGAGGCAAAACAATTCACAGGAAAACGACTAAATCAAATATACTTCGCTGCATGATTTAAGTTCTACTACAACGGAGATCTATAAACATGCACTGATATGCCTGGGCTGGGAATAGTATAGCAGGCTTGGGGTTTAAACCCCGGCCTTTTTATTTTATTCTGTTTTATTTTTTTTTTTCCAATAAAAATAGATGTTATGTTTTGTTATAATAAACACAATTTTACTTTGGGGGACATTTATATGTGCCTATCCTTTTCTCTCTTTTTTTATGTTTTAAAAATCATCAAACATTTTGTCACCGTAGCTATTTATAAGAATGAACAAACAGATGCACAACCTGTTTTACGTCGTACGACAAGACAGAGCAGAGTTCCTCAACGGTATCAGGATTTTTTGTACCGTTGATAATTTTTTGTAGTTTTAGTTGTTTTATTTATTTGTGTGTATATTCATTGATAATTGTTTTTCTTTTCTTTTTTTTTACTCATATGGTGTAAAAATAGTTTTATATAGTTATTTTTGTTGTTTATAGACATGGTATGGGTCATTTTCAAAAATGTCGAATTTTCAGTACACCCATGCTAACATTTATTTTTCTAATGGAAATTTCAGTTGTTATGGTTTAAATGAAAGCTTGTCGGATTTATGATTCAGAACATTAATAATAAACACATCTTACATCTATTTTGATAAGATTAAAATGTATTTAAGTCCGATTTTGGGGGTATTTGTGTGCGTACAGTGTCAGAAAAATACATTTCAAATGATTTTTTCCGATTTCTGATCGCCTTGATATCTGCAAAAGGGACTTTTTAAGAACGTTAATTATTACTCTAACGAAAAATCGTAGCTTCTTTATCATTGTATGTAACATATTATCTACAAACTAAATTCAATCAGCGTACGGGAGGTTCATGTCCATCCTGTTACCGCTACTTAAATCAGCCGTTAAATTGTTCTCCTTTGAATATTGAATCAGTCAGTGTTGATTTAAAAGTGCAAAGTAATCTTATTCAAGGTTATATCTGGTCTATATACCAGCTTTGATAAGTGTTTGGTACTAATATAAATTTCCACTTCGTACTATGAACATCAAAATTATTTATTTTGTTAAAATATTTCCTTTCTCTATTGTAACTGTATACGTATACCTAACAACAAAATTATTTTATTTACCTGTGTTTAAAGTTATTGCAAATGGCTGATATTTTTGTTCGAGCATATTGTTTTTCTTAAATTGTTTAACATTTCATACCGATATAACATGTCACTTTTATTATTCTTCCTTAGTTTATTTATTTTGAATTTGCATTGTATCATAGGTCAAATTTATTTGTTCAGTATATGTTCAATGGTGTTACTATGTCCTTTGATTGAGTTAAGCTATTTCAGTTGATATTTTATAGTGTGTCTTTCTATGTTGTGATGTTACACTATTGTTTCAGAAAAAGGGTGAAGGTTTGGTACCATTAAAACGTTTAAACCCGCTGCATTTGTTTGCACCTGTCCTAAGTCAGGAATCTGATGTTCAGTAGTTGTCGTTTGTTGATGTGGTTCATAAGTGTTTCTCGTTTCTCGTTTTATATAGATTAGACCGTTGGTTTTCCCGTTTGAATGGTTTTACACTAGTAATTTTGGGGCCCTTTATAGCTTACTGTTCGGTGTGAGCCTAGGCTCCGTGTTGAAGACCGTACTTTGACCTATAATGGTTTAACTTTACATTTATAAATTTTGACTTTGTCTCATTGGCACTCATACCACATCTTCTTATATCTATTTACTTTTAAAACGCCACGTTTCTTGAACGACAGTGTGGAGAAAAGAAATTTTAAGACATTTAGTGAAAAAAATAGGGTACTTTTTTCATGTCTATGCTGTTACCAATAATTTTGATTAATTACACAAACAGTATGCTTGTAAAAGTGCAATAACGTGTTGGAAACCAAATTCACAATAGAAAACCATAATCACTTCACCAAAGGGAGAAGTCATTTCACAACAGCAATCAAACACGAAGAAATTTGTCCATCCTGTTATGTCTATCCTGTTACTATGGTTGCTATGGTTACAGTAACAGGATAGACAATTGTAGACAAAACTTCGTTAAAATTTTTATCTTAATATATAGGTGCAAAACGAATGAAATATTTCGTTGTTTGAACTCATCTTAAGGTTATAACGTCTTAATCTTCCCAATTAAGCATTTGCAGGTGCAATACTGATATAGGTAACAGGATAGACAAAAGGTAACAGGATAGACTATTATATAGTGATATATCATAAACGTACGTTCCTGTTACCAATGAAATAAAGAGAAAAGTAAACTAACTTATGAGGAATTTACTTGATGTTGGGTTTATTTGAAAGGGTGAAAAAATGCCGAACAATATAAATTGCTATCTTAGACTTGCATTACTGGTGGTAATTTTTACAACCTTTGAAAACCAATTTTTAGAGGCATTTTTCAGTACAACCTGGAAAATTGGCAAATAATCTATTATTTTATAGAATGAATATATATAGAAGTTTATTCACTTGAAAACCATATAATTGGCGACATAAAACAAGCTTACGGATTGATAATTTAGTCTGCATGATTTTTTATTAGTTGTTAGTGGCTTTGAACTAGCTGTCAGATAACTGCGAGTACTCTCAGATCTGTTCCTAGTGTCTTTTGTTGTTGTGATGTACAAGTACCCTGCCACGTCCACTTGTATTTTTGTCCATCTGATGAGTTAAGCCTTTTCAACTGATTTTTATAGTTCGTTCTTATGTTGTACTGTTATATCACTGTCCCAGGTTAGGGGAGGTTGGGATCCCGCTAACATGTTTAACCCCGCCACATTATGTATGGATGTGCCTGTCCCAAGTCAGGAGCCTGTAATTCAGTGGTTGTCGTTTGTTTATGTGTTACATATTTGTTTTTCGTTCATTTTGTACATAAATAAGGCCGTTAGTTTTCTCGTTTGAATTGTTTTACATTGTTATTTCGGGGCCTTTTATATCTGACTATGCGGTATGGGCTTTGCTCATTGTTGAAGGCCGTACGGTGACCTATAGTTGTTAATTTCTGTGTCATTTTGGTCTCTTGTGGACAGTTGTCTCATTGGCAATCATACCACATCTTCTTTTTATATCAACATTTTATCTAAACCTTTTCTTAATAACCCAAAATTTCTTTTGAAAATGGTAACAGGAGAGACAAAATATTGTACCACCGATAAAAAATGTTTCAAGATATTCTTGTATGACATCATTAAGATTGCATCTTTTAATATGTTGTTCTTAAAGTACTGTTTGTTTTGATTTGCTTATGTAGAGGGTTGTTTGAATAAGTAATTTTAATAAATTTTCAATTTCAAAATTCGACATTTTTGAAAATGACCCGTATCTTATCCTCATTCATATCTGTTCTCGTCTAGTAGAGGAAAGTGTTTCTATGGGATGGCTTGTAAGGATATTTATGTCAAGTCTGGTGGAAGATTACAAGATTTGTGTCGTATAGCAGTGTCTAGACTAAAGGGTGATATGAGTGGTAGTAGTATATATTTTGTTGTTGGAATTCCTGATATCTGTACATTGACAAGTAAAAAAGGATCGATTTTCTTTATACGAAGAGTCATGGTTAGATCTGGAAGTTGATCATGCCTCTAAAATGAAAGAGATTATTTCGGATACTGAACGTAGAATTAAGGAGTTTGGGGGGAAAGTTGTATTCACAACTATTACAACATCTAGTTTCCGGGATTGGAATAGCCACAGGCGTATGATGAATAAAACAAAATATCTACTGTATGAAGATGATTATCCGAAAATGCAAGAAAAATTACACGAGACCTTGCGGGAAATAAATAAGTCCATTACTGAGCTTAATTGTAGAAACAATATGATCACTCCGTTTCTGCACACTTATGTACACAAGAAGAAGGGTGATAAGATACAATATATTTTTTCTAAGTTAGAGGATGGGGAACATCCATTAGTGGACCTTAGTCGAACATGGTTTAATTATATGGAAAGAATTATTTCGGAGAATGAGAAAAAATTGGCTGGTACCACTGGGAAATGATACTTGTTGGGTTACTGTCGTTTTGTGTTCATGCATATCTTTTATATTATTGCGTTATTTTATTTTGCTTTCGTATATATTTTAGAATTTTGATTCAGGATAAGAACTTTGTTTGATGCTATGAATTTCCACCATTCTACCTTGGTAGAGTCGCACTTGCTGCCTATCTACTTGGTATCATGATAATTTTTTTTTACTTGTCCTTTTCCCTAAATTTGGGATCATATGATTTCGGTTTTGTTCATTTTGTTTGTGTGTGTGTGTGTAAAGAATTTGTCATGGCAATGTCTTATGGCAGATGACTTTACTTACCATTATCATGTTTCCTTTTGGACTAGTCATGTTTAGGAGATAAAATTTCAGGGACGAAATTTTCTCCATGGGCCGAGAATGTGTCACCGTAGCTATTTATCAGAAGAGTACAGCTATATACTAGTACTATACTATATGTTGTGTGTACTATATTTACTACCATTTACGCATTCATTCATACATACATTCATGAATTCATTCATTGACGGACAGTTAGAAAAAGACTTTAGTCTATGTTCTACTCTGCACGAATTTATAATGCATGCAACCCCGCCACTTTTTCTGGTACTATATATATGGTGTACTCGTACTAATGCGAGTTTCACACTTTAGCACGCACGAGCTACATATGGGATATATAACTTTTTCCCTATTTTCAGGTAAGCACATTTACTTTTGTAGGCCTTATAATGCATGTACTTCTATCCAATTCACAGTTCATATTAAAAGGAAACTTCAAGTTAACATTTGAAATAAATGTTTATTATAATTATGTATTTTCAGTGTGAATAAATGGTTTGCAACTTTGTTATCGTCACTATGATCAACGCCCTATTAATTAGAACCAAGTGGCCATTTACCCTGTGACAATTTAAATAAAAAATCATGCAAAATGAATTGACGATTTCATTGGAACCAAACTTCAAGGAAATGATAAATTCATGATCTTCTTTAGGAATCATAGATGTTCATTGAAGCCATAAACCACTGGCCCGATTCCTAACCTTACAGGAAATTGATAGGTAGAACATACGAAGAGAAGAGGTATTTGTGGACCCCATTCCCTTAGAAGCACGAAACAAGTCTGAATATGATGTATACTACCCAGCAAACAAAATAACGGTAATGTAACGTTATTCTAACTTAAATTTTATGTTAAAATTACGTTACTTACGAACGTATTTTTATGTCATTTTGTAGACTCTGAGTAACGTTAAAGCAACGCCATCACGAGTTGGTTGACCGTTATAGAATATCTGTTTCATAGATGACGACGGATATGTTCCATTTGCTGTAACTATAATCCCGTCCCCCTTTTCCCCGAACGTGACCTACCGAATAAGACTTATCACCTGGTTTGTAATTACATGAGAAACACGACCGGTGCAACATGTGGAGCAGGAACACCTGAGATCACCCCAGTTTTTGGTAGGGTTCGTGTTGATCAGTCTTTAGTTATCTATTTTGTGTTTTTATACTGTTGTTTATTTATTTTATTTATTTTTAGCTATGGCAGTGTCATCATATTTTCGACTTATGATTTTGAATGTCCTTTTGGTAACTTTCTTCTCTCTTTCCAAGTAACATTAAAAGGAAATGTAGAACTGACGTTAAAGTAACGTTTCTGTTTCAGTTATTTATTATTAAACTAACATATATGAAGTAAATTTACTTGATTGTTCAGTGAATGGAAAGGTTTTTGCACATTTTTGCCAAATGCCACTGCATTCTCGACTGGATGCTACAATAACCACTTCACCAAAACATATTCATTGTTACGTATGGCCGACAAAATAGCATATGAGCAGAGAAAAGTTACTTTTCCAGATTGCCGGAAGAATATACATTCTTTGCTATTTTCCCGCTAGCCGGAAGAATAGCCACTGCATAAAAGGTAGGCCCAATTAACAATTTTATTGATTTCCATGACATCAATTATATGTTATTCAGCGGTACATGCTGCTACATGTAATGAAGATATTTGGTCACAAAATTTCAATACAAAATATTGAATCGAAGGACAATGGCATTAATTAGTGTCCAAAACAATATATATATATATCAACTTTACTTCCAACATAATTCCGATTACTGTTTAGAAATAAACCATTATATTGTTAGATCCACAAAGTACTCATATCAAACTATGATACTGAAACTTTAGCAAAGATTGAAAATGACCTTGACGTGAAATACATTAAGGGGAATGGAACCTCCTCTTTAAGTTTATTTGTCTTTCCTATTCTTATTTAAGTAGTAGTTTAACAGTAATGCACAAACATTTCAGTGGATTTTATTAAGTAACAGAATAAAACTTGATGACCAAATGATGGTATAAGAAATATAATTAGGACGTGCGGGTACCTTGGTGTAGACGTTCTTGGTCAGAGATGTTTATTTCAATAAACCTGTTGTGAGTTCACATGTTTCAGATTAACTTTCAGCTAATATATCAAAGTAACGCTGATAAAGGTAAATATGATTAAGAAGATGGACGCATGTTTTTCATATTCTTACTTTACTCAAAACATATATACGTAAAACAATTAACAATATAAAGAGATTAACTTAAAACAGACTTACTAGAACGAATGCATCATATAACAGTATCTTAGCGGCAGAAATAAGAAAATTAGTCTACACACAGCAGATAAAGTTGGCAACTCATATACGTGCAAACCTGACGAGTTAAAAAGCCAATTGCTTTAAACCATTTCAGGTTACTATATATAACATTTGGCCACATGTAAATATTCAGTTTAAATTCATAAAATATACGGTCATCTTAAAGCAAAGACGTTAAGAGAAATACCAATGGTGGACAAATACATTGCGATTTGAAACATCAAAAGTGAACAACAATTGTATTCATTTATTTTGTATAGTTTGTTGCAAATCATTAAAACAAAACCATTGATTTAAAACCAAATCGTTATTCCGAAGTCTTTTAATAAAGCAAGTTTCAGACCGCTTTTGTTGTCTGTATTTGCGCATTTCATTATTCTATATTTCAGAAACGCTCAGAACCAGCGTTTTCGAAGCTAAAGAGAAAAGTCAATACCGCCTAAGGTAAAATTAACAAAACCTTGAATGATTGATGAATGGAACATGCTTAGATATCATATTAATTCAATTAAAATTTGAGTTACACATCAAATGCAGTTTTGCATTTTGCTATGAACGCACCCACAGTTTTGATTAACTTTCTAAATATGATTATCCCTGGACTTCTCCCGTCCCGACAGTTGAACCCTTGATAAAAGTTGGGCTTTGCGGGATGTATGAATACGCAGCCACGCTGGTAGGAATGAGGACGTTATATCCGATAATTCATGTAGGATGAGTGCCACGCTCTATGTATCTCTGTATGTTAAAGAACCCTTGCAGCAACTCTCTGGGGGTCCGTAGGTGACCTGATGCGAGGCAAACTTTGTTTCCTTATCCAACATACCATAATTTGCCTTTGGCAGTTCAAATTTCCTTTGTCTCACTCTACCATCCTGTTGTCTTAATTGATACGAAAATAAGAAAATGTGGTATGATTGCCAATGAGACAACTCTCCACAAGAGACCAAATGACACAAAATGAACAACTATAGGTCACCGTACGGCCTTCAACAATGAGTAAAACCCATACCGCATAGTCAGCTATAAAAGGCCCCGAAATGACAAATGTAAAACAATTCAAACGAGAAAAATAACGGCCTGATTTATGTACAAAATAATGAACGAAAAACAAATTTGATATACAGCAACAAACGACAACCACTGAATTACAGGCTCCTGACTTGGGACAGGCACATATAGAATGTGGCGGGTTAAACTTGTTTGAAGGTGCAAACCCTTCCCTTAACCTGGGACAGTGGTGTAACAATACAACATTAGAACAAACTATAAAAATCAGTTGAAAAGGGTTAAACTCATCAGATGGATACAAAGCAGAAAGACATCTAACAAAAACACAGAGTGGACGTGGCAGGGTACTTATACATCCCCACAACAAAAGACACTAAGTACAGATTTGAGAATACTCGCAGTTACTGACAGCTAGTTCAAAACCAATAACAACTAATAAAAAATCATGCATCTAGACTAAAATATCAATCAGTACACATCCAACACAATGGATTTAGTGTTATTAACAGTCAGAGAAAACATGACCTTGTGCAATGCCAAGATACAGGTATCTAAAGATTGTAAAGCCATGAATGTGCATATGTATATACAAATGATATTTAGTTTGATTTTAATTTACTGATAACAAAATCAATATTAATACCAATAAAAACAATATTCAAAGAACTAATTGTAGTGTTGAATTGGTAACCTTTAAGAATAAGTATATTTAAAGGATTAATAAGTTTATCCGGATCGTATCTAAATTTCCGGGCTCGGTAAACAACATCTCCGTAAAAATAAGGATGCGCTATCCCGTTAAAAATAAGTTATCTACAGGTACAGCCAAACTTCCAAACCAAATATTTATATCTATGGAAGAATTTAGTAAAGGTTTTAAGTAATTTGTGTTAACGAAATCCCTGACTTAATAATTTATCAGTAATACATAGATAACGTTCATTGAAATCCAAAGTAAGTTCCTTTGGGTAAATTTCGGCAGTATATTTAGAAAATTCTTGATTATTTAACGAAAAATATCATCAAGATAACGATAAGTGTTGTTGAATTTATCAATTAAATGCAATTTAGACGGGTCTTTACTGAGTTTGGCCATAAACTGTGATTCATAACAGTACAAGAACAAGTCTGCTATTAAAGGGGCGCAATTGGTGCCCATAGGAATACCTACAACCTGTCGATAAACTTTATTGCCGAAACGTACATAAATATTACCAAGGAGAAAATTAACAGCTTCAATCATCTCATCACACCTCCAGTAAGTATATCTAGTATATCAATCTTTCTCATTAGAGAAGAAGGCTTTATATGAGTTGCAGCAAATATATTTGCATTCAGATTTACCAAACGACCATTTGATTAAATAGGAAAACTTTTGTTTGATAAGATTGTGTGGAAGTGTAGTGTAAAGAGTTGAAAAGTCAAAACTGTCAACAGAATCAAAAGGATCATCAAAAGCACGTAGTTTATCTAAAACATCCAAAGAATTTTTACTCTCAAAAATAGTTAATTCCAATATTTTCATATGTTTTATTGCAAAAGTTAATGATAAGTTTTTGATAGTAGTTAAGGAACTAGTTAAAAGTACTAAAAGATTAGTTGTAGAACACTTACTAGAGGCCGAGATGAAACGATATTTTACTGGGTTCTTTTTGTGTGTAGTTTAGGTAACCAATACATGGTAGGGATCTTCAAATGTTCAGAAGAGGCCTTAAGCTGTGATGTGGTTATGATATATGATTGTTTACTATATGACTCTCTGTGCAGCGCACGGACTTGAATGTAGAAGAATTTAAAATATACGGCATACCACCATTTTACGAATTTTCGCTATTTTATATAGCAATTATAATACGGTTACGCTTTCGATTTTCAAACTGAAAAGGCCGAAAGTTTTCAAAGTTGAAAAGTTCATTAGTACACGAACAGAATGCAAAACATGTACATTTCACCTCATATGCGGACAAATTGATGAAGAGACTTAGGAGTTGGTATATTTGTATATTTATTTTAGGGGCATGTATAATCCTATTGTAATGGCCGTCCTCATGATAAGGCAAGATGACCGCAATGCAAATTAGCAAAGAGCTCAAAATGTTGCTATATGCATGACGAGTTTGATGTATCAGCATGTCGACGCACATGACGGGTGATGCAGGAACGCACTATCGACGCAAGTTCTTACAAGTCATTTCATACGATTTCGACTGTTTTAATCTATATAAAAATCAGAAGATGTGGTATGATTGCCAATGAGACAACTCTCCACAAGAGATTAAATGACACAGAAATTAACAACTATAGGTCACCGTACGGCCTTCAACAGTGAGTAAAACCCATACCGCATAGTCAGCTATAAAAGGCCCTGAAATGGCTATATGAAGAGGCCTATTCTTACTTATACATGTATTTGTATACTAACTACATGTATATTAAGTACTTAGTCTACAATATATGGGTTTGGATGTTACCGAAATGCTAATATAATAATCAATTTTCAATTATTGATCAGTTCTCAAGTTTCTCCACACTAATTAGACTCCAAACCTCATTCAATCTGATATATGTTTTAATTTCTTCAAATGACGTAACACCAGTTATTGGTTCGTTGAACAAAAAGACAGTTGCTCTGTCAACAAATCAGTCTAATCATACTACGTAAGCTTCCCGGATGATCTTTCTAGTTGGTGTAACTATAATTATTTGATTAAAATCTAAACAAATTATCTCGGAATTTGACAGCAATCTTGGCCAGCTTGACGTTAAGATTGCAGAATATGGTGGAGTAAATCGAGAATTTCTGACAGATTTGCTAATTTGTTTACTAATCATTTAAAGATGTCAGTCAATACCGATTTTCCAAATGGTTAATTTTATACAATGTGGACAGAGTTATGCAGTCACGTGAACTACTTGCAAGAAAATAAGTTGACATAATAACTCTTATCGACCACAATTGTGTTTGACAACTTGTCTGTAGGATGATCATATCAAAATAAGAAGATGTGGTTTAATTGGAAATGATTTTGGTACTTTATTGTTTTAGGAACCACATTGTTTAAAAACACATTGAAGCAATAATAACATATGTGTCATTATCAGGAGATTACCTTTGTTTACCTTTCAGCACCATAAGGGACGACCTTTGTACTATCCAGGGTGTATAGAAACCTTTCAGCACCATAAGGGACGACCGTTGTACTATCCAGGGTGTATAGAAACCTTTCAGCACCATAAGGGACGACCTTTGTACTATCCAGGGTGTATAGAAACCTTTCAGCACCATAAGGGACGACCTTTGTACTATCCATGGTGTATAGAAACCTTTCAGCACCATAAGGGACGACCGTTGTACTATCTAGGGTGTATAGAAACCTTTCAGCACCATAAGGGACGACTATTGACTATCCAGGTTGTATAGAAAGTAACATTTAAAAGGCACGGAGTGTCTATTGTTTCAGCTAGCCAGAAGAAAAGGTAAAAAATCTCTATTTTCCCGGCCATTCGTTTGCATATGCGCAAATGTTCAATATAAGCAGCAGTGTCATGTTGCGCGGAAAGTGTCTCAGATGAGGTATCGGATTGCAAACGCGCGTATGCAATGGACGTTTTGAGAATTGGAGATCGTGTTTTATATTTCAAGATGTCCTAAAGAATATTAGAGATAATGTGATTGCTTTAAAATCAAATTTCTATAGAACAGACCCCAGAGCAATAGCGTGTGCACGTAAACTGAGTGGAATAAAGCGGAAAATCAAACGGAAATTACACCATTACCTTTTCTTTACCTGCACTAATGGAGGCAAAACAATTCACAGGAAAACGACTAAATCAAAAATACTTCGCTGCATGATTTGTAAGTTCTACTACAACGGAGATCTATAAACATGCACTGATATGCCTGAGCTGGGAATAGTATAGCAGGCTTGGCGTTTAAACCCCGGCCTTTTAATTTTATTCTGTTTTATTTTTTTTTCAATAAAAATAGATGTTATGTTTTGTTATAATAAACACAATTTTACTTTGGGGGACATTTATATGTGCCTATCCTTTTCTCTCTTTTTTTATGTTTTAAAAATCATCAAACATTTTGTCACCGTAGCTATTTATCAGAATGAGCAAACAGAAGCACAACCTGTTTTACGTCGTACGACAAGACAGAGCAGAGTTCCTGAACGGTATC
Source organism: Mytilus coruscus (assembly GCA_017311375.1). NCBI lineage: Eukaryota > Metazoa > Mollusca > Bivalvia > Mytilida > Mytilidae > Mytilus > Mytilus coruscus. The sequence goes on along the minus strand of CM029597.1, from coordinate 4,309,066 downwards.
AGGATTTTTTTTTTGTACCGTTGATAATTTTTTTGTAGTTTTTAGCTGTTTTATTTATTTGTGTGTATATTCATTGATAATTGTTTTTTTTTTTTTTTTTTTTTTTTACTCATATGGTGTAAATAGTTTTATATAGTTATTTTTTGTTGTTTATAGACATGGTATCTTATCCTCATTCATATCTGTTCTCGTCTAGTAGAGGAAAGTGTTTCTATGGGATGGCTTGTAAGGATATTTATGTCAAGTCTGGTGGAAGATTACAAGATTTGTGTCGTATAGCAGTGTCTAGACTAAAGGGTGATATGAGTGGTAGTAGTATATATTTTGTTGTTGGAATTCCTTATATCTGTACATTGACAAGTAAAAAAGGATCGATTTTCTTTATACGAAGAGTCATGGTTAGATCTGGAAGTTGATCATGCCTCTAAAATGAAAGAGATTATTTCGGATACTGAACGTAGAATTAAGGAGTTTGGGGGGAAAGTTGTATTCACAACTTTTACAACATCTAGTTTCCGGGATTGGAATAGCCACAGGCGTATGATGAATAAAACAAAGTATCTACTGTATGAAGATGATTATCCGAAAATGCAAGAAAAATTACACGAGATCTTGCGGGAAATAAATTATTTCATTACTGAGCTTAATTGTAGAAACAATATGATCACTCCGTTCTCACACACTTATGTACAAAAGAAGAAGGGTGATAAGATAAAGTATATGTTTTCTAAGCTAGTGGATGGTGTACATCCATCAGAGGATCTGAGTCGTACATGGTTTAATTATATAGAAAGAATTATTTTGGAGAATGAGAAAAAATTGGCTGGTACCACTGGGAAATGATACTTGTTGGGTTACTGTCGTTTTGTGTTCATGCATATCTTTTATATTTATATTGCGTTATTTCATTTTACTTTCGTATATATTTTAGAATTTTAATACAAGGATAAGAACTATGTTTCATGCTATGAATTCCCACCATTCTACCTTGGTAGAGTCGCACTTGCTGCCTATCTACTTGGTATGATGGAATTTCACATGATAATTTTTTTTTTTTACTTGTCCTTTTCCTAAATTTGAGATCATATGATTTCGGTTTTGTTCATTTTGTTTGTGTGTATGTGTAAAGAATTTGTCATGGCAATGTCTTATGGCAGATGACTTTACTTACCATTATCATGTTTCCTTTTGGACTAGTCATGTTTAGGAGATAAAATTTCAGGGACGACATTTTCTCCATGGGCCGAGAATGTGTCACCGTAGCTATTTATCAGAAGAGTACAGCTATATACTAGTACTATACTATATGTTGTGTGTACTATATTTACTACCATTTACGCATTCATTCATACATACATTCATTGGCGGACAGTTAGAAAAAGACTTTAGGTTTGGTAACATCAGAACGTACCATTAAAACGTTTAAACCTGCTGGAATTGTTTGCACCTGTCCTAAGTCAGGAATCTGATGTTCAGTAGTTGCCGTTTGTTGATGTGGTTCATAAGTGTTTCTTATTATTTATATAGATTAGACCGTTGGTTTTCCCGTTTGAATGGTTTTACAATAGTAATTTTTGGGACCCTTTATAGCTTGCTGTTCGGTGTGAGCCAAGGCTCCGTGTTGAAGACAGTACTTTGACCTATAATGGTTTACTTTTATAATTTTACTTGGATGGAGAGTTGTCTCATTGGCACTCATACTACATCTTCTTATATCTATTTAGTCTATGTTCTACTCTGCACGAATTTATAATGCATGCAACCCCGCCACTTTTTCTCGTACTATATATATGGTGTACTCGTACTAATGCGAGTTTCACACTTTAGCACGCACGAGCTACATATGGGATATATAACTTTTTCCCTATTTTCAGGTAAGCACATTTACTTTTGTAGGCCTTATAATGCATGTACTTCTATCCAATTCACAGTTCATATATAAAGGAAACTTTAAGTTAACATTTGAAATAAATGTTTATTATAATCATGTATTTTCAGTGTGAATAACTGGTTTGCAACTTTGTTATCGTCACTATGATCAACGCCCTATTAATTAGAACCAAGTGGCCATTTACCCTGTGACAATTTAAATAAAAATCATGCAAAATGAATTGACGATTTCATTGGAACCAAAGTTCAAGGAAATGATAAATTCATGATCTTCTTTATGAATCATAGATGTTCATTGAAGCCATAAACCACTGGCCCGATTCCTAACCTTACAGGAAATTGATAGGTAGAACATACGAAGAGAAGAGGTATTTGTGGACCCCATTCCCTTAGAAGCACGAAACAAGTCTGAATATGATGTATACTACCCAGCAAACAAAATAACGGTAATGTAACGTTATTCTAACTTAAATTTTATGTTAAAATTACGTTACTTACGAACGTATTTTTATGTCATTTTGTAGACTCTGAGTAACGTTAAAGCAATTCCATCACGAGTTGGTTGACCGTTATAGAATATCTGTTTCATAGATGACGACGGATATGTTCCATTTGCTGTAACTATAATCGCGTCCCCTTTTCCCCGAACGTGACCTACCGAATAAGACTTACCACCTGGTTTGTAATTACATGAGAAACACGACCGGTGCAACATGTGGAGCAGGATCTGCTTACCCTTTCGGAACACCTGAAATCACCCCCAGTTTTTGGTAGGGTTCGCGTTGATCAGTCTTTAGTTTTCTATTTTGTGTTTTTTATACTGTTGTTTATTTTTTTTAATTTATTTTTTAACTATGGCAGTGTCAGCATATTTTCGACTTATGATTTTGAATGTCCTTTTGGTAACTTTCTTCTCTCTTTTCCAAGTAACATTAAAAGGAAATGTAGAACTGACGTTAAAGTAAAGTTTCTGTTTCAGTTATTTATTATTAAACTATCATATATGAAGTAAATTTACTTGATTTTTTAGTGAATGGAAAGGTTTTTGCACATTTTTTGCCAAATGCCACTGCATTCTCCACTGGATGCTACAATAACCACTTCACCAAAAACATATTCATTGTTATGTATGGCCGAGAAAATAGCATATTAGCAGAGAAAAGTTACTTTTCCGGATGGCCGGAAGAATATACATTCTTTGCTATTTTCCCCGCTAGCCGGAAGAATAGCCACTGCATAAAAGGTAGGCCCAATTAACAATTTTATTGATTTCCATGACATCAATTATATGTTATTCAGCGCTACATGCTGCTACATGTAATGAAGATATTTGGTCACAAAATTTCAATACAACATATTGAATCGAAGGACAATGGTATTAATTAGTGTCCAAAACAATATATATATATATATATAAACTTTACTTCCAACATAATTTCGATTACTGTTTAGAAATAAACCATTATATTGTTAGATCCTCAAAGTACTCATATCAAACTATGATACTGAAACTTTAGCAAAGATTGAAAAATGACCTTGACGTGAAATACATTCAGGGGGAATGGAACCTCCCTCTTTAAGTTTATTTGTCTTTCCCTATTCTTATTTGAGTAGTAGTTTAACAGTAATGCACAAACATTTCAGTGGATTTGATTAAGTAACAGAATAAAACTTGATGACCAAATGATGGTATAAGAAATATAATTAGGACGTGCGGGTACCTTGGTGTAGACGTTCTTGGTCAGAGATGTTTATTTCAATAAACCTGTTGTGAGTTCACATGTTTCAGATTAACTTTCAGCTAATATATCAAAGTAACGCTGATAAAGGTAAATATGATTAAGAAGATGGACGCATGTTTTTCATATTCTTACTTTACTCAAAACATATATACGTAAAACAATTAACAATATAAAGAGATTAACTTAAAACAGACTTACTAGAACGAATGCATCATATAACAGTATCTTAGCGGCAGAAATAAGAAAATTAGTCTACACACAGCTGTTAAAGTGGGCAACTCATATACGTGCAAACCTGACGAGTTAAAAAGCCACAATGCTTTAAATCATTTCGGGTTACTGTATATAAAATTTGGCCACATGTAAATCTTCACTTTAAATCCATAAAATATACGGTCATCTCAAAGCGAAGACGTTAAGAGAAATGCAGTATGCACAAATACATTGCGAATTGAAACATCAAAAGCGACCAACAGTTGTATTCATTTATTTTGTATAGTTTGTTGCAAATCATTAGAACAAAAACAATTGATTTAAAACCAAATCGTTATTCCGAAGTCTTTTTAATAAAGCAAGTCTCAGACCTCTTTTGTTGTCTGTATTTGCGCATTTCATTAATCTACATTTCTTTAATCAGACACGCTCAGATCCAGCGTTTTTCGAAGCCAAAGAGAAAAGTCAATACCGTCTAAGGTCACAATTAACAAAACCTTGAATGATTGACGAATGGAACATGCTTAGATATTACTTAGTATATTAATTCAATCAAAATTGAGTTACACATTAAATGCAGTATTGCATTTTGCTATGAACGTACCCCAAGTATTGATTAACTATTTAAATATGGTTATCCCTGGACTTCTCCCGTCCTGACAGTTGAACCCTTGCTAAAAGTTTGGCTTTCCGGGATGTATGAATACGCAGTCACGCTGGTCGGAATGAGGATGTTATATCCGATACTTCATGTAGGGTGAGTGCCACGCTCTCTGTATGTTAAAGAACCCTTGCAACAACTCTCTGAGGGGTCCGTAGGTGACCTGATGTGAGGCAAACTTTGTTTCCTTATCCAACATACCATAATTTGCCGGTTGCAGTTCAAATTTTCCCTTTTCTCACTCTAAAATCCTGTTGTCTTAGTTGATAATCTATTTTCGTCCTAAATATGCAAGGAATAATTGTCACATGACGTTTATCAAGGAACAATCGACCTTTAATATTTTGCTATGAGTAACTAAAAGTTAGCGATGGAAAAAATGTGATAATAAGAGTAGTAGTATACATTAGTTTGCCAATCAGACCTTTGCCTAACGCTATAACTGCCATGCGAGTACTGAAGGATTGTGGATATTATGATATGAGATATTATGAAGGATTGTGGATATTATGATATGAGATATTATGAACCATTATGTATTATCTATTTCACATTACTTGTACTTTCAGCTTCCGCAAAAGCTTTTTACAATGATTAATTGTTTAATTCTGTACTTCCCAAAAGAATCCAACTAGCTTTTGCTCCATACACTTTGAGATGAAGAACGGCAATACAAGCGTTGTTCACTTGTTTCGTGTGCACGTAGTAATTTTTTGTCATGAATAAATATTACTACAACATAATTTTACTACGATACAGTTTAATGATGTTTTATTCCATTCATTTTTTTTTCAAATATTATCATAATCGTCTTCTAGTATAATCTCTGGACGATGTTTCTTTCACTAATATATATGGAATAAAAGTTCGTATCTTGGGAAATTAAATACTTTTCTATTTCTTACATTCATTTATAATAAATTCCCCTGTTTGTTCCTACCATTTGTATGTAACGATATCTTTCTCCCATAAACTTTATTACACATCTTATTTTGAATCTACAAATGTATGTTTTTTTTTCCGTTTTTTCTTACCATTTATATAATGCACAATATCCTGCAATTTTCATTTACAGACTCTGGATGTTCTGATTGTGTTGCAACAAATACGTTATTTGTATGATCAGGATATTAAAATGTCAATATTAAAGCTAAAACTGCATGTTCATTTCCGCCATTTTTGATTCAAACTTGTATTGTAGAATTCTGTAATTACAAAGCCGTGCATAAGAAAAGAAATGCGAGGGAGTTGGGTTCAATAGTGCTACAAGTAAGAACAAAAATGTGAGAGAGTTTGGGTTAGACAATGCTACAAGTAAGAAAAAGAATGTAAGTTTGGGTTAGACAGTGCTACAAGTAAGAAAAAGAATGTAAGTTTGGGTTAGACAGTGCTACAAGTAGGAAAAGAATTCCGAGGGAGTTTGAGTTAGACAGTGCTACAAGTAGGAAAGGAATTCCGAGGGAGTATGGGTTAGACAGTGCTACAAGTAAGAAAAAGAAAATGTGAGAGAGTTTGGGTTAGACAGTGCTACAAGTAAGAACAAGAAATGTGAGAGAGTTTGGGTAAGACAGTGCTACAAGTAGGAAAAAGAAATGTGAGAGAGTTTGGGTTAGACAGTGCTACAAGTAAAAAAAGAAATGTGAGAGAGTTTGGGTTAGACAGTGCTACAAGTAAGAAAAGAAATGCAAGGGAACGGGTTAGATAGTGCCACAAATTAAACGAAACCCTTAATATGTTATCAATAATGATCCTATATTTATTACATGTTACAACGGCCAATGCAAGGAATCAATGCAACATAGTACCATTTCATGTATATTATTCAAAAGTGTAAAGATATAATGATTCCGAACTTGCTGCAAATAGTATATTCATTTAGTTAAATGCCACATTACATGGTTTCACGAAAAACAGCTACAAAAGCACATTTTTCTTTGCTGTCTTGTTCTGACTGAGACTTTTTAACGACAAACAGTCAAAAGAAGCTGTTTATTTGCTTTTTTTTGTTTCCGTGAAAGAGAGGCAAAAGATAACAAAGGGACAGTCGAAAGAGAGGCAAAAGATAACAAAGGGACAGTCAAAGAGAGGCAAACGATAACAAAAGGACATTCAAACAAGCCGAAAACAAACTGACGATTTCATGGCAAACGATCAAAAGACAAACAACAGTATACAACACACAACAAATACAACTAATGACTGAGCAACACAAACCCCCAACAAAAACCGGGGCTGATATCATGTGCTCCGGAAAGAGTAGAAAGATCCTGCTCCACATGTGGCGCGTAGTTATCTTGTGTTATGAATTGATACACCTTAAGTAATGAGAGCTTTGCATTAGGAGATATTTTCAAATTCCGTATTTTCCGTAATACTGACTAAAAGTTCATGAAAAATAAGCATTATTATTTTACAACGATGTGATAATTTCCAACTCAGCATGCAGATAATTAGTTAAAAAGTTAAAAAGAATGTGATAACGACCCAGCCTTCATACAGAAAATTACTGATAAGAGCTTTCTTTGAACTTAGCTAATGTGTTCCAGAGTAACTTCCTTCATTTCGTTTTAAAGTTACATGTAAATAGATCGTCGTTTTTTTAAGTTACGTTCATAGATCGTCGTTTTTTTTTTTTTTTTAATTTCACGTATAGGTCGTCGCTTTGAGAGAAGTTGAAATTTGATATGAAACTTAACTTAGGAAAATGAAATGAAACGCAGCTCTATCAACCAAATGAAAAATGCACGTGTTAATATTAATTTCAGATCTGCGGTAGTCTCTCATATACTTATCGAAAATTTGCTAGACGCGGACAAGACAAAATGAATGACATCTAGCGTCTAGGTTTCAAAAGAGAGGCGAAAGATACCAAAGGGATATTCAATCTCATAAGTCAAAAATAAACCGACAATGACATGGCAAAACAAAACAAAAAATGACCAAAACACAAACGGCTGTATACAAAACACAACATAGAAAACTACACAAACTCCTACAAAACCGGGGTGATCAGATTCTGCTCCACATTTGGCACCTGTCGTGTTGTTCATCTAACTACAACACTCGAACATAGGATTTAACGAAGTTAGAAAAAACCAAGACTGTATGTTTGCAAGTTTTATATTATGCATTGTCAACATGTCAACAGTTGATTGTTACAATATGTTACTAAAACGATTTCGGATTATGGGTTCCCACAAAGAAAAACTCACGTTATGATTAATTAATACCAATTACAACATTAACAAACATCATACAAATGAAAGGACGAAATAAATTCACTTCTAATCAATTAAGAAGATATTTACAAACTAAGGTTCAAACTCCTGCCAAGTTTGTCTTACATGTAGATACGTAGATGAAATTGATAAACACGGATCCAATCAAAAGCTGGGAGGAATTTATATGCTTCAAATTATATAAAGTAGTTCATACATTAAAAACCAAGGTTCAAACTTACCGTGCAAAATTGACCTAAGATGAATTAGGCTATTTTATTTTAGGTCCATCGTGTAGCTTCTAACGTGGCTACGTATTTTTACATCCTGTCTTTGTTTAAGTTTGAGCGTTCCTGCTGAAGGCAAATTCAGAAAAGTGCTTCGGACGAACGAAATGTATAAAGCTATATTCATTTAAACGTATAAGAACACATTCGGGACCAGATGTGCATTTCGACGAGATATTCGAGGCCGATATATTTGAAAACCCAAATCTAATACAAATGTTGAAGAACTGATAAAACTGTAAAGGACCAAATAAACTCATCATAGATACCAGGATTGAAATTTTGTATGCCAGACGCGCGTTTTGTCTACAAAAGCCTCATCAGTGACGCTCGAATCAAAAAAGCTAAAAAGGCCAAAAAAGGTACGAAGTTGAAGAGCATTGAGGACCAAAATTCCTAAAAGGTTTGCCAAATACAGCTAAGGTATTCCTAGCTGGGGCAAAAGTATAGCCATGCAAAATGTCAATACCCTACATCGTAGTAAAACCAAAAAGACATCTGGGATAAGCTGAATCATTATGGTATCCAGGTATTTACTATTACATTTGTACATAACTATGAAAGACAATTATAAACTTACCTTGAAGATAACGTACTGATATACACATAAACTTTCCAAAAATGAAATTCTGTAGAATGAGTGGTATTGTGTTGAAGGGCATACATAGTATAGCTATGAACAAATCACTGATGGCGAGGTTGAGCAAGAAGACATTTGTAACTGTTCTCATCCGTTTATTTTGGACTAACGTCAGGATAACCAGTATGTTCCCAACAACAGACAATACAAAGATTAGACTGTATAGTGGTATGAGTATTTTCCATTCCAAAGTTAGGGCTGGTATTTCATACGGTTTAAAACAGCTGTTGTCTAAGCAGGTAGCGTTTGCTTGAGTACTATCATTAGTCAAAGGTTCGGTTATGTTCATTGTTTGAATCATAACTGCAAATCAGTTTATAATACTATATAAATATATAGTTAAATCGTACTATCAAATAAACTCTGTATATTCAATTTCCACTATATCATAAACCGTGCTCTATATTACAGATCAGTATGATATCTTCCATTTGTCTCTTTCGAGAAATGATAATTGATAAAAGTGAATAATCGGATTCAGATATATCACAACTATCTGACCAATGATTGTCCTTGATTAAACCACAAGCATTATTGGTGTATCACAATAATCAATTGGAATCTTCCATTCAGAAATCATATCAGATAAGTAATACATTGTTCCACTGGTTATCTCAACACAACATCACATTCAACGTTGGAGGGATGCGTATTGTAAACAATCTATTTTGTTCTACCGGCTATTAGAACACAAAATCAGGAGGAACTTCAAGCATCTTTTAAACTCTTACTTGTTCCACTGTCTATTAGAGCACAAAATCATATTCAACGTTGGAGATAGGCATCTTGTAAAAATGTCAAAATGGCAGTTCGAGATATCACTCTGCCGTTTTCTTGATGAGTTAATAAAAGTTATTTATGTTTGAAAGATTTCTTTAAATAACACTTCTGCATTTAAATCATGCCTCATTTATTGTAAATATGCATCAGTTAATGTTGTATATGATCTTCAAGAAAACAAAATTAACGCCAACATTTCATTATTAGGTTTGTTGTCATCACAAATATTGATTCAAGAAACACTTTTACAGACCATACAGAAGAATATCTTTAATTGAAAAGATTCTTTAATATCTTCAAATTTTTATACTCAGTTATAAAAAAATAAATCATCAAAGATATAATCTATGAAATCCCAATTTATAGAAATCTTAGGAATAATAGTTAGATACAACTGTAATCACTGAAAAATTTTCAATACATTCTATCAAAAAAACGCGCATGCAGCATTATAACAAACAGTACGTCCAACCTTAAAGGTTCGATAAAATATATAATTGACATTAAGCTATAGTCTATAGATTCAGTGTAGTATCCAGTTGAAGATCGTTGATTTTCTTTTCGTCGTTTGTTGGCATTGTTATTGTCTGATTGTCTTAGCCTTATGATTTTTGATTGTCACTTTGTTATCTCTTGCCTCCTTTTTTATCAGATAATATTTATATCAGACAATGAATGTCACGATGTACATTTATCTCTCATAACAACTTTATGTTAAAATGTTAACCTGTGTACAGAATACAAAATGCTGTTCTACCAATTTTATTAATGTTTTGTTTAAAAGTACACATACAGCTCCCTTTATCAGACTCTTATCACAGTCGAATTATACGTATAAGTTGTAAGCTTCTCATATCTGAGGGGAGTTAGCCCCGACGAAATGAGACGATTACATCTGATTTACATAAAAGTAATAAATACATATTTCATGTTTTCTTTTGTTCTAAAAAGAGCAATTATTTTTGATCAATTAAACAGGAAAAGTGTCATTATCCGGAATTTTCCAGATGCAGTTACACTTTCAGAAGATGTTTTGTAGTTATGGATTTGAAATGAAATCTTATATGCGTCTATTTTTCTGTCATCAATTAGATACCTTATCACTGCATTTGTATGGCAATATGAATTGCTGAACTATCTGGTCTTTTTCTGTTTCAATTGCCAAAATCTGAACTTTTGCTGTTAAATGATAACACTTCTATGTAAAGTAAGTTACAACAGAGAAGTGTATTTAAAAATGATTTGAAGATGCTTGCAAGCGATCTAAACAAATACTAATACAATAACTACTCACATATGTACAAGCAAATAAAAGACGCCACATGATTTGGAAAGCAGGGTGATAATGTGCAAGCTACTACAAGATACATGTGTAGCTGAGGTAGCCTGAGCTGTTGCTTGAATACTGTAGCTCAAGAAAAATAGTCAGAAATATCAATCCTACACGTTGTAATAGGTAATTGGGCGTCCTATAATAAAGTGTAATTGAAAACGATGTCCTTAGTTTTGTCATAGGTCTGAAAAGTGGGATACTTGATTAATCATAATTAATTTTTTGTTGATGCAATTATACGCCGATATAATGAATTTTGTTGATACTACATGGCATTTACGATTATACTATATTATAAAGCGCTGGTGTTTGAAGTCGTTTTATCGGTTTTTATCGATATAAATTGGTAGTAACATCATCAGCACATCCCATGTGCTAACTGTGATGAATCTAACTATGTTATAAGTAAAACTATTCTAAATTAAGTCATGTTTCAGCATTGATAACGACATATTATTACTCCATGTAAATCAAATTCCTAATTCTAGTTTATAAGCTATATTGATAAAACCATATTATTTCAGTGATTGCAGCTAGAAATAGTAAGCCTGATTGCAGTGGACTATTTATGAGTTTTTAACTATGGTCGTAAATTGTAATGCTACTTGTCTAATTATCTAATCACAAAGAAATATACTGCCACATCATATATACATACACACTAATAAAGGAACGTGGAAATTATGATTTTATTCAGTAAGAAATCGACTATTATTCATAACCAGAAGGCTTAAAAGTCGAAATATTTATGTGTTATGTGTAGAAAAAAAGCATGTTAACAAATGTTTAAAAGAAATATATTGCAGAAACTTTTCAGTTTAATATAGAGCTGAAATAGATGAACTTACCCCAATATGAAGACAAATCTTCGTGTCCTCATTAATTACAGTTCTGTTGTTTGCAATGATATATTCATAATTATCATATGAAAAGATATAATGTCTTGCCTTAAAAATGTTTTTTGATACATTACAAAACTGTATACCAGAAGCTAATGGAACATCAAGTAGATCACACATTGCATGACGTATCCTTACATATTGTTTTCTGTGATTTGCTTTTGCAGTATTGTTCCTGAGAAACATTTCTATGGCTTGTTGTCGTAAAAAATAATGCAAAAAGTTCAATATATATTTTGTTTTATCTACATACATTGTGGATCAGGTCTAACCTCTTGTCTATGTGTTGAACAAACATTGGAATACGATTTATTTTTAAAGGATACAATTAGTATGCGGACGAAGTCCCTAATGACAGTAAGAAAATAAATAAAACGAAAAATAAAAATAAAAAATCGATATACTATTGAACTCAAAATCGTTAACGTTTTTCTAGCATTACCCTGTTCTGTTGACGGACGCTACTATGTTGTAAGTCATGCGATTTCCCACAATTTGTATATCTGATTACCAAAAAGAAACGCAGTTGGGAAACTCACCTGATTAGGCAGATTTTTGTATTTTGTATCCTTATATGATGCACGAAGAACAATGATAACCTGATGTGGTATTTTCATCGTTTAAAGTATACATTATAATGCTCTTAATCTTTATTATTTTTATTATGAAAAAAAAAGTTTCCCGAAGCAGATAGCATTTCTTAGGTTTACATTGAAAATGACGTCATAAATAAAGTTTGCCATTTCATAATGGACTTTTAGTTTTGAATTTTCCCTGGAGTTCGGTATTTTTGTTATTTTACTTTTTCCTAACAACAGGGCCAAAACCGGATACGTTTCAATATTTCAGTTACTTTTTCAACATACATTGTGATGGGAATAAATTGTTTTGCAATTTGGTATTTTCAATCCCTCAGTCATGAAGCCAATAATAAAGAGTATCTCAAAAATTACGGATAGTTTCATAAATATAATGAATTTGTTTAGATTTTTTAATGGCATTATTTGTAAAATGAAAAATATAACTAATATAAGTTATTATTATACTTTTATAACTAACATGTTGTAAAACAACTTCCGCAGTCACTGAAGCAGAGTGTAGTACAAATTGAAAGTGATTGCCGCTGACTTTATTTCAAAGGCACGATAAAGACTCATTTCCATAGTAAAACAGTTAGGCTTAAACATACGGATATTATTTGATCGAAATATTCATTTATGAAATTTTGACATATTCTTAAATTAAATACTGTATCTCCCTCATGCATAGCTCTGGTTCCTTGTCCAGGTTGACTTTACTTTCTGTTCTGTTTGATTTTATCAGCTCTTCAACATGTGTATTATATTTAGGGATTTTAAAATATTTTGTCCTCAAATATTAATTGTCGGAATGTGCATCTGCTGCAGTACATTTGGTTCCGTTCATGTTATTAGTGTTATTCATTGAGCAGTTGTTTTATTGTAGATAGATATAGGAAGATGTGGTGTGAGTGCCAATGAGACAACTCTCCGTCCAAATAACAATTTATTGTGTCTGTATTAAATTTGTGCAGGTAAAGGGACAACAACACATTAAAAATATGATAAAATAAATTCTTGCGATTCTGCTCGGATTGATGGCCAGTGACAGTGCATATGTATGGCTGTTTGTCTCAACCATGGATTTATTTAAGTACATATGAAAAATAGATTGGATATTTGATACAAGTGGACACTATTGTTGGGTATTTACACAAGAAAACAAAATCACATACAACCAAAACAATAAAAATAAAGTCATCATAGCTACCAGAACTAAAATTTTGTACGCCAGACGCGCGTTTCGTCTACAAAAGACTCGGCAGTGACGCTCGTATCAAAAAGTTAAAAGGCCAAATTAAGTACGAAGATGAAGAGTATTGAGAACCTCAAATTCTTAAAGGTTTTGCCAAATAAAACTAAAGTAATCTATTCCTGGGGTAGAAAATCCTTAGTATTTCGGAAAAATTCAAAGTTTTGTGAACAATTTATCTATAATTTTGACCAGATCAATGATAATTCACATCAACACTGAAGTACTGACTACGTGGCTGGTAACAGATGACTGTGTTGCTGTTCTTCATTATGTCTTTAACAATAAATAAACAATCTATAGTTCATTGCATACAGCAAAGTATTTTATTAATACAACCTTAAGTTTTCGTGTTTTAACTTAATTTGTATCTTCCTAATGGATTGGATATATTTGGACATCAGTTAACTAGCGTTGCTTCTAGTTTAACACGAAAACTTGATAATCTTTTCTCTTCCGGTTTTAAATTCCAGATGCCGCTTGTACATTTTATGGTGTTGTTTGTTGTGGTTTAACGTCTGATTGCCACGCAATTATTATATAGCGGCGGAATTGAGACATTGAATGATTCGACATTACTGACAAGCCAATCTCGATTTTTCACTATTGCGCTCAAAGGTAATAAACTGTACGCATGATAAATATCAATATACCTGGACGTATTAGCTGACTCAGAACGAATTAGTTTTTGCTGTTATCTTTTAGTTCTTTATGTAAAGTAATTGACTGACAGATTTTGAGAATTTCCATGTTAAAGATACAGATCAAGAGAAAACTAATATGAATTGCATTTTCTGCAAACAGAGCGAGACAAGATGTGTGAACAGGGTTAGTATCTTCTGCTATGAATGCATCATGTGGTATACGAATTCCGGCAAGTCAGAGTTGTATCGATTTGGAAGACAACAAAATCAGTAGATTAACAGAAAAGATCGTAGATTAAAATTATCACCTACCACATTCGAGGTACGTTCTTTAAATCATCTAGATTGGTGCTTGGGCGTATATTATTGTTTGTACGAAGGCCATTGTATATTACTAAAGGTATGGTAGATGGACAGAGACGTAGCACACTTTACGCTACAAATGCAGTTTAGTACACATTAAATTTAGTTCGAGAGAGACCACTAGACCCACTGTTTTCGTGCTTTCGCCAATATAATAAATAAGGCATTAAATAAAAACACATTAATTTTTCAGCTGAAAAAACGTTGGTTGCCTTATCATTTACCCTACCAAAACAAAAAAAAAAACAAAAACAATCCGCAACAATCAAAGGAGAAGGTCCGGTTAGGGGTTATCTTGGCCTAAAATTTGATGAACATCTGATGAAAGATTTTGACATTTTAAACACTTAAGTGTCTTCTTAAGTCGATTCCTTTAGTTCATATAAATAAAGGGAACAGTAGTTTACCGATGTTCAATAGTCATAATTCGATTGAACAAAAACAAATCAGTGTAACAAACTAAAACCGAAGGAAACACGTCAACTTAAAGAGGAAAACAACGGAACAACAAAAACCGTGAACTTCAACAAAAGCAAACGCCAACATACATAGAAACGACTATCTGATAACAACTGCCAAATTCCTGACTTGGTACAGGACATTTTAAGAAAAATGGTGGGTTGAATCTGGTTTCATGGCTAGCCAAACCTCCCGCTTACATGGCAATGTTAAAAATACCGCTAACATGACAACATTACGTGACAGGAATACAGTATAAACAAACGTAAGAACACTCAGCACAGAGAAATACTTAAATAAATCATATAATAGTACATTACAACATGTAAACCGCAGAATAACAACGGACACCTCCCATGAAATAACGACAGCACACCAGGACACCACAAACGAAATATAAACTGCGCGTCACATCAATGGTTCAACGTCACAAAAGTAACGTAAACTACTTTTGTGACGTTTATATTATCACAGGTAAATTTCTAAAAATAAAATAGATTTGTTTTATTTATATCAAATTGTATTAAATTGGGAATGAGTTTGTAATGGTGTTATTTATTGTATTTTCTAACCATGACAAGAATATCAAAATGGAATTGTGTTTGTAATGGTGTTATTATTTGTATTTTCTAACCATGTCGGTTTTCTTCTAAATCAAAACTGTGTATAAACAAAAAATACTATACATATAGTTGCTTTAAACTTAAAATCATATAAATGAAATAACTGATTTTTATCTTAACTTTTACATACATAGAAAATGAAAAAATATAACTGTAACTCGACTATACTGACAAATAAGATATATGTGAAATGTACCGAAAATAAAACGAAATAAACAGACAGGAACTACGCCTTCATTCAAGCTTATATATGAAATTCTACCAAATATGCCACAAAACGTCACTTTTCAGATATTTTGTCTTAAATGGAAGTGGCCGCATTCGTGTTCTGTCTCAACCTTTATATATGTTTTGTATCATCATCAAATACATCATATATTTCAATATCAAGACTGAACACAAGTGCGACCACTTCCATTTAAGACTAAAACTGTCTAAAATTAGCACAAATGCTATAATTATGAAGATTTCAGTAGATGCATTGTATTATAAAAACATCCCATATTTATGTAACGCAAGTATTCTGCATTCCAATAAATATCTAAAAGTTTACATTTTGAACAAATTTTTGAAATGCTAAATTTTGGGGCCAAAACAGGGTCTTACCGGGCCTACTCTTTTGTTTTCAAAATATGAATTCTCACAATGTGTGTGCTCGAGACATGAAAACATGATCATGTTAAAACGTAGATGTCCGGTAATTGAAATTAAAGTCCTGATATTAGCTGTTGATCGCACGTGACCTTTTCGTGTCAGTCTGGACGAGGAAAGGGCACATGAACAATAAGAGCAGTCTAAAAGACACTTGACCGTTTAATTGAATGCAGTTTAATTGTTTCTCGTACATGCTACGATATATCAAGACTAGACGCAGGTATCCAGAAATAGATGAGATTTCTATACTCGTGCACCGGTAACAACAATCCGGTCCAACAGATGACCGTCAACGTTCTGGTCGACCTAGGATCACATCAGTAGCCCATGGCCAATATCACCACATACGGGTACTTCACATGAGAAACCGGACCGTGACAGCAACAGAAACAGCATCAAATATCTAAAGTCTCCAAGAATATCCGCACAGACAGTCAGAAACCGTCTCAGTGATAACGGCTTACGAGGCAGACGTCATTTCTTTGGTGCAGTACTGAGACGCCGGCATCGACTTGCAAGGGTCCGATGGTTCAACAGAATAAGGTGCTAGAACCTACAAAACTGGAAGCGAGTCTGGGTTAGCGATGAATCAATATCCATGCTTTTAAAAGATATGGTCGTAAACGTGTTTACAGACGCCGTCATTGTTTTCATATGGTTCGGAAACCATTCTTGCTGCCCGTAATGAATCTTCGTAGCGAAGTTTTTCTGCATGACAACGCGAGCAGTTCATGCTAATATTTTAGCCAACCAAAACGAGACAGTGCTCCCCCTGCAGTCCAAATGTCCACATTTAAACCCAATTGGATAAACGCATGCTAAGTCGTGATCCAGCGCCAGAAACTCTGCTAGAACTGCAGCAGACTCTTGAGTAGGAATGGGAGAAAATTCCGCAAGACTATATTCGTCGATTTATCTATTCAATTTCAGACTGGTCCGTGCTGTGTTCCATGCTAATGGTGGGCACAACATTTATTGACTTTAAGGTGATGTCATCTGAACGCCATGGACATTCTTGTAATAGATTTTGACATTTTAACAAACTTTAAAGTCTGAACAAACCGTGTGCCAAATTTCAATGTAATTGAATGCTTATTTCTGTAATTAGAATTCAAAAATGGTGAAAACTTTAAATAAATTTTATTTGTAGACATTTTGCGTTTATTTTTTGGAAGAGAATATTTGATGTTTAGTCAGAAAATAATTCATGGTCTCTCAAACAAAAAATAACGGTCTTATTAAGTAATTACGTATATATATATATACTCCTTAAATAAATTAAACGATATCATTGCTTGACAAAAGGTCTATATAATCAAACATTCGAATTATTTTCATCTGTCTATTAAAATTGTCACAACGGATTCGTATCACTACCGATAGATATTAGTTTGCATGGAGTATTTATGATAGCTCTTAGAGAAAATTATGTGCTTGTTAATAATATAATTTTAAAAGATCAAAAATGCTTCATTTACGTTCTTAAGAAGTTATCATTGTAACGCTTAAACCAATTAAAAGTATACTTATAGGTAAAAGAAATCTATTTTAAAATTATTTTGTGTGGTCATGTATTTTCTTTCACGACCAAAATAAAGCTTTGCATGATCGTTCACGGTCTAAAATGGTTAATAATACCAAAATCTTACTTAAAAAAAAATTATGAACCTGAAATGTGTCATAAAAGTTTTTTTTTTTGCATTGTTTCCCTTTTGACCATACAACAGATTTTCCACAGTTTTCTACTATGTGTCTGGAGATGAGCTATGTTCTGCAAGAACTACGTCATTGCATAAACACACTTCTGTAAGAATGCATCTTCTTTTTAAAACTAGTTCATTATTTTGAGACTAATATCTTTGTGAAACCGTCTCTCACACAGGATCGATATCACCACATAGATTCGTGTCTATTTGACGCAATATTATAGATTAAAACTAAGTTACGCTATTTTGTTTATATTTTTGTGTATGAGCTTCCATATGTTTTCAGTTTATATAAAATATATTACAGGATATCTTAACAAATGAGGAGAAATGGAAGGGTAAAACTAAATTCGCTATGAAAAAAAATCAGTTTGTTACCATGCTTATCTAGCTACTATATATAATGTAATTATGTTTTCGTTTAATCAGTATAAAAATATTTGTATTTGATTGGCTAATCTAAGGTATTCTTTATATGGTTTGGTTTTGAGTAGTTGGTAGAGGTTAGTTTTGTACAATTATCTGCAGCGTTTTGATGCTTGTAAACGATTTTCTTTACTGAAGTATATTGTCATTGTTTTGTACAATTATCTGCAGCGTTTTGATGCTTGTAAACGATTTTCTTTACTGAAGTATATTGTCATTGTTTTGTACAATTATCTGCAGTGTTTTGATGCTTGTAAACGATTTTCTTTACTGAAGTATATTGTCATTGTTTTGTACAATTATCTGCAGTGTTTGATGCTTGTGAACGATTTTCTTTACTGAAGTATATTCTCATTGTTTTGTACAATTATCTGCAGCGTTTTGATGCTTGTGAACGATTTTCTTTACTGAAGTATATTGTCATTGTTTTGTACAATTATCTGCAGCGTTTTGATGCTTGTGAACGATTTTCTTTACTGAAGTATATTGTCATTGTTTTGTACAATTATCTGCAGCGTTTTGATGCTTGTAAACGATTTTCTTTACTGAAGTATATTGTCATTGTTTTGTACAATTATCTGCAGCGTTTTGATGCTTGTGAACGATTTTCTTTACTGAAGTATATTGTCATTGTTTTGTACAATTATCTGCAGCGTTTTGATGCTTGTGAACGATTTTCTTTACTGAAGTATATTGTCATTGTTTTGTACAATTATCTGCAACATTTTGATGCTTGTGAACGATTTTCTTTACTGAAGTATATTGTCATTGTTTTGTTCAATTATCTGCAGTGTTTTGATGCTTGTGAACGATTTTCTTTACTGAAGTATATTGTCATTGTTTTGTACAATTATCTGCAGTGTTTTGATGCTTGTGAACGATTTTCTTTACTGAAGTATATTGTCATTGTTTTGTACAATTATCTGCAGTGTTTTGATGCTTGTGAACGATTTTCTTTACTGAAGTATATTGTCATAAGCATTTGTCTAATCGGATTGTACTTTCGGAAGTGAAGAGCTAACAGTCTTCAAACAGCATTTTTTAGTAATATGAAAGTACTATTACAATTTAACTGATTTAAATTTGCACGGCCGTTTTTGTCTCACTTCTAATGTTGTATTCATAGCTTTGTACTGCCGTTTCATCTCTTTTAGCCTTTCGTTGACGATTTCGTTTAATGCTATTTGTAGACATTGACAACTATTGAATTATGCAAACTATTAGAGACAAAACATTTGTTCTCATAATGGTACAACAATGACAAACGACAACAAAAATACATGCAAAAACGAAATAAATATATGAAAATAGAAGTGGTAAATATTTTTGTCAGATGGAAATGACATTTAAATTATTATTCTTTAACTAAATCTTAAACGAGGAAAAACAAAAGAGCTGTTCAATTAGTCACTCAGATGGAATGATTTTTAGTTTGATAGACTATATCTACTTAACAGAAAACCTTTTAGCGAGGGTACCTAGATATATTAAATGATATTGGTTGTAGTCCTCTCCTCAGAAATGTTACGGATGCGCTGTGAAAAAATCAAACTAGGATAACCAACAGCCTGATTTATGCACAAAGCAATACACAAAAAACGAATATAATAGACAGCCACTAACGACAACCTTAGATCTATATTTGTTACATCGTGTCTGTGTTCTGGACAAATAATTAACCTGTTTACCATATTGTCCAACTCATCCAATAGTTGTTATAGCGTATGCTTTGGAAATTATAAAAGTGCTCATTTTACTGATGCGTTAGACAAAATATGCTACACTGGATACGAGTTAAATCACCTTGATTCTCTCGTGACTTTTTCCTTAAACTAATTATTATTTGGGCACATCAGTGCTTGTACTGAACACCCATTTCCCAAATAAATTTTTTCTTATAAATAGCGATTTCATATAACGATTCATAAGATTACATAATCGTGTTCAACAGTTTGTTTTTAGATAATTTATAGCTTTTGTTTAACTACGTTCATGTATATTTAATATTATACGCTGATGATCATGTTTATTATATAATATATTATTTAAAAGGCGTCACTGTAATCTCTTTAACTAAAGCAATATTTTCTTATTTCCGTGGTATCTCAAATAAATCATCTTATTGAATTGAATGGGTTTTAACACGGGTCTTAGTTGAGTGTTATGCTACATGTTACATGTTTATTGCAACACTATTACTGGTATTACTAGTATGTAATAAGCTATCAAGGACATTTTGAGTTGATATGGTTGATATGCACAGGAAATCATTCCGAATAACGGAATATTATGATACCGAATTCATAATGGGGACAATTGTTGCAGCGAAAAAGAAATATTCAGGTATTCTCAAAATACCTAATATCTATAATTGTCTGTTGGTCTTTTTTTTTTTTAAGATATGGCGTTGTCAGTTTATTTTAGGCTTATGAGTTTGAATGTCCCTTTGGTATCTTTCGCCTCTCTTATACAAAGTTGAGTAAAATATATTTGATAATAACAATTTTCAGTAAAAGTAGAAGTATTATACATGCATGTAAACAATTATTTTATTGGGAATAAAAGACCATTTTTTGATTAATTGGATATAAGAAGATGTGGTATGAGTGCCAATGAGACAACTTTCCATCCAAGTCACAATTTGTAAAAGTAAACTATTATGGGTCAATGTACGGCCTTCAACACGGAGCCTTGGCTCACACCGAACAGCAAGTTATAAAGTGCCCCAAAAATGACTAGTGTAAAACCATTCAAACAGGAAAACCAACAGTCTAATCTATATAAAAAAACGAGAAACAAGAAACACTTATGAACCACATCAACAAACGACAACCACTGAACAACAGGTTCCTGATTCAGGACAGGTGCAAACAAATGCAGCGGGTTTTAAACGTTTTAACAGGCGCCAACCTTCACCCTAACCTCTATAAAATATCAATTGAAATGGTTTACCTCAATCAAAAGACATACTAACAAAAACAAGTAAACATACACTGAACGAATAAATTTGATCTATGACACAATGTAAATACAAAATTAATAAAAAGGAAATGAGATGTAAAACAAGATCAGAGAGACAACTATAACCTTGGACAAAATGCCGTTAAATAAAATAACGTACACAGATAAATAAAAATAATTTTGTTGTAAGGAGAACATGGAGAACGGAAATATGTTTTTCAAAATAAATAAATTTGTTGTTCATAGTACGAGAACAGAAGTGAACATTTATCGCCATACTATATACTTATCAAAGGTGGTATATATTAAAAATAGTGAGACGAGATATAACACAACATAAGTAAACAATAAATAACAAAAATGCATTACAAATTGCTTCAATAGGTCAAATTAACACGAAAATACCATTTGAGAGTATTCGCAGTTACTGAAAGCTAGTTGAAAGCCAAAAACAATTGATAATAAAAATCATGCATCAGAGACTAAAATCAACTAAAACACATCCCAGGGATTAGTGAACAAACACCATACTATTGAAGTTTGGATTTTTACTTTTCATTATAAACGTTTATGTTTCTTTTGATCTTTTTGTGGTTTACCTAGAAAATATGCGTAGCTTACCCTTTAATTGCCCCTAAAAATATGTAATAAATACACGTAAGTATTTCTTGGTATTTTCACTACAGATATTCCACTTTAATTCGTAAAGAAATAAAGTGTTGATATTGTACATGCCTTTAGTTTTAATTTTAGTTCCTGAATTTCCTAGATTCACCGGTACCATTACACACTTTCAATGCCCTATTCTTTCATATTACTGTCGTTTGTTCACTATCGTTTTTATGTTCCATACACCACACGTTTTATAGAGAGATTCAGTTGTTGTATATTATGGTTAATTTGAAAATCGTTCAAAGGATTTAATGCTTCTTTTCAAAAGTCATCTGTTTAACGTTTATGAGGGACTAAAAATGCACCTAATTGATTATAATTGTTGAAAAAAGACAAGTTTCATACATGTTGAATCACCTCTGTGTATACGCTTGTTATATATAAATTCAAAACTAATCATGGAATTTTCGTTTTTTACACTACGTAAATTTTACGGTCACGATCACGAAATGGTTGACCGATACGATATGTCCGTGTCTCAACTCACTAGAGACATGTTTTCAGTGTCTAAGATGTTTATTTATTATGATATTTGAATTCTGAGATCACCCCCAGTTTTTGGTGACGTTCGTGTAACTCATTTTTTGTTTTCTATTTTGTGTTTGTGTACTGTTGTTTGTCTGTTTGTCTTTTTCTTTTTTAGCCATGGAGTTGTCAGTTTATTTTTGACTTATGAGTTTGAATGTCCCTTTGGTATCTTTCGTCTCTCTTTTGTCTGATGTGTTACTTTCCCGATTGTGTCCTTTTCCCCATTGTGTCCTTTTTCCGATGATGTCCTTTTCTTGATCGTATTAACATAACTGACTGTGAATTCGCTTGGCGAGTGATACATGTATAGCAGAAGACGCTTAATCTGTCGACGTACCCGTTCTCGCTCCTTTTGAAGTTCATGTGATGGCCTCAGATTCTGTTTGTTATTTCGATTTGTCTCTCCTAATCGATTTACGAAATTTGAACAGCGGAAAAACTAGTTTTGCATTAATTGATAATTTTTAGAACGTTTTGAAAAATATCTCTTCTTTTCATCTCGTTAATTATAAAAAGAAAAAGAAAAAGTACGAGTATTATTCAGTTTTTTTGGCTTTGTGTTATTATGACTCGTAATGAAGAATATAATTGATATAATACAAATAAATTGATATTATTCATGTTTGAATTAATTTTCAAGGGGGTGATAGTATTTTATTTGTTGAATTTGTTACTGTACATGACATTTTAATCCCATTGCACCTTTATTTAGACTTTTATTTCAGTAAGATCCACAGAGAAATTAGATAGACATGCATTTTGTTCAAGAACTATACATCACACACATGCAAATAGGCAAGAACTATGATTCACACATATGGTATCTTGGATAAATTGTTACTTTGAAATCCAAACAATCTAGGTAGTGTCTGAATTAATATTGAAGCCTTACAAACCAGCATACTGTATAAGAGTACGGAGCGATCCACTGCAAAAGACTCTTAATGACCTATCAATTACCAGAAAAATATCGTCTCTGTGTTACAAAATAAATGTTCTGATAAATCTACATTTTAGATAAGCATTCTTAATAATTCTGCATAGAAAAAATAAGAGTAATGATACTGCACTTTACTATATGAGAAAACGTTGACCTTTAGAGGTTGACATACACATTATTTTAACTCTGTTGGATAGTTGTTTAATTTACAATCATACCTCCATCGCCTTGTTTAATATGTAAAAGGCAGCACTCACTTATCCAATTAAAATATGTCATGTAAAAGGATGTTTTTATATCTCCAAATCTTTTTGTTTTGTAATGATATATTTTGAACATCCATGTTTGATCTGTTATTATCTGTGTACGTCATAAATAAAGTGTCACTCAGTTTATCTAAAGATAATTTTATTTTAATGGACAATCTCTATTAAAATGTGACGTACTAATCAAGAGAAGGGAATACAAACTGTCACTGGGGAGAAATTTATCCTTGAAGAAACCAAGATTTTCTAAGACGTTCAAAACAAATTTAATAGTCAAGATATAGTAAACATGATGTTGGATATAAGATGTTGCAGTGAAACAAATTGTGTAGGTGTAAAGATGTATAGCATCAACATTTAAACTTTATTTTAACAAATAAAATTACTATCAACATTTAAACTTTATTTTAACAAATAAAATTACTATGTTTGATAACTAATACAATACGACGAATCAGTTAATCAAACCAGGGTGAACTGAATAATTAACTGTGTCTTCACCTTGTCGTACAATAATTTAACTCCCGTGAGAATCGTAGGATTAAAATAAAGCACATTAATCAAATAATTGACATGAAAAATGATATAGTGCTAAATATTTTGTAGTATATCTTCGTTGACATATAAAAATCTATCATGACTCCTCGCACTCTTCGTGTTCCCTCTATCAATGACAAATAGGCATCAATAATATTACATTTATCCACAATATTTTCTAGTGAAATGGTGACTAAGTATTTGGCGCTTAAATATTATAATCACATTACTACAGTAGTAAGTCGGTAAAGTCACATCGTTGGTTTTTTTTTTCTAATTCGTAAAGAATTTAGACTGAATTACTAACTTATCGATATAGATATTGTTTTTAATGGACTGATGAATATTCTGTGATTTTCAAGGATCCCCCACAATTCATACATTGTATTTTTTACTTTCATTTTTATTCTCCAGTAATGGTAGTACTATAGACAAAATAGGAATTCACTAAAAACGATATTTAATTAAAATCATTACAAACGCCATAATCACACAAACGAATAGAAAAACATCAGATCACACAAACGAATAGAAAAACATCAGATTACAAAGCACTACACCGATAAACGAGGATTTAGTACAAAAAAATTTTTTGCTCTGGAAGGGTTAATGGTTCGGGCCTTACACCACAACAACGCTTGATTTGTAAAAGTCAAATTGAATAAAATACTGTTCAAACATTTAATAATTTTACCTGCTTATATGATATATTTTGTCTTATTAAATTTACATCCCCTAACAAAACCCTCTACCGATTACTGTCTTGAAAACCCTGCTAAGATCAAATGGCAAGGATTTGAGTCTAAAATAAATGACGAAGGCATATTTCTTTCATTCTTTCAATTTAGTCAAATAACTATTTTCAACAAACAAAATATTCCACGTATTTACTTATCTTCATATATATCATGTATATGTTACTTATAGTTTAAAGCCCAGTTTTAACTTATATATATACAATTTGTTGAGTCACGTAGGGTGATTTGACATCAAGCAAAACGAATTTGTAAATTTCCGTCTTTAACTTCAAATCTTTAAAAAAAAAAGTCATAAACCATGGGTATATGCTAAATTCTCTTATCCTCAAATTAGATCTAACGATTAAGTTGAAATGAAAACCCCGTTTCTCAGCAAAAAAAAAATGACAAGAAAGGTAGTCAATAAAATAATGATTGGAATTATAAATAAAATGCTCGGAATGCGAATTTAAAAAAAAATGTTTTCATAGTAGCAGCAGATCTCAAATAGGAAACCATAAGATATTGGATATATTATGTTTTAATAAGAAGTACACCAGGGTCCTAGTACTTTATATAGATATGAACATACAACAGTTCGATTGAGAAACCTTTCGTATGGTAGGAATTAGTTATATATCGTATTTATATTGCTATTTCATTTTGTTATAATCTGTTTTTCCCATTAAAATAAATAATTAAGGTCAAAGATCAATCTTTAATTGACTATAACATTCCTGTGTCCGTCCAAAGTAAACCATTTCACTAGTGAAGATTGATAACAGATACATATAGCGGTCAAGAAATATACACTTTATACAACATTCAATTATTCACATATGTTTACATGTTTGCAATATAAACCTTTAAAAAGCTCAAAGCACATTATAAAGAATGCATTTAAAATCAAGACAGAAGGAGGCATCAGCCAAACAGTATTGCAAGTATATCAACAAATAAAATGAAACAGATATTCGCATTTTAAATGATGTAATTTTGAATTTAAAGCTATTAAAAATAATTTCTGTCAGCTCAATCATTTATACATATAAAGATATACAAAGTTAGTATTGCGATATTCGTCTCTTATAAGCATATGGTATTTTAATATTATACCACGATTATTTACAAAGAATAAATTTTCTGAGAACAATCAAGTTCATTTGGTGTCCATTTTACGGTACTATAAGTCTCTGGACAATTTTGATTAAAACACATTTTAAATGTTGACCTTAAGCAGCTTAAAAGATTTGGAACTAACATTTGAGAATGGATTTTGACTAATCGATTAAAACCAAACTTGTTCTATATTTGAGAACGAAAAAGAAGTATGTTGTTCCTACAACTTGTATATTGTATGTAGTAGGGTTACCGATCTATCATGAATGTACGTATGTAATGAAAACATTTATAAGTCTTCTAGAGTTTCATTTAATTTAAATCTAATTCGTGAAAGATTTTGACTGTGTCAATAATGGACAACTTGTTTGTAACCAAGAAAATAATGATGATATGAAATATAAAAAGAGTAAACAGGCGTAGGTTTTTGAATTGATTTTATAACATTAATGATACCAATTTTACTGTTCTTAAAATAAAATAAATAGTTAACAGTCTAGAAAAGTTGTGTTTGAATTTAATATGAATAGTAGAAGATGTTCCTTCTCTCTTGGGTCTTTATATAAAAAGCCTGTTCTTTATACATATTTTCAAGAGCAGGTCGGTTGGAAATTATAAGCATGACAAATATTAAATTTTAAAAGTATATAGTGTTTATATGAAACAGCGAAATCACATTGTTCCTGATCAAATGATTATATGATCTCTGAATAGTTCGGATGCGTACAGGAAAAGGTAATGAAACATTGGTCACAATATATTATCGGAGTCACACTTACTTTTGAGAAAGAAAAACTAAATAAAAAAAAACATTTTCAGCAAAAAGTCACGGTTTTTGTACATTGCTTAACTATCTTAAGCTCTTATGCATGTTTATCACTTTTAATTTTTTTTTATATATTTGTATTTATATCAACACTAAGCATTTAATCTTCTTCAATTGGCTCTAAATTAATACATTAAAACTTTTGTGCGTCCGACATGCTTTTCTGGATCTAACGTCATCAGGAACGATAAAGGATGTATACATGCTTAGATTAAAAAAAAAAAAAAACACCTTCTGCATGTCACCTAAATTATATATGCCGTGAACATATGTAGTTAGATATGTATTAAGACACATCTTAAACTAACTTAAAAGCATAATACGTAAGATTATAACATAACTATATTGTTTGTGTAGTTTAATGTCAAAGATCAAATAACATTATACTGATGCTATATCCACTTCCTTCGCCTTCCTTTTCTGTCAAAAACAAAATATTCATGAACCGTAATAAAATAAAATGCGTGACTTTTACATAAAAATGACGATTAATTTATATATTGTATGATACGAAACATTTTATTCATGAAGACAATAAATAGCAAAATAATGAATAAATACCAATAAAAGACAAAGAAAATAATAATAAAGCCAAGCAATATAGACATAAGGGAAATGTGTCACGATGCAACTAAACAATGGCCAATTTACAATATAATTTTCCCGGCAACAAAGTTTTTTCGATGAATTAGGAATTATGAATTATGAACGTATCATTTTCACTGAAATCCGTCATTCATTGCAAACACGCACATATCAAACTAACTTAGAAGTTTAATTTTTAAAAAAAAAAGGAACTAAGATCATAATGGAAAAGAAGTTGTCCCGTTTATCATGAATTTCGGTTTGGATATGACCATGAATAATTTTTATATCATTGTCTAAAACGGTCATTAGAAACTATTACTGTTTGATTTATTAAGAATTATCTTCTCGTATTGTTAAAAATATCGAACGACATATGTCATATAATTGTTTATGTTTTCAGCCGAGAGTAGGCAATCATGTGTCCCTTTTCTAGCCGACTAGTTCCTTTATTCATATGAGGTTTACAACATAAATGAACTACTGTAAATTATTAAAACGTTGCTGCTTAGTTTGCCTATTAAACCAATGGTTCTTAATGGTAAAAAATGAAGTGGTCTAGTCGAAAGTTGTACAGTGGCCATCATTATTCAGTTGACCATTATCGAATATCTGTTAATAATGGATGACCATAGATGATTAGTTGCACTCGTTGTAGCCATTATTCCTTGATCTTTTCTTGTTTTGTTTTTACATTGCAGAATGCGGCCAATCACCATATTTTTGCTTGCCACAAAGTACACGACTGGTGAGATTAATTGAGAAAGAACGACTTCCTTTTCTACAGCACCCTGGATTCGTGGTGCTCAATATCGTAAGTATAGTGTTTTATGGTTTGTTGTTTGCCTGTTCCATTTGGGCTTTTTTATTGCCCACTTTGGTATCTTCTCCATCTCTGTAAGTACAGGTTTATTACCGTCTCCCTAGGGACTGTATTAAGATTGAGCGATACAAATTTGTCGGAGTTAATGTTGTAGCATACCTGATTAGACAATATTAATGACTCAAGTTGTTAAATGGTTAAGACATTTTGAAACCTAGAAATTGTCTTCCAATCACACAGGGTATTGGGTATGAACTCTTTATTTAAGTAATTTCGAAATTTCAACTAATCTTGACTCAATTAACGCGATTTTATTATTCTTAATTTACAAAATATATCTTAAAAAAGGAAAAACGCAAATTGGAATGAGAAATCTACGTTTAGGAGCTTAACCTTTTAGCTCAGTTTTGTCCAATATATTAATTCTTTGAATTAACTATCAAGAGCTCCGATTATTTACAGATATAACTTCAATCAATAGTAAATCATTAGATCAGTTTTGTCTTGCATTGTAAGATATTTTGTATTATATTGTTTGAAGGTTTAATTTGATAACATTATGTATTAATTGAAAACTTGTTTTAGTACCATGTTAAATAGGAAACAAATTGTTTGAAAAACAAACAAAAAAACATTTCAAAACAAACAAATGAATTGTTCAATTTGAGAACATTTACATATTACACATTACCTCCCTTCTCTATAACAATTCTTTATGAATTTAAGTTAGTTTTTAATTTAATAGACAAAACGTTCAAAATGCCTTTCACTCCTTTGTTATCTTTCGCCCTTCTTTGGAATGTTTAGATTATTCTTGTTGAAGTTACTATGCATTAAATAGGGGAATCCATATGCAAAACAGTAATTTTAAAAACTGGTCACAAATCTCTTCGTGATTCTTAAAATCAAGTTTATGTGGATTAAATATAATGATTATCAAATAAAGGACAACAAAAAATTGCATCTTCAAAATGTACATATTTTTCAAAAAAAACATGGGAATGTATTATATCAGAATGAAAGTGTACCAAAAGAAATTAGATCTTGTTTTCTTCTAATATTTTAGTAATACGCTGCTTAATATAATCACAATGTTACAATTGCTATGGTTTTTACGCAATTGATGAAAAGAGATTTTTACTTGAACATGACATTAGTAGTTATGCCTCGCTGCATTTGGTCACTATTTTAACGTTCGCGTAACAATGCAATACAAAAATCAAATTTTACACATGATAAAAACAGTTATATACCTATATATCTTCATCTAAAACGGGTAATCGGCTTTTAACAATTGACTATTGATGCAGACATTTGATAACATATTATCTCTTTGAATATAGCTAGCTATATATTATATCGTAAATTGTTTTAACTCTGAATGTATAATGCATTTTCACAATCTAACAAATTGATAACTTCGTCGTCTCATCTAAATACATTAGGCTTTAATCATACTATAATTTAGTGCATAGAAAAACAATTTAAGACACTGATGATGCCGTGTTTATAGTATTCCCTTAATACTTACAACAAAACCGATATATCAGTGCAATAACTTAGCCTATTGCCTTTCGGTAGCTAACTGTCAAAATCATTATTTTGGAAATATAACGTTCTACACTATTTAAGGATGATACTTATTTCTAATAAATTAAGTATGTAGACAAATTGAATACTTTAGTTAATAAAATCATACAAGGAGACGTGTGGAATTCTTAATTGAATGTGAATGACCCAGTCATAGTGTTATGCAAATCATCTAGTGCAATGGCAACATTAAATTTATGTAAAAAGTTTTAAATTTTCTAAAGTAAATGGAGTTTTAATCTAGAACGTGTTCATCTTTTCACAGTAAAGAAACTACAAATGAATTTATTCTAACTAAATGATCTAGCGACAATTATTCCCTTCATTAAGACAGGTTTTTTGTCGATTTTTCACGTTAAGTTACTACTATAAACAGACAGGAATGAAATTATTCACTAATAAACGGATCACAAACACGTATGCAGTTTTATAACAGATAAAAACTTTTCCGGCAAATCTTTGAATCGCGAATTCAAAACCGTGTGAATATATATTCAGTTGACCAATAGCGAAAAAAGGCGTCGAGAATTTCTCACGTTTACAGCAATTATAACAAAGCTGCATTCACGTTTCATGCGTTTGACGATATCATAGATGTTCAAGATAAGAAAGGTTTATTATATAAAAACAACAAATCAAAAGTATAAAGAAACCAAGAGCCAAGGCAGTTCTAGAGATGGCCGAATAATCGATTAAACGGATAATAATGTCGGCCCTGAGTCTTCATAAATCACAAAAACTCGTTTCTTCTCAAGACACGAGACTGCGACATTTAAATCAGTATGTGTGTCGTAGTTCCAAATGAAGCATTGACATTGATTCGTGAACAGGAAGAACCTTACTACATTTAAAAGTTCCGAAAATATGATCTCATCTTGAAGATGATTGTCTAGAAGTACAGAATATAAAGAAAAGATTCCAACCATTGCTTTACTATTTCTTCAAAAAAAAAAGAAAGGAAAAGTAGAAATCGGAAATGATAAAAGTGTATTACCCGAAAACCTTGCTTTGAAACATAACCAATCCTCGGGTAATTATAGTAAATCTATTAAAAGTGGTTTACTTAAAATCTTTAACTACTGTTGTATATATGATGAGTTTAAAGTCATTAATAAAACCAACAAACTTGTCTATTACTGCAGTGATTTCCTATTTCCAGTGAATTCGTACTCCTGTTGGCTATTACTTGGTGTATTTATGTTCCAAATAGAAAGGGTTGAACTGTGGATTTCTGTGTCACAAAATCTAGATACTTATATTTTTTATGCGGGATAATATTGCGTGCTTAAATAAATGTTTAGTATTGACTAATCGTGCGTCAGCTTATTACCATAAGATTGAACGACTGAAAGATAGAAACAAAAGCTGATAACATTCCTAATAAAATTGTTGTTTTGCTAATACACTTTCCCGTTTTATGGATGTCATTATATTAGTTTTTAACGTTATGAAATGTATGTGCCATTGATGTGTTTTGCCTGTCGTAGCCACACTGCCGTAATATCTCTCTTTTCTATGTTCGTGTTGCTCAATTTTTGGTATCCTCCATATCCTTCATGTCCATATTTTATATGTCCTTTTGAACGGTCATATATTGTCCATTCCAGTTAATGAGATACAAATACAGTGAACTGTATGCACGTCATGTATATGTGTGTCTTCGGTTGATTAAGAACCTGTACTGTGGAATTTATGTTGCGTATGGCTACTTGAGAAATTTGTTCTCTAACCAGTTAGAATCATTATTTTGTAGCAGAATGAAATATAGATAAATATGATTTAGTTATATTATACAATTCATATATAAAGTGTCCAACAAAGACTATAATGTATGAATGTAACGTACTCTTTAACGCATAAAAAAATCAAAATCATGTGTGTAGCTTTCTTTGTTTCATAAGGGAGTAAATGTATTCTAAGATACTTCTTACTGTTATAAAGCATTTGTGAAAATTCATTAAAGATACCTGGTTTATACGTTCTTATACATGCGTTCTGTCTACGTACTACTCATCAGTGATCCTTGAATCAAAACAGTTTGAAGACCAAACCAAATACGAAATTAAAGAGCATTAAAACCGAAAATTCGATAACTTTAAATTCTTAATTCATATGATATGATATTATTTGCTATCATGCTAATATATCTTCCTTTCATTTAATGAGTTTGTGTCGAATCCGTTTGCTTGATAAGTATTGTGTATAATTGGTATCTTGCGTGCCTTAATTAATTTAATTATAGACAGATCGTGATTTAATGTATCATTTCAAGCAAAAATTAAATGAGAGACAGACGCACCTGCTGACAACATTCTTACCGAGTTATTGTTACACTGAAATATAGCGATCAGTTTTATAATGAACAATTTTAAATGTACCATCGCTTTAATCGAATCTTAAGCAATTGTCTACGCTGGAGATGCGTCCTATTTAGTTTATTAAATATGTGTAAAATTACTGTTTAAGAAGAAAGTATTTACGAAAAGTGAGTGTAAAACCCCAGAAAATAACTTCCAATATCTCGATATACGTAAGAAGAAGTTTCTTTAGACAATGACTACATATGAATATGTCCTTTTGTTTGAATTGACAAAGTTTCCAACACTACTTACTATCCAACAGACTCAGTATTGTCTGATTAGCATACATTAGTTTCAAAATCTTTGTAAAATCTCCTGAATTCAAACTTCGACATAAGTGTTTACTCTATTCACTTGATTTCATCTGTAATCTGAGTAGTTAATTGGTGTTGATTAATCTTAATTTTTAAAATTTCTGTATGAATCTTAACATTATTGATTCATGTTCCTTAAGCTATTGACTTCAATAAAAAGAATCAAGGAACACCCTGGAGAAGCATGAATTGAAAAGAAAATTATGGTTCTCAGTTGCATTGCAAAAATAGCATTGTGCAGGGAGATACTTTGATAACATCCATTAGTCCATAATTATTTGCTATTATTTTTTTTTTTTTTTTTTTTGCAAGAGGTTTTTTCAACTATTATGTATTCTAAATTAAGGCGACAATAATGTACCGATGTTCAAATCTCGTTTACGAATAGAAAAACTAAGTTAAGAAACAAAATGTGATGGAATTGGATGGGCGCCAAAAAAGGAGCTTGATCTAAATGCTTAAAATACATTTATAAAACAGTTATATTTAGTTAATTTTTGTGGAGAGAAATCAAGTATGTGATTCATTAGACGTGATATCCAAAACACGAGCATTATAATCATTAAGCTAAATCTTTTCATGTATACAATTTTAAACATGGCAATGAACAAACCTTCACTAGTTTTTCTTTGACCTTTTTTTTCTTCACGGAAATAGCTATTTTTAAATGATATAGTTTACCGAGTTGCTTTTTCAATGTCCTTGACCAATATTTTATATTTAATCCATCCCAATATTACAAACTAACACAGGCAATTACAATCCTTGAATGACCTTTCTTATAAATCATAATTTTAATAGAAATCAAAATTGAAAAATAGATTTTTTTTCTATTTGTCGTTTATATGTTAAACCACTGGAAAATATAGCAATCAAAACTGTAAAGATAACACGTTATCTTATTACTTGAGAGACCCAAAAGTAGTCTAAATTGAACATTCGATTGTACTTGAAACAACGACAGTAACAATAATGATATCTATGGTTGGTTAGTCTTTTAATGTTTAATCTGCGCCAATAGATTAAATTTTGTCATATGTTCCAGTAACCATGACACACTTTACATTGCATGGGTTTTTGTAATTTATGTTCGAGAAATCGTCCAAAAAAATTATGATAAGAAAGATAGGAAGATGTACGACAGCTATACAGATTGTCGAAGACCTTTTAGTAATTTCATATGAATAACAACATCAAATTACTAACTCTTTTCACTACGGTTAAACATATTTGCATAACTGTATTTAAAGACATTCATAGTGCATAACATCACTCATGGACATTCTTAGCGCATAATTGTATTTACGGATATCTTAAGATAGCAAACAGACAATACAGTAACATAGTTCTTCGTAATGCTTGGTACTGAAATTTTTCAATATTTTAAACTGTTTTAATGAATGTCATATAACGTTCATGAAGCGTGATACTCTTCCTTCCTGTGGATGGAATTGCACGTCCCTTTTATCGACAGGAAATAGCTATGTATTCATTTATTGTGTCTTTATCTAAACTCACAAATGACATATTTTCGCGGACTTAAAAGCGTGAATATTCGTTTCATCTCTTAATTTGCAGATTGTGTCCTACTCCTTATTGTGGTATTTTAAAATAAATGTGGATTTGCATAACTGGTGATGCATGCATTAGTAGGAGAAGCTGGTCTTGTCGATGCATCAGAGTTTAGAACATCAGCATATTACAGTTTCATTTTACAAAAATTTCATGTATATTTTGTAGAAAGGTGTTGCAATGAAGCGACAACGTTTCCCAAACGCAATGAACGGATTTTTATAAAAAGAAAAATCATCATTTTGAAAATGTGCAATCTCCATCAACGTCAAATACTAAGCCTAAACAAAGCTGTGTTTGCTAGATAAGACATTCATCACTTATGTGACAATGTTCGATTATACAGAATAGAATGGTAATGTGTGACTAATTTACACGAAGCAGGGACAAGAACTTAGCGAATAAAAATATTAAAAGGAATCGTAGGATATTATGTCATTTTTTGTCTGTATACGTGTGAATGAATATTTATTTATTGATGTTGCTGCAGAATAACGATGTGTTATTCTGTGGATGTCGTTGAAATGTTTTCCTAATGCGTCCCATTTCAACACCAACTCTGACCATTGAATTACAAATTAAACATTTATAAGATCTACAACTTGAATCGATAGCAAGAGTACAACTATGCTGAGGGCAACTTAAAACTAACAAAAAACTAACATGTCAGCATGGTCCTAACTGGTATATTTGTGTAAGAAACAGAATTAATTGAATTATAATGATTCAAAAAAGCACTTTTTTTTTTATTTTGGTTCATTTAGTATATGTTTCGGAGTTTAGTGTGACTTCCATTTTCTCTACACTAGTACACATCTTTATTTAGGGGCCAGCTAAAGCCCGCCACCGGATACGGAATTTTCTCGCTGTGTTGAAGACCCATTGGTGGCCTTGGGCTGTGTTCTGCTCTTTGGTCGGGTTGTTGTTTCTTTGACACATTCCCCGTTTCCATTCTCAATTTTATGTTTGTTGGTTATCAATATTTCTTGGAATTTGTGGTACAAGCAGATATAAGATTAAGGACCCCATGAAATACATATTTTCTTTGACATTCAACATATTAATCTACAAATCATGAGTTTGAATGTCCTTTTGGTATCTTTCGCCATTCTTTTAAATCCCATGAACAAATGACATTTTCTTTAACCAAAAATTAACGTGGAAGAAAATTTACTTCCACAATAAGCAAATTAATTAATTCTTGAAAAAAATGGTTATCAAAGTATATGTGTAGTTGTGACATGTTGTGTCCTACCTATACTTTTAAAGTTTTAGCCTTTACAAATTCAATCTCTCAAAATTGGTGATTTTTAAACAAACACATAGTTTTTTCTCAATCAAACGGTCTAATTTCTTTAAAACAATTATATGCATATCTACATATTTTGCACAACGATTATGTAAAATGCCATTGGCCTCCCTCATATAAGAATTCCATTTTATTTTGATTCAAAACAAGTTTAAAAAACAAATTTACACATGGCATCAATTTGAAATAGTCTATTATACCTATATATCAATTTTCATTATTATCCTAACAAAGTAAAAACTCTCACAAAATGTATGATAAAATTTGTGATTTTCAAACAAAAATAAAATCACTATGCTAAATGTTATAAGTATATTTTCCCTCTGTAGGAAAGGTTAGTGAACAAAAAAATTTGAATTAGCTACACAGGATTAATTTTACTCATATTAATTTCACGTGAATTTAGATTCATGTGATTCTCACATCAAACGAGCTTATACGTGAAACTCACGTGAAATCAGTTCATGTGAGTTTCACGTAAGTCTCATGTGAAACTCGCGTGAATTTCACGTAAACATCACATAAACTTTTAGATAAAGTAATTCAAATAACATCTAAATTTTCAAATTTAATTAAAATCATGAAAAATACCAATTTTTGTTTGTAAAGTTCACATGAAATTCATGTGAAATTCACGTGAGCGAATTTTGCCTGTGTATATTATCAAAAACCGAAGAAAAAAGAATTTTTAGAAAAAAAGATATATTATTTCGACTCCATAATTTTTATTCTTTACAAGTTAAATTTTTTCTTTAATAGATCTCTTGAAATACTATTTCCCCATATCGCTCCTAACATTTCTGTGTATTTTCACATTCCTGGCTTACACATGTTTAATTTTGACGTTGTTGATGAAGTTAAATCTGCAATAGTTAATGAAACGCATGAAATTGTTATTTTCCTCTACATGCCAACATCTATTGTACACATGTATTCTTTTATATTTGAATGTAAAATACAATGAGCATTTCCATGTAAAAGAGAAAACACTTTCAAAATGTTTATTTCACATGATAGTTACAGTTTATTTAACATACAGAACTAAATCGTATATGTATGGGTCATTGATTAAGATATTTAAAATGCACACACATAGTTTCAATTCTATAACATTTGAAAAAGTTCCACATAAGATATTTTCGATTACCTGTTGAATGAAATATAACTGTTACAGTATAATAATTTAGTTGTCTGCCTCTACCAAATCATTTGTCTTACCTAAAGCCAAATATATCTAGTATTGTTTTGTTAAATCATTTTGCTCATTTTGCTCATTCTACATACTTTTAATAATTGAGAGTTGAATAATTACTTATTACCATCAAAAACGAGAAGAAACCAAATTATATTTATATATTAGACCTTTTTATCAAAGATGTTATCGATTTAGTGTTTTATGATAGATTAGTTTGTCGTTGATGTCATTTCCTGTTATCATTACTTTTCATATATATTTTAAATTTACATCTATTACATATTCAGTTAATAATAGTGGAAATGGAAGGACATTCATCAATATAATAGAGACTCGAGTGGGTGATAATAACGTACGACATTGGCTAGTTTATAGGAGATTTGTGAAGTAATTTTGTAGCGCAAAATGGTCAAACAAATTTCCTTTGCGACAGTCAGCTATCACTGTAAAAGATATTTACTGTCTGTGTCGACCATCTCTATCAATTTTATATATGTTTTTACTTTATCCAAATAATGGCGCTAGCAATAACAAAATTAACGTTTGAACTTGGTTCAAGTGCGAACGACAAACGACCACGTAAATCGTCTGCAGTTTTTAAATCTGTTAATCAAATAAACGTTCTCAGTTGAAATATCTTTTAATTTCGTTATGTTATGTGTTTTTGAATTACTCATGAACAAAATTAAGGAGATATAATAACTTCTTAACAAGTATGGAATGTTCCACTGATAAATTAACGGTAAAAACAACATCCTGACCTGAATGTTCAAGAAATTCCTTTCGGTGCGACCTTCCGTAAATAAGTTCTATTGTACACCAGCATACCGTCAAATAGAATAGTCAAGTGGAAACACGTTCATTAAAAAGTTCCATGATCGATTCCATAAAAAGTACAAAAATACTT
This sequence comes from Mytilus coruscus, assembly GCA_017311375.1. Taxonomy (NCBI): domain Eukaryota; kingdom Metazoa; phylum Mollusca; class Bivalvia; order Mytilida; family Mytilidae; genus Mytilus; species Mytilus coruscus. The sequence goes on along the minus strand of CM029597.1, from coordinate 4,271,457 downwards.
TAGAAAATATTATGTACAATAGAAAAAGGTACATGTCCGAGAGACGACGAAAATATTATGTACAATAGAAAAAGGTTCATGTCCGAGAGACGACGAAAATATTATGTACAATAGAAAAAGGTTCATGTCCGAGAGACGACGAAAAGACAAACATTTGTTTTTCACAAAACACTTTTAAAAAAATCTAAAAACTGAACAACACAAGCTCCCACCGAAAATTGGTTTCAGGTAACACATGTCGTTTTTCTTGTTGTCCATGATCATGAAAATTCATACGAATAAGAATATAATATAATTTTTCCATCTTCAGAACAATCGCGGTAAATTTGGACACTAATATAGCTGTATAGGTTTGAGGACGAACCGGTCAACCAATTGTAGATTATATTGTTTCTATCACACTATTTTAAGAAACATAATACACAAATCATGTCATCGAACCTGTTATCAAGCTACATTGCAAAACTATTTTGTTTTAAAGATATAACCAAAGTATCTTTACATAAATAACGTTTTCACCATAAGAAATGACAACGACTGTGTTATTTTTTTAAATAAAGTTTATGTTAATAAATTCTATGAATGACTCAGTTACGCATATGTTGCACGGAGAAACCGACGAAATTGGCGAAGAAAACATTAAGTTCAAAGTGAAGTGAAAGCACAACGACAAAATGGACAAAAGACAATGTACCAGTATACCAAACATATCTTTTTACTTTATAGTGTACTTTACTTTTTGTTTTCGTCAAAAATTCAATATAAACATGAAAATGTTAAATCTCCTTACCGCATATTTCCAAATGAGGTTAATAATAAAACTTGTACTAGTTAAATACTGTTTAGCTGTTTGATATTGATAAGATCCCCAAAATAAGAGACGTAAGACTTTTCAACAGTACAGTAACCGTTTTGACTACTATACAAATCTTTCATTAAATGGCATTTTAATGCTATAAAATGTGTTGTAAAATACGGATTGACATCGTTTTTCGAAGAGTTCCGAACTAAAACCATATGTTTATAATGAATAATGCATATTCATATTGATGTTTAATCCCCGATGTAATGAATATTCGTATTGATGTATCATCCCCGATGTAATGAATATTCATATTGATGTATAATCCCCGATGTAATGAATATTCGTATTGATGTATCATCCCCGATGTAATGAATATTCATATTGATGTATCATCCCCGATGTAATGAATATTCGTATTGATGTATAATCCCCGATGAAATAAAAGCATATTGACTCGTCGTGATTTGGTCGTGACGGGAATGTATTGTCAGACAAATGTATTTCTTGATAAAGATGGTATGACATTTGATATCCCACTGGTCAATACGCAAAGTGATTCTGTCCACATACCATTTCAAAGTGTTTGTGACTTGGGAATATTATAATCTTTAATGTAATTGTCAAATTATCCCATTTCAACTATTTATCAGTTGCGGGAAACGTATAATACTTTTTAACAAACTGGTAGATATATGAGAGAGTAAATATTCTAAAGAATTAATGTTTTATTTTTCATAACTGACTTCCCTTTTTATTTTGAAGAAGGAGGAATGATAGTTATATATATTAGAAGCTGCTCATATAACAAAAGGTTTCACAGCTAACTCACACTATTTAATTAGACATGTAAATCTGATATTATTTTGATTTCCTTTACATATACTTTTTTCGATGAATCAAAGAGGAGGACACCAACGAAATCACTCTGAAAAGCATCTTGTTTTCTTTTCTTTCGTTCCCAGACATATTCAAATTGAAATAGCGCTTGCACATTTATCCTTATAGAATGGGATTATGTAATGTAATGTTTACGTCATGTTAAGCTATGCTTTAGGTTCTTTTTTGTTTGATTAGCTCTTCAACATATTTATTAGGTTTTGATATAGAAATATTTCGGTCCGAGCATCAGTGAAGGACGTTAGTTGTCGAAATGCGCATTAAGTGCAGTAAAATTCGCCTCGTTAGAGTTTGTAAGTATATATTTTGATGAAAACTGTAAAAGGTGTGCTTCAATTGACAATATACAATCATCATTTCAGAAAAAAACGAGTATAATAGTAATATGATAAGAATTTTACAGGTTTGATAGACAAGGTTAAAGTCATGTTAATGCCTTGAAGCCATTTTATGCAGTAATATTTACCCTGTAAATGACTAACTGACTAACAGTATTGACAATAAACTCATCATAGATGCCAGGATTTAAATTGTGTACACCAGACGCGCTTTCTTCGGTAAAAGAGTTATCAGTTGCACTCGAATCAAACAAGTTTAAAAGGCCAAAAAAGTACGAAGTTGAAGAGCATTGAGGACCCGAAAATTCCGAACATTTTGTCAAACACGGCTATTCTTATCGGAGTTTAAAATGCAAATAGGGTCAAAACGTGTTTTCGTTTGATGAGATTGATTTGATATACATGTATAAATAGTTATATAAATTAGGGGAAAACTTTTTGTATTATCAAATTTGACCATTTTAGGAAGAACAGAACAACACATTGAATATTGGGATTGAAAAAGAATTAATACTAAGTGTCGCATTAGACTTTATCCAAAAGAAACAGCAAAGCTAGGCAATTGAAATGAAACTTACCAAGAACATTGGAAAAAAGAAACCTTTTTTTCCTGGTTTGCAAAAGAGAAGAAACGATTTGGTGCTTATTTGGTCCTGTTAATTGACCGAAAATAAAATAATTGGATGATAAAATCATTCTTTACTTTATTAACTACGGAATGTTTGTCTGTAATAATGACAATATAATTATATTAGTCTCGCTGAACACTTTGATAGTAGTGTAGTGGAAGCGAGTCAAAACATTAGGCTTATATCAGAAATGTTTCTGCTAAATTAATATATAAGACATATGTCACCAAAAACGATTTATCGGACAGTCGATAAACGATCAATAACAAAATAATAAAAAACAATTCCTGTTCAAATATTGTTTTAGCAACGCTTATAAAAGTGTATAGTGTCAATATTTGACTTTGCAAACGAAATTCAATTAAAGCCAATCGTACCTTGTTCTGAATGTTTTGGGACAGACATACTGTGGAAATGGGCCTGAAGTTTTTGAAATGAAAAGTTGAAAAGAACATTTATTTGATTACCTTGATCGTAAATGTATATTAAGAAAATAAGTCTGATTTGAAAGTGTATCTCAATAGAATTAGATGAAGCCTTGTCAAAATTACAGCTGAAGACAATTTACTCAAATATGGGTCTCTAGTGTAATTATTCGGTGATCGTAGCACCAAGTTTCGTAAAGTGTTTACTTGCATTTACATAAAACAATTTGATTGATAGGCAGATGACAACTTAATATCTCCTATATAACTTCTGTACATCTTGATTACATAATTCACATTTATTTCGAAAGACTAAGGAATTGATTTGATGTTGACGTGTCTGATATAACCACTAAGTGAAAGCAAACTAAGTATTTTAGGCAACACCTTGATATAAATTTGTAACAATGTTTTGTCTCTTCTTGTTGTTAACACTTTCTGGAAAGCTCTTGGTACTTTAAACGCGTTAACGCATAATAAACAAAGTATTATCGTTAGCTGTGTGTTCATTTTCAATAATAGTTGTTGCAATGCTGGGTACTATGTCTTTTTCAACAATAAAGCTCTTCCAACCAGAAGAGATAAGTTCCAATTATATTTTACCTGTAGCTGTATTATTTTCATCTTTCATACTATTTACTATTTCATACAGTAGTATGCTATTTCTTAATTGATTGTTTACATTTAGTTTGATTTCCCTTATACTAGCAAGCACCTATTAGACAATGACTTAAGAATTTATTGTCATGTAAAGTACATTTGTTATTTTGTAATTTATCACTGTATTCTAGGTATTTCACTACAAATTAAGTGCATGTACTACCAAAGTTCGCGATTCAGTTTTGTAACCAAAACTGATAACATACCCGCATATCTACGGAATAGTGCAGTTAATCACGTACTACCAAAGTTCGCGATTCAGTTTTGTAACCAAAACTGATAACATACCCGCATATCCACGGAATAGTGCAGTTAATCACGAATGTCATATCTAAGTATCACAGTATTGTATCTTGTGATAGACAAAATGGATAAATGCCTACTTTATACTTTTAAACAAAGCAGGCAGAATCAGTCGATAAATTTCTTATCTTAACGAAGCAATAGGCTAATTGCTTTTAATATGTCTTTGATGTTAAATTAAGTTATAACTTTCAAAAACCAAAATAATTTAAGAAAAATAAAATTAAAACAAAATAAGACAAAAATAATGAAAAAATTGTTGTGATTCCATATATAGTAACTTGTGTATATACCGAAGAGTCTTGATACCCAATCAATAAAATATGTCTGTTAGACAATAAAATACAATATGTTGTGTTGGTCACTTTGTGACATTAAATTAAACGAATAGATAACTTCAACGTTTCAATACGCTTTTCTAATGTTTTATCTGATTATTTATAACCAAAATCGAGGAGGTAAAAGTAAAAAGGCTTTTAAGTTTGAAGCAATTGATCAGATATAGTGTAAAATTTGTATTTCAAAGAAAATTTAAGCCAAATAGAATAACATTTTGTACTTGTTTGTGCATTATTGTCTGATATCAGAAGAATGTATTTACCAATATTGGGTAAAAGAAACTTATAAAAGAAAATTTGATTATAGACTCTTCAAAAACTAACGAATTTTATGCAAAATCTTACTATATTTACAAAGAAAGCTAAATCCTTAAGAGATGAAGTATTCTTACAAGTACTAGTATTTTACATATTTATGTGTTTACATATGCGTCTGTCTAAATGTTAACACCTTGAAGTTATTTACATTTCAACGACCTAACTATAGACGAAGAAACTTGCTGAATTTATAAAGAAAGCGAAATGCTTAAGCGATGAAGTATTTTTATTGTGACTTTGTAACCAATAGTTTATTGGTGCACACGTGAATAATGTAAACACCCTCCCCTGAAGTTATCTACATTGAATTGCACTAGACGATCAACACATATATACTGAATGTATTCTTTCACAATAGTTTTAAGTTTGAATTAAGGCAACATCATCCGGCTAAAATGTATACAACTATGTTTATATATATTGCAATACCGAAAACACTTTCCATTTAAAGTTAAGGTAAATTGACATTAAAATATCAGGAAATGCGAAGTTTGTCTCATATCAGGACAACAAATGAATTGTTTATGGTCCAGTCGGAATAAAATAACATTTTGTTGACCAGCGACTGTTTCAATGTTATTGCAGTAAAACAAACTTCATCATTTATCATTGGATATTTTAAATCAAAATTCCACACTAATATCATGATTTTTCCTATTTTTGTAATCTCTTATATTAATATATTAAACATCTTATGCAACAAAACTAAAAGCACGTGTAGTAGCGTTAGGTTATAATGTATGCCGACAACAAGTCTTAACACAGCGATAGCATGTGTTTGCTATTCGTGTTTATGAAGTCGTCTATGTTTCACCAGTGAACTTAATTTGTTACCTAATTCTCTAAAAAAAATGTTTTTCTCTGGTAGGAAAATATCATTTCAAATTGGAAGAACTTGTAAAATAAATATCAATCTGTGCGTTTTTAAACGCCTTTTTTATTTTTTTTTTTTTTATTTATTTATTTTTTTTTTTTTTTTTTTGTAGTACGTACTAGACTAAACTACTTTTTATGTAATTTGTTTTATAATTACACCAGCCTTATATTATAACTTTGTCATAAAAATATGAGATAATAATGAGAAAATCATCGTTCCCAAAAGCAACTATGTTTACAATCTTAAAATGAGATTTTTGGTAATGACTCGCTTTCTGGTATTGTTTAATTTCTAATTGCTGGCATCATTTAATTATAGCATTTACAAAACATTGCAAAGAAATAATCGTTGACGTGACCATGATGATATATAGTGATTGTATTGGGTCACCTATATATTGACTGTCATCCGAAAAGTATCGATACTCAAGCACAATAAGGTAATGTCGATCAATTATAGCATCAAAATACTCTTTTACGTCATCATAATGATCGTGATTTTTTTCGGTCATCAGACATACTTACCATCATTCGTAAAAAAAGGTTTTGTTTTTTTTTAACCAAAAAGGCAGGCAGGTGGAAGTTATAAACCATGTATGTTATACAGACAACCCTTCAATACTACCATTAAATGAAGCTGTTATATTTCGTTGTGTGTGCATGCAGTTCATTTCATACGGATAAGTCAGTTGGTGCACAATAAATGTAAAATACAAGAGGAACTTTATAATAAGAACCGAATTAGAAAACATAAAATCTCAATACAAACATAAGGAGATGTGGTATGATTCCCAACAAGATAACTATCAAACCGGAGACCACATGAAGTCGGTGTAATCAACTATATACATAAAAATAAGGAGATGTGGCATGATTTCCAATGAGACAACTTTCCAACAAAGTTCAAATGAGTAGCAATTATATGCAACCGTACGGCTTTCAACAATGAGAAAAACATATACCGTATAGTCGGGTTTAAAAGGCCCCGAAATGAAAAAAATTAAACAATTCATTTTTTCATTTCGTACAAACTTACCAGTCCGTATGAAGTGAACTGCATACGTACACAACGAAACAGTACAATTTCATTTAATGGTAGTATTGAAGAGTTTTCTGTACTGCATACATGGCTTATGACTTGCCATATTTTTTGTTAAAATAATTCATTTATGTCGGTTGAGAACAACAGTTTTATATTCCCAATTATGCATTTACCATTTCAGCAGCGTCTGCATATGGAGTATCTATCATTCAGTTGATACAATGTTCCAGAGCTTGCGTTTCCTATAATATTTTTTATAATAGAGGGTTACTGCTTACAAGGAACTTTTTAGACCAAAGGTTCTAAGTGGTGAAGTTGAAATCATCTCTTGGACAGTTTTACGGACGCCATCACGAGTTGGTGGACTATAACTATGTGTTTTCTATAATAATGTAATTTCTGTGATGACCACGTGTAAGGATATCTTTAAATTGTGACGAAAATTCCATCCTATTTTTCTCGATTGTGACATCACCGAATGAGACTTTCCACCGGATTTGTACTTGCGTAATCAACATGTTAAACAGGAATTGACTACCCTTCCGGAGCACCTGAGTTTTCTCTTCTTTATGGTGGGATTCGTGTTGCTTCGTCTTTAGTTTTTTATGTAGTGTTTTGTGGACTTGTAGCGGGTTTTTTTGTGCTTTTTTTGTATTTTGCGACGGGGTTGTCAGTTTTTCTTCGAATAAAATAGTTTCAAATGTCTTTTTGGTATCATCCGCCTTTTATTTGCGTTATATTACCTCCAACAAAAGCAATACCGTATGGTAAGTAATAAAAGACCTCACAATACAAAATGTTTAACAATTTCAAACAAGAAATTAAACCGTCTGATTGACGATAAAACACTAACGAAAGAGAAGCTTGACTGACAGCAATGCACGACAACAACTAAATTGTGGGTTCCTGTCAATTTTTCCTGATGTGTGACCGTAGTGTTGATTATTTTAAAGATGATACATGTATCCTGAAAATAATTATGTGTAAAATAAAAACATCAGAAATTTAACTCTGGTAGAAGCGCTTTCCGGATTTACTATATTCACGAACGTTCTAGGTAAACAAAAATGAAGTCCAAAGATGTCGAAATGCTGTTATACTTGAGACGATGAAGCCCAAAGATGTTGAAATGCTGCAATACTTGAGAAAATATATGACCAACAGGTACTGTAAATGAAAAGCCTTTGGTAGAGGGAATTAGTTTACGGTTACAGTCATTATAAATTTTTAAAAGATCTTTCATCACTGATTATTTTTGCTTTTCACTATTTCTATTAATCTATGAATAATTTGTTTTCAAATAATTTTTGATAATGTTAGCACAAAATAATGGAGGATGACAAACGTCAAACAATAGAAAAAAGCTGATACATTACATGGCCTGTTTATATAAATCAAAAAACATTCTCATTTTCATTTGTTGAAAATTACACGAGGGCTTAATAACATTTTTCGTTTTGTGAATTAATGATAAAGTTATTATTAAAATTTAACCAATTTCTAAACCATCAAAACTGATTTAGAAATAAAATAAGATAAAAACTTGATTGTTGCATAATACGGTAATGAATCGAAAGTAGTACTATGTCTTTGAGAACTGCAATTATCAAAGTGTACGCATATTATTTTCTCAATATATCGAAACTACAAACAACTGTTATACAATTCGGAGGTTTAGCTAGCTATAAAACCAGGTTTTACCTACCATTTTTGTCAAAAACTGCTGAACCAAGACAGGAATATGTTAACATTCTTCCCGTTGGTTGATAAAGTCTAACGTTTGATTTCGTCAGTTCTCAATGACTCCTTCTTTTTCAATTTACCTTTGAGTTCGATATTTTGGTTAATCTCTTTTCTTTATTATAAGCGCTTTAAATAGTCATGACATCTGTTTGTTTATTTTTTCATAAGGTATCATGCAAATAAATGTTATATTGATAATGAAATGTTACAAGAGGTCTCTAATCTACGGGACATTGAATGAATTCTGAAATCGACAAACAATGATTAACCTGAAGGACCAAACAAACCAAAACATATGATGAAGACTTTCAAATATTTTTCAATTCGGATCTATTTTATATAATCTAATTGATCATTGTTTAGTTATGCGAGCTTACCAAAACTTTAATCCTTATATCAAATGTCATCTTTTTAGCATATTTAAAAATATCTTAATTTGTAATGTGTTGTGTGAACAGAATGCAGGGATAAGATATTATTGTCAGAAATAACACCAAAAAAAAAACAAAAAATACAAAAGGCTCAGAAATAGACATGAACAAAAGAGAAAAAATTGAACACAAACATTTAAAAAAAAACATTTAAGAATATATAAATGTGGATTTGTGAAAAGAAACCCGTTGTGCAGGATGAATAAATGTACGTCGATTGGAATATGCGAAAACACATGCATGCCCAAATTGGTAACTTGTATTCATAGATGAATCAATTTTTGGAAAAAAACGATATAATTGTACGCAAGTAGAAGTATAAGTGGTGTAAATATTATTTGATATGATTTTCGTGTTACCCGCCACTTTCATTCGGAGAATCTAATGTAAATCAGGACTATGACAGTCATCGCGTATTGCTTTTATTTGGGTAGCTGTCGTTTTGTTTTTCTTTGGGTAACTGTCGTTTTGTTTTTCTTTGGGCAACTGCCAAACATTTCTAATATTCTAAATAAATGACACATATAATATAATATAAACAGGATTGCACGCGTTGTCGTGCGGAGCACACCCAACTCGTAACTCAGTATCGGACAACAGTAACAAGGTATCTGGCAGATCCAGAAAAGCACAAACAGGTTACAACTCATCACTTTTTAGCTGCCGTCAAAATATGTCTGTTGTAAAGAGGGCACATTAAATATTATTTGACAAGTTTATACTTTATATCGTATCAAAAATAACCGTTGTATAAATGTGTATGTTCATGTATTATCGAATGAAATTCAAATACAAAACGCAAATAAATTCGACCGAGTTCAGATTGTTTTCAACATTGTCTGTACTTTCCTATATTTAAACACACCTTAGCATGTCTGGATTTCCTTTTAAAAAGTTCAATCGGTGAATGTTTCCTTGAACATGTAATAATCTTCCACTTGTGTGGTTTGCTTCGGATATTACATCCCCACTCAATTCTCCAAGGTAATATCTATTCACTGTTTATTATCATATCCAGGAATTAGTGTTAATTAAAGACTTTTATGTAGTTAATAACTTTCTTCGTTTGTGTTATCGTATATGCTATGAAAGTGAAAAATGGAAATAAATTGGAACCTAAAAGTTAAACCACATCTTTAAATATATTAATCTGTTTCTCATCTTATCAAATAACATTGGTAACTAGAATGTAAAATACTTGTCAAGACAAACATGTCAATTTAATGAAAGATTTTGTATTAAAGTATTGCTGAAATAAATTGAGATCGACAAGCAAAGGAAATAGACGAGGTCGTTGCTCTCACAATAGCGATGAACTTACAAAAATGTGAGTCTAGCCTATCAACCGTTTGTTCAAGTATACCGACAAATTTTATAAAAATGAAACAACAGTTTATCCTTGAAATTAAGAGTTTGATAATCTCGATGTTAACATTACTTTAATTTACTGCTATGATTCGTTCAAAAACTTATTTTCTATAAATTTAGCCATTGTTAGAAATTTACGAATACGTAAACCTGCTTTGTCAAAGTTGGATTGTAAAGAATGTGTATCTATTTGTGTGATTGTTGTCTTGAAATCGTCAATCTTACAATTACGCTGAATAACCGCCCCTTAATTCGTCTAACACTGTATCTTAACCTTGCGACTAACGATCAACATGCAGTTGTATCAAGCACGTTAAAGAAATAAAACAATTACCTTTATTAATTTGGTGGGCATTTCTGGAATAACTGTCAATAGGAACGCTAAAAACGCAGACATCAGCTGACCTCAAAGGTTGGGAAGTTCCTGCTTTAATTGTGATATATTATGCATTATTGGTCTTTGCCATTTATTCGAGGTTGTACTTTAACCTGTTGTTTTGGATATGTCATTACTTTCTTTTATTCAAGAACTGACACATCCTTTCTCGTTCCGTTTGAGGTTCGTGCGATTCCGTCAGGTTTTTTTATTACCTTGATTTGCATATTCTCAACCGATTTATGAGATTTCCTCACCGTTGATCTAAAACCAGTTGCCTTGATAGACTTTGTTATCACAAATCCCTATTTTGTTTCTGCAGAAATGACATTCTCTTTAGACAATTCGTTGTAGAAGATCGTATTTTTAATTTGACCTCTAATGTCTGATGTTTGTTTTCGTATGTATATGTTACTTGGTTGGCGTATCATTTTGCTTAAACTCAACATTTCCCTTGTTCATCAATCTCTTACCAGATAGTTTTACTACAGAAGTGATAACTCATTTCCGACTCTTCAGGTTGTCTGATACTTGAAGATAGAACTTCCATGAAAAGATATCATCGATGCTGTATCATCGTTTAACAGTTTACTTAGTACCATTAAATGTAATATCAAACTATTTGTTATGTATATTGAATAAATCATAAAACGTTCCATCAAAGATTCCTAGGCATTTTCAATTTGCTATATGATATTAACATGTTGTACAGAATTAAAATGATACATTTACCATGAAAATAAATGTGTTGCACTCATTACTTCAGAAAGAAAAAAAACAAAGTTAAGTTAAAAATATTTTATATCGGTCAGTTAATGAGATGTTTGCAGTTTTGTGTTAATTCTAAATTGAAAATATTCTACTAATATTCAAACAGATGACCGATTAAGGTTTAGGTTTTCTAGTTTAACAGGTATTAACACCTATCTCTTGATATTCAATTTAAAGCATGGCTGTCATAGTGAAATACATATACCTTGTAATATATATAAAAAAAAATACTCGTGCACAGGTTAGTGATTAATTTTTAAGCAGGCCTCTCAACACAATTTGTAATTTTGGTAATAAAAGAGAGGCGAAAAATATCAAAGGGACATTCAAACTCACAAGTCGAATATAAACTGACAACGCAATGGCTAAAAAAGAAAAAAGACAAACAGACAAACAATAATACACAAAACACAACATAGAAAACTAAAGACTGATCAACACAAACCCCACCAAAAACAAAACTTCATTCTTCATATTCAAATAATATTATTATGGCTGTTATATACTAAGTATGCAAGGGTGTACACTTTAAGGTTAATTGTAGATGTTTAATCCTTTCTACGTATTTTCTTGTATTGCTTACAACAGTTCTTTAATTTGTTATATATAAAATATATTATTGCTGTCCAATTTATGAACACAATCCAAGTGCCCAGGTAATATGTAGAGGGTTGACAAGCTTACATGGTTCTGTTTAAGCCGTTCAATATAAGTTTTTTATAGGTTATAACACCTGTTCGTTTATATTAAAATTCTTCAATGATTGGCTGCTTGATTAAAGTAATCCGAATGCCATGATTCTTTTTATAGCTATAAATGGAGTAAGCAACTGGCATCGTTGTTAAGAAGAGGCAAAGGTAGTAAACAGATGATCAAAATTTAAAATTCCCAAAAATCTGTTTTGACAGTGTAGGTGTCTCTAACTATATACGCTTCCCCCGCTAAGGTAACCAAGTCTCCGAAAAAATGTCACGATAGCAAATAAAACACAATACGTAAAAGTACAGATCAGACGACTATTCTGTTATACGGAAGTCCAATTAGGATCTCCAGATATATAATTTGAATTCGAGATCACGAATTAAAATATCTTATTCACAGATTAAAATAGTCATCACTAATTTTATAATTCGTTATCACGGAGTACATTATGACAACGAACCCGAGGAAGCAGTTACAACATATTTCTGTCATACTTAATCACGAATTAGATCAATAATAACAGACTGTCGTACACATATGTCATTATTGTAGATGCCGTGTCACGCTGGGAAACGAAAGATTAGTTTAACCCATTGCCATTCAAATAGTAAATAAAAGAAGGTTAAATCACTGATTGTTCTCAAAACGCGTAAATTTGCATATCAACCATCAATAACAACATGCTCTAAACATGTGTGAAAATGATTCTTTATACGAGATAATTTCATCCAATCATCTTTTGATTTAGCTATCAACATTTAAAAAAAGTAGAGTAATAGGGTTTGTTGAGTACAAATAAAGTTGTCGTAAGTATGAGTAAATGTTTTGCTTTGATTATTGTCATCTTAATGGATTCATAAGGTCTGAATATAGGCAATTTATTATTGCAATATATTACTGATTTACATGTAAATGACTTGCATAAGTTTCAAACACAATTTAAACTATCTACTACAATTTTTGAAATATAATTTACTATCAAATTAAAAATGAGAGAATGAAAACAACTTAATTTTAAATTGCATATATTTTTTTTTTTTTTTTTTTTTGTTAATCACAATTTATAACATATTACAACTTAAGATTTGAAAAGATAAGATATCGTATCTGAACAGTTGATAAGAAATCATGAAAGTATGTTATCTTTAATTGAAAAGAACTGACAGCTGCTGCGTTTGTTTATTGAAATGTATTTTAGCACTGTTGTTTTCATTATCCAAAGAACTCACTAAAGAAATTTCTGGTTTTCGAATATTTAGGCATGAGTGTTCCTGAAAAATAATTTTGTAACTTCATAAAACGTGATTAAAATCACATTCATTCCAATAAAACCACTATATTCCTATCCTAAATCGCTTTGCAAAGATTGTTTGTCAGCCCAGTAGTCATCACTTCTGTATTGATGTGATTCATAAATGATATGGTCATAACTTAAAATTAAATGTTTACCAAATTTTTATTTTTTCGAAATACTGAGAAATTTCTACTTAATGAAAGGTTACCTTATCTTGGCAAAACATTTCGGAATTTTGGGTCCGCCATGCTCTTCATCTTCGTGCTTTATTTTGCCTTCCTCCCTTTATTGATTCTATCGTCACCGATGAGTCTTTTGTAGACGAAAGGTGCGTCTGGAGTGCCAAATATTAATCCAGGTATCTATGGTTAGTTTCTTAGTTTTTATATTAAAATGTCAATAGTCATTTGCAATTTATTCTAACTATAGATTAGGTGCGGATCAGAGGCAGATCGAAAGGACCGACATCCGTATTCTAACGACGTTTGATGGACTTATGTTATGAGCACAACGGCAAAAATACGCAATTAGCATTCATACATATACGTTTTGTTAGAATCCCGTATTTACCAGTGTATAAATTAATGCAAATGCATCGTTTCTATTCAGAAACATAAATGAATGCTGTTCGCAGTCATCTCACTAGCTTATATTCTATGTCTTGCGTTCCAATCATGTATAAGTTCGTAGAGACGCCTTTCATCATAGGTACTGAACCTAGTAGAAGCCATCTCTTTTAAATTTTATTAACGTCATCATGATTTGCCGGATAGTTATGGCACATTTGTGTCACCGATATCCATGGATATATTCAATTTGACGTTACCATAGTCTGTCTTCCTATTCACATTTATGATAAACTTTTACGACAGTTTATGAGATTTTCACTGGTACTGAGCAACACAACGAATGTATCTAATGAAGAAAGGTTTCTCTGATTTAAGCAAATTCGTGATCCTAAATCTGTTTGTGTGGTGTTTACTTATTGTTGTTTGTCTTTTTCTTTTAGTTATAGTGATTTGCGTCTTTGCATGACTAATGGTATTTGATTGTGGTTGCCATTGATATCGTCTTATTCCTATGTAATATAAATTTGACATCTCTTAGCTTTACCTTGTTATTCTTCATTTAAATCTATAAAATAGTTAAAACGAACACGTTAAACTATATTATCATTTCATTTGCATACAAAAGTAGTGGACACTATGAACGTAAGTGCTAAGTATTAACCAATACTTATTACACGTAAACGCAAAATCATTTAAAATGATTAAATCATATAAGTGTACGCATATTTGTTATGTTTTGTGGGCATTATTGGCATCAGACACTGTACATTCTTATTAGAAACAGCCGCGCTCCTTAGAATTTATTTCATACATGTAACGGATAAAAATTACCAAAAACAGATGAAATTACAATAACTGATTTCTCCAAATAAATGATACATTCAAAGATAAACAACAATGAACAATATATGGTCAACTTAGACTTAAATAGTAAATGCACATAATAATGTGGTATTAAGTAACCTCATCAAAACGGTATGTCAGTTAAAGCTACAGGGAGAAAATTAGTGTCTTATACAGTTTTTTTTTTTTTTTTTTTTTTTTAATCTTTCAATTTAGACAACATATGGTGATAATGATGGCAAAGGATGTATCAATATCAAAAAAGAACATATTAACTATTTTAAAAATATTACATTCTTTATGCTTAATATGAAGAACATGAGATTGGACACACTTCATATATTCTACACTAGATGTTAGTCATTTTTGAAAGGGTCTAACGGAGAAGTAATAACAGACAAATGGATGAGAGATAAGTGAAGACAAAATCTATAAGAGTCAAACATTGAAGATATATTTTGATTATTATTTTCCGTAAATTTCACGACACAAAATGTTTAATATCTTTACTCTGAAATGGTTTCATGATTTTATGATAGAAATTATAGATTAAAACAAATGAGAACTGTATTATAAAGACTACGTATTAAATAAAACAAGTTTATATATATATGTTCAGTCTAGGTGGCCGAGTGGTCTAGAGCGATAAAAACAGTGCAGGCGGTGAAAACAGAAAACAAGAAACTTGCGGAAAAGATCGTAAACCGCAAACATGAGGTGCAAAAATTTGTACACCATATCCGGATTTCGACAATTAATGTCTCTTCTGTGATGTTAGGAATCTATATAAACAAGTCTAAGTAAGTGACAACCATACAATATATATGCCCACTGGATCTCAGTGTGTTTGAGATAGAGGGTAAATACAAATATTAAAATATAACTTCAATAGTCGTAGTGTTACCCTGTCACGTAAGGCGAATCTAGAGATGCACATAAGAAATGTGTTTTAAGCGTGTGTAGATGTTATATTGTGTTTTATACGCAATGTATTTTTTTTTTTTTATTTGTCCGCAATCTAACTCAACAATTTTTGATATGCCGTATGGGATAATGTTTCAGTTCATTATACAGTCACTAGAAATACGTTTATCACACAATTAAGTCTAAGCAAGTGACAACCATACAAAATATATGCCCACTGGATCTCAGTGTGTTTGAGATCCAGGGTAAATACAAATATTTATATAACATCTACACACGCTTAAAACACATGTCTTAGGTCTATCTCTAGATTCGCCTTACGTGAAAAGGTAACACTACGACTATTGAAGTTCTACTTTAATATAGCGGATGTGGTCGAGTGGCCTAGAGTACTGGACATGAGGTTAAGCGATTTGTGCTGTAGTGTATCAAAGGTGTGAGTTCAAATCCCGTCGAGGGACAAAAATTTGTTAGCATAGAAATATAATTCTAACACTGTTGGGTTTAATTTTAGACTTATATATATATGTATATTTTGGTAAAAATTCAAACAACTCAATATACTAGTAAATAAGCTTCTTGTTTACATCAAGTTAAATGAAATGATATAGCTATTTAGCTGTAAGCAGTTTCATTTGCAATTTCAATCAAATTGCTCTTCAAATTTAGTAGGATAGATATAAGAAGATGTGGTACGAGTGCCAATGAGACAACTCTCCATCAAGTCAAAATTTATAAATGTAAACCATTATAGGTCACAGTACGGTCTTCAACACGGAGCCTAGGCTCACACCGAACAGTAAGCTATAAAGGGCCCCAAAATTACTAGTGTAAAACCATTCAAACGGGAAAACCAACGGTCTAATCTATATAAAACGAGAAACAAAAACACTTATGAACCACATCAACAAACGACAACTACTGAACATCAGATTCCTGACTTAGGACAGGTGCAAACAAATGCAGCGGGTTTAAACGTTTTAATGGTACCAAACCTTCACCCTTTTTCTGAAACAATAGTGTAACATCACAACATAGAAAGACACACTATAAAATATCAACTGAAATAGCTTAACTCAATCAAAGGACATAGTAACACCATTGAACATACACTGAACAAATAAATTTGACCTATGATACAATGTAAATTCAAAATAAATAAACTAAGGAAGAATAATAAAAGTAACATGTTATATCGGTATGAAATGTTAAACAATTTAAGAAAAACAATATGCTCGAACAAAATATCAGCCATTTGCAATAACTTTAAACACAGGTAAATAAAATAATTTTGTTGTTAGGTATACGTATACAGTTACAATAGAAAGGAAATATTTTAACAAAATAAATAATTTTGATGTTCATAGTACGAAGTGGAAATTTATATTAGTACCAAACACTTATCAAAGCTGGTATATAGACCAGATATAACCCTGAATAGCATTAAATAACAAAAAAGCATTACAATTAGTATCAACAGGTCAAATAAACAAGAAAGTACGATTTGAGAGTACTCGCGGTTACTGACAGCTAGTTAAAAGCCAAAACAATTAATAATAAAAATCATGCATCAGAGACTAAAATCAACTAAAACACATCCCAGGGATTTAGTATTTTAACGTCATGGACAGTCAAAGAAGACATGACTAGTACAATGCCAAAAATGAATGTATCGACAGACAATAGGATAGGTAGGAGTTTAACCTCTTTATAGATCAAAATGAATGTGGGTGTGTCTTTAAACATCCCGTTTGGAAAGAATACAAATTTAGTTATGTTTTAATTTGCTGATGACAAAATCGATATTAGTGCCAATGTAAACTATATTCAAAGATCTAATTACAACATTGGTAAGATAACCTGAACTAATAAGTTTATTTAAAGGTTGGATGAGTTTACACGGATTATATAGTGATTTCCGCGCTTTAAGTACAATATTACCGTAAAATTTAGGATGTGAAATACCGTTTTAAATTTAGTTTATTTAGTTTGTAAATAGTTCAAAATTTTCATTCGACAGTTTTCTAAACTGTTTATTTAATGCATCTTTTGAAAAGATCAAATGATGTATTTACTTATTCAATACGGGTCTTCTGTGGCTTTTAAATGATTAATTAACCTGCATGTTTGTTCTTTATTTCAACGAACGTTCGCATGATTTGTCACTTTGTAATTAGAGAATCAAATGTTGGTTAACTAGATAACTAGGAATTACGAAAAGCTTTTGGAATTTAACCATTATTTATATGTTTTCAGATAGAATAAATGTCCAAGTTAAATTTGGAGTAAGCGCAATGTATTAGATTAAATGAATTTGTTACCTTTCTTCCAGCTTTGTGTTAGGTCAGGATGTAATTTTCTAGCTAAAATTAAAAAAAAGAAGGAGATGGTGTATATTTGCCTTCGAAAATAACTATCCATAGCCAAAGTACAAAAATGTAATTAATAACAGATCACAATATTGTATTCAACAATGTAAGACAGATTGGTCAGGGCACTCAGTTGTTAGAATTTCTCTCTTCGAAATGGAATTGACAACTGACAAATGTTAACTTGGACTTGACAAATGTCAACTTGGAACTGACAAGTGTCAACTTGTAAATGACAAATTTCAAGTTGAAAGTGAGAAATGTCCAGTATGAAAAGAAAAAATTCAACAGCAGAATGTCCCTTCAGATCTTTAATAACAATTAGCAAAGCAAATAAAGTATCTTAAGCTATAAAATCCCCCTGTATGACAAAATTTTGAAATTCAATGAGGTAAACTATTACCAAAATGATCGTGTGAGCTGTAAATTTTACTAATAGTGTTGTATTCCTGATTTTGAAATTAAGGCTGATTGTGGATTCTTATGGCTGGTGATATATACAGAACATGAGACTGACAACAATTGAGTATTCTATTTTTTGAGATGAATGTAATCAACATGATTACCACAATCTTTATTTCTCACGAACTATAGAACCTTATATGTATATAGATGAATATTACTAATTTGTTACAGGTAAAAGCTAGCTTGCACATGTGGAGCAGGATCTGCTTACCCTTCCGAAGCACCTGAGATGACCCGCAGTGTTTGGTGGGGTTCGTGTTGCTCAGTCTTTTGTTGTCTATGTTGTTTTGTGTACTGTTGTTTGTCTGTTTGTCTTTTTTTCTTTTTTAGCCATGGAGTTGTCAGTTTATTTTCGCTTTATGAGTTTGAATGTCCTTTGGTATAATTCGCCCTCTTTGCATTGCACAAAAGTCAACCTCGATTTTGATACAAAAAATAAGTAAATGATTTTGAAAAGATATGCACGAATGGTGCCTTTGTTGAATAATTGGACGTATTTATTATACGGCCAAAGTTTAATACATCTTGCTCATTCAGATCACCATAACAGAATAATGTATACAGAAAGTAAATGTCAACTAAAATCGTCTTTCCTCTCGACTCTGGCTGTATAGGATATTGAAATTAATTTCTGTAAACCCTAATGTCAACTTGACATTCAAGTATTCTGGTTTTAGATAATTGTAAAGAAAATGTGTAATTTCAGTTTGGCATACAAACAAAATCTATATCATCACGTTTGTTCTGGATCTGATACTGCAATAGTTAAACAATAGTATTATCTTTCCTATTACACAAGCATTCATCATTCTTAACTTCAAGACATATTTAGGAACTATATTGTAGACCAACTTTTGTTCATTACAAAAAAAAAAAGCCTAGGTAAGGGCGACTATCTAATTTTAGAAAGGAATACATCACACACTTATTCAACCATAATTTTCTCTTAAGATCATTCATAAAGCTGTAAGCTTATTTTATCGACAACTTATATGTTGCATTTGGACGAAAATTTACATAGTCAATAATTCAAAAGGACATAACTGTGATCTCTCCGAGTAAATGGGTTTTATTTATTCATATAAAGAAGACTTCATACCTCAGATAAATGATAAACAGAAGCTTTCAACTTTACGTCCTATAAATTTGATTACCATTCCCAGTATACTGTTTTTTTACTATGATGACTATTTGTGACTGTTCAGTCATTCATATAGTATATAAAAGACACTTAAACTTTCTAAACCTATTTTTCTACTTCTTAGCTAATTAAGTCGTCCGTTGTCAATTACGTTAGTTCACCAAGTTATACAAGATCATGGGCAACTCTACAGATATTAAAGTTCCGTGGATAGTATAGTATTAATAATTGCATTATTGCTATAGTACATGTTCATTGCACTTTCTTATACTATATTTACTAAAATAACATCTTTTTTGTCGACCTAGACGGTTTTTTTTTGTCCTGCCAATATGGTTTTTTGTACCGTTCTGTTCCATATCTTGACGAAAACGAAAGGTCCCGTAAATGTTTGAATCAAACATTGGTATTAGATAATTGGAGACAGTTGCTTGCCAATCTATCTGTGAAAATTGATAACACCATAAAAATGTCTCCAACCAAAAGAATACATTCCAAGTATTCAATGTAATCTTTATCTGATGTTACATGGTACAATCCGCAACATAGCTCCGATCCGTTAATATGTCATTAATCATAGACAGTGTCGTGACACCATAAAATGACAAATATCAAGAATGCAATGCAGAAAATTTCATCTGTACAATTCAAGCCTGCAGCAAAAAAAGTTATTTTCGACACATGACCATCTGGTTAATATTCGATATAGCAGTTTAGAATAACATGGTAAACGGCTAGTTGACAGCCTCTTATCACACTTTTCTTTCTCTAGGCAGTAAGTTAAAAATAGGGAAATGCGTTATGATTGCCAATGTAAGATCAAAGGA
Source organism: Mytilus coruscus (assembly GCA_017311375.1). Lineage (NCBI taxonomy): Eukaryota > Metazoa > Mollusca > Bivalvia > Mytilida > Mytilidae > Mytilus > Mytilus coruscus. Next base: position 4,251,003 of record CM029597.1, on the reverse strand, counting down.
AGTGACTCTTGTCTGTTTTCTATAGGAGCTTGCTTCGATCATTCCTTTTTCTTGTTACGCTTGAATGATTCAGGGTGTTTATGTTTTCAATGAAGAAGCAAAGACCACGACTATGGGTATTGTCTTCTTTGTATTGATTAAAATACTTTTCCAAGACAAAGATACTTGTTTTTGCTTTTTTAATTTAACTCTCAATACTTAACAAAACTAATAAAGTAAAACTTGTATTAATACTTTATGTTTTGACAGTTTATGATAAAGCTATCCATTAGACCAAGTTGTAATTCATTTAGTGAATCATTCACAGTTCGACCTTTGACAATAGACAAAAATTATACCGTTTTGTAAACTGTCACATTACCCGGAATAACAAAATGTGATTATGTGTTATACGATAGTCAATTTAACAAGTATCCAAAGAGACCAAAGTGTGGGAATGAAAAGAATTACAGATTACCGTGTGGTCTATACAGGTCAGCAATACTTATACTGTACATTTAGTTATACAAGGCAGTGGGGAAACAAAACGTGAAACAAGTCTTATAAGAAAACTATCGGTCTGATTTAAGCTAATAACGTTTAACTATAGGACGCAATGTTATTACAGTTTTGCCTAATTTCGAAAATATCTTTAGTTCAGTTTAAGTTAGTGTTGTCAAATTGAACAGTTTTGACTAACAGGCTACTCAGACATTCTTTCGACCGATTTACCGGTCAACCGGAAGTTAAATTGATGTTGTACAGGTCTTCATACCCTACAAATGCAAGATTTAAAAATAAGATGATTTGAAGTGAATGCTTGGCTTTGAGAAGTCTTGGTGAAGTTTTCTTTTTAATAGTACAATACTAGCATATCTACTATGGCATTCATCAAAACTTCAGACCGAGAAGATGAAAATCGCCTTGATCTCGGTGAATTGAAATAGTCTATAACATGTATAACCGGTGATTGTTGCATTTTCTGTGGTGTCTCAGAAAATTATGTGGAGTGTTTCAATTTGAGATGATTAAGCGTGTTACTCGTACCACACAGTATTATACATTAATTCCATTCACATAATTTGCGTTTTACCATTTTTGATTCGTCATTTCGTTTGAAGTATGACAAAGCATTAGAAGATGGAGATGCCATATTTACATATAAGTCTAAGCAATAGTAAATCAAAGTAAAATAATGATGTAAGTCGTAAAATTTAATCAGCTTACAACTGTTCAAAATACATGTAGGCTAATTATGTTTACTTTAGATTTTGCCCCGAGCTTATAGACAAGTTGTCCTTGTGTTAATTAAATATTAAATATACTACAAGCTTCTAGTAAGTCTCTTACGGTCAAATTATGTAATTATGTAAAAGCTGCATGGAATATTCGATCTAATATAGTCTCATAACTTTATGTCATTGTATTATACTATTGTGTTCTGCTGTCTTTTCATGTTTTATATTATGTAATATATGTTGTTAATTTTGCCATAGCATGTCTATGCTTTTGCAATAAAGATTTATTCATTCATTCAATTAATTTTCTAAAATTGTAGTTTTTTCAAGGTTAACAATAGTTACCAACATACTGGACAATTGACCTGTCAAATTAATTAGCAGGACTATCATTTTAAAAATTAATTAATGACTTCAATACACATCTATATCAAATCTAATAATATGGGAAAAGGTCCGGTTAATAACCGATTATCGTTTTTGGTATTTGATATTCGGTCCTTCCGACGGTTAACTGGTTAAACGATTAACAGTTGACAACACCAGTTTTAGTGCAAAAACACTGAAATATGTCAAGCTGTGAATGACTGGCAATGTACATATACAATATGTGCATTTTGCAGATTTTAGCCAAAGCAATATCAACAAAAAAAACGAAAATCAAAGGAAAATTAAAAAAAAGGGGAAGTCCATAAATACTGACCAAATCCAAATCAAGAGCTCGACTAAACAACAAAAGGAACGAATGAAAAACAACTTCCATATTGATGACTTGGTGCTTTTTTGAAGAAAAAAAAAATGGTGCGTTAAACCTGATCTTATAGTTAGCTACACCTCACACCTGTATGTAATGTAAAATATGGAATTAATATTCGTTATTTAGATGGAAGATTTCAAATAAAAAAAAATAATTATCAAAGGCGTTTTTAAGTTTACTTCAAATATTTATAAGAAAAAGACCAACAGACAAACAACAGTACACAAAACACAACATAGAAAACTAAAGACTGAGCAACACGAACCCCTCCAAAAACTGGAGGTGATCTCAAATGATCCATATAAAAATGGAGATTTGACATGGTTGCTAAAGCGCCAGTTATATTAAACCTCCCAAAAATCCAAATGTATGAAGAATTTCAGTTCACAGTCAGACCATATAACAGATAAAAAGAAAAGGCTGTTCTGAAGTATTCTAAACAAGTCATATAGATATAAACCCATTGGGAATCACCCTTACATACCATCAATTCATCCTACATATCTTTCAATTCATCATGATATTATAAACAGTTAAATACAGTCATATAGATATAAACACATTGTGAATCACCCTTACATACCATCAATTCATCTTGATATGACAAAGACAAAATATGGTTTAGGAGTAGGCATCTCATCAATTTACAAGGTATTTTAACATGCCTTTAATGCAGGGGCCGTCAACATTTGTTGTCTGTCATATTTGTTTTTCGTCTTTTGAATGTCATTAATTAAGCCGTTTGTTAACTCGTTTTAATTGTTCAATATTTTGTCATAGCGGGGCCTCAACCAGTTTCAAAGTATTCCAACATTCTGAAATTGATGCTGTGCGCGTGACTCTTGAAGACTCGCCCTACATATCTTTCAATTCATCATAATATTATAAACAGTTAAATATCGTTTAAGGGTATAAAATCTCAATCGTTTACAAGATATGTAAACATTTTCAAATGGAAAGGGATGAGAATAAGCTTTCGTGGATTTACCCTTTTCAGTTCATTGCATCTTTATATGTGCAACCAGATTCTCAAATGGCATGATGAGGTGTGGGATAACCGTTGGGGATTCATCTTATATTTCATTTGATTTGTCTTTTCATATAAATTTGTTTTCATTCTTTAGAGAATTCATATCTTTTACGGTTTTTGAGTTATTTGAAAAATAGTTTTCAATCTCAAAGGTAAAGTTCAAAGGTTTTTTTTACTATTTGAGCACCAATAAGCCATATGACACCATTATCACTATTGAAAACCTCGTGTCTCATAACTTATTGTCATCACGTTATTATAATATTACCCGTACCGATTCTACTGCACCAGATGCGCTTTTGACAACTAATGTCTCTATAGTTAAGAGCCAAAATATTCCAAACGTATAGCAAAATACAGACAGGTAACCAAAGCTATGAATGAGGGAGATGCATTCCTTAGTTACCATTTGAACATGAAAATAAAATGTTCCAATAGGTTCCTATCGTAAACACCGCCCTTATTGTGGCCCCTCGAAGTACCCCTTTGTAGACCCCTTTGCACATTCAAAACCATGAATGCACATCCAGACATGCAAGTTTAACATATCGTAGATGTTTTAGTACATCATTAGGTGTCTTCATTGATGCACACTAGTATAGTGCGGTCAGGAATTGTCCTAAATAAAGGCAACAGTAGTATACCGCTGTTCGAAACTCATAAATCGATAGAGATAAAAACAAATCCGGGTTACAAACTAAAACTGAGGGAAACGCATCAAATATAAGAGGAGAACAACGACACAACAAAAACACAACATTAAAATGTAACACACACAGAAACGTACTATAATATAACAATGGCCATTTTCCTGACTTGGTACAGGACATTTTAAGAAAAAAATGGTGGGTTGAACCTGGTTTTGTGGCATGCCAAACCTCCTAAGTCATGTCATTTGACCAATATTTTTTTAATGAAAAGGCCATATAAAGCTCTAACTCTTTTACCTTTATATAAACCAATTGTTTTTATAAACCATTTCATATTTGTTTTTATTTGAATCCTAGTTTGTAGCCAAACAGAGTAAAATTTTTCTGTTATTGAAGTAACTTTAAAGTCCATAACCCGCTATTATAGACATTAGGCCATTGTATACTGTAATAATGACCACTGAACACCATAGTTTATGCCATACCTCAATTATAAACAGTAATGAAGAAATATCTTGTGCACTCAATAAAGAAATATTTTGTACAGAATTGATATACAGAATGTATCTATAAATTATTGAATAGCTGTTAAATAAATAGTCATTGTTGCCACTTGTACAAGATTTACAGAATTCATTCTATATGAACACAACTATGTCGGATTCGAATTTGATATTTTTATTTCTCTTCGATGCAAAATCATAATACATTAGTTTTTAAGGCTTTTTTAGTCACTATAGTTTCTTGTCAGATAAGTCATTTAATCAATCCTATATAAGGCAATTTCCAATACATTTCGGTGAAAATCTTGAAAAGTCTGATTAAAATCGCATTTAGTTTGTCCATTGGGCATACAAAAGGCAACTAATTCTTGAAAATGATTGAATTGTTCTTTGAATCTCTCACTAAATACTTTTCACGTTGCAAATATCAACGAAACGAGTGGGATCGTCTTTACGAGCATTTAAATGAAATGCTGTTTAAAGCTTAATTAAGATTGCCTACTTAGCTGCGAGAGAAACTTTCGCCTACAACTTGTTATCAGAACCTTTGATATATATTATCCGAAAAGGAAACGTACAAGATAATAATGATTAGAAAACATGACCTATAATGGTTTACATTTACAAATTTTGACTTGGATGGAGAGTTGTCTCATTGGCACTCATACCACATCTTCTTATATCTATATATCACAAAACGACAAATACTATTTCACCGACTGAAGATAGTTTAAAACAAATTACTGTCCTAGCTAACAAACTTTTATGTTCACACAAATTACTATATGAATATGAATATCTAGATTACTTTCAACACCACTTAAGGAAAACTGTTACAGTTTTAAAGATAATTGAAAATTGTCCACATTTAATTCTAAACTTACAACAAATATTAAAACTGGTGCGATTCTGGAGTTTATGCTTAAAGTATTTGATTCAATACCATATAATCCAGTTGCTTTAGACAAATCAAGAATATTCCAATTTACATTTTGAACACGTTGAATACTCATTACGGTTACTGTGAATTTATCTTGTAGTATTTTATATATCTATCTTTGAATTTAAAAAACTGTTTTAGATTTGAAGTAACAAAATGCAATTTTTATCAACAGTACATATATCGGCACTAGCCAGATGTGCAGCGATCTTAGATAAAAATTCATTAAACGTATTTGCAACATTCGTATTTGATTGATCTAATACAATAACAGCCTGATTTATATTCTTATGTGATTTAATATTATGCAAAAAAAAAATTATTAAGTCTATACTTTTCTAATTAAATTCAGAGAATATCTCTTTATTGCACTAACAATGAAAGGCTGTTACACTTTATATCCTATGATTATTTTTATCTGTAATTTTATTAAAAAGACATCCTTTTGACTCTAGCTTTTTCATATTTGACGTCCACTATTCTTCTTATTGTGTGCTAGTTCTTAACTCTTTAAAAAAACATTCCAATGCTTAGCTTGTCTAGGGTATTACAGCACCTACCAATGAATCGTTGCTTCATCTTCACCATCACCATAATGATTTAACAACTGCATAAGGATTGTTTGCTTAATTTTCAAGACAATATTTTCTTAGGATTTGTGAACAATCTTTTTTCATTACATACACTGCACGTTTAATTAACCAATGTGTGATATGGACTGATTAATGCATTCTATGCTTACTTAGATGAGAATTTATGGAAAACCATTTAGTTTGTTTATCTGAAGTTTTTTTTATTTTTTTTATTTTGTTAATTACTTGAATTCTGTAATCTGACGGTTTTTGTAAAGGTGATAACACATGTTAGTTATATCTCATGACATAAATAATTTGATTAATAAAAGTTTTTCGCCGAAGATTAAACAATGTGTATATATGAAACTCAGAAGTCTATACCTACAATTCCCGATTTTGTGTTTTTATTTATAAATGTGATTAATTTACAATTGAGCATGGAGTATAAGAGTAAAAAAGGCATTGAACGTTTTAATATACAATTTTTAAATTGTATATGCAAGGTGAAATCTTTATTCCTCGTCTGTTTGGGTTCATGGTCAATAAGTAGTAGTTTTATTTATTTAATGGCCTGATTTTTTTACTCTGTCGGTAATTTCTTCCTCTGTAATTGATTTGCTACATGTTGACCATTCCCATCAATTCATCGCTACACCATCATAGAATGATACAAACAACAGATTTGAAATATTTGAAATTAACTTCTACTGTGGTTGGAGTGAGGTCAAGTATATCATCGTGTTTAAATATTGCATATTGGATATAGAAATATTATTTACTCTTCCATGTAATAAGGTCGAGATATCAATCATTCTGATCATTAATATCCAGAAAAGGGGAATACTGTCTGCTAACATTGACTCAATAAACAACAGCGAACTATATGACCATACTGGAGTTGTTTAAATACTTTCACATAAGATCTTTATTCTGGTTATGTTGAAGATGTATCCCTTTGGCAACATTCTATTGAACGCAAATCAACACATTTGTTCCAACCTGGTAAATAGAAGTGCATTGTAAACAACTAGAATCGTTCAAACCGGTGCTAGAGGCCGAAGACGTCGTGAACTTGTAATGAACTTTGTACTATTGGTCTGCGTTAAAGACCGCACTATGAACACTATGAACTTTGAATGAAAAATTGTTTTGGTTTTATGTGCGTTTAAATGTGTGTCACAAATTACTACAGAACATCCCCTCTTGTCCATTACTTTTGGGGGATCGTCAGAAGACAGTTTATAAACTGCAAATGCTAACAAATGAACATACAGTTGTTACTTGAAAATCCACAAGACAAACACAATGCCTCATTACTTTCCATACACATATGTGATTCTACCATTTTTTTTTTTTTTTTTCGTTTACTGAAAATGATTTTTTTTTTTTTTTTTTTTTTTATGCGCCCTACCTCTTGTTTTTTCTTTCCATTGTGTGGTTTCGAGCGTATCTGACGAATTTTAGTCGAATAGCCCAAGGGTTGCCCAGGAACACAAATGCAACATACTTAATCTTGTTTGACAATGTAAAAGAGGGACGAAAGATACCGGAGGGACAGTCAAACTCATAGATCGAAAACAAACTGACAACGCCATGGCCAAAAATAAAAAATAAAAAAAAAAAAAAAAAAAAGAAGACAAACAGACAAATAATAGTACAGATGACACAACATAGAAAACTAAAGACTAAGCAACACGAACCCCACCAAAAACTGGGGGTGATCTCAGGTGCTCCGGAAGGGTAAGCAGATCCTGCTCCACATGTGGCACCCGTCGTGTTGCTTATGTTGTAATGTGCACAAAAATATAACAAAAATACCAAATTCCAAGGAAATTGCAACTGTATTCCATCTTTAACCTATATGTTATCGATGGATTGTAATGTGTAAATGTTTCACCTGTCTTGTATATACCTGTACGTTCTTGGCGGTCTTGAAATGTGTACCTGTTTCACCTGTGTTGTATAGACATGTACGTTCTCGGCGGTCTCGTAATGTGTAGTGTGTTCACCTGTCTTATATAGACCTGTACGTTCTCGACAGTATTGTAATGTGAAACTGTTTCATCTGGGTTGTATAGACCTGTACGTTCTCGACGATCTTGTAATGTGTAACTGTTTCACCTGTGTTGTATAGACCTGTACAATCTCGACAATCTTGTAATGTGTAACTGTTTCACCTGTCTTGTATATACCTGTACGTTATCGGCGGTGGTTTAATGTGTAACTGTTTGACATGTGTTGTATAGACCTGTACGTTATCGGCGGTCGTGTAATGTGTAACTGTTTGACATGTGTTGTATAGACCTGTACGTTCTCGGCGGTCTTGTAATGTGTGACTGTTTCACCGTTGTTGTATAGACAAGTACGTTCTCGGTGGTCTTGTAATGTGTTATGTGTTCACCTGTCTTGTATAGACCTGTACGTTCTTGGCGGGCTTGTAACTGTTTCACCTGTGTTGTATAGACATGTACGTTCCCGGCGGTCTTGTATAGACTTGTACGTTCTCGGCGATCTTGTAATGTGTATAGTTTGTCCTTTCTGGTATATATCCATATGTTATCGACCGTCATGTATAATACATTTTCCCGTATAATTGATATTTTCAATTTGACAGTTGCTGATTATCTAACTCGTTCAAACCTTTCATATAAGAAACGATAGCGTGATAGTGCTTATCATACACTTTTCAATATAATTTACACTTCAAAGGACCATAACTCTTCACTTTCGAGCTCATTTAAGTCACTGATTCTCAAAGTCGTCCGATAAATTGCTGACAAAAACCTCTGTTTCTTTTTAATAAAAAAAGAAAACTCACAAATGTACACTTGAGAGTGTTTATAATACAATTAATGGTACAAAGTTAATTTCCAAAGGGGCATTAATCCTTCAAAATAAATTGATTGCGCTGATTTTTGTACTTGTCCGAGACATTGTTGAATTAAAACTTTGGTATCAATTTAATTTTAAATCTGGCAAGAATTGATTGCATGAAATCCCTTACGTAATCACGGACACATGGAATTTATAAGTCTCCCGCACTGCATTACGCCAGGAGACAATAATTTCAGAATGTCAAATTGTTGTGTCTTTTTGTTTTTTTTTTTACAAAATGAACATTTCGCTTTTTACTTTATTTCATATATAATGTTTGCTAAAACAATTTTTTGTTTTAATTTGTGATGTATATATGATCGTTGCAGAACTAGGGATCAAATATATGAATTTTACAAGTTGCTATCTAAAGATTCATAACATAGCACTGTGAATTTTTAAAGCAAAACCTTGTGTTGTTGCAATAAAAATACAAATGTCATAATATAATGGCCATTTTACTTTTTACATATAATGAACAACAAAGATATGTTGTACCAATTGAGAAAATCAACATCCTTCTAGGTCAGTTATATTATGTCTCAGTGTCCTTGTAAAAGAAGATTGCATCAACCTAATCATACAGCACAATGATATTCCCATAATTAATCAGAGGTTCTGAAATTGTCCGTTTAGCACAGTAATCTTTAATTGACAGTATGCACAGCTTGAAATGTCATAAATGCACGTGAAAGAAACTCTAGTACGATAAAGTAAACATATAGTAGAAATAACCAATGATTGTTTGTATATCATTCAAGAAACAAATAAATCACAAGAACACAGCCGTTCCTTACTTTTTTAAAGGTCATCTTGAAAGTTGGTGGTAGGATTTGGAATATAAACTTTGCTGGTAGTATCGACATTCCCCAATACCATCAACATCTATAAAACACTCATACAGCTGGTAAACCCTTCCTATATTTTATTACATCCAATAAAACTGATGAGAGACAACTCCCAAAATTAATTTCAATATATGTCTTTTAAACATTAAGCCCTAGTCCAAATATTTATTCTTTACTCATAATGACTGCATATAAACTCTTTTAAAAAAAAAAGACATTAAATATCATTTCAAATAAATATCCTATGACATATGTTATGAGTACAAGCAATGGCAAATAAATTTTGAAGTAAAGAATCAATACACGGATGCCAAAATCAAACTATATACTCTAGTCCTATTTTTTTCAATGAGTTCGTTAATTCCTTTTTTCATCCATATTTCAATCTAAACATGACTAGACTATCACAGCATAGGCCTTTCACTGTTAACTTGTGGGGAGTTTCATCCATAGTTCAAACTAAACATGACTAGACTATCACAGCATAGGTCTTTCACTGTTAACTTGTGGGGAGTTTCATCCATAGTTCAATCTAAACATGACTAGACTATCACAGCATAGGTCTTTCACTGTTAACTTGTGGGGAGTTTCATCCATAGTTCAAACTAAACATGACTAGACTATCACAGCATAGGTCTTTCACTGTTAACTTGTGGGGAGTTTCATCCATAGTTCAATCTAAACATGACTAGACTATAACAGCATAGGTTGTTCACTGTTAACTTGTGTGGAGTTTCATCCATAGTTCAATCTAAACATGACTAGACTATCACAGCATATGTCTTTCACTGTTAACCTCTGGGGAGTTTCATCCATAGTTCAATCTAAACATGACTAGACTATCACAGCATACCTTTTTCATTGTTAACTTGTGGAGAGTTTCATCCATAGTTCAATCTTAACATGACTAGACTATCACCGCATAGCTGTTTCACTGTTAACTTGTGGGAAGTTTCATCCAAAGCTCAAACCAAACATGACTAGACTATCACAGCATAGCTTTTTCACTGTTAACTTGTGGAGAGTTTCATCCATAGTTCAATCTTAACATGACTAGACTATCACAGCATAGGTCTTTCACTGTTAACTTGTGGGGAGTTTCATCCATAGTTCAATCTAAACATGACTAGACTATCACAGCATAGGTCTTTCACTGTTAACTTGTGGAGAGTTTCATCGGTAGTTCAATCCAAACATGACTAGACTAACACAGCATAGGTTTATCACTGTTAACTTGTTGGGAGTTTCATCCATTACTAAATCCAAACATGACTAGACTAACACAGCATAGGTTTATCACTGTTAACTTGTTGGGAGTTTCATCCATAGTTCAATCTAAACATGACAAGACTATCACAGCATAGGGTCTTTCACTGTTAACTTGTGGGGAGTTTCATCCATAGTTCAATCTAAACATGACTAGACTATCACAGCATAGCTGTTTCACTGTTAACTTGAGGAAGTTTCATCCATAGCTCAATCCAAACATGATTAGACTATCACATCTTACCTTTTCACTATTAACTTGTGGAGAGTTTCATCTATAGTTCATTCTAAAATGACAAGACTATCGCAGCATAGGTGTTTCACTGTTAACTTGTGGAGAGTTTCATTCATAGTTCAATCCAAGCATGACTAAACTATCACAGCATAGGTATTTCACTGTTAACTTGTGGGAAGTTTCATCCATAGCTAAATCCAAACATGACTAGACTATCACAGCATAGGTTTTTCATTATTAACTTCTGGGAAGTTTCATCCATAGTTCAATCCAAGCATGACTAAACTATCACAGCATAGGTGTTTTACTGTTAACTTATGGGGAGTTTCGTCTATAGTTCAATCTAAACATGACTAGACTATCACAGCATAGGTCTTTCACTGTTAACTTCTTGGGAGTTTCATCCATAGTTCAATCTAAACATGACTAGAATATCATAGCATAGGTCTTTCACTGTTAACTTCTGGGGAGTTTCATCCATAGTTCAATCTAAACATGACTAAACTATCACAGCATAGCTTTTCACTGTTAACTTATAAGTTTCATCCATAGCTCAATCCAAACATGACTAGACTATCACAGCATAGCTTTTTCACTGTTAACTTGTGGAGAGTTTCATCCATAGTTCAATCTAAACATGACTAGACTATCGCAGCATAGGTGTTTCACTGTTAACTTGTGGAGAGTTTCATCCATAGTTCAATCCAAACATGACTAGACTATCACAGCATAGGTGTTTCACTGTTAACTTATGGGAAGATTCATCCATAGCTCAATCCAAACATGACTAGACTACCACAACATAGGTTGTTCACTGTTAATTTGTTAGGAGGTGATTCATGTGCAATGAATCTTCAAGTTTGTTCAGTTGGCTTTCCTGTTAACTTGTGGGAGTTTCATTCATAGTTCAATCTAAACATGCCTAGACTATCACAGCATAGGCTTTTTTTCAATCTAAACATGACTAGACTATCACAGCATAGGTTTTCACTGTTAACTTGTGGGGTGTTTCATCCATAGTTCAATCTAAACATGACTAGACTATCACAGCATAGGATGTTCACTGTTAATTTGTGGGAAGTTTCGTCTATAATTCAATCTAGACATGACTAGACTATCACAGCATAGGTTTTCACTGTTAACTTGTGGGAGTTTCATCCATAGTTCAATCTAAACATGCCTAGACTATTACAGCATAGTTTTTTCAATCTAAATATGACTAGACTATCACAGCATAGGTTTTCACTGTTAACTTGTGGGTGTTTCATCCATAGGTCAATCTAAACATGACTAGACTATCACAGCATAGGATGTTCACTGTTAATTTGTGGAAGTTTCATCCATAGTTCAATCTAAACATGACTAAACTATCACAGCATAGCTTTTCACTGTTAACTTATAAAGTTTCATCCATAGCTCAATCCAAACATGACTAGACTATCACAGCATAGCTTTTCACTGTTAACTTGTGGGGAGTTTCATCCATAGTTCAATCTAAACATGACTAGACTATCACATCATAGGTCTTTCACTGTTAACTTGTGGAGAGTTTCATCCATAGTTCAATCTAAACATGACTAGACTATCACAGCATAGGTGTTTCACTGTTAACTTGTGGAGAGTTTCATCGGTAGTTCAATCCAAACATCACTAGACTAACACGGCATAGATTTATCACTGTTTACTTGTTGGAAGTTTCATCCATTACTAAATCCAAACATGACTAGACTAACACAGCATAGGTTTATCACTGTTAACTTGTTGGGAGTTTCATCCATAGTTCAATCTAAACATGACAAGACTATCACAGCATAGGGTCTTTCACTGTTAACTTGTGGGGAGTTTCATCCATAGTTCAATCTAAACATGACTAGACTATCACAGCATAGCTGTTTCACTGTTAACTTGTGGGAAGTTTCATCCATAGCTCAATCCAAACATGATTAGACTATCACATCATACCTTTTTCACTATTAACTTGTGGAGAGTTTCATCTATAGTTCAATCTAAAATGACAAGACTATCGCAGCATAGGTGTTTCACTGTTAACTTGTGGAGAGTTTCATTCATAGTTCAATCCAAGCATGACTAAACTATCACAGCATAGGTATTTCACTGTTAACTTGTGGGAAGTTTCATCCATAGCTAAATCCAAACATGACTAGACTATCACAGCATAGGTTTTTCATTATTAACTTCTGGGAAGTTTCATCCATAGTTCAATCCAAGCATGACTAGACTATCACAGCATAGGTGTTTTACTGTTAACTTATGGGGAGTTTCGTCTATAGTTCAATCTAAACATGACTAGACTATCACAGCATAGGTCTTTCACTGTTAACTTCTTGGGAGTTTCATCCATAGTTCAATCTAAACATGACTAGAATATCATAGCATAGGTCTTTCACTGTTAACTTCTGGGGAGTTTCATCCATAGTTCAATCTTAACATGACTAAACTATCACAGCATAGCTTTTTCACTGTTAACTTATAAGAAGTTTCATCCATAGCTCAATCCAAACATGACTAGACTATCACAGCATAGCTTTTTCACTGTTAACTTGTGGAGAGTTTCATCCATAGTTCAATCTAAACATGACTAGACTATCGCAGCATAGGTGTTTCACTGTTAACTTGTGGAGAGTTTCATCCATAGTTCAATCCAAACATGACTAGACTATCACAGCATAGGTGTTTCACTGTTAACTTATGGGAAGATTCATCCATAGCTCAATCCAAACATGACTAGACTATCACAGCATAGGTTGTTCACTGTTAACTTGTTAGGAGGTGATTCATGTGCAATGAATCTTCAAGTTTGTTCGGTTGGCTTTCCTGTTAACTTGTGGGGAGTTTCATTCATAGTTCAATCTAAACATGCCTAGACTATCACAGCATAGGTTTTTTTTTCAATCTAAACATGACTAGACTATCACAGCATAGGTTTTTCACTGTCAACTTTTGGGGTGTTTCATCCATAGTTCAATCTAAACATGACTAGACTATCACAGCATAGGATGTTCACTGTTAATTTGTGGGAAGTTTCGTCTATAATTCAATCTAGACATGACTAGACTATCACAGCATAGGTTTTTCACTGTTAACTTGTGGGGAGTTTCATCCATAGTTCAATCTAAACATGCCTAGACTATCACAGCATAGTTTTTTCAATCTAAATATGACTAGACTATCACAGCATAGGTTTTTCACTGTTAACTTGTGGGGTGTTTCATCCATAGGTCAATCTAAACATGACTAGACTATCACAGCATAGGATGTTCACTGTTAATTTGTGGGAAGTTTCATCCATAGTTCAATCTAAACATGACTAAACTATCACAGCATAGCTTTTCACTGTTAACTTATAAAGTTTCATCCATAGCTCAATCCAAACATGACTAGACTATCACAGCATAGCTTTTCACTGTTTACTTGTGGAGAGTTTCATCCATAGTTCAATCTAAACATGACTAGACTATCGCAGCATAGGTGTTTCACTGTTAACTTGTGGAGAGTTTCATCCATAGTTCAATCCAAACATGACTAGACTATCACAGCATACGTGTTTCACTGTTAACTTAAAGGAAGATTCATCCATAGCTCAATCCAAACATGACTAGACTATCACAGCATAGGTTGTTCACTGTTAACTTGTTAGGAGGTGATTCATGTGCAATGAATCTTCAAGTTTGTTCAGTTGGCTTTCCTGTTAACTTGTGGGGAGTTTCATTCATAGTTCAATCTAAACATGCCTATATATAGATATAAGAAGATGTGGTATGAGTGCCAATGAGACAACTCTCCTCAAGTCAAAATTTATAAATGTAAACCATTATAGGTCAAAGTACGGTCTTCAACACGGAGCCTAGGCTCACACCGAACAGTAAGCTATAAAGGGCCCCAAAATTACTAGTGTAAAACCATTCAAACAGGAAAACCAACGGTCTAATCTATATAAAAACGAGAAACGAGAAACACTTATGAACCACATCAACAAACGACAACTACTGAACATCAGATTCCTGACTTAGGACAGGTGCAAACAAATGCAGCGGGTTTAAACGTTTTAATGGTACCAAACCTTCACCCTTTTTCTGAAACAATAGTGTAACATCACAACATAGAAAACACACTATAAACATCAACTGAAATAGCTTAACTCAATCAAAGGACATATTAACACCATTGAACATACACTGAACAAATACAAATTTGACCTATGATACAATGTAAATTCAAAATAAATAAACTAAGGAATAATAATAAAAGTAACATGTTATATCGGTATGAAATGTTAAACAATTTAAGAAAAACAATATGCTCGAACAAAAATATCAGCCATTTGCAATAACTTTAAACACAGGTAAATAAAATAATTTTGTTGTTAGGTATACGTATACAGTTACAATAGAGAAAGGAAATATTTTAACAAAATAAATAATTTTGATGTTCATAGTACGAAGTGGAAATTTATATTAGTACCAAACACTTATCAAAGCTAGTATATAGACCAGATATAGCCCTGAATAACATTAAATAACAAAAAAGCATTACAATTAGTATCAACAGGTCAAATAAACAAGAAAGTACGATTTGAGAGTACTCGCAGTTACTGACAGCTAGTTAAAAGCCAAAACAATTAATAATAAAAATCATGCATCAGAGACTAAAATCAACTAAAACACATCCAGGGATTTAGTATTTTAACGTCATGGACAGTCAAAGAAGACATGACTAGTGCAATGCCAAAATAAATGTATCGACAGACAGGAGGATAGTTAGGAGTTTAACCTCTTTATAAATCAAAATGAACGTGGGTGTGTCTTTAAACATCCCGTTTGAAAAGAATACAAATTTAGTTATGTTTTAATTTGCTGATGACAAAATCGATATTAGTGCCAATGTAAACTATATTCAAAGATCTAATTATAACATTGGTAAGATAACCTGAACTAATAAGTTTATTTAAAGGTTCGATGAGTTTACACGGATCATAAAGTGATTTCCGCGCTTTAAGTACAATATTACCGTAAAATTTAGGATGTGAAATATCGTTTTTAATCAGTTTTCTATAGGTACAGCCAAATTTACTAATCAAATCTTTGTATCTATGAAAGAAGTTAGTAAAAGTTTTACGTAATTTATGGTAACGAAATCCCTGACTTAATAATTTACTAGTGATGCATTGATTACGTTCGTTAAAATCTATGACATCACTACACACACGGGCATAACGAACGAGTTGGGATATATACACACCGTATGATGGAGCCAAAGGAACATCGCCGTCTAAAAAGGAAAATTAACAATAGGGAATGAAAAATCGTCTCTTTTGTCGTCAATTTTCGTATGGAGTTTTCCTTTAGAGATTGAAATGTCCAAGTCCAGAAAAGGACAACTACTGCTGTTTATGTTATTTTTAGTTAAAGTAAGTTCTATTGGGTAAATTTCGGTAGTATATTTAGAGAACTCTGGATTATTTAACGAAAAATATCATCTAGATAACGGAAGGTATTGTTGAATGTATCAACCAAATGTAACAATGACGTGTCTTTACTGAGTTTGGTCATAAACTGAGATTCATAGCAATACAGGAATAAATCTGCTATTAAAGGGGCGCAGTTAGTGCCCATAGGAATACCTACTACCTGTCGATACACTTTATCGCCGAAACGTACATATATGTTGTCCAGGAGAAAATTTAAAGCTTCAATCATATCTTCACATTTCCAGTAAGTGTATCTAGCATACTTTCCTTTTCGTTACAGAAAAAGGCTTTAAACGAGTTACAGCAAATAAATTTGTAATGAGATTTTCAAAGACCATTTAATTAAATATGAAAACTTTTTCTTGATAAGATTGTGTGGAAGTGTAGTATAGAGTAGAAAAATCATAACTGTCAACAGAATTAAAAGGACCATCAAAAGCATGTATTTTATCTAAAACCTCTAAAGAATTTTAACACTCAAAAATAATTAATACCATTATTTTCATAAGCTTTATTACAAAGTTAATAACAAGTTCTTTGATAGTAGTAAGGAGGTAGTTAGAAGAACTGATAGATTGGTAGTAGAACACTTACTAGATGCGGAGATGAAACGGAATTTAAATGGTTTTTTGTGCAATTTAGGTAACCAGTACATAGTAGGGACTTTCAAATGTTCGGAAGAGGCTTTAAGCTGGGTAGTGGCAGTGATATGCTTGTTTACAATTTGACTCTCTGTGGAGCGTACGGACCTGAATGTAGATGAATTTGTAATTTCGTTTTGGAGAACTTCCGTGTAGTATATGCGTCACACCACCACTACATTATTTGCTGCTTTATCTGCCGGTACGAACACAAACCGCTTTGCAAGTACTTGGAGTTTATTTTTATTCTGGAAATGGGAATATCATGGATCCTTTTACTAATCTCAGAATTGTTTTCAAAATGAGATATACGAATATTAACAGTATTCATAATTTTATTCAAATAACTGTCTAGAGATTTTTTATCAGATTTTTCACGTTTACACCAATTTTTACAGTAGACAGACAGAGCGTCTTTAATAACCTGACGACACTGTTTCCAATCTATTTTAGATGGAGGACGATATTTCGGTCCTTTCTTAAGAAAAGTTATGACCTCACGGTCTTCGACGATGTTGAGGTCTCCTGTAAGGACATGACCATAGGGAACATATCTAAAACTAGATGTTTCACAATCTCAAGTGGAAGGAACATTATTTACTATATTGACGTCTGATGTAACTGACGTATAATTAAAATCAAACTTCTGCTGGGTTTTTATAAGAATATGAAATAATAGGTGGTTCTATATTATCAAAATATGGAGGTATTTGGCTTTGGATGGTAGAGTCATTGAATATACTAGATAAGTTAATAAAATCAATACCTCTATTTATATATTTTAATTTAAGAAAATGCCGTTTATGATTTTCAGGTTTATCGATACTAGGAAATAGCCTATGATGACAAAAGGCTGTAATAATACGGGTGTATTCATACATCGGACTACAAAAAGAAATTGTATCACACTCCAGAAAAATAGCATATAATTTACTGATTGGTATCTGACCCAGTCTGCATAATACTTGATGTCTGCCATTATTTTTCATTATAGATAACAGATCAGCAAGTGTATAATTTATACGATGTTTAATACGTTGATTACGGTTTTGCGTTTGCCATGAGACCTTTTATTTCTAAGTCGTTTATCGATTGAAGTTTTAGTTATGTTCCCTGTCCTAATATTTTGTCATTAAGACCGAGAGGATAAGCAGTTTGAAGTCTTTTATCCAAAATAATTCGCGAATTTCACGTGATTTTTCAAATTGCTTGTGTGATTCTCCTGGTTGTTTCTGAACGGTTTCAAGTGGTTGGAATTTAATAAATTTTAGATTGTGATTATGCTTATCTAAATGTTGATATATCAAACTTTTGAATTTTTAGGTCTACGAAAGCGGTAAAGGTGTTCTTGATTTCTTTTGTTATACGCTCGTCCCGTCTGTCCCACATATTGAATACCACATTTAGGTTGGGTTCAAGTTACCACATATATAAGGTTTTGAGTTTTTCAGGTAATGTCACAGGAAAGGAGAGCGAAAAAGCTCTCCCGTTCACTGTTGACCGTACAGTATTTTGTGAAGTTAATCTAAAACAGGTTAGTCACTTTTGGCATTGCACGGAAAATTTGTGGATACCCACGCGCATTTTGTTAAACAATCTGGCTGTAGAGGCATTACAAATACGTTTGTTTAAGCACGTGGATATTCTAGAAGTTGTGTTGTTAATAATCAGACTATCACAGAATAGGTTTTTTCAATCTAAACATGACTAGACTATCACAGCATAGGTTTTCACTGTCAACTTTTGGGGTGTTTCATCCATAGTTCAATCTAAACATGACTAGACTATCACAGCATAGGATGTTCACTGTTAATTTGTGGGAAGTTTCGTCTATAATTCAATCTAGACATGACTAGACTATCACAGCATAGGTTTTTCACTGTTAACTTGTGGGGAGTTTCATCCATAGTTCAATCTAAACATGCCTAGACTATCACAGCATAGTTTTTTTTCAATCTAAATATGACTAGACTATCACAGCATAGGTGTTTCACTGTTAACTTGTGGGGAGTTTCATCCATAGTTCAATCTAAACATGACTAGACTATCCCAGCATAGGTTGTTCACTGTTAACTTGTTAGGAGGTGATTCATGTGCAATGAATCTTCAAGTTTGTTCGGTTGGCTTTCTTGTTTTTTGTAATATGTACTTTTGGAAATTGTTAACATCTTGCAATCAATATATCTTGTTCATCTCCAGACAAAATAAGACTTCAATTATTATAAACAAATATGAAGTGGTTTATTGTTGTTGGTGCAAGCGTTTGTCATATATGTACATCTATCAATAAACTGTTAAAACACCTTATTACTTACTGTCAGCTGGGTGTTTTATTAATTTTCTCCTTACAATATATTGCCGTTATTATTAAGTGGCATCGTGATTTCATCATTAATCAACAATTCATATTTTTTCCCGGTCAGTTTTAAGTAATATGTACAATATATGCAATTATGACTTTCATACTATTAATGTTTACTTGAATGCTTTAAAAGCCAATTTTGATGTTGATTTTTTTAAGATTTTGGTCTATTCTGCATCTTATATAAACTAGAATTATTTCATTCTATCACATATGTATTTAAAGGCTTTAGCAAAACTAATGATGTTTAACTGTTGATATTCTGACGTCATGCAATTCCAGTTTATGTATTAAAACGATGGTGATTATTGCCGGATATACCTGTCAGACCATTCTTAATAACACAATTTGTTTGTCTTAAACATTTGAAATTATAGTTATTTATGATCATTGTCTTTTAAAAAGCGTCTTTATTTCTTTTTCATTCTTATAGCATCGTTAATGGAATTTACTTCAAGTTCATTACAGTTTGTATTTCAAATTACAGCTGCACACTCCAAATAAAATATTACATATAAATATGAAATTATATTTTGTTAAGCGCATTTCGTGGACTATAGTTCATGTTATATACATTGTAATAAAAAAGCAAAAGACGCTTACCCTGTCCACGCACCTGGTCTCATGAAAAGTTCAGGTTACTAGTCGGTGTGTTTGACAATCGGTCATTGTTGTCCTATCCTAATACACATCAAACATTAAAACAAAACACATTTAGGAAAAAGAGTTTCATAATAAGTTTATTTTGTGCATTATATATTTATCAATTTACTCTCGAGCGTTAAATTTTTAGATTTAAATGAACTTTCTAAGGCTCACTTGAAACACAAATATCACTAACTTGCTGTGAAAAATAATATAACTTATGCTGTATCAATTTTTCAACTCATCAGCGACATGTTATTGCGGGTTTGGATGTTTATATTCGCTTATAATCGTTTTGTCTGTAATTTTACCAATTATGTCCCATTCCCGATTGTGACATTTTTGCGAAGTGTGAATTTGCAAGGCGAGTGTTACATGCATAGCATGAGTCACTTACACTGTCGACGCACCCTGTCTCGTTCATTTAGTTCATTCAATTCCCTCAATTTCTGTGTGTTACCATGCTTCGTCTCTTCCTAAACCATTTCCATGATTGGAATATCCGTTAACTACTGTCGCCTTGTTTTATGAGCAACCAAACGGACATTTTCTCCATAAGATTTGTAATTGTAGAAAACGGTGAAAAAGTTATTATTAATACCAGAATAGATATGATAAAAAAAGGTATAACAAAAATACCAAACTCCAAGGTTAATTCAAAAAGCGGAAGTCCATAAAAACTGTCAAAAATCAAACGCGATCAATCAACGGAACAAGCGAGTTAAAAGCCTGGCTTGCAAGGCTTTAGCTAATTGTAGTAATTCTTATACTTTTTCCTTACATTTGAAGGTCCACTTTATTCTTATGAAATCAATATTAGCATTATGCTTCTGTAAAAGGATAAATAATATAAGAGATAATTATTGTGTTGTATTTATGATACATCGTTGGAATTGAATTCGAACAAGTCATCTTTACTAGTTAAGAACTATTCAAACTAATGCTTTAAGTTTAGATATATCTTAGACGTGTATCACCGTTTGTAATAAATTGTGTAATATATTTTAGACGTTATTAGACACGAGTGCTGAAATGTTCGACTGAGCAAAATACTGAAATAAATTTATTTGTCGTAAGATAAACGCAATATACTGTAAACCGATATAGCAGGGTGAATAATCGGTCAAAGAAACTGCAATAAAGCACTTGAAACAGACATGTTTGAAGACATGTTCTTTTTAATCAAAAGATTCCTATGCATTGGGTTCTAAGATAAACAAACTAGAATACAGATGTACGTTGATTTAAAACACAAGAAATTAGAAAGATATTATACAGAATAAGATAAGGACATGTATCTTTTATTGTTTTTTATTGTTTGTTCAAAATCGTAAACAGAAATAACAATGTCAATAAGGGGTCAAATCTTAGTTATCAAAGTTAACCATACTCTTTTTGTTAGGAAGAATTAACTGAGTAAATTATACTATGTATTGTGGGATATCAACTCGGTGAAGATTTACTAATCGAGTACTCGTTGGATTTACCGAGTGATACTCGAGTACTCGCTCGGAATATCGTCTGCAAATTGGAAACACAAAATTATACCCATTTTACGTATTGTGGGACGTTGTCTTATGGACGTAAAACATTATTCCCCAGGACTAGATAATAGTCCACGGAATATTATACCATAATTTATAGCTCATTTGCTACATGTACTAATTATGTAAGCTGGCAATAATCTAATCAATTAATAAATAAACATCTATAGAAATGTGTTACTAAAACAACAGTATTTGGAATTCGTAAAGAAACACATTCAATGATCAACATCGAGGTGGTAATTAGAACTTACGGATGCCTTTAACCATTTGATGAGGGTCGACACAGGTTGCAACCATTTTTTTTTATCTTATTTAGAAATATTATCTAGACAACTTTTTCTGGGACGAATCGTTTTCTCAACTTTGTTACGTAACTAACAGTCCTGCTGATGAAATTTTTTTCTCTCACGGTACAGACTTAGTGGAATGACTTTAATTAACACGATTAGCCAAAAGTGTAAGCCTTGGAAAGGTGCTCTTGTTTATAGCCTAAATCTGTCAGGAGGAATTCTAAATGACAATTAAACGCAAACATTCGAAACGTATTTTGATTTTGATTAATTTCTCTTGATAAAAATATTTTTTCTTTAAGATGGCAACAACATTCTAACAAGAAACCGATTAGTCGAGTATCATTTTGGTATTTGATACTTGGTAGTACCGAGCGATACTCAAATACTCGAGTACTCGTTGACATCCCTAAATATAGATTTTTAAGATATGAAAAATAAATATATTTAATGGAAGAAACACAGGCGGATAGAGATAGCGAATTTGATAGTGGTAGTCTGATAGAGAATGAAGAATCAAATAATCGGATATCATTCTTCATCACATAATACGTCTGACAAGTAAAAGAGAGGCGAAGAATACCAAAGGGACATGGTATAACTGGTACGATGATGATAAGGGGCAACTAGACACTATTAGTCAGAGAAGGGTAGGCACCACTATTGCTAAATGAAAACAGACAAAAAACAATCCAAGTTCAAAATAATACACAGAAAGCTGAAGATTAGGCTAATCAATCGAACCCAACCTTTTCGAGAGGGCAAACAGGGGAACATAAATTATCAATAGTTCCTGCTCCACTAGTGCGAGCCGAAACGTAAAAGTTTTAAAATGCTTGTATTTCCAATTTTAATATCTCACTTTGTTTGGAAAGTATACTTGCTTCTTTTAGAAGTTGTAAATACAAGACTATGTGTATTTCCTGATTACCATTGATGGATGTGTCCTATCCATCTTCCTGTTTACTTTGTCCCCATGAATGGAATAGAGATACTGAAACAGTTAGGTTTAAGGACAGGGTAACATGAACTTCTTCCTTATAAAGGAAAAGTAATCTTCGAGTAGGTTTATCTTATGTATATATTTCTTGTTCAGAAGTTGTCGTTTGCTGGTGTGGTTCATAAGTGTTTCTCGTTTCTCGTTTTTATATAGATTAGACCGTTGGTTTTCCTGTTTGAATTGTTTTACATTAGTCATTCTGGGGCCCTTTATAGCTTACTGTTCGGTGTGAGTCAAGGCTCCGTGTTGAAGGCCGTACATTGACCTATAATTGTTTACTTTTTGTACATTGTGACTTGGATGGAGAGTTGTCTCATTGGCACTCATTTCACATCTTCATATTTATATCTATACATTTTACAGAAATGCACATTTATAGTAGATCAAAATGAATACTTGAATACTTGTATTTAGAAATGCACACCATGTCAACAAATTGCTTTAAATACTGTTAAGGGGTCAACAAAGGGCTTACTCCAATGCTGTGCGTTCTGCATAGTGTCAAATAGTAGACAAGATATCTCAGACAAAACCCATTAAAGTTCCTTCTAAATTTCTTTTTATTCAAGAATGAAATAACATTTACCGATAGTTTGATGATATTTTACTTTAAAATACAACATTCCCCAATAACACTACGGAAATTTACCCAAGGGGACTGCCTATAATTTAATATACCTAAAACAGAATAAATGTCCTTTTCTAGATTTAGAAATTTTCATTTCAAACGATAACTCTATAAAAAAATTTAAGAATAAGAATTTTTTTTTTGTTACTTATTGTCAATTTCTCCTAGCCCTTTCTTGAGGTGTGTTTATTTCCAAACTCATTCGCTATACCCGTAGCTGTCTAAAGTGAAGTTTTTAAATTAAAAAAACGTACACTACCAGATCTGTCTGTAGTGACGTTTTTAAATTGATAAAACGTACATTACCCGTGTCTGTCTGTAGTGACGTTTTTAAATTGATAAAACGTACACTACCCGTGTCTGTCTGTAGTGACAATTTCAAATTGATAAAACGTTCACTACCCGTATCTGTCTGTAGTGAAGTTTTTTATTTGACAAAACGTACAGTACCTGTATTTGTCTGTAGTGACGTATCTGTCTGTAGTGACGTTTTTTATTTGATAAAACGTACACTACCCGTATCTGTCTGTAGTGACGTTTTTAATTTGATAAACTGTACACTATCCGTATCTGTCTGTAGTGACGTTTTTAATTTGATAAAACGTACACTATCCGTATCAGTCTGTAGTGACGTTTTTAAATTGATAAAACGTACACTATCCGTATCTGTCTGTAGTGACTTTTTTAATTTGATAAAACGTACACTATCCGTATCAGTCTGTAGTGACGTTTTTAAATTGATAAAACGTACACTACCCGTATATCTTTGTAGTGACGTTTTTAAATTGATAAATCGTACACTACCCGTATCTGTCTGTAGTGACGTTTTCAAATGGATAAAACGTACACTATCCGCATCTGTTTGTAGTGACGTTTTTAAATTGATGAAACGTTCACTTCCCGCATCTGTCTGTAGTGACGTTTTAAATTTGATAAAAGGTACACTATGTATAACTAGTAATTATTCTGGGATTTCGTAACCGCAAATTACTTTCCTAAATGCTTTCATAAATACAAATCTTGTGTTTTAATGTTTGTCTGCACCTTAAGAAATATTATTTTTTTTAATTGCAAATGGGATATTACATCATTATGTTAACGGTTAAATTGATAACAAAGCCTGTAAATTTAGAAACGATTCTTGCAAACGTATTTATCCTTTGAATAAACTTATTCCGAAAGTTTTTAATTTCACATTGTGTAATGATCATTGAATATTGTCTTTATTGGTACTAACATTGATTTTATTTTCAATATATCAAAACATGACTAAATATATATTGGGTTAAAGGTATAAACTCTTATGATCATATATCATGTCGATAATTATACACATGCATTGAAAAAGGTCATGATACTCTCAGACTGTTGAAGACGTCCTTACACTATACCCATTGACTTTGTAATTATTGATTATAGTTTAGTCTGGGATAACAAGATTTATTTATTGGTTAGAATTGGCCTTGAACCAGCTTTCCGTAGCTGCGATTAATCGTAATTCTGTACTGTGGGTCTTTGATTTTTTTATATTTTTTTGTGTTCTTCGTGCAGATCTGATTATTAATCTGCCTGTATCAAATCAGGAGTATGTAATTCTGTGTCGTTGTCTGCTATATATATATATATATAGAGAGAGAGAGAGAGAGAGAGAGAGAGAGAGAGAGAGTCTATAAGAATCTACCAACCAGTAAACTTAATAGGTATTGCATCATCAAAATTGACAATATTACACAAACAGGGAAAATTATATGAGTCTAAAGATTGTGTAACAATACCGATAAATAGATGGAAAACAAAACACTTAAAAGTGTTGAATATCATCGCACAAAGATGGAAAAACTGAACAGATGATATAAATTATACAATAATTGCAAATATTTCGGCTCAACAAATGGCCTTCCTCAGTGTTAAAAGTTTTAACAAGACTGATATATAATGTATAAGGTGTAAACATAGATCAGTAATAATACAGGTGAGTTTTGGTCGATTGATTTTAATCCAAAATCCTGAATATCATAATATAAACATTAGACAATTTAAGTATTTCTTTCTATTGATTCCATCTGGATGGAGGACACCCAGTGTTTATTATATATATATATATATATATATATATATATATATATAATGGTTTACTTTTATAAATTGTTATTTGGATGGAGAGCTGTCTCATTGGCACTCACACCACATCTTCCTATATCTATATATGTTTTGTTGTTTTTTAATTTTATATAGTTTATTGTTTTATCATAAATCGGGCCGTTGGTGTTTTTGTTTGAATTGTTACCTCATCCCGTGGCCTCTTATAGCTTACTATACTTATAAATGAATCACAATATCCCAAACTAAATGTAATTTGCCTTATAAAGACAGTATAAACCCTCTTTTTTTAAATCTGACCACTAACCTTCAGTTTTATTCGAACATCTTGGATGCAGATGAAGTATTTATCTGAGTAAATTTGATTTTGTTGTAATCAAAACGATAATTCATAGAACTTTTTTAAATCATTATAATGGGAATTTCTCTTATAATATTTTACAGTTCAGATGAAATGGCCTCAAATTCAATTTCAGCATGGGATTGAAGTAACCTACAATTATATTATTTATATTTGTTTCTAAGCACATTTATGTGTTAAAAGGCACAAAGTCTGTCAATGAGTCTTTGTGACCCAATATAGACATTGGTTTAATAAAATTGCATTTAGGTTTGATTTAAGAACAACGCGAATTTTGATACAAAATTCAATTTAAGTCCACTGATGTCATTCTATTTTGTTTACAAACTTTAGTGTAAACTGTGACACTATCCGCTGTCATTCTTTATACAATATATGCAAATTTAAATAAGACAATATGTGATTTGATCCATTTCAATTAGATATTTAAAGCGCAATTGACAAGAAAAGAGAAGCTTTATTCAGAATAATAAAACATTGGATTACGGATTTCTAAATCACTTAAAGATTAATTTTAAAAAGTCCTTTTTGTAATATATTGTTTTATAAATGTATTCAATTGATTTATGTGAGTTATTTTTCCTTTTGAAGTGAAATAAATACGAAAGGAAAATACAAATCTAAATTCGAGTGACACCCATTATGTAAATTCATCTTGATATATAATGGTGCAGATCACTTTGGTTTGAGGTAAAACAAAACTCGATATATAAATTACATATGGGTTCTGATATAAGCATGTTACTAAAATAATAATGTCCATTTCATTCCATGAACACAATATCCATATTTTCATGGCAATGCCGAAGAACTAGCCCCTAGGCTGATGATACCCTCGGGGACTAGCAGTACAGCTGCAGAATCACAGAAAAAGTTGTTTTAATGAAACGTTTTATTGATTTTATTATAATGCTTATTGCTGTATTTCTATCATATTCTTTCGAATCCCTTGAATATTAATATTTTTCTTGACTAAAAATAAAAATAAAACATCTTCGTCAACATGTATGGACCGAACAACAGAAACCTTGAAAAATATAAAGTCCAGAGAACGAAATTAATCAATCACCTTTATGTCGTCAATTAACCATGACATTCACTAGAAGCACCATGCATATAGCTTATTACACAGAAATACAATAAAAACATTTAACATTATGCAACTAGCATGATTAAACAGATACAAACAATGTTTATTTGTA
This sequence comes from Mytilus coruscus, assembly GCA_017311375.1. NCBI lineage: Eukaryota > Metazoa > Mollusca > Bivalvia > Mytilida > Mytilidae > Mytilus > Mytilus coruscus. Next base: position 4,223,844 of record CM029597.1, on the reverse strand, counting down.
TTCACATTACAGTTATAAACACTTACGGTCCTGCATCCTGTCAATCCTTATATTTTGGTATTGCACAAGGTCGTGCTTTTCTAAGACTGTTAATGGCTTCTTTACAGTAAATTATTGGATGTGTAGTGGGAACAGAATTAATTCGTTAGTTGTAATTGTCTGTGGATTAGCATTTAGTAACCGAAAATAATCTAAGATCGGTACTTTGATTATTAGTCTGTTTGTTAATTTTTGTCCGAAGGGTCAATCTGGTAAATCAAGTCTCTTTTAACTGATTTTTATTGTTTTTTCTAATGTTGTGGTGTAACAATATTGTTCCGTGTTAGTGTGAGGGTTGGGCACTCGCTAACATGTTTAACCCAACCACATTATGTACGTGACCGTGAAGACTGGAGCCTATAATTCAGGGGTTGTCGTTTGTAGCTGTCTATCTTATTTGTTTTCTCTTTACTGTTTTGTTCATAAATCAGTCCGTTGGTTTTATCGTTTGAATTGTTTTTAATTTTTTTCATTTCTGAAACTTTTTTGCTTAGGATATGGTATGGGTTTTGCACATTTTTAAGGTCGGATGGTGACATATCATTTGATTAAATTTAGTCTTATAATAGATATAAGAAGATGTGGTATGAGTGCCAATGAGACAACTCTCCATCCAAGTCAAAATTTATAAATGTAAACCATTATAGGTCAAAGTACGGTTTTCAACACGGAGCCTAGGCTCACACCGAACAGTAAGCTATAAAGGGCCCCAAAAATTACTAGTGTAAAACCATTCAAACGGGAAAACCAACGGTCTAATCTATATAAAACGAGAAACGAGAAACACTTATGAACCACATCAACAAATGACAACTACTGAACATCAGATTCTGACTTAGGACATGTGCAAACAAATGCAGCGGGTTTAAACGTTTTAATGGTACCAAACCTTCACCCTTTTTCTGAAACAATAGTGTAACATCACAACATAGAAAGACACACTATAAAATATCAACTGAAATAGCTTAACTCAATCAAAGGACATATTAACACCATTGAACATACACTGAACAAATAAATTTGACCTATGATACAATGTAAATTCAAAATAGATAAACTAAGGGACGAATAATAAAAGTAACATGTCATATCGGTACGAAATGTCAAACAATTTAAGAAAACAATATGCTCGAACAAAATATCAGCCATCTGCAACAACCCTAAACACAGGTAAATAAAATAATTTTGTTGTTAGGTATACGTATACAGTTACAATAGAGAAAGGAAATATTTTAACAAAATAAATAATTTTGACGTCCACAGCACGAAGTGAAAATCTATACCAGTACCAAACACTTATCAAAGCTGGCATATAGACCAGATATAACCCTGAATAACATTAAATAACAAAAAAGCATTACAATTAGTATCAACAGGTCAAATAAACAAGAAAGTACGATTTGAGAGTACTCGCAGTTACTGACAGCTAGTTAAAAGCCAAAACAATTAATAATAAAAATCATGCATCAGAGACTAGAATCAACTAAAACACATCCCAGGGATTTAGTATTTTAACGTCATGGACAGTCAAAGAAGACATGACTAGTGCAATGCCAAAAATAAATGTATAAGCCCGTTGTGATGTCTAAATTTGTCGGTTGTCATGGTCAAGGTCATTCAATTATAACTGATACACTAATAGGAGGTCTTGATAGCTTTAACTTAATGGCAGCTGTTCATAACATTTGTTGTGGGCTGAATGTCAGTAAGAGCACCGTAAAAATAATATATACGACAATGAGAGGTCAATATATACTATTTAATTATAGGCAAGTATGCATCCGACATGTTCAAGGACAAGGTTTGAATGAATCCAATCTATATGTCGTAAACATCAAATGAAGTTGATATATTTAGACAGGCAAATATACATGTATATGTTGCAAGGTTAAGAATCGTTGCTATACATTTATCACGGTCAGTAAATTTAAAAAAAAACGAATACAGAAACAAACTTTAAAATAATCCCCAAAACACTCAACTTATTAATATGGAAAGATTCTAAAAATTTGTTAGCTATATGACAGTGTCACATGAAATGTCATATTCTGCACGTGAAGGATTGCATGTTTTTAAATCATCACATTTTAATACTCTCTGCGACGGTATTGAATTGTGTTGAACTTTTTTAAATCATTGTAATGGGAATTTCTCTTATAATATTTTACAGTTCAGATGAAATTGCCTCAAATTCAATTTCAGCATGGGATTGAAGTAACCTACAATTATATTATTTATATTTGTGTCTCAGCACATTTATGTGTTAAAAGGCACAAAGTCTGTCAACGAGTCTTTGTGGTCCAATATAGACATTGGTTTAATAAAATCGCAATAAAGTTTGATTCAAGAACAAGGCAAATTTTGATACAAAATTCAATTTAAGTCCACTGATGTCATTCTATTTTGTTTACAAACGTTAGTGTAAACTGTGACACTATCCTCTGTCATTCTTATACAATATATGCAAATTTTAAATTAGACAATATGTGATTTGATCCATTTCAATAAGATATTTAAAGCACAATTGACAAGAACAGAGAAGTTTTATTCAGAATAATAAACCATTTGATTACGGATTTCTAAATCACTTAAAGATTAATATTAAAAAGTCCTTTTTGTAACATATTTTTTATAAATTGTTCAATTGATTTATGCGAGTTATTTTTCCTTTTGAAGTGAAATAAATACGAAAGGAACAATATAAATCTTAATTCGAGGTGCGACAAACAACACCGTGAGTAACAGAAATAGTCAAAGAATCAGCAAAACACCTCATACGAAGAAAACATAGATTTATACAACACAAATCATTTAACAACTCTAGAAATATTAACTGAGGTTTGTTCGGAAGAAAAAATATGTCGTTCTCCACTAGTGGGGCTACTCTTGTTCGCCGTGGCAACAAAATCAAGTGATAAGTCCCATATTTTGTTTTGGCAATATGAGAAGGATGGGGATAACATAAATGAGTTAATGGCTACCACACGTGATATACATTATGTAAATTCATCTTGATATATAATGGTACAGATCACTTTCCTTTGAGGTGAAAAAAAAACCCGATATATAAATTAGATATGGGTTCTGATATAAGCATGTTACAAACATGATAATGCCCATTTCATTCCATGAACACAATGCCGAAGAACTAGCACCTAGGCTGATGATACCCTCGGGCACTAGCAGTACAGCTGCAGAATCACAGAAAAAGTTGTTTTAATGAAACGTTTTATTGATTTTATTATAATGCTTATTGTTATATTGCTATCATAACCTTTCGAATCCCTTGAATATTAATATTTTTCTTGACTAAAAATAAAAGAAAACATCTTCGTCAACATGTATGGACCGAGCAACAGAAACCTTGAAAAATATAAAGTCCCGAGAACAAAATTAATCAATAACCTTTATGTCGTCAATTAACCATAACGATCATTAGAGGCACAATGCATATAGTTTATTACACAGAAATACAATAAAAACAGTTTACATTATGCAAAAAGCATGCATATAAAGAGACAAACAATGTATAGTTGTATTTCATTACAGTTATGAACACTAACGGTCCTGTATCCTGTCAATTCTTATATTTTGGTATTGCACAAGGTCGTGCTGTTCTAAGACTGTTCATGTACATGCGTCTTTACAGTAAATTATTGGATGTGTAGTGGAAATAGAATTAATGCATTAGTTGTAATTGTCTGTGAATTAGCTTTTAGTGATTGAAAATAATTTAAGATTTTTACTTTGATTATTAGTTTGTTTGTTAATTTTTGTCCGTAGTGTCAATCTGATGAATCAAGTCTCCTTGAACTGATTTTTATTTATATAATAGTTATTGAAGAACTAGTCATTATCGTGATATATGAAGTGCCCAAAGGACAGTGGTATTGACTAAGATAGCGATAATGACTAAGACAGTGATAATGACTAAGCCGTAGGCGAGGTCATTATCGCTGTCGCAGTCAATACCACTGTCCCTATCGCTCCATGTAATTGACTGAGCGTGCATGTATACTAAAGCATAACTGACCATTCCCTTTTATTAATGGCAAGAACACTTTGACGATAATTTTCCTTTTACAATGAGTGTTGTAAACGAGAACGAGAAAACTATCGGCAAACAGGAAGTGGCTGCACAGTGCAATGAAAAAATTGCTTACTCGCTACAACTCAACATTATCCAGCTGCAAACCAAGTCATTCTCTTTTATACAGACCAAGAAAACTTTGACGAACGTTTCCTACCCGAAGATTTTTAAAGGACAGACGGACGGATGGATAGACGGACAGACAAACAGACGCACGGATCGACAGACGAAAAGAGGTAGTCGAGAGGTTACTAGAGTTGTCTTCGCCTTCGTAAAAGTAAGTAAAAACTTAAGACTGAGCAAAAATTGGGGAAATCTCATTTACTCAGGAAGGGTAGGCATATCCTGCTCCACATATGGCACCAGTCGTGTTGCACTTGGGAAGTACAATTTCGGTAAGTCTCATTCGGTGGTGTGACAAATAGCTTACAAGTCTGAATTCTTCTTATAATAAACTAACAAGAACACGAAAACCTAAAGCGCCGATCTATGTGTACTTGCAATTACTTAAACCTAGTTTAAAGTCAATTTCAACACATAAATAAACCATTTTATTATCACAATAAAAAGATAATGTTTTAAAATAAAGAGCACTAAAAATCTAAATATTGTTGATTTTTAATATTTTCCACGAGCATCACTGAAGAGACATTAGTTACAAAATAAGCAGCTGGTGCAGTAAAATTGGTACTATAAATGTAATTGTACTTTCAAACATATAATTAAATTAAAATTTTGTGAAATATATCTATTAATGTATAAAATGTACGTAAATAGCGACAAAAATAATCATTTATTTTAATTTAAAGCATTATTCCAAGTTAGTTCATCCAGAATTAAACTTAACAACACAGTTCCTTCAAGCATTTAAGCATACATATGTACTTAAGTCAGGCCACTGCCTTTCCGGACTAAAATGTATATTACGAAATTTTGTTGTTCTGTTTACAATCAGGCAATCAGAAAAGGGAAATATATTTCTAACTTTATTCCGGAATTAAAGAATCTTGACTTTTTACCTTTGTTAAAGCGGCATTTGAAAGTGTTCCTACCACATGATTGATACCGTATAGAAACCCTTCAGTTAGAGACATTTTTCCGGCAGATACCGATTAGACACAATTCAATTATCTAGTTTTATAAGATCACTACTTCCTGTGTTTTACTGAAGTTCTTGATATATTTCCTAAACGGCTATGGTCACTTTTTGTGGCATTTTGGTATTTTACTCTATTCGCTTGATGTTGGTTATATTTATTTCGTATAGTATACTTTATGACTTTTACATCTTTATAATGCATCTATTAAATATTGGTCAGTCTTCGTGAACAGATACATGTAGCCTAAACTCTTCAAAAATATATAATATCTAAGATATCCCTGAGATAATTAACTGTTTGTTATGTCAAGCAATGACTTAGATATGAATTAAACCGCTTAGTGCATAAAGAATAATGAAGATACGAGATACAGTTTGAATTAGTTCTAACCTTTCCTTAGAACTGTCAGAATTATATGGCATAGAACTGTTCTTCCTTTGTTCTCGGGTAAAATTGTCTGAATCAATTCTAGGGTAACACTGTCCAAAGATGTTCTAGGCTTGAATTCTCAGAATATATTCGAGGATAGAACAGTTCTAAATGATATAAATTAGAGCAGCTATTTGATCGTGATTTAGAAAACTGTAAGTTAGTTTGATTTTCCTGTAAGTCATAATTTATATTAAAATGATTTAATAATAAAACAAAATGCAGTCTTGGGTGGATATTTCTATTATTTCTATATGTTTATATTTAATTTTTAATCAACATTATTGTTTGTTGGTATATAACATTTTTAAGCATCGAGGAAATACACTTAAATTATTTTCGTTATTTTCATAAAAATACTAGAACATATAATATATTCTATGAAAGATACCTTGGAGATGTTTATTACTGGTAAAACATATAGATAACACAGTAACCATATCATTTTTCTCGGGAAGTATTGTTATACCCGAGATTACCTCACATTATTCATGATATAAATTTGGCTTAGAAGTTACATATTTGCGTAAATTTTGACATGAGCTAATATTAAAAACAGAACGAAACTAGAAAAAATATAAACATAAAAACAATTTGAATATTGAACAATGCTCAAGTAACAACAATATCCAAGAATATTTTGTTTGAAATGATATGAATATAAGGAAAATAAATAAAACAAATAAGATGATGTGGTATGATTGCCAATGAGACATGTACGTTCAAGATGAATAGCATTATTATTACAATAACTTGTATTGTCTATGACGTCTCTTTTATGGTATTTTCTTCTGCGTTTACCTTTCTGTGTTCGTTGTTTAATCTTTCTTCTAACACGTTTACAATGTCTTCTGATATCCTTGCCAGGACAACACAGGGAACATGTTGATTTGTACTTACTACTACATCTATTTACACCTTTCAATTTGCAATTTCTGCATCTACCTTTTATAACGTTTGCGGGACATACTTTTGTGAACTTCTTGTTGCAGTTGATGTCTGAAATAGAGATATTTTTTTTATTTTGCCATAAAAATGATTAAAGCATTGCGGGAGAAAATGTCTTCGTCTTGCACTTTTTAGGAGGTAACGTTAAAAAAATTGTTTCTGAAGTTCTGCAGCAAATATTTAAGTCTAACCGTAAAAGATGAAATTGCCATCATTCGCAATAACAGAAGTAACATTGTAACCAAAACAACTGACTAACTAACTGAAAAAACAAAGGCGTCTTGTAAGAAAACTATCTTTGATATCAATAATTTTTCTAATAAAGATTTTTATCACGCCAGTTTGATTACAGTTCTATTTGTGTGGTTTAAACTTTTTTTTTTCTTTTAATGCACATAATGGTCAGAAACTATAACAAAATTCTATATTTTTTAACACGACACATATTACGTACCTGTCATGTCCATGGTTTGTTGTGCATTTCTATATGTTTTCATTAACTTGGCACATGCTGATGTATTTGCAAATACTGTGGCATTATTTTCGATCTCTAAAATTAACAAGTTACTTAATTATTCAATATAATAACATGAATGTGATCAAAAGTGAAATGGAGATAAGTCATAACTCGTTTCATCTACTATGTACGTCGGAATCATATGCTGAGTAATGTATTTTGTGGCAATCAAGATCATGTTATAAATGAATAGTGTAATGATGTTCCAGTTGATTAATATATACATGTAATTATCAGGTGTCGTGGTATAAACCACTTTTAATATAAGAGACGTCAACATCGTTCTCAATATTCGCCCCTTGGTCAGAGGACTTGGACCTAAACCTATTTAGCACTTGTCTTTGTTTTACATTTGTTAAACAAATATGGACTATACATATACTTTTAGTGTAGATCTAAAGCATTTATAAAAGGGACACGTGATGGTTGGATTTGCATGTACAGTTTTAACTTTAGGATCAGGACTGGGGATCGTTGGGTCTTTATGCAACCTGGAATAAATAAGAAGTGCAATTTAAATGCTATTTTTTTAAAACGCATGTAAAGGGTCTATTTTAGGTTTCAACTCATAGTAACGTACGCTGTTGTTCACTAAAGGCTTCCCCTTATAACATGAAGAAACTACCTAAGATATATCATTAGTAACATACTCACTACTGAAACAAATAACAAAACCACGCCCTCCTTTTGAGATATATTGTCCTGGTTGTGATTCAAATCTGATTGAAACGTTTCCGCTTGATATGTTAAAAACTTGATTGAGGCCAGTTCGTGGTACAAGCTTGTCATTTATATATAACTGGTCAGTGTTTTTATCTATATCGAACATATGTGTAGAAATATGAATTCTGTTATATCTATGGTTGTCCATATTGATCAGCTTCCGGCATTGAAATGCAGCGTTATTTTTATTATTTTTTCCAAAATCATAATTCCACGGAATGTTTGGATGGCTAAGTATAACTCCGTCAGTATAGGAAGTAATGTATTTTGTTTCTTCACAAATACCGTGACTGAAATATGTCGATTTCTCTGCAAAAATGAGTTTCTTTTAATTAGATTCTGTAATATATATTTGTTATTGCGAAGTTAAACAAAATAAAGTTTACGAGCTATAGAACCAGGAGGACAGCTGATATAAACAATAATTTGCATAGTATACCAATCGCTCATAATAAAGATATCGGTATACAAAACGAATATCGCGAAATGTTATTTGCAAGATACAATATTATATGTGCTATAAAATGGTTACATGTAAATAATAAAAAAAGGATAAAGAAGTTTGAAGTAAATACCCATAACAGACTAACCCAATAACTGTTTTAAATGTTGCTTATACATAGGCAGCACTGTGTATGTACCAAAGGCAACTTCTAAATAGTCTAGAGTCTACATAAGTAGCAATTTAATATATCTAGTATTCTTATATCTGCTTATTTTGTATAGAATATTTCAATAGAAGAGAATTAGAAATACATTCTTTTACTAACAGCTGCAAAAGGAATCCTACAATGTATACCGCTACATTTTTATAACTTTTTCATTGATTTGTGTCAATCGTATTACGTATTCACACATTTTTGACCGACACAAGTTCATTATTTCACATGTTGATACCTTTGTTTCGTTATATTTGCATATCCTAAGATCTATACAATGCCTACCCGTTACTTGTAGTTGTGCGTACCTTTTCGGATGATTTAAGTCTAATGCGTTTATTAAGATCACCTTTAGACACACACACGTTCATTATTTTACATGAACGTACCTTTTTGGTTAGCACAAGTTGTTAATTGTACCTGAACATTATGAAAAAGGAGACATGGCATGATTGCCAATGAGACAACTAACCACCAAAGTTTAAATAAAGTGGATGTAAGAAATTATAGGCAACCGTACGGCCTTCAACAATGAGAAAACCCCATACCGTATAGTCGGTTATGAAAGGCCCCGACATGAAAATTTGAAACAGTTCAATGAGAAACTGAGCAAACTAACGACCTAATTTGAACAAAACAATTAACAAAAAACAAATATGACAGACATGAACCAACGACAACCACTGAACTACAGGCTCCTGACTTGGGACAGGCACATAACAAATGTGGCGGGGTTAAACATGTTTGTGAGCGCTCAGCCCTCCCTCTAACCTGGGACAGTGGTGTTACAGCACAACATAAGAGCAAACTATAAATATCAGTTGAAAAGGGCTTAACTCATCAGATCGATACAAAGCAGAAAAACATATCCAACAAAAAAAAAAAAAAAAAAAAAGACCGGACGTGGCATGGTATTTATACATCCCTAACAACAAAAAAGACACAATGGTTTTAACTTACTGATAACAAAATCAATATATATATACCAATAAAAACAATATACAAAGATCTAATTACAGCGTTGAATTGGTAACCTTTTAGAATAAGTTTATTTAGAGATACCTTTTTGACTGATACAAGTCCATTCTTTTACTTGTAACGTGTTAACATCATCAATTTTAGTTGCCTGGAAAAGTGGATTTCTTGGAAACTTTATAAGACATTTAGGTTTCCAATAACATTCTGCAATGTTTACAATGAGATCAACAGGTTGTCCAAGGCTAAGATCAACAGGTTGTCCAAGGCTAGAAGGGTTTCTCGCTCTGCATGTTTTATCGGTAGCCCATATTGTCGGGTTATAGATGATGGATCCTCTTGGACAGCGTATCTTGATTGCTTGGCAGTCTTCTTTTGAACGCTGTCTGAAACATTCTTTTTGTTTCTTTGATTTGGCACAAACAACTGAAAAATTGAAATAGTCTTGATGCCTGTACATATATCTGCAGGGGAAATGAAGTCCAATTTTGAATTTTTGTAAGTCAACCTCACTATAAATTAAAAGACGGTTTTACATTTTTTACATAAACCACTTCGTTTAGACATCAGTTGTTACTGCATTAGTTTCTAATTTTATAACTTTATGGTCTAGTTTTGTATTTTACTGAAACACCTCACTAAAAATAATTCAATTTCGTGGATACTCGTAGTAACTAAAAGCAGACTCTATGCATCAATATGTCTGATATTCTTATAAATATTTAAATACAATATACGTATAAGTATATAATAACATAAAGTTTAATCTTGTGTTATGTTCAAACTTATCTGTGCACAGAAATGAAACGTGTAAATACGCGAATTGAGATTAAACTTTAAAAAAATCTAAACGGGACAAACTGATTGCTTACCAGTATAATGACGACTTTCAGCAATGATTCTATCTTTTTGCTGTTATCAAAAGTGTTTAAAAATTACTGAAATAATTAACAAAGCAATCAAATAATGAGCAGAAAACTTAAATGAAATTCATAAATTATTAGTACTGCGATGAAATACCTGTCCAGAAGATCAAACAGAAGTAAATAATTTTTAGAAACATGTTCAACTCCATACTTGACAAGGAATGAAATATTGGGGATGTGTGATCGAAAGTTATTAGGGAAGTCCATTAAAAGATCAGAAATCCACAAAGAAACGGACGAAAAGGTGTGATTATTAGTCATTCATTCAAAAATTACTTCCTCCTTATAAACATCAAGTTTTTTGAAAATATAACATTCTTGTTACTTTTTTTAAATTTTATTATTACAGTGTGGGTGGTATGACTATTTCCTAATATGTTAATTCAGATCAAATATGTAGTTGCGAGGTTATATAATATAAGGAAATAAATAAGGTATACAATTTGTCTTTAAAATCTTTTATTCTTTATTCAAAAGCCTTACGGAACAGTGAAATGTATCGCATTGATATTGTGACATCATTACATATTGTATTGTTCGGATGAACGGAAGTATTTACATTTTGTATACTGTAATAAATCTACTAGTTCGTGTCTCAATCATTTACTGACGTTTGCTGTGTACAGTTTACTCGGAAGTGTAGAGGTCGATATTAGAGCTAGTGTAAGAAGGCATGATGTTTTTTGTTTTATCCAGAATAAATATGAATATTGCACTTGCTCTCAGTAAACGTTACTTATTTTTAGTTTTACGACAAATTAGTGTTCATTTTACTAATATCTTTTTGTAATGTTTTCGGTGCAGGCGATTTTATTATTTTTTTATGCCCCACCTACGATAGTAGAGGGGCATTATGTTTTCTGGTCTGTGCGTCCGTTCGTTCGTTCGTTCGTTTGTTCGTCCGTCCGTCCGTTCGTTCGTCCCGCTTCAGGTTAAAGTTTTTGGTCGAGGTAGTTTTTGATGAAGTTGAAGTCCAATCAACTTGAAACTTAGAATACATGTTCCCTATGATATGATCTTTCTAATTTTAATGCCAAGTTAGAGATTTTCCCCCATTTTCACGGTCCACTGAACATAGAAAATGATAGTGCGAGTGGGGCATCCGTGTACTATGGACACATTCTTGTTTTTTCTTTTTTAGTATATATACATTGAAGATCGCACATTTCTCATACTCAAAAAGGGGCATCAACCAGTCAAGAATTCCATTTGAGAAGACGAAATATTGCTTTCAGTAGATGATTTGAGTTACAGTGACTGCATATTTTCTTTGTCACTATACCTGTAACAATCGATTTATATGTGTTTCTGTGTATGTAATACCTATTTTATATAGTTAAGTGTTAATTGGTTTTTGTTCTGAACTGCAATATTGTACGATTTGTAAGTCCACTGATAAATTTAGGAAGAACTGAGTACTCAAATACATATGTATGTGTCTGTTGCAAGTCAGTGTTGATATTATTGTTATTAAATTGTCAAATGAAAACAATGGAATTTGTCATGAATTGCAATAGTCAACCTAATATCTTCTTTTCAATTAAAAAAAAAAAATGCTTGATTAATTTCGTGCATCCGAAGCGTTTTTCTGGACTTAACTTTACCAGGAACACCTAAACCCCAAAATCTGAAAAACGAAGGATGTATAAGACTGGATCACGTTAAAAGCTGTATAACAAAATGGGACCTAAAAGAATATCCGATTTTAGCAACGTTGCCTGAGGGAGTAGGAACTTAGACTCTTAATAATTTTGTTTTCTTTGTGATCTACCTATACTTGTAGTTTATATCTTTACACATATGGCAGAGACTCTAAGGTTGTATTTTTATGAAGGTCATATGTCTACTACTAGATGTCAGTCCTGAATTCATGTTTTGTTAGATTGCTGTCTAAGTGACCTTTACACTGTGTGACATATATCTGTCTTACTGATACTTAAAATATTTTCCTTGTCAAAAGGCCATCCCTGCAGTGTCTTCAGAAGAGAGGCGAAAGATACCACAGGAACATTCAAATCATAAGTCGAAAACAAACTGACAACGCCATGCCAAAAAACGAAAAAGATCAAAAGTCAAACAACAGTGTTGTATACAAAACACAACATAAAAACCCAAAGACTGAGCCATGACGTTGTCAGTTTATTTTCGACTTATGAGTTTTAATGTCCATTTGGTATCCTTCGCTTCTCTTTTAATATAATAAAATGCATTTTTGGTATCCTTCGCCTCTCTTTTAGTATAATAAAATGCAATTTTGGTATCCTTCGCCTCTCTTTTAGTATAATAAAATGCAATTTTGGTGTCCTTCGCCTCTCTTTTAGTATAATAAAATGCATTTTTGGTATCCTTCACCTCTCTTTTAGTATAATAAAATGCAATTTTGATATCTTTCTCCTCTCTTTTAGTATAATAAAATGCATTTTTGGTATCCTTCGCCTCTCTTTTAGTATAATGAAATGCAATTTTGGTATCCTTCGCCTCTCTTTTAGTATAATAAAATGCAATTTTGGTATCCTTCGCCTCTCTTTTAGTATAATAAAATGCATTTTTGGTATCCTTCGCCTCTCTTTTAGTTTATTCAAGGTTGTATATACGTTAAGAACGACAAAATATACGGCTGTTTATATATATGTATATATATATTATCGGATTTTATACACATTGATATCGTAAAATATCAGCAGCGAGCCAAAAGGCTTCACATTGTGTCGAGCGGCTGATATATATGATTTAATTCATACATGTTTTAAGAGATTAGATGATATTTTGGCACTTTTACAGGCAAAATTTCATCTTGGTCTTGCATAATAATAAGGTCTCCTGTTACAACATGGCCACATGGATCATATCGGAATCTTCAATTGTCACAGTGTCAAGATCAAGATCTAGCAATGTACCCCACAGTATCACCTCCAGTCTTATTTGGAGTAAAATAAAATACCATTCTTGTTAGGACATCTGCAGTGAAATACAGGACATGACATTTATCATGTAAATAAAAATATTATATAATTTCCAATCTTGTTGGGTGCAGCAGAGAAAGCTTCTCAGCCAATGTACGTGGAGGTTTATCACAGAGGGATAGACAAGCGCTTAAACCAAAATCAAACTCCAATACTATTGTATGGATTTAGAAATGAATAGGAATATACCATTCAGATCTAAAAAAAAAAGTTACTTTCACCGAAGACCACAATCATAACAGCAAGATATTACCCTGAGGTCGTATGTAACATCAAATAGTTAGATTTTTTTTTCAATTTCCAATAAAATGTTGATAGCACAGACTAGATTGTGTAGGCTATTCAATCAGGAGATTATTATTGTTGCACTTTGATCAAGCTGATTATTGCAATTACAAATCCTAAAATAAATGAAGAAAAATATAATTGTATGGGGACGAAAAATACAAAAGGGATTTAACCTTTCAAACTATATAACCATGATAACTGAATATAAGAATAAGAGATCGAGGTGGTATGATGGCCAAAGGACAAAGATGTGAACAATAAAGATCATTGAAGAAGATCATGTGTTCATTGTTTGTTTTCGTGTTTAATCGTTGACCAGGAAGTATCACGTTCAATGTGTTCAAACAAACTATCTAAGGTTTCGTGACTCTCTTAGCTTGATGACCTTTTCCTATTGAACACTGAAATAAAGGATATTACACTGAGAAAAATTTTATGAACCTTGCTGCATTGAATGCAAATATCGAATCACAGGCGCTTCGGGAATGAACTCCCTTTAATTAATTTGTGTTGCGGATATTTGAAAAAAAAAGACTTTTCTTTTCAACATTTAATAAATCGGAACTGTAACGGTAAATCCCAAAGTAGTACATAAAAAGTGACCGATACACTATACTTGTCTTACCGTCGCCTTGGTATTTTCTAAATTTAATCTATATCTATTGGTGTTACAGAATATTATACGAAAAATTTACTTTTTAGTTGATTCATCCTTGATATCTGTTCATTATTGTAAGAAATGTACCAATAACTCTTGCCATTCAATTCCTCAATACTGCAGTGTACTGAGTGAACTTTTGTGACTCGTAACAAAACAAAAAGAATGACAAATGTTTTCATTTGAAATTGGATGGTTGTATATATCTAGACATGATTATTTGCAACTGATTGCTTTGATTCATTTTTTTAAGAAGTAGAAACTATAATCTTGAAATAAAGCTATTATGTTGGAAGAAAGTTGGTGAATCATGCAGCCACGCATTATATATGAAGCAGAAAGGGCCTATAAAATGTGTTAGCTTGCCAAAAAATAAAACAAGGAAAATTGGAATTACCAAAAATATGGGGACTACAACAAATCACACCACCACTTATATATCTGACTTCGCCGATAAAAGACGTACACAGACAAACAACGAACAATGCATTGTCCAGATGACTTGACTTAGTACACTAAATGTGCTTCATGCCCACAGACCTCTATCTTGCCTATCTAGACCATATGTCGTTAACGTAAAACAAGTAGGCGGTCCAGCTACTCAAGTTCAGAAAAATACCTGCTCTATGGGTCCGTGTATATTTGCGTCCATTCGTTTTTCGTCTTGAAAAAAAAAAGAAAAAAACGAAAGTGTTTCCCTTTCTCGATTTTGATTTCTCAAAAACCAAAATGAAAAACGAATGGACGCAAATATACACGGATCTGTAAGGCAATTAATTGATGAAATGCAATTTTTTCAACAGCAGTATTCTTTTCAACCGATATTTACTTTATTTCTAAAAAAATCAAACCTTTGTACGGATTTTGAGGAACAATGTAAACTATTATGCAAATCATTCAATGTCAAAAAACCATGACTGAAGGTGCAGAGCCAAATAACCTTCATGGAAATGAGAAATGCAAATGCTTATCGAACTGCATACCAAATACCATTGACTTATCATGAGTCGTTCCTTTAAACAAAACCTAAACACAAACTTTAACTTGTAAACTATGTTAAAGTTTCAAAGTCAATAAACCATGATGAGGGGTGGGCCATATAATCTCCATGGAAACGAAACTTGCAAATGCCAATACATATAAAAATAAGGAGATGGTGTATAATTGCCAATGAGACAACTATCCACAAAAGTTCAAATAAAGTGGATGTAAGCAATTATAGCAACCGTACGGCCTTCAACAATGAGAAAAACCCATACCGTATAGTCGGCTATAAAAGGCCCCGACATGAAAAATATGAAACAATTCAATTGAGAAAACTAATGGCCTAATTTATAACAAAAAAATTAACGAAATACAAATATGACAGACATGAACCAACGACAACCACTGAACTACAGGCTCCTGACTTGGGACAGGCACATAAGGAATGTGGCGGGGTTAAACGTGTTTGTGAGCGCTCCCCATAACCTGGGACAGGATGTAACAACACACCGTAAGATGGTGCCAGAGGAACATCACCGTCCAAAAAAGGAAAATTAACAATAGGGAAAGAAAAATCATCCCTTTTGTAGTAAATTCTTGTGTAGAGTTTCTGGTGTAAAACTGAAATATCCAAGTGAAGGAAAGGACACTTATTGCTGCTGTTAATATTTGATTTATTTAAAGTAAGTTGCTGTGGGTAAATTTCGGCAGTATATTTAGAGAATTCTTGATTATTTAACGAAAAGATATCATCAAGATAACGTTTAAATGGAATTTAGACGGGTCTTTAGTGAGTTTGGCCATAAACTGTGATGAACAAGTGTGCTATTAAAGGGGTACAATTGGTGCCCATAGGAATACCTACAATCTGTCGATAAACTTTATTGCCGAAACGTACATAAATGTTGTCAAGGAAAGAGAAAATTAATGGCTGTAATCATCTCATCACACCTCCAGTAAGTATATCTAGCATACTTACCTTTCTCGTGTGAGAAAATGGCTTTATATGAGTTGCAGCAAATAAATTTGCAATTAGATTTATCGGACGATCATTTAATTAAATAGGAAAACTTTTGTTTGACTGATAAGATTATGTTGAAGTGTATTGTAAAGAGTGGAAAAGTCAAAACTGTCAACCGAATCAAAAGGACCATCAAAAGCACGTAATTCATCTAAAACATCCAAAGAATTGTTTTCACTCCAAAAATGGTTAATTCCACTATTTTCATATGTTTTATTACAAACATTAATCTTTGATAGTAGTTAAGGAACTATTTACTATTTGGTGATTAATCTTTGAGTATTGAAGACAATATGCAGATAGTTAAGGCTGTTCATGAATACATAAACAATTCAGAGAGATTTGTATAATGAAATATATTTTATAGTCCAAATCTAAATATACTTTTACTTTGTATGTCTGTATTTTATTTTATATTCAAGTTCTTAGACCCCAACCGGCTGGAAAATAATTGAAACAAAAATTAAAAATAAACGGCAATACATTGAAATTGATATTATAAAAGCTAAAAAGTAATAAATGCACCTCTATTTTCCATTTCATTCATATATTCAATTTGTATTATTAGTTTCTTAACTCTATTTTTTTCTTACTCTTATTAACATTCTTAATTCTTTTTATATTATTATGATTCTTTAATGTATCAATATGGTTATTACTCACTGTCGTTATTCTTCAGGTGCGATAAATAAGTAAAAATAAGTACATGATATCAAATATGTTGTTTTGAAAAATGAGATATTAAATTTATTATATTGAATAGCTGACTCGAGACTGTTTAATGTAAAGCAAGGCCTCTTAATCAGTGTTAGAGTTTATTACCTAGAATATTAATATTTTTTTCTCTGAGTTAACGATTTGAAGCATTCTTAGAATATTCATACTTTTTATCTGAGTTAACTATTTGAAGCATAATTCCAGTCAGCTAAGAGGTATTTTTGGAAAATTAATTCTGCGTTGCCATTATGTTTGTATATGTGTTGCTTTGTTCGAATGTAATATATTGTACCTTGTTTTATGGAGAGGGCTTACATAGGCTATGCCTGTTGCCCAATCCAATTCAATTTATTTGAATAAAATAATGTTTAAACTAAACTACTATATGACTCTCTGTAGAGCGTACGGCCTTGAATGTAGTTGAATGTATAATTTCATTGTTAGGACTTCCGTGTAGTATTTACGTCATACCACCACCACATTGTTGGCTGCTTTGTCGACCGGTACGAACATAAAAACGCTTTGCGAGTTCTTGAATTTTGTTTTTAATCCTAGAAATGGGCGTCTTACTTATTCTTTTTTTTCATTTCTAAATTATTTTCGAAATGTGATATGCGAATATTAACAATATTCAAACATTTATTTAAATAGGAATCAAGTGACTATTGGATGATTTCTTCCGTTTACACCATTTTTACAATAGGATGAAAGAGCATCTTTAATAACCTGACGACACTCTTCCCAATTTATTTTCGACGGTGGACGATATTTTGGTCCTTTTTTCAGAAAGTTTATAACCTCTCGGTATTGGACGATATTGAGGTCCTCTGTAATTACATGGCCAAAGGGATCTTATCTAAACTTTGATGTTTCACAGTCTCATGTCGAAGGAGCATTATTTTCTATACTGACGTCTGATGAAACTGACAAAAGGCTGTAATAATTCGTGTACACTCATATTTTGGACAGAAAAACGATACTGCATCACACTCGTTATAAATATTCGGGTAAAACACAATAAAGCGAACAGTAAGGTTGCACTGGAGGTCAAAAATAAAGGTCAACACAATAGAAAAAATTGTGATCTTGAATAAGTAATGCTTGAAATTTGTAAAACTCATTTGGTAAGTGGAAAAAAACAATGAGAAATATTTTATTTTCTACTTTGTAAGGGTAAGGTAAGTGCTGGTTACTACGGAAGCCGATAAGGGTCATTCGAAAAAAAAAAGTTATGTCGTAATTACGACATAGTATTTCGTAATAACGACATCGCTATGTCGTAATAACGACATATTATGTGGAAATAACGACATCGCTATGTCGTAATAACGACATATTATGTGGAATTAACGACATCGCTATGTCGTAATAACGACATCCTCATAGCATTGAAACACTATGGGAAACAACATTTTCATCTTTATTTTAAGAACCACTTATCAGAATTGAATCAAACTTGATATACGTGTGCACTATAAGGTCCTATTCAAGTGTTGTTACTTATAGTTACCAATTGGTTAAAACACATGACCGCCAAGGGACTTTGAATATGTTCAAAATCTTCTTCTCAAGATCGCTGAAATGACTGACTTTAAACTTAGTATAAATATACATTATGTACCTAGTATCCAGGTCCTTAAAATGAGTTGTTACGTTTTGACCTGATTCGAAGTTAAATATGGCCGCCAGTGAGGGCAAAGTTTGTATCAAAACCCTATCGTAAACATATTCATTTTCCCTATCGTAAACATATTCATTTTCTTTTGAGAATGATAAACACTGAATTTAATCAAGCTTGATTAATATTAAAGTTATTTACTCTATATGTCTGCACATAATAGAACTTTATTTCATAATCAAGTCTAATGGGACCCATTGAAATGGTGAACGATTCAGGCTGCTTGGAGCCTCTATTTATATTTGGCATGTATGTAGATCACATCAAGAAGACGTGTTTAGTACCCGAAGGGTTATGTGTGCTATTGCAATTGCTTGTCGTCCGTCATCGTCTGTAGTTACCGTTAACTTTTATTTGATTAAAATCTGCTATTCGCCATGTGGTCTATTTGTATAGTATTGTGAAAATAATTGTATAAAGTTCGTTTTTTTATATCCTGTGGTGTTTGTCGTTGATGAAATATGTTCGTTGTTGTTCTGCAGTGTACATGTTTTGCGACTATTACTACAATGTAGTATATTATTTGTTTGTGTGTTTCTCTGTGATGAATGTTCTTGCATGTGTTTGTGCCGTCATTTCAGCGATATTTTCTAACATTGTCATAAAACAGGAGGTTTCAAATTGGCTAGCCATTAAACCAAGTTCAACCCACCATTTGTTCTTAAAATGTCCTGAACCAAGTCAGGAATATGACAGTTGTTAACGAATAGTTCGTTCTATGTATGTTACGGGTTTATTTTTGTTCACTCCAGTGTTCCTGTTATTCGTTTATTTTCCTCTTACAGTTGATGTGTTTCCCTCGGTTTTAGTTTTACCCGGATTTGTTTTCTCTCAATCGATTTATGACCTTTGAACACCGGTATACTACTGTTGCCTTTATTAAGTATCAGTGTCCATGCTGTTGGTTGCCGGTCATATTCGACGGACGCTAAGTGATGACAATACATGTAGCTATCCCCAAAAATGTTTTAGAGGACACAACTCAGATATGGGTCAAACTGATCATTCTGAAATTTTCGGCATAGGTCCATTTTGTCATGATGAACCCTCGACAGATTTGGGATAAATGTAACGGTTTTCGATATATTATCAAAAATCTAATGTGTGCCCATTATGTCCTATTTTTCAAGTTAGTAAAAGTGGCTGTGTTTTTAAGGAGTCAAAAATCGAAGCATGCCTTTTGTGAAGGAAACATTCAACACGGAAAAATCAAACTAACTTTCAAAGAATTTTGCACAGTAGTTTCAAAGGAGATTTAAAAAGCACTTACGACAGAAGACGACGGACAACAAGCGATAGCAATCGCTCGTATACCATTTCGGAAACGAGACACAACTTCCTTAGGTGATAGGTGAAGGTCAAGGGATCCATTAGGTTCGAGTATTAGGGGTCCAAAGTTTAACATAGGCTCCAATGGAAAAAGCTTTGAAAATCTTCTCCTTGAGAACTACCAGGCCACATTGGACTAATCTTAGAGAATGGATTATCCTTATATGATGAGGATTAAATATAAAAAGAAGATGTGGTATGATTGCCAATGAAACAACTCTCCACAAGAAACCAAATGACACAGAAATTAACAACTATAGGTCACCGTACGGCCTTCAACAATGAACAAAGCCCGTACCACATAGTCACCTATAAAAGGCCCTGAAATGACAAATGTAATACAATTCAAACGAGAAAACTAACGGCCTATTTTATGTAAAAAAAAATAAACGAAAAACAAATATGTAACATATCAACAAACGACCACCACTAAATTACAGGCTTCTGACTTGGGACAGGCACATACATAAAGAATGTGGCGGGTATTCAACATGTTAGTGGGATCCCAACCCTTCCTTAAGTTTGTAGGAATAGTTGTCCTGGGGAATATTGGTTAAAAGAACTTGGGGTACAAAGTTTTAATAAGGCTTCAATGGGAGGATGCTTGAAGAATCTCATTTAGAACAAACAGTAGCAATGCAGTTATAATTTGCATCAAGCATCAGTAGGACTTAAAATCAATTGTGTCCATGGGTCTGAGAACTAGGAGTCCAAAGTTTAACATAGTCTTTATTGGGAAAAGCTTAAAATTCATCTTATTCAGAACGTGCAAAGGAAATGCTGTCATAATTTACACGAATCTGTACATGCCAAACATAACTAAAGGCTCCAAGGAGTCTGACTTGCTGCCCTATTCAACTTGGTCTTATTTGACTTGATTATAAAATAAAGTTTTTGTACTAGTATGTGCAAGTAAATAACTTTAATTAATCTTGATTGCATTTACTGTTCATAATTCTTAAAAGAAGATGAATTTGTTTACGCTACAAACTTTGCCCTCACTGACGACCATTTTGAATTTCCTGTCGCCTCAAAAAGTGAAAACGCTAAGGTTGTCGTTATTATGAAATAGCGGTCAGGAGTCTGTAAATCAGTGGTTGTCGTTTGTTGCTGTGTTACATATTTGTTTTCGTTCATTTTTGTACATTAATAAAGCCGTTAGTTTTCTCGTTTGAATTGATTTGTTTAACATTTGTCATTTCGGGGCCTTTTATAGTTGACTATGCGGTGGCTTTTCTCATTATTGAAGGCATTATGATGACCTATAGTTTTTAATTTCTGTGTCATTTAGTCTCTTGGCAATCATACTACATATTCTTTTCTATATATAGCGATGTCATTATTACGACATAAGGATGTCGTTATTATAACAAAATGATGTCGTTATTACGACATGTAATGTCGAAATTACGACATAGTGATGTCGTTATTACGACATGTTATGTCGTAATTACGACATAAATTATTTTTCGAATGACCCTTTTCGGCTTCCGTAGGTTACGGACAGTACTTGTAAAATTAACCTCTAGGAATTTATGTCTTTAATGAACTATCCCAAGTCTTTTTTGCACAATTGTAATAAAGTTTAACTTTAGCATTCTGCAAAATTATACCCCCTTTCTTAATTAGTTAAAAAAAGGACCATTGTAAGAACAGCACCACTCTTAAAATGAAAGACTATATGAAGCCCATCAAAACGATTAAGAGTTGACCTTCTATTCATGGGAATATAAATCGCAGCAGAAAATGTATTCCTTACAGAAATGGTATCTAAAATAAACTCAGTAAGTTATCTGAGTTACGGACACTACATTGATCTAATGTTTATAATTTACTCAATATGAATAACTTTTCACGGGTAACATATTAAGTTTGTGTATTTTCTTTTTATTGTTTACATTTTGAACAGTTCTGAACAATTTTGCATCTGTCAGATTTTCTTTATTTATAACGGTTTCAAAATAATAGACAAAACTTGCATTTTACCCCTATGTTCTATTTTTAGCCATGTCGGTCATCTTGGTTGGCAGGCGGGGTCATCGGACACATTTTTTTTTTAACTAGATATCCCAATGATGACTTGGATAAATTTGGCCCAGTAGTTTCAGAGAAGAAGATTTTTGTAAAATTTA
This sequence comes from Mytilus coruscus, assembly GCA_017311375.1. Classification (NCBI taxonomy): domain Eukaryota; kingdom Metazoa; phylum Mollusca; class Bivalvia; order Mytilida; family Mytilidae; genus Mytilus; species Mytilus coruscus. The sequence continues at coordinate 4,201,668 of CM029597.1, read as the reverse complement.
AGACGGACGACGACGGACGCCAAGTGATGAGAAAAGATCAATTGGCCCTTCAGGCCAGGTGAACTAAAAAGGTTGTAGATCTATACTTCATCCCTAATCGTTTAAGTTTGACAGTGTTATTTAATATTAAACATACTAGGTTTCGCATTTATGAAAACCTGAATTCACCTCAAAATATTTGGTTCAATCCTAAACATATTTGGTCCAATTGTCTTAACTAGACGTGTACGCATAAAAACTTTCAATAAAATCAACGGAGGTTCCTGTTTTGTGCTATTCTGTAGTAAGCTATTTCAGTCCGTGTTTTAATGTGTGTACCCTTTTCATAGTAGACCATAGACGAGTAGTTTTATCTACTTTAACATGATTTCCATCACTGTACATTCTTCGTAATTAATAGTGAGTTATTTATGAAAACATTTTTTTTTTTAATTTCATTTCGAGTCATTGTTACTGGGCATATCAATATGACAGGTTCTATAATACTCAAAAGAAGTGTTGTGTAATTTTTTTTTTTTTTTTCAAAGAAATTTTTTAATCAATCATATATTTTAGTCATTTCCCAATTACTTCACAAGATGCTCTCAAAATCTGTCAAAGTAGTGAATTGTCTGCTTTACTAAATCTACGTGGTATATAGAAATAATTTAATTACCATGCTTTATTACAATACAATTGTATATGGTGGGACAAACGCTAGGTTTTAATGACCCTTGATGTCGTAAATGCTTGAGGCAAGAATACAAAATTTCTTACTTAAAATTCTTTCACCAAAAATAAAAAACAAAGTAAGACACACACAATTTCAAACAAAAGAGATTGGTGTTTTTAATTTATAGGCCTTAAAGTTGGTTTTCAAGATATCTACAAAAAATAAAAGATGTAACATCTAAATCTATTATATCTCAACTCTTATCTCAGGTTAATGTAAATCTTAACTATTTATCAATTGTGGAATAAATTCTAAGAAGGTAGTAACAAAATAATAGATGATAATGTTCCAAGCAAAATAACTATATCTAAATATAAACCCTTAGGCTAATATGGATATTGATAATTTATATATAATACAACGCAAAGCCTATAACGAAGCCAAAAAAACTGGCTTTATATGCAAGACATAATTAGCCCCCAGTTAGAAGAAAAAATCTAAATCTTTCTGGTAATTCATAAAAAGTAATAAAAAAAAACAGACACATCTGGAGTTTCTCCACTACGAGGAAAGGGTGGTCTATTATACAGTGACCCTAATACACAAGCAAACATCCTTAACGAACAACTTAAAAATGCTTTCACTACCGAAGATACATCCTCCATGCCGAATAATTGTATAAGTCCTCATCCCACCATGCCAGACATATATATTAACAATAACGGGTTATTAAAGTTACTAAAAAACTTAAATCCCCATAAAGCCACTGGCCCGATAATCAGCCAGCATATTTTTTCCATAATTTTCAGAAGAATTGTCTCCATTTTTGACATACTTTTTCCAAAAATCAATTCATTCTGGTAAAATCCCAACAGATTGGAAGCAGGCTAATGTTGTGCCCATATTTAAAAAAGGTGACAAGCATAACGCTATTAATTATAGATCAGTTTCATTAACTGTAATATGTTGCTTTGGATTGACTGGGAAAAAATTTCTTGCTCGGTTTGCATGATAAAAAAATCTGACTTGATATAAAATAATATATTAGATGACAGTCAACATGGGTTTAGGAGTAAAAGATCTTGTGAGAACAAACTCATTATCAGTATGCAATATCTATTGGCAAGTAGCAATCAAATAGATGTTATACTTCTAGATTTTCTAAAGCATTTGATAAAGTCCCCAGCAAAGATTAGCTCAAAAATTAGATTTTTACGGTATTAGAAATCAAAACTTAAGTTAGATAACAGATTTTTTTTAGCCGACAGTACTTTTAAATGGCGTCAAATCTTCTAAATAATCTGTTGACTCTGGTGTTCCTCAGGCCCAACATTATTTTTACTATTTATTAATGAATTACCAGAACATGTAACTTGCAATGTAAGACTTTTTGCAGATGACTGATTATTGTATAGAAATAGAAATAATAATTCTGATGCACAATTACTTCAAAATGACTTATCTAGTTTAGTGCAATGGGAACAGGAATTTTAATCCCGAAAAATGTTATGTAATACATACATATAAAAATTAAACCTTCTGCTTTTGATTATACATTGCATAATCATGTTTTAGAATCTGTTAAAGATAGTAAATTTTTAGGTGTAACTATAAGCCGTGATCTTGACTGGGAACACATATAAATATAATATTACCTGTAAGGCAAATAAAAATGCACACGTAAGGTTAACAAGAGTGCACACGATGAAATGTCTCGCCTACTATACTGACCATTGGTTTTATGTTGATAGTCCTAAATATAAAGTTTTACTACAAGTATCACATTAACAATTATGATCCAAGAAAATGAGGTCAAGGTCAGATAAACCAAGCCGGAAATACATGTACACCTTTAATACAATCATTCCATACACCAAATATAGATGAATAATTGTTCAAATAAGGCCTTTGAAAATAGTGGAATTAATTACTTTTGGAGTGTCAAAACTCGTTGGAAGTACTTGATAAATTGCATGCTTATATTGGTGATTTTGAATCTGTTCAAAGTTTTGATTTTTCTACCTTGTATACCACATTGCCTCACATTCTCATTAAGAAAAATTCACACACCTAATTAAATGGGCATTTAAAAGTCAGAATGTGAATACATATGTTCTAACTCTTTTAGGTCATTTTTAGTAGCAATAAACAAAAGAAATATGTCAATTGGACATGCTTTGATACTATATCTGCCCTTGAATTTTTACTAGATAATATTTTTGTTCGCTTTGGAGATTCCGTATATCGTCAGGTTATCGGAATTCCAATGGGGACTAACTGTGCACCACTTATTGCGGACCTGTTTTGTATTGCTATGAGTTACAATTTATGACTAAAATCAGCAAAGACCCATCGAAACAACATCTGATACAAAATTTAATAATACTTTTAGATATTTGGATGATATATTGGCTCTCAATAATGACGACTTCAGTATGTATACTAAAGAAATTTATCCTGTTGAACTTACTTTAAATAAAGCTAATACTAACAATGACCACTGCCCTTTCCTCGATCTTGATATCCATATCATTAACGGAAAGCTTAATACAAAAATTTATGATAAGAGATGATTTTCATTTCCTATCGTTAATTATCCATTTTAGATGGTGACGTTCCTTGTCACCATCTTACGGTGTTTATATATCTCAACTTGTACGATTCGCTCGTGTATGTAACAACGTTTCAGATTTTAACGAAAGAAATTTATGTATTACTGAAAAATTATTACACCAGGGTTTTCGATATCACAAACTAGTCAAAACATTTACTAAATTTTATCATCGGTATAAGGACATCATTCGTAAATATAGCTCAACATGCAGACTTCTTATACGTTCAGGTATTTCACATCCAATCTTTTATGGTAATATTCTTTATAAAGCACTAAAATGTCAGTATTCACCTCAGAAGCTAACAAAACCTTTAAATAGACTTATTAAGAAGGGATATAGTTACGATACTGTTGTCAGGTCATTAAAGATTGCATATTTTGGCTTTAATATTGATTCACTTATAGGGTCTTTGCATCGGAACTAAACACATTTATTTAAAACCAGTTGTTGGCATGACACGGGTTATGCTCTTCTCATATATTTTATGATGGTATGATACTAAACCCTAACGGGAGGGATTGTGCCTGATATTCATATGATGAAGACATAATCTTTCAATCAGTTTAATTGAGGTCTGGAGCTGGCATGTCAGTTAACTGCTAGTAGTCTGTTGTTATTTATGTATTATTGTCATTTTGTTTATTTTCTTTTGTTACATCTTCTGACATCGGACTCGGACTTCTCTTTAACTGACTTTTAATGTGCGTATTGTTATGCGTTTACTTTTCTACATTGGCTAGAGGTATAGGGGAGGTTGAGATCTCATAAACATGTTTAACCCGCCGCATTTTGCGCCTGTCCCAAGTCAGGAGCCTCTGGCCTTTGTTAGTCTTGTATTATTTTTACTTTTAGTTTCTTGTGTATAATTTGGAGTTTAGTATGACGTCCATTATCACTGAACTAGTATATATATTTGTTTAGGGGCCAGCTTAAGGACGCCTCCGGGTGCAGGAATTTCTCGCTGTATTGAAGACCTATTGGTGACCTTCTGTTGTTGTCTGTTCTGTGGTCGGGTTGTTGTCTCTTTGACACATTCCCATTTCCATTCTCAATTTTATGACCTATTGCTTATAATATAAAAGAAACAGACCAAATCATGGAAATTTTATATTGACCATTGAACCATGAAAATGAGGTCAAGGTCAGATGAACCCTGCCAGACAGACATGTACACCTTAAAATCATTCCATGTATCAGCTATAGTTGACCTATTGCTTATAGTATCTAAGAAACAAAGTTAACCTGGAAAACTGAACACTAACCAATGAACCATGAAAATAAGGGTGAAGGTCAGATGATACCTGCCAGACAGACATATACATCGTATGCCACTATATTCCGTATTCGGAAGATGAAGAAGTTGACAGTCGATTGCAATGAAATCATGGTGAAACAGTACAATCATTGGTGTTAAAATGCAATTTCTTCAAACTACAAACGATTGCAGAAAAAAGTCGACCTCTGAGTTTTTCTAATAATTAGGTCTTTCCACTTTTCCGTGGAAAGACCTATTGATTTTGTTCTGATTATTATTATTATTATTATTATTAGGTCTTTCCACTTTTCCGTGGAAAGACCTATTGATTTTGTTCTGATTATTATTATTATTTTTTTTTTCTTCCGCCTAATTTTTTCTTGCGTAGTATTGTTGTTTCATAAGATGTCGCTTAGATATTTGGTATATCATATCGAACATTTTATACGCTTTTAAAACTGACAACTCGTAACCAAATACTTTACGTTGTAAGAGTTATTTCCCCAAACACTGTTTTTCTTGTGGCCACTACTCCTTCGCAACCGTAAAAGATTACGACAAATTTATTTTACCAAATTGCTCTCTATATCTTCAGGATGTTGAGTTTGGTTTTCACCGGTGTTCCGGAGACTCCATATGAGAGTTATTTCCCTTATGCATTTGATATAAGTGATATGCATTTCTAACTGGTAAACCATAAGTGATAGAGACTTAGGGTCTTTTGATTTGAGGTCCTTGGTCCAAAAAAAGAAAATTTGGTCAAAGTCAAAGGTCAAGGTCATATTCTAAATTTTGATTTTGGCTTATTTTCACTTCTTATCAAAACCGTATAAGATATCAACAACATATTATTACTAAATTGTTAGTTGCGACATGTCGTAACACATACATTTTGGTTTAAAGGGTGCGCTAACATTAAATTAGAGTTTTCTCCTCTTGTATTTAAAAATACGCGTATGGTGATATAACTCATTAACCATATATAACTAAGACCTAGGGTCTTTTATTTGAGGTCCTTGGTTTATGACCTTGAAATTGAGCTCAAGGTCATAGGTAAATTTGATGTTTTAGATTTGACCTTTGCTTTTACCTCATATGTATACATGATAAAGCCATGGGACTTTTGCATTAGGTTGCAAGCCATTTGACCTTGAAAAATCCAACCGAAGTGACCTTGTGTAAACCGGAAGTAGCTATTTTTGTACTTATCTAATATAAAAGTATATAGAACCATATATTTTTGGAATCAGTGTCAAGTAAACATTCAAATTATACCGAAGTAACATTTTCAATCCGAAGTGACAAATTATCTCCTTATTTAAAAAAATGTATAGAAACCATATATTTTTGGAGTCAGTGTACAATAAGCTATCATTTGACGCTGGAAATGACATTTTAAACCGAATTTTAATATTTTTATATCAAAATAGATCTTTATGGGTGGAAGACCTTCAATTGTTCTCTGAACAATTGGTTTTAATTTTTTTTTTTCTTCTGCCTAATTTTTTCTTGCAGTATTGATGTTTCAAAAGATGTCGCTTAGATATTTGGAATATGATATCGTATAGTTTATACGCTTTTAAAACTGACAACTGCGTAACCAAATACTTTACGTTGTAAGAGTTATCTCCCAAACACTGTTTTTCTTGTGGCCACTACTCCTTCGCAAACCGTAAAGATTACGACAAATTTATTTTACCAAATTGCTCGTTACATCTTCAGGATTAGGATTTTAATTTTGACCGAAGCCGTAATGAGATTCCATATGAGAGTTATTTCCTTATGCATTTGATATATGTGATATGCATGTGAAACTGGTAAACCATAAGTGATAGAGACCTAGGGTCTTTTGATTTGAGGTCCTTGGTCCAAAAAAATAAAATTTGGTCAAGGTCAAAGGTCAAGGTCATATTCTAAATTTTGATTTTGGCTTATTTTCACTTCTTTTCAAAACCGTATAAGATATCGACAACATATTATTACTAAATTGTTAGTTGCGACATGTCGTAACACATACATTTCGGTTTAAAGGTGCGCTAACATTAAATTAGAGTTTTCTCCTCTTGTATTTAAAACTACGCGTATGGTGATATAACTCATTAACCATATATAACTAAGACCTAGGGTCTTTTGATTTGAGGTCCTTGGTTTATGACCTTGAAATTGAGCTCAAGGTCATAGGTAAGTTTGACGTTCTAGATTTTGACCTTTGCTTTTACCTCATATGTATACATGATAAAGCCATGGGACTTTTGCATTAGGTTGCAAGCCATTTGACCTTGAAAAATCCAACCGAAGTGATCTTGTGTAAACCGGAAGTAGCTATTTTTGTACTTATTTAATATAAAAGTATATAGAACCATATATTTTTGGAATCAGTGTCAAGTAAACATTCAAATTATACCGAAGTAACATTTTCAAACCGAAGTAACAAATTATCTCCTTATTTAAAAAAAATGCATAGAAACTATATATTTTGGAATCAGCGTACAATAAGCTATCATTTGACGCTGGAAATGACATTTTAAACCGAATTTTAATATTTTCATATCAAAATAGATCTTTATGGGTGGAAGACCTTCAATTGTTCTCTGAACAATTGGTTTTTAATTTTGATATAAAATTGTTGAAGCAGTATTTTTAACGACGTTGATGAGAACATACAAAGAACAATATGACCCCTGAAGTATGGATATGACCCCTGAAGTATGGATATGACCCATGAAGTATGGATATCTTTTTCTTCTGTTGATATTTCCAGTTGTTTTTCTTTCATTTTAGTCTTATATAACAAAAATCTTATTTGGTGCCGTCAGTCTTGTTTAAGATGGGTTCATCTGTTAAGTTTCAAAAAGAAGACTGTCTATTTCTCATTATTGGACAAACAGGATCGGTTTTTATTTCATAAAATATTATAACTATTGTGGGCCTTGTAATTGAGTTGTGCTGCTGTTGACCAGAGTCATTAAAAGTAGTTTTGAAATTATTCTGAAGGATGATTCAGACTTCTATTTATTATGTAACCAGATTTACAGTCTATTAAAGTAATGACATTTTGAAGATTAGAAATGTGTGCACTTACTTATATAGATTTAAACACTAGCTAAGGGATAGGAAATCCATATAAATTGATATCCTCATGAAGTAATATCAATGACCTGAACATAATTACAGCTGATTGAAGACACTTTTCCAGTTTGATTTCTCTTTTTAGTGAAAACAAATATATTTATTCAATCAGTTCCTGATCTATAAATACCAAATACCTATTAGGTCATTTTGCATACATTTTCTAAAAGCCTCACTTGACATGGGAAACAATCAACTGAATTTAAACTCCCATAGTTTTATCTTGCGGGTTTCTTTAATTTCAGATAACTGCTGAAGGATGTGTTGTCTATGAATTAAACTGTGACACAGATGATGCAATAAGAGTGAGAATTAGTACACGTAGTATCGTTTTGCCTGGTGTGTAAAACTAGCTTCCAATAGCTAAAAAATGTTGGTACAAAATATGAAATAAAATAAGAATTTCAGTTGCAATATGTAGATATGTCTGGTGAATGTATTAATACTGGTGAACAATATAGTGGTTTTTCACTGCATGTCTCATTGATATCTACTCCACTTATTCCTAAGCCAAATACATTCTGTTAGTCATATTTTTCAAAAGATATCAATTTCATAGTTTTCTTTAAAACACAGCTACTAAGTTGACAAAAGAAAGATTGACTGATTGATTGTTGGTGGTTAAAGCCCCTTTCACCGCTCTCAGCTATATATATTAGGGAGGCCAGTTTTTGTATTGGGGTGGAAGTTGGCAAACCTAGAGGGAAACACCATCCTTTGGCAGGGAAACTGGTAATCCTAGTCAACTAAAGTCAGAGTAAAATGCTCTCTATAAAAAATATATGATAAACAAAATCCATGTTGAAAAAGAAACCAATCCTCTAAATCCAGATAAAACATTTATAGGGCAGTACAGATACATAAGGAGAGACATATACAAATACTTAGAATAATTTGTGTGCAAAGTCTGACTCGAAATACATAATCTCAAGAATCTATGGACAGCTGCTTTATTAAGAAACTACAAATCTGATCAGTGATTAAGCATTTATTATCACAACCATATCTTTCACCTTCACAAATTCAAAACGTTTTACATCTTAATATGTCATTTTTTCAAATGACACAATATAAATTTTGAATATAACATAAAGGATAACATTGTTCAATTTTATAAAGACAATGTTTTATATTGTTCATTATACAGTGCTTCACGGTGTGTAACTAAACATGGTTATATCAAAGAAATTTATCATTAAAAGTCTTGTCACATCTCTTTGTAATATAATATTCACTTCGGAAATGGTAAAACTCATACAGAAAATCTGCAATAATCACAAAACACATTATATCAAATATTCCTTCAAATTCCTGACAGCTCAATTAAAAATGTTTGCCAACTGTTTACAATAATGTCGGTATACTTTCCATGATGCTGTATATTTGTAATATATTTAAGACAAGAAGGAATGTTTGAATGGCATTAAATATAAATGAAATTGTTGTCATTAATATCTATATACAAACGTGTAACTTGTGTAATGGTCCTTATATGTGATACAGTTTTATTGCTGTTATTCAAATTAAGATCAAAATCATGTAAAATAGAAAAATAAATAAAAGCAATTTATAAATATGATTATCAAGTTCAAATATGTAGTTTTCAAAACAATTATAAGACCACCTCTTCAAAACTGAATTCATTTGGAAAACAAACTAAGCTGTATCAGTGGAATAACTTGTAATGTTGTTAGATCTGCTAACACAGCCTGCAAAGAGAAGAAGATGTGTTCCATTAGTATATCTATCTACTAACACAAGAATTATATAACTTGTAATGTTGTTAGATCTGCTAACACAGCCTGCAAAGAGAAGAAGATGTGTTCCATTAGTATATCTATCTACTAACACAAGAATTATATAACTTGTAATGTTGTTAGATCTGCTAACACAGCCTGCAAAGAGAAGAAGATGTGTTCCATTAGTATATCTATCTACTAACACAAGAATTATATAACTTGTAATGTTGTTAGATCTGCTAACACAGCCTGAGAAGAAGATGTGTTCCATTAGTATATCTATCTACTAACACAAGAATTATATAACTTGTAATGTTGTTAGATCTGCTAACACAGCCTGAGAAGAAACAACATCCACCAAAACAGGAGTTCATCTCAGGTACTCCAGTCTACAAAGTACAACATCCACCAAAACAGGAGTTCATCTCAGGTACTCCAGTCTACAAAGTACAACATCCACCAAAACAGGAGTTCATCTCAGGTACTCCAGTCTACAAAGTACAACATCCACCAAAACAGGAGTTCATCTCAGGTACTCCAGTCTACAAAGTACAACATCCACCACAGGAGTTCATCTCAGGTGCTCCAGTCTACAAAGTACAACATCCACCAAAACAGCAGTTCATCTCATGTACTCCAGTCTACAAAGTACAACATCCACCAAAAACAGGAGTTCATCTCAGGTGCTCCAGTCTACAAAGTACAACATCCACCACAGGAGTTCATCTCAGGTACTCCAGTCTACAAAGTACAACATCCACCAAAAACAGGAGTTCATCTCAGGTACTCCAGTCTACAAAGTACAACATCCACCAAAAACAGGAGTTCATCTCAGGTACTCCAGTCTACAAAGTACAACATCCACCAAAAACAGGAGTTCATCTCAGGTACTCCAGTCTACAAAGTACAACATCCACCAAAACAGGAGTTCATCTCAGGTACTCCAGTCTACAAAGTACAACATCCACCACAGGAGTTCATCTCAGGTAATCCAGTCTACAAAGTACAACATCCACAACAGGAGTTCATCTCAGGTGCTCCAGTCTACAAAGTACAACATCCACCACAGGAGTTCATCTCAGGTACTCCAGTCTACAAAGTACAACATCCACCAAAACAGGAGTTCATCTCAGGTGCTCCAGTCTACAAAGTACAACATCCACCAAAAACAGGAGTTCATCTCAGGTGCTCCAGTCTACAAAGTACAACATCCACCAAAACAGGAGTTCATCTCAGGTACTCCAGTCTACAAAGTACAACATCCACCAAAACAGGAGTTCATCTCAGGTGCTCCAGTCTACAAAGTACAACATCCACCAAAACAGGAGTTCATCTCAGGTACTCCAGTCTACAAAGTACAACATCCACCAAAAACAGGAGTTCATCTCAGGTGCTCCAGTCTACAAAGTACAACATCCACCAAAAACAGGAGTTCATCTCAGGTGCTCCAGTCTACAAAGTACAACATCCACCAAAAACAGGAGTTCATCTCAGGTGCTCCAGTCTACAAAGTACAACATCCACCAAAAACAGGAGTTCATCTCAGGTACTCCAGTCTACAAAGTACAACATCCACCAAAAACAGGAGTTCATCTCAGGTGCTCCAGTCTACAAAGTACAACATCCACCACAGGAGTTCATCTCAGGTACTCCAGTCTACAAAGTACAACATCCACCAAAAACAGGAGTTCATCTCAGGTACTCCAGTCTACAAAGTACAACATCCACCAAAAACAGGAGTTCATCTCAGGTACTCCAGTCTACAAAGTACAACATCCACCACAGGAGTTCATCTCAGGTACTCCAGTCTACAAAGTACAACATCCACCAAAAACAGGAGTTCATCTCAGGTACTCCAGTCTACAAAGTACAACATCCACCAAAAACAGGAGTTCATCTCAGGTGCTCCAGTCTACAAAGTACAACATCCACCAAAAACAGGAGTTCATCTCAGGTACTCCAGTCTACAAAGTACAACATCCACCAAAAACAGGAGTTCATCTCAGGTACTCCAGTCTACAAAGTACAACATCCACCAAAAACAGGAGTTCATCTCAGGTACTCCAAATATTTTCTTCTATTTGAATTTGAAAATTCTATTTTTCTAGAAAAGCATGCATCATAAAATACCCCAAACACCAATTCATATTCTATATTGAACAATAAACAGGAATTCATTAGATACTTATACAATGTTCAATCACAAGCTAAAATCCTTCTGTTAGCAACAAAATTGATCTCCATGCTAGTTATTTTATTTCATACTATATACTTCTGTTCTTATTTTTATGAATTACCTACTCTTGAACTATGTAATGTGTATTGTACCTACTTCATGTAAAGAGTAATACAAAACCTCTTTCATTAAAAGAATAAAAGAAAGCATTCAATCTAAAGATATTGAACTCTCGAGAGATTGACTTTATCGGCGTACACTTATATAAGATAATTACCTCTGCTGCATTATAAGATTGCACTTTCAGTAAATTCGTTTTCCTAAATGAGAAGATGGCTACAGCTAACACTGAAAAACAATATGTAGATATAAATCAAACCATAGGTTAAGATCTATATTCTTCATTATCAAGGGCAGTTCTATTAAAGCTTGTAAGATTTATCATGAAAAGGTTAACATGTATATTCTACATATGGCAGTTCTTTTAAAGCTTGTAAGAGGTTTTATGGTAAGGCACTTTTACATTGCTGCTATTACAAAATGTATTAGTCATTGCATCAATACTCAGTTTAATTTTTAAATTATTATTCACCATTGTCGATTAAACAGACGAGACTTTTGGATTTGTCAATGGACCAGGATGACCTACTAAAATTTGTATCCTAGTGTTAGGATTTTACAATGCACAAAGTTTCATGAATATCTGATAACTCATGTACAGGTGGATCAGAGTTGTGTCCATTAAAAAGCATACTGAATAGATTTAATAAATTCTAAGTATTCATTAGAGGGTTAACTTTAAGATTTGAAAATGCACCAGGATGCCCTACCAATATATACATCTTACATCTTCAGGTTACAATCTTAAAATGCACAAAGTTTTATGATCATTTGATATAGCATTTTGGAGGAATTGCATCTATCAGTTGCATACTGAATAGTATAAAAATAATTCCAAGTGTAAAAGGTTTTCAATCTTTTCTGCTCTTAACAACAAATTATGCTTGAGGTGGTGTTGCCATGTTGAAAACCAAGCTGACATAAATAGTCACTGGTAATTTCATTATAAAATATCAAAGCTAGAAAGAAAACACAATATTTGACAGTCTATGACAAATTCATTCACAACTGTTCTAGACTCTGGGCAATAAAGAAATTGCATAAATGGTTGTCTATAGTTAAAGTGTGTATGTTGACCTCTTGTTGTCTTTTGGAAAAAAAAATATTAGGAAGAAAGTTACTCGTGATCTTGTGTGCTGGTGGTTTATGCCACAGGGTAGTGATATGCGTCAAGTGTGGTAGCAAGTCTATGATTTGTTAACTACCGCTGGCTAGCATTCTTGTTGTGTGAAAAGAAAGCCGAGTGTGTAAGTCTTTCCTGCCAGTAAATAGCCTCTACACTACCAAGACTCCTGCAGTGCCTCCCTGCAACAGTGCAAGTAAACTGGGGTCTAGTACCTCAGGCTAAACTGCAAGAGATCTCAGAGCAGCAAGGACCCTAGAGATGCAGTGTGTAGGCCCACTGGTGTGTGGACATGCCCTAGCACTCATCAACCTTGTCCCAGCCATGGGTAAATAGTAGGTTAGATGAGAGTCGTAGCCCAGTAAGGCATCTCATCTAGGAGATGGTAAACTTCGAAAAACAAACTTGGATAGAATGGATTCATTAGCTCAGGACAGCAGCCCTTCTACAGGATGGAAATCTTGACCACAAATTCCCTGGCCTTCCAGGTTGGAGTGTTGGGCATGGGGTTAACTCCCCCATCCTGTAAAAACTATTACAGTTACAGAAATCACAACAAATGAAATTAGATTACCCTCTGTTATAGGTTCAACAGGGAACTCAAACAACAGCAAAATGATTTCTCCTAGTGAAAGCCCTATTGTGGAAACTAGGAAAATGAATATGAGTCTTCTAGGGCCTAAAGCACAAATACATATAGGAGCCTGGAATGTTCGAACCATGTATCAAACATCAAAGACTGCACAGGTCATCAAGGAAATGCAGCACTACAGGCTGGACATTCTTGGCGTGAGCGAATGCCGTTGGACTGGCTCAGCAAAGACTAGAACAAATAGTGGAAACATCATCCTACACTCTGGACAAACTGACAGTCATATTAATGGTGTAGCAATAATTATATGCAAAGAAAAGGCAAAAAACACTATTAGAATGGGAACCAATCAGTGAAAGATTAGTAAAAGCAAGATTTTATTCAGATTACTGTAAGCTTTCTATCATACAGTGTTACGCACTGACAAATGATGCTGAGGATGAAACCAAGGATGATTTTTATGAACAGCTGCAGACTGCCATTTCTAAAGTACCTCAACACGACATGCTGGTAGTAATGGGAGATATTAATGCAAAAGTAGGATCAGACAACACTGATGCTGAAAATGTCATGGGCAGGCATGGTTGCGGGATGAAAAATGAGAATGGGGAACGTACTATCGATCTTTGTCTTTGCAATAAATTGGTGATAGGATGGACCATATTTCCTCATAAAAACATCCATAAACTAACATGGAAATCACCGGATGGAAGAACAGTAAACCAGATTGACCACATATTGGTGAACAACAATTTGCGTAGATCATTAAGAGATGTACGAGTACTCAGGGGTGCAGACGTAAACAGTGATCACTATCTACTGAAAGCCACCATCAAATCAAAACTTAGAAAGGCACCAACTGAAAATCAGAACAGAAAGAGACTAGACACAGCAAGGCTGAAGTCATCAAATGTCAAGAAAGCATTTTGCTTAGAATTGAAAAATCGGTTTAGTGTGCTAGAAAACTCTGATGATGGAGAAGGCAGTTTACAAGAGAAGTGGTAACTTTATGCAAAGACTGCAGAAAAGACAGTTGGTCAGAAGACAAAAAAGAACAAAGATTGGCTAACACCGGAAACCTGGCAAAAAATTGAAGAAAGAAAAACTAGAAAACAGAAAACAGTAAATGCAAAATCCAAAAGGTTACAAGATCAACTACAAGTAACATACAGACCAAAAGACAAAGAAGTTAAAAGAAGTGCTGGAAAAGATAAAAGACAATATCTGGAGAACCTAGCAAAAGAGGCAGAAAAGGCAGCCATTCTGGGAGAGTTGAGTACAGTTTACAAAATCACCAAACAACTTTGTGGAACATCAAATGCCCAGACAGCACATGTAAAAGACAAAAATGGCAAATCATTGAAAACAGAACGGGAACAAACAGAAAGGTGGGTCGAACATTTCAAAGAGGTGTTAAACTGCCCTGAGCCTGATGTCATAGCTAACCCTGAACCATCAGAAGATGATTTAAACATCAACACAGAACCACCAACTATAGAAGAAGTAAGAAATGCCATTAAATCATTGAAAACAGGCAAGGCACCAGGCATTGATTCCATCCACGCAGAGATGTTAAAGGCAAACTTAGATACATCACTTCACAATCTTTTCCTTGTCATCTGGAAAGAAGGGGACATACCATCAGAAAGGAGCAAAGGCCTCACTGTGAAATTACCAAAGATAGGAAATCTATGCAACTGTGACAACTGGAGAGGGATAACATTACTTTCTGTCCCTATTAAAGTATTCTGCAAAATTCTTCTAAAAAGAATTGATAAAATCTTGGCTGAAAAGCTTAGAGAAGAACAAACAGGCTTTAGAAGAGGGAGAGGATGTATTGACCATATTTTCACACTCGGGAACATCATTGAACAATGCATCAAATGGAACACACCACTTTTCATTAATTTTATCGACTTCAAAAAGGCTTTTGACAGTATACATAGAGAAACTCTTATGGAGAATTGTTAAATCATATGGAATTTTGATGCTAATTAAAGCCTTCTATAACAGCTTTGAATGCAGTGTCATCCTTGATAGCTCTATCTCAGACTCATTTGAAGTTAAATCTGGTGTAAGACAGGGATGTATTGTGTCATCTATCCTGTTTTTATTGGCCATTGACTGGATACAAAGGCATACAACATCAGACAAGAGAAGTGGTATCCAGTGGACCATGTTCAACCAGCTAGAAGACCTTGATTTTGCTGATGACATAGCAATATTATCAACAACAAGTGAACACCTTCAAGAGAAGACCAACATACTAAACAACTATGCAAAGCAAACTGGTCTGAGTGTAAATGCCAAGAAGACCAAGGTAATGTCAATAAACACCAGGAATACAACACCAATTACAATCAATGATCTGCCAATAGACAGAGTTGAAGACTTCACTTACCTCGGAAGCATCATAAGTAAAGATAATGGGGCAGGAAAGGATATAAAGGCAAGACTATCTAAGGCACGTCCAACATTTGCAAGACTTCATACAATCTGGAAATCCAACCAGTATAGTTTAAGGACCAAACTGCGAATCTACAACAGCAATGTAAAATCTGTCCTACTGTATGGTTCAGAAACTTGGCGTGTTTTATTTAGTGACCTTCAAAAAGTAGATCAATCCATACTAGCTGCCTAAGAAAGATCAATAGAATATTCTGGCCAAATAAGATCAGCAACAAGAGCCTTTTAGAAAAATGTAATGCTAAGAGCATAACAGCAGAAATCAAACAACGAAGATTTAGATGGTTAGGCCATGTACTGAGAATGCCACAACACTGTATACCTAAAACAGCTCTATATTGGACACCACCAGGAAAAATGAAACCAGGGAGACCCAGAATCACCTGGCTAAGAACTGTAACAGCAGAATTGGAAGCAATGGGTTACACCTGGGGCCAAACCCAGTACATGGCTAAGGACAGAGAGATGTGGAGGCAGTTTGTTGTGGCCTTATGTCCCACTGGGGATGAAGAGGATAAGTAAGTAAGTTACTCATGATGTAGATAGACAAAGGGTTGCCTATAATTGCTTACATCCACTTTATTTAAATTTTGGTTGATAGTTGTCTAATTGGCAATCATACCTCATCTCCTTATTCTTATAAAGGGACATATTTGTAACTTTCTTCCTAATAAGTCTATTTCGAAAAACAATTCAATCTTGTAGGTCATCTTTAACTTATTTTTATTTACAGAATTAAAGAACCTTTGTGAGCACACTCACATACCCCATGCCCCCACATTGTCACTGGACAAACAAAATCTCACCAGATTCCTAAGTTCAAAGACTCATAATTCTACAAAAGTCAACTGATAAAAATTTTCTTTTGGATATGCACATTTACACATTATGTCCTCATTAACTACAAACTTTCATGAAATTCTGTTGTGTGGTTTCAGAGAAGTTGCGATTACAAACTGTTGCATTTCATTTTAAATTATAATGGAAATCTGAATATTTAAAATCTAATTTAAAATTAAAAGTGCAAATAAACTTATAATTCTTTAATTTCAAGTGGTTACTAAAATTATTCCAAATTTCTTGAAAATTAATTAACTTTTGAAGGGTTCCAAATTAAAAATTTCTAGGCAGTCCCCTAAATTTTAAAATTTTTGACATTTAATTACTGGACAAATCAACTATCACAAAATTACTAATTCATTGTAAGATATGCTTGTTGGTAAACTAAAATTAACAAATAAGTAATTAGAATATTAATGACAACAAGACAAGAAGAAACTACCTACTGCAAGACAAAAATTTAATAGTAGGGGAATTAAAATTAATACAAATTTCATTAATTTTAAATGTTAAACGTATCAAGATGTTCATCAAATGTGAATATTTCTTTTAGCTTAATAACTATGTAAAACAACCAATTTTATCAACAAT
This sequence comes from Mytilus coruscus, assembly GCA_017311375.1. NCBI lineage: Eukaryota > Metazoa > Mollusca > Bivalvia > Mytilida > Mytilidae > Mytilus > Mytilus coruscus. Next base: position 4,184,370 of record CM029597.1, on the reverse strand, counting down.
GTTATTGAGTAATCTTGAATTAATGAAAAAATAAAACTAATGTTTGATTTAGTCATAAATAAAGAATATATAGAAGATCCTAAGTTTCTTTGAATTAAAATGGATTAAAATACTTATATTAGAAAATTCAAAATTAAATGAATTTAACTTTTAATCCAACTTTTATAAATTCGACACTTAAATTTAACATGGTTATTTCAAATAAATTAAAAGAATAAAAATTTAACTATATTAACATTGTTAATGTACATAAGATTCTAAAATTTTTGAAAAAGAAAATAATTCCATCGTGTAAATAAAAAATATATCTTAATAATTAATATGTTATGCCTGCATTAGCTAATTAAAAAATAATTTTTAAAATACTGTATTTGAAATGATAATTTAAGTTGATTAATTAACCATTGAACCATAATCATAATCAATTACTTTACTAATTTTGTTAAAAAACTAAAAAACTTTTCAGTGAAATATGATAAAATTAGTCATTTTTGAGTAATTAATGCACAAGTTTATTTGATGGACATAATATCAAATTTAAAGTTAAATAATATTCGTTATTAAGAGTTTGAAATTTAATTAAATTCTATAAGGCTATTTTTAAGAACTTTAGCGGCTTTTACAAAAATGTAAAGCAATTCAGTAGTATTCAAAAAAAGCAAATGATACTGACAGATACTTTACAATAGGAAATTATAACATTTATTATGAATATAATTCAAACATTTTCATTTTAAATTTGCAGTTCAAGTGATTCGATTTTATTTACTAAAGTTGCATGAGTTGACACGTGTTATCATAAAAAATTGCTAACATTTATCTACTTTGTTAAGCATACGATAATTAAGAAGTTTAGGACTTACAAGTAAATTTGGGTAAGTTTTAAAGTTAATCTAAGGATGTTATTAATTAACTGATACATACTTGTACAAATTTTGAAGTACTTCAATTCTATTAAATTAGAATTTTGAACTTAAATCAGAAATACATTACCTTATTGCAACAAGTACATGTTTAATCTAATTTCTTACAAGAATTGGATAAATTCGAAAAAATTTGTAACATTAATGTAATTCTAAAATTTCAATGATCATTTGAATAGTTACATAATGTTGAACTTCATGATTTATAAGCATTTAATGTACAAAGATAATCAGATGCAAATCTTCGAAACTACTCAAATTAAGAATAAGATCTTTTTGAGCATTATATTATATAAACTATAGTCTTGAACTTACAACTGTTACATTTAACTTTTGTTGACAAAAGATACTATCTATCTGAATAAGTTATTTATATTACTGAGTTTAAACATGTTCAATTTACTATATTAATGATTGTAATTAGTACTTAACTAGATATGAATAATTGTCAAATCAGAATCAACACTGTTATATCTTATGTTCAACTTGAATACTAATAAGTATTTGTAATGCTATTTGAGTCTTAATGTTACAGTACTAAACTAATTACGTATTTATCCTCAATGGTGACCAATTTAAAAACGGGATCCAAAATCCAAAAACTTAATACACTGTTAGATTCAGCATATAAAAGAATCCTACGAATTCAAGAATAAAACCCCATTGAAATTGGTCAAGAAATAAGCAATATAGAAAAGTTTTGTTTTTGGCCCCTTTTTGGCCCCTAATTCCTAAACAGTGAGGGCCATGACCCCCAAAATCTATCCCAACCTTCCTTTTTTGGTACAATTTCAGAAAGATCCATACACTTACACACAAGTTATTGTCTGGAAACTAGAAAAATGCTTATTTGGGCCCCCTTTTTGGCCCCTAATTCCTAAACAGTTGGGACCATAACCCCCAAAATCAATCCCAAATTTCCTTTAGTGGTTATAAACCTTGTGTTAAAATTTTATTGATTTCTATTTACGTATACTAAAGTTATTATCCGGAAACCATCTGTCTTCGGACGACGCTGACGACGACGACGACGACATGATACCAATATACGACCAAAAAATGTTTAATTTTTGTGGTCGTATAAAAATGGACACACTTAAATGTCCTAAATAATAAAAGTTGTAAAATATCTTAAAAGGCTGAAATATTGAAGTCAAACCATTCATGTACATGTAATAATTTCGCATATAAAGTATATTCATATCTATTGTGTATAATTTCTGTGATATAAACCTAATCCAAATATTAAAACCAGACCAATGGAGCATGAAAATGAGATCAAAGTCACATTTACAAATGATTTTATGCTCATACTTAATATTATTAACCATCCATATTTCCTTGTCTGACTTATCATAACTTTGCTAGAGATGTGACAAAATTAAACATTAAAAAATAAATATGAATATGTGTACAGTAAATTACAGTGGATTTATTATAATCCATGGGGTACTAATTCTACATGGATACCAAGGGTAACAAGTCTAACAACAAATTTAATTGTTCTAATAAGAACACAAATTTCCAACCAATTTGTACACAAAATTTGTGAAAACCATGACATCAAGCATTCATGGAAATTCAATTTTTTCCTCAACCCACTAAAATTGGAAATTGTGAAAATAAATGAATCTTCAGTACCTATAAATTGTACAAACCTGGTGATGAGAAGATATACTATGTAATCTGTAAAAATAGCGAGTGTAGATCTCTCTAAATACGTAGTACAATATGACTGGATCATTATATAGGTAACATAAAGGAGCAACTGAAATAATATTAAAATACTGATTAATTGATTGATTCTTGCTTGTTTACTGCCACTAGCAAATACACAATACATAATAAGATTGCGAATATAGAGAAAACAATATACCGTATGATTAGTTGGTGGAAAAGGAGAATCGGCATAGAATTTTGAACATTTGGAGCAAAAAATGAATGCTGATGAGTTACAAATGTTTTATTTAAATGATTCAATTTTTTTTGCATATTTATGAACAAAAATAAAGGACTTATAATTCAATGCCCCTCATTCTCACAAAATAATAAAAAAAAATGTTTATACCATTTTAAATAAATGTAGTTAGTATAACTGTAAATTAAATAGTTTTTGTAATTCTATCATGTCTATATTAATGTTCTACAAATGTTTGATGAGGGAAGAATCAAATAAATAAGAAATTGCATTTAAAATGCTAATAGCATTACTCTTTCATAACAATTACTGAAGTAGCACTTAAATCTAAGATTTGTTTCTCTTATTGTCTAACATTCATAGTAAGAACCATTGGTTGTTAAACAGTCATCCATACCAGGGGCGTAGCTGCCTTCTTAATGAAGTGGAAGCACAAACTAAAGGGCAAGGGGTCTGGGGCCGCCTAAGGCCCCCAGTAGGTCCAGGGCAAAGCCCCTATAGGGGGCCAGGGGAGGCAAAGCCCCCAGAAGCTCTGCATATATAGCATTTCAAAATAATCACAATCCTAATAAAAAAACTTGTACATTATTGTTTTGGTTTTTTGGTCAACTATTTTTTCAACTTTGAGTCGAATGAAGACTAAACATTGTCGTTTGAGTGTGTATGAGTTTCATAAAATTTGGATGAGGCAAACTTAAAATAGAGTATCATAATGAAAAATTGGATGGAAGGAAGGACAGTCAAGGGTAACACCTAATGCCCCATTCGCCTAGCGGCGAAGGCATACAAATGTGTCTCTTCAACATCACTCAGTATATGTATATACAAATCAGAAAACCATAATTTATATATTTATGTCAGTTACATGCCTGACAGACATATGGATAGACAAATAAAAATGTGCAGACGGAAAAATACATATGTCTATGAAGGTATGAAATTTTTAATACTGCAGAAATGACCTATGAGGATCTTCATCGTCTTCATACAAAATACTTCAACATGTTTTTGTTATATTTTTTGTTTTTGTTTTGTTTATTTGTTTTTTTTTTTTTTTTTTGGGAAGGGGCTTTTTTATAAAGTTTTGAATACCAAGGGGATTCTGAAGGAGATGATTTTATTTTCATCCTGTGAGGCATAACTCTTAAGCCTGTCAACCAATGAGCTGAGTCTGTTTTGACTAAACTAAAATCGAAAAACTGTGAGCTATTGCTTACTAGTTACAACTAGGAATCCTACATTACAAAGTGGTATCAGTTGGTAGACAAGAAGTAGACGAAGGAGGAAAAAAAATTCATTAAGCTTGTTACTAAATATTAGATTTCTGCTAGAAATAGTTCCTGAGGAAAATGCCACCAAAACTTCCATGTATGACCATATCTACGAAAATAAAAAGAGATGGAGAAATAGGAAGTTGGAATTACTGAGGAGTATTTTGCTGTGATGATTAGTTGCTGAGAAAAATGTTGTGATGGACGGACGCACGGACAGAGATACACAGTAACCAGTATGCCCCATACTCTGTTGGGCAAGAAACGGGAGGATAAAAAGAAAAAAAATGTCACTCACAATAAGTGCATTATGTGGGAACCAAACCAGCCGTTTTTACAGCTGGTGGCCACAGATTGCACGACTAATCTATTAAGGTAGAAAACACATTCTGTATATATTGTTCAATTTCTTGATAATTGCCTGTACCAACTCATGTACCTAGAAATTCTAAAGGGTGAGTGTTTGGATGTTTTTTTTTTCACAATAAGGCTGCATTTTTTTCATTTTAACTGTAAGAAACTATAAAGAATTTCCAGGTAAAAATGGGGTGCAGTCCATCCCTTTCTGTGCAGGTATACCTGAATTAACAATTAATATGAAATAGGGGAGATGTGTTATTATTGCCAATTGCCAATGAGACACCTATCCAACTGAGACGAAATGGCGTACGTGGATTACAGTAATTATAGAGCACAGTATGGCTATCAATACTGAGAAAAACCCATACTGGTTAGTCAGCTATAAAAGACATTGACATGACAAAAGTGAAACAATTAAACAATTCAAATGAGAAAACCAACGACCTGATTTAAACCTGCTCATTTCACTGTTAACAACTACTTAATTTATATATTTTCACATCTGATGTTAAACATATTAAAGGCTACAGGGAACAAAAACAATACCAATTTCAAGTTATTTCCTATTATTCAGTCAATCTTAAATAAGTTTTGTAGAAAAGACAAATGATTTTATAATTAATTCTGGTCAACAATTACTTGAAATTTACAGAGCTGTCAAATAACTTGAACACAGGCTGAACATAATATTTCAAAACAGCCAAAAATAGAACATTATACCATGAAAGTATTATATTGACATTAATACTTCCTTGATCATACATAGGATATTGTGCTAATATCAAGATATCTCAAACTGTCTTTAACAACATGGGATCCAATAAATGTCAATAGGTTTCACTGCTCTCCAATTATAACAGGAGGGACAATGTAACCGTACTCAAATTGTTCAATTTGATTTAAACACACAGCATTATGTAATCTACTTATTCATTCTAATGCAATATCAACTATAGGCTCTCCTATTCATAAGGTGAAAATAACTGACAATCTGAAAGAATAAATATCCACTTAGCAGAAGGCAGAGAATCTTATAAATTATTCCTCTTTTAAAATAATTAGACAGTTTTTCAATAAAATCAATCACTGTGCAAAACACTTGATGACATGTGCAAAAATTTCATTGTTTAAAGAAATGTTACTGGCGGCTGCGGGGATTCATTTATTTTCGTGGGTACCGATTTTCGTGAATTGAAGGAAAAATGTATTTTCATTGATACTTATGTTCATGCTTTTGACAAATTCTGCATACAGTCCGTAGAAAATTCATATCTGGTTGAACATTTGAATTCTTGGTTCACCTATGTCCACAGTATTCATCAAATCAACTCCTTTTTTTTGGGGTTGTCAAGAAGAGTAAATACTCTCTTTTGTTCATCCCAACAGTTAAAAGGAGTTTATCAGTGTTTACCAACACCTACAAACTGTAAAGTTCTTTTCTTCAGAACCAAAATCAAGAAGAAAAACAGTGCTAAGCAAATAAAATTCACTTAATGAAAAAACAACCCAAATAAAACACCTAGTAAGTTCTTGCATGTGCTCAACATTTGTAAAAAAAAACATTTGAAAATTCACTAAAATACGTGCATTTTAACAAAAATATCTAAAAATAAGATTTGTATAAAATCACTGATATTATAGATCCAGATGTACCTGTTTTTCTAACATGGCATAGATATAATATGCAAATTCAAATAATAAATAACATCCTCAGTGAAAAAAATAGACCAATTATGGCTTTTACATTGTATCCAGAAATTTTGAATTCATTAATTCTATTTGATTCTGTGTCAATCTGAACATTTTTAGTACAAACAAATATATCAAGCATGGTAATAAAGTAAGACAAGATTTCCTGTGTAAATGTCTTTTTTGTTGCAGTTTAATGTAAAGATGGCCTTCTTCCCATTTCATTTTATAGACGTAACACCATGAAATCGATCTGTTCAGCTTTAAGTAATAAATGTAAATTATATAACGACGTTAACCAAAGGTTATGTAAAACCCTTATAGTTGTCAGAATCTAATCCATAAAATTGGTTTATGTAAATTCTTATAATTATTGTCACTAAAGTTATGCCAAGTTTAATCTAGAAATTGACCAAAGACATACAGTCTTCGGTCAAAGGTACATATTCAATCTAAATCTGGACGGCTGCTTTAATACTTCAATCCACTAGTATAAAATAAGGTCGTACTTCTTATACAAATTCAATTATATCGCACTCATGACATTACACGAGAAACACTTTTGGAAAATGTATTATATAAGTTGTGTAATTCTAGCTATCAAAATGAATTATTAGTATGCTTGTCCATATCCATTGATTTACATTTCTTTAGTATTATATAAAAGTGGAAATTAATAAAGGCAAATATACCAATTCTATTATATCTTATTCAATGACATCTATAGGCTATGATTCAGAAGTCTATCTTATCTAATCAAAAGATGAACATGTCTGTAGAATATAGATCCCTTTAGTCAGCTATTTCATAGACTTCAAGGGTTTAATAATGACTTTATCTAGACTGAGGTGCGTCTTTATATGACAAAAGACATGAAAACATGACACAAACTAAACTGAAGCATATGTCCCTGTATGACAAAAAGACACAACAATCATGACATAGACTAAACTGAAGCCTGTCCTTGTATGACAAAAAGACACAACAATCATGACATAGACTAAACTGAAGCCTGTCCTTGTATGACAAAAGACACAACAATCATGACATAGACTAAACTGAAGCATGTCCTTGTATGACAAAAAGACACAACAATCATGACATAGACTAAACTGAAAATTGTCCTTGTATGACAAAAGACACAACAATCATGACATAGACTAAACTGAAGCCTGACCTTGTATGACAAAAAGACACAACAATCATGACATAGACTAAACTGAAGCCTGTCCTTGTATGACAAAAGGTAACAACAATCATGACATAAGACTAAACTTAAGCATGTGCTTGTATGACAAAAGACAAAACATCATGACATAGACTAAACTGAAGCATGTCCTTGTATGACAAAAGGTCACAAAAAACATGACATAGACCAAACTGAAGCATGTCCTTGTATGACAAAAGGTCACAACAAACATGACATAGACTAAACTGAAGCTTGTCCTTGTGTGACAAAAGGTCACAAAAACATGACATAGACTAAACTTAAGCATGTGCTTGTATGACAAAAGTTCACAATAGAAAATGAAAGGATATGGAGTAAATGTACATGGGACAAAATTGCACACAATACATAGAAAAACATATAAAAAAAGACTGAAGTCTCCAACATGAATGGACACAAGTTTTGTTACTGATACATTGCTGCTTTAACAGATTACAATTGATAACACTGCAATATCTACCCCATACAATAGTGATGCATTGGAGATTCACTTCACCATATCTAACCAACATTGTTGAAATTTTTAAAGGAAAATATTAAGACATACAAACCACCAAATTTGAAATATCAATAAACAATTACTCAAATTTACTATTGACATTTCCAGAAAAAAATTATTCAAAATCAAATTATATGTTGAAATTTCAGCCAGAATAAAACATTTCAGATATTGGCTTTGTTAATCTTTCTTTCTATTTCAGTGCTGTTTCTGAAGAAAAACAATAGAGTCCTTGAAAGACCAAGTTTAATAGTTATTTGCAGCAATAATGATCTGAACCAAATGTCCAATGATCATTTTTATTCGACCTACACTTCCAATTAACTAAGGATTTTGAACTACGAAATACCATTCAAATAAATGAGTCTTTATATTGCTGATCCTTTACTGATTAAGATTGGGGTCATAGACCTTTGTGATCTCTCAGATGAACACACACTCTTGTTAGTAGTGTATACTTTTAATATGTAAATAAATAAAACAAGCATTCTGAGAGTATTGCATGGCAATACATAGTCCCCTACCGGGTAAAAATTCATTATACTGGAACAAAATGCTTACTTGTTCTATAACTTGTCATGGTATAAACAAAAAGAAAATATCAAGTCAATATCTTCAAGCATGACTAAAACAGTGTGGAAAACTGAATATATGAGTGAATTTTTTCAAGTCCAAGGACCATAACTCTGCATAAAATTATCAGACAGAAACAAAAATTTGAACCTGATCTGTTACTTGTCATGATAAAACTATATATATATATTATACATGTAGCATTCAGAAAATTAGTTTACACAAAATAACATATAAACCTGCCACAAACTTCCTCAAGCAATTTACCAAAAATGTCTTTTAAAAATGAGTTATCTCCTTTGTACAGATATATGGTTTAACATAATACTCTAACATTATTTATGGAGTTTTTATGGACCATAACTCTAGAAAAATCATCAGACCGAACAAAATTCGAACTTGATCTATAATTTGTCATGATAAAACAATATACCAAATATCAAATCAATATCTTGAAGAACGAAGAAAAAGTGTGGAAAACTGAGTTGCCAGACTGACGGATGGACAGACGGACAGTAGGACAGAGTCGGTAGGGGACTAAAAATGTAGGTGTACAATCTAAAATAGTTTTACTTTATTGTTTTCAATTTAAAAAAGGTGTTATTCATCATGGTTCATAAAACATATATGTTCAAACACAAAATAGCATTGTAACTTTTCTTTATTTCATGCATTAAATATGTCTATATTAATTTTTTTTTATCTTAATTTTTCTTTTTGTTTCAATTATTTTAATTTTGAGGGAAGGGGAGTATTGGGAGTTCAATGTAGAGAAACAGTTGTAGTAAATCTGTAAGTAGAAATATAAAATGCTTTATCCCCATTCTGAAACAAGTAAAACTGTGAGCTTTTCCTCACTAACCTTACCCCCACTGTAAACAAGAAGTTGATGAGCGATAAATCATCTCAAAACATTTTAAATGATAAACCATGTTCACATGAAGCCTAACACTAAATTTTAGGATGCTCTTATTTGCAGTTCCATAGAAAAGAGTGACAAATATTTCATACTTGATCATTATGTGTAAGAAAATTTATGTGTTCTGTCAACAGGAAGTTGATGAGACATAAATCTAAAAGAGAAACACATAGTAAAGTGTGCATGTTAAAATGAAGCCTGTTAACACATTATTTGTACTGTCTCTACCTAGAAAAATCTGACAAAATTTTTATACATGGTCATTTTGTGTTAGTGTTTAGGTAGCTCTTAATTGTAGTTCCTTAGATAAAGGCGGCAGAATTTCATGCAACAGACTGACAGACAGAAGTAAAACAGTATACCCTCCTTCAGAGCAAAGATATTAGATAACAATATGAATAATTAATAGTTTACATGCTATATAGTTGCAAACATCTCCATTATTTGGTCTCTGGTGGCTTATTGTCTCATTGGAAATTATACCACACCTTTTCATTTTCTATACATGGTCAATTTTGACATGATACTTTGAAAGAGCAAGATCTCTTAAACAACTGTCCTCAACTTTTTGGAATAGATTTGGACTTCAGTGGAAGAGCATTGTCACCTATGAGTCTTTTGCTCTGAAGCAACATTAAGCAATCATCAATCAATCAATCTGGAAATTTTAAATTAACAATAAATATTTAACTCTGTAAACATATAGTTCATCTTGAGATCATTTAGTTCAAGTTATTCACAAGAGAAAACAGAATATGAAACATTTAATTTAAATAATGTACAATCTACTTGACATTTAGATTAAAGTGTTGATACATAAAGTATTTCAGACATTGGTTAAACCAGCAGTATTAATCAGTTTCATCCCTGTACAAATAACGGTTAAACAAGATTTTCTGTAAATGACAAAGTGCTATGAAACCTCTGTGCATTTAAAATGCCATTTATCAAATCAGACAGATTTTGCTACAATGCTTGAAAAATATATATTACAATAGCAATAAAATGCTTCACCGATCGTAGCCTGATACGACAGCAGAGGTCGAACCCTGAACAGTTGGGGCAAGTTTGGACACAATATTAAAGCTTGCATTTGATACTGTCTGAATTTGGATTGTGATCAAATTTTGACATAATATAGGTTTATGACACAAAATATATGTGGTCAAAGATCTCAAAAATTTGAAATGGGACATTTAATTTACCTAGTATGATCTGATATCCAAAATCTAACAACTTGGTTAGATTCAGCATATAAAAACACCAAAATTTAATTTTTGTTAATATCAAACAAAGTTTGATTTTGGACCCTTCAAACATTAATATGAACTAATTTGAAAACAGGGCCCAAAATAAAAATCTAAATGCACAATAAGATTCGGCATATCATAGAGCCGCAATAATTCAGTTTTGATGAAATGGATTGGACCTCAATGTAGACCAATTTAAAAATTGGACCCAATATCCAAAATAGTAATACAAGGTTAGAACCCCAAAATTAAAGACTTTAAATTAATCCCATTAAAATTGGTTAAAAGATTTGTATTTATTTTCAATTGAAGATTTCTTGCTATTGCACAATAAAGTGCTATTATGCAATACTGTGCCGTTGCACAATACTGTTAATCTTTTATATATAATAATTTACACACCCTGTTTGGTGTGTATCTCCTGCCATATCAGTATGTGTTGCTTTTATATATATAAATCAGAAATAATCAATGTAAAATGGAAAAGCAAAAAATTTTGAATAATATGAACCCCGAAAAATTAAAAACATCCAATTTTTTTGAAGATTATTTTCAATCAGGAAAATGTACAATTTCAGACAGAGAGTTCCATAAACTTTAACACAAGTTACTGCCTGGAAACTAGAAAATGCTTGTTTTGGCCCTTTTTACCCCTCATTTCCAAATGTTTAGGCAAATACCCCAAACTCAATCCCAGCCTTCCCTTTGTGGTATGGAATCTTGTAGTACAATTTCAGAGAGATCCATACACTCAAACACAAGATATTGTCTGCAAACAAAAAATGCTATTTTGGCCCCTTTTGCCCCAAATTCCTGAACGTTTGGGAAATTACCCCAAACTCTATCCCAGCCTTCCCTTTGTGATATGGAACCTTGTGGTACAATTTCAGAGAGATCCATACACTTACAATGTACACACAAGTTATTGTCAGGAAACTACAAAATGCTTGTTGTTGGCCACTTTTGGCCCCTAATTCCCAAACTGTTAGTACCATCACCCCAAAATCAATCCCAACCTTCCTTTTGTGGTATTGAACCTTCTGGTAAAATTTCATAGAGATCCATTCACTTAAACTAAAGTTATTGTCCAGAAACCAAAAGTGTCTTTGGACGATGACAACGACAATGCCGACCATGTCGACGACATGATAGAATTAAACGAAAGCAAATTTTTGCGGTCATATGAAAATTTAATTTTGTGACCTTTTATTTGAAATTCTAAGAGTTTCAAACAAGAATGCACAGGTTAAAATTTCTTTCCTGCTTGAAGGGCATTAGCTGTCAGATTTAACTCCAATTCTCATATTTGATTTATAAGATACTAAAACGTATATCCTAATTATAAAAGTCTAAAATAAACAATTCATGATGCATGGGATGGATAACATGTATCGGCATTTCATGTGTATTTAAGTCTAGACGCCATCTAATTAACCATCTAGGTGACCTCTGAAGACTGTTGACGGTCATTTAACCCAATATAAACATAAATATAGATATAAATAGATAGCAAACATTTGCAATTGGATTTTCTAGGTCTGTTTGGTTTCATATTATAGGTTAAACAAGAATGTGTCCATAGTACATGGATGCCCCACTCGCACTATCATTTTCTATGTTCAGTGGATCCTGAAATTGGGGTCAAAACTCTAATTTGGCATTAAAATTAGAAAGATCACATCAAAGGGAACGTTGTGTACTAAGTTTCAAGTTGATTCACAGTAAGACTTCAACTTCATCAAAAACTACCTTGACCAAAAACTTTAACCTGAAGGGGGCACTATCAATTTCTATGTTCAGTTGACCGTGAAATTTGGGTCAAAACTCTTAATTTGGCATTAAAATTAGAAAGATCATATCATAGAGAACATGTGTACTAAGTTTCAAGTTGATTGGACTTCAACTTCATAAAAAACTACCTTGACCAAAAGCTTTAACCAAAAACTTTAACCTGAAGCGGGACAGACTAATGGACCAACGAACGACAAATGGACGGACGAAAGATCGGACGCACAGACCGAAAAACATAATGCCCCTAGGTGGGGCATAAAAATATGTTAATCATCATTTTTACCTGTATAAGAATGAGTTGATGTGGATCGAATCAGTCAACCAATTGGTTTCACTTTCAATGTTGACATTCTTTTCCTTTTTATAAATGAACACGCCTAATTTATGCATAACCCATCTCTAGCTATGGGGTTACACTGAAGGTCACATGAATACAGATTCAATGAGGTCGAATTAGTCACTTGCAAGTGAATAATTCATCAGGGATGTTTCTTAGATTATTTTGTCAAAATTGAACCAAACTGGCTGCTTAAAGCGAATTATTATTTCACTATTCCACTTTCATTAAAGATTGAACAAAAAAATCATATCTTAATTTTTTTTTTATATCTCGTAGCTAATGCCCCTTTAAATGATCATGATTGAACTAATGTTGAGAATCTCTATAATAAAACTTGACTACAAATGATGCATGAAATTAACATTATTGATGATCCATGACAATGTGGTCTCCATGCTTCTCAGGGAAGACGAAAACAATAAAACACTGCAAATGTTCAATCGTTAGCCATTTACTCTTTTCTAAACATGTAAAACATGCATTAGCCAACACATATTTGAACAGAAGAAGTATGTTACTAAAAATGATCATCTCACAAAATATCATCTGTTTGATTCTTAATGATATAAATTTCAAATGACCTTAATATCAACATTGTAACATACCATACATCGCAAATCCATGGAATGGAATGACCCCATTGGGTGGATATAGAACAGAGAACTCTTCAACTCCTAACTTTCCACGGATATATGATTTAGGGGGTGTAGCACTATTCTGTGAGAAATGATTCAGCACAAAGGTATCTCTTGAGAATGGCAATAAAACCTGAAAAAAGAAATAATATTCCGGTTTATGAAATGGAATTGTGCAAAAGCTGTTTACATAGAGATTATATATGAGATACTGTTAATTCAGAAATTATTGTGAGGTTTTTATCAATGCAAATTATGCAATTGTTAAGTATCTCAAAAACAAGAACTCGCATTCTGATATCTGATAGATATATCAATATGCATAATTAATCTCGCAATTTTAGTTCATTCTTCAAAAATCCAAATAACAAAAGTTGGCAATAATTTCTGAATTTACAGTTTTCTGATTCAATAACAAGTAACATTAAGTCAAGTAACTCCCTCACAAATAGTGACTAACAAAATTAAACAAGCATTTTGTTGGTATAGCATTACAATTCTAAGTCCTCTACTGGCTGTTATCTTTACATAACTTGTGTCAACACTTATTTGGGACCAGTATTAAGTTTAACTGATGTACCAGGGAAGTTATGGAATTTCAGTCTTACCATTTATTGGTCCAGAAAATTCATTTCAAGATGCAGGCCCAATCCCCAAAAAGCATCTATTTTAAACCTATTTTATTTACATCACAACTTTGGAAAATACTCCACTGGAACAAAATTTAATTATCTGCAATTATAACTGTTTACCAAATATCTAATCAATATATAGATTCAGGCATAACAGAAAAAACTCAGATTTCTAAGCATTTTTTTTTTATTTCCCTAGACCAAAACTTCAGCAAAAATTGCTCTACAGAAACTCAGCTCAAATTTTTCTATAATTTCTTATGATATGACTTAATACTTCATATCAAACCAACAGAAAAAAGTGCAGAAAACTTACCAGATAGACATAGTGACTGATAGACAACCTTAAGTCCCCTTTGGCATTAAGGGCTAATTGAGAGGTAGATAATTTAAACCTACCCTAGCTTTAACACCATGGTTTTACAACATTCAAAGCTGTTTTTGCCATAAAAAGAAGGATAACTGTTTCTGATAAAGTTGTTTTATGGTTAACGTGCTGTTTTCAGGAATTCTGATGTTTTCAAGTAGTTTTTATTTTATTCATGGTTCATAGCTTAGGCTAAAATCATTAAACAGGAACAAACCCCAAATACAATCTGTATTGTTTAATTAAATCACTTCATTCTAAATTGATATTATTTTTTTGTGGTGCAGATAGTTTTGTCTGGTTACAGATATTGCTATCTATTGAAGTTTTCAAAATAACAGATTAAAACACTAATATTGGTCAAAATTGTATTTTAAGATCAATAATTCCAATATGGAGTCATCTGATTATTAAGTAAAAATGGAAAGTAGGCCTACCTGTTTAAGGTTTTCATGATCTAAGACAATCTAACACATTTTATCCTGAGATTCCATTTAAAAAAATATCTGTCAAGTAGGTAGATGGACCAAATTATAATCCATAAATTATAACCTAAACATGTAATGTCAACTTTGGTTTGAATTAGAACTGTTGTTTCAAAGAAAAAATAAATGAAGAATGTGACCATGGGGCACAGATGCCCCCTCTTGCAAATTTTCAACAAATTCTGCAATTTTTCAATTTACAAAGGGACACAAGTCAAGAACAGCAAAAGTGATGCCACCAAAATGTGAACTTGATTTGTGTTTGGTGGAAATAAGCATTGATGGAATTTTCGTAACATTTGGTTGAGGCAAAATAAAGCTAGATTGCGGAAACTAAATTTTGGGATGTATGGACAGACAGACAAGGGTAAAACTTAATGCCTCCTCGGCCTGGGCAGGGGCATAAAAATCTTAAAACTGATGAAAGATGATACACATTAGACAATGGTTGCAAAGTTATAGCTATGGTTAATATGGCCTAAAGAACCATTTGAGCTGTTTATAGGGAATTTATACAAAGGAATGAACATCTTGGAACTCTATACTTTCAATAAACCTACCTGGTATAAAAAATCTTCAAACACAAAATATTGATCATCATTGGTTGCTGTAAGCTTGACATCCTATCAAAATAGATAAACAAACATTAAAACAATGGATTTATCTTACTTCACTAACACAATCAATCATGAAGCATAATTGAAAGATATTCTTTTTTTTTGGTAAATATAAGAGAAGAAAAATAACTCATGTTCTCCTGTTTTATGAAAAAACTCAGTGAAAAAAATATTATACATTTTTACATATTTCCAATTTTGTTTATTCTGCAATTCTTTCAACTTAAATGACAAATACATGGTTCTTATAAATTTTGCTATTAATGGGAGACAACTCAATAATCTTATACTAAATTCTCGTTACATTCATTGTGTAAAAAGCATAATATTAACTGTTAACTTTAAAGAGTTTTGTGACATTTCTAATTCTCAAAATAAAACATTTCTGTGCCCATTTAAAAGTTTCTTGCTTTATGATGTAAGATTTTAACACCTCTTGGTCTCATGC
Source organism: Mytilus coruscus (assembly GCA_017311375.1). Taxonomy (NCBI): domain Eukaryota; kingdom Metazoa; phylum Mollusca; class Bivalvia; order Mytilida; family Mytilidae; genus Mytilus; species Mytilus coruscus. The sequence continues at coordinate 4,168,425 of CM029597.1, read as the reverse complement.
TCCCTATCACACAACATTTGGGAGTAAAAGCAAAGACTGGTCATGCCAAGAGTCAGAATAATGTGTAAGGTTAGCAGGATGTCATTAGAAGCCGGCAACCGCGAAAATCTCCGTAACTCGAACTGTCACCGTCGGTTACTTTTTCTCTTACAAAAAAATAAATGAGAGAAAATTCAGTATCAACATTGACAACGTAACTGTACAGTGCGTATAAATGGATAGCTACAGTAACAATTTATTGTAGAGCTACGGAGATCTGTTCATCAACATGTTTACGTTTGATGATATTGAATGTCGGTAACATCGGGTTTTTCTAGTTTCGTTCGAAAGTTGCGATGAGTTCGAACAGTTATACCAAATATTATTATTTTCTCCTATGAATTCAGGAGCACTGGCTCCGTTTTAGCACGCTATGGCGGCGCCTGACAAAAACAATGTTGTAAACAAGGTTCATTGGACGGGTATTTCAAAAACAAAGATTAGAAAGTGATGCAGGTAATTAGAAAACTGTATTTACATAAATTTTAAAAGTTTTAATAGAACATATCACATTCTTCAAAGATTTTAACAATAATATAAATTGACACTTGACCTTGGTGTCACCGAAGAATGATTTTGATTTTCCGAATTCTTTAAAACTGTGAAGTTGAGAGTTTTGAGATTGAAAAGAAATCTGTGAACTAACCTTAGTATTGAAATAAGTTTCAAGTTGCTAAAAAGTGTTGCTTTAAGTTGCACACTGTAAAGAAATGCCGGTGGAAAAGGGGTTTATGTAAAAAAAGATCGTAATTATGAAGCTAATACTATACATATGTTTCTGGATTCTTTCTTTTCAATATTAGATTACATATGTTTGAAATTGAGTTGAATTTGTGTATTTACCTTTGTTTAAAATATAGAACATTTATCAGGATGTAAATAAGTTTATTTCACAAAAGAATCACATAAGGGACAAACTTCCGTGATCAAATTTAGGCTACATTTTAAATCATTGTATTGATGAAAATATATATAGAATGACTTATTCATGTTTGATTTTTCATGTTTGATTTACATTGTTTTTGTTTATATTTTTGTCATTTTGTTTCTGGAGCATGCAACTTTTTATCTACTGTGGGACTGAAGTATACTGTTACTTTTTATTTTTGGCCATGGCGTTGTCAGTTTGTTTTCGATCTATGAGTTTGACTGTCCCTCTGGTATCTTTCGTCCCTCTTTTACAGTACACTGGATACATTTTAAAATTCTTGAAAACAAACTAGCTAATTAATATTCTTTTGTATAAACTGAGACTACTATAACACAGTGAGTGTGTTAAAGTAGTACAGTAAAATAAAATTGAGAATGGAAATGGGAATGTGTCAAAGAGACAACAACCCGACCACAGAACAGACAACAACAGAAGGTCACCAATAGGTCTCCAATGCAGCGAGAAATTCCTGCACCGGAGGCGTCCTTAAGCTGGCCCCTAAACAAATATATATACGGTATATATGACAAACTTTCCAATATATTTTGCCAAAAAATGTAGCTGAAAAAATATTACTCCGATTATAAATGAATTCATTTTCTTCAGAAGTTCAGTCATCAAATAGCAAGTCATCCCACAATAAAAAAAAGTTGGTGCCTTTGGCTTTATTTTATTTCGTTTGCTTTACTTTAATTTTTTCAGTTCATCATAATAGATAAATGGTCTTAACAGGGATACAGTCAAGTATTGCTGGAAGTAACAGTGACGAAAGCTTTTAGCAGAGCATGTGATAATAAAATAGTTCAAACATTATTTTGAAAAATTTCTTAGAATATGAGAAAAATAGTACAAAATAAAGTTTTCAAATTATGAAATTAGGTGCCAGGAGAGAGCTAGAATGCAGATTTTAACACCATTTACCTCCAGAGCTTCTCGGCCCTTCAGCGGGCCCCAGACCCCGTCCGTATAGGCCACCTCGCTGTGCGAGGTGGGAGACTCGCAAAGCGAGTCTAACATTTCTCCTGTGACTTATCTCAATTCTCCTATAACTTCAAAACATAATGACATCCCTGGTTAGGGTGATAGTCTTTCTTCAGAATGTTACATTGTGTACTAGGACTTTCAAAATGCAGCTCAAAATGCTAGTCTAGTACAAAGCAGGATTTATATACATATCACATTAACATATTCTTGTCCTGAATATGCATTTAACTTGCCACTAGACATTAAACAGACACCAATCAATCAATGAACGATTTACACGATATTACCTTGTACAGTAAGCTGTCTACTAACAGGTCATGGTGTAATACACTGGTCTTCAACTGTTCATAGTAAAGTTTGTCCTGAAATAAGTTATGGTATGTTGAGATTTTTCAACTAACATCAGTGAATAAAATATTTATTAATATAAAAATAACAGGATGTGGTATGATTGCCAGTGAGACAACTTTCCACCAACGACCAAATAACTTTCATTAACTTAAAAATAATATTTGAAAATACATGGTCACATCAACACATATCTTTAGTCTTTTCACACATGTGCTTCAACACATAATGTCTGCATCTTTATAAAGCTTTACCACCTCAACACATACCGTCTACATCTATCTATAAATTTTATAATATGATTTTTTTTCTTGGAAGCCTCTTTCTTCCAGAACCATTCTAAACATTATATCAACTGTCTTTTAATGTTACATTTAATGTGTGAGTTCGTGGTCTAATGGTTAAGATCGATGGCTACAGTGCTGAAGGTCCCGAGTTCGATTCTCACTAGGGTGCTAAAATATCAGTACATCAGAAGGGCGATTTTCACCCTGTCACACACATCTCTGGTACCCAGACTGGAGTTTAAAGTAGAATGGGTACTATGGGGCCTCGGTTGGTCAAAGTTGCTCCCGACTTTGACCTGGAGATCAATCTGCTGATATCTCTTCGGTTTGTCTGTTCCCGAGCAGCCCGGTGGTTCTCTCCGAGTACTTCAACTTCCTCCATCATAATAACAGACTCTGCCCGGTGTCCTAACACTCCCTGGTGTTGGGTGGGATTGTCCTTGTAAATATTGAACATTGTAAATATGTTAGTGACACACGGATTCCACTGTACCCTCGCAGCTCGAGGGTGCTCCGTAACGGAGGGATCTACGTACATACATACATACATACATACATACATACATACATTATTAATCAAATAATTAATGGAAGTTCAAAATAAACAGTTAACAAAAATGTCAGAAGACAACACAAGAGGAGGTAACCTATGTAGAAGGTAGATTAAATGTTCCATGTAACTAAACAAATATGACCTTACCACATCATCCACTTCCACACATAACATCTGTGACCATAGTGTGGCTCTCAAGCTGCTTGGACATCCTTTCTTAGAGAACTCTTGTGCTACTGGACCATGGTTAGCATTGACAACTGTAAAATACAAATCAACTATTAATGAAGACATCATCCAATATGAGTTCTGACTTGACATAGGCAAAAAATGTCAGAATTTTTTATCTTTATAATTGACAGAACGAGTCCATTTAACTTTTCGGCTGACTAGTTACACCTTTACGTTGATCAGACTTTTTGCAACATTTACTCTTGCCTACATCTGTATATATAATAGTGTAGCCATTTATGTGATGTTGTTCACTAGACCTACCTTTTTTACCAAGTTTGCTCCTATCTAAGTCAAACAATTCAGAAGGTATATCTGTTGAATCATCTATACCAGATTGACATTGATTGATTGCCATCTCACTGTACTGCAATCTCTGGAAGATAAGGTGATAGGTTAGAATAAGAACTATGTATTTGAAGTGTTGGTCCTTTCAACAAATGAGAGTTATCACCAGATTTGTACTTGCAAGAGTAACATGATGGGTGCCTTGTGTGAAGCAAGAAATGCTTTCCTACCGTAGCACCTGGGTTCACCCTCTGATTTTGTTGTGTTTTGTGGACTTGAGACATTCAAAACTCATAAGTCAAAGAAAAACAATGTCATGGCAAAAATAAACATCTTCTGACCCATTGTTTTTTTCATATCTGACATAAAATTGAGAATGGAAATGGGAATATGTCAAAGAGACATAACCCGACCAAAGAGCAGACAACAGCCAAGGCTACCAATGGGTCTTCAATGCAGCGAGAAAATCCGCACCGGAGGTGGTCCTCAGCTGGCCCCTAACTAAAATTGTGTGCTAGTGTATACATGTTAGTTGGTATTTGTTACAATGAACTGCTCTAATTTTAATAACCTGTTATTCATCACTTAGTTTTTTTTAACTATTTTTCATGAAAACAGATAGCCATTTGGTGGAGGTAAATATGTTTTAATTGACTTGATCAAGACAGTTAATTTCAGATGCTGTGATTGGTAGCTGATAGTTAAATTATATATTTTAACATGTTCATTTAAGCCAAGATGATCAAAATCTAAATTTAAACTTGAGAGGATAATAAACACATTGCATCAAATTTGTAACTGATAATAATCTATATCTAATAAAACAATATCAAATTACACTTTACATCTACACTTTTCCATGAATATGTTCTTCCAAACTTTTATGTTCTAAAGAAATCTTTCTTTCCGGAAGTTATTATTTTATACAAAATATAATGCATGGATGGAAAACTTGCTAGAGAACATAGTAAAATAATCAAATTTTCCTTAGTAGTACCATAAATCAAATCATAAACATTATCTCTCTTTCCTTACTAGCTACAATAAACTTGAGAATAACATAGGTGCAGCTATTGAAATGATGAAAAATATGACTAATTCTGATTATTCGTTATAAGACCTAATACTTATTTATTACTAGGCACCTTGTAGGCTTGATCTTCCGTTTAGAAAAGGCTAAATAGTAACAAAGTTTTGTAATAAAAATTGTAAGGGGTTCCACGGAACACTGTGTCTCGCCTACAATTGCTGCCATCAGTGTAAAAGTGTAATGTTGACTTAAAAAGTGAGTCCATTTATTAGTAAAATACAGAATTTAATACAAAATTCAAACTTTTTCTTTAGATGCTATTTCTAGGTCTTGAAGATTAGCTTCTGTCAAAGTTTCACAACAACTCATGAAGGTTTACAAACTTATCATGTCAAAATAATTGAATCCAAGACTGTCTGTAAATGTTAACCGTAAAATAATGTAAGTCCATCTATCAGAAAAATACAGAAAATAACTAGAGGCTCTCAAGAGCCTGTGTCGCTCACCTGTATTTACTGATGCTTTGGAAATCATGTAAAATAAGGTTAAAATCATAATTAATAGTATTAGATATTAGATATTATAACGATATCTAAGATAATAACAAAAACTGCAAAATTTTTGTAAAATTACTAACTCAGGGCAGCAACCCAACAACGGGTTGTCGGATTCGTCTGAAAATTTCAGGGCAGATAAATCTAACTCTGATGAACATTTCTGCCACCGTCAGATTTGCTCTAAATGCTTTAGTTTTAGAGATATAAACCAAAAACTGCATTTTACCCCTATGTTCTATTTTTAACCAAGTTGGCCATGATGGTTGGAAGGCGGGGTCATCGGACAAATTTTTTAAACTAGATACCCTAATAATGATTATGGCCAAGTATGGTTAAATTTGTCTCAGTAGTTTCAGAGAAGAAGATTTTTGTAAAAGATTACAAAAATTTACGAAAAATTGTTAAAAATTGACTATTAAGGGCAATAACTCCTAAAGGGTCGACTGACAATTTTGGACATGACAACTTATTTGTAGATCTTACTTTGCTGAACATTATTGCTGTTTAAAGTTTATCTCTATCTATAATAATATTCAAGATAATAACCAAAAACTGCAAAATTTCCTTCAAATTACCACTTCAGGGGCAACAACCCAACAACGGGTTGTCAAATTTGTCTAAAAATTTCAGGGCAGATAGATCTTGACCTGATAAACAGTTTTACCTCGTCATATTTGCTCTAAATGTTTCAGAGATGTTTTAGTTTCAGAGATATAAGCCAAAATCTACATTTTACCCCCATTGTTCTATAGTTAGCCATGGCGGCTATCTTGGTTGGTTGGCGGGTCATCAGACACATTTTTAAACTAGATACCTTAATGATTGTGGCCAAGTTTGGTTAAATTTGGCCCAGTGGTTTCAGAGGAGAAGATTTTAGTAAAAAGCTAACGACGACGGACGACGACGACGGACGACGGACGCCAAGTGATGAGAAAAGCAAGGGCCAAGTGAGCTAAAATGTATTTTCAAAACTTTGCTTCAGACACTATCTCTTAATCATAAAAAGCTTCTGTGAAAGTTTCATAAAATTCTATGAAAGTATTTGATGTGTAACAAACTTTAACCCCAGACTGTATCTACATGTTAATTGTAAAATAATGTAAGTCCATTCATCAGTAAAATACGGAAAAATGAAAATAAATATGTTCAAAATTTTGCTCTGGATAATCATACTGTATTTTGGTCATAAACAAGCTTCTGTCCAAATTTCAAAACATTCCATGAAGGTTTGACAAAGTTATTGATGACTGAAAAACTTTAACCTCAGACTGAATCTGAATTTTAACTGTTAAAAAAACTAAGTCCATTTATCAGTAAAATATGGAAAAATGAAAATAAATATTTTAAAATTTTGCTTTGATACTGTATTTTGGTCATAAACAAGCTTCTGTCCAAATTTCATAAAATTCCATGAAGGTTTGACAAAGTTATTGATGTCTAAAAATACTTTAACCACAGACTGGACATTAATGTTGACGCCCTTGAAGATGTCGTCGACACCAACGACAGAATCAAGGATCGCTATGTTTCGCTTTCACAACATAAATGTTGCAGGCTCGACAAAAATCAGCTTTATGAAATCTGTATCTAATAAAAAGGTACCATTGTCACCTATGGGGTCCACTTTTGTAGTTTGCAACCTACATAAGGCTATTTCGACATTATCTACCCTTGGTTCATACATGTTTACTTAAACATTATCTCCCCTTGACTTTAACATAACAACTTACAAGTTTATTTATACTTTTGACTTTGACAGGAACTTGAACTATTCCCCACAGTGGAAAAAATCTGTAAAATAAAATTTATAAGTTCATGTATTTTTCATCAAGTTTATTCTGTGCTTTACAATACTAATCAAATCTTAACATAATATAAAAGTTAAAAAAAAAAATTCTAAAATCACTATTGAATACAAGTACTTAGTAGAATTAGTATCAGAGCTATCTATGAATTTTAATGCTCTAAATTTATGCCTCAAAAATCCCATGGAAACTAGTCAACAAGATTACAATTATTCCTAATGTTTTTTCCCCTATGCTGATTTGTTTGAATAAATATAGAAAAATTCATTTCAAAAATAGTGTATATATATCATAGTCATGAGTGAATAGTAGGATGCAGATACCCAATTAACAGCAAATGAAATGTGGATAAGGGCCATAACTCTGTCAACCAAAATGAAATTTCAACTTTTAGTTTTGACTCATGATCATTTCACAATCTCCACCAGTTGCAGCTTCACTTATGGTACCCCGTCTTTAAGTTTTTGGTAAACAGGAATATGAGTGATGGAAGTAGAAACATATTACACAGTTTGTAACATGAATGGTAATTTTCCTTTGATCTTCGAGTGAGTTAACTTCGTTATTTTTAGAGGAGTGCGTTAACTGAATGATTTTTAGTTATTGCACTCTCCAGTCCCGCTGTGTGTCGCTTGTCATAGGAAAAGCAAAAATGGGAGGAGCTTAGACCAGTGCTCTAACTTCCATCTCAAAAGTTGTTATTTCACTGTCTAGCTCCGCCTCCTTGGCCTAGTAAACTATGAAATCAATGACCATAAATGTCCTAATAAATGTAAACAAAATGCATACACAACAATATATCAAAAACAAATCGAGAAAAAAGGGGGGAGGGCTTACCCATACACTAGCCAAACTTGTAAACCTAACCCTAAATTAAAATGGTTCCCTATACATTGTACTTGAAACAAATGAATGCTCGAGGAGAGCTACAAAAGGAATAACGTGGTCTATAAACGAAGAGGCGATATTGATAAATTGGTGGATACTTGTTTTATCGTGCCAATATAAATATTCCAAAAAATTGTCACTGGAATTTTAGTCGCTTAATTTCCTCCACTTAATGAAAGAATAAACGGAATGTAATAGAAATGACTATAAATTTTCCTACTGTTATTTTGGTTGGATACCTTTTTATCGTGTCGAAATTAATGAAAAATATATGTCACTGGATGTTTAGTTATTTTCTTCATTCTATAAAGGCTATCTCCGTGAATTGATCATGCTTCAAATTTTGTCCCTGGATCTTACACGCATTCAACATGCAACCATTGCAATCAATTAACCGATCTGGGAATGGAAGAATAGTATTAATTACCTTCATAGTTGGTATTATAAAAGTTTCCTTCTTATCACAACGATAAAACTCCTTTGAAACTACACGTCATTTTCGAGTTGAAGGGCAGATAAACATCGTATAAAATTTTGCATCCCCTTTTCAAGAGTTTTGGGAGAAAACATATTCTATAACACGTAAATGGCTATCGAGCCTGAATCCCACGGCAACAATTCATTTAAATCATTAATGTACCTGTATCTGACACACAAATCCATCTGACATCTGCTGCATGTGTTAAATTTCTGGAAATCATATATAGTATCACGCCACTATTTGATCGACATATTGAAAAGTACAGTAAAGTTTAATTGGTCAACATTTAACCTTTGACGTGTGTCATAGCCCATTAATGTTACAAATCATATATAGCCACGCTTACTCATTAACATATTTAATGCACTCAAAGCTACGCTTTGAATTAAATACGTTAATTGTAAAAGGCGTATATATACATAACATAACATGCTTCTATGAATATTGATACCAAATTTCGGAAAGCCCCAATTTGTAGTTCATTAGAAAAATGCAATGATAATTTCATACATGGCAATCTTGGTTAAGACTATATAAGTATTCAGTAAAGTGATAAATGCTGAATCTGTGAATACTTCACACAATTAAGTATACCAACATGAAGCTGGAAACAAAATTACAGGAAGCTCTGATTTATGGTTCCTGTGAAAAGTACAACACAAATAAATGAGACAGAAGAACACACTAAACAAAGACAGATGTTAGCCAGTATAACAGAGGAACAGAAGAACACCATTAAAGATGCCAGTTACCATTATTTACCAGATATCACCTGGCATTTTATGCAGTAACAGATTCATGGCAAATATACTGCATACTGTTATTAACCTCAGACAAATACTTTTATTTCATTTAAAAAAAAATGTTTAGTTTGATCTGATAAAAATCATACCACATCTCCATATTTTTATATGGAAATGCAGACATTTCTGTTTTTATTGTTTTAATTTTTCACTACATACCCATGATAAAGCCGGTGTCATCTTGTATGCATGCATTATTAGAGGAGGACCTTCATTATGTTGTGATACTTTTTATGCAAATATAAACCATTACTAATATATAATATGTTAAATATTTACCCATTGTTGTCCCCATGGTAGTTAGGATTCTGTATGCCCACAATCACTTCAAGGAAATCTTTTGGTGCATATACTGGTCGGATTTGGGTCAGGTCTAAAAAAAGAAGTCCATAAATAAAAAATCATGTCTATAAATATATACTAGTATGTGACATAAAGTGTATATATCAAAGTTGAACTGTTATCAAAGGTCATTCACATGTACTTCAAAAATAAATTTAAGAAATAAACCAGATCTATTTTTTCTTATCCTTGTCTGAAGTTCTTTTAATTTTCAACAAAACAACCTCTAATAAATTATATTATGTGCATGACTTTAAAAATCTCTAAAGAAATATATTTAACACTATTTCTTCAAGATTGCACAAATATGAAAAAAAAGATAAAATATATGTATTTTAATATTTAGTTTTTGCATGAGTGAATAAAGTGGGACATAATAATGCACAGGTTTGTCATTTGTGTGTGTCCACAGTACTGTCTATACAAAGTGTAATCTCTGTAATGTACTTATATAATGTGTACTGTCCTATTTCATTTATGACTGTAATATTAGTGATATAATACTAATGAATATATTTTTGGATTTTATGAATTAATGTCTAATTGATAAATAATAAAACCTACGTTGGGAATGAAAATCTATTTTCTGAATGCATGCAGGCATGTTAATACATTCTTTAGCTACAAAGGAATTTTTGGAATAAGTGATTGGTTAATTAAATTGATTTAATTCTCAAACAAGAAAACATATTGAGATTTTATGCATTTTTTAAGAAGAAAATTACTTCTATTTGTGGTTAAAAAATGAAGGATCTATGTAAATGCATCAGATATTTTGACCACCTTTTTTGTCTATTTTTAAATACATATATAAACTAAAAAGTCTTTTTATTTCATATAAAAGTCCTAAGAAATTCAGTATGCACCCTGTAAATATTTTTGAGGAAAAGCTTAATGTACAAATAAGCATGAGTATTTCTAAACTGATTATAGACAACTTGATAAGCATGCATCAACTAATATAAACGATTAAAAACTTCCTGCTAAATAAGTTTTTCTAATTAGACTTATCTTTGACAGAAAAATATCCTAAAGAAAAGAAATTATGAATGATAACAGTTGAATGAAAGTGTACGAGAACATGTAGCCTTCTGTGAATTATATACCTGCAACACAATATGACAGGAAATATAACCTGTATATATGTACGTAAAACAAATTGATATAACATTTAACCACAATACCAAATGAACAGAACAAGTCCTGTAACAATACCATGTATGATATAATCCTCTGAATATAAAATATCTGAAATAAAATGGGCATGCAGTTATCTCCCTTTAGTTATTATTCTTCTATTTTTTTCCTTACTACAGCAAATAAGCATCAAGGTTTTCCTTAATAGCTTTCAATTTCAATCTATCAAGGGTTATCAAAATACAGTCTTTAAACAAAATTCTTAAATTTTTTATATGCATCTTGGCTAAAATGTAACAGTCACATCCATTTTTATTTCACCAAAGAAACAACAATATAGTTAATAAATACATGGCAACTTGAAATCCATTTCTATTCATTTTTCAAAGTACAAAGTTGGAAAAAACTTTCATTTAAAAGGTACTGGCTTTCTTTCTTGATCTCCTGACATAGGCATTTATTATCTTGTTTCTATTGTGAATATTTACAAAAGCATGCAATTGAGTCAGATGAATAATCATTTCTCTGATCAACTCTTAACAAAGTTACATATCACAGCAAATCAAAAGCATTAGTGGTAAAATAAATTATTCAATATTCAGAATTTAATTTGTCCTACAGTGATGAAAATTTGAAATATCTGTTTATAGAAAAAGTACAGATATATATATTGTGATATTTTAATGGATACATGAACCAAACAGCATAGTTCAAGATGATAGAGAGTTTCTCTTTTCATTCGACTTCCCCTTATCTTTTGATCACACCTTAACACAAGAAAAATTCAATAAGCAATCAAACTGTTAAAAATGTGACCTGGCTAACCATCATACAGTCCACAGAATATAGTTGTTAAAACAACAACCTTTAAGTGCCACAGGTAATAGTTAACTTACTGATTGCATATGTGGTTACAGGGGATCACTCACTGACCAGGGCAAAATAAATGTAAGAACAGAGGTTTAATTATTGCAATGGTCAGTCAGTCACAGTTTTTTTTTTTGCAATAATTTCTGAATTAACAGTATTTCAGTAAACCATTTATAACTACTAACCTGGACCTTCAACCCCAAGCTCTGTCCATTTGGAATTCATTTCCTTTTGCTCTTTTTCTGGTCGCTGAGAAAAAAAGAATAAAATTGTTTTTACCTAAATTGCTAATTCTAATTTTAAATATATATATTTTTGTGGAGAGACATATATAACAATAATGAGATGTGGTATGATTGCCAATAAGACAGATATCTACCAGTGTTCAAATAATAAGGTAGATACACATGTATATGTTTATCTAATATTAACAAATATTGATTAGTTAATGGTTATTTGAAATTTGAAATTTGGTTGAACAAACTTTCAGAATCCAACTGTTAGTACTCTAAAATCAGTATGTAATGTCTTTTGTTATTTTGTTAGTGCTGGTCTGATGAGGTTAGCCTTTTACAACTGATTTTTGCATTTTTTTCTAAAGTTGTGCTGCTGATTCATTGTATAGAACACAAAGAAACACAACTCTGCTTCATTCTTTATTTTACTGTCCCAAGCCAGGAGTCTTCTGTCCAGAGGCTTTTTTACATTTAATGTTATTACTTAAAATCAGGCCATTGTTTTTTTCAAGTAATTTATAAATCAAAATACATGTTGCTAAACTTTTTTCGCAGTATATTTTCATTGATGGCAAATCAAAATTTCCAGCTGAAAATAAAAGTAATAAGTGAATTTTCAATCTTAATACTAAATTTATTAATCTGTGATTACCCAAAAGGAGCCCTCTGCAGAACACTTTTAACTTACCTTCCTGGCTAGAAGTATATTCAATTCTGTACACAACTTACCTTCCTGGCTACAGGTATATTCAATTCTGTACACCACTTACCTTCCCGGCTAGAGGTATATTCAATTCTGTACACATCTTACCTTCCCGGCTAGAGGTATATTCAATCCTGTACACAACTTACCCTCCCCAGCTAGAGGTATATTCAATTCTGTACACCACTTGCCTTCCCAGCTAGAGGTATATTCAATTCTGTACACAACTTACCTTCCTAGCTAGAGGTATATTCAATTCTGTACACCACTTACCTTCCAGGCTAGAGGTATATTCAATTCTGTACACAACTTACCTTCCCAGCTAGAGGTATATTCAATTCTGTACACAACTTACCTTCCTGCTAGAGGTATATTCAATTCTGTACACAACTTATCTTCCGGCTAGAGGTATATTCAATCCTGTACAGAACTTACCTTCCTGGCTAGAGGTATATTCAATCCTGTACAGAACTTACCTTTCTGGCTAGAGGTATATTCAATCCTGTACACAACTTACCTTCCCAGCTAGAGGCATATTCAATTCTGTACACAACTTACCTTCCGGCTAGAGGTATATTTAAATTCTGTACACAACTTACCTTCCGGCTAGAGGTGTATTCAATTCTGTACACAACTTACCCTCCTGGCTAGAGGTATATTCAATTCTGTACATAACTTACCTTCCCGGCTAGAGGTATATTCAATTCTGTACACAACTTACCCTCCCCAGCTAAAGGTATATTCAATTCTGTACACAACTTACCTTCCTGGCTAGAGGTATATTCAATTCTGTACACAACTTACCCTCCCCAGCTAGAGGTATATTCAATTCTGTACACTACTTACCTCCCGGCTAGAGGTATATTAAATTCTGTACACAACTTACCTTCCGGCTAGAGGTATATTCAATTATGTACACAACTTACCCTCCTGGCTAGAGGTATATTCAATTCTGTACACAACTTACCTTCATAACTTACCTTCCTGGCTAGAGGTATATTCAATTCTGTACACAACTTACCCTCCCCAGCTAGAGGTATATTCAATCAATTCTGTACACAATTTACCTTCCCTGCTAGAGGTATATTAAATTCTGTACACAACTTACCTTCCTGGCTAGAGGTATATTCAATTCTGTACACAACTTACCTTCCCGGCTAGAGGTATATTCAATTCTGTACACAACTTACCTCCCTGTCTAGAGGTATATTAAATTCTGTACACAACTTACCCTCCCAGCTAAAGGTATATTCAATTCTGTGGTCCACTTACCTTCCTGGCTAGAGGTATATTAAATTCTGTACACAACTTACCTTCATAACTTACCTTCCCACCTAGAGGTATATTCAATTTTGTACACAACTTACCTTTCCGGCTAGAGGTATATTCAATTCTGTACACAACTTACCTTCCTAGCTAGAGGTATATTAAATTCTGTACACAACTTACCTTCCTAGCTAGAGATATATTCAATTCTGTACACAACTTACCTTCCTAGCTAGAGGTATATTCAATTCTGTACACATGCTGTTTAAACTCTTCAATATTCTTTTCTCCCATGCATGCTAAAATCAATTACAATGTAATTAACATTTGTATAAAATGAAACTGTCTTTAAATTGAAATCAAAGAGCTGATAGCTCTGAGGTGGAAGAAGATAATGTAAGGATAACTTGAATTACAATGAAAGCAGACCACACCAACTCAGCCTACTATGTGCCATTCTTGCTTTGGACATATTTTATTCTTCCAAAAATAATATACTTATGTCTCCACGAAAACAGATTAAACTAAACATAAAAATCTCTTAATATTGTTGATTCAAATTACATTTTCTATAATTCCTTACATCGCATCTCAGCATGTTCAACTTGAAGGAAGCAAATATACCAGGAATTGATTAGGATTCACTTGAAAGTTTGTCTGTCGAAGGTGGGCATTCTCTTTAGGTATTCCAACTTCCTTTGTCAATAAAAACTGGCCACCATGATTAAGTAAAGTGTGCTGAAAATGGGGATTAACTATGTGATCCGTGTAAACTCATCGAACCTTTAAACAAACTTATTAGTAAAGGTTATCTTATTAATGTTGTAATAAGATCTTTGAATATTGTTTACATTGGCACTAACAACGATTTTTCTCCTCGGACACATAAATTTGAGCAACACTAACCCAACAATAAATCATGAACTGTTACAGTTGTTATCATATTAGAAAGTTGTTCAAAATCCTTCATTAACTGATTTTTTACGTTTGTTCTTCTGTTGTGCTGTTACACAATTGTATTGGGTTTTGAGCACTTGTTAACATTTTAAACCCAGTTATTTTCTGTATTTATTAATGCTTGTCCCAAGTCAGGAACCAGTAATAATTTTATTAAAAAAATCATTTCCTTGTGTCAAGACAATTGGACTGACATTGTAACAACATATGTCAGACATTTCAAATTTTCATCGTCTAATGATCTGGACTGAGTATGTCCCAGGTCGTACTGTATCGTGAGAGCCAAAAAGACAGGACTGATGAAATTCATCTTTTATAAATAAAATTCACATGCTTTGTACCAGAAAGTATAAATAGAAAAGTCTGCACCCCCTTTTCACCATGAGAATTCAGGAAAAAAAAAGTTTTGTAACTGGTTGAAAACTTCTAATGAAACTCCGGTAATGTCAAATCATGTGTGATCGTTTGCAGTATTTTCATGGAACACTCTGTTTTCCATCATCAAGCAGAAGTTGAAAATGCTTGTAAAAGATTCTAGAACACATCACAAGTGTTAAAATAAGTCAGAATCACAAAAAGAACATTTGGGAAATTTGTCTTTGACATTGAGCGGATGTACGAGTAGCACGTGTAAATCAAAAATAAGTATGGTGTGAGTGTGCGGAAAATCCGTACTAAATAGATATCACTAGAATACGACTTTGAAAGTAAAACAGTGCCGTCCTTTGGTAAAATACTGTTAAATGTATCCATCACCAGTGTTCCAGCTACGTCGTTTTCACAGGGCGGTCCGCCCGCCCTTCCCGAGTGCCGCCTGTGCCTTTTCCAGACGCCCTGCTCTTTTTCTCAGTCCATGCCTTTATTTTTTGTAATATTTTGATGAAAATACTATTATTCTATCTGTCTTCATATTTATGACAGGTTTATGACCCTCAGCTAATTAACATTTACAGCAGGTGTAATAAGTTGTGATTACAGATAATCCTCTTATCGCCATCGATGGGTCGTTAATCCGTTAATTAAACCTCATGATTGACCATTATAATTATTTTCCCCATTAAATTCGGTCAGTCAGCATTTCAATTTTAAGATTTCTCAAAAGACCACAATTTGCAGTTCGTTTATCCATAGATGTTTTTGTAATTTCGTCAATTTAACAAAATTGTTTTTCCCCGGAGTGTTCATTTAATTTCATAATTTCTCAAACGATAACTTATTCCAGCTCAGTTGACGTAGTTTCGTCATTTGAACGTATTTTCATCACATTTTAAAAAACTTTTCATGAAATCTTTTGACAATTTCGATTATAAAGATAAAACTTCAATAATATTTTCACGATTCAAACGTGCTTTCTTTGTAATGAATCGCATGCGTGAACGTATCTTTATAAATAGACACTTAAATGTAAAATACAAAATCATTTAGTTTCAAATTAACCAGAGATACAAATATTTATTGTACTGAGCAACTGAATTTAAAAAAATGATAATTTCTTGCCTTTACTTTAAACACAAACCAATCCGTAGATGAACCCGATTCATTCTAAATTTATTATCCTCTTGTCACTTCCTGTTTTCATTTCGCTTAAAATCGAAAGTAACGTAAACGTGATCTTTTCTTGATATATTTAAAATAGACAGTCTTTTAATCATTCCAAGCTCATAAAATTTGCAGTTTACATAGGACATGCCCTTTTGAAATATCAATCATCGTGCTAAAGTGCCCTTTTCATGATTGGCTCCCTGCCCTTTGAAATCCTAGCTGGAACACTGATCACATTAATGTTTGAAGGATCTTAGCTAAAACAAAACGTGTCAGGATGAAATACCAAAAAGGAACAAATAACCAATTACATTTTTATAGTTTATACATCGTAATGCAAAAGCTGGTTCCCAGTTCACTTATACACTTTTTTTCATTCTGTTTTATACAAGCAGATCCCAGTTTATGTAATGCAATGCTATGAAAAGAAATGAGAAATTTGTAATGAAGCATTTAATTTTGATATCCTTTATCAATTTATTGAACTTTGAATTAAAATTGCATACTAATATGGATTAGGTAAATTATTAGTTTGAAATAATAAGGTGCCCTTTACAATTTTAATACCAAACATTGTAAAGCACAGAAAGGGATATGGAAACACTCCTGGAAATGTTCTATAGAAAATGAACGGATATGGAGTAAATGTACATGGGACAAAATTGCACACAATACATAGAAAACATATGTTTAGATTTGACCAGCCGGCAATATTGGATTTCAAAAAACTTGAAAGTCTTCTTCCACCAAAAACTGTGCTTAATTAGTATTATTTATTTTCTCATTGTGCCATTCAAATTTTTATACAGTTTGCTGGCCTTCTGACACATTTCAATCTTAACGATAGACAAAAAACATGTCTGACATTTGTATGAACAAATTATAAACCATAAACCATAAATAGTATCCTGGTTTGTTCAATGTATTTTTTGAAGGTTGTTTTTAGTATCTTGCATGTGTAATATAGCTTTTCATATTGTTTTTAAATAAATACATCAGCGCAGCAATTAGTTTGATGGAAATTGGAAGGTTTCAAAGATGTAATAGTGTTCACAGGAATTTTCTATGCTAAGATATTTTATGCAATTTTTTCAGAAATAGGATTCTGAGATATTTCACCTGAGCTTTTCTGAGATAAAGAAGAGGTTCTTTAGCATGTTCTGGTGGTGTGACTGGGTACTGTAACTTTGGTTTTGTAGATACTTTACCTGAGCTTTTCTGAGATAAAGAAGAGGTTCTTTAGCATGTTCTGGTGGTGTGACTGGGTACTGTAACTTTGGTTTTGTAGATACTTTACCTGAGCTTTTCTGAGATAAAGTAGAGGTTCTTTAGCATGTTCTGGTGGTGTGACTGGGTATTGTAACCTTGGTTTTGTCTGGAGGTATTTAAATACTGCATTCTTTAACCTTTTGTCCCATCCTGTAACAAACTAGCTGATGCATTAAGCTGTATCAACGTTAAAATTTGTTATATATATATACATAAATAAATTATGCCATTTGTAAAAAATCTGTAATTATAATTGAAACAGCTGTGACAGAGGCACATGAATTTTGACCTAAATCCCAATCTACCATTTAGGATATATAGCTTTCAGTTCAGTCATGACTGAAAAATATGACCGTTTCGGGACCCTTGCACATATATACCTGTATCCCCACCCACAAATAATGGAGAACAGACATCATATGCAAATGCAATAGATGTTCTAGCATATATACAAAGCAGTGTGTTAAAATTCAAATGGATTTGTGAAACTATACCCCCATGATTACTAGATAAATACCAGATATAGTCAACACAAGGGGGTTTAATTAAAAATCTTGCATTGGTGATGAATTTTCATGAAATATTCCTCTGTATACATGTATGTCATAGATACCTGCCCCGCATGGTAACATATATGACATGGTTGCAAAACAAGAGATTGTTCACCTTCAATCACCAATAACCCTGTTTAATACACAAAAAATTGACCCCCAGGAAGAAAAAATGAGGCTAAAGATACCAAGTGGACATTAAATATTCAGAAATCGAACAAAAACTGAAAACGCCATTTAGTTAGCTAATATTCACAGAGTGTATATAGTGTAATAGATTTTGTTTTTTGTCTAGTTTTTCATGAAGTACTAGTAATATCTTCTGTTCAAGAGAAAAACAAAATTCCTCACATATCTCAAATATCTAAGGCTTAAAGTCTTCCTGAAATTATAATTCCATAAGATTCTGTAGCCTATCAGTAATGTTAAACATGCAGTTTTCAGATGTATGAAACATATAAGATTTTCAGCAGAAAATAAAAATATAACAAATTTTAATTAAATTATTGGATGATACAAATGGTTTACCTGAGTGAATTAAGCCTGCTTGTACACCTTTCTTTAGTTCTGATAGTCTCACACCTGGTTTGGTGATTTCAATCTGAAATTAACACAGAATATTATAATAACATAACATTAGTTTTTAGGAAAACAGGGGTTGTAAAGTGGGGGTTAATCTGCACAGACAAACAAGAAATAAAAGATAGTTTATATATATACAACAGTGCTTTTTTTACAAATTTACAAGAAACAGAATAATAATCATTAAAACATGTGAAATTAAAATGTAATTTAACACACAAAATGAAAATAACTCTTTCCCACCCACTTTGATCAGCCTTTTGATGATCATGAGGTTTGATAATGCATGCAAATTAGTTTGCAATTTTGAGGTGTAATCATGATAATTTGATAATAAATCAGTTCAATCTATCTTTCACACTTATTTTGTTACTTCAACAATTATAACATGGTAAAGAATTTTCTTTTAACATGACACTTCTTTTCTGATTTCATTAACATGATTAAGAATGATTAATAAATATTTCAAGTATGGAAACCAAAATTGCACTGAAGAACTCAAACTTTTCTAATTAATATCACCTGTAGTAAGCTATTAAATTCATTTCATATGATGTTTACACACACATGATAATGATAATTAATTCATAAAATAATTTAAATTATCAATTTAAAATTCAACAATATTATCTTAAGTTTACATTACAAACACATATTTATACTTTTACTAATTTCACACATAATTTTAGATCTTTAACATATTTGCCATTCTAAAATAATGTCTATTTATTCAACTTTTCTATCGAACACATTCTATAATTTTATAATATGTAATTTTCTGAACCATTCATTCTACTAGTTCAAAATTAATCTGAAGGTTACTAAATCATTCAATGTCATTATTCTAATGGTAATGATGCTAGGTTCGAGTTGTCATTTATGGTCAATAATCATGACTCAGATGTCGTTCTCGAGCTAGTCGAACAATCTCAGTACAGACTGGGTAATTCTCCTGTATTGTAACAGCTGATCAAATGTTACTGAATGTTACTGAGATGTCGGTCAAGGTTTCTCAGTACTACTGGTTCATCTCAGATATTGATCTTCATCTCGTCTACACCGAGTGCTGCTGGTTACTACTAGTATTAAATTACATTTAACTATCGTTATAACATAACATGTCTGGTGCTGGGATCCTAGAGGATTCGACATGTAATACTATACATATAAATATAGACCAATATAAGATAGTTCAAATAACAGTCAGTGTACAAGATGACTTACTTACTGTAGAATACAATTAAATGTAACAATTACATAACAAAAATATATAGACCATACACTTCACAACTACTTAAAGTATCTATTTCCAATTACATATAACATTAATGACCTTCATACAACATTGCATTCACTTAATGTGATCAATGTACTGAAACATATGGTACTACTTCACAATTGAATTATCTTGACATTTACATTACATGTTCACTAATGCAATTAGATTAAACAGTAATTATACTATTGCATCTGACTTACATGAGAAGTTTCTTGCAATACTGTTTGCAATATTCTTGTCCATTTATAGTCAAACTCTTGCATTACTTCTCATTTATAGAATGACATATAAAACATTAAGTATGCTACAATAATTATACCAATTATTGATATGACATAACATGAATGCAATTTAGCAATGCTGAATTAACTCAAGTTGCTATTGAATGAGGTCATTCAAACTATGAAAACATCAGATACTATTACATAATGTGTTTATATGAATGTTACTGTTTCATCTAACTGTGAATAACCGTTAGCATCAGTTTAGCAATGAAGAACAATTCGAGAAGTGTTTGTCTCATGTTGATTATACAAATGACTTGATATCATGTAGATGAACTTGTATTAAAGAATCTTAACTGAATAACCTGATATGATTTAGTGTGACATTGATAAATTCTGGAGAAATTTGTCTAAAAATTACATATGAATGAATTATCTAAATTTCAATTATATTGATAACTATGATACTGTATGATGTTCATTAAATGAAGTATAACATTGCATTGACCTTAGATAAATAATTCTAGATACATTATGGAACTTTTAAATCTAAATTTTCAATAATTAAATGTCTAAAGTTGAAATATTAAATTGAATTATTCAATATATCTATATAAACTTTAAGCTATTATTTTTATCATATTAAACTAATACATCTATAGAATAATCTAATATGTATTCTAAATTATCTGATAATTTCTATAAGCAGTTATTTAGAACTTAGAGTACATGATGTAAATTAAATTTTAAAATTCATTATCCAGATAGTCATAAATCTATAAATTAAACTTGAAGATTATACATAGTCAAACTTGAATGAAATAAATCTTCTAATAACATATAAACTATAATTTACATTAACAACTCCATGATAGTTCTCCAAACTTTGATTTAATATCTTTTGAAATTTATATAAGTTATCTAACATATTAATGAGAGAACTTGTAGATGTAAAATAAGTAATTTAAAAATTACTAGTACCAATAATCAAATAAACAGTATTCTGATCATTAACTTGCTAGCTAAATTAATATAAAATAAATTGTATAATATAATAGCAATTGATTATCATTAAGACTAATATAAATATAACTCAGTCTGATTTAAGCATGTAAAATCTAATTAAACAATTTCATAGTAAACATAGGTTCATGACAATTTTTAAATAATGCTTATGAATCAAATTGTTATTAAAGTTAATATTTCATATAATTTAGATGTAATTTGAAAATTGACAAATTTACTACTCAGTAATTACAATATGTGCTGAATTTAGTTATAATTAAGAGCAAATAAGTTATGCATAACATAGTAATATATATACAAGATTCTAGTATAATGTTACCAATATTCAAAATCATTGAATATAACTAGCTTAAGCTGACAATTAATAGATTGATGTTGAATCGATTAAATTTATATAAATATACTATAATTTTGTAATTCATATAGGTTCTAAATTAATAAACGAAATTGCAAAATCTTAAATTTAACTACGGGTTGAAATAAATTTACTAGAATAAATATCTCTAGTGTAATTTGGACTGAAATTAATTGTAAATTTACTTGCTTTAGCATTCATTAAAACTGCATTTTATCCTATTATTTACATTTAACTCGTTGATACCTATTGGCAAATACAATTTATTTCAAATTTCGGAAAGACTGATTTTTTAGTAAGATTTTATTAAATTGACGAATAACGGTAAAAATTCTTGCCAAATGACGTTAACAGTAATTTTTGATGCATGACGATAAAATGTATACTTTCTTTTAGACGATAAAAAAAAAATGACTAATTTTGATGCATCATGCTAAATTTTTTCCAAAAATAACGGTAACGATAATTATTTGAGACCTCTGACGAATCACAAAAAGGATATTTTGACGAATCACGGTAAAATTTTAACCAATTTGTCGCTAGCGGTAGCCGAAAATGACTGTTTGACGCCTGACGGTAAAGGGCATTCCTACCCTCATACATACATACCTGGGCAGCATTTTGCAGGTCTGTAAAAATTTTAGATGATTTTAAGTCTTCAATCAGTGTTTGCATGAAAATCTTTGATAGATTTGGATCTGTCATATTTAATTTTAACTAAAAGTCTAAATTCTTTGAAAATATAAAGAGTCCATAGCAACACTCGCTGACACACTGATATTTAAGGTGTAAGCAAACACATCACATGTATATTTCACTTCTGTTTAGCATTTCGTATTTCACAGTGAGTTATGCTTAGGGTATGCCACTGAATTGCAGAAAAACTACAGTCTTTATCCTATTTTGGTTGAATGGTTACAAGGTCGCAATTATTTGTTTACATTTGCACCGGCAAGTTTTTACCCCAAGATGGTACTCAGAATAGAATCCTATACGGCTTCTGATTGGATGATACAGGATTGGAATTACATTTAATCAAAGCTTATCAATTAGGTTTAAAATTGCAGAAAATCATATTCACATTTTACGAAGTATAGAAAATATCTTCCATTTCTGCACGTCGGAGCCATTAAAATATGCCTTTTCATTAAGCGAAAAAAATAGACGATCTTTTCAACTGCATTTTAAGTCAATTTGAGCCGCATGACCCTATATTTTTTTGGTTGTAATGCAACACTGGCATTTCTAGTAACAGGAACTGCTACCCGTTTTCCCTAGTTTGTGTAGTCTTCGAGAAAAAATACGGAACACCAGTGGTACCCTATGGAAAATGCATTACGAATAATTGCGCTCTTGTAACCTATAGAAAATGACATTTTTTTTAATAAGGCTTTGAAAAATATCAAAAATAGTCATTTTGCTCGGAAAAATGTGAAACAGAAATGGGGTCAAATGGACTTTTCATCAACGTGAATTCAAGCTATAGTCTGTTTCCTATTTGTATTTATTTCTATATCTAAATCTAGGGTGGGCTCGAATGTCGACAAAGTTTGAAGAGAATAGAACGTTTTTGAGATATCTACTGTTTTTATTGGGAAAAGCATGTATTTATCTTAAATTTGAAGATAAATTTTGGTTTTTAATCATAATGACCGTGACTCAGTTGCTATTCTAGCAAAAAGCTAATTTGGTGAAAATTGGCCAAAGGGTCCCTAAGCAAACACCAACGATTTAGTTAAATTGCAAAGTAGAAAAAATAATCTTGGCATTGAATATTGTAGTCCAAGAATAGTTTCTCTTGCCAAAGTAGTAATATTATCATATTTTCAAAATTTGGAAAAACTATAGTCTGTTTCAAAACGTGTTTTTCAAGAAATGGTTTCATTTAAAGCCATTCTTCAAAATTCGATGTAGCTTTTCCGTATCAGAACGGTTTTGTTGACAATATGATCAGTGCTGGATGACCTTTGAAAAATTAGGCAAGTAAATAAACATTATCTTCATGTCTTTTTGAACAGTACCGTATTTGGTGAAAAAATCTGTTCCAATTTTTGGCCTGATCTGCGGGCAAAAACTAATTCTCCAAATTCAGAGAGTGATCAGATAATGTTTTGAAGATGTGATATTATCTACATAGACGCTAGCGCTTCTTTTGGCCCGGGCGCTTAATTTTCGGAATTTTTTTCATTACCGTATAGGTTACAAGGTCGCAATTATTTGTTTACATTTTACCGGCAAGTTTTTTACCCCAAGATGGTACTCAGAATAGAATCCTATACGGCTTCTGATTGGATGATACAGGATTGGAATTACATTTAATCGAAAGCTTATCCAATTAGGTTTAAAAATTGCAGAAAATCATATTCACATTTTACGAAGTATAGAAAATATCTTCCATTTCTGCACGTCGGAGCCATTAAAAATATGCCTTTTTCATTAAGCGAAAAAAATAGACGATCTTTTTCAACTGCATTTTAAGTCAATTTGAGCCGCATGACCCTATATATTTTTTTGGTTGTAATGCAACACTGGCATTTCTAGTAACAGGAACTGCTACCCGTTTTCCCTAGTTTGTGTAGTCTTCGAGAAAAAAAATACGGAACACCAGTGGTACCCTATGGAAAATGCATTACGAATAATTGCGCTCTTGTAACCTATAGAAAATGACATTTTTTTTTTAATAAGGCTTTGAGGTTACAAGGTCGCAATTATTTGTTTACATTTTACCGGCAAGTTTTTACCCCAAGATGGTACTCAGAATAGAATCCTATACGGCTTCTGATTGGATGATACAGGATTGGAATTACATTTAATCGAAAGCTTATCCAATTAGGTTTAAAATTGCAGAAAATCATATTCACATTTTACGAAGTATAGAAAATATCTTCCATTTCTGCACGTCGGAGCCATTAAAATATGCCTTTTCATTAAGCGAAAAAATAGACGATCTTTTCAACTGCATTTTAAGTCAATTTGAGCCGCATGACCCTATATATTTTTTGGTTGTAATGCAACACTGGCATTTCTAGTAACAGGAACTGCTACCCGTTTTCCCTAGTTTGTGTAGTCTTCGAGAAAAAAATACGGAACACCAGTGGTACCCTATGGAAAATGCATTACGAATAATTGCGCTCTTGTAACCTATAGAAAATGACATTTTTTTAATAAGGCTTTGAAAAATATCAAAATAGTCATTTTGCTCGGAAAAATGTGAAACAGTAAGAAATGGGGTCAAATGGACTTTTCATCAACGTGAATTCAAGCTATAGTCTGTTTCCTATTTGTATTTATTTCTATATCTAAATCTAGGGTGGGCTCGAATGTCGACAAAGTTTGAAGAGAATAGAACGTTTTTGAGATATCTACTGTTTTTATTGGGAAAAGCATGTATTTATCTTAAATTTGAAGATAAATTTTGGTTTTAATCATAATGACTGTGACTCAGTTGCTATTCTAGCAAAAAGCTAATTTGGTGAAAATTGGCCAAAAGGGTCCCTAAGCAAACACCAACGATTTAGTTAAATTGCAAAGTAGAAAAATAATCTTGGCATTGAATATTGTAGTCCAAGAATAGTTTCTCTTGCCAAAGTAGTAATATTATCATATTTTCAAAATTTGGAAAAACTATAGTCTGTTTCAAAACGTGTTTTTCAAGAAATGGTTTCATTTAAAGCCATTCTTCAAAATTCGATGTAGCTTTTCCGTATCAGAACGGTTTTGTTGACAATATGATCAGTGCTGGATGACCTTTGAAAAATTAGGCAAGTAAATAAACATTATCTTCATGTCTTTTTGAACAGTACCGTATTTGGTGAAAAATCTGTTCCAATTTTGGCCTGATCTGCGGGCAAAACTAATTCTCCAAATTCAGAGAGTGATCAGATAATGTTTTGAAGATGTGATATTATCTACATAGACGCTAGCGCTTCTTTTGGCCCGGGCGCTTAATTTTCGGAATTTTTTCATTACCGTATAGGTTACAAGGTCGCAATTATTTGTTTACATTTTACCGGCAAGTTTTTACCCCAAGATGGTACTCAGAATAGAATCCTATACGGCTTCTGATTGGATGATACAGGATTGGAATTACATTTAATCGAAAGCTTATCCAATTAGGTTTAAAATTGCAGAAAATCATATTCACATTTTACGAAGTATAGAAAATATCTTCCATTTCTGCACGTCGGAGCCATTAAAATATGCCTTTTCATTAAGCGAAAAAATAGACGATCTTTTCAACTGCATTTTAAGTCAATTTGAGCCGCATGACCCTATATATTTTTTTGGTTGTAATGCAACACTGGCATTTCTAGTAACAGGAACTGCTACCCGTTTTTCCCTAGTTTGTGTAGTCTTCGAGAAAAAATACGGAACACCAGTGGTACCCTATGGAAAATGCATTACGAATAATTGCGCTCTTGTAACCTATAGAAAAATGACATTTTTTTAATAAGGCTTTGAAAATATCAAAATAGTCATTTTGCTCGGAAAAATGTGAAACAGTAAGAAATGGGGTCAAATGGACTTTTCATCAACGTGAATTCAAGCTATAGTCTGTTTCCTATTTGTATTTATTTCTATATCTAAATCTAGGGTGGGCTCGAATGTCGACAAAGTTTGAAGAGAATAGAACGTTTTGAGATATCTACTGTTTTATTGGGAAAAGCATGTATTTATCTTAAATTTGAAGATAAATTTTGGTTTTAATCATAATGACTGTGACTCAGTTGCTATTCTAGCAAAAGCTAATTTGGTGAAAATTGGCCAAAAGGGTCCCTAAGCAAACACCAACGATTTAGTTAAATTGCAAAGTAGAAAAATAATCTTGGCATTGAATATTGTAGTCCAAGAATAGTTTCTCTTGCCAAAGTAGTAATATTATCATATTTTCAAAATTTGGAAAACTATAGTCTGTTTCAAAAACGTGTTTTTTCAAGAAATGGTTTCATTTAAAGCCATTCTTCAAAATTCGATGTAGCTTTTCCGTATCAGAACGGTTTTGTTGACAATATGATCAGTGCTGGATGACCTTTGAAAAATTAGGCAAGTAAATAAACATTATCTTCATGTCTTTTGAACAGTACCGTATTTGGTGAAAAAATCTGTTCCAATTTTTGGCCTGATCTGCGGGCAAAAACTAATTCTCCAAATTCAGAGAGTGATCAGATAATGTTTTGAAGATGTGATATTATCTACATAGACGCTAGCGCTTCTTTTGGCCCGGGCGCTTAATTTTCGGAATTTTTTTCATTACCGTATAGGTTACAAGGTCGCAATTATTTGTTTACATTTTACCGGCAAGTTTTTACCCCAAGATGGTACTCAGAATAGAATCCTATACGGCTTCTGATTGGATGATACAGGATTGGAATTACATTTAATCGAAAGCTTATCCAATTAGGTTTAAAATTGCAGAAAATCATATTCACATTTTACGAAGTATAGAAAATATCTTCCATTTCTGCACGTCGGAGCCATTAAAATATGCCTTTTTCATTAAGCGAAAAAATAGACGATCTTTTTCAACTGCATTTTAAGTCAATTTGAGCCGCATGACCCTATATATTTTTTGGTTGTAATGCAACACTGGCATTTCTAGTAACAGGAACTGCTACCCGTTTTTCCCTAGTTTGTGTAGTCTTCGAGAAAAAAATACGGAACACCAGTGGTACCCTATGGAAAATGCATTACGAATAATTGCGCTCTTGTAACCTATAGAAAATGACATTTTTTTAATAAGGCTTTGAAAATATCAAAATAGTCATTTTGCTCGGAAAAATGTGAAACAGTAAGAAATGGGGTCAAATGGACTTTTCATCAACGTGAATTCAAGCTATAGTCTGTTTCCTATTTGTATTTATTTCTATATCTAAATCTAGGGTGGGCTCGAATGTCGACAAAGTTTGAAGAGAATAGAACGTTTTGAGATATCTACTGTTTTATTGGGAAAAGCATGTATTTATCTTAAATTTGAAGATAAATTTTGGTTTTAATCATAATGACCGTGACTCAGTTGCTATTCTAGCAAAAGCTAATTTGGTGAAAATTGGCCAAAAGGGTCCCTAAGCAAACACCAACGATTTAGTTAAATTGCAAAGTAGAAAAATAATCTTGGCATTGAATATTGTAGTCCAAGAATAGTTTCTCTTGCCAAAGTAGTAATATTATCATATTTTCAAAATTTGGAAAACTATAGTCTGTTTCAAAACGTGTTTTTCAAGAAATGGTTTCATTTAAAGCCATTCTTCAAAATTCGATGTAGCTTTTCCGTATCAGAACGGTTTTGTTGACAATATGATCAGTGCTGGATGACCTTTGAAAAATTAGGCAAGTAAATAAACATTATCTTCATGTCTTTTGAACAGTACCGTATTTGGTGAAAAATCTGTTCCAATTTTGGCCTGATCTGCGGGCAAAACTAATTCTCCAAATTCAGAGAGTGATCAGATAATGTTTTGAAGATGTGATATTATCTACATAGACGCTAGCGCTTCTTTTGGCCCGGGCGCTTAATTTTCGGAATTTTTTCATTACCGTATAGGTTACAAGGTCGCAATTATTTGTTTACATTTTACCGGCAAGTTTTTACCCCAAGATGGTACTCAGAATAGAATCCTATACGGCTTCTGATTGGATGATACAGGATTGGAATTACATTTAATCGAAAGCTTATCCAATTAGGTTTAAAATTGCAGAAAATCATATTCACATTTTACGAAGTATAGAAAATATCTTCCATTTCTGCACGTCGGAGCCATTAAAAATATGCCTTTTTCATTAAGCGAAAAAATAGACGATCTTTTTCAACTGCATTTTAAGTCAATTTGAGCCGCATGACCCTATATATTTTTTGGTTGTAATGCAACACTGGCATTTCTAGTAACAGGAACTGCTACCCGTTTTCCCTAGTTTGTGTAGTCTTCGAGAAAAAATACGGAACACCAGTGGTACCCTATGGAAAATGCATTACGAATAATTGCGCTCTTGTAACCTATAGAAAATGACATTTTTTTAATAAGGCTTTGAAAATATCAAAATAGTCATTTTGCTCGGAAAAATGTGAAACAGTAAGAAATGGGGTCAAATGGACTTTTCATCAACGTGAATTCAAGCTATAGTCTGTTTCCTATTTGTATTTATTTCTATATCTAAATCTAGGGTGGGCTCGAATGTCGACAAAGTTTGAAGAGAATAGAACGTTTTGAGATATCTACTGTTTTTATTGGGAAAAGCATGTATTTATCTTAAATTTGAAGATAAATTTTGGTTTTAATCATAATGACTGTGACTCAGTTGCTATTCTAGCAAAAGCTAATTTGGTGAAAATTGGCCAAAAGGGTCCCTAAGCAAACACCAACGATTTAGTTAAATTGCAAAGTAGAAAAATAATCTTGGCATTGAATATTGTAGTCCAAGAATAGTTTCTCTTGCCAAAGTAGTAATATTATCATATTTTCAAAATTTGGAAAAACTATAGTCTGTTTCAAAACGTGTTTTTCAAGAAATGGTTTCATTTAAAGCCATTCTTCAAAATTCGATGTAGCTTTTCCGTATCAGAACGGTTTTGTTGACAATATGATCAGTGCTGGATGACCTTTGAAAAATTAGGCAAGTAAATAAACATTATCTTCATGTCTTTTGAACAGTACCGTATTTGGTGAAAAATCTGTTCCAATTTTTGGCCTGATCTGCGGGCAAAACTAATTCTCCAAATTCAGAGAGTGATCAGATAATGTTTTGAAGATGTGATATTATCTACATAGACGCTAGCGCTTCTTTTGGCCCGGGCGCTTAATTTTCGGAATTTTTTCATTACCGTATAGGTTACAAGGTCGCAATTATTTGTTTACATTTTACCGGCAAGTTTTTACCCCAAGATGGTACTCAGAATAGAATCCTATACGGCTTCTGATTGGATGATACAGGATTGGAATTACATTTAATCGAAAGCTTATCCAATTAGGTTTAAAATTGCAGAAAATCATATTCACATTTTACGAAGTATAGAAAATATCTTCCATTTCTGCACGTCGGAGCCATTAAAAATATGCCTTTTTCATTAAGCGAAAAAATAGACGATCTTTTTCAACTGCATTTTAAGTCAATTTGAGCCGCATGACCCTATATATTTTTTGGTTGTAATGCAACACTGGCATTTCTAGTAACAGGAACTGCTACCCGTTTTCCCTAGTTTGTGTAGTCTTCGAGAAAAAATACGGAACACCAGTGGTACCCTATGGAAAATGCATTACGAATAATTGCGCTCTTGTAACCTATAGAAAATGACATTTTTTTTAATAAGGCTTTGAAAAATATCAAAATAGTCATTTTGCTCGGAAAAATGTGAAACAGTAAGAAATGGGGTCAAATGGACTTTTCATCAACGTGAATTCAAGCTATAGTCTGTTTCCTATTTGTATTTATTTCTATATCTAAATCTAGGGTGGGCTCGAATGTCGACAAAGTTTGAAGAGAATAGAACGTTTTGAGATATCTACTGTTTTTATTGGGAAAAGCATGTATTTATCTTAAATTTGAAGATAAATTTTGGTTTTAATCATAATGACCGTGACTCAGTTGCTATTCTAGCAAAAAGCTAATTTGGTGAAAATTGGCCAAAAGGGTCCCTAAGCAAACACCAACGATTTAGTTAAATTGCAAAGTAGAAAAATAATCTTGGCATTGAATATTGTAGTCCAAGAATAGTTTCTCTTGCCAAAGTAGTAATATTATCATATTTTCAAAATTTGGAAAACTATAGTCTGTTTCAAAACGTGTTTTTCAAGAAATGGTTTCATTTAAAGCCATTCTTCAAAATTCGATGTAGCTTTTCCGTATCAGAACGGTTTTGTTGACAATATGATCAGTGCTGGATGACCTTTGAAAAATTAGGCAAGTAAATAAACATTATCTTCATGTCTTTTGAACAGTACCGTATTTGGTGAAAAATCTGTTCCAATTTTGGCCTGATCTGCGGGCAAAACTAATTCTCCAAATTCAGAGAGTGATCAGATAATGTTTTGAAGATGTGATATTATCTACATAGACGCTAGCGCTTCTTTTGGCCCGGGCGCTTAATTTTCGGAATTTTTTCATTACCGTATAGGTTACAAGGTCGCAATTATTTGTTTACATTTTACCGGCAAGTTTTTACCCCAAGATGGTACTCAGAATAGAATCCTATACGGCTTCTGATTGGATGATACAGGATTGGAATTACATTTAATCGAAAGCTTATCCAATTAGGTTTAAAATTGCAGAAAATCATATTCACATTTTACGAAGTATAGAAAATATCTTCCATTTCTGCACGTCGGAGCCATTAAAAATATGCCTTTTTCATTAAGCGAAAAAATAGACGATCTTTTTCAACTGCATTTTAAGTCAATTTGAGCCGCATGACCCTATATATTTTTTGGTTGTAATGCAACACTGGCATTTCTAGTAACAGGAACTGCTACCCGTTTTCCCTAGTTTGTGTAGTCTTCGAGAAAAAATACGGAACACCAGTGGTACCCTATGGAAAATGCATTACGAATAATTGCGCTCTTGTAACCTATAGAAAATGACATTTTTTTAATAAGGCTTTGAAAATATCAAAAATAGTCATTTTGCTCGGAAAAATGTGAAACAGTAAGAAATGGGGTCAAATGGACTTTTCATCAACGTGAATTCAAGCTATAGTCTGTTTCCTATTTGTATTTATTTCTATATCTAAATCTAGGGTGGGCTCGAATGTCGACAAAGTTTGAAGAGAATAGAACGTTTTGAGATATCTACTGTTTTATTGGGAAAAGCATGTATTTATCTTAAATTTGAAGATAAATTTTGGTTTTAATCATAATGACCGTGACTCAGTTGCTATTCTAGCAAAAGCTAATTTGGTGAAAATTGGCCAAAAGGGTCCCTAAGCAAACACCAACGATTTAGTTAAATTGCAAAGTAGAAAAATAATCTTGGCATTGAATATTGTAGTCCAAGAATAGTTTCTCTTGCCAAAGTAGTAATATTATCATATTTTCAAAATTTGGAAAAACTATAGTCTGTTTCAAAACGTGTTTTTCAAGAAATGGTTTCATTTAAAGCCATTCTTCAAAATTCGATGTAGCTTTTCCGTATCAGAACGGTTTTGTTGACAATATGATCAGTGCTGGATGACCTTTGAAAAATTAGGCAAGTAAATAAACATTATCTTCATGTCTTTTGAACAGTACCGTATTTGGTGAAAAATCTGTTCCAATTTTGGCCTGATCTGCGGGCAAAACTAATTCTCCAAATTCAGAGAGTGATCAGATAATGTTTTGAAGATGTGATATTATCTACATAGACGCTAGCGCTTCTTTTGGCCCGGGCGCTTAATTTTCGGAATTTTTTCATTACCGTATAGGTTACAAGGTCGCAATTATTTGTTTACATTTTACCGGCAAGTTTTTACCCCAAGATGGTACTCAGAATAGAATCCTATACGGCTTCTGATTGGATGATACAGGATTGGAATTACATTTAATCGAAAGCTTATCCAATTAGGTTTAAAATTGCAGAAAATCATATTCACATTTTACGAAGTATAGAAAATATCTTCCATTTCTGCACGTCGGAGCCATTAAAATATGCCTTTTCATTAAGCGAAAAAATAGACGATCTTTTCAACTGCATTTTAAGTCAATTTGAGCCGCATGACCCTATATATTTTTTGGTTGTAATGCAACACTGGCATTTCTAGTAACAGGAACTGCTACCCGTTTTCCCTAGTTTGTGTAGTCTTCGAGAAAAAAATACGGAACACCAGTGGTACCCTATGGAAAATGCATTACGAATAATTGCGCTCTTGTAACCTATAGAAAATGACATTTTTTTAATAAGGCTTTGAAAATATCAAAATAGTCATTTTGCTCGGAAAAATGTGAAACAGTAAGAAATGGGGTCAAATGGACTTTTCATCAACGTGAATTCAAGCTATAGTCTGTTTCCTATTTGTATTTATTTCTATATCTAAATCTAGGGTGGGCTCGAATGTCGACAAAGTTTGAAGAGAATAGAACGTTTTGAGATATCTACTGTTTTATTGGGAAAAGCATGTATTTATCTTAAATTTGAAGATAAATTTTGGTTTTAATCATAATGACTGTGACTCAGTTGCTATTCTAGCAAAAAGCTAATTTGGTGAAAATTGGCCAAAGGGTCCCTAAGCAAACACCAACGATTTAGTTAAATTGCAAAGTAGAAAAATAATCTTGGCATTGAATATTGTAGTCCAAGAATAGTTTCTCTTGCCAAAGTAGTAATATTATCATATTTTCAAAATTTGGAAAAACTATAGTCTGTTTCAAAACGTGTTTTTCAAGAAATGGTTTCATTTAAAGCCATTCTTCAAAATTCGATGTAGCTTTTCCGTATCAGAACGGTTTTGTTGACAATATGATCAGTGCTGGATGACCTTTGAAAAATTAGGCAAGTAAATAAACATTATCTTCATGTCTTTTGAACAGTACCGTATTTGGTGAAAAATCAGTTCCAATTTTGGCCTGATCTGCGGGCAAAACTAATTCTCCAAATTCAGAGAGTGATCAGATAATGTTTTGAAGATGTGATATTATCTACATAGACGCTAGCGCTTCTTTTGGCCCGGGCGCTTAATTTTCGGAATTTTTTCATTACCGTATAGGTTACAAGGTCGCAATTATTTGTTTACATTTTACCGGCAAGTTTTTACCCCAAGATGGTACTCAGAATAGAATCCTATACGGCTTCTGATTGGATGATACAGGATTGGAATTACATTTAATCGAAAGCTTATCCAATTAGGTTTAAAATTGCAGAAAATCATATTCACATTTTACGAAGTATAGAAAATATCTTCCATTTCTGCACGTCGGAGCCATTAAAATATGCCTTTTTCATTAAGCGAAAAAATAGACGATCTTTTTCAACTGCATTTTAAGTCAATTTGAGCCGCATGACCCTATATATTTTTTGGTTGTAATGCAACACTGGCATTTCTAGTAACAGGAACTGCTACCCGTTTTCCCTAGTTTGTGTAGTCTTCGAGAAAAAAATACGGAACACCAGTGGTACCCTATGGAAAATGCATTACGAATAATTGCGCTCTTGTAACCTATAGAAAATGACATTTTTTTAATAAGGCTTTGAAAATATCAAAATAGTCATTTTGCTCGGAAAAATGTGAAACAGTAAGAAATGGGGTCAAATGGACTTTTCATCAACGTGAATTCAAGCTATAGTCTGTTTCCTATTTGTATTTATTTCTATATCTAAATCTAGGGTGGGCTCGAATGTCGACAAAGTTTGAAGAGAATAGAACGTTTTGAGATATCTACTGTTTTTATTGGGAAAAGCATGTATTTATCTTAAATTTGAAGATAAATTTTGGTTTTAATCATAATGACCGTGACTCAGTTGCTATTCTAGCAAAAGCTAATTTGGTGAAAATTGGCCAAAAGGGTCCCTAAGCAAACACCAACGATTTAGTTAAATTGCAAAGTAGAAAAATAATCTTGGCATTGAATATTGTAGTCCAAGAATAGTTTCTCTTGCCAAAGTAGTAATATTATCATATTTTCAAAATTTGGAAAACTATAGTCTGTTTCAAAACGTGTTTTTCAAGAAATGGTTTCATTTAAAGCCATTCTTCAAAATTCGATGTAGCTTTTCCGTATCAGAACGGTTTTGTTGACAATATGATCAGTGCTGGATGACCTTTGAAAAATTAGGCAAGTAAATAAACATTATCTTCATGTCTTTTGAACAGTACCGTATTTGGTGAAAAATCAGTTCCAATTTTGGCCTGATCTGCGGGCAAAACTAATTCTCCAAATTCAGAGAGTGATCAGATAATGTTTTGAAGATGTGATATTATCTACATAGACGCTAGCGCTTCTTTTGGCCCGGGCGCTTAATTTTCGGAATTTTTTCATTACCGTATAGGTTACAAGGTCGCAATTATTTGTTTACATTTTACCGGCAAGTTTTTACCCCAAGATGGTACTCAGAATAGAATCCTATACGGCTTCTGATTGGATGATACAGGATTGGAATTACATTTAATCGAAAGCTTATCCAATTAGGTTTAAAATTGCAGAAAATCATATTCACATTTTACGAAGTATAGAAAATATCTTCCATTTCTGCACGTCGGAGCCATTAAAATATGCCTTTTTCATTAAGCGAAAAAATAGACGATCTTTTCAACTGCATTTTAAGTCAATTTGAGCCGCATGACCCTATATATTTTTTGGTTGTAATGCAACACTGGCATTTCTAGTAACAGGAACTGCTACCCGTTTTCCCTAGTTTGTGTAGTCTTCGAGAAAAAATACGGAACACCAGTGGTACCCTATGGAAAATGCATTACGAATAATTGCGCTCTTGTAACCTATAGAAAATGACATTTTTTTTAATAAGGCTTTGAAAAATATCAAAATAGTCATTTTGCTCGGAAAAATGTGAAACAGTAAGAAATGGGGTCAAATGGACTTTTCATCAACGTGAATTCAAGCTATAGTCTGTTTCCTATTTGTATTTATTTCTATATCTAAATCTAGGGTGGGCTCGAATGTCGACAAAGTTTGAAGAGAATAGAACGTTTTGAGATATCTACTGTTTTTATTGGGAAAAGCATGTATTTATCTTAAATTTGAAGATAAATTTTGGTTTTAATCATAATGACCGTGACTCAGTTGCTATTCTAGCAAAAAGCTAATTTGGTGAAAATTGGCCAAAAGGGTCCCTAAGCAAACACCAACGATTTAGTTAAATTGCAAAGTAGAAAAATAATCTTGGCATTGAATATTGTAGTCCAAGAATAGTTTCTCTTGCCAAAGTAGTAATATTATCATATTTTCAAAATTTGGAAAAACTATAGTCTGTTTCAAAACGTGTTTTTCAAGAAATGGTTTCATTTAAAGCCATTCTTCAAAATTCGATGTAGCTTTTCCGTATCAGAACGGTTTTGTTGACAATATGATCAGTGCTGGATGACCTTTGAAAAATTAGGCAAGTAAATAAACATTATCTTCATGTCTTTTGAACAGTACCGTATTTGGTGAAAAATCTGTTCCAATTTTGGCCTGATCTGCGGGCAAAACTAATTCTCCAAATTCAGAGAGTGATCAGATAATGTTTTGAAGATGTGATATTATCTACATAGACGCTAGCGCTTCTTTTGGCCCGGGCGCTTAATTTTCGGAATTTTTTCATTACCGTATAGGTTACAAGGTCGCAATTATTTGTTTACATTTTACCGGCAAGTTTTTACCCCAAGATGGTACTCAGAATAGAATCCTATACGGCTTCTGATTGGATGATACAGGATTGGAATTACATTTAATCGAAAGCTTATCCAATTAGGTTTAAAATTGCAGAAAATCATATTCACATTTTACGAAGTATAGAAAATATCTTCCATTTCTGCACGTCGGAGCCATTAAAAATATGCCTTTTCATTAAGCGAAAAAATAGACGATCTTTTTCAACTGCATTTTAAGTCAATTTGAGCCGCATGACCCTATATATTTTTTTGGTTGTAATGCAACACTGGCATTTCTAGTAACAGGAACTGCTACCCGTTTTCCCTAGTTTGTGTAGTCTTCGAGAAAAAAATACGGAACACCAGTGGTACCCTATGGAAAATGCATTACGAATAATTGCGCTCTTGTAACCTATAGAAAATGACATTTTTTTTAATAAGGCTTTGAAAAATATCAAAATAGTCATTTTGCTCGGAAAAATGTGAAACAGTAAGAAATGGGGTCAAATGGACTTTTCATCAACGTGAATTCAAGCTATAGTCTGTTTCCTATTTGTATTTATTTCTATATCTAAATCTAGGGTGGGCTCGAATGTCGACAAAGTTTGAAGAGAATAGAACGTTTTGAGATATCTACTGTTTTTATTGGGAAAAGCATGTATTTATCTTAAATTTGAAGATAAATTTTGGTTTTAATCATAATGACCGTGACTCAGTTGCTATTCTAGCAAAAAGCTAATTTGGTGAAAATTGGCCAAAAGGGTCCCTAAGCAAACACCAACGATTTAGTTAAATTGCAAAGTAGAAAAATAATCTTGGCATTGAATATTGTAGTCCAAGAATAGTTTCTCTTGCCAAAGTAGTAATATTATCATATTTTCAAAATTTGGAAAAACTATAGTCTGTTTCAAAACGTGTTTTTCAAGAAATGGTTTCATTTAAAGCCATTCTTCAAAATTCGATGTAGCTTTTCCGTATCAGAACGGTTTTGTTGACAATATGATCAGTGCTGGATGACCTTTGAAAAATTAGGCAAGTAAATAAACATTATCTTCATGTCTTTTGAACAGTACCGTATTTGGTGAAAAATCTGTTCCAATTTTGGCCTGATCTGCGGGCAAAACTAATTCTCCAAATTCAGAGAGTGATCAGATAATGTTTTGAAGATGTGATATTATCTACATAGACGCTAGCGCTTCTTTTGGCCCGGGCGCTTAATTTTCGGAATTTTTTCATTACCGTATAGGTTACAAGGTCGCAATTATTTGTTTACATTTTACCGGCAAGTTTTTACCCCAAGATGGTACTCAGAATAGAATCCTATACGGCTTCTGATTGGATGATACAGGATTGGAATTACATTTAATCGAAAGCTTATCCAATTAGGTTTAAAATTGCAGAAAATCATATTCACATTTTACGAAGTATAGAAAATATCTTCCATTTCTGCACGTCGGAGCCATTAAAATATGCCTTTTTCATTAAGCGAAAAAATAGACGATCTTTTCAACTGCATTTTAAGTCAATTTGAGCCGCATGACCCTATATATTTTTTGGTTGTAATGCAACACTGGCATTTCTAGTAACAGGAACTGCTACCCGTTTTCCCTAGTTTGTGTAGTCTTCGAGAAAAAATACGGAACACCAGTGGTACCCTATGGAAAATGCATTACGAATAATTGCGCTCTTGTAACCTATAGAAAAATGACATTTTTTTTAATAAGGCTTTGAAAATATCAAAATAGTCATTTTGCTCGGAAAAATGTGAAACAGTAAGAAATGGGGTCAAATGGACTTTTCATCAACGTGAATTCAAGCTATAGTCTGTTTCCTATTTGTATTTATTTCTATATCTAAATCTAGGGTGGGCTCGAATGTCGACAAAGTTTGAAGAGAATAGAACGTTTTGAGATATCTACTGTTTTTATTGGGAAAAGCATGTATTTATCTTAAATTTGAAGATAAATTTTGGTTTTAATCATAATGACCGTGACTCAGTTGCTATTCTAGCAAAAGCTAATTTGGTGAAAATTGGCCAAAAGGGTCCCTAAGCAAACACCAACGATTTAGTTAAATTGCAAAGTAGAAAAATAATCTTGGCATTGAATATTGTAGTCCAAGAATAGTTTCTCTTGCCAAAGTAGTAATATTATCATATTTTCAAAATTTGGAAAACTATAGTCTGTTTCAAAACGTGTTTTTCAAGAAATGGTTTCATTTAAAGCCATTCTTCAAAATTCGATGTAGCTTTTCCGTATCAGAACGGTTTTGTTGACAATATGATCAGTGCTGGATGACCTTTGAAAAATTAGGCAAGTAAATAAACATTATCTTCATGTCTTTTGAACAGTACCGTATTTGGTGAAAAATCTGTTCCAATTTTGGCCTGATCTGCGGGCAAAACTAATTCTCCAAATTCAGAGAGTGATCAGATAATGTTTTGAAGATGTGATATTATCTACATAGACGCTAGCGCTTCTTTTGGCCCGGGCGCTTAATTTTCGGAATTTTTTCATTACCGTATAGGTTACAAGGTCGCAATTATTTGTTTACATTTTACCGGCAAGTTTTTACCCCAAGATGGTACTCAGAATAGAATCCTATACGGCTTCTGATTGGATGATACAGGATTGGAATTACATTTAATCGAAAGCTTATCCAATTAGGTTTAAAATTGCAGAAAATCATATTCACATTTTACGAAGTATAGAAAATATCTTCCATTTCTGCACGTCGGAGCCATTAAAATATGCCTTTTCATTAAGCGAAAAAATAGACGATCTTTTTCAACTGCATTTTAAGTCAATTTGAGCCGCATGACCCTATATATTTTTTGGTTGTAATGCAACACTGGCATTTCTAGTAACAGGAACTGCTACCCGTTTTCCCTAGTTTGTGTAGTCTTCGAGAAAAAATACGGAACACCAGTGGTACCCTATGGAAAATGCATTACGAATAATTGCGCTCTTGTAACCTATAGAAAATGACATTTTTTTTAATAAGGCTTTGAAAATATCAAAATAGTCATTTTGCTCGGAAAAATGTGAAACAGTAAGAAATGGGGTCAAATGGACTTTTCATCAACGTGAATTCAAGCTATAGTCTGTTTCCTATTTGTATTTATTTCTATATCTAAATCTAGGGTGGGCTCGAATGTCGACAAAGTTTGAAGAGAATAGAACGTTTTGAGATATCTACTGTTTTATTGGGAAAAGCATGTATTTATCTTAAATTTGAAGATAAATTTTGGTTTTAATCATAATGACCGTGACTCAGTTGCTATTCTAGCAAAAGCTAATTTGGTGAAAATTGGCCAAAAGGGTCCCTAAGCAAACACCAACGATTTAGTTAAATTGCAAAGTAGAAAAATAATCTTGGCATTGAATATTGTAGTCCAAGAATAGTTTCTCTTGCCAAAGTAGTAATATTATCATATTTTCAAAATTTGGAAAAACTATAGTCTGTTTCAAAACGTGTTTTTCAAGAAATGGTTTCATTTAAAGCCATTCTTCAAAATTCGATGTAGCTTTTCCGTATCAGAACGGTTTTGTTGACAATATGATCAGTGCTGGATGACCTTTGAAAAATTAGGCAAGTAAATAAACATTATCTTCATGTCTTTTGAACAGTACCGTATTTGGTGAAAAATCTGTTCCAATTTTGGCCTGATCTGCGGGCAAAACTAATTCTCCAAATTCAGAGAGTGATCAGATAATGTTTTGAAGATGTGATATTATCTACATAGACGCTAGCGCTTCTTTTGGCCCGGGCGCTTAATTTTCGGAATTTTTTCATTACCGTATAGGTTACAAGGTCGCAATTATTTGTTTACATTTTACCGGCAAGTTTTTACCCCAAGATGGTACTCAGAATAGAATCCTATACGGCTTCTGATTGGATGATACAGGATTGGAATTACATTTAATCGAAAGCTTATCCAATTAGGTTTAAAATTGCAGAAAATCATATTCACATTTTACGAAGTATAGAAAATATCTTCCATTTCTGCACGTCGGAGCCATTAAAATATGCCTTTTTCATTAAGCGAAAAAATAGACGATCTTTTTCAACTGCATTTTAAGTCAATTTGAGCCGCATGACCCTATATATTTTTTGGTTGTAATGCAACACTGGCATTTCTAGTAACAGGAACTGCTACCCGTTTTCCCTAGTTTGTGTAGTCTTCGAGAAAAAAATACGGAACACCAGTGGTACCCTATGGAAAATGCATTACGAATAATTGCGCTCTTGTAACCTATAGAAAATGACATTTTTTTAATAAGGCTTTGAAAATATCAAAATAGTCATTTTGCTCGGAAAAATGTGAAACAGTAAGAAATGGGGTCAAATGGACTTTTCATCAACGTGAATTCAAGCTATAGTCTGTTTCCTATTTGTATTTATTTCTATATCTAAATCTAGGGTGGGCTCGAATGTCGACAAAGTTTGAAGAGAATAGAACGTTTTGAGATATCTACTGTTTTTATTGGGAAAAGCATGTATTTATCTTAAATTTGAAGATAAATTTTGGTTTTAATCATAATGACCGTGACTCAGTTGCTATTCTAGCAAAAAGCTAATTTGGTGAAAATTGGCCAAAGGGTCCCTAAGCAAACACCAACGATTTAGTTAAATTGCAAAGTAGAAAAATAATCTTGGCATTGAATATTGTAGTCCAAGAATAGTTTCTCTTGCCAAAGTAGTAATATTATCATATTTTCAAAATTTGGAAAACTATAGTCTGTTTCAAAACGTGTTTTTCAAGAAATGGTTTCATTTAAAGCCATTCTTCAAAATTCGATGTAGCTTTTCCGTATCAGAACGGTTTTGTTGACAATATGATCAGTGCTGGATGACCTTTGAAAAATTAGGCAAGTAAATAAACATTATCTTCATGTCTTTTGAACAGTACCGTATTTGGTGAAAAATCTGTTCCAATTTTGGCCTGATCTGCGGGCAAAACTAATTCTCCAAATTCAGAGAGTGATCAGATAATGTTTTGAAGATGTGATATTATCTACATAGACGCTAGCGCTTCTTTTGGCCCGGGCGCTTAATTTTCGGAATTTTTTCATTACCGTATAGGTTACAAGGTCGCAATTATTTGTTTACATTTTACCGGCAAGTTTTTACCCCAAGATGGTACTCAGAATAGAATCCTATACGGCTTCTGATTGGATGATACAGGATTGGAATTACATTTAATCGAAAGCTTATCCAATTAGGTTTAAAATTGCAGAAAATCATATTCACATTTTACGAAGTATAGAAAATATCTTCCATTTCTGCACGTCGGAGCCATTAAAATATGCCTTTTCATTAAGCGAAAAAATAGACGATCTTTTCAACTGCATTTTAAGTCAATTTGAGCCGCATGACCCTATATATTTTTTGGTTGTAATGCAACACTGGCATTTCTAGTAACAGGAACTGCTACCCGTTTTCCCTAGTTTGTGTAGTCTTCGAGAAAAAAATACGGAACACCAGTGGTACCCTATGGAAAATGCATTACGAATAATTGCGCTCTTGTAACCTATAGAAAATGACATTTTTTTTAATAAGGCTTTGAAAAATATCAAAATAGTCATTTTGCTCGGAAAAATGTGAAACAGTAAGAAATGGGGTCAAATGGACTTTTCATCAACGTGAATTCAAGCTATAGTCTGTTTCCTATTTGTATTTATTTCTATATCTAAATCTAGGGTGGGCTCGAATGTCGACAAAGTTTGAAGAGAATAGAACGTTTTGAGATATCTACTGTTTTATTGGGAAAAGCATGTATTTATCTTAAATTTGAAGATAAATTTTGGTTTTAATCATAATGACCGTGACTCAGTTGCTATTCTAGCAAAAAGCTAATTTGGTGAAAATTGGCCAAAAGGGTCCCTAAGCAAACACCAACGATTTAGTTAAATTGCAAAGTAGAAAAATAATCTTGGCATTGAATATTGTAGTCCAAGAATAGTTTCTCTTGCCAAAGTAGTAATATTATCATATTTTCAAAATTTGGAAAAACTATAGTCTGTTTCAAAACGTGTTTTTCAAGAAATGGTTTCATTTAAAGCCATTCTTCAAAATTCGATGTAGCTTTTCCGTATCAGAACGGTTTTGTTGACAATATGATCAGTGCTGGATGACCTTTGAAAAATTAGGCAAGTAAATAAACATTATCTTCATGTCTTTTGAACAGTACCGTATTTGGTGAAAAATCTGTTCCAATTTTGGCCTGATCTGCGGGCAAAACTAATTCTCCAAATTCAGAGAGTGATCAGATAATGTTTTGAAGATGTGATATTATCTACATAGACGCTAGCGCTTCTTTTGGCCCGGGCGCTTAATTTTCGGAATTTTTTCATTACCGTATAGGTTACAAGGTCGCAATTATTTGTTTACATTTTACCGGCAAGTTTTTACCCCAAGATGGTACTCAGAATAGAATCCTATACGGCTTCTGATTGGATGATACAGGATTGGAATTACATTTAATCGAAAGCTTATCCAATTAGGTTTAAAATTGCAGAAAATCATATTCACATTTTACGAAGTATAGAAAATATCTTCCATTTCTGCACGTCGGAGCCATTAAAATATGCCTTTTTCATTAAGCGAAAAAATAGACGATCTTTTTCAACTGCATTTTAAGTCAATTTGAGCCGCATGACCCTATATATTTTTTGGTTGTAATGCAACACTGGCATTTCTAGTAACAGGAACTGCTACCCGTTTTCCCTAGTTTGTGTAGTCTTCGAGAAAAAAATACGGAACACCAGTGGTACCCTATGGAAAATGCATTACGAATAATTGCGCTCTTGTAACCTATAGAAAATGACATTTTTTTAATAAGGCTTTGAAAATATCAAAATAGTCATTTTGCTCGGAAAAATGTGAAACAGTAAGAAATGGGGTCAAATGGACTTTTCATCAACGTGAATTCAAGCTATAGTCTGTTTCCTATTTGTATTTATTTCTATATCTAAATCTAGGGTGGGCTCGAATGTCGACAAAGTTTGAAGAGAATAGAACGTTTTGAGATATCTACTGTTTTTATTGGGAAAAGCATGTATTTATCTTAAATTTGAAGATAAATTTTGGTTTTAATCATAATGACCGTGACTCAGTTGCTATTCTAGCAAAAAGCTAATTTGGTGAAAATTGGCCAAAAGGGTCCCTAAGCAAACACCAACGATTTAGTTAAATTGCAAAGTAGAAAAATAATCTTGGCATTGAATATTGTAGTCCAAGAATAGTTTCTCTTGCCAAAGTAGTAATATTATCATATTTTCAAAATTTGGAAAACTATAGTCTGTTTCAAAACGTGTTTTTCAAGAAATGGTTTCATTTAAAGCCATTCTTCAAAATTCGATGTAGCTTTTCCGTATCAGAACGGTTTTGTTGACAATATGATCAGTGCTGGATGACCTTTGAAAAATTAGGCAAGTAAATAAACATTATCTTCATGTCTTTTGAACAGTACCGTATTTGGTGAAAAATCTGTTCCAATTTTGGCCTGATCTGCGGGCAAAACTAATTCTCCAAATTCAGAGAGTGATCAGATAATGTTTTGAAGATGTGATATTATCTACATAGACGCTAGCGCTTCTTTTGGCCCGGCGCTTAATTTTCGGAATTTTTTCATTACCGTATAGGTTACAAGGTCGCAATTATTTGTTTACATTTTACCGGCAAGTTTTTACCCCAAGATGGTACTCAGAATAGAATCCTATACGGCTTCTGATTGGATGATACAGGATTGGAATTACATTTAATCGAAAGCTTATCCAATTAGGTTTAAAATTGCAGAAAATCATATTCACATTTTACGAAGTATAGAAAATATCTTCCATTTCTGCACGTCGGAGCCATTAAAATATGCCTTTTCATTAAGCGAAAAAATAGACGATCTTTTTCAACTGCATTTTAAGTCAATTTGAGCCGCATGACCCTATATATTTTTTGGTTGTAATGCAACACTGGCATTTCTAGTAACAGGAACTGCTACCCGTTTTTCCCTAGTTTGTGTAGTCTTCGAGAAAAAAATACGGAACACCAGTGGTACCCTATGGAAAATGCATTACGAATAATTGCGCTCTTGTAACCTATAGAAAATGACATTTTTTTTAATAAGGCTTTGAAAAATATCAAAATAGTCATTTTGCTCGGAAAAATGTGAAACAGTAAGAAATGGGGTCAAATGGACTTTTCATCAACGTGAATTCAAGCTATAGTCTGTTTCCTATTTGTATTTATTTCTATATCTAAATCTAGGGTGGGCTCGAATGTCGACAAAGTTTGAAGAGAATAGAACGTTTTGAGATATCTACTGTTTTTATTGGGAAAAGCATGTATTTATCTTAAATTTGAAGATAAATTTTGGTTTTAATCATAATGACCGTGACTCAGTTGCTATTCTAGCAAAAGCTAATTTGGTGAAAATTGGCCAAAAGGGTCCCTAAGCAAACACCAACGATTTAGTTAAATTGCAAAGTAGAAAAATAATCTTGGCATTGAATATTGTAGTCCAAGAATAGTTTCTCTTGCCAAAGTAGTAATATTATCATATTTTCAAAATTTGGAAAAACTATAGTCTGTTTCAAAACGTGTTTTTCAAGAAATGGTTTCATTTAAAGCCATTCTTCAAAATTCGATGTAGCTTTTCCGTATCAGAACGGTTTTGTTGACAATATGATCAGTGCTGGATGACCTTTGAAAAATTAGGCAAGTAAATAAACATTATCTTCATGTCTTTTGAACAGTACCGTATTTGGTGAAAAATCTGTTCCAATTTTTGGCCTGATCTGCGGGCAAAACTAATTCTCCAAATTCAGAGA
Organism: Mytilus coruscus; assembly: GCA_017311375.1. Classification (NCBI taxonomy): domain Eukaryota; kingdom Metazoa; phylum Mollusca; class Bivalvia; order Mytilida; family Mytilidae; genus Mytilus; species Mytilus coruscus. The sequence goes on along the minus strand of CM029597.1, from coordinate 4,123,767 downwards.
GTGATCAGATAATGTTTTGAAGATGTGATATTATCTACATAGACGCTAGCGCTTCTTTTGGCCCGGGCGCTTAATTTTCGGAATTTTTTCATTACCGTATAGGTTACAAGGTCGCAATTATTTGTTTACATTTTACCGGCAAGTTTTTACCCCAAGATGGTACTCAGAATAGAATCCTATACGGCTTCTGATTGGATGATACAGGATTGGAATTACATTTAATCGAAAGCTTATCCAATTAGGTTTAAAATTGCAGAAAATCATATTCACATTTTACGAAGTATAGAAAATATCTTCCATTTCTGCACGTCGGAGCCATTAAAATATGCCTTTTCATTAAGCGAAAAAATAGACGATCTTTTCAACTGCATTTTAAGTCAATTTGAGCCGCATGACCCTATATATTTTTTGGTTGTAATGCAACACTGGCATTTCTAGTAACAGGAACTGCTACCCGTTTTTCCCTAGTTTGTGTAGTCTTCGAGAAAAAATACGGAACACCAGTGGTACCCTATGGAAAATGCATTACGAATAATTGCGCTCTTGTAACCGAATGGGTATCTTTACACAAGCATTGCAATGATCATTCGAGTCTTGAATATGTTTATAATATAAAGTTAAATCGATAACCGACAAATGGTGTAACAAAATCCGGATCTAAGACAAAAAAAAAATAATAATTGTACTTTTTTCAATTATTTCACTAGTTCTCTATTACCATTCGAAGAAAAGCAAGTCCAGTAAAGATGAACTTTTAGCAAAATCTTGCTTTGTAGAGGAAGTAGACTTAGTTCAGCTAATAGTTAATCCTTTCTACTATACTGTGGATAAACGTAACAATGAAATTGTTCAAAATATTACTGGACAACTAGAGAGTGTGTGTAGACAGCTTATTAACAATCTGCATATGAAGCGATATGAACTGCTAACCAAACAACAAAAATGTGAAAAGAAAAACAATCTTTCATGAGGAGTAAATATAAAGTAAACTATGACATTAAGCTGATGATCAGGGTGGGAATCTCCACAGGTATCATCAGTTGTAATCGAATCAAATAGACGGTTATCAACCAATAATAAATTTTGGTTATTATATGGGTGCATACAGATTAAAAATTAAAGATAAATTTTATCTTTTTATTGTCAAATCATATATTAATTGTACATAACGGTGGCGGTACAGAAGTCATTTTATTGATATATTACTTAAGTATTCATAATTGGAATAGACATTCATTGCGTATTATCATATTGTGTGGTGAAGGATATTATATATATTCAACTCCATTGGAGGTGTGCCTACATTGGCAGAATTTATCTCGATACAGATACAGATACAGATGGAACACTATGATTTACTTGGCTAAACTCTTGACTTGACCATCGGGTTATTCATTAAGGTAACACGATATACCAAATGGCATATCTCGTAATTTCTAAATGAGGGTGGTAAAGGGGGCTACTGAACACGAAAACACGCGAAATAAAAATTGCGGAAACGTTGCACCGAAAAAAAAAAATCGGGAAAAACGAAGCACGAGAAATTAAATCGTAAATATTAAGGAAAAAAGTACTAGACGTTTACTCAGCTGGAAATCATGCAGTCATTATCAATGGACATGAAGACCTTGCGGTCACCTTTTAGCGTCCGCTAGTTGCATCTGATTTGAAAACAAATATTCATAGAATTTTGATGAACTTTATTACATACCATACATAAAAAATAGAATTGCAAAAGTAGAATGGTAACCGAATATACACCAAGTTCTATTAGATTACACATTCAAGTTTCAGGTATTATAACACACTGACTTTGAATAAGTCCCGGTTTACTTTTAATCAAATGCGGGACAAGCACGAGAAATTAAGAGTACCGACACGAAACACGGAAAATAAATAAGGGGAAACACGAAGCACGCACATCAAACCAAACACGAGAAAACGAGAAATAAAACGTCAAAAAACGAAAACACGTGAAATAAAAAGGCCGAAAACGTTGCACGAAAATAACCCTTTATCACCCTCCTAAATTTGTTGGCACAATTGTACTTTGATTGGAGTTACATCGAAATATGAAATAAAAAATGGGGTTCACCATTTTTTTTTTTTTTTTTTTGTAATTTTGATAAGAAAACGTCAATTTTGGTGACAAATTTACATAGATATATAAGGAAAATGCCATCTTTTTAACTTATTTGTTTTTTTAGATTTTTCAATGGATGGCTATGTTCTTATATTGACGGAGAAAGACTTAAAACTAACATTATATCTAGGATTGTATACTGAATCCATGCATGTATAGAAACACATATGTCACCATCCTTGTATTTTAGATACATTGCTTCAAAGTTGACCGATATGCTAAGAATTTGACAGAAAACGTGTGAGTTACTGAATACAGAATAACGTTATTTTCATTCAGAGGTATTGAAAACAAATATTTAACGGGATCTGAATGGTGTTTGTTATTTTACTTTCATTTCCCCTGTCGTAAATGTCCTGTTAATTCAATATAACATTCTACTGAGTTAATTTAATGCCGTCCTAACTGGGTGCACTTTTAGTTTTTCAAAACTGAATCTTCAGCTTAACCCTACCAAACTATAAAAAGGTGATGTCACCGCTGAATCCATGCATGAATAAAATAAATTTCTTCAAAAATTTTATTTGCCACGGTCAACAGTGATGATGAAGTACAATTTGAATTGATTGATTAATGGTTACTTAACGTCCAGTGGCAAATATGTTATGCATTTTAGGACGATACAATACTATTTGAAATAGTTGTGTCTAAAAGACATATTTGATTCATCCGTCAGGAAAGGTTAAACATTCTGTTAGTTGTGAAAATCACAAAGAAAATCAACATCCTGATAAAATACACATTCTAAATATATAGTATACTCTGTATGGTGTAAACGTGTGAGTTGTGTGCGTAATTAGTCGGATAAACCTTCCAAACTGTATGCAAAATTTCACTTGAGAAGACAAAGTACAAATTCTGTCATTAGTGGAAAATTATTTTTAAAAAATTCTGAGAGTATATATGCACCTTCAATATAGGTAAAGCACTCGGCGCAATATTAAAAGATAAAAATCTGACAAGATGCGCATCTTTAGTATATGTGTGAACAACAGGTTCATAATTTAAAAGTTTAAGCTTAAACCCTATATATACAAAGTGCGGGACGGACTGTCGAAAGAACACGGTTAAAACAATATAATCCCAGCTGATAGATCCGTGTTTTTACTCGCTTGGCATGTAATATTAAAAACTATATTTCGGTTCTAATTCTATATTTTATCAACTACATATATACAGTTATCCTACAAATCTACAACTCCACTCTGTTTGGCTACACATGCTGTCCTTATCTATAAAGTCATCATGAATATTCATCAGCTATGTAGGCGTGTCAAAATCGTATCATACAGATAAGATAAGATAAGATAATTTATTGGTTCGATAAAGACAATAGACATTGACCAGACATTATTTATATAACAGTACACACTGTATTATGATTTCATCAACCAGTATTAAAAGATAAATATAACATCCCTGCCCACAAATTAGAAATTTCTAAAAATTCTTACTGGTAAATGAAATCTGTATATATAAAATTATTATTATAAGAAAAAATCTAAAAAATCTATATGCAAATAAACTGTTACAGTACTTAATATACACAGATTAAAAAAACCAAAAGTTCTCATTAAAATACTATGTTTTAAATTTAATAACTGCTAAATTAGGTAATCAAAAATAACAAAAATAATATAAAAGAATTAGAATAAAAGGTTTCTTTTCTTCGCTAAAATATGAAGTAAAAAAAATTATTTCAAAATGTATATGAAAACAGAAAACAATAAAACATTTTTCAATTAGAATCAATGATCATGGTTTAAACTTAGTTACCATTGTAATTAACTTGCAGTTTTATTTTCAATTCTTGAAACGGAAATTCTGTTTATCTGATTTTTCAGAATGACAAGTGTGCATAAATTTTATTGTTACAAATCAACAAATCTAACCACCAAAGCTCATTATAACTCATTATGTAGAAACCACAACACCATTAATATCTGTGTGTGAATATCTGTACACAGATGTTCGATACCATAGGTCGTAAAATCTTGACTATTAAACTTTCACTTGTTTATCTAACGGATACTTCCAAGAGCACGACAGATTACAACTGTCAACTTTGCTCAAGTGAACACTTGCGATGCATAAATTGTAGCTTTGAATAAACATACATGTTTGAAAGTGATGACACTAGCAGAGACCCGTGACTCTTAATATATTTCAAATAATAATTACTAGTTTATCTCACACACTCACAGAATTATCCATTAATCCCTGGCCGGAGATTAAAGATTCTTACAACATTCAATCAAAATAGATATTAATATAAGAAAACATTGGTTATTTCTAGCATAACATCTTTTGCGCTACTACATCTGTTGTTCAACGTTTAAACAATTAACAAAATCCCGGCCACCAATTTTTGGCCCCTCTAACGAAATCCCGGTCACCAATTTTTGGCCACTATAACAAAATCCCGGCCACCATTTTTTGGCCACTATTACACTTTCTACCTCTTCTGTCATTTGATTTCACCAAACATTCCTAATACAATTAGACACTCAAATAGCAAAAAAATAACTTTTACAAATAATCTTATTAGCACAATTTAAGTAGATTAGTTATTATTTCAACAAGAACAAATATAGTACTTCTAAATGCAGTCACGTGTAGCCCTATATAATTATATATAAGCATGCAAAAGAACCAATTCAATATAAGATCAAATATAACAAATAAATGAAGCAAATGTCACTAACAATTCCATGTAAATTAGTGTTCTCATTAACACATATTAAAAAAATGTCAAATTTATACAATATTGTCACAAAAATGTTCTTTCATCTACATCTGTGGTATCCGTGGTTTGGTATTTACATCTATAGTGGCGAGACAATTTTCACACACTATTCACGTTACAAGTGGCGAATCAATATTCACACACTCAGTGTCAGAATTTCTTGTGGCGAGGCAATTCTCACACACAAGCCAGTATAATTTCTTCAAATAATGTTGACTAGCTGTGGCGAGGCAATTCTCACTCACAGATCAGTATGAAACGTCTGAAACAATGTTGGTTGGTTGTGGCGAAACAATTCTCACACACAAAAAAAAATCACATTATCATCGGAGCAAACTGGTTAAATATATACACTTGATCCAATATTAAACAGCTTAGCGGCACATTTAGAAATGATTTTGGAACTAATAGATAAAGTGCAAAATCCCAGAGTGTTTCGTAAGCTGAACAACCTCTAATATGAAAATGAAAATCTAGCGTACGTCCAGTGCAGAAATTATGAAGATACCTGTTAAAAATAATATTGAAAATTCCGTTGCTGTATATAGTTCATATATATGTGTTGAAAAGTTATGGTTAGCTAACATGTCTCACTTGTTTTAATCACTGTACTGGTTATAGCACCATACACCTCCGATATCAACAGAAATGTTATACAATCAGCAAAAAATCCATGTAAATCAAAAGTAAAACGTTAATATATCCGGGAGAAAAACAAGCCATTGTGAACGGATTCCGGCAAAGTCTATGAAATTATAGTTGTATCTTACCGTTTTACATAGTTTCAAAACACTTCAATATCCAATTCACAGAAAATTAATATACAAAGCTAGATAATTCAAAATATAACTTAATTGAGGTCCTCCACCATGAGAGATCCGTGTTTTTACTCGCTTGGCATGTAATATTAAAAACTATATTTCGGTTCTAATTCTATATTTTATCAACTACATATATACAGTTATCCTACAAATCTACAACTCCACTCTGTTTGGCTACACGTGCTGTCCTTATCTATAAAGTCATCATGAATATTCATCAGCTTTGTAGGCGTGTCAAAATCGTATCATACACGATAAGATAATGACCAGCCAGTACACACTGTATTATGATTTCATTAACCAGTATTAAAAAGATAAATATAACACAGCATTTTGTCGAGGGAGCAAAATATATATTAGCATATTTGATGATGTTCTATTTTATAAAGCATTTGGTGACAAAATATCTTTTTGAATAAGCAGTTCATAGTGGAATGGTAATTAGGAGATCTCAAATGAAGCAATGCAAGCAAGCTAACATCTACGTGATTTGATGGAAAGTTGTCTCATTTGCAATCATACCACATAATGGTTCGAGTTTTCTCCTGAATACAAGAAGTTTAAAGAATAACAAATCCGTACTAGACTGAAATATGTTGCTGTTATAGTTAAAATCTGACTTATGCTGTTAACATGGGATGTTATAATACTTGCTATACTAAATATATATATAGGGAAGAACAAAAAAATTGCGAAAGCAAATTTACAGATCTAACATTGTTGGGCTGATGTTTAGACGAGTTGTATATACAGAATGTACACAGCCATGTATCGCCATCACTGCTGGTGATCCGATGGAGAAATCTGTTGTAGATATTAACTTTCCAATTCAAGGGACCAACAAATCTTTACTAAAACTACAATTTAGCATTAAAAATACTCTTCCATCCTGCATTAGTCACGTGTTATATAGATGTCTTTGTTTTTTTTTTTTTTTGTGTGTCGTTAATTGGTCAGTTGCTGTTTTATTGTATATTCCACATCTACATTTATGCACACAAAGAAATAACAACTTTTTTAATTTACATACACACTTACAAGACTGCGAATACTCTCGGGCTTTTTCCCGACGCCTATGTGAGCAATATGCCCATACCCAAAAAGGCACCTTTGCTAATCAACCCGTGAGTCGTTTTGTCTCTCCACTTTGAAAATGTGTGTTTTTATTAGCTGCACCTGTACATCCTATCCAACTCAAAACACCAAAAAACATACCCATCCCCGAAGACGTCCAAAAAGTGCAAATTAATAAGAATCAAAAATCAAAATGGTTATAAGAACTCGTTGGTTTTTTGTCCCCGCGACGCGTTGTGGGGACATAGAAATAGTTTTTCCGTCCGGTCTTGTAAGCTCTCTCACGTGTACAATTCTCGCTAGATTTTTATAATACTTATATATTAGGTTTATATCAGCATTGTCGCTGACAAGTTTGAAAATCAGTGCCGATCAATTATTTTTAAGAGTCCTGCCCCTTTGAAATATTAATTATATGGAAAATTGCTTTGTAAGTGCTCTCACGTGTAGAATTTTTGCCAGATCTTTATAAAATTTATATAAAAGGCTTATCTAAGCATTGTCTTGGACAAGTTCAAAAGTCAGTGCCGATCAAATATTTTTAAAAGAGTAATGCCCCTTGGAAATATTAGTTATATCGGAAATTGCATTGCATTTGCTCTCAAGCCTGCATTTCTCTATAAACGATATTTATATAAAAAAAAGAATTAAAGAACAAACAATTTTTGTTTGTTTGTTATAATGGCCATGGACAGATAAAATATGTGCAACACAAGGGCATTGGAACTCTGTTCTTTTAAATCAGTTTGATTTTGCCGTTTGTATAAAATAGGTTAATGAATATATCTTTATATAATTTGTTTGCGTTCGAAGCGCGTTTCTGGATTTACCTTCATCGAAGCACCGATCATTCATTTATTGTGGGGCCACAGGTTTTTAATGAATAGTTGATTGTAAATTTCGAGAAAATAACTTATTTCAGAATGAAAGTGAAAGAAAAAAAAATGTAACGGGATCTGAATGATTTTAATTTTATTTCGTCCTAACCGAGTGTTTAAGCCTTTGTTAACTTTCTCCTCATTCCGATATAGCTGTCCTGTGTAGACTGTGCTTATGCGATAATAATGCTAGTAGTTTATTTCAAACAAGCTTCCGAAACCATATCGGATTTCTTCTGTACAGTCCAATAAATTTCAAAGACTGTTTACACTTGAAACATAGGGAAAGTTGTTCTGCGAAATAGCCAAGTTCAACTACTCTTCTTTTTGCATTCCATGCCAACAAACCATTTTCTGTCTGAGTTTCCACGTCTGCTTGTACGGTGCTTTTTTCGCTAAATTCTATCCGTAATATTCCAAATAAATCTCCTTTTTCTATTTTGCTTGCGGCGTTTTTCGGTGACCATTTCAAAACGAATGGGTTTCTTATCGGAATTGTATTAATTGAATATGTGATACAATTCCCCGTATTTTCACACATAATCATCCGTTTGTAAAATTTGAATTTCTACTTTCAAAACAAAATTTCATTGGGAAACGGTGTGCATCATTAATAAGAATGTGTAACAAAAATAAATCAGCCAAGAATAAAAGCTCTGTCTGTTATGCATAAGAACACATAGGACCACATATAGATAAATCGTACAAATACTTACTTATCAATAGAAACAGAACATTTTAAAAGTATATATTTAAATGTAAAGAATGAGAGGAAGACGACGAAGCAATCGATGTCAAATAACACATTGCATCAAATCCCTCAACACTCTGCATTAATGCAAAGTTACTATTAAAAATCTTTATTAAACATAATAAAAGTTAATTCATTATTTTTGCATTTTGCGATAAAAGTACAGCCTACATGTATTTTGTCGTCAACCGCCAGAAACACGACGGAACCTGCTCTATTGACTGGTATAGATCTATGAACGTTGTTCAATAACAGTCAGGAACAATAACTCAAATCGTAACGCCAATTGGTATCGTGTTACCTTAACAGTAATAAAACATAAACATAAGGGGTTTCTCCACTAAGATGAAACTGGGATGGTTTATTATACAGTAACCCTAATACACAAGCAAACATCCTAAATGAACAATATACGAACGCTTTCACTACTGAAGAAACATCTTCCATGCCAAATAATGGTTCAAGTCCCCATCCCGCCATGCCAAATAAAGGTTCAAGTCCCCATCCCACCATGCCAGGCATAAATATCAACAATAACAGAATCATTAAAGTTATCCAAAAACTTAAATCCCCATAAAGCCAACGGCCCTCATAATTTGCCAGCATATTTTTTTAACTAACTTTTTAGAAAAAGGGTCTCCATTTTTGACACACTTTTTCCGAAAATCTTTTGATTCTGGTAAAATCCCAACAGATTGAAAGCAGGCTAATGTTGTACCTATATTTAAAAAAAAAGTGACAAGCATAACGCTATAATTTATAGACCAGTTTCATTAACTTTAATATGTTGTAAAATTAATGTGGAACATATTTTAACAAGTAACATCCGAAATCATCTTACAAATAATAACATATCAAATGAAAGTCAACATGAGTTTAGGAGTAAAAGGTCTTACGAGACCCAACTCATTATTAGTATCCAAGGTCTACCAAAATCAATTGCAAATGGCAATGAATAGACGTTATACTTTTAAATTTTCTTAAGTGTTTGATAAAGTCCCCCATCAAAGATTAGCTCTTGAATTAGGTTTTTACGGTATTAGGAACTAAAATTTAAGTTGGATAACAGATCGTTTAGCTGACAACTGGCAGCAGATACTTTCCAAAGGTGTTAAATCTTCTAAATTAGCTGTTGACTCTGGTATTTCCCAGAGAACAGTTTTAGGCCCCAAATTATCGTTTAATTAATGATTTACCAACATGTTACTTGCAATGCAAGACTTTTTGCAGATGACTGCTTATTATATAGAAATATAAATAATAATTCTGATGCACAATTACTGCAAAATGATTTATCTAGTTTAGTGCAATGGGAAAGGGACTGGCAGATGAATTTCAATCCTAAAATTGTTATGTAATACATATATCTAAAACATCTAAAAACCCTTCTTCTTTTAATTATACATTTCATAATCATGTATAGTAATATTTTAAAGATAGTACATATTTAGGTGTAACTATAAGCCACGATCTTGACTGGGGAACATATATAAATAATATTACCTGTAAGGCAAATAAAACTTTGGGCTTTCTTCGTAGAAATTTAAAAATTAAACTGCACACGTAAGGTTAAAAACTTAACGTACTCATCACTTGTCTGTCCAGTCGTCGAATACTCTCCCCCTTTTTGGGATCATTACAAAAAGCATCACATCACTCAAGTTGAGCAGATTCAGCGTAAGTCTATCCCATCCATCCATCCATCCCATTCCATTCCATTCCATTCCATTCTATTCCATCCCATCACACCCCATCCATCCATGCATCTATCCATCCATGCATCCATCCATCCATCATTTAATCTAGCAAACAGACTGCTGATAATAAGCTGTTCAATGCTTTGCCTATTTACACAAATTCGGGAATCAACCAAAAGTAATAAAATAAGGACTGAATTCAGTATTGTATATATTTACAGTTTGAAAGGATAGTTCATGAAATGAAGTAGATTGCAATTGTTAAATGTGCAAAAGAAAATGTATTTTGAAATGATAGTACAGAGACAATCAGCGGTTGGCTGTTCTGTAAAGATATCACTGATTGAGGCTGGATTAGAAAAGAATGAGTGTCTGTTTGTATCGTTTTATGTGTATATATGTCTTTATGCGACTTAATGGCTTTTTCTGGTTTTTGGATCTTTGGGTAGTAGGATGGTGTCTAATAGAATTGCGGAAATATGATGCGTGGTCTTATAAATCATGACACGTATTATAGTACATATAGTTTACAGTATAAAGATGGCGGAGGCCATTTAAGTATGTTCAGCATGTTATACCTAAGATACCCTCATGATATGATTGTTTGTATTGTGATTCTTATTACAAACATACCTGACAAATCACTTCCGGAAATTTTAGTTTTTGGTATAGATTCTGAAGTGTGAATGTCCTAGATAAGAATAAGACTCTTACTTTGGGCAGACAAGAGCTTGGTGTGCCCGACTCTTGATATTCTAGAGAAAACAGAACAATATAACTGGTCAATGTACGGATATAAGATAATTAAACAGCACAAGGCAAAATACTATATAAAAACAAGATACTATTATTGGTGAGAATAATAGCCGTTTATTATATAAAATTAACTGTTTATTGAGTCGATATCAAGACAATATTTTAACATTTTGAACATGGTTTCCTTTAAATAAAGATAGATGACAGCATTATTTGATTCAATGCCGTCTAAAGAAAATTGATTGATGTATCATCAAAAACAATAAAGCGAGGCGGGGAAAAGTACACCATTTCATAAAGTTGTGCATAATTTGTCAAAGTTGATACATCTGTTAAGAAAAGAACATTTGGAAACTGCCATCTTTGGCAATATCACAACGTAACATACGTTCCAACTGTTAGCACAATGAAAACAGTTTATATTCATTTTATAAGGCATAACTTATATTTTTGGTGAGTTTTGGTCTTTTGGTTGACAGTTCTGTGATATCTGTGTGATAGATGACGAAGGAAAATTCTATTTATTGTAGTCACAATCCAGTCCTCATTTCCTTGTGTTTATAACATCACCGAATGCGACTTATGCCGGAATTTTGCTTAGTAAAAGTAACACCCCGCGGATGATTCTTGTGAAACAGAACTGGTTATCCTTTTAAAGCGACTTAGCTCTGTTCTGGGTTTATGCTGAAACTCGTTTTTATGCATGTGCAGAGGTTTGTTATTTTTCTTTTCCTTTTCCTTTTGCCTGTCATTCTTCATCTGATCATGTGATTAGATGGTCATGGATGTCCTCTTACTGAATTTGTATTATCTGGTTAAGGTTTTATATATCGTTCAAAGTTTGAATTGGCGAATCCATTTGGTTTTGGCTTGAATACATATTTCCAAATTTGGTTTTGTTTCCGCATTGTACATGTATATTTGCCGAAGGTTGGGCATGATATGACTCTCATGCATTAATCCTTGCAAAGAAAAAGCAATATATAGTGGTATTAAAAATAATACAAAAAATGTATGCTTTCCTGTTAGTATGCTCGACCAACATTGACTTTGTATTCAGAAATTTGTCGGTACTTTTTCAAACATATTTTTATTATACAACATTTTCCTAATGTTCTCCTCACAAAAGTTATCCTTTTTTTCTTTTCATTTTTTGTCTTTGTAAGTGTGTCTGTACTATACATTTATTATAAGAATATTTTTCCAATTTCGCATAATAAATAATTTGGGGAAAAAAGTTATAAACAAAATAATTGAAAAATTAACTTGGAATATACAAATATGTAGATTTGTAGAGATTGAAGGCATCTGTACTAGGTTATACTGTCGCTAGAACTTCTATTAGTTCATTTCTTTGTCAGAATTGTTAAGCAGTCATATAGCCGAATTGTACCGAAAAAGTGATGAATACATGCAGTTAAATTGGGTAAATAATTGCTCAAATCATCGACTAAAACCTAATTTAGGATTTAAATAAGTTTATTCTCCATTTGATTTAAGAAAATACTAATGAACTTGATAACGACAATTGACAGTTTTCTACTTGAGAGTCTCAAATCAACATTGGCACGAAACAATTTATAAACAGTGGTTTTTGTCAAAACTAAAATACCATCTTACAATCGTAAAATAAATTGCTTTTAGGGCGTAAAGGATGGTTATTTCGTTATTTGAAATAAATCAGGAATCAAATATTCAATTACGATAGAGGTATTTCATAGACAATTTGTTACGTCAACTGTAACTCATAGAGTGCTATTATTCTATATGATCTTATATAATTTCATTTTGTACTTACAGTTTTGAGCGTTATTGGTGAAACATTATATAAATATAGTCACAAATATTAATAATGCACTTGCGTAATAAGTTAGAAAGACATTACTGGGTTATTTCAGTGAATTATAGTTGTTTACATCCGCATCATTTGGACGCTAGTGGATAGCTGTCTCATTCATTGGCAATCATACCACATGTCCTTATTCATATAGTGAAAAAAAATAAGTCCATCTCTATTCGTATAAATAACATTTTCAAGAAAGCATGAAAGAAAAGGGTACGATTCGGACGCTAAAGAGTATAGTTTTGTTTTCTGTATAACCTTGTACCATGTGTACTGATATTTCACTTATTTTGTATTTTTTGGAAAGGTATATTTCATTATGTTTTACTATACTTTATGTACTATCAACTACAAAACAGTTGTTGGTGTCTTTGTCAGATTTATTTCTATATTTGTTTGAATTTTTATAAGTCACTTGTGCTGTATGGCAATGTTGTATGTTACACAGTTTTGGCTGATGGATCCCAATTATTTTCACGTTAACCAATGATGTCTATTTGGGTAAATCACTCAATTTTGTCAATTTAAAGAAATTATAAAAAAAAAAGTCTTACAAGAGGCAGATTTAGCCAGCTATAAAACAATGTTTAACCCACCATTTTCTTCGTCGGAAAATGTTTGTACCAAGTCAGAAATATGGCAGTTGTTTTTGATTCGTTCCGTTGGTTAAAGTAATCGAGCGTTTCAATTTGTCAAGTTTTATGGCTTCCCCATTTTGAATTCACCTTAGAGATCAGTGGTTTTGTTAATACTTTTTTTTTAACGCACGATGGATCTTTTCATATCCAAATGATAATCAACATGATACAAAAAAGTGATTAAAAGAATGAAACCACGTACATCAAAGTCTATATAATGCGTTTGATATGATTTTATACTGGCATTACCGGTTCTGGACTTAAATATGTAAAATGGTCAAATGTAGTGTAATAGCATTTGTCTCTAGTGTCACCTACATTGCGCGTTATACAACATCAGACCAAACAAAGTACACTAGTCAGGAACCTGTAATTCAGTCATTGTCGTTGGTTCATGTCTGTTATATTTTTTTTTTTTCGCCAATTCAGTTAGGATTTTACTTCGTCAAAATTATCTCCCCATTACGTCACCTAATTTTTTGATCAGGAAACTGGAAGCCATTGTAGGGATGACGCGCCGTCAATTTAGCTCTTGAAAACCGATGAATTTATACTCATTGCATTATTACAATCCTTATAAGATAGTTGTTTTTTAAAAGACAAATGTATCTACTAGCTATTAAGCATCATTTAATGTACTTTTAGGCCTTTTGTCAACTTAAAACTATTGTCTGACTGGTTGTCGAAAGTACAAAAAACAAAAAAACAAAATAAATTTGATAAATTATTTCGTGGAAGGGCAGACTAAAAATGTTCAGAGGTTGAAGACTGATTACCCTAGATAATACACACAGTAAAATGATTTTTTCTTAAGTTATGCACAACAAAGAAGGTATTTGAAATTCACTTGACCCATATATCTTATTTTTGGTACTGTGAATTTTAATGTTATTATATCTACCTGTAGCCTAAATAAATATATATATATAGAATAGATTCTCAAGCAATATGATGTTTCAAATATTTTTGCTTTATACTTTTTTTATTATTATTATTATTTTTTTTTTTTTTCATTTTATACGTTTTGAAGAAACAAACTCAAACACGCCTGAAATGAAAAACGGTGTACTCGACTTTCTCTTCACTTTCGGTGAGATTATTGCCCATTTCAGGTTTTTTCCACAAAAAATGTTGCCTGGGGTAGAGATGGTAATTCGTGCTATAAAAAGACATATCTTTTATTTTTCTGCTGAAGTTTTGTTTCTGCTGAATTTATGCTTATGTACAAAACAGATCCACACGTATTTGCACCTACCACAATCGATTGTGTTTTGAAAATGTGTTTTTAAATTAAATGTTTACAATTGTCTCTAAGCTCCATATTAAAATTGAAGTATAAAATCCTAAATAATGCGGTTACATTAAAATTTTAAAGCCCATATAAACAGATGTAAACAATTCAAATATACGAACTTGGCCATTTCTTCCTTCTCTAACAAAGAGTTCCATTTCTTTTGTTTAATTTCAACTGGATATCAGCCTGAATTTGATTATCATTAATAAGGCTGTTAGTTTTCTCGTTGGAATTGTTTCACATTTTTCATGTCAGGATCTTTTATAGCTGACTATACGGTATGGGCTTTTTTTCATTGTTGAAGGCATTACCATGACCTACAATTGTTTATATCCATGCCTCTGATGGATAGTTGTCTCATTGGCAAGTTTACCACATCTCCTTATTCTTATAGTGTACATACCAGGCAAATGTCCTCACCATTGACGCCTTCTTTATAAGAGAATAAATAAACCACAGTTTCACAATAAGGAAATCAAAATGTTACGAAATAAAACATGGGAATAACACATAATTGAACTGAAGGCATACATATATGAAAATATTACAAATATTGTTTGGAATAGAAACAAAAATACTTATTTAATTAATTCATTATTAGGACACTATATACATACTATGATGGATTGATTTCATTAAAATGAAGATAATTGACAGGTTATATCAAATAAGATAATGATGGATGCATTATCAAAACCAATGCGACGAGTAACAATATAGTACACAGTTTTATTAAACTATGCTTTCTCCTCCCTGGAAATTCGTTCATTTTATGAAGGCAAAACAACGGATTTGAGTCAGCAATCAATAGCAACATCCCTGCTTGACAGCAAACACGCAAATTTATATTCATTTCTAAGACTTAATGAATAGGGCCATGTAAAATTTATCCCAATTAATTAGTAGGACAATGAGTATAACACTTTATAAATTTGGTGTGTCCAAAATGCTTTTCTGGATTTCCATTCATCAAGAACTATAAAGTCCCGTCAAAGGAAAGCTTAGCATATATAGTTTCTTGAACAGATGATAAATTGTATTTTGTCCAAGGTTATGGTTGTCTTTTTGATATTGTTTTACATCTAACCACCTTGTTTTATCAACTTTGTATTTACATTGTGTCATAGATCAAATTTATTCGTTCAGTGTATGTTCACTTGTTTTTGTTAATATGTAATTTGATTGGATTAAGCCATTTCAATTGATATTTTAGAATGTGTCTTTCTATGTTGTGATGTTACACTATTGTTTCATGTAGGGTGAAGGTTGGCGCCTATTAAAACGTTAACCCCGCCACTTTCTATATGTGCCTATCCTAAGTCAGGAGCCTGTATTTGAGTGGTTGTTGTTTGTTTCTTTTTATCAGATTTGTATTTCGTTTATTGTTTTGTATAGTGTGTTCTTGTTTAGTGCTGTTGCACCACTATCCTAGGTTAGGGGGAGGGTTTGGCGCCATCTAACTAGTTTGCACCTGTCCTAAGTCAGGAACCTGATGTTCAGTGGTTGTCGTTTGTTGATGTGGTTCATAAGTGTGTCTCGTTTTTTATATAGATTAGAATGTTGGTTTTCCTGTTTGAATGGTTTTACACTAGTCATTTTTGGGGCCCTTTATAGCTTGCTGTTCGGTGTGAGCCAAGGCTCCGTGTTGAAGTCCGTACTTTGACCTATAATGGTTTACTTTTACAAATTTTGACTTGGATGGAGAGTTGTCTCATTGGCACTCATACCACTTCTTCTTTTATTTATGAATGTCCAACAAGCACCATAATTTAACAGAAAAGCAAAAACCATCGTTCGTCAACTTTACCTGGACGGAAAATTCAAGAATTGTTTAACATAGAAATAATGTAAATATCGACACACTGACTACAGGGCTGATGATACACTCTAGGAATAACAGTCCAATCAGCGTTTGCCAAAAGAGGGTTCAAAATGGGAAACTTGACTAAAAT
The DNA here is from genome assembly GCA_017311375.1 of Mytilus coruscus. Taxonomy (NCBI): domain Eukaryota; kingdom Metazoa; phylum Mollusca; class Bivalvia; order Mytilida; family Mytilidae; genus Mytilus; species Mytilus coruscus. Next base: position 4,107,174 of record CM029597.1, on the reverse strand, counting down.
AAGATTAAAACATATCAAAAGCAAATGGGCAGATGTTGAACAAACTAAACCACACATTTATTAACCAGCCCTCACATGCATAGGTTAATATTCAAAGGTTGTGATTGGTCAAATTTGGTAAAGGTCACAATTAGTTAAAGAGCGTGACCTACTTTAATGTCCACGATCAATTATTTCACGGTAACTTTTATCTGCCTATGTCTTTAAGTACAACTTTTTTTTTTCTCTTGTTGCTAATGGCAGATGGTTGATAATATCTACTGCATTTATTCGCAATGCAACGTTTTTAAACCCGATTTAGTAGTTGTGATTGATTATGAGGACTAAACATCTCCATTTTTATGTTTTCGAGCAGCAGTTGCATATATATGGTGTACAATATTTATGTCCCTCATTTAACGTTGATACTGTATTCTGGTTGTTGAGTTTCCTGTATATTATACTTCCGTAACCTTGATGCAATTGAACGAAGTGTTGTGAAATATGAACATGAAATGATTTTGTTGAATGTTACACATTTCTGAGTCACAGTTGAGAACGGAATTGGTCCACATGTTTATATTTTTGTGTTGACCATGGTGTTATCTCTTGTTCTTTGACTTTAATTTTTTTCACGCCCCCCCCCCCTTTTCCCTTTTTTGGAATTTTTTTTTTATGAACTTTTACAAACATATTCATCGGATAACCAGTGGTAGACTGTGTACACCGTTTATAGGTTGGAATTTGAATTAATTTCATTTGGTCAGTATGTAAACATGTTTTGCATACTTTTTTTTATTGTTCAATGTTTAGTTCTAATATCATGTTACTCCACTAAACGAGTCGATTAAAACACAATACCTCCAAATCAAAAATATTCTACTTAGTAAGCTAGACCCTCATCAATGTTGAGCTGAGGATTCTTTATGGTTCTTTTTTCAAATATTTCAAGTAACGCCATTGTTTTTCCTGACAACGTTTGAACACATATTTTGTTTTAGCCCTTCCCTACTATCGAAAACAGTATAAAGTAATTTCAAGTTCGTATAATAAATGAAATGGAAAAAGAGTGATAAACAAAATAAAAAATAAATAAATTGGCTATAATCAATTTATCTATATTTTCAGAGATTAAATGGAGTTGCGCAAGTAATTGCTGTCGCCGACATTTCTTGTAGTTTTCTCTTTAATTGGCAGTCGGAGTCGTTCGTAAGATGTCGTATAACTGAAATATACACACACATGCAGTGATGAATTGAATTGGATAGCCAATTGCTCTTTTTGACAAGCTTTGTCTTAGTTTTCATTAGTGTTTGATGAACTTACCTTTTCGACGTCTTTTGTTTTTTTGCCATTGCTTTGTCAGTTTTTCTCGACTTATGAGTTTTTAATGTCCTCTTGGCATTTTTCACTCTTGTTAATGTTTTAAATAAGTTTATCATTAATTTTTAAATAAGTTTATCATTAATTGATTTTGGAAAACTAAACTTGATAAGATTCTTGATAGTTTTCAACTTCAGAGTCTCAAATCAAAATTTGCCTAAAACAATTTATAAACAGTGGTTGTTGTCAAAACTTATATATCATCCTACAATCGAGAACTAATTGCTGTTAGGATATAAAGGATGTACATTTCCTTTTTGATTTTATTGAAATAAAACAGCGATCAAATATAAAGATAGCAATAGAGGTATTCTATAGACAATACGTTACGTCTCCTGTAATAACATTAACGTTACCAATTTCCAGATGCGCATTTCGACTTTCATAAAATGTTTATTTTCAATATGAATTTATATAATTGCGTTTTGTAAGTAAAGTTCGTCACGCCGTTGGTCAAACATTTAAAAGTATAGTCATAAAATTGAGAATGGAAATGGGGAATATGTCAAAGAGACAACAACCAATTTCTGCTGAAATAAGTCAAGCATAAATATGTTCATTACAAACTACTGTAAACCAACTTATTTTCGCGGATAATTTATTTCGCGTTTAGCCCTTTCTAGCCCATTTCGCGGCGATTTAATTTCGCGATTCTCAAATTTACTTGATGTAGATAAATAAGGAAAAATCCAAGTTTTACATATTCGCGACGATTTATATTCGCGTTATTTTTCTGCTCGCGAAAGTCGCGAAAATAAATCGCTCTCAAAAATTAGTTGGTTTACAGTATTTGAAACCACCGTTGCTGCATTTGAATAATGTGACAGAATTAAGAAACTTATATTGTAACGAACTAAAGTAATCTTGAGACATCGGGTATTCTGGGAAGGATATTTGCCTTTGCTCTAGATGCAGCATGATTTCATCAGTCATGTTGGACAGCTTGCAATGCTAAAAAAATTGTAATGATTGATGATCGGTTACAGCCCTTGAAAGATGTATTTTCTTTTAAAACGTGTTTAGTGTAATATGAAGAATGGTGTATGTTGCAACCAGGAGTTGTGTATGGTGCAATGAGGGATAGTGTAATATGTAACGGTGTTAGTGTAATGGGGTATACTTTATAGTGCAACAAGGAATGGTGTATAATATAATGGGGAATGGTGCATGGTGTTATGAGGAATAGTGTATGGTGTACTGGGAAATGGTGTACGGTGTAATTGGGAATGGTGTATGGTGCTATGAGGAATAGTGTATGGTGTAATTGGGAATGGTGCATAGTGTATGGTGTAATTGGGAATGGTGAATGGTGTAATGGGGATTGGTGTATGGTGTGATGGGGATTGGTGTATGGTGTAATGGGGATTGGTGTATGGTGTAACTGGGAATGGTGTACGGTGCTATGAGGAACAATGTATGATGTAATGGTGAAAAGTGTATGGTGTAATGGGAAATGGTGTAAGAGAGAATGGTGATTGTGGTAATTGAGAATGATGTATGGTGTAATGAGGAATGATGTAATGGGGAATTGTGAATGGTGTAATCGGGAATAATGTATGATGTAATGGGGAGTAGTGTCAGGTGCAACGAGGAATACTGTCTGATGTAATTGAAAATCGAATGGTGCAAAGAGGAATGATTTATGGTGTTATGGTAAATGGTGTAATGGGGAATAGTGTATAGTGTAATGGGGAGTAGTGTATAGGGTAATTGGGAATGATGTATGGTGTAATGGGAAAAAGTAAAATCACAAAAATACCGACAATGGAAAGTCCCTAATCAAATGGCAAAATCAAAAACTCAAACACATCAAACGAATGGATAACAACTGTCATATTCCTGACTTGTGTATAGTGTAATTGGGAATAGTGTATAGTGTAATTGGGAAGAATGCATGGTGTAATGGGAAATAGTATATAGTGTAATGGGAAGGGTGTATGGTGTAATGGGAAATAGTGTAAAGTGTAATGGGGAATGGTGTATGTTGCAACGATGAATAGTGTATGGCGTAATGGGGTATACTGTATGATGTATTGAATAATGGTGTAGGTTGCAACGAAGAATAGTGTATGATGTATTGGAGAATGGTTTATGGTGTAATAGAGAATGGTGTAGGGTGTATTGAAGAATGGTGTAGGGTGTAATGGAGAATGATGTATGGTGTAATGGAGAATAATTTATAGTGTAAAAGGAGAATGGTGTATGGTGTTATTGGGAATACTGTGTGATGTATTGGTAAATGGTGTAGTGTGTAATGGAGAATGGTGTATGGTGAAATGGAGAATGGTGTAGGGTGTAATGGAGAATGGTGTATGGTGTAATGGAGAATGGTGTATGGTGTAATGAAGAATGGTGTAGGGTGTAATGGAGAATGGTGTATGGTGTAATGGAGAATGGTGTAGGGTGTAATGGGGAATGGTGTAGGTGTAATGGAGAATGGTGTATGGTGTAATGGAGAATGGTGTAGGGTGTAATGGGGAATAGTGTATTGTGTAATGGTGTATTGTGTAGAAGCGTATGGTACAACGAGGAATGGTGTATGATGAAATGGGGAATAGTGTATTGTGTAGTCCGGAATGGTGTATGTTGTAATGGAGAACAGTGTAATGTTGAATCGTGTATGGTTCAATTAGGAATTGTGTACGGCGCAATGGGTGAATGGTGTATCATGTGATTGCGAACAGTAGATTAGGTTTTGAGCTTTGTTACAAGTTCCTTCTGGATGTTTAAATAACTTGTAATTATATACTTTCTCTGTCAATAATTTGCATTATGATTTTCTTTGAATGGTGCCATATCGTGTATGATTCAGTGGGGAAAGGGGAAAGGCGAATTGGAGCGGCACACATTGTGGAAATGTCTTAGGTGAAACTGGAAACAAGCAATGAATAAAGGCAACAATCTTCTGTCAAGTAGACACTAGTAACTGAGTTTCAGTCTTAAACGGTCATTTTGATCTTAACGAATCTGAAACTAATAAGGGTAAATCTTGTTAAGAGTATTTTTTTTTATTTCTAAAGTACTTTCTTGTTGTAAATTCAGTACTCTTCAGACGTCAGTTGTTTTGAGATCGAAATAGTTATTCAACTATTTTAATACAAACTCGTTGCATAGGCGACGTACTTTATAATTCATGATGAACAGGGGATTTACTAATCAGTAATCGAAACAATGATGTTCTCCCTACAGTCTGGTATAAAACAAAGATTATCAAAACATTATCCCAAAAGTTGTTAACACAAAACGTATTAAACAGTTATTCTCTATTACTTATGTATTTTTAAGTATTGTCAGTTTGCAAAGAGCTGATCCACTTGTCTAGGTTTGGATGGAAATGGGATGTTATTGTATAATGTAACAATAATTACACCTCTGTAGTTGACGATTAAACAAGATTTCAATTTTTGATTATCTTGACATAATAACAATTTTTATAAAAACAAAATTGACTAATTTTGTAATGTATATTTTTTCTCTAATTGTATAATTGCATACATTTTTTTTTATTGAGAACCTTGTCCGTCTATTAGACTTGACGTGCATAAATTATTTTTCATAGTTATGTAGTAATTCTCAGTATATTTGCCGGCATAGGAAATGCATTTTAAATTACATAATGTTTGACAACCTCGTGAAGGAATTACTAACGACGAGACTTGATGGAATCGAAACAACACTAAATTGATCTTAAATCATAATACCTAAATTAATTTTGGTTTCGTCTCACTCATGGTACAATGCGAATCGCGGAGCATTTCACAAAAATACGATATTACGGATGTATATTCTATAAACAAATAAGGAAATCATACTAACAAATTCAATTTCAATAAAACCCTGAAACGGAAATTTTGTTTAGCGAAAAAGATCTACACGCAAATAAGAAAAATGTAATAAGATAATAAAAACAATTTTGAATGTTTGAATCAGACATTTGTATCTACGTTGGCGGTTCTTTTATATGAGAAAATAATGGACCAATTTTATTCTGTTTTCCTAATCAATTTGAGAATGGAAAGGGGGACTGTTTCAAAGATACAACAACCCGATCAAAGAGTAGAAAATAACCCAAGGCCATAAATTGGTCTTCAACGCAGCAAGAAAATCCAGTACTCGGAGTCGGGCTTCAGCTGGCCCCTATACAAAAATGTATACTAGTTCAGCAAAATTGACGCCACACTAAACTCCTAACCATATAAATGAACCAAAATTAAAAAAAAAAAAAAAACACACACACACACAAGACTAACAAAGGCTAAAGGTTCATGACTTGGGACATGCGCAAAATATCGACGGGGTTAAACATGTTTTATGAGATCTCAACCCTCCCCTCCAGTTAATGTGAAAGTTCCAACGGGAAATATACAAATAACAACAATGAAGCAGTAAACACATTATATTTTAAGAAAAAAAACTAAAAATCATCAGAACCATATCGGAGTTGAAAATCTTTTGAATTTAAAAAATCAGAATTCTTGAGTTGACGCTGCAAAAAGGTAATTTGACGAATCAAATTATTAGTATTTTATCTCACTCTTTTACGTAATATCAATTTATCATTGTATTTATAAATGAATGGAGCGTAACTGATGATATATTTATTGTGTTTCTACCTCGTGTTATCAATACTGTGATTTTAGATGTCTTTCTTATCCATTAGGAACTAAATTCACTCCAGACGCTTTGGTATTTGATTTGATTTTATCAATACGCATCATCAATATTTTTCTAAAGAAAGAGAACAAATACTTTCCCAGGGTGACAAAATACTGAAAATTGAAAATATTATAATGTCAGGTATGATTAATTGAAAGTCTATGCAATGCACAGTACGTTTTGCTGAGCTATACAAATGAAAAACGGTCATGTACTTTCTATGTATATCCTTGGTAACTGAAATTGCATTAAAAATGCAAGTCACCCAAAACTCTGACATTAATCTATATAATTTTGAATTTGTTTAGAGAAAACATTGTCATAACAACTATGTGATGATGGGATGAGTTACATATTGATCAACTTGAAGCAAAATTCTTGTCACTTAAAACATTAATGATATATCAGTTTCTACAGAATACAACACTTTGGAAGATTGCTTCACAACAGACACGCCGTTTATAACTTCATAGGGAGGTAATAGCGTAAAAAGCTTAGATTTGGTAAATAAAGGCAACAGTAGTATACTGGTGTTCAAAAGTCATAAATCGATTGAGAGAAAAGAAATCCGGGTTACAAACTAAAACCGAGGGAAACACATCACATATAAGAGGAAAACAAAAGAACAACAGGAACACTGAAGTGCAACAAAAACAAACACCAACAAACATAGAAACGAACTATTTGATAACAACTGCCATATTCCTGCCATATTTTGTTATAATGAATTTCTCAGATCAGCTTGAAAATTCAGAGATAGAAAAAAATAGAAAAAAGTTTGTTCAACAGAATATCCTGGATGATAAAACAAAAATGCTTTATTATATCTTGACCGGATTTGGCTGTACTTTAATTTGAATATTCCCAATGAAAATCAAACCATATCTCCTTATTTCTATATTCATATCCGTCGGACTTTGCAGAAATTTTCAATGTAACGAGTTGAATTTTTTGAAACATGTTAAGTCTACATCTAATTTGACAAGTAATGATATATTTTGTCGAAAATATGTATTCACAGTATTCAAAGGCATACAACTGGATTCGGAAATGGGAACTGCGACACCATATGGTTGCAATGACCCAAACTGATGGTATATGTATTCTATCTACTCCTTCCTGTAGCTCGGTGAATGTGCTGAATATTTTCATATCTACTCCTCAACGTAAACGCAGCTAAGGCGATCGTCACTATGAATCACCTACTGTCCATGATGTCTCTATTAATGACCTTTTGCCATTTATAAAGAATAAACGAAAATACCGAACTCAAGATAAATTCAAAAGCGGAAGTCCAGAAAAACTGTCAAAATAAAACGTTGAACTTTATCAACCAAAGGAACGAATGGAAAACAACTGTTATATTCCCGACTTGGTACAGGCACTTTCCGAAGAAAATGGAAGGTTAAACCTGGTTTTATAGCTATCTAAACCTCCCACTACATCGATCTTTAAAGATTCATATGTTATAAGCACCTGTCGTACCCCAAGATAAATATGTTGTTGTCCCCGCAGATAAAGCCACAAACAACGTCGTTGTTTGGTTGTTAATTACATTACATCAATTGGCTGATGAAGGAATTAGGTATTAAAACAATTCACTCGGAAACTTTACATAATCACCCACAGCACTTACCAAAGAGAAAATCCAGATTAATAATAGGTCTGTTCTATGTTCGTTTGCAACTTCAATTAGATACGAAGAACTGGATTTTCTTCACTTAATTGGATACCTAAATCACATTAGTTTCTTACAAGCAACGCAGTATTCCTAGGTCTTCCAAGTGCTCCACGAAACTTCTTTCTAAATCATAAACATCAATTTGATCAGTTTTCAAAGTCATATTCAGAGTTATGGTGAAACTACCAACACTGGGGCAGTATGAATCAGATGAAAATACTTAAAATTTTTAAACATCGTAGAGTACATAAAATTTAAATCTCTTTCCTTTTGTAATGGTATACACATATTTTACTTTTCTACCCTTTACAAAAGTATTCACAATTCAAACTTCAAAAATAAACTGAAAGAATAAGTCTTAATTTGTTTCGTAACAAAATGGCCAACGTAAATCCGCAAGTCTTGTTTTATGGAGGAACAATTTATGTTTTATAAAATTTAAGCGAAAAATACTATAAAACTGACAGTATGCCAGATGCTTGAAATCTTGATTGACAACTTGTTTGTTACGCTCGGAAGAACTGTTTTCAACAAACAATCTGCATTCCGATGTGAACCAACTGTGCATTTCTTCTAACCGACTTGTAACTATATTCATATTTTTTGTATTGCTATGAGTTACAATTTATGACTAAAATCAGCAAAGACCCATCGAAACAACATCTGATACAAAATTTAATAATACTTTTAGATATTTGGATGATATATTGGCTCTCAATAATGACGACTTCAGTATGTATACTAAAGAAATTTATCCTGTTGAACTTACTTTAAATAAAGCTAATACGAACAATGACCACTGCCCTTTCCTCGATCTTGATATCTATATCATTAACGGAAAGCTTAATACAAAATTTATGATAAAAGAGATGATTTTCATTTCCTATCGTTAATTATCCATTTTAGATGGTGACGTTCCTTGTCACCATCTTACGGTGTTATATATCTCAACTTGTACGATTCGCTCGTGTATGTAACAACGTTTCAGATTTTAACGAAAGAAATTTATGTATTACTGAAAATTATTACACCAGGGTTTTCGATATCACAAACTAGTCAAAACATTTACTAAATTTTATCATCGGTACAAGGACATCATTCGTAAATATAGCTCAACATGCAGACTTCTTATACGTTCAGGTATTTCACATCCAATCTTTTATGGTAATATTCTTTATAAAGCACAAAATGTCAGTATTCACCTCAGAAGCTAACAAAACCTTTAAATAGACTTATTAAGAAGGGATATAGTTACGATACTGTTGTCAGGTCATTAAAGATTGCATATTTTGGCTTTAATATTGATTCACTTATAGGGTATTTGCATCGGAACTAAACACATTTATTTAAAACCAGTTGTTGGCATGACACGGGTTATGCTCTTCTCATATATTTTATGATGGTATGATACTAAACCCTAACGGGAGGGATTGTGCCTGATATTCATATGATGAAGACATAATATTTCAATCAGTTTAATTGAGGTCTGGAGCTGGCATGTCAGTTAACTGCTAGTAGTCTGTTGTTATTTATGTATTATTGTCATTTTGTTTATTTTCTTTTGTTACATCTTCTGACAACGGAATCGGACTTCTCTTTAACTGACTTTTAATGTGCGTAGTGTTATGCGTTTACTTTTCTACATTGGCTAGAGGTATAGGGGGAGGGTTGAGATCTCATAAACATGTTTAACCCCGCCGCATTTTTGCGCCTGTCCCAAGTCAGGAGCCTCTGGCCTTTGTTAGTCTTGTATGATTTTTACTTTTAGTTTCTTGTGTATAATTTGGAGTTTAGTATGACGTCCATTATCACTGAACTAGTATATATATTTGTTTAGGGGCCAGCTTAAGGACGCCTCCGGGTGCGGGAATTTCTCGCTGCATTGAAGACCTATTGGTGACCTTCTGTTGTTGTCTGTTCTGTGGTCGGGTTGTTGTCTCTTTGACACATTCCCCATTTCCATTCTCAATTTTAAGTCTACATCTAATTTGACAAGCAATGATATATTTTGTCGAAAATATGTATTCACAGTATTCAAAGGCATACAACTGGTTTCGGGAAATGGGAACTGCGACACCATATGGTTGCAATGACCCAAACTGATGGTATATGTATTCTATCTACTCCTTCCCGTAGCTCGGTGAATGTACTGAATATTTTCATATCTACTCCTCAACGTAAACGCAGCTAAGGCCATCGTCACTATGAATCACCTGCTGTCCATGATGTCTCTATTAATGACCTTTTGCCATTTATAAAGAATAAACGAAAATATCGAACTCCAAGATAAATTCAAAAAGCGGAAGTCCAGAAAAACTGTCAAAATAAAACGTTGAACTTTATCAACCAAAGGAACGAATGGAAAACAACTGTTATATTCCCGACTTGGTACAGGCACTTTCCGAAGAAAATGGAAGGTTAAACCTGGTTTTATAGCTATCTAAACCTCCCACTACATCGATCTTTAAAGACTCATATGTTATAAGCACCTGTCGTACCCCCAAGATAAATATGTTGTTGTCCCCCGCAGATAAAGCCACAAACAAACGTCGTTGTTTGGTTGTTAATTACATTACATCAATTGGCTAATGAAGGAATTAGGTATTAAAACAATTCACTCGGAAACTTTACATAATCACCCACAGCACTTACCAAAGAGAAAATCCAGATTAATAATAGGTCTGTTCTATGTTCGTTTGCAACTTCAATTAGATACGAAGAACTGGATATTTCTTCACTTAATTGGATACCTAAATCACATTAGTTTCTTACAAGCAACGCAGTATTCCTAGGTCTTCCAAGTGCTCCACGAAACTTCTTTCTAAATCATAAACATCAATTTTATCAGTTTTCAAAGTCATATTCAGAGTTATGGTGAAACTACCAACACTGGGGGCAGTATGAATCAGATGAAAATACTTAAAATTTTTAAACATCTTAGAGTACATAAAATTTAAATCTCTTTCCTTTTGTAATGGTATACACATATTTTACTTTTCTACCCTTTACAAAAGTATTCCCAATTCCAAACTTAAAAATAAACTGAAAGAATAATTCTTAATTTGTTTCGTAACAAAAATGGCCAACGTAAATCCACAAGTCTTGTTTTATGGAGGAACAATTTATGTTTTATAAAATTTAAGCGAAAAATACTATAAAACTGACAGTATGCCAGATGCTTGAAATCTTGATTGACAACTTGTTTGTTACGCTCGGAAGAACTGTTTTCAACAAACAATCTGCATTCCGATGTGAACCAACTGTGCATTTCTTCTAACCGACTTGTAACTATATTCATATGAGACAGACTTTATATATCAGCTTCATGGAAGAATGTAAAGAAGCTAGAATTATCCATTAACTTTATGTTCTTCTTTGTATATGATGACCCCTCACTAAATATTTCAACATTTGGTAACTATCTTGAACGCATCTGCCCCATCGAACTTGAAATGAGTCATACTACAGATACAGTTAATTCTGCCTCATATCTTGACTTATATCTAGAAATTGACAATGAGGGTCGGATGAGAACAAAACTTTAACGACAAAAGACTTGATTTCAGAATTTCCCAATTGCGATCTTTCCATTTCTATGCAGCAACATTACAGCAGCGTCTGCATATGAAATATACATCTCCCAGTTAACAAGATATCATAAAGCTTACATTTCCTATCAAAATATCCTTGAGAGAGGGTTGGTGCTTAAACCAAGGGTTCCAAGTGGTGAAATTGAAGTCATTTCATCGAAAAATATTTCAGACGACATCACGAGTTAGTTGACCGTTATGGAATATCTGTTTCACTGATGACGACCAATATGTTAAATTGATCGTAACCACAGTCCCGTTTTTTTCCTTGTACGTTACAATACCTAATTATACTAGAACAGAGTTTGTTCTTACATAAACAACGCGACGAGTACCACATATGGTGCAGTATTTGCTTACCCTTCCTGAGGACCTGAGATCACCCCCTGTTTTTTGTGGGGTGAGTGTTGCTCAGTTTAACTTTTTGATTTTTTGGTTTGTATTTTTTTGTTGTTGTTGGAATATTTGGTCAATTTTCGTTCTTGCAATGGCGTTGTTTTATAGCCTACTATGCAGTATGGGTTTTGCTCATATTTGAAAGCCGTACGGTGACATATAGTTGTTTACCTCGACGTCATTTGGTCACTGTAGGAAAGTTATCGGACTGAAAATCATACCACATCTTCTAATTCTTATATTGTCAGTTTGTCATCGTCTTATGAGTATTAATGAATCTTTGGTATTCCGCCTCTCTCATTAGCAGTTAAGGTTAAATCTTCTGTTTGTAGAATTGTTTGATAAAAGGATCTTGTATGTACGTGTCTATAACAGTTTTTGCTTTTAAAGTAATTATAGCCAGATGTCAGTTGTTTCTTGTGTTGCTATAAAACCTACATTTAGTTTTAGTTATACAAAGCAAACCTGAAATATTTATACAGTACTTTTCTACGTATGTAAATATCCCTAGCTTTTTCTACGTATGTAAACATCCCTAGCTTTTTCTACGTATGTAAATATCCCTAGCTTTTTCTACGTATGTAAACATCCCTAGCTTTTTCTACGTATGTAAATATCCCTAGCTTTTTCTACGTTTGTAAATATCCCTAGCTTTTTCTACGTATGTAAACATCCCTAGCTTTTTCTACGTATGTAAATATCCCTAGCTTTTTCTACGTATGTATAAATCCCTTGCTTTTTCTACGTATGTAAATATCCCTAGCTTTTTCTACGTATGTATAAATCCCTAGCTTTTTCTACGTATGTAAATATCCCTAGTTTTTTCTACGTATGTAAACATCCCTAGCTTTTTTTTCGTATGTAAACATCCCTAGCTTTTTCTACGTATGTAAACATCCCTAGCTTCTTCTGCGTATGTAAACATCCCTAGCATTTTCTACGTATGTAAACATCCCCAGCTTCTTCTACGTATGTAAACATCCCTAGTTTTTTCTACGTATGTAAATATCCTTAGCTTTTTCTACGTATGTTAACATCCCTAGCTTTTTCTACGTATGTAAACATCCCTAGCTTTTTCTACGTATGTAAACATCCCTAGCTTTCCAATGTTTAGGTTTGATCGTTCGCGGTAAAGGTTTGAAAACGATTCGGACGCACGAAATTTAAAAAGGGTTGTTTGTCAAATTTTAATTGAACTAAGAATGTCACATTTTTTGCAACCAATACTGAAAATGTGAATTCAGGTAGAATTACCAGGATTTATAATAAGTAAAATCTTACAGTAGCTCGTGATTACAAGAAAATAGTCATACTACCATGTAAAAATTCACTACAACAATGCACCAATCTATTATTCAAGAGTCTGATTATGATTTTAAATATAATTCGCTCAAACTATATGATTCTAATATATACATATTTAAGTACGTCTAAACAAGTGACAACTCTAAGACAGATCCATCTATTGGATCACCAGTGAAGGTGATACACGGCTGAAAACACATATGATATTCATAATTACTCTAAATATCAGCACAACAATGTTAAATCTGCAAATTTTCGGAAGCAAATTTTTGTTCTTCCCTCGCCGGGATTCGAACTCATGCTATTGAGATATCTAGACAACACCGCCTGCACTGTGTCCGGCTCTCTAGACCACTCGGACACCTAGACTGAACTTAAAATTCAGCTTTCGGTGGCCTAGTGTTAACTTTCCTAGTTAGTAGAATCTAGAGTTGTAACACAGTACATGCAATATTAGGCATGAAGATGGAATTGATTTCAGAAGAGCTTAATTATCTATCGTAATGCAGATGCAGTCACCGAAATAATTATTTGATAAGTACGTCAATTAAAATCTGACAATGCCATGACAACGAAAAAAACCGAACAAAAGATAAACAACAGTATACTAAGACCGAGCTACACGAACATATATCCAAAGATAGAATAGATCCATGCAGGTAATGTGATGTATGTATTGATTGTTGTATTAATATTAAGCAATCTTATCACAAGAAACTAAGAGTTATTTTGTACTTTCACTGTGTAGGACATTGTGGACTGTTCCATTTTTTTATTCGTGTGTAAACAGCATACAGTTTGATTTAAAGTTTGCAAAACAGATGTATAACATTCAAATATACAAATTCATGTTCCTTTGTTGCCATGATGCTGTCGGTTTTTCTTCGAATTACTGTTTCTGATTGTCCCACGTTATCTTCTACCTTGTTTAAACAAACTCCGACGAATTGATATATTTAAAAGCAAACACACTCAAACCAAATACATTAAAAGCAATTAATGTTTTCATTATTTTTGTGAAAGGTTGCCAATTAACCTTATAGAATTTGCTTGCAAAACGTAAGCATAATTCAGTTTGTCTGAGTTTGAAAAAAAGTTTCTTTCAATCTAATATAGACATTTTTGTTTTCTCTAGTTTTGAACCAGCATTCTATTTTAGTCTATGGTAAACTTTGTTTGTTATGTTTGACTCATATGATTAGAGACATTTCACAATGAGATAGTTATACAAGTCTATTCCTTGTCTGTGATCTTTGCTAAATAAGACAATTAAAACATTGAACATTAACTATGTCGTTTTGCCTAAGATATGAAGAAATCATTGAAATTCATTTCTGGAAGAAAACAAATACTTTTATTTTGAATTATAATGAGATGTTTGAACGGAGATATTTTTTTTCCTCGAACGTACAACTACCATTAAACAATTATCTTTAGGAAAAACCTTTAGAAAATATTCTGATTATTTTTTCATTCTTCTGCAACTTTTTTTCATGCGCTGTTCATATGTTTCGCAAGATGTCGCTAACATATTTGTTATTGTGCTTTTGAAACACTCTCTGTGTAACCGAACAGTTTCCGTTGTAAGAATTACCTTCATGCACACTTTTTGTCATGTGTGTGTGTCTCCGAACACAAAAACAAAGATAACGACAAAATATTCTTCTTAATTGTTCGTTCATCCTCGGAAGCTTTTGTAATTTTTGACAGAAGCGATCCAGTCACATTTTATAGGAGTTATCTACCTTGAGCTTAGAAGTGTTTGGCTATTCTTTTAAAGCCATATTTTTGTCATGTAGTTCCTCACGAATTCCTGTACTTATACATCCATGGTTTGAACGTTCTTGACGACTGTATATCCAGAAAAACGCTTCAGACACATACACTGTATCAAATTTTATTTTCATTGACTATTTAAGCACTTTGGTGTTGACATAACATTTTGATATGTTTCCCAACTCTTAATAAAAGGTTGAACTATTCGCAACACTATGGGTTTTTTAAAAATAGAAAGAAAAAGAATGATTCAAAATATTTGGATTATTGAAAAAAAAAAGATGTGATACATTTGGTCCGAAGCGATTTTATGAGTTATATATTTACACACATATATATATATATATATATATACATAAGTCTAAATTGAAAACGACGTTCAAACCTATGATTGCGTTGGTTAAAAACCACAATTGTTATAAGTGTGCATGCAAAACAAATGTCTTGGTAGAGGGGTCTAAATACAGCACAAACAACATTTTTCAAAAGACCAAAACAGTGAAAAAGTATATTTTAACAAAACGCATTTGACTAACAGGTCGAACAACTGATGTTCTTAAACCCTGCTGACTGCCATTATATTGTCCCTGAAATACTCCAATATAATATTATGAAGTAAGAACTTCAAACTGGTATATCATGAAGCCATGGGGGTCTTTTTTATAATCATTTTGGTTATGTGACAAGGTACAACCATATGAGCCCTTGTGCAGACCAAAAGTACTTTTTTCACCTATTTCAAGAAAAATTGCCTGACAACCATATATTTTCAGACTCAGTGAAAACTAAATGAATGACCCTAGAAGTTACTTTATAAAACTGAAGTCGCTTATTATATCCATATTTTCACAAAAAATAAATAGAAACTATATATATTTTTCGAATTAGTGTTAACTTGACAATTGTTTCACCTCGAAAGTGATTTTATATTAACTGGAAAATGCTTGCTTATAATTTCCCTTTTCATATAAAACTGCTCAAAACTTAATATTTTTGGAATCAATGTACGGTAATGTATCTTCCGATACCGAAAGAGACTTTTTACAAACCGAAAGTTAATATCTTAAACTTTTTTTTTCTTGTTTCAACAAAAAACAAGGAAAGACCTCAAATTTTTCTCTGAGCAATTGGTTTTTAATTTGTATTATATTTTATTTTACAAGGAAGACTGTAACTAAAATACAAAAATCGTTAGCATTTAATCTAATAAAAAAACTCTACCTTTAGGTTTTGAAAGCTAACAAGTGCGATGTGCCTTAGAAAATTGACGAAATGAAATGAGACAAACCCCCGTGTCAATCACATAGATACTAAATCCAGAACATCATTATTTCACTAGTTAATTGAATCATCTTAATGCAGATTAATTTTGATTTATCTCGTAGACATTTCAATATTATGTTCCCTCTTAGCTACGATTTAATCATCATGCACGTTGCATATAGATTACTTTCATTTGTACAAACTGTCATGAATAGGGTAAACAGATTTGATTTTAGAATCTATGTGTAAGCTTATTGTCATGATGGGAATTCTGAGATATATTCAAGTTAAGTATCACAGAATTCAAAGGTTTATACAGTTTAAATGGGTTTGTTTACTTTCCATTTCCGATTTAAAAGACTTAATAAAAAATTCCAAATCGTGCATTTCAGTCATAAACAGATATAGAAAAAATCCAGAAAGTTACCAATGCAGATCAAAATGGATAAAAAGTTAATATAAATGATGACTTAGGTGACTTTTTTGTGCTGAACAATCATTGTAAAACGTTAATTGCTTGGTGTGTGCTCTCTTCTGGATTAACTGTCATCAGTTCAGATCAGAGCCAAAAGTTGGAACAGGATAGAATGACGATTGCTAATTCTTCTCTTGGTAATTTTTGGACATTTGTGTTTATGTGTTTGTCATATAGACGTATACCCCATACTTCTTTTATTCAAAGATAAACATTCATAAATGTGTTTTTAAAGCTTTAAAGGTATCGAAGTCGAACTTTCTGTACGAAGCCTCAACTATCAACAACGATTCTGATATTGTCCCTTGTGAAATGTGAAGATCATATAACGTTTCTCCATGTGTCAAGTATATATTCTCATCTTGTTTCTTGTTACATACCTTATAGTAAATTGGATTTCAAGAATAAAAAAGCATGAACACAATATTGAATTCCAAGGCATATTCAAAAAGGGAAAGTCCATAAAAACAGACATAATCAAACGTTATCAATCAACGGAAAAAGTGAAAAACAACTGTCATATTCCTGACCTGGTACAGACAATTTCTGATGAAAATGGCGGGTTAAATCTGATTATAAGAATAGTTATATTCTGATTCAAATTGTTTTTTCATTACTTTTATAGAATCCATGCATCTAAATATTGTTAACTATTATACTTTGTGGAAGATACAATGATTTGCGATCTATAAAAGAACGAAACTCATGTTTTTTTTTATATGAATTATAAAAAAATGTTGAGTTCCTTTTTATTGTACAGACCGATCAATATATCTTGTTAGAAAAGAAATATTTGTACAGATAGTAGAGCGAGTTTAATGGGATATATGGATATTTTTATAGATAGAGCAATATAAAGATACCAAGGAGATAATTTCTCCATCAAGATTGACAAACACAATTGCTCAAGCGAAAAAGACAAAAAGGCCGGAAAAAGTCTTTAAATCATTACCAATACAAGACAAGTTCCCTTGAAAAACTGCTTCGGAAAAATGCATCAGTCAATTTTCCGAATAGGCATGTCTCTTTATTCAACCAGACAGCAAAACAATACACAGTAACAGCGCCACAAACATCCATTCTGAACTAATGTGATGTGAAAGGGTAAAATTTCCTACGGTTTAACAGACACTTGTTGTGTCCTTTTTTTCTGGTAAAAATCTGATACTAAGCGGCCTGGAGTGATGTCTAAAACGATTTGGTCTACGCTCAGTGGAACATTTCCGTGTCAAACAACTGTATATGACATAATATTTGAATAGGAAGCAAATTCCAAGAAGTTAATAATAGAAAATGTCTAAAAAAAAGAGAGATAGTACCATGTCCAAAAAGAAAAACGTTCAAGCTGCGATATTGACCTCTGCATTTTTTATAAACATATGATCTCGAATTTAGTGAAAAAAAACTAGAAGCTTTAAAACTTTTAAAAGCACCAAAACCAAAAAGCAGTATATGGAGTTATGATTGGAAAACAATTCAACCTATACAGCCTTTTTACAAACTATTTTGGCATTATAAAAAATCTTCATGTGGCTCAAATAACCTTCCATTTCTTCCTAGGCAAACACAAATCCTGGTGGTATATTATGTTTGCTTTAGTCTTTTATTGAGTACTTAATATAACATAGTTTAGGTTTCATTCATACCTTAGACTATGCATACCAGAACCCTTTCATTGTATGTGTAAACCAAAAAACTTGCATAACGATGTCTATGTTTATGTAACTATCCTAGGAAAATTGGTGTAATTGGGTATTATTTTCAAATCTTAATTTGATGTTAATGTTAAATATTTGGTGGGCTGTTGATTTATTTAACATCATATTTAAAAATGTGGTTGTACATTAGAATGTAATTAATCAACACCTTATCTCGTTTTTCCTTGCATTTTAATTCGTTGTAGGAATTCCCTATCGTCCAAATGTATTTTGATTGAAGATCCTGACTTAATCAACATTTAATTAATTCATATCCAAATCATGAACATATTGCAGCTGATAAGGACTATCACTATGGGAAACATTTAAAGGTGGTGTAAAATTCGATAGAATAAACAAGGGAGAAAATAGTCTGTTATAGGGTTTGATATTCAAACGTATCCGCCTTTTTACTTTTGGTGGAACTAGTAGCTTAATTTTTAATTCAAATTAAGCAATAAATTAACTACAAAGATCATATAACAAAAGAACACAAATGTCAAGTATTGCAATAAATAACAAAACAACATATACAATCTCTGTAGGATGGCATTTAATTTCTGATAACATGTCTTCACTCTTATCAAGGCATTGTTGCAAATATTAAATGTATGGACGATATATACACTAGAGTGTAGTTAACATTACGCTAATAGACATGATTAATAATACAAAAAAGTATATAAAGCCTCAAAAATTAAAACTTTGTTAGGAGCATACTTTTAAATGTAAAAGTTTACTTATGTTACAGATAGATAATTGACAGTAACGACATAGTTTTGCAACGGTCGAAATTTGGTTTCGTGTCATAGACGAAATAAACAACATGATTTCTACCGTTGGGTATGTAACTGTTACGTTTCATTCAACTTTCGTTGAAAGTTCTTTTTTTATGAATTTTCCCGTGACTAATATGTCCATTTTATTTCTGATATAATGTGAGTTTTCATTGCTTTAAACAAACTGTTACTTCACAGCCTTATAACTTTAATAGAAACTCGACGTTGTGGAAAAGGAATACTTCAAACAAGACGATTTAATTATTGAAATGTTCAGTATTTTAGTTCCAATGTACTACCTTGATAATTAGAAATCTATTTAAATAGTATGAAGTGATTACCGAGTACTGCCCATGCTTCCGGAATAACCTTAATCAAGTACCCTCTATTTTTAAAAAACCAAATATATCAAATATCCATATAATAATCAGTTATTGTTAACATTTACGCTTCGTTATATAGATGAGGACTGATCCTCTATTTAATACGTAAAGGTTTGGTTTCACTGACTGAAATTGAAATAAAAAATGTCCCATACACAGTTACGTCTGCTGCATAACTTTTCTTGTTTGAAAACTAAATTTTACAATAAAAGAGGTGATTTAAATTTTCCGTAATGATGTCTGCATTTCAACGTAGACATTTAAACAGGTGCTGCATACAGAGTTATCACTGATATGATATAGATCAGGGCTTATTTTCTTCTACTGAAAGAGGGTTGCTGCTAACAATTGATTTATTGAACCAAGGATTCTTATAAGTGAATTGCTAGTTTCCCCATTCATATATAATCAGTTTGGCCATGTTAGTACTGCTGACCTGAACATTGTTAAATAACACTTATATGTGAAATATGTTATCCAAAGGCCCGTAATATCGTGAGCCTTAAGATACACACTTCAAAATACTAATGGATGCAGTCGAAAATCTTGAATAATCATAGGTCTGTTCTGTGTTTCTGTGGAATTTAAACCTAAGATAAAAAAAACTGGATCTTCCTTCACTGTATTGACTGCCTAAAACATAAGAGTCCTAACAAACACTCTTATGTTGCTGTGTCTTCCAAATGCTCTTCCAAAACTCTTTCTAAATTGTTATGATATTGTAACTATCATATTTTTTTAGTTGGCCTAATTTGTTTTGTGTGGCCTAATAATATGTTTACATAATTTGTACTTGGTTACAAAATGATAGTGTAACTGTGCAGTTTAGAAATCACTGGGACAATCATAGAGACTGATGGAATGATTAGAACATTCTATTTTACTTACATAACTTTTAGAAGGATCATAATAAAAGATGCGTAATTTAAACGTCAACGGTGTTCTAGAAGTTTCCGTTATAAAGTTTTTTAGTAGTTTCCTTTCTTCAGTGTTCTAGAGATTTCCGTGACAGCTATATATATACTATGTTGAACATATCTATCACATTGAAGCCATCGTAGAGCAGCGAAATATTATGACTGTATAATTTGGGTTACAGCACGACGGCATTAAATGGTAAAAATCTGACTCCGTACTCTTCTGAAGCACCTTAGTGCAATCCCAGTTTTTGGTTGGTTTAGTATTTTATTGAATGCGGTTCATCTTCATTTCTTTATTCATTTCGTCTTTGTGATTCCTGTCTGTCTTCGACCCAGTCATGTGTTACAACCCCCTCCTTTTCAATCCCAATGTCTTGGTTCTTACGTTTCAGACGCTAGATATGTATAAAAAAGCAAGCGTACACAAATACAAACATGATGCGAAATTGGGTCAATAACGGGGATACATAAAAGTTGTACAGTATCGCAATTTCAAACATGTATATTGCATTTAATCCCTTTAATCGTTTTTATAAACTGAACAAACTGCTAAGATCCTAGATAAATCATTTGTTCTAAATCAGAAACTGACCGACTTTGTTGAAGAATAATAACTAATTTCCAACAGAAATCGAATCAATCATAAAACTAAGTACTCAGGGGACAAAATTTCAAGTACTGTATTACATCACAAATAAACAAAACAAAAACACAATTGACATGTTTATTCGACATTTAACAGTGAATTGTTTATTTGAAGATTTCTAACACGTTTTAATAATGGTTTCGTGAATGAAATGCTTAATTATATTAAATAATAATATCAAAATGTTTTAAAATGTTACAGTTCTTGAAATCAAATTTGATTTTCACAGATATTTATAATGGAATGCGATTAATATGTACATAATATGACAGCATTGATGACATAATTATTTTTTGAATATGTAAGCAAGCTTTATCGGAATGAACACATATCACCAAAACATGACCTTGTTTTTATTCTGTTGACCTTGATATCAAAATTTTCAATTGAAGTGTTAATAATTCATTAGTTTTGTTGGGGTTAGTGTTACTAGGTCTTTAGTTTTATATACTATTGTTAGTCTTTTAGTTGCTTTTCGTTTTTTGCCATGGCATTGTCAGTTTGTCATTGACTTATGAGCTTTGGTCTCTTACGCCTCTCTTTTTCATCCTTTTTATGACCAATGGGATGTTATCCTATTCCTTTTCGATATGGTAATATTTTATTGACACCTTCTTATTGATTTTCATTTCTCTGTTGGTTTGCTAGGTGTCGTCTTCCAGTAGCAGCAAATAATTTATTGAGCGGAATACATTTCTAATTTATTCATAACACCATGGATATTGATATCCCAAATGTTTAGATCTATGTAGATATTGTTGAACTTTCCTAGTTGATGACGATTACTGAAATGGGCATGTGACCTGTCATCAGCAACACAGCAAGTGCTACTACAGTGTAGTATTTCCCCGGTGTTTGATGTGGTACATGAAACACAATCTTTGTTCTTTCTTGTTGCCTGTTGTTTATCCTTTTGTTTGCGATGTGTGATTTTCAATGACAATTTGTAATGTTTTCACCCTCTTTACTATAATCGGCACTTAATTTAAAGAGTTTGACTTATATTTTACTCATTGCAGGTATGCCATGAAAACTAACAGCTTGTCCAAATAGATTTATATTTGCTCTTAAACTTGACAAAATTAAAATTACGCAAATGTTTATTGATCTTCATGTCTTGCTTCTTTGAGCTCTAATTGTGCATCATTTTGCTCTGCAAGACGACCAACGATGTTCATATGTTTTTTATGGTTGGATTTAAAGTCATTATGATTGTGACCATCATATATAATAACTGTTTTTTTTTCTGTTACATATAGCGTATCCATGTTTTGGCATAAAGGTTCTTTTGTTTGTGTGACGTCTGTAGTACTGATATTAAGCACTTTTGTGTGTACGTTTTTATGCACTGATAAAGCAGTATGTTTGAAACACTGACTAAGATAACAACAAGGGGAGGGGGGAGACTTATAGGAACAGAACTAATTCAATTACGAGGAAGCAATGGTTTGCTGAACAAGGTTATCCATTTTATTTATACCAACCAAGAAAAAACCTCAAGAAATCTCATGAGCTCATACCGTACCGGGAAGGCCTGAAGGTCGGCATGGTAAGTGCCTAACACCGCATCCACAATCTCACCTCAGACTCAGGTCACTACCGGTGAGATATCAAATCAGACAACTATTCCGGTGTATTAAAACTTATAATTTAGTACGCCTTACGAGCTTTTCGTCTTCAATAAATTTTTGATTTTCTAACGAAAAAATATCATCAAGATAACGGTAAGTATTGTTGAATTTATCAATTAAATGGAATTTAGACGGGTCTATTCTGAGTTTGGCCATAAACTGTAATTCATAACAGTACATAAACAAGTCTGCTATTAAAGAGGCACAATCGGTACCCATAGAAATACCTACAACCTGCCGCTAAACTGTATTGCCGACACGTACATAAAATGTTGTCAAGGAGAAAATTTTTGGCTTTAATTATCTCATCACACATTTAGTAAATATATCTAGCATATTTACTTTTCTCATTTGAGAAAAAAGGCTTTATATAAAAGTGCAATCAGAATTATTAAACGACCATTTAATTAAAGAAAAACTTTTGTTTGATAAGATTGTGCGGAAGTGTAGTATAAAGAGTGGAAAAGTCAAAACTGTCAACCGAATCAAAAGGACCACCAAAAGCACATAATTTATCTAAAACATCCAAAGAGTTGTTAACTCCAAAAATGGTTAATTTCACTATTTTCGTGTGTTTCATTACAAAAGTTAACGATACGTGCTATGGTAGTAGTTAAGGAACTCGTGAAAAGCACTGAAAGATTAGAAGTTGAACACTAACTAGAGGCCGTGATAAAACGATATTTTACGGTTTTTTTTTTTTTTTTTTTTTGTAGTTTAGGTAACCAATACATAGTGCGGATCTTCAAATGTTCAGAGGAGGCCTTAAGCTGAGTTGTGGTAGTGAAGATCATTTTCAAAACATATGTTGTTTGTCTTTTGTTAGTGCTATTACTCGACGATCAGACATAACGTTTCGTTTTGTATATATAAAATACAATAGAACAGATGGTATGCATTTCATATGTAAAGACATGAAAAGTGCCGTGTAAATTGTCGGACGTTTATAAAACAGCACAACATGTTAATTCAAAGAGTTTTAAAAGGAAAAGAATATGCCAACTACTACACAATACACTTGATGAATCCAAATAATATCATCAATATTGTACTGTAACTGTAAAGAAAATCATATTAAATTTGAAAAAAAGAAATTATTCGATCTCCTATGTTGTCAAAACAACTACCTACAAACGTAAACATGTTGCTTCCCCGCTAAGTCTCGGCATTTCGGAGTAAGCTCAAAGTCTTGTTGGTTCGGAGTCAGAAATATGTGTCCTGTTACGATGACATATCTTCCAAAGAACCGTCCCTTTGTGAACCAACAGTTTAAGATCCAACTCAGCTTTGGGTCTATTATAAAGCATCTCCACATTTATATTATTTTCATATCACATTAAAATGATCTCGTCCTGAATATGCATTTATTTTGTCACAGGACAGTTACACATCGTAGTATATACACTGTGACAGGAAATGAAAATCAAGTTGACAACATATACAGCGTTTTTTAGGCTTTCCTGCTTTTGGCTTGAATTTCCTGGAGACTATAACATACATTGACATGTACCAGATAACTGAAACTAAATGGATATATTATTGGAAAAACATGAATATTTAAGTCACCACTGATGTTCTGTCTCCGGTAAACAGCAGACGTATAATAAAAATTATAAAATAAAAGGTCTTTCCTCAATTAATTCATTTAGTTCTGAAATCTCAATGAATAATTTCCTGTTTTTAACGTCGGTAAACTAATGTCACCTTAATTTAAATGTAAAGTTCTGATTTTTTCTGTGAAAACCTGTCCTTCTGTCGATGTTAGCATTTACTTATAATGAAATAAATTGATACTCTAAAATATATGTAGGCAAGTTTGTAATGATGTTATTTACAATTAAAATTACGTAAACTGTAGTATACCTATTGCATAACTATTTAATAGCCGTTTTTGCTAGTGCATGCTATTCATTCTTTAATGGATATTATATATAAATGTATAGTCTATTAGATTAATGATTTGTTTTTACATTGACATACCATGGAAATTACATTATTTCAGCAAATAACGTTTGAAAAGAGAACATTTCGTCAAACTGATAACAGACATTTAGACATTCCAAATCACAAACAAAAACAGAAGAGAAGGCGATTATTTAATCAAATATTGTGACCTCATCAACTAAGTTTGATATACATGGAAGCTTGTAATAGTCACAAGTTGTTCATTTGTGTTGTATTTTTGTTCTTTTGTTGTAAAAAAAAACAAGAAGGAAATATGCATTGTATCAAATTGTGTTGACGTTATTTTGTTTACTTGTTTGGTTATTTCTTTGGCTTTGCTACTTTTGACCAAAATCTACTGTCTTTGGAAATCACGAAAATTTGTAGTAATCAGGTTCGAACTGATGGTGGTGAATTCCATGATACTGTAGTGTCTAGATGGTCTTGACATTAAAACTAAGTTATTTTCAATTTGCATTGCTGCTAATATGAAAGCTAGCAAAACTGGATATTGCAAGTGTCAGCTTATGTCGTCTAAATTGTGATTCTAGGTATTCAGTAAAATGTACCATTTCTAATTGTGCCCAAACATAGCATCATGGTTCTTTGATTAGCTTTATTGGTTTTCTCGTATGCGTCAGATTATATATATATATATATATATATATACAAACATTTCTCCCTTTTATCTTTTGTGTCAATTCTTTTGTTACCCACGACCATCAATGTTGGTGTTTTCTTGTTCTTTGAGGTAATGTATCATTTCTATATGTATTAAGTTCGTACCACATTAACTTTAAATCTATGCACTCCTGTTATAATTTCTATTCTGTTGCCTTAATTGACCGTTTCTATGTTGCCTTAATTGACCGTTTCGTAGTGTCTCTTTTTCTAAACATGTGTCTCTTAATATTTGTTTCCCTTTAACTGCTGTTGCTCTATACAGACAACATCGTGGTCTCATATACATGGGCTTACATCTGTACCAGGTATTGTTAATGGTTAATAAGTAAAAAAGAGGTCAATAGTATTACCACCTCCTGTAGGCTTGTTTACTAACTGTGCTTGATCTATATCCACTCCTTAATCTGTGTTGATCTCTTTCACTTTCAAATTTGATGTGTTGGTCTAATCACCTCACTTCGAATGAAAAATTTGCCTATTGAATTTATTTGTTTTAACAACAAAATCAAAAATTGTATTTGTCAATTATGACGCCATAACGGAGCAGGATAATTACAATTATGACGCCATAACGGAGCAGGATAATTACAATTATGACGCCATAACGGAGCAGGATAATTACAATTATGACGCCATAACGGAGCAGGATAATTACAATTATGACGCCATAACGGAGCAGGATAATTACAATTATGACGCCATAACGGATCAGGGTAATTACAATTATGACGCCATAACGGAGCAGGATAATTACAATTATGACGCCATAACGGAGCAGGATAATTACAATTATGACGCCATAACGGATCAGGATAATTACAATTATGACGCCATAACGGAGCAGGGAGCAGGATAATTACAATTATGACGCCATAACGGAGCAGGATAATTACAATTATGACGCCATAACGGAGCAGGATAATTACAATTATATATCTACGGTTAGTTAATAGATGATTATAATTATTTAAATAAACAAAAGCGCAAACCTTGATGAACGCATCCTTGGGACTCTCCGAATATGTGCATATCACATTTCGAAAATAATTAATATATCGATAAAAAGGTTTATAATACGCCCATTTCTAAGATTTGAAATAACCTCAAGTATTTTTGGGATAGTGTTTGGAAAGTGCTGATCTGATGGGTCAATATTTTTCTAATTGATTTCGTTTTAGTTTTTACTTGTGCTGTTCTGTCACACCACTGTTCCCGGATATATTGAGTGACGAAGGCTCCCAGAGACTGTCTAACTAAGGTTAGGTAGGGTAAGGTTGTGCGCCCGAAAACATGGTAAACCCCACCGCAATATCTATGTGTCATGTCTTAAGTCAGGATCCTGTTATTGAGTGGTTGTCGTTAGTAGCTGTAATTATATATTTTTTTCGTATTTTGTTTTCAGTTGAATCAGGCCGTTAGTTTTCTCGTTTGAATTGTTTTACATTGTGCAGTTGGACATTTTGTATAGTTAACTTCTTAGAAATTTGGTTTCTAGTATAAAGTAGTCTCATTGGCAATCATACCACGTCCTCTTTTCTTATTACCTAAAAAATACACTTGTACACAGCATGGTTTAATAGGACGCATATTGTTTTGGAATGCCACAGTCCAGTTAGATTAAGGAAAACGTACACTAAGTTTGATACTTATTTCTAGAATAATCTACAACGAAAAAGCTTGAGACCAAACGTTTTATAGAACGCATGTTCAATTTAAAAGTGACAACAGAAAAAAAGTACAGGCTTTGTTAAGTACGCGTGTACCCTTGACCACAGATAAATTTGCAGCTTCACTACCAACCAGCTGATGATAAACACCGTACGATAACACTTTCATAGCACACAATATGTGTTCCGGAAATGACTATTATCTGGTACAAATACACTAGAGAACAAACTTTTAATGTTAAAATACGAATTAGATTAAATACTTTAAGGACATCAAAACCAGATAAAACCAAAAAGGACAGACATCAACCATCTAAGTTACACTTTACCCGAAGGTGTTATAACCCATAGTTTTGGTATAAATACATGATATATGAAATGGAAAGTTACTGAAAAAATGTATAGTTTTAATTATGTCAGCACATGAACACTAAAAAACGCGCATCTTGCGTACACAATTATAAGCCTGGTATCTTTTACTAATTAAAAAAAAAAAAAACAGATCAAAGATACCAGGCTCATAATTAGGTCTTTCCACTTTTCTGTGGAAAGACCTATTGGTTTTCTTCTGATTATTATTATTTTCTTCTTCCGCCACATTTTTTTCTTACGGTGCTTTGTGGTTTCGAAAGATGTCGCTTAGATTTTTTGCATATGATATTGAACAGTTATTGCGACATTAAAATTGACCCTGTTTAACCGAACACTTTTTATTGTAAGAGTTATCTCCCCAAACACTGTTTTTCATGTGTGCGCATCTCCTTCGCAACCGTAAAAGATTACGACAAAATTATTTCACTAATTTGCTCGTTATATCCTCAGGATCTGAAGAATAATTTTGACCGAAACCATCCGGAGACTCCATATGAGAGTTATTTCCCCTTATGCATTTGTTATAAGTGATATACATTTGCAACTGGTAAACCATAGGTGATAGAGACCTAGGGTCTGTTGATTTGAGGTCCTTGATCCAAAATAAAGAAAATTAAGTCAAGGTTAAAGGTCAACGTCATGTAGTGGTTTTTTTACATTCAGTTTATATCGCTTCTTTTTAGAAAGAGATATAGATATCGACAAAACAATTTAACCAAACTGTGTGTCGCGACATGTCCTTACTGAAAATTTTTGTCTAAATGGTACGCGTCATTTTATTGGAGGGTCTATGCCCCTGTTATGGTCAAATCAACAAATTACTTCAAACTTTGCAGCTATCATGTTGTAAATGTGACTTATTTTAATTATCAAGCACAGTCTACCACTACACTCACACACGCCCCCCTTTTTTCAACTTTATTTTTTATTAGTTATCCCATTTCTATGAGAAAAAAGAAATCGCTTTTAGTCACGCACATTTTACTGTAAAATGCTAATCCTTCTTGTGTACAAACTTCTTTTTGAAATAGAAATCCATCCCTGCAAAAATTTGCTCCAGTTCATGTATTTTCTGAAATAAATCGATGAACGTTTTGTTAAAATACTATAAAAACAACATTATTTTTGTGTGCATGCATTTAATGAAGACTCGTGATCAGACAATATTCCCGTTAGGCGCGGTCCGCTTGATTGAGAAATTAAATTCAATGACGTAGAAATTGCTTCCGAGTTTGTAAATATTACTGAAATCCTACAATCAAATTTCTAAACATGCATTAAAATACAAATTTGTGCTCCTGTAAACACGCGTACGTTAGATGCATGCATGATCCGTCATCAATGATCTGTAAATAATAAAACCAATAGTGATCGTGTTTGTTTGATCAATACAGATGTGCTCTGTTCAACGGTCTCCCCTAGAAAGGTATCAATATAGACATATATATATATATATATATATATATATATTTGAGTGTCACGTGACTTCAAAACACCATCGCGCGCGCGGACCTAAAATTAGAATAAAACATTCCATATCCAAATATAGAAAGTGAAACTTCCAAGACAAAATGTTACTTAGTTTTTTCCTTCAAGTTCAAACAAAATGCACACACAACACATAAAAGAAACCATGAAGTACGAGTTCTCGTAGAAAATAGAGAAATTTTTTTAAAAAAGAAGATGTAAGGATTTTTATTTATTAGGAAATCTTGAGGCTGTCCGTTTGGGAGTGCGGGGTGTACAAGTACGCAGCCACGTCGTCGGTCAGAATATGGACGTTAAGT
Organism: Mytilus coruscus; assembly: GCA_017311375.1. Classification (NCBI taxonomy): domain Eukaryota; kingdom Metazoa; phylum Mollusca; class Bivalvia; order Mytilida; family Mytilidae; genus Mytilus; species Mytilus coruscus. Next base: position 4,078,160 of record CM029597.1, on the reverse strand, counting down.
CCGATGCCTCGCATAGAGAGAGTGCCATGCAAACTTTCAATCAATCAATCAATCAATCAATCAATCAATTAATCAATCAAACAATTAATTAAACAATGAACCAACCAACCAACTAATCAATCAATCTGTTTAATACGGGGTCCAAGATCGCATTTGTTTCTTTTTCGCTTGTTCCAAGAGACCCTATTCCATGTGTTTAATTAGTATATCAGTCAACCTACCAACAAACCAACCAATCAATCGATCAATCAATCAATCAATCAAATCAATCAAATCAATCAATCAATCAATCAATCAATCAAATCAGTCAATCAATCAATAAAAAAAATCAATTAATCATGTTTCGAAAGAGAAAGACCGTTTCACAATTGTTTTTAAAAAAAATTGATTTATATTTGTTCTTGTGTTTCGTCTACAAAAGACTAATCAGTGACGGTCGTATAAAAAAAAATGAAAAAGCTAAATAAAGAACAAAGTTAATGAATATTGAGGACCTAGGTTTTCTCCATGTAAGAGATTGATCGAACATTTTGTTTATATGTATGTATCATATATGATGCATATTTGACTCATTTGGTTGTTGTATTTTTTTATGTATAAAACTGAATATCACTTAGTCGTCTTTTACATTTTGTTAGTTATATCGGAAGTTTAATATTCCAGGGCTTATTTTTACCTATCATGATTTCCTTGATAGAGGATTGCTGCTCACAAGGAAGCTATTGAACCAAAATTTCCAAGTGGTGAAGTTGATATCAACCCTTTGTAAATTTTACGAAAGCGATCACGTGTTGGCTGATCGTTATGGAATATCTGTTTCACAGATGTCAACGGATATGTTTCAATTGTCGTAACGACAATCCCGTTCCCTTTTCCCGAATGAGACCTACCGAATTAGACTGATCACTGGGTTTGTACATACACGAGCAACACGACAGATGCCACGTGAAGAGTAGGATCTGTTTACCCTTCCAGACCTCCTGAGATCACCCCCAGTTTTTGGTTTGTGTTGCTCAGTCCTTAGTTTTCTATGTTGTGTTTTGCGTACTGTTGTTTTCCTTTTCTTTTTAGCCATGGCATTGTCAGTTTATTTTCGACTTATGAGTTTGAATGTCCCTTTGTTATCTTTTGCCTTTCTTTTAAGATATACATGTACCTCTCAAGAGTCATTTTGTCAAACAAATCGGTAGAATTGTTTTTTTTTTTTTTGCGATCTTAAAATAAATTATTGAACGTGGCCAATTATACTTTATGGCGTTATTTTTCAAATGGTGATTCCTTGTGTTACGACAGAGCAAAGAGTTTGTTTATAAGGACAGTGTGATCAACGTTTACCTAAACAAAAAGCGTTTTTGATTTGTGTGTTGAAATCTTTTTAATTTATGCATTAATTTATTATCTACGTTACCAATCAGCCTTTTTTTTTGTGTCTGTTCAAAGTCTGCAACATCTATGAATCTGTCATGTGTTGCAATGCAGCTGGTTAAATTCCATGCGTTTTCCGATATGCATTGTCTTTTCTACCTTGTCATCATTGTCATTTTCTGCCTGAGGAAATGTCTGTACCAAGTAAGGAATATGACCGTTGTTTTCTATTCGTTAGTAAGACGTGGTTCTAAACAATAAATTGACATTAGTAAGTTTTTTTCTATCAATATTTGTGTTGGGTGCTGATTAACTTTAATGTGTAACAAAAAGAATATTTTGTTTTCCTGGAAATCACAACAAATGCATAATACGGTGTCATTAGCTGGAACATCAGATGAGTTAGCTTTTGATTTCTTCCATCTATATTTTCTGTTACTGTGATTTTATTTTTTCTCTTCATGCTAAAATTTAAAAAAAACATTTTACTTACTGATGTTTAGTTACATTACGAATTTTATCTCTGATTTATATACTGGTTACCAATGTAGATGACAAATTGATGTCATTCATAACAATGAAACAGAATCAACATGATATAGGCGACCATTCTTGGATGAAATTAATATTACTTTAATATTACACTTTTTGAAACCATTTTTATCAATTTTCAATTTCCATTGTCTAAATTATTGTTTCATTGTTCAAGTGTTGTTCCCGTATATTTTAGCCACTCGTCTTGAGCCTACCCATTTGTTCCGATAACACCCCATATAGCAATCAAATTATACTTTTATTGCCATTCATAACTCTCAACAGACCAATTAACAGACCGGGTTTTATACATCCGACCCATTAACAGACCAGGCTTTTAATAAAAATTGATTTATGTCACCAAAAAACAGATTTTCGTGTAGATTTTTCACATAATGATATTAATATGGTTAACAAACATAATGCCTGTCTTTTTTCGATGTTCAAAATATTGCATGCAAGTAAATTCAACCAACTTGTCATTTTGTGTATATTTTGTGTGTGTAAAATGTGTATAAATTTATTGATGAATAACCCGCCTTTTCATTTTATAGATCGTTTATCGAAGCTAGAAAAAAAATAATTACACCGCTGGATTCAGTACACTGAATTGTTTTGGCAGACATAAATAGTTTTTATGATAAAAATATATTTAAAAAGTTATACAATGAAACATACTGACCTTGCAATGATTTTCTCGATAACACCTGGTGAACAGACTTTAGCCAACCCGATTAACAGACCAACCGCCCATATAGCCGCATACTCAGGTAGATTAACCGACCAATCTCTCGGTTAACCGAGTGACGGCCGTGAATACGCTTCAATTTACTTGTTTAAGTTTTTAAACGCCACATATACCTGACACCAGAACAATAATGGTGTGTTTATTTTTTATATTATATTCTTTCTGCTCTTGTTCTACAAGTAGCTCTATGTTTAGGACGCCTATAGAGGGTAAAGAGCGGAGAACGACAGGCGGTATATTTTTGTTTACCTCAAATGAAAAAATCCTGGGGGAGATCTATTTCCATACCTGGCCAATTGAAGGCAGTGAATTAATCTGTTGATCATCATCTGTTGTCCTAGGAAACTACTGCGTGTGAATCTTATACGATTCATATTCTCCACAAAAACCTGCGTAGGTAAGCAATGCCGGTATATGGCATCCGAAGCTCCGTGAGTGGTATGTAAATGGCGCGAAAATTGCGGTCAATTTCCGTTGACGCTGTGGGTATTTAATGCCACCCTCCACGTAGTTGACGCCAATTTTCTATGGTCGACTAGAAGTATTTAGTGCGTATATTTCACAAAGAATCGATATCTAAGCATCTATGTGTGCACTCGCAGCATGAACAAAAACCTCAAAGATAAATATGCAGGAAATATGTACTTAGGATGTCAAACCGGCGAAAAACGAGTCAAATTTCACATACATGTAATAGAGGTTATGTGACAGAGAGTACTTTCTTGACTGTTTGACAGGCTGTTCAAACGGCTAAGACAATTTCAGACCTCAAAAATTACAATGCAAAATGTTTTGAAACTTTGCATGAAAATATGTGTAGGATGCGTTTTTCCAAAGATCCTAATTTCGGTGAGTCGAACCAGTCACATTTCACATGAAAATAATATAAGGGAAATTAAGCTTTTTAGTAGGTATTAACAGATTATAAAATATCATTTCAAAGGTCTAAAAAGGGTTAGCGAGACCCTAGGTGTCATGTTGGTCATATGTACAATTGCCAGAAATTCACAAAGTTTCAACCTCTGAATAAAAACAGCAAATTAATCTATAAAAGAGTTGCATATTTTCTTTGTATATACATACATTTTTGCAAAGTTTAAAAGCGCCTACGTTAGAAAATTATTACTCAAAACGGGTACCCATTCTCCCGCTCGCCTGCACGTCCACCCACCCGCCAGTTGAATTTCATCATATTATATAATAAGTCATTTCTGCACTGTGTGCAACACGTCCAAAAATTCTGACCTCGGGTAAACATCCCTTTTAGTTAAATGGTCTGTCGCTTTAAAATTAAAATTGGCAATTACATATTGCTTTTATTTTTAAGGGTTGGCAGGGCATTTGTTTCTTTCACCCATTACTCCTTTTTCTCGGCTTTCTTCTGGATTTTAGATCCTTGCTTCCTGTCAGTGTTCCAAAAAGAAGAAATACTTTGGGATTTATCATTTTAATTCCTCATGAAATAATTATCATAAATATTTGTTCCATAAGGAATTTTAATCTATAATAAAGTTTTGAAAGGGACGTCTGTTGTAAGGAACAAATATACGTGGACATCAGTACTATGCAGCTTAATCACAAGATACAATTGATACACAGGTAATTTAAATCTTTAAATCACTTTTGTGTTTTGATACGATACCCGCATTCAAAGTCTAATTTGTCAACCTCAGCGTCGAGAATATACCATTTCGTAACATGTCTAATTAGGTTATCGTGAAAGAGAAAATTCATTTAAGGTATTTTAAATCTGAAAATTTTCGATAGCAGAAATACATGTAAAATGTATAGAAGTGAAGTTCAGTAATTTAAATTCCAAGTCAGGAGTATGACAGTTGTTTTCCATTCGTTTGATGTGTTTGAGCTTTTGATTTTGCCATGTGATAAGGGACTTTCCGATTTGAATTTTCCTTGGAGTTCGGTATTTTTGTTATTTAACTTTTTAAAACTTTCCTTAATTTCATGGATAATGATTAAGTTATGTCTTAAATCACAACTCCAAACTAAATGTAAATTTAGCTAACCGCACCCTCGGTATTCAACCGTTTTGATTGAATGTATCAAACCGTTAGTACTTCACTGACATCATCGAACAATATGACCTTTCTAGTAGAAATCGTTACCAGACTCTACGGACTTAACTACACCAATTTATTAGTATAAATCTTTAAACACCTCTGGGACAAAAAACCTAATTATCTGATCATTATGTCATTGTCTAGATAGTCTGTAAAATGTATCTAATAAAGCAGTGACCTTTAACCTGTTTAAAACACTTATGTGGACACTGCCATTCTAGTAAATATTCATATATACAAAAATCTTATATAACAGATATTGAATTTACTACATTCGAAAAGCTTTTCTGGATTACCGATTTTAGGTTCGACCAAAAACAATGTTTTCCATGATAGCAACCGTACGCCTATCCCTCAGTTATTAAAATTAATGTATAAAGAAATTTCGTGTAATAAACAGAGAGCAATAGAAATGTCAATGAAACAAAAATAGCATACGGATTACATGTATACAATGTAGTCATTGTGACCTTTTGGCACAAACATATCACTGTGTATGGTTGGGCCTCTCGCAGATCAATTCTCATCAACATATATATTACTGAATTAACATTGTCGGACCTTTTCATTTCAAATAGTTGAACTTGGTTGCAACGTTTCAGAAGTCATAAATACCAAATTCTGTGAAAATGAAAATTTTCATATTTTTCATTTTTGACATCTAAAGAAAAAAAAACACTTTTTTTAACCCCAACAAAAATGTTAACAATTTATGAAAACTAAAGTGTGTATCTGATCACATGAACACAACGAAAACTACTTTGATTTTCAGTATCTTGATCGAATTATTGTCTAATGACCAATTTGAAAATGACTTATGTCAGACTTTTGATATCTGACGTTTGTGGTTGAAATCTCCATTGTCGCCACTGAAATAAAAATTTCTCTGTAAACTCTCAAAGTTATGTAGCAAAAAAGTAGAAATTGTGAAACACTATACATGTATATGATAAGATGTGGTGCTTTATTTGTGTTGTTTAGTGTAGTTGAATTAATAGAATCAACGTTGTCAAACTAGAAATACTTCTAGTGTAAAATTTTAGTTCCGTTTACTCTAATAAGTAAATAGATTCACGACTTTAATTTAACAACGAACAATTCAGTTAATATATAATTGAGTCAACTAAACTGTTTTATCTCACACATCAAACAATTGTGTTTATGCTTTCAAGTATGTTTCAGTATTTTAAATTAATTAAGAACTGATATTCCAAGGCTTGCATTTCCACTACGATTTTTTTTTTTTTTTTTGATAGAGGGTTGTCAGTTAAAACACAGCTATTATACTAGGGGTTTTCAATGGTAAACACCTCCAAAAACTGTCATACAAGTCAGAGGTTTAGCTAGCTATAAAACTAGGTTTAATCAACTGTTTGAGCTTTTGATTTTGCCATTTGAAAGACTTTCCGTTTTGAATTTTCCTTGGAGTTCGGTATTTTTGTTATTTTACTTTTTTAGTACGCTTTAAATTAACTATGTATGACACCGAAATCTTTATACTTATTTGACAAATCCAAAAAAAAAAGAGGAGTATGGCTTTTATTGTCGTTCTTCATCCAAAGTAAAATGTTATTCTTTCAACACGAGTATCAGTTGGAAAATATCTAGTTATAGAATTTCATAGTCAAAGAAAAAGAAGGGAGCCAAAACCAATTTGGTAAAATATTATAATGGTGTTGTGGTGATCGATGTGTTGTATAACTTTATTAAATTGCTTTTTGTAATTAATAGCCGGACATGACACCCTGAATCAATAACAATTAACGATCTGTGTGTACTACAATATCACAAAATACTTATAATGATACGACCATTATTATATATTTTCAATCTGTGTAAAATTTTACAAAATAGTCTGAAATTCATACTTTTAAAGACTGTCCTTGTTTACTTTTTATTTATGGAAGTGAGACGAATATTTTTGGGACATCAATCAAGATTAAAAATCAAACAAGCTTTGGAAACAGTTCTAGTATGAAGGAATCATTCGATATGAAGTTATTAAATTTGTCAAAATCAACGACATGGTTGGAGTTTTAAAAAAATCAAGAACTATTAATTTTTACAACGAGTACTTAGTACTTATGTATGTAATAATAACAATGAAAAATATATTTATTTAAAGAGATTTACTCGTTAGGATTAAACCAATTTTCAGTAAGGCTCTCTACATACAATATTAATTATCTATGTAAATCATATTAGTTTTTCATAAATTGTTTTGTTATTAACTAAGCCGTTAGTTCTCTCAATTGAATTGTTTCAAATTTTTCATGTCAGGTCATTTTATAGCCGATTATATGGGGTTTTTTCATTGTTGAAGGCCGTACGCTTGCTTATAGTTGCTTGCATTCACTATTTTCATATTATATCTTTAACAAAGTGTTGAATTGTAAGTTTAACAAAATTTTATTATAGTTATTTTATTTTTGTTATATATGTATGTATATATACTGTTTCGATCCCTAACATCACTGAAGAGACATTAATTGTCGAAATCTGGATATTTGTTGTACTAATTTTTGCACCTTTTGTTTGCGGTATACCATCTTTTCCGCAAGTTTATTGTTTTCTGTTTGGTATTAAATTCATAATAAAGATCCATTTTGTTACATCTTGTGATCCGTTTATTTGGCAATCGCCAATGGCAGTCAGCAGGGTTTAAGAACATCAGTTGTTCGACCTGTTAGTCAAATGCGTTTTGTTAAAATATACTTTTTCACTCTTTTTTGTCTTTTGGAAAATGTTGTTTGTGCTATACTAAGACCCCTCTACCAAGAAATTTGTTTGGCATGCACACGCATAAAAATTGCGATTTTTATCCAACGCAATCATAGGTTTAAACGTTGTTTTCAATTTAGACTTGTTGTGAATATATATATTCTTTATATTTGCATATTGCTAGATTGAATATGTTCTATTCATGTAGTTAACATTGTATGTAGAGAGCCTTATTGAAAATTGGTTTAATCCAAATTAGTAACTCTCTTTAAATAAAGATATTATCATTATTATTAGTATTACATACTTAAGTACTCGTTGTATTAACAATTAATATTACTTGAAAATAATATCAAAGATACGAAGTGATTCACAGAAGCGATTTCGCGTTTTCGCATTTTCGACTTCGCGTTTTCGCGTTTTCGCGTTTTCAGCCTATAGAATATGAAAGCCGAAAAGACGAAATTGCCCAAACGCGAAATGGCCTTAACCGGCCACCATACATATCTAACTATACGGTATGGTTATGCTTATTATTGAAGACCGTACTGTGACCTATTATTGCTTACATCCACGTCATTTGGTTTATGGTGAATAGTTGTCTCATTTGCAATCGTACCACATCACCTTATTTTTATATTATGTATAAACCTACTTAAGTATGTTACCTTATATCTTTACAATCTACAAACTAATTTGCCTATAATTCCTCTTAAAAACAAAATGTAGGAGCGAAACAGTTGTGATTTACTTTTGTCTAGACACAAGTATTATGCGCATTGTAAAGCACAAATTATATTGGAGTCGATTTTCATATCCCATTGTATAGTGTGGTGTCTTACATAATATGACAACCTGAGAATTTTTAAATGATGTAACCGGACAGCTACAGAAAAGGATGAAATTATTTATCGTTTAATCTTCATGTCATTTGAAAATTCAACTGAAGACAGTTATAAAATCATTATTTTATTCATTTGTCACTAAAGGAATTTACACACAAAATGTTTGGAAAAAAGTTTTGCTTAATGTTTTTATTATTATTTTTTTTTTTTTTTTTCCTTTTTTTTTTTTTTTTTTTTTTTTATTATTATCATAGTTATCATAACGTTTTTGCAATAGCTGCATCTCTGCGAATACACCTTATTGCTATTTATTCCTATCCGGATAAGTTCTAAAATTACACAACTTTTCAAACCAGTTGAAGCTATCAGGGGCCTTGTTCAAACAATGTATTGTATATAAAACTTTACATAGAGACATGTTTAAACCATATTAAACACATCAAACAAAGCATTTTCAATGACTTTAATTTGTCTTTTTAAAAATTGCTTCTTAAACTATCAAAATTTTAAAATGTCCACTTTTCAAACTTTTTCCTCCCTCATGAGCTCATTGCTGGTGACCTTTGTTTTGTTCCGCTTGACCTCAACAGGAAGTTGTCTAAGTAACTGTCTTTCTCGGAATGGACTAAATAGCGATAAGTTTGTATGATTTCAATGTTGTCAATACAATGTTCACTCTTGTTCTGTTATATATCAAGGGTACATGTATAGCACACTCGTATACATCACTTCTCGTTCTCTACATATAAGAAAAGCCTTTTTGTCATAAAATCGAAGTCCTTATAAGTAATATACTCACATTAAATCTTGATACAACGTAAAATATATGCCACTTTTATCCGATAAAACGTACCAGTAACGTCAATTTGCGACAATAACATAAGACTAATATTTCCGTCTTGTTTAAATTTCCGTAAAACGTCAAGAAACGGAAGGATAACCAATTAATCTGTCTGATTAACGAACAATATTAAAAAGACGACATTGACAATGTTTTAATTTGAAAGGCTTCGTTATTGCATTAAGTTAGTATTATGAGGAGATTAACTACTGACATATGAAAACATTAATATAACGAGAGAGAACAAGATTACAAAAAAATAAAGTACAAGTGAATCTCAACACTGAACTATCGATGAATATATGTTATTAGTATTTTATTGGCATCTATATTATTAGACTAGGTTCTTGCTTTTATACATTAAACATAATACAACTAAAATCATTATTAAATTGAAAATAATGACGACAGTAAGTAAAAGTATAAATATTATTGTTATTTTGGAGGAGTTTATTGGGTGTAAACTCGACCGACTCATAGGCATTAACTTAGTCTATTAACTACATGCATTGTGATCATAATTATGGAGTTTCTTATTGACAAAATATTTGTTGAATTTGGAGGTAGACTTTTTAACGAATTGTCGGCATTCCTATGGGAACGAACTGTGCGCCTCTCCTTGTCGACCTCTTCTTATTTTTATATGAGTCGGAGTTCCTTCAGACACTTGTAGAAAACAAAAAGATCAAAGAAGCCAGATCATGTAATTTTACATTCAGATATATTGATGATGTTCTTTCCATTAACAAGCCAAACTTTTCTGATTTAGTTCCATTAATATACACTCCAGAACTAGAAATTAATGAACCAACAGACACGGCTTCCTTTGCCTCATTTTTAGACTTACACCTCGAATTTGACATAAGCGGTTATTTCAGTACCAGAATCTATGACAAACGAGACGATTTTGATTTTGAGATTATAAATTTCCCCCACCTTAGTAGCTATATATCAACTTCATCTGCATATGGGATATACATCTCCCAACCCATTCGGTATTCAAGAGCTTGCAGCTTTTATTCAGACTTTATAAAACGGGACCAGTATCTGAGCAGAAAGTTGATGAACCAGGGTAATGTCAAAGAACGACTCGTCCTTTATTTAAAAAAAGTTCATCGGAAGATACCAAGACCTTGTTGATAAATATTCCGTATCAACTTCACAAATAATACATGATGGTCTTGAAGGATATATTCTAGGTACTGACGTTGTTTATCATCTTAATTACGTGTTATAGTGTTCTTTTTATTTGTCTTTGTATATTTTTAACCTTTACTGTTTAGTCCATATTTGGTAATATCAGGGCTGTAAATTACATAGAGGCATGTAGGCATTTGCTTCCTATTGCAGACTGACAAAAAAAAAATGAAGAAAAAAATACTGAAAAGAAATAATTGTTAAAATCAAGCATTATTTTAATAGCACTGGTTGTTACTTTTACGTCTATTAATGAGATTGGGTCTAAATGTACAATAGAGCAAGCAATCAAACACACGCACTTCTACCCAAATATAAAACAAATACTTTTGCTTCTGTTAGCCTTGCCAGTTGGGTCCTGCAGTTGTGAGAGATCGTTTTCTGCGCTACAGCGCCTTAAATAAAATTGAGAATGGAAATGGGGAATGTGTCAAAGAGACAACAACCCGACCACAGAACAGACAACAACAGAAGGTCACCAATAGGTCTTCAATGCAGCGAGAAATTCCCGCACCCGGAGGCGTCCTTAAGCTGGCCCCTAAACAAATATATATACTAGTTCAGTGATAATTGACGTCATACTAAACTCCAAATTATACACAAGAAACTAAAAGTAAAAATAATACAAGACTAACAAAGGCCAGAGGCTCCTGACTTGGGACAGGCGCAAAAATGCGGCGGGGTTAAACATGTTTATGAGATCTCAACCCTCCCCCTATACCTCTAGCCAATGTAGAAAAGTAAACGCATAACAATACGCACATTAAAAGTCAGTTAAAGAGAAGTCCGAGTCCGATGTCAGAAGATGTAACAAAAGAAAATAAACAAAATGACAATAATACATAAATAACAACAGACTACTAGCAGTTAACTGACATGCCAGCTCCAGACCTCAATTAAACTGATTGAAAGATTATGTCTTCATCATATGAATATCAGGCACAATCCCTCCCGTTAGGGTTTAGTATCATACCATCATAAAATATATGAGAAGAGCATAACCCGTGTCATGCCAACAACTGGTTTTAAATAAATGTGTTTAGTTCCGATGCAAAGACCCTATAAGTGAATCAATATTAAAGCCAAAATATGCAATCTTTAATGACCTGACAACAGTATCGTAACTATATCCCTTCTTAATACATGGAACAGGTCAACAATGACGGAAAGCAGATTACGTGGTCTGGCTATGCTACACATAGAAGTGACAATGATGGCAATATTGAATGCATAGAAGTGCTAAAGAGATGGGAATCGTCCGGGCACAGAAAAATCCCCTTAGCATTTGACAAAGCCTAACCGAATAAAATTGTCAGTGTAAACAAAAAGTGTTACGTTATAATAATTTGAATTTGATAATTAAAAGCTATGAGTTATTTATTATGCATTTTCATTTTAAGGTTTGAAAATTGTGTCCATGAAACGAAGTCAAAATAGCTCGATTAGGAAATGCCAAAATGCATGATAAACCACAAAAAAAAGGCTCAACTTTAGGGGGCCTTTCATTTTAAGTTCGCAGATTGTTTCCCTAAAACTAAGTAAAAATAGCTTGTGAAGAGTCATAAAGCAGGATAAAGCGTAAAATTAATCTTACTTTACCGGCACACCTAATCTAACTCTGGTTTATTACTATTTTCAATATATTCCAGGAGCTTATTTATTGAAATATAACAAAGATTTAACAAGTGGTGAATTCTGAGGAGGTACATTGCATACAGGGAAAAGGCCCGAAAAAATATAATTTTCTGCTTAAAATGGGTAAAAAAAAAAAATTTTTTCAAGACATGCAATTTACGGCCCTGAATATCCTTTTGGCGTGGCTGGATATTTATACATCCCGCCATTGTGTCATTGTGCTATGGTCTTTTTTTTTTTTTTTTGGAATCTTGTCTTTCACTTTTGCTTATATGCTTTGTCTATAGAGTGTCTATTTGCCATTTTGTTTTTCTTTGTTGGCATAGTTGTTTGTTTTATAGTGCTTTAAATTATAACACAATGTTGACTGCTGTGCCCTAATTTTTGACATATTTACATATTATGTCTGTTTGTTTTCCTCGCACAATGTTGTCAATATAATGGAATTCTATGTGACTGTCATACAAGTGAGATGTTTAGCTAGCTATAAAACCAGGTTTAATTCACCATTTTCTACATAAGGAAATCCCTGTACGAAGTCCGTAATATGACAATTGATTTCCATTCGTTTGCTGTGTTTGAGCTTTTGATATTGCCATTTGATAAGAGACTTTCCGTTTTGAATTTTCCTTGCAGTTCGGTATTTTTGTTTTTTTACATTACACTAACAAATTATTGCTCATAGTTCAAATAAGAGTATGCCATCGCATGTCTATTAACTACATTTATTGTGTAACACTAACTTTTATTCCTCATAGTTCTAATAAGAGTATGCCATCGCATGTCTATTAGCTACATACATTGTGTAACACTAACTTGTATTGCTCATAGTTCTAATAAGAGTATGCCATCGCATGTCTATTAACTACATACATTGTGTAACACTAACTTTTATTGCTCATAGTCCCAATAAGAGTATGCCATCGCATGTCTATTAACTACATACATTGTGTAACACTAACTTGTATTGGTCATAGTCCCAATAAGAGTAGGCCATCGCATGTCTATTAACTACATACATTGTGTAACACTAACTTTTATTGCTCATAGTCCCAATAAGAGTATGCCATCGCATGTCTATTAACTACATACATTGTGTAACACTAACTTGTATTGGTCATAGTCCCAATAAGAGTAGGCCATCGCATGTCTATTAACTACATACATTGTGTAACACTAACTTTTATTGGTCATAGTTCCAATAAGAGTATGCCATCGCATGTCTATTAACTACATACATTGTGTAACACTAACTTGTATTGCTCATAGTTCTAATAAGAGTATGCCATCGCATGTCTATTAGCTACATACATTGTGTAACACTAACTTTTATTGGTCATAGTCCCAATAAGAGTATGCCATCACATGTCTATTAACTACATACATTGTGTAACACTAACTTTTATTGGTCATAGTTCCAATAAGAGTATGCCATCGCATGTCTATTAACTACATACATTGTGTAACACTAACTTTTATTGGTCATAGTTCTAATAAGAGTATGCCATCGCATGTCTATTAGCTACATACATTGTGTAACACTAACTTTTATTGGTCATAGTCCCAATAAGAGTAGGCCATTGCATGTCTATTAACTACATACATTGTGTAACACTAACTTGTATTGCTCATAGTTCCAATAAGAGTATGCCATCGCATGTCTATTAACTACATACATTGTGTAACACTAACTTTTATTGGTCATAGTTCCAATAAGAGTATGCCATCGCATGTCTATTAACTACATACATTGTGTAACACTAACTTTTATTGGTCATAGTTCCAATAAGAGTATGCCATCGCATGTCTATTAACTACATACATTGTGTAACACCAACTTTTATTGCTCATAGTTCCAATAAGAGTATGCCATCGCATGTCTATTAGCTACATACATTGTGTAACACTAACTTGTATTGGTCATAGTCCCAATAAGAGTATGCCATCGCATGTCTATTAACTACATACATTGTGTAACACTAACTTGTATTGCTCATAGTTCCAATAAGAGTATGCCATCGCATGTCTATTAACTACATACATTGTGTAACACTAACTTTTATTGCTCATAGTTCTAATAAGAGTATGCCATCGCATGTCTATTAACTACATACATTGTGTAACACTAACTTGTATTGGTCATAGTCCCAATAAGAGTATGCCATTGCATGTCTATTAACTACATACATTGTGTAACACTAACTTTTATTGCTCATAGTTCTAATAAGAGTAGGCCATCGCATGTCTATTAACTACATACATTGTGTAACACTAACTTTTATTGCTCATAGTTCTAATAAGAGTATGCCATCGCATGTCTATTAACTACATACATTGTGTAACACTAACTTGTATTGCTCATAGTTCCAATAAGAGTATGCCATCGCATGTCTATTAACTACATACATTGTGTAACACTAACTTTTATTGGTCATAGTTCCAATAAGAGTATGCCATCGCATGTCTATTAACTACATACATTGTGTAACACTAACTTTTATTGGTCATAGTTCCAATAAGAGTATGCCATTGCATGTCTATTAACTACATACATTGTGTAACACTAACTTTTATTGGTCATAGTTCCAATAAGAGTATGCCATCGCATGTCTATTAACAACATACATTGTGTAACTAACTTTTATTGGTCATAGTTCTAACAAGAGTATGCCATTGCATGTCTATTAACTACATACATTGTGTAACACTAACTTTTATTGGTCATAGTTCCAATAAGAGTATGCCATCGCATGTCTATTAACTACATACATTGTGTAACACTAACTTTTATTGGTCATAGTCCCAATAAGAGTATGCCATCGCATGTCTATTAACTACATACATTGTGTAACACTAACTTTTATTGGTCATAGTTCCAATAAGAGTATGCCATCGCATGTCTATTAACTACATACATTGTGTAACACCAACTTTTATTGCTCATAGTTCCAATAAGAGTATGCCATCGCATGTCTATTAGCTACATACATTGTGTAACACTAACTTGTATTGGTCATAGTCCCAATAAGAGTATGCCATCGCATGTCTATTAACTACATACATTGTGTAACACTAACTTGTATTGCTCATAGTTCTAATAAGAGTATGCCATCGCATGTCTATTAACTACATACATTGTGTAACACTAACTTGTATTGCTCATAGTTCTAATAAGAGTATGCCATCGCATGTCTATTAACTACATACATTGTGTAACACTAACTTGTATTGGTCATAGTCCCAATAAGAGTATGCCATTGCATGTCTATTAACTACATACATTGTGTAACACTAACTTTTATTGCTCATAGTTCTAATAAGAGTAGGCCATCGCATGTCTATTAACTACATACATTGTGTAACACTAACTTTTATTGCTCATAGTTCTAATAAGAGTATGCCATCGCATGTCTATTAACTACATACATTGTGTAACACTAACTTGTATTGCTCATAGTTCTAATAAGAGTATGCCATCGCATGTCTATTAACTACATACATTGTGTAACACTAACTTTTATTGGTCATAGTTCCAATAAGAGTATGCCATCGCATGTCTATTAACTACATACATTGTGTAACACTAACTTTTATTGGTCATAGTTCCAATAAGAGTATGCCATCGCATGTCTATTAGCTACATACATTGTGTAACACTAACTTTTATTGGTCATAGTCCCAATAAGAGTATGCCATTGCATGTCTATTAACTACATACATTGTGTAACTAACTTTTATTGGTCATAGTTCTAACAAGAGTATGCCATTGCATGTCTATTAACTACATATATTGTGTAACACTAACTTTTATTGGTCATAGTTCCAATAAGAGTATATACAATAACTTGTATTGCTCATAGTTCTAATAAGAGTATGCAATCGCATTTCTATTAACTACATATGTACATACATTGTGTAACACTACAATGTAACTTTTATTGGTCATAGTTCCAATAAGAGTATGCCATTGCATGTCTATTAACTACATACATTGCGTTACACTAACTTTTATTGGTCATAGTTCCAATAAGAGTATTCCAAGTTAGAAAAAAATTTATCATGCTCGTGACATTATATGTATTCACATTTGGTTTAAACAATATTTTATTCGATAAGTCAACTCATGCTATATAATATAATACAGTATAAACAATGGGATCCAGAAACAAGCAACATTGCTTATTTTAATCTGTCTCCAAAAGAATATTGACATACAATATAATGAATACTCGGAGCATGCTCTGTCAATTGGAATATATTAAGAATAGTAAATACAAAATAAGATTGATTATATAGTTTGAGAAAAAAGGGAGAAAAAAAACACAAACAAAAACAAACAAAAAGCAAGTGAATGAAATGCAAGGAAAACATATAAATGAAGTTTTCATATTATGGTGTGAATCTTTTACTTTTCAATATATATTTCTGTACCAATACAAAAAGAATACAATTTTCTTCATCAGTTAAACAATCTGACCCAAAAAGCAAAATATTTACATCAATACGCTGCGGAAAATCAGCAAGAGAATTCAGTAGCACTTGGCGTATGTTAGTATAGTAAGGACACGTTAATAAAAAATGAGAGTTTGTTTCTATAGCACCACAACGACAATTTGGCGAATCCACTAAACTACGTAAAAATAAATTGGAGTTTAAAGCACTAGATTTCATTCGCAAGCGTGCATGGAGAATTTGTCCAATGCGATTTCCAACATAATAATGTGTGGAACCTTCTTATTTTGTTTACAAATATGTTTTTTAAATAGAAAGAGAGAGTCGCATTGTCTTATATTAAAAGGTATCTTATTCCATAATTTCACGGTTG
The DNA here is from genome assembly GCA_017311375.1 of Mytilus coruscus. NCBI lineage: Eukaryota > Metazoa > Mollusca > Bivalvia > Mytilida > Mytilidae > Mytilus > Mytilus coruscus. The sequence continues at coordinate 4,061,371 of CM029597.1, read as the reverse complement.
CAGGGAAAAAGTATTCAGAATATAAGCGAGTTCTTGTACCGATTTCTAAGATATTTTGACGTTGCCTTGTATTATGGTTATGTCTACTTTCTACTAAACCTGGTATTTGTTCACGGAGATAACTAGGTGTTTTGTCATGTATAATTTTGTGACAGAGTATCAATCTATGATTTTCCTTCGTTTCGATAACTTTTCCCATTGAGTTTCGACATATAATTTACCAATATTCGTAAGTTTAGTCCCCCCTGTAACTATGCGTGCGGCATCTAGCTGGATATTTTCTAGCCTTTGTATTAGGTTTATATTATGTGTGTCCCATACAACATCGGCGTATTCAAGAATTGGCCGTATAAAAGACATGTATAGTTTTTCCAGAGTGAACCGATCGAGAACGTTTCTAACTTTTCGTAGAAGGTTAACCCTTAAATAAGATTTTTTCATTATGTATTCGATATGGTCTTTCCAAAATCCATTATTAGAAAAATAAACACCAAGATGTTTGTGATTGTCGACTATTTTCAGTTCTTGGTTATTCATTTTTAGAGGGGGGTGGTACAACTTAGTTTTTTTCCTAGATATAATCATAGACTCTGTTTTTTTTGCATTAAAATTAACAAGCCATTTTTTTGACCAATTATATATTTTATCTAAATCATAGTTTAGTGTTTCAGCAGCTGCAATCGGATTATCAACTACCAAGTACAATGAGGTATCGTCAGCAAATAATTTAATTTCTGCATGAATATCTTCGACAATGTCATTTATAAAGATTAAAAACAGTAGAGGCCCTAAAATAGACCCCTGGGGTACCCCTGCATTTACTGGAAGCCATTCAGAACTTGTACCATTTATTACCACACTTTGGGATCTTTTTGGTGTACATGTGAAAATAAGAAGATGGGATATGATTGCCAATGAGACAACTCTCCACCAAAGACCATATGACAAAGAAAATAAGAACTACATGTCACCGTACGGCCTTCAACATTGAGCAAAACCCGTATCGCTTAAAGTCAGCTATAAAAGGCCCCGAAATGACAAATGTAAAACAATTCTAACGAGAAAACTAACGCCCTGATTTATGTACAAAACATAAATTGGCATTACACAGATGTATTGTGCACATTTCGTAACTATAAGGGGAATGGAATGTATACGTATAAACTGAAAATAGCTTTCCTATTCTTTTAAGCAATATTGTCACCACAGTATAACATTTGGATATACATTATAACATGTTAATTGATAATATTTCTCACGGAATATATCACATACTTTTGAGATGAACTGCAAAATTGTTTGTTTAAACGTGACATTCTGTTTTCATAAATATGAGCAGTGAACATATCACTGCAGGAAATTGACAAAAATAGTGTTATTGTTATTTGTACACTCATCCCATGTTTAATGTTATTTATTCCACAAAGTTCATTGTATTTACATTAAGATTACAATTGAAAACAAAATGCATATTTATTGTGTTAGTTTGCTTGTAGCGGTTCTGCTTTTTTCTTGAGTACATGTTGATATAATGCTTTATTGAGAAACACCAACATGATCTGTATCAAAGTCTTACATTACAGTAAATATGATTTAAAATAAATATTTATAAAGAAAAATATGATTTCTTACTGTCATTATTGGTAATATTGTTATTGCTTTATTTTTGTTTTAGCAGAGATATGTTTTTTAAAGACAGGTATTTTTTGCCGAGACCACTCCCGAACATCTAGTATCCGTTCAAAAGTACATCATTATCAACAAATAACAATCCAAATACCTGTAGTAGTTGTAACTAAATGTTATAACAATATAATGGCTTATTCTTAAAGGATCATCAAATTGTAAACCCCTAAAAATAGCCCTAAAAGAGGGACGAAAGATACCAGAGGGACAGTCAAACTCATAGATCGAAAACAAACTGACAACGCCATGGCCAAAACTTGTATGACAGTCGTATAAAATTATATTGACAAACAGACAAATAATAGTACAGATGACACAACATAGAAAACTAAAGACTACGATTTTACACGAACCCCACCAAAAACTGGGGTGATCTCAGGTGCTCCGGAAGGGTAAGCAGATCCTGCTCCACATGTGGCACCCGTTGTGTTGCTTATGTTATTACAAATCCGGTAAATAGTCTCATTCGGTAAGTCACATTCGTGAAAAGGGAAGAGTATTGTAGTTACGACATAAGGAACATATCCGATATCATCTGTGAAACGGTTATTCCATAACGGTCAACCAACTCGTGATGGCGTCCGTAAAATTTACGAAGGGATGATTTCAACTTCACCATTTGGAACTCTTGGTTTAATAGCTTCCTTGTGAGCAGCAATCCTCTATCAAGGAAATCATGATAGGAAACACAAGCCCGGGAATATCGTATCAGTTGGGAGATATATACTCCGTATGCCGGCGCTGCTGGAATGTTGCTACATAGAAATGGAAAGTTCACAATTGGGCAGCTGAAATCATCTCTTTTGTCGTAAAGTTTTGTTTTCAACCGACCCTCATTGTCAATTTCTAGATGTAAGTCAAGATATGAGGCCGACTTAACTGTATCTGTAGTATCCTTTATCTCTAGTTCTATCTAAATCGTCATTTTACAGATTTTGTCAAATTTTTAGCATCCATCCGAAAAATATATAAGAAATAAGGACATCCCCTTATGTATCTAGTGTTAAATTAGGTATTAATATGACAGACCTTTCTTGGTATTCCTAATTATTGGAAGATTTTCTTATAAACAGAAGTAGTATACCTAAAACGACAAAGTTATTTTTCATTTACCTGTATATATTATGAAAACCGGTTTTTTCAAAAGTGATTATTTTCTAAGGGTTAAATATTTCGCGGTGGTGTCTTGTCATGGCTTTGTTTGGACTTGCTTGTTTGCTTTTTGGCCTTGAGTGTTTGTTCCTAATATTTTATTAACTATGTATTTACTTTCAGGTATCACAGATCGAATTTATTCGTTCATAGTGTGTTAATTTACGTTTTTTGATTGAGTTAAGCCTTCCAATTGATATTTTATCGTGTGTTTTTCTATGTTGTGATGTTATACTATTGTTTCAGAAAAATGGAGAAGGTTTGGTACCATTAAAACGTTTAATCCCGCTGCAAATGTTTGCACCTGTCCTAAGTCAGGAATCTGATGTACAGTAGTTATCGTTTGTTTATGTAATTTATACGTGTTTCTCGTTTCTCGTTTTTTATATGGACTAGACCGTTGGTTTTCCCGTTTGAATGGTTTTACACTAGTAATTTTGGGGCCCTTTATAGCTTGTTGTTCAGTGTGAGCCAAGGCTCCGTGTTGAAGGCCGTACATTGACCTATAATGGTTTACTTTTATAAATTGTTATTTGGATGGAGAGTTGTCTCATTGGCACTCACACCTCATCTTCCTATATCTATCGTAAACCAAAACCAAAGTTTTATTGGAAATAAAGCTATATAGTGTCCTTCGGATTTCTGATAGCAGCGTCATTCGATGTAAAATTTTACAGAAGCATGTAAAATTTGAAATTTTGTTTCGTAATGTCTTCAAAAGCAACAAATAGCTCTTGATATCATTTTGATTTTATAGAAATATAATTAAAATTGTAAAACACAATTTAAGTTTATAATCTAGATTTTATAATATTCGGCAGGAATTTACATTTTTTTTTTTTTTGATCCTGCGAAACAAATACAGAGGAAATTTGTCATACCTCATTAAAAAAAAATAGCATACTTGTATATAGACATACTGTGAATATAAGTGTATAAATGTAATACGTTTTGCATATTCTATTCAGTTTGAAACCGTTATTTTTTCTGATATACGCTTATAAATTTTTTACTTCAAATTTTCCATGCATTTCTATCTTTTATTTATACCATGCAATTAGAACGTTTTCTCTTTATTACAAGACAACACGGAATTGATATGCCTAGAAGTCTAAAGATTCCATTTATCTTGTGAATCTTAATCAGGAATAATAGTAGAGATATTAGGATGATAAACATTATCTTATTCATTATGTTTTATTTGTTCTTTTCCGGAATAGAAAAACCTAAGGGAAACCAGATAACATCCTCGTGTAATGGATGACCATGGAAATATCTAATCTTCTTATAAATCTCTCATCTTAATGTACTGGTGTCAGCTAGGAAAACAACAGCTCACATAAGTGAAAAGTCTTGTTTTCATTCAGGATGGAACGATCATGCATCTTTACTTAGAACGAATGCTAATGAATACAGCTGTGAATAGTCGACAAATGTAGTCAACATAAAGCGATGTCAGAGTTTTTGAAAAGTGGTGGTCCGATGGTTTTGACCACCAAATTTTGCAAATGACCACCACAATTTTCGCATTTTAGAATAGAAATGATAGTGAGAACCAGCAGATTTTCTTTAAGGATCACCAGGGAAACAAATATTTTGAGAACTCTGCGATTTATTTTTGCAAAACAAAAACTTCGTCATTAATATAACTGTCTGTTTAGCATTACGACTTATATTATACTGAATACACATATAGACCATTCCATCTCGTAGCCAATACAAATAGACCTTAATGTTTTGCAATATAAGCTTATTATGTAGGATTCTACCTGTACGAGTCGTATTTTATTACACGTTTTTGTTAGTATTTAAGATGACTACATTTGCCTTCAACTGATCGAGATAAAGGGAAAGGGTGGTTATTGACAAACCAGTCATGCCGAGTGTTTTTTGTTTGTTTAACCAAAGATAGAAACATCAACAGTGGCAAACGATAGCGACAACGACATCCTTTTGATTTTTTGTCAGTGGCGTTCTCTGTATCTCCACTATTTTTGTTTATACAATATGTTTAAGTTTGTTCACATTGAAAAAAAAAAAACACTGTCACAACGGAACAAAAATTGAGGTCACTTACAACTCTCTCAGGCAAAGTTGACCTTATCTAATTTTACTGTTCTTTTTAAGTACTCGTTTGCTCTTAACATCTCTACGTATTGCTACATCCCTGGCTTTGTTTGCTCTTAACACCTCTAAGTATTGCTACATCCCTGGCTTTGTTTTTGCTCTTAACATCTCTACGTATTGATATATCCCTGGCTTTGTTTGCACTTAACATCTCTACGTATTGCTACATCCCTGCCTTTGTTTGCTCTTAACTTCTCTACGTATTACAACATCCCAAGCTTTGTTTGCTCTTAACATCTCTACGTATTGCTACATCCCTGGCTTTGTTTGCTCTTAACATTTCTACGTATTACTAGATCCCTGGCTTTGTTTACTCTTAACATTTCTACGTATTACTACATCCCTGACTTTTTTTGCTCTTAACATCTCTACGTATTACTACATCCCTGGCTTTGTTTGCTCTTAACATTACTACGCATTGCTACATCCCTGACTTTGTTTGCTCTTAACATTTCTACGTATTACTACATCCCTGGCTTTGTTTGCTCTTAACATTACTACACATTGCTACATCCTTGACTTTGTTTGCTCTTAACATCTCTCTACGTATTGCTCTATCCCGGTCTTTTAAATGTTTTGGCTTGGCCGTTCCTGATGAAGGTAAATCCAGAAAAGCGCTTCGGATGCACGTATTTGTAAAAAGTGTTATTTTCACGTACAAAAAGTATATATTATTTCTAAACAACATCAAGACTTACATTTAGGTCCTTTGTATCATAAACCGTTAATTGAATTTTGTGTAGTTGGTGTTGGTGTTACTTATTCATTAGTAATCGTATCGGTTTAATTCGTCGTATTTTATTAGTAATCGTATCGGTTTAATTCGTCGTATTTTATTAGTAATCGTATCGGTTTAATTCGTCGTATTTTATTAGTAATCGTATCGGTCGTATTTTATTAGTAATCGTATCGGTTTAATTCGTCGTATTTTATTAGTAATCGTATCGGTTTAATTCGTCGTATTTTATTAGTAATCGTATCGGTTTAATTTGTCGTATTTTATAAGTAATCGTATCGGTTTAATTCGTCGTATTTTATTAGTAATCGTATCGGTTTAATTCGTCGTATTTTATTAGTAATCGTATCGGTTTAATTCGTCGTATTTTATTAGTAATCGTATCGGTTTAATTTGTTGTATTTTATTAGTAATAGTATCGGTTTCATTTGTCGTATTTGTTTGATTAAGCCACAATTTTGAGCGCTCTTCTCTTTGGCAACGTTCGGTTACCTCAAAATGTCTGCTTTTGAGGTGCTGTTGCGTATGCAGCTGTTCAGTTTATGTTTTCACTCAGATATTTATGCCTCTGATATTTAATAATATAGCTAGGATTACTTCATTTACAAATATTGCAGCACCTTCTCAACTGATTTCATTCTAAAAAAAAATGTATATATATATATAAGATAAGAAATAAAAGATAATAACGGTTTCAATTCATCACATTTACTAGCGCTTTCCCTGTTTTCACATGTAGTGTGACTTGTATACATAAGTGTTATAAAACAATAATGATTGACGTTAACAAATACAAGGGAGACTACTAATGTCATTTTAAAATTTGAGTAAAGTTTTTAAAATGTTATTTAAGTAAAAATTAAAATATCAATTATCATTTAATCCCGGGTTGAGAATGTTTGTGAATAATTCTTTTTTTTTTTCTTCCGGAGAAAATCATTTTGACGATTGACCATATACAATGGAAATATTTTAAATCGTCCATTAGTACAACGATGGAAATGGTCGTTAGCCCGGATGATTGTTAAATCTTCATGGTTGGTTTACTACCTATGAACAGTCATTCTAGTCTGCAGTTATTTTTTTGTCTCTTCAATATAGAATTCCTCACAATTAGAACATATGAGAGAATAAATGACGTTTGAACTTTTACAAGACATGTTTTGTTTAACTGTGAAATGCTTCCCATTTTTAAAATTAATTGAACTTTCTTCTATCAAATCTGGACATGTCATACATCATTTATCGGTACATTTTCTAACAATAGGCAAAGTTTCCTTAAAGTCAAATTTTGAAGATGTTAGATATCGTTTTAGACTTTTTGACTGTCTTTTACTGTTGATAATCTTCTTTTTTGTAAGACTTTGTTCATTTTTTCACTTTTGTATAAATTATTTTCAATTTGTCGCATGAAACTAAATATATCATAATCTCGTGGATTATATGTTGTGACAAACAGGATAATTTTGTCTAAATTGTTTGATGATTCTTCCGTTGGTTTGGATCGCCGTGATTCTGTAATGATTGGTCCTTTTATCAGAGCCTTTTGAATTCCGTAATCTATCACTTGTTCCGGATATTGCTGCTTTTTTAAAATACATTCTTCCAATCTTTTATTGCGTAATATTTCTGTGCTCGTAATGGTAATTATTCTTGAGGCTAGATTAAAAGGTATATATAATTTTACATGTTTTGGATGGTTTGAGAAAAATTTAAATACATATGTGTATCGGTGTCTTTAGAGAAGATATCTGTGACAATTTTATTGTCTTCCGTTATAAGCAGTGAAAGCGCTAGTAAATGTGATGAATTGAAACCGTTATTATCTTTTATTAATTTTCTTATATGTCACCAGCATACGGAGTCTACTTAACTTTCCTTTATATATATATCTATTATACTAAAATAACGAGGTCCAATTTGTCAGCCGTCATGACGTTAAAACGATGAATCAAAGAATTCAACTTTATATATAACTAATATAGTACAATGGTGTTGATTAAAAATTACACCACTCCAGGCCCATTTGTTTTCCACGTAATTAAGATAAGCCAATAATTAAGAAGTTCCGGGTCGAGTCCGACACCGATACCAATTATAGTATATGTAACATATAGCTTCCGGTCGCATCACAAAATAACATGTAAGTTGAACGTTCTGGAAAAACTTTTTTAAGTCGAACTCAGTTGAACTGAAAAATAAGGCGTAGATACTTTAATTCAGTCACGGAACCGCGATGTCACGGGTGTGTTCTAGTATATATATAAAGTGCCTAGAAAATCAACCTAACAATGTTAGAGTAGATCTGATTCCTTACTTCAGATTTACTCTAACATTGTTAGGTTGATTTTCTAGGCACTTTATAAATATTCTAACACCTGGTATTTCTTAATCTTAAGAATCTAATGGACAAGTCAGTTATAATTTACAGTTGTCACTGCACATAGGCAGACACATCTCTCTCTCTCTCTCTCTCTCTCTCTCTCTCTCTCTCTCTCTCTCTCTCTCTCTCTCTCTCTCTCTCTCTCTCTCTCAGAATCTGATGAACAAGTTATAATTTACAGCTGTCACTGCACATAGGCAGACATATCTCTCTCTAGCAACAAAGGGCGTTCAACGGTTTGATTTCTGTATTATTAAAGTATATTACTTGGCAAAGATAAACCACAAAAGATGAAAAAAAGGGGATACCAAACCAGAAAGGACAAAAATAAATGAAAGTAATAATTTTGTTCAACTTAGATATAAAAATCCCTGTGAAAATGCTAAAAAAAATTATTACACTCAAAGCACTAGGTTGCTTGCAATGGAACTGTCATATATTTTTTCTTTTCTTTTGACAATTTTACTTGTTTGAAAATTAATTGCCATTATATGGGCTTCTGTGGAAATAATCTGAAAACCTACTACTGGCAAATAAATTACCATGCAATTTAGGAAGTCAAAGAAATGTTCATCTATTTTAGGGTTGAATGTACAAGCATTTAAATGACAAAAGAGGAATCGATGATTTACTGTCTGAGAGGTGATAAGGTATAAATGTACATCTTCAACAAAGGATAGAATCGTTTAAATTGATTATATCAACAGCACAGAAAGATAGACTTTAATACTTAGAGTAAATAGACACAGCAAACACTTCATTGATACAACGACCCATTACAGATTGAGAGCAGCGCTATGCCGGTGTGAGACAGGTAAATAGACACAGTAAACACTTCAGTGATACAACGATCCATTACAGATTGAGAGCAGTGCTATGCCGGTGTGAGACCGGTAAATAGACACAGTAAACACTTCAGTGATACAACGATCCATTACAGATTGAGAGCAGCGCTATGCCGGTGTGAGACCGGTAAATAGACACAGTAAACACTTCAGTGATACAACGACCCATTACAGATTGAGAGCAGCGCTATGCCGGTGTGAGACCGGTAAATAGACCCAGTAAACACTTCAGTGATACAACAACCCATTACAGATTGAGAGCAGCGCTATGCCGGTGTGAGACCGGTAAATAGACCCAGTAAACGCTTCAGTGATACAGCGACCCATTACAGATTGAGAGCAGCGCTATGCCGGTGTGAGACCGGTAAATAGACACAGTAAACACTTCAGTGATACAACGACCCATTACAGATTGAGAGCAGCGCTATACCGGTGTTAGACCTGTGTACTGTGTTTTGGTGTGTAGACTAGAGGACACAGTAAACACTTCAGTGATACAACAACCCATTACAGATTGAGAGCAGCGGTATGCCAGTGTTAGACCGGTGCACGGTGTTTAAACTGTGTAGGCTATAGTTGTGGTATGTTTGTGTTGCGTCCGCTCGCAGGTTGGGTTTGGTGGTATAAAAACTAAAAAACAAAATAAAACAGAAGACCCCAAACAAAAACAAAACAAAAACTAACTCAAAAATATTTCTGAGATTTACCGTTGTCCTTTCCACACACTCAGAGATCAACCTACCAAAGTATGAATAAATACACGTAGACGGACGAGATTTATAACCGAAATAAGCGCACTTGGAAGTTTTAATAAACATTGCCTTTTTAGGAATTTGTCTCTGAAATCAGATCATTGATAGCTCAGTATCGTTCTAGACTTGATGCGTTAACAAACTTAACTGATTTACAGACGTTTGAATATTTGTTGATATGGAAAATATATCAAGTGGGGCTATGGTGACCTCTAAATGTCCTTTAAATTTTGTTGCGACGCTGGTTCATTTGCGTACAGTTTAACTATTTTTTTAATCATATCGAAAACGAGAGTTCTTTATTACGATTTAGAAAAATTCTAATTGAAATATGATGGGGATCACACTTAAGCATTACAGCCGAATGCCATGAAATTTAAGGAGACGGAAAAATATTAGATTGACTTCTCAATTTCCAGTGCAGACACTGAGTCATTCTTAAATTCTGCAGCGAAGCGATTATTCTATAGTTTAAACATATCTTATATGCAAAATCTAAGCAAAATGGATGAGCCATAAGTAAATCATACTTAATATTCTTCTCTTTAATATAATATGATTATATGAATAATAATAATAATATTAGCATGCGTGTAAAACGAACAAATTTATTGGATATCATGAGCTATGAATAAAAAGAAGCAACGATTGAGAGATTATATTATTCTGTGATGATGATGGCTCGTGCCAGTATCAATTACACTTTCCGAAAGTACTAGAATCTGTTTGACCTTTTAATAAAATCTTGAACATATTTGAACATTAGGAGATTTTTGTTCATTCGAAAGTTCAAAGTCTCCGAAAATTGACAGTTAAGTATCTAAAACTAAGTTTTCAGAAAGCCAATTAAGATTGTTGAGTTAAGTTCTTCTACGAGTAGTGCATTTTTGACAAATGTAAAAGAAATGATGACTATACGCAATATCAAACCAACTGACAGGAAGAATAAAGTATAATGTTAGCTTTGAAAAAGGTCATAGTTTATGAATGAAGCGGAACATCGCAATTGAGTTAAGATATTTCAATTCACTTGAAACAATGATATCTTGACCGTTTCGCAACGGATTTTGGTTGTACTTTGGAGGAAAAGATTACATAGGTACTCAGGTGCATTATTCTGCTCGACTCATATCAACCATGGCTTATTTTCCTTGTAAATCGTTTATTGTTATAGAAAAATGCTTAGACTATTAAAAGTGCTGAATTAACGTTTATCATTTCAAATTTTAATTATAGAACAATATACAAAAATTAATCAAAATCGCCGGACCGTGGCAAAATATCTTTTTCAATATCTTTTTCAAGGTTAGATAATTTTGATATTAACTTTTGATGAAGGTCAAATATAATACTAAATGATGTTTGACATACTGCTCCTTTTGTTTATGTTTTGTTTTTGTTTTTTAAATTCATTTATGTGCAGAATATTGTCTATGGTCTATGTCTAAATCAAACTGCGACCGAATTTTCTGGCTGCTGCAATTTACACTAATTATTGCTTTGATGTACAAAAGCGCGCCAAATTTAAAGGGGTAATTTTTACATGTACATTTCAACATAATAATTTTGGAATACCGCGGGAAAAAGAGGTTATTTTTTAGTATTATTTAAATAGCGGTTTCTATTGTAAAGTATAATAATAACAAAAATCATGATAAAACTAAGTTCAAATCTTGCCCGAAAAAGCATTCTCCTTCTAGCTTCTCCTTGGCTATTTTTTAAGTACTTTTTGGTTATGTAGCTCTTCAACTGTTTAGGTTCTTATACATCCTCGGCTTTCAAATATTCGGCTTTGGGCTTTTCTGATGAAGGTAAATCCAGAAAAGCGCATGAAATTAATAACGTGTTGTTTTCATTTTTCACAAAAGTAGGAAACCAGGGTTTAGCTTAAACTTACTTGCAGTCCCAGTATGTTGTAGTTGTTAATAATTAACTACATCGTTGGAGCAAGTTAAACCTGTAACCTATTTGGAATTTTTCCGGTTTGTTTTAAATGGGGAAAAAGTTGGGGCGTTTTATTTGTTTTGCTGGATTATGGGCTTGCATGTGATTTGTTTTTTGGGGGTATTTTGTTTATTTGATTTTGTTTCGTTTTTCTGTTGTATTTTTGTAACTACATTTTGGTTGTTTATACATTAAAGAACCTAACAATGTTTTGACGCTAACAAAATGTCCTCAGAGTTTGAACAACTGTTTTTGGAATTAATGGATACATATGTTCAATGAAAAAAGAAAACAACACTTTTTATGAATAATAAACTAAGGAGAGTCAACGTTTTATAACACATATAATAATAAACTAACAAGGATAGACAACGCTTTAAAACACATACAATAATAAACTAAGGAGAGACAACGCTTTATAACACATACAATAATAAACTTAGGAAAGACAACGCTTTATAACACATACAATAATAAACTAGGAAAGACAACGTGTGTAACACATACAACAATAAACTAAGGAAAGACAACGTTTTATAACACATACAATAATAAACTAAGAAAAGACAACGCTTTATAACACATACAATAATACACTAAGGAAAGACAACGTGTTAGACAACATGCAATAATAAACTAAGGAAAGACAACTTGTGTAACATATACAATAATAAACTAAGGAAAGACAACGTTTTATAACACATACAATAATAAACTCAAGAAAGACAACTCATTATAACACATACAATAATAAACTAAGGAAAGACAACTCTTTATAAAACATACAATAATAAACTAAAGAAAGACAACGTTTTATAACACATACAATAATAAACTAAGGAAAGACAACGTTTTGTTACACATACAATAATAAACTTAAAAGAAAGACAGTTTTATAACACATACAAAAAGATTGCTAGCGAAATGTCCTTTACCGCTATGCAAATGCTGAATAAAATAGTGTGTCACAAGGTGTCATTGTGGTATGATAGTCAAAATGTGACCAAAGACAATGATAACTCCCGCGAAAAATGGTCAAACAAAAATGACAATATAATATGGTCAACTACACATGATAGAAAGACTGAGAGTTTTCTGTCAAATGGTCTCAGAGGAGTTACTTTAACAATGTGCAAATGTTACAATACTATAGGACATTAAAACATGGTCTATGTTCAAAAACCCTTTAAATATTGTCCAATCAAAATTGCGGTACAAACTGATCAACTACTCATGATGACAAACAATTTTACTAAGTATGAGAGTACTTCAAGCGTTCTGAGAGGAGATGCATGCAGAAATTGTTTAGGGCTGACAGACAGACGGACTGATATTCATTTGATATCTCCCATGGCGCGTGTTTGGCGGGTATAATAAAACCAAGTCCAAACAAGCTGTTACAAATATGGGTAGCAAAAGAAACCTAGTCACTTAAATAAAGTAAAAAATAACAGAACATAATTTTATGAGAAATATTTTGTAGGACTTACAAAAGAAGACTTTAAGACGACTTTTAAAACTTTCATAACAAATCAAGACAGTCATGATTTATCAAATGACTTCATACTAGATGATGATACCATAATTATAAAGGACAAATCAAAAGTTGTAGAACGCTGGAATGGCTTGTTCATCAACGTTGTCAATGATAAAGGCAATAATACACTTGCAACAAAAACCTTCCTAGCATTATTTGATGAAAAAAAAAGATCTCAAGACCTGAAATGTAATTTCATGAAATTATTGAACACTTTATAAGCAAACAAATATATAAATAAAGTGTCAAAAAGGTCACAGACCAAGACGGAATGGCAGCTACAATTACATTTATTTTTTTTTATTAAATTTCAATTACGGTCTTTACCTGACATTTCTGCAACAAAATAATACCGATATTGAATGGATACAAGAAAGAGATTTCGTCTCATAAATGAGGACCATAATTTCTCATTCGAAAGTTAACTATTGAAATAAAAAATGCCTACGCTGAAAGTCAGACGTACGCGAATTTTTTAGGTATACATATAAAACTATTCAGAATAAAAGCTCTTTTTAAATTTGTCTTACTTACATGATTTAATGAAAATAAAAAGAAATAAAATACCAGTTTTAGATTCAGGATTTAGATTTTTTTACCCACAGGAAGAACCACATGGTATGGATTAAAATCAATTAAATATGCTGGTTCTAAATTATGAAACGAGTTACATTACTATCTAAAACACAGACATATTTTGATAAATTCAAAAAATAATAAATTCATGGAATGGTGACTCATGCCACTGCACTGCTGTCTATTAAGCATAATATATTCATCCCATTTGTCAATTTCATGTCACTGTTTTACCTAATGCTTGTACTAAGAGAGAGAGAGAGAGAGAGAGAGAGAAGATAAAAAGGGAGCAGTAAAACAGCATAATAGAATAATAGATGAAATAGACAACCCCAAGTCAAAAACAAATACGACGAGAAGACAAACAACAATGATAAAATAAAGATTGAGCAATACAAACCCCATTACAAACCTGGGTTGGACTCACATGCTCCGGAAGTGTAAGTAGTTCCTGTGCTACATGTGACACCCATCGTGTTGCTCATACAAGTACAAATCCTGTGATAAGTAGAATTTGGGAATGTCACAATCACGAAAAAGAGTACGGGATTGTGGGTCGTACAGGTGAAACACATTCGTGGTCATCTGCGACACAGATACTCCATAACGGTCAATCGAATCTCAATGTTGTCCGTCGTAAAATGTCGGAGGGATGACTTCAATTTTATCACGTAGAACCCTTGGTTCGATAGCTCCCTTGATAGGACACGTAATACTTGTTATATCGTATCAACTGGGAGATATATGCATGTAAACCATATGCAAGCGCTGCTCAATTATTGTATTGTATTGTATTGTATTGTATTGTACTGTACTGTACTGTACTGTACTGTACTGTATTGTATTGTATTGTATTTTTGTATTGTATTGTATTGTATTGTATTGTATTGTATTGTATTGTATTGTATTGTATTGTATTGTATTGATGATTGGAAGCACTCATTAAAATTTTTTCTAAATAAAAGTACTATATGCATACTTCTTTTGAAGATCTTGACTAATTATTTCCAATAAATCGTCATTCTAGATTACGGTTTCAATACCCGGATAGCGCTAAATAAGTCAGAAATAAAATTTTGAGTTTGTCAACCCAAAATAAGAAATTTCTCATATTGCCTTCCCTTATATATGCTAACATTATCTTAAAAGCAATGTAATCGTTTCATACATATACCTATTAGGAGCAGTCAAACTATCTTTAAATCATATATATTACCAAAGGATTGCCCCAACTGTAAAATTATAACCAAAGAATCCTCAAGTTGGAATTGTATGCCGAAAAAAAACCCAAAAAACACACACATCCACATATATATTTCATAAAAATGATACTTTTAGTATTTTCTATGTCATGTTACTGTATTATTATATAAAGTTTTGTTTATTTAAGATATATAACATACCAGTATGAAATTTTTTTAACAAAATTAGCGAACTCCAAGGTAAATTCAAAACGGGGAAAGTCCATTAAAACTGACAAAGCAAAATGCTCGATTATATCACGCAACGGAACAAATGGAAAACGACCGTCATATTTCTGACTTGGTACAGGCATTTTCCAAATAAAATGGTGGATTAAACCCTGGTTTTATAGCTTGATAAACCATCCACTTGTATGACAGATGTTTATAGTTCCGCTTTATGGACAACATTGTGTGAGCAACCCGAACAGAAATAATAATTGACAGATGATAGAAGTAAGAATTATGATAATTTAATTTAACACATATAAATTCAAATGTTTTGTGGGAAAAGCATTGAAAACTAGATGTTTCGAAACGATACGAATGGCCCGCTCTCAAAAAACCTGGAGGCATTTTTAGGCGTGAAAATTTGAGAATGAAAGTCCGTATATAACTGTTATTTTCACAAAATTTTCAAAGTCCAAAGTCCGTTATTTCGGCACAAATCAGCGGAGCGGAACCAGATGTAATTTCAATCTGTAACTCATTATAGTAGACTCACATACTAAAAATCAGCTCATTATGTGAAGGCGTTTAGAAAAAGAGTCCGTATAACTGTTAACAGAGATTTCTAACAATTTGACGAAAGTTACGTACGCTTTACGAATCATACGTAGGACTCGTTTTAGGGATCATCTATTTTGATATATTTATGTAATCATGGAACATCGATGCATGCAACGACACGTACTAAACTTGATTTTTCGTGCGATATAGGAATTTCGGGACGTACGAGAGGTAAAAAATAATACCACCAGTGGGAAGGAGATAACTCTACAAAATTTCCTAAATATAGGCTTGTCAGAAGAAAAAAAAAACCCTAAAAATAAAAGATTGTGCTCAACTTTGCCTTTTTGACCTAAGAAAATACCAAGGCAAATAAATTGGCTTCCTCCTCGCACAAAAAACTAAGATAAGAAAAAAAATACTTCCTAAATTCAAAAATTTGCAATTCCAAAAATAATAAATTGAAAAAAAATTACCTCCAAAACTTATGCCGGGGCTCGTTTAAAAACTTGTAGTGATTAACCGCCTCTCCCTATGTAATACTCATTGTCGCCTTGTGGTGTGTCTATACACCCAAGTTAGGCTCACCTATGGAACCGTTCTTTCAGCGTATAATTGCGTTTTCATCCTGAACTTTCATGAAATATTTGCTTCTGGACGTTAAGTGACCAATAATCATCAATCTTCCAAGCATGTTTACAGTTTAATCGTAATTATAAAATCCAGAATATATATAGTGCAAGATTGTAGATTTATTTTCTTGGTATACATTAAAATGCGTAAAAATGTGTATGTAAATAAACAAAACAATATCTATAACTAGAGCTCAAGGGCGGATTTAGGAGTGGGCGCACCCGAGTGCCTCTGCTCAGCAGACACATTGCTAGCCTCCTATTCTAGATCTTCGCCTTGGTCTATTATATACAACTAAGTCAGCGACAGGGACGGTTCAATTTTCCTAAACACCCAAGTTTTCCGTTTTTTCTTTGATTGTAACTTGTTTGTTTTTCTTCTTTTTATACCATTTAATGCTTGTTATACAGTGTGAACTATGTAACGTTCATATTAAACTTTATTTGCATTGAGGTTGATGACCATATATATATTTGTTGGTTGACTGTTGTATCGTGGACATTTATTTTATTTTACTGGCACTTCCTGTTGAACTTTTCTGGTACAAAATATCAAAAATATAGATAGAGTAGGTCGACTTTTCATCAATTTATTGTCAATCTGTAAATATTTTGTTAAATAGGAGAATGTCATGCCATAGATAACTAAATGAGAGCTTGTCTCGTTCATTCGTCGGACCAATAAGATTTAAAATGACATCGGAATGACTTTTCTCCCATAGGTAAGTGCGGCCAGCTCAGTGAGTTTTTTTTACAAAATGACAGTGAGTTCATAAATACGTAACGTATATATCAGTATATAAGTGTTCTTCTTAATTAATATAAACGTATATAATAACAGTTTTTTTTCTATTTCTTACGAATATAATTTTATTAAGCTGACTATGTTATAAAGTATGTCAGGTTGAGAATGTCTGGTATCGGTTTGGGATATTCTGGAACAATGTTGAGATCTACTGTCGAATGAAATTTTTTACTAGCTACGTATTAATCGGATACAACCGTCAAAATTTATGAACTTTCTGTATAGTGGTTGTCATTTTAACTTGTTTCTGGTTTTGACATTAGTTTTATATGGAGTCCTGTTGGTCTAATACAGATACTAAAGAGATGTGTTTTTAAAGTCTAGCTAACGAGATAGAAGGTTAGCGCTGAAGAGTTTAAGTCAAGCGCCGTAGGTATAACGATCGGCGCAGTAGATGCAAAGTCCAGCGCTGTAGATCTTAATTTTCAGAGCTGTATGTGCATATGTATGGAAACAGCACCTTCAATAGATTTGATTTACAATAGGTAAAATGGTAAAATATAATCTCTTTTAGGTGTTACCAAGGAAACAATTTGCGTTTATTTGATACAAAATATTGCAGAAAGGCGGATGAAAATGTCACAAATGTCCCGAAAATATGGTCCAAAGTAGAATTACAATTCATTTGAGTGACATCTTTTCTGAAACCATTGACATCGATCTAGATGTCAAATAAAAACCTAATGCATTTAACGTCATTTGTCGATAAAATTGAATTGAAAAGTTTGAGCATATACAAAATGTTAAAAAACACGCTTCAATAATTTCTGGATCTAAGGAAGGTACGGATGTGATACAAGGACTGTCAAACATGCGAAAAAATTTTGATGTTCAATTTTGATGTTCATATAAAGCCCTTTTGAAAGTTATATTATTCTTCAGCTATCTAAGAATAAATTTTATTGCTTACACCAACTTCCTTATTTAACAAATTCACCGAGGCCGAATTGCGAAACTAAACTCCTAACTGTGTATTGCTATCTAATACATACAGTCAGCGCTCAATTTTACATCTACAGCGCTAGACACATCTTGACTGCTAGACTTTACTTCTCCAGCGCTTGCTTAACATCTTCAGCTCTTCAGCGCTAGACTTAAAATCTCGTTTTCTAGGCTTTAAAATCCACTACTCTTTAGTATCTGTATAAATAGACCAACAGGACTCGATCATACGAAACTAATGTCAAAACAGGAAACAAGCTATATAGACAACCACTATACAGAGGGTTCATGAAATTTGACGGTCGTATCCGATTGAAAATTAGCTTGTTGGAAGTTTTATATGACAGAAAACCTCAACATTGTCCCATAATATCACAACCAATACCAGACAATCTCAACCTGACATACTTTATAACATATTCAGCTTAATAAAATTATATTCGTAAAGAAATAGAAAACAACTGTTATAATACTTTTATAGCGACGAAGAAAAAGACTTAAATTATATACTGATATATACGTTACGTATTGATGAACTCATTGTCATTTTGTTAAAAAACTCACTGAGCTGGCCGCACTTACCTGCAGGAGAAAAGTCATTCCGATGTCATTTTAAAGCATATTGGTCCGACGAATGAACGAGACAAGCTCTCATTTAGTTATCTATGGAATGACATTCTTCTATTTAAGAAAATATTTACAGATTGACAATAAATTGATGAAAAGTCGACCTACCCTATCTATATTTTTGATATTTTGTACCAGAAAATTCAACAGGAAGTGCCAGGAAGTGGGGGTTCTTTAGTATTTGTTCCGTTTCACATTTGTTTTCCTGCGATCGCAAGAGTCACATTACTTTATTCACATTTAACCTTAACATTAATAGAAAAAAAACTTCATCGCAAAATCTTTTTTCTTTCCATATTCATTTCATATTACTTCTAAGCATCATTGTCTTGCAAATCTCGATGATCTACGTTGACAATTTGATGATAGCATACTCATTAAAAATACAAATAATTGTGAATCTTATCGTTAAATTTAGAGTATCATACTTCAATAATTTCATTAAAATGTTAATGGTGAAATGCATGCTTGAACAATTCCCGCGCAAATGTGTGTAATCGCGGTTAACGTAAATAACGTATCGGACGTAAGTGTATTTGAAACTATTTTTTCTTTATTTTCAGATATTAAAGCGTGTTTTATTTGCGATATGCTTAAATGTTTAAAGATACGTTTGATTCAGAAAAGAATGCTGTTTTACCGGATTAAAAAATAAACACTCTTCAGTGTTATCGTCAAAATGTAAGAAAGCTCTATTTTGACGGAATGACGGAATGACGAATAAGGGTAAAACTATATGGCCCCGACTCTTTGTGGCGGGACCATAAAATGAAGGGAAAAAAATTGAACAATTACATCAAATTACATTTACATCAAATTACATACTGAAAGCAGACTGGCTAATCATCAAACATATAAGGCCATTGCTGATAAAACACGTTTTGTCTTCCTCAAACCATTCATACATGTATTTAACTTTAATTGTTGTTTGTGTAAACGGTCTTGTTAACGACGTCTTTGTAAACTCAAACATTCTTTGGGTTATAATCCTATTTCTTCAATACCGTTTTCGGGGACCGTGAACATTAAGAAATTACGCAAATACTAATCAGCACATATTTGTTCGAATCTTTTGTGGGAAAGGTATTGAAAAAAAAGAACTGAACAAAAACATACTATTAAATACTGAAAGCAGACTAGCTAACCATCAAATTTTTCTTCCATACCGGTTTCGACAGTAAAACATTACGTAAATACTAATTAGCAGATATTTGTTCAAAAGGTATTGACTAAAAAAACTGCACAGTCACATGAAGTAATATACTGAAAGCAGATTTGCTAATCATAATTATTTTTCAATACTGGCTAAATAAATCATCATTTTTGTTCAATACTGACTAATAATCAATTATATAAGACCAATGCTGACAAAAGTTTTTTTGATATCCTAAAATCGTTATATTGAATTTTAATCATAGACATATGCTTCATAATATATCAGCATGAACTGAAGATCTTAAAGGATTTTCGTTTTATTCTAAACATTATTTAACAGAACTACATGTGAAAAAGAACAAAAAGCAATAAATAATTCAAATAAGAAATACACACGAGTTATGTATGTAAAACATAAAACAAGCAATTGCTGAGTTTATTCCTATACTGTTATATAACATATGAAATATTTATTTCAAATATGAAATTAAAATTTTTTGTCGATGACATGTTTATTATATAGTTAAGTCAGCTGGAATGAAAACATGGCATTGCAAACTTAATTTCATGTGCACTATTACCCTATCCCAGTCTGTCAATTTAGATTAGAAATCAAAACAGTTACATATATTATACTGATTTAGTGCCAATTGGATTAAAGATATAAATGCCGTGCTTGCTAATAATGATGATATACCATTATATAAGTGACGATTAACTCGATCTTTCGTCATCGCAAGACCAATATACAGAAGTGTTTATGATTTCACATATACCATAACATTCCCACAAACGTGATAGAACCGACACGGAGAACCGAGATTACATTTCATTCCCACAACGTAGTAACACTAACAACGAGAGTTTATCATTACATTTCCCTATATTAACTGCATCAGTCTTATTGGAAAAAGTCTTAATATATATTTCAGTGATATATTTGTTCGGGGAATACTATGATTATATTTGTTCAATACAATGAAAGACAACATATCCCATGACTGACACAACAGAAGTCCGCTTATAATTGACACAATTATTGCGAACCTCCAGGTTTATGTTCCATAAAATCATCGAACGTTTAATAGTCCGGTAGTTTTAGTGTAAGCCTAACCAGACTTTACATTATCTCAAAGGCAAATTAATAAGTTATTGTTTTTCTATATCTATATTTACATTTTCCGGTTGACAATTGATAATTTATTTGAATGAATATTCATAGAATGATATAAACAATGCAAATCAATGAATGAGGAAAATGAGAAGTTATCGATCTGTAAAAATCTCATTAATTTGAAGGTACTTCTTGGAGCAACACATTTCGCAGTATACAAGATAGTAAATAACAACGAAAAGATACAGAGAGAAAAATCATGACTGATACTAACATTACTGTTGAACTCTTAGAAACCATACTGAACACATCTATGACTACCCCACCGTACAGACAGAGACCGACACGTTTTGATGCGAGCGGAGAAGTACGGATATCCCTTCATGCTATTATATTCTTGTTATCAGTCATAGGAAATGTGTTGGTTATCTTGACATTAATTCAAAATCGTCGGATGAGAACAGTGACAAATGTTTTTCTATTAAATCTGTCCATTAGTGACCTGTTGTTGGCCGTATTTTGTATGCCGTTTACTCTGATTCCATCACTTCTGAGGAATTTCATGTTTGGAGAAGTAATGTGTGTCCTTATTCGCTACTTGCAAGGTACGTAACCGTTTTTTTTTTTTTTTTTTTATCTTTTTGATTTTCGTTAATATGTTTCCTGCTTATACGTTTATTTTTATTTTAATTGTGAAAGTTATAAAATTATTCGTGAACTTCAAAAAAAAGTAAACGCTTTTAAAAGCAACCAACGATGTTTGAGCATTCACAAATTTAAATTTACGAGTACAAAATAAGTGTTATGAAATCAAAATCTACAGGCAATATTTTATATGTTTTTGAACATAAGATAGCAAACTACGTATAGACAAATAAATATACAATATATGTACATTGTCGGAAAATAGGAAATTTATTTGTACGAGCTTTAGAAACTGGACGAAAAGCTATGCTTGCCGAGCTTTTCTCCTGTTTCGTAGCGAGTAAAAATAAATTTTATATTTTCCGATAATGTACATATTTTTTTTGTCCTGTACTTTATACCCGGCACTTTACAGATTAGTTGTTTAAATCCAAAAAGTTGTCTCTGATGTTCAAAGAAATCGACGGAGTTTAAACGCGGACCACGAAGAGGGCCCATAAATGAACTGTTACCCAAAAAGAAATATTCACATTTTACGTTTGCTCAATATGGAAGCGGAGTAACAGGAGACTTTCTTTGTACACGTACAGCAAACATTTATATGTTTATATCTGGGACTATTATACTAACTTTTTAGTCCCAGTTTATATGTTTATATCTGGGACTATTATACTAACTTTTGAGTCCCAGTTTATATGTTTATATCTGGGACTATTATACTAACTTTTTAGTCCCAGTTTATATGTTTATATCTGGGACTATTATACTAACTTTTGAGTCCCAGTTTATATGTTTATATCTGGGACTATTATACTAACTTTTGAGTCCCAGTTTATATGTTTATATCTGGGACTATTATACTAACTTTTGAGTCCCAGTTTATATGTTTATATCTGGGACTATTATACTAACTTTTAGTCCCAGTTTATATGTTTATATCTGGGACTATTATACAACTTTTAGTCCCAGTTTATATGTTTATATCTGGGACTATTATACTAACTTTTATTCCCAGTTTATATGTTTATATCTGGGACTATTATACTAACTTTTAGTCCCAGTTTATATGTTTATATCTGGGACTATTATACTAACTTTTAGTCCCAGTTTATATGTTTATATCTGGGACTATTATACTAACTTTTGAGTCCCAGTTTATATGTTTATATCTGGGACTATTATACTAACTTTTGAGTCCCAGTTTATATGTTATTTGTACGATAGTTGGTTGATTGCAGGATAAATACCAGAAATCCTCTCTATGGTCATTAACCTTATTCGTTAAATCGACCTAGACAAAAGGGCTAACAATAACCCCATTAAGTCGTGTTTCAAAGACCTTACATGATATAGGTGGACTTATAACTTCTGCATTAATTTACCATATATATATATATATATATATAACGGTAGAATGTAAGCACAATAAAAGTATCAAGTTCAATGATTTGAATATATTGTTTTCATAAATACATAACATTTCAATTGGTAGATGCAGAAAGAAGTCTATTTGTCAAGGGGCATACAACCTTCAAAATATTTCTGACTATTTTTCGCATCTGATCGAGATATGTTTAGTAGAAACCTTTAAATAAATGTTATCAAACCCCGTTGTACATTACATGGGTGTGCGCGACTTATCAAGCTTTTTCATTTTCATTTTTATTAGCCTCAACGCCGACAATTCCTTTTCAGCAGCACATGCTTTTGAACCTCCGAAAAATTATTTTCGTGTAAATATAGTCTCCTTATTTTAAACATTAAAGCAAATAGTGAAGACTGAACGCCATGGGGAGATATGACCAAAACCAATTTCACTGCCTCTAATTTACGCGTCATTGATACGAATCAAACCTTCTATCAATTGCAAGCCTGTATAAATAACACTTAGCAAATGCGAAAAGGTAATTGCAGACGTAAATACAGACAGTTAGTTTTCTCAATTGAATTGTTTCATTTTTTTCATGTAGTGGCCTTTTATAGCCGACTATACGGTATGGGGTTTTCTCATTGTTGAAGGCCGTACGGTTGCATATAATTGCTCACATCTACTTCATTTGAACTTTGGTGATAGTTGTCTCTTAGGCAATCATACCACATCTCCTTATTTTTATACTATTTACAAAACAATTTAAATTAGTATTTGTAAATGACTTTAAACATCATATACGTTTCCTTCCTGGACAACGACTTGTTGTGAAAAGCAATGCATTTATATAGGTGTTACTAGTAAACATGTAAACAATCATACTTAGGAATATAGATATTTATAAAATGAAAAAAAAAAAAAAAATCTATCGTTGATAATCATATATTTTAAAAGTACATGCTGTCTAAGAGTCTTGATTATCTTGATCAGTGACGCTTTTACCGCTCATGGACTGGGTGTTCTAAGGGAACTTTCAATTAATTGTTTAGTGCTTCAAGACTAGCCTGCATATGATAAGGCATCCTCTGTTGATTCTTTAATTTGGAAAGTAAGAAAGTGTCATAGATTATATAAAAAATAATTTCTTCAGATGTTTACTAGTCTAAGATATCTGTCTGTCAGAGATAAGTGTTTATTTTTGAATTCTGACTTACAATTATGTTTTTTTTTTTTTTTTTTTTTTTCTTTAAAATTTAAGAATTTTAGGAACAACATACTGTATCAGTAGTCTCATTTTCGAATTATGAAAAATATAAAGAAATGGTAATCGGCAATATTCAAAAATATAAGCTGAATAAAAAAGTATAAATGTGATTAAAATAACGTTGTTGCTCATATATTTTATAAAAAACTATGTCCTTTATGAAGCTACATATACAGTCTATGGAAAGTGCGAATCGAGAAAACCGTTTCTTGTGTAGAGTCGCGATATTTTCTAATATGAAATTGTAAATATGCAAACACTCCACGAGGAAAAAGATGTTTTTTGCAATATTTTTTTTTTAATGATAAAATATATAAATACGTTCAGTTTGAAATTAATTCCCGCGACACACAGAAGAGTGTTATGTATTATCATTAATCAATAGAGTGTTAAATCGATTATAATAAGCCTTTCGAGGTCGTTTTAAAGGAAAAAAGTCAAATGGACCAGTTAAACGAGCAACAAGGTAAGATTTCTTCATGAACATATAAATTGTTAACCTATCAATTAAATATAAACGAAAATTAAGTCTTGAAATATGTTCAATATCAAAGTAAAAGCAAAAGTTTATCTCCTTGTAAAATTGTACTGCTACGTTTTTCTTTTGTGAATAAATAATTGAATGCTATTTATCTCATTGTAGATACGATATTTTTTTTAATGTAGTTGCGGTATGTTTTTATTGTAACTATACGTTTCATGTTATATGAGGTAGCAGTCTTAGCCCATTGCTTACTGTCAAAATGAACTTTTGAGACATTTATCGAAATTCTTCATTGTTCTTCAAACATATTTATATTAGATAAAAGTTATATGGCAGATATTTTTCACTTGTTCCGTTGATTGATAGCGTTTGATTTTGTCAGTTTTTATGGACTTCCCCTTTTTGAATTTGCCTTTTAGTTCGGTATTTTTGTTATACTTTTTTATATTTGAAGAATAAAATCAAGTCATGTTGATAGACCGGCCGGAATTTTCGTTCAAATTGGTGGTATCGACATATTAACATCTATTACATTTATATATGAACACGACCAAAAAATGTATTTCCGATATCCTTACTACATGTAAACTGTATAAATCCTAAACACAATTCTAAATACATATATATTGTTTGCGTATTTTTTTTTTTTTAACATGTTTAATTTCGTAACATGTTTAGATTGAAAAAAGGGTTTAGGATTATATGTAGGATCATGTGTAGCTCAGAAATTTGTGTTTAAGTCCTAAAATCTTTTAATTCTACAACACACAAAAACAAGTGTTTATATTCCAGACATGTGTACATTTAATGTGTTAAGATAATATCATAATTCTAAACACGAGTTTTCAGGTATGTCAAATAGATCATCGCTGGAAAATAAAACTTACCTTAAGTAATGGAAAAGAAAAACGATTCCTAGTTTACAACTAAAAAATTATGTTCTTACTTTCCACATTTTAACCTATCGAATGCAGTTCTTGGCCTTTTTAATCTTCAAGCATAATTTGATAAAATTGCAATAACATTACATCAAATATAGATTTTCCAGATATAAGAGGGCGAAAAAATGTTAGTATAAATATTTTTTGTCTCGCCTCTACGAAGTAATGGAGGCGTGCTGTGTCCGATGGCGTCGGCGGCGTCAACATTTTTTTTTCTAATTTGTGATAAGGTAAGTTTTTTAAAATGGGGACCACTAACGATAAGTCAGTGGATATTTCAATTGGTATGCATTTGTATTACCATTGGCATATTTTTATGGAGATAATAAGGCACCTGAACGATAGGTCATTGACTGTGAAAGTTTTGCATCGCTTACAAAGTCAGGAATATGTCATATGACAGCTGTTTTCCATGCATTCGATTGATTTGTTTGAGCTTTTGATTTTGCCATTTGATAAAGGACTTTCCGATTTGAATTTTCCTTGGAGTTCGGTATTTTTGTTATTTTATTTTTTAGAGTTAGAGTTTTTGATTAAGCCAGTTTAAGGAGAACTGTTGACAATATTACGATATTTGGTATGCAGTTGTAACAGTATTATATTCATTATCATTTCCGGGGAGATTATTTGGCCCTGCAACTTCATTCATGTTTCATTGGCTTTGAATGTTTTGTATAATACATGCATGATAAAGTATTTTCCTTTTGATTTCAACAACTGCATTTAACTATTAAAATCACATATATACATGACAGATGATACATATATTTGTGTCAACACTTTATTATTCTACTAGCCATATATTATTTTTTTAAAGCGGAAGTTGAAAGATGGTAAATACCGTGCAATATTGATTTGTAAACACAAAATTGCTCGACGCGCAGGGGATCCGCAACTGAATGCGTAAATCTTTATATATGTACCCTAACCCGCTTTGAAATCCCCGTGACATCACAATTGGCAATTATGTACCCAGGCAATTAGCATTGTGTCAATACATATTCGTTTAATAATCCTATTAACTTAATACAATACAGTTCGACATTTACGAGATACAGAATGAACATTTGTCAGTGAAGCATGTCAAAAGTATAAATCAGGAACATTTTTTCATTTAGTTGAAGGAAATCATCCATATTTTTTTAACGGTTGATTTCTTCAGCTAATTATAACCTCTGCATGAGATACGTTTAAATGTGGTTCATTTCTCTAGTTTCTTATGCCTTGAATCAGTTGGTTCAAAATCTGCTTTTAATTTTTTTATAAAGTCATTATAACTATAAAAATATAACGGTAATTAAAATATCTAGTCCAGTGATTCCTATTGCAAAAATCAAAAGCAAGTGTTTGCCGAGTGAGTTATTTCTAAGGATTGACAAAATCCCTAACATCACATATAACCAATGAGATAAAGTTCTACTTGTATAGGAAAAACGTATCGAAAAGATACAAATGTCGAAAGGTATATCCTGAAGTGTAACAGAGGAATACGATAATCATAAGCTAAAACATTATCCGCTGCAATTATATGTTGAAGATATTATCATAGTTTATCTTTCAATATGTCTGAAAATGTAGAGACACATAGATTCTCACTTTTGTTTTTAGAAATATCATTCTTTTCTAGTTTTTTAATCGTAGAAAGTATAAATGATCTAGAAAATCTATATAAAGAAGGGCTCAATGTGGCTGATTTCTAGCATTTATCCAGTGAATGATAACCATCTACTACGTACCCTTATTTATATATATGTAGATATGGGAAGTCAAGACATACACGTTTTAGTAGTCAACAGTCAAAAGCGTTACTTGAAATAGTGAAAGGGACAACGAAGAGAAAATATTGCAATAGCACATGTTTGATTTATAAAGGTTTTAGATATAGCTCAGAAACAGCTTCTTTTTACTAACTGCAGAATATTCAGAAAATATTGTCCTCTTCAATTAATTCCGATTTAAAAGGAATATTAGTTTACAGATGTTTAAGTCTCATAATTCCCTTCATTACATACAACTCTTAGCAAAAAAACCTTGAGGGATACACAAAAACTTAAAAAGGGGCGTGACCGCGTAGATCGAAGGGGTAAGTATCTCCATCTATGAATACATAACCCTACATTCGGATCCACACTCAATTAACATTTTGCAATCAGGAATATGACATAAGCTGCAAGTTAACAGATCAACGACAAGTGTGGTATCTACAGATCAAACGACTAGTGTGGTATCTACAGATCAAACGACTAGTGTGGTATCTACAGATCAAACGACTAGTGTGGTATCTATAGATCAACGACTAGTGTGGTATCTACAGATCAAACGACTAGTGT
This sequence comes from Mytilus coruscus, assembly GCA_017311375.1. Lineage (NCBI taxonomy): Eukaryota > Metazoa > Mollusca > Bivalvia > Mytilida > Mytilidae > Mytilus > Mytilus coruscus. Next base: position 4,033,355 of record CM029597.1, on the reverse strand, counting down.
GGTATCTACAGATCAACGACTAGTGTGGTATCTACAGATCAAACGACTAGTGTGGTATCTACAGATCAACGACTAGTGTGGTATCTACAGATCATATGACTTGTGTGGTATATACAAATCAAACGACTAGTGTTGTATCTACAGATCAAACGACTAGTGTGGAATATACAGATCAACGACTAGAGTGGTATCTATATATCAAACAACTAGTGTGGTATCTACATATCAACGACTAGTACGGTATCTACAGATCAAACGACTAGTGTGGTATCTAAAGATCAAACGACTAGAGTGGTATCTATATATCAAACAACTAGTGTGGTATCTACAGATCTAACGACTAGTGTGGTATCTACAGATCAAACGACTAGTGTGGTATCTACAGATCAACGACTAGTGTGGTATCTACAGATCAAACGACTAGTGTAGTATCTACAGATCAAACGACTAGTGTGGTATCTACAGATCAAACGACTAGTGTGGTATCTACAGATCAATCGACTAGTGTGGTATCTACAGATCAAACCACTGTGGTATCTACAGATCAAACCACTTTTGTATCTACAGATCAAACGACTGTGGTATCTACAGATCAAACCACTGTGGTATCTACAGATCAAACAACTGTGGTATCTACAGATCAAACGACTAGTGTGGTATCTACAGAACAAACGACTAGAGTGGTCTCTACAGATCAAACGACAAGTGTGGTATCTACAGATCAAACGACTAGATTGGTATTTACAGATCAAACGACTAGAGTGGTATCTACAGATCAAACGACTTGTGTGGTATCTACAGATCGACGACTAGTGTAGTATCTATAGATAAAACGATTAGTGTGGTATCTACAGATCAAACGACTAGTGTGGTATCTACAGATCAAACGACTAGTGTGGTATCTACAGATCAAACGACTAGTGTGGTATCTACAGATCAAACGACTAGAGTGGTATCTACAGATCAAACGACTAGAGTGGTATCTACAGATCAAACGACTAGAGTGGTATCTACATATCAAACGACTAGTGTGGTATCTATAGATCAAATTACTAGTGTGGTATCTACAGATCTTATACAGCGAAAACATATCGCTTGTGAAAATTGAGACATAGAAACATCGTACCGGTCAACCAACGTGATGGTGACCATAAAAGTTATGTAGTGTCGTTTTCTGTACCTTTTTATAACCTTTAAGCAGTTTTCGTGTCAGAAGCACTCTCATGTTCATGAATGCCGTATAATGAGAAAATGCTCTTATCCATATCTGATTGAAACTACTAGTTGAGTGTACCATATAACAATACGTTTGTATGCCATCTTATATTGAAGAACGAATCTTAGTTTAATCAAAACATCTAAACGATCCGGAAATATATTTTCCTTTATATATATTTTATAAACTATTGGTATCGAGTATAAAACCTGGATATTTTCAACGTATTTTTTATGATAATACCAAAGGAAATACGGACAGATTTGTCATTTTCTAAAAATTCCTTTGTGCCTGATATAGGGGTATATGTCCCAGATTTTCCGATGCGTTGCTATTATGTGTTCGTCTTATAAGTTTGAATGTCCCGTTGGTATCTTCCGTCTGTATTCTATAATTGATTTTATTATGCGACAATATTAAACTGTAAATGGAACTTATACATAATTGCGACTGGTAATAATGTAATCCCATAATTACGTCCTAAAGGTTGATTTTATAATAATTATACAGCCTGAATTACAACGTTGGTGGCTGTTTTACTCTTGTCTGTATACTGGCAATAGTACTGGTAAATATAGCAGAGAATTCAAATCATATTAAAGGATGAATACATGATCTAAATACCATGTAACTTTAATTGAATTAGTTTGTTCATAAATATTTGCATGCAAATACCGTCTTGTAATTTAAAAGCTTTTATATAATTGTACACGCAATTATAGGTACTGTAAGCAGAACTTTTTTGATCTTAAATACATCAACGCCTTAATTCTAGTCATGCAAACGAATAGTAAATTGCATTTGAATTAAAAGACTTTGAGTAAGTTACCTATTCAACCATTCAGTATAGTTTTAGAATAGCGTAAAACTGCATTGCACTCAATTAAAAGAAACTATATTTGTATTTAAATCGTTTATTTTAAATACATTAAGAGATACGAATTTAAGATACCAAAGGGACATTCAAACTCATAAGTAGAAAATAAACTGACAACACCATGACTAAAAAAGGGAAAAGACAGGTATACAAAACACTACGTTTAAAACTGCAGACTGAGCAACGCTATCAATGATTGGTCAAGATTTCACATCACAATGAATATTCAAACAGCGTTATTTATCATGGTAGATCAAAGAGGCGCGGTTTGCTGTAGTTTTGTGGGTTTTGTAAAAAAAAATATAATAAAATATCATAACATATATAAAAAAGAAATTATGTTAAGCCTTATTTAGTGATCTCACAATATATGAATTGAGGACGGGGTTGTCGATGGTGATGTTATGTTAGCGATTTCTGAGTGTTGAATTAATACAGGAAATTTTTGTGAAAATAATTATGATTTTATTTTCAGATTTTGAAGAAAAAAAAAATAAAAAAGTTTGTAAAAATAATTATGATTTTATGTTTAGAATTTGAAAAAACTCTATCATTTTACAATATTATAATTCACAAATGATATTTGTTTAGGAAATACCGTTCAGCGAGCTATCACGAGACAACCGAGGCCGTTTATGGAAAAGACTTTATAATTATACTGTTGTTTCATCATTGTATCTCTCATTTTTTTTATTTTCATTTTTCAATTTGTAGATTTTTATGTTATTTCACAAGAGCTTGTTATCTTGCAATGTCATGATTTAGTTGCATGAAATTTACTCAGAAGTATAGCAATTAATGTAAGAGTGTAGGATCGCTTCATTTCGTTTATCTTTCATAGCAGTTTTATCTGCTTTGTGTCGATCTGATGAGTTATTAAAGTCCTTTATAACTGATTTTTTATAGTTTGTTCTTATAGATATAAGAAGATGTGGTATGAGTGCCAATGAGACAACTCTCCATCCAAGTCAAAATTTATAAATGTAAACCATTATAGGTCAAAGTACGGTCTTCAACACGGAGCCTAGGCTCACACCGAACAGTAAGCTGTAAAGGGCCCCAAAATTACTAGTGTAAAACCATTCAAACAGGAAAACCAACGGTTATGTTGTATTGGTACACCATTGTCCGAGGTTTGGAGAGGGATTGCGTCTTCAAACATGCTTAACCCCAAGTCCCAAGTCAGTAGCCTGTAGTTCAGTGGTTGTCGTTGGGTCATGTCTGTCATATTTGTTTTTCGAACATTGTTTTGTTATAAATTAGGCCGTTGGTTTTCTCAATTGAATTGTTTCATATTTTGTCGGGCCTTTTATAGCCGACTATATCTATACAGTATGAGTTTTTTCCATTGTTTTCCATTGTTGAAGGTCGTACGGTTGCCTATAATTGCTACCATTCACTTCATTTGAACTTTTGTGGATAGTTGTCTCATTTGCAATCATACCACATCTCCTTATTTTTATATTAGTTTTCAATAAACTCTTTCAGTAAATGCACACATTCTTACATGTATTTATAAAGCATTGTTTTATCTGAACATGAGGTAATCAAAATGAAATTGTCACAGTTTCCTTTAAACATGGGGAGGGTTAGATGTTGTTGCCTTTGAATAGTTTGGTGTAGATTGGAATGTCCTGGTAACAGCTTAAAAAATGGGATAATGTCTGTAATTAAATAAAGACCATGTCTGTTATTGTTGTTTTAATCACGTAAACTAGGTATTATCTTTTTCATATTCTTTCATATTATCAAATCGTACGACGGGTGATGCATCGATAAGAGGAAAGGCGTTTCTGTCGAGTCATAAATACTTACTGTCTCGAAATAATTTAGAACAACTCTACCTAGTTTTATTAGATATAAGAAGATGTGGTATGAGTGCCAATGAGACAACTCTCCATCCAAGTCAAAATTTATAAAAGTAAACCATTATAGGTCAAAGTACGGTCTTCAACATGGAGCCTTGGCTCACACCGAACAGTAAGCTATAAAGGGCCCCAAAAATTACTAGTGTAAAACCATTCAAACGGGAAAACCAACGGTCTAATCTATATAAAAACGAGAAACGAGAAACACTTATGAACCACATCAACAAACGACAACCACTGAACATCAGATTCCTGACTTAGGACAGGTGCAAACAAATGCAGCGGGTTTAAACGTTTTAATGGTACCAAACCTTCACCCTTTTTCTGAAACAATAGTGTAACATCACAACATAGAAAGACACACTATAAAATATCAACTGAAATAGCTTAACTCAATCAAAGGACATATTAACACCATTGAACATACACTGAACAAATAAATTAGACCTATGATACAATGCAAATACAAAATAAATAAACTAAGGAAGAATAATAAAAGTAACATGTTATATCGGTATGAAATGTTAAACAATTTAAGAAAAACAATATGCTCGAACAAAATATCAGCCATTTGCAATAACTTTAAACACAGGTAAATGAAAATAATTTTGTTGTTAGGTATACGTGTACAGTTACAATAGAGAAAGGAAATATTTTCAAAATAAATAATTTTGATGTTCATAGTACAAAGACCCATTTTGAATATTCCTAGGAAGTTTTGGATAATTGTGGGATATGTCATTCAAACAAATAAGAAAACAATCAATTAGAAGCCGCAAGCATTGTAACAGGTTTACCAACTTTTTAATATAACTGAAAGTCTCTACACTGAGGTTGGCTATGAATCTTTATATGAACGACAAAGAAAATACAGATGTTTTATAACTATGACTTTTGCAAAGCTAACATCATACTGGATCCTTCCTGTCAAAAGATGTTTGTCGTTTTTTTCTCGTTTACCCAAAATACACAGCATGTAGAAAAACTTTACTCAACAATCGTAATTAGCTTACCGAAACCTTGTTTTAGATACTTAACTTTTAATTTGCGGAAACTTTGAATGTTCGAATGAACAAAATCTACAAATTTTCAAACATGTTGAAAATTTTATTAAAAGGTCAAGCAGATTTCTAGCACCCTCATAAAGTGTTATTGATACTGACACGGACCATAATCATAATCAAAACCTAAGTCATCATCACAGAATAATATCATTTCTCAATCTTTGCTTCTTCCTTTTCTTTTCTTCTATTTATTTAGGAAATTTATTCGTCTGAAATAAGGGAGATAATTTGCTATTTCTGGTTTAGAAAAGGTAACTCAGGTCTCATGTGATAGCTTTATTCACACAGATTCCAAAAATATATGGTTTCTATATACTTTTGCCCGATATAAGGAAGATAATTTCCAACTTCCGGTTTAGAAACTGTCAATTCCGGTCTAATATGAGAGCTGCATTTATACTGATTCAAAAAATATATGGTTTCTATATACTTTTGCCTGTATTAAGGGGGATAATAAGTTACTTCCGATTTATTGAAATTCACTTTAGGTCTCAAATGATAGGTTTATGTATGCCTATTAAAATTATATGGTTTCTTTGTACTTTTCCATGAAAAAAAGTGCCAAAATGGCTACTTCCGGTTGACTCAAGGTCACTTCCGGTTTATATTTTTAAGCCAAAACCACTACCTATGACCTTAATCAATAGATTGCAACTTTCACATTAATATAAAAATAAGAAAATGTGGTATAATTGCCAATGAGACAACTCTCCACGAAGGACCAACTGGCATAGAAGTTTACAACTATAGGTCACCGTACGGCCTTCAACAATGAGCAAAAACCCATAACCGCATAGTCAGTAATAAAAGGCTCCGAAATGACAAACGTAAAACAATTCAAACGAGAAAACTAACGATCTGATTTATGTACAAAATAATGAACGAAAAACAAATATGATGTACAGCAACAAACGACAAACACTGAATTACAGGCTGCTGACAAGGGACAGGCACATACATAATGTGGCGGGGTTTACCTTGTTTAAAGTTCTTCTATTCTTTTCTCATTATCTTGTACAAAAAAGATGGACATATTTTCAAATAAGTTAGGAAAGTATATATATACAGATTGTTAACCGTTCTAAAAACTGAATAATATTCCTATTCATAATAACACCCATGAGGACAAAAATGACAAATTAACCTTTCCTTTCGTTGAATATTCTCCTACATAAGTTTTGAACCTACGAAATGAACGATAGATTCATATCATCAACAATTTGTATATCTTTTGTATTCCCATTATGAACAGAAAGAAATGCAAACCTTACAATTTACTTATTAATTATTGATAAACTTATTGTTATTTCGTTTATATCGCTATAAAAATTGTATAATCGTTCATATGTAGTCTTATGAGAAATGATTTCATGACAATCAACAAATTAAAAACGTAAAATGATTACATTGTTATAAAAACGTACGTCAAAAGACAATTTGTAAATCACTGGATCTTTGTTTCGTTATTAAAGAATATTGGAACCTTAAATATAAAAGCATAAACAGTAATTCAATCAATTAAGTACATAGGATGAATGATAAACCATATCAAACAGTAATTCGTTTCTTTAAGAATGGAGACTACACAATACTATGCTTATTCAATCAAATATTGCAAACATTTCTTAAAACATCATTATCATTGTTCTAAGTCCTTTGATGTCATTTCCCTTGACATTTTCATTTGTAGTAAAATGACTTTTACTGATTTGTTAACTAAATTGTAAAAAGTTTAAAGAAGTCCTGTTTGCATTTAATATATGTATTCTGCATTACATATTTATTCAACGACCAACGTTGCTATTGGTAAACAACTATGTTTCCCTTTTTGCTGACTTCATCCGTTTGATAAAAATCCACACAAGGTATTTTCAACAAGAAGCTAAACCGATTTCTGTATTTCAAATTCTGCTACATAGATGATATTCTTTCACTGAATTTAACAAAGTTTGAATGCTATGGCTATTAGATCTTTTTCATGAATTATAGAAAACCAATGGAACAACTGATACAGATGATAATGTCTTCATGGTATCATACAATCATTTGAATAATAATATGTTTATCGAGAGCCTATTGAAAAAATTCCAGTATTGAGCTTTCTTTTTATATGTCTCAATCATTAAGGTCTCACCAGCACATGTAGTTTATGAATCAATCTCGCTCACCTTATATAGTTGAATCTGGCTTTGCCTTTTATGTTTCTTTTTCATAAAGCTCCCAAAGTATCCATGAATTTTATTTCCCTGGCTTTGAAATGTTTAAGATTAAGCATTCCTAATGAAGGTAAATCAAGATTTGGAGTATACACCGATGAGACAGAAACCCATCGACGAAATTACTCAAAAGACATCTAAAGATTGTTATAAGTGTTTGTACAATATGTCAAACTTTTAATTGCACCCAATATAACAAAAATATAACGCAGATCTAGACTTCAAGAGGTTGACAAATGGACAGGTATTTTAAACTCTAGATCAAACCCAGTTTACTACAAAGAAGGAAGATCTACAATCAAGGTTGACAAATGGACAGGTATTTTAAACTCTAGATCAAACCCAGTTTACTACAAAGAAGGAAGATCTACAAAGAAAACCAAATAAAAAAAAAAAGATGAAAAGAAAGTCCGAAAAGTCATCAAAATGTAACTAAAGACAGCCACAAAAGTCGTTTCCGAATTTGGATAGGAGTAGAAAGTGGTATCTAACTATAGCTGCAGAGCTTTCAATCTTTTCCTTTTTTTAATAACTCGATTAGATTAATAACAAACATACACATAAGAAAGTATCATTAATGCCGGGTTGTCTACAGCTCATTATTTCCAAAAGGAGAATTAAGTGAAAAAATTTAATCGCCTTATTTCGATAAACAAATATAAGTTATTACCTATAAATGGTTGCCACAGCTGTTCACACGAAAGATAATTGTTATTTCTAAACCAATACATTCCGGTTATTTTTCTTTTTGATCTAACCGTACTCTCGGCGGTTTATTTTTGTCTATTTTTCAATTCAATCTAATCGTGTTTACACTGTTTGATGTGATAACTAAACAAGTTTGTCGATGTATATCATTTTTCGTTCATTGTTTTGTACATAAACCAGGCCGTTAGTTTTCTCGTTTGAAATGTTTTACATTTGTCATTTCGGGGCCTTTTATAGCTGACTATGCAGTATGGATTTTGCTCATTGTTGAAGGCCATACGATGACCTATAGTTGTAAACTTCTATGTCATTTGGTCTCTAGTGGAGAGTTGTCTCATTGGCAATCACCACTTATTCTTATTTTTATTAAATTTATGGTTCAGGTTGCAGTGCACATAAAGAAATTTATAAAGTGTTATAAAAGAAAAAACAAAGAATATGGGGTATCCATCTATGACACAAAATCAATAAATGCACAGAAAAAAAAAACACACACAAAAAGCAAAGGAACAGCGCTTTTATTGCTGTTCTTTATCTCAAAGTCACAGTGAGGCCTTCAACACGGGGCAACAAAACAAATTCGTTCATTAAGTATAGCATGAAAAAAAAAAATCAGATCACGCATTTGAAAATTACACCTATGGCATTGAAATGTTACAAAAGCGACATAAAACGATATATAGATATATATTTGATTAATATGATCCCAAGCTAAACAGTACTATCAAAAATAGAAAATTATTGCATTAAACTGCTAATCGTTGTGTTAACGACCACATACTACTTATGTTTAGTACTACTCTGGATGGGAATAATTTCTGTTGGAATGTCTGGTTGATAATTTATACATTCATACAATTCACAATCGTGCGAAATGCATAAAAGTATTCCCAGCAGATCAAGTAGCCTCCGCTATCAAATATTAATCTGCTACCAAAGAATATTCTTTCAATCAAAATAGTTCATAATACTTAAACGCATATTTTGAATAAAAATCATTTTTTACAGTCTCATAAGCTTTTGGAGACAACTATAGAATTGTACACGCATGTTTTATTATCATTGGACAGTTGGCGGTGGTAAACCTGCCGAGAAATCATACACAGTTTTGTCTGTTTAAATACAGATTCATATTTTTTTATCCAATGTACGTACACTACCTTCATACTTATTAAATACATATTTCAGTAAATCGCAATTCAATAGGAAAAGTCATCTAAATCAGCAAATCAATTAAGAACAACTTCTAACGTCCACAGGCAATCCTGAAGGGGATATACACGGACTAATTACAAGCAGACACTTTCAATTAAGTTTTTGAAATGGCCTCTCATCTGTTTTAATTTGAGCGTTACAGTTTTAGCTCCTGGATTACAATTATTGTCACAGTACATTGTAACCGATTATCATGATTATGTCTGTTTGGTTTGCCCTCCCAATTTTGTCAATATAAGGGAAGGGTAAACAACTGTCATACAAGTGGGAGGTTCAGCTGGCTCTAAAAACAGATTTAACCCACTATTTTCTTCGGAATATGCCTTTACCAAGTCAGGTAAATAGCAGTTATTTTTCACTTGTTCCGTTGATTGATAGCGTATGATTTTGTCAGTTTTTATGGACTTCCCCTTTTTGAATATGCCCTGGAGTTCGGTATTTTTGTTATACATATTTTGGTTGTCTCGCTCCTTTTGAAGATCATGTGATCCACTCAGTTTTTGTTTGTTACCTTGATTTTTCTCTTCTCAATCGATTTACGAGATCTGAACAACGGTAAACAGCTGTTGCCGTAATTAAGCATTTTATAAATTATTCCATTATCTCTCCAAATTACACTTTTCATGAACCAGTTGAATCAGTTATATATTGTATTAAAAAAATGAATACCATGTGGATTTATGTGTAAACTGAAACCGTTAATTGCATGGAAGCAACTTAGATCAATCTAATTGTTATATCAATTTATTAATTGAAACAGAAAAAAAACTTACATGCAGTATTAATTTATTGAATCACTTTTATTCTTGTTAACCTACTCTGTCTTCCTTTGCATACGTACACAAAGGACAGGGGTAGCTAAATGCATTTTTTTCATATCTAAAAATAATCCCTCATGAGTAGATGCATTTAATCATATGGCATACAAATATTTCAAACAGACCGTTTCACACAAAAACAAATTATCTTATGTAGACGAAACGTAAGTTTGGCTTTCTGTGCCACCCGGACATTTCAGTATTTGATCCATTTTTACTTTTTTTAAACGATTTATATACTTTTTTTACTAGCTCAAAGTATTAAATGTAACGATGGTATACCACCTTGGTAAGCATTATATTACTTAAATAATTAAATTTGGTTCAAACAATAACATAGAAAATGAATCAGGTAAATCCTTTGTTAAATTCCACATGTCAGTAAAATGGAATGTTCTAGTAAAACCTCATAGTAGACGTGTGTGGTTTTTAAAAATCGTTGAGAATCTTCTCATAGCCTCAAGAATGTTCGGTAATCAATGCATGGTACTATAGTATGTCTTTGATACTAATATTCATGTAAAACAATTGGAAGGGTGTACTATACTTTATTCTTTAGTTTGTAAACAAAAAAAAAGTTCATGCCGAGATATAACAAATTTGTTGAGCTCTTCAATCAACATTAAATACTTGTTTGCATAAAATAATGATAGTTAACCTTGCAAACTTTGATAATAGATAACAAGAAATAAAGAAAACAATACCTACCAATTGTGAATTTATGTTGTTGGTTTGTTAATTCGTTGCGTTTTTATTACATACTATATGCAGAATTTGTCTGTACGTACGTTTTAATTGTTCTTTTCGGAAATATAGATCGGTATTGTACTATAATCATTACTTTCTTAATCCTGTCGTGTACATAGACCTAACACATTTTTTCGAGAATCTGAATGACAAAACGGATTGTCAAGATATACTCCTCAATTTCAAATAACACACTACATTCATTTATAAGAAGAAGGTTCGTTCTCTTTTCCCCGAATTTGACCTACCAAATTTAGACTTGTCACGAGCAACACGACGGGTGCAACATGTGGAGAAGGATCTGCTTACCCTTCCGGAGCACCTGAGATCACTCCCGGTTTTTGGTGGGGTTCATGTTGCTCAGTCTCTAGTTTTCTATGTTGTGGTTTGTGCACTGTTGTTGTCTTTTTCTTTTTTTTGTGTCATAATGTTGTCAGTTTATTTTCTACTTATGAGTTTAATGTGCTTTTGGTATCTTTCGCTTCTATTTTTCGGTAAGGTAAATTTTTGTTTCCAAATATTGAGAATTTATTTCAAGATTATATGTATATCAACTTCATGCATTATTCGTGTAAGAAAGATAAACGGGTCGATTTTAGTCGAACTTATCTTACAAACCCTTGCAAGTTACACTCCAAGTAGGTCAAAAATAGATTTTTTCTGAAAGTGGACAAATTCTTCTGGTTTTTAAAATAAAGCACATGGTTCGACAAACTAAATATTCAAGTCACATTTCTTAAAACAGACCTAATTTGATCAATCTTTTATGTCGACGCATGCTCTATAATTTTCCGATACAAAAACCTATTGAAAGTGAAATTTTTCAATGAATTTGGTGGAAAATAAGAATGCATGATAATTATGACGGCATTAAGAAAACGCTGATACGTAAATTGTCAAACAAAAATACCTATTTATTTTCTAGTCATTGTCAAATATAAGGGACATTGTGTAAATAACCATTCAATCCTAATTTGAAAATTAAGATAGAAATTTGGGTCATATTGGAGATTTATTGTACTTATTCCTTTGAATATAACAAAATAATGAAGGAATGGAAATACAAACTTTTTGTACTATAGTTATTTTTCAATTTGTATGGCATTTTACTGTTTATCCATAATTACTTTTGTAATACACACTTAAATGATTTGCCGTAATTTCGTTGATCGCCAAGTAATAACAGTTATCATTCTTAAAACGAGTAGTAATAGTTTTGAATAAAAAATAATGATGATTTCCAACCTATTGCTTCAATAGTTGAACTTCTATTTTGTTTTAAGTTGATGTTGATATTTTTAATAATAACAATTCCATCGAATAAGACAAATACAAAGTTATCATATACTTCTAGCAATTCAAGTAATAATTTTATTGGCAATTAACTATAAGTTTCTGAATTGACTGCAAAAGTTGAAAACAATTTTTTTTTTGTCGTTTTTATCGATTCTTATTCTTTTTGTGACTGAAAAATCCTGTAGTTATGGTGTTATCAACAGATACAAACATATATAGGATAAAACAGTCTTCATCTTGTTGACACAATCATTTAATATTGCAGTTGAAGTTAACTTAAAAATAAATGTAAATAAAATAACATTTTAGATCATGTACTGCCTTTTGGTATTATATTCGGTACTTTGATTCGTGTTATACCAACAGATATGACGCCCTTCTTCTGTTTCTGTCATCGTCACTTTTGATCAATACACCTATCACGACCCCTAAGTTCTAAACTGCACTTAATCCTGTTTTCTTCACTGTTTATGACGTAAATTGTTTTAATATATTCGGATATACAGCACTCCCAAAAGAATAATTTGTCGACGCACCAGTTCTCGTTCTTTTTTTGGAGCTAATGCGATTTCGTCAGTTTCTTTTTTTAACCGTGATTTACATCTTATTAATGGAGATTTTAACATCGATAATTTACTGTTGCATCTAATTACATCACTCAAATGATGTTGTTTTCATTAACTGCGATCTTTCTCCGTCTTTAGACGTTTGTAATATTTAATGAATGGCTATAATTTATTTTGAATTTATTGAACCATCAAATTAATTTTTGACTCTTCACATTGAATAATCCGCGAAGCGGATTATGTTTAATGTGAAGAGTCAAAAATTAATTTTATGGTTCAATAAATTCAAAATAAATTATAGCCATTCATTATAAATAAATTTCTATCAAAAATAAGGCTCAAAGAACTTTTTATATTATTTATATTAACAATAACAACGTACACACACGTTGGCGTATGAATACACAACGTCAGAGTGGGCGTGTCGCCATAAAAATTGACAACATTGAAAATAAAAGTAATACTTTTAACCAATCAGAAGACAGTAAATGCACCAAATTTATTTATTAAGATTTAAACAGCAAAATATTTTTAAGTTGTTGTTATGCCATTGATCTGAACAAAAATGATTATAACTTAATTTTTATATTATATATACCTGTTCCATGTAAGAAACATGATCTTTGTTAGCATCGTAAGGCATTGTTAAGTTCTCGTTGAGGTATCCGGTATTAATGAATTATCTGTGAGTGTCGGCATTGAATTTATTCACAACTTGTCAAGAGAGAGAAGGATACCAAAGGGACATTCAAACTCATCAGTCGAAAATAAACTGACAACGCCATGGCTAAAAAAGAAAAAGAAAAACAAACAATAGTACACAAAACAACATAGAAAACCAAAGACTTAGCAACACGAACACCACCAAAAACTGGGGTTGATCTCAGGTTGTCTTCCCTTTTCACGAATGTGACCTACCGAATTAGACTATTTACCGGATTTGTAATAACATAAGCAACACGACGGGTGCCACATGTGGAGCAGGATCTGCTTACCCTTCCGGAGCACCTGAGATCACCCCAGTTTTTGGTGGGGTTCGTGTTGCTTAGTCTTTAGTTTTCTATGTTGTGTCTTCTGTATTATTGTTTGTCTGTTTGTCTTTTTATTTTTAGCTATGGTGTTGTCAGTTTATTTTCAATCTATGAGTTTGACTGTCCCTCTGGTATCTTTCGTCCCTCTTTGGCAAGCCAGACTTTGAATTATGGTAAAGCGCGTGTCTATTATAAAAATACCATACTTTTTTCTGTTTACTGTTATATTTCTTGCAAGTAATATAATTGTGAATTAATACAGCTTAATAGATATAAGAAGATGTGGTATGAGTGCCAATGAGACAACTCTCCATCCAAGTCAAAATTTATAAAAGTAAACCATTATAGGTCAAAGTACGGTCTTCAACACGGAGCCTTGGCTCACACCGAACAGTAAGCTTTATGCCGAAGTCGTTTTCAAATCTCCAATAAACATTTTGTTCTTTATTTTTAATCTCTACTTCATAAAAATACAATGACGGTCGAAAAATACGCAGATTCGCAAATGTAGGATTGCCAAGGTATATATTGATTACTAGCTGAATAATTGTACTTTATTTTCATTTTTTTCATATTACTAATCGGATGACATCGTAGATTAAATATTAAACCTATTTTTATTTTTATTTGAGATGTATGCTGGATTTATTCGTTTGTTAGTTGTCACTAAGCGCATCACGATTACCTTTAAATTGCCTTTTATCTAAGACATAAAATGAATATCAGAGAATTAATGCTTCCGACATGATGGTTTGATAAATGGATGCGTGTATAGAATCATTCAAATTAATGTCAAATTTTAATCTTTCTCATAAGGAGAATAGTTATAATTTCGAACGTTAAGGATGTTCGCTACTCTGTTTCAAAATAACAAGCTTTTTAAAAGACTGTTATAAATTGATAGTATATAAATAACGGAACTTAAAAAGCAGAAAAAAATTAAGGGTCCGTGTCCTTGTTTTCAAGATATAAGCCATTGTAAAATTGGCGGGAAATGATTCTCTCTAGATTTTTCATACATTTAACATTGGCATCTTTTTTCTTTCAAAGACTTTGAAAAATAACAAGGATTTTTTAAGATTTTCAAATATTGCTTTTCAAACTATATCTGATAAGATTATGAAAAGAAAAATAGGGGATAGCGGCCAAATTTTTTTCATAGCACTACATGGATAAAACTAGAGGATTCCGAATAATTGACAAAAATTCAAATACACAAATACAAGAGGAGCGAACATCCTTAACATATCAAAAAGGTAGTTTGATTTAGATTCAAAACGAAATATTATGTTTTTGTTTTGAAATATTAAATCGATCTTTTTTGAAGAAAATATCAACTTCCCGAACACTATCACTTGTAGGGTAACAACGAAAATATAAATAAATTCTTTTATCCAGACTGTTGGCATACCATTTATGTAAAAGAAATGTCTTTTTACCATGCATTTTCATTTTTCAACTGCCCATGTGAAAAGAGTTTTTAGCCTTAAAAGGGCAGTAGCTACGAATTAGACAATAAAAAAAACGAACATTTTGAATTTTCCTTGGAGTTCGGTATATTTGTTATTTTACTTTTTATTGAAGCGGAATATGAAAACAGTATAAGCAGTCAGTTTAGTTCAATTTCGTCCAAATAGGCTAAAACAAAATCGCTTATTGAAATGTATAATGACTTGCATTGAGCAATCTTTGAACTTGTTTAAACGTAATACTGGGTAAGGGCTTGTCAATTTTAGAAGACAGAACGGTGACCTATAGTTGTTGTTATCATTTGTCTTTGGTAGTCAGTTGCAATCATTCAACATATTATTTTGTGTTTGATATATGGCACGCCGTTTGGTTATACTCTATATGAAACATGACATTTGCAATTAAATAAGTCTTATATAGTTTCAATCTATTTCTCTATGTAATCATAATTATAGTAAAGTTACCGGACGACGTGTTGAGCAATCTTAATGATGTAATGAAGACAAGATTTCATTTATTGAGAAATGAAGGACACATCTTTTTTTGTACTTCCTGTGCGTATTGTTATTGATACACTAATATGAGGAAAACTGTGTGTCCTATTTAGGGATATGTAACGGATCAAAATAACAGATTCATTGCAGAAGTGTACTTTAGTTTTTAATTTTATCGTATACAGCTTGCTTTAATGCGTGTTATATCGCATTTAAGGGGTTCGATACAGTTTAAAATTGTACTGTAAATTTTAAATTTTTTTATTATGATGTTGGTCGACTGAAATCTTTGAAAAAATCAATGAATTGAAATTAAGATTTTATTTTGATAGTGTTTTATAGTGTTTTGAAATATGATAATTTACATTTGATTTACATTGTTTGTATTTAATTTCGTTTAATATTGGGACAACTTAAAAATATCATAAATATTGTGTTTCTCACAATAAATTTTAATTGTTCTTAGGTGTAAGTTACATGCCTGCCAGGAATCATTTTAAAGAAACATGTACGTTTTTCATGCCAAAACAATCGGCTATTTGACATCAGGGTTGGTTTTTAACATTTTTACACGATCATCATTCATTGTGCTTTGACACAAATATGGGTTTTCTTTTTGCCTTGCCATAAGTGCTAATTAGTTTAAAGCGAAACGCACGTCTGGCGTACTAAGTTATGAGCCTGGTATGTTCGATGACTATTTATATAAAATGTAAAATCACAAAAATACTGAACTCCGAGGAAAATTCAATGCATCTCCTAAAATTGTCCAATTTGTTTCAATTACTTCACGGGAAATAGACCTTACGGTGTTACTCTGAGGTTACAGATGTCTCCCACCAAATACGATATGCAGTGAAAATGAAGGTAAATGTAAGGCAAACTCTAGTTAAAATATACGTGTTTGTATTCTATTTCATATGAAAACGACAAATGGGTTTTATTTCTAAGTCATCTAATGAATTGTTATCACAGTTTTGCGGTTTTGTCATTCGCTTTAGTTGCATTACAAAACTTGCATTATCATTGACATTGACAGATATCTAAATTGTCGAATGTTGCAAGAAAAGCATTATTTTACAATTAACGTTTCTATTCCATCAAACTTGAAGTAAAGGATACCACGGACACATTTAAGTCTGCTTGATCAAGAAATTGACAGTAGCAGTCGGTTGGGAACAAACATTTACGACAAAAAATGATTTCAGATTCTTGCATTTCTTATGTTGATTTCCTTGAAATAGAGTTGTTGATTACAAGGAAGCAGGAAGCTATCAAACCAAAGGAACCAACAAATCAAAGTCCACAATTTTACTGACGCTATCAAGAATTTTTACAGATAACTATGGATATGTTCCAACTGTCGAAAAATGTAAAATGAAACCACAAAGCCGTCCTCTCTTCCTGGAATGTGACAATATCAAAATAGATTTATCACTGAATTTGTACTGACATGAGCAACACGACAGGTGTCAAATTTGGAGCAGGATATGCTAACCTTTCCGGAGTACCTGAGATAACTCTTATTTTTTTGTTGCGGTTCATGTTGCTTATTCCTTAGATTTCTAAAAAGCCTTTGTTGACTGTTGTCAACTTATGACTATTGAACAGCGGTAAACTACTATTGCCTTTATTGTGTACCTTTTCGTTGTATTTTCGTTTTTTTTAATTTAATTTTTTTTTTTTTTTTTTTTTTTTTGCCTTTTTGTTGCCAGTTTGTCTTCAACTTTGAGTTTGAATATCTTTCCGTCTCTCTTTAATTGGTTCCTTTTTGTTAGCGTGGCATTGAAAAAACTCTTTGCGACGAGGATTAACGTTTCAATGACTGTTTTGCGGTAAAGTCAGGTGTTTGTAATTGATGTAGTTTTATTATAGTTTATGGAATTTTCGCCGATTCCTGTTATCACACTTCATCAAACTTTATGTATTATTCACTGCATTTTCTAGCATGAATTTTTGATAAGGTCCAATTTCAATCAAATTCCTCATTGTATCATGTAAAAGAGGAATGCATATTTTCAGAGCCAACTTCTGTTACATGCAAAATAACGAAGAGGTGAGCAAAACGACATGTTTATCAACTACTATAGTGATAGGCCTAATACACAGCACTTTTGTGTTGACTTGAAACATGAGAGATATAGTAAGTTTCTATTAAATTTCTGTATATGAAACTTTGAAATATTTGAAACATTTTTTTTCCGAATTTTGGCTTGCAGTGCTCTTCAACTGGTGAGAATATAATTATATAGACGAACAATGCGTAACAAATTATAACCCTTATACCTATTGAGTTTTAACACATATGTCAGGATTTTGTTTTCAGTATCACCGAAATTAATGTAACAAAAATGTTGACCGAGAAAGTGTTAACTAACCAGAAGTTCTAGATTTATAAGAGGGTTGTTGGTAATTTCATTTTTAGTCCACCAAAATGAATATATTATTATTGTTTGCTAGGATATGTATTGTTTGAGACAGGTTTTTGAAATCCTATCGTATTTGATGTACGTTTTTTACCAAAAATGCAAAGGATTCTAAAACGATGAATCATGGCAGTTTTAGTTGTACTTTGGACTTCACTGAATGTTTTTAAATACATGAATGCATATGGAATTCATGTATATGTAAGAATAAGAATACTTCTTTTGGTTGCTTTATATTACTTACTACAGAATTATATAAAGCAAAACAATCAGATGCAACCACCAATAGTATATAAGTAGTATAAGAGACCTTTCAGCGCCGACACCTCCATACTTAAAGGTCTCTTATACTATGCTTTATTCGTACTGAAATTTACGGTACAATCGTTGTGTTTTACATTTAAAACTTAATCACCTGCCAATTACTACTTATAAAATAAAACCTTAAAACTTTAACTAGCAGAATTTATATGATATACTTGAGTGTTGGCAAATTGTAAACAGTAACATGTCTAGTGGCCCTTAAGCTGTTAGCAAAACGTTTATTAATGATGTTGTGTAGATCTATTTCCATTAGACGTTTCTAATTCCGACAATCAATTTCTTTTCAGTGATGCTCGAATCCAAAATATTCGAAAATATCTAAACCCTTTTTACGAACGTTGACCAGCTGATGTAACCGAAAATTAATAAAAGTACAGCTAAACCGATACAAGATATCAGAGCTATGCATTGGGGATATGCATTTCCTAATACTAATTAAGTTTTAGTGTTTATCAGACCACATTTAAATAGTTAAATATTTGTATTGTAATGCAATTACTGACGTACCAATTTATTTGGATGATAATACCCGCGGTGGAGCTATCGACCAAGAAGTAAACAAATCATTAAACAGTTACAATTTTACAGCGAAAAAAAGACATTTCAACAATTCATGGCGGTAATGCTTGAGGACAAAACTTTTGAAAAGCCAATACCTATAATTACAATTATTCTGATCTAACAAAAAAAAAGAACCAAATGTTAAGCGAAACCAAGACAGAGCACCCTTGTTATGCCTGAGGGAGATGCAATAGAAACAACAATACGACAATTGCAGAGTATACGGTATATTATGTATCCGGTGTTAAGAAACAAATGTTATATTTTTAAGATTTAGGACATTACTTTAATATATATCCTGCGGTGGCTTATTATGTTTTCTTCTGAATTGACAAATACGTAAAACTCATTTTGATCCTTCCTTACCTTAAATGTCAGCAAGATATCTTAAGTATGCCAGATTATTATAAAAACAGGCTAGATATATTGCCTTAGCATACAGACCACATTGAATAAACGAAAAATTGCACTTTTCTTTAAAAAAACAGTCCCAAAAATACAAAATAATGTTTAACGTCGGATGCAAAAGACATTGGTACATGCAAAAACTCATCAGTTACCAGGCTTGTAATTTTGTACAACATAAGCGTAATACATGTACTAGCTAATATGTACACAATATTCAAGAGAAATTAAACAGGTTCATGGTCTCACCTTATTATTCCACAATTTGAAAATGATTAAGACCTCAATTAAAGAGAAACCCACAAATTTCATATTAATTTAAACACAAGCCCTAGTACAGTATCAAATGGAAATGGTGTGCCAAATTGATTAACTGTATTGATATAAACTGGAAAATTTGAAACTAACATATACGACAAAAGAGACGATTTTAACGTTGCCATCATAAACTTTTCATTCGTTGACAGCGATCGTCCTCTTGTCGCATCCTTTATAATTTCGTAAACTTCATAATGAGGCTTCAATCTTTTTTTTTTATGGGTTGTTTCTGAATGAGTAGTTTTCCTAGAATAAACTGTAGGTTGTCAACTCTGAGGTTGAGGCAGCGTATGCTTGTTGACAAGGATTACCAGTTTTCCGAAAGTCTCCTCGGGTACTACCAATTTCTTCACCAATAAAGGACATGTACACGATATCATAATTGCAATATTTTTGCAATACTATTGTTTTCTTAGATTTTTTTGCTGAAGAATTTGTAAACCTTTAAACATAAATACATTGATGAGAATATAAACCATTTTAGTGACAATCCTCGATCATTGAACTTCAAAATTACAAAATGTATCTTTACACAGTGTTTCTTTATTATCAATAAAATGAAAAAAGTTGAGGCAACAGTATATTAACAATCTAGTAAATGTATTTTGAAAATACAAATTGAAATACCAAAGTGGAAACTAAGGAGCGATTACTGGTGCTTCGACAGAGAAAGTGTCTCCTCATTAACCTGCATAACCTCCAACACCAGAAATAAATAACAATGCCGTAATAGGGATAGGATATATCAATTTAATTTACAGATCAGACGACCTTTCTGGTGTCTTAAGATCAAAGACCTCATGTCTCTTATGATGATGACAGTAACATCTTATAATGTTTGTCATTGATCTATCTAGATACGAAACAAACTTTCAAATAATGGTAGTATCCTTAATATCTGCTACATTAGGATATGTGAATTAATCAAATACTCATATCTCAAAACTTTCCCTTTTAACTCGACCTATAGATTACAAAGGGCATACCGACGTTCAACAAAAACCGTTGATTGTTTTTTATTACTGTCATAAAAATACACATTTTATGTTTTTTCTAGGTTTTGCATTGATTTCTATTTCATTTGAATATATAATATTGTATTTGAAAGACTGAATATATTCTAACGACCGTTAAAGTTTTGGTTGCTGTTAAGAATGTTCTTCTCGCTATTTTGTCTCCGATAATTACTCATAAATCGCACGAATCTTCTCTTCCGAAAAATCTTGAATGAATTAATATTTGACTATATGTTCTGAAACACTTCACTATTTTGCATTTGTCAAACTTTGAATTAAAGACAAGATTAAAAGAAAGTTTTATAATAAGCACTGATGTGTAATAGAGCAGGGAAACACTTTTTTAATGACAAGAAAACAATCAATATTTTCTGTTCTTC
Organism: Mytilus coruscus; assembly: GCA_017311375.1. Taxonomy (NCBI): domain Eukaryota; kingdom Metazoa; phylum Mollusca; class Bivalvia; order Mytilida; family Mytilidae; genus Mytilus; species Mytilus coruscus. The sequence continues at coordinate 4,012,339 of CM029597.1, read as the reverse complement.
AAGCACATTAAGGCACAAGTTCAATTAAGTCTAATGTATTCCTTGATTGTCGTAAAAATCAGTATGACATTTATCTTTACATCTTTATTAAGCCGTCTGGATTAATATAAATAACATTTCTTCTGTCTGTTTCGATGACGTCATTAGTTATTTGATGCAGTACAAACACAGCTGATATAGAGTTACGTCATTACAGATTGCGTTTATTGCAATAAAGCTCTAGTTTATATCTATAATAGGAAATTAGTGAAAAACTTAATATGATTTTGATGATTATACAGTACAGGCATCACAAATCGTTACAATTATAGACCACAACAAAGCGAGTATCCATACATTGATAAATTAAATACACGCCTAAATCTAGCACGTTATGAGTCCTATAATGGATGGTTTGATCACTTAATCATTTATCTAAGATGTAGGCGGTCTGAGTTAGCAGTACATCAGAACATACTACTGTGTTCTGCTTTGCGCATTAGAACAAGTAAGAACATAATTTTACAGTTTATACGGAAAAATATAATTAACATGGTTTTAAAGAGATCAAAATTCTCCGTTTACGTTCTGATGTATTATCATATTACTACAACAATGATTCTAAAAGAAAAAGGATATATGAGGATGGTTTGTGTGGTTTCTTTTCTTTTTCTCTATTTTAAATTTGTGATTGCTCATTTTACAAAAAAAATAAATCAGAACCGTTCGATCGAATTAAAAAAGAATTAAACAAAATGTTACTTCTTCCTGATATCAGTGACAGAATTTCGCTACGCCAAGTGCAGTTTTAGAAGGTTTCGGTTTGTTCTTATTCTACTCTTTATTTTTAAAGATAATTATAAAATTGTTACAGCAAAATGAAAGTATTTTTTGATTCTGAATACTAGTTTCCGGAAAAAAGGTTTCTTATTCTTGCCTATTATATATTTTTTTCAAACACGATGAATATCAGTTTGTCAAATTTATGTTTTGAGCTGATATGTAACCGCTGGTATTGAAATGGAAACCAAAGTCAGATAAAATGCACTTGATAATAAATTTACTATAATATCTAAGTCCACTTCTTAATGCAAAGTGTTTGCCTAATTTGAGATCATTTTGAATGAAGGGAATTTGTTTTCTTAAACAGACATACAAATCCAAACTTTAATGACCGTTACAGATATCTACGCTGAGTGACGTGCTTTATGTTTTAAATCGAGATGTTTAAAAAATAAACCTTGTATTATTACGAATCATTTTGTATGATTGAATACAAAATGATTATAATACATACTACATATACTTTCGAAATAACAATAAACAATATGGCTGCAGGGATACAAGTTGGAAATCTTTAAAATGTTAATTACAATTGATGGTTGTTTTTGATAAATCAATTTCTTATTAGATAAAACGCTTTTTGCGTAGTTTATGGACATGTTAATTACGAATTAACTCACAGCCTCCAATTGTAATTCGGTTACAACTTAAGTGGTCAAATTAAACATCGAGACAAATGGATTTAATCCTGTAAAAACAGGAAGTGTGTGGCGAAAACAGTGTTCAATATATGGTATTTACATTTAAAGCAAATAAAAGGACCATCATCACATAGCTGTATTTTTTGACACTTAGTTCCATGTTTTTAGAATATTTCATTTTATAGTTGGTTGTGCATTGTTATATTCAAATATACCGCACTCTATGTAAACTTTATTAAAGGCTCCTTACTTGAGACAGGCATATACAAAATGTCTTGACTCATAAAATTGGAACGAAGCACAAAAATCAACCAATATGAATGCAACAGACGCAAAGAAACTATCTAAGGGTATTCGCAGTTACTGAAAAAAATTAAAACAACACGTTATAAATTTCATGCATCCTAAGAGCTTTTCTGGATTTACCTTCATCAGAAACGCTCAAAGCCAAAAATTGTATAAGAAGCGAAACAGTTGAAAAGCTATATGACCAAAAAGGACATTAAAAAATAACCAAATCCATCGAAGGTCAACTTTGCCTGAGGAAGTTGAAACCTTAGTTTCAAAATTTATAAACGAACAATTTTAGAACCGAAGTACTGACTACTGAGCTGTTGATACCCTCGGGGACTGATAGTCCAACAGCAGAGGTATCGACCCAGTGCTGTTAATTACAACACACGTTTTAAATTTCATGCGTCCGAAGCGCTTTTCTGTTGGATTTACCTTCATTATAAACAAACCCCCTGCATTTGTTTGCACCTGTCCTAAGTCAGGAATCTGATGTTCAGTAGTTGTCGTTTGTTGATGTGGTTCATAAGTGTTTCTCGTTTCTCGTTTTTATATAGATTAGACCGTTGGTTTTCCCGTTTGAATGGTTTTACACTAGTAATTTTTGGGGCCCTTTATAGCTTACTGTTCGGTGTGAGCCTAGGCTCCGTGTTGAAGACCGTACTTTGACCTATAATGGTTTACATTTATAAATTTTTACTTGGATGGAGAGTTGTCTCATTGGCACTCATACCACATCTTATATCTATATAAAAGCTAGTTTAAAGTCAATTACAACTAATAAATACATCATGTTCTCCCAGATTCTCGTATTCTCAGTTCAAATCCAACGGATCACGTGTAAATATGTTCAACACAAAATCAATGTCAGTACGAATTACTGTAACACAATATTTTAAGATCGTATTATGGTGCTTTATTGGAAACCTTTCAGAATAATATCACGAGTTAACATTGATCGTATTTAGATTACGGAGTCTACAAGCAACATCAACATAAATTATATTATTGAATAATGGTTTTAACTGACATATTTTTTAAAGGTCTATCCATCTATCTTTAAAATTAACAGCTGCCCATCTTTGTTTATGTTCTTTTGGGTTTGAACATATTCTTAGACTAAAGTATAAATGCCTAAAGATAACTAAAACCAGCAAATTGTGAAACGTTTTGGCCAAATTATGAATTAATTTATACCATAAGCAAAATTGTGTTGGCAGTTAACTATACATTATGTTTCAGATACAAATTAATGCATGTTGCCGATGACAGTATAACTTGTGTGTTCTTCTCAACACTTGATTTAAATGAAAGCAAAATATTGCAAACCTTGTGTATGGCGGTAACAGAGAAGTTAAACTACAATCAAATCCTATTCCATATTAAGTAATACTGAAATGTATCTTCACTTTTGAAATTGACATACATTAAATTTGATCAAAATATATAAGACTGGTTATACAAATAATGCTGTCCTATTCCAAAGGTAAATTTGTGGAAATTGGGTTTCAATCGTCAACTTTCCATACCTTTGTAGAACCATACACACTGTCATGTCGAATGTCGCGCGGTAATGTTTACATTAACGGATTTCATTAACATGCGTGTGCTCCTGGCGCTAAATAGCTTCAACAGGTTTAGGAGAAAATTAACATACACAATTTTTACGGTGACCAACATGAGTTTGTTGACGATATGACGTTTCTCTGACTCAAATCAAACGAGGCATAGTTGTTTTGGAATTTTTTGTTTGCTCTGTTTAAATTTACCGACTGTATCTTATACCTAAATTTGACACTTTGAGTGCGGATTCGCATGGGTTGTTGTGCATTTATAACAAAAACAAACGCAGTTCAGATACCAGACTTATGATTTCGTCCGCCAGATAAGTACTCCGTCTTCGCATGACTCATCAGTGGCGCCTGCCCTGTCCATTCATTCAGTATCCTCTCTTTTGGATTTCGTGACATTCTCCCAAGTTTTGTTGTTATCTTGATTTGCATATTCCAAATGTATTTAAGAGATTTGAACATCGGTAAACCACTACTGCGTCTTATTTATGCACAAAATAATCATATCATATATTACATAAGGAAATGTGGTATGTTTGCCAATTGGACAAATATGTAGACGAGTTCTAGCACTACTACTATGATAAATCCTTGAATTCATATTTGATTTGTTTTACAATTTATTGTATCTGTGTTTCTGTTCTGACAGTTCTGAAAGTTCTTCACATTTATTAAATGATGAAGTTCCACTGGAACATACACCAGTCTGCCTTGTACATTAACACGTTCTTAAAACGTTTGCGTATAAAATAATTGTAAGTTCACTTGTTTTGATTAGATCAACAGTATTCCTGTATCATCGTTAAACAAAAGGCGAAATTCATCTTTACGTCTTAATTATGATATCAGAAATAGAATAATACTATACCTGTCTATCTTAATGACGACATTTGTTATTTGATGAAATAATCCACTGTTTCTACATTGAAATGTCACTGTAGATTTTCTTTATGGCAATATAGCACTAGTTTATATGTTTTGTATCAAATTATGCAATAGCTTTATATGATTTCATGCAAAATATAGTTCGTTAAAACCCTCAGACAATGTGAGTATATTCATCGATACACCAATGAATTAAAAAAACTCTCTGAAGTCTAACACTTTACCAGTCTGCTAATGTTTGCTTTTTAAACTTTGTTGTTTAATCTTAGACGAAGCGAAGAAACTTTTAAAATGTACGAATGAGTTCACTTGAATTCTGTAGACATCAGAAAAATTTCTAGTGTTCAAGGATATTCGCAGTTATGAGAGAGAGAGAGAGAGAGAGAGAGAGAGAGAGAGCATATATGTCGTTATACTAAAGATCGTTTACATTATTCCTACCGATTCATTCTCATCGGTAAAAATATGTTATAGTACGCTATTGTAATATTGTACTTGTAATGTTTATCATGAATATATTTACAGGCGAAAATAGGTAAAAATCACTTTGTAGTTTATACAACATCAAACGTACTTTTTTCATTAACGAATGGCTTATATTACAAAGAAGATTTTAAAAGATATTCACTACGTTGTACACTGACAGTTCTTACAGTCTAAAATCGACAGGGAAAGCGGTAGTATGTATTCTTCCATTGGCGACAATACTAACATTATCTAAATTTACCACTTTTTATAATAAAAACCTGGACAAAACAGATATGTGTGCTATTAGTTCTTTATTGAAGTCAAATGGTATCATGACCATCTTCGAATGGAACATGTTTATGGTATCCATGCCCATCTTCATTTTACACCAAATTTATGAAAATGTGGAAGCCTTTTCGAAAAATTCCCAACCTTAAGCCGGGAAAATGTAATACTACTTTTTTTCCCTATACTGTGACACTAAGATATAAAGAATTCGTATGATACCATCAATGCAATGCTAAGTTATTGTGAAACATTTTGTTATAAGGTGAACGTGTCTGTCCCCATTACTTATAGCTTGGATCATTTTATGTCCCCACCCCTAAATGCTGGTTTACCTCTTTCTGTACTTCTTACAGATAAGGCATGATAAAATACTGTACCCAATCACATCCTATCTTATCTAAAAAAAAAAAGAATAGTAACAGTAACATGAAAAAAATATATATAGATTACTGTTCCATTCATTTTGTATTCATATTATCCAAAAATTTACCAAATAAGCACAAAATCAAGATTTTCCTTACTAATCTCCATTCCATGCTTTAGTATATGCAATATTTTGATCCAAAATTTCAGAGCTTGTTATTAAATCTAGAGATGATGAAGACAAAGGTGTTGGACACTTAAAACATTAAATATGCAAAAACCACAGCTGTAAAGTTGCCTTTGTTGTCTGTATTGTGTCCCTTAGGAGTATTCATTTCCAAAAATAGTTCTTTTAAATAGTAGAAAATTAATAATTAGATATTTTTGATATAATAAAAGATAGAAACTATCAAATGAAGCATTAATGAAACATTTGTCACCTGAACTGCGAAGAATATGAACAATTCTTTACACAGGAGAGTATAAATTCTATCTAAATTTAGCCACAATTTTGCCTCTTGCTATTTTGCCCAAATATTGCCTTACTCCATACACAGTACAAACTAAACAAGACAATTTCCAATCTTAATAAATTATGTCTTGGAAAATACCTAAGTGATACATTTAGGGCATAACACAGCCAAAGGCAAATATTTCGGCAAAACATATTTGTCGCGACTTGAACTTGAATGATTAATACAAATGCAAAGGAACTAGAGTTTGGTGCATTTTGTACAATATAGCTTATATTGGATTCCTAGAATGAAGTTATATATCAGTACCCGTCAATTTGACTTATCGTGGTGACTAAGCACTTTTCTCAACAAAGTATTGGTCTCGGTGAATATTTTTTATTCTTGGTGATAAAAATCAAATGTACTAATCAAAAGCTTTATGATAGTCCAATATGACTGAACTCTGATTGATTTTGATTTCCCTCACTATCTTCAGTATAAAAAAGCGGTAGTATTTAAGCTCCATATGCAAGGATACTTACATTTTTAAAATTTATTCATAAATAAATAAAAAAGTATATTATACCCTTACATCCAATCACAGCGCTCCTAAGTTGACTTCCTTCACCTGCCTTTGGTATACAAAAGTCCAACCTAAATTCGGGGAAATGTAATACTACTTGTTTCCCTACAATGATTATTCCTGACTTTGTGGCTATAGTGAAACGTGGTCTGACACACCATTAAATATCCGCATAGCTCTTTATATTCTGCACATCAGTTATTACTATGTACTATCAACTTACAAAAAAGAGCAGATATTTGAAAAAAAAAAATTGAAAAGGAAATAAGACGGTGGTACAATATGAGTTTTACATTTGATATTCAATAAAGCTGATGTAGGAAGATAAAAACTTACAACACTAGATAACATTGTATGATCTTTTGCCAAGCTTTAATTAATTTTCTTAAAGCAGAAAATTATTAGATACATGTACACATACAAAAGAGATTTCGTGAAATAGGAAAAAAATATTACGACTCTTGTATTTTTTTTTTTTTTTTTTCAAGTATTAGGTTTTAAACATATGTCATTGTTATAAAAATAAAATAAAGACTCACCATGTTACTTCTTCCGACATCTTGCTTTAATAAGTCCGAGAATTAGATGTTTTTGATTTTAAGTGATTTTTTTTTGATAAACCTAGTGTGCATGGCAGCATGTGTAATATTTTAAATGGATTTGACTATTACTTTTTGGTCCTTTTTGGTCCTATAGTTCTTCAACTGTTTCGATTCATGTACATCCTTTGCTTTCAAATATTCGGTTTGAGCGTCTTTGATGAAGTTAAATCCAGAAAAGCGCTTCGGACGCACGAAATGTACAAAGTGTTGTTTTCATTTTTCAACCGTGGACATAACGAGAATGTACTTTCAATCTGATTATTACTGTCTAGATTGATTTTTCTTGACTATGACTATGGCATATATGTTCTCTCACACCTGGTATTAAAATAGACTACATAAGGTTAAGAGGCACTTGATAATAAACCTTTTCATAATGTCAAAGGGGAAATCCAAATGATAACATTTGCCCCTTTTGTGGTAATATTGTTTAGGGAATTATGTAATTAGTGTCCTGAATGATAGTCATTTATACTCAAATAATTGTGCGTACGCAAATGACTATCTCTTGGGTTTATCATCAATATATTAATGATACCTTTGTGACAGAGTATAAAATTAAAATATGATGAATAAGTAAAGGTCATGATATATTTTGTAGTTTGTATCAATGCAAAATATGTCGGGAATACACAAGCAAACGTGGGAGAACAAAATATATCCTACCATAAATATCAATTTAAAATGACTTGGAGCTTCACATCAGTATTACCCAACAAGGAATACAATATATGATACAACTTCCTTCTACATAAAAGACCTGTATGTTAATTTGAAGAAACATTAACATATTTGTTGAATTTGACGGTAGAATTGTTCAGCAGGTTGTTTGCACTCTTATCGGAATCAATTATGCGCCGTATCCTTGTAGACCTCTACTTTTTTCATACGAGTCGGAACTCCTTCAAAAAAATATGTAAAACCAAGATAATCAAATAAGCTAGATCATTTAAACTCCCGTACAGGTATATTGATGATGTTCTTTCCATTTACATCCAAACTTTTCTGATTGGGTCCCATTAAAATATCCTCCAGAACTTGATTAAGATTAAATTAACCGCAGATTCGACGTTCTCCGTCTTATTTGTAGACTTATACCTCGAATTTGACTTCAGCGGTTTTCTCAGTACCCTAGAATATGAGAAACGAGACGATGAATTATACATTTTTCTCACCTTAACAATAATATTCCACCTTCATTAGCGTGTTGAGTTAACACTACTCAAACGATATTCAAGAGCTTACAGTTGCTACTCAGAAAGGGTTTTATCAAAGATCGCCTCGTACTTTTGCTCAAAATCGGAAAGTATTAAGACCTTGACGATATTTGCATATTTCACAAATAATACAGGATGGTCTTGGGTTATAGATTATATGTGCTGAAGTTGTGTATCATTTAATTTACTTTTCATTTCCCTTTATTTTTCTTTCTACTATAATGTCCCTTTTGATCATTTATACAAATCTTGACGAGGCTCGGTATTCGTGTATTCCACTTCCGGGTTATTGGCTTTAGGTTTTGCTGATGCGGGTGCGTCTTGAGGTGCCATTCGGACGCATTAGGTTCTCTGTTAATGAAAGCTACCAAAACAGGTTTACCCCACTATTTTCTTCGGAAAGTGCTTATAACAAGTCCGGAATATGGCCTTTGCATTACATTCAATCCGATCCTTGGTGTAGTGGAGCGTTATGTTTTGTCAGGTTTTATTAACTTTCCCCCTTTTAAATTTACCTTTGAGTTTATTTTTGTCAATTCTTTTTACACCATTCAAAAAGGGTAACGACGTCATCAAAATTGTCTTTATTACAATATTGCACCAGTTTATACGTATTTTTATTATATCATTTAAATAGTTTCACGGCGTTTGTGATGTGTCAAAGTCTCAATTTTGTGATATTTTTAAATGATCTAGCTTTAACACGTCAACAACCTTAATCTAATTAAAAAAAAAAAAAAAAAAAAAAAAAATAGACAAAACAAAATGTTCTTTTGAGACATTATAAATTCAGCAGGATTCAATGTAAACACAAAGCTTAATTTTGTGTTCTTATCATGTCCTAATTAAGTGTATGCATTACGAATTGTGATGAAAGACGGCAGATGTGAACTTACATCACTCGTTTCTATCATAAGTAAAAGGAATGTTTTTTTGGTTATTTTCTACATAAGGAAATGCCTGTACCCAGTCAGGAACATGACAGTTGTTTTCCATTCGTTTGATGTGCCTGAGCTTTCGATTTTGCACTTTGATGAGGGAATTTCCGTTTTGAATTTTCCTTGGAGTTCGGTTATTTTACTTTTTCGTGCTGCAATTAAAACATCTAATGAGATATACATTTTGTTAATATCAGTTAACATCTAATTTTTTTCTAGACGAGCTAAAATGTATGTGTTTCGATATTCTACTTTGTTATATTTGAACAGTGGAATGTTATGTATTTTATTTTCTACTTTTGGGGTTATATTGAAAATTCATTCTCAAATGGAATCAGACTTAATATTATACTTTAAGTAAGACAGTTCCTCGATCATAAACATTCTTTTTTTTCACAAGAGTTAAAATAAATTATTGCGAGAAAATTAGTTCAGCAGGTGTTGATAGTATGCGTTTGATCTTTCAATCAACTTGTAAGATTTGGCGAAAATATAATGATAATATTACATAAAAAGTAACAAGGAAGAGACAAATCAGACCTCCGGCAACTAATCGAAGTCTGTATTCCCGCAGTTCCGGATAGACGGAAATGAATTAGTGATTTAACAACAATATGAATTCAGAATGGTTGAGGATTCGGTGTTCCAAATTGTTACGAAACACGGAATATAATTCAGACTCTTTCATGTCATATAAGTAAGAAAATATGATAACAATGTATCATACAAAATATGTTGAAACTTTGGTGAGGCGTACAATAGACGCAATTCTTAGTAAAGTGGTGGTCAAATTAATCTTTCTGCATTGTTTTCCGTAGATTAATAATGATATCAGGAGGTCATAACATCCGTGTTGCACATGATGTTTCACCACGATATTGTTTATTTTATCATATCGTGAATTATAATGCTATTTTAAACTAGAAACGTTCTGACAAAAGTATTGTTTGTAGGGGGGCTGAAACAATTTCAAACAGATCAAAATGTATTTGTATCTATCAACCCATTGAATCTGTCTGTTACGAAATATATGTTAATCGTCCAATTGCTTAGTCTTTTTTAGTGGTATGCCTTAATACTACACTGCTGATGGAATTTATTGTCATTTATCAATTTTAAAGAATAAAAACGACAGTTCAATTAATTTGGATATTATTTTACCATAACATGATCCCATTTTCTATGCAAACAGCAAATAGTTTTCGGCACATCATCTTTATTAATGACATATATGTAACCATAAGTTAAAATTAATATAAACCATCACTTCACTATAGAATCATTGTTTTAATGAAATAAATTGATATATAAAAAAAAGAATATTTGCTTTGAATAATCAACCATTTTACACTAAATTGATCGTTTTTATCTGGGGATGATCAATCAAGTATTTTGCTTGCTTTTTTTCAATCCTATTTTGGACCCCCTGATTCCAAGGGGACGTGTCACCGGTTTTAAATTCAGTTATAATGAATATGTGGAGTATACATCAATGACACAGAAATTCACTGACAAAGGCAAAAACTGGACAACACACGTGTCTATGATATATAAAATCGTCCAAAGCAAGTTGTGAATAATTACATAGACACTATCAAGGGCGATATTAATATAACATCAATACCCATACATGAAAAACCAAGACCAAAACAAAAGCGACGATAAGACAAACATTAAAAAAAACTACACAGAAAATAAAAGAGTGAGCAACACAATCCCCAATTAAAATGAGGTGAAACTCAGGTGATCCGGAAGGGTACGTCGTTTCTAGTCAACTAAAAACAAACGCATTTAAGTAACCAAGCTCATTATTTGTTATGCCAGACAAACGTTTCGCTCGCCGTGTTACAAAATTCATATACTAATGGTATTCTAAATTTTCTATCTCTAAAACTTCAATGTGTTTATATATTTAAACAATTGATATTGTAACTACAAGAAAGAAATTATAGTGTTAACCAAGCAGTAAATTGCTGGTCCTAAATATCCAATTAAACCTAAAGACTGGTTGTTATTTATTTAACAGAATTTGTCAATAGTAATTAAAACTAATATTTTAAAAGTACATAGGCACTCTCATTGCAATTCAATTTTGATACAAAGTTAATCATTTCGTTTCTTTTGATGTAAAACAAATTGTCAAGCAGTGTTTAAGAAATTTATATGATGGTATATTTTCGCCTTATTGATTTTATAGCGTGATTCAGTAGATAAAATTTTAACAGGAATCGCTTTTTTTCGGCTTATTGTATTATCAAAGACGTATTTAAGATTTATACTGCTCATTCTGAAATGTTATTGTAAACTTAGCCTAATGTAACTTTTATTTTTCAGCTGTCTCTGTCTGTGTGAGTTGTTATACACTTGTTGCTATTTCCATGGAACGTTTCTTCGCCATTTGCTACCCACTTCGGTCAAGGAGGTGGCAGACACTGTCCCATGCGTATAAATCTATAATTGGAATATGGATTTTTGCACTGGTATTAATGATACCTATAGCCGCTGGACAAGAAATTTTACCACTTAAAAATGGAAATAAAGCTTGCCGAGAGATATGGTCGACGAAACTGAAATCATTGTTTTTTGCATATAGCATCGCTCTAGTCGTGATTTTACTGTTCATTCCAATACTGGTGATGGGATTAGCGTATGGAGGCATATCGTATAAGCTTTGGTTTACTATTAAACAGCAAGTACAGATTAAGTCAGGTAATGAATAAAACGTCGATGTAGAGTGATATATGAAGATATACTTTTGACAATACCAGAACTTCCCTTATTCTTCACCATCATTTTACATTGTAAAACATAGTATCAAAATCCAGCCTCTTTGATGATTGTCACACTCATATTTTTTTATGTTTCTGTGATACATAAGAAATAATCAAAGTCTACAGGCTCGAAGTAATATGCGCCAGACACACGCTTTGTCCACATTATTGGCGCTCGAGTAAAAACAATTGGAAGGCCAAAATCAGAAACAAAATTGCAGAGTATTGTAAACCAAAACCGTATTTACTCTTTACCTGGTTACTTTTTCGATCCTCTACAGATAATTTTTATTTTGAAATGTGATGTTCAACTATGTCTGAGAACAGTATATGCATTTTGTGTCTCAATCACTCTGTTCAAATTTTGGGGATTCAATTTGTATAAACTAAGCTTGGAGTTTTTAATTCCATGAATTTAAGAAACAAACTATTGAATTTCTTCTCTCAGTTTAAAAAAAACGAGTCTGTAATGTTTATTCAACAGACGAAATTATACAATAGGAAGCAAAACATGTTTTAGGGAAAAAAATGTCCTTCTGTTTCGACTTCATACAATTTTTTTTTTCAAAATTAACATTCAACAATGGTTGAACATTGTTTCCAGATCCTTAAACTTTCATTTCATACTATTTACCAAAATATTTACATATTTTCGAAGATATAGCTATATGTATTACTTTCTTGTATGTTCTTCGTGAAAAAGAGGCGCCTTAAGGATACCAAAGGGACATTCAAACTCATAAGTCGAAAATAAACTCACAACGCCATGGCTAAAAAAGAAAAAGACAAACAGACAAACAACAGTTCACAAAACAACATAGAAAACCAAACATCGAGCAACACGAACCCCACCAAAAACTGGGGGTGATCTCAGATGCTTCGTCACCTGGCCCAATTCATGGTTTTATACCTTTAAACTATCATTAAAATATTGAATACATCAAAGAAAATGACAGATTGCTTTGTTGATTAATGGAGAAGTAAAATGTGTAAATGAGACCTTCAAGTTGATTAATTTTACTTATTCTTTTATCAATTTATCACAAGTTGGGACATTTTGGAAAAGAAATTAACATATTTTTGTTGTAGCCAAAGTTACCTTTTAAACCTTGTAAATTAATTTTTCCATTTTTTGTAGAATCTACGGACAGAATTTTAGACGTGAAAAGCGAATCTGAATCAAATTTTAAGAAGATTAATGGGACAATTAACATAAGTTTACGTCAGTCTAACCAGCGTTCTAGCAACAGTAACAGGAAACGCGTCATAAAGATGTTGTTTGTCGTTGTTTTTGAATATTTTATCTGCTGGTCGCCATTGTATATATTGAACACATGGAAAATGATCGACTATATGTATATACATATGCGCATGTCCGAACTAGCCTGGTCTCTGGTTTTGCTGTTATCGTACACATCATCCTGTGTACATCCTATCACCTACTGTTTTATGAACAAGAATTTCAGGAAAGCCTTTAAAGGAGTCTTCCGTTGCTGCACATTAAAATCTAAACCAATAAGTAGATCGTGCACAGAAGTCAGTCAGTTGAACTCTACCACTTCCCCTATGAACAGACAAAGAACGAAAGATGATGATGTGTATAAAGAGTTCAGTGATTAAGTACGATTGTCATTGTTCGGGACACATATCGATATCAATATTGGACCAAGTTTGTAATTTAAAATGTAGAAACAAAATCAAGCTCAGTTGAGCAAATCATCTTTTATAACTCCTGCTGCTGTAAAATATATTTTTGAAACCCAAATATTCATTATCTATGGCACTAAGTTAAAGCTTCGACTGGAAAAGCGTGTGATTATTTGAACTACTCATCGTCTGGTCCGTGTCCATACCAAGGTATATCACACACATTTTCTGGTCACTTTAACATTTTTTGATGAGTCACGGTACATGAACGAGAAGTAATTATCCAACATAGCTTGTAGGTTGTACTCTTCTAGCTTTTGTTTTACAGTTATACATTTCATCGATTGCATTAAACTGTAGGAGATGAAATGCAATTTCGAACTGTGTAGTATTTTCGATTAAAAATCTTGAGTGTTGCATACAATTATGAAAACAAACAGAAATAATGAAATGTGTTACAGTAGTTTACACCTTGTATTTGTTTTATTGTGTAAAAAGCAAAATATTTACTTACAAATAAAGTCTGAATTTGAATCCAGATGTTTGTATCTCTGCATGTATACTACCCAGCATGTAAATCTGAAGGACATGCGCAGATTTTGATAACTTAATGTTTATTCCACAATAGTAGAGATGCATAATGCTTTCTGTTCTGTGCGACCGTGTGATATTCGGTTTGTCTGTCCCGTACAACGTATTAGAAGATTTATGGTCAAGGTAGTTTTCCATGAAGTTTTGTTCACATCAGTACAATTGTAAAGTCATATTCATTATGGTGTGAACTTTTTAATTTATATGCGAAATTACACTGTTGACAGTGATTGCATTGTTCACTAAACATTGAAATATGAAACTGTGAATCCAGATCATTCAGAGCATTGTTAAAGTCTTTGGTCAAGGTAGTTTACATTGTTTTCACAGCCAAATTACGGTTTGGACTCATGTCACAGTTCACTAAACATGGAAATGTGATAATGCGAGTGGGGTTTGATTCCACATAAAATATAAAAATAAGAAGATGTCACAGCGGTATGATTGGCAATGAAACAAAAATTTTCCACAAGAGATCAAGTGACGTAGAAGTTAGGAACTATAAATCACTATACCCGGCCTTCAACAATGAGCAAAACCCAGACCACATAGCAAGCTATAAAATGCCCTGACAGCTCACATAATACTCTGAGCGCGGCATAATTTCCTACGGACACTAATGTTTAGCATTTACATAAGAGGTTTCTATTCAAAAGCATTTAAAAGATAAACTGATGAACAAAGATATTTTACGTACGATTCATTCTCCAGTGATGTACTAATTAGATGCGAACTTTAAGCGTAATTATATGGTCGAGCAATATGAGAACGCTTTTTATTCAATTATTTTTTTCTTCTTCAAAGACTGCACTGTAGAATACGCCGGGAACGTCAAACTTTAACGTACGATTCAAAATACGTTACTTAATATTAATTAAAAAGCTACGTATCATTACCATGGATCTCCAACACTTATAGATTAGTTTGATTCTAAAACTTCTTAAAAAGAATTTCTTCAATAAAAATCTTAACTGCTCTGTGGAATGTTCATCAAAAACAAGATTTCCATTAACAAATTGAAAGTTTCTGTAATTAATTGTGACGTTTATCCTTAAAAATTGAAGTTTTAATGGTCATATGAAGTAAAAAAAAAGACACATACATTTCACATCTTGAAGAAAGCATTCTTAAGAAGGGAATACTGATCATGCTGATATGGTCTGCAATATATATATAAAAAAAATGAAATAACACTTTTTTTAAAATGTTGCGTCCGAAGCATTTATAGCTTCACCAGGAACACGCGTCCTCCCCCTTCCCCTCCCCCTTCCCAACCAAAAAAAAAAAGATCAAAGCCACAGTTGTATTAACTATCTGAATACGCGAAGAGCTATATGAGCAATAGGAGAATAACAAAAGTAGCCAAATCCATCTAAATCATGTCAGTACCAAAGCACCTGAGCTGATGATACCATCGGTGACTAACAGTCCACTAACAGAGGTATCGATCCAGTACTAGGTGTATAATAAATGTTTCCGGAATGATCATCTTTTGGCACGTTCGCGTTCGTTGATACCCAATGTCAACAAAGTCAAAAATTAAAGAAAAATGTCAAATTTACAAATGACATACACCGATTCTGAAGTCAGTCTTGTCCGAGGATGATGCACCTTGAGTTTTATAACACTTTCTAGTATACGATTTTTCTAATTTTCTACATTTGAATAATTTCCAAACGTGTTATATATTTCAAAAAAATATAAAGATGACAAGATGACAAATTACGTTTGAGACTGTAACTAGTTATATGCTTTTAATTACATGTATGTCATGTTGTCCATGATTTAACTTTCTGGTTTGCTTATTTATTTAAACATATTTTATTGCCAAGACAGACAGGATCAGACACAAAAGTTATTTTATTGCCAAGACAGACAGGATCAGACACACAAGTTATTTTATTGCCAAGACAGACAGGATCAGACACACAAGTTATTTTATTGCCAAGAC
This sequence comes from Mytilus coruscus, assembly GCA_017311375.1. Classification (NCBI taxonomy): domain Eukaryota; kingdom Metazoa; phylum Mollusca; class Bivalvia; order Mytilida; family Mytilidae; genus Mytilus; species Mytilus coruscus. The sequence continues at coordinate 3,996,255 of CM029597.1, read as the reverse complement.
AGACAGGATCAGACACACAAGTTTTTCAACTAAGAAAGTCATCTGCTTTATATACAAATAATAGATAACTGAACAAAATCAAGTACATGTGAATAACTACGGAAGCCGATAAGTATCATGGTGGAGTTTTATTTTTAAGTCGTTATAACGACTTAGCTAACTTGTTATAACGACTTAGCTAACTTGTTTTAACGACTTAGCTAACTCGTTTAAACAACACTCACCTCTTCATTTTATAAAACACACAAATAGTTAATAAAACATACAAAAGCCACTCTCAAAAGAGTTATGAGAGACTATCTAAATGTACATACATTATCTACACTATTTAATTAGCAATATAAAATACATCTTCTTTTCAATAAATGTAATTGCAGATTTTGGCAGTATAAAAGTACATTTGTTCATCTGTGAACAAAAATATAATCTATCGTCATCAGAAAAATGCATAAAATTAACATTACATAGTGATGATTGAGAAAATAAATAAAAAAGCCAATCTTCATTCACTGGACAATTCATTAAGACATGTTTTTCATCTTCAATTAAATGATTTTCATTATACGTGTTGTCAAAACAAATCAGTATTACAAACATTTTCCATATCAACTTCTTTTAAAAAAAAAGAAAACAACACGTTATAGCGTCCGAAGCTCTTTTTTGATTTACCTTCATTAGGAACACTCAAAGCCGAATATTCGAAAGCCAAGGATGTATAAATCCGAAACAATTGAAGAGCTATATAATCAAAAATGACATAAAATAATAGCCAAATCCATCTTAGGCCAACTTTGCATGAGAGAGTTGAAACCTTAGTTTCTTTATAATTTTTTAAAATTTATAAACGGGAAAATTTAGAATGGTTTGTTATTAATCATGTCAATACCGAAGTACGGACTACTGAGCTGATGATACCCCCGGGGACTGATGTGTGTACTCTGAAGTTCCAAATTTTCAGACTATTATAAAATGGCATGAGTACTTAAGTAGCCGTATTTTGGACCTCTCCACACAAAAGAAAAAAAAAAGGGTTTCAGATGATAATGTGATGTTTGTTTAAAGTGTAAAATTATACTGAATTCAAACACCAATTAAACTATAGACATGTAGAGATTAGAGTCTTTACATTAAACAAGTGTCTAAAAATCATGCTGTGTTACGCCAGACGTGCGTTTCGTCTACATGAGACTCATCAGTGGCGCTCGAATGAAAACAGTTGGAAGACTAATCAAACACACACGGATAACCGTGTGGACTTTAACAATGAGCAAAACCCATATCATATAGTTAGCTATAAAAAGCCCTGACATGATGAAATGTAAAACAACGGCCTGATGTATGTACAAAACAATAAACAAACACAAATATGATAGACAGCAACCAAATACAATCACCTATCAGTCTCACTGAAAAGTCAAACAACGGCCTGATGTATGTACAAAACAATAAACAAAACACAAATATGATAGACAGCAACCAAATACAATCACCTATCAGTCTCACTGAAAAGTCAAACAACGGCCTGATGTATGTACAAAACAATAAACAAAACACAAATATGATAGACAGCAACCAAATACAATCACCTATCGGTCTCACTGAAAAGTCAAACAACGGCCTGATGTATGTACAAAACAATAAACAAAACACAAATATGATAGACAGCAACCAAATACAATCACCTATCAGTCTCACTGAAAAGTCAAACAACGGCCTGATGTATGTACAAAACAATAAACAAAACACAAATATGATAGACAGCAACCAAATACAATCACCTATCGGTCTCACTGAAAAGTCAAACAACGGCCTGATGTATGTACAAAACAATAAACAAAACACAAATATGATAGACAGCAACCAAATACAATCACCTATCAGTCTCACTGAAAAGTCAAACAACGGCCTGATGTATGTACAAAACAATAAACAAACACAAATATGATAGACAGCAACCAAATACAATCACCTATCAGTCTCACTGAAAAGTCAAACAACGGCCTGATGTATGTACAAAACAATAAACAAACACAAATATGATAGACAGCAACCAAATACAATCACCTATCAGTCTCACTGAAAAGTCAAACAACGGCCTGATGTATGTACAAAACAATAAACAAACACAAATATGATAGACAGCAACCAAATACAATCACCTATCAGTCTCACTGAAAAGTCAAACAACGGCCTGATGTATGTACAAAACAATAAACAAACACAAATATGATAGACAGCAACCAAATACAATCACCTATCAGTCTCACTGAAAAGTCAAACAACGGCCTGATGTATGTACAAAACAATAAACAAACACAAATATGATAGACAGCAACCAAATACAATCACCTATCAGTCTCACTGAAAAGTCAAACAACGGCCTGATGTATGTACAAAACAATAAACAAACACAAATATGATAGACAGCAACCAAATACAATCACCTATCAGTCTCACTGAAAAGTCAAACAACGGCCTGATGTATGTACAAAACAATAAACAAAACACAAATATGATAGACAGCAACCAAATACAATCACCTATCAGTCTCACTGAAAAGTCAAACAACGGCCTGATGTATGTACAAAACAATAAACAAAACACAAATATGATAGACAGCAACCAAATACAATCACCTATCGGTCTCACTGAAAAGTCAAACAACGGCCTGATGTATGTACAAAACAATAAACAAAACACAAATATGATAGACAGCAACCAAATACAATCACCTATCAGTCTCACTGAAAAGTAAAACAACGGCCTGATGTATGTACAAAACAATAAACAAACACAAATATGATAGACAGCAACCAAATACAATCACCTATCAGTCTCACTGAAAAGTCAAACAACGGCCTGATGTATGTACAAAACAATAAACAAACACAAATATGATAGACAGCAACCAAATACAATCACCTATCGGTCTCACTGAAAAGTCAAACAACGGCCTGATGTATGTACAAAACAATAAACAAACACAAATATGATAGACAGCAACCAAATACAATCACCTATCGGTCTCACTGAAAAGTCAAACAACGGCCTGATGTATGTACAAAACAATAAACAAACACAAATATGATAGACAGCAACCAAATACAATCACCTATCAGTCTCACTGAAAAGTCAAACAACGGCCTGATGTATGTACAAAACAATAAACAAAACACAAATATGATAGACAGCAACCAAATACAATCACCTATCAGTCTCACTGAAAAGTCAAACAACGGCCTGATGTATGTACAAAACAATAAACAAAACACAAATATGATAGACAGCAACCAAATACAATCACCTATCGGTCTCACTGAAAAGTCAAACAACGGCCTGATGTATGTACAAAACAATAAACAAACACAAATATGATAGACAGCAACCAAATACAATCACCTATCAGTCTCACTGAAAAGTCAAACAACGGCCTGATGTATGTACAAAACAATAAACAAACACAAATATGATAGACAGCAACCAAATACAATCACAATCTCACTGAAAAGTAAAACAACGGCCTGATGTATGTACAAAACAATAAACAAACACAAATATGATAGACAGCAACCAAATACAATCACCTATCAGTCTCACTGAAAAGTCAAACAACGGCCTGATGTATGTACAAAACAATAAACAAACACAAATATGATAGACAGCAACCAAATACAATCACCTATCAGTCTCACTGAAAAGTCAAACAACGGCCTGATGTATGTACAAAACAATAAACAAACACAAATATGATAGACAGCAACCAAATACAATCACCTATCAGTCTCACTGAAAAGTCAAACAACGGCCTGATGTATGTACAAAACAATAAACAAACACAAATATGATAGACAGCAACCAAATACAATCAATCAGTCTCACTGAAAAGTAAAACAACGGCCTGAATGTACAAAACAATAAACAAAACACAAATATGATAGACAGCAACCAAATACAATCACCTATCGGTCTCACTGAAAAGTCAAACAACGGCCTGATGTATGTACAAAACAATAAACAAACACAAATATGATAGACAGCAACCAAATACAATCACCTATCAGTCTCACTGAAAAGTAAAACAACGGCCTGATGTATGTACAAAACAATAAACAAACACAAATATGATAGACAGCAACCAAATACAATCACCTATCAGTCTCACTGAAAAGTAAAACAACGGCCTGATGTATGTACAAAACAATAAACAAACACAAATATGATAGACAGCAACCAAATACAATCACCTATCAGTCTCACTGAAAAGTCAAACAACGGCCTGATGTATGTACAAAACAATAAACAAACACAAATATGATAGACAGCAACCAAATACAATCACCTATCAGTCTCACTGAAAAGTCAAACAACGGCCTGATGTATGTACAAAACAATAAACAAAACACAAATATGATAGACAGCAACCAAATACAATCACCTATCAGTCTCACTGAAAAGTCAAACAACGGCCTGATGTATGTACAAAACAATAAACAAACACAAATATGATAGACAGCAACCAAATACAATCACCTATCAGTCTCACTGAAAAGTAAAACAACGGCCTGATGTATGTACAAAACAATAAACAAAACACAAATATGATAGACAGCAACCAAATACAATCACCTATCAGTCTCACTGAAAAGTCAAACAACGGCCTGATGTATGTACAAAACAATAAACAAACACAAATATGATAGACAGCAACCAAATACAATCACCTATCAGTCTCACTGAAAAGTCAAACAACGGCCTGATGTATGTACAAAACAATAAACAAACACAAATATGATAGACAGCAACCAAATACAATCACCTATCAGTCTCACTGAAAAGTCAAACAACGGCCTGATGTATGTACAAAACAATAAACAAACACAAATATGATAGACAGCAACCAAATACAATCACCTATCAGTCTCACTGAAAAGTCAAACAACGGCCTGATGTATGTACAAAACAATAAACAAACACAAATATGATAGACAGCAACCAAATACAATCACCTATCAGTCTCACTGAAAAGTCAAACAACGGCCTGATGTATGTACAAAACAATAAACAAAACACAAATATGATAGACAGCAACCAAATACAATCACCTATCGGTCTCACTGAAAAGTCAAATATGGCTTTCAGGGTCAATAATGGTGCAGGTAGTTATTTATGGTTTTGTGACTTTGATGCTGAAATTCGAATGGCGCCAGATGATGCCAATTGTTCCATTTATATCCTTTTGGGTATTACGTTTAACTTTACTTTTCAAGAATATAATAATTTAAATGAAAGCAATTCATGCGCCTTTTTTGTAAGGTTCTTTAATTTTTCCCTAAAAATGTCTCCCAGTAAAGTCAAACATGGCTTCAAACGAATCAAACTGATAAAACGACCACTTTCCCTAAAACCAATGAACCGGTTAAAATCAATGAACCGGTTAAAACCAATGAACAAGTTAAAACCAATGAACCGGTTAAAATCAATGAACCGGTTAAAATCAATGAACAAGTTAAAATCAATGAACCGGTTAAAATCAATAAACAAGTTAAAACCAATGAACAAGTTAAAATCAATGAACCGGTTAAAATCAATGAACAATGAACCGGTTAAAACCAATGAACAAGTTAAAACAAATGAACAAGTTAAAACCAATGAACCGGTTAAAATCAATGAACAAGTTAAAATCAATGAACCGGTTAAAATCAATGAACCGGTTAAAATCAATGAACAATGAACCGGTTAAAACCAATGAACAAGTTAAAACCAATGAACCAGTTAAAACCAAACTCGCCAAATGTTCTAGTGACTGTTCTTAAATTTTTTTTAACTTTTTTTCAGTGTCCAATTCAAAGTTGGTACCAACTGATGTCGAAGTTCAGGATGAAACCTTCACGGCACTTATAAATGACTTATGAAATACACTTGAAATAAAAAGAATATACTTATTTAGTTTTATAAATGAAATAAACGATTTACAAATTTTGTAGATTTAAGTCACATATTTATTTGATCATCTTTTCTAAAATGCTGACCGAACTTTTTTTAAACATCTTCTTTTCGGGAACCATTGACGTAGTTACAAAAAAAAATCCTCTGATATAATCCTTTAAAGATTATGAACAAGTGATGTTACTTTGAGGTCGAAAAATCCGCCTGAGAAGAAGACGTTAAAATCATATTAGACATTATAATTTGCGTTCCCTGTCCAGAACAAATGAAGTTCAATAAAGAATAAGCATGCAGCATTTTCACTAATGAGGTATTCACCATGTGGTGTTCGTTCCTGATGAAGAATCGTATAAGGCTTCAAAGCCCGAAACGGTTTTTCAAGATTTCCCCGCAGGTGGACTGAAAACATCTTGTCAGGTATGATCCGTATGTTAATACTATTTTAAAAATATATATTCTTTTATTTAGGCAAACTACAAGCGGATGATTCCGTGTGCTGTTAGTTCTGTATTGTCTTGTCTTTCTGATTTTTGTTTACCCCGTAAGTGTGTTTTTCCTCTTGGATATAGATTGGGTTATTGGAGAACGAATATAATAAGCCTAGTGCTCAAACTACATGTAAAATGTTATTTTGTTAATCGGACAAGTGTTCTGACTCTTTACTGTTTAAACGAAGTATGTCCGTGTAACTCATATCATAAACATATATTCATGTAACGAATGATGTGTCTGGTCCATTGTAATCATTACTCATGCAACTGTTTCAGTTTATTACTAGAAATGCTCCCAAAACATGCATTGCAATTTTATAAATTAAATCCACCTGATGTGATTACAAAAATACCTATTTCATAACGAAACAATAATATAAATAAGCTTAATACGGTAAAAATATAATTGCAATCTTATAAGCTTCGATAAGTGTACATCACTTGAAGCAAAATGAACCCTCAAACCACGTACATTGGTATTTTCTTAAATTTAATAACAACCATAATGAGAACAATTTATAAACTATTTGGCAAAAAATAATCACAAATAATAATCGAGTTTGATAAAAGTTGTCGTGTTTCTGCTGATCTATTTCTCATATTTTTGAAAGCCTTTAAGTTAATATTAAATAATTTCGGATGTAATTCATCTACATTTCATAGTCGATTAAGCCTAAAACTTCTTTCAAATTAAGTCTGGAAAAACACATTTCACTTCAAATCATAAAATGAAGCAAAGTAAAACATTAGTAAATAAAGAAACAATATTGACATAATGAAAATGTTCCAATATTTTTTTTTCTCATGTCATCTTTATTTCTTTTATTTCTAATAAACGGCTGTTATAAGTTTAAACAGCAATTAAATTATTGTCCATTTCCATTTTGTTTTATTGAATGATTTCTACTGTGACAGCCATATTGTCAATAGAATTTATAATAAAAGAAGAAATGATTTTTCAGCTATTTGAAGTGAAAACTAGCACCAATTATTCACGCGTATAATTTTTTTTAGTTTGCTAAGATGTAGGATACTAATCACGAAAATTGATATCAGAGCTGACTGTAAAATGCAGAGTCGTGTCCGAAGTTTATGAGGACATGAAATAAGTACACGTGTAAAGATTAAATGCTATATATCGATTTGATTGGCCAATAACTGTTTTAACAAACGACGCCATCAATTTACATGAACGTTTTGTAAATATGCGGACGATTCATATCAATCCACGGCTCCTCGGAAAGTTCTCTTGTAGGGTTAAGAAATAAGAAAATAGCAAAATGTTCGTAACATTAAGATTATGAACTTTTGTGATATTCGGATTTTCTCCTAAATTGTTATATTATTTGGAGAATTGCGTTTTAAGGCAGCTAGATCCTTGATTGCTTCTGTTTAATTTATTCACAATTTGTATATAAATTTGTGACTTTTTAGAACTTCACATATTGTGTAGACACCTGTCTACTGTTGAAAAATATATGCTACCCTCTAGATGTCCTTAGATTGTATTTGTCGTTTGATTGCTGACCTATTGACGTAAAACCCACATCTTCTACAGTTTTAGTTCCGTTTGATATACTTTTAAATCGGTTTATGAATTATCATAACTGAAAGGGTTATTGAGTATTGATTAACTGCTTTTCTTTCCCCCAAGAATATGCTCAGAGAATTAATCGAAGAGAGATGTACCTAAATTTATAGAATAAAGAGAGCAGAAAAAAAAGTTTCACTTACCAGCATTTAACTCGAGATTATAGCACAGTAAGAACAAAGAGATTTTGCCTATGTCATGTGTTAAATAAATATAAACATCTTAAAACTGTCCGACAAACTCAAAATCAATTGAGAAATGAATGATAAAAAATCAAAATTCAAAAAGCAATAAATATTTCTAACAACAAATATCATTCATTGGTATGAACTGCCTGATAACTTTATTTTTTATAACATATCGATATGTACATGTATAGAACATTTGCTATTTTTCCCTGTCATAAGTTGTCTAATAGCTGAGAGCTTAATCATAGTAGTCAGATTTACAGTGTTCTGAATTGTGCCACTGCGTTTCGATGTTAGAAGTGAACGTTCCCTGTCTTTCTCTAAGTTTGAAAAAAAGAGGATACCAAGAGGCCAATCAAAAACCATAAGTCGAAAAAATATAACATACCGCTGAAGTACGTTTATTATTCATTACTGAATTTTGAATAATGAAAAATGAATAATAGACGTACTTCAGCGCGGTCAATAACATGGCTAAAGAAAAAAAGGGCAAAAAACAAACAACAGTCCACAAGCACTACATAGAAATCAAGTTTGAGCAACACGAACCATACTAAAATTGGCTGTAAACCCAGATATTCCGGTCGGGTAAGCAGATCCTGTCCAGTAATGGTAGAGTTTGTGTAGATCATGGCATGTGAAAATTCAATAATTAGTCGCATTCGTTGATGACCCAATCGAGTAAAAGAGGTTGTGATTCTGACTGCGACAAGCACCATAACATTCTGTAAGTATCTCAGACACTTATATTCCGTAACGGTCAACCATATCAAGACGACATCCGTACAAGCTAAAAATGTAATCAGCCAAATGTGCGAAGAATATTGAATTAAGCAAATTGATACCTTTGGCATAAACGTAAACGATTTTCATTAACAAGTTTGCCACATTTACAAGACACAATAGACCTAAAATTATACTACGTGTATTAGATAACAATTTAGCGCCAAAAATATTTTCTGTGCTGGTATGTACATGTGGCACAAAAAGAAGATGAACGAAATTTTCAATGTGTCTGAAATACGTATGTAGATGTTTTGCTACAGGTAACCGACTTATTGTGCTAATTGTGTAGTAAAATGTTATCAAATTTTCCAAAAGGACATATTGAATCCTTTTGACGCTAGCAAAAAAATCTCGACTACGTCAAAAAGGATGGATTTGTTTTTTTAAAGGTGTAAACAAACAAAGAAATATATCAACAAGACAGGTACACACACACAAATACAATGTTATGCATGCAGACACCAAATGAAAGGAACTAATAATTAATAATAATTAATGTATTTTAAATAAAAAAACAAACCCTACTGCAACCATACTTTACCGTTTCCAACAGAATGTTATAGTTCATTCTTATGTTTCGCTGTTACACCGCTGTTCGGGGTTAAAGTGAAAGTTGAAATGTTTCAGCCAACACATTCTTTACAATGTATGTGTCTGTTTTAAAATTAAGAGCCTTTAATTCAGTGGTTTGACGTTGGTTGCTGTCTGTCATATATACTTCTAGATTGTTTTGTCATAAATCGGGCTGCTGGTTTTCTCGTTTAAATTGTTTCACATTTTGTCTTGTCTGGGCCTTTTATAGCTTACTACACGTATGGTTTCGCTCGTTGCTGAAGGTCGTACTATGGCTTCAGTTGCTTACATATATTTTATTTGGATTCTGGTATATTGTTGTCTCATTGGCAATCATACCAGATCTCCTTATTTTAATTATTACGTATACAATACAAACGTTGTTTAAAAAGCGACTAAAAAATTTGCAAGTTACAATTTGACTGAATACCACATCTTCAGCACTGAGGTTGTGACCTTGAACCCCGCTCATGACAGGTGTGTTCGACTGACTCCTATTTTAATTGACTAGGATTTCCAGTTTTCCTGCTGAAGGTCGACGATTCTCTCCGGCTTCCTCAAACAATACAAACTGACCGCCACGAAATAGCCAACTGTGCTGAAAAAGTGTTAAACTTTAACAGTCAAACTAATGTTTATACAGTGGGACATTTTCTATGTAACGATATCAAAAAGAAAATGTAACTAGGTTAATAAGTGAATTAAATATACATTATTTTCTAGCTACATCTTAAAACAATCTCAAACCTTAAACAGTAATGATAGAATAAAATATCAAATACGAGGATTAATCTTAATTGTGAGATTTTATATTTTCTGAGATATCATCAGAATTGTAAGAATCATCACATTGTATTAAAACATATTACAACAAAATAATTCAAAAGAAAATAACTTATAGAAAAAAAAGCAATGCTGTTATTTCACCTTTTTAATGTATATGATGCCTATGAATACCATCGATCCATCAAATATAACTAAAAGAAATAGTAACTTTCTCGTGTTGTCTTCAATGCGACCTTCAATATATATATATATACTTGAGTTGTTGGTATAATGAAGTAATTTTCCGTTCCAATAGTTATTTACAGCTGGGTGATGAGTGATTGGGAATGCAAGTGACACAAGTGTCCTTGTTAGCTGTAATTCCAGATTAAATTACAGAACGAATGTGCCATAGGGAATATGTTGTTCACGTGTAGCGTATTTATTCTATTCAAAAGAAGAAGTATGGTAAGGATAACAAGCCGACATTTTGAATTTGTCTTGCTAGAATAATCGGTATTGTTTCAAGTTTCTTGTCAAGAAGGCATGGTTACAGGCAATGATTTCAAATGTTACATAACTTGTTTATTTTCCAACTGAAGCATGAATCTTAAGCGGGTATTCACGTAGCTGTACGTATAGGAGGAAACAAACTTGTTATGCTGAATATGTTAATAAACATTAAACGTCATTTGGTCTCTATTGGAAAGTTGTATCTTTTCTTTATATTTTAGCACCCCATTATTCTCTATTCTTTTTTTTTTTTTTTTTTTGTCCATTTTTATCTATTCTTTATATTTTTTGCCCATTTTTTCTATTTTCTAAACCCCCATCCACAGCCTCATCATACCATATAAAGATTTTTATGATGTTCTGTTTTGATCACAAAATCGGTCTCCCGTTTAGTTATTTTGAACCATTTTATCATTATAGAAATTACATTAAAAATGTCATCATAGAATTTGTAATATTAAAAATAGTTCAGATTAAATTAATAAATACAGTCTTTCAAAATAGATTCAGCTTCAATATGCAGTTTATTCAAGTTGTAATCTGCAATGTGATATTATAGAATGTAACTTTTACATTAGTCAGTGCATCGATACTGACATGATTTATAACAATCTTGCCGTAAATTCTCCAGTGATAGTTTAAGATTTTATTTAGAAACTAAGGTCCCAACTCCCTCAGGCAAACTTGATCTTTGATGAATTCGACTATTCTTTTATGTTCCTTTTTGTCATGATCTCATAACGTATCTGTATGTATACATCCCTGGCTTTTATGTTCCTTTTTGTCATGATCTCATAACGTATCTGTATGTATACATCCCTGGCTTTTATGTTCCTTTTTGTCATGATCTCATAACGTATCTGTATGTATATATCCCTGGCTTTAATGTTCCTTTTTGTCATGATCTCATAACGTATCTGTATGTATACATCCCTGGCTTTTATGTTCCTTTTTGTCATGATCTCATAACGTATCTGTATGTATACATCCCTGGCTTTTATGTTCCTTTTTGTCATGATCTCATAACGTATCTGTATGTATACATCCCTGGCTTTTAAATATTTGGTTTGAGCGTTCCTACTGAAGATAAATCAAGAGAAGAACTTCGGACGCAAGGCAGGGTGCTGTTTTTATTTGCTAGAACTGGGTTGATTCCACTGCTGGTGGAGTGTTAGCCTCCTAAGATAACATTAGCTCAGTGGCTACTGCTTTGGTACTGACATGATTTATAACATATTTTCTGGAATTCTCCGTTGATAAATTAATAAAGTATTAAGAAACTTAGGTCCTAACTCCTGCAGGCAAAGTTGACCTAAGCTATAATTAGCTATTCTTTTAGGTCCCCTGTTTGACATATTATTCCTGACGTTGCTACGTATTTATACATCCCTGGCTTTCTAATATTTGGTTTTGAGCATTTTCTGATAAAAGGTGAATCTAGAAATGCGGTTTATAAGGTGTTGTTTTCATTGAGAGTGTAACCTTTACAGTTTAGACATTTAATTTAAAAGTCATCCATTTTTAATGTAATGTATTTATAACATCCCATTCAATTACGTCTAAATATGAAACGCTTGACATCAAATATATTTAAAATTGTTTTGATGTTAATTTTAGATTGTCTGTCTTTGTGATTCTCTGTCATCTCAAAAAAAATGTCCATTTTTACAAGTATGAGAATCAGCGGTCACAGCTGTTCATAACAACAAATCAATTTACATTTGATGTTCAAAGCAAAACTGAGTACGTGACAAAAATATTTCAGATTTTGACTAACAGTTATATAAACAAATCGTATATTCGTCATATACGTCCTAAAGTAATGTTATTTGTTTTTATGATCCGTATTTGTTATCTTAATTTAGTGTTTAGTGTACATCGAGAAATTGATTGATGATTTGGGTTTGCTTCACACCGCTTTAGCACAAAAAGGCTATTTCAGGGCTCAAGTAATTTTCAGAAATTGTAGCTGGTATACTTGCTCTTAAGATCGGTACTTTGTGTGTTTTTTTTTTTTTTTTTTTTTTTTATTGTGCTGTTACACAACTGTCCCCGGTTAGGGTTGAGCACTCGCAAACATATTAAGCCCGCCTCTTTATCGAGGTGCATGGTCATTGTTGAAGGCCTGTGCGGTGTCATTTAGTTGCTTAAATCCACGTCATTTTGTTAAATAGTTGTCTCAGTGCCGGGCAATCATACCACATCTTTATATTTGTATACTAGTATATTTCAAAAGAGAGGCGAACGATACCAAAGGGACGTTCAAATTCACAAGTCGAAAATAAACTGACAACGATATGGCAAACAAAAGAAAAAGACCACAAGACAAACAACTGTATACAAAACACAACATAGAAGACCAAAGATTGGGCAACATGAACCCAATCAAACCCCGGGGTTGATCCTAGGTGCTCCGGAAGGGTAAGCAGGTCCTGTCGTGTTGCTCATGTAAGTACAATCCCGGTGCTAAGCTTAAGTCTAATTCAGTAGGTCACATTGGGGAAAAAGAGGGCGGGATAATGATTACAACGTTTGAAACATATCCGTCGTCATCTGTGAAACATATATCATAATGGTCTACCAACTCGTGATGGCGTCCGTAAAATTTCAACTTAACCAATGGAACTCTTGGTTTAATAGCTTCCTTGAAAGCAACAGCCCTCTATCAAGGAAATTAATATAGGTCCGTAAAATTTCAACTTCACCAATGGAACTCTTGGTTTAATAGCTTCCTTGAAAGCAACAGCCCTCTATCAAGGAAATCTATATCTGAAACGCAAGCCCTGGAATATCGTATCAACTTGGAGATATAGAATCCATATGCAGGCGCTGCAGGAATGTTGCTACGTAGAAATGGAAAGTTCACAATTGGGCAGCTATTAACATCAACACTTTAAGAAAGGAAATATTAATTGAGCTGGAAAAGGAAAAACGGATTCGGTACACGTTACATAAATTATATCGGAATTTTATTACAGATGTGAAAGTTTAGCTTTTGTACCATTTGAAGAACTCATTGTGACTCTGAGAGGAAGAACAGCAATACAAGCGCTGTGCAATTGCTCAAGAAACATGTTCAGTAAGTGGTCGTGCAGGGATTAATTTTGATGATGATAATTCACAATCATTACGCAGCCAAGGAAGTTAAGAAAACCGTCCATGTAGTTGTAGTTTTACGATGATTCTTTGTATTTTGGTGACTTCAAATGCGCGGGCTTTTGTCAAAAGTTAATCACACATCAAATTGTATACATTATTTAAAAATTTTACTTGGTCAATTATATATATGAATTTAGAAAATACACTTTAATAATCACATAGTAATCAAATCATTAATTTCATTCATTGCAATTTCCATAATTAAATCCGTTTATCTTATTGCAGTCTACCCGTAGAGAACTTAATTCAAACGGAATAGCACATCGTTAATTTTACGGTGATGTTGTTTACCGAGCCCGGAAATTTATATACGATAAGGGTAAACTTATCAATCCTTTAAATAAACTTATTTTGAAAGGTAACCAATTCAACACTGTAATCAGATCTTTAAATATTGTTTTATTGGTATAAGTATTGATTTTGTTATCAGTAAATTAAAACCATACTAAATAGTATTGTTATACACATATGCACTTTCACGGTACTACGATCTGTCGACATGGTCGATACCTATATTTTAGCATTGCACAAGGTTATGTTTTTCTCTGACTGTTAAAGACGTCTTTACACTAAATCCATTGGATGTTGGATGTGTACTGATTGATGTTCTAGTCTTAGATACATGATTTCTTTTATTAGTTGTTATTGGCTTTGAACAAGCTGTCAGTAACTGTGAGCTCTCTCAAGATCTGTACTTTGTGTCTTTTTTGTTGTTAGGGATGTATAAATTCCCTGTCACGTCCGATCTGTATTTTTGTTAGATGTATTTCTGCTTTGCATCGATCGGGTGAGTTAAGCCCTTTTCAACTGATTTTTATAGTTTGTTCTTATGTTGTGCTGTAAAACCACTGTCCCAGGTTAGTGGAAGGGTTGAGCGCTCACAAACATGTTTAACCCCGCCACATTCTTTATGTGCCTGTCCCAAGTCAAGAGTCTGTAGTTCAGTGGTTGCCGTTAGTTCATGTCTGTCATATTTGTTTTTCATAAATTGTTTTGTTATGAATTAGGTCGTTAGTTTTCTCAGTTGAATTGTTTCATATTTTCCATGTCGGGGCCTTTTATAGCCGACTATACGTATGGGTTTTGTTGATGCCGCGTACGGTTGCCTATAATTGCTTACATCAACTTCAGTTGAACTTTGGTGGATATTTGCATTGAAAATTGTTTCATTGGCAATCATACCACATCTCCTTATTTTTATATAAACCGAAATTCAAGTTATCAGATAGACCAAACTATAACTAGACTTTTTTAAATTATTTTTTCTGAACTATGAGTTGATATATAATTAACCAATTCAAAGGAAAGCGCCTTTTATAAATTGAAGTCAATGACATACAATTAGAGGAAGTGTAGCAGTCTAGTAAAAATGATTTATTAATTTCTTAAAATGTTTTATTACAATTACTACTGTCGACGTTTTTTCAATCTTACCAAAGAGTTTGAATCAATTTTGATGAAGTGTACTTTTTAAAAACTGTCTAGCATACTGTAGATCTTGTAATTATGCCCCGTTTGACCTTTAAACGTTTGACTTTGGTGAGTGTCGAAGGCTTATCCAGAATATTGCTTTGCATGTAGTCAATTAGATGCATTCCTGTTTGATATAAAGAGATAAATGACGGATCTGAAGACTTCCTGAGAATTTAATTTCATAGATATAGGAAGATGAGGTATGAGTGCCAATGAGACAACTCTCCATCCAAGTAACAATTTATAAAAGTAAACCATTATAGGTCAAGGTACGGACTTCAACACGGAGCATTGGCTCACACCGAACAGCAAGCTATAAAGGGCCCCAAAAATTACTAGTGTAAAACCATTCAAACGGGAAAACCAACGGTCTAATCTTTATAAAAACGAGAAACGAGAAACACGTATGAACTACATAAACAGACGACTACTGTAGTTGTGAACGGAACTACCATAGCTAACTTATTTCCGTTCCAGTGTTCTCATTATTGAACTAAGTGCATTTAAAGAGAAAGCATGGTCTATTGCCTGAATATTTTAACTTTTGATCGATGATTAGATGACCTTGTGTATCATAATTCTAAGTTTGAAGAGAGGCGAAAATACCAAAGGGATATTCAAACTCATAAATCGAAAACAAACTGACAACGTCATTACAGGCACTTGTCTCTGAAAAAAAACCCTATTATATACCCTAATGTTTTTAGAAACAAGTGCCTGTGAATGTCATGCTAAAAACGAAAAACGACCACCGGACAAACCTATACGTACATTTGCTGATATTATTAAGTGGAATCAGTACGTTATAGTACTCAGTCACTTGTAGCATATAAGTTTATTTATGTTGATACGTATCAAATCTAATGATGTTATCTACTTGTTTATATTAAATATCTAAATAACCAGTGTGTTATGTAAGATTTCATTAGTTTGTCATCATGTCGCCATATCAACCCTTTCAATGCATAATTTTCGCGATCTTTTAACAGCAATTTTATTGACGGAGATTATAATTTTAATATACAGTGTATACCTGCAGAGCATGAAAACAAACTCGTGTGAATAAATTTAAGGGTAAATGGCCCTACAAAATGTATCTCTTTTCCAAACTATTCAAAAGTCTGTGGTTGCATAAATTTTGAACTTTTTATGATAATCAAAATTTGAATTTAATCACACCTCTAAGGTATCTGGTGCAGTAATATTGGAACCGTTAAAGCTTGATTATTGAATAATAGTAATGCAGTGAAATTCCCGCTGCAAAAATATGAAATTTACAATTGTGTTTCAGTCTACATATCAGTTTTTGTCGTACAATACAAATAATGAGATGTCGTATGATTGTCTATGAGACAACTATTCATCATAGACCAAATGACGTAAATGATGATTGCGGTTTGACAAGCTTTTATCTCCAATTCCGAAAAAGGAGGAAGTCAACTATTAGCGATAATTTCGCTATAAACTCTAATCATAAATATTAGCATATTGCATATTAAGTTAGATAAGTGTGTGCATAAAATCAGCTACGATTGTTTTATATTTAATAAAGGGTAGTTCAATTGTTACCTTACTCATATTTAGGCGACACTAGTGTATATTACACTTCCAGGTCATATCAGTTCTCCCTCGGATTTAGTTTAATTTCGTGTTTGATTGTTGTAGGTTCAGTATTTTATATTTGTTTTATGTATGTTTTATAAATCTCATTTTGTTATCCATTTTGTCTGGTTATTATCCCCCTCAATGAGTCTAAACGTCATTGAGACAGCAACCAACAAAGTAAACGTCGACAAAAACAAAGGTTTACGTACTACACTAATCAACGGGAACATGTCTTAACCAACTTAATCATCAGCGGCTCAATTTTAATCGTAAGATTTTTTGTGAAAAGACTCGCCGTCTCTTAATCGCCTTGAGACTAGAACAGTTATATGACTCAAAAGGACAAATCGAGTGTCTTATATCAACAACATCCCTAAATCTCGAAAAAGCACATATATAACTAGCACATATATAACTAGCACCTGAGATCCGGAGCACCTGAGATCACCCCCGGTTTTTTGGTGGGGTTCTTGTTGCTCAGTCTTTAGTTTTCTATGTTGTGTCATGTGTAAAAAGTTAAATCACAAAAATACTGAACTCCGAGTACTATTGTTTGTCTTTTCGTCAGTTTTCGTTTCTTGCCATGACATTGTCAGTTTATTTTCGACTTATGAGTTTGAATATTCCTTTGGTATCTTTCGCCTATCTTTTTCTAAAGACAAGCCTAGACGAGGATCCTATTATAGCCACAGTTAACATATGTTGTGAGGTAAAACTAATATTTTGCTATATATATCAACCTATCCAATCAATCTAGATATCTGGGCTTACAAAAGAAACAAAAGGGAAAGTGCAATGCATAATAGTTGCAATCTCTTTCAACGGTAAAACTTATCTAAAACAACAAAACTAGCGGTACGAGACAAACAATAATAAACAACACAGTATAAAAAAATTAGAAGTTACGACTGGATCAAGTTCAATATCCACGGTTTCTGTAAACTGTCTACAAAATATGAACGCTGAGAACATCAAACAATCATAATGATTCTAGTTGTTATAAAACATATTTCAAAATAAATTTAGCTTCTTATCATTTATTAAAAAAAATCCAACAAAATCCAAGCCATCAAATTAAAGTTCGGAAAATGGGTTAACTACTGTTGTCTCTAATTAAGTGACTCGCTATACCTATTAGTTTGTTTCTATTAAAAGAATCAACTTCATTATTATCATTATCATTATGTTTCAAAGAAATCGGGCTTATTTAGAGAAATTATTTGCCTGAAAACGTAAATAATAAAGTTCTTTTTCCAATACTCCAATACTCCAAACTCAAATATCTTTCTTTCTCCACTAAACAACACTTCTAGAAAACTGGAATACACATCAAAACCTGCATTACATAGGATCATTTTAATATATTCGATGGCTTCCTGTACATACGTAATAATAATTACGGAAATAATGAAATAACCAAACAAAGAAGGACAACTTAAACTTTAAAATTAAAACAAACGGCGTCACCTGAAACCCAACTATCATAGATTAAACAAACGGCGTCACCTGAAACCCAACTATCATATTAGCTAAAAGACAATGGAGGTATTAACTATGTAAGACTTAAGACTTAAAGCTTGGCCTGTCTGGTCTTTTGTTGAATACTTTATGTTGACTTCTATGACGTATACTCTACATCTTCTTTCATTCTTACGTATTAATCATGTGTAAAAGACCAACATTATCTGTTGATTGAGTCGAAAGATTTAATAGGACTCTGAACCGCGATGGTCACGCTAATGTTCGATGGTTTAACGCTGAAGTAGTGCGATGGTAGCATTGTGGACTCTATTTTGTTGATAGCTACGCTGAAGTGCGATGGACTACATAAACTGTATTTTCAATGCTTCCATGTGGATGTAGAAGTCAATTTGCTTGTTAGAAGCATTTTTTTTTTTTTTTTTTTTTTTTTTAAGTTAACGGGCTAATAAACGTTTAATACTACTAGAAACGTGGAGTGATTGGCGGAGAAGGGAATGTCAATCTTCTGTAGCGGATTTTATTTTCGAAATCTACAAAAGGTTCTTTTTTAGGTACGATTCAGCGTGGCATTTTTAAATACATACGAGTCAGCAAACAGACTCTACGTATTATGATAATACGGTAAATAAGGAACTCATGAGAGGAACCAAGTAAATATAAAATCTTAACTCAGAATTATGTTCACATGCAGAAAATCAAAGAGGACGATCTCTAATTTAGTATGCAACTGTAACTAAGGAATACATAAACAATAATGACTGCAAATTTATATACTAACCGTTAAAAAAATCTACTTCTTATGATAATTGAATATCTGTAGATTTTAAACTAACCATCACGCGTAATATAGACCATCGCCAATTAGCGAACGGACCATCGCACTTCAGAGACCCTATCGCATCTCCGAGTCTAACATAATATTTATTAATATAAAATTTATAATTATGCTTGAAATCCATTTAACTATACTGTATATTCTGTTCTGTCTAGATAAAAAGCGAAATCATATTTACTAACTTAAAATCTAGTACAGTTTTTATAATAATTTGGGGTTGTATAAATGAATTTGAATATTTTTCGAGTATTTGAGTCCGCTACTTGTTAAGTTCTTTTTAATGGTTTGTTGATGGTGCATCGTTAAAAATGATTATTTAATTGATTGATTGTATTTAACGCCACTTTCAGTACCTTTGGCTATAACGTGGCGGTAAGTTTCAATCAATAGTGCCTCGAGATAACCACCAACATTCGACAGGAAAACTGGCAATCCCTTTCAAATGATATTGGATTCTAACGCACCTGCCACTTCGAGGTTACTTACAACCTCAGTGTTGACAGGCTAGTGATACAGTAGACCACTCTGCCACCGAGACCCACGCATCGTTAGAGTATAAGGTGTTTATATGAGATCACTGATAATAGGACATATTGAAGAACAATTGTCACATTGTTTTCAAGTTTAGAACACATTTTTAATGATAAGTTGTCTATGTTATGCTGATGGCCCAATGACAATTATTTCATGCATATTCGGGACATATATAAAAGACTTGGAATATATACAGAAATATTGCCATGTACCATATCCCCTGCAGACCTTTAGAAAAGTGTTGGAGGGATTTTTGGATATACAAATCTTTGATATGTGATGAATAGGATTTATCGACCTTATCAGATTGTACATGGATCCGTTTTTTTTTTTTTTTTTTTATCTGATTAAAATCAGTTTCCTCACTTTGCTCTGCGACGTTTGTTTGCCGGCCATCTGAGCTTGCACATCATGCAGTTAAAACGGACGTCTTGCAGGGGAATAACAATATTCATACGAAAATCTGGGAACAATTTTCATTCCAAGGTGTACTCAAAGCTGTACAAAATTAATATGGTTTACATGAGAGTTGACACGGAAAATCAGAAGTTCATATAAAAATACCAATTTACGCATCAATGCGTAACAAACGTAGATCATTACACAGAATACACATGAATTCATTTGCAATGTCGGTCAAATAAACATGAAAATCTTAATTGGATATATACTGTTTGATTACAAACATTTTTAACAGTCTAGCATAATGATTATATAATCCCTTTGGCTAGTGAACTGCGACTTATTATATAGAACTGAAAAACAAAATTTTCAAATATCGAAGTCGTAACCATAATTTGATTGTATCATAAACAAAATTCTTTAGGCAATGCACCTTCTGTTGTAGGTTCGATTTGAATATGTATATACTGACTGTAGTATATATCAATTAGATATAAACTCAATTAATATCAATGTCTAGACCTAACGTATATTTATATTCATACTATATGACAGCGCAAGTCAATTTCAGAAATCATTTATAACGCCAGCACACATCATTATCGGCTTGACAGGATTCAATACCGTCATTACATACTCTTATTTACATAATCAACTAAATGTTTTAATTTTTTATACCATGATAACTTATACAAATTTCTTGGCACCTTGAATACCAGACTGAAGCTAGCGACCAATTAAAGCGACCAATCAAACTAGCGACCAATTCTATCGACCACTAAAGAACACAATGAGAATCAACTTGTCAAAGAATCATAATGTGGTATATGGGAAAACCACAAAACAACATTATGAAACAACGTTCTGTTAGAAAGAAAATCTAGCTACCGGTACGGTATATATTGTTTTTGACGTTTAAATGACCAGAGATGTCCAGCATTTGAAGTGAAAGGGGGACACTACAACACCAATGACTCGTCTGTAGCTGAATGCACCGACTAGCTTGCTTGCTAAATGCCGGCATATTGATATCAATCAGTAAAGAAATGTATAGTTTCTATAAAAAATAACGTGCCAGCAATTCGAAAAAAGTCAAAACAGCTTATTAAAGCCTGTGTCAGATGTATGATGTTTGATAAAATTCTGTATGTGTCTATTATTAGGACAGTCTTTGTAAACGAACTATTTTTATTACACTACATTCAAACACATACTATATATTATCATACATGTATTTATATGAATGAAAGAGCGCTCCCTCCTCGGATTTTACACCATCGGGAAACGGACTAGTTGAAAAATAATCATATTTTGACGTCTTAATTACGTTTTCTGTGTTTTCCAAACTTTAAACCGAGATTGTAAACCGGTATCAATTATTGCAAATAAAATATTAAAGACGGAGTGTCTATCCCCAAACACAAAATGGCTATATCATGGCAGATTAGAAATGAGAATAAAAGTAAACAAATGGAATTAAAAAATCAAGAATATTTGTCTATGATGATTTGCTCTTACAGTCATTTTCCATATTCAGTGAACCGTGAAATTTGTGTCAAAATGTTAATTTTGGCATTCAATTTAGAAAGATTATATTAGAATGAACATGTGTACTTAGTTTCAACTTGATCAGACTATAACGTCAATCTAATGCAGTATGAATGGACGGACGAAAGAACAAATGAACGGACGATTGGACAAACGAACGAACACACAGACCAGATAATATTGTGCGCTTTATTGTCGTAGGCGGAGCATAAAATAGATATTTAATGTGAGTTGACTTAAACTTGTTCCTTTGTACAAAGTATAAGTTTTCAAATAAAAGAAATCAAAAAGATACTTTGTGCGATAGAATTACTATATACTAGTACTAGCGTTCTAAACACTCGGCATCCTCAAATATCCTATATTTTCTAAAAAAAGGAACTTTTAATGTCTATTTTTATACTAAAAATGAAAACACACAGAAGAACAAGATGTAAGAGGGCATTTCATGCGACAAAAAGTACTTTCAATTGAAATTATACATGCACTATTTTGTACGGCATGCATCCTTACAAAAGAAATGTATCGACAGGAAAAAAAAGTCTTTTAATTTTTAAACAAATTAACATCAACTTTGAACCCCTACAATTCCCAGAAGGTTCTAACCTCCAAAAAATCATATCAGTGGGCCCTGGTCTGATATATTACCTTTCATTTGAACTATGTCCGGTGGAGAACTTTGCCGTACGGAGCTGGTGATCTTAGCCGCAAGAGTGTACGATGGACACGTAAAAAAAATAAACTTTGAACCCCTACAATTCCCAGAAGGTTCTAACCAACCAAAAATCATATCAGTTGGCCCTAGTCTGATTTATTACCTTTTATTTGAGCTATGTCCGGTGGAGAACTTTGCCGTACGGAGCTAGTAAGGCTGGTGGACAATCTTTCTGCAAAAATTACGTGTCCACCCTTCACTCTTTCTGTAAGTGTTTTTTTTTTTTTTTTTTTTAATCAGAAGTCTTTTTTTCCTATCGATACATTTCTTTCAAGTAAGGGTGCATGCCGTACAAAATAGTGCACGTATAATTTCATTTGAAAGTACTTATTATCGGCATGAAATACACTCTTACAGCTTGTTCTGCTATATGTTTTCATTTTTAGTATAGGAAATAGACATTAATAGTTCCTTTTCTAAAAAATACAGGATATTTGAGGATGCCGAATGTATGGAAAGCCGGTATATAGTAATTCTATCGCACATCGTATTTTTTCTTATTTCGTTTATTTGAAAGCATATACATTGTACTAAGAAGTTTATGTCAACTTACATTAAATATATATTTTTATGCTCGACCTACGATAGTAAAGCGCATGATATTCTCTGATCTGTGTGTTCGTTCATTCGTTCGTTCGTTCGTTCGTTCGTCCGTTCATCCGTTCCTTAGACATCCGTCCGTACATTCGTACTGCATAAGATTAACGTTATATAATTAATGAATGTAGTTGAAGATGAAGTTGTAGTCAGATCAACTTGTAACTTAGTACACATGTTCATTATAATGTGATCTTTCTAAATTGAATGCCAAAATTAGCATTTTGACACAAGTTTTACGGTTCACTGAATATGGAAAATGATTGTGCGAGCAAATCATCATGGACAAATATTCTTGTTTTTTTTTGTTTTTTTTTAATTCAATTTGTTTACTTTTTATTCTCATTTCATGTGCTATTATATAGTCATTATATGCTTAGGAGATACACGTCTTTAATATTTTATTTGCAATAATTGATACAAGTTTACAATATGACAGGTTTAGAGTTTAGAAAACACAGAAAACATAAAGAAGACGTCAAAATATGGTTATTTTCCCAACTTGTCCCTTTCCCGATGGTGTAAAATCTGGGGAGGGGGCGCACTTTCATTTATATAAATACATGTATGATAATATTTAGTATGTGTTTGGATGCAGCGGAATAAAAATAGTTCGTTAACAAAGACTGTATTAATAATAGATATACCTATAATGGTTTACTTCTATAAATTTTGACTTGGATGGAGAGTTGGCACTCATACCATATCTTATATCTATATACAGAATTTCAACAAACATCATACATCTGACACAGGCTTTATTAAGATGTTTTGACTTTTTTCGAATTGCTGGCACGTTTTTTTTTTTTTTTTTATTTTTTTTTATAAAAAATATATATTTCTTTACTCATTGATATCAATATGCCGGCATTTAGCAAGCAAGATAGTCGGTACATTCAGGTACAGTTTCTGCACGTCGGAGCCATTAAAATATGCCTTTTTCATTAAGCGAAAAAATAGACGATCTTTTCAACTGCATTTTAAGTCAATTTGAGCCGCATGACCCTATATATTTTTTGGTTGTAATGCAACACTGGCATTTCTAGTAACAGGAACTGCTACCCGTTTTCCCTAGTTTGTGTAGTCTTCGAGAAAAAAATACGGAACACCAGTGGTACCCTATGGAAAATGCATTACGAATAATTGCGCTCTTGTAACCTATAGAAAATGACATTTTTTTAATAAGGCTTTGAAAATATCAAAATAGTCATTTTGCTCGGAAAAATGTGAAACAGTAAGAAATGGGGTCAAATGGACTTTTCATCAACGTGAATTCAAGCTATAGTCTGTTTCCTATTTGTATTTATTTCTATATCTAAATCTAGGGTGGGCTCGAATGTCGACAAAGTTTGAAGAGAATAGAACGTTTTTGAGATATCTACTGTTTTATTGGGAAAAGCATGTATTTATCTTAAATTTGAAGATAAATTTTGGTTTTAATCATAATGACCGTGACTCAGTTGCTATTCTAGCAAAAGCTAATTTGGTGAAAATTGGCCAAAAGGGTCCCTAAGCAAACACCAACGATTTAGTTAAATTGCAAAGTAGAAAAATAATCTTGGCATTGAATATTGTAGTCCAAGAATAGTTTCTCTTGCCAAAGTAGTAATATTATCATATTTTCAAAATTTGGAAAACTATAGTCTGTTTCAAAACGTGTTTTTCAAGAAATGGTTTCATTTAAAGCCATTCTTCAAAATTCGATGTAGCTTTTCCGTATCAGAACGGTTTTGTTGACAATATGATCAGTGCTGGATGACCTTTGAAAAATTAGGCAAGTAAATAAACATTATCTTCATGTCTTTTGAACAGTACCGTATTTGGTGAAAAATCAGTTCCAATTTTGGCCTGATCTGCGGGCAAAACTAATTCTCCAAATTCAGAGAGTGATCAGATAATGTTTTGAAGATGTGATATTATCTACATAGACGCTAGCGCTTCTTTTGGCCCGGCGCTTAATTTTCGGAATTTTTTCATTACCGTATAGGTTACAAGGTCGCAATTATTTGTTTACATTTTACCGGCAAGTTTTTACCCCAAGATGGTACTCAGAATAGAATCCTATACGGCTTCTGATTGGATGATACAGGATTGGAATTACATTTAATCGAAAGCTTATCCAATTAGGTTTAAAATTGCAGAAAATCATATTCACATTTTACGAAGTATAGAAAATATCTTCCATTTCTGCACGTCGGAGCCATTAAAATATGCCTTTTCATTAAGCGAAAAAATAGACGATCTTTTTCAACTGCATTTTAAGTCAATTTGAGCCGCATGACCCTATATATTTTTTGGTTGTAATGCAACACTGGCATTTCTAGTAACAGGAACTGCTACCCGTTTTCCCTAGTTTGTGTAGTCTTCGAGAAAAAATACGGAACACCAGTGGTACCCTATGGAAAACAGACGTCATTGGTGTTGATGTGTCCCGATTTTACTTCACTTGCTGGACATCTCTGGTCATTTTTAAAAGCGTTAAAAAACAATATATACCGTACTGGTAGCTAGAATTTATTTTTAACAGAACGTTTTTTCATAATGGGGTTTTGTGGTTTTCACACATACCGCATTATGATTCTTTGACAAGTTGATTCTCATTGCTAACTTTAGTGGTCGATAGAATTGGTCGCTAGCTTGATTGGTCGCGGAATTGATCGCTAGCTTGAATCTGGTCCTTGAATTTGAAAATAAAAAGTTTCTAAAAAAATCTATCAAATAACATCCTACAGTATACACTAGACATTTGACTGTCAATTTTTTTTCCCATTATGTCTTCCGTATTCAACTGCTGAATCAAACACTTCCCAAATTGCCTCGTTTTCATATTATGTTAATGATTGGAATATGAACCACACACAGTTTTACTACATGTAAAACTGAGACATTTTCCGTAAGTTTGATTATGTGGCAAATATTTGATGTTTTTGCCACAAACGATTTTTTGTTTTTTTGTTTTTTTGTTTTTTTGTTTAACGGCCATTTAAGTCAAATAGGCTTATTCCGACATGTTTTTGTCGTCATAGGAACATCCTAACTGATATTCTAGAACTAAAATTTCCAGATTTTATCATTTAAAATATTAATCAGAAAAAATGGAATAATTTTGAAGGGATTGAAAATGTTATATTTTTGCAATTTTTGAAGCCAGATAATGGCTCAAAATATCTTCTTCCTTTATCATAGAATAAAGTATAAACATTCATATACATTCTGTAATTAACAAAATTTGATTTTGACGAAGAGGAACATATTCTGTACAGTAATTTTAATTTATCTCCCCTTCAATAGATTTAGCTAAATATAATGCAGTTCATTTTCATGACTGAAATTGATGACCTGTTATGTTCTTATCAGTTTTGTCAAGCTCTCAATCCACCAGAGTAAAACAAGATTGCGATTATCAACATCACCACCACATTAACAAAATAACAATATGTATTGTTTATATATATATTGAATCACGGCGAGGAAGAACAAAAAATTTGCGAAAGCAAATTTACAGATCTAACACTGTTGGGCTGATGTTTAGACGAATTATATATATATATATATTAAATAATTATTTCTGTCACTGCATCTTACGATCCTTTAGGACAGATAATTTAGCTAATCTGCAATCAATTCCATCTTCATTCCTAATATATCATATACTGTGTTACAACTCTAGATTCTACTGACGAGGAAAGGTAACACTAGGCCACCGCATACCTGTCAACCTATGACAATGAAAATGCAGGTGATGACCTGCATAGAAGAATGAAATCTAAGGTCATAACGCGTACGAACTTTTTCGAGCTGAATTTCAGGATTTAGGGGACATTTTTCTTAAAATTTGTATCAAAGTTTTGAAAACATGTCCACATGTATAGTAATTTCAAATTGTACATATTATTATTTCATTGCACCTGGAGGCCATTGCTAGATTTGTGTTTCATTGCCTTAATTCCTGTTCATATTCATTCCATGACATACAAAGTGCCAATTTGTGTTTTCTTTACATACATTGTGCAGCTTTTCACCAGTAGAACATATCATATTTTGATATTAGAGTATAATAAAATAAAGTTAAACAATTAAAGAAGGTATAGATGAAAAAAGTAATTTTCAAAATTTTAATTTTTTAATTGTTCTAAGGTAGAACAATAAGTAAAAGTATTATTCTGATATGTTTGTGCATTCAATTCATTTTAGATTTAATCATTTTACAAAAAAAAAAAAAAAACATAAGTTTAAGGAGAATATTGTGAATTGACAAAAAAGGGGAAGTAACTCAAGTTGTTTTTAAAACAACTTTGAAATACACAAATTATTTACGACCTAAAGCTAAGGTAAATGGTGTTAATTAACAGTGTGTTTGACACCAAAGCTGTCAAGTGAAGCCATGCACTGAAATGGGTCAATTGAGCTGAGTTTACACAGCTAGTTGAACTTCTTGTCCAGGAAGAATTACGAATTTGCCGGTATTTCATTGCAATCACCTTATATCTAATAAGTCTGAAGGCTAAGGAATCCGGGTGAAAACGGGTTATTTTCCGAATTCCCGGGTTATTTGGTCACCCGGCGGGTGTTCCGGGTGACCCCTCAGAATTGTGAAAATCTCGGGTCACATCCGCAGGATCCGGGTCAGTTGAAAGCTGAATTTTTATTTCAGTCTAGGTGGCCGAGTGGTCTAGAGTGCTGGACACAGTGCAGGCGATGTTGTCACGATATCCCAATAAGCATGAGTGATCTAGAGCGCTGGACATAGTGCAGGCGGTGTTGTCACGATATCCAAATAGCATGAGTTCGAATCCCGGCGAGGTAAGAACAAAAATTTGCTTCCGCAAATTTGCTGATTTAACATTGTTGTGCTGATATTTTAAAGTAATTATACATATATATACATTGTACATATAATTATTTCTGTGACTGTATCTTACGATCCTTTACGATAGATATTTAGCTAATCTGCAATCAATTCCATCGTCATGCCTAATATATCATGTTCTGTGTTACAACTCTAGATTCTAATGACGAGGAAAGGTAACAATAGGCCACCGAAAGCTGAATTCTTGAGTTCAGTCTAGGTGGCCGTGTGGTCTAGAGCGCTGGACACAGTGCAGGCGGTGTTGTCTCGATATCCCAAAAGCATGAGTTCGAATCCCGTTGAGGGAAGAACAAAAATTTGCTTCCGCAAATTTGCAGATTTAACATTGTTGTGCTGATATTTAGAGTAATTATATATATATACATTTAAACAAGTCTAAATTGAAAACAACGTTCAAACCTATGATTGCGTTGGATAAAAACCGCAATTTTTATACGTGTGCATGTAAAACAAATTTCTTGGTAGAGAGGTCTAAATACAGCACAAACAACATTTTCCAAAAGACCAAAAAGTGAAAAAGTATATTTTGACAAAACGCATTTGACTAACAGGTCGAACAACTGATGTTCTTAAACCCTGCTGACTGCCATGGCAATTGCCAAATAAACGTATCACAAGATGTAACAAAATGGATCTTAATTATTAATTTAATACCGAACAAAAAACAATAAACTTGCAGTAAAGATGGTATACCGCAAACATGAGGTGCAAAAATTTGTATACCATATCCGGATTTCCACCATATCCGGATATATGAATATATAACCAAGATTCCGGATTCGAGTTTAACTAAGATTTATTCATCAATCATCGATCCTCAAGGGGTATATCATGTGCAAGATGAGATTTGTTTTTAAATATATGTATATTTACAAACACCATCAAGGTTAACAACTTGCTTCGGCGGAAAAAAGAATAACAGTAAAAACTTTAACAAAAAGACAAAAAACAAAAAGTACCAATCTGAGAGTTCCTGCAGTTGTTGGAAGCTAGTTCAAAGCCAATTTCGACTAATATATGAAGTTTATTTTCTAATAAGTAAAGACGCCATTAATAGGATGAGAAAAACCATGGCATTGTGTATGCCAAACTATAAGTTATAAAAAGAATGTAGGACCATTAGTGTCTATGTGTTTACAATGAAAATAACACTTAAAGTCTTATAGGCCGTTAGTTTTCTCAGTTGAATTATATCATATGTTTTCATGTCAGGGCCTTTTATAACCGACTATACAGTATAGGCTTTTCTCATTGTTGAACGCCGTACGGTTGCCTATAATTGCTTTCATCCACTTCATTTGAAATTTGGTGGGTATAGTCTTGTTGGCAATCATACCACATCTCCTTATTTTCATATTAATTAATAATAGTCGATACCTCTGCTGGTAGACTGTTAGTCCCTGATCATCAGTCCAGTAGCTAGTACTTCGATACTGGCTTGCACATACGGATGTTGTTTCATTTTAATTTGCTGTTCGAAATCATTTTAAGTTAATGAATGAATGTCCCTTAAAAAATGAAAACAACACGTTGTAAATTTAATGCGTCCGAAGCGCTTTTCTGGATTAACCTTCATCAGGAACGCTCAAAGCCGAATATTTGAAAGCCAAGGATGTATAAATCCGAAACAGTTGACGAGCTATATAATCAAAAATGACCTAAAATAATAGCCAAATCCTTTTAAGACCAACTTTGCCTGAGGGAGCATTGTGACTCCTTGTCTAAGACCAACTTTGCCTGAGGGAGCATTGTGACTCCTTGTCCGAGTTTGACTTCAGGTTTTTAATGTTTTGTTTTAAGTAGCTCGTCAACGTTTGTATTAGGTTTTGGCTTGTAGATATCTTGACCTTGAACATCACGTGTGTGGCTTGTAGATATCTTGACCTTGAACATCACGTGTGTGGCTTGTAGATATCTTGACCTTGAACATCACGTGTGTGGCTTGTAGATATCTTGACCTCGAACATCACGTGTGTGGCTTGTAGATATCTTGACCTCGAACATCACGTGTGTGGCTTGTAGATATCTTGACCTTGAACATCACGTGTGTGGCTTGTAGATATCTTGACCTCGAACATCACTGAAGATGCATTTATTGTTGAAATGCGCACCTGGTACAGTAAATTGGTACCATTAATGCTATCAGTAAATCTTACCTGGACTTGTCGCCTACGTCATAATGTTTTAACCGACTTTAATATTATAATGTTTCCACGGATTTAGTAAGTCTTCTTCCTCTGTGCAGGTAAAACAAAGAAAAACAATTGTTCGTACAATATTATAAAAAACTAAAGAAAAAACCTGATTATTTCTTTAATGTAACACAAATACAATCCGACATACATCAATATCAGATTTTATTCGTACTAATAATAACGTGAAATAGCAGCTGCTTTACACAATATGGAGCCTATAATACATTGTAACACGACAAAAAGCTGTGACTTCTAGATTATATTTTCCACTATCAATATGCAGGAAAATCGATATACAATTGACATTTCATTACACATGTATTCATTATTCGCTACTAGTATCTGAAACCCGTCATACATGCTGCCATTAAGACGCTGAGAAATCATGATTATTGTAGAAAAGAGATCATCGGAACTTCACTATCCGAAAGAGCAAAATGCTTTAAACTTTGAAATTATAAACTATAACCATTACTGAAACGTGCGTTGTGGTTAAAGTAAGTGTGACAGCGATATTTTCCTCTTTGATTTATTTCGTGGAAATTCAAACTTTATCTAAAAGCAAGCGACTATTGTTCTCGAAATTGTTAGCTTACATGTTGAGAAGTTAATCCATTTTAATCCTAGCATTGTCCATTTCTTGTTATCATATATATGTTTTTTTAATTGTATTATTTGTTTGAATCATTAAGTGACAAATTTCATTATTACATGTAGTTATGATTAAGTAAGATTACGTAATTCATATTAGATCGTTTCTATGTAAATGGTCAGTTGGATACCATTGGTCAAGCTGTACGGACGCCGTGCATTTACAGTGACATTCATTGTGTTTAGTATAGAACATTTATTGGAATTACCATTTGTTTTATTTTTTTGGAATATTACCGTTGAACTTTTATTGTAATTAATGTATTGCACTATTGGAGAAGTTATATATAAACCATCGTAAAGCTTAACTTAGTTTTGTTGACTTTAGACAGTGACTTTCCCCCAGAATTCTAAATATAACAGGAACGACGAAAACCCCTGTTATATAAGTCTAGACATGCACATCTAATTGATATATTGAGATAAGATGAACTATTTAGAAAGCAATGTGTCGTCTTTTTCTTGTCTTCCTGTATAGCAACAAAAAACTAAAGCAAATGTTGTCGCTTAAGTAGTTTTTCGTATATGCTTACAAGGTGTATATATCAAATAGACATATCTGTGTAAAATGGGAATTTATTAAACCGAGGGTTATTAACGATAAAGTCATCACATTGAAATATGTATTGACACCATCATGATTTGTCCTGTATCATGCACAGATACCCCATAGTGATAGTGTGTCCGACGTATCGTAGCCACGATTTTGTCATTCAATGCGACTTATCGTCGGATGGTTCATTGCTATGAGCAACACAACGGCTGTCACTTGTAGAACAGGTACTGTATAAATTTCTAGAGCACCTGGGCTGAACCCCATTTTTGGATATGATTCGTGTTGCTCAATTTTATGTTTTATATGTGGTATTTTATAAACTGATGTTTGTCTATTTGTCTTTTGTTCATGGTGTGTCCGAGTTACTTCGCCTTCTGGTTTTTTATTGTTCCATTGTGATATTTTCATGTTTTTTTTTTTAAATCGCGGTTAACGAGTTAAAAAACTTTTTTCGAGTAAGAACCGTTTTATTTTGTTTAGATTTGTCTAGTTCTTTGTGTACATCAATCAATTTAATCATCGAGTGTATATAAGATTGGTTGCTTATGTTTATTGGGAGTCTAACCTATTATCTATACAATAGATGGTATATCTACACCATCTGAGACACATTCTATGTTTTGATTAGATTGACAAATAGTATTATGGAATGTATAACTGGAGAAAAGAATTGATGCACGTTATAGTATTTACATATCGTGTTTGCATCTGTTATTACAATAAGAGTCAACGTCTTCCAATGACCAGTCATTGCCTGTTAATCTAGATAACACTCATTGCTGTTAATATCTAGATAACACAACTTTAATTATTGCCATGTTTCATCTATTACATCTTAGATCTAGTTCGTAATGAAAGGAACAAACTAAAAGTTAGCTGATTTTTTTGCAAAATGTGAAATGTATACGTAAATATTCATTTTGTATTATTCATTAGACGTAGATCGACCTATTTTGAATTTCCGAAAACAAAATATATCTATAGAATTTATTCAATAAGTGGTCCAAGTTTTTTTCTGTAAAAAATAGATACTTTATCTATTTAGTTGAAACCTTGATTTATGCATCGGGTATAACATGATGAAATAATTTCAATGTACATGTGTAGTTCAGTTTTATTCTAGGTAGAATCCACATGTACGGTAGAATACGATAAAGTATGTACCATCTTTTATATCCTTGTCTATGTTAGTGAACATCTTTTTGGTAGAGGGACTGTCTATGGTAGAGGGACCGTATGTATTTGGTAGAAGGACTGTCTATGTATTTGGTAGAGAGACTGTCTATGGTAGAGGGACTGTCTATGGTAGAGGGACTGACTATGGTAGAGGGACTTTCTATGGTAGAGGGACTGTCTATGTATTTGGTAGAGGGACTGTCTATGGTAGACGGACTGTCTATGGTAGAGGGACTGTCTATGTATTTGGTAGAGGGACTGTCTATGTATTTGGTAGAGGGACTGTCTATGTATTTGGTAGAGGGACTGTCTATGGTAGAGGGACTGTCTATGGTAGAGGGACTGTCTATGTATTTGGTAGACGGACTGTCTATGTATTTGGTAGAGGGACTGTCTATGGTAGATGGACTGTCTATGTATTTGGTAGAGGGACTGTCTATGTATTTGGTAGAGGGACTGTCTATGGTAGAGGGACTGTCTATGTATTTGATTTACTTTTACGACATATGATGTATATAGACAAAAAAGGGAGGTTTGTTTGTACGTAAAAGTAATTTACAGCATATTGACTTGAGTGTGTAGGTAAAGGTACTATATTTGGTTAGCTTGCTTGCTAGCTGAACCATGAAATCACTATTAGCTAAAGCACTACCTTCTTTAGGGCGGACT
This sequence comes from Mytilus coruscus, assembly GCA_017311375.1. Classification (NCBI taxonomy): domain Eukaryota; kingdom Metazoa; phylum Mollusca; class Bivalvia; order Mytilida; family Mytilidae; genus Mytilus; species Mytilus coruscus. The sequence continues at coordinate 3,962,935 of CM029597.1, read as the reverse complement.
CAATATTTAAGCAAGAAACCAATCAAAAGTAGGAACAATATGTAAATATTGTGAAACCAGTTTTACAAGTTCACCCCTGGTAGTAGGACAACCCACTAGTACAAGTCAGTTCAAAAATATGTTTTCAGGACTTAGGTGTGTTTGATTTGTCAAATTAATTTCAATTAGTTACCTCTGTTCATTTAAAATTAAATTGTTTACATGTGTAATTCTATATATAACATTACGATTTAATCGATTTAAAAATATCACTTTTCATATCCTTATTAATATGTTTATGTTTATTTATAATAAGGATATCATTATCTTTAATTTTGATGTGTATTTTGTTTGGGGGAGTGCTACAGAAGGTGTAAAAATAAACTTAGTCAAGTCAAATCTTTGCGATGTTCCTCTCACCATGCTATTGTAAAAATGGTGTTGTATTGTTTTGATTAAAATGAAATTGACAAATCAAACACATCTACAACATGCTTGTGAATTAGCTCTTAATTGATACTATATTTTAAATTTAGAATGAAAACATATTTCTAAACTGGGTTCATAATGTTTATGCACTGTCCTTACTACTGATTGGTTCTCTACTTAACTATAATAATTGACTCCGCCCAAAGGAAGGTAGTACCTTAGCTAATAATGATTTCATGGTTCAGTTAGCAAGAAAGCTTACCAAAGATATTACCTTTACCTACACACTCAAGTCATTGTGCTGAACCCAACGGCTTGTTGTGCCTAAACAAATGTACCAAATTAGACTACCTGCACTATTTTGTTTTCGTCGTTGATTTTCTTCTTTTTTTTTAGTTTAAACAATATTTATTCAGATAAATTATCACAACGATACGATACGAAACAATTGAAACAAATAAATAATTAGGATTCAGAAACAAGCAAATTTGCTTTTACAAATCTGTCTCCTTTTACAGAAATAATACACTATTGAACAATACATAAATATAAATACTGGCATGCTCTGTAATAAATACTGGCATGCTCTGTAATAAATACTGGCATGCTCTGTAATAAATACTGGCATGCTCTGTAATAAATATTTAAATCTGGAAAAGGTGGAAAATACAAAAATGAAAGAAGAAAATAAAATACAGAAATAAACATGAATTTGTAAAGTATACAGTGTGAAATGCTTGAGTTCCTATTGTATAATGTAGCAGTAACATCAATGATTAAAACGTTTGCTTATGATAATATATTTCTGCACCAAACTAAATAAATGACTATATTGCTCATCTGAGAGTACCATTGATCCAAAAAGCGAAATTTCTGTGTCAACTTGGACAGGAAGAACTGAAACAGAAGCCAATAGTTCATGTCTTAAATCAGTGTATATGGGACAAGATAACAAGAAGTGAGAATTTGTTTCTACATCACCACAACGACAGTTTGGGGAGTCTACTAAATTGCGAAGGAAAAGGTGAGAATTCAATGAACTTGAATCCATTCTTAAGCGAGCATGAAGAATTTGACCAAGACGATGTCCTACATAATAATACAATGGGCCTTACTATTTTGGGTACACATTTGTTTTTTTGAACAATGGTAGAGATTCACATTTTCTTATGTTTAAGTTAAGAGTGTTCCATAGTTTTGTTGTTGCTGGGATAAAATAATCAGAATACAAACGGGTCCGTGTGTTTAATATTATTTCTTTGTCTTGTATTATGATCATGTCTACTTCCTACTGAATCGGGCACTAAGTCTCTTACATACTCTGGAGTTTTATTATTCAAAAATTGTGTAATATAGAATTAATCTATGGTTGCGTCGTCTATCAGATAAATTTTCTCATCTAGTTTTCACATATAAATTATTAATACTGGAAAGTTTAGTACCCCCCGTGACGATACGCGCTGCATCAAGCTGAATATTTTCTAGTTAAGTCTACAAAGTCATCTGCATATTCGAGAATTGGGCGAACAAATGATATGTAAATTTTTCAAGTGTAAACCTATCAAGAACATTTTCATTTTCCTCATAGTCTTTATTCTTTGTAAGATTTAGAGATTATATATTCAATATGGTCGTTCCAGGATCCGTTGTTAGAAAAAGATACCTAGATGTTTGTGTTTACTTACTATTTGTAGCTCTTGGGTATTCATATTTAATGGAGGATGAAAGGGTCTATTTGTTTTCTTTTGAAATTATCATACTTTCAGTCTTTTGGGCATTAAAATTCAAAAGCCATTTCTTTGACCAATTATAAATCTTATCTAAATCTTTATTTAAAATTGTAGCTGCTTCTGTTGCATTGTCAACCATAATATATAATGAAGTGTCATCTGCAAATAGTTTAATCTGAGCTTGATTATCCTCTACAATATCGTTTATGAATATCAAAAGGAGAGGGCCCAGAATGGACCCTTGTGGGACGCCTGGGAACCGTTGATTAACCGCTGAATCCCCCCATGTAAAGCCTGACTGATTTTTTGTTAAAATGTTAATACTCTTTAAGTGATTGTAAACATGTTTATATACACAGCGTTCCATACACTTTGAAACTACACTCAACAACGAAATAGGTCTATAGTTTTTCACCTCATTCGGTTTACTATTTTTACATACTGGGGTTACATTTGCTCTTTTCCATTGATCTGGAAAGGTAGACGTACTTTTTTTGCGTTTATATTTTTGTAGTGTTGAGTGTTTGTGGGTTGTGTAGTGTTGAGTGTTTGTGGGTTGTGTAGTGTTGAGTGTTTGTGGGTTGTGTAGTGTTGAGTGTTTGTGGGTTGTGTAGTGTTGAGTGTTTGTGGGTTGTGTGCCTTGTTGTACTGTAAAATAAATTTGGCAATGTTATCATTTAAATTTATTATAATGGTTTTAGCCTTAGTCAATGGCGTACGTTTTTCAAATGTGAAAAACATATTTTTTAAACTGTTTAATCATTTATAATCGTGACATCCATTTCAAATCGCCAATTGCTGTACTGTCTTTAAAAATGATCAAAGCCCACACCGTATAGCAAGCTACAAAAGTCGTCCCCGAAATGCCAAATGTAAATGAGAAAACTAACAGCCTGATGTATTGTACAAACAATAAACGAAAAAACAAATATGATATACAGCAACAAACGACAATCATTGAATTACAGGCTCCTGACTTGCATTGGGACAGGCATATAGATTATGTGGCGGGGTTAAACATGTTAGCGGGCGCCCATCCCTCAAGTTCCCTTTCGACTTGTTTCTCGGTTGGTCTATCTACAGTTATGGCTTTAACCATAAGACTTAGGTATTATTTAAAGTAAAATTAACTGATTTCACGCTTTGTTTTGCTGTTGGAAGTCCTCATAATAACTTCTCATTTTCCTGTGTCACACTTGGTGTGTTCCTGAAATGCCATGCAATGACTTGATTTTAACTGTGACATATACATACATCTGATTAAAATATATTGTTCTTCGTCGATATTACATTCCATTTGTACAACAAAGTCAAATCAATTAAATTCCTTAGGCAATATAATTTCTCTCCTCCCACGTCGATAGTTATAATAGTTAGATGTTGTATTAAGCAGTGAAAATTAATGAATTATTTCTTTCACAATTATTTTTTCAAAGAATCAAAATTTGACAGCTTTTACAAAATAAAAAAACCCTAATGACGAAACATTTAAATATCGCCGTTAGATTTAAGAATTGTTGTCATGTTATAATGAGTCGTCACTGTTATTCTGTACAAGTATATGTAAAGATCAGGTAGCCTTAGAATTGCGACGAGAATATGTTCGTAGGGGTAAAGCCAAGTTTCTCTGAATTAATTTCACACTGAGGCCATTTTCAAAACGTCCCCTAATCTTTACTAAAATTCTCATTTTATTTGTTTACTTTTGTATGTTATAACTAAAACTGCTCACCCTGGCTATCTTTTAGCAGTTATAATTTAGTTATGTTCTGAAATACGACATAAAAGTTTTACTATATTATGTAGCAATTTTAAACGGTATCTGTGTCTGATAGTGCCACACAGAAAACCATAACTTGTACAGATAATCTGTAAAAAGATGTAAAAAATCATTCAATTTTCATGGTAGAGATATATGCTCTACCACTTTATCGAGGGGGATACGATATTTCTCCATTTAAGACAGTTTAATTTGCAAATTTTATAACCCGCGTCTTGCCGAGATTGGAGAAATATCACGGTATCGGATGAGAAACAGTGTAGGAATATGTTTCTCTAATGGTTTTATGTAACAATTGGGTTATTTCTGTTTAACATAATTATACATAGCTGATGCATATATTGCGAAACATGGTCATGCCACTTAATTTCGATGGGAACTTTTAATACTTGAAAAAATGCGCTTGCCTATAAGATTGAGAAATTCATGATGCCAGCCGAACAGTGCTAGAATATATCGTGGTATTTAGGAAGCGGAAAGAAATGAACGATAAATTTCCCATCAAGCTGCACTGTATGGGTTTTTTTTTTATAAAGAATATAGTACTGTGTTGGAGTGCCTATTAACTTTTCACAGAAACATTAACAAATGTTCACATGGATAAAAAAACAATAATAAATACTTTTTAGCTACCCTTATCGAAATCATGGATAAAATTAATGATTGGAAAAAGTCGTTTCCTTATATATATCTAAATTTTGTTGCGCTACCTAATTCATATAAATATTCTTAATTGCATCCTCATGAAATCACCTTTTTTAGCCATTGCTAAAACAATGACAAACAAAAACAGCGACAACTACAAACCGAAAAGAAAATAAAAAAGAAAATAATTTCAAAACGAATAACGGCATTTTTTTTTTTTTTTTCTTGTTAAGAACGTACGTCAATGGAATCACTCTCTCGGTCTCTTATAAAAAAAAATCCATGTAAACATTTCAAATTGTTGTAGTTTATCATTTTATGCATTGCATTACAATGTAGGAGTAAACGATGCGCTGATTCAAACGTGCGTCTATCATCAACTTCATACATTAGATTGACGAAAATGTAAGCAGCTGAGGGATGTACTTTTACATTTCCAGATAGCCTCAAGGATATGAACAAACAAACCATGGAAACGAAAAAGAAAGAATTGTCTTAGTTTTTATAATTTTGAACTTGTATAATATAATAAGAATATTCTAGATACAAAGTACACAGACAGATGTACGATTTTCAAAGTTTCGATCTTTTAAGCCTTGTCGCAAGTAAGAGCAGTTAACACGATACGTGAATAATATTTAAAAAACAGCGTTCAAATGTCACCTGTCAAGGCAATTATTTTATATTACGAAGGGTAAGGAATGAGATCGGTTACGGTTGCAGTTTTCCATATAATTTCTTTTCCCAAGGGACATACATTTTAACTCCTTTAAAAATAGTTAATCGGTACTGATTCTGGAACTCGTCAGAGATATTACTGATAAAAAGATTATAAACCTTTGATATAAATAACGTAAAAAAATCTGACATGAATATTTTCTGTGACAAGACCGGACGAACGTATTACAATGATAAATATCGCATTATAAATAAGATGAATAAAACCTTTTGATATAAATAACGACTTTGAAATAGGTAAAAACGCGGCATTGATGAGTGAGAGCAAAGACTCGTCGGTTCGGAGTAAAATAATATGTCCCCGTAGGGTGACATCAAAAATCAGGCTCAGCGTGTCGGTCTAGAACAAAGTAGGGTTACTATTCATATAACATTAACATGTTCTCGTCCTGAATATGCATTTAAATTGCCACTGGACGTTAAATAGCCATCTATCATCATCATCACATATTGTAATTTATGCATTTCAAAGACAAAGTTAAAAAAAAAAAAAACAGTTTTGAACGTCAATTGTAATTATAGTCATTTGATACATCAAATTTATAGAAAAATAGTTGAATATATTTAATATAGTTACTTGAATGGCTAAGTTTTACTATAAAACACGTGTACATGAACTTTCTTTTAAAAGAAAACCCATTGTCTTATCAAAATCGTCATAAACGTACTGCTGTTGAATTATTGTCTTCCCTTACTCTTATTCGCTGATAGCTTTTCCGTATGCAATGAGCTTAACCACGAGACTACTCGTTAGTACTTCGCAACCGCACAACGCAACTACGAGGGAAGACCGTGATGAAGTAAACGGTAAACAAACGTGGAAGTTAGAGAGTGTTGAATGATTCTGAAAAAAAATTAAACACACCAAATAATTTAACAACAGTTATGACAAATTCTAATTAACAAATAGAAACGCATAAAAATATATAAAAAAAACACCACTATATTGCATGTCTATCATCTCACTTATTTTCCACGTGCTCTATGTTTTTGTGTTGATTGTCTTTTATGGTGACAATAAGTTTGGTAAACTTCGAAAATAAAACAGCAGGAAAAGTTTTCACGGAATGAAATAATTTTGCCCATTATATGTTATGGATTCGTAATTATTGTAAAGAATCGTGCATAGAGGACTTAGTTTTTATACATGAATTACTTCAAAAATTTCCTTAACGTTATAATTTCAAGAAACTCGTTTCATATGACTTTAGACTAATATAAGGAAATTGAAGTAATGTTAAAAAAAAAAGAAGAACATCACTTACATTACAGTAAGTAAAAAAAGTTTAATCAAAAGCGTGAAAACGAAAAGAAATAAATGCATCATGGTTTTGCATCCCGGTAGAATAATTGTATTATTGGAATGTAATGCGTCTTGTCTAAATACATATCCTCATACAGTTACGTGCCTCGATATCAAGTGATAAATATTAATCTCTACTTTAATAGTGCGTGATATGTCAGAATCAATCTTGTGATATCATCTGTTGCATTCTATCAAGACTTCACACACTATTTATACAACATATGTGTTTGCATTTTTTTTGATTTTTGTCTTCTTTTTTTCTTTGTGCAAACCGAAATGATTTAATCGAAGCATCATTGATAAAGGGGAATTACACTATTGCAAACACAATTGAGATTTGTTAATTTAGAAATAACAGGAAAAACAACACTGAATTGGAATTATTTTAAAAAATTGTTGAAGAGAAAAAGTGTTAATAGTACGATGACGTTATCGTTTCCATTTCTAAGAAATATGTAATACATTGATTTCTATAACACCGAATAGTTTTTGCTATTTCTAATTTGTTGATCTAAATTGGTGATTGAGAAAATCAAATAACAGTTTATAGAACTATCTTAAGCTGAAAAGCATTCAATTTATATTTTATTTGTACATTGTTAGAAGGTTAACTGATATTTACATGAAAATCACATGGTTTCCATTGATGAGTGAATGTTTTAACTCTAGGCCTAAATTCAATGATCAGTAAGCCATAGGACATACGACAAATGACATTGGAGTACTGATAAAACGGATATAATTTAAATATACAAATACATTTTTACAAATATATTTTTCGATTTGTATTTATGCGTTTTATTTCACAAAAATGAGTTTCACAGCACAGAACGTGTCGAATTCCTCGAATAACACTTTTGAAAGGGATCTGTTTGATGCCGATGGGAATATAAGAATTCCATTGTATGCGATAATTTTCCTTCTTTCTGTAATGGGAAATTCTTTAGTTATACTAACACTTTTTCAAAACCGGAGGATGCGGACAATAACCAATGTCTTCCTGCTTAATCTCTCCATCAGTGATTTACTGTTAGCAGTATTCTGTATGCCTTTTACTCTCATTCCGTTACTTTTGAGGAACTTCATATTTGGAGAGTTTATGTGCGTCGCTATCCGGTATCTTCAAGGTAAGTGAAAATTAAATCTTATGAAATAACAATTTGTCAATTGTATTCAGACATTTCTATTTTTCTAGCTTTTGAAAACAAATTCCGTTGTATTATTATCAACGACCAGTGTAGTTGCAATAGCAATATGTGTAAGCGTTTTTCAGGTTTTTTTTTTTTCTTTTTGGGGAGGTCCCCTGTGGCGGAAGTAACTTACTTAATAATCCTAATCAATATAGAGTAACTGTATCATTTAAAATAAATGTTTCCTTTCGACTGTTAAGTATGCTTAGTAAATCTATCTATGTTGATGTACATATATGTAGTTAATGAACATCAACACTATATACTTCATGAAATCTTTATCTAAATTAACAATTATATATTGCTCCAAACAAATGCTTCTACTCCCTACAAATCACTAGACAATTTCAGATCTTTGATTAACATTTGTTTTTTTTTTTTTTTTTTTTAATTTGAATAGAACGTTTACATCAACATGATCATTGAGACAGAAACTAAATAAAATAATAAAATATGTGAATAGCATTAGCATGCTGATAAAAGTTCTTTCAAATAGTATTGACTAGTGTCAAAGTGTGATAAAATCAACAACATTTAAATATATATAATTTTTAAAATATATTTAAGAAAACATAGATTGAAAGAGAAATTATACAAATGTGAAAACATTTCACAAATATAATATGTCTCTTTGATTTCCGTACCAGTCTCTGGATTTATCATTGATCTTTTCGTCCATTAGTGCAATCTCGAGATCACTAATATTTTAAAGAGTTTTCAGAGTTAAAGCATAAATGCAAAAATATGGTAAGTTTTGCATCCATTCAAAGGAAATTGTTCAATGTAAGGTCAACAAAGAGATATGTGTAAGCTCACCATATATACTAATCTAATGAGGTTTGAGATAAGATATCTGTAGGGATAATATCGGGTTTGGCTGAATATGTGAAACATATATGTAGTATATTGTACTGAAAATGCATAAAGGAACACAATTTCACATGAGTCTTAATTTAAAAGAGAGGCGAAAGATACCAAATGCAAACTCGAAAATAAACTCTCAACGTTATGGCAAAACAAAAACGAAAAAGAAAAAAAAAACAGTATAAAAGAGACAACACAGAAAAACTGAAGAATGAGCAAAACGAACCCTACCAAAAACCAGGGTAGAAATTCAAGTGCTCCGGAAGGGTAATCAGATTATGTTCCATATGCAGCACTTGTCGTGTTGCTCATGTAAATACAAACTCGTTGACAAAGTCTAATTCGGTAGTTCACATTTGAAAAAAAAAAGATGACGGGATTGTGGTTACGAAATTTGGGACATATCCGTCGTCTCCTGTGAAACATATTCCATAACGGTCAACCAATTGTTGAAGGCGTCTGTAAAATTTTCGAAGGGACGATTTCAATTAAACCACATTGAACTCTTGGTTTAATAGCTTCCTTGTGAACAGCAATCCTCTAAGAAATGCAACTTCTGGAATATCGCATCAACTGGGAGATATATACTCTAAATGCCAACACTGCTGGAATGTTGCTACATAGAAATGGAAACTTCACAAAGTGGAAGCTGAATTATAGCTTCCTTATATATGCATGTGAATCTACTTTATGATATTTTTCGAATAGTGAATAAAGGGACAACTCGACGAGAAGGACGCACAGTTGGTTCCTATAACAGTCGTAACAAAAATGAAAGAAGTCCAATGTCATCTTTTCTACTTTTTACCAATATATAGACAGAATTCTGAATTAGTTGGTTTTTAAAGTTATCATTCAATTTTAGGAATAAAAGCTAAATGACTACGTCCTTTAAGCTGACACATTCCGTAGTTATTATTGGCTATGTTAGGACTGATAAGCTTGGTTATATCTTAGCTGACACATTTCGTAGTTATGATTGGCTATGTTAGGACTGATAAGCTTGGTTATATCTTAGCTGACACATTTCGTAGTTATTATTGGCTATGTTAGGACTGATAAGCTTGGTTATATCTTAGCTGACACATTTCGTAGTTATGATTGTCTATGTTAGGACTGATAAGCTTGGTTATATCTTAGCTGACACATTTCGTAGTTATGATTGGCTATGTTAGGACTGATAAGCTTGGTTATATCTTAGCTGACACATTTCGTAGTTATTATTGGCTATGTTAGGACTGATAAGCTTGGTTATATCTTAGCTGACACATTTCGTAGTTATTATTGTCTATGTTAGGACTGATAAGCTTGGTTATATCTTAGCTGACACATTTCGTAGTTATGATTGGCTATGTTAGGACTGATAAGCTTGGTTATATCTTAGCTGACACATTTCGTAGTTATTATTGGCTATGTTAGGACTGATAAGCTTGGTTATATCTTAGCTGACACATTTCGTAGTTATGATTGGCTATGTTAGGACTGATAAGCTTGGTTATATCTTAGCTGACACATTTCGTAGTTATGATTGGCTATGTTAGGACTGATAAGCTTGGTTATATCTTAGCTGACACATTTCGTAGTTATTATTGGCTATGTTAGGACTGATAAGCTTGGTTATATCTTAGCTGACACATTCCGTAGTTATTATTGGCTATGTTATGACTGATAAGCTTGGTTATATCTTAGCTGACACATTTCGTAGTTATTATTGGCTATGTTAGGACTGATAAGCTTGGTTATATCTTAGCTGACACATTCCGTAGTTATTATTGGCTATGTTAGGACTGATAAGCTTGGTTATATCTTGATCATTTTTGTATCAGAATTGGGTTTCTGGGTTAAATATTCTGCCTTTTACTGTTAGGATTGGACTTTACCAACGGCACACCTTGCGGAAAAAAGGGGGATGAGCAAGGGCCTGAAACGGTAATGACAAACATAGTAAAATGGTTTTGTAAGATCTTGTTTCTTCAAAAGCGCATGTGAAAGTGACACTTTTGAGACCGAAGTTCACTTATTCAATTTCGCGTTACTGTTTCAGGTTCGACCAATCAGATTCGTTAAACACCCAAGCCACCTTAGTTACCCTGATATTTTGGGGTAAAAAGGGGCTTGGAAAGATCTTTGCTGGACAGAACAAAGAACCCTAATTGACCAGGTTACCTAGACATACATGTATGTTGTTTACACAACAACTTGTTTGTGTTTAAAGGACAATAGACTTAGTAAAAAAACATGTCTTATTGTGTCCACTTAGCCTGTAGCTAAACATCTTATATTGATAAAAATAATGCTTAACAAAAAGAAAATCTAAAGTGACAAATGCCAAAATACATATCTGCTAAAAATGAACTTCTTTTTCTAAATATATCAACAATAATGAACGAATATAAATCAGAAATACTTTTAATCACAATTGCAGCTTCGAAATAGACTTTAAATAAAGAAAATGAATTAAACTTATTCTCTTTTGCTGAAAACTAAATGTTCACAAAAATATTAAATGCGCTATAAAATAACTCTATGACAACTCCCCCATACTTCAGCTGATTTTAACCCGAAATCTTGAACTAAATTTATCTGAAAAATTGTTATAATGCATTTTAAAAATCAATAAACATACGTAAATAACAACAATAAAAGAAAACAAATCACACAATATATACAAAATATACAAAACAATATATAATCAAATAAGTCCTGAGTAATAAGGTCATATACAAATTATTGTCCATTGCATCACCTATACAAAAATTACTTTGAGTTGTTTTTTGAACGCCACTTGTTCATACTTCTAAAAAAGTAAATAAAAATGCTTATCATGGTTTTAGAAAACAAATTTTAGTTAACAGTGTAATAAACATGAACACGAAGCAAATAGTTCTAGATTTGAATTTTGTTAAACTATGTACCAAAGCTGGCTGGGTTTAATACAGTAGCAAATCGTGGGTGCGTAACTAGAACATACGCATTAAAAGATTGCATTAAAATTTTGTTGAGCTTTCTTCGAGTGAAATATCCTATGCTGACAGAATCTGGAATCTGTACAGTTTTCATAGTTAATCTATTGGTTAAACTTAAATGTACTTCGTGGTCTGCAGCTGAAATTATTGACATATAATGAGAATAAAATGTAAAATCTGGTATTGTCATACTGATTTGATTTGAAAATAATGAACCTCCTAAGATAGATCTTAACTTATTTTCATTGAAAAATTCTTGTAAAACTGCTAAATTAATTGAATGGAAAACTGATAATTCTGAGGTTTTGTTGTAACAATTGACCAGTCTGGGAGGTAGATATAAAGATACTGTAGACAGTGAACACTTGCACGGTAAATGAATAACACAGAACTTGCAACCGGGTAAAGTGGTTTGTTTACCTGGGCAATGAAGTGCAAGTGAATTACTTTGATACACCAATACTGACGTGGAACTCAATTCAATGATATCATGGGTCAAACGGTTTTTCAAAAAACGGAAGTCACAGAATTGTGAAACCTGGTTGATGTCGTTATTGAAAAATCCAAATGTGCATTGTTGAACATGCGTTGGGATGAGTGCCTTGTTAAAATTGCAAGTGATTACTGATTCATGCTTACAGTTTCTTAGTTCGTTAGCTGAGATGTGTAAATAATAGTCATGCTGGTTGGTAATAGCAAAGAAATCGGGTAGATCTAGTAACTTAGTTGCATGCTAATATAGAGATGGCTTTTCTAGGCTGTGCCTGTTGCACAATCCTTTTCATATCTTAATGAATAAAAAATGTTTAACATCAAAATTAGTTGCATGCTTGAGAGACTTATTTACAGGAACAGAAAGTGACAATATCTTGTAAAGACGAAGAGGGTATGTAAGTGAAGATATAGGAAAACGAAGGGTAATGAATATTTTAGAGCGGTTACGCATAAACATGAATTTTGAATTAGTATAGTAATAGGATGGATGAGGTTGTGTTAAATAAAATCCAGAGTATGAATTTGTGAAGATAGTTTGGATTTTGTGCAGAGCTTGTGTTAAAGTATGTTTTGGCAATAAGAATGGTGAGATCCGTCCTTCGATCAAACTTTGGACTGCTGCCTGAAACTGGTCCAATTGGCTTCTGAGCATGTTGCCTTTATTAGTGAGCTCTGTTAGTAATGTGGTCTTGTTAAGGGAAAAAGTCATTGGGTGTTCTCTAATGACATCTGAAATTTGTTTGCAATAGCAAGAAGTTCTACTGAGTTGTTTTGAATTCCATCTATCAGATTGGTTGTTCTTTTGTCAACAAGTGACATAAATGAAGACACGTGGTCTCCATGTTGCTCCAAAGCCTTGGCCATTAATCTTGTTCTTTTATTAATTTCGTTTATATAGCTAGCCAGTAAATTTACATCTCCCATGGTTGCAGTACCCAACAAACCTTTAGCTAATGAGCCTATGAATGGCAGAAATGAGCGTACATTGCACTTTTTTACTAAAAATATCATTTTTTGGAATTAACGTTTTAATATTCTTAATTGACTCTATTGAATGAATTTTTGTACTGTCTTGTAAATGGTGAATAAAACTGACAATAGAATTGAAAGAATTACATTCAACTGAGCTTTCATTAAAAAAAGTTAATGTTTGACAAACTGGAATGTTCAGGTAATGACACTTTGAATGTGTGTAACAATGACTAGCTAAATACATTTTGGCTTCTTTTTTAAAAACCACACAATAATTAATTCTTTGAATTATTTCTATTTCTTTGGTTGTCATGGCACCAACTGATACGCCACAAAAAATTATCATCATAAAAAGCGTACACCAAAACTTGCTGACCAAGCTTAAAATTGCCTACAAAATATCGAAAAAAATTAAAAATGAAAAAAAAAATTAGATGAGCTGAAAGTCGATTGAATGCATGTTGATTGAACATACATTTCTAGCACTAAATACAACACACCAGCTGTTAAGGATTGACTTTAACACATCAACATTTCCAAAGGTAAAAAAAAAAAATAAAATACAAAAAAAAAAAAATCAAAAAAAACTATGGTCAGCATTGTTTAATTATGTTACACAAATATAAAGTTTTAAACCTTGTGGTTTATTCGGTCATTGCATGTGTGTACAGGTATATGGTGTGACACTTAATTTCATGGCTGTGATTTGAACAAAATAAATGACTGCCGACTAAAAAATATGAGCACGTGTTCAAAAATATTTAGTTTAATGCTTATGAGTCTTATCTGAAAACATTTAAAATTTGTAATTCTAAGGAAAACTTAAGATTGTAGTCTTTAACCTTTAAATGTAGCAGCAAATTTGTGTTTTATTTACTGATAATTTATAACTACAAGTAAAGGGTAATCAGATTCTTCTTTTCATAATTGACTGACGTTTTTTCCCTTTTTGTGTATATTGTAGATTTATTTTATGTAATAAATATTGATCGAAGCTTGAGTTAGATTCCCAAGGACGAGTTCCATCTTGCCATTCGACTCTCATACATCTTTGACCATTTCGAAAAACTCCTTTTTTTATTTGATGAAAACCAAATTTTTCATTACTATTTTAGTTACTATGATTATTTACTTGGCTTTCATGTGGGTCATTGTTTGGCTCAATAGCTATTTGTTCAGTATTTTCATTTTCAACTTGATCCCTAACCTGTTCATTTTCCACTTCATGTCTGTTTGAAATGGTTGCAAATCATGCTCATTTTGATTTAAACCTTCATCATTTTCATTTTGAGCTTGAGGATTGATATATCTTTGACGATGAATATTTGGGTCATAGTAACGCCTCATATTTGTTGCGTTAATCAAAGATTTGTGTACAGTACTATTTTCAATGTGTTTAATCTTGTACGTATAGTTTGGACCAAGTTCAATGATGCGATAAGGACCATTGGCTTTGTCGTGCAATTTGCGAGACAGGCCTTTTGGGATTTTGTTATTTGTCAACAAAACTTGATCACCAACAGAAAAATTTGGAATGTTGGATTTAAGGTCATGCTTTTCCTTATTTTTTGCTTTTTATTGCTGGTCTCTTTCTTTTGCAATTGTATGAGCAATTTTTAAATTTGCCAAACATCCTGCTATATAGTCTTTGAGATCACGACTTAAATTGTCTTTAGGTTCTAAAGTTACATCAAAAGGAAGTCGCATTTCTTCCCCAAACATCATGTAAAAGGGAGAGTATCCTGTTGTGTTACAGGATGGTGATTTTCTGTAAGCCATCATTACAAATGGGATGAGAGAAGACCAATTCGATTGGTCTTTATTGCAATATGTTCTAAGACAAGCTGCTAAAGTACCATTTTGGAGCTCTACTGTACCGTTAATATTTGCGTGATAGGAACTTGAGTGGTGTTGTTTAACTTGACACATTTCGCAAATTGCTTTAATAACCTTAGCCATAAACGACCGAGCTTGGTCACTAAATAAATTTTAAGGGCTTCCAAATCTGGAGAAAACTTCAGAACAAAGACTGTTGGTAACTTCCTTAGCTGTTTAGGTTTTGATGGGAAAACCTTCAGTCCATCGAGTAAAAGAATCGACTACTAAGAGGATATGTTCATAGCCATCTTTAGTTTTAGACAAAGGCCCAAGAATATTAATGTGCCAACGATGAAATCTACCAACATTTGGCATTGGTGACAAAGGTGGATTGTTTGGATTGTAATTCCGTTTTGCTCGTTGACACCTATCACAAGTTTTGTTGTATTGTAACACGTCTGAATGCATTTTTTGGCCAATAATATTTTTCCAATAAAGAAGAATAAACTTTATCTTGACCTAAGTGTCCTCCGCCTAAAAGAGAATCGTGATAACTATGTAAAGCCTCTTCCCTTAAGCAATTAGGTAAAGCAATTTGTTTTATATGTCTAAGCTCATTAGGTAATCGTCTACACCTTCTTTGATACAAATGGTAAAAAATACCATCAGAAATGGAATAAAATTTACTTTCAGCAACATTAGCACGATGTAGCTTTTCAACTTGTGGAAGAGTGTTGTTTTGTAAATATGTGATAATGTTTGCAAAATCTGGACGATTTCTTTTGTTTTTCAAACAGCGAAACTGGATTGTCTAAAACTTGTGGTAGTTCTTCAGTATCCAAGGCAGACATTCTTGGATAAGAATCAGTAGTCTCATCGTCATAAATAAACTCCGTGACGGTTCTCTAACCATCGGGTAGTTTATCAGATCCAGAAATAGAGATATGATCTGTATCAAAACCAGTACCGGACTCTAATCTGGAATCTGTTGTAGGATTAGCTGTTGATACAGATTGTATAGTCGGTGCCTCATTATATGGCCGACGACTTAAACAGTCTGCAACAACATTGATTTTTCCTGGACGATGGATAATGTCATAATTCAAGTCCTGTAACTTCAGAGCCCATCTTTCAAGTGCACTAGATAATTTTGCAGATTTCAACCAAGTGAGTGCACTGTGATCTGTTACCACCGTGAAGTGAGAGTTAGCTAGATAAGGACGGTATGCTTCAACGCCTCTTAATATAGCCAAACACTCCTTTTCTGATGTGTGGTAACTTTTCTCAGGGCCAAGCTTTACCATCATAAGCTACTACATATTCTCTACCTTCATCATCCTTTTGCCCTAACACATAACCAATGGCCTTATCAAAAGCATCACAGGTTAAAATGAAAGGCCTATTTGCATCTGGATAGGATAGAACAGGGGTAGTAAGCAGAGCATTTTTCATGGTTTCAAAAGCCTGTTGACACTGTGATGTCCATTGGAATTGTGCTTCTTTATGCAACAAACAAAGCTGTTAATGGTGAAACAATGTCGGAATGAACTTTAATGAAACGACGATAATAATTAGCCATACCAAGAAGACTTCTAACCTGTTTGACTGTTTTCGGAACCGGAAATTGACTAACAGCATTAGTTTTTTTCTGGATCAACTTCAACACCACGCCGAGACATTAGTGTGACCAAGAAATTTCACTTCCTTTACAGCAAAATTGCATTTTGCAGGTTGCAACTTTAAGCTGGCCTCTTTTAACCTGGTAAACACCTGACTCAAATGTTCTAAATGTTCCTCAAAAGAATTACTGAAGATAAGAATATCATCAATGTATATCAATAAGAATTTCCAATTTAGACCTCTAAAACTTGAGTCATTAGACATTGAAAGGTGATAGCTATATTCATCAGCCCATAACTCATACGATTCCATTCGTAAACACCTGATTGAAAAATGAAAGCACTCTTATGTCTAGTGTCTTCGTCAAGGGGGATTTGCCAAAACGAACTTTTTAAATCTAAATTTGTAAAATATTTCGCTTTAGCTTCACCGAGAGCATCAAAAACACTTTCAATATGAGGGAGAGGATAGCTCATAGGAACCGTTAATTTTTTCAAAGAACGATAATTAATTGCCATCCTACAACCTCCTGTTTTCTTAGGAATCATGATTAATGGGGAACACCAATCAGAATTTGATTCTTCAATAATTCCATTTTCTAATAATTCCTGAATTTTATTTTCAGTTTCACGCCTTACTTGAGGCGATTACCTATACGGATTACGCCTAACAGGCCGTAAACCTGGTACAGTTACAATTTTGTGTTTATACAAGGGAGTTTTTCCTAATTCAGTCATATCGGTAGCAAACCTTTGTTTATTTTCATTTAAAAACTTCTGTATCTTTTGTTTTTTCAATATCTGTTAAATCTGATTCCAATAAATCAAATTTAAGATTTGAGCATGATTTGCAGTTCGGTGTTTTAATTATTGATAAGAATGGGTCAGTTTCATTAAAATTTTGAATAGTTTTGTATTGACATGCGCTACTTCAGCTAGTTTAGTACGTGCCTTAATCTCTACTTTTCTATCAGTCGGGTTTAGCAAGCTTAAATAAGCTTTACCGTGCTTGATTTTAACTAATGCTTTTGCTGCCAAAATTCTGTGCTTGTGAGCTAATGACTTTAGCGGTTCTAATAGCACTGTTGAACCATGTGTTTGGTGTGACACAGCAACACTAATTAAAGTTTGTGATCGTTTTGGGATCGTGACGGCTTTTCTTATTTTTGCTAAACCCTGTTTTTAATGTTAACCGATTTAGGGTGACTACATCGTTGTTTTCTAAAATTTCAAATGTGTCGGTTTCAAAATTTAACTTTGCTTTTGTTTGTTTCAAGAAAACTACACCTAAAATTAAAGAATGATGTAACTGTGGCAAAACATAAATTGATGCACTAAAATTTCTGTTTCCTATCGTGACTAATAAATTAACTTTGCCAAGCACATTAACATGATTGCCATTAACAGCAATTACACTTGTACTATCTTGTGGTTCGAGTTTGTGAGTTGAGTAAGGAGTTCTTAGGAAGAACTGCTTACTCATTACAGATATGTTTGCTCCTGTATCGACTAAAGCACATGTTTTTGTCCCATCCACAGAAACTTTGGTTGTACTCTTTTTAGCATCTAAGGTGGTGATTAAGTTAATTACCCTTTCTTGCCTATCTATGAGCCCATCTATAGGTTTTTGTCTACAGACAGGCTCGTGTCCCTAATGGTGACGTTGAGCTGCAAGTTTTTTCTTCGGTGATATACAAGATTTTTCAAAATGACCTAACTTCTTTAAATAATTACATACTTTATTTGATGCAGGACATTGTGACCTTATTCTACAGGACGTACGCCCACAGTACTGACAGTCCTTTGAATTTGTACTGTTGTAACGGTTGTGGTTTTGCTCATTGCTGAATTTGACTCTGTGCTGTTCTGGTCTGTGATCTGGTCTGCGGTCTGGTCTGTTCATAGCGGATAAGGTTGTGTCCATCCTTGTCATTAGGCTATCCAGCATATTTGCTTCGACCGACTTGACTGCAGAGCATACGTGATTGATGGTGGATGTAATGTCCTCCGTCTGTGGCTGACCTGACACAGCAACAGTCATTTCTGCAATGGTAGCAATCTCTCTTAGGGCTTGCATGGTCTTGTCGATGGGGGAGTATGATATGACACATACTCTTCTTGAAACCCTTCTCGGTCACTGACATGAGAAATTCCTCAGACACACAATTATTCGAATTTAAACTCAAAGCCCTGTCGATATATTCGTCTACAGTTCAGTTTCATATGCATTTTGTTTTAATTCTGTAATTTTAACTCCTGCATTCAGTGTAGGTTTAAAACGTTGTAAAAAAGCTGTTTTTAAATTGTTGAACGTAGTTTGTGTGTGTGTGTCCAGGGTATTAAACCAAGTTTTAGCTACCCCTGCTAAGTGAAAAGGGAGAACCAGAAGCGCATCTGCTTCTGGCATCCTTTGTAGTGTGACAAATGTTACAAACATTGTCCACCATTCTATTGCCGTCACATTACCTTTGCCAGTGAACAATTCGATGTTCACATTATATCTCTGTGCAGGGAAACCAGGTGGGGGTCCTGGAGGGCTGCAACGACTTGAACGTTGACTGGTGCTGCATTATCTACTGGAGCGTTGACTGGTGTTTGAATTACTTCTATCTCCTGGTGACCAGTGGCATTTCCTGGGGCTGGCATGTCTCTTTCTATTACTTTTTGGGACCTTAACCAATACATATAACAGTAAATGGTACCGTATTCTGGATCTAAAGGGTCTCCGCCAGTTATCAGAATTTGATTTCTTGGTTAAATATTCTGCGTTTTACTGCTAGGATTGGACTTAACCAACAGCACAACTTGCGGACAAAAG
This sequence comes from Mytilus coruscus, assembly GCA_017311375.1. Taxonomy (NCBI): domain Eukaryota; kingdom Metazoa; phylum Mollusca; class Bivalvia; order Mytilida; family Mytilidae; genus Mytilus; species Mytilus coruscus. The sequence continues at coordinate 3,943,586 of CM029597.1, read as the reverse complement.
GGGGATGAGCAAGGGCCTGAAACAGTAATGACAAACACAGTGAAATGGTTTTGTAAGATCTTGGTTCTTTAAAAGCGCATGTGAAAGACACCATAGTTACCCTGATATTTTGGGGTAAAAAGGGGCGTGGAAAGATCTTTCTTGGACAGAACAAAGAACCCTTATTGACCAGGTTACCGGGCTTGTGTTTCCTATCATGATTTCCTTGATAGAGGATTGCTGCTCACAAGGAAGCTATTAAACCAAGAGTTTCAAATGGTGAAGTTGAAGTCATCCCTTCGTAAATTTTACGGACTCCATCACGAGTTGGTTGACCGTTATGGAATAACCGTTTCACAGATGATATCGGATATGTTCCTTATGTCGTAACTACAATACCCTCCCTTTTCACGAATGTGACTTACCGAATTAGACTATTTACCGGATTTGTGATAACATAAGCAACACGACGGGTGCCACATGTGGAGCAGGATCTGCTTACCCTTCCGGAGCACCTGAGATCACCCCAGTTTTTGGTGGGTTCGTGTTGTAGTCTTTGGTTTTCTATGTTGTGTCATCTGTACTAATATTTGTCTGTTTGTCTTTTTATTTTTGGCCATGGCGTTGTCAGTTTGTTTTCGATCTATAAGTTTGACTGTCCCTCTGGTATCTTTCGTCCCCCTTTTACCTAGACATACATGTATGTTGTTTACACAACAACTTGTGTGTGTTTAAAGGACAATAGACTTAGTAAAAAAACATGTCTAATTGTGTCCACTTAGCCTGCCGCTAAACATCTTATATTGATAAAAATAATGCTTTACAAAAAGAAAATCTAAAGTGACAAATGCCAAAATAAATATCTGCTAAAACTGAACTTCTTATTCTAATTATATCGGGAATATGAAAATGATTTCCTTCAACAACAATGAACGAATATCAATCAGAAATACTTTTAATCACAATTGCAGCTTCGAAATAGACTTTAAAAAATAAAATGAATTAAACTTATTCTCCCTTTACTAAATTTTCACAAAATTATTAAATGAGCTATAAAATTACTCTTGCCTGAATAGGTTGCAACTTTATACATGTGTAGTACAATGACATAATTTACTTGAAAAAATGAAATCAGCAAGTTATTAATTTCATGCGTCCGAAGCGCTTTTCTGGATATACCTTCAACAGCAACGTTCAAAGCCGAATATTGGAAAGCTGAGGATGTATAAGAACAGTTGAAGAGCTATATGATCAAAAAGTACCTTTAAAAATAGCCAAATTCATCTAAGGTCAACTTTGCCTGAGGGAGTTGAAACCTTAGTTTCTTTATAATTTCAAAATTTATAAACGGACAATTTTAGAAAGGTTTGTTATAAATCATGTCTGTGCAGAAAAACTGACTACTGAGCTGATGATATCCTCGGGGAAATAAACATAAACAATAATGTACTGCTTCAATCAAGCGGGCTCCGAAACAAATAAAGTTTTCATGAGATATATACTAAAAAAATATAGAAATAATAAGATAAAAATGTCCCCGAAAATGTGGCTTAATTTTGAAACGGACAAACATGAACTATACAAAAAGTAAAATCACAAAAAAATACTGAACTCCGAGGAAAATTCAAAAAGGAAAGTCCCTAATCAAATAGCAAAATAAAAAGCTCAAACACATCGAACGAATGGACAACAACTGTCATATTCCTGACTTAGCACAGGCATTTTCGTATGTAGAAAATGGTGGATTGAACCTGGTTTTATAGCTAGCTAAACCTCTCACTTATATGACAGTCGCATCAAATTCCATTATATTGACAACGATGCGTGAACAAAACAAACAGACACAATAGGTAAAAATGTCAAAAATAGGGGTACAGCAGTCAACATTGTGTTATCATCTTAATCACTATAAAAACAAACAAATGTAACGAAGAAGCAGAAAAAGGCATACATCAAATTTAACATCCTCATTTTGCTTTATTATTATACGTTTATATTTATCTATGTAAAATCCACCCATAAAACATGGAAGGTTTTAAGTACTGGCGTAAAATCGCGCGTTTGAAATTCGCACCGGTAGACATAAAATAATTTTGTCGTTCAAAGTATGACGGGATACATAAGTACAGAGCCACGTAAAATGGATATCACAAAAAACAGACTTAACAGTAAAAGTAATATTAATAAATAAAATAATATAGTGGTTCAAATACAAATACAATTGATAATGAGGATCGGTTTATTAGAAAACCTTTACGATAAAATAGATGATTTCAGCTTTCCAACTGTGTTCTTTCCATTTCTATGTAGCAATATTCCAGCAGCGTCTGCATATGCAGCATATATCTCCAACTTGATACGTCATTCAAGAGCTTGCTGTTCATATCATGATTTCTTGATAGAATCTTGCAGTTTACAAGGAAGCATTTATATCAGGGTTCCTTCCTGTAAAGTTGGTATTTCCTTTGAAAATTTTACGGACGCTATAGTGCGTTGGTTGACCGTTATGGAATACCTGCGTCAGAGATGATCACGCATAAGTTCCACGGTTGCTGTTCACAAGGAAACTATTATACCAAGAGTTCAAAGTGGTGAAGTTGAAATCATCCCTTCGTAAATTTTTATGGACACCATCGCGAGTTGGTTGATCGTTATGGAATATCCGTTTCACAGGTGATAGCGGATATATTTCAAATGTCGTCACTACAATCCCGTCCCCTTTGCTCTGAATGTAACCTACCGAATTAGACTTATTACAGGGTTTGTACTAACATGAGCAACACGACGGGTGCCACATGTGGAGCAGGATCTGCTTACCCTTCCGGAGCACCTGAGATCACCCCTAGTTTTTGGGGTTTGTGTTGCTCAGTCTTTAGTTTTCTATGTTGTGTTTTGTGTACTATTGTTTGTCAGTCGGTCTTTTTCGACTTTGAGTTTGAATGTCCCTTTGGCATCTTTCGCCTCTCTTTTCCAATTGTTGAGCCACACTCCCGTCCTCTTTTCCTTGATTGTGACATAGCCGAATAAGACTGAACACTGAATATGTACTTACCAAGAGCCACCCAAGGCTGCTGCATGTGGAAAAGGGTTTGCCCTGTCGGAGCACCTGACATCTTTCCTGGTTTTTTTAAAGAGTTTCGTGTTGCTCTTTCTTTAGTGTAAGTGTTGTACTTTGGGCTTTTAAATTGTTTTATTCCTGTGTGTTTTACCGATAACAGTCTTATCTATCCCTTGGCTACAAGACATGTTTCAATTCCAAAATTTCTATTAATGGTTTAAAAATTGGCATGACCGGAGGGTTACGAATTAGTGATGTCTCAGGGTTAGATAAGAGTCAATTACCGCTTTGTAGGGATTCCTAATTACTTGATATAACTTATGAACATATTTTAAACGGAGTATCACGAAGCATGATTGTGATATGTTGAGCAGGATCTGCTAACCCTTCCGAAGCACCTGAGATTACCCCTAGGATATGGAGTAAATGTACATGGGACAAAATCGCACACAATACATAGAAAACATAGAAAATTATCAATGAACAGGGCTTTTATTCCTGTTCTTAATCTTGACAGTTGACGCAGGGTCTTCAACATTAAACAAATCATTCATACCCTACAACAAGGTCAAGACGGCCCCTAGGGTCGACTTAAGCGGTACTATTGATGAAAATAAAGTAATTTTGAAAGACATCGATCGCCGCTAAAATATGCCTTGAAGTTACACATGTCGGGAGCGGTCAATGAATTACATAATTTATAATTACGGGCGAGGTTTTTGAACATATATTTGTCATACATTGCCCAACAAAAGACCAATAATTTCGAAACAACAAATGATAGACAATACATATAAAACTAAACAACAAATGATAGACAGCACGGGGCATAATTTGTTTGTGTTGTTTGGGCTTTGGTTTTTTATGTAATGTTTTGTAGACTGTAGTTTTTCTTTTCGTCGCTTTTTGTTCTCCGTTTTTGGTATCTTCGGCCTCTTTTATATAAACTAGTAAGAACAGAAATTCAATCATTATGTGAAAGAAACCGTGATAATTTCAATGCACACATTATGAAAGCGTTGTTTTTGTCACGCTTCGATATTTGAGTTAATACTACATATGATGACTAAAATCTTTATTTATTTGGAACCAAATTGTTCGAAAGTTATTATATATAAATATAAAAATAAGAAGATGTGGTATGATTGCCAATGAGACAACTCTCCACAAGAGACCAAATTACACAGAAATTAACAATTATAGATTACCGTACGGCCTACAACAATGAGTAAAACCCATACCGCATTGTCAGCCATAAAAGGCCCCGAAATAATAAATGTAAAACAAACGAGAAAACTAACGGCCTGATTTATGTACAAAATAATGAACGAAAAACAAATATGATATACAGCAACAAACGACAACCACTCAATTACAGGCTCCAGACTTGGGACAGGCACATACATTATGTGGCAGGGTTAACCATGTTAGATGGCGCCCAACCCTTCCCTAACCTGGGACAGTGGTGTAACAGTACAACATATGAACAAACTATAAAAATCAGTTGAAAAGGGCTTAATTTAACAGATCGTTCCAAACCACAAAAACAAGTAACAAAAACACAGAGTGGACGTGACAGGGTACTTATACATCCCCACAAAAAAAAACGACACTAAGTACAGATCTGAGAATACTCACAGCTACTGACAGCTAGTTTAAAGCCAATATCAACTAATCAAAACAATCATGCATCTAAGACTAAAATATCAATCAGTACACATCCAATGGATTTAGTGTAAAGACGTCATTAACAGTGAGAGAAAAAGATGACTTTTGGCAATGCCAAGATACAGGTATCTACAGATTATAGAGCCATGAATGTGCATGTGTATATAAAAAATAATATTTAGTTTGATTTTAATTTACTGATAACAAGATCAATATAAATACCAATAAAAACAATATTCAAAGATCTAATTATAGTGTTGAATTGGTAACCTTTAGAATAAGTTTATTTAAAGCAACTATTAAGACATTTTTATAAAAATAAATCGTATTTGTAAACATTCACTGATATTGTGTATGGTTGCCAATCTATTTACCCTTCTCTATATGGTGATAATGATTAACTATTTTATTTTAAGGTTTATGTCTGTAATGTTTGGAACATTTTTTTTTTTTTCTTTTTTCCTCTGTTCCAAAATACTTGTTTTTTGATAATTTTTGCCTTCATTGTTTAAAGCATACTTCCAATTACTTGGTACCGTTTATGTTATTTATTTACAGGGTACATTCTTATAAGGGTGTGTGGGGAGAGGAGTGACTGTTTCTTAACCCATGGTTTTACCCATCGTTATACCATTCGTTGATATATATATATATATATATATCATACATCCATGTTTTCAATATACTAGGATAATTATTATTCGTTATCTATTTTATGTAGCATAAGGCTACTTCTCATTCAAATGTATATTTTTGGTTTGTATTTTGTAAACCAAACTATATATATACATGCATATATATGAAAACAAACGCGATGTCTTGTTTAGATTCAATCGGAACTGACGTTCATATAGTTTTATGGAAATGAAGGAACGGTCCTGAACTATCCAATTTAGCCCGAAGTGTTTTATGAATGACTTGTGTTCTTGTCTCTTCATCAGGTATTATTAATATAGTTTTATGATTAAAATGTATATTTATATGGAATAAATTTGTTCGAAAGCTGTTATAAATGGAACAATTATTTAGATATTTCCATGTAAGCAAGTCGTATTGGTACAAATCAACCGACATATCAATTCAACAGTTATAGTCATTAGAGTTTGAAATACTAAGCTAGATAAATTTCGTGCGTCCAAAGCGCTTTTCTAGATTAGTTTTCATCTGAAACGCTCAAACCTAGCCATTTGAAAGCCCAGGATGCGTAAATACACTAAAACGTTATGAGTTATTTGAACAAGAAGGACCTTAACAAAATAAATATATTCATATTCACATGTTTTAGATAAATTACATGCTTTTGATGGTCCTTTTGATTCTGTTGACAGTTTTGATTTTTCTACTCTTTACACTACACTCCCACACTATCTTATCAAACAAAAGTTTTCCTATTTAATTAAATGGTCGTTTGGTAAAGCTGAATGCAAATATATTTGCTGCAACTCATTTAAAGCCTTCTTCTCTAATGAGAAAGGTAAATATGCTAGATATACTTACTGGAGGTGTGATGAGATGATTGAAGCTGTTAATTTTCTCCTTGATAATATTTATGTACGTTTCGGCAACAAAGTTTATCGACAGGTTGTAGGTATCCCTATGGGCACTAATTGTGCCCCTTTAATAGCAGACTTGTTTTTGTACTGTTACGAGTCACAGTTTATGACTAAACTCAGTAAAGACCCGTCGAAATTGCATTTAATTGATAAATTCAACAACACTTACCGTTATCTTGATGATATGTTTTCGTTAAATAATCAAGAATTTTCTCAATATACTGCTGAAATTTACCCCAAGGAACTTACTTTAAATAAATCAAATTTAAACGGTAATAACTGTCCTTTCCTGGATTTAGATATTTCGGTTTTAAACGGGAAACTCCACACTAAAATTTACGACAAGAGGGACGATTTTTCGTTCCCTATTGTTAATTTTCTATTTTTAGATGGTGATGTTCCTTTGGCACCATCTTACGGTGTTTATATTTCACAGCTCGTTCGCTATTCCCGTGTCTGTTGTGACGTTTTGATTTTAACGAACGTAATCTATGTATTACTGGTAAATTATTAAACCAGGGATATCGTTACCATAAATTACTTAAAACCTTTACTAAATTTTTCCATAGATATAAAGATTTGGTTTTAAAGTTTGGTTGTACCTGTAGAAAACTTATTTCAAACGGGATAGCACATCCTCATTTTGACGGAAATGTTGTTAACCGTGCCCGGAAATTTAGAAATGATCCTTGTAAACTTATCGCTCCTTTAAATAAACTTATTCTAAAAGGTTACCAATTCAACACTGTAATAAGATCATTGAATATTGTTTTATTGGTATAAATATTGATTTTGTTATCAGTAAATTAAAAGCAAACTAAATATTACTAGTATGTTTTATACATATACACATTCATGGATCTACAATCTGTCGATACCTGTATCTTGGCATTGCACAAGGTCATGTTTTTCTCCGACTGTTTATGACGTCTTTACACTAAATCCATTGGATGTTGGATGTGTACGGATTGATAATTTAGTCTTAGATGCATGATTTTTTTATCAGTTATTAGTGCCTTTGAACTAGCTGTCAGATAACTGCGAGTACTCTCAGATCTGTTCCTAGTGTCTTTTTGTTATTTGGATGTACAAGTACCCTGCCACGTCCACTTGTATTTTTGTCCATCTGATGAGTTAAGCCTTTTTCAACTGATTTTTATAGTTCGTTCTTATGTTGTACTGTTATATCACTGTCCCAGGTTAGGGGGAGGTTTGGGATCCCGCTAACATGTTTAACCCCGCCACATTATGTATGTATGTGCCTGTCCCAAGTCAGGAGCCTGTAGTTCAGTGGTTGTCGTTTGTTTATGTGTTACATATTTGTTTTTCGTTCATTTTTTGTACATAAATAAGGCCGTTAGTTTTCTCGTTTGAATTGTTTTACATTGTCATTTCGGGGCCTTTTATAGCTGACTATGCGGTATGGGCTTTGCTCATTGTTGAAGGCCGTACGGTGACCTATAGTTGTTAATTTCTATGTCATTTTGGTCTCTTGTGGACAGTTGTCTCATTGGCAATCATACCACATCTTCTTTTTTATATCATATAAGGTCAACTTTGCTTGAGGGAGTTGGAACCCTAGTTTCTTAATTATTTCTTAATTTATGAACGAGGAATTTGAAATATGTTTGTTATAAATCAGTCAGTACCAAAGGTCTGACTTACAAGTAATGAGGGTGATTATATTATTTGTGATCGTGTCTATTTTAAATAGGTGAAATCTATTTTCAGCTACACAGGGTCAGATATATTCCTCAAGCAACGTATATCATTGTGCATATGTTGTAAACCAAAATATATCAAAGCAGAATCGATTGAATAATCTTGTTTCGTGTTTTATTTATCATCCTAGAAATGAGATCCAATTCAGTAACGTTAACGTTAACGTTCAGGCGATATGTACATAACACAAAATATTTGATTACTTGGTCCTCTTGCTTGTAAATGTTACAATGTCCTAATTAGTGATATAATTAGTTGATTGATACAAAAATAACTAGGGTATGTTATTAAAACCAGCGAGGATATGGTTTGATTGTTATCGCTTCTAAGGTGAAAACTAACTTTTTCAGTAACAATGCCTCCAAACCCACATAGGACCCGTGATAACCCATTTGGTTATACTTCATTATAAAATGACAGCTTTTATTCGACGGTAACTTTCAGCGCTATCACATGCATGACTCAGCGGGTAGCATTTTTTAATGTTAGTACTCTACTGTATTACATTCAAATCAAAACAGACAAAACCGGAAAAAAAAATTAATAGATAAAAAACGGAAGAACATTCAATAAAATAAATTAAATAGCATATAGCTATATATAGGTGATATAGCAGATTTTTACCATCAATAAAACGTTAACTTCGACTACGTTTTAGATGTTGTGCATGTTGTCAACCTATCTAGTATATCATTTGTAATATTAATTGGTACAATTCAAGACCGATAGTCCTGGATTATAATATATAGTAATACTAAATTTCCGTGTTGGTAAAACAACAAAAAAAAAAAAACCTGCAATCAACAGGTTTTATAAATAGAGTACGAACAAAGGGTACATGCCAGATTTGCCCAGAATCAAGGGTACATGCCAGGTTTTCCCAGAATCAAGGTTACATGCCAGGTTTGTCCAGAATCAAGGGTACATGCCAGGTTTGCCATGAATAAAGGGTACATGCCAGTTTTTCCCAGAATCAAGGTTACATGCCAGATTTGTCTAGAATCAAGGGTACATGCCAGGTTTGCCCAGAATCAATATTTAAACTAATTGTATCAGTGTAAATAGTTATAGCGACTCTTAAAAAAGAGATAAATGTAAAATTCAAAAGCACAACCTAAGACCGAGACAATTGGAAGAGAACGTTCGACCATAAAACGATTCAAAACTGTGAAAATGAGAAACTCTTACTATATGGACTTCCATTTAAAACCAAGATTAACGGAAGCCCAATATATATACGCAGATCCATTATCAACCGAGAGTGATAAGAAAAAGGTGAGCACTTATTTATCTAATGATCAAAAGTTTGCTTACGTTTGATAATATAAACGAGTCAATTAAGAGGAGGTATAAAAAGACCTCTTGTGTTTGCCCATTTAAACTCAAAAGTAAAACAGTGTAATATATCTATTAAATAACATATTTCCGATGTTCACAAGACCGTCAGATATCAGTATTTTATTGGCTTCTATTTTTAAAATGTGTGATCATTTTTAATGGATTAAAGGCTTCAAACTTCTTCCATTTGGAAAACTGCAAAAACGAGCCTCATTTTCAGAGCTTGTCAATATAATTTAGATATGACCGAAGTCCTTACTCAAAACATATTTTGCTGAAAGATAAGGGTTTGGCTCATATGTAAATTTGGCCAAAGGCAATGTGTATAATGGTTAATTTGGGGTTATTTTACAATTTCAACATGTTAGTGACATCAAAAAGGACATTTATGTACCAAAGTGTAAATGTCAACGAAAACTAACAGTAGTTTGAAAGGCTTGACGAATATAATCATTTTAGAAATTTGAGGGTCCACATAATAGCTCTTATCATATACGTACCTCCTCCTTTAATAAGAGAACAGCTTGACAAGAACGAACAAATATGCGAACCTTATTATATCAGAAATAATATGTAACTGTATAAATGATTCATGTTTAATATACATTAATCGTTCCAAACTATTTTAATTTACACATGTCCTATTTCCTTGATATGGGTCCTTTTAATGCAATGATAATAAACATTGTTGAGTTGATGCAGCAAATCGTCCCTGAAATGACAACTCGGTTATAAGATGTCAGCATTTTGAATAAAAAACTGTCAAATAACAGACAGTCTTAATGTAAGTAGAAAGAAAATCATTTATATCGGTGTTTAGTTTGTTTAGACTACGTGCTGTTGGAAGAAGTTATTATTTAATTTTTAATTTTAACAAAAGACTTAATTTCTTAGTCAAGTGCATCTTATCCAATGAATGTGCATATGTTTTTCAAATATAGTGACCAAACATAAATTGTCAGTTATCTATATATTTACTCAACATGACAAAAAAGTAAAATAATTAAAATACCGAACTCCAACGAAAATTCAAAACGAAAAGTCCTTTATCAAATGGCAAAATCAAAAGCTCAAACACATCAAACGAATGGAAAACAACTGTCATATTCCTGACTTGGTGCAGGCATTTCCTTATGTAGAAATCCACCTGATTTTATAGCTAGCTAAACTAAACCTCTCACTTTGTGACAGTCATATAGAATTCCATTATATTGACAACAATGTGTGAGCAAAACAGACATTGTAGGTAAAAATGTCAAAAATTTGGGTACAGCAGTCAACATATTGTTATAATCTTAATCACTATAACAACAAATTATTATTTCAACAAAGAAAAATAAAAAAAATTGCATATAGACTAACTGTTTTATTACGATACTATTAAACAGATATATCATGTTAAGGAGGGGTATTTGCAAAAAATACCAGTCGAGAGAATGTTAAATTTCGCGAGCCGTAAGGCGAGGGAAATTCATTCTCAAGACTGGTATTTTTCGCAAATACCCCTCAAGAACATGATATATCTGATTAATTACACCGAATGTTAACGTTCAAAAACGCATTAATGATAGTGACGTTACAAGCGTCCAGTCGGATAGAGTATTTTTTGGCAAATACCACGGCAGAGAGGGTAAAAAAAGGCATATCCTTTTTGCATATACCCCGGCGGCGTTAAAAAATGAACGATATTCATTTGATAACAGTAAATTGGTGAAAAATACACTGGCTATCAACCAATCAAAACCTAGGATTCTTACATAAGGTGTAATTAACCGTAAAATACGTACACGGTTTTTAGGTCGGAAAAATATCGGAAAGATGAATTTGAATTATGTTCCCAAAAAAACATTTCGCCAATCACTTCTTTGTCGATCTGTTCGTCATAAGCAAACGATTCCAGATGATAACGTTAGTTTACTTTGGAATAGAACATTGCAGAATTAACTCATACAGTAAGTGAAGGTCACTTTTTCTCCTTCACCTGTTATCGACAAAGAGATAAAATACCATTGAAATGCCACTAAACAAATAACAGTTTCTGCATAACTTATGTTTGACTTGTAGTAACACATAATTATAACTTTGCATCTTAACGAGGATACTATGAAATACACGTTTCGATGTTTTACTGTTGGCAGTTAGATTTCTAGAGATAGTATCCTTGAATTTTCTCAAAATGGGTAAATGAAAATACATTAGAGGCAACAATAGTTTATCAATTTTCAAATCTCCAAATCCACAAAGATGATCAAATCAAGGTACCGGGTGCAACTAGTTCTTGGATCATAACTGAAGATTGCTATACAGAAATCGCTTATGTTTTGTTGCAACTTACTACAGAACCTACCTTGAAAAAACACATAGTAAATACAACTAATTGATGCCACAACCCCGATCTTGGGTTATGCCCCTAGCTTGAACTGTTTTAAACTGAAAAAAAAAAAAACGAATAAAACCTTCTATGAAACACAGATCAACTTTGATTTCTCCTTTTCTCCTTTTTACATTTACTGTTCCTTAGTTTGTTTTTGAATTTTCTCAACATCGTAAAACTGAGTGTTTCGAAATGATTACAAGAATTTATTATTTCGATGTGCTATTTGGAAGATCTAATAGCTTTTCGTTGTTTTTACATTAATGCATCAAAAGTATTCTAAAAGATGGGTGGACTCTACTAAATTTACTTCTGATTTATTATCTTTAACTATAAAAAATTCAACAATATCAAGAGATGATTTTTCCCATGATGTAAAAACTTATTTATTAGGGAATTTCTTTGACTATGCCCTATATATGTAAATAAAATAACTGTGGTTTTACTTTTTTTCAAAACATAATAAAGACACTATAAAATAAAGCACCGCGATCCTCAATGAAATAGAGAACATACTACAAACGGCTTTCAACAGCTTACATTTAGTTATGGGGTTGTCAGTTTCTCTTCGACTTATGAGTTTGAATGTCCCAATGGTATATTCTGCTTCTTTTTCCAATGCTGACATGCGTATGATACAAAGGAGATAACATTAGGATAAAAGGTGTGGGAGTTTCAAGTCAAATATAATGTTAATCACAGTCATATAAATCATGGTACATTGATAAATGTTCAGAGCAACCTTAGAATAGCCAAAAATAACAACAACAAAAACATCTTTTATAAAGTGTTTTAAATACATGTTTTATAGCTGATAACGAGAACTATGTTTAAAATCATAATGAATCTCGATCAGAGTGATAATTCAATTAGCCTGCACCAAAGGAGGGGATTGTGAACTTAATCCTTTTCATCACGAACGTTGTCAATTATATATGTTTTCTTCCATTGAAGTATTTTACGTCATGTTGGCCTATAAGTGTTTACGATCTAAGAAATGTATTCAATTTCAACATTATTCAGGTTAAGATTTCAAACAATTTATGTTTTTAAACAGACATTGAATAATTACATTTATTATACTTTTTGTCAAAATGCCAGATTTTGATTAGTTAAAACGAGGGAGATAATTTGCTCTATCCAATGGCAAACACTCTATTACCCTTCACGGAGACGCTTGATCAATTGTGCGCTTTATTAAATATGAATGGTTGTTGTGTACAAGACGTCGTAGTTCATTACTTTAAATTTGAAATTTAATAGACAGCAATAACAGAACATTCAGTATAATAAATTAAATAAAACATAGATGAGAAGGTAATAGAGCAGATTGTTACCCCTCGAAAAGACATTGTCAACCTTGACTTCGCCTCGTGCTATGTGTTATATATATAATCTTACAGTTTCGTTAATGATTTTCAAGTCAGAGTTCCACTTTTGCTGTACAAGGTTTAGTTTTCCGTATTGAGTTTTAGTTATACAAGTAAGCATTTTTCTATTGTGAGCTACATGTAGTCATTGTCGTATTCAGGTTTGCTCTCATATTATGATGTTGAAAAAAGGAAAATGGGATAAAATGATCCTGTTTCCTTGAGTAAATTAACGGTACAATAGATTTTTGACCCATGACAGAAGGAAATCATCGGATTAATTTTCCCTTTTAATATTCGGTGAAACCTGTCTTAATACTGGTGGTCTCTTAAGCAGGTTTGAGTATTATTATAAATCGAACGCCTCAACGCATATCACTAAAACATATAAGATGATAAATATTTTGTATTTTCATGCAAACTAATTGCATATCGTTACTAAAGTTTTCTGTTTGTAACACTATATACCAACTGATTTGAAATCCATGACGACAGCGTGAATTGTATACCCTGGAACTAGTAATTATGTTGAAATGTAAAAAGAAAAAAAAAAAAAAAAAAAAAAAAACAATTCGCTATTTTTCGACCGCATTAGTTAAAACAAGTAGAAAATAGTAGAAATTAGTCAAGATTTAAAACACGTATTTGTTGTAGCATCTACAAATCAGATTTTACAAAAAAAAAGTTTCAAATTGATTGATATACGCATATTCTTTATATTATCTAAGTCTATTGACAGTTATAGGTTACCATTAGCAAAATGTTAAATTATAAGTCGTTAAAAATCCATTTTGTTCAAACGATGTAATTATGGTTGTACCAGTTGATATAGGACGTATATACTGATAAAGTAGTATTGAAAAACATTTCAATTATAGCTGTTAAATGTAAACATATACCTGTTATACCTGTTATATCTGATAACTTGTGTTTCATATGAACCATGTGAACACGCTGAATGAACATGATAGATAACATGACGAAAATATTAAAAGATGCAATCACATAAAATCCTCATAAAACTAAAATTCCATGATGCTTCATTATGAGAGAGTCAGAGACAGAGAAGTAGATAGAGAGGTCGGGTAGCTTTTGATTTCAGTCTAAGATGATAAGACAGAATATGTTGTATATAGATTTCCGCCAACAACATGTACGATCTTTAACTACTGTGATAGTCCTTCTATCACCCTCAGAATCCTTTAACCAAAGTATTTTTTTTTTTTCAAATTATGTTAATAAGAATAACAAAAGACACAAAAATAAAAGAAACACAATAAGCAAACAAAACAAAATATAAACAAAACGAAAAAACAGAACAGAACAGAAGAAAAACCAATGTAGAACGATGTGAGATTAAAAAGCACAATATTCCATTGTTCCATTATTAAACAGGAAAACAAGTTTAATGGTTGCTTCTAAACTTCAAAAGAAATGCAACAATTTATTTTCCTTTTTCTGTTGTATTTTATGATTTATATTGTTACGAAAATTATGAATATAATTCCCTTTGCATTCTGATATGATTAAAGAAATTGTCAAGGAAAAGCTAAATAAAACATTCCTTAATAGAAACATACCTAATAATGAACTCCACAAACGTCAACAGACCGATTTGTTAAATTGACCACCGAACCAGTTGACATCCGTCGCTGAAAAGATTCTGTTTGTCTCCTTATAAGAGAGAAAAATTCTATCCTTAGAACAAATCTAAATAAAATTTGCAATGTCATTGATTTTTTTCACAAAAAAAAAAAAAAAAACAAAAACAAAAACAAACAAAAACAAACAAAAACAAACAAACAAACAAAACACTCCAGTCTTCTTTCCTGGCTTTGTTTGGTTTTACAACAATATATGTGTGATCGGCGTATAACCCATAACAAACATCAATCTTTATTCGTTGACAAATAACCCGGATCACCAAACATCTCTCTTAATAACTGACGTATAACTCACACCAAATATATATCTTTATCATATACTAAGAGTATATAACTAATAACTTTCACAGTATGATAATAGCGTTACATTTACGTTAAGTCCAGATTTTCCGAAATGGTGCTCAGCAGACTTCTAGGAAAAATTAGTAACTGCTTTGGGTTATTATCTAATCGTAACGTTATCATAGGGCAAATCGTCTTCACTTGCTAAATTCTGGAAAATAGTCAACATGACGTTAAAAAAAAAATGAAAAAACACACAGTAAGATGAATACAGGAAACCGGAAATATATTATAGATAATGGAAATCAAATAAACAATATATGTATTTTTTATTGAAAATTTAAAAACTTTGGTATGCTTATCAGTTCTCGGTCAATATCAGAACTCGAGCCTTCGGTTCTTGGACTGATATGATGACATAGGACTGATAATACATTCGATATGAAAACTTTCATGTGATGATCTTGTATTTTTTCATTGACATCTATCTTTATTCATTGACGTATAACCCTCAACACATATATATTTTTTTATTCATTGGCGTATAACCCGGAATAAAAACATCTATCTTTATTCATTGATGTAAAACCCATATCAAACATATTTCTTAATTCATTAACATACATGTATAATCCATACCATACGTTGACAATATTCAAAAACCAAACAATCATTTTAAATCACTTACGTATAACCAGTACCAGACATTTAATCCCGCTGCAAATGTTTGCACCTGTTCTTAGTCAGGAATCTGATGTACAGTAGTTGTCGTCTGTTTATGTAGTTCATACGTGTTTCTCGTTTCTCGTTTTTATATAGATTAGACCGTTGGTTTTACCGTTTGAATGGTTTTACACTAGTAATTTTTGGGGCCCTTTATAGTTTGCTGTTCGGTGTGAGCCAATGCTCCGTGTTGAAGGCCGTACCTTGACCTATAATGGTTTACTTTTATAAATTGTTACTTGGATGGAGAGTTGTCTCATTGGCACTCATACCACATCTTCCTATATCTATATATCTCAATTAAAACATTCCACAGTTTTGATTTTCATATATCATTTGAAGTTGATTGGTGTTCACTACTTCGAATCGCAAACAACCCTCTAACAACATAACTATCCAAATAGTCCTTCAAAGTTCTGTTACTGTAACTATCTTAACGATCATTTGAAGAATTAATCTTGATAAACTTGCTGAAAGTCTGTGTCTAATGCCATAAAATTCTCCTCAGTTGTATATTTATTCTACCGAATAGTATAATAAAGAGTCCTAATGCCAATCAAAATCTGAATAACTATCATCGGCATTTGTCTTATCCTAAAGATATGATTTTCATTACTTCAACGACTAGTTATGGCACGTGATTTATTCGTCTCTAAATGATAGCTTTACTGCATATATCTAACTTTTTGTATATGATAAACAAATAAGTCATGCTACTGTCAATAATACAATGTTAAAGAGGTGTATACATGTCAACGAGACTGAAGCATACCAACATAAGTTTACGAAAAACGAATATGTAGATTGACACGATTTACAGTATATGGTCACCTCTAAAAAAACAACAAAATTCAATAGGATATAAAAATATGGTCACCTGGAATTCTCCAATCGGAAGTACATTTTGTTTAACTGAAGTGGGTTGTCCGTTAGGTTGTGCGAAGTGTACGCAGCTACGTCCGGTACGAATTTGGACTGGATAACCGACGCCTCAAGTAGGAAGAGTACCACACACTCGTTACGTTCAATGTCCCTTGCAACAACTTGTCCGTATACGGAGGTGGCCTGTTGCTATTCAAAATATCTACAAATATTCATTATGCTTTCTTTTCTTAGTAGTAGTCTACATTTCCCTCTTTCGTCCCAATCGAACTACATTTATAGAGCCTACCTATGGATTTATTGTTATTTTTTTTTTTTTTTTTTTTGTCCTGAAATTGCACGAAGAATTTGCCATTGAAAGTTAAGCAATCAACAATAGAATTATTCAAAGACATTGTTATCACCCGTAACTATGATAACCATAAAGTGAAAACAAGTGCATGTTACATAAACAATTGAAACATTAACTGATCAGATTCTCGGTCATAAATGCAAAAATGAAATTTGGATTGTTCTAAGTTACTTAATTCTTCTCCCGTTGTTTATACCAGTGGTTGCAAAACTGTTTATCGACAGAAAGGGAATTAATTCAGAGGGGGCAATTGACAAGTAATAATTACTATAAAATAAGAAGATATAATATTAGCTTGAAAGTGGAACATGATAAAACTATGAAGCAGAAATGAGACGGCATTGTTATTATCAAACTGGAGATACACATGAGGACTAGAAGTATTTAATCTGCCGTCATTACTACTAGTTGTGTAATGAAACTAATTCTGTTTCAACATTAATTTTTGCGTTAATACTTTCACTGAAACAGAAAGACAAAAATTCCATCAGCAGAATTTAAATCAACATGTATTGTGTAATTTCTGTTATTGAGTTGACCAATGCCATCAGTTAAAGATATGAGACACGAGAAGGATGATGCGTTAACAAATGTCTCCACTTAAGATGCATTTGGGTAGCTTAATGTGTTTATTTGTTTTATATAATGTCAAAAAGTAAGATCACAAAAAATACTGAACTCCGAGGAAAATTCAAAAAGGAAAGTCCCTAATCAAATGGCAAAATCAAAAGCTCAAACACATCAAACGAATGGAGAACAACTGTCATATTCCTGACTTGGTACAGGCATTTTCTTATGTAGAAAATGGTGGATTGAACCTGGTTTTATAGCTAGTTAAACCTCTCACTTGTATGACAGTCGCATCAAATTCCGTTATATTGACAACGATGCGTGAACAAAACAGACACAATAGGTAAAAATGTCCAAAATAGGGGTACAGCAGTCAACATTGTGTTATCATCTTAATCACTATAAAAACAAACAAATGTAACGCAGAAGTACAAAAAGGCATACATCAAATTTAACATCCTCATTTTGCTTTTATATTATACGATTTTATTTATCTCTGTAAAATCCACACATAAAGGTTGGAAGGTTTTAAGTACTGGCGTAAAATCGCGCGTTTGAAATTCGCACAGGTAGAAATAAAATAATTTTGTCGTTCAAAGTATGACAGGATTATTTGTTTTATATAATGTCAAATTTCTCTTAAAATAAAAGATAAAACACGTTTTATGAATAGGGGGTATCCGTTAATGAGACAGCAACCAGACGACATGTAGATTTTTCTACGGTTTTCAACAAAAGACAGTCGACTCGAGTCTAAAAAGGTTGTGAATAAATTTAACAGAGAATTCCCATCAACACTACATTTCACGAATGACATAAACACATGAAGATATAACACAATACAACCCTTGGCTGGGTTCATGCACTGTTGAAGGTAAATGAACATATGTCAACCCTTCCCCTTGTTATCTCAATCTATTATGACTAACAAACAAACAAAAATAAAAATATTCAAGCTAATTTAAAAGCAATCTCGACGTACATAAACCATAAAACAATGCCAGGATAAAATATGTACATAACTTTAAACTTTTATATCGTAGAAATTGATATTCAGCCCCAAAATAATTGAAAACCGACAGTAGAAAGTTATAAACATATTTTTTACCAATATTATAAGCCTATCATATCTGTTTTTCTTTAATTGTTTAGTCATAAATCAGGCCGTTGGTTTTCTCGTTTGATAAACTCTATTCTTTTTAGAACCTTCTAGGTCAAACAGCTCCTAACGTTTCTATGTCCTGACTTTCAAGTGTTTAGCATTCCTGATGAAGGTAATCAAGAAAAGCTCTTCGGAGGCACGAAATTTTGAAGAGTCATTTCTATGTTGAATGATTTCACTTTTTGTCATGTTTTTTGAATATTTTTCTAAATTGAGTTGATTTTGATAAATAATATATACCTAGTTCAATAAATGATTTATACTTGAACAGGTTCTTTCCAAGAAGATCATTCAATCACTATGCTATTAATCTTCTCAGAATTGATGTAGTGAATGATTTAATAAGCAAACAGCAAAGGCATACATTTCGTGGAGCATAACTTAATAAAAAAATATACTTGGGACATCGAATTCAAGAAAAGAATGTAGAGACTAATTAGATAACAAGTCTTTATAAATTGCTTACATCCACGTCATTTGAACTCTGGTGGATAGATGTCTCTATGCCAATCATTCCACATCTCCCTATTTTTATGTTTATAAAGTTAACTTGCATTGAAACATTGATTTTTTGTAGATTCACATTATTTACAACATTGTTTTGGCCCCGTTTTTGGAGGAACTCGTGTTGCTCAGTCTTTATGCTTAGATACATAATGTTTTATTAGTTATTATTGGCTTTGAATTTGCTGTTAGTAACTGCGAGTAATCTCAGATCTGTACTGTGTGTCTTTTTGTTGTGGGGGTGTATAAATTCCCTGCCACGACCGGTGTGTGTTTTTGTTGTGGGGGTGTATAAATTCCCTGCCACGACCGGTGTGTGTTTTTGTTGTGGGGTGTATAAATTCCCTGCCACGACCGGTGTGTGTTTTTGTTGTGGGGGGTGTATAAATTCCCTGCCACGACCGGTGTGTGTTTTTGTTGTGGGGGTGTATAAATTCCCTGCCACGACCGGTGTGTGTTTTTGTTGTGGGGGTGTATAAATTCCCTGCCACGACCGGTGTGTGTTTTTGTTGTGGGGGTGTATAAATTCCCTGCCACGACCGGTGTGTATTTTGTTGTGGGGGTGTGTAAATTCCATGCCACGACCGGTGTGTATTTTTGTTGTGGGGGTGTATAAATTCCTGCCACGACCGGTGTGTGTTTTGTTGTGGGGTGTATAAATTCCTGCCACGACCGGTGTGTGTTTTGTTGTGGGGTGTATAAATTCCTGCCACGACCGGTGTGTGTTTTGTTGTGGGGGGTGTATAAATTCCCTGCCACGACCGGTGTGTGTTTTTGTTGTGGGGGTGTATAAATTCCCTGCCACGACCGGTGTGTGTTTTTGTTGTGGGGTGTATAAATTCCCTGCCACGACCGGTGTGTGTTTTGTTGTGGGGTGTATAAATTCCTGCCACGACCGGTGTGTGTTTTGTTGTGGGGTGTATAAATTCCTGCCACGACCGGTGTGTGTTTTGTTGTGGGGTGTATAAATTCCTGCCACGACCGGTGTGTGTTTTGTTGTGGGGTGTATAAATTCCTGCCACGACCGGTGTATGTTTTGTTGTGGGGGGTATAAATTCCCTGCCACGACCGGTGTGTGTTTTGTTAAGTGTTTTTCTGTTTTGTATCGATCTGATAAGTTAAGTCCTTTTCAACTGATTTTTATAGTTTTTTCTCATGCTGTACTATTGCACCCCTATCCAATGTTAGGGACAGAGTTTGACGCCAGTAAACATGTTTAACTCCGCCACATTTTGTTTGTGTCTGTCCCAAGTCAGGAACCTGTAATTCAGTGGTTGTCGTTTGTTGCTGTATATTATATTTGTTTTTCGTTTTTGTTTTGTACATAGATCAGGCCGTCAATTTTCTCATTTGAATTTTTTTACATTTGTTATTTGGGGCCTTTTATAATAGCTTACTATGCGGTATGGGTTTTACTCATTGTCGAATGCCGTACGGTGACCTATAGTAGTTAACTTCTACGTCATTGGTCTCTGGCGGAGATTTATCTCATTTGGCAATCATACCACATCTTCTTATTTTCATATTTAGTTTTCTATGTTGTGTTTTGAAGACAGCTATTTGTCATTTGTCGTTTTTCGTTTTTTGCCATAGGGTTGTCAGTTTGTTTTCGACATACAAGTTTAAATGTCTTTGGTATCTTTCGCCTCCCTTCTGCTTGCATTTCCTGTATAATTATAGTGTTTCATATACTCCGAGTTTGGTTCAGTCTACAAATTTTAAAATATATATGTGGCAATATTTTAATTGACTAGATTGAAATACTGGTTTTTATAAGCTACAAATTACAAAATTGCATAATATTGCTGGTATGTCATTTGTTTGAAACAATATGTACTTCCTAAACTTGTATTTGAAATTAAATCAAATACTCCAAACAGCATAGCACGAAGTTCTTACAGGAAAATACTATTGCTCTTAGACAAATATGAGTCCATGAAAAACAGAATCAACAAACTGAATTTGACGAAAATAGTTCACCCATTTCTTGCAACATAAGTTTGATTTGAAAAATCCATTGTACGAATTCTGATACGAAATAACGAAATTAAAAAATATGTGATTGCTACAAATTGTACCTTAGAAATTTGTCATCACAATTGTCACTATTCGTTTAAATAAATTGTATGCAAGTCATTTATCATAGATTCAAAGAATCTGCTTGTGATAATAAAGAACAAACTCTGAAATTCTTAGGAACGAATTAAAAATAGAAAGTTCCTAATGTGCGTCTGTATTATAACAGATCTTGAGACTAGGATTATTGAAGACTCTCAAAATGATCTTTAATTAAGTTAGCACATATATACATAAAGGAACAATGTGCTACATGATACGTTTGAGAAAACTATAAAGTCAACTTGAAGCTTCGAATATTACAGAAACAATGATAAATTGACTGAATTAATTACGATGTATGTACTTTTGATAGTGATTCATGTTTGTTGTTATTGTAATATATCAATAAGATCGAATTAGACATTCACGGCAGCTGTGGTTCTACAGGGCAATAGTGATATCATTTATCTAACAGAATCATCGACAAAAACAGTATGAAGAATGGTATTTACCTGATGAACCACTAGTTAACAGATGATGTATATCAACACGCGCGAAATGATGCAGATGTTTTACAAAAGAAATATATAAATTGTTCCTCATATTCCTATGTCTTTTAGTATTCAATTTGAACACACAGTCATTTTAGTAATTCTAATTTTCTAAATTTTCCTAGCCTTACGGAAACATTCTTTTTCCCATTATAGAGAAATTTCTAGTTCCTTTTTACGAATAAGCTACAGTGGTTGACCCGATGTCAAACGACGCAAGTGATGTCTATAAAATCGACTCTGAGACCGATCAGTTGTTTTGGAATGTAAAGTGTGGAACAGATTATCGATGAAGTTATTTTTTCTTTGAAAATATTCATGCAACCTTTTTGCTGCAATTTAGTTGAATAAATATGCTGCATGTAACGTTAAAGACGTTGTAAATGAAATCTACCACAAAGTACAGTCTCAAATATCAGAGGGTTATGTACACTCACTTTAAGCTTCTTTTAGTTACTGCGCTAGAAAGGTTGATAGGATAAGAATATATGCAGATTAGCCTATTAATACGCATGTCTATGACTCAAAGCCAACTAATCTTAGCTTTTCCTTCTAAATGCTGTGTGATATAGGGAAAAGTTAAAGTATTGGGTTAGTTGTTTCTTATTTTTTATTTATTTTTTTTTTTTTGGCGATGCTTTACATGATCCCATAAAACATTAACTACCAGCATCTACAGGAGGCTTAGAGTATGTCAATCAGTCATTAGTATTAAAGTATATCCATGTTATCATTAGTATTTTAGTCTCAATGTAATCATTAGTATTAACATTTGCAGATTTGTTTAATGTTCAATAATTAGTCCACATGGAATTGAACATAGATAATAATCGAATCTGAAATGCGTTTGTATAGTTAATAGTCGTCATAGGGCTTCTCTAAGTGTCTGATACTCTGAATACAATAGAATAACGAGAAAAACAATTAGAGATCCTAAAAACATGTTAAAACTCTTTTGTTATTTTTTTTTTCTGTGGTTCAAGTCATTTCCGTTGTAAGTTAATTAACCTACATCATAACATGTCCTAAGTGGGCAAATATAGAACAAAACATTTGTTATCACGATTTCTGTACAACATGCATGGTTTGTGTAGCTAACGCGAATTCTCATTAAACTCTCGTGCAATTTATTGACTAATAATGTTAATACTTTTAATAGAGACGTTATCTAACATCCTACGTCACAAAAACAAAAACAAGAATGGAATACTGTTATAGTCCTTTTCATTTTATATTCACTATCCAAATGCATATTGACTTTGATTACATATCTATGGAGGACTTTCAATAAATATATTTTGGGAGTATATAAAATAAGGAGATGTGATATGGCTGATAATGCGACAACTATCCAACATAGTCCAAATGACACCGTACAATCAACAATGAGCAAACCCATGACGTATAGTCAACTACTAAAGGACATCAGGACAAAATGTGAAACAATTCAAACAAAAACACTAACGTCCTGATGTATGCTAAAACAATATACGAAAAACAGATATAACGGACAGCAACCAACGACAACCACTGAAGTACAGACTCCTGACTTTGGATAGGTACATACAGCATTTGCCAGACTCAGAATGCTTTGTTACTTATTCTAGTACTGCTACTTACGTATAATTGTTAATACATGCCTGAAATGTTGCTTTCTGTAAAAACGAATAAGATTAATTGGAATTGAAAAGATTGTCGTAGCAGTGGAAGATTTGACAAACTGTAAAACATTGTTTAAAGTATACCATTATATGTTGTGCTTTCACAGCGTCATTTATCAGGGATGTTAACTGCAAAACGTGTGTTTCTTACACTTTGTTCCTAAGCTTGATGTACTTTCTGGTATACATTTCCTTTTGTAGGAGTGTACTTATACTTGTCACTGACTGACTAAAGTTCATGATTAAAAAGAGTTAAAAATATGTTTTAATTAAAAGAAAACCCTCTCTAAGTCTTTTTGCCTAGTATATATGATATATTGAAATTAGAAGGTTCTGCCATGCTTTGCGCGTGTTGAATCGTGGGTCAATGCCTACTTGCATTTGAAACGTACATGTAGAGAGTAAAGACTATGAAGGTCAATCACCAAATGCTCCCAAAATTATCGTTACAATAATCTGTATTCCCCTAACTCCCCCCCCCTCAAAAAAAGATGACACTGTTTATGGACATTGACTTTCCTCGTAGTTAATCGAAGTAAAATTATTGTTGTATTTTGAACCTTTTCGATGAGAGTCTCATATGTCAATGTTTAACATCTTTAAAAGTTTCTGTTAAATTTTGTTGTTAGAGGCATATCTTCGATAATTTCTGTTGAACTATAGACTCGGGGAATATTCAAAGCTTGATATGTTGTAAATATTGCTTGTCTTTTGTTGGTGACAATTTGTAGACCTCTAGATGTCATTAAAATGTGTTTATGTATGTTCTGGTTACTCTCCGAATCATGTATGCCCACATCTCTATCTATAATATTGTATAGCATCTGATAACATCAAATTCTTCATATACATGCATGGAAATTGCGAACTTAAATCACGACCTATGCACAATATTGATACATCTTCAGTAATACATTTAATTACATAATTTCACATAAGACGTGTCTTTAAACAAAAAGTAAAATCACAAAAATACTGAACTCCGAGGAAAGTTCAAAAAGGAAAGTCCCCAATCAAATGGCAAAATAAAAAAAAAACAAAAAAAAACAAAACAAAACAAAACAAAACACATCAAACGAATGGATAACAACTGTCAAAGAATAAAAAATATCGTTCAGGTAAAGAAGGTGTCATTATCACCAGCGTCAAATTGTGTGCAATTTTTTAACTATACAGTCCGCCAAAAGTTAAGCACCACTTAAATATAAGTGGCAATATTTTTTTAACTATTGCGAAAAAATTATTTTAATGTTTGGTGCTATGAATTGCCTTTAACATACACTAAGACAATTCATTTCGATTAAAAAGATTGAACTCCGATAAACCCGTCAAGCAACTTTTTATTAAAGGTCATGTGTACTTTTACATTTATAAATTTTGACTTGGATGGAGAGTTGTCTCATTGGCACTCATACCACATCTTCTTATATCTATTTTACAAATACACTGTTTCGAAACCATTAAATCATTTTTCAACCGTCCCGCGTACAGGTGAAATTCGACCTTCATCAAGTCATTATGTAATATGGCAAGGCGTAAGTTATCTGTGGCTGAACGTTGCCAAGAAATTGGCATGTCAAATGCCGGTAGGAGCACTAGGGTCATAGGTAACCATTTCAATGTTAATCACACCGTCATTGTCATACTTTTACATCGTCATGTTGACACAGGAACTGTAAATGATAAACTAAGGTCCGGAAGACCCCGTTTAACTATCCGTCGTGATGACAGACTGCTTATTCGAAGTGCTTAAGCTAACCCATTTACTCCTGTCCCGCAGCTTAGACACCACTGGCCTCCATGTGGTCGTGTTAGTGTTCGAACATTGGTCCGTCGACTTCATAGAGGCAACTTAAGAGCACGTCGTATTGTCAAGATACCTGCCCTAACAGCCAGGCACGGTATAATCAGGTTTCAATTGGCTAATGACCATTAACGCTGGAACATGAGAAGTTAGCAAAAAAAAAATCATTTGGTCAGATGAGAGTCGGTTTCTGTTACAACCAGTAGACGACAGAATACGAGTTTGGCGGGAAAAGAAAACTGCCTATGACCAACACAACATTTGCCCAAACACTGCATTTGGTGCTAGTGGTGTTACAGTATAGGGTTGCTTCTCATATCGTTGTATGCTTGGTATGCATATTCTGCAGGGTAACATGAACGGACAGACATACAGGGATTCGGTGTTTAGAAACATTGTAGTCCCTCATTTTAATAATCACCCACTTGCGTCAAGACCCGTGAACATGGACGACAACGCTAGACCACACAGGACAAGGATTGTAACCGAGTACAAAGAGCAAGAAGCTATTGACACTTTCTTTTGGCCTTCCATGTCTCCACCCATGAACCCTATCGAACATGTCTGGGATGCTTTTGGCAGAAATCTCAATTGCAGAGATCCACCTTTGCAAAATCGTGGTGATTTAACAGTGGAAATTGTTGATGAATGGAATGAATTTCCTCAACTAACGTTCAGAAGTCTTGTACAGAGTATGAGACGCCGTGTTATGGAACTGTACCGAAAGAGAGGTGGTTACACATCCTATTGACTCAAATATTGACATTAAATTTGCCGAACATACCAAAGATTATTTGTAGAGACTTTAAATGACATTGTGTGATTAATTGTTGTAAAAAAATAAAGTAACAGTGAAACTCAAATTCCGTTTCTGATTTGTGTAATTTGCACTATTTCTATGAACGCAAAATTAAAATGCATAGAACCTGCATCAGTGACCAAACTTAAGTTTATGGTTTGTTTATGGTGTATGTTAGAAAAGTTGCTACATAAATGTTTTCTCTTTTTCGAGGAATAACTGATTTTTTTAAAATTAAATAATTTCGATGCAATAAAAATAGGTGGTGCTTAACTTTTGGCGGACTGTATATTATAAAAATAGTGTGTTCACGTTTGTCCAACATTTGATAATTAGACTAAAACAACAATTCGACAATAATTTTATTACATAGTTGTCAATTTTTGTAATTAGACACAAAGCATTACAGAAAATGTGTCAGGTTTTAATGGAACTCTCATGTTGGGTAGCTCTCTCTACTCTTTTTTATTTCCTTTGGTTTTCAATGTTTGATATATCGACTCTGAGACCGATTATTCCAGTTTAAAATATGTTTGTTAATGTATAGCGTGGAACAGATTATCGATGACGTTATATTTTTTTCTTTGAAAATATTAATGCAATCTATTTACAGCAATTGAGTTGAATAAATATGCTGCATATAACGTTTAAAGCGTTGTAAATGAAATTGACCACAAAGTACAGTCTCGAATATCAGACTGAGGGTTATGTTCACTCACTTTCAGCTTCTTTTAGTTGCTGCGCTAGTAGATTAATGGGATGAGAATATATGCATACTAGCCTATTGATACACATGTTTATAACTCAAAGCCAACTAATCTTAGTTGTTCCTTATAAATGCTGTGTCATATGGGAAAAGCAGCAACTACCAAGTTAAAAGTATTGGGTTACTTGTTTCTGTTTTTATTTATTCTTTTTGCTTTTTGCGATGCTTTTTATGGTCCCATAACACATTAACTGACCAGCATCTACAAAATGATTACATATAGAATAATACATGGCAAAATCCGTATCGCATGCTGTATCACCACGAGAAACCAATATCAGTCCCGAGGGCCGAAGGTTCCGAGGGCTGATATTGGTCGAGTGGTGATACAGCATGCGATACGGATTTTGTCAAGTATTATTCTGTTTATCATATATTGTTCAATAAAATCAGATTCATGGGATACACGCGTTTTTATTTTTAAATCGTCCGAAAATATAACCATGAAAAGAACATAAGAATTTTCCTGTATTTTCCCAGCTGACTTGTTTTTTTTTTTTTTTTCATAGACTTCCTTATGTGCTTAATATCCACATCGTAATGTCCCCTACAACCTTATTACATGCTCAATATAGAGCTGTGAATCTGCATGGCAAATAATATACTTTAAGACCAAGCATTCGCTAACGATACTGTCAACTGTTCCCTCCTGTAGAATATAACCCACCTTCCCAATATTTGTTGTTAAGTTTAATCATTATACTACAATCTGAGCTTTTTTGTATACATAAATATGGACGACAATGTAACCAAGTATCATCTATTAAAAGATTATTAACAGACAAACAGGGGACTCCTATATCACAGTCATTGGACAAAAGTGAGTTCCCACTAAAAGACTGATTGTATCTATTTTATAAAAATCGCTAATAAAGTTACTGGGTAATATTTTTTTGAAAAATACCGATTTCAGTTGAAATGATTTCTTGAATAGGAACTCACTCTTTTTCCTATGCCAGAAAATACAGCAACTGGACGTCATAGGTCAAACGTTGACGTCATTTGATTTATGACGTCACGCCAGGTATGCGATGCGGGGTATGCGATACGAGTTTAGCTATGCGATACAGGGTATGCGATACAGGGTAGGTGATACAGACTGGAAAAAGAACCTTTATTAGATATACAAAATTGCTGTATTTTGTACTAAATATATGATAAAGTATGTTAATCAGTCATTTGTATTAAAGTATCCATGTTAACATTTGCAGATTTGTTTAATGTCCAATAATAGTTCCACTTGGAATTGTACATAGATAATTATCGAATCTGAACTGCGTTTGTATAATTATAAGTCGTCATAGGGCTTCTCTAAGTGTCTAATACTCTGAATACAATAGAATAATGAGAAAAAACAATTAGAGATCCTTAAAACATTTAAAAGTTTTTTGTTATCTTTTTTTCGGTGATTCAAGTCATTTCCGTTGTAAGTTGGCAAATATAGAACAAAACATTTGTTATCACGATTTCTGTACAACATGGTTTGTGTAGCTAACTCGAATTCTCATTAAACTCTCGTGCAATTATATTAACTAATCATGTTAGTACTTTTAATAGAGACGTTATCTAACATCCTAAGTCACAAAAACAGAAACAAGATGGAATACTGTTATAGTCCTTTTCATTTTATATTCACTATCCAAATGCATATTGACTTTGATTTCATATCTATGGAGGACTTTCCATAAATATATTTTGGGAGTATATAGAATAAGAAGATGTGATAATGCGACAACTGTCCAACATGGTCCAAATGACATGGATTTTAAGTACAGTCATAATTTAACCTTACAATCAACAATGAGCAAACACATGCCTAAACGTCAATTATTAAAGGACATCAGGACAAAATGTGAAACAATTCAAACAAAAACACTAACGTCCTGATGTATGCTAAAACAATATACGAAAAAAGATATAACGGACAGCAACCAACGACAACCACTGAAGTACAGACTCCTGACTTTGAATAGGTACAAACAGAATCTGCCAGACTCAGAATGCTTTGTTACTTATTCTAGTACTGCTACTTGTACATAATTATGATTGTTAATGCAAGGCCTGTACTGTTGCTTTCTGTAAAAACAAATAAGATTAATTGGAATTGAAGAGACTGTCGTAGCAGTGGAAGGTTTGACAAACTGTATAACCTTGTTTAAAGCATAGCATTATATGTTGTGCTTTCACATCGTCATTCATCCGGGATGTTAACTGCAAAACGTGTGTTTCCTTACACTTTATTCCTAAGCTCGATGTACTTTCTGGTATATATTTCCTTTTGTAGGAGTGTACTTATACTTGTCACTGATTGAATAAAGTTCATGATTAAAAAAAAAGTTAAAAAGATGTTTTAATTAAAAGAAACCCCTCTATAAGTCAATTGCCTAGTATATATGATATATTGAAATTAGAAGGTACTGTCATGGTTTGCGCGTGTTGAATCGTGGGTCAATGCCTATTTGCATCTGCAAAGTACATGTAGAGAGTAAAAACTATGAAGGTCAATTACCAAATGCTCCCATAATCATTGTTACAATAATTTGTATTCCCCAACTTCAAATAAAAAAAGATGACACTGTTGATGGACATTGACTTTCCTCGTAGTTAAAAAGTAAAATTATTGTTGGATTTTGAACCTTTTCGATGAGAGACTCCTATGTCAATGTTAAACATCTTTAAAAGTTTCTGTTAAATTTTGTTGTTTTGAGAATTTGTTGTTATATCTTTGATAGATTCTGTTGAACTATAGACTATAGATATATTGTAAATATTGCTCGTCTTTTGTTGTTTTGAATGTTCAAAGCTTGATATATTGTAAATATTGCTTGTCTTTTGTTGTTTGGAGAAATTGTTGTTATATCTTTGATAGATTCTGTTGAACTATAGACTCAGGAATGTTCAAAGCTTGATATATTGTAAATATTGCTTGTCTTTTGTTGTTTGGAGGATTTGTTTGTTATATCTTTGATAGATTCTGTTGAACTATAGACTCGGGAATATTCAAAGCTTGATATATTGTAAATATTGCTTGTCTTTTGTTGTTTGGAGAATTTGTTGTTATATCTTTGATAGATTCTGTTGAAAAAAGAGGGACGAAAGATACCAGAGGGACAGTCAAACTCATAGATCGAAAACAAACTGACAACGCCATGACCAAAAATAAAAAGACAAACAGACAAATAATAGTACAGATGACACAACATAGAAAACTAAAGACTAAGCAACACGAACCCCACAAAAAACTGGGGGTGATCTCAAGTGCTCCGGAAGGGTAAGCAGATCCTGCTCCACATGTGGCACCCGTCGTGTTGCTTATGTTATTACAAATCCGGTAAATAGTTTAATTCGGTAGGTCACATTCGTGAAAAGGGAAGGGTATTGTAGTTACGACATAAGGCTATAGACTCGAGAATGTTGAAAGCTTGATATATTGTAAATATTGCTCGTCTTCTGTTGTTTTGAGAATTTGTTGTTATATCTTTGACAGGTTCTGTTGAACTATAGACTCGGGAATATTCAAAGCTTGATATATTGTAAATATTGCTTGTCTTGTTGTTTGGAGAATTTGTTGTTATATCTTTGATAGATTCTGTTGAACTATAGACTCGGGAATATTCAAAGCTTGATATATTGTAAATATTGCTTGTCTTGTTGTTTGGAGAATTTGTTGTTATATCTTTGATAGATTCTGTTGAACTATAGACTCGGGAATGTTCAAAGCTTGATATATTGTAAATGTTGCTTGTCTTCTGTTGATGACTTATTGTAGACCTCTAGATGAGGGTCCGCATGGGGTTTACAGAATAGAGAATAATGGGGAAAATGTGCAGAATAGAGAAAAATTAAGAATAGAGAAAAATCAGGCCAAAAAATAAACAATAGAAAATAATTATAGTTGCTAAAGTATACAGAATAGAGAATAACAGGCAAAATTTATAAAGAATAGAGAAAAATGGCCTCAAAAATTAAAGAATACAGAAAAGAATGAGCCCCATCCACACCCTCCTAGATGTCATTAAAATGTGTTTATATTTGTTCTGGTTGCTCTCCGAATCATCTATGCACACATCTCTATCTATTATATTGTATAGCATCTGATTACATCAAATTCTTCATATACATGCTTGGATATTGCGAACTGAAGTCACGACCTATGCAAGATATTAATATAGCATCAGTAATATATTTAATTACATAATTTCACATAAGACGTGTCTTTAAACAAGCTAGAATGAAAAAATCGTCAACACTTTCTAAAGTTTTACGCTGCCAAATAAAGATATGGACAGTCGAATTGGAATACTGCTGATTAAATTACAATGAAAGATGAGATCACAATTAATTAACAATCTACTGCATCATCTTTATATAATACACCTGGCGTATAATAACTGTCAACACATTACTGCCAAACCATTTAAACTGTTGGTACGTGCAGGTCATATTATATTCATTCTGTTTGAATTGGAAATATCGTCCAGTTTTTATACGCCCGTCTACGGGACGTATTATGGTATACCGTTGTCCGTCTGTCCGTCCGTCTGTCCGTCGTCAACATGTCGGACATTAACTCAAAAACGCTTAAACCAATTTGCATGAAACTATGGTGAATTGTTTATACGGTATCTATTGACGTGAGCTCCCTTTCGTTTTTTTTTTAATTTTTGATTTTACGTTTTCGAGTTATGGTGTTTTATACATTAAAAAAGGGGGGTTTTCCGGTTTTCAGACAATAACTCAAAAATGCTTTTACCAATTTGCAAGAAACTTTGGTGAATTGTTTTATATATCTATTGACATGAGCTCCTTTTTGTTTTTAATAAATTTTAGATTTTACGTTTCCGAGTTATGGGGTTTTATTCATTAAAAAAAGGGATTTTTTCAGTTTTCGGACAAAAACTCCAAAATGTTTTTACCAATTTGCAAAAAACTTTGATGAATTGTTTATATCTATTGACGAAAGCTCCCTTTCAATTTTTATAGATTTTAGATTTTACATTTCCTATTTATGGGATTTTATTCATAAAAAAGGGGTGATTTTCCAGTTTTCAGACAATACCTTTACAGTGCTTTGAGAAGTTTTCATTAAACTTTGGTGTCTGGTTTATATCTATTAAGATAACCTCCATTTAATTATTCATATTTCTGATATGACATTGAGAAGTTATTGAACTTTATAGTTAGAAAATGCGACGGGCGTATCATGCGCTCATATGCATGGCGCAGCTGTTTATTATAAAATAATAGAGATTATGGGGCTATACTATACGTATGTCAATTAGATAGCAACCCCAAAGTAAAACACAAGAGAGCACTATGTTTACGAGGTTATCAAAATACAAGTATATGTGTCTTCTGTCAAGCTAACTTACTTATCAAATTAAACATTAAACAAAAACAACCAATGATAAGCTAAACAAATATCTCTTCAATATATCGATAAAACATACTATTTAGCTAAAAGACAAAGCCAAAGAACAACGTTAAAACAACCAATGCTGTGTCGCTATCGGGTGATCTGTTGATACAGAGGTTAACGCTTTCTTCAACTGTGATATATATAGCTTTATTTCTTACCAGTTTTCACGTATGTGCATCACGATCGGTTCAAAACAATAAGTTCAATACCTATAATGTCAATTTCAATACAGAAAATAAAACGTATGAAAAAGGTTTCTCGTTTTAAACATATAAATAAATGGGCCATCATAGGAGTTGGTATGATAGTATATACGCACTGTTGAGTGTCATAAGGCAAACTTGAACTGCACACCCTTAATGGTCAATTTATTTCACTTTCAAGAATTCTCGGCTTCGCAGTATATGGGGTCTCCGTACAAAAGAAGGACTAGAAAAATAGTTGTCGTTTATACACTGAATTACATTTAAGTTATACCATACCAAGAAATGAATAACGCGGTTGTGTTTGTTTTCGTGGAAATATTAGATTGTTTCTTAGAAATCACATCTTAAGTAATGGAAAGGAAACGATATAGCGTATATGTAATAAACTGTCGGTCAATTAACATCAAGAACTAAGGCACCAAGATGTTTACAAAATACTATATAAAGATAGATTATCATTAGTAAATTAAACCTCGACATGTCAATAACAATTAAACGACACAGTTTGAATACCAGTTGGCCTTTCCTTATGACGCCAAGAATTGAAATCATTTGTTTTTTATTCAAAGCGTGTATAGCAACACAATCTTGTAAAAAGGTTTGAGCAAATAAAAATTTCATAAAAAAAAAATGGGGGTCAAAAATGCCTCTGTCCTCTTTTTATGTTCTACCTATGAATATCCTGCATGGTTAGGAGTCGTGCCACTGATTTATGGCTTCTATGATTTCTAAAGAAGATCCTGATTTTATTATTTCCTTGAAGTTTGGTTCCAATGAAGTCGTCAAATGATTTTGCACGATTTTTTATTTAAAATGTTGTGCTTGACATATAGTTATAATTGACATTTCTTCATGGTTTTAAACTGTTTCAAGTTTGTTATTTATAACAGAGTGTAACATAATAATTATTATATCTGATGTTTATGTCTATTTCACAGCTAGGTTCTTCTTTATCTCTGAAAAAAATACCTAACTATACATTTAGTTAAGTTCCAGTATATATTTTAATTCACCTCCAGTTTTTGGTGGGGTTCGTGTTGCTCAGTCTTTAGTTTTCTATGTTGTGTTTAGTGTACTGTTTTTTGTCTGTTGGTCTTTTTCCTTTTTAGCCATGGCGTTATCAGTTCAAAGCCAAAGCCTATGAGAACAGTTTTATTCCACATACTCTTGATAAGTGGAATTCACTTGATGGAGAGGTTAAAAATATTATAAGCTTTACAGGATTCAAAAGAAAACTGAATGAGGGCATAAGTCCTTGTCCGGTTATCTTTTCCACTGGATCTCGATAAGTTAATATAATCCACTGCCAATTAAGAAATGAGGCTAGTGATCTAAAACGTCATCTCTTCTGTGATCATTTGTCAGACGACTCTGTATGTGCCTGTTGAGACCCGATATTTGAACAATAAAATATTTTGAATTGAATTCGAATTTTATCCTGAGCGTTAGCGAGGGATAAAATTAACGAATATCACGGCCCAAGCCATGTGTAAATTCCCAACAAATCTATGGCTTCCATGAATTAATTCGATTCTAATAGGACAAATATGGTCATTAAAAACTGAAGCGAGGGTGGGTATGCCTTGTGTGTGGCTGTTCTTTTTTTACTCCCTGGTAGATAAGGCTAAAACATTCTAATAAATATGTAGCTTGCATGAACTATTTCGTAAATAACTGCTAGAAAAAATGTGCTTGATTTTTTAATTCTCAAACCCAACATTTGCATTTTTAATTTATATGGTTTTTTTTTGTAAGCTACCGTCAAATCCAAAGTTGACTTTTCGTTTCTAAGAAGCCGCCATGTTGACCTAATTGCTGAAATCAGTAAATTTGCGAATAATGCAATAGAATAGAAAATAAAACAACACCTACCTCAAAAATCCATTTAATATATAATATTATACGAATTTCGACGGTTCACGTAACGGAAAAACCTACAGCTTTAGCGTTTTCATTTGTATGACGTCATGTTTCAAGTTGAAATGACTTAAATGCGCCGAAAGCATTAATGGACTTTCGCAGAATTTTATTTTATTTTGATTTTAGATTTCTCCGAGCTCTTGTGCATTAATTGTTTTTGTTATGCATTCAAATAAGAGTAAACGTTCTGTAGTTTTTCTCAATTGCAATTTTTAAAACAATAAAATCGGAATAGCGTTTGAAAATAGGTTCTGATACAGGTGGATTTACGTGGGAGGTATAGTGTAACATCCATTATTATGTATATCTCT
Source organism: Mytilus coruscus (assembly GCA_017311375.1). NCBI lineage: Eukaryota > Metazoa > Mollusca > Bivalvia > Mytilida > Mytilidae > Mytilus > Mytilus coruscus. The sequence goes on along the minus strand of CM029597.1, from coordinate 3,908,890 downwards.
GAGTCTGCGCTAAGTATAGATATATCGAGAATTTTATCACGGTGTTGTTTACAAAGCCAAAGAAGCACGTCATATTAGAATTTGTAACAATACATTTTATGCTCACTTGTCATTTTGAGAAATCAGATATACAAAAATGTCCATTTCAAAAACTGAAAAATATTAATAAAACAAATAAAATAAAGACTGTTCGTTAATAATTCAAGGAAATAATCTTACTCTTAATGATAAAAATATATTATATAATTTTTTAATTAAGGAAATGTATGTTAATCTTCCATGAGGTCTTCAAAAATATGTTTTGCAAAAGAAAAAAAAAATCAAATACACAAAACAATTAACCCTAGATTTTTACACTGAATAAGCATACGTTGTCGTTTGTTGATGTGGTTCATAAGTGTTTCTCGTTTCTCGTTTTTATATAGATTAGACCGTTGGTTTTCCCGTTTGAATGGTTTTACACTAGTAATTTTTGGGACCCTTTATAGCTTACTGTTCGGTGTGAGCCTAGGCTCCGTGTTGAAGACCGTACTTTGACCTATAATGGTTTACATTTATAATTTATGTTGTCTCATTGGCACTCATACCACATCTTCTTATATCTATGTAAGTACTCAATGGATTCTGTAAACATGGTAAAGTTTGAAAAAGGGCGAATTTTATCCTACATTCGGGTATTTGTTTAAGCAATTATATATCAATATAAAATTAAGATTGAAAATACATATATATGAGTCCACATTCTTTTAATAAATATATCAGAATTGATGAAATTATGATTTAAATAATTTAAGTGTTTTAAAATTAAAAATAATTATGTATGCGGTTCCTTCAACCAACATACTAATAAAACTCAAGACTTTAAACCGTTTTTTGCTAACTAATGGTTGTTGCCGATGATTTAGAATATTAACAGTGTTTCAGGATTTTTTGTTTAAACTTGTTTAAGCATGGGTCCCTTTACAAAAGTCTCACAACTACTACCTCGCAATGTAATCTTTAATATTTTTGTTGTGTTTACATGCTTTTTTGACCTTGTGTGACTCAATTTTATTAATGAAATCTTTTGTATCTCGAATGTAAAGTTAAGCCTCTTTAATAATGGTTTTATAATTAGACCAAGCAATCTCTCAATGCGTCTCGTTGGAGAGTTACACTTATTGATGATTGATCGGTAAAGAACATTAATTTCTCCTACTATCTGACCAGTTCGCAATGCCTCATTAATTATGTCTTAGATTAATTTTATGAATTTTTGAATTGCTCTAACTCTAATTTACGAAACTTATAAATAATGCTTATTACCACGAAATAAAGATCACGTTTGAATTTTGTCGCGTCACTTTAACTGTTCTAGAGTTATGCCCCTTTTCAAATGAAAAATTGCTGAATTTTTCGTTTCCGTTCTCTAACTTTAGTTTTCCTCAACCAAATGTTATGAGACTTATACACAATGTTTATTACCACACATCACAGATCAAGTTGGAATTTTGGTGGTGTCACGTTTACTTTTCTAGAGTTATACCCCTATACAAACGTAAAAGATTCCGTTCTATAACTATACATAATACATAATACCACAAAAGTCAGATCAACTACAAATTTGGGTAGTGTCACTTTTACTTTAGTTATGTCCCTTTATAACTTTATATGATATGCAAGCGGGGGCATCATCTGTGTCCCATGGACACATTCCCAATTTATTGTCTCCTCATTTTGTATTTAACACCACTTTCAAATTGTCATGATTTACAATAAAAAGAAAATATCATCCTCCACACACATGGCCATGAAAAACACTGAGATATTAATTTTTAATTTAGTTTAGTTTAAACATTATTTTATTCAAATAAATTGAATTGGATTGGACAACAGGCATAGCCTATGTAAGCCCTCTCCACAAAACAAGGTACAATATATTACATTCGAACAAAGCAACACATATACAAACATAATGGCAACGCAGAATTAATTTTCCAAAAATACCTCTTAGCTGACTGGTATTATGCTTCAAATAGTTAACTCAGATAAAAAGTATGAATATTCTAAGAATGCTTCAAATACATGTAGTTAACTCAGAAAAAAAAAGAAAGAAAAAGAAAAAAAATATATTAATATTCTGGGTAATAAACTCCAACATTGACTTAGAGGCCTTACATTTAATTAAACAGTCTCCAGTCAGCTGTTCAATATTATAATTTTAATAATTCATTTTTCAAAACAACATGTTTGATATCATGTACTTATTTTTACTAATTTATCGCACCTGAAGAATAACGACAGTGAGTAATAACCATATTGATACATTAAAGAATCATAATAATATAAAAAGAATTTAGAATGTTAATAAGAAAAAATAATTTAATTAATAATTAGGATAAAAGTTCTACGGTTCACGTATTGTCTTTTTTTTTTTTAAAAGCAACTTGTTTCACTATGATTAAAATAAGCTGATAAAGATTCATGGTTTGTTTTAAACTCTATTCTCACATATGAATGCGTCAGATATATTTTTTGAATATGTAGAACATGTTTGACCCAGTATGTCATTCGAGAGTGCAGTAATAAGGATTGTAATAGACCATTCTTTTGATTTGATTGAGCTTTTGATTTTGCCATTTGATGGGTGACTTTCCGTTTTGGATTTTCCTTGGAGTTCGGTATTTTGTTATTTTACTTTTGACAATTCATCAACAATTACAGAATGAAATAATTTTTTGTCGATTATATGTTATGGATTCCTAATATTTTTTTTTTCAAATTGAACAGAAGACTTAGTTTACTATATATGCATGGTTCAATAATTTCCTTTACGTTATGCTTACTAGACAGTTGTGAACACCAATATTTATATTTTGGCATTGCACAAGGTCATGCTTTTCTCAGGCAAACTTTTCTTGACATCTTTACACTATATCCGTTCGAGGTGTTCTGATTGATAGTTTAGTCTAGAAAAAAAAAACGGTTTATTTATAAGTAGAAATTGGCCTTGAATAAGCTTTTAGTAAATACGAGTTCTTTCATACGGGTATTTTTTATGTGTTTGAAGTTGTTTGTTTAAACCTGACATATTCGTGTTATATATACCTGTTATCCAGAGGTTGTCGTTCGTTGCTGTTTTCCATGTTTGAAGCTCGTTTATTATTATCGTTGGGGTTATTGTTTGAATTGTTTAACATTTTGTTATGTGGGTGCTACATGTATATATAGCTTCCTATACTGTGTGGGTTTTGCTAATTGTTGAAGGACGGTTACATCCTGGTCATTTGATAGTTGTCTCATTGGCTATCATACCACATCTCTATTTTTATAATGAAACCTACAGTTCTTGCTGGTATTGCAGTAGTGTGGAACCATAAATGTTGTATATACTATTTATTCAGATAACTCTCCTTTTAACAATACAATGAACCATCTCCTCTATATTATCTCAGTCAGATATTGAATTTGATCTCCGATTTCCATTTAAGATCATTCCGAAATAGCATCAGCGGTAATCGTAATCTTAGTTACAACGTTCTATTGAAACAAAACAAACTCGTTTTGTCTGCTAGCGGAATCTTTTTGTTTTTTTTTTTCCGTTTGCCGGAGGTGTTTTCCATTTTCGTAACATGCAACGCAATAATGCAGCAGACAGCAAAATTGTTTGTTGTTTAAACAAGCCCAGTAATCAAATCTCTTCCATTATCTTGTATAACTGAAGTCATCAGTCATCCAAAGTTTCTAATCATATATGTCATTTTAAAAACCTTTCATCTTTCCAAAATAAACATAATCAATTGGCAAGCGCATGTTTTAATTGTTACATTTTTTGTTAAGATTGTACTTGAAAATGTATGGCAATTGTTTGCAGCAGTTTCTACTTCCTAAAGAACACAAAACTTACATTTGTGACAGCGATATTTTCCTCTTTGTTTTATTTCGTGGAAATTCAAACTTTATCTAAAAGCAAGCGACTATTGTTCTCGAAATTGTTAGCTTACATGTTAAGAAGTTAATCCATTTTAATCTTAGCATTGTCCATTTCTTGTTATCATATATATGTTTTTTTTAATTGTATTATTTGTTTGAATCATTAAGTGACAAATTTCATTATTACATGTAGTAATTATTAAGTGAGATTACGTAATTCTTATTAGATCGTTTCTATGTAAATGGTCAGTTGGGTACCAGCGGTCAAGCTGTACGGACGCTGTGCATTTACAGTGACATTCATTGTGTTTAGTATAGAAAATTTATTGGAATTGCCATTTGTTTTATCTTTTTGGAATGTTACCGTTGAACTTTTATTGTAATTAATGTATTGCACTATTGGAGAAGTTATATATAAACCATCTTAAAGCTTAACTTAGTTTTGTTGACTTTAGACAGTGACTTTCATCCAGAATTCTAAATATAACGGGAACGACGAAAACCCCTGTTATACATGCGTGCATTAAAGTGATAGTTTAATTACTCAATAGTACAATTTTATAATTACAAGATTTTATTTCATAACATATGGATGTTACTGAGAAAGTAGCTTAAGTAGCCAATTTAGAATCTGAGGAAAAAAGTACATTTCGAGTTACAAAAGACATCTGTAAAGTATACACCCTAAACTGAATGAGGTAGACGTACATATATGATAAGAGAAATAACTGTAAAAATCGATGTTTGTGTCAAACATTTGCACAAAACATTTTATATCAATTCTGTATCACAAGAATGCTACGGACGTTCTTAAGAATGAAATTTTAAATTCTTCTATATTTTAGTCCGTGCAGTCCACAGAGAGTCATATAGTAAACAAACATATCATAACTACAGCACAGCGTAAGGCCTCTTCTGAACATTTGAAGGTCCCTACTATGTATTGGTTACCTAAACTACAAACAAACCAGTAAAATATCGTTTCATCTCGGCCTCTAGTTAGTGTTCTACAACTAATCTTTCAGTGATTTTAACTAGTTCCTTAACTAATAGTAACTACTATTAAAGAACTTATCATTAACTTTTGTAATAAAATATATGAAAAAAGTGGAATTAACTATTTTTGGAGTGTAAAAAATTTTGGAAGTTTTAGATAAATTACGTGCTTTTGATGGTCCTTTTGATTCTGTTGACAGTTTAGACTTTTCAACTCTTTACACTACACATCCACACAATCTTATCAAACAAAAGTTTTCCTCTTTAATTAAATGGTCGTTTGATAAATATATTTGCTGCAACTCATTTAAAACCTTCTTCTCTAATGAGAAAGGTAAATATGCTAGATATACTTACTTGATGCGTGATGAGATGATTGAAGCTGTTAATTTTCTCCTTGATAATATTTATGTATGCTTCGGCAAAACAGTTAATCGACAGGCTGTAGGTACTCCTATGGACACCAATTGCGTCCCTTTAATAGCAGACTTGTTCTTGTACTGTTATGAATCAGAGTTTATGACCAAACTCAGTAAAGACCTGTCTAAATTGCATTTAATTGATAAATTCAACAACACTTATCGTTATCTTGATGATATTTTTTCGTTAAATAATCATGAATTTTCTAAATATACTGCCGAAATTTACCCAAAGGAACTTAATTTAAATAAATCAAATATAAACGGTAATAACTGTCCTTTCCTAGATTTAGATATTTCAGTTTTACGTGGGGAAACTCTATACACTAAAATTTACGACAAAAGGGATGATTTTTCGTTCCCTATTGTTAATTTTCCTCTTTTGGACGGTGATGTTCCTTCGGCACCATCTTATGGTGTTTAAATATCACAGCTCGTTCGCTATGCTCGTGTCTGTTGTGACGTTTTGGATTTCAATGAACGTAATCTATGTATTACTGGTAAATTATTAAGTCAGGAATTTTGTTACCACAAGTTACTTAAAACCTTTACTAAATTCTTCCATAGATATAAAGATTTGGTTTTGAAGTTTGGTTGTACCTGTAGAAAACTTATTTCAAACGGGATTGCACATCCTCATTTTTACGGAGATATTGTTTACCGAGCCCGAAAATTTAGAAACAATCCGGGTAAACTTATCGATCCTTTAAATAAACTTACTCTAAAAGGTTGCCAGTTAAACAGTGTAATTAGATATTTGAATATTGTTTTTATTGGTATTAATATTGATTTTGTTAGCAGTAAATTAAAATCAAACTGATTATTATTTTTATATACATATGTACATTCATGGCTCTACAATCTGTCGATACCTGTATCTTGGTATTGCACAAGGTCATGTTTTTTCTCCTACTGTTTATGACGTCTTAACACTAAAACATTGGATGTTGAATGTGTACTGATTGATATTTGGGTTGTAGATGCAAGATTTTTTTATTAGTTGTGATTGACTTTGAACTAGCTGTCAGTAACTGCGAGTACTCTCAGATATGTACTGTTAATTTGTTGTGGGATGTACAAATACCCGTCCACGTCCGTTCTGTGTTTTTGTTAGATGTATTTCTATTTGTATCCATCTGACGAGTTAAGCCTTTTTCAACTGATTTTTATAGCTTACTTTCTTAAGCTGTACTGTTACACCACTGTCCCAGGTTAGGGGCAGGGTTGGCGCCTTCACATTAGTTTAACCCGCCACATACTGTATGTGCCTGTTCCAAGTCAGGAGCCTGTAATTCAGTAGTTGTAGTTTGTTGCTGTGTAACATATTTGTTTTTCGTTCATTATTTTGTACATAAATTAGGCCATTAGTTTTCTCGTTTGAATTGTTTTACATTTGTCATTTCAGGGCAAACGTCCGGTCTGTGTTTTTGTTAGATGTTTTTCTGCTTTGTATCGATCTGATGAGTTAAGCCCTTTTCAACTATTTTTTATAGTTTGTTCTTATGTTGTACTGTAACACCGCTGTCCGAGGTTAGGGGGAGGGTTTGGTGACAACAAACTAGTTTAACTCCGCCACATTCTGTATGTGCCTGTCCCAAGTCAAGAGCCTGTTATTAAGTGGTTGTCGTTAATTGCTGTACATGAATATCATATTTGATTTTCGTTCATTGTTTTGAACATAAATCAGGCCGTTAGTTTTAACGTTTGAATTGTTTTACATTTGTCATTTAGGGGCCTTTTATAGCTGACTATGCGGTATGGGTTTTGCCCATTGTTGAAGGCCGTACGGTGACCTTTTGTTGTAAACTTCTATGTCGTTTGGTCTCTGGTGGAGAGTTGTCTCATTGGCAATTATACCATTCAGCGTAGAAGTAGTTAAAAGATCCAGGATCTTCTTCGACTTATTTTTTGTTTGAATCAGGGAAGTTAATTCCTGAAATAGCAATAATTAAGATGTTTTTCTCTTAGTTAATCTGTAATCTCTTTATTGTTCATTTTAGAAAAAAATAATTGGGGTGTAAAAGTTTGTTAACAATCTTTACTTAATTGTTAGGGATTGAACAGTAAAGAGTGTTATAATTCTAACTTTTAATAGATCGATTTCAAGCCTTATATTTCATACATTTAATTTTGCAAAACCAGTACATCAGATCTTGCCGAAACTGTACTTCGCAAATCTCGATGTACGTGTTATTTAGATAGATATCACGATTTTTAATCAGATACTGTTAAATTCTTATTAGACCAAGCGATGTGTTCTAATTTGTGGGCAGACGTTTGCAGTTCTAATATCCAGTAAATTGATGGCACCACGTTGTTTCGATTCAGATGCAAAGATATATCGTTATGGGAGTATTTATCATAAATGTTTCAAAAGGCACTAGTTTTTGTGGGAGTATGATTATACCTTTTTAGGAATTTAATAAGTGTTATTTTACATCCATCTTTTTACGGTCATGTTATTTATTAAGCTAATGAGTCCTTTAATGTTTCTTTTTGGCTTTTATACTAATTCAGAAAGGTTATAATTACACTGTTGCTATTGACATTTCGTGTGTTTAACGTCAGTTCGCAGATTTATAGTTTGAACGGATAATGAAATCTTCCGTTTGTATTATATACAGGGCTGCTCTGTGTCCTGTCTTTCTGTACTGTTTGTATGAAATCTAATTCAAAGTACAGCTACCACCAAAATGTTGTAGGATGGCATTATTTTACAGAAGGTCGCTAGCTCTCAGTAAATGCAATCATCTTTCAATACAGTATTGCTTATTACTGCTTTGTTTGGGTCTCTGATTTTGTTATATATTGTACAGTCTGTATTACTGCTTTGTTTGTGTCTCTGATTTTGTTATATATTGTACAGTCTGGATAGTCTGTAACACAAACTTAATCTTATAGTGGCAGGGTTTTCTTTTGTTAATAAAACAAACTACCATTTATAGAATTTTTCGTTTCCGTTCTCTAACTTTAGTTTTCCTCAACCAAATGTTATGAGACTTATACAAAATGTGTATTACCACAAATCACAGATCAAGTTGGAATTTTGGTGGTGTCACGTTTACTGTTCTAGAGTTATACCCCTATACAAACGTAAAAGATTCCGTTCTATAACTATACATAATACATAATACCACAAAAGTCAGATCAACTACAAATTTGGGTAGTGTCACTTTTACCGTTCTTTAGTTATGTCCCTTTATAACTTTATATGATATGCAAGCGGGGGCTTCATCTGTATCACATGGACACATTCCCTATTTATTTTCTCCTCATTTTATATTTAACACCACTTTCAAATTGTCATGATTTGCAATAAAAAGAAAATATCATCCTCCACACACATGGCCATGAAAAACACTGAGATATTATTTTTTAATTTAGTTTAGTTTAAACAGTATTTTATTCAAATAAATTGAATTGGATTGGGCAACAGGCATAGCCTATGTAAGCCCTCTCCATAAAACAAGGTACACTATATTATGAACAAAGCAACACACATACAAACATAATGGCAACACAAAATTAATTTTCCAAAAATACCTCATAGCTGACTGGAATGATGCTTCAAATAGTTAACTCAGATAAAAAGTATGAGTATTCTAAGAATGCTTCAAATACATGTAGTTAACTCAGAAAAAAAAAAAAAAGAAAAAGAAAAAAAATATATTAATATTCTGGGTAATAAACTCCAACATTGACTTAGAGGCCTTACATTTAATTAAACAGTCTCCAGTCAGCTGTTCAATATTATAATTTTAATAATTCATTTTTCAAAACAACATGTTTGATATCATGTACTTATTTTACTAATTTATCGCACCTGAAGAATAACGACAGTGAGTAATAACCATATTGATACATTAAAGAATCATAATAATATAAAAAAGAATTTAGAATGTTAATAAGAAAAAATTAATTTAATTAATAATTAGGATAAAAAAGTTCTACGGTTCACGTATTGTCTTTCTTTTTTAAAAAAGCAACTTGTTTCACTATGATTAAAATAAGCTGATAAAGATTCATGGTTTGTTTTAAACTCTATTCTCACATATGAATGCGTCAGATATATTTTTTGAATATGTAGAACGTGTTTGACCCAGTATGTCATTCGAGAGTGCAGTAATAAGGATTGTAATAGACCATTCTTTTGATTTGATTGAGCTTTTGATTTTGCCATTTGATGGGTGACTTTCCGTTTTGGATTTTCCTTGGAGTTCGGTATTTTTGTTATTTTACTTTTGACCGTTAATTCTTAGAGAATTTAAAAGATATTTTATTTTCTTAATGTAACTTATTAACAAGTATTAAATACCATTTCGGGAAGTAATACTAAGTACCCATGAAAATAAACATGTGTCTACTTCATGTAATTGCAGTAATTCCGAATACATTTATGGACCCATTTCCCATGTTATAACAGGAGATCTTAACATCGTTCAAGACCGAGAGTTAAAATCATTTCTCAGTAAAGGACCTAAATATCGTCCCCCGTCAATCATTAATTGGAATGAGTGTCGTAATATCATCCACGACTCACTCCGTACTTACTGTTTGAAATGGATAAAACGGGAAAAAGCTGACAAAAAATCTTTGGACTCTTTTTTTGATTCAGTAATGAACATAGTTGATATACGTATTCAACATTTTAAAGAACATTTTACTCTTAACAACAACCATAATAAACCTATTTCTCATATCAAACATAAACTTAAAGAACTAGCCAAGGAATTTTTTTTTGTCCCGGCCGATAAAGCTGCTAATAATATCATTATTGTTTGACGTAAATTTTACATTGAGGTTCTGAAAAAAGAAATCACCAATTCACCAACATTCCAACTGACTCCATTTTCAGAAAACGACATCTGTAACAAACATAAACTTTTAGCTACCTCTTTACAAGCAGAACCAAATACAATGAAAGTCCCAACTATGTACTGGCTTCCGAAGCTACATAAAACACCGTACAAATATAGATTTATTTCGTCTTCAAGCCATTGTTCCACTACTAAATTGTCTATTCTTCTTACCAGTTCACTTGGTACAATCAAAACCTGATAATAAATTGTTCAAATAAGGCCTTTGAAAATAGTGGAATTAATTACTTTTGGAGTGTCAAAACTCGTTGGAAGTACTTGATAAATTGCATGCTTATATTGGTGATTTTACATCTGTTCAAAGTTTTGATTTTTCTACCCTGTATACCACATTGCCTCACATTCTCATTAAGAAAAATTCACACACCTAATTAAATGGGCATTTAAAAGTCAGAATGTGAATACATATGTTCTAAATCTTTTAGGTCATTTTTAGTAGCAATAAACAAAGAACTATGTCAATTGGACATGCTTTGATACTATATCTGCCCTTGAATTTTTACTAGATAATATTTTTGTTCGCTTTGGAGATTCCGTATATCGTCAGGTTATCGGAATTCCAATGGGACTAACTGTGCACCACTTATTGCGGACCTGTTTTGTATTGCTATGAGTTACAATTTATGACTAAAATCAGCAAAGACCCATCGAAACAACATCTGATACAAAATTTAATAATACTTTTAGATATTTGGATGATATATTGGCTCTCAATAATGACGACTTCAGTATGTATACTAAAGAAATTTATCCTGTTGAACTTACTTTAAATAAAGCTAATACTAACAATGACCACTGCCCTTTCCTCGATCTTGACATCTATATCATTAACGGAAAGATTAATACAAAATTTATGATAAAAGAGATGATTTTCATTTCCTATCGTTAATTATCCATTTTAGATGGTGACGTTCCTTGTCACCATCTTACGGTGTTTATATATCTCAACTTGTACGATTCGCTCGTGTATGTAACAACGTTTCAGATTTTAACGAAAGAAATTTATGTATTACTGAAAATTATTACACCAGGGTTTTCGATATCACAAACTAGTCAAAACATTTACTAAATTTTATCATCGGTACAAGGACATCATTCGTAAATATAGCTCAACATGCAGACTTCTTATACGTTCAGGTATTTCACATCCAGTCTTTTATGGTAATATTCTTTATAAAGCACAAAAATGTCAGTATTCACCTCAGAAGCTAACAAAACCTTTAAATAGACTTATTAAGAAGGGATATAGTTAAGATACTGTTGTCAGGTCATTAAAGATTGCATATTTTGGCTTTAATATTGATTCACTTATAGGGTCTTTGCATCGGAACTAAACACATTTATTTAAAAACCAGTTGTTGGCATGACACGGGTTATGCTCTTCGCATATATTTTATGATGGTATGATACTAAACCCCTAACGGGAGGGATTGTGTCTGATATTCATATGATGAAGACATAATCTTTCAATCAGTTTAATTGAGGTCTGGAGCTGGCATGTCAGTTAACTGATAGTAGTCTGTTGTTATTTATGTATTATTGTCATTTTGTTTATTTTCTTTTGTTACATCTTCTGACATCGGACTCGGACTTCTCTTTAACTGACTTTTAATGTGCGTATTGTTATGCGTTTACTTTTCTACATTGGCTAGAGGTATAGGGGAGGTTGAGATCTCATAAACATGTTTAACCCGCCGCATTTTGCGCCTGTCCCAAGTCAGGAGCCTCTGGCCTTTGTTAGTCTTGTATTATTTTTACTTTTAGTTTCTTGTGTATAATTTGGAGTTTAGTATGACGTCCATTATCACTGAACTAGTATATATATTTGTTTAGGGGCCAGTTTAAGGACGCCTCCGGGTGCGGGAATTTCTCGCTGTATTGAAGACCTATTGGTGACCTTCTGTTGTTGTCTGTTCTGTGGTCGGGTTGTTGTCTCTTTGACACATTCCCCATTTCCATTCTCAATTTTATTATTAGAATTCGACCCCAATTATATTACAAAGTTTTTTAAAAAGACACGAAGCATTAAAAAATGTGTCTGGTTTTAATGGAACACTCATGTTGGAAAGCCCTCTCTACTCTTTTTATTTCCCTTTTGGTTTTCAATGGTTAATATATTTGTTTATTCTTTTTCTTTTTTTAAGTTGTGACTGCAACCAGTGATAATGAATATTTTATTTGAATATAACGTTATCGGTTTCGTTTTGAAGAAGTGAATATGCACATTTTCTCGCTGTGTTGAAGACCCATTGGTGCCCTTCTGCTGTTTTCTGCTCTTTTGTCGGGTTGTTGTCTCCTTGACACATTTCCCATTTCCATTCTCAATTTTATAGTTCAAAACAAATTAAAATACAGTAATATTGTTTTTTATATTTGAAAAACTTTAATCCTTATTTTCATAGAATTTAAACCACATAAAGATTGTTCAAAGAATATCAAATCAACTATAATAAAACACTCTCTTAATCAAAGACAAGCATTTAAACTTTACAACTGGAACGAAGAGACAGATTACAGATTACATTTTACTGTGTTCCGCCAACAAATATCACGTCACCAACATAAGTAACATAAGTTATTTTCAAACATTGCTTTCTGAGTGTTGTAAATTGGGGTTTACTTTTCTGCAATGTCAGCATTTTAGTTTTGTTATTTCTAACGTATTTCTCTAATGAAATGGAAATGTAGGACAATCTCTATTATGCATGTTGTATCATACAGCTCATTTTAACTTAATTCTCTATCTCAAATAAGAAATTGTTCAATCATTTCTGAGTATTATCTATGATCGACAGTAAACAACATAAACAATTCCTTAGAGATAAATCTGAGAAAATCTGTTGGATTTCATTAAAAGAATGTGATAGATAAATGCCAAAAACAGCAGCACAGACCGCAATAATTTTCTTTATAACATCCATTTCCATATGGGAAATCGCAGGAAGATTTTGTGCGTATTAAAACCAAGTGTTTTATTGTTGACCACAGAGTTACAAATTATTTGCATAAAGTTAGTTCGGAAGAAAGGATGTTCATGTCGAAGAACGCGTTTTGGTTTAAGAAAAAAACGTGTTTCCATGAACATTTTTTGTGTTCACCAAAAAAAAAAAAATGTTTAAACTCTGTCTGATCTTTACATTCCCTGTCATGTGCATGTAAATAAATATTCATTCATTCATTCTTTTAGGATATGACACGTATTTTCCTGCATACGATTGTTGGGGTAGATTTTGATTATTGATACACAAATAAATAAACCAGTAGCAGCTTCATAATTTAATGACAACAGTGAAAACACAAAACAAATGATGAATTGAATTAGATAATTTTAGAATATAGATTACATTGTTCGATTGTCCAAAATTGATCTGTAAACTTGTCGTCTTGTCGGATTAATAAATTTACAAAATTTTCCATGACTAAGTTACTTTAATATGAAAAACGTCGCAATTGCTATCGATATGCATATGACTTAATTATAATTATCACAAAATATGCAGTGACCTTAACCGTGACACTTTTCATTAAAAAATCGGCAACCGCACAGCGCATGTGCGAGTGAAAAACCACGATGAAAGAAAATGTTAACAAAGTTTGAAGGAAGATAGTCTTAATCGATTCTGAATGAAACGTTTTAATACACCAACTCATGTAACAACTGTTATGATAAAGTTTAATAAACAAATGTGATCATGAACGCACGGTAAATTATATATATTTTCGATCAACAATTACAGAATGAAATAATTTTTTTGTCGATTATATGTTATGGATTCCTAATATTTTTTTTTTTCAAATTGAGCAGATGACTTAGTTCACTATATATGCATGGTTCAATAATTTCCTTTACGTTATGCTTACCAGACAGTTGTGAACACCAATATTCATATTTTGCCATTCACAAGGTCATGCTTTTCTCAGGCAAACTATTCTTGACATCTTTACACTATGTCCGTTCGAGGTGTACTGATTGATAGTTTAGTCTAGAAAAAACCGGTTTATTTGTAAGTAGAAATTGGCTTTGAATAAGCTTTTAGTAAATACGAGTTGTTTCATACGGGTATTTTTTTATGTTTGAAGTTGTTTGTTTAAACCTGACATATTCGTTATATATATACCTGTTATCCAGAGGTTGTCGTTGGTTGCTGTTTTCCATGTTTGAAGCTCGTTTATTATTACCTGTTATCCAGAGGTTGTCGTTCGTTGCTGTTTGCCATGTTTGAAGCTCGTTTATTATTACCTGTTATCCAGAGGTTGTCGTTGGTTGCTGTTTGCCATGTTTGAAGCTCGTTTATTATTACCTGTTATCCAGAGGTTGTCGTTCGTTGCTGTTTTCCATGTTTGAAGCTCGTTTATTATTACCTGTTATCCAGAGGTTGTCGTTCGTTGCTGTTTGCCATGTTTGAAGCTCGTTTATTATTACCTGTTATCCAGAGGTTGTCGTTCGTTGCTGTTTGCCATGTTTGAAGCTCGTTTATTATTACCTGTTATCCAGAGGTTGTCGTTCGTTGCTGTTTTCCATGTTTGAAGCTCGTTTATTATTACCTGTTATCCAGAGGTTGTCGTTCGTTGCTGTTTTCCATGTTTGAAGCTCGTTTATTATTACCTGTTATCCAGAGGTTGTCGTTCGTTGCTGTTTTCCATGTTTGAAGCTCGTTTATTATTACCTGTTATCCAGAGGTTGTCGTTCGTTGCTGTTTTCCATGTTTGAAGCTCGTTTATTATTACCTGTTATCCAGAGGTTGTCGTTCGTTGCTGTTTGCCATGTTTGAAGCTCGTTTATTATTACCTGTTATCCAGAGGTTGTCGTTGGTTGCTGTTTTCCATGTTTGAAGCTCGTTTATTATTACCTGTTATCCAGAGGTTGTCGTTCGTTGCTGTTTGCCATGTTTGAAGCTCGTTTATTATTACCTGTTATCCAGAGGTTGTCGTTGGTTGCTGTTTGCCATGTTTGAAGCTCGTTTATTATTACCTGTTATCCAGAGGTTGTCGTTCGTTGCTGTTTTCCATGTTTGAAGCTCGTTTATTATTACCTGTTATCCAGAGGTTGTCGTTCGTTGCTGTTTTCCATGTTTGAAGCTCGTTTATTATTACCTGTTATCCAGAGGTTGTCGTTCGTTGCTGTTTTCCATGTTTGAAGCTCGTTTATTATTACCTGTTATCCAGAGGTTGTCGTTCGTTGCTGTTTTCCATGTTTGAAGCTCGTTTATTATTACCTGTTATCCAGAGGTTGTCGTTCGTTGCTGTTTGCCATGTTTGAAGCTCGTTTATTATTACCTGTTATCCAGAGGTTGTCGTTCGTTGCTGTTTGCCATGTTTGAAGCTCGTTTATTATTACCTGTTATCCAGAGGTTGTCGTTCGTTGCTGTTTTCCATGTTTGAAGCTCGTTTATTATTACCTGTTATCCAGAGGTTGTCGTTCGTTGCTGTTTGCCATGTTTGAAGCTCGTTTATTATTACCTGTTATCCAGAGGTTGTCGTTCGTTGCTGTTTTCCATGTTTGAAGCTCGTTTATTATTACCTGTTATCCAGAGGTTGTCGTTCGTTGCTGGTTTTCCATGTTTGAAGCTCGTTTATTATTATCGTTGGGTTTATTGTTTGAATTGTTTAACATTTTGTTATGTGGGTGCTACATGTATATATAGCTTCCTATACTGTGTGGGTTTTGCTAATTGTTGAAGGACGGTTACATCCTGGTCATTTGATAGTTGTCTCATTGGCTATCATACCACATCTCTATTTTTATAATGAAACCTACAGTTCTTGCTGGTATTGCAGTAGTGTGGAACCATAAATGTTGTATTTACTATTTATTCAGATAACTCTCCTTTTAACAATACGATGAACCATCTCCTCTATATTATCTCAGTCAGATATTGAATTTGATCTCCGATTTTCATTTAAGATCATTCCGAAATAGCATCAGCGGTAATCGTAATCTTAGTTACAACGTTCTATTGAAACAAAACAAACTCGTTTTGTCTGATTGCAGATTCTTTTTTTTTCCGTTTGCCGGAGGTGTTTTCCATTTTCGTAACATGCAACGCAATAATGCAGCAGACAGCAAAATTGTTTGTTGTTTAAACAAGCCCAATAATCAAATCTCTTCCATTATCTTGTATAACTGAAGTCATCAGTCATCCAAAGTTTCTAATCATATATGTCATTTTAAAAACCTTTCATCTTTCCAAAATAAACATAATCAATTGGCAAGCGCATGTTTTAATTGTTACAATTTTTTGTTAAGATTGTACTTGAAAATGTATGGCAATTGTTTGCAGCAGTTTCTACTTCCTAAAAGAACAGAAAAACTTACATTTGTGACAGCGATATTTTCCTCTTTGTTTTATTTCGTGGAAATTCAAACTTTATCTAAAAGCAAGTGACTATTGTTCTCGAAATTGTTAGCTTACATGTTAAGAAGTTAATCCATTTTAATCTTAGCATTGTCCATTTTTTGTTATCATATATATGTTTTTTTAATTGTATTATTTGTTTGAATCATTAAGTGACAAATTTCATTATTACATGTAGTAATGATTAAATAAGATTACGTAATTCTTATTAGATTGTTTCTATGTAAATGGTCAGTTGGGTAGCAGCGGTCAAGCTGTACGGACGCCGTGCATTTACAGTGACATTCATTGTGTTTAGTATAGAAAATTTATTGAAATTGCCATTTGTTTTATCTTTTTGAAATGTTACCGTTGAACTTTTATTGTAATTAATGTATTGCACTATTGGAGAAGTTATATATAAACCATCGTAAAGCTTAACTTAGTTTTGTTGACTTTAGACAGTGACTTTCCCCCAGAATTCTAAATATAACAGGAACGACGAAAACCCCTGTTATACATGCGTGCATTAAAGTGATAGTTTAATTACTCAATAGTACAATTCTATAATTACAAGATTTTATTTCATAACATATGGATGTTACTGAGAAAGTAGCTTAAGTAGCCAATTTAGAATCTGAGGAAAAAAGTACATTTCGAGTTACAAAAGACATCTGTAAAGTATACACCCTAAACTGAATGAGGTAGACGTACATATATGATAAGAGAAATAACTGTAAAAATCGATGTTTGTGTCAAACATTTGCACAAAACATTTTTATATCAATTCTGTATCACAAGAATGCTACGGACGTTCTTAAGAATGAAATTTTAAATTCTTCTATATTTTAGTCCGTGCAGTCCACAGAGAGTCATATAGTAAACAAACATATCATAACTACAGCACAGCGTAAGGCCTCTTCTGAACATTTGAAGGTCCCTACTATGCATTGGTTACCTAAACTACAAACAAACCAGTAAAATATCGTTTCATCTCGGCCTCTAGTTAGTGTTCTACAACTAATCTTTCAGTGATTTTAACTAGTTCCTTAACTAATAGTAACTACTATTAAAGAACTTATCATTAACTTTTGTAATAAAATATATGAAAAAAGTGGAATTAACTATTTTTCGGAGTGTAAAAAATTTCGGATGTTTTAGATAAATTACGTGCTGTTGATGTTCCTTTTGATTCTGTTGACAGTTTAGACTTTTCAACTCTTTACACTACACATCCACACAATCTTATCAAACAAAAGTTTTCCTCTTTAATTAAATGGTCGTTTGATAAATATATTTGCTGCAACTCATTTAAAACCTTCTTCTCTAATGAGAAAGGTAAATATGCTAGATATACTTACTTGATGCGTGATGAGATGATTGAAGCTGTTAATTTTCTCCTTGATAATATTTATGTATGCTTCGGCAAAACAGTTAATCGACAGGCTGTAGGTACTCCTATTGACACCAATTGCGTCCCTTTAATAGCAGACTTGTTCTTGTACTGTTATGAATCAGAGTTTATGACCAAACTCAGTAAAGACATGTCTAAATTGCATTTAATTGATAAATTCAACAACACTTATCGTTATCTTGATGATATTTTTCGTTAAATAATCATGATTTTTTCTAAATATACTGCCGAAATTTACCCAAAGGAATTTAATTTAAATAAATCAAATATAAACGGTAATAACTGTCCTTTCCTAGATTTAGATATTTCAGTTTTACGTGGGGAAACTCTATACACTACAATTTACGACAAAAGGGATGATTTTTCGTTCCCTATTGTTATTTTTCCTCTTTTGGACGGTGATGTTCCTTCGGCACCATCTTATGGTGTTTAAATATCACAGCTCGTTCGCTATGCTCGTGTCTGTTGTGACGTTTTGGATTTCAATGAACGTAATCTATGTATTACTGGTAAATTATTAAGTCAGGAATTTCGTTACCACAAGTTACTTAAAACCTTTACTAAATTCTTCCATAGATATAAAGATTTAGTTTTGAAGTTTGGTTGTACCTGTAGAAAACTTATTTCAAACGGGATTGCACATCCTCATTTTTACGGAGATATTGTTTACCGAGCCCGAAAATTTAGAAACAATCCGGGTAAACTTATCGATCCTTTAAATAAACTTACTCTAAAAGGTTGCCAGTTAAACAGTGTAATTAGATATTTGAATATTGTTTTTATTGGTATTAATATTGATTTTGTTAGCAGTAAATTAAAATCAAACTGATTATTATTTTTATATACATATGTACATTCATGGCTCTACAATCTGTCGATACCTGTATCTTGGTATTGCATAAGGTCATGTTTTTTCTCCACTGTTTATGACGTCTTAACACTAAAACATTGGATGTTGAATGTGTACTGATTGATATTTGGGTCGTAGATGCAAGATTTTTTTATTAGTTGTGATTGACTTTGAACTAGCTGTCAGTAACTGCGAGTACTCTCAGATATGTACTGTTAATTTGTTGTGGGATGTACAAATACCCGTCCACGTCCGTTCTGTGTTTTTGTTAGATGTATTTCTATTTGTATCCATCTGACGAGTTAAGCCTTTTTCAACTGTTTTTTATAGGTTACTTTCTTAAACTGTACTGTTACACCACTGTCCCAGGTTAGGGGCAGGGTTGGCGCCTTCACATTAGTTTAACCCCGCCACATACTGTATGTGCCTGTTCCAAGTCAGGAGCCTGTAATTCAGTAGTTGTAGTTTGTTGCTGTGTAACATATTTGTTTTTCGTTCATTATTTTGTACATAAATTAGGCCATTAGTTTTCTCGTTTGAATTGTTTTACATTTGTCATTTCAGGGCAAACGTCCGGTCTGTGTTTTTGTTAGATGTTTTTCTGCTTTGTATCGATCTGATGAGTTAAGCCCTTTTCAACTATTTTTTATAGTTTGTTCTTATGTTGTACTGTAACAGCGCTGTCCGAGGTTAGGGGGAGGGTTTGGTGACAACAAACTAGTTTAACTCCGCCACATTCTGTATGTGCCTGTCCCAAGTCAAGAGCCTGTTATTAAGTGGTTGTCGTTAATTGCTGTACATGAATATCATATTTGATTTTCGTTCATTGTTTTGAACATAAATCAGGCCGTTAGTTTTAACGTTTGAATTGTTTTACATTTGTCATTTCGGGGCCTTTTATAGCTGACTATGCGGTATGGGTTTTGCTCATTGTTGAAGGCCGTACGGTGACCTTTTGTTGTAAACTTCTATGTCGTTTGGTCTCTGGTGGAGAGTTGTCTCATTGGTAATTATACCATTCAGCGTAGAAGTAGTTGAAAGATCCAGGATCTTCTTCGACTTATTTTTTGTTTGAATCAGGGAAGTTAATTCCTGAAATAGCAATAATTAAGATGTTTTTCTCTTAGTTAATCTGTAATCTCTTTATTGTTCATTTTAGAAAAAAATAATTGGGGTGTAAAAGTTTGTTAACAATCTTTACTTAATTGTTAGGGATTGAACAGTAAAGAGTGTTATAATTCTAACTTTAATAGATCGATTTCAAGCCTTATATTTCATACATTTAATTTTGCAAAACCAGTACATCAGATCTTGCCGAAACTGTACCTCGCAAATCTCGATGTACGTGTTATTTAGATAGATATCACGATTTTAATCAGATACTGTTAAATTCTTATTAGACCAAGCGATGTGTTCTAATTTGTGGGCAGACGTTTGCAGTTCTAGTATCCAGTAAATTGATGGCACCACGTTGTTTCGATTCAGATGCAAAGATATATCGTTATGAGAGTATTTATCATAAATGTTTCAAAAGGCACTAGTTTTGTGGGAGTATGATTATACCTTTTAGGAATTTAATAAGTGTTATTTTACATCCATCTTTTACGGTCA
Source organism: Mytilus coruscus (assembly GCA_017311375.1). Lineage (NCBI taxonomy): Eukaryota > Metazoa > Mollusca > Bivalvia > Mytilida > Mytilidae > Mytilus > Mytilus coruscus. The sequence goes on along the minus strand of CM029597.1, from coordinate 3,888,476 downwards.
TGTTATTTATTAAGCTAATGAGTCCTTTAATGTTTCTTTTTGGCTTTTATACTAATTCAGAAAGGTTATAATTACACTGTTGCTATTGACATTTCGTGTGTTTAACGTCAGTTCGCAGATTTATAGTTTGAACGGATAATGAAATCTTCCGTTTGTATTATATACAGGGCTGCTCTGTGTCCTGTCTTTCTGTACTGTTTGTATGAAATCTAATTCAAAGTACAGCTACCACCAAAATGTTGTAGGATGGCATTATTTTATAACAGAAGGTCGCTAGCTCTCAGTAAATGCAATCATCTTTCAATACAGTATTGCTTATTACTGCTTTGTTTGGGTCTCTGATTTTGTTATATATTGTACAGTCTGTATTACTGCTTTGTTTGTGTCTCTGATTTTGTTATATATTGTACAGTCTGTATAGAGTTAAGTGCTTTTCTTCATCCGGTGTTTATTTTATGTTCGTTTAAACACACTTGCCAGTCCATTGAGCAAAACGACAATAATATGTCGTTTAAATTGTCTCCTTTTCTAATTCTGTCCTCAAGAAGAAAATGAAGTGTTTTCTTTAAGTACGGTATTGATCGAAGCCTTTTAAATGGAACAGTAACACAAACTTAATCTTATAGTGGCAGGGTTTGTCTTTTGTTAATAAAACAAACTACCATTTATCGAATTTTTCGTTTCCGTTCTCTAACTTAAGTTTTCCTCAACCAAATGTTATGAGACTTATACACAATGTTTATTACCACAAATCACAGATCAAGTTGGAATTTTGGTGGTGTCACGTTTACTGTTCTAGAGTTATACCCTATACAAACGTAAAGATTCCGTTCTATAACTATACATAATACATAATACCACAAAAGTCAGATCAACTACAAATTTGGGTAGTGTCACTTTTACCGTTCTTTAGTTATGTCCCTTTATAACTTTATATGATATGCAAGCGGGGGCTTCATCTGTATCCCATGGACACATTCCCTATTTATTTTCTCCTCATTTTATATTTAACACCACTTTCAAATTGTCATGATTTACAATAAAAAGAAAATATCATCCTCCACACACATGACCATGAAAAACACTGAGATATTATTTCTTAATTTAGTTTAGTTTAAACAGTATTTTATTCAAATAAATTGAATTGGATTGGGCAACAGGCATAGCCTATGTAAGCCCTCTCCATAAAACAAGGTACAATATATTACGAACAAAGCAACACACATACAAACATAATGGCAACACAAAATTAATTTTCCAAAAATACCTCATAGCTGACTGGAATGATGCTTCAAATAGTTAACTCAGATAAAAAGTATGAGTGTTCTAAGAATGCTTCAAATACATGTAGTTAACTCAGAAAAAAAAAGAAAGAAAAAGAAAAAAAATATATTAATATTCTGGGTAATAAACTCCAACATTGATTTAGAGGCCTTACATTTAATTAAACAGTCTCCAGTCAGTTGTTCAATATTATAATTTTAATAATTCATTTTCAAAACAACATGTTTGATATCATGTACTTATTTTTACTAATTTATCGCACCTGAAGAATAACGACAGTGAGTAATAACCATATTGATACATTAAAGAATCATAATAATATAAAAAGAATTTAGAATGTTAATAAGAAAAATTAATTTAATGAATAATTAGGATGTAAAAGTTCTACGGTTCACGTATTGTCTTTTTTTTTTAAGCAACTTGTTTAACTATGATTAAAATAAGCTGATGAAGATTTATGGTTTGTTTTAAACTCTATTCTCACATATGAATGCGTCAGATATATTTTTGGAATATGTAGAACGTGTTTGACCCAGTATGTCATTCGAGAGTGCAGTAATAAGGATTGTAATAGACCATTCTTTTGATTTGATTGAGCTTTTGATTTTGCCATTTGATGGGCGACTTTCTGTTTTGGATTTTCCTTGGAGTTCGGTATTTTTGTTATTTTACTTTTGACCGTTAATTCTTAGAGACTTTAAAAGATATTTTATTTTCTTAATGTAACTTATTAACAAATATTAAATACCATTTCGGGAAGTAATACTAAGTACCCATGAAAATAAACATTTAATGAAAATTTAACGAACGTAATCTATGTATTACTGGTAAATTATTAAACCAGGGATATTGTTACCATAAATTACTTAAAACCTTTACTAAATTTTTCCATAGATATAAAGATTTGGTTTTGAAGTTTGGTTGTACCTGTAGAAAACTTATTTCAAACGGGATAGCACATCCTCATTTTACGGAAATGTTGTTAACCGTGCCCGTAAATTTAGAAATGATCCTTGTAAACTTATCGCTCCTTTAAATAAACTTATTCTAAAGGTTACCAATTCAACACTGTAATAAGATCATTGAATATTGTTTTATTGGTATAAATATTGATTTTGTTATCAGTAAATTAAAAGCAAACTAAATATTACTAGTATGTTATATACATATACACATTCATGGATCTACAATCTGTCGATACCTGTATCTTGGCATTGCACAAGGTCATGTTTTCTCTGACTGTTTATGACGTCTTTACACTAAATCCATTAGATGTTGGATGTGTACGGATTGATAATTTAGTCTTAGATGCATGATTTTTTTATTAGTTGTTAGTGGCTTTGAACTAGCTGTCATATAACTGCGAGTACTCTCAGATCTGTTCCTAGTGTCTTTTTGTTGTTGGGATGTACAAGTACCCTGCCACGTCCACTTGTATTTTTGTCCATCCGATGAGTTAAGCCTTTCCAACTGATTTTTATAGTTCGTTCTTATGTTGTACTGTTATATCACTGTCCCAGGTTAGGGGGAGGGTTGGGATCCCGCTAACATGTTTAACCCCGCCACATTATGTATGTATGTGCCAGTTCCAAGTCAGGAGCCTGTAATTCAGTGGTTGTCGTTTGTTTGTGTGTTACATATTTGTTTTTCGTTCATTTTTTGTACATAAATAAGGCCGTTAGTTTTCTCTTTTGAATTGTTTTACATTGTCATTTCGGGGCCTTTTATAGCTGACTATGCGGTATGGGCTTTGCTCATTGTTGAAGGCCGTACGGTGACCTATAGTTGTTAATTTCTGTGTCATTTTGGTCTCTTGTGGACTGTTGTCTCATTGGCAATCATACCACATCTTCTTTTTTACATGATTAGAATTCGACCCCAATTATATTACAAAGTTTTGTAAAAAGACACGAAGCATTAAAAAATGTGTCTGGTTTTAATGGAACACTCATGTTGGAAAGCCCTCTCTACTCTTTTTATTTCCCTTTTGGTTTTCAATGGTTAATATATTTGTTTATTCTTTTTTTTTAGTTGTGACTGCAACCAGTGATAATGAATATTTTATTTGAATATAACGTTATCGGTTTCGTTTTGAAGAAGTGAATATGCACATTTTCTCGCTGTGTTGAAGACCCATTGGTGCCCTTCTGCTGTTTTCTGCTCTTTTGTCGGGTTGTTGTCTCGTTGACACATTTCCCATTTCCATTCTAAATTTTATAGTTCAAAACAAATTAAACTACAGTAATATTGTTTTTTATATTTGAAAAACTTTAATCCTTATTTTCATAGAATTTAAACCACATAAACATTGTTCAAAGAATATCAAATCAACTATAATAAAACACTCTCTTAATCAAAGACAAGCATTAAAACTTTACAACTTGAACGAAGAGACAGATTACAGATTACATTTTACTGTGTTCCGCCAACAAATATCACGTCACCAACATAAGCAACATAAGTTATTTTCAAACATTGCTTTCTGAGTGTTGTAAATTGGGGTTTACTTTTCTGCAATGTCAGCATTTTAGTTTTGTTATTTCTAACGTATTTCTCTAATGAAATGGAAATGTAGGACAATCTCTATTATGCATGTTGTATCATACAGCTCATTTTAACTTAATTCTCTATCTCAAATAAGAAATTGTTCAATCATTTCTGAGTATTATCTATGATCGACAGTAAACAACATAAACAATTACTTAGAGATAAATCTGAGAAAATCTGTTGGATTTCATTAAAAGAATGTGATAGATAAATGCCAAAAACAGCAGCACAGACCGCAATAATTTTCCTTATATAATCCATTTCCATATGGAAATCGCAGGAAATTTTGTGCGTATTAAAACCAAGTGTTTTATTGTTGACCACAGAGTTACAAATTATTTGCATAAAGTTAGTTCGGAAGAAAGGATGTTCATGTCGAAGAACGCGTTTTGGTTTAAGAAAAAAACGTGTGTCCATGAATCAACTAATGAAAAGACAACAAAACATAAATATTAATATCAAATATATTTATTTATCAATAAAATATATATATATATATATAATCTACATAATTCGTCAGTTCGCGTCTGGATAAAGGGCATTTGATCTGGTTTATTCAACATCTAGTACAATATGATTTTCGTTGTATTATTATTACTTTCATAAACATTTAATTAAAAAAATGGGAATTATAGATACTAAAAGACGTGAACATTTTTTGTGTTCACCAAAAAAAAAAAATGTTTAAACTCTGTCTGATCTTTACATTCCCTGTCATGTGCATGTAAATAAATATTCATTCATTCATTCTTTTAGGATTTGACACGTATTTTCCTGCATACGATTGTTGGGTAGATTGTGATTATTGATACACAAATAAATAAACCAGTTGCAGCTTCATAATTTTATGACAACAATGAAAACACAAAACAAATGATGAATTGAATTAGATAATTTTAGAATATAGATTACATTGTTCGATTGTCCAAAATTGATCTGTAAACTTGTCGTCTTGTCGGATTAATAAATTTACAAAATTTTCCATGACTAAGTTACTTTAATATGAAAAACGTCGCAATTGCTATCGATATGCATATGACTTAATTATAATTATCACAAAATATGCAGTGACCTTAACCGTGACACTTTTCATTAAAAATCGGCAACCGCACAGCGCATGTGCGAGTGAAAACCACGATGAAACAAAATGTTAACAAAGTTTGAAGGAAGATAGTCTTAATCGATTCTGAGTGAAACGTTTTAATACACCAACTCATGTAACAACTGTTATGATAAAATTTAATAAACAAATGTGATCATGAACGCACGGTTGCACAAGGTCATACTTTTCTCAGGCAAACTATTCTTGACATCTTTACACTATGTCCGTTCGAGGTGTACTGATTGATAGTTTAGTCTAGGAAAAAAACGGTTTATTTATAAGTAGAAATTGGCCTTGAATAAGCTTTTAGTAAATACGAGTTGTTTCATACGGGTATTTTTTATGTTTGAAGTTGTTTGTTTAAACCTGACATATTCGTTATATATATACCTGTTATCCAGAGGTTGTCGTTGGTTGCTGTTTGCCATGTTTGAAGCTCGTTTATTATTACCTGTTATCCAGAGGTTGTCGTTCGTTGCTGTTTTCCATGTTTGAAGCTCGTTTATTATTACCTGTTATCCAGAGGTTGTCGTTCGTTGCTGTGTTCCATGTTTGAAGCTCGTTTATTATTACCTGTTATCCAGAGGTTGTCGTTCGTTGCTGTTTGCCATGTTTGAAGCTCGTTTATTATTACCTGTTATCCAGAGGTTGTCGTTCGTTGCTGTTTTCCATGTTTGAAGCTCGTTTATTATTACCTGTTATCCAGAGGTTGTCGTTCGTTGCTGTTTTCCATGTTTGAAGCTCGTTTATTATTACCTGTTATCCAGAGGTTGTCGTTCGTTGCTGTTTGCCATGTTTGAAGCTCGTTTTTATCATCGTTGGATTTATTGTTTGAATTGTTTAACATTTTGTTATGTGGGTGCTACATGTATATATACCTTCCCATACTGTGTGGGTTTTACTAATTGTTGAAGGACGGTTACATCCTGGTCATTTGATAGTTGTCTCATTGGCACATCTCTATTTTTATAATGAAACCTACAGTTCTTGCTGGTATTGCAGTAGTGTGGAACCATAAATGTTGTATATACTATTTATTCAGATAACTCTCCTTTTAACAATACAGTGAACGATCTCTCTATAATATCTCAGTCAGATATTGAATTTGATCTCCTCTCAGTCAGATATTGAATTTGATCTCCGATTTCCATTTAAGATCATTCCGAAATAGCATCAGCGGTAATCGTAATCTTAGTTACAACGTTCTATTGAAACAAAACAAACTCGTTTTGTCTGATAGCGGATTCTTTTTTTTTTTTTTTCCGTTTGCCGGAGGTGTTTTCCATTTTCGTAACATGCAACGCAATAATGCAGCAGACAGCAAAATTGTTTGTTGTTTAAACAAGCCCAATAATCAAATCTCTTCCATTATCTTGTATAACTGAAGTCATCAGTCATCCAAAGTTTCTAATCATATATGTCATTTTAAAAACCTTTCATCTTTCCAAAATAAACATAATCAATTGGCAAGCGCATGTTTTAATTGTTACAATTTTTTGTTAAGATTGTACTTGAAAATGTATGGCAATTGTTTGCAGCAGTTTCTACTTCCTAAAAGAACACAAAAACTTACATTTGTGACAGCGATATTTTCCTCTTTGTTTTATTTCGTGGAAATTCAAACTTTATCTAAAAGCAAGCGACTATTGTTCTCGAAATTGTTAGCTTACATGTTAAGAAGTTAATCCATTTTAATCTTAGCATTGTCCATTTCTTGTTATCATATATATGTTTTTTTTAATTGTATTATTTGTTTGAATCATTAAGTGACAAATTTCATTATTACATGTAGTAATGATTAAGTAAGATTACGTAATTCTTATTAGATCGTTTCTATGTAAATGGTCAGTTGGGTACCAGCGGTCAAGCTGTACGGACGCCGTGCATTTACAGTGACATTCATTGTGTTTAGTATAGAAAATTTATTGGAATTGCCATTTGTTTTATCTTTTTGGAATGTTACCGTTGAACTTTTATTGTAATTAATATATTGCACTATTGGAGAAGTTATATATAAACCATCGTAAAGCTTAACTTAGTTTTGTTGACTTTAGACAGTGACTTTCCCCCAGAATTCTAAATATAACAGGAACGACGAAAACTCCTGTTATACATGCGTGCATTAAAGTGATAGTTTAATTACTCAATAGTACAATTCTATAATTACAAGATTTTATTTCATAACATATGGATGTTACTGAGAAAGTAGCTCAAGTAGCCAATTTAGAATCTGAGGAAAAAGTACATTTCGAGTTACAAAAGACATCTGTAAAGTATACACCCTAAACTGAATGAGGTAGACGTACATATATGATAAGAGAAATAACTGTAAAAATCGATGTTTTTGTCAAACATTTGCACAAAACATTTTTATATCAATTCTGTATCACAAGAATGCTACGGACGTTCTTGAGAATGAAATTTTAAATTCTTCTATATTTTAGTCCGTGCAATCCACAGAGAGTCATATAGTAAACAAACATATCATAACTACAGCACAGCGTAAGGCCTCTTCTGAACATTTGAAGGTCCCTACTATGTATTGGTTACCTAAACTACAAACAAACCAGTAAAATATCGTTTCATCTCGGCCTCTAGTAAGTGTTCTACAACTAATCTTTCAGTGATTTTAACTAGTTCCTTAACTAATAGTAACTACTATTAAAGAACTTATCATTAACTTTTGTAATAAAATATATGAAAAAAGTGGAATTAACTATTTTTGGAGTGTAAAAAATATTGGACGTTTTAGATAAATTACGTGCTTTTGATGGTCCTTTTGATTCTGTTGACAGTTTAGACTTTTCAACTCTTTACACTACACATCCACACAATCTTATCAAACAAAAGTTTTCCTCTTTAATTAAATGGTCGTTTGATAAATATATTTGCTGCAACTCATTTAAAACCTTTTCTCTAATGAGAAAGGTAAATATGCTAGATATACTTACTGGATGCGTGATGAGATGATTGAAGCTGTTAATTTTCTCCTTGATAATATTTATGTACGTTTCGGCAATAAAGTTTATCAACAGGTTGTAGGTATTCCTATGGGCACCAATTGCGTCTTTTTAATAGCCGACTTGTTCTTGTACTGTTATGAATCAGAGTTTATGACCAAACTCAGTAAAGACCCGTCTAAATTGCATTTAATTGATAAATTCAACAACACTTATCGTTATCTTGATGATATTTTTTCGTTAAATAATCATGAATTTTCTAAATATACTGCCAAAATTTACCCAAAGGAACTTAATTTAAATAAATCAAATATAAACGGTAATAACTGTCCTTTCCTAGATTTAGATATTTCAGTTTTACGTGGTGAAACTCTATATACTAAAATTTACGACAAAAGGGACGATTTTTCGTTCCCTATTGTTAATTTTTCTCTTTTGGACGGTGATGTTCCTTCAGCACCATCTTATGGTGTTTATATATCACAGCTCGTTCGCTATGCTCGTGTCTGTTGTGACGTTTTGGATTTCAATGAACGTAATCTATGTATTACTGGTAAATTATTAAGTCAGGAATTTCGTTACCACAAGTTACTTAAAACCTTTACTAAATTCTTCCATAGATATAAAGATTTGGTTTTGAAGTTTGGTTGTACCTGTAGAAAACTTATTTCAAACGGGATTGCACATCCTCATTTTTACGGAGATATTGTTTACCGAGCCCGGAAATTAAAAAACAATCCGGGTAAACTTATCGATCCTTTAAATAAACTTATTCTAAAAGGTTACCAGTTAGTATTAATATTGATTTTTTATCAGTAAATTAAAATCAAACTGATTATTATTTTATATACATATGTACATTCATGGCTCTACAATCTGTCGATACCTGTATCTTGGTATTGCACAAGGTCATGTTTTTTCTCCTACTGTTTATGACGTCTTTACACTAAAACATTGGATGTTGAATGTGTACTGATTGATATTTGGGTCGTAGATGCAAGATTTTTTTATTAGTTGTGATTGACTTTGAACTAGCTGTCAGTAACTGCGAGTACTCTCAGATATGTACTGTTAATTTGTTGTGGGATGTACAAATACCCGTCCACGTCCGTTCTGTGTTTTTGTTAGATGTATTTCTATTTGTATCCATCTGACGAGTTAAGCCTTTTTCAACTGATTTTTATGGGTTACTTTCTTAAGCTGTACTGTTACACCACTGTCCCAGGTTAGGGGCAGGGTTGGCGCCTTCACACTAGTTTAACCCCACCACATTCTGTATGTGCCTGTTCCAAGTCAGGAGCCTGTAATTCAGTAGTTGTAGTTTGTTGCTGTGTAACATATTTGTTTTTCGTTCATTATTTTGTACATAAATTAGGCCATTAGTTTTCTCGTTTGAATTGTTTTACATTTGTCATTTCAGGGCAAACGTCCGGTCTGTGTTTTTGTTAGATGTTTTTCTGCTTTGTATCGATCTGATGAGTTAAGCCCTTTTCAACTATTTTTTATAGTTTGTTCTTATGTTGTACTGTAACACCACTGTCCCAGGTTAGGGGGAGGGTTTGGTGACAACAAACTAGTTTAACTCCGCCACATTCTGTATGTGCCTGTCCCAAGTCAAGAGCCTGTTATTAAGTGGTTGTCGTTAATTGCTGTACATGAATATCATATTTGATTTTCGTTCATTGTTTTGAACATAAATCAGGCCGTTAGTTTTACGTTTGAATTGTTTTACATTTGTCATTTCAGGGGCCTTTTATAGCTGACTATGCGGTATGGGTTTTGCTCATTGTTGAAGGCCGTACGGTGACCTTTTGTTGTAAACTTCTATGTCGTTTGGTCTCTGGTGGAGAGTTGTCTCATTGGCAATTATACCATTCAGCGTAGAAGTAGTTAAAAGATCCAGGATCTTCTTCGACTTATTTTTTGTTTGAATCAGGGAAGTTAATTCCTGAAATAGCAATAATTAATATGTTTTTCTCTTAGTTAATCTGTAATCTCTTTAGTGTTCATTTTAGAAAAAAATAATTAGGGTGTAAATCTTTACTTAATTGTTAGGGATTGAACAGTAAAGAGTGTTATAATTCTAACTTTTAATAGATCGATTTCAAGACTTATATTTCATACATTTAATTTTGCAAAACCAGTACATCAGATCTTGCCGAAACTGTACCTCGCAAATCTCGATGTACGTGTTATTTAGATAAATATCACGATTTTTAATCAGATACTGTTAAATTCTTATTAGACCAAGAGATGTGTTCTAATTTGTGAGCAGACGTTTGCAGTTCTAGTATCCAGTAAATTGATGGCACCACGTTGTTTCGATTCAGATGCAAAGATATATCGTTATGGGAGTATTTATCATAAATGTTTCAAAAGGCACTAGTTTTTGTGGGAGTATGATTATACTTTTTTAGGAATTTAATAAGTGTTATTTTACATCCATCTTTTTACGGTCATGTTATTTATTAAGCTAATGAGTCCTTTAATGTTTCTTTTTGGCTTTTATACTAATTCAGAAAGGTTATAATTACACTGTTGCTATTGATATTTCGTGGGTTTAACGTCAGTTTGCAGATTTATAGTTTAAACGGATAATGAAATCTTCCGTTTGTATAATATACAGGGCTGCTCTGTGTCCTGTCTTTCTGTACTGTTTGGATGAAATCTAATTCAAAGTACAGCTACCACCAAAATGTTGTAGGATGGCATTATTTTATAACAGAAGGTCGCTAGCTCTCAGTAAATGCAATCTTTCAATACAGTATTGCTTATTACTGCTTTGTTTGGGTCTCTGATTTTGTTATATATTGTACAGTCTGTATTACTGCTTTGTTTGTGTCTCTGATTTTGTTATATATTGTACAGTCTGTATAGAGTTAAGTGCTTTTCTTCATCCGGTGTTTATTTTATGTTCGTTTAAACACACTTGCCAGTCCATTGAGCAAAACGACAATAATATGTCGTTTAAATTGTCTCCTTTTCTAATTCTCTCCTCAAGAAGAAAATGAAGTGTTTTCTTTAAGTACGGTATTGATCGAAGCCTTTTAAATGGAACAGTAACACAAACTTAATCTTATAGTGGCAGGGTTTGTCTTTTGTTAATAAAACAAACTACCATTTATAGCTTACTATACACACAGAGGGTGACATTATCTACGTCATTTGGTCTTTTGTTGAAAGTTTTCTATTTGGCAATAATCATACCACACATTTATACTTGCATATACCTCATATTAATTGGTGGTAGGGATTTCAATGTGCGCAATATACGTGTTTCTGAAATAATCTGCATAATGCAAGCATGTACCACATGTTCGGGAAGCCAAATGAATAAAATGTTCTGACGCTTTAAAACTAAAAATACTTCATGGGAAGGTTGTTTTAAAATAACTTAATTGATATTCTGATTTATTTGTATCGCGTGTCTTTGTCTAACGATGATAAACTGAACGCATGCAGTCAAACTTCCAAACAGAAAGTTTCGAGAGAATAAAGACCAACAATTTATATATCATTGAATGCTGGAAAAATCAAAATTGTGTGCTCTTATCACTACCCAGGAAGTAAGTGGAAAACGATATTGAGCAGCCTTTGCTATTTATCATCATGTATTATATCTAACACTTTATGAAGTTCACACTTGCATAAATATGTCAAGTAAAATAATGGAACACTGAATATTTTACTTGATTGACCTCAATTAGTAAACCAATGTTTCTTAATTTTAATATTAGAAACCTCTAGTTTCTTAGCGATTTCCCCTGGTAAACACTGTAATCAACCAATTACTGTTGACATTTGACGTATTCCTGTAGGACAACAGATCAAATTGGCGACCAGCCTAAGAAGTACAACATTTGAAATGAAAAGAGCATATTAAACTAAACGTCGCAGGAAATATCATGTCATAATATCTTTTCTAGTATTTAGAAGTGAATCTATTTTTAAATTCAATTTCTTTTATTAATGTAATTCTTAAAGGATTTATATCCTTTGAAAAATTACAAGCATACCACCTTCAATGGCTTTTGAAGAGAACAATGACTAACTATTCTCGCTACTCATATTGTTAACTTTTTATGCCCAATTTATGGGCATTATGTTTTTCAGTCTGTGTGTCCGTTCGTTCGTTCGTTCGTCCGTCCGTTCGTCCGTCTGTCCCGCTTCAGGTTAAAGTTTTTGGTCAAGGTAGTTTTTGATGAAGTTGAAGTCCAATAAACTTGAAACTTAGTACACATGTTCCCTATGATATGATCTTTTTAATTTTATTGCCAAATTAGAGTTTTGACCCCAATTAAACGGTCCACTGAACATAGAAAATGATAGTGCGAGTGGGGCATCCGTGTACTATGGACACATTCTTGTTCCTTGATATTTTGATTTCGTCTAAACAGTACTTTTTTTATTGAAAAGAGATAATAAACATCTTGTTATTTTTCATATATGTATGAGTTAAGTATATGTCCAGCTTCAAATCTCTGTCCTTTCCTCAGATCTGTTTCCCGTGAGGTCATTAAACTCAAATGTGTGGCCCTTTGTTTATTCAATTTCGTGGTCATATTTAATGCGGCATGTTAACGCGCTCAGCTCTCCCATAACCTTGGACCATTATGTTACAACACAACATAAGAGCAAACTATAAATATCAGCAGGAAAAGACTTGGCTAATCAGATCGTCACACAGCACAAATAACAAAGTGGAAACAAAAAGTTACAAAGTACCGATTTAATGAAAGAGTATTCAAATCTATTGTACCATTTGGCCTTCAAGGATACATGACAAGCGTAAAGAAGTGTTTATGACTTATATGGTTATATTGAGAGATACACAAGATTTTATATTCTTACTTCTTACTGTCTTCACTGCTATTTTTTTTCAAAAATAAGGCTAATAACAGATTGAAAAATAAAAAAAAAGTTTTTTTTACATTTCTTCTATCGCGAGAAATTGTACGCTCCGATGTACATAGTTCAACAAGTTTTAACTTTTCAATGGCCTTGATACCAATTTAATTATAATATAAAAATCGATCGATGGCTTTGACAACACAAATTATACCTCGATGACGCTTTGATAATTCTGGCGTCAACACATAGGTCATTGTTGAAAGGGACACAGATTTGAGAACGTATAGGAGTCTATTTTTTTTTTCCTTGAGAGAAAGTCGCTGATTCAACAACACATGTCCACTCGATTTGTCATTAATGTATAAAAGTTATAAATATACACACAAAGTTTACTTTCAAAACCTTTTGTTTTATTGATATATTCAGAAATTTGATGAAATATTATCCTGTTGTCTTCATGCTATTTTGAGATGTAACCGTTCAATGTTATCTTTAGGTTTATAAAAGGAACTTTGCCAGTTAGTGTACTTTCGAATTACGTTATATTTTGGACATTTAAGGAAGTAGTGTTGGGTAGTTTCTACATGACCACAGGGACGAGGTGCTTTCGATAAGATTATTTTTTAATAAATGGTCCCCTAAACACTACTCTGGGGACTGATTATTTCTTATTTTGTTTGTTTCTATAGCCTATAGCTATATGAAATAAAAAACAAAGGATTTTACATGTATAAGTACTTTTGAAGATACATGTCTTAAATCCAAATTTCGATTGATTTAAACGAATTGGGTCTGGAATATTATTGTAAAGGTTTATAACAGCTGGCTGAAAAGACTTCTGATAATAACTTATTCTACATAATGCAGTTTGTTTGGTTCTAACCCTAAGTCCTGCATCCATGCAGATCAAGCCTCTAGATATGTATTGGTACTAATTAAGATAGATAATCAGGAATTTGCTGCTACTTTATCTTTTTTTATATGTTTTTAAAGTCGGGACTGATGAGTTTCTGAGCCTATTTCATCATACAGCAACTGTTTCGATGTTAATATATCTTAGACCTGCCTGTGACAATTATGGACGCTTCTATTTGCAGGTTTCTAAAGGTGTCTTTGAATAGTCAGGAACATCTGCATATTTTAAGAGTGAGCGTATAAACTTAGTCTATGCATTGTTTATTTATATAATCAACCCCTATATTAATCAATATTTTGTAGAACCATCTACTAGTATCACATCGCTAATACACTTTTGAAAAACAATTTCAATCTTAATTTTCTTATTACATCCTATGCTTTAACAGTTCAACATTCGCTTCTACCACATCATATCATATTAAACAAGAGCCTTCTACTAGTTTTTCTCGCTGATCAATCTTCATTGATGTTATTGATTTAAGGTAGCTGGGGTGTCGTCTTTCCTCCATCTTGGATTTTGAAATAGTAGATAACAATCGGTCTAGATCTTTTATGAAATGTGCTAATTTCGAGAGTAATATGTAATTCATGTGTAAGACTTTTCATGCCAATATAGAAAAGTATTTGTTTAATCATAGTTTTGGGTTGCATTTTACAAAAAAACAGAAAATATTTGTTTGATTCAATTTTTTCAACTTTGCCACATAAGGGGAGATAACTCGGATAAAGATATATAAAAATAAGAAGATGTGGTATGATTGCCAATTAGACAACTCTCCACAAGAGACCAACTGACACAGAAATTGACAACATAGGTCACCGTACGGCCTTCAACAATGAGCAAAACCCATTCAGAAATTATTGCGATGTTTTTATTATTGCGAAAAATGCGACAAGGTTATAATCGCAATAATTTAAACTCGTATTTTGAAATAAATAATATGAATTACACTGGATTTTTCTCCTTTTGGCAAAACTTAAAATCGCATTTTAGTCTAAAATAACAACATCGCAATAATAAATGCACGCAATAATTTCTGAATTTACAGTAGTACGCAATGGCACCGCACCCAAATGACAAATGTAATTCAATTCAAACGAGAAAACTAACGGCCTAATTTATGTACAAAATAATGAACGAAAAACAAATACAATACACAGCAACAAACGACAACCACTGAATTTCAGGCTCCTGACTTGGGACAGGCACATACAGAATAGAATGTGTTATGAATTTACTCATTTTGTTATGTGGCAATAAAACGAGTCCGGAGACCCCATTTTTTCTTTTTCTCAACTGAAAGCATATTGTTAGAACTATCTTCTCATATTTTATCTTAAAACTCTATGGTTTACTTTTCTTTTTATCACACAAAATTGGGTTTTCCATGCATAATCTATACAAAATCTGACAATTTTGCACAACCTGTAGCGTGAAAAAAATATATCATATTTATGATAAAAGAATGATATAAATGACATTTTGACAAATTATTAAAAAACTCTATGGATTTTAATTTAGACCCCCATCTACCTTAATTGCTTAACGTCCTATCTTTATTGATGAATTATAAGGTTTCTATTAAAAATTCCATATTTATGACAATGTAATTATATTCAGCAACAAACATCCTGATATTGGTGATTAAATAGTTTGTCATGAGAACAACATTATGCAATTCGTGACATTATACTGTATTGCACAAGCTTCCGTTGTTATGTAATTTCTACAGCTTCGTAATAAATAAAATGAAAAAGTGTTTGATAGATTCATAAATGCTATGACTATTCAAAACGATTATTTGGTCTCTGGTGGATGCTTGTCTCATTGACAATCATACCATATTTCCTTAGTTTTATATTAATGTCACTAACGACAAGGCTTACTCAGATAGTTATGTATCTTAGCTTTTAGTGTACATGTTGTTTTATCTAGACAAGGATTACTCGGATAGTTATGTATCTTAGCTTTAAGCGTACATGTTGTTTTATCCAGACAAGGATTACTCGGATAGTTATGCATCTTAGCTTTAAGCGTACATGTTGTTTTATCCAGACAAGGATTACTCGGTTAGTTATGTATCTTAGCTTTAAGTGTACATGTTGTTTTATCTAGACAAGGATTACTCGGTTAGTTATGTATCTTAGCCTTTAGCGTACATGTTGTTTTATCTAGACAAGGATTACTCGGTTAGTTATGTATTTTAGCTTTAAGAGTACATGTTGTTTTATCTAGAAAAGGGTTACTCTGATAGTTATTTATCTTAGCTTTAAGCGTACATGTTGTTTTATCTAGACAAGGATTACTCGGATAGTTATGTATCTTAGCTTTAAGCGTACATGTTGTTATATCTAGACAAGGGTTACTCGGATAATTATTTATCTTAGCTTTAAGCGTACATGTTGTTTTATCTAGACAAGGGTTACTCGGATAGTTATGTATCTTAGCTTTAAGCGTACATGTTGTTTTATCCAGACAAGGATTACTCGGTTAGTTATGTATCTTAGCTTTAAGCGTACATGTTTTATCTAGACAAGGGTTACTCGGATATTTATTTATCTTAGCTTTAAGCGTACATGTTGTTTTATCTAGACAAGGATTATTCGGATAGTTATGTATCTTAGCTTTAAGCGTACATGTTGTTTTATCTAGACAAGGGTTACTCGGATATTTATTTATCTTAGCTTTAAGTGTGCATGTTGTTTTATCTAATGCTTCTCATATAGTTGCTTACATCCACGACATTTGGACTCCGGTGGATAGTTGTCTCATTATAAATCATGCACATGTCCTTATGAAAAAAAACATCAATTAAAACATGAATTGGTAGGAACCCTGAGGACATCTCCAGTATTCTAATTATTCGTTCATTGTGTTGGTCGATCGGTTGATGTACTTAATCCCTTGGATGTGTTTTAATTTATTTTAGTCTCTGCTGCATTATTTTTTATTGTTAATTGTTTTTTACTTTTAACTAGCTTTCAGTAACTGCGAGTACTCTCAAATCGTACTTTCGTGTTAATTTGACCTGTGGACACAATTTGTAATGCATTTTTGTAATTCAATGTTTACTTATTTTGTGTTAGTATATCTCGTCTAACTTTTTTTAATATGCACCATCTTTGATTAGTATTTATTATGACGATAAATTTTCACTTCTGTACTCGTACTCTGAACAACAAATTTATTAATTCTTAAAAAAATTTACTTCCGTACCCCTAACATCAAAATTATTATATTTAAATTAACCTGTGTACGTAGTTTGTTTTA
The DNA here is from genome assembly GCA_017311375.1 of Mytilus coruscus. Taxonomy (NCBI): domain Eukaryota; kingdom Metazoa; phylum Mollusca; class Bivalvia; order Mytilida; family Mytilidae; genus Mytilus; species Mytilus coruscus. Next base: position 3,871,543 of record CM029597.1, on the reverse strand, counting down.
TTTAACGCCAATTTGTCCCAGGTAAGAGTTGTCTTACTGACACTCTTCCTACATCTTTTTATTAATACCTGTAACGTCTATGTTATATAGGCACCTACGTTTTAATATTGTATTTATGTTGTGTCATAGATAAAACTTATTCGTTCAGTGTATGCTTACTTGTTTTTGTTTAAATGTCTTTTTGATCGAGTTAAGCCATTTCAATTGATATTTTATAGTGTGTCTTTTTATGTTGTAATGTTACACTACTGTCTCAGGTTATGGTGAAGGTTGGCGCCTGTTAAAACGTTTAAACCTGCTGCATTTTTATGCACCTGTCCTAAGTCAGGAGCCTGTTGTTCAGTGGTTGTCGTTTGTTGGTGTGGTTCATAGGTGTTTCTCGTTTTTTATATAGATTAGACCGTTGGTTTTCCTGTTTGAATTGTTTTACACTAGTCATTTTGTAGCCCTTGTTCCTTTATAGCTTGCTGTTCGGTGTGAGCCAAGGCTCTGTGTTGAAGGCCGTACTTTGACCTATAATTGTTAACTTTTTATACATCGTGACTTGGATGGAGAGTTGTCTCATTGGCACTCATACCACATCTTCTTATTTATTTTGGAACAAAAGTTACACAAAGCAATTGCAAAACAAGTATCTTTTTTCTTATTTTATCTCATTCTATCTTTTTTCTTGTTAAATCATCTTAACGTTTGCTTAAAGTCAACAAACAAGACGAAATTATTTGATTAAAGAATTAAGCTGAAGCAGATCAAGATTTAAGTTTGTTAACTCTTTGCGGATACGGAAGGCATATAATTCCTTATCATTTTGATTTGAAGTGGAATGTCGATGTTCAATAACAACGATGCATTGTAGGTCGTACAAATATTTGATGAGATCTTAGCTGTTATTACAAGAATTACTAAAATTGATTGAAACGAACGGAAAAGGTGTATCAATTTTACACTTTTATATTATACCTAAAGTATCAATGAAAAACCTTTCAAATACAAAAACACGAATCATTGTTTTATTTTAATTTTTATCTATTTATTTTTTTTTGCAGTTGCTAAAACTGATAACAGTGTATTAATAAACCTGCAAAAATTAGCAGCCAAGTTAATCGCTTGGTATATAACGGCGACTGATATTCATAAGTTCACACAAAATGGTGTTACTAAAGGAAATGAAGAAAAATTAAACACTTCTACCAAATGAATGAAATAGGAGAGATAAATCCCACGTGGGCTAGTGTTACAATAGTTTCCTTCCTTTAATACATGGTAATCATAACTTGATATGAATTACGGACTTTGGTCATGATCAATTATAAAAACAAATTGTATGGATTACTTAGGCTTGGAGGTTATTGATTCCTATACATTAGTCCGGAACTTTGTCATCTTTTCCAGTGTCGCATTGTTTTTATTTTGCTATGTTTGCAAGAAGGCACAAGAGAAGTACTTCGGGTTTAATTGCCAATAATAAATAATAACTAAATAAATGAATAATCTTGGTTCAGAGTCGGCATAGTAGACAAAACAAGAACATAACATAAGTTCTATTGAGCTTTTAACCGACATAAAAGGCATAACATTCCATACAAAAAAAGTACGAAACTTCAAGTGTCAAAAATGTATTACAAGTCAGGAATATGACAGTTGTTTTCCATTCGTTTGAAGTGTTTTAGCTCCTGATTTTAATATTCCTAAGAGCTCGGTATTTTTGTTATATTACTTTTTACAATGTGGGAAATACTAATCTACAAGACATTAAAAGACTTTAAACGTCAGAAAGCGACAAAGAAAAGTGCTCAATTGTAATTAACAAAGTTGGGCATATACCAAAATATTAGAACACATTCAGTTGATATTAACCAGTACATAAACATATCGTAGTGTGCATGCCGTACCCGTCATTTTAGCTCAAAATGTTTAATAGACACCTTTGATCATGGGTCAATTGCAGATTTTTTGTAGTCTCTGTCACATTTATTTTCAACTTTTCGAGACAAGAAACGATTTAAAGACAAATTGTATAGAAACTTGTGTCTGATGTTGACCTTAAGATGAAAAGAAGGGATATTTTGCATTTATTCAAAATTAAAAATCCCTACACGCGTTCGATAAAACCCAAAGCCATGGAATAGTGCTATAATTGCTGTTCTTCATTTCAAAGTCAAGGCCACTGCAAGCTACTTTAGCTTTAGCTTTGTTGTCTGTCTTTATCCGATTTATTATTTTTCAATCCTTTTTACTTATTTTAAAATATTTGCAAGTATAACAGTTGTAGACATATTCCCAAAATCAATGTCAAAACAAATCAGTATACATTATAAATAACTTTATTTATTGAAAATCGACTGATTAATTGAACTGCTTAATATCCCCCTTATGTACATTGATCTTGATCTGCCAAAGACCCGGATATTGTGACTATTCATTATACTGCTTTTAGTACATCATGTCAACTACATCTCTACAAGGTTATAAAATGTTTCCGAATCGATGCCGCAAAGGAAGTTAATTAGCTAGCTGCTAGTCTATAAATATTTCGCTTTCTTCGTTAAGGGTAATTTTGCAAGGATTTCAAGATTTCAGTTCAATTGCATCAGAAAGGTTAGAACAGAGTGCCCTGGCCATTGTAATTATATAACTTCATTTGTAAAATGGAATTTTACCTGTTATCCAAGGAGTTCAGTACACATTAAAAAGGTTCATAGATAGGGTAACCATACAAGAAACTGATCAACTGACGCGTACGTTATTATAGTATTAATGTATGGACTTTTCATATTCATGATATTGGCCCTGTAACGTGCCCGAGGTATTAATAATGGTCAAGGATGGTTGTAATGGCCCGAGGCAACGCCGAGGACCATTACAACTGTCCGAGGCCATTATTAGTACCAAGGGCATGTTACAGGGCAAATATGAAAAAGTCCATACATTGATACTTTTATTAACCAACTTCATTCAAGAACAGTCTTCGAGTTTCGGGTACAAATTCAGCTAACCACGAATCTATAACAGGGCCAATACAGAAACAGCCAGTTCATAACACTTTTATTAAATGGTTTTAATTCTTCGATTAAACTAAGAGTAAGAAACTTACCGTGAAGAAGATACGGGAATGCATAGCTGAAATAATTTGTCTTTCTCATTCACGATGAATTTTTGGTCAACATTGTCAGATGTAATTTCTGATTTCTCATCAAAGTACTTAATTTTATGCTATAACAATTCATTTTATCTAGCAAATATAAAGTAGCTGGGAAGAATAAATCAGACAGTTTAACTATTCTTACTCTTGAGTAGTCTGCGTTCTGATGATTGATCTACGGAAATGAAAAAGTGATAATAATCGAAAGTCGTACTCGAAAAGGCTGTGTCATATTTCCGTTTCAGGACGTTACAAAACACTGACCATCATTTAAACTTTTTTTTTAGTTAAATTTTTTTTTTTTTTTTTAAGTTGTCAATTTTTTAAAGAAATAAACGACATTTTGATTTAATCGATGTCCCGTTTCATCTGTTCATAATGCATGGCTGTGGTTTCGTAATGCACGGTTGTGATTTCGTAATGCATGACTGAGATTTCGTAATGACTGGCTGTAGCAATTTCTGCGTTCATAATGACCAGTTGTCGAAATTTTCCATTTATAAAGCATAGGCATTTCTATACATATTGTAGTAAGTTGGTTAATAATGTTTTGTAATATGTTTAAATAACCCATGATGCAATATTCAAATACATGTATACACGAAGGGTTACGATTTTAGTGCACATGCCAAATGATTAACAGTAGCTTAATCACGCACATTTCTGCTAGGACCATGAAAGTATTATATAATATGACAAGGACTATCTCTTTTGAAACAGACCACTGATATTATAATACTTCCATGAACAGACAGAATGTTTGTTGACCCCATGATATGGTGTGTTTTTTGCGTCGTATGGTCCTGTTAACGTATGCCTTACGTACTCTTTCTGTTCATAAATTTACAGAATGAATTGAATAAATTGATTATTTCTTAAACGTCCAGTGGCAAATATTAGAAATGCAAACAGGAATGAGACAAAATAAACAAAAAACAAAATCAAATAAGTAGATTTTTAAAGGGACCGGAATATACCGCAAAAATTAAACCTTCAACCAGCAAGGTTTATTTAACGGGCAGATCTTGGTCCAACGTATTTACCTCCCCTACTCTTAAAAGACACACCACATCAAAACGGATACCCCTACGCAATGGTATCACTGCCGGACGTCATCAGGCCACGTGATCATATTCCTATTATACCCGAGTCAATCCCTGTATTTATGAAAATAGATAAGCATATAAAAATAAGAAGATGTGATTTGATTGCCAATGAGACGACTCTCCACCAGAGACCAAACGACATAGATGTTAACAACTATACATATTATAGATCACTTTTGAATTTTCAACTTTGTATTGGTTAACAAACTTTAATTTGTTTTCTTTAAAAAATGGAAATAACCGTTTTTAATTACGATAAATCGAACAACAAAACAATATTATAACTTTTGAAAGAAATAGGAGTCAACGAACATAATATGCATGCTTGCTAGAATTCGGTAGTTATTCATGTAAAGAAACGAGATGAAGTATTCTGAAGAATTCGAAATCAGAAGGGGTATGGATTAGTCCAAATAATTATGACGTCTTGAAAGGCTATTTTAATTTTTTTTTTCTGTGACGCCTTCCTCACAGAAAAAAAAAATTAAAATAGCCTTTCAAGAAGTCAAAATTATTTGGATTAGGTATGGATATACCCTTTCCAGTAGGAAAGAAGAGGTTGAATACATTGTTGCGGGGTTGATCAACATTATTACAACGCAATCACAGTCAATAATGACTTTTGGTGACGACCGTATTTACTAAAAGGAAAACCAACACAAATTTATAGTATTTGTCCATTTATTTACTATTGTTTGTTTATTTTTTCCTAATAGAAAGATAAAACTATTATAGATATACGCAGTGACTATTAATTAATGTTCAGTTTCAATGTGTTGTACCTTTTTAATGAAGGCAGCTCTAACAAAATTCAAAAAATAAGTCTTTCGATGGAGAAATTTTCTTGTGATTGTGCTGCTATGGTATAAACAGAATACGTATTCTATGACGATAACAAAAGCAAATAATAATGAAACTGACTTATAAAAGACACTAACTAGTAGTTAAAGAATTGCGTGTACAATAAAATTGTATAAACGAAGGAATAAACATGACAGCTTAGTCAATTAAAAATTTTGAAAAAAGCAAAATATTTTATCGGTAATCAATTTTCTTCTTTTTCTGTAAAATTCTTGATTATAATTGTATGATTCCTTTCTGTAAATTCTCATTTTTAGGATAATTGGTCTAGTGCATTCAAATGGAAATGGAATTTATGAAGATACGCGAGAAAAACAAAAGGGAGAGATATAAAAATAAGCAATTATACATTAATTAGAAATATCCATCAACATAAAACTTTTTAAAAAATCAGATAACATTAAAACATCAAATTTAGATCGTTTGAAACAGTGAAAAATAGAAGAGAATGCTCAGCTATAAAGTGTTTTAAAATTGTACTTCAAACGTGGCAATTTGAAGAATAAATAGAATAAACAAATAAGTTGAGTACACGTCAATAAACCCATAAAAACAAGAACAAACAAAAAAATAGACAAGTCTTTATAATATATTATGATTTGAGTGTCCCGACCCTAGGAAAGTTATATATCAAAGGTTGTATTTGTAGCTTAGGCTCCATTGACACACTTCAGCGACGTTTTGTCGCGTAAACTGACTTACAGTTGCCGTTGTCACGACCGTCGTACCTAAAATGTATCTGCATTTAGCGTGCGTGCATGGAAAAGATGCTTCGAAACCGATTATGATTAATTATTTCACCTGTACAAATAGGCAGATATACGTCAGATTGCCTCCCTTTGCAACATAAATATACGCTAAATGATGACGGTAAATATGTTGATAGGCTAAAAATGGTATTTTTATTCTGTGTAAATTCAAGATTGATTTTTTTAAAATAACTTCGATTTAAATTTTTATTTTCTAATTTCCAAAATGACACTGTACGAATGGTTGACTTTATAATGGAATATACATTGTACTATCCATATTATTCCATGCCATTTTGTATAAATTTCCAGGGAATCATATGGTCAATTATCCATTATGGACGTGTCAGTCACGACAGGAACACTTTTAACGTGGTGTTATTTTATAGGATGTCCTGGGTAGTTAATTAAGTAATATTTGTCGTTTATCTGTCATCTATATTACTGATAACCATCGTTTTTCCTGTATGTTTCATGTTTCGCATCTGACATTTAGTCCACTGAGAATAAAACGTCGCAACAAAATCCGTTGATGCTGATATTTTGTTTACGTTTTAGGGAAAAGTTCTAACTTAATGAGGATACACATTTACATTCATACTCTTTGCAAGTCATTTTGTATAAAGTTTTAATTCGGTGCCTTCCTGTTGAAATCCATACAAAAATGCAATTCTAGTGCAATCGAAACAGCAGGTGTAACCTTGAACTGCTAATATATTTATATGAATATGTTCTTATATGTATTTTGGATGAGTTTGTGTTGCTTCTGTATAGCGTTTTGGACTGTTGAAAGATTCTTTGTCTTATTTTGTTTTGGCCATTACATTTTAGTTAAGATTTTTTATTACCATTTGGTTATCAATTTTTGTTATTATAAATAAGAAGGAAATGTTGATATACGTCAATTAATATGCATCTATGAACACAATCAGCCAAAGATTGTTTTTACTTAAAAAACATAATGTTCGACAGATGACAATGACAACGTTTATCATGTACAAATATATTAGAATATTTTTCTCTTTCAGCTGTTTCAGTGTGTGTAAACTGTTTCACTTTAGTTGCAATATCTGCCGAGCGGTATTTTGCAATATGCCAGCCACTTCGGTCAAGAACCTGGCAAACATTATCACACGCCTACAAAACAATCATCGGCATCTGGACGTGTGCCCTCATCCTCATGATTCCGATAGCAGCTGCACAGGAAATACACCCTCTTCAAACTGGTAAAAAGGCATGCCGGGAAATATGGGCAGATAATTTACGAACATTACAAGTAATCTACAGTATCTTCTTAGTAATACTTTTGTTGATAATTCCTCTATGTGTTATGAGCATGGCATACGGTGCGATGTCTCACAAGCTCTGGTTTTCAATGAAACAACAAATGCAGGATCAATCAGGTATCTTGTTTGTTTTGAATCTTTAATGCAGTAGGGGCAATAAGGCCCTTATTTGGCCCTAATATTAGTGCAAATTGAAAAGTTACCATTCATATTCTTAAATTTGTACAAACTACACTAAGGTATAAGGTGTTCAAAAAATACCATGACAACAAATCATGATGAAATTTGTGTATTTTGTAAAATTTCTCAATTTTCCTTGTTTTACACCAACTTTAAGGTATATGACGTGTACACGTTGCTATTTTGTACATGTTGTAACATGAACGGAAATATTGTACATGTTATTACTTGTACAACGCAAATAAACAAGTTATAACATATACAAAAAACCTCGTACATGTTATAACATGTACAATATATTGCTTAAAAATTGTTTTAACTTGTACAAAATTTTGAAAATTAAAGATATGTTTCTATTATTACAACACATGTGTTTTGTCCTTTCTGATACAGTTAATGACCAGATGAATAGTATATAATTACTTAATACCTTAACACACATGTAGTCAATAAAATTCTGACCTGATGAATTATAATTGTGAGGTTTCCACTCAGAGGGCAATATGAAAATACTTTCATACTGGTTGAGACTTAAGATGCAAGTGGATAGCCAGGATAGATTTTACAATGAAATCCTTGATATGTCGAGGAAAAATTCCTCTGCAAAAACTAGATTAACTGTTCTCTCCCAAGGTGATGATTTTATCATTCCAATTCCGTCCATTGATAGGGGCTCTGCCAACGAGAGAAACATAAAAGGCGTTGTGATGAATGTGAATGAACATGGCGGCTATAAAATTAGAACTAAAGTTGGACAAATAAAGGGATATTCGAGAAGAAACCAGATTCAATTTACTGCAAATGCAACGTTAGATGTGCCTGAGGTCCCAATGAGTGATATGAATGAGTGTGAGATAGATAGTGCGTAAGATATCATTGTCACGGTGGAAGGCAAGGTTTTGTGCATTGTCAATGTAAGAAAGGCAATTGTAAGTATGGTAGGTGTAAATGTAGAAGAATGAAAGTTTTGTGCAACTCTAGGTGTCACATGTCTCTGTCTTGTAGCAACAAGTAAACAAAACTGGTTTCTAAAATGTATGAACATGTAGTTTTTATGCGTGCTGTAAAAAATGCACCTTTCTTTTGCTTATTGTTATTTATTATTTAATATATTTCAAATGTATATTCTGCTTTATCTAAATTTATTTTCAAATTTTGTACAAGTTAAAACCATTTTTAAGCGATATTTTGTACATGTTATAACTTGAAATTTTGCATTGTGCAAGTTATAACATGTACAATATTTCTGTAAATGTTATAACATGTACAAAAGCACAACTTGTACACGACATATATATCAAATTGGAAAAGTATGTGCGTACCCAAGAAACAACTCTATATTTGGTGAGATTATGTCAATAGTTAAAATAAAGCTTCTCGTAAATTATTTTGTTGTTTCTTGGCTGCGCACGATGTTGCCACACTGGAAATAACGATGGAAGACTGTTCAAATTCGGGAGTCTTCTTCGTTTTCATGAAAACCATATTGCAAAATCAAGGGTACTTTATTCAAATGATTTGCACCACGTGACTTTGTCCCTTTTGATCAAAGCACAGGAGTTTGAAATCCTAGCAATAAAGGTGTATAAATATGCTAAACTCGACTATCACAGTAGAGCTTCTCTCGAAGAGAGAAGCGACAGGAATGCAACGGATTTTCCAACTTTTTTGAAAAGGGACGTTTTGGATCGGAATAAACGCTATCCGTCAATTATTAAACATAGTTTTACTTCAATTAACCACTAAAACTACTTTGCAGGTCCCTTATTATTCATTTACAGCTTCTTTTTACGTCCAAGCAGAACTGCAGATTTTCTGTAACTCCATACCTGGAAGTTCTATCGATGCAAGCCCGCACTGAATAAAGGAATGCTGGTCAATTCGTTCCAATGTCAATTCGGTCCAAGCCAGTTCGTCCCAGATTTGGTCAATTCGTACCAAGTCAATTGTCAATTCGTACCAAGTCAATGGTCAATTCGTTCCAGCTGATTTAGTTCATTATTAATCAGACTTCACAATTTGTTCCAACCTTATTTTAATGTATATGTCCGTATATCACTGTGTTAGTGTAAATCAACCTACAGTACATGGCAAAAATCGGCAATTCCATGTCCATTTTTTCTGTATATTTCACTATGATATAAAAGGACATTTTTCAGATATAACTTTGGAGGCATTTATGGTGTGATTTTAACAAACAATGTGTTGAAAAACGCAGATTTATGTGTACTATATATTTGTTTATTTAGTCATACATTTTTGGAGTTGTCTTTGTTTTTTTTTTTTTTTTCCTTTTGTCAACTTGTATCATAATTCGGCCGATAATCTGTCTTATGCAATAAAAACTAAGTATAGTGTTTAAAAGTTTATTTGATATGCATGGTATTGACACATATGCTTATAACAAAATACAACAATAACAGTTCATAACGGTCTGTGCAACACTTATCAATTCAAAATTTTAAAAAGTTTTCAAATTTTAGAATTTTGGAATTTTGATTAAAGATTTAAAATATCAAAATTAGTAAACGGGTGAAAAGATGGGTACCTGTAAAGTGCGAAACGGTATTAAAGCAGAACGAAACAAAACGAAAAGAAACGAAACAAGATGAAATGAACAGTAATTTTGTTACTGTTACCCTAAAAAGTTCTGTTTGAAATAAAACCAGAGAAAGACAGTTGTAAGCGTAGAAAAATTGGATAACAAAATAATTATTCCTCAAAAGCAAGAAATCCATTTAAAAAAAGAAACACCACAGCTCTGTATAAAAACACGAAATTGGACATCACATGAGATAACAGTATCCTGAAATTTTAAGGTTTTGCATTTATAGATTATTTTTTAAGCCTATTTAAACCGGGTATCAAACAAGTTGATTTACGTTTTAAAAAACCTATATATGCTATATAAGCTATGCGTTTCAGATAAATAATTCAGAACTATTTGGTGTCCCATACGCCAATCATTTAGGAGTAACAGTGAAAACTGACCAACTTGCAGTAGTCTAAATAGTATGGTGGGGTTAATTATGTTTCTATTTTCTGCTGTGCTTTAAGCAATAAAATGGTTCAAAACACGTGTATTCCATCAAATTTGATTTCATTTTTTTTTTTTTTTGCTCTACGACTTCTTACTTTCTGCAATCATGTCGGCAGATGAAAACATTGAATGTACATTTTGAACAATCATCTCAGTTAACATTTTATCAACTATTTCGGTTGTTAAAAATTCGGCTTTTGAGCGTTCCTGATGAAGACAGGTCCAGAAAAGCGCTTCGGAAGCATGCACTTGTAACGTTTTGTTTTCAATTTTACAGCGGATGACCGTGAGGGCATTCCGGTGTATTGTTGCGAGAGATTTCCATTACGTAATTTCCGTGTTTGACTGGTAGCCGATCTATAATCTATAAATACGCGGACATCATCGAGTGCTAAAGAACATTCCTTATCACTTGTTATAAATTCATTTCTTCAATGAATACTCATAAAATATTTTTAGAACATAAATTAATAATATGAAAATGTTTTGTTATATATATACATATATATATGTAAAAAATCATTATTATATATGCACACGTACAAAAATTGTGTTAACATACGCGGAAGAATATCTCAAGAACGTTTGCAATCTCCATGCAGAGTTATCGGTCCTTGCTCTCTCAAGGACCGATAACTCTGAATGGGAGATTGAACGTTTTGCGGGAAAATATGAATGCCTACTCAAATCCAATCTATTAGAAAAATCGAATTATTACAGAAGAGTGTCCATCATGCACTTGCACTGCACTATTATTAATATAATAGAATAGAATGATCATTCGATACACAAATGGATGAAAATAAAAAATATATGTAACTATAACATAGAAATATTAATATAATATATAACAACAAACCAGAGTATACTGATTTGTATCACTACAATATAATAGTTATTACGGTGAGGATGAATTCCCTGTCATTTATTTATCATCCACGCACGAACTTGTCTCAGAAAAAAATTATATGTGTACATTAATCCCATTTTCAGGTATAGAGATGTGATTTTTTTTTCTGAGGCAAGTGCTTGTGACCAACCACAAGAACTTGCGGTCATCCGTTGTTCAGTACTTCAGTACTTTTATTATCAATTGCATGACGATCATATATTGCCTTGTTTCATTGATTTCAGTTCTACGTACGTTAGGAATACTGAATTTATGGTGTCGCAATGAACGTTGTGCTACCCTCGAATGTGGGAGGTTGTTGATATCTTGTTTACACTGCAACCCGCTATACACACTGAATTTAAGAGTAAGATCAAATATAAGTAGTTTGGGAACAGGATATTGTTATAAGGTATCTAAATAAACTCATCACAAATACCACGATTGAAATTTTGTATATTTGCGCCAGACGCGCGTTTTGTCTACAAAAGACTCGTCAGCGACGCTCGAATCAAATAAAGTTAAAAGGCCGAATAAAGTAAACGTTAACATAAAACTCTTCCTGGTTTTGTAACAGCTGAATACATTCATACCATATCAACGTATACCAGAAACATGATTTTCAGCTTGTATATTTATGTTATAGTTGCTGCTGTACATTTAGCGCCAATCTATCCATTTGTAGGTGTCATCATTTTGAAATCGTAATTTGAAATAAAGTTCATATCAACGATAAATGGTAATCTATTTGGGAATCGGAAATATAAACATTGTCACTAAGGTGACACTAAATTTGACTTGGATACTTCCACGAGGGCTTCAGTAATGTTACATTTTTCAGGTGCGGATTAATGAATTTGAAAAGGTGGGGGCATTGTTAGGAACGACCATTTAGCTTCAAAGGTGGGGTATATATAAAAAAGAAGATGTGGTATGATTGCCGATGAGACAACCCTCCACAAGAGACCAAATGAAACAGAAATTAACAACTATAGGTCACCGTTCGGCCTCCAACAATGAGCAAAGCCCATACTGCACAGTCAGCTATAAAAGGCCCCGAAATGACAATGTTTTTTTTTTCTAAAAAATAATCTAAAAAAAAATATTCTGTTCAAGCAGAGGACAAAAAAAAATATTCTGCATCCAGATTTTCCCCATACCTTATAGTGTTCAAATTTTGAACAAAATAATTTGATTGATAGCGTTGAAAAACTAAATAAAATTTCTGACTCCGACAGAAATCCATACACCCTCTCCTTGAAGTTAAATGGCTGCTCCCTAAGACAACGTTTGAACTGATGCTTGTAAAAGTATATACATTTATCATATATGTAGTTCCATTAGGGCTAAATCCGTCTCTTTTGTTATTTGCGCATTTTAAGCTCACCTGGCCCGAAGCTATTTTCATCACTTGGCGTCCGTCGTCCGTCGTCGTCGTCGTTAACTTTTACATTTTGAACTTTTCAAGGGAACCACTGACTGGAATTGAACATGTTTTATTTGTATCCATCTGATGAGTTCGGATCCCGCTAACATGTTTAACCCCGCCACATTCTGTATGTATGTGCCTGTCCCACGTCAGGAGCCTGTAATTCAGTGGTTGTCGTTTGTTGATGGGTTACATATTTGTTTTTCGTTCTTTTTTTGTACATAAATTAGGCCGTTAGTTTTCTCGTTTGAATTGTTTTACATTTGTCATTTCAGGGCCTTTTATAGCTGACTATGCGGTATGGGCTTGGCTCATTGTTTAAGACCGCACGGTGACCTATAATAATATAGTTGTTAATTTCTGTGTCACTTGGTCTCTTGTAGAGAGTTTTCTCATTGGAAATCATACCACATCTTCTTTTTTTATAAGGTATGAATGTTCCTCACGAAGTGCTGACCAAGTATTGTTACTTTAAAGCCGATCCATTATCCAAGATGACCGCCAGCGGGGAGACTTAGTTTAACATAGGACCCTGTGGGAAATGTCTTCTTTTAGAGAACCACTAAATGGAATGAAACAAAACATGGCATAAATGCTCCTTGTGAGGTGCTGATGAAGTGTTGCTACTTCGTTGCCGATTTACTGTTAAAAATGGCCACCATGATTTTGAATTAAATTACAGGACCAATATTAAACCAAATCGGGTCTCAATTATTTTTGGGTATCTGTTATGATTTTATTCTATTTTTACATGATTTCCAAAACCAAAGTATAGTCAGGTGAGCGACACAGGCTCTTGAGAGCCTCTAGTTCAGTTATCGCACGACAATCCACTTTGAGCAAAGTATAAATACGCAGTGAAGTCTACTCAGAATGAGGCGTGTAGAAAGAGTGCCAAGCCCTCTTCACGTTAAGAACCCCTGCAGTAACTCGTTGGTTTGTTGCTAGGCAACATTTCTGTCCTTATCAAATATACCTCAATCATTTTCCAGTGGCATCTAAATTTGCCGATCTTCATCCTGAACGGACTCTTACAGTGAATGTAAGCAATTGATTTGATGCATAACCCATAATTTGACTGCCACTGTAATTTGCATCCACTGTAGTTTTGTAAATAAAACAGACAGCCATTGTGACATATATTGCTATCACTTTGTGTCCTGCCTGCATTTATTTAGTTTGATAAAAAATCTGCCATTCTTAATACATACTTTTATCTTAATCGCATTAAGGACATCTTGTCTAGTTTCTAGTAAAATTATACCCCATGATGCCACCAACCGACATTATGAAAATAACATTTATTTTTATTTTGTATGCAGTTATCAATTAATATTAAGTATATAATTACATAATGATAAAAGAGAGGTGAAAGATACTTAAAAGGACAATCAAACTCGAATGTGGAAAACAAACTTACAAAAACATGGTTAAATATGAATTTCCATTTTTTCTGCTTTCAGACTTTCTGCATATATATTAAGCTTATTGAGGACAAAACGAGAATATTTTGATTAATATTGCAATTAATTGAGCCCTCCATTTAAAGTTTAAACAGGTTTTTGGTTATTACATTGAATTTGTTTTCAGAGTGCAAGATTTCAAATCATTAGGCAATAGAGCAGTCGATTCCCAGAGATCAACTTTATTAAAAGATGGGCTTTCATTATTATTGTCAGTCTGTCTGTTACCAATTTTCAGCGTTGAGACAACAAAATTTCTGATTTGGACGATTTACAATTGTGGCCTTTTCTAGATCTTGACGGTAACAGATTGAAAGTAGATTTTTCATATTGGTTTTGGTTTAAACATACTATAGATTATACTCTCGAGATCATTGTTGTGCTATGAAATCAATGAAATACATGTGGCTAATTTGCATAAACTCTTTTCCGTGATGTTATTTATATTATTAGGCTTTTTTCATATTCTAGTTTGATAATGAAAGCCTGATAATTTGAAAGTTGATCTACATACAAGGTCATAGGTCAACCCTTGATTTATACTATTACACCATATATTGGTATTATAAATGGTGTGATACTTGAAAGGTTGGTCTGCATACAAGGTCATAGACATAGGTCAACATTTTATTTATACTATGCTTCATATCTTGGTGTATATATATATATATATATATATATATACTATATGGTACTTTAAAAGTCTGGTCTACTGACAAGTTCATAGATTTAAACGAAAAATATATGTTTCGTTTATTTGTATAGACCAAGAGAATTGTTGTATGCTTCAAATATTTGTACCAGCAGTACGCTACAGTTGAGGTCAGAGGCATATTACGTAATCTAATACATTGGTTTGAGTTGGATTTACCAGACATATATCTTACATGCAGCTGCTAAATAAACTGGGTATATAAATCAGTAAACAGAATACCCAATAAAAATCTAAACTTAGAGAGCCGTGGTGTAGTGGTTAGTGCATCGGACTACTAACACAAACTAATTAAGGTTCCTGGTTCGATCCCCGCTCCGGGGAGAAAATTTCAGGGACTGAGTTTTCGGCTGTCCCTCGACACAATTTGCGAGTATGGTCTTGAGAAACGATGTTAGTCTGTCTGAAGGGGACGATAAATGGCTGACCCGTGTTAAGAGAGAGCCATATCTCATGCAGTAAAAGACACCTTTGAATATTTCGAAAAAGAGCAGGCTAATGCCGCTACAAGGCAGAACTCACACCCGCAAAGTGGAAAGGGATTAATATAAGTTGCAATAACTTGTTTTCCAATCCACTATAAATAAATATGTTTAAACTAAATCTAAACTTTGGTGATTAGTCAAAAAGTATTGAAGGTTCGGAATTTCCTAGACAGGCCCATCTTCATCTCACTATTACAGATAGAAGAGATTTAGTCAAAGCAAGCTTTCAAAAGTCATGGTACAACATTTAAAATTGTTAACATGAAAGCATAACCAAGCATTTGTGCATGACATTATATAATGTCAAAAGAAACCCTATAAGTATACTAGTATTCAGACCAAAATTAGATATTTATAACTGCCCGTTGCAAAACAAAGGGGGTGGTAGGTAGAATTTTAATTTGTTTTTAGTTTTTACCTATTGTTTTTTTTATTAATATAAATAAATAATTTGTTATAAAACCAAAATGGCATTCTTTTTCTATGCAAAACAGAGCTACCATAAATTTATTTGATTCAAAGTAGTCTATAATATACTTATTCCATAAGATTGAAATGAGTAACTTGTAATCATAACCTAAGGTCGTTTGTCCATGTTTTTTTTTTTTTTTTTCTGAATTCTCAATTTATCCATAAAAAGGTAAGGTGAAAGCACATATGCGATCATCATACCTTTTTTTTTTTTTGCATTACGATAAGAAAGCATATAAAAGTTTGAAATCTTGTTTTAAGATTTAACAGACATATTTTATTCGACTTCATGAACCACTGAAATAACCAAAATGAATTATTATCATCTTATCTAGAACCATAAATCATAGGTTGCTGAAATCTTTTCATTTTTATTTTCAGACAATGATAAAATTTCAAGAATCTGTGCATAATTTTTTTTTTTATTTCTAAAATATATTTTCCATTAATAATAATTTAATTCACATCCCCATTTCTACAAGCATTTTAAACATATAAAGATCTATAAAGTATCCCTTCATTGATAAAAAGTAATCTAAATTTCCGCATTTTATAAACTTTTACTCAGAAGAGTTATTTCCTTGGTCAATAAAACAATTTAAATTAAAAGAAGGACCGGGTTTTTTAATAGTTTGACATCATACTACTTTAGGATTAATTAGTATCAGGTGCTTAATAAATTTGTATAATATATTTCGACTGTTTGTTTAATTAATAAGAATACCAGATTTGCATATATTCAGTGCGGGCTTGCATCGATAGAACTTCCGGGTATGGAGTTACAGAAAATCTGCAGTTCTGCTTGGACGTAAAAAGAAGCTGTAAATGAATAATAAGGGACCTGCAAAGTAGTTTTAGTGGTTAATTGAAGTAAAACTATGTTTAATAATTGACGGATAGCGTTTATTCCGATCCAAAACGTCCCTTTTCAAAAAAGTTGGAAAATCCGTTGCATTCCTGTCGCTTCTCTCTTCGAGAGAAGCTCTACTGTGATAGTCGAGTTTAGCATATTTATACACCTTTATTGCTAGGATTTCAAACTCCTGTGAAATAAACATAAGCTCTTTGAGTTTTTATAACTGACAAATACATACATTTACACAATAAATATACACAATACTGTTATTAAAGCATGAAAGACATAAAACATATATTTCGTATGTGTTCATCAAATACATGATATATACGACCAGTACTGGCGCATAATTAATAATATAGACATGTGCATATGCACTATGTGGGAGAAGAAGAAAATCAATGATGCAAGCATGAATTTCTATATTTTAAAGTATTTTGATTATTTTCCCCGAATGTACCACCTTATTTACCAGACTTGGTTTAAACAGATATTAATAACAAAAGGTACCTAGAACATTATCTATATTTATCTATTACTTGCCCACTTATTGGAATGTTTACCATTGAGATATAAGAGCGTACCTTATCTTTTTCCAGATTCAAACGAAACATTTTTATCATCTAACAACGAAATCAATATGGCGAGCATGAAGAAAAGACATTACGAAGGAATAGCCAATGTCAGCTTGAGACAAACAAATGTTAGATCTAGTAATATTAATCGGAAACGTGTCATCAAAATGTTATTTGTCGTGGTGTTTGAATATTTCGTATGTTGTTCACCAATGTACATACTTAACACGTGGAAAATCGTAGACTATAAAGATATACATCCGCGACTTTCTGACGCAGCCTGGTCTCTTATTTTACTTCTTTTCTATGCGTCATCGTTTATCCATCCAATTACATATTGTTTCATGAATAAAAACTTCAGGAAGGCTTTTTTATGCGTTTTTCGATGTTTCATCAGCAAAACCAAACCACTCGGAAGGAGCTGTACAGAGCTGAGCACAATGAACACATCATCTCTTCCGAAGAGGGGTAACATGATGAACAAACAGATGTCACGGGATTTGGCGTAGTTATTTTATAATTGTGCATTTAACGTTGAGAAAAATTTTCGAACTAATATTTGGTTTTACTAATGCTGAGGGTATATTAGATTGTCGTTAGAGAAAAAAAATAGATAGAAACTGTATGCTCTGAAATAAATATCGTATAAACATCATGTTATTTATAGGTTCCAAAGTAGATGTATTTTGTCACCTTCTGTTGAATGGTCCTAGTTTATGTTTGGACCATGCTAATACAAAGTTCTTTAGGTGGTCCTAGTTTATGTATTAACCACGCCAATATGGTGTTCTTTGGATTTGGTGACGACTATTTTTACAAGACGAAGATATGAATAAAATAGATTTTACCATCTTCTGTAGAAAAAAATGTTAAGATTTTGAAAATTTTATATTTTGGAAGGGGTACAAATTAAAAGGTTCACAGAAGTATCTTAAATTATGTCGGGTGTTGTTTGGTTTTTCTCTTCATTCAATTGTCAAGCAAGTGTCTTTTAGAATATAAATCCCGCGTTATAATGAGCTCGTTCTTCTTTTTAGAATAAGCTTTAAGGGGAGGTGGTCTTTTGTTTCCAAAATGGAGAAAACTACTGCAACCCGCTATACACACTGAATTTAAGAGTAAGATCAAATATAAGTAGTTTGGGAACAGGATATTGTTATAAGGTATCTAAATAAACTCATCACAAATACCAGGATTGAAATTTTGTATATTTGCGCCAGACGCGCGTTTTGTCTACAAAAGACTCGTCAGCGACGCTCGAATCAAATAAAGTTAAAAAGGCCGAATAAAGTAAACGTTAACATAAAACTCTTCCTGGTTTTGTAACAGCTGAATACATTCATACCATATCAACGTATACCAGAAACATGATTTTCAGCTTGTATATTTATGTTATAGTTGCTGCTGTACATTTAGCGCCAATCTATCCATTTGTAGGTGTCATCATTTTGAAATCGTAATTTGAAATAAAGTTCATATCAACGATAAATGGTAATCTATTTGGGAATCGGAAATATAAACATTGTCACTAAGGTGACACTAAATTTGACTTGGATACTTCCACGAGGGGCTTCAGTAATGTTACATTTTTTCAGGTGCGGATTAATGAATTTGAAAAGGTGGGGGCATTGTTAGGGAACGACCATTTAGCTTCAAAAGGTGGGGTATATATAAAAAAGAAGATGTGGTATGATTGCCGATGAGACAACCCTCCACAAGAGACCAAATGAAACAGAAATTAACAACTATAGGTCACCGTTCGGCCTCCAACAATGAGCAAAGCCCATACTGCACAGTCAGCTATAAAAGGCCCAGAAATGACAATGTTTTTTTTCTAAAAATAATCTAAAAAAAAATATTCTGTTCAAGCAGAGGACAAAAAAAAATATTCTGCATCCAGATTTTCCCCATACCTTATAGTGTTCAAATTTTGAACAAAATAATTTGATTGATAGCGTTGAAAAACTAAATAAAATTTCTGACTCCGACAGAAATCCATACACCCTCTCCTTGAAGTTAAATGGCTGCTCCCTAAGACAACGTTTGAACTGATGCTTGTAAAAGTATATACATTTATCATATATGTAGTTCCAATAGGGGCTAAATCCGTCTCTTTTGTTATTTGCGCATTTTAAGCTCACCTGGCCCGAAGCTATTTTCATCACTTGGCGTCCGTCGTCCGTCGTCGTCGTCGTTAACTTTTTACATTTTGAACTTTTTCAAGGGAACCACTGACTGGAATTGAACATGTTTTATTTGTATCCATCTGATGAGTTCGGATCCCGCTAACATGTTTAACCCCGCCACATTCTGTATGTATGTGCCTGTCCCACGTCAGGAGCCTGTAATTCAGTGGTTGTCGTTTGTTGATGGGTTACATATTTGTTTTTCGTTCTTTTTTTGTACATAAATTAGGCCGTTAGTTTTCTCGTTTGAATTGTTTTACATTTGTCATTTCAGGGCCTTTTATAGCTGACTATGCGGTATGGGCTTGGCTCATTGTTTAAGACCGCACGGTGACCTATAATAATATAGTTGTTAATTTCTGTGTCACTTGGTCTCTTGTAGAGAGTTTTCTCATTGGAAATCATACCACATCTTCTTTTTTTATAAGGTATGAATGTTCCTCACGAAGTGCTGACCAAGTATTGTTACTTTAAAGCCGATCCATTATTCAAGATGACCGCCAGCGGGAGACTTAGTTTAACATAGGACCCTGTGGGAAATGTCTTCTTTTAGAGAACCACTAAATGGAATGAAACAAAACATGGCATAAATGCTCCTTGTGAGGTGCTGATGAAGTGTTGCTACTTCGTTGCCGATTTACTGTTAAAAATGGCCACCATGATTTTGAATTAAATTACAGGACCAATATTAAACCAAATCGGGTCTCAATCATTTTTGGGTATCTGTTATGATTTTATTCTATTTTTACATGATTTCCAAAACCAAAGTATAGTCAGGTGAGCGACACAGGCTCTTGAGAGCCTCTAGTTCAGTTATCGAACGACAATCCACTTTGAGCAAAGTATAAATACGCAGTGAAGTCTACTCAGAATGAGGCGTGTAGAAAGAGTGCCAAGCCCTCTTCACGTTAAGAACCCCTGCAGTAACTCGTTGGTTTGTTGCTAGGCAACATTTCTGTCCTTATCAAATATACCCTCAATCATTTTCCAGTGGCATCTAAATTTGCCGATCTTCATCCTGAACGGACTCTTACAGTGAATGTAAGCAATTGATTTGATGCATAACCCATAATTTGACTGCCACTGTAATTTGCATCCACTGTAGTTTTTGTAAATAAAACAGACAGCCATTGTGACATATATTGCTATCACTTTGTGTCCTGCCTGCATTTATTTAGTTTGATCAAAAATCTGCCATTCTTAATACATACTTTTATCTTAATCACATTAAGGACATCTTGTCTAGTTTCTAGTAAAATTATACCCCATGATGCCACCAACCGACATTATGAAAATAACATTTATTTTTATTTTGTATGCAGTTATCAATTAATATTAAGTATATAATTACATAATGATAAAAGAGAGGTGAAAGATACTCAAAAGGACAATCAAACTCGAATGTGGAAAACAAACTTACAAAACATGGTTAAATATGAATTTCCATTTTTCTGCTTTCAGACTTTCTGCATATATATTAAGCTTATTGAGGACAAAACGAGAATATTTTGATAAATATTGCAATTAATTGAGCCCTCCATTTAAAGTTTAAACAGGTTTTTGGTTATTACATTGAATTTGTTTTCAGAGTGCAAGATTTCAAATCATTAGGCAATAGAGCAGTCGATTCCCAGAGATCAACTTTATTAAAAGATGGGCTTTCATTATTATTGTCAGTCTGTCTGTTACCAATTTTCAGCGTTGAGACAACAAAATTTCTGATTTGGACGATTTACAATTGTGGCCTTTTCTAGATCTTGACGGTAACAGATTGAAAGTAGATTTTCATATTGGTTTTGGTTTAAACATACTATAGATTATACTCTCGAGATCATTGTTGTGGTATGAAATCAATGAAATACATGTGGCTAATTTGCATAAACTCTTTTCCGTGATGTTATTTATATTATTAGGCTTTTTTCATATTCTAGTTTGATAATGAAAGCCTGATAATTTGAAAGTTGATCTACATACAAGGTCATAGGTCAACCCTTCATTTGTACTATTACACCATATATTGGTATTATATATGGTGTGATACTTGAAAGGTTGGTCTGCATATAAGGTCATAGACATAGGTCAACATTTTATTTATACTATGCTTCATATCTTGGTGTATATATATATATACTATATGGTACTTTAAAAGTCTGGTCTACTGACAAGTTCATAGATTTAAACGAAAATATATGTTTCGTTTATTTGTATAGACCAAGAGAATTGTTGTATGCTTCAAATATTTGTACCAGCAGTACGCTACAGTTGAGGTCAGAGGCATATTATGTAATCTAATACATTGGTTTGAGTTGGATTTACCAGACATATATCTTACATGCAGCTGCTAAATAAACTGGGTATATAAATCAGTAAACAGAATACCCAATAAAATCTAAACTTAGAGAGCCGTGGTGTAGTGGTTAGTGCATCGGACTACTAACACAAACTAATTAAGGTTCCTGGTTCGATCCCGCTCCGGGAGAAAATTTCAGGGACTGAGTTTTCGGCTGTCCTCGACACAATTTGCGAGTATGGTCTTGAGAAACGATGTTAGTCCGTCTGAAGGGGACGATAAATGGCTGACCCGTGTTAAGAGAGAGCCATATCTCATGCAGTAAAGACACCTTTGAATATTTCGAAAAGAGCAGGCTAATGCCGCTACAAGGCAGAACTCACACCCGCAAAGTGGAAAGGGATTAATATAAGTTGCAATAACTTGTTTTCCAATCCACTATAAATAAATATGTTTAAACTAAATCTAAACTTTGGTGATTAGTCAAAAGTATTGAAGGTTCGGAACTTCCTAGACAGGCCCATCTTCATCTCACTATTACAGATAGAAGAGATTTAGTCAAAGCAAGCTTTCAAAAGTCATGGTATAATATTTAAAATTGTTAACATGAAAGCATAACCAAGCATTTGTGCATGACATTATATAATGTCAAAAGCAACCCTATAAGTATACTAGTATTCAGACCAAAAATTAGATATTTATAACTGCCCGTTGCAAAACAAAGATGGGGGGAGGGGTGGTAGGTAGAATTTTAATTTGTTTTTAGTTTTACCTATTGTTTTTATTAATATAAATAAATAATTTGTTATAAAACCAAAATGGCATTCTTTTCTATGCAAAACAGAGCTACCATAAATTTATTTGATTCAAAGTAGTCTATAATATACTTATTCCATAAGATTGAAATGAGTAACTTGTAATCATAACCTAAGGTCGTTTGTCCATGTTTTTTTTTTTTCTGAATTCTCAATTTATCCATAAAAGGTAAGGTGAAAGCACATATGCGATCATCATACCTAATTTTTTTGGCATTACGATAAGAAAGCATATAAAAGTTTGAAATCTTGTTTTAAGATTTAACAGACATATTTTATTCGACTTCATGAACCACTGAAATAACCAAAATGAATTATTATCATCTTATCTAGAACCATAAATCATAGGTTGCTGAAATCTTTTTCATTTTTTATTTTCAGACAATGATAAAATTTCAAGAATCTGTGCATAATTTTTTTTTATTTCTAAAATATATTTTCCATTAATAATAATTTAATTCACATCCCCCATTTCTACAAGCATTTTAAACATATAAAGATCTATAAAGTATCCCTTCATTGATAAAAAGTAATCTAAATTTCCCGCATTTTATAAACTTTTTACTCAGAAGAGTTATTTCCCTTGGTCAATAAAACAATTTAAATTAAAAGAAGGACCGGGTTTTTTAATAGTTTGACATCATACTACTTTAGGATTAATTAGTATCAGGTGCTTAATAAATTTGTATAATATATTTCGACTGTTTGTTTAATTAATAAGAATACCAGATTTGCATATATTCAGTGCGGGCTTGCATCGATAGAACTTCCGGGTATGGAGTTACAGAAAATCTGCAGTTCTGCTTGGACGTAAAAAGAAGCTGTAAATGAATAATAAGGGACCTGCAAAGTAGTTTTAGTGGTTAATTGAAGTAAAACTATGTTTAATAATTGACGGATAGCGTTTATTCCGATCCAAAACGTCCCTTTTCAAAAAAGTTGGAAAATCCGTTGCATTCCTGTCGCTTCTCTCTTCGAGAGAAGCTCTACTGTGATAGTCGAGTTTAGCATATTTATACACCTTTATTGCTAGGATTTCAAACTCCTGTGTTCCGTGTATGCGAACAAATCATGAACAATATCTTCTTGCATATGTATTTCTGTTTTGAATCTTGCTATTTTACGATTTTTCGTCATTTTATATGATCCTATAAAGCAATTATACTATGGTTACGCTTCCGATATTTAAACTAAAAAGGCCGAACGATTTCAGGGTAGACAATCATTTCTACACGGACAGAAGCCCTAAAACATGTACAATTCACCTATATGCGAACAAATTGTTCATTCGACATAGGTATTGGCATATTTGCATTTTTATTTAAGGGCTTATATAATCCTATTGTAATGGCTGCCGCCATGATAAGGCAAAATGGCCGCTATGCAAATTAGCAAATTACCCCAAATGTTGCCATATGCGGTGTATATCATGACGTTACTGTGACGTCATAACATCAATGAGTTATACTAATTCATTTATATTTCTTGATTTTTAAGCATTTTCAAACATGTGCAAATTTGTACATATGACATTTTCTATAAAACACTATACAAAAAACTTTTTAAATCAAGAAGAACCTCACCAAAATAGGTGTGATCTTAAAGTGAAAAAGGATTTTTCCATGTTTTTGAAAGTCGCAGACAAGCTACTATATAGAATATAGAATGCATACATTTTGACACTGCTTACCTAACATGCCATAGGTGTACCTGCGCACAACATTATTATTATCTTACATTCTAATATCTTGTATTTCCTGCATCAAGCAAGTCTTTACTGAAAGCTTTGCTACATCATAGTTACAACGGAGTGACGTCATTTAATACAGATTAAACACAGCTTCAACGAAAAAATGGCAGTCTCTCTAAGTGTCAAATCCATCAAATCAAATCAAATAAAAAAACTTTAAAGTCGGCATGTCACAAAATAATAAACATAAGCTCTTTGAGTTTTTATAACCGACAAATACATACATTTACACAATAAATATACACAATACTGTTATTAAAGCATGAAAGACATAAAACATATATTTCGTATGTGTTCATCAAATACATGATATATACGACCAGTACTGGCGCATAATTAACAATATAGACATGTGCATATGCACTATGTGGGAGAAGAAGAAAAAACAACGATGCAAGCATGAATTTCTATATTTTAAAGTATTTTGATTATTTTCCCCCGAATGTACCACCTTATTTACCAGACTTGGTTTAAACAGATATTAATAACAAAAAGGTACCTAGAACATTATTTATATTTATCTATTACTTGTCCACTTATTGGTTAATGTTTACCATTGAGATATAAGAGCGTACCTTATCTTTTTTCCAGATTCAAACGAAACATTTTTATCATCTAACAACGAAATCAATATGGCGAGCATGAAGAAAAGACATTACGAAGGAATAGCCAATGTCAGCTTGAGACAAACAAATGTTAGATCTAGTAATATTAATCGGAAACGTGTCATCAAAATGTTATTTGTCGTGGTGTTTGAATATTTCGTATGTTGTTCACCAATGTACATACTTAACACGTGGAAAATCGTAGACTATAAAGATATACATCCGCGACTTTCTGACGCAGCCTGGTCTCTTATTTTACTTCTTTTCTATGCGTCATCGTTTATCCATCCAATTACATATTGTTTCATGAATAAAAACTTCAGGAAGGCTTTTTTATGCGTTTTTCGATGTTTCATCAGCAAAACCAAACCACTCGGAAGGAGCTGTACAGAGCTGAGCACAATGAACACATCATCTCTTCCGAAGAGGGGTAACATGATGAACAAACAGATGTCACGGGATTTGGCGTAGTTATTTTATAATTGTGCATTTAACGTTGAGAAAAATGTTCGAACTAATATTTGGTTTTACTAATGCTGAGGGTATATTAGTATGTCGTTGGAGAAAAAAAAAATTAGATAGAAACTGTATGCTCTGAAATAAATATCGTATAAACATCATGTTATTTATAGGTTCCAAAGTAGATGTATTTTGTCACCTTCTGTTGAATGATCCTAGTTTATGTTTGGACCATGTTAATACAAAGTTCTTTAGGTAGTCCTAGTTTATGTATTAACCACGCCAATATGGTGTTCTTTGGATTGGGTGACGACTATTTTTACAAGACGAAGATATGAATAAAATAGATTTTACCATCTTCTGTAGAAAAAATGTTAAGATTTTGAAAATTTTATATTTTGGAAGGGGTTCAAATTAAAAGGTTCACAGAAGTATCTTAAATTATGTCGGGTGTTGTTTGGTTTTTCTCTTCATTCAATTGTCAAGCAAGTGTCTTTTAGAATATAAATCCCGCGTTATAATGAGCTCGTTCTTCTTTTTAGAATAAGCTTTAAGGGGGAGGTGGTCTTTTGTTTCCAAAATGGAGAAAAACTAGAAATTAAATTGATTAAACTGTGCGATAACCTTTTTCTCGAGAATCTTTCACGAAGAACAGGATAAGGTAAACAAGATATGTGTAAACAAGTTTAATTTTAAACACACCTCAAAAGTTTACGAGTAGCAAACCTTTTACAAGTTCCATTAATGGATATAAATACAGGATATTCAGTGAACTATAAACGAGATTTATATGTAATGTTCCGTTTCCATTTAAAAATACTGTCAAAGTTTCAATGCATAGGCTACATCTTGGTGAACAAATAGTTGCAAGTGTTGATTTATTTTTTTACTGAGACTGCGGTTAAAACTTCTCAAGATAGTTTATCGAGCGTGTGTGGCTTTTATTTTTATGGTCCTGTCTGTGCCCTAAACTAATCTATTGAGAGGTCTGACGTATAAATATCTACATGTAGCGGGGTGAAATTTATCATGAAATTTGCGGTGATAAAACTTAGGAACTTAAGAATGTATCTTCCCCTGATACTTTTGGTTATTTTCGCTTATATTAGCCTTACATCGTTTATACATGTAATAAGTTATGGATTTTCAGATAATATAGCACCAAGCATCATTGAAAGGACATTACTGTACTTGTCGAAAGGCGCATCTGATGCAGTATAATTGTTTAGTGTAATTGATTTTAAAAACATTTAATCTTAGTAATAAATAGGATATGTATATTGATACAAGTTCTAAATCTTGTCTCAGACTGTCTCCAGTATTTTATTAACTGGTTGCTTGAAGTCATTTAAACATCTATTTATTTCTTAGAATATGATCCCTTGAGTGAGTCTATATTGTTATTATTTCACTTGATTGCTATGAAATACCAATCAACTTAGAGTAACTACAAACTGTATTTTTATATTACCCAGTATTGAGGTTAATAACCACAGTTATAGAAATTCTGTGCAGTAAAGATCGG
The DNA here is from genome assembly GCA_017311375.1 of Mytilus coruscus. Classification (NCBI taxonomy): domain Eukaryota; kingdom Metazoa; phylum Mollusca; class Bivalvia; order Mytilida; family Mytilidae; genus Mytilus; species Mytilus coruscus. The sequence continues at coordinate 3,844,669 of CM029597.1, read as the reverse complement.
TCTAAAGGTGTAATCACATGCAAATAAAGAAAGCTGTTTACTTCATTTTTTCCCGAATACAAACTATATATTTTATTAACGTGTCATATTAATGATACCACTAACAGGAAAACAAGCCCCACACACAGTAAAAACATTTTTAACATGAAAGAAGGCGATGTTGGGTAAATGCTAATGAGGAAACAACATAAAATAAAATGAAAAGGCATCTAGAGTACAACATACTGTTTTAAAAAGGTTACAAGTGTCTTAACCATAAGCCAGTTCTTTAACTTCCCGAGTCTAAAACACTGAATGATAGAAACAGACCCGTGAATTAACCACAAACAACTAGGGCTCTTTTCACAAAAACATCTTACGACAAAAATTAATCGTTAGTTATACTGAGATGGTTATGGCTTACGAGTATATTTTTTCTCTTAATATATTTTTGTGAAATGAGTCGCTGATTCTCCTAATAAAAAATGATTAAAATATAATAAAATAAGACAATAATTCTGAATACACATGTAGCGGGACTAAAACGTTTTATGTCATTTGAAATCTCAATTTTTTACCCTTTTAAACATTAGTACAGGAACAACATTTCACTTAAAAGAACCCTATAATAGCGTACGATATAAAGATAACTAAATATAAGTACTGAAAAGAAATTATACATACATGTAATATCATACTGTATCTAATTTATACCCAGTTACTGAAAAAGAAATCATACATACATGTAATATCATACTGTATCTAATTTATACCCAGTTACTGAAAAAGAAATTATACATACATGTAATATCATACTGTATCTAATTTATACCCAGTTACTGAAAAGAAGCCATACGTACTTATCCTGATATGAATTATGCCTTATACTTGGTACTGTAGATAATAGAGTTCGTACAGCTGAAATGAATCATGCCTTATACTTGGAACTGTAGTTAATATAGTTCATACAGCTGATATGAATTATGCCTTATACTGGGTACTGTAGTTAATAGAGTTCATACAGCAAGCATAGAAAAGCACGGTCTCCTGATATGAATTATGCCTTATACTGGGTACTGTTGTTAATAGATTTCATACAGCAAGCATAGAAAGGCCCGATCTCCTGATATGAATTATGCCTTATACTGGGTACTGTAGTTAATAGAGTTTATGCAGAGAGCATAGAAAGGCACGGTCTCCTGATATGAATCGCCTTATACTGGGAACTGTATCTAATAGATTTCATACAGCAAGCATAAAAAGGCACGGTCTCCTGATATGAATTAGGCCTTATACTGGGTACTGTAGTTAATAGAGTTCATACAGCAAGCATAGAAAAGCACGGTCAGCTAATATGAGTTATGCCTTATACTGGGTACTGTAGTTAATACAATTCATACAGCAAGCATAGAAAAGCACGGTCTCCTGATATGAATTATGTCTTATACTGGGTATTGCGGTTATAAGAGTTCATACAGCAAGCACAGAAATATACTGGGTACTGTAGTTAATAGAGTTTATACAGCAAACATAGAAAAGCACGGTCTCCTGATATGAATTATGCCTTATACTGGGTACTGTAGTTAATAGAGTTCATACAGCAAGCATACAAAAGCACGGTCTCCTGATATGAATTATGCCTTATACTGGGTACTGTAGTTAATAGAGTTCATACAGCAAGCATAGAAAAGCACGGTCAGCTGATATGAGTTATGCCTCATACTGGGTACTGTAGTTAATACAGTTCATACAGCAAGCATAGAAAGGCACGGTCACCTGGTATGAATTATGCCTTATACTGGGTACTGTAGTTAAAAGAGTTCATACAGCAAGCATAGAAATATACTGGTTACTATAGTTAATACAGTTCAGACAGCAAGCATAGAAATATACTGGGTACTGTAGTTAATAGATTTCATACAGCAAGCATAGAAAAGCACAGTCTACTGATATGAATTATGCCTTATACAGAACAAACGGTACAGAATTGAAATGTAGAAAAACAAACAATAATAGTTTAGTTTAACGCATTATTTTTATCGTGAAAGACAAGCCGTGACCAGACTGAACAAAGATAATAATATCACCAGGAGAGTAAATAGTCGAAAGGTAAATATACAAATAATGCTAGATGCATACACGAATGAGTGAAGCGGGAGGGGGTCTGGTGGTCTTCCCCTGGGAATATCTAATTGGGTGAGGCGAGGGGGGTAGACTTTCCGTTATTATTCAGATATTGTAATTAGTATTTACTTTGGAGGTGTTTCATACAACGGATTTTTTGTTTTTAAGTCCCTGCGCCAACGTGACCCATGAATTTTTTTATTCCAATGTCGTTATCACTGATTTTGCTGTCTAAATCGCCATAATTTTCTCCGGGTCACGTAGGCGCACGCTATTAAATTTTAAGAAACACAGGCCAAAAATCGTAATTTTTTCTACTTTTGGCGTTTTTGAAGCCCTTTAACCCCCCTCACCTCACCAAGTTGCTGAAATTAATGGTTTTGAAGTTCATCCAAACAAACTTCAAACCTCAAGGAATATTTTAACATGATAAGCTCAAAACATCACTGAGGTATTTTCACTGAGGTATTATTCGCTTGCAATTGAATAATTCGACCTAATGTGAATCAGTATTCATGTGAACTTCAATTTAACCCTTTAGCTGGAGATGGGTTACGCATGTAATAGGCGTGTTCAGTTATAAAAAGAAAAATAATTTCAGCATTGAAAGTAAAAAAGGGTGATTCATTTTGTTGACTGATTCGATCCACAAAAATCATTCTTAATATACAGGTAAAAACGATGATTAACATTATTCTTTTAACCTATAAAATGAAATCAAACAGACCTAGATAAATTCAATTGCAAGTGGTCGCTATCTATCTATATTTATATTTATATTTATAAACATTTGTCATATCAGGTTTTATGGCCGTCCGCAGTCTTCGGAGGTCATCTCGATGCAGAGGAGGTGTTTCGTTTTGTACACGGCACGCAATATTCTCTGATATCGATGGTTAATTAGATGGCGTCTAGACTAAAATACACACGAAATGCTGATATATATTATCGCGTCTATGCATTTTTAATTGTTTATTTTAGACTTTTTGTAATTTGGATATACGTTTTAAGTATGGTATATGATAGTTTGAGTCAAATCGACGAACATGAATTTAACAGATAATGCCCCTTTAAGGGGCTCCATAATTATGCTTTGCTATACTGACTGCATAATCAACTCCAAAAACTTTTTTATGCTAGCGTCTTTGTTTGATTCAATTGTAAGTGTTATTGAACGTTTAATTCAGTTGTGTTGTATGTCTGTGATGTATGTTTACGCAGTGTTGGCTGCTGGATCCCAGTTATGGCCACGTTAACCAATTATGTCTGTTTGGGTTGCTCACCCAATATGGCAATATTACGGAACATTAAACAACTGTCATACAAGTGGGTGTATTAACTAGAAAATCAGGTTGAACCTACCATTTTTTTAGGAAAATGTCTGTGCCAAGTCAGGAATATATACAGTTCTTTTCCAGCCTATTTTTTTTAACAATGTTTTTTTCCAATGTTTCCAAAAATCAACAAGGATCTTCGTTTTATAGATATTACTGTGCATGAAAATTAATTTAAATCAGGTGAGACAATCTTAACTTTTCAAATAACATATAACTTAAGCAGGAGAGACAGACATACTTATATTGTTATAAGAAAACTAGTCGGTGTGGCATTATCAAATAGTCAGATCCAATGGCATTGAACCATCATACCCTTATTCTCAAACAAAAGTAAAGCGGAATAAGTCATGCAAATCCAGTCTTTTGTTATACCAATTAAACGTATAAATTATCATGTGTTTAAAGAAAGATTTGATCGTTTTCGTGAAATTTGCAATAATGAATAAGCGGCAACAAATCTTTCACGATCCTTTTCACCATCATCATAATGCAGTACCCGATCTTTCACGACACGAAATATCAACATGTTTACACATATTACCATTTTTTCAACGTTTCTAATTCAACTAAAACAAAATTACGTTTACATTTTTATTTCTTTGAAATTTCGATGAGCAGTCTGCCTTTTGTAGTTTTGTAAAAACGGTGCATTTTTTAACCTTGATTTTCTCGGATACTGATCATAATGTTGAACCATTTTGACAAAAAGTTTTATTTTTCAAATATTTGTCATTAAAAATGATTAAATTAGATTCTCTAATTCTTAACCGATTTATCCTTTTCCTGACCCGTTGATTAATTTTATTCCATCAAAGTGTGGTTCGTTTGATCTCAGTTCTGCATTGGTCAAAATTCGATAGTTGAAGTCAAATTTTCTTGCTTTCCTCTGAATTTCCTATTGTACCGTCGTGAAAAAAGGCGACAATGCCTGATGACGTCACATGATAGGACACATCTTTTTGCAGATCATTTGAAAAGAAGGATTAAGATTTTCTGTATATCGTCTAAAAATCATTACGATAAGATTTCCTTCACGATCCTATACCAGATCTTTCACGATCCAATCTCAATACTTGACCACAGTTACTTATTCTTTCACGATAATTTTTCTCGATATATATACAGAATGACAGCCGTGTATTAAATCAAAGAGAAAGATTTAAATGACAAGTCGTCGTCAACATGTATGCTGTAAAATTAAATCTACCTACGTTCTTACGCTGGATGTGAATATTGAACCTGAAACTTCAAACTTTCTTTTTAATGGAAATACAAAGTTTCACAAAATCTTCATTTGATTAATTTTCGTTCTTGATATGATATTAAGTATCGCCAAAAAACAATGTCTCCCTAAATGATGGGACTAAAATGGAATCATGCGACCCATCTTTTATTTGATCATACATTGGTATAGGGGCGTAGCGCACTTTTGTTTTGATTTTTCATATAATTATCACACACACACACACACTAATACAATGACCTTTTTAGCCATATGTGTAGCCATTTTGTTTTCTTTGGGTGCAACACGTAACGCAATAAAAATGATTACCATAGATTTAAGACGAAGTTCTTCCAAATGAATAATCGGGATACCTTTCAATATTAACTTCAAGACATTTTATATTTATGTAATTAGAATTTTCAATTAGAAACTCCGACAAGACATCTTTGTGTTGTAGATTGCTGAAACATAATTCTTTGTTCCATTACTCGTAGCTAGTGTTTTTTTTGCGGACTTCTTTTGGCATTCTTTCAAACTTATATCGATATTACATTTAACGCTGAAAGCAAGGAACTGATGGAATTAATATTACCTCATCTTTTTCAGTTAATTTGATTTTTTTGTGTATTTGATTACTAAGTCACATCGACATGATGCTGCCCGACAATATTAAGTTCATTACTTTCTGGGTACAAATGTGAACCTATAATACTTGCCATGAACATGTAGGTTTTCTCTTTAATTTTTTAGGTTCAAGTCCCATTACTATTTTTTCGCGACCATTTTATAATTGTTACTTTATCTTTTATTTATTTTTATTAATTTTAAGGCCTCTTTCTTCTCAACATAAGTTCTACATTCATAATGTGCATATCATTCAACACACTTCCTCGTTTATTAATGGCGACTTATCGACGGATTACACGAGTGGAGATATTGAAAATTTTAAGGACGCCATCACGAGTTTTTTTTACCATTATGAAATACATGTATCTGTTTCACAGATGACGACGGATATGTTCCAATCGTCGTAACAACAATCCCGTCCTCCTTTTCCCTAGAATGTGACATATTTAATAGACTTATCACAGTGTTTGTATTTACATAAGCAACACGACGAAAGTCACATGTGGAGCAGAATCTGCTTCCCATTTCGGAGCACCTGAGATGACCCCCGGTTTTTGGTAGAGTTCGTTTTGCTCAATCTTTAGTTTTATATGTTTTGTTTTGTATGCTGTTGTTTGTCTTTTGGTCTTTTTCTTTTTCTTTTTTTTTTTGCCATGGCGTTATTTTTTTATTTTCGACTTATGATTTTGAATTCATACCAATCCCTACTATAATTTTCAAATAAAATCTATTCGGAAGTTAAAAACGCTTTCACGTTTCCTTCAAGTTGTCAAACGCAAATATACAAAAAGATCATTTCCAAAACATTTAACTTTTTTCAATTTTCAATTTTATTATGCTATGTCGAACCGTTTCTAGCCAGGAAAAACTCTGTTCCTGTGAGGCTGTCTATAAATCGAAAGATCGCTATTTGACACTAATTGTGACACCATAGGTAGTAGCCTCATAAATCTGTGGTATAAACAGGAATACAAAATAGGTAGGTCACAGAATTCAAATTGTTAGCAGATTACGTACATCAGAACAGGCTCATTACGGACATTAAATTGAATTATATGTTTTTACTGCATAGGTCCTTTACAGGGCTCCATACAAAACAGTAGAAGAAACTGTTCATAAATAACATTTTAATACTATACAAGCTGCGTCTGATAGAAATCGACCTTATGCAAGTGCACAAATACATTTACATGTATAAGACTTTGATTGATTTTGGATCATTTAAATTCGAAATAAATTTGGTCTGTTTTGTAGGGTTCTTATATCAACTCAATTAATATTATAATTAACAAGTACAAGCGAAATAAGACAGTCACCGATGAACAATTCCATGTGGCAAATAAAACCTGACAACGTCAACGTTATTTAGTTTATACGTCATTTGAAGAACCAATTCTTTTTTGGTTAGTAACAAATAAATAATTGTACGCATGACAAAACGAAAAAAAAATATTTTAAAGACAATAATAACAGAACATTCAGCATAATCAATTAAGCAACACATGAGGCGGACAATGTGCAAATGGTGGGGGAGGAGTAACAAATTCTACTGTAACACTCGCGGCTAAATTCTATCCGTATATATATTACATCAACTTGGGTAACAATCTACTGTAACACTCGCGGCTAAATTCTATCCGTATATATATAATACATCAACTTAGTAATATTGCAAGAAAGATAACTCAAAACTGCAATTGTAGAAAAACTTAATTATTGGATTCCCACATAAGTTTTACTCAGCGAAATGCCTACCTTAAAAAGAAAATTTCCTCTCCATCCCTGGTGTAAATTTGGGGCAACAACCGCTGATTAAAACAAGAATTGAGGAGGCAATTAAAAGATACCACTACATAATCATTTACCTCTGGTCTGGCATATGCAATCAGACCACAAAAGATACCACTACATAATCATTTACCTCTGGTCTGGCATATGCAATCACACCACAAAAGATACCACTACATAATCATTTACCTCTGGTCTGGCATATGCAATCAGACCACAAAAGATACCACTACCTAATCATTTACCTCTGGTCTGGCATATGCAATCACACCACAAAAGATACCACTACATAATCATTTACCTCTGGTCTGGCATATGCAATCACACCACAAAAGATACCACTACATGATCATTTACCTCTGGTCTGGCATATGCAATCACACCACAAAAGATACCACTACATGATCATTTACCTCTGGTCTGGCATATGCAATCAGACCCCAAAAGATACCACTACATGATCATTTACCTCTGGTCTGGCATATGCAATCAGACCCCAAAAGATACCACTACATGATCATTTACCTCTGGTCTGGCATATGCAATCAGACCACAAAAGATACCACTACATGATCATTTACCTCTGGTCTGACATATGCAATCACACCACAAAAGATACCACTACATGATCATTTACCTCTGGTCTGGTCATATGCAATCACACCACAAAAGATACCACTACATGATCATTTACCTCTGGTCTGGCATATGCAATCACACCACAAAAGATACCACTACATGATCATTTACCTCTGGTCTGGCATATGCAATCAGACCACAAAAGATACCACTACATGATCATTTACCTCTGGTCTGGCATATGCAATCAGACCACAAAAGATACCACTACATGATCATTTACCTCTGGTCTGGCATATGCAATCACACCACAAAAGATACCACTACATAATCATTTACCTCTGGTCTGGCATATGCAATCAGACCACAAAAGATACCACTACATAATCATTTACCTCTGGTCTGGCATATGCAATCACACCACAAAGATACCATTACATGATCATATACCTCTGGTCTGGCATATGCAATCAGACCACAAAAGATACCACTACATGATCATTTACCTCTGGTCTGGCATATGCAATCAGACCAAAGATACCACTACGTAATCATTTACCTCCGGTCAATCATTCATTTACCTCTGGTCTGACATATGCAATCAGACCCCAAAAGATCACTACGTAATCATTTACCTCTGGTCTGGCATATGCAATCAGACCCCAAAAGATACCACTACGTAATCATTTACCTCCGGTCTGACATATGCAATCAGACCCCAAAAGATACATACGTAATCATTTACCTCTGGTCTGACATATGTAATCACACCACAAAAGATACCACTACATAATCATTTACCTCTGGTCTGGCATATGCAATCAGACCCCAAAAGATACCACTACGTAATCATTTACCTCTGGTCTGACATATGCAATCAGACCCCAAAAGATACCACTACGTAATCATTTACCTCTGGTCTGACATATGTAATCACACCACAAAAGATACCACTACATAATCATTTACCTCTGGTCTGACATATGCAATCACACCACAAAAGATACCACTACATGATCATTTACCTCTGGTCTGACATATGTAATCACACCACAAAAGAGGACAATACACCAAATATATAGCAGGGTAATCCAAATATAGAAGAACAATATATAAGAGCTATCGATATTGTTAATAAATACAAGAAAGCTAAAATTAAATTGATTGATTGTCCAATACTATCAAAATCAAATTTGAACAAACATAACGAGAAACCAGAGACATACACAATTCAGGACAGGAAATCAGGCGCGGATCCAGCCATTTTTAAAAAAAAGGGGTGGGGGGTTCAAACCATATGTCCCCATTCAAAAGCATTGATCGTAAAGAGGGGTTCCAACCCCCGGACCCCCCTTTTGGATCCTCCACTGTTCCTACTGGCCAAAAAAATACAAGAGTTGCATCGTCATATCAGCGAAATAAACAGAACTCAACAGAACAGCAGTCAAAGTGAGCAAATACTACGTTTAATAGAGTGACCAAGATTGCAGCATCGTTTCATCTAATAAGTGCGTACCTGCAGCATATAAGCATCCATGACATTGCAAAAAAACGAAATGGAAAAAGACTTCAAAGTCGGCACAATCATTCCTTGCAAAGCCATTCGGCAAAGTACCACAGCAATGACATTAATCTTTCAGTTACATGCCTGTATCGTTAACCTCCATCACAGTTCTAGGAACACATAGTCCATATCAGCATAATGGACCATTTTGAAAAATTTAACCAACTAAATAACTAACGCACAACATGGCTTCCGCAAAAACAAATAATTCGAGTCACAACTAATTATAACCATTCATGGCAGTGCAAAAAACAAAATGAAAAAAGACTCCCAAGTAGACACCATCCTTCTTGGCTTTGCAAAGCCATTCTCCTATTGCACAACCTATGGAGTTCACCCTGGATTCGGTCTCTCCTTAAACATTGAATGCAGAGTATTGTTCTGAAAGGAGTTGTCTCTTCGTAAGTCCCCATGCTCTCAAGTACACCCAAAGGCCCAGTTCCAGGACCTCTGGTGTCGTTGACCTACATTCATGACATGCTAGAAACAGCAACGTCATTGGAGACCAAATTGTTTGCAGACTATAGCCTTCTCTTTAGAACTATCAACAATCAGACAGGCATCGGCCTTTTGCAAAAAGACCTAACATCATTGGACGATTGGGAGAATAAATGGCCAAATGAGCTTTACCACCAAAAACGTATGATAATAGACTAGCACAGAAAAAAGTCAGTAACAGAAACATCACACAAACTTCACAGCCATACAATGTCGATTAGTCACATATATAACATCATACAAACTTCACAGCCATACAATGTCGATTGGTCACATATATAACATCATACAGACTTCACAGCCATACTATGTCGATTGGTCACATGTATAACATCATACAGACTTCACAGCCATACTATGTCGATTGGTCACATGTATAACATCATACAAACTTCACAGCCATACAATGTCGATTGGTCACATATATAACATCATACAAACTTCACAGCCATACAATGTCGATTGATCACATATATAACATCATACAAACTTCACAGCCATACAATGTCGATTGGTCACATATATAACATCATACAAACTTCACAGGTATACAATGTCGATTGGTCACATATATAACATCATACAAACTTCACAGCCATACAATGTCGTTTTGGTCACATATATGGTAAAACAATTACAATGGGAAAGCATCGAAGAACGAAGGAAACCCACTGCTATTTAAGATAAAACATGAGCTAGTGGAAACAGATGAACAACAAACTAAATCCCATAACGACAGTAGGGCTTGCAAAGGTAAACAACGTCCTTTGATATCAAGAAAAATAAACACCGATGCATATAGACAATTATCTTTCCACATACCATACGGGATTGGATTCTGTAACCATCTGAAGTCACTTCGACTGATACAATAGAAAGATTCGTATGCTCTGAATATACTCATCACAGATATCTTGTACATCAGTCGTGCGTTTCGTCTACAAAAGACTCATCAGTGACGCTCGAATCAAAAAGGCATACTCTAAAAAAAATAGTTGTCATCACATCCTGCATATAGATATTTTATATATTTGATATTGTTTTAATTGTAAGTAGCTTGCCGTGGACTAGCTGTGGTGGCTTGCACTGCGAAAAGTTTTTGCATGCCCACTTAAATTCACTGTTGATTTTGGTTACCTATTTGGAAGAAGAAGATAACCATCAAGCAAAAACCAATAATGTTACACTGTTACCACCAACAATTCCTTTAATAGAGACTCAATACATGGAAGAGGCATACAAAATTAGATACAAAATGTTTGTCTCTCCTCCCAACCACAGAAAGAGCTTGAGCAGTATAACACTAGGCGGAAGAATAAATCATACCTTGTAAAAATTCACTCTGATTCAAATAAAACATTTTTCCTGAACTTTGACATTGTCATGATGCTTCATTTCTTGATTGATAAAATATTTGTAACCTTTGTAAGACGTATTTTTCAACTAACAATCCTAACAATCGGCAGTCCCGTGGGCTCTGTGCTCCTCTTTTGGCCAGCTTGTTTCTGTTTTTTTTTTTTTTGTGAGGCAGACTTTTAAATAAGCTACCGTTATCCTGTTACCCCATGTTCTACTATAAAGATGATGTCGTCTCGCTAGATAGTTCAAACATAGTGACTGTGTTAAACGCATCTATCCAATCGAACTTCAAATAAAGGATAGCACAGGAACAGTGAAGCCTGCTTTACTTAAAATACTTGTCGTTATTTCATTGGTTGTAATGATATAATTCACCTGTAATTATATCTAATGTTTAATACAATGATTCTCACCAGAAAAAAACGTGAATTTCTGGTATTAATGCTGGACTAATGATGAATATTGTTAACAACAGAAGTGTAATATGTTGTTGAATACAAATAAAGTCATATCAAAGCTTCATATCTTAACTTACAAATCGAAATGACAATTAGGGTCGGCTGAGAACAAAGTTCACGATTAATGAGATAATTTCAGCTTCCCATTTGTAAACTTTCGATTTCTATGTAGCAACATTACAACAGCGCCTTTCTTTTGGATTGTACATCTCCAGGTTTTTGAAATATTCCAGAGCTTGCGTTTCCTATTAAAACTTCCTTTATAAAGGGATGCTACTTTTATCAATCAAGGGTTCAAAGTGGCATCCCTTCGAAAAGAATATGGAAGCCATCATGAATTGGTTGGCGTTTTGGAATATCTGTTCCACAAATGACGACGGCTATATCCCATTGTCTTAAACACAGTTAAGTCCTCTTTTCTTCTAATGTGACATCGCCGAATGAGACTTGTCACTTTGTACTTATATGAGCAACACGACGGATGCCACGTGTGGAGCAGGATCTGCTTACACTTCTGGAGCACACGCGACAATTCTATTTTGGTGGGGTTCGTGTTCTAAGTCATTACTTTTTCTATGTTGTGTTTTATGTATCGTAGTTTGTCTTTTGATCGTTTTTCGTTTTTTGTTCATAGTGTTGTCAGTCTGTCATCGATTTATCAGTTTGAATATCACTTTGGTATCGTCCGCCTCTCGTCTATAACAGTTCTCCTGACATCTTTAGAACAGTTTTCTTTTCTGGCAGTTCTACTAGAACTAGTTTGGACACTGCTACCTTTGAATGATATTTGACAGTTTTACGCCAGAACAGATTCTGACAGTTCTACACGTATCCCCGAGAATAGGTTGAACAGCTCTATTTAATCTTTTTTATTACATAATTTTATTTAAGTTTCATCTTCATTATATTAAACGAAATACAGGTATCTAGAGATAAAGTTTGTTATGTATGTTTTGTACTTTTTGCAGTTATGATTTTGTCGTAATTAATCTATTTTTGCTTACATTTTCTTAATAACATGTATTCTTACCAACTGTAGTTTCACAGTTGATAAACATTTACTTTTTAGTACTACTAGTATTACAAGGTAATACTAAACCGCATATTAATATAGATGCCCGGACTCTCAACACTTGTGACGACATAGTATGTATCATCCCTGCTTTAATCTAATGGTTACAAAAGTGCAATTATTTGTTCACATTTTTAACCGGCAACTTTATTAGATAATACACCGAATGAAATCTTGTGTGGCTCCTGTTTGGATGATACTATTACATGGATTGAATTATATCTAATCGAAAGCCTATCCATTCAGGTTTTTAAATTCCAGAATATTAAATTCATATTCTATAAAGTGTAAAAAATATATTAAATTTATGTACGAAGAAGCCATTAAAAAGCCTTTCCCGTTAAGCGAACAAACTTGACGTATCTTTTCAAAGCCTTTTAAGTCAACTTTTGCCACATGACGCTATATATTTTTTATGTATATTGTAAGTAATAATAATATATGGCCTTTACAAAGAACAAAGATCCAATTAGCTAAAACCTTTTATTCTATATCTAATGCATCAAAAACAAACATTATAACAATAGTAATCATAATTACAAATACAAATACACATTTAAATTTAAATTATCCGTGAATAAACGTGTCTCTTCTTTAGTCAGGATTCTACTTCGTCAAAATTATCTCCCCATTACGCCACCTAATTTTTATAATCGTAAAAATGGAAACCATGGTAGTTGTCAATTTAGCTATTGAAAACCGATCAATTTATCCACATAGCATCATTACGATCCTGATATGCCAGCTGTATGTTAAAAGACAAATGTATATACTACCTACAATGAGCATCATTTAATGTACTCTTGGTCAACTTAAAACTATTGTCTCATCGGTTATCCGGGGTAATTTTTAAAATTCAAAAATTTAAAAAAAAATTCTTAAATATTTCGTGGAAGGGCAGAATGAAAATTTTCAGAGATTGAAGACTAATTACCCTAGATAACGCACACAAAAAATTTTTGAAGTTATGCATTTTTAAGATCCACTCGTAAAGTCTCTCATCAGGTACTTTTAGTGAAAATTTGTTCGAACACACTTACTCTAGTTTTATGTCTTTTTCAGAATGATGACTGCACGGGTTTTAAGTGCAAATAAATGGTCACATGTCATGAATATTCATGAACGGACATTCAACGCTGACATATTTAGTTAAAGGAAATACTACCCATTTTCTATAGTATGTGTATTCTATAAGTAAGATATGGAACATCACTGATACCCTAGGGAAAATGCATTACGAATAATTGCGTTCGTGTAACTTAGTTGAAAGGACGATGGAACATGATCAAAATTGGATTATCTCCCCTTTATCAGAAATGTCAAATTCTATATACTGTTATCAAATACACGAAGGAGCACAACGTAGCATAAATGAGCATATATATTGTCTCATTTGCAACTATACCACATCTTCTTATTTTCATATTACACACTTTGACGTTCGTGCTGCTGTGTTGATTCAGTAGAATGTGTCCCCGTACATATGGTGTATGCCTTTATATCTTACAATTAAGGCTTTTTTGTTTATTGGAGAACTGTCTACCTTTAGTTGTTAAAACCTCTGGCCCAGATGCAAACTATGACAGTTCTATCCTAGAATATATCATGTTAATTCTATCCTAGAATATATTATGTCAGTTTTACCCTAAAATATACTATGTCAATTCTATTCTAGAATTTATTATGTCAGTTCTAACCTAAAATATATCATGTCAGTTCTACCTTAGAATATATTATGTCAGTTTTATTCTAGAATATATTATGTCAGTTCTATCCTAAAATATATCATCTCAGTTCTAACCTAAAATATATTATGTCAGTTCTACCTTAGAATATATTATGTCAGTTCTATCCTAGAATATATTATGTCAGTCCTATCCTAGATTATATTATGTCAGTTCTATCCTAGAATGTATTATCAGTTCTACCTTCGAATATACTATGTCAGTTCTACCCTCGAATATATTATCAGTTCTACCCTAGAATACATTATGTTTAAAATGGATAAAACGGGAAAAAGCTGACAAAAAATCTTTGGACTCTTTTTTTAATTCAGTAATGAACATAGTTGATATACGTATTCAACATTTTAAAGAACATTTTACTCTTAACAACAACCATAATAAACCTATTCCTCGTATCAAACATAAACTTAAAGAACTAGCCAAGGAATTTGTTTTTGTCCCGGCCGATAAAGCTGCTAATAATATCATTATTGTTTGACGTAAATTTTACATTGAGGTCCTGAAAAAGAAATCACCAATTCACCAACATTCCAACTGACTCCATTTTCAGAAAACGACATCTGTAACAAACATAAACTTTTAGCTACCTCTTTACAAGCAGAACCAAATACAATGAAAGTCCCAACTATGTACTGGCTTCCGAAGCTACATAAAACATCTTACAAATATAGATTTATTTCGTCTTCAAGCCATTGTTCCACTACTAAATTGTCTATTTTTCTTACCAGTTCACTTGGTACAATCAAAACCTGATAATAAATTGTTCAAATAAGGCCTTTGAAAATAGTGGAATTAATTACTTTTGGAGTGTCAAAACTCGTTGGAAGTACTTGATAAATTGCATGCTTATATTGGTGATTTTGAATCTGTTCAAAGTTTTGATTTTTCTACCTTGTATACCACATTGCCTCACATTCTCATTAAGAAAAATTCACACACCTAATTAAATGGACATTTAAAAGTCAGAATGTGAATACATATGTTCTAACTCTTTTAGGTCATTTTTAGTAGCAATAAACAAAAGAAATATGTCAATTGGACATGCTTTGATACTATATCTGCCCTTGAATTTTACTAGATAATATTTTTGTTCGCTTTGGAGATTCCGTATATCGTCAGGTTATCGGAATTCCAATGGGACTAACTGTGCACCACTTATTGCGGACCTGTTTTTGTATTGCTATGAGTTACAATTTATGACTAAAATCAGCAAAGACCCATCGAAACAACATCTGATACAAAATTTAATAATACTTTTAGATATTTGGATGATATATTGGCTCTCAATAATGACGACTTCAGTATGTATACTAAAGAAATTTATCCTGTTGAACTTACTTTAAATAAAGCTAATACTAACAATGACCACTGCCCTTTCCTCGATCTTGATATCCATATCATTAACGGAAAGCTTAATACAAAATTTATGATAAAAGAGATGATTTTCATTTCCTATCGTTAATTATCCATTTTAGATGGTGACGTTCCTTGTCACCATCTTACGGTGTTTATATATCTCAACTTGTACGATTCGCTCGTGTATGTAACAACGTTTCAGATTTTAACGAAAGAAATTTATGTATTACTGAAAACTTATTACACCAGGGTTTTCGATATCACAAACTAGTCAAAACATTTACTAGATTTTATCATCGTTACAAGGACATCATTCGTAAATATAGCTCAACATGCAGACTTCTTATACGTTCAGGTATTTCACATCCAATCTTTTATGGTAATATTCTTTATAAAGCACTAAAATGTCAGTATTCACCTCAGAAGCTAACAAAACCTTTAAATAGACTTATTAAGAAGGGATATAGTTACGATACTGTTGTCAGGTCATTAAAGATTGCATATTTTGGCTTTAATATTGATTCACTTATAGGGTCTTTGCATCGGAACTAAACACATTTATTTAAAACCAGTTGTTGGCATGACACGGGTTATGCTCTTCTCATATATTTTATGATGGTATGATACTAAACCCTAACGGGAGGGATTGTGCCTGATATTCATATGATGAAGACATAATCTTTCAATCAGTTTAATTGAGGTCTGGAGCTGGCATGTCAGTTAACTGCTAGTAGTCTGTTGTTATTTATGTATTATTGTCATTTTGTTTATTTTCTTTTGTTACATCTTCTGACATCGGACTCGGACTTCTCTTTAACTGACTTTTAATGTGCGTATTGTTATGCGTTTACTTTTCTACATTGGCTAGAGGTATAGGGGAGGTTGAGATCTCATAAACATGTTTAACCCGCCGCATTTTGCGCCTGTCCCAAGTCAGGAGCCTCTGGCCTTTGTTAGTCTTGTATTATTTTTACTTTTAGTTTCTTGTGTATAATTTGGAGTTTAGTATGACGTCCATTATCACTGAACTAGTATATATATTTGTTTAGGGGCCAGCTTAAGGACGCCTCCGGGTGCGGGAATTTCTCGCTGTATTGAAGACCTATTGGTGACCTTCTGTTCTGTGGTCGGGTTGTTGTCTCTTTGACACATTCCCCATTTCCATTCTCAATTTTATTATGACAGTTCTCAGTTCTACCCTATAATATATTATATCAGTTCTATCCTAGAATATATTATGTCAGTCCCATCTTAGATTATATTATGTCAGTTCTATCCTAGAATGTATTATCAGTTCTACCCTAGAATACATTATGCCAGTTCTACCCTAGAATATATTATCAGTTCTACCCTAGAATATATTATGTCAGTTCTATTATAGAATATAATGTCAGTTCTACCCTAGAATATATCATCTCTGTTATATCCTAGAATATATAATGTCAGTTCTATCATAGAATATATAATGTCAGTTCTACCCTAGAATATATTTTGACAGTTCTACCCTAGAAAATTATGTCAGTTCTTTTCTAGAATATATTATGTCAGTTCTATCCTAGAATATATTATGACAGTTCTACCCTTGAATATATTATGTCAGTTCTATCCTAGAATATGTTATGTCAATTCTACCCTAGAGTCAGTTCTACCCTAGAATATATTATGTCAGTTCTACCCTAGAGTCAGTTCTACCCTAGAATATATTATGTCAGTTCTATTCAGGGGCGGATCCAGCTATTTTTGAAAAGGGGCGGTTCCCAACCCAGGATAAAGGGGGGTTCCAACTATATGTCCCCATTCAAATGCATTGATCGTCAAGAAAAAAGGGGGGTTCCAACCCCCGGAACCCCCCCTCTGGATCCGCCACTGCTATTCTAGAATATGTTATGTCAGTTCTATCCTAGAATATATTTATCAATTCTACCCTAGAAAATTATGTCAGTTCTATCCTAGAATATATTATGTCAGCTCTACCCTAGAACAGATCTGGACATTAGAACAGATTTGTACAGGGTTACCCTTGACCAGAATATGAAAGTTTAGAATAGTCCTGTGGTATATTATTCTTACATTTCTTAATCGAAGTGAGAATAACATTAAACTGTACCAGTTGCGCAGTTCGACATTTACGTCTCTTCAGTGACCTTCGAGGTCACAGTGTTTGAAAATCAAATCCATATCTTAATAGAAACGTTGAATAACAGATATTCAAATATCAGAAAACAGATTATTTGGTGAAATAGATATATTAAACATTGCAACAAAAGTTTGTTCTTTCAAAAATGGGTAGCAAGTGGATTGATATATATTAACGACATACTGGATCGTGAGGGAAAGTTATCAGAGGTTTTTATTTTAGAAAAATTAAGCAATAAGTCAAATTGGATTGCAGAGTTTAAGATATTAAAATACTCCATCCCGAAGGAATGGCAGCAAGTTCTGATTGAAGAAAACTCTATAAAGAGTAAAATCAGTATTAGTAAGGATAAATTGAGATGGGGAAATAAACAAATACAAACAAAAGATATCTATAATAAAATGTTATATAATAATTTAGTAGATCAAAAATATACACAGCCAATTGGTATCAATATTTGGACAAGATATTTAAAGTTAGATTACAGGCCGCATATGTCATTCGTAAACGATTTTAAATTTAAATTATTAAGAGAGAACAAGATGAAAATGTTTAGATGGAAACTGCTAAATTACATTATTCCCACAAAACAGTTTCTATTTAAATGGAAAATTTCTAATAATAGTAAATGTAATTTCTTTATTACATGTTCTTTTTTAAAAGATTTTTGGGATAAAGTGGAACAACTTCTTACACAACTCAATTTTAAAAATAAGATATCAGTAAAACATATACATGTAGTATTTGGATACAAAATATCAGATCAGGGTTATTATGGTTTTAACTATTTTTTGACAGTTTTAGGTTTTTGCATTTTCAAGTCATACTATGTTTCAGAGCAAAAATTGAAATGCTTAGATGTGTATGAATTGTTTATAAAGGAATTAAGAAGAATAACAGATATATCTGAAAAGGACCAAAAAGATTGGAAAATCAGAATTGATCCAACTGTAGTTGAAAGTTCAATTACAACCATTCAATATATGTTTTCCTAGACTTAAACATCAATCAGTACATCCTGAACGGATTTAGTGTAATATAAGTCAAAAACAGTATGGAGAAAGCATGATCTTGTACAATCCAAATTATTCATATCAACAGGATTTAGAATCACATGTGTTAATGACTGAATAGTATACTTGCAAGTTAAGTTGTGAACCAAACAACCATTGGTATGTGTTTTAGTTCGTATATGTTGTTTGTGCTCATTTTGGCATTAGTTTTGTACAAGTATAAATGATAAATTCTGATGTTGAATTTATTTAAAATAACTACATAAAAAGACACCTGTTCTAACAAATATGTTCGCTTTAAATTTGTATCCCGAATGAAAACATACACATTGATAAACAAAATGTACATTATATAAAACTACATATGCATGCACATGATAAAAAAAAGAAATACAGTTTAAGGCGTGAAAGTTCATTTGGTCCATGATATTTTATTTTTTAGCTATATGTTTTTCCAAAGTGCAATTTTCATTAATATAAAAACAAATAAGGATATGTGGTATAATTGCTTATGAGACAACTACCCGCTAGAGCCCAACTAACTTGGATGTGAGAGACTATAGATCGTTCAGCTTTCAACAACGAATAACACCCATACAGCTTTACAATACCTCAACATAACAAAAAACGAAACAATTCAAGTCAGAAAATCAACGGCTTATTAACGATTATAACAGACAGAAACAAACGTTAACTACTAAATAACAGACTTTGACTTTGGACATAACGAATGTGGTGGCATTAAATATGTGTGTGAGCGCTTAACCCTACCTGGAACAATGGTTATTCAATCATATAAACTATTGTTCCTCAGAAAGGTAAACACACTGGTGACCATAACACAACACGATTTTACCATAAGAATACATATAGAATGTTAGAAAAAACTTAAAGAGATATTTCTCTGGTATCATATTGTATATAAAAGAAATTCTATAGAAGTTTGGACCATCATTGATCTACTCACTAGTTTAAACATATTTTATTGTTCAGAAACTAAACAAATGGATGAGGCACAAGTTTTACAACTTAGTAGTGTCTTTACTCACTGTTATGTGTCCAATACATTATGAAGGTTTCTCAAAAAATGCATGTCTTACAATTTTCATAATATTCGCTTTAGAAGAGGGACGAAAGATACCAGAGGGACAGTCAAACTCATAGATTGAAAATAAACTGACAACGCCATTGCTAAAATAAAAAGACAAACAGACAAATAATAGTACAGAAGACACAA
Source organism: Mytilus coruscus (assembly GCA_017311375.1). Taxonomy (NCBI): domain Eukaryota; kingdom Metazoa; phylum Mollusca; class Bivalvia; order Mytilida; family Mytilidae; genus Mytilus; species Mytilus coruscus. Next base: position 3,824,571 of record CM029597.1, on the reverse strand, counting down.
CATAGAAAACTAAAGACTAAAACACGAACCCCACCAAAAACTGGGGTGAGAAATAGTCTAATTCGGTAGGTCACAAAAAAGTGAAAAGGGAAGGTATTGTAGTTACGACATAAGGAACATATCCGATATTATCTTATCTGTATCTGTAGTATCCTTTATCTCTAGTTCGATGGGATAGATTCGTGTAACATAGTCACCAAATTTTGTATTATTTAGTGAGAGAACATCATATATATAGCGGAACGTAAAGTTAAAGGATATTGCTAACTTCTTATCTTTCTTCCTAAGAAGTTCCTGTATGAAGTCAGCCTCATAATAATAAAGAAACAAGTCGGCAAGAAGAGGGGCACAATTGGTTCCCATTGGAATTCCGACAGTCTGTTGAAAAACACGTCCTCCAAACGTACCAAATATGTTGTAAATCAAGAAATCAAGCATCTTGATAATGTCAGTTTCAGAGATTTTTTTTGTTTGAATCAGAGTGATTCTTTACAAAGTAGGATTTATCCCTCCCCAAGACAAGATACTTGTATCTACGTTCGCCATTCTTTTTAATGAAACAAAGTAATACCAACTCTTTTAATTTGTCTTTTAGTTTGGAATGGGGAATACTTTAATTGTCAAGCTTTGACGTTAACAATTTATAGTTTAAAGCAAGACTGTGATTTTTTTGTTTTTTTGTTTTTTTTGTGATGAGATTCTGCATATGTGTTAACATTAAAGAAGATTGTTTATGCTCAGACGGGTCACGGTGTTTCTGTAAGAAATATTTGGAAGTACACCAACTGATATAAGAGAGAAAGGGGTCATGGTGTCCATATCACATATGAAGTAACTACGACAATTTTGTGGATTTTCAGCTGTTTTTACCTGTATTTTTCCCACGTAATACAAAAACATTGATAAAATAGTTAATTGCTTTTTTTTTTAAATTAAATTGTGCGTTCTCATTTTTACTTTTTCTCTTTTTCCAATTGTCAACATTTAAGAAGAGGATGAGTGACATTGAGGACCTCTAGATGTCTTTTGTGATTTGATTGTATGTTTCGTTTTGTTTTCACTTTTTCGATTTACTTTTCATTAACGGTTTCATTTATATGTAATTCTCTCTGATACATAAAAGGATGAAGTAAATGCTCTCTACATATCTGTACATCAAGTAGGAAAAACATTGCTTTATAGCATTGTGATAAAAGATAAGTTTCTTGTCAATTTACAGTGTCAATTTAACGTCTGTGTTTTTTTCTACTTGGGCTTCCGAAGTAATACATATTGTTGTCAATTTAGAAATAATTATGATTTAGCAAACAAATTATTCTGTATGTGTTCTGTCGACGTCTCTTGTATATAATTATGTTATGTTGACGTCTCTTCTGTATGTGTTCTGATGAATCTTCTCCTGTATGTGTTCTGATAATTCCTCTTCTGTATGTGTTCTGATGATTCTTTTCTTGTATGTGTTCTAATGATGATTCTCCTGTATGTGTTCTGATAATTCCTCTTCTGTATGTGTTCTGATGATTCCTCTTCTGTATGTGTTCTGATGATTCCTCTCTTGTATGTGTTCTGATGATTCTTCTCCTGTATGTGTTCTGATAATTCCTCTGCTGTATGTGTTCTGATGATTCCTCTCCTGTATGTGTTCTGATAATTCCTCTGCTGTATGTGTTCTGATGATTCCTCTCCTGAATATGTTCTGTTGACGTCTCTTCTATATGTGTTCTAATGAGATATATTCTGCATGTGTTCTGTTTTGTTTCTTGTATATGTCTTCTATGGGGGTCTCTACTGTATGGGTTATATTGGCGTCTCTTCTGTATGTGTTATATTGGCGTCTCTACTGTATGTGTTATATTGACGTCTCTAGTATATGATACATATAGTACAACGTTTTTTCAGTCATATTTTTGAGTCCTCATACTCGGTTTGTTGACATTTAGCTTAACTGATAAGTATTTTACCTTCTTTCATGCTATTATTAATTATACCACTCCAAGTTAATATCAATTTATTTCTGGGATTAAATTCCGTAACTGACAGGCTGGAATTATTTTAAGGAACAACAACAAATTGTACAATAAACAATACGTAATAGAAGTACAGCATTTGTAGGTTTCTTGTTCTTCGTTCGTTGACATCCAACTAAAAGCTTATAGCGGAACGTAAAGTTAAAGAATATTGCTAACTTCTTATCTTTCTTCCTAAGAAGTTCCTGTATGAAGTCAGCCTCATAATAATAAAGAAACAAGTCGACAAGAAGAGGGGCACAATTGGTTCCCTTTGGAATTCCGACAGTCTGTTGAAAAACACGTCCTCCAAACGTAACAAATATGTTGTCAATCAAGAAATCAAGCATCTTGATAATGTCAGTTTCAGAGAATTTTTTGTTTGAATCAGAGTCATTCTTTACAAAGTAGGATGTATCCCTCCCCAAGACAAGATACTTGTATCTACGTTCGCCATTCTTTTTAATGAAACAAAGTAATACCAACTCTTTTAATATGTCTTTTAGTTTGGAATGGGGAATACTTTAGTTGTCAAGCTTTGACGTTAACAATTCATAGTTTAAAGCAAGACTGTTATTGTTTTGGTTTTTTTTTTGTGATGAGATTCTGCATATGTGTTAACATTAAAGAAGATTGTTTATGCTCAGACGGGTCATGGTGTTTCTGTAAGAAATATTTGGAAGTACACCAACTGATATAAGAGAGAAAGGGGTCATGGTGTCCATATCACATATAAACTATCTGCAACAATTTTGTGGATATTCAGTTGTTTTTACCTGTATTTTTCCCACGTAATACAAAAACATTGATAAAATAGTTAATTGCTTTTTTTCAATTAAATTGTGCGTTCTCATTTTTACTTTTTTTCTTTTTCCAATTGTCAAGATTTAAGAAGAGGATGAGTGACATTGAGGACCTCTAGATGTCTTTTGTGATTTGATTGTATGTTTGGTTTTGTTCTCACTTTTTCGATTTACTTTTCATTAACGGTTTCATTTATATGTAATTCTCTCTGATACATAAAAGGATGAAGTAAATGCTCTCTACATATCTGTACATCAAGTAGGAAAAACATTGCACATTGCTTTATAGCATTGTGATAAGATTCTTGTCAATTTACAGTGTCAATTTAACGTCTGTGTTTTTTTTTCTACTTGGGCTTCCGAAGTAATACATATTGTTGTCAATTTAGAAATAATTATGTTTTAGCAGACAATTATTCTGTATGTGTTCTGTCGACGTCTCTTGTATATAATTATGTTATGTTGACGTCTCTTCTGTATGTGTTCTGATGATTCTTCTCCTGTATGTGTTCTGATAATTCCTCTTTTGTATGTGTTCTGATGATTCCTTTCTTGTATGTGTTCTGATGATGATTCTCCTGTATGTGTTCTGATAATTCCTCTTCTGTATGTGTTCTGATGATTCCTCTCCTGTATGTGTTCTGATAATTTTTCTTCTGTATGTGTTCTGATGATTCCTCTCTTGTATGTGTTCTGATGATTCTTCTCCTGTATGTGTTTCTGATTATTCCTTTTCTGTATGTGTTCTGATGATTCCTCTTCTGTATGTATTCTGATGATTCCTCTCCTGTATGTGTTCTGATAATTCCTCTGCTGTATGTGTTCTGATGATTCCTCTCCTGAATATGTTCATTTGACGTCTCTTCTATATGTGTTCTAATGAGATATATTCTGCATGTGTTCTGTTTTGTTTCTTGTATATGTGTTCTATGGGGGTCTCTACTGTATGGGTTATATTGGCGTCTCTTCTGTATGTGTTATATTGGTGTTTCTACTGTATGTGTTATATTGACGTCTCTAGTATATGATACATATAGTACAACGTTTTTTCAGTCATATTTTTGAGTCCTCATATTCGGTTTGTTGACATTTAGCTTAACTGATAAGTATTTTTACCTTCTTTCATGCTATTATTACCTATTCCACTCCAAGTTGATATCAATTTATTTCTTGGATTAAATTCCGTAACTGACAGGCTGGAATTATTTTAAGGAACAACAAATTGTACAATAAACAATACGTAATAGAAGTACAGCATTTGTAGGTTTCTTGTTCTTCGTTCGTTGACATCAAACTAAAAGCGTTGTTCTGACTGAACTTTATTCGGAGTAGAACTGAAGTTTTCTTGCTTGGTAGAATTCTGAACGGTCTTGATGTTTCTACTGGAACAACCTAGCATGATTTTAATCTGTTTTCTGTAGACGGTACTGGTATTGTAATAGATAATCAGGTTAACAACAGAATTGAGTAGCAGAGGAATATATGTAATTGACCTAGCCACTATATATGCGTTGTTATCATATTCGTAAGGTTTCATCTCCACGAAAATTATGAGTCCAAGCAGAACGGCTGGAGCTTTGCAAACAATAAAGACAAAAATCAGAACCAATAATGTTCGTGTCACCTGCATCTCTTTGTTGTTTTTAGTTGATGATGTCATTGTAGACCGACGTTTAGCCGAACTGTAAACTACAGCAGCCGTCACAGAGCACGATAAGGAAATTAAAAGCACGGGTAGAAAACCGAACAAAGACTCGATTACCACATAAAGCGAGTCAACCAAAAATGTATTCTTTCCTAACTCTGTACGTACCACGATTCTTATGTATGTTTTTGTTGCATTTATATATATTTTCTCAGTACGATTAACCAAAGCCAATGGGGCATTTAACAAAATAGTTAGAACGGTAATAACTGTAATTGCTGTGATTGCGTTCTTTCGCGTAGCGTATTGGCGTATTTCGATCGGTTTTAGGACGGAAAACATTCGTTCAAGAGAAATCAGTAAGGTGAGAATAGATCCAAATCTTCCCGGAAGTACCCGGATATAGGAGTAGAAGTAAGGTATTGCCTGTGTCCTCTGATCAGCTGTAAATGGAATATCATAGTAGCTGGAGGCAACAAAGAGAGAATTCACTCCAGCATTGAGGACATATATAATGTCTGCTACAGCAAGTGCCATAAGCATGCAGACGGTTGATGATTTGACATTCGTTCTCCAGAATAATACAAAGCACATGATATTAAGTATCAATCCGACGATAATCATGACAGGACAAATTCCAAGGTAACACACTTTCCTTATCAAGTCGACGGTTTCTTCTGAAAATACGTAATACGACTCGTCATATCGCGAAGAAGGCCCTCCTGGTCGTCCGGCATAAACGGTGCCATTTGTCTGTGATGGTGCTTCGATAATATTTTGTAAGGTCATGTCCGACAAAGCCTTCGTTGTGGCATCAATTAGTTTTCCATAAAATGAAGATATATTTGCAGTTTCCGTTGTAGTTGACTGTTCGCTTGAGAACACACTGGTGTTTCCATTTGACCACATTATGCTTTGACCTGCATTCGTTGTTTTAAGCATTGCATTCATCTGTAGTGAAATAAAAATAAATGAAGATACTAAATGAAAAAAAAAAAAAAAAAAAACACTTTGTTCGTCCGAAGCGCTTTTCTGGATTAACCTTCATCAGGCATGCTCGAACACAAACATTTAAAAGTGAAGTATGTATAAGATCAAAACACATGACCAAGAGGAGTGAAGTATGTATAAGATCAAAACACATGACCAAGAGGAGTGAAGTATGTATAAGACCAAAACACATGACCAAGAGGAGTGAAGTAGGTATAAGATCAAAACACATGACCAAGAGGAGTGAAGTATGTATAAGACCAAAACACATGACCAAGAGGAGTGAAGTATGTATAAGACCAAAACACATGACCAAGAGGAGTGAAGTATGTATAAGACCAAAACACATGACCAAGAGGAGTGAAGTATGTATAAGACCAAAACACATGACCAAGAGGAGTGAAGTATGTATAAGACCAAAACACATGACCAAGAGGAGTGAAGTATGTATAAGACCAAAACACATGACCAAGAGGAGTGAAGTATGTATAAGACCAAAACACACGACCAAGAGGAGTGAAGTATGTATAAGACCAAAACACACGACCAAGAGGAGTGAAGTATGTATAAGACCAAAACACATGACCAAAAGGGCCCTTAAGTTACCCAAGTTTATCTAAGGCAAATTTTGGAGTTGACACCATGGTTTCTCCTGGTTACATGTTACATTGTTTTTTTTTTCTCTCTAAAATTTTTAAATGTCTGAAAATAAAAAAGGACTTTGATCAATAATATAATGACCTTATCAATAAAAACATACGTTCATAAAGTTAACATTGATTTGTTTTTCGTCATTTCAAAAACAGTGAGTTTCAAATAGTTCATTGTAACTGAATTTAACACATGTATGGAATAGTGTTGCATATGATCCAGTATTATAAGAATATCGTTACTATTGCCTCATTGGCAATTATATCACATCTTCTTATTTTTATATTTACACACATCTACAGGTCAGCATTTAACTTCTAACAACAGTGAGTGCGTCCGCATTTAACCTCTAAATACAGTGAGTGCGTCAGCATTTTACCCTTACAACAGCGAGTTCTTATAAGAGGTCTTATAAAAAGATAGGCGAAGGATACCAAAGGGACATTCAAACTTATATGTCGAAAATAAACTGTGAAAACGAAATTGACAAACACACAAACAACAATACACAAATCAACATAGAAAACCAAAGACTGAGCATCACGAACCCCACCAAAAACTATAAGCCATTGGAGTATGTATTCCCGATTCTATACAAATGAATAAATTTAACAGAGACTATCTGCAATTGGTCATGAGAACAAAAAATGATCTAAAGGAAAATCATAGCAAGAATCACTGTTGGAGAAAACAAACAACACGACTACTCTCGAAATGTGACATGCACATTAAGATTAACCAACCCTGTCTTGATAATCACTAACATTGTTTAAAAAGGGTTGTAGAATAACGTACAATAAAACCAGCAATTATATGTTTCTATATTATACAAATACAAGGTTTCAGAAGATATTGTATATGTAATACAGTGTCCCTTACCGAGTGTAGTGTATACATTGTAGGAGTTTGGGTTATAAAACACGAGCATGGATGTGTTTATATTTCCATCATAACATTAACTGCGTTAGAATATTTATATTGCAAGATACAAATATTGTCAAGAACTTATAGCCTAACCAAACCCTCAAACATGAACGTTTTCATTGCCATAAAAATTGATATAAAAAAAAAATTTTCTATGTCCAGACAACTTACCTTAACACAAAATCGATCACTCAGAATGAAACTTAAACTTAAATAACGATCATACTAATTATGATGGCGTCCGTTAACTTTCCAAGGGATGACTTTAACTTTATCAGTAGGAACACTTGGTTTAATACAACTATGTTAATATCAATCATCCATCAAGGTAATTATGATAGTAATCTCAGCTGGAATGTCAGTTAAACTGGGAGATATGTACTCAATACTCAGGCGCTGTTTTAAAGTTAATACGGAAAATTAAAATTTGAGATCTGAAAAGCTGAAAAATTTATGAAAATTAAAAAAAAACTATTGGACAGTTCAAAAGACCAAACCAACCACCATCACCCAAGTCCTCCGATAAATAAGAGGCACTATCAAAGAACAACAACAACGAACAACACGTGAACCATGTAGTCCAACGAACACTGTGTTTATCTCATTTAAACATGCTTACAGGTGTAATACCGCCAAAACATGGTACGTCATATCCGGTTTCATACGAAAAAGGGTTGAAAAATATATTCCCTTGGAATTGACGATTGTAGGAGATTAACCCTGCATTTCCTTGCAGAAAAAAATTTCTGAGTCATGAAAAGATATCTTGTGTGCTTTAAAGCAACATTAATTTTTTGTTTGGTGTTTCTATAAAATATTTTGGAAATTTGAGGTTACATGGTTACTAAAGCTTATAAACAGGGGAAAGTGATGAATTTGATTGGTTAATTTCCAGTGATGGTTATTATCTTATATGCAATGAAATGTTATGTGAAATTTTGTCTGTAGTACTGGACAGGAATAAACTTTACTCATATTATGTATTTCTTTATTTGAAACAAAGATAAATTCTGCACAATTTTTTTGAAAAGTGCCAATTTAACAAAGACTAAAAGGGGAAAACAATGGTGGTATGTATATTACACACCAGTACTGTACCATTCTAAGCCATAATGTTTGTGCCGTAAAAGTGAACATTCAGTTTCTCATTCATATGTACTACTAAAATGTGAAGCAAACGGTAATTTGCCGATGTTCCGATTTACGTCGCGAAATTCTAATATATAGTCAAAAATCTAGAGAGAGTTAAATAAGTTGTGACAGTTATTTTGTATTTCGTATAAATAGAAAAAATCTCGTTGTTTTATTCAAGATAGGGAAATGTGTGTATACGTTAAGTAGAAACAATAAAAGAAAGGACATATAAAGGTCAAATATTTCTTTCTTTCTTTGTTTTTAAAAGATGTTTAGAAACAATTATTAAAGACCACAGCTCTTTATCAGAATACGTCAGAAAAGTAGTATGTTAATGATCATGTCAAAGTGGTGAAGAATACTTTTAAAGATCTTTGTTGTTATTCTTAATTATCAAATTGCATGCAAGCTAATCATAAATATAGTCAAATATCATGTTTTGCTTTTACCAACATCAACAAGTCATTCTTAAAACGAAACAAACCAATATCGTAACGATGGTACGGATTTAAACAAGATAGTAGTTAACGGGAAATCACTATCATAATATTGTTGTGGAGAGCTTTTACTCATTAGACCGGTAAGAATTATGTACCTGGCACCGGTGATAATTATTTTTTTTATGGATGTCAAGGTTGAAACTATTTTACAACAGAGGAGGGTGTTATATATTAAGGTTTATCATCGGGATCATTCAATTCTGTATTCTTTGGTTTTTTAAGCTATTTTTCTGTTCTTTTTAAATTTTGCCCGTTATTCTCTACTCTCTTTTGTTTTGGACTATTTTTCTCTATTCTTTATTTTTTGTAATACTGTCCCCTTGTTTTCTATTCTTTAAACTCCATCCAGACCCTCACATATGTATATTATCAATGCATTGATTAATTATTGATTTTAAAGCTAAATCTTCTAGCGTAAGAGTTCAGACAGAAATTGAAATAGTAGAAATACATTACAGGAAACAGAGCTCACCCACAATGGTGTGTTTGGTTTGTGTATATCTGTTAACAGAACTCACCCATAATGGTGTGTTTGGTTTGTGTATATCTGTTGACAGCTAGGACTCCCCACAATGGTGTGTTTGGTTTGTGTATATCTGTTAACAAAACTCACCCACAATGGTGTGTTTAGTTTGTGTATATCTGTTAACAGAACTCACCCACAATAGTGTGTTTGGTTTGTGTATATATCTTTTTATGGTCATGTAAATATTTTGTAGCTAATGATTTAATCGGACATAAGCTTCCCAATTGAATTCCTTTGAATTGTCCCAAACTCTAAAATTTTATTTATAACATACTAAAACGTATATCATAATTACAAAAGTTCCATATAGGTAGCAATGGACAATGCACACAAGCGTAAAGGTATTTACATGTTTGGACTGGACGCTATCAACATTGACCAGTAAAGGTATTTACATGTTTGGCCTGGACGCTATCAACATTGACCAGTAAAGGTATTTACATTTTTGGACTGGACGCTAACATCATTAACCAGTAAAGGTATTTACATTTTTGTACTGGACGCTAACAACATTAACCAGTAAAGGTATTTACATTTTTGGACTGGACGCTAACATCATTAACCAGTAAAGGTATTTACATTTTTGTACTGGACGCTAACAACATTAACCAGTAAAGGTATTTGCATTTTTGTACTGGACGCTAACATCATTAACCAGTAAAGGTATTTACATTTTTGTACTGGACGCTAACATCATTAACCAGTAAAGGTATTTACATTTTTGTACTGGACGCTAACATCATTAACCAGTAAAGGTATTTACATTTTTTGACTGGACGACTGGACGCTATCAACATTGACCAGTAAAGGTATTTACATTTTTGTACTGGACGCTATCAACATTGACCAGTAAAGATATTTACATTTTTGTACTGAACGCTATCAACATTGACCAGTAAAGGTATTTACATTTTTGTACTGGACGCTAACATCATTAACCAGTAAAGGTATTTACATTTTTGTACTGGACGCTATCAACATTAACCAGTAAAGGTATTTACATTTTTGGACTGGACGCTATCAACATTGACCAGTAAAGGTATTTACATTTTTGGACTGGACGCTAACATCATTAACCAGTAAAGGTATTTACATTTTTGTACTGGACGCTAACAACATTAACCAGTAAAGGTATTTACATTTTTGTACTGGACGCTAACATCATTAACCAGTAAAGGTATTTACATTTTTGTACTGGACGCTATCAACATTGACCAGTAAAGGTATTTACATTTTTGGACTGGACGCTAACATCATTAACCAGTAAAGGTATTTACATTTTTGTACTGGACGCTAACAACATTAACCAGTAAAGGTATTTACATTTTTGTACTGGACGCTATCAACATTGACCAGTAAAGGTATTTACATTTTTGTACTGGACGCTAACATCATTAACCAGTAAAGGTATTTACATTTTTGGACTGGACGCTAACATCATTAACCAGTAAAGGTATTTACATTTTTGTACTGGACGCTAACATCATTAACCAGTAAAGGTATTTACATTTTTGGACTGGACGCTAACATCATTAACCATCCTTAACTTCGAAGATTGCAGATTGGGATTTTGCATCGATATAAATATAATAGATAAGTACAAACAGATTTATAGAAAAAGCATGTACTTTTGGACTGGATCATCAATCAACTAAATCGGGTAGGATATTACATCCATAGTTTCCCGATTCATTTCAGATTATATTCTTTTCAATAACTGGACATGATCAGCACATACACATTCATCTCCAACTGAGATCAAATCATAGGTCGCATACATATGTATCTAAATGAGGTCGTTTATTGACTTATAATCAATGCTGTGTCAGTGAAGTTTGTATATTTTGACAACATTGGACCAAACTGGTCCGTGTAACACTTAACAATTCAAAATTTTAAAAAGTTTTCAAATTTTAGTTTTTTTATTTTTATTTTTGGTCAATGTTTAAAAATATCAGCATTCTAAATTTTTGAAATTTTTTTCAAATTTTCAAATTTTCAACAAATAATGGAAATTCTTAAATTCTAATATTCGTTTTAAAATCTAACAGTTTAGATATTTAACCAAACTTTTAAAATATTAAACTCAACGTGCAGTTTTGATCATTTCGCTTTTTGAACTTTTGAATTTTTTGATTTTTGTTTAAAATTATTAAAAATAGAAAACGGACGAAACGAGAACATCTGTATCATTATCGCGTTTGGGGTAAAGTGCGAAACAGAATAAAATGGAACGAAACGAAACGAAACGAAACAAAACAAAACCAAATGAAATTTGCCAAAACGGAACGAAATAAAACAAAACGAAACGAAATGAACATTTTTAATTAATAATCAATGTAAAAAATAAAACAAGAGGCAGACAGGGATCAAAGCGGAGAAAAATTGAATAAGAAAAAAATTAAATATTTCTCAAAAACGGAGACTTAATTTAAATAAAAGAAACACTTTGATTATGATCATTCTTAAGTAGGAATTAAAAGAATAACACGAATTCAATCGTTTTAAATTGCAAAAAAAAATATTTAAAAAAGAAGCTGTATTTCTTTAAACAAATCGGACATCACATGAGATATCAATATCCTGAAATTTTGAAGGTTCTACATCCATTAAAAAAACACAATTTCCGAACCTATCTAAAGATGCATTAAAAAGATTAATTTTACTTACAATAAACAATATCTAACAAAAGCTTAACGTTTCAAATAATTTATTCAGAACTATTTGGTTTCCACATTTATTCATTCTTAAGTAGGAATTAAAAGAATAACACGAATTCAATCATTTTAAATTGCAAAAAATATTTAAAAAGAAGCTGTATTTCTTTAAACAAATCGGACATCACATGAGATATCAGTATCCTGAAATTTTTAAGGTTCTACATCCATTAAAAAAACATAATTTCCGAATCTATCTAAAAATGCATTAAAAAGATTAATTTTACTTACAATAAACAATATCTAACAAAAGCTTAGCATTTCAGATAACTTATTCAGAACTATTTGGTTTCCACATTTATCTAAAGATAACAGCGAATTTTGAATTTATTGGTCACAAAACATATTACAATATTGATCAAATTTAAACTATTTCGATTTAATGCTGATTTTCTGTACTGAAAACATGTTACAATAACTTTGCAGTATTACGATATATAAGAATTCACTGGGTGCTTTTTAAAACGGTCTTTAGAACCGAGTATAAGGGACTTATAATCTTTTCAATTTCATTTCATGCTATCTTTGTTTTTACAGTCAATAATGTTTTATGATTGATATATATTACAGTGACGAACTCATGAGTTTTAAAAATAGTGATGAGAAAACTAAAGAATAGCAGTGAAAAATCAGAAAAATTCAAAATAAACACAAATATTCTACCAAAAGAGGCCTTCCCGCAAAAAATAAAATTACAATAAAAAAAAAAAAAAAAAAACCTTAATCCACCCATGTACTATTTTCCATTGAAAATAACATTTGAATTGAATGAAATATCCAATTAAAATGAAAACAACACTTGATTGCAAGCGTCCGAAGCGCTTTTCTGTAACGATTTTCTTTTCCTACATCCAGAACGCTCGAAGCTGAATATTTGAAAGCCAATAATATATAAGAACCGAAACAATTGTAGAGCTATATGACCAAAAGGGATATAAAAAATAGCCAAATCCATCTAAGGTCAACTTTGCCTGAGGGAGTTTAAACCTTTGTTTATAACGTTTCTTTATAATTTTTAAATTCATGAACGGCCAATTTTATTTGATTGATTGGTGGTGGCTTAATGTCCAGTGCCAAACATAAATACAATAGGTAGGTCCTGTAACAGAGTCCGTTTGGGATGAAGGTCGTGAAATTTAGACTGCCATTTAGAAATGAGGGTACATTGGATAGGGACAGAAATTTTGTCTTGCAAAAAGGCAACCAACGAACCCCTCAAAGAGTTGTTGCAAGGGTTCTTAGTGTGCAGATAGTGTGGCACTCTCTCTACACGCCCAATTCTGACTGGACGTGGCTGCATACTTTGTTTTTTGCTCAAAGTTGATTGTCTTAAGATAACTTAACAAAAGTGCAAATAACAAAAACTGAACTATCCCTTAATACAAAAAGCGAATATCCGGTTTCCTCTCTTCGCTATCATATTCGCTTTCACAAAATGTACCATTATTGATGCCCCTCGTCGAGGTATCTAAGTCAAATATACAGACATATACTATTAATAACCACATTTAGAGCAGTAATCACAAAGTCGACAAGTAATTTCTGCATATGGTTCATTTATTTAGAGAATCAAAGTGTGTCAAAATCAGGTCTTGACTTCCTAATTAATTTTTCGATTTAAAGAAACATATTTCTCATTTTCACACTGTAGATCAAACAAGGTAGCCTCTTGTTTTAGAATATGTTTATTTTCTTTTCTAAATATTCTTTTCGTTGTTTCGTTTTGATATATTTTGCTTCGTTTCGTTTCGTTCCGTTCCGTTTTTATTCCGTTTCGCACTTTACAAGTACCCACTTTTTAGTCCTTTCTTATATTTTAATCAAAAATCTAATACTTCAAACTTTCAAAAAGCGATATGATCAAAACTGCACCTTACATGTATGTTAAAAGTTTTAAAGTTTGATTAAATATCTAAACTATTGAATTTTAAAACGAATCATAGAATTTTAGAATTTTAATTATTTGGTGAAATTTTCAAAATTTCAAAAGATTTCAAAAATTTAGAATGTTGATATTTTAAAACTTTGGCCAAAAATCCAAAAAAACTAAAATTTGAAAACTTTTTAAAATTTTGAATTGTTAAGTGTTACACGGACCCAAACTGGCTGCTTATTTCGAATTATTATTCTATATTCCGTTCTTGTAAACATTTGAAACATTAAACATACTTTATTTCTTACTCTGGCGAAATAATACCTAGTGCTGTTTTCACATTTGATTTGTATTGTTAGCTGCGGAACTGCATGGTTCCGCGTTTAATTTATTTTTAATTATTGTTTCGTTTGGTCGTAGAAATAGCATAAACAAATCAATACAGACAGATTTATATTTTCTGTAGAATGCAAATAATTATTACAATTTTCAGACAATATTTTTATGAAAATTACAATGTATATGAGTAAAAGATTCTTAAGTGATTTGTTATAAGTTCAATGAAAAGTAACAGAATTTCACATTTTTTACAACTTTGTAGGCCATAATAAGGCTTTTATCATATGTCGGCCTCGAGCATCACTGAAGAGACATTGATTGTCGAAATGCTCATCTGGTGCAGAAAAATTGGTACCGTTTATGTTATTACTACCACTGGGCCGATGCCTCAGCTGGTGGACTGATAGTCCCCGAGGGTATCACCAGCCCAGTAGCCAGTACTTTGGTACTGGCATGAAAATACGGATTTTATGTCATTAAAATTTGCTGTTACAAATTTTGGAAATTATTTAAAATTAAGGAATGTATCTCACTCATGCAAAGCTCTGATTCCTTGCCCAGCTTTGGCTATACTTTTTTGTCCTTTTTTTGTTTATAGCTCTTCATATTTTTAGTAAGCTTTGGATTTTCATATATTTTGGCCTCGAGCATCACTGAAGAGACATTGATTGTCGAAATGCGCATCTGGTGCAGAAAAATTGGTACCGTTTATGTTATCATTAGTCCTTTCTCGTCCCTTCTCCCCTTTTATTACATCTTTTTACAGTGTCTTCAAGAACTTTATTGACATTCAAAACTTATCACGGTAACCAATTGGATAGCAAGTTTTAAAAAGACAATTATATTGAATAATGAACATTAGGTATAATATACATGTATCCTCAAAATATAACTTTAAAGTATGTTGTCGTTATGACACTACGTGAATTAACGATTTTCCGAGGCTGACATATTATAGAAACAATTATCTACCTGCGTTTGTTTTATGTATTTAAGGTAAGGCCGTTATCAGTTAGATCGCAAGTAACTAACACTGAAATAAAAAACAATTCATAAGTTTAACGTTCATTTTACTTAGTTTTAATTGGAGACACAATGATCTTTTTTTATAACATTGTAACAAAACGTCCATTTATAGGATAAACTCGAGACACAATGATCTTTCTTTATGACATTGTAACAATACGTCCATATAAAACTTTGCTTTTATTGTTATCTGTGTTATTCTAACGAAGTCTCGTCATTTTCTAAAAATTGCATCAATAATACCATGGAAATGATAAATGGTTTGATACATTTAAATGAATACCTTTTTTGATATGATATAGAATTTTTGTGGATAGGGTATTCTAATATTTATAAATTACAAAAAATAAAAGCAGCGATATCAAAAATATAACATTTATCAATATTTAACATAATACACTATTATTAAAAGTCATTAAATGACGATTAACTAAACAAAAAATTACTAGAGATACATGTTCCATGGTAGGGAATCAAAAACCATCAGTCGAAAAAAAAAAAAAAAAAAAAAAACAGACTAGTTCTCTAAATAAATATATCACGGGCAATCTCTCAGTCTGGTTCTAATAAATATATCACTCACGGGCAATCTCTTCGACTGGTTCTCTTAATGAATATATCACGGGCAATCTCTCAGACTGGTTCTCTTAATAAATATATCACGGGCAACCTCTCAGACTGGTTCTCTTAATAAATATATCACGGGCAATCTCTCAGACTGGTTCTCTTAATAAATATATCACGGGCAATCTCTCAGACTGGTTCTCTTAAAAAATATATCACGGGCGATCTCTCAGACTGGTTCTCTTAATAAATATATCACGGAAAACGTGCATCACTATAGATAACCAAGGAGGTTATATGAGAACCTCCTTGAGATAACTATATTATATATGACCCTTTAGTAACAAATAAAATATAGGTTAATTTGAATAGGGCTAGGATTTGCCTGGATATAATCACGATAGTGAACTTTATGTTTCGAGTCTCTTTCAACGGGCACATAGTCCTAAAAATGTACCCTAGAGGATCTCGTGCGATTGATAAGAATATTACATAACAAGAGTTTTTAACGACCTTGACCATAATGTACCGTAGAGGGTCTCGCCCGGTCAATAAGAATATTACACAACGTGCTTTCATAAGTCATAACGCTTTTCAAATATAATCACCTGCTAGAACAAAAGCCTGTGAAAATTCATTGTTGATATATTTTCTTGCTTTGAAATTCGCGCTATGCAATTTGCAATTTGATTCTATACTAATTATACTTTCCCAATGCTTTGTCTGCTATAAATTAATATTTTATATATGTATCTCAAATATCAATCATTTCGTCAAATGTTAATTTAAAAAGAAAGGTAGAAGTCATATATTCAACAATATCTCGTTTATGTAAATAAAGTAATTTTAGAATTCCAAAAGGACATATGGTGTTCTAAGTCATAATTGAATTTCCGACGTCAGATGCATTTTGAATGACGCAAGAGATTCAAATAGACATTTTGCGGGAGGTTCCAAGCATAGAGTTAAATAGAATCTTTAAAAATATATAATTGCATTTGTATAACAGTAAATCATCCCTTCGTAATTTTACGGACGACCTCACGAGTTGGTTACCCGTTATGGAATATCTGTTTCACAGATGACGACGAATTTGTTCCAATTGTCGTAATCACAGTCCCGTCCACTTTTCCTCGAATGTGACCTACTGAATTAGACTTATCACCAGGTTTGTACCTATATGAGCAACACAACGAGTGCCACATGTGGAACACGATCTGCTTACCCTTTAGGAGCACCTGAGATTACCCATTTCAAGTGGGATTCGTGTTCCTCAGCCTTTAGTTTTCTATGTTGTGTTTTGTATACTGTTGTTTGTCTTGTGGTCGTTTTTCGTTTTAAGCCATGTCATTGTCAGTTCGTTTTCGACAAATGAGTTTTATTCTCCCTTTGGTATCGTTTGCCTCTCTTAAAGTAAATCGTAAAAACGGGTTTATTTTTTTTTTTTGTTAAAACTTTTTTGCTACATCAAATCTATGTTATACTTTTTGCTTGATATAACACGAGCACGCATCATATTTGTTTACATTTTATCTTACGTTTGATACACAAAATTAATGTTCTTAAATATAATGCCGACCCATATTAAAATAAGCATATATAACATAACATGAAAGAATTAGTTCTTAATTGACAAGTGTTGTGTTTAAAGGGTTGAAACGTAATATAAACCTCGCGGTACGTCGCGCAAGGAAAACACTATGTTCATAAAAGAACGTGATGATTTGTTGAATTTCACGTGGGAATGGGGTAGTCTCAGGGCCGAATGCATATTAGTGAAAAGACACTCCATGATATTGTAGTAACATGTTACGATTAAAGAGAAGATGAATCGTTTTTTGTTGTTGGTTTTTTTATAAATGCTGACGTAAATCATCGATTTCAATTTTTAAGCGACGTGGATAACTTCGATTGTAAATTCGAAGATCAATTCAATTGATGCATGATTTTAGCATTAAATTATTTTTTTATGAACAGAAACGTCACTTCGCAGGCAAAACATAGATTATACCACCATAAAATTTCTAACGACTTCCAATTACAAACTCTGTTACAAACTACAATGTAATTAAAGTATAATTCAAAACTGTGATATCGAAATCAGTCTACAGATATATGACACATGTTTCCTCACTTTTACGCCCAAGACATTGTTTTGTATTTGAAAACGAAATGAAAACAAATTAAAATAACGCGGTCCAATTTGTAAGTCGGCAAGACGTAAAGACGACAAATGAAAAAATTCAACTTTATATATAACTAATATAGGACAATTGAAAATTACACCATTCTAGGCCCTTTTATTTTCCACAAAATTAATATTACCAATAACTAACAAGTTCCGGGTCGAATCCACACATCGATGAATGGAAAACAACTGTCATAACTTGGTACACTAAGAATTTTTTGAATTAAACCCACCTGAAATAAGTACTAGTAGATATAAAAAAACATCTGAACTAAATAAGTTTAATAGAACAAAATGATTAAAATACAACACCTTTTTACAAGATATATTTTTAGCTTAAATTCTAAAACAATCAATTTTTTTCTATAATTTTCAGAATTGCATTGGTTTTATATTTACTTTGAGAAAAGCAGAAATTTTATTTTTCAATACACGTATATCATATAGAGATATATAATCCATCACTATTCCAATGAGCTCAAAACATCGTTTCGTGGGTGTTTTTGTTTTATTGGTACATGAAGTATTATGCCGTTGATATCTTATACAAATATTATATTCATGAATATATATTAATCTTTTGCGAGATGGAGTTTTCCCTACAAAGCAATCTTGGAAAGTTATAGTAAATAATACGGTAGACAAAGTACAAACTGATGAATGGACTCGTCGTATACAGAACGACAATAACTTTTCTCGTTTTAGAAATATTCACCTCTCAGTCAAAGTCCCTGAATTCTGGAAAAGCGCAAGATCATCAAGAGAAATCATAAACGCATATTTCATAACAAAATTACTAACTGACATCCCTAATAACACGGGAAGCACTTGCGAGCTATGTTACAGACCATTTCTAGATGTATACGTACATGCGTGTTGTAGTTGTTGTGGAACTCAATCAATCAGAGATATATGGTGGGATTTCATAATTGAAAGTTTTCCATTACAACTATTTGTTGAACTGTATTCATACGATGATGAACAGTTATACTGCATTCTTTTGGGCAAGCACGTAACAACAGTCAATATCGACACATGCGGCATTTGGTGCGCATAAATCAATCAATCATAAAATAGAATAAGACATAAAACAATATCTTAAATCTGTTAATTCAGCAGAAAGTCACACTTCAGTTACAATGTCTTTAATAATTAACAGCTGACTAATGCTGACAGCGAGGATAAAAATTAGTGACAAAAACATTTGATTTCTGTTGGCTGACGGTGTTCCGCATTGTGTCTCCGTTCTTGTACTGATTCGTCTTCTCTGTTAATAATATTATATACATACAATTATTGTTGAGCTATGTATCGTGACTACTGACATAAATCTGAATCCATATGGAGATCTCATTCTGACACTGAGTGCAACTTTTCGTCCAATAATTCACCAATTAACTTGGCCTTGTCTATAGAAATTGTGTAATTTTCGTTAATGAAAAAAAAAGCAATATGGTTTATTGTATATCACTTTAGATATTAAAAAGAAATCTTAAAACCGGTTTTATGGATAAATGTCTCATTGGCACCCCCTAAAAAAAGAAAACATTGTGACAAAAACTTCAATAACTCAGATACAAGAATTTTAAGAATTGTCAAAAGGATGAAGTAAATCAAACAATCACTTCCAAATACTTTTGATAAAGTTTGAGATAAAACAACTTATCAAAATAAAAGCTGTCTCTAAAACACCGGACTTCTTTTGTGTACAAAGGTGCACAATTTACAGTAGTAGGAGGTGTTCAGTTTTAGTCATCTCTAAAAACCGTGGCGCTGTGGCGGAGGGGGGCGTGACCCTCTGACGTCATTTACGTCATCTATCCTTATAGGACGACCACACCCCGTATGAGTCGTATACTTCGTCTATCTTTATAAGGCCCCTAATGAGTCACATCAAATGGAATAGCGTCAACCCCTAAAGTGACGTCACACATAAGTAATGTTAGTAACAGTACATGTATGACTCACACAGAATAAGTCATCATAGTTAATCTGTCCCTTACGTTCAATGATTCATACCGGACGCGTTACGTTCATACATGATCAAGTCATGCGCCTCCCCCTCCCCCTTCTTCACCGGAAGTCCTTAAATGGAACCCCGTATGAATCATTCCGGAAGTATTTGGAAAACAAAATGAAAAAAATTAAAATTTACAAAAAAAATTTACAAAATTCAAAAATTCAATAAATTTCAAAAGTTTTAAAAAGTTTAAAAAATGTAAAAAATTCAAATTAAACAAAAAAATTAAATTTAAAAGATTACAAAAATTAAGAAATTAAAAATATTTTGAAAATCGGAAAAAATCACTCCTTAAAATATAATCAACCTATCAAATGTCTATAAGAATGCCTGAAGCAAAACTTGTAACTAAACGAAGGATGAAATTTACCTTTACATATCGAGCGAGGATTCTCTTTCGCTTTTTGAAAATAACAACGGTGGTGCATTTAGGATTCAACTTCTCAAAAGCTACACATTGGACGGATAATGGGAATGTGCACTACTAGAGTTATCGTTCGTTCTGAAATTTCCAATACCAACGAGACGGGTCTTATTTTGCTCGGACTTTGTGACCGACACGTACGCCCGGGAAATGTGTCTGCCGATACTTCAATCAGCAGGGGTTTTGAACGAAGATATCGCGGATATCGTTTATGAAAAACCAATTAACCTCAAAGTCACCAGAAACGAACTGTACCAAATTGAATTCGTCTTGAGGGATGATATTCTCAAGGTATGTCGCCCGAAGGATTACCACCTGTTTTGCTTGCGGCATTTTCGCAAGAAACCTCTAAGAGGAGATTATATACACATGCAGAAAAGATGATGATGTTTCAGTGCAACCTATGTCGAAACGTGTATGCTTGGCCACATGATGTTCGAAGACATATGAAAAACAAACATGCACAGCAGCAGCCACAACAACAGCGGCAGCAGCAGCCTCAACAGCAGCCTCAACAGCAGCAGCAGCAACAGTAGCAACAAAATCAGCGGCAGAGGTTCCTCTCTCTGTAGGAGGAATACGACTATTCTGGCTGGCAGCAGCAGCCTCAACAGCAGGAGCCTCAACTGCAGCAGCTAAAGCAGCAGATCCTTCCTCTGAAAGAGGAGCAAGAATTTTCTCAGCACGGAGATTTTGTTTTTAAGCACCCGTTTGCCATGATTGTATCTGGACCGACCTCGTGCGGAAAGACGTTTTTGTTTTAAGGAAAACATGCTACAACGAGTAAGCAGGATGTTCCATCCGTGCCCAGAACGATTCGTTTGGTTGTACAAGAGATGGCAGCCCCTCTATGGAGAAATACAGAAAATAGTCTGCGAGTGGAATTTTTCCGCGGTATCTCGGTCGATTTAGAAAGTGACGACTTTTTCGATCCCAAGAAGAGGAATATGACGATTTTGGATAATTTGATGTCCGCATCGGCTAAAGATTCAAGAATCAACGATCTATTTACGGAAGGCAGTCATCACAAAAATTTGTCAGAAGTACTAGTGGTTTTAAATCAAAACTTGTACTCTGGAAAGGACCCTACCCAGAGACGAAACTGTCATTACCTCGTGCTCTTAAACAATCCCATTGATCGACAACCCGTCATGACCCTAGGACGACAGATTTACCGTCTAGATCGGACTTCTTTCATCGGAAATTTGAAGAGCCGACTAGCAGACCCTACGGATTCCTCCTGGCTGATCTGAAACCGGGAACAACATCTTTTAGACGTGCAATGGAGTCGACACCTCTGAAGAAATTGAGGGGTACGATAGTTCAGAATCGTCAAGACTTCGAACTGATGTCTTGCAGACGGGCAATGGAGTCAACACCTCTGAAGAAATGGAGGGGCACGATAGTTCAGAATCGTCAAGACTGCGAACTGATGTCTTGCAGACGGGCAATGGAGTCAACACCTCTGAAGAAATGAGAGGCCACTATAGTTCCGACACTGAAAGTACAACGTCAGATATAATGAATGACAAAGAGGATCTAATAGCTTGTCGAGATTGCGGACTGGTCTTTGCACACTATCATGGTTTAGAGGACCATTATTGTGGAAAGAAATCGATTCGCCTACCAATGTCTGGCGAGGCACTAGAGGAAATTTTGAGCGGAACGTCGGCCACTGTTTGCTGTGCAGACGACTTACCAGCCTATGTGAGTGACAGACTTAAAACCTACGTGGTCAACACGGACAACTGTAACCAGGAAGGAACTCATTGGATGACCTTTCATTTTCCTATATCAAGACCGCCCGAGTTGTTTTTACTCACTAGGAAGAGCACATACCAGCAACATTTTAGAAATGTTCTCATCGTTAACGGACCCCAGTACCGTTTTTCTCGATGTCAAATTCAACCCGACTTTTCGGAAACATGTGGACTATACTTCGCCTATTACGTGAAAATGAGATGTCAGAGTATCAAGATGGAAGATTACATGAATGACTTTTCATCGGACGACCTGGCTGTCAACGACAGAACACTTATTGCGTTATTTTCATTCTGATATTTTGGTATACAATCAAGCAGTTTTGATGTAGTATTGATCTAAATAAAACTTTTCCTCAAATCATGTGTTTTTTTTTTCATTTATTTGGTGTGTATGTATGTAAACAACATAAAAGCCACCGTATTAGATTCAGGCACATATTCTCATAGATCAGGTGAAAATATGTCAGGGGTGTCAGCTACTTGGCGTTTACCAATCAACATTATTATCAGAGAATGAATTAACATTTTTAAAAGAGACATGCAAAATACTTTTCCTCGCCTTTAGTTTTTTCTGTCAGATATAATCGTTTAAACGGGCAGTGCATTAGAATGAAATTAATTTTCCTGGGTGTTTTCATCATATGTAGCATAGAGGGCGTTAGTTTTTCCGCTTCAAAATTATTTTCGCGGTATATTATTGCCTTTGTAATCATTCAGCACGACACCGTCAATCTGAGCAGTCGAATTTTCTTGGTAAATTTTACTTCTGGTTAACGTTTATTCAGCTTTATATTATATTGAAGAGTTTTTGTTTGATACTGATGTTTGAATTATATATTATATGTGTAGATATATGTATGAATTATGTTGTTTATTATACTTATTAAATATAGAGCATCGGCGTTGTCGTGCGACTATCCACTTTACAAAGTCTTTGGTATTTTTATAGCCTTTTATGGCGTGCATATTCAGAGTGTTTATATAATACTTGGATATTTGGTACAAGTATTGGTTATACTTGGATATTTGGTACAAGTATTGGTTATACTTGGATAATTGGTACAAGTATTGGTTTAATGTCTTCATTGATGGGTGGTTTATACCTAAGCGAGCAAAGAGGGTGTTTTGCGTTTTCATAATGACAGAATTAAGATTTAAATGAGGTTTGATCTTATGTTTAATAAAAATGATATATACAGATGATATTGAAAAATGTATTGACAGCCTGGTTGAATAACACGTTTCTTGGTCTGTTGTATAGATACAAGGGGGAGGTCCTGCTGCTGCTGCAGCTGTTGTTGTTGCTGCTAAGGCTGATGCTTTTGCTGCTGTTGCTGCTGCTGCTGTTGAGGCTGCTGATGCCGCTGTTGTTATGCCTGCTGCTGCGCATGTTTGTTTTTCATATGTCTTCGAACATCATGTGGCCAAGCATAAACGTTTCGACATAGGTTGCACTGAAACATCTTCACCTTTTTCTGCATGTGTATACAATCTCCTCTTAGAGGTTTCTTGCGAAAATGCCGCAAGCAAAACAGGTGGACATCCTTCGGGCGACATATCTTGAGATTATCACCCATCAAGACGAATTCGATTTGGTACAGTTCGTTTCTGGTTACTTTGAGGTAAATTGGTTTTTCATATCCGCGATATCTTCGTTCAAAACCCCTGCTGATTGAAGTATCGGCAGAGACATTTTCCGGGCGTACGTATCGGTCACAAAGTCCGAGCAAAAGAAATTTCGGAACGAACGATAACTCTAGCAGCGCACATTCCCATTCTCCGTCCAATGTGTAGCTTTTGAGAAGTTGAATTTTTTTTAATTTGAATTTGAGATTTTTTCAAAAACTTTTTAAAACTTTTGAAATTTCCATCTGGTGTGACTCATTAGGGGCCTTATAAAGATAGATGAAGTCTATGCCTCATATGGGTTGTGGTCGCCCTATAAGGATAGATGACGTAAGTGACGTCATAGGGTCACGCCTCCCTCCACCACAGCGCCACTGTTTTTAGACATGCCTAAAACTGAACACCTGCTACTATTTACCAAAAGGAGTATAATAACATCACAAACGGCCTAAATTGGTATATTTAGTGAAAATTAAATGTCCTTACATACGAAATAATATTTGATCCTTTAGGTAATCGTTAACAGAATATTTAAGATTTACCAAGCCGTGTTCCGAAATCAGTACGGATAGGCATGCCTTTATGGTATTTTCAAGACAATCGATAATCGAAGATTTTTTTAAATATCTAACAAACAAAAAACAAAAAAAAAGAAAGAAAAAGCAAAATACCCCAACCCACTAAACAAAATAAACCGAACATGTGAAATACTTCATTTAATAAATTATTCAAACAAAATTGTTAAGATTGTCACGTATATTGACTAATAAAAATATGACTGCGGTGTTTGTTTTTGCTTAATCGAATTATGACTATTGAACAGCGGTATACTTCTGTTGCCTTTATTTAAATTTGTCATTTCGGGGCCTTTATAGCTAACTATGCAGTGAGGGATTTGCTAATTGCTGAATGCCGTACGATGACCTATAGTTGTGCACTTCTAAGTCATTTGATCTGTGGTGGTGAGTTGTCTCATTGGCAATACTACCATATCTTCTTATTTTGTAAGAAAATTGTTGTATTTATATTGCTTAATCAATATTAAAGGAAAAAAAAAATCAAAACAAAATTCCTAAGTTTTCTCAATAGAAATCACCATGACAAGCGGTGATCAAAGCCATTATCTCTTCAGATAATAATAAAAAAAAAAAGAATGAACAGAAATCTTGTAAAAGGAAAGTATAAAATAATAGGAATTTTTAGACATTTTTTTAATGCTAAGATGTTTGATAAAAACAAACTGTATCAGTCATTTTTGTAATACGGAATTTGACACTATACCCAAAACCATCTTCGCAAGACAAACATTTTTTATCTGATGTCAATTTCAATCATGCGAAATTCTTGATCCCCATAAAAAATATGGATATTTGTTTTATTTATAAACGATTCGTATGAGTTTCGCTGAATAGTTTAGGGTCTCCAGGTCATTAAATTATTATTATTATTATTATTATTTGTATATAATCTAATTTTGGATGTAAAACATCTTCTGATTGGTTGAAAGTTTTTGTCTATCAGCTCAAAGATGTAATTTTGTCATGTGACCGTGACGTCATCAACGTTTTTTCTTGATTTACTTTTTAAAAATAGAATTTAGAATTGAATTATAAAGAATGACTGTAAGATGTTTTCTGTTTATTCGAAATGACATCAAAAATGTGTGCACCACATTTTTTTTATGTTACTTCTTCATAGACAGAAAAAATATTCCAGTCATTCCTTAAATGCATTCAAAATTTCACATACTGGTTATCACACTATCCGGATATAAAGTCGGGACCGAAAAAGTAATGATGACAATAGATTGTAAAATAAACAAATCGGAATTTGTATGGAAAGAAAATGTTTTTTTCCTTCGGAAATATTAATATTACTGTACAAAGACGGCTCAGTTAGGTCTCTTCAGTTTGTGCCATTAAGATACTACACTTTGGTCATTTGTGGTCGATTGTGCTTTATGCTCAAAGGAGGTTCGGTTTCGGTGTTTTGGAGACCCAAATGAAAAGCGTATAATTTGCTACGAAAGTACTTTTCGTCAGAAAAGAATAATTTACAGAAATGACTTTATGATTTACGTAACATGTCAACAAAAAGTGCTGACAACTTGGCTGGTGTAACCATCTGGGACAAAACGTCCTCCAGCAGTAGCACCAGCAGTATCATCATCCCAGGCTTATAATTTGGTGCGAGCATTTTGTCTACGTAAGACACATCAGTGGCACTCGAATAAAAGAAATTAGAAGGTCAAACCAAAAACAGAATTTAAGGGCATTACACGCCAAAAATACTTAGGACTATTGCTTGGGTTAAAAACATTTTAGGGTTTTAAACATTTCTAAATTGTACAATTATAGAAAATTTAAAGACAAATTGTCATATCAATGATATATCATGTCAACACAAAGTTCTGACATCTGGGCACTCAGGAACGAAACGTTCATCAGCAGTGGCATTTGCTCATTGGTTGTTAACACTCATCAGAGATACCAGGATAACAATTGGTTAAAACCATCTGAAATTACTACACGACGTTCAAAACAAAATCCATAATTTTTTACTTAATAATGTCAAACAACTTTACATTAATAAAAAAAGGAAAAGCATATTAAAAAGAAATTGTCATACTGCATTCCTTGATATTAACATGATTAATATATGCAGTTTGGGAGAGATCTTTGAAGGTAATTTTCAGTTCGTGCAATACGTACGCAATACGATCTTAAACTCATTATGAACAACACATGATTCCCAATAATTTTTGAAATATTGAAATTAATTGGTCCAGGCATACTCAAGTTGGGTGCAAGTTTACGACGTATGCAACAGATAGACAGAAGCAACCTCCACCAAACAGACCTCCACCCCTTTCCCACAAACAAAAATAAAAAACACCCCAAAATATAAAAGTAAAAGAAGTTCGATAATGATTTTAACTAGCATGTTATTCATCTCTCAATGTTTGCTTCAGATTTTGTAGTTTTGACAAATCAGCAAGATTAAAGCATTTGATACCATATGGAAGATCAATAGTAGCAAAAATAGATAGAACTTTGGATATCATATAGAAGCTCAACAGAAATCAAGTTAAATAGAACTTTGGATATCATAGGGAAGCTCAGTATTAGTAGAGTAATTTAAAACAATGGATAACATAGGGAAACTCAACAGTAGTAGAGTAAAATAAAACATTTGATACCACATGGAAGCTCAATAGTAATAGAGTAAAATGAAACATTGGATACCATAGGAAATCTCAATAGTAATACAGTTTGATAAAACATTTAATACCATATGGAGCCGCAACAGTAGTATAGTAGGACAAAACATTGGACACTATAGGAAGCTCAACAGTAATAGAGTAGGATAATACTTTGGACAACATAGTAAAGCTCACACCAGTAGTACAGTAAGGTCAAGCATTGGATAGGATAGTTATGATAGACAGTAGTAAAGTAAGATAAACATTGATATCATAAAGAAGCTTAACAGTAGTAGAGTAAGATACAGCATTGAATATCATAAGGAAGTTCAAAAGTTAAACAATTGATATCATAGGAAGTTCAACATTAATAGAGTAAGATGGAACATTGGGTACCATTCAGAAGCTAGAAAGAGAAAGAGCAAAAAACATTGGATAAGAAAGGGAAGCGCAATAGTAGTTGTTGAGAAAAAACGTTGGGTACCATAGGGAGGCTCAACAGTAGTAAAGCAAGATCAAACACTGTTTAGCATAGGGAGGCTCAACAGTAGTAGAGTAAGCTAAAACATTTTCATACCATATGGAAGCCTAACAGAAGTAGAGCAAAATTAAACATTGGATACCATATGATGAAGCCCAATAGTGGTAAAGTAAGATAAAATGGAACATCGGATACCATAGTAGTAGAATTCCATATACATGTAGTAGCTAGAGACATTTAATATTGCAAAGTACTTATATATAGATGTGTAGTTACTCACCTTGATGTCTTTAAACAACAGAGCATTATAGAATGTTGGAATTTCCGTTTTCTGTTATAAATTGACGGAAGATTAATAAACATGACTGACTTACGTGAAACATATACGCATCGATATAAAAGTACGATAAAAATACCTTTCTAATTTTTACTTACATGTATAAAGGATAATATTACTTAGGGGAGAAATTATTTTATAAGTCATGGGGACTTCGGTGGCTGATTGGTCTAGGTAGTTCATCTACAGTGACCCGAACATTGGGGACTTCGGTGGCCGAGTGGTCTAAGTAGCTCATCTACAGTGACCCAAACATTGGGGACTTCAGTGGCCGAGTGGTTTAAGTAGTTCATCTACAGTGACCCGAACATTGGGGACCTCGGTGGCCGAGTGGTTTAAGTAGTTCATCTACAGTGACCCGAACATTGGGGACTTCGGTGGCCGAGTGGTTAAAATAGTTCATCAACAGTGACCCGAACATTGGGGACTTCAGTGGCCCAGTGGTTTAAGTAGTTCATCTACAGTGAACCGAACATTGGGGACTTCGGTGGCCGAGTGGTTAAAATAGTTCATCAACAGTGACCCGAACATTGGGGACTTCAGTGGCCCAGTGGTTTAAGTAGTTCATCTACAGTGAACCGAACATTGGGAACTTCGGTGGCCGAGTGGTTTAAGTAGTTCATCAACAGTGACCCGAACATTGGGGACTTCGGTGGCCGAGTGGTCTAAGTAGCTCATCTACAGTGACCCAAACATTGGGGACTTCAGTGGCCGAGTGGTTTAAGTAGTTCATCTACAGTGACCCGAACATTGGGGACCTCGGTGGCCGAGTGGTCTAGGTAGTTCATCTACAGTGACCCGAACATTGGGGACTTCAGTGGCCGAGTGGTTAAAATAGTTCATCAACAGTGACCCGATCATTGGGGACTTCAGTGGCCGAGTGGTTTAAGTAGTTCTTCTACAGTGACCCTAACATTGGGGACTTCGGTGGCCGAGTGGTTTAAATAGTTCATCTACAGTGACCCGAACATTGGGGACTTCGGTGGCCGAGTGGTCTAGGTAGTTCATTTACAGTGATCCGAACATTGGGGACTTCGGTGGCCGAGTGGTTTAAGTAGTTCATCTACAGTGACCGGAACATTGGGGACTTCAGTGGCCGAGTGGTCTAAGTAGTTCATCTACAATGACCCAAACATTGGGGACTTCGGTGGCCGAGTGATCTAAGTAGCTCATCTACAGTGACCCGAACATTGGGGACTTCAGTGGCCGAGTGGTTTAAGTAGTTCATCTACAGTGACCCGAACATTGGGGACTTCGGTGGCCGAGTGGTCTAAGTAGCTCATCTACAGTGATTCGAACATTGGGGACTTCAGTGGCCGAGTGGTTTAAGTAGTTCATCTACAGTGACCCGAACATAGGGGACTTCGGTGGCCGAGTGGTCAAAGTAGTTCATCTACAGTGAACCTAACATGGGGGACTTCGGTGACCGAGTGGTCTAAGTAGTTACAGTGATCACTAATCTGTCTGAATTTCGACTTTGATCTTAATTGATGAATATTGCAGGTTACTGGTCGAAGTCGATGGTATTCCGGCTTCCTCCACCAATGAAACTGGGCATCAGGATGACAAACACTACAAACCCGTAAAAGTCTGAAATGGCCTATATCTGTATTGGACTGTACTGATTTTTACTCGACCAGTCTGAATTGGTCTGAATTTTACCTAATATTACTAGACCCAGCCTTAACCATACTCGACTGTACTGATTCGTACTTGACCCTTATCTTTGCTATTTAAAATAGTCTCAACTATAACTCGACCAGTCTGAAACAGTCTTAACCCATTCTCGACCTGTACTCGACCAATACTTGCCCAGCTCTCGACCTATTTTTTTCAGTCTAAACTGTACTCGACCAAAGGTCTGAACAATACTCGACCAGTCTGAACCATTCTTGACCAAATAACCTCTACTTTTTTATAATTTCAATTGTTAAAATATCTTTTTAACTGACATGACAACAGCCGCAATAAAATAAACATATATAAAAAAACATGATTCTCTTAGATTTATCAAATTGAGATAGTTAAATTATCTAATTTTAAAGTCGGAGTCTTGTTAAAATGACTTTCTTTTAACTGAAAACCACACCTATACTGAGGGTAATAAAACCTTATAAAGGTTCTTTTTGTTTGACATGTGTTGTTTTTTTTTAAACAGAACTTGATTTTCCTACGTTCCTAAATAAAAACTACTTAGGTTTCATGGTTACATACAATAATGAGGTAACAACAGCCAACAAAATCACTGACATTGTTTAACTTAATTTCAGAAACATATCTATTCCTATTTATAATTTGGGATATTAATATTTTAAAAAGGGATAAAAAATTAAAGAAATGATTAGAGGTAAACTATAAAGTAATACATCCTGCTTGGGGCACACTGATTAAAAAGTTCACACCTAGTCAGAGAGTAATAAATTTTAAATAACATCCATTGAAAATTACAACATCCTGTAAAACTTAAATAACAAGGCCTTTTGAATTCACTATATAAGTAATACACGAGTTTAAGAAAAATAGGGTTTTCTTTACCTGTAAAACACAACCTGTACTAAAGTAATTATACCTTATCAAAGTGCTTCTTGTATGCCATGTCTTTAATTTTGACAAAACGTATTTAAATTTAATTGAAATAAATTTCTATTGCAACTTTGGAATGCATTTCCTTTTTTAAAAGGTTATCAAGGATTGCTATGAAAGTTTTATTATTATAAATTCTTGGTTTTACAAAACAAAGGTGTCAATTTTAACATGTATTACTATTTTATATATATTTTAATAAATAAATATTTGAATAACATTTAAGATATTTGAATTATGGTTGAAAGTTCTAGCATTTTTGGTGTACATAAAGCAATGTGAACATGATATCATGTATATACAAAATTCATTTAACGAAAACTTAATTTATTACATTATATTTTGTTAATCCAACCAGAAATTTGATTATCTTGTTTTATTTTAATTGTAAATGTGATATACATCGATATATATGTATAACAGTTCCTAAATTGATGAAATACAATAGATAGATACAAAAAATAGGTCTGGGTTGGTTAAGAATTGGTCGAGTATGGTTCAGACGAGGTCGAGCATGGTTCAGACTTGGTCGAGAATAGTTAAGACTATGTCGAGTATGGTTCAGACTCGTATAAAATGGTTAAGTACTGGTCGAGTACAAGTCCAGACTGTTATGTATGGTTCAGACTACAGTCGAGTAATAGCAAGTAAATTTCAGACCAATTCAGACTGGTCGAGTAAAAATCAGTACAGTCGAGTACAGATATAGGCCATTTCAGACTTTTACTGGTTTGTAGTGAAAGCTGCTTCGAAAACCAACAATTAAGCAATCATTCAATCGTGAACATTGGATTGATATCATTAGCGGTATCGATTTTACTGCACCAGATGCGCATTTCGACAATTAATGTCTCTTCAGTGATAATCGAGGCCAAACATTTGGATCCAAACCTAATACAAACGTTGAAGGACTGATAAAACCACACAGGATAAAAAGTATAGCAATACCCGGACAAATAATCATAACAAAGAAGGAGGGAAATACGTACCGTGATTTAAAACGATTTCGAAATTTCATTACAGCAAATTAAAATAAAACAATATCCGTATCTGCATATCAGTACCGAAGCACTGGTTAACAAACAGTTCATCAGCAGAGGTTTCGACCCAGTGTAAGTAATACCATTAACGGTTCCAATTAATGTTACTGTAACAGTGTTAATCAAGAAATATTTCTACAATTAACCTCTCTTTTAAAGAAACTTAAAAATTACAAATAATAAAAGGAAATACCCTCCCACCTCTTCCCTATCCCATAAACAAGCCATCCCATTCCAACACCAACAAGCGGCCAATGACAAAGAACGTTACCTATTAGTTACAAAAGTACTTGTTAGCGTATCAACAAACAACGTTTGTAGAAATATAAAATAAAACACTGTAGCTTGAATAATAAATTTTAAATAAATAAATAATTTGTAGTCTGAGTGTTTAAAAGTAGCTTTTCCGTTTTGTTTTCTATTAAATGACATTAAAACAGAAACTTACCTATAGAAGGATTTCGTTCTGTGATCTGAAGCAGCATTAATCCTCATACTTAATGGGTTTTTATATACAGGTGGAAAGTAGTCGATGTCACTATCTTATTGGTTAATTGTGAATCTGTCTTATTTTGCATAGGAGTTCAATCCATTTAACAAGTAGTAGATAACTTAAATAGACAGATTGTCATAAATTTAAAAATCATAAAACCTAAGAAAGCGAACACCAATTATATAAGCATGAAGACAATAGAATAACAGACAAAAACAAATTAGACAATTCGAACTCCCTTTATTATGTTTAGACGTAAGAATAATACTTTGATTTTTTTTTTAAAGTTACATTAAATAGGTTCTAATATGCCTAATCTGCCTTTAAAAAGCACACAAAAGTTGTTGTCTCGTTGAAGTATCCAACATCTCCCACACAAAAGTTGTTGTCTCGTTGAAGTATCCAACATCTCCTTTTCTTCACAAAAGTTGTTGTCTCGTTGAAGTATCCAACATCTCCTTTTCTTCATAAAAGTTGTTGTCTCGTTGAAGTATCCAACATCTCCTCTTCTTCATAAAAG
Organism: Mytilus coruscus; assembly: GCA_017311375.1. Taxonomy (NCBI): domain Eukaryota; kingdom Metazoa; phylum Mollusca; class Bivalvia; order Mytilida; family Mytilidae; genus Mytilus; species Mytilus coruscus. The sequence goes on along the minus strand of CM029597.1, from coordinate 3,792,196 downwards.
TTTTTGTCTCGTTGAAGTATCTAACATCTCCTTTTCTTCATAAAAGTTTTTGTCTCGTTGAAGTATCCAACATCTCCTTTTCTTCATAAAAGTTTTTGTCTCGTTGAAGTATCCAACATCTCCTTTTCTTCATAAACGTTGTTGTCTCGTTGAAGTATCCAACATCTCCTCTCCTTCATAAAAGTTGTTGTCTCGTTGAAGTATCCAACATCTCCTTTTCTTCATAAACGTTTTTGTCTCGTTGAAGTATCCAACATCTCCTTTTCTTCATAAACGTTTTTGTCTCGTTGAAGTATCCAACATCTCCTCTTCTTCATAAAAGTTTTTGTCTCGTTGAAGTATCCAACATCTCCTCTTCTTCATAAAAGTTTTTGTCTCGTTGAAGTATCCAACATCTCCTTTTCTTCATAAAGGTTTTTGTCTCGTTGAAGTATCCAACATCTCCTTATCTTCATAAAAGTTGATGTTGGGATGAGTTACAAAACGTTCATGTTTGTAAAAAACAAAAACAAAAAACAAAAAACAAAAAGTGGAAAAACCCGGTTTCAACTTGAGATGAAATATATAATAAGACTTATAAAATTCTATAAAGTAGTAACAGCATAATGTTAATCTAGTTTTGTATTAGGATAAAGGTATGTTCGATATTGTATAATCATTTCAAATGAGAAGATTTTTACGCTTGTTTCATTATAGTTTTCACTGAAGAAAACATTGAAATTTTGTATAAAATGCATCGTAAATCATAAGATCTTCAATGTGTAAAATCAAGACTAATTTATAAGTTATCTAGGAACATGATCAGCAGATTGTTTACCGATTCTGTCGTGACCATTTGTCGCGTATTCCATTTCGGATTCTTGGTTACTTTTCAACTCTTTTATTTGAGTGAAGTTATTGGATTTGAAGACGTGTTCTTCTAGACACGTGTGAGAACGTGTTGGATTGTCCTTTAAGTTGTTTTCCATTCGTTCTGTTGGTTGATATAGTCGCGAGTGTTATGTTATCAAGTTTGATGGACTTTTCTTTTTTTATAATTTACCTTGGAGTTCGGTATTTTTGTTAATACTTTATCCCAACGACCCTGATATTTCCATCAATCACCCAAGGGTCGGGAAAGTGAAACGACACCAATTGGACTGATTTACGTAACGAAAGTGTGTGTTACCCCCTTTTTTTCCAAACATCTGGCATGTTTGCATAAATTTAATACAATGCAACAAACATATTTCTGTTGAAGGAAATTGTGCAAAAATTATCCATTTTGCTGTTCGAAGTTTTAGTTTATCTATTATGTTGTGTTTTATTTTTCAATATTAGGTAAAACACTTTTAAAATGTGGTCAAAATTATCATTTAAGGGCAATAATTTGTATAAGTCGCCTGCAGGCATCGGGTTTAGTTGTCTTGCTGTTCAGTGTTTTCTGTTCCAGAAAGTAACCACTCCAGCGCGGGTATGAATGGCACTTTATATATATACGTGTAAATACGGTCAAGTAATTCATTATATTTCTTAATTTAAGTTGAAATGAATTTCCCACTATATCTAATATTATCTTGATTCAAACAATCATTGTTAGTATTTATCCATTGATAGATTTTACCATGGAAATTGAGTTTTAACGGCAGTCTATTATATAATATTTGTAAAAAAAGGAGACAACACGCAAAAATAATCGGTTATTGATAATGCTCTTCAACTTCGTAATATTCTATTTGGCTTTGCAACTGTTTTGATTCGAGCGTCACTGATGAGTCTTCTGTAAATGAAACCGCGTCTGGTGTACCAAATTATAAGCCTTTCATCTTTTGATGAGTTTTTATAACATAAGCTATCGGAAAAACGTGAATTTGTTTATTTTCAGTAGTAATTGATAACATGAATACAAAAGATTCCGTGTAGTTTGCTGATTAAACAACGATAACACCTATATAAGTGGATACATCTAGTATGAATATTTATTTCGTGAAGGATTCAAGAATTTTCTAAGTTAACGAACACTTAATTTTCAAAAGTGCACACAAAAAGCATTTGTAAATAAACCCAGCAGAGATATCTACTTGTAAATGAAACAAACACTTTAAATTATAAATTTCGTGCTTCCGAAGGGCTTTATTAGATTTACCTTCATATGGAACGCTCAAACAGAAACATTTGAATGCCAGGGGCTGGGGGAAGGGGGAGGGGGTAAATATGCTGCAACGTTAGGAGCTATATGACCAAAAAGGACCTAAACAAAATAGTCAAATTACGGTCAACTTGGCCTGAGGATGTTGAAACCTCATTTCCTTAATGATTTCTTAGTTTATGAAAGGGGGATTTCAAATAAGAATACAAAAGAGTAGATATGCTAATGTTAGACTAACCTGCACAATCTAAACTATTTTGGCCACGCGATTTTCGACAAATTCGTTCCTTAGGTATTGTAGATATCTTATTTTTCTGATCATTTGAGTTGTTTTAATAGTTTCTCTTTATCTACCGAATTATAATTTCCTTCCAAAGCATAAAAATGGTTACACGTCATAATTAAATTTGGCTTCAGAGTTGACTGATGATGTTATCCATGTTGACTTATTTTGAGATTTTATGATCTTTATGATCAATTTTGATGTTTTTTTTTTTTTTTTTTTTTTTTTAGTATTTGTAAAATTCGGCATTAAAGGGCAATAACTCCCATAAGGAATAAATTGACGAATGATTTGGTCTGAAGATAGAACTGATAATGGAAACCGGGAATGTGTCAAAGAGACAACAACCCGACCAAAGAGCAGTAAACAGCCCAAGGCCACCAATGGGTCTTCAACGCAGCGAGATAATCCCGCACCCGGAGGCGGGCTTCAGCTAGCCCCTATACAATAGTGTATACTAGTTCAGTGACATGGACTCCACACTAAATTCCGAAATATATGAATGAACTAAAATTAAAAACACACAAATTTACCAAAAAGTGGCGAAAAATAGCTTTTTTTTGTTTTACTTCAGATTGCCTTTTCTCGAAATTCGATCAGCAACATTTGATTTAAAAATTGTATGAATTGCTGTGAAAATTTCTGTTTCATAATATGAAAATATTATCCATCGGATTCGTTTACGCTCTCTAAATCGTTAAGGTTTGATAATGTATGATTTTGTTTTACAATTTTGCGGCGGGATATCGTTCTGACTTTATTTATTGATTTCTAATGAAATTGAAATCCGGTGGCATTTTAATTTAATCATAATTTAAAGTGACAAAACTTGTTTTTTCTCTGCTTCTAACGTACATTGTATACATTTTTAGATCTATTTCATATCTTATATATCGATTTTTCGGTTTCGGATGCAGTTCTACGAGGTCTAAATGCATACAAAATTTATAAAAATCCCAAATACCACTATTCGGTACACTTTGCCTTAAAAATATTTTTGAGCAAATTAAAGTATTACAGAAAAAATCATATCACTATCTTAATCTGTTTATAAAATAATATCGGTCAATGAGAATACTTTGATCAAACCTTAAAAGCCATGCTTAACTTAATAAAAATGAAATTTGTCTTACATAACCTAACTTTTATCTTAATTTCAATCGCAATACACGAAATGTTAAATGACTTTATTAATCATTAAAGCAGAATTATGGATTTTCTATATCGTTGAAAAATCTAAATCGCCAGAAGTATTTTTCATATCAATTTCAAGTCGTTTCATCATCATAATTCCATTAGTACTTTATAAATCTAAAACCATGACAAAACACATTTTACAAGGATAAAAAGCAAAGTATTACGTATTGACCACATTTCTTTTCTTCCGTTTTCTATTCTAAATTGTATTCATAAATTAGGAAAACCAGGAAGTAATCATACATGTAATCCGGAAAAAGCGTTGTAATCTGTTTGACACTTATAATTATTGAATGTTAAAGTCTACAATTCGGTCAGTTAAAACAGAAATTAACAAATAAGTGTATCTGTCAACTAAATGACTTAGATTTGAATAAAGCTAGGGGTGTGGAATAGACATCAATGAGATAGCAACCCAACGACTCACCTATAAACATCTACACCATTAGAATAGCGACGCCTGGTTGCACGTAAGTAACAAAGCGTATGGAGTAACCGTGTGTTTCTTACCACCTTATGTAGGTTAAAAGGCAAATGTTTAATGATGTATACATGCGTATCATGGATTGTTTTCACGCATAATAAACATGTGTAAAACATGCATGAAATGTAACTATACAACAATAGAATAATATAATGGTTTATCAATTTATGGTGCAGAGTCCATATTGGGTTCCGTACATGCTTCGCAAAACTCCTTTTAATAATAAGGTTCCAGTCTCATAACTGACAGCTCCGTAGGCTTACATACTAAACAGCTGATCTTCAAACTTTTTTTACTAGAAAATGTTACATAGAAAAATAAATTCATCTACAAAATCATGACATGAATTAAGTAACTTCATACTCTGATATCATGTAAAAAGTTCATAAAGGGCACCAATTGTGCCCTATAAAAAATGTGGCAGACTTGTTCCTGTATTGTTATGAATCACAGTTTATGGCCATACTCAGTAAAGATCCGTCTGAATTATATTGATATATTTAAAAACAGTTAACGTTACCTTGAGGATATGTTTGCATTAAATAATCAAAATTTTCTATTTTTACTGCGGAAATTTTCCCACGGGAACTTAATTTAAATAAATCTAATACAGACAACAATAATTGACCTTTTCTAGATGTTGATATTTCGGGAAACTATATACAAAAATTACCGACAAAATAGACGATTTTTCTTTCCCTATTGTTAAGTTTTCCCTTCATGGGCGGTGATGTTCTTTTGGCTTCTTCCTACGGTATGTACATGTCACACAAGTTGTTCGCTATATAACTTACATAACTAAATATGTATTGCTATATATGGACGGGTTTATCTTTAATTAGCAAAGAAAAATGGGCGCATCCATTAACCTCTCACGTGATTATGAGTACTCATGATCCTACATCCTGTCGTTACTGTTTAGTTATATTTTGAAGTTGCACAAGGTCATGCGTTTCTCAGCCTGTTGATGACGTCTTTATACTAAATCCGTTGGATGTGTAGTGATTGAAACTTTTAGTCTGGTAAAACATGATTTATTTATTAGTTGTACTTGGCTTTGAACTACTTTCCAGTAACTGTTAGTACTCTTATATTTATTCATTGGGTCTATTGTTTTTATGTTAGTTGGGTTTTTGTGTTGTGCTTGATACCGAACTATTGAGTTAAGCCATTTGCAACTGATTCTTACCATGTTTTCTAATGTTGTGCTGTTACACCACTGTCCCAAGTCAGGGGGGAGGGGGGTGGTTGAGCGCTCACAACAAATTTAACCCCACCACATTCTGTATGTGCCTGTCCAAAGTCAAGAGCCTGTAAATTAGTTGTTGTCGTTGGTTCATGTCTGTTATATTGGTTTTTCGAATTTTCATGTCCGTGCCTTTTATAGCTGACTATTCAGTGTGGGTATTTTCGCATTCTTGAAGGCCGTACGATGACCTAACATAGCTTATATTGTACCGGTATCCATGTCATTCTTACTCTGGTGGATAGTTGTTTCATTGGAAATTATACCACATCTTTTTATTTTTATATAATCACATTTCATGTTCTGAATGTTTCATAAGTATCCGAGATTTTGATTGGCTGACAACAATTAGGATGCACTCTAATATCATATTTTATTGAAGGAATGACTGTAATATTTTTTCTGTCTATGAAGAAATAACATCAAAATTGTGGTGCACACTGAATAACCCGCGTAGCGGGTTATTTAAAAGTGTGCACCACATTGTTTTTGGTTATTTCGAATAGACTGAAATAATATTACAGTCATTCCTTATAATTTAATTCGAAATTCCATTTTTAAGGAGTAAAACGTTGATGACGTCACTTTCACATGACAAAATTATGTCTATGAGCTGATAGACAAAACACTTTCAGCCAATCAGAAGACGTGTTACATCCAAAATTAAATTATTTCAGTATAAAATACAACAACTATGCCATGGATGCACGTGCTATCCGTGACAATGTTAAAATAGTGCATCGAAAAGTAAATAAAAAACTTGATATAACTTTTAATTTCATTGTTGTAGCATAAAAAGTGTAATTATAAGAATTGAATGCTTCTTTTTATGCTTTTATAGGGTTGTTAAAGCTTTGATCGTGCGCATATTTTTAATATGAAGCGCTTTCTATGCGGTATGGGTTTTGATCATTGTTAAAGGCCGTACAGTGACCTATAGTTGTTAACTTCGAAGTTTTTTGGTATCTGGTGGAGAGTTGTCTCATTAGCAACCATACCACATCTTCTTATTTTTATATTCCGTCAACGCTTTTACACCCCAATAAAATTATAAATAGAAGCATTCAATTCTTAAATAAAGCCAATTTTATCCTTTAACATTTTGATGCATTCTTGCAAATTGGAGATTGTACATTTGTTAATATACAATTTGAAATCAAAAGACATTATGAGCGGAATTAAATAATTTTATATATGAGAGGAATTTAAACATACAGCTCGACGTCTGAAAGGATTTTGGTTTTAGTTAGGAATGCCCTCAATCGAAAAATTACCCTGTTGTGAATTAGACTGAGGATAAATTAGTCTTTTAAATAAAGTGAAAAGTGAATGACTTCATAGTAATTACCCGTTATCCACCCATGTTTGCAGCATCAGTGTAAGATACACGTTATATAAACTGTCATATATCTACGTCAAGCCCATAGAACAGTGTCATGGCCGTTTTATATTCCTAAAATATGATGTGAATACCGGATATAGACGAGTAGTCTTATATTACAACAATAATTGGTGCAATGTAACAGTATGGGCCTGCTAATGAGTTTACATTCCCCAGTTCATTTACATGACGTGTTAATCCAAAACATTGATTCATTTCTATGAAGCGATAAGAATATTGCAATATATAGAATCAAATAACAACAATACCCATCGACATGTTTTATTTCTGTCAATCAAATGGTTTCCTGACAACTTCTGATATCCTGAGAATTACGGATGCCATCATGATTTGTATGTTCCACGCCTAAGCCTCAATTCCGTCTCCTTTACCTTAATTGTTACATCCACGAAATCGACTTATCACCAATTGTGTACTTGCAATGGGCAACACGATGTTTATTACCAACAAAAAAAAACCATGGTATATGCGTGTTTTCATTTATATTACTTGCAACAAATACCCTGTGATATTCGTGTTGCTATTTAGATTTTTCTGATGCATGATTATAGTGCTTCAGTAACAATGTTGAATGATCGCACTATATGGTTTTGTAATATTATCTCAGAAAAAAAAATATTAAACGTGACGAGGATGCAAGAAGGGACAATGACAAAATGTAAAAGATTTGTCATTCGTTCTGATTATTATCAACATCCTAAACCCTATATATACCACCACCCTTTATATGCATGAAGTTCCTCCAAATTTTCACTTTTTCACATGTTGAAATTTCCACCCCTATTTCTTTAGAAAAAAAACAAAACATAAATAAGCCCAAATCTAATACCTACGAACCTAAATAGACCTGTGAACTGTTAATCTCAATGCAAGTTCGTCAGTTAATGAAATATAATCATCGTCGATGATGGCATCTATACTACTAAAATAACGAGGTCCAATTTGTTAGCCGGCATGACGTAAAAACAACGAATCAAAGAATTCAACTTTATATATAACTAATATATATAGGATAATGGTGTTGATTAAAAATTCCACCATTCCAGGCCCTTTTGTTTTCCACATAATTAATATTACCAATTACCAATCATTAACAAGTTCGGGGTCGAATCCGATACCGATACCAATATGTCAAATTTAATTTCCGGTCGTACCTACCTGTTACCTTCTGTAAATCCCTCCTCTATCAGGAGAACCTCGAATTCTTCCAGTGGTTGTTTACTATAGTACACTATTTAACAAGTCTGTTTTCTTCCATCTCAATACCACAATTAATTTTGGTTAATTAGTTAAAAAAATTAATTTAGTTTATAGTAAGTTAATTGTAGTTTAAACACCAGAACGGGTTCAAATAGAAAGATTTTGAAAGCACGGGAAACTGCACATCTTTCAGTCAATATGACTTTATCAGATGACAATACGAATACTAAAATTCCAGTCTGAAAATAAGGCATAGGTACTTTAATTCAATCTCGTCGCGTGTGTGTTCTAGTATAAATATATAAAGAGATGGCATCTGCAAATAATTTACTGTCATTGTTACTGGTATTATAAGAAAGGAAGTACCCAATCTTTGAAATCTCCCGCATGGATACATATTTGGTGACATTAAGAATAACAGCCATAGAGTACGTCTGGCAAGTACGTCTGTCACCTAGGAAACATCAAATACAGCCGATCAAACTACTATAAGTACTTAACACTTCCGATTTGTATAATAATAAACCATACTTCATCAGAAATATCGGAACAAAAACATGTATATCTTTCCCTTTATATACTCAGGAAATAATGGTATTATATATTTGTGAGAGATTTTGTTAAGAGTACTATCTCTAAATTAAAAGCAGATAATAAAGTGTGATCTCTCATGCAATTAAACAGATGCTTTTAAATATTGCTTCCTCTTTCCTCTAAAAATCTTTTCATATAATTCTACAGTAAGTAAAATATGCTAGTATTTGGCTGATTGTAACATAGCAAATGTTTTATTGTAACAAGATGATTTTTTCAACTGTTAAATTCATATCGCTATCTGTTAAAAAGATGAAGAATTTTGAAAATGCATAAACATAATGTGTAATCGGACTTTGAACTGGTGTAAAGGTACAAACCATTTATCTATCTGTATCATGTACTTAGTATTCTACAGTATGTATGTTCAAATTTCGATGAAACTTTATATAAATTACAACAAGCGTGCGAATGTTGCAAAAGATATATACGAACAAGGAGTTAATATTAGCTTGAATTGGAATAGTGGAAATTAATTTTCTTATTAAAAGAGACATATGTATAAATGGTATTTATCTTAGACATGACCATATTTGGTAATTCACAAAGAAAAAGACTGTAATTTAATATGTATTACTTTTAGAAGAAATATTCCCTAGGCGCTTGGAACATGAATCCTCCTTTAATCTTTTCTTCTTCTTTTTTTATATGTATTTATAGCAAAAACTTTCTTTAGTATTCACTGCTATGTTTTTTTTAATTCGTTTGGATAAGAGGAAGAACATATTAGACAAGAGGCACATCTGTGTCTGTATCGCTCACTTGGTGAAAATTCACCAGTTTCCTAATTAGGAATTTTATATGCACAACTATAGTTACTTTTTGAGTTGCTTCTCATGTTTGCAATTTATATGTTTAACCGATCTCCTACAGATTTTATTTTAAATAACAGCAAAAACTGCAAAAACAGTAAAAATAAATAACATTTTAGGGGCAATAACTCCTAAACATGTCAAAAATATAAGGTTATATACTAGTACTATATCTTATCATGATGATTAATTTTGCAGATAAAACTTTTAACCTTGCTCTAACAATTTTCAAAATAATAGCACAAAATGGAAAAAATTGGGAAAATGTCTTTTTCAGGGGCAATAACTCACAAAGTGGTTTACATATTTTTCTGAAATTTTCAGGGTTAATATGATTTTGTCATCTTGATCATTTTCTCTATTACACTTTTAACAGATTTCCTATACTTTTTTACGGTAACAGCCAAACAACTGCCAAAAAATATTATTTCAGGGACAATAACTCCAAAACAGACAAGGCTTTTCTCAAATTTTTATGTTAGATACATCTTGTCGTGCTGAACCTTTTTGCAATATTTTTGCAATATAAACTTTTAACCAAGCTCCCTTATTTTTCAGGATAACAGCAAAAATTTTAAAAAATACATTTCAGGGACAATAACTAAAATAAGTCAGCAGATTTTTCTTCAATTTTCGGGGTAAATACATCCTGTCGTGCTGAACCTCTTTGTCATTTGTATTTTTAACAAAAGTCATATAATAGTTTTCATGATAACAGACAACAACTGCTAAAAATTGAAAAAAATCGATATTTCAGTGGTATATAACTCCAACACCAGTTGTTATATTTTCTCAAATTCTCAGGGCAAATACTTCTTATCATGCTAATAATTTATGCAGTGTACACTATTGATCTAGCTCCTATAGTTTATTTTTGAAAATATGGCAACGAAATGCAAAAAAGTAAAAAATCAACATATCAGGGGCTATAATAACTCCAAAACAGGTGGACATATTTTTCAAAATTTTCACGGTAGATAGATATTGTTTTGCTGACCTTTTTAATCTGTCAGTTTTTTCTCTAATTGCAATAGTTTTAGAAATATAAGTCAAAACTGTAGTTCGATCCATATGTTCTATTTTTAGACAAAGTGGCCATGTTGGTTGATCAACATAGACAAAAATCACAAACTTTACAGTTGAAATCCTATCTATGAAGCAGATAAGCATTGGTTTTAAACTACATGTATTGAGCAGTTTCAGAGGAGAAGATTTTTAAAGACAAGTTAACGGATGATGAACCGACGATGGCAAAAGCTCACATGAACCTTCAGGTCAGGTGAGCCCAAATTGACTGTGAAATGTTCGCGAAAGAATGTAACTCTTTGAACGAATATCCGAAAATAATGTGAAAAGTTTACAGAATCTTGCCCATTAATTTTGTCCATTTCAAAATTTTTCAGAAAACCTTTGAACATGAGTAAGATTTCTGGATGCGCAGTGCGGCTCATGTGTCTTCTTCTTCCGAATACGGTAGTAGGCCTGAGAACACAGTTATTTCATAGTGCATTTCTTTTAGACAATAAATTCAAATTAAAAAAATCGCACCTGCTCTATCTCAAAAAGATTTTTACAGTGTAGTGTACTACTATTGGGACAAATAATATCAAAATTATAGAAAAGTCTACCAGCTCTAACTCAAAATATTGACAATTCTATGTTAAGGGGGTCTAAAATTCAGTTTGACAGCTTCAGACATACTAGTTTTTGACCTTTTTGAACTGGACCAAATCACTACTTAACATAAAGATTCAGCACCCAAATTTTTTTAACATGTAATTTCATCCCTTTACTTAATATTTCATGCATAAAATGTAAAGAAATAAATTTGGAAAGTGTATGAACAAAATTTGCAAGTTATACACTGTCCACACTAGGGACTATATTTGTAGACAACGAAAATCTAAGGACGATAACTGTGTCCTCGGACCTAATAGTATAGAAAGACTTGACCGATTCTAATAAAACTTTGCATGACCTAAGCTTAGGAATTATAAGATAGTTGGCCAAGTTTCATGGCCATAGGATATATATCATAGAAACTATGGCTATTTTAATATTGTAATTTGATGTTTAATTTTGACGTTTAAATCAAATAATTTCAACTATCAAGATTTGGGCTTTAAAAATTTAAATATTGCAAAAATTTGCTTTTAAATGCTCTTAGATATAATATATTAGGTATTAAAAGCAACTGAACACTCATTTGATATGACTTTATCAGATTTATTACAATTTTTTCAAAAGTCAAATTTATATGAGCCTGTGCATGAAAATTGAGATTTTCGAATTAAGGCCTTACATAAACATGCATTTTTCCAACCAATTTGAAGTTTTGTAAAGTTTTTACCATAAATTATTCCTCCATATGTATGTTAAATGTACTTTAAATTGAAAGAAAAGTTACAAAAGCATACCACATGAGTATAAAATGGTCTTAGGTCATGCAAGACTGAACATTATTTAGAGTCAATTTAGGCCGTAGCACATATTTACATATAAAATGCATACAGAAGCTATAAGAAATGGAAATTTGTTACTTTTTGCTCATTTCTATGCAAAGATGTCATGATACAAGAAGTCTAATTGCAAAGAGGACTCTTGCATTCAACTTTTTGCAGACAGTATGGTCTGATGCACAGTTTTTTGACTTTTCAATGGAAAACTTGCATGTAGTTTTAGTCTTAACTGGCATATATTTGAACCACATGCTATCCTACAGAAGAAAATAAAGGTAGTATATGAAATGGATAAGGTGCAATTTTGCAGATCATTGTCAAGTGCTTTTTTCAGATTTAGTGAAATATTAATGATGGACTACTCACAAAGGTACAAATTTTATGTACAAAGCTCTTCACATTTCACATACATCAAACAGGCTTCGACCAGTTCCTAATTACAACACATTTTGCACATTTTTTTGTGATAATCTACTTTTCTACATTCAGAGTTCACAAATGGTTAATAGAATTTGAATTAATCATAGAAACACAAATATCAAAGCATACAAAGCTGTCAGATAGAAATCAGCATGCCTTTAGGCATAAAATGGAAACTGCTAGAAAATACTTATTTTAGTCGTATAATGCCAAAATGAGACATTTTAACAGAATTTCTTTCAAATAAAGATTTAAAAGCTTTACTTTTATTGAGTTTGACAAATTGAAACCAGCAAACCATTCAGGAAGTTGCCAAAGTACAGAATCTTGATTTTCTGAATTCATCTCTCGGCCTGAGAACACAGTTATTTCATAGTGCATTTAACAAAAGTCATATAGAGTTTTCAATAAATTCAAATTAAAAAAAAAATCGCACCTGCTCTATCTCAAAAGATTTTCTCAGTGTAGTGTACTACTATTGGGACAAATAATATCAAAATTATAGAAAAGTCTACCAGCTCTAACTCAAAATATTGACAATTCTATGTTAAGGGGTCTTAAATTCAGTTTGACAGCTTCAGACATACTAGTTTTAGAAATATAAGACCTTTTGAACTGGACCAAATCACTACTTAACATAAAGATTCAGCACCCAAATTTTTTAACATGTAATTTCATCCCTTTACTTAATATTTGAACATGCATAAAAAGCTGTAAAGAAATAAATTTGGAAAGTGTATGAACAAAATTTGAAAGTTATACACTGTCCACACTAGGACTATATTTGTAGACAACGAAAATCTAAGGACGATAACTGTGTCCTCGGACCAGTAGACTCCTAGGTAGGAGTGTAAAACTTCCCGGAACTTGTGTGCTATGTACATCTGGACTTAATTAAAATTACTATAAGCAATAGAATAAAATAGTCTATTGAATAACATATATATACATTATGCTTTTAATTTTAGTTCATTTATATGTTTTGGAGTTTAGTGTGACGTCCATTTTCACTGAACTAGTACACAATTTTATTTAGGGGCCAGCTGAGGACCACCTCCGGGTGCGGGATTTTCTCGCTGCGTTGGAGACCCATTGGTGGCCTTCGGCTGTTGTCTGCTCTTTGGTCGTGTTGTTGCCTCTTTGACATATTCCCCATTCCCATTTTCAATTTTATTATGTACAGTGGCTTTGGTGATTTAATAAGTTGGTGTGGATCCTGCAAATGTTAGAGTGGATATGCCACTATTGAAGGATTCCAGGGTCTCAGACATGCTTATTGCATCAGGTAGTAAATTCCAGTAAAAGATGGTGCTTGGATAAAACGAATATTTATAGAAGTCTTTGTTAGTTGCATTTTACCGAAATTTATTTTACCCCCTAGTACGTTTATCAGATTTTGTTAAATTGTCTTTTGGAACTTCTGCTAACCCCAAATAATTTTATATAGCTATATCAATCTAGCTTTTTTTCTTCTATTATGTTAACTGTCCCATTGTATAGAATTTATCATGTTGGAAACCTGGCTGTCTTACGCATTATCTGCTCAACCTGAGTGATGTGATGCTTTTTGTAAGGATCCCAAACAGGGGAAATTTTCTATGATTTTGATATAATTTGTCCCAAAATAGTACACTACACTGTAAAAATCTTTTTTGGATAGAGCAGGTGCGATTTTTTAAATTTGCGTTGTTTGTCTTAAAGAAATGCACTACGAAATAACTGTGTTCACGGACCTAAGATGTGTTCCCCAGGCAAGATCATGGCTTATAGTTACACCTAAATATTTACTGTCGTTAGCAGATTCTAATACATGATTATGCAATTTATAATCAAAAGAAGTTTTTTTAGATATATGAATTACATAACATTTTTCAGGATTAAAATTCATTTGTCAGTCCTGTTCCCATTGCACTTAACTAGATAAATCATTTTGAAGTAAGTGGGCATTATTATTTACATTTCTATATAATAAGCAGTCATCTGCAAAAAGTCTTGCATTGCAAGTTACATGTTCTGGTAAGTCATTAATAAATGGTAAAAATAATGTGGGGCCTAATACTTTTCCCTGAGGAACACCAGAGTCAACAGCTAATTTAGAAGATTTAACACCATTTAAAAGTACCTGCTGTTGCCTGTCAGCTACAAATCTGTTATCCAATTAAAGTTTTGATTCCTTGTACCTTAAAAAAATCTAGTTTTCAGCTAATCTTTGATGGGGGACTTTATCAAATGCTTTAGAAAAATCTAAAAGTATAACATCTATTTGATTGTCATTTGCCAATGAATTTGCTCGATCATGGATACTGATAATGAGTTGGGTCTCGCAAGACCTTTCACTCCTAAACCCATGCTGACTGTCATTAAATATGTTTTTATTTGTGAGATGTTGCTTGTTAAATTATGTTCCAAAATTTTACAACATATTGCAGTTAATTAAACTGGTCTATAATTGATAGCATTATGCTTGTCACATTTTTTAAATATGGATACAACATTAACCTGCTTCCAATCTGTTGTGATTTTACCAGAATCAATTGATAAAAGTGTGTCAAAATTGGAGACGATTCTTCTGAAAAATTATGTAAAAGTATACTGGCAGATTATCAGGACCAGTGGCTTTATGAGGATTTAAGTTTTTAAGTAACTTCTAAAAAAATTAATATTCCGTTATTGTTAATATTCATGTCTGGCATGGTGGGATGGGGACTTGTACCTTTATTTGGCATGGAAGATGTTTCTTCAGTAGTGAAAGCATTTTTAAATTGTCCATTAAGGATGTTTGCTTGTGTATTAGGGGCACTGTATAATAGACCATCCTTTCCTCTTAGTGGAGAAACTCCAGATGTTTCTGTTTTTTTTACTTTTTATGAATTGCCAGAAAGATTTAGATTATTCTTCTAACTGGGGGCTAATTATGTCTTGCATATAAATGCTTTGAGCTCTTCTTATCTCCCTCTGTGCTGTAGATTTAATTTTTTATATTTATCTTTATGATCTTGTTTGACTGATTTTGTTGTTGTTGTTGTTGGCTTTTTCATAAGCTTTGCGTTGTTTTTACATAAATTATCAATATCCCTATTAGCCCGAGGGTTGCATAAGTATCGCCTCTATAAATGGACACGATTGAGCATTGTACAATGTTGTACAAAAAACAAAATGTAGGTCGTTGCAAATTACACAGATTTGATCATTACATGTATACATAGTGGCAACTTTGGGAGGTAGACCATGCTTAAGAATGGACACAGAAACATGCAAGCACGCACTGTATCAATGTATGATATATTGCTATGCAAGTTCTTATTTGATATTGGAGATCTCAATTAGTCTTATATCAAAAAAGGCACTTTGAAGTTGATTGTTATAAGCGAACCATGATACATATTTTAATCGTTTTTCTTTTCAATCGAATATTGATTAAATTTGACCAAAAGACTTATTTTGACTTACAAAATAAGTCTTTTGATAGTTATTCAATTCATACGTGTAATGACTTCCTTTTGATTAGAGCTTAATTATGTTATGGCCTTCAAAAGGCAATCTGTCTTGAAGAGGTTTAAAACTGTACATGTATTCAACTTAATTGGTAGTTTATGGTTTTTTTCTAAAGCACGTACATTGCTAACATCAAATACAAAACCACAAACAAAACAATTAACAACAACAGTTATTTATTCATTTTCACTATAATAGGTATTCAAATATAAATGTGTAGCAACTGGTGAACTTTTGAACCTTTTAAGAAATAAAGTGTTCATGATAACGGGTTATTGCTGCACACGTTTTAAACTATTTTTTTTTAATTACTAGCCTATATTCAGCACTAACATTAATAATACCAATGTTATTGCACCATGTGAACATTTAAACAATTAATGTCTCTTCAGTGATGCTCGATGTCAAAATATTTGAAAGTCAGAAACCTAATACAAACGTTGAAGAGCAGATAAAACCAAAAATGTCCTTAACAAAGCCAAATCCGGTCAAGGAATCAGAGCAACTTTAGATAAAGAAGTAAACAATTTTAGATCTTCTTGTCATATTAAACTAGTATAGTTTGATTTTGTGCAATTACTCGGTAATTAAAAAAAGAAAGAAAAAAAAACACTTTCCCCTCTGAAAATTAAATATTCAGATGAAGATAATCGATATGGTTGTCAATAAGAACATTAAATATTCAGATGACGATAATCGGTACGGTTGTCAATAAGAAAATCAATTATTCGGATGAGAATAATCGATATGGTTGTCAATTAGAACATTAAATATTCAGACGAGGATAGTCGATATGGTTGTCAATAAGAACATTAAATATTCAGATAAGGATAATCGATATGGTTGTCAAAAGAACATTAAATATTCAAATGAGGATAATCAATATGGTTGTCAATAAGAACATTCTCTACTAAGGATCAGCGGATAAGGATTTTAAAACTACAGATTACTGTACGACCTTCCACAATGAGCAAAACCAATACCGTATACAAGCAAGCTATAACATGTCGTTAGTTGCTGTCTTTCATATTTGTTTTTCGTTTATTGTTTTGTCCATATATCAGGCCGTTTGCTTTTTCGTTTGAGCTTTATACATTTTGGCATGGTAGGGCCTTTTATAGCTTACTTCACGAAATGGAACTGCCGAAGGCAGATGTAACCGACATTTGTTAAAATCAACATTATTTTATTTTCTGTTGGAAAGTTGTCTAATAAGCAATAAATTTTGATCAGTTTTTAAATCATCAAATAAGCAAAACCCATACCCACACTGTATACAATTTGGCTATTACATGCGCAGGAGTCTGTAATTTAGTGATTGTTATGGCAAGCCGTTTTACTATTTATTCTAACTTCAAGATATCTAATAAACTTTAAAGTATATCTCATATAGTTTACAAAATATCTTATATAGTTCATAAGATATCTTATATGGTTTATAAGATATCGCATACAATTTTCTTTATAAGATATCTTATAAATTATATGAGATATCTTATAAAGTATATAAGAAATATTATAAACTATATAAGATATCTTATAAAATATATGATATATCTTGTAAAGTATATAAGATATCTTATATAAAAAATATTTATAAGATATTTTATATTCTTTAAAAGGTATCTTATAAACTTTAGAAGATATCTTATAAACTACATGAAATTTCTTATATAAGATATCTTATATAATATATAAGATATCTCATATAATATTGATGTATATTTAAGCGTACTTACCAATATTGCTGTGATAGTCAGGCTCGAGGTTCAGGTTTAAGTGGAAACACTAACTAATCTTATTATTGCACTCTAATTCTCTCTTGGCACTTGTCTGCTTCTTGTCGATGACACGAGATAGATCCATCCGCACACACACTTCTAGTCTATTCTCGTCCCTGGTTCTCTCTATGTCCGTCCTGGTTATGTCATACCGTAAGAGTTACCTAACTTACTACAATATATAAGATATCAACAATTAGATTATATCAGATATCTTATATATTATATGAGATATCTTATATATCATATGAGATATCTTAAAGTTCAAATAAATAGTAAAACGGCTTGCCATAGATTGTCGTTGGTTGCTCCGTGGATATATTTTGCTTGACAATCATACCGAATATCTAGTTTTATCATTTAATGTTCAGAAAGGAAAACTAAAGAAAACTAAAGAAGAAGGAAAGATGCGTTATTTATATATATAAAAGGAAGAAGGAAGTAACAGCAAGCGGATACAAATAATAATGAATGATGCATTCACTAGCACTGTGAGGAAGGTGCACATTTGATTTATAACATTTGTAATCTAATTAGATTTTGTATCTAACTGAAGTTACAAAGTCGATAAATTGTCTTTTGTCTTTATTTTTGTATAGAAATTCATTTTTAAAACACTTTTCCGCAGAAGATAATTGTTTATGATACTGTATGTTGATGTATGGTGCACTGATCAAAAGAATCAGCTGTACAATGATAGTTAACAAGGATATAAGTCTAACTGGAAGAATTAATCGCATAAAATTAAGTCATGTAACACAGATATTATGAAAAGAATAATCTCGTTAATTTTCCACATCATTCTAAATTTGACTATATTTGAAATATAATGGTCCATAACGAGTATAGGTCGAAAACTAAAATTTCAACAACACCTGTATATTCTTATGAAATAGTATACATACATAAATGATACAATATTCCATAGCTTGTCTTACTTACCGTCAGCGCATTACGATAAATATATTCCAGGGTTTGTGCTTAAATTTTAGTTAGACATGTTCTGTTTATATGATGCTACTGAAGTATGTGTCCCTGATGGTAAAAAGGAGGCTTAATTATTTGAACTTTGGTGGATTGTTGTCTTATTGGCAATCATACCAAATCTCCTTTTTGATATTAAGATATCAAAGGGATACTTAATCTCAGTCGAAGTCAAACTGACACTTTAACACTTAGTTGAATGTTTTAAGGACATCCAAAATTTTTTGAATGTTTTGAAGACATCAACACTTGGTTGAATGTTTTAAGGACATCAACACTTGGTTGAATGATTTAAGGACATCAAAACTCGGTTGAATGTTTTAGGAACGACATAAACACTTGGTTGAATGTTTTAGGGACATAAACACTTGGTTGCATGTTTTAAGGTCATCAAAACTTGGTTGAATGTTTTAAGGACATCAAAACTTGGTTGAATGTTTAAGGAACGACATCAACACTTGGTTGAATGTTTTAAGGACATAGACACTTGGTTGAATGTTTTAAGGACATAGACACTTGGTTGAATGTTTTATGGACATCAAAACTTGGTTGGATTTTTAAGGACATCAAAACTTGGTTGAATGTTTTGGAACGACATAACCACTTGGTTGAATGTTTTAAAGACATTAAAACTTGGTTGAATATTTTAAGGACATCAAAACTTGTTTGAATGTTTTAAGGACATCAAAACTTGGTTGAATGTTTTAGGAACGACATAAACACTAGGTTGAATGTTTTAAGGATATCAAAACTTGTTTGAATGTTTTAGAAACGACATAAAATCATGGTTGAATGTTTTAAGGACATCATCACTTGGTTGAATGTTTGAAGGAAATCAAAACTTGGTTGAATGTTTTCAGGACATCAACACGTGGTTGAATGTTTAAGGAACGACATAAACACTTGGTTGAATGTTTTACGGACATCAAAACTTGGTTGAATGTTTAAAGTACATCAATACTTGGTTGAATGTTTTCGGAAAGACATCAATACTTGGTTGAATGCTTTAGGAAAGACATCAATACTTCGTTAAATGTTTTAGGAAAAACACCAATACTTGGTTAAATGTTTTGGTAAAGACATCAATACTTTGTGGAATGTTTCAAGAACGACATCAATATTTGATTAAATGATTGTAACTTTGTTGAATGTTTTAAGAACGACACCATCACTTGGTTGAATGATTTAAGAACTACATAAACACTTGGTTGAATGTTTTTATGACATCAAAACTTGGTTGAACGTTTTAAGAATATCAAAACTTTTATGAATGCTTTAAGGACATCAAAACTTGGTTGAATGTTTTAAAAACATCAAAACTTGATTGAACATTTTAAGGACTTTAAAACTTGGTTGAATACTTTAATGACATCAAAACATGGTTGAATGTTTTAAGGACATCACAACTTGGCTGAATGTTTTAAGGACATCAAAACTTGGTTGAATATTTTAATGACATCAAAACTTGGTTGAATGTTTTAAGGACATCACAACTTGGCTGAATGTTTTAAGGACATCAAAACTTGGTTGAACGTTTTAAAAACGACATCAACTCTTGGTTGAATGTTGAAAGGACATCAACACTTGGTTGAATGTTTCAAGAACATAAAAACTTTGTTGAATGTTTAAGGACATCAAAACTTGTTTGAATGTTTTAGGAACGACATAAACACATGGTTGAATGTTTAAAGGACATCATCACTTGGTTGAATGTTTTAAGGACACCATTACTTGGTTGAATGTTTTAAGGACATCAAAACTTGTTTGAATGTTTAAGGACAAAAACACTTGGTTGAATCTTTGAAGGACATCAAAACTTGGTTGAATGTTTAAGGTATATCAATATTTGGCTGAATGTTTAAGGAAAGACATCAATTCTTGGTTTAATGTTTTAGGAAAGACATCAATACTTGGTTCAATGTTTTAGAAAAAACATCAATTCTTGGTGAAATGTTTAAGAAAGACATCAATACTTGGTTGAATGTTTTAAGAACGACATCAATATTTGATTGAATGTTTGTAACTTGGTTGAATGTTTTAAGAATGACACCATCACTTAGTTGAATGTTTTAAGAACGAAATAAACACTTAGTTGAATGTTTTAATGACGAAATAAACACTTGGTTGAATGTTTTAAGGACGAAATAAACACTTGGTTGAATGTTTTAATGACACCAAACTTAGTTGAACGTTTTAAGGACATCAAAACTCGGTTGAATGTTTTAGGGACACCAACACTTGGTTTGATGTTTTAGGGACATCGATACTTGGTTGAATGTTTTAGGAACGACATCAACACTTGGTTGAATGATCTAAGAACGACATCAATAATTGTTTGAATGTTTCAGGAGCGACATTAACATTTGGTTGAATTTTAAGAACGATATCAACACTTGGTTGAATGTAAAGGACTTTCAATGTCACAACCTCATTTGTGACAGTGGTGACAGGGGATGCTCAATTCTCAAATTTCGTTTTTTTTTAAATCCCACTTTCCACTTTTTCCACAGATTTCACTACCTCCTACATTCCAGAAGCGTGTCATCCCCCTCATTTGTTCTAGCCGATATTCCGTCATTGTTTTCTCAGACATAACTTTATCGAAAACAATTTTTTATCAATCCTATTTTTGTTATCATGAGCAACACGACGGGTACCATTAGTAGAGAAATAACTTTTGCACTTACGGAGTATACAATGCTACCCAGGTTTCGGTATGTTCATGTTGCTTGAAGTCTTTTTTCTGAAAAGTGTTTTGCAAGAATTGATTTTTTAAAAAATGTTTTCTTGTAGTCATGGTGTTGTCCGACCCTTTTCTTCTGATGGATTTGACTGGTATCTTTTTATTCATCTGTTACTCATGTTTACCAGAGTACAGCAATTGGAAATGTCAAATTCAAATACCAAGAACCACCAAGCTTCCAACATCTTCAATCTTCACGTTAAAATGTACTTATTCCTGCTACTGAAACAGTCAGCTAATATATTGAATGTTTACTTAGAGTGAGAGACCCATATTCGCCGCATAATTCGTTCATTTCCACTTACATCCGACCTACATTCGAATATTTGGAACTTTTTATGAAGGTTTCAGAAATTTAACTATATGAAAAAAATGTTTGATAAACAAATTATCTTCAAAACATTGGTTAATTGTTCTAAAAACAAACGCAAACTCAAGAGGAAATTAAGTTGTTCGTGTACAATGGGGGACACATTTTCGCCGCAATGTATGATATGACCATCCTCATTATCCTGGTATATTATAAAAACAAATGTTTGCAATTACATGAATTAGCTTGAGAGATCATTCTTATACGATTTTTCTCACAAATATTTACTTTAAGACTGCGCATGATTGCCATATAAATCTTACATAACTGCCAAAATCATTTAAAAACACCTGCGTATTTCTTTATATGTGCGAATAACTTTGGAAATGGGGTAAAGAGGAATATCAACAGTTGTAATATTACAAACAGCCTTTGCCATCTATTTAAGCAAGAACTGGGTAAAGGCACACACATTTTACAGAAAAAATAGCAAAACGGCGAAAATGTGTCCAAGGCGAATATGCGCCACCCACTCTAATTGTTTCGTGTTAACACACCTGTAAACGTGATTGCTCGGACTATATTAACAAATTTAGAGACAGTATGAATCCGGTTTTAACCATTATTGTTGTATTTAGAATTCATTTAAACGACACATCTAGACTAAGAAATCATGCAAAGGTTTATCAAAAGGCAAATGTCTGTACAATATGTTCTCAATCGTTCCAAGTCTAAAAAAGTTGTGAATAAATTAACCAGGCTATTAAAATACTGCTACCCTCTTTAACTTCACTGCAGAACAAACAGCAATTAGATACAACCCTAAACCTAACAGCATAAGCTGCATGAACCAGACTGTTTTTTGCCAGAGTAAAAATGCTTTGGAGAATTTTCGAGTAAAATCAAGGCAAATATTTTATCTATTTACATTAAGAAGACGGGGAAAAACTGTTTACAATATCTCCCAAGTTTCCCCATTCAAATCATCAATTAATCAACATTAAAGACATTACAATGATTTGTAGAAATATTTTTTAGATATACTACATCTCAACCGACAGTGTAAATCTCCAGTAGATATTTCCAATGCTTTTGGTGACTTTTATGCAGACTTTTATACACCAACCGAAAACGCTAAATATGACAGCGATTTCAAGGCCTATGTGACTGAATTCGTAGATCGCACACTCGAGTCATCTGCAACAAATAATGGCCTCCTCCCAGAAGGTGATATAACCATGTATGAAATCGAAACAGTGATTACGAAAGGCACCAGGATATGACAAGCTGCAAAACGAACATGCGAGATACAGTGGAAGTAAACTACATACAGTCATTCTCCGCATTTTTAATGCAGTGATTCGATTTGGTCGTATTTGTTTGTGTTGGAAACATGGCATATTGATTCCATTGTATAAAGGTAATGGAAAGTGCAAAAAAGCGCCCGAAAACTATCGTCCTATTTCGCTATTGCCAGTACTTTATAAGCTGTTCGTAACTGTATTAAAGAAGCGACTATTAACCTCTTTGAAAAATGATTTGTTCCCCAATTCACAACAAGAAGGTTTTCTAAATGGACTTAGCTGTATCACTGCCTCCTCCAACTTCCAAGAAACTATATATTACCTTTTAGAATTAGGTTGCAAATTGTACGTTGCGTTTTGGACAGTTCCCGTGCGTTTGATACGGTGTGGCATAGTGGCCTAATTTACAAACTGCACTAACATGGGATAAAAAGTAAAGCATTACAAGTGATTTCTGATTGTTATAGTGATATAACAAGTGCCGTTTACGTCAATGAACACGTATCAGTATCCTTCAAAGTCCAACAAGGCGTCAGACAAGGTGATGTACTATCGACTCTTTTTTACTTGGTTTACATTAATGACCTATTAAATGAATTAGAATTAGTTGGAACCGCAAATATTTCAAATATTCATACAAGTAATCCATCATTTGCTGACGATGTAGTATGTATTGGTACTTCACCATTTAGACTCCAAATTCTGTTGAATCGTGCTTACGATTATTTACTAAAATGGAGATTTGAGTTTAATCCTCTAAATTCTGTCATCTTGTGCTACAGAAATGAATTAGATCATGTATTCAATCTAGGTGATACTAGTGTTAACGTTTCAACTGAGACCAAGCACCTTGGGATATTAAGGACGGTTGACTTATCGCCGATCACAGATATTAAGCATTCATACTATGAACATCAAAATTATTTATTTTGTAAAAATATTTCCTTTCTCTATTGTAACTGTACACGTATACCTAACAACACAATTATTTTCATTTACCTGTGTTTATAGTTATTGCAAATGGCTGATATTTTTGTTCGAGCATATTGTTTTTCTTAAATGGTTTAACATTTCATACCGATATAACATGTTACTTTTATTATTCTTCCCTTAGTTTATTTATTTTGTATTTACATTGTATCATAGGCCAAATTTATTTGTTCAGTGTATGTTCAATGGTGTTAATATGTCCTTTGTTTGAGTTAAGCTATTTCAGTTGATATTTTATAGTGTGTCTTTCTATGTTGTGATGTTACACTATTGTTTCAGAAAAAGGGTGAAGGTTTGGTACCATTAAAACGTTTAAACCCGCTGCATTTGTTTGCACCTGTCCTAAGTCAGGAATCTGATGTTCAGTAGTTGTCGTTTGTTGATGTGGTTCATAAGTCTTTCTCGTTTCTCGTTTTTTATATAGATTAGACCGTTGGTTTTCCCGTTTGAATGGTTTTACACTAGTAATTTTTGGGGCCCTTTATAGCTTACTGTTCGGTGTGAGCCAAGGCTCCGTGTTGAAGACCGTACTTTGACCTATAATGGTTTACTTTTATAAATTTTGACTTGGATGGAGAGTTGTCTCATTGGCACTCATACCACATCGTCTTATATCTATGTAGGAAGGGTTGCAATGTTTATTTTGCTATAGCCGGTTCTGGATCTTGTTTGTTAAACCCGTTAACTGTGTGTGGCCTCTACAATAAAATCGTTATGCCTGCGGTACTTTACGGATGTGAGCTTTGGAATGGGATAAAACCGAAAGACAAAAGGTGTCTTGGAACTTTCCAGCATTTCATTGTTAAACGTATTCAAGGCTTCCCTAAACGAACACGGTCAGATATGTGTGAATCGATTACCAACTTTGAGAGACTATCTATACTAGTGGAAAAACGGAAATTTTGATGTCCCTATATAAACTTTGCGAAATGAAGGCCGAATCACTAACCAAACAAATTTTCATTTATAGACTTTACCAGTTTTTCGGAGATACCAATAGAAAACAATATGGATTCATCCCAGATGTAATTAACATTTTATCAAAATATTCACTTTTGAATTTTTTGAATAGCTATCTTTATGTTTACGGGCAGATTCCCAACCAAATTTCAGCGGAAATACATGGTCAATAGTGCGATTAATCTGAATGAGAGACTTCAAAAGGAAGAGCAAATGTGTAGGGACAACGATTTTATAAGATTTCTAAGATTGTCTGAGAACAATGGCTATGATTTCCTGACTGTGGCAATATGCAAAAATTACTGGCAGATTTTAACCGCGAAACATGTAGCCAAACTTTGGACTACTCCCCTGACTAGCGGACACTGCAGTCTGTGTGGACACTTTGTTCACGATACACTGAACCATCAGATTAGTCTGTGCACAGAACTTCAAACACAGAGACTCTTGCTATATAAGAGATTATCATAATTGACTAGTGACAATTTCGTATACAAAATCACACGAGAGCATTTCTGGCTTTCTGCTTGGCAATCAGGAAGCCCTCTAGGACATTTTAACACCAGAGCATTGTTTGGAAGTCATTAACGAAGGAGTTTCCTTTCTAAAATACTGTAGACTGTAAATACTTTTCCATCCAAAATATTAAGTGACATTTCTAATTTTATTATTTCAAAACTTTGTAATTGTACATAATATTTGCATGTTGTCGTTTGTCAATCTCCTATAGGAGGAAATAAAGTGATGATGATGCTGATCCATTTTTGTTTTAGACATCATAACAAAAATGGAAAAATGTTCCGATTTAAATTTTCAAGGACCTGTGATACGCTACAAGAATTAAATTACCCTTGTGACTAGCCCGTGATACTAGATTCCAATGACCCTAGAATTAAATTAGCCTTTGTGATTGGCCTGAGATACTAGAACTCAATGGCCCGTACCTTTGTGATGGGCCTGTGTTACTAGATTTCAATTGGCCTGTGACACTTGATTTAACTGGGCCTACGTGATTAACCGTTGTCATTACATTTCAGTGGCCCTTGTGGTGTACCTGTGCCACTGGATTCCAATGTCCCTTTGTGATTGGTCTATGATATTATATTTCACTCAGCCTTTAATTTTTTATCAGCCTTTGGAACTTTATTTCAGTGGACCTTCGTAATTGGACTAGTGATACTAGATTTCTATGGCCCTTTGTGATTAGTCTGCGACACTATGTGAAGAAAGTCGCAAAATGTGAGACATAGGGATTAAAATCCTGCGATAACAGTGGATAATTTAAACATATTTTATTGTACAAAACAAATGGATTAGACACAAGTTTTTCAACTTAGTTCTGTCTTCTCCATACCAAAACAATTACGGCAGACTGCAACCCTGTAACTAAATGCTCCTGGCCTGGAACAGGTGTATCAAGAATTTGACTGAATTAAACATGGTTGTGAGCATTTAAATTTTTCCCTTACAGTGGTTTAAAGGCACAACATAAGAACAAACTGTAATATTGAGTTGGAACATGTACTCATCAGATCAGAACATTGATGAAATAATGAGTTAAATATCTATTGCATTATATTCTGTATTTCTTTGGCTAAACTAACAAGCAAAAAACTAGACAGACAAATACATGCTGAAATCACCAAGGTGAGACAATTTAAATTTTCTTTGCCAAATCATATTTTCAGTAACAAAAAAAAAAACATTTAAAGTAGATAATCCATTTACATCAGCATGACAGCACACCTTTTGATTGATTTAAAACTGTTAAATGCCCTAGCAGTGCCCATGGCGTATGTCATAAGAATAATTATTTTTTCAACAAAAAGTTGGAAACAAGACCATAAATGAAAATCTTATATTGTACATAATTATTGAAGTAATAAACCATGTGATGTTATATCAATTTATTTAATAAAAAAAAATTATAACAAAATTATATGGCTTATATACATGCACTGATAAGTAAATGAAACGGGAGAAAATGGTTGTTCAGCATACATGAAAAGGACAAGAGATTCTAATTAATGATTATGATAGAAACATTTGCTATCCTTCTGAAGAGTTAATTCCTTGGTTAGTATTTTTTTTAAATTTCCTTGTCATATACCATTTTCCTAATATTGTTAATAGTAAAATTCCTTAAAATCTGAATAAAAATGTGAACATTATAAAACTGACATCTACATTCAAAAATCCTAAATCTTTTTTTACATTTAATTAAGGAATGACTGTAATATTTTATTTTTTTCTGTCTATGAAGAAATAACATGTGGTGCACACTGAGTAGCAGGTTATTTAAAAGTGTGCGCCACATTTGTTATTTCGAATAGACAGAAAAAATATTACAGTCATTCCTTATCATTTAATTCTAAATTCCATTTTTAAGGAGTAAATCATGAAAAAAACGTTGATGATGTCACGGTCACATGACAAAATTATTTCTATGAGCTGATAGACAAATACCTTTCAGCAAATCAGAAGACGTGTTTCATCCAAAATTAAATTATTAGGAAATAAAATTAACAAAAAACACCCTGATCCTATAACCAGGTTTTAGATTGATTAAAACCATTTTTTTTCATAATAAATTTGTACAAAATGTGTAATACAATAAAGTACAAAACAAAAGTATTACTGATTAATAAAACCAATACAATATAATGAAGATGAAGACTTTTGAAATAGTTTTTGTAGGAATGAACATCTACCCATCATTTAAACGAAGCCTAATAGAAAAAAAGAATATATTTGAAAATAAATACATGTACCTGCATACTTATGTATAAAAAGTTGATTCCATCTAAAAAAATATACACCTTCAATCTTATTTACATTTAACACATGTCAGTATTAGCATGATAAGGGGAAATATTTTGAGTTATCAATTAAATTATTTACAAACTATCACCTGAGCATCTTTATAATGAGAAATTAGATGGAAATGTTCTCAGTATTGTACTAGTTTTGTTCTTTTTATCATTTACCAAACCTGAAATACAAACTTTGTGTTTTGTTTGATCTTTTATAAACTCTTATTTCTTTTTGATTACTTTTTTCATTTATGCTCACATTTTTTTTTATTCATGCCAAGATATAACATTTGTAGAAGAATGTTGGAGCAAAATTTCATTTTCTGAAAAAAATGAAACATATGAAGACACATTATGTTGAAGCTTTCTTCATGTACATTTTTCCAATGATATGTTTGAATAATATATTATTATCTCTTTTAATAATATCTCAATTTAATAAAAATTTGTAAGTTTCCCCATGGAATGACAATGAGATGGCACTATATTTATATTGATATGTACAATACTATATATGTATATTATATACATCACTGATCCATAGTCTGGTATGTGCAAAATCTGAAAATGAGGCAAAGTCCTAATGTTTGTGACGGATTGCCAAACCTGTCAATATGCACATAACTTGTATCCAAGGATGTGAGCTAACTGATATGTGGAATGTTATAATAACAAAACGTAAACAGATATATTTTACTGTTTTGTACTATGCCCAAATACTAAGAACTTCACAACCAATAGAGAATGACCGTTTAAACAACCTTTAAAATATCAAAACTTTAAATGTAACAAAACCAATGTAAAATAATTCTTAAAATGCTCATAAAGATAAAAAAAGTCCCTCAATTTTTTTTGCAACCTATACATCAATAAATCATGAAAGATTAAAAAAAGTAGCAAATGCATGTCATTAAACATGTTAATTTAAAAAATTCTTCAAAGACCATTAACCATTGATTTATAAAACAATACAATTTCAAGATTTGTAATAATTGTTATTGTGTAAATTCATTAAAAAGTTTATGCATAATAGTTTCCTCTTTTCTTCTGTCCAGCGTAGCGTAATTCCATGTCCATCTGTTCAGCCATTTCCTGTTTTCTGGCAATCATCACAACAACAAATACAATCTGTAATTATTAAATTCACTATATCAACATACTTACATTTAAACTATAAGCTATTGAAAAAATATCAAGTAGAAAAATTTCTAAAGTCAGCAGTTGATTGAATGAATGAATACTTTATTGCTGAGAGCATTAACTATGCAATAGCAATGAAAACATATTTACAATTGTTTAGCTAATAGTGTTGCATGTTTATGGTCTTTGAGACATCTCACCAAAGCAAGGAGATAAAGTATCACATATAATAAAAATTCATTGTTTTCTGTCAGCTTTGAATTTTACTGCTGTCTCTTACACATCAAATATATACCAACTTTTCTCTCAATTATAGTTTATCATATCAATAAAGTTATTTTTTTTCAAACTATATTGTTTTTTGCACAGAATCTTTTTCTTTGCCTATTAAAACAGGATTCACCAAAAATGACAAATCCATTAGGTTTTTCACAATCTTAATATATTATTCATACTAGAAATAATCTAGTTATTCTATAAATCATCTATAAAATCCTAATAACATTGTAGGTAAAACAAGAGAACTGTCAACTACTGCTCACTGAAGATAACCTGGTACATATATAAGTATTCCATAAACCAGAGTGATTGATTGATAACTATTGCTCACTAATGATAACCTGGTACATATATAAGTATTCCATAAACCTGAGTGATTGATTGATAACTACTACTCACTGATGATAACCTGGTACATATATAAGTAGTCCCTAAACCTGAGTGATTGATTGATAACTACTGCTCACTGATGATAACCTGGTACATATATAAGTATTCCCTAAACCGGAGTGATTGATTGATAACTACTGCTCACTGAAGATAACCTGGTACATATATAAGTATTCCCTAAACCGGAGTGATTGATTGATAACTACTGCTCACTGAAGATAACCTGGTACATATATATAAGTATTCCATAAACCTGAGTGACTGACTGATAACTACTGCTCACTGATGATAACCTGGTACATATATAAGTATTCCATAAACCGGAGTGATTGATTGCGGAGTGATTGATTGATAACTACTGCTCACTGAAGATAACCTGGTACATATATAAGTATTTCATAAACCGGAGTAATTGATTGATAACTACTGCTCACTGAAGATAACCTGGTACATATATAAGTATTCCCTAAACCTGAATGATTGATTGATAACTATTGCTCACTAATGATAACCTGGTACATATATAAGTATTCCCTAAACCTGAGTGATTGATTGATAACTACTGCTCACTAATGATAACCAGGTACATATATAAGTATTCCCTAAACCTGAGAGATTGATTAATTACTACTGCTCACTAATGATAACCTGGTACATATATAAGTATTCCCTAAACTGGAGTGATTGATTGATTACTCCTGCTCACTGATGATAACCTGGTACATATAAATAAGTATTCCCTAAACCTGAGTGATTGATTGATAACTACTGCTCACTAATGATAACCTGGTACATATATAAGTATTCCCTAAACCGGAGTGATTGATTGATAACTACTGCTCACTGAAGATAACCTGGTACATATATAAGTATTCCCTAAACCAGAGTGATTGATTGATAACTACTGCTCACTAATGATAACCTGGTACATATATAAGTATTCCATAAACCTGAGTGATTGATTGATAACTACTGCTCACTAATGATAACCTGGTACATATATAAGTATTCCTAAAACGGAGTGATTGATTGATAACTACTGCTCACTAATGATAACCTGGTACATATATAAGTATTCCCTAAACCGGAGAGATTGATTGATAAATACTGCTCACTAATGATAACCTGGTACATATATAAGTATTCCCTAAACCGGAGTGATTGATTGATAACTACTGCTCACTTATGATAACCTGGTACATATATAAGTATTCCATAAACCTGAGTGATTGATTGATAACTACTGCTCACTAATAATAACCTGGTACATATATAAGTATTCCCTAAACCGGAGTGATTGATTGATAACTACTGCTCACTAATGATAACCTGGTACATATATAAGTATTCCATAAACCGCAGTGATTGATTGATAACTACTGCTCACTGATGATAACCTGGTACATATATAAGTATTCCCTAAACCTGAGTGATTGATTGATAACTACTGCTCACTAATGATAACCTGGTACATATATAAGTATTCCATAAACCAGAGTGATTGATTGATAACTACTGCTCACTTATGATAACCTGGTACATATATATAAGTATTCCATAAACCTGAGTGATTGATTGATAACTACTGCTCACTGATGATAACCTGGTACATATATAAGTATTCCCTAAACCTGAGTGATTGATTGATAACTACTGCTCACTAATGATAACCTGGTACATATATAAGTATTCCCTAAACCTGAGTGATTGATTGATTGTTGGTGTTTAATGCCCTTTCAGCACTTTTGGCTATGTCTTTGCAAGTTTTTATTGGTGGAGGAAGCCAGAGTGCCTGTTGGGAACCAATGAAAAATGGCAATCCTAATCAATAAAGATCAGTGTTGAAGGCATTTGTTCTGCTCTGATCTAGGTTCGAACTCACAATCTCAAGTGTTGACATGCTAGTTACTGATGAAGTATTTAGAGCACTTGGCCACCAGGACCAGCACTGTTAAGTGATATTTTTACAAATGTGGCATTTAAACCATAATTATTAACTTACATTTAAAATATTTCTCATCATCCAGAACAACCAGGTGAATACAACAAAGGATAATCGCTGAAAGAAAAAGATCTCAATTTAATGATGTGTCAATAGTCTAAGCTAATATAATATTCTATAACATTACTGTACAATTACATGTTTTGCTGATGGAGAAACCCTTAAACAAATATCTTTGCTATAAACTCTGTCAGACTGAATAAAGTTAAGTAAGGCATCTATAAAATCAGGTTAAAATTTAAGGATGGAAAAAACAAACTTTTTTGTTATTTCAGGGTTCAAATAATGACCCGGATCATACCTCCATTTTTCTACTGACATATTACCATTCACAAATACCACCAAAAAAGCCTTCCATAATTTCTTTTATAGAATAGCCCTAACCTAGAACTTTTGACTGATACCCCAAGCCATGCAATTTCAATTATCTCCCTTTACTATGATGTACCAGGATCAAATTCCTTTATGCACATCCTAAGGTAGAGTTTTACAACTGTACTAAATTTTATCAGTATTGGTCAAGTAGTTTGGGATAAGTTGTACTTACTAGAGACTTTTATCACATATTGTATAAAGAAGTAAGTTTTCTCATTTATCTCCCCTTTAACATATAGGATCAGGATTATCTCCCCTTTAACATGTAGGATCAAGATTATCTCCCCTTTAACATATAGGATCAGTATTATGTTCCTTTGGTTTACACACATCCTCAGGTATTACTTAATAACTGTTTCAACTTTCATCACTGGCTTTTAAGGGGGAGTTGCGCTTTCAAGGTACATGGACAGATGGACAAGCTGACTCATTTCTGCCCCTTCCACCTAAAAAAAAAACTGTGTTTGATTGGCATATGATAATACTTAAAATATTGTAAAAAAACTTACAAATGTGTTCATTCCATAATATGAATACTCAAACACTGAAAAAGCCAACTCCACCAACATGTATGTTATAAATACACCAATGTATATCTTGTGTTGTAGCATGTACATAACAAAATGCTAAAAAATAGGCAAATGATTATTTACACTTACACAAAATATATAAATAATAAATATTCTGTAAATTTCTGTTGAAGCATATAACAAATGTACAATATATATATTAAAAACTGCTAAAACATACAAATGTTTATAATTACAGTTTGAATAAAAAGATATGAGAAAGCAACTTATTACAAAATTTACATAAATTTATACAAAAACAAATCAGTTATTGTTTATGATTGTGTAAACAAACCTACCCTGTGTCTAACTTGGAAAATCATGAACAAACTGAATAGCACAATCACAACATGGAAAAATGTTAAGACAACATCACTGGCTAAAAATGCTGAAAATGAAAAAAAAAAAAATACTTGATAGTACAATCACAAACATGATAGTAAAATCACAAATATGATACAACTACCAATGGTCCAACAAGACGTTGCAGGCATTGTTGTGCTAAACATATCCCCTACTTGTAATTCAAAGTCTAAGAAAACAGGAAGTAGGTATCTAACAGATAGTGTTTATCTAGTTCCAAATCACCTCGGTTTTGCTGAAGAACAGACATCAAGTCATCCTGTTCATTAGTACTAAAGAAATATGAAGAAAAAATATTAAGTTAATACACCACTCTCGAAAAATTAAAGTACATTTTGTATTTACAAACAGGAATTCTGATGGATCCAAAATCTGCTCCACATTTCAAATAAGAACGAAAAAATATTGTACATTGACTGAGCCTTATGAGTTATGTGATTAAAAACATATTTTTTTTTCATGAACCGTTATCTTGCCTTTACATGAAATAGCTTCAACTAATTAAATCAAAATCTTTACCTTGCCAGAAATGTGTTCTCCACATAGTGCTAAATCCTCGACTGATCTGGAAGTTTGGGGAGGCTATCGCCCAAAGGTCTGCTACCCTCATGGCAAGAGCAAATGCTGTTGTGAACTGTTCAAAAATTGATCATTAGAAATTAACAAATGATAAAAACAGGAATAAACTGAAAACAGCATAACATATATCACATGATTGAACCTGAAGGAAGAGAAATAACATATATCACATGATTGAACCTGAAGGAAGAGAAAATGGTCGAAAACAGCATAACATATATCACATGACTGAACCTGAAGGAAGAGAAATAACATATATCACATGATTGAACCTGAAGGAAGAGAAATAACATATATCACATGATTGAACCTGAAGGAAGAGAAATAACATATATCACATGATTGAACCTGAAGGAAGAGAAAATGGTCGAAAACAGCATAACATATATCACATGATTGAACCTGAAGGAAGAGAAATAACATATATCACATGATTGAACCTGAAGGAAGAGAAATAACATATATCACATGATTGAACCTGAAGGAAGAGAAATAACATATATCACATGATTGAACCTAAAGGAAGAGAAAAATGGTCGAAAATAGTGTGTTTTTTTGTTAATCTACTGATCAAGATTTTAAAAGTGGATAGTTGACCTCAAAAACTATTTTAATCTCAAATTTTAGGGGAGTTTTTCAATTTGTTAGTTTACTGATCCGCCAACCCAATTTTTCAGATTTTCAACTTTTTCATGCTTTTTTATCATGTTTATTCCCACCGACTCTAAGAAATAAATTCTCTCTGAAATATAAATAAAAATATCTGCTTAGCAGCATTTTCTTGAAATAAAATGCATTATTTTAGCATGTTAAAACATTATCAGAAATGATTATACATTGTGTTTTCAAAAAAAAATGAAAATCTAAAAATAATCCGTAGTGTTTGCCTTTATAAAAGTAGACAATCAAAACTGACCTTGAAATGTTTGTGTAAATACTTTTGTGGAACATAACCTATGTTTAAAACCTTTTACAATAAGTTTGTTTTCCTTTTTTGCCATAATTCCATAAGATTTTTCATCTCATTGATAAAATGGACCCTTCCAAATGTGAAAGATGTCAAGTTAAAAGAAAGAGATATCCACAAACATTGGGAATTTTCTTATTACATAAAATTAAAAAAATGTTTGTCCATTTGGATATCAGAAACGGGATAGCCTAACAAAGGATGAAACAGATATCGTCGTCTTTCCAGTGGACAGGGTTTACTACATTTATGACACACGGATAGTTAAGTGGTATTTTCATGCGATGTGTTTGCAATTTTTATTTCACATGTTTTTCATGCTTGAAGCTCAATATTCAGAATGTCTCCTGAAAGTTGATAAAAAGCAATGTGTAGCTGGGTTTTTTTTTTTTTTGTAAAATGACCATTTTATTTTCTTGTTTTTCCATGGACATACCCCCTTTTTACAAACTTATATGAACATGACATGCACTGTATGTTTAAAACAGCTGAGCAATAATATTTGGAACAAAGAAATGATGACAAAAAAATATACCAAAAATATTGTTAGTAAGTTGAAAGATATATTTTTTTATATACAGATTTATGTCTTGTACGAAAAAAAAATTCTTTTTCTGACCGACCGACCCGACTTTTTCATCTAAAAAAAAAAAACGTAAACTAACAAATAAAAAAAAACCCTGGCCTTATGTTCTTTTATTTGCTGTCTTAATTCAGCAAAATTTTGTTTCAGTTGATTTTATCCACAACTTTAAGACTCGGAAAAATTTAGAGCTTGACATTTTGTACACATGCATCTTCTTTGTTGCCCTCTAAATTTATTTTATTTCTATTGTTTAAATATTGTCATTCATGTAAATTAAATATTTTAACAGATAAATTAAGTTATTTTAATGAATTAGATTTTACTTAAAATACCTAAAATTTCTGTTTATATTTTGTTTGAGTCGGAATAATAGATGGTCTGGGTTGACTTTATAGATGGTTCGAGACTCTCAGTTGACTTATAAATCAGTCCCAGTTGCCTCAGTGAGGAATTGTCCAATATAAGGCGTATACCAATGGCCTACTTCAATTCGTCCAACTCGGGTTAGTAAAGTTTGTCCAGTTAACTTGATTTTCAATCGAACCCGCCAAGTTTGACCTTTTGAACCAACCCAAATTCAATAGAACAAAAATCAAAGCATCGTCGATGTTGTGATCCAGCCAATTCTATAGCTAGTCTGATATTTTTTTCTGATCATACTTCTTTCAATATTTTTTTTGTCCTTTTCATTTTGACATAAATGTAAAATGTCTATGCTATTGCCCAAAGATGGAGAATTTCTCAATATTGCCCAAAGATAGAGAATTTCTCAATATTGATGCAAATTATTTTGATATTTCAATTTTAGACACTGTCAGATCTTTTAACATCTTCTTTTTTTTTAATAAATATTTGCAATTTTTAATGATTTTGACAAGAATAGAAAGGAAATTGTCAAACAAGTAGTATATTTTTTTATATGCCAATAAGAATAATTATGATAAATGGCCTAATAATTTCCAGAAAGAAATGCACTTTCTCAACAACAAAAAAATTAAAAAAGAAATAACTAATTTTTATCTCAACTGATGTTCATTCTTTATTAAGAAAAAAATACATTTCCTGTATTCAAATATACATGTACAAATATTTTATTGCAGAAAACACTCCGGTAAGAGTTATGGGATTTTGTTTACTGTTTCAACCAAATTACTGATAATTATTGCTTAATTATAACTTGATTATTGACCTATGTCAGATGGTTATGACACTGATTTTACAAGCTAAGTGAAATAAAATCTGCTTGCATTTTTTATAATCTTTTTTTTCATTTTTTTGTATTTTCTTTGGAAAAAAAACAACATCTGATTAATCATTCAGCTTGAAGCTAAAATCATCCCTTTTGTCGTAAACTTTTGTTTTCAACCAACCCTCATTGTCAATTTCTAGATGTAAGTCAAGATATGAGGCAGACTTTTTCGTTCATTATTTTCTACATAAATTAGGCCCTTAGTTTTCTCATATGAATTGTTTTACATTTGTCATTTCAGGGCCTTTTATAGCTGACTATGCGGTATGGGCTTTGCTCATTGTTGAAGGCCGTATGGTAACCTATAGTTGTTAATTTCTGTGTCATTTGGTCTCGTGGAGAGTTGTCTCATTGGCAATCATACCACATCTTCTTATTTTATATTAACTGTATCTGTTGTATCCTTTATCTCAAGTTTGATGGGATAGATGCGTTCAACATAGTTACCAAATTTGGAATTATTTAGTGAGAGAACATCATCTATATAGCGGAAAGTAAAATTAAAGGATACTGCTTACTTCTTTTCCTTCATCCTAAGAAGTTCCTGTATGAAGTCAGCATCATGTGAATAAAAGAACAAGTCAGCAAGAAGAGAAGCACAGTTGGTTCCCATGGGAATGCTGATTGTTTGTTGAAAAACACATCCTCCAAAAGTAACAAATATGTTGTCAATCAAGAAATCAAGCATCTTGATATTAATGTCAGTTTCAGAGAATTTTTTACAAAGTATGATTTATCCCTCCCTAAGACATGTAAGACAAGAAACTTGTATCTATGCATATGTAAGCCATTCTTTTTTATGAAACAAATCATGACCAATTCTTTCAAAAAGTCGAATATTTTAATACTATTGCAAGATGAAAGAGTCTTAGATTGTATGTACTCTAAAAGATCTTTGGAATTTTTTAATATCCACATCTGATTCATGCCACCTCTAGAATAGGTAGTTTCACAATAACTTTGAAGCCCGGCTTTGATTGCTGATAAAATTGATGTTAATAATTTAGAAAGAGGTTCATAGACCCATTCAGTTTTTTAATTCTGATTTGTATCAATGACCTCACAGCCTTAATTCATTCAGAAAGAGTATCTACATCTTCTTTCACGCATTCCATTGTTTAGGTCACCAGTATTAACGTGGCCAGCCAGATATATAAATATATTAGTCCCAGATCTACATGTACATGTAATGATGCATATCGTAAGTAAGCTTCAATTTTGAGAGTCAACCAAATAGAGTTAACACTTCGATTTGGGAAGTTTAAGCGCATAGCACTAATTTTATAACTCTAGGAAACCCTAGGTTGATGAATGAAAGTAGGCCAAGAAGATTTCAGACCACTACAAATTACTAGTCCAAATAATTATCTTGAAAGGCTATTATGGCGTCAAAGCAAAAAAATATAATAGCCTTTCAAGACATCATAATTATTTGGACCGGTACCTCGAATGACCGAATAACACCGTTATTATCCGAATAACACTTGTAATGACCGAATAACACTTGAAATTTTAATATTAGCACATATTGGTGACTTTTAAACATTGATTATTAAATAGTATTATATTATAAGTGTATTTTATAACTTTAAATTGATATATAGAAAGCAGGTAAGTTCATAAAGATCATTATAAATATAGTGTGTACATCCAACATGGCGACCAATGAAAACACAATGGAAGAATAAAAGAATGATTGCATATGCATTCAAAGAGAAATGCTATGAAAATAAAGTATTAATTTATGTACTGTATATACATAGTCCAATAATTGTTTTTCAGTAAGGTTTTGAAAAGTTAACAAGTACATCAGAGCCATGAAATTACTCCGATCACCTATTAGTTTTCTTAACGATTTACTCAATATTGAATGAAACGTAATTCAGAATTTTCACATATTTAATTTAAATTTAATAAAAAATTGATTATACTTGATTGTTTTATAAAAAAACAAAGCAGCTGAATGGATGATTCGTATGTATGTTGTAATAACATTTTCTCAAAAAGAAATTAAAGATTTTCAGAAATAAAAGTAAGGAAAAAAATAATATTTGAAGTATTGACGTTTTAATTTTTTATTGCTATGTTCATCCATTTTAATACATTAAGTAAGTTTAATAATGAAATATTTGGTGCCAATTAGATAATTTAATTGTGATAATGCCAAGTTCCCAATAATCAAATTATTTACTACCTTACAATTCTATTATATTGTTAATTAGATTGTTGTTTACTGACACGTGCCCATTACATAATTAATCATTAAATGATAATGAAATTATATCACGGTATGGACACTCTGCATTAAACAGGATTGTGACTATCTTGGTATAACAAGGCTGCATTACCAAAACCAATAATAATAATAAATCAAAGAGCTGAAAGCTCTGAGGAAAAATGACGCCACTGTCTCTAATATTGTGATATTTTTTATGCAAGTCTTGATTTTCACATACCGTAATTAGTTTAACATTCCAACATGTCTCGTAAGCATATAATTGATATTCGTATATACATGATATATGTGTGTGTTATGTGAAGATGACAACTGGCTGTTTTTCTAGTACAAATGTATAGGTCAAGACTACCTGAATCATTTACAGTATCCAATGACTACTGGCTGTTTTTTTCTATAAATAAATAGGTCAAGACTACCAGAATGATCTACAATATCCAATGACTACTGGCTGTTCTTTTGTACTAATAAATAGGTCAAGACTATTTGAATGATCTACAATATCCAATGACTACTAGCTGTTCTTTTGTACATATAAATAAAGACTACCTGAATGATCTAAAGTATTCTAAGTAATGTGATTTTGTCTTGCAATTACATTTTTTATAAATCAAGAATATAGACTACTAGTATCCTTTTCAAACCAAATGATTATGAAGAGCCTGTTGTTATCAAGCTCTTATACCCCACATACTCATTAAATAAGTTACTAGTGACCTAGTTATTTCTGTTACTTGAAGCAAATTATATTTCTGTAGATTTAGACAATAGTATAATATTGTTTTACTAGTTTTATTTCACCTTGAAGATTAGACAAATGGGGATACTCCTTTGATTTTTTATTTCATGTCAGTCAGGTCGCTTTATATGAAACTTGAAACCACTTCTCTGCCATATTGTTATTTCATAACAACACTGCCCTTGACCATGTTGACCCATGTAATTGATATT
The DNA here is from genome assembly GCA_017311375.1 of Mytilus coruscus. Classification (NCBI taxonomy): domain Eukaryota; kingdom Metazoa; phylum Mollusca; class Bivalvia; order Mytilida; family Mytilidae; genus Mytilus; species Mytilus coruscus. The sequence goes on along the minus strand of CM029597.1, from coordinate 3,752,905 downwards.
CATTCTTTAACCATATATCATAGTCAGTTAGTTTTTGACTTTGCACTCCCACACCACCTTTCAGGTCAAATGTCTGTCTCCATTTAAGTTAATGACATTGAACAATCATGGTATTAAACACAATTTCAATAGTGATAATGCTGTTCTAGTACCCTACACGGTAACAAAAAAAAACAAGCTTGAAAGGATACATCAAGCGGCAAAATCTATCACCAGAAATTACAAGTCAAGAGAGGATGGACGGGATACGTCTCTAAAATGCTTGCCTAACTGGAACTACAACAAGATCTCCAGACAAGACGAACAAGGAGTTGAAGCCAGAAGTTAATATTTATGTAAAAAGTAGTTGAGGGGCTGATTCCCGCTATTGAACCATACTGTCATTCTATAATATTATTGCGTAAGTACTTCTGTATTGTCCTTGTTATTGGTCCATGTCTTGGTGTATTGGTCTGAGGCGGTCAAGGCCAATACTGCTGGCCGAGGACCAACAATAAGGCCAATACAGAAATACATGTAATAGTATCTTTATTGATTAACTACAGTGTTACAATATTTTTTTATTTCATTTCACAAGAGATAAACATTTTTACCTTGAAGTGGAACTATCCAAATCTCAGTTTCTTTTTATAAGATGCAATATCTAATGATTTGGTGCCGCTTCCATGTATCTTCAGCCTTTTCTCATCTGATGAATTTTCTACCCTTTCCAGTCACTATAAAGTGTTACAACTTTAATTTAGACACAACACATAAATAGTAATTGAAAGGTATTGCCATTGCATGTGTAATGCAAATATATTTTTAAAAAGATAATGTAAGAGTTGAAATTGATACAACTATCCATAAGCCAATTGACCAAAGAACAAAGATTTGCGCAATTACAGAATGCATATGCCTGGTTCGGGTTTAAAATAAAAGACCATTTACAAAACATGAGAAGCGAAAGTAAACAGTAAAATCGATTTGTACCATCGACATGATGAAATTATGAGGTCGTCAAGAAATGAACTTTGTGATAATTTACTCGCTCCCCAAAGCTGAAATAATTCCATCGTCTACTTTCAAAATGCTTTTCAAATGAATGGGACCGTCTTTAACCTAAAATATATGCCATACTGAACGTTTCAGCTTGTTTATGGTGAGTAAATAAAAACTGCGTCGTACAAACAACTGTTTACTTTCAGTTTGAGTTTATCGTGACTTACGATCTAAAAACTAGAGACGTTCAAATTTTGTTTGGTAAATAAAATAAAGTATGTAAACTGGTTCCCGTTCGACTACAAGCAGATTCCAGTTAGTATGTACAATAGTAAATATGAAACCGAAAAGCGGTAGGCGGAGGCATAATCAACTTCCGTTAGTTCTGCTGGTCAATGGTATCAGAAACATGCCGCTGATAGCGTCATTTTCAAAAAAAAAAAGAAACACAAATAAATATTTATAACTATATACAATATATGTACATCCTAACTATATCTTCTGTAAAGGGTAATAAGCTTCATTGTTTCACAAAGAATTTTTGATTATTTAAAATATTATTTTTTCTTCAGAAAATAAAAATAAAAAAAAGTTTATTTAAACTTATTTGATATGAGTTTTTTTCCTGTTTAATGAAATACGTTTTTTGGCACATTTTATTGTAAAAGAAAAAATGTATGAACTTCTGCCTAATTTATGTACCTTGTTTCTGATTATGATAGAAATAATAAAGGAATTAATAAACCACATTGAGTTTTTCAGAATTAAAATCCATGTAACCATGTCTTTTCAGACTGGTTAAGTTATATTTTATATTTGTAATATTATTATAAAAAAAAATACTCTCCGCCTTTTAAATTTCACACATCCCTAGATGTAGAGTATTAAAGTATTATCAGTTTCACCCCAAGAAAGTATTCATTTTTAATAACATAATCTTAGCAGTTAATCAAAATGAAAATCTTACTGTCTATAAATAACAATGAAATGTAATGTTTCCCGAATTTTCCCGCAAAAAAGCACATGGCTTTCAACAAATGTAAACAAAGCATTCAATTTGTAATCATGGATTACAGCTTTAATTAGTTTAATTTGGATATAGATATTCAATTAAAGGTACAGTCAAGCATTGTTTTTACTTTCTTCTGGATTAAAACTAGTTTGAAAGATCAGTTTAAAAATAAAATAAAGTTTGACATCATAACAACAGACGATCTGAAATATACTGTGAATATATATATTCAGTGACCAGAACAGAATTTTGAACTCTGCTACGGAAGTCGAAGATTTCATCATGCTTTTTGTCCATAATCGATAAAACTGTCAATTTTCATAATACCCGAGACAATTATTATTATTTTTTTTGAAATATTTCAGTAAATTAACGATGTCAAACACGATTTCATAAGGTAAAATTTATACTTCAAAGGTTTACACTTTTTATTTTTCACGGAGATATTTTAAAGCTGTGTCAGGCTATAATATTTATCATTTAAACTCCCGATTTGTATTATCAGAGACATATATATACACAGAGATTGGCAACTCCGTGAAATCCCGTTAAAAAACGCGGCCCGGAATGAGATTCTCGTCGATAATTTTGCCATGTTGGATGTACACATTATATTTATAATGATCTTTATGAACTTACCTGCTTTCTGTAAATCATTTTAAGTTATAAAAAACACTTATAATATAATATTATTTAATAATCAATGTTTAAAAGTCACCAATATGTGCTAATATTAAAATTTCAAGTGTTATTCGGTCATTACAAGTGTTATTCGGATAATAACGGTGTTATTCGGTCATTCGTGTTACCCTTATTTGGACTATACAAATTACCTGCTCCACTTTATTTCAAAAATTCATAGATAACGATTTTTTTAGCTTCAGCTCTCTTCCGACTTTTTACTGATTTCATACTTAAACAGTTTCAAATTACAATTCAAATTCAGTCTTTAAAACTCTAGCTGAACATGAAATGTTTGTGTACAATGCATAATTTGTTGTATTCATTTCCGGTATTCAGTTCAAACAAAATGACATATTATCATCGTTTTTCGTGTTAACCAACTTTTATATCTTCTCTCAAATAGAGCCACAAGGAGCATGGACGTTAGAAAACATTCCTTTACTTACAATTATAAGTATATAATACAGAAAACATGCTGTTCTAAGCTTCCAACACAAAAATCTGTTTATCAACGCCATTTTTGAACACCTGAATGGAGCGGTTTGTTTACAAATGAAGACTTCCGATTTACCTGCGTTTAGCATTAACGATTTCACTTCTTTTAACTTTTTATATATATATATTTTTTTTTACAATTTATCTATAAATATTTATTCAAAAAATTGTAAAGAATTTATTGTGCGATGTAGAATATATTATGATATCCAAGTAAAGGTAAAGATTCAAAATAGTTGGTCGAAATTAATAACTTCTCCCTCAGGTGAGTCAATTTCAAGAAGTATCAGCTCTATAAAAAAGCTTGACCAAGTCAGAAATGAGTGCTTGACGCGTCAGATAAATTATGCCACTGTGAGAGTGTTTCACAACAAAAAAGGATCATTGAAGGTCACCAGACTGTAATAAATCCACACAGATTCATAATCCGAATAGAATAGAATTGAATAGTGTGTTTATAATGCTGAATAATTACATTAGTCAGATTTATATACAATGATTACAATGATTACGATTACAATGATACAAGGATCAATTAGAAAGAAAAAATACAACAATCCATAACGGGACTATTATACTATGTTAGTATAATAGTCCCAGTCCATAATAATGAAAACCAGTAATTAAACCAGTTGAATTGAATATATTAGTACAGTAACCCAGTTTCATAAAACTGACAAGCTGAAACAAACCCACCTGCCACTTCTATCTGTAATTGTAATAAAGGATTACTGTATGAAAAAAAATCTTACTTGTAGGAATTACTGTCTTTTTTCGAATATGAGTGATTGAAAACAGTGGCACCAACACTTGCTTAACTTCGTCACTATCTATACCAAATAATCGGTAGAAGGGTCTTGAATTTCTGTATTCTTTAGATTTTTAGAGATTTTCTTAATCTTCAAAAATAACGCTTAATCTGTAAAATTCTTATGAAAATAATTATACTATTAAATTTTCATGTAATTTGGTGATTTCTTTATTCTGTTTATAATTCATTTCTGTAATCACTATCATACGTATTACGTACCATACTCTTTTATTTTCCACAGCCTTTATTCTTTTATACTTTTGCAACCCATTATTCTCTATTCTTTATATTATTTGCTATTTTTTCTCTATTCATTATTTTTCTGGTCATTATTCTCTATTCTGTAAACCCCATCAAGACCCTCGTGAAGTGTCCACCTCAAAACCTTCACCTTGGGCACAGAATATATTTGTTCCGAACCATACGAGTATTTGGACCATACGCGTGTTGTACGGGTAATTTATACGATAAACAGTAATTGCGTAAGCATAACCCTTCAAGGTGTCATACATTAAGGGTTTCTAAAAATGAAATTATGACTTGGATAATAATTTGGTAATCATTGTAACGTGATTATTGAAATAAAATGAATTTTACTCACAAGTTAAAATTATAGTAGGAGAAGCATTTTTGCATGGTCATTATCAATTTGCCTTTACGAAACACAATATGTCTTAAACATTTCAAATTGTTTTTAATTATTTAATTTGTTCATGCTCTTCTTTATACGATTATAATTACAGTAGTTTATACGTGCTGCCCCTCTATTCTTATGAAGAAACCTATGTTATTGTAAGATCGTATGAATAAGACTATAACACCACATCTTCCTATATCTATAAACACATCAGTTTAGTGAAAATAAGTGGAAATTAGAAGAAATTAAAGCAAATCTAATCTAAACGTCGGGGATAAAGAAAAAAAAAATGTCCATGCCCCAACCACCTGCAGTTTCACGTACGAACGAAACTGTTGGCAGGATAAAGGTGCATAAAATTGACTATAGATAACGAAGGCAAGACAACAAATATACCAAGATTCAGACAATATGTAACAAAGATAAAGGATTTCAGTTAATAATTTGAACCGGTTTTGGTTCAGAGAACGAGCTGTGTCAGTTAAGGAAGTTTGAATATATCCGAAAAATACCTATTTGGTCTAAATACTAATATGGTCCGGCCCGTTAATAATAATGGCAAACGAGTATATACTCATATGATAGCCATAATAGTGTCATGACCATATGCATGTGTACGATCAAATACTCATATGGTCCGGAACATATATAAATCAACAGTTATCATGAAACCACACATTAATGTGTATATATTGAAGGAATGCAACATTATCTTAATATTATCATTAGATGCCATGGTGTCAAGTTTGAACCGAAGATATGCTTTGAATATTGACTGCGAATTTTTCATAGATATTAAGATATCTAGTTCAACGCGCTTCGCAGCGTAACGAACTATGTTACATTGTCTTATTTAATTTCTATAATACAAGTCAATATTTGACATTAATCGTAAGCTGAAACATAATGTTGAATGATCAAACCACAGGCTAAAAATTCAGAAATTATATTATACGTTTTGATTACAAGACGATTGAAGTTAACCTGTTTCTAATGCTTTATAGACACTGTGTCTAAACTACTCCGGCAAAAATGTTTGGACTCAATAGGAACTTTTATCCGGTACGGTGACGGACCATCAATAGACAGAGAAAAGGTAGAATTCTGTTTATCTATTTGTTAATTTTATGATATTGAAGAATATACATACACATATAACTATTTTCGATTGTGAGATGTAATATTTTCTACAACCGTTCTAGATTAATGGAGAAATAAGAAAACAAGGAACATCAAAATGGTGAACTGAGTGAACATCGCCTCGAATTTGTTTAATTTCTCTTTAAATTGTGACCAGACTCAAGCTAGCGACCAATTCCAGCGACCAATCAAGCTAGCGACCAATTCTATCGACCACTAAAGTTAGCAATGAGAATCAACTTGTCAAAAGAGATGATTTTTCATTTCCTATCGTTAATTATCCATTTTAGATGGTGACGTTCCTTGTCACCATCTTACGGTGTTTATATATCTCAACTTGTACGATTCGCTCGTGTATGTAACAACGTTTCAGATTTTAACGAAAGAAATTTATGTATTACTGAAACATTATTACACCAGGGTTTTCGATATCACAAACTAGTCAAAACATTTACTAAATTTTATCGCGGTACAAGGACATCATTCGTAAATATAGCTCAACATGCAGACTTCTTGTACGTTCAGGTATTTCACATCCAATATTTTATGGTAATATTCTTTATAAAGCACAAAATGTCAGTATTCACCTCAGAAGCTAACAAAACCTTTAAATAGACTTATTAAGAAGGGATATAGTTACGATACTGTTGTCAGGTCATTAAAGATTGCATATTTTGGCTTTAATATTGATTCACTTATAGGGTCTTTGCATCGGAACTAAACACATTTATTTAAAACCAGTTGTTGGCATGACACGGGTTATGCTCTTCTCATATATTTTATGATGGTATGATACTAAACCCTAACGGGAGGGATTGTGCCTGATATTCATATGATGAAGACATAATCTTTCAATCAGTTTAATTGAGGTCTGGAGCTGGCATGTCAGGTAACTGCTAGTAGTCTGTTGTTATTTATGTATTATTGTCATTTTGTTTGTTTTCTTTTGTTACATCTTCTGACATCGGACTCGGACTTCTCTTTAACTGACTTTTAATGTGCGTATTGTTATGCGTTTACTTTTCTACATTGGCTAGAGGTATAGGGGAGGTTGAGATCTCATAAACATGTTTAACCCCGCCGCATTTTGCGCCTGTCCCAAGTCAGGAGCCTCTGGCCTTTGTTAGTCTTGTATTATTTTTACTTTTAGTTTCTTGTGTATAATTTGGAGTTTAGTATGACTTCCATTATCACTGAACTAGTATATATATTTGTTTAGGGGCCAGCTTGAGGACGCCTCCGGGTGCGGGAATTTCTCGCTGCATTGAAGACCTATTGGTGACCTTCTGTTGTTGTCTGTTCTGTGGTCGGGTTGTTGTCTCTTTGACACATTCCCCATTTCCATTCTCAATTTTATATATGTGATCTTGTACACATGTAGTGTAATAGCATTTTGTTTTGTTTATCTTTGTGAATGTATAAATAAATAATGTAGATGTAGAAGGTCATGGGGTGGATTAACTGTTTTGTTATCTGTGTTACCTTCTGAAAATAACGAATTTATTATTATTATTATTATTATTATTATAAGTTTATTAAAGCGCAGCAACTCTGAGAAAAACACGCCGGTTCCTGCATTGAGAAGAAAATCGTGCAAATCAGAAGAAAAAAAACGTTCTCGAATATCATTATATGGCTGGCATTCTAACTATACATGCAAAACAGATTCTTCAATACAACATGTTTGACATGCAACACTATCTTTCAATTTCATGCAGAATAACACAGCATTCAGTGGAAGACAGTTTGTTCTAGCCAAAAACTTCAGACGAGAGGCCTAGAAATCATCTACTTTTAATAAATAAGATTGTCGTGTTTGTGTAACGTAAAATGAATGGTAATCATCGAGGCTTCGTTTTTCAAAGATTTCGGACTTAAGCTTATTACAAACTTCTATACCAAAAAAACTTATTAAACGTTTTTATATTAACGTTTCCATGTATATAGTGGTCTAGTCCAGTGGACTGTAATATGCCGTTAATATGATTAAAATATTTATTTTTTGATAATTTAAGTTCGTTAAAAGTCATTTTTAAATATCTTGTACCAGCTAAAGAATCTAACCTAGCAAAATATGTGATCCTTTGACGGTCCATATCATTTGTTAAAGATTCCCATCCTAACTCCGATAAAACAGAGTATTTTGGAAAGTTCATTTTAGAGTTAATTATTACTTTTGCAACTTTGTACTGCCAGCTGATAGCATTTCGTTTCCGGATTTTGACGTGGGGTACCATATGCCACAAGCATGAACAATGGAAGGACGTATAACCGAAATCCACAAAGCACAGCCAAAATTAAACCGATTAAATTCAACGTGTTCTCCTAAGACACGAATAATATAGTTATGTTTCTTTTCAAAGTTTTCCTTTAGGTATTTCTCGATATGATGATTAAATTTTAACGTTCTTGAGAAATAAACTCCCGAGTGTTTATATTCGTTTACTTCATCAATTAAAACATCTCCTAGAAACCAGTTTTTTTTGCATTAAGTCTTTTTCCTACCACTAGAACGTTCGATTTTTTGGCATTATACTTTAGGTACCATTTTGAAACAAATTCACTGGCAATATTCAATAGGGTTTGTAATTCTTCTTCGGTTTTCCCTAGTAAAACAATATCGTCTGCGAAGAGAAGACTACTTATAACTTCTGTTGCTACGCTAATACCGAGATTCTTTTCTTTTATCATTGAGACAAGATCAGACATTAGAATAGAAAATAATGTAGGAGATAAAATACATCCTTGTTTTAGGCCAAATTCTTGATCAAACCAGTCTGATTCGTAATTTCAAAAAATTACCTCGTTACTTACTTTTTTATAAAGAGAACGTAGTAGTTTCCAGCATTTTCCTTGAATACCATTTTGCCAAAGAAGATAAAAAAGACCGTCCCTCCAGACTTTATCAAAAGCAGGGGATAGATCGAAGAAAGCTAGAAAAGTTTTTTCCTGTTTTTGTTTTTCTTAAAGAACAGAGTCCATGAAGGGTGAAACATGATCTTCAACTATTCTGTCTTTTCTAAAGGCGCCTTGAGTTTCACCTAATAAGTTCTAATCTTTAATATAATTCATAATTTTGTCCCCTATATAATTTTACAATAAACCTTATATACATTGGAAGTTAAAGTTATGCCCTGTAATTAGCCAAATCATGAACCCAGCCTCCTTTGTGAATAAACTTTATTATACCTTCATGCCATTCAACTGGAATGCATTCAAGGTCGGCTATCTTAGTGAAAAGTTCAGCAAGGGAATCAACCAGTATATCACCACCGTATTTAAGGAATTCATTGCATATGTTGTCGAAACCACTAGCTTTACTGTTTTTGATTCTTTTAAGAATTTGCGAAATTTCTTACTTGTCTATTGAAAGCAATAAAGGTGTACCCGCCTGAATCAAATTGTTATCTATTTTGTACATCAAAGATTCAACATAGGAATCGGTTTCAAATGTTATGAATTATGTATGATACAAAGAAAAAATAATACATACGGATATAGCGACGAGGTGATTCATAAATATCACTAATATACATATACAGGAACATATAGATGTCGCAGATTCAAAATTGTTATAAGTACACTTGTGATTTTATTCGAACATTGAAGTTGTTATTCTCTCTTTGAATAAAAAAAAAACAGGCACACGTGGTTGCTGCTGGTTGCTGTGAGCCTCATTTGTTTCTCGTTTTTTGTTTTAAGCATGCATTAGACCGCTGGTTTTGTTTCTTGATTTTTTTCACATGTGGTCATGCTAGACTCTTTATTACACAGTATGGGTTTCGTCGGTTGTTGAAGGCCGTGTTGTGACCTATAGTTGCTTTCATCCTAATCCTTTGGTCTCTGATGAAATTTGTCTCATTGCCAATTGTATTATTCTTCCTACATTTATGAATATTTTTTCCACAAAAGTTTTACCGAGAAAGGAAGATCAAAACGCGATCCCAACCAAATCCATGACCAACTTCAGGTGCTATGGAACTCAAAGGTAAGGATTTCCCACATCTAAATTAATGGAACTGTTGTTTCAATCATTTACAATGTTAATATATAGTCGAATGAAATAAAGCAACTGTTTAAGAACTTTTTACTATAACATGTTAACCTTGACTTGTCATTAAAAAGTGAATGGTGAAAACTGTTATACGTATGTGTATATTGCACGTGATTATACCAGACATGTTACGAAAAGGTATATACTCGACGCTGAGGTTGACAAATTGGACTTTAAATGTGAGGACTGTGTCAAAACATTGGTTATTGGTTAAAACAGGTAACATTCAATTTGCGTGATGTTAGCCAGGTGTCCTACACACTTCTTTGTTCTTTTTTAAATATATTAATTTATAATAATTATTTTCTGATATCATTGCTTGGGATTAAAAGATGGGAACGGTGTACGTGTGTGCGAGGGGAGGGGATTGATGGTAATTCAAGTATGCACTTCTAGATTCAAAACAAATTACATAATAAGCCAGTTTGATTTTTTATATTTTTTTGATTACTGTTCTTCGAGCATATCAATCTGTCACTCCATTATTAAATCTCGTCCTGAAAATGCATGACCTATTAGTCACTGGGCGCAAAACAAACAACAACCAAACAATCTTTACTAAACCTGCACAAAGCTCTACAGTCTGGTTGATGTTTCCCCCCCCACCGGATATTTCCATAGGCTTCCACTGACATTGAAAGTTTTTAAGCGCCTAAAAGCGTGTTCAACATATACCAAACACCCGAACGATAATCGCATGTTCATTTTTTACATTATATTCTTTCTGTTCTTGGTCTACAGGTAGCTCAAAGAAAAAATAATTCATACGGATATAGCGACGAGGTGATTCATAAATATCACTAATATACATATACAGGAACATATGGATGTCGCAGATTCAAAATTGTTATAAGTACTCATGTGATTCTATTCGAACATTGAAGTTTTTATTCTCTCTTTGAATAAAAAAAAAAAAAAAAAGGCACACGTGGTTGCTGTTGGTTGCTGTGAGCCACATTTGTTTCTCGTTTATTGTTTTAAGCATGCATTAGACCACTACAGGTAGCTCCAAGTTTATGACGCTTATATAGGGAAACAAGAGGAGAACGACATGCGGTATATTTTATTACCTAAAATGACAAAATTCTGGGGGAAATCTAATTCCATACCTGGTCAATTGAAGGCAGTAAATTAAACTGTTGAGCATCATCGTGTTGTCCTACTGCATGTGAATCTTTTATGATTCATATTGTCAACAAAACCTGTGTATGTATGCAATGCGGGTATCTGGAATAAATTTGTTCCCTAGACTCCGCTTGTGGTCTGTAAATGGCATGAACATTGCTGTCAATTGCCGATACACTGTGGACATTTAATGTCACCTGCGACTTAGTTGTTGCCTATTTTCTATGATCGACTAAGAAGTATTCAGTGCATAGATTTCAACAAAGAATAAACATGCAATAGAGGGTATATGCAAGGGATATTTTCGGACTGTTTGAAAAGCGTGTCAAACGCTTAAAACAATTTTAGACTTCAGAAATTACATGTGAAATGTTTTGAAATTTTGCATGAATATGTATAGGATGCAGGGGCGGATCCAGCCATTTTGAAAAGGAGGCCCAACCCAGGATAAAGGGGGGGTGTCCAACTATATGTCCCCATTCAAATGCATTGATCGGTAAAAAAAGGGGGTGTTCCGACCCTCGGAACCCCCAACCCCCAACCCCTAAATCCGCCACTGGCATGTCTTTTTCCAAAGATTCGCATTTCGTTGGGCCGAACCAGTCACATTTTACATGAAAACAGTATAAGGAAAATTCAGCTTTTCCTGAGTAGGTGTTAACATATTAAAATATATAAATCATTTCCACGGTCTAAAAAATTCTCGAAGTTTCAACCTCCGAAAACAAACGACAAACTATATCGAAAATAAATTCATAAAAGGAGTTGCAAATTGTCTATGTATATGCATACCTTGTGCAAAGTTTAAAAGCTCCTAGGTGAGGAAAAAAGTTCTGACTCCGAGTAAACACCCCTTTGAGTTCAATGGTCCGGTGCAAAAAATTAAAATAGCAAGTACATATTGATATACTTTATAATAGTTGAGGGGATTTGTTTCTCTCATCCATTACTCCTTTTTCTCGGCTTTCCTTTTCTCTTTTCTTCTAGTTTTCATATCCTTTCTGCAATGTCCTTGCTTCCTGTCGGTGTTCCAGAAGAAGGACATGGGATTTATGATTTTTATTTCTCACAGAATAATTTACAATGAAATTGTCTATAATAAAGTTTTCAAAGGGACGTCTGTTAGAAGAAACAAACATACGTTGACATCAGTACTATGCAGTTTAAACACATTCAAGATTCAATTGATACACAGGTAAATTAAATCTTTAAATCACTTTTGTGTTTTGATACTATACCCACATTTAAAGCCTAATTCGTCAACCTCAGCGTTGAGTATATAACATTTCGTAACACGTCTACTGGTAAATATGTCTGACACATTTATTACAAGAACAGCAATAGGGTGATTATTTCTGTTTGTTGTTATGTTATACTCAAGTGACCACAAACACAAGTAACATAATTATTTCAATTTTGTCACTAATGAGGGGGCAGGACCTTTTTCGGGACGTCGGGATCAGGTGTTTTTAAGCTCGGGATTTCGGGTTTGACCCTTTCGGGATCCGGGATTTCTGTTTTCGAATTTCGGGATGTCTGGATTTAATTTTTTTAAATTCGGGACCTCGGGATTTCATGTTTTTAAGCCCGGGATTTCGGGATCAGGACCCCTCCGACCCCCCTCACTAATTTATGTCATGTGACAACAAAATAAAAATGGGTACCCATCGCAATTGGGACGGTTAGTGTTATCAATGCCTCGAGAAGACGGTCGCACAGTTTCGCTTAAAAATGCTATTGTTCAGAAGTGCTAAATGAACAGCAAATTATCCCGTAGATAAAAACACCATTCGTCCTTTTACTGAGTGTCTCAAAAGCCATTGTCGCCCCTTTCCAGCTTTCTTTCAACTTGCTATATTCTATGTAATAGCTCTCCGGCAGTTCTTTACTGGTTGTATTGTAAGCGTTCCACTGTAGTCAGCGATGAATCATATCTTATTTTTTTTTTTTTTTTTTGAGATGGTTTTTAGAAACGTATGATTAAAATTTCAATATGCATGACAGGTGTTTTGGAATAACTTTCGGCAAGCAGTGTCTTTCTTCCAAAGCTGGTTTTGCTTGACAATGTTGAAACCTTATTCTTAGTGCCATTTCATCATTTATAAGGTGGCTATCTATAATAATAATATATTACTGTATTCAAATCATACGAGAAACTGAATTGCTTTTCTCCTTATTTGTACTTCTTTTTAGTCCATTTTCCGTCATTTTATGACATCGTCTACTATTAGAAACGTTCAAAGGTTGTTAAATGTTTATTAAGAATAAAGTCAAATACTGCATTTCACTATTTAAAAGGCCGTATATATGAATCCAAATAAGATGTTAAACGAAGTATTAAATATATTCGACGAATTTCATTTTTAAAGATCCTATCAAATATGAATTATTAAATAAAACGTAGTAAATGGGGTATGTATGTAAATGAGACAAATGTTTGTAGGTCACCGGCCTTCAACGATAAGCAGAAAGCAAAGCGTTTATTCAGCTATAAATTATGTTCATTTTATTGCTATTGCCAGGCTCTGAATACAAGTAATGAATGAACTTACGCTTGGTGAAGATAAGTTCACCACATAGGTTTACAATCAAGATATCAATAAAGATTTTTCGATAAACATATTAAAAATAAAATAGTTTGAAATTTAGTCTCATGATAAAGAAGAAACCAAACGAGTCTTAATTTTGTTGCATTTGTCAACTGGAACTAATCCCGTAGTGGTCTTTTTAACTGTAGTACGTCATATAAAATATTAAAAAAATAATATTTGTGTTTATTCAGTAAATGTAAATATAATTTGCTTAGTAACATGTGAAATCAATTTAGGAAACTTGGAGCAGATCCATTAGTTCATACTACAAAAAACTGTGAGCAGAACCCATTAGTTCATACTTCAAAAAACTGTGAGCAGAACCTATTAGTTCATACTACCAAAAACTGTGAGCAGAACCCATTAGTTCATACTACAAAAACTGTGAGCAGAACCCATTAGTTCATACTACAAAAAACTGTGAGCAGAACCCATTAGTTCATACTACCAAAAACAGTGACCAGAACCCAATAGTTCATACTACAAAAACTGTGAGCAAAACCCATTAGTTCATACTACAAAAACTGTGAGCAGAACCCATTAGTTCATGCTACAAAAAACTGTGAGCAGAACACATTTAGTTCATACTACAAAAAACTGTGAGCAGAACCCATTAGTTCATACTACAAAATATTGTGAACAGAACCCATTAGTTCATACTACAAAAACTGTGAGCAGAACCCATTAGTTCATACAAAAACTGTGAGCAGAACCCATAAGTTCATACTACAAAAACTGTAAGCAGAACCCATTAGTTCATACTACCAAAACTGTGAGCAGAACTACCATTTCGTACTAGAAAAAACCACGATTTTTAGTAGAACATAACTGAGCAAAACCAATAAATTCATTTTAAAACATAATTGTGAGCATAATCCACACATTCATTTTAGAAAAAAACTGTAAGCAGAACGCACAATTTCATACTAGAACAAAACTAGCAGAACCCACCGAACTAACACATTCATATTATAACCTAACTTTGAGCAGAGCCCACATATTTATTCTAGCAAAATCTGTGAGTAAAACCCACAAATTCGTACTAGAACAAAACTCAACAGAACCCACAAAATCATTCTAGGAAAGAATCAGAACCCACAAAAACGTACTAGACAAAAATAGAGCAGAGATAACGAATTACTTTAACTATGACAAAAATGTGAGCAGAAACCACAAATTCATACCTAAAATCTGTATACAGAATACATAAAATCAAACTACAAAAACTGTAAGCAGAACACAAGTACTAGGAAAACTGTGAACAGAACTCACAAATTCGTACTGGAAGAAAACTGAGCAGAACCCATTAATTCATACCAAAAAGATCTGTGAGCAAAACCAATAAATTCATACTAAAACCATATGTGAGCAGTACCCACAAACTCATACTAAAAACTGTGAACCGAACCTTAAAATTAATACTAGTACAAACCTATGAGCAGAACCCACAAATGTTTACTAGAAAAACTGTGAGCAGAACCCACAAATTCATACTAGACAAAACAGTGAACCGAACCCACATATTAATACTAAAATAGCAGAGTCAACAAATTAAAACAAGAACAAACATGTGAGCACAACCCACTAACATATACAAGAAAAACTGACCAAAACCTAGAAATTCATACTAGAACATAATAGTGTGCAGAACCCGGATATTTACACTTGAAAGAAATTATGTCCAAAACTCACAAATCAATACTAGAACAAAACTGAGCAAAACCTACAAATTCATACTAAAAAGATCAGTAAGCAGAACCCCCCAAATTCAAACTAAAATGATGTGTAAGCAGAACCCACAAATTCAAACTAACGAAAAAATTGAAATACAATGATCTGTAATGGAGGAGTCGTGAGTTTAAATGTTATCAGATGTGTCACATTTATTTCAGACTTTGTTAAGTCCAGTTTTTTACTAAGGAATACAATAACAATTAGATACATTCTGTAAAAATCTTCAAAGAAAGTT
Organism: Mytilus coruscus; assembly: GCA_017311375.1. NCBI lineage: Eukaryota > Metazoa > Mollusca > Bivalvia > Mytilida > Mytilidae > Mytilus > Mytilus coruscus. The sequence continues at coordinate 3,737,406 of CM029597.1, read as the reverse complement.
CCAATATCATACGGGTTTTCAGATTGTGTGACTATTTCAGGACAATCCAGTCAGTAGGTGCCTCGAAAGAACAGATATGAAATCAAGGGATGGGTGCATTTAAAATGTCTTCTCTATATTATGTCAAAAAAGGAAAATAGTTAATTATTTGAAAAAATATTTTTGATTATGAATGATTGAAAATGTTAAGAAGTATTTTTTGGTATTTTAATAACTTTCTTATTTTTGTTTTATCATTTAGTGAAAATGAAAAATGAAAGCAAAGACAGCACGCGAAGAACTTCTGAAAGGGGAAAATGGAACAATAAAATTGAGTATTGTTTGTCGATTATTGGTTACTTGGTAGGATTAGGAAACCTCTGGCGTTTTCCTTACATCTGTATGAGAAATGGAGGAGGTAAGATCTAGAGTACTGTTTGTCCATGATAGGATTAGGAAACCTCTAGCGTTTTCCTTACATCTGAATGAGAAATGGAGAAGTAAGATCTAGAGTACTGTTTGTCCATGATAGGATTAGGAAACCTCTAGCGTTTTCCTTACATCTGAATGAGAAATGGAGGAGGTAAGATCTAGAGTACTGTTTGTCCATGATAGGATTAGGAAACCTCTGGCGTTTTCCTTACATCTGTATGAGAAATGGAGGAGGTAAGATCTAGAGTACTGTTTGTTCATGGTAGGATTAGGAAACCTCATGCGTTTTCCTTACATCTGTATGAGAAATGGAGGAGGTAAGATCTAAAGAACTGTTTGTCCATGATAGTATTAGGAAACCTCTAGCGTTTTCCTTACATCTGTATGAGAAATGGAGGAGGTAAGATCTAGAGTACTGTTTGTCCATGATAGGATTAGAAAACCTCTGCCGTTTTCCTTACATCTGTATGAGAAATGGAGAAGTAAGATCTAGAGAACTGTTTGTCCATGGTAGGATTAGGAAACCTCTGGCGTTTTCCTTACATATGTATGAGAAATGGAGAAGTAAGATCTAGAGAACTGTGTGTCCATGGTAGGATTAGGAAACCTCTAGCGTTTTCCTTACATCTGTATGAGAAATGGAGGAGGTAAGATCTAGAGAACTGTGTGTCCATGGTAGGATTAGGTAACCTCTGGCGTTTTCTTTACATCTGTATGAGAAAGGGAGGAGGTAAGATCTAGAGTACTGTTTGTCCATGATAGGATTAGGAAACCTCTGGCGTTTTCCTTACATCTGTATGAGAAATGGAGGAGGTAAGATCTGGAGTACTGTTTCTCCATGATAGGATTAGGAAACCTCATGCGTTTTCCTTACATATGTATGAGAAACGGAGAAGTAAGATCTAGAGAACTGTTTGTCCATGGTAGGATTAGGAAACCTCTGGCGTTTTCCTTACATCTGTATGAGAAATGGAGGAGGTAAGATCTAGAGTACTGTTTGTCCATGATAGGATTAGGAAACCTCTGGCGTTTTCCTTACATCTGTATGAGAAATGGAGAAGTAAGATCTAGAGTACTGTTTGTCCATGATAGGATTAGGAAACCTCTGGCGTTTTCCTTACATCTGTATGAGAAATGGAGAAGTAAGATCCAAAGAACTGTTTATCCATGGTAGGATTAGGAAACCTCTAGCCTTTTCCTTACATCTGTATGAGAAATGGAGAAGTAAGATCTAGAGAACTGTTTGTCCATGGTAGGATTAGGAAACCTCTGCCGTTTTCCTTATATCTGTATGAGAAATGGAAAAGTAAGATCTAAAGAACTGTTTGTCCATGATAGGATTAGGAAACCTCTGGCGTTTTCCTTACATCTGTATGAGAAATGGAGAAGGTAAGATCTAGAGTACTGTTTGTCCATGATAGGATTAGGAAACCTCATGCGTTTTCCTTACATATGTATGAGAAATGGAGAAGTAAGATCTAGAGAACTGTTTGTCCATGGTAGGATTAGGAAACCTCTGGCGTTTTCCTTACATCTGTATGAGAAATGGAGGAGGTAAGATCTAGAGTACTGTTTGTCCATGGTAGGATTAGGAAACCTCATGCGTTTTCCTTACATATGTATGAGAAATGGAGAAGTAAGATCTAGAGAACTGTTTGTCCATGGTAGGATTAGGAAACCTCTGGCGTTTTCCTTACATCTGTATGAGAAATGGAGGAGGTAAGATCTAGAGTACTGTTTGTCCATGATAGGATTAGGAAACCTCATGCGTTTTCCTTACATATGTATGAGAAATGGAGAAGTAAGATCTAGAGAACTGTTTGTCCATGGTAGGATTAGGAAACCTCTGGCGTTTTCCTTACATCTGTATGAGAAATGGAGGAGGTAAGATCTAGAGTACTGTTTGTCCATGATAGGATTAGGAAACCTCTGGCGTTTTCCTTACATCTGTATGAGAAATGGAGGAGGTAAGATCTAGAGTACTGTTTGTTCATGATAGGATTAGGAAACCTCTGGCGTTTTCCTTACATCTGTGTGAGAAATGGAGAAGTAAGATCTAAAGAACTGTTTGTCCATGGTAGGATTAGGAAACCTCTGCCGTTTTCCCTACATCTGTATGAGAAATGGAGAAGTAAGATCTAGAGAACTGTTTGTCCATGGTAGGATTAGGAAAACTCTGGCGTTTTCCTTACATCTGTATGAAAAATGGAGGAGGTAAGATCTAGAGTACTGTTTGTCCATGATAGGATTAGGAAAACTCTGCCGTTTTCCTTACATCTGTATTGGAATTGGAGAAGGAATAAGATCTAGAGTACTCTTATTCAATGGAAGGATTAAGTAACTTTTAGCGTTTCCCTAACATCTGTATTAGAAATGGAGAAGGAATAAGATCTAGAGTACTCTTATTCAATGGAAGGATTAAGTAACTTTTAGAGTTTCCCTAACATTTGTATTAGAAATGGAGGAGTTAAGAACTTGAAAGAAAATAAGAGTACAGTTTTTCAATTATTTGTTACCCGGTCAGAAATGAAAAAATCTGACTATACATCTATATGGAAAATGTAGGTCTGGAGGTAAAACCTGGAGTACTTATTGGCAATTATTGGTGTCATGGTTGGATTAAGAAAGTTTATAAGAAACGGAAGTTTGACACAATGAGTGCTGTTTGTTAATTATAAGTTACCCTGTGGATTATGTAACCTTTGGAGTTTATGAGACATGGAAGAGTTACTATCTTGAGTGTTGTTTGTTAACTATTGGTTACCTTTAGGAAAAGATTACCTCTTGTGTGTTCATTACATCTATATGAGAAATGAAGGAGGTAAGATCTTGAGTAGAATCAGTTGTATAAGGTCAGTGTGTCACTAAATTGATAAATAAATCCATTTTTATTAATATTTCATAACAAAGGTTTACAATTACAATTGACGTTTGTACCTTCAGTTATATTTATATTGTATTATATTTCAGGAGCCTTTCTGATTCCATTTTTGTTTTTCCTCATATTTTGTGGTATACCACTATTTTTTGTGGAGACAGCAATGGGACAATTCAGTGGTAAAGGACTTCTGCATGTATGGGACATTTGTCCAATGTTTAAAGGTTGGTATGTTTGTACCGTAAATATATATATATATATATATATATATATATATATATCAATATGAATGTTTGTTTTGTTCAAAATAAAAAGTTCAACAAAGTGGTATTACTTTATGTATTCATAGCATTAAATGCTCTTCGTACTTTATTTGGCGTTTTAACTGTTTTGATTCGATCCTCACTGATGAGTTTATTGTAGACGAAACGCTTTTCTAGCATACAAAATTATAAGCCTGGAATCGGTTTCACAAAAAAACTTACGACTACGATTTATCGTAAGTATACAGAAATGTTTATGACTTACGACCAGTCTTAGTCTTTATTTTAATAAAATTGCTTAACTATATCTATAAGGCATTTCATATTAAAGTAAAAATCGTAAAATACAATGCCTATGTTTCATCAGGTCTTGGATTTGGATTCATGGTACCAGCTTTGATGTGGAATGTGTATTATACGATAATTCTAGGATGGGGTTTGTACTATATCGGAAACTCATTCATCAGTCCTTTACCTTGGACAACATGCAATAATGAATGGAATAGTCCGAACTGTGCATTAGACAGTAGTTTCATTGGCCTTCAAGGAAACCCGAACATATTTTCCTACCTTGATACAAATGCAACAGACAATGCAACTCATCGCCTCAACATCACTTCATCACTGTTATTGATCAACCAAAATGTGTCTTGGATAACAGCTCAAGAGGAATTTTGGCAGTAAGATTTGTTTATCCCTCTGGTTTGTATTGACAGAGTCTTAAAGTTTTATTCTGAGCGGTTGGTTGTAAATGTCATGTTTACTCTAATATAAAATGGCGCTATACGCCAGTAGATAACACTATGACCGCAACATTTTAAAGATAAGAGCAATTGTTTGGGTCATTTCAAATTTTGTAATTTAAAACAAGTATTGTGAATGACATTTCAGGAACAATGTGCTACAGATGTCGTCTGGTATTCATGAGATTGGACACCTAAACTGGCGAATGATACTGTGTTTATTTGGTGGGTGGGTACTGATCGGCCTTTGCATATTCAAGGGAGTCAAATCTGTTGGAAAGGTTGGTACCAGTTTCATCATACCTCAAATCCTTTTTATTAAGGAGAAAGAAATTCTGATATTGAATGATATGATTTTCATGAATATAACACGTGGTCGAATGTCTACAGAGATTGGAAAGGTTGGTACCAATTTCATCATACCTCAAATCCTGTGTGTTACAAAAAAGGGATAACCCAACCTATTCAACAGAAGTCATTTAATAAAAGCGTTTCTTTAGTCATTTGCATTAAAAACAGATCAAGAAAGAGATCACTTGAATGTTATGTCATAAATGTGTAAATTGAAATTTAAAAAACTCATTAAATATACCAGACTTATAATTTGGCACATCAGACGCGCGCTTCATCTACATCAGATTCATCAGTTGCGCTCGAATCACAACAGTTGGAGAGCCAAATCAGATACAAAACCCAAAATTCAAAACAGCTGCGACAAATATGGCTATGACAATCTATGCCTGGGACTAAAATGTAAATGTTCAATGTTGAAGTCATTTGAAATGAAAAAAAAAAAAAAAACAGAATGAGAGCATTAATTTGAACGCGTGTCATATATGTGCAAATTTGAATGTGTAAAATATATGTGAAATTCTGATAGTGAGTGATATCATTTCCATGAATACAGCACGTGGTCGATTGTCAACAGAGATAAAATGAATTTGAGAGTAAAGAGCTTCCAAAGAGTTCACATTCAAGATCCAAGAAACGCTTCATGCCGCTATATAAACAAGATATGTCACAATATTGCATAACGAGTCCATTAGCGATTATAAGGGTACCAGATAACCGATAAACTTTTACTGGAGACTGATATAAGATTCTTTATTCATATAGTCAAGACTAGATAGGATTTACCATCGAATTGCAAGGACTTAAAACGTAACATTTCAATTAGTAATTCCTTTTGATGATAAGTGTTCAACTGTTTCGGTTCTTATACATCCTTAGCTTTTAAATATTCGGCTATGAGCGTTCTTGATGAAATTTATAACTTGTTGGTTTCATTTCTGACAGGTTGTATACGTTACAGCTACACTGCCCTATTTATTACTGACAATTATACTGATCAGAGGATTGACTTTAGACGGTTCAATAAATGGTGTTATTCAGTATCTACGACCAGACTTTAGCAAGTTGTTGAATGCTCAGGTATGTTTAAATATAGACATTTATCCTTTTACTCATGAGAGAATATGTGTATGCTCCATTAGATGTATTATAGCATGTGTACACTTGTATTCGGTTCCGTCAGATTTTTGCAAGCATACCTGAGGATCTTGTTACAGGTATACGGGTATATTCTGTTACGAGAGCCATACTTGTAATCATATGCGTGTGTATTATATTTCATTAGAGATATACTTGCAAGAATATATGTGTAATCTGTTCCATTTGATATATACCGCGTGTATACATGTGTATTGCTCCTTGAGAGATGTACAGTGTGTACACATATACCAATTCAATTTCAAAAATAACGAATTTGTAAATAAAAGGAGTAGAACACATTTTGTCTTCAATGTCTTCATAATTCCCGTTTTTATGACAAGAGACCCAATCAGTACAGTAACATTGTAAGGAAAGGGAACTATGTTTATTTTATTGATGAATGATACACCAAGAGGCGCCCTTTTTTATTAATTTAAGAACTTTAAGAAATAGTTGTAAGTTCACAAAAAAACAAAAGTAATGCATTTGTTACTTTACATTTATTATGTACTAACACTCTAAAGTAATTTTTTAGTTTACATTTGACTGATTTTTTTTAATTTGAATACTTCAGATCTGGATTGAAGCCGCGCTACAGGTGTGTTACTCGTTAGGACCAGGCAGTGGAGTAATTATTACACAAGCGAGCTTCAATAAGTTTGACAATAATTGTATCAGGTACAACGATTGAATTTAATATCCCAGCTTTTAGTAATCAGTGGTTCAGTACTGACATGATTTATAACATACATTCCAAAAATTCCCTGTTAAAAAACTAATCAATTTCTCGCGCAGGAAATGTTGACTTTAGATGAATTTGGCTATTCTTTTTCATGAAAAAATCCAAGAAGTATTTCGATGTTCCATATTCCATTATGTTTGATTGTAATAACATATAACAATAGTACTGAGGTGATTATACCTTTGGGTAATAACAGTCCACCATCAGTGGTATCGACCCAAGGCTATTACTCATTTTTTTATTACAAATATTGTTTATCAATTGTTCTCCATAAGTGAATTGTCTGTTTATGCTACAGCCTTGGACTTCAATGATATTACACACTTGTTGTTCGTATTAATTGACAAGTTTATATTCCAGAATTTTTTTATTACAGGGATTCCATAATGTTCTCCTGTATCAGTGAATTCACAAGTATTTTTTCAGGGCTAGTTATTTTTACAGTCCTTGGTTATATGGCAGGACATATGTCAATTCCATTGGAGAAAATTGTGAAAGGAGGTAATTCTTTTTTGACAATAGAAGAAAAATATAAAATAAACTACATATAAAGAAATTAGCCATGCGATTAAAATGGTTTGTTGTATAACAACTGCATATAAAGACATTAGCCATGCGATAAAAATTGTTTGTTTTATAACCAGCATTTTTTATTTGTATAACCAGCATTTTGTTTTATAAACAGCCTTTTTATCTTTTAACCAGTCGTTTGTTTTATAGCCATCAATGCGATGAGTGTATTGTTACGACAAGGTAACCTTTTCTAAGATGAACCAATTAACAAAAGTTATAAGCACGTGTGGTAAGACTACTGTAAACTGACAGATATGTGGTCATCATTGTCATATGTGTAGGTTTGGTTAGTATTCTGATATCATCATATCATACCGAAAATATTTATTTCTTCATACATTTAACACGTAACGATGCAACCTGGTTTTCTAGGATTTTGTTTGTGTTTGGCATATCCAACTAGCAAAATAAATTAGTCATTGGGTCGGAACCATTACTGGTGGATGTTTTGTCCCCAAGAGTACCACAAGCCCAGTAGTCAGCACTTTTGTGTTGACAGTTGATATGAAATATCATTGATATGTTAATATTTTGTAAATTTACTGTTTATAAAATGTTGAATTACTCAAAATACTAAGGTTTTTCTACTCAACGCATAGATTACCGTAGCCTTGTTAGCAGTAAAGACGGTAAAATAACATACCAAAGATGTTCAAATATATGCTAGATTACCGTAGCCTTGTTAGCAGTAAAGACGGTAAAATAACATATCAAAGATGTTCGAATATATGCTAGATTACCGTAGCCTTGTTAACAGTAAAGACGGTAAAATAACATACCAAAGATGTTCAAATATATGCTAGATTACCGTAGCCTTGTTAGCAGTAAAGACGGTAAAATAACATATCAAAGATGTTCGAATATATGCTAGATTACCGTAGCCTATCAAACAAAGAAATAATTTTAAATATTTACATTGTATTTTACACTTTTTTAATGTGTTTTATTTCAGGCCCAGGACTAGCATTCATAGTGTATCCCGAGGCTTTATCAAAACTTCCTGGGGAAAATTTTTGGTCCTGTATATTTTTTGTTATGATTCTATGTGTTGGTCTTGATAGCCATGTGAGTACACAATCTTTACATTTGAGTTTTTGTCTGATAGCACCATCGTCCCACCATGTATTGTCCTTTCTTTTATAAGCCAATGAAAGAATTACATTCGTTTCATAACGTAAATTGTAGGATGACCAATGTTGAGGAGCATGTCTTTTTTATCAATTAAATAAAAACATAAGATAAAATATATGTACCCAGTAATGAAACCAAACGTTTTGATTTTCTATAACAAACAATACAACCTTTTTGACAGCAGAACACGCTATAGATAAAAAGACAAAGTATATTTTGTGAATCCGAAGCGCGTTACTGGATTTCCCTAAATCAGGAACGCTCAAATATAAACATTTGAAATTAGAATCCAATGCAAAATGACAACACGCCTACATTTGCATTAGTTTGATGTACGTATTCCTTTTTGTGGAGATTACTCTCATTACTGGTGTTTAATATCAAACATCCGAAATCAAGGTTTCAAACGATGAAGAGCAAAAACTATAACATAAAAACACAAAACAGGTCAAAATTAGCAGAGAATCGTACGTATATTACACTTATCTACGACAAGAAAAAAAAGGTTTTCATATAGCTCTTGAATTGTTTCCGTTCTTATACATCCTTAATTTGGCTTTCAAGTATTCGACTTTGAGCATTCCTGATGAAAGCGCTTCGGACGTATGAAATTTATAAAGTCTTGTTTTCATTTTTTAGTATTGTAACATGTATTTCAAATCAGGTATGATCGATCAATGGTTTATAAAGCTAAATATTTACAGTATATCAACTATCTAACAATAATTGTGATTATCTTTTTTTTCTTCCACTATTTTGATACGAAAGAAGGGATTGTAGTATTGGTACAGGCATTTTTCGATTCAAACTCAGAGAAACATTCGATCCAAACCTCTGGGAAGCAAATGTTTACAAACGTTATCACCCAAAACGGGTCTCAAGAAGAATAAACATAAATTAAAATGAATTTTATTTTGCTTTAGTTTGTAACAGTAGAAGCCATGATTGGAAGTTTTACAGATAGTTTCCATAGATTACGAAGTAGAAGTGAACTCTTCACTGTTGCTTGGTGCTTTGGAAGCTTTGTTCTAGGTTTAATCTTTTGCACACAGGTAAATAATATGCCATCGAAGTTATATTTGAAAAAAAGTACAGATATTCGGTTTGATTTATTGATAGTTGTTTGCTTAACGTCCAGTGGCAAATGTTTCATGTAAATTCAGGACGAGAACAAATTAACAATAGAGATCAGTAAATACTATAGGTAGGTCCTGTAATAGGAGTCGATAGGGATAAACGGCGAGAATGTGAACTTCCACTGGAAAATGGCGGTATATTATATAGGGACAGAAATCTAGGCTTGCAACAGGCAACTTGCGGATCCCTCAAAGAGTTGTTGCAATGGTTCTTAATGTGCAGAGAGTTAGTCGCTCTTTACATTTTTTAAATACTAAGGCTTTTCTACCTCAGGAATGGATTACCTTAGCTGTATTTGGCAAAACTTTTAGGAATTTTTGGTCCTCAATGCTCTTCAACTTCGTACTTTATTTGGCCTTTTTAACTTTTTTTAATTCAAGCGTCACTGGTGAGTCTTTTGTAGATGAAACGTGCGTCTGGCGCAAATACAAAATTTCAATCCTGGTATCTATGATGAGTTTATTTCTATACAAGGCATCGGATTTAAAATCTTCAATCTGACCGAACATGGCTGCGTAAATATACATCCCGCTAAACCAAACGGACGCCCCACATTGGCAAGGGTTTTACTGCCGGTCGCAAGAAGCGACCATACTTAATCTGATTCCCCAGTACTTGGGAGAGTCACAGCTTGCCTTATTGAATCGATGGATTACTCAATTGCTCTGCATATTCGGTAAAACCAATCTTAATAACTTTGTTAGCATCATATAATCTATAGTTCCAATAATTTTAAGCAACATTTGCTCAAAGACTGTCGCTAATTTTCGGAAATCCTCCATTTTTTAATATATACTTCTACCTAGTCTAACAATCTGCTCTATCCCCCTCTCATCTGTGTGTTATTTCATTTATTATACTGCATTTCTGTTATAACTGTCTATTACATTTCAAATTCAACGTAATAAACTATGACATGTTGTAAATAAAAATCACCCGTACTTAATAAAAGAGCACTATTGATCAAGCGTTTCCGTGAAATGCAATAGAGTATTTAGCCATGGGATAGAATAAATTAGCACCCTCGTATTAACCAATCAAAATCTGGCATTTTAACATGAAGTATAATAAATATTTTTAATATCTTTACAGGGTGGAATATACATATTTCAATTAATTGACTGGTATGTTGCTGCCCTGTCACTTCCTATAATGGGTTTTCTTGAATGTATTATATTAGGCTGGATTTATGGTAAGTTTATATAGTCTATTGTCCATGACTATTGCAACAATAATGTATATTCTGTCGATTGCTATGTGTTCATTTCATGAAACTTCACTGAAAGATATATTATTCTTATCGTGTAACTTTTTCAGTTACAGATAACGGGTCCTGAACTACAATTTAAACGTGAAACAAGAGTTAACTTTGTTTAGTTCAATTAATTACTTAAGGGAAATGCAATTTAGTACTATGCGAATGAAAAAGATGAGGAGTATAGGTTTTGAGATAGAAATTCAAGAACAAAATAAAAGTATGAGAACCATTAAGAAGACAACAAAGGTCCAGGTATTGTCTTTACTTGGAAAGTATTGTCAATACAATTTGTCAATCTGTAAATAGCTTGGACAGTTGGAAATTAGTTCATTAGACAATACCAATATCTGCTATTTATACCACATTTCTATGTAATATATAATGAATGAACAATTCTCCCGACATGGAATAGGCTTTAACTAGTTAATGAGTGTTTGAGGTCTTTAACTGTAGAATATACGGAATATCGGCTAATAAAACCAGTCAATAAACCGCTAAACTCAGTTACATCATTACAATGGACGACAACAGCAGTTTCTGAATGCAAAACGATATTCATTAGAACCCCTTATCAAATCTGTTCATTGCGTATTTGTTTACCTACTTTGGTTAAATCTAGATTTCAGAATAAACTCATCATTGATACCAGGAGCAAAATTTTGTACGGCAGACGCGCCGCTGACTTTTCGTCCGCAAAAGTCTCATCAGTGACGCTCGAATCGAAAAAATTAAAAAGGCCGCATAAAGTACGAAGTTGAAGAGCATTCAGGACTCAAACTTCTGAGAGCTTTTGCCAAATACAGCTAAGGTAATCTATTCCTAGTGTAACAATTATTCCTTAGTATTTCGAAAGTTTTGTAAATAGTCGATTTATAATTATTACCATATCAATGAAAATTCATGTCAAAACACCTGAAGTGTTGTATACTGGGCTGGTGACAAACTCGAGGATGAAACCTCCTACAGCAGTGGAATTGATCCATTACTATAGTGCTAATCAATCAGAGGCTGTGATAGATTGACGGCATCTATTCTAATAAGTTATTGTGACCCAGGCCTTTATTTATAATTTTGAGACGAGAGTTTACTTTTACCAGCGGGTGTCATTACTGTAAGACATACCCTTTAGTAGACTTAGTAAGTATTGATGTATGACATGATCATTATAAACAACATTACAGGTATGGAAAGATTTTCTAAAGATGTCAATCTAATGTTAGGACGAGGAGTTCCGATATTTTTTAGAGTCTGTATTATGTTCGTAACACCTCTAATAATGTTTGTAAGTATGATAGTTCATGTAACATTGAAGTTATTATATATCACCTTCATCAGTTTTGTGGGACACCGAAAGTTTGATAAAACTAACAAACCAAGCGTGCGAGACCATTCAACTCAAAAGCTTAACAGAAGAACCGGTACTGAAACTAACCGATCCCAAAGTAGATTGCTGCATGATGAAATAGGTCATATACTGAGGACTATTTTCTCTCAGACCCTAACAATCCTTTCGGTTAAACGATTATTTACTGGATCTATATTAATATTTTTCTTTAAGGACAATGATATGTTTCAATGTAAAGAAGATTGCTAAACCGCGCCCTCTTGTTACTAGAATTTCTGTTCCAGTCATCCTGAAAATGTTTTTTTATCTCCGAAAGAAACTTAACACTGACTTTTGTACTGAACATGAATAACATGACGAGTGCAACATGTCGAACAAGATATGGCTTCCATTTCGGAGGACCTAAGATCTCCCTGGTTATTGGAAGGGTTCATGATGCTGAGGCTTTCGTTGTGCATGTATTGTTTTGTATACTTTTGTTTGTCTTCTTGTCGTTTTTCGGTTTTTGCAAAGATTTTTCGGTCTCTTTTCGTTTGGTGAGTTTTGATACTCTCTGGTATCTTCCGTCTCTTTTTTCAGGGAAATATTAAGTGATGAGATTTTTAAATCAATATTATATACTTTTGTTAGGGTATAACCTAAATAACAATTAGTTGTGTACGTGAACATTTGTTCAATATGAATAACAAAATCAGTAAGCGAATTTCTGCCAATCAAGGCACACCTCCAATCACTGGGAGGAAAATGTCAATACACAATAACAATATACTACACGACTGTAACCAATGTGTGAATGAAAGGTCATTTAGACATGAACCCACAAACAAAAAAAAAAAAAAAAAAAATCAATATGAAAGAAAGATTATGTGAATAAAATGTCAATTTAACAGCAAATTACAACAAAAAGAGATATTCAGGTGACAATATAAACTCTCTAACATTTAGACAAGTTTCTATACAATGCATTGAATGGGATTAATACATATTATGATATATAATGTGTTGACAGGTACTGATTATTTCAACACTAATTGGATACCAGCCACCAACATACGGCAGTTACAAGTACCCAACAGCGGCTGCCAACCTTGGAATGATGCTGTCTGTGCTGCCTATAGTACCTATTTTCATTTTTGCATTGGTTGCCATAATTAAGGCTGAGGGAGACTCAATTTATAAAGTAATGTACAAACATGTTATGAATATTGAATATTACTAATTAAATGCAATAAACTTCGTACATTCCGTTCGTCCTAAGCGCTTTTCTGGATTTACCTTCATCACGATCGCTTAAATCTAGCCATTTGAAAGAAATGGATGCGCAAATACGCTGTAACATTAGGAGCTATATGACCGAAAAGGACCTAAACAGAATAGCCAGATTAATTTCAGGTCAACTTTGTATGAAGACGTTGGAACCTTAGTCTCGTAATTATTTCTTAATTGATGAACTGGGATTTTGAATAAGCATATGTTATAAATCATGTCAGTACCGAAGCACTGACTGCCGATTTGATGATAGCCTCGGGAACTAACAGCTCATCAACAGCGGTATCGACCCAGTGCTAGTTTCACGTTTGTACTTTAAAAAAAATGACACACTTATTTCAAATTTAAAACGCATCGATTCTTAGATTTTGCTTACATGTATTGGTTAACTTATGTATTCATTTATTATAATATTCCTTTTGTGATGAGGTGGTATTAAATCATATTTTGATTTGCCCCTACTTAAAAATGTAAAAGTCCAACACAGTGAGTCTTCCTTTTACTATAGCGTCTTCTATTAGAACAAATTAATGATATACGTCATATTTTTCCTTGAAGATTTGTTTTCTGTTTCTGTTTATCATTCATTAAAATACTGTACGTACAGACATTGTAAATAATGTAAACTCATTTAGGTATTAGTCTTAGTTATATGTGCTTATAGGAAAATGATTTGTTTCCTACGTTTTATTAGCTTGAACATAATTGGTATCATTCTCTTTGACCAGTTTCACTTTGGTTGTAGTAAAAATGTATGTACTTATAAGCTATGAAATAAAATTCATACATCCACGTTGCCCATAAACAAGAACTGATGTTTTTTGCTCTCAGAGCAACAAAGTAAAACAAATCAGTATTCATATTGTTTTAACTATTGATGTTTAGCTGTAACATTAAATGTTTTGTCTTCTGGATCTCATCGGTTCAGTAGTAGGAGATAGTTGATAAAAATATTTTAGTAGAAATGATCGTTCGACAAATTTTATAACATTTTTTAATCAAATCTTTTAGTGCCATTAGGTAGAAATAAACTTATTCCGAATTGACTAATTTCAGTACTGGATTGGGTATTTTCATTGATAACTCATTTCATGCCTTACACCTTGGGCATATCATACCCCTTTCCTTCTACGAAAACATTCGCAAGTAATAAGATATTTGTTTTATGTGTGGTAATAAACTATGGGTATTTTTATAAAGATAAGTTAAATATAAATTTAAGGACTTTCCTCGTAAATAAATAAAGACAGACATACTTGTACATTTTACTTGTAATTGGATATCACTAGTGTTTCCTTTTTTGTTTCAGAAAATAGCAAATGCCTTGAAACCAACATCACAATGGAAACCAGTTTGCCAAGACTATGAGGCTGTGTGTAAGAAGAAAGATATTATAGACATGAATTTACTGGAGAAAATCAAACTTAACCTGCTTGGCGAGACTAACATTTGAACAGATGTTATTGAAACATATTGTTAATAATGAATCTGATATAAAGGTGTACCATTTAATCATTACAGCTGTTTAAATTTCGTATGTATCACATTGTGTTACCTTGTAATATAATTATAAGGACAATGGTAGTATGATTCCTCCATAGGCGACAATACTGCTATTTTCCTAATCTGCTTTTTATTTATCATTTGTTTATTACATTATGTTACTTTGTATACACATGTATGTACTGGATGTATATTTTGACTAAACTTATATTTATTCCTATTGTCAAACATGGATTTAACTTGTTTTATTAAAGGTGTAGAATAAAGGAAATTCTATTTGTCTCATTCACTTATCATATATTGTCATCTAAATAGTTTTTAGTGTTTTTTTTTTATGTTTAACCCCTAAACGATTTAAATCTATTCATCATATTACTTGTAGTGTTTCCAGAATATGGTATCTATACGTGTGAATGTAATGTTTTTGACAAAAGCGTGAACACAAATACACCGGCTTATAGAAATTAAAAGTAAATGACTGCTTTAAAAAAAATTAAAGTATAGGCATCCTGCAGCTGGTAGAGGTTTCCTTTTCCTTTTATTGTTACTGAATTTTGCTATGTTGGTTTGCAGTATGTAGGCTCCCGTTGCTATACTACAGTGATTTATAGATCTTTTCACTTCAGTGACTGATAACCCAATAGATTGCCAAACTATATGTGGTTTTCCAATTTCGACGTGTTCCAAACAGAGGTATTTTCCTGTTGATTTATTAGTTGATGGATCTTTATAAATTTTTGACCAGTAGTTATTAATTGCTGTTTTATATTGATGTTTCCACTGTAATTTGTTATGTTGATTATTAAGTAAAAATTCTAAATTTGGTAGGTCATATAGTTCTAAGGTTTTGGATACTATGTGGTAGAAACTTCCTCGGTTGTTGATGGAGATGGAGATCTGGCGTTGGTTAAGTTGCTGTATACTTTCATTTTCGTTGTTTAGGAGACTATACAGAAAGCTCAGTTGACGTTTGTGTAACTATGCTTCTATGGGTAGTACACCTATTAGTAGATACACGGCACAGAGTGCTGTTCTTTGAAACAGTGATTGGAAATTTCGTAGGCAGTATATGTGGAACTTCCTAAGGCGGTCAATATATATTTGCTTAACTAATGGTAGTATTTCAAGTCCAAAAAGAAGTAAAGGTATTACATAGCTCCGATATATTTGGTAAGAGGTTATGGGATTACATAGATCCGATATATTTGGTAAGAGGTTATGGGATAACATAGCTCCGATATATTTGGTAAGAGGTTATGAGATTACATAGCTCCGATATATTTGGTAAGAGGTTATGGGATTACATAGCTCAGATATATTTGGTAAGAGGTTATGGGATTACATAGCTCCGATATATTTGGTAAGAGGTTATGGTATTACATAGCTCCGATATATTTGGTAAGAGGTTATGGAATTAAATAACTCCGATATATTTGGTAAGAGGTTATGGGATTACATAACTCCGATATATTTGGTAAGAGGTTATGGGATTTAAACTATTTGATCCATGTAGTCTACTGTTCATTAATGAGTAGAGTGTTCTGCGAGCTATGGACAGTCTATCCTCCACATTTATTTCATTTTATTTAATTTCAGCTCTTATTAATCCTAAATGTTTAGTTTGGTTGGTTGGTGTTATACAAGTAGTAGTGCCGAGATTCCACTGTAGGTTTTTCCTAAGTTTTGCCTCTGGTTAGGATGACAGCAATTGTTTTTGTTGGATGAATTGTGACTCTGTTCTGTTTTGCATTTCGTAGAACAGTGTTTCGCAAAATGCATAGTTCTTCTGCATCATCAACCGGTAGTGCTATATCATCTGTATATGTGGGTGTGCCAGTGTATATATTGCCAATTTTTATTGTTATGCGGCTTTTCATTAGTTCATTCAATACGCTGTTAATGTAAACTTTGTATAGGTGAGTTGATATGACTCCACTTTGTCAAGAGTGTTTCAAGCAATCTTACTTTATATGATGACATCATACCACTCGTGACGTTTGCCAAACATGTCGGTATTCTTCTGAACTGTAAATTTAGATCAATGGACCAGACATTGAATGCGTGCAGAGTGTTGAGAGCAACTGGTATTTCAGTTCTAAATTCTGGAATTCATCCATCAATTTTTAACCCTTTGACTTGTTCCAAGATAATACTTCAAATATGTTACAGCAAAGCCCTATATGGTTGTGAGTTATGGAACAATTTGACTCAAACAGAACTTACGATGTTAGAAAGATCTCACAAATTTGTGTGTAAAATCATCCAAGGACTTCCGAAACGAACCCTTTCTGACAAATGTATAAGTCTTCTTGGCTGGTTTTCAATTGAAAGCATTATCAACAGATGTAAACTTTTATTTTTTGGTCAACTATGTAGGTTGAAGTCTTCTGCGTTACCAAAACGAATAATGATAAGTAGACTAATGGAATTCAAACGAAAATGCGTTCCAGAACAATTAGGTTTTATACCTGACATCTATAAAGCAGCCGAAAAATATAATATTACAGATTATATTGTGAATTTTGCAAATACTGTTTCTTTTCCATCAAAAAAACTTTGGTCAGTTATTGTAAACCGGAAAATAAAAGCAACCGAAGAAACATGGTGGTTATACCGAATTTCATGCGATAATGACTTTTATATGTTTAGACATATTCATTCTGCAATCAAACCGCATAAAGCATGGACAATTGCTAAACAGTTTCCTGAACTTCATGCCTCTTCCAAGTATGTTATTGACTTATGTTCTGTAGTACGTTATGAAGATGAACATTTACTTTGTGACAAATGTGGCAAGTTCTTCTTGAATATTGTTGAACATTTACTGGTATCTTGTGATTTTATACAAGACAAAAGAGATGATCTATGGCAGGACATAATTAACGTTAATCCCATTAAGTTCAGTGTTTTTATGAACAGTCTTTCGGCACATGAATTCACAACGACAATTCTCTCATGCAATACGTCATATGAATTAGGAAATGACGAATTAACGTTTTTCTCTGAGATTTGTAACGTCATGTGGAAAAAATCTGCAGAGGTTTCCACAATCGATAGAATATGTGTCCGTTATCGCCATTATTGACAGTGCTCATGCTTTCTCTTCATTAACTTGAAACAGTAACTTAAATTCTTTGTTTTTATTTTTTATTTATATATTTCATGTACACCAAATCTCTATCAAAGAGGAAATAAAGTTATATATATAGTAGGTAGTTTCCATCAGCATGGTCAGATACACTCCTGGTCCCAATTTTCAAATCTGCTGCAGTTAACGATGCAGGAAACTATCGTGATATAAGCATTGTCAGCAATCTAGGTAAATCTTTCACCACATTGCTTAATAAAGAATGATTAAATTGGGCAACTTTCAATGATATTTTATCTGATGCACAGTTTGATTTTCGGAATGGTTAAAGTACAGAGTAAAGTAACAAAAATACCAAACTCCAAGGAAAATTCAAAACGGAAAGTCCCTTATCAAATGGCAAAATCAAAAGCTCAAAGACATCAAACGAATGGAAAACAACTGTCATATTCCTCACTTGGTACAGGCATTTCCTTATGTAGAAAATGGAGGATTAAACCTGGTTTTATAGCTAGCTAAACCTCTCACTTGTATGAATTTGGATAACGTTTTTACTGGATAATTCCAGTCCTGAAAATTACTGGAAAATAATGAAGATGTTAATAAAATCTAATAAGGGGAATAACGCAATTCCACCAATTCAAAATATAAACAATGAGCCAAATTTTTACCATATTGTATATGACGATATTGACAAATGTGAACAAATGAATAAATACTTCGCGTCAATATCAAAACTTGAAGAACAAAATTTTGAGCTGCCCAATTTGAGAATAGAAAGGAAAGAATAATTAGTGATATTCAAATAACAGAGAGTGAAATAGTCGATATACTTCTTACTCCTTATCCTAAAAAAAAGTATCCGGGCCAGACAGAATCAGCCACAGGATGCTTAGAATATCCCCCCAAAAAATTGCAAAACCCCTTAAAATTATATTTAATAAATCCCGGTCCCAAGGTAAATACCCTTCTTCAAGGAAAATAGCCAATGTAATTGCCATATTTAAGAAAGCTGATGCATCCCTACCATCTAATTATCGACCGATATTCCTAATTAGCTGTGTAGGAAAAGTAATGGAGAGGGTAGTCTACAAACATATTTATAACCACCTACATATAGGAACAAACTTATTTATATATATCAGTCAGGATTTTTACCTTAACATTCAGCTGTACCTCAACTTATTGAACTTTATAACACTATATTATATTCTCTTGAAAAAAAAGAATTCAGTTGCTTCGTATACTGTGATTTTTCAAAAGCATTTGATAAAGTATGGCATGATGGACTTATACATAAAATAAACTCTTATGGAATAAAAGGAAATTTACTTGCATGGACTAAAAATTGTCTTTTTTAAGGAAAACAAAAAGTAGTTATCAAAGATTCGTCTTCATTATTGTCTATTGTTTCTGCGGGGGTACCCAAGGCTCTGTTCTCTGTCCCCTTTTAATTTTTGCTGTATTATAAATGATATTGGCGAAAATTTGATTTCACTGACTATACTTTTTGCTGATGATACGTCGCTGAGATATTCCACCGCACAAACTCAATGTTTGGTAAAAAATGATTAATGTCCTTTAACCCAGATAAAACGGAAATAATTATTAGCTCAAATACTAAGATTACCAAATAATTTAAGTTTTTCGTTCAATGGAATATCAATATCTAACACATCAAGTCATAAACACTTTAACTTTAACTCTTTCCCAGGACGCAAAGTGGAATGAGCACGTAGAAAATATTTCCAAAAATATTATAAAGCATTCAGGAGTCTTAAAAAATTTTAAGATGAAAAGACAGAACTTAGAAAAAATGTATCTGGTATATATTCG
Organism: Mytilus coruscus; assembly: GCA_017311375.1. NCBI lineage: Eukaryota > Metazoa > Mollusca > Bivalvia > Mytilida > Mytilidae > Mytilus > Mytilus coruscus. Next base: position 3,717,738 of record CM029597.1, on the reverse strand, counting down.
TACTATATTTGAGTATGCTTGTGAAGTGTGAGACAATTGTTGTATTTGCTATTCAAACAAATTAGAAAAATTTCAACTGCAAGCTGCGAGGATTGTAACAGGATTGCCAATCTTTACTAAAACCGAATATTTATATTGAGAGACTGGCTGGGAACCCCTACACAGTAGGAGGTACAGAAGAAAACTCCAATTATTTTATAAGATATACAATGGTCTTGCTCCACAATATTTATGTGATTTAATTCCCCCAACTATACAAAGTACAACTGTTTATCCACTGCGTAATGGCAATGACTTAATAACCCCTTTTGTAGACTCTCCTTACCAAATTCTGCATTTATTCCCTCGTCCATCAGAGAATGGAATAAACTTGATAATTCTATCTGTACACTTGATACCCTATCTAAGTTCAAACGCTCTTTGTTGAATAATACATACGAAGCAAAGACTGTACCTAAGCATTTTATGTATGGTCCGCGGAAATTGAGTGTAATTTTAAGACAGCTGCGATGTTCATCCTCATTTCTAAATAACGACCTATTTGAATCAAATATAATACAAAGTCCATATTGTGCCTGTGGCGCTCCGCGTGATGATGCATTTCATTTCTTCTTTAATTGCAATAAATACACCGATATATAAGGATCGATCTATTAACCAACATGTGACAACAAATCTAGAGTTGCTCACTGAGGGTAGCCAAACTTTAACATACGAAGAAAACTGTGAAATCTTTAAAGAAGTCTTTAAATTTATACAAAAATCAAAAAGATTCCTCTTAGTATAATCAAATAAGATATGAATAAACAAAACCACCGTGACCACAGAATTTCATTTATTTATTATTTTTTATTTTTATTTTTTATTTTTTATTATTTTATTTTATTTATTTATTTATTTTTCTCAATTCTTCATCCTTTCCCTTGTTAATTGTGCATGCTCTGTATAAGTTGGTTAAACTTGTGTCCGATCCTATTTGTATCTTTGAGCAAATAAAATCGTTATAAACTAAAACTTGTATGACAGTCGCATAAAATTCCATTATATTGACAACAATGTGCGAACAAAACAAACAGACATAATAGGTAATTGTTTACTTTTTACACATTGTGACTTGGATGGATAATTGTCTCATTGGCACTCATACCACATCTTCTTATTTATATATAATAGGTAAAAATGTCAAAAATAGGGGTACACCAGTCAACATTGTGTTATAATCTTAATCACTATAAAAACAAACAAATATGTCAACAAAGAAAAACAAAATGGCATATAGACAAAGCACATAAGCAAAAATGAAAGACAGGAATACAACAAATGACCATAGCACAATAGTACAATGTTGGGATGTATAAGTACCGAGCCACGCCAAAATGATATTACCAAAAATGGACTAAACAGTAAATGTTAATAATTTACAAAGACAAATAAAAGAACACTATAACATGTAATTAAGATGATAAACAACGTCAGTACCTAGAATCTATACTTCAAGACCATCATGTATTATTTGTGAAGTTGATACGGAATATTTATCAACAAGGTCTTGGTATCTTCCGATGAACTTTTTAGAAAAAGGACGAGATGTTCTTTGACATAACCCTGGTTCATCAACTTTCTGCTCAGACACTGGTGACGTTTTATAAAGTCTGAGTAGCACCTGCAAGCTCTTGAGTACCGAATGAGTTGGGAAATGTATATCCCATATGCAGGTGTTGATGCTGTGTTTTGTTTATACTCTGTTATTCATAATACACTCTATAAAAGTAACTTAAGTTTTATTTTTAAACTGACACCTGTGTCATCAAAACATAGAATGTGCAAACAACCTTATATAATTGTAGTTAAATACGCAATAAGATACTTTGTTTTGAAAGTCTAATAGTTACCTTGCCGGTAGAATAACCTTATGCATTGCAGTAACAAGGTCATTTCGTATATTATATGAACTCTATCTGTCATCCAAAATAAGACATAACAAATCAAACTTTAAATCTAAAATTTTCACACACAGTTTATGATATCATTATTATGAATTTGAAATTTAATCCCACTGTAAAATATTATTAAGTGCCAAAAAACGATCTCAAATGAATAAGAATAAGAATATTTTTTTGAATCCAATTAAAGGGCCCGTATCCGTATAAAAAATGTTATGTTGTCTTGGTACGAATATATTGTGATATAATCAGTGGCTGTTGAATGTAGACAGTTCAGCTGAAGCCCGCCTCCTGGTGTGGGATTTTCTCGCTGTGTTTAAGACCCATTGGTGGCCTTGGCTGTTTCTGCTCTTTGGTCGGGTTGTTGTCTCTTTGACACATTCCCCGTTTCCATTCTCAATTTTATATGTACCTTTAATTAGACAACTTTTGTTTGATCAAGCTTAACAGGAGTTATCATTTTTTATTAGACTCTTCTTCAATGGTGGTAGCAAATTTAGTTTTACATTTTCACTGTACGTTTTCTCCAATGCATTACAAGGATCCGTTTGTCTTTACTGGACGTTCTGTTGGTACTTATTTGTATGATTTAAGAGTGGTAGAGGATGAATTTATTTTCATTCTACAATGTAGCAGATATACTGGCCATCAAATTTCAAGTTAATAGAATTATTGTCTGTTGAAAACACAAAACAACTTTGTTACCTAGGAATTAGTTTCACATTTATATAAAAGATATACGTTTTCTTTTAAATTAAGAAACAGTCTATTGTAAAGCTTATTGTAAACAGAAAACTTCTGACGCCACCTATTGTTATTTATACATATTGTTATTTTTTTTTTGTAATATGCCATATTTATATACTGGTATAACAAGTATTATTCATTATCATGTAAGACCGTGTCTTGGAATTCGATTTCAAATTACTTTGCCCTGGAACTCAAATCAAAATAGCACATACCTTTACAAATTACGGTTTAAATTTATGAATTATACCGAAATATTTCTTTTCTGTGAAATATTGAAAGACGTAAGATTTCATATATACTGTCATGATATCTGTCAGGTTGGTGTATCGATAAATGATTGAGAGATATCTCCTGAATTTTATCTGTAATCGATAAACGATTGAAAAGACATCCCCTGAACCTTATCTGTCAGGTTGATGTATCTATAAATGATTAAGAGATTTACCCTGAACCTTATCTGTCAGCTTGGTGTATCGATAAATGATTGAGAGAAATCCCCTGAACCTTATCTGTCAGGTCGGTGTATCGATAAATGATTGAGAGATATCTCCTGAATCTTATCTGTCAGTTTAGTGTATCGATAAATGATTGAGAGATATCCCCTCAATTTTATCTCTCAGGCTCGTCTATCGGTAAATAAAACAGAGATATCCCCTGAATCTTGTCTGTCAGGTTAGTGTATATCGATAAATGATTGACAGATATCCCTTGAATCTTATCTGTCAGGTTGGTGTATCGATAAATGATTGAGAGATATCCCCTGAATCTTATATGTCAGGTTAGTGTATCGATAAATGATTGAAAGATATCCCCTGAATCTTATCGGTCAGATTGGTGTATCGATAAATGATTGAGAGATATCCCCTGAATCTTATATGTCAGGTTAGTGTATATCGATAAATGATTGAGAGATATCCTTTGAACTTTATCTGTAAGTTTGATGTATCGATAAATGATTGAGAGATATTCCTTGAACGTAATCTGTCAGGCTGGTGTAACGATAAATGACTGAGAGATATCCCTTGAACTTTATCTGTCAATTTGATGTATCGATAAATGATTGAGAGATTTCCCCTGAACCTTATCTGTCAATTTGATGTATCGATAAATGATTGAGAGATATCCCCTCTATCTTATCTGTCAGGCTGGTGTATCGATTAATGATTGAGAGATTTCCAGTGAACCTTATCTGTCAGGTTGGTGTATCGATAAACGATTGAAGAGATATCCCCTCAACCTAATCTGTCAGGATGGTGTATCGATAAATGATTGAAAGATTTCCAGTGAACCTTCTCTATCAGGCTGGTGTATCGATAAATGATTGAGATATATCATCTAAACCGAGAACCGCAAACCATATATATATATATATTGCGTTAATGATATTACTGAATATACAATCAAAATGAAAAAGGACCTTACAATTAAGACGACATACCCATTAGACACCTCTGAATTCGGAAGGGGAAGTGCACATATAGCAGCATTCAAGGATTTGTATAGTAAGATCTTACTATACAAATCTTTGCCGTATTTAATAGATATAAGAAGATGTGGTATGAGTGCCAATGAGACAACTCTCCATCCGAGTCAAAATTTATAAAAGTAAACCATTATAGGTCAAAGTACGGTCTTCAACACAGCCTAGCAATTCTTTGAGTACTAAACCGCCCCATTTTAAATTAGATGCATGTACAAGTAGGCTTCAAGCTAAAAATGTAAATAAAAGACCGTGCGCTGATAGATACAATGCCAAAAATAAATGTATCGACAGGCAGTAGGATATTTATGAGTTACCCTCTTTATAAATCAAAATGAACGTGGGTGTGTCTTTATACATCCCGTTTGAAAAGAATACAAATTTAGTTATGTTTTAATTTGCTGATGACAAAATCGATATTAGTGCCAATGTAAACTATATTCAAAGATCTAATTACAATATTGGTAAGATAACCTTTACTAATAAGTTTGTTTAAAGGTTCGATGAGTTAACACGGATCACATAGTGATTTCCGCGCTTGAAGTACAATATTACCGTAAAATTTAGGATGTGAAATACCGTTTTTAATCAGTTTTGCTACAGGTACAGCCAGATTTACTAATCAAATCTTTGTTTCTATGAAAGAATTTAGTAAAAGTTTTACGTAATTTATGGTAACGAAATCCCTGACTTAATAATTTACCAGTGATGCATTGATTACGTTCGTTAAAATCTATGAAATCACTACACACACTGGCATAACGAACGAGTTGGGATATATAAACACCGTTGATGGATACCAAAGGAACATCGCCGTCTAAAAAAGGAAAATTAACAATAGGGAATGAAAAGTCGTCTCTTTTGTCGTAAATTTTAGTATGGAGTTTTCCTTTAGAGATTAAAATGTCCAAATCCAGAAAAGGACAACTACTGCTGTTTATGTTAGATTTAGTTAAAGTAAGTTCTTTTGGGTAAATTTCGGTAGTATATTTAGAGAACTCTGGATTATTTAACGAAAAAATATCATCCAGATAACGGAAGGTATTGTTGAATGTATCAACCAAATGTAACAATGACGTGTCTTTACTGAGTTTGGTCATAAACTGAGATTCATAGCAATACAGGAATAAATCTGCTATTAAAGGGGCGCAGTTAGTGCCCATAGGAATACCTACTACTTGTCGATACACTTTATCGCCGAAACGTACATATATGTTGTCCAGGAGAAAATTTAAAGCTTCAATCATATCTTCACATTTCCAGTAAGTGTATCTAGCATACTTTCCTTTTGCGTTACAGAAAAAGGCTTTAAACGAGTTACAGCAAATAAATTTGCAATGAGATTTTTCAAAAGACCATTTAATTAGATATGAAAACTTTTTCTTGATAAGATTGTGTGGAAGTGTAGTATAGAGAGTAGAAAAATCATAACTGTCAACAGAATTAAAAGGACCATCAAAAGCATGTATTTTATCTAAAACCTATAAAGAATTTTTAACACTCTAAAAATAATTAATACCATTATTTTCATAACCCGTTTCAGCGTAATATTCTCCCATCTGTATTTTATACTCTTTAAACTTTCGTACATTAGAATGAGTTTCATTACTGCGTGGACATGGACACATGATAATTAAATGTTATCGTGTGTATCATTGGCTGTCGACAACAAAGACTTCACATAATTACAGTATGTCAGTGGCCTCTCAATGGGGATATGCATAATTACTACTTTTACACATGTCCATTCATAAAATAAAAGTTTTTGCATGAAAGTTTATAGGAATTTGTTTTGAATATATTTATATACTCACAACAAAAAGTTTTTTTTTGACAGAATGGGTATATTCAGAGGTAATATCACCAAGTAATCGAGAGAAAAAAAAAACGTTCTGTGGCTCCTTAAAAAAATAAGAAAACATTTATTCGTACGAGTTGATGTAGAGTAACCTATGATCAACTTTCATACTAAGATTATTTTTGTTGGTAATAAGAACCCCGGACCTTCATAAAAAATCATTTTAGTCCTCTGGGCTGCATATTTTTTTACACGGAACTAATTTATTTTAATTCCAATCCAAGGCTCCAACGATCAGATTGTCGTGAACATTTTTAACAATATCATTCTAACAAAAAATAACTCGTGAATTTATCAAGAAGCTTATGAATCCGGTCTTGTGTGCAAAATTTACGTTGATTGGAGTCAGAGTAGCTTTTGTGGAAACATTGATATTTATTTTAGATTTTGTTATACCTGAACACTATATTCTTTTCCTACAAATTAAGCAGGTAATTTCAACGAATTTGGTCTTACTCAACTTTTTTTTTTTTTACTTGAGGACGCATATTTGATGACAATTCTACATAAACGTTTATTTGCAATTTTATTCACGCTGATTTCAAAAGCCTCTTGCATAGCCACCCCTTCCCTTATTTTAACTGAATCAGGAATGGTCGCCCCCTTACAATTTGAAATTGTACTCACTTCTTTTTCGGTTTCTGTGTTTCAATATATATCCATGAATTTAATATGTTCATAATACATCTGTTTTGGAAAAATAAATCATGTGCACAAGACTAAGCTGGTCAACTGTAACACGAGATAATGTACAGGTTATTATGTCAACATAACAGTAACAGTGTAATAATAACCTTTAAACTGGGTGCACTCGTTTACTGATTCTAGTATAAAAGGTATTGCGAACATATTTAATTCATGGATAGATACTGAAACACAAATAAAAAAGTTATTAAGTACAATTCTAAATTAAATCGCTGTGATCCGTCCATTCGTTTTTCAAATCAACAGAACAGCTGCATTTAACAGGTCGGGCACATTTCCTTATACGGACATGTATTATTTAGCATACGTATGCCTCCGTCAATGCATGTAGTAGTGTTTTTTTTTACAAATACAGCATTTTATTTTGGCGATTGACCAATCCACTGAATGATTTGCAATGCATGATGGACTACTTGTCTATAACTGACAAGCTACTTAATTTTTCACTTATTGCCAGAGAAGAATTTTTTTTTACTTTTTTTCTCTCGATTACTTGGTGATATCTGAATATACTCATTCTTTCAAAAGAAACATTTTGCTGTGAGTATATATATGTATTCAAAACAAATTCCTATAAACTTTCATGCAAACAAAATTATTTTATGAATGGACATGTGTAAAATAGTTATTATGTATATCCCCATTGAGGGCCCCTGACATACTGTAATTGCGCGGAGTCTTTGTTGTAGACAGACAGTGACTTACACGATATCATTTAAATATCAGGTGTACATCTCCACACTGTTATGAAATTCATTCTAAGTTGACTAGTGATGTGGTACGAACTTTTGACGCTATACGCATGAAAAGTTTATAAACGTAAACCATTAATTTTTCATACCATCGTCCTGTTTCAGTTATTGGAAGGCAAGTTTTTTTCATATTTTATAATATTGTGTTAATTCACATTTAATATATATGCTTGACCATATCGATGCTTGTTAACCAAAGTTTGAAACTCAAATCATGTTAATTCGCTTGAGTTCTGGAATCAATTTAAAAAAATGTTTAAAATTAAACTTTTATTAACGGTGTCTGTTACGCAGAAAAATTTAAATGGTTAATATCAAGACAGGTTTTTCTTTAAATAATTCAGCGTGTATGTTTGGTTTAGCCAATATTATGCTGCGTCGATTGTATTTCAATATCCATAACGGTTTTTTCTCCATAGATATCAAAAGTTATATCAAGAAGAATTCGTTGCAGAAGCCTGTTTTGTAGGTACGTTGCATTTTCTTATAGTTTTGTTTAACTAAATTTGTTCATTTTATGCTGTTTCATTTGAATATGAAGCTATAGAAAATTACCTTTTTTCTTTTGTTTTCACACTAGAATATTAGTAATGAAATGTTATAATGGAATGCGTTGAAAATAGCAACTAAGTATGTTATAAAGTGTCAGATTGTTATAACTCACTTTGTAACCATACTCAGATTCCATACTACAATCGGTCACCCTAATAAAGGGCAGTGAGTAAAATCTTTCACTTACTCATTCGGGTATTATATTTATGTGATTCACTATCACACGTTATGATATACTAATTTGTTCATCTCACTGTGTAATAAGGTTGCAGAATGTTGCAACGAAGTTTGTAATAATTCAACTAGTAATAAATTTCTATTGTTCAAATCAGATTCACTCCAATGTTTGACTTCGATATAGAGATATGGTCACCCATCGCACCTCTCTAGTCGGGCAGTAAAACCATTGTTTAAGTTGTTTGCCGTTCGTGTGGCTGAGCATTCTGATTAAATACGCAACCACGTACGATCGGAATGGGGACATTTAATCTGATGCCTCGTTTGGAGAGAGTGCCACAATCTCTTCACGTCAGGGAAACCTTGCAACAACTTCGTGAGGGGTATGTAAGATGCTTGTAGCAATGAACAATTTCTGACCCATTTCCGAGATGCCCTTATTATCTGCTGACAGTCGAAATGTTTCCCATTTCTCCTTTGTATAAAGGATCATGGATGATATCTCTCAATTGCAAATATATTTAGTTTATAATGATTTAAATGAAATTTTATTATAAACTGATACAATATTTTCATCCTGCAAAAATAAGAAGATGTTGTATGATTGCCAATGAGACAAACCTTCATGGAATTAAACCACTACATTCCGCACTGGAGGTTATTGTACGGCCGTCAACAATGAGCAAATCCCTTACCATATAGTAAGCTATACAATGTCCAGTCATGACAAATGTGAAACATTTCAAACGAGTAAACAATTTTGCCTAGCAACATGTCACCCTTGGACCCCTCACAGAGTTGTTGAATAGGTTCTTAACGTACAGAGAGCGTGGCATTCTTTCTACACGATGCATCGGATTTAATGTCCCCATTCTGACCTGACGTGGCTGAGTATTTGTACATCCCGTACAGTCAAACGGACGCCCCACTTTGGCAAGGATTTAACGGCCGATCGGAAGAAGACCTAAGTGACCATATTTCTATTCCCTAGACACCCATTAGGTGATTTTGGAAATGAATAGTCTGGACTAGTACTAACTGTAAAAAATAACCCTGTCCAAGACATGATGAAAATGAATATTTTGTCCTACAAAATGCAGGACTTTGCAAGAAATAGTTGTGTACAGAAAATTGCAAGAAATAGTTGTGTACAAAAATTGCAAAAAATAGTTGTATACAAAAAAGTGAAAATAATTGTCGCGCTAAAAAATCAGCCGTACTATCAACCGGTGTTGAATAAATATCAGCAAAAAATCCCCCTCCCTCTGAAAATCAAATGGTCCACTAAGGCTATTAAATATAACCATGTTTTAAACTGAGCAATTTTTGATTTTTTGTCATATAAGCAGCTAGTAAATAATTTAAAAATTAATTTAAAAACGTGGTTGCGTATTTAATCAGAATGCTCAGCCACACGAACGGCAAACAACTTAAACAATGGTTTTACTGCCCGACTAGAGAGGTGCGATGGGTGACCATATCTCTAATTCATAATTTGTATTCAATATATGTAACTTCATTAAATATTCAAAATAAAATCCATGATATAATATCTAGTTTCATGTACACTTAACCCACACGAGGCATACATTGACTATCGACTAGTCAAAACCTGTTTTAAACTACATGTAAATATTGATTTTTATTAATCTGAACGTAATAGAGTTTAGTTTAAGTGTTGCGTACACTTACACCACACCGAGTTTAGCTCAATGTGAACATGGCCTAAGTATGCCTTCATCTACAGCAATACATATTTAGTTATGTTTCAATTCATTAAAACAAAATCAATGTTAGTTCCGAAAACGACAATACTCAAAGATCTTACTACAGTATTAAACTGATAACCTTTGATAATAAGTTTATTCCAAAGATCAATTAGTTTACACGGATCGTATCTATATTTATGGCCTCTGTAAACATCATCACCGTAAAAGTAAGATATGATATCCCGCTTGTAATAAGGTTTCTGGAGGCAGAGACAAAATTCCAAACATGTCTCTGAAATAAATTGTTAAAGGGATATTAGCTACGAGATATAAAAAAAATTAAAATATGATTTTTTTTGTTCAATCATTAATGAAAGTGAAATAGTGAAATAATAATTCGCTTTTAGCAGCCAGTTTGGTTTAATTTTGTCAAAACAAGCTAAGAAACATCGATGATGAATTATTCACTTGCAAGTGAATAATTCGATCTCATTGAATCCGTATTCATGTGACCTTCAATTTAACCCCTTAGCTGGAGATGGGTTACGCATGAATTAGGCGTGTTCAGTTATCAAAAGGAAAAGAATGTCAACATTGAAAGTGAAACAAAGGTAAACCATTTGAATGACTGATTCGATCCACAAAAACTCATTATTTTACGATGATTAACATGTATTTTAACCTATAATATGAAATGAAACAGACCTAGAAAAATCCAATTGCACGAGTTCGCTATCTATTTTTATCTATATTTAAGTTTATATCGGGTTATATGACCGTCGGCAGTCTTCGGAGGTCACCTTGATAATTGATTAGATGGCGTCTAGACAAAAAACACACGAAATGCTGATACATATTATCGAGCCCATGCATTGTAAATTGTTTATTTTATACTTTTTTATAATTTGGATATACGTTTTGGTATGTTATAAATCAAATATGAAAATTTTAGTAAAATCGGTGAACATGAATTTGACAGCTAATGCCCCTTTAAGATTTTAAATAATTTGTTATAGCGAAATCCCTGACTGAATAATTTACCAGTTATATTTAGAGCATGTTCATTGAAATCTAAAACGTTACTACGGTGTTACACTTTGTTAGTGGTAAAACATACTTCGTGTTGAAGGCCGTACATTGACCTATAATGGTTTACTTTTATAAATTGTTATTTGGATGGAGAGTTGTCTCATTGGCACTCACACCACATCTTCCTATATCTATTCGTAATAAAGTCAAGAAGAAACGTTTTCTTCTGTTCAAACATATTCAGATTCCAAACCACAATTGGCGATCCCAAAAGGCATTAGCTAGCTAGTATATTCTGCTTACAAAAACACATTCAACTTAGATTAATATCAAATAAACTTTATTTTATTAGCTGAATCGATATTTCCTACCCACATGACAAAATTCTTCAAAGATACCTGGCTTATGATTTAGAACTCCCAACGCATATGTGTCTTCATATACCTCAACAGTTGGAAAGCCAAATAAAGTAAGATAGTTGAACAGCAATGAAATCTAAAAGTTACAAAAAAGGTTTAATCTGGTTAAGGCCATCTATGGTTTTGGTTAGAAGAAACGTTAGAATTTAGACAGAAACCAGATATATTAGGTTCAGTACTATAATTGTTTTTCTTTCCTTTACCTATGATTGAGTTGATATCTTAGTGTATGGGGTTGATAGAAAATAACAACTCATTGTCAAGAAACGAACTAAACCATGCAACTCTAGGGACTTTGTCAAATATCATTGACCTCTCAGCCTTCACCCATTCACAAAGAGTACCTACGTCTTCTTTTGGCGCGATTGTTTCTTTTCCCGAATGCGACAGATTGACTGAATATAGATTCGCATGGCGCGGGTAATCAGTCCATCGATTCTAATGTAGATTCGCATGGCGCGGGTAATCAGTCCACCGATTCTAATGTAGATTCGCATGGCGCGGGTAATCAGTCCATCGATTCTTATGTAGATTCGCATAGCGCGGGTAATCAGTCCACCGATTCTAATGTAGATTCGCTTGGCGCGGGTAATCAATCCATCGATTCTAATATTTTTGTAACAGATTATTGACACGTTACAGTTACACTAACTTTCAGACCACAAATGGATATCTCCATTCTTCATAAATGATTTAAATATATGTTTTATCTTTCAACCACGCATTAGATGACACTGGTATCCCCTTAATCTGTAACCTAAAAGTTCAGGAAAATCGCCATTCATCTGTTCTAAGTATAATGTTTTGCATTCTAGAGTTGAATATTTTGTTTTACTAATGGAGCATATAGAATTCTTCAATGAATAAAAAACATAATCATAATATATAGATAAGTAGAAAAGCGAAACAAATGGAGATAGCCTCAACATTCAGTTGCAGAGCTGTTACGATGTAAACATAAAATTCCGCATACATTTGAAATAACTCTTAACTACTTTTTATCTCTTTTATTGATGTAAAAAAACTATATCGGTATACATTATACTTTAAGGTAAATATTCTCTCTACTTTTGAATTATGTTAATGATACTAACCACAAACTACTAAAATAAAGATGATACACGTGTGCAATAAAATTTATATCAGACAATTGTGCACTATAAATTACATAATATTTATCCTAAATGCATTAAAATCACGTGATAGACGTTAAGCAAACTAAATAGGAACACAAGTGATGCGCATAGGAATCGGTTTCAAAGCTTATGAATTATGTATCATATAAAGAAAAAAAATAATACATACGGATATAGCGACGACTCTTGTGATTTTATTCAAGCATTGAAGTTTTTATTCTCTCTTTGAATAAAAAAAAAAAAAAAAACAGGCACACATGGTTGCTGTTGGTTGCTGTGAGCCACATTTGTTTCTCGTTTATTGTTTTTAACATACATAAGACCGCTGGTTTTGTTTCTTAATTTTTTTCACATTTGGCCATGCTATAACCTTCATTACACAGTATGGGTTTCGTCGGAAAGACCTATTGTATTTGTTCTGATTATTAGGTCTTTCCACTTTTCTGTGGAAAGACCTATTGTATTTGTTCTGATTATTAGGTCTTTAAAAAAAAACAAAAAAAAAAACAGGCACACATGGTTGTCGTTGGTTGATGTGTGCCACATTTGTTTCTCGTTTATTGTATTTAGCATTCATAAGACTACTGGTTTTGTTTCTTAATTTTTTTCACATTTGGTCATGCTAGAGCCTTCATTACACAGTATGGGTTTCGTCGGTTGTTTAAAGGCCGTGTGGTGACCTATAGTTGTTTTCATCCTAGTCCTTTGGTCATGCTAGAGCCTTCATTACACAGTATGGGTTTCGTCGATTGTTAAAGGCCGTGTGGTGACCTATAGTTGTTTTCATCCTAGTCCTTTGGTCCCTAGTGAAATTTGTCTCATAGCCAATTGTATTATTCTTCCTACATTTATAAACATTTTTTCCACGAAAGTTTTACCGAGAAAGGAAGATCAAAACGCGATCCCAACCAAATCCATGACCGACCTCAGGTGCTATGGAAGGGTAACATATTTCAATTTTATCACTAATCTATGTCATGTTACAACGAAATAGAAATGGGTACCCATCGCAAATGGTTAGTGTTATCATAAACCCGAGAAGACATTCGTACAGTTTACACTTAAAACTGCGATTGTTCAGAAGTGCTAAATGAACAGCAAATTATCCCTAGATGAAAACGTCATTCGTCTTTCTATTGAGTGTTTCAAAAGCCATTGTCGTCCCGTCCAGCTTTCTTATAAATTGCTATATTCTATGTAATAGCTCTTCGGCAATTCTTTACTGTTTGTATTGTAAGCGTTCCACTCTAGTCAGCGATGAATCTTATCTTGTTTCTTGTTTTTTTGGAGGGGGTATGATGGTTTTTAGAAACGTATGATTAAAATTTCAATACACATGACAGGTGATTTTGGAATAACCTCCGTCAAGCAGTGGAGATGCGTCTTTCTTCCAAAGCTGGTTTTTGCTTGGTAAAGTTGAAACCTTAGTCTTAGTGCCATTTCATCATTTATAATTAAGCTGGTTATCTATAATAATGATATATTACTGTATACGAGAAACTGAATTGCTTTTCTCCTTATTTATACATCTTTCAGTGCATTTTCCGTCATTTTATGACATCGTCTACTTTTAGAAACGTTCAAAAGTTGTTAAATGTTTATTTTAAAAAAGCCAAATACTGCATTTCACTTTTCAAAGGAGCAACTATTATCCTTCAAGATCTTTTATGCGTATCTGAAAATACCTGTCAGTGGAATGCAACCGCCGTATATATGAATCCAAATAAAATGTAAAATGTAGTATAAAATATAATCGACGAAAATTCATTTTTAAAGATCCTATCAAATATGAATTATTAAATAAAAAGTAGTAAATTGGGTATGCATGTCAATGAGACAAATGAAAAAAAGACTTTTTGATAAAGATATTACAAATAAAATAGTTTGAAATTTAGTTTCATGATAAAGAAGAAACCAAATGAGTCTTAATTTTGTTGCATTTGAACATGTCAACTAAAGTACGTCATATAAAAAATAAAAAAATAAAATTTCTTTTTTTATTCAGTAAACGTAAATATATGGTGTTTAGTCACGTATTAAATTAATTTAGAAAACTTCGAGCAGAATCCATTATTTCACACTACAAAAAAACTGTGAGCAGAACTCATTAGTTCATACTACAAAAACTGTGAACAGAACCCATTAGTTCATATTACAAAAACTGTGAACAGAACCCATTAGTTCATACTACAAAAAAACTGTGAACAAAACCCATTAGTTCATACTACAAGAAGCTGTGTGCAGAACCCATTAGTTCATACTACAAAAACTGTGAACAGAATCCATTATTTCATTCTTCAAAAAACTGTGAGCAGAACCCATTAGTTCATACTACAAAAAAACTGTGAACAGAACCCATTAGTTCATACTACAAAAATCTATGATCAGAAACCATTAGTTCATACTACAAAAACTGTGAACAGAACCCATTAGTTCATACTACAAAAACTGTGAACAGAATCCATTATGTCATACTACAAAAAACTGTGAACAGAACCCATTAGTTCATACTACAAAAATCTGTGATCAGAACCCATTAGTTGATACTACAAAAACTGTGAACAGAACCCATTAGTTCATACTACAAAAACTGTAAACAGAACCAATTAGTTCGTACTACAAAAAACTGTCAGCAGAACCCATTAGTTCATACTACAAAAGATGTGAGCAGAACCCATTAGTTCATACTACAAAAAACTGTGAGCAGAACCATTAGTTCATACTACAAAAGCTGTGAGCAGAACCCATTAGTTCATACTACAAAAGCTGTGAGCAGAACACTATTTCGTACTAGAAAAAATCCACCAATTTTTATAGAACATAACTGAGCAAAACCCATAAATTCATATTAGAACATAATTGAGAGCATAAATCACTTATTCGGTTTATAAAAAACTGTAAGCAGAACGCACAATTTCATACTAGAACAAAATTAGCAGAACCCACAAATTCATTCTAGAAAAAAAAAATTAGCAGAACCAACATGTTCATACTAGAACATAACTGTGAGCAGAACCCATATATTTATACTACCAAAATCTGTGAGTAAAGCCCACAAATTCATACTAGAACAAAACAAATCAGAACCCACATATTCATTCTAGGGAAGATTCAGAACCCACAAATACATACTAGACAAAAATAGAACAGAGCCAAAGAATTACTTTAACTATACCAAAAACTGTGAGCAGAATCCACAAATTCATATTGAAAAATTATGAGCAGAACCCACAAATTTATATTGAAAAATTATGAACAGAACCCACAAATTCATACCTCAAAATATGTAAACAGAATCCATAAAATCAGTCAGAACCCACAAATTCATATTTAAAAACTGTGAACCGAACCAAAAAATTAATACAGGAACAAACCTGTGAGCAGAACCCACAAATGTTTTCTAGAAAAACTGTGAACAGAACCCATAATTTCATATTAGAAAAAAAACAGTGAACCGAACCCACATATTAATACTAAAAAAGCAGAGTCCACAAATTCAAACAAGAACAAACCTGTGAGCAGAACCCACAATCAAGAACAAGAACAAACATGTGAGCAGAACCCACAAACATATACTAGAAAAACTGAGCAAAACCTAAAAATTCATACTAGAACATAATTGTGACTAGAACACACATATTTACACTTGAAACAAACTATGTGCAAAACCCACAAATCAATTCTAGAACAAAACTGAGCAGAACCTACAAATTCATACTAAAATGATCTGTAAGCAGAACCCACAAATTCAAACTAAAACGATCTGTAAGCAGAACCCACAAATTCAAACTAAAGAAAAAATGAAATACAATGATATGTAATGGAGGAGTTGTGGGTTTAAATGTTATCAGATGTGTCACATTTATTTCAGACTGTGTTAAGTCCAGTTTTTTCTAAGGAAAACCCTTAATAACAATTAGATACATTATGTAAAAATCTTAAAGGAAAGTTCCAATGTCATACGGGTTTTCAGATTGTGTGACTAGTTTAGGACAATCCAGTCAGTAGGTGCCTCGAAAGAACAGATATGAAATCCAGGGATGAATGCATTTAAAATGTCTTCTCTATATTATGTCAAAAAGGAAAATAGTTTATTATTTGAAAACATTTTTGATTATGAATGATTGAAAATGTTAAGAAGTATTTTTTGTATTATAATAACTTTCTTATTCTTTTTTATTTTTATCATTTAGTGAAAATGAAAAATGAAAGCAAAGACAGCACGCGAAGAACTTCTGAAAGGGAACAATGGAACAATAAAATTGAGTATTGTTTGTCGATTATTGGTTACTTGGTAGGATTAGGAAACCTCTGGCGTTTTCCTTACATCTGTATGAGAAATGGAGGAGGTAAGATCTAGAGTACTGTTTGTCCATGATAGGATTAGGAAACCTCTGGCGTTTTCCTTACATCTGTATGAGAAATGGAGAAGTAAGATCTAGCGAAATGTGTGTCCATGGTAGGATTAAGAAACCTCTCAAGTTTTCCTTACATCTATATGAGAAATGGAGTAGGTAAGATATAGAGAACTGTATGTCCATGGTAGGATTAAGAAACCTCTGACGTTTTCCTTACATCTGTATGAGAAATGGAGAAGGAATAAGATATAGAGAACTGTATGTCAATGGTAGGATTAGGAAACCTCTGGCGTTTTCCTTACATCAGTATGAGAAATGGAGAAATAAGAGTACAGTTTGTCGATCATTTGTTACCCGGTCGGAAAAGAAAAAAATCTGACGATACATCTATATGGAAAATGTAGGTCTGGAGGTAAAATCTTCAGTACTTATTGACAATTATTGGTGTCATGGTTGGATTAATAAAGTTTATAAGAAGCGGAGGTTTGACACAATGAGTGCTGTTTGTTAATTATAGTTTACCCTGGGGATTATGTAACCTCTGGAGTTTATGAGAAATGGAATAATTACGATCTTGAGTGCTGTTTGTTAATTATTGGTTACCCTTGAGATTATGTAACCTTTGGAGTTTAAGAGACATTAAGATTTACGATTTTGAGTGCTGTTTGTTAATTATAGGTTACCCTGGGGATTATGTAAACTCTGGAGTTGATGAGAACAGGAAGAGTTACGATCTTGAGTGCTATTTGTTAATTATAGGTTACCCTGGGGATTATGTAAACTCTGGAGTTGATGAGAACAGGAAGAGTTACGATGTTGAGTGTTGTTTGTTAATTATTGGTTACCCTTAGGAAAAGGTAACCTCTTGTGTGTTCATTACATCTATATGAGAAATGAAGGAGGTAAGATCTTGAGTAGAATCAGTTGTATTAAGTCAGTGTGTCATTAAATTGATAAAATAAATCCATTTTTATTAATATTTCATAATTATAAGCCTGGTACCTTTGATAACTATCATAACAAAGGTTAACAATTGCAATTGACTTTTGTACTTTAAGTTATTGCGTTTTAATTATATTTCAGGAGCCTTTCTGATTCCATTTTTGTTTTTCCTCATATTTTGTGGTATACCACTATTTTTTGTGGAGACAGCAATCGGACAATTCAGTGGTAAAGGACTTCTGCATGTATGGGACATTTGTCCAATGTTTAAAGGTTAGTATGTTTGTACCGTAAATTTGTACAATATTTAAAAATCCGTATGCATGTATGAGGATTATTTCAATAGGGTTGAAGTTTGTATGTAAATGTACTATTTGTCCATTTTTTTATTATTTGCATGTATGCATGGTAAACTATCCAATGTTTCAGGGTTTCTACATTATACATAGACATACTAATGTTTGTTTTGTTCAGTTTAAAAAGGTTTGACAAAGTGGTATTCCTTTATAATCTCATATCCCTCAATGCTCTTCAACTTTGTATTTTATATTGCCATTTAATTGTTTTGATTCGAGCATCACCGATGTGTCTATTGTAGACGGAACGCTTTTCTGGCGTTCAAAATTAAATGCCTGGTAACGTTGATGAAATATAATACAGTATTTGATTGAAATAAATATTTTCATACATGTATATAATTGCTTACTATATGAATATGCAATTTGAATAATAGTTGTTGATTTATCCCATCGTTTTCAATATCGATCGCGCAATTAAATAGTCACTTTCCTGTTTTATGTGTTATGTTTCAAGACTGGCAAGACATGGTATTTGTTGAACGGATACTATAATTACTCAACTGTGTCTATAAGGCATTTCCTTTTGAGGTAAAAATGGTAAAATACAATGCCGACCTTATGTTTCGTCAGGTCTTGGATTTGGTTTCATGGTACCAACTTTGATGTGGAATGTGTATTATACGACAATTATAGGATGGGCTTTGTACTATATCGGAAACTCATTTATCAGTCCTTTACCTTGGACAACATGCAATAATGAATGGAATAGTCCGAACTGTGCATTTGACAGTAGTTTAATTGGCCGTCAAGGAAACCCGAACACATTTTCCTACCTTGATACAAATGCAACAGACAATGTGACTCATCGCCTCAACATCACTTCATCACTGTTATTGACCAACCAAAATGTGTCTTGGATAACAGCTCAAGAGGAATTTTGGCAGTAAGATTTGTTTATCCCTGTGGTTTGTATTGACAGAGTCTTAACGTTTTATCTTTATTCCGAGCGGGTAGGGGTAAGTGTCGTGTTTATTTAAATGACTCTATGACCGCAACATTTTAAAGATAAGAGCAATTGTTTAGGTAATTTTTAAAAGATCTTAAGTTTAGATATGTTTCATAATTGCAGAATTGTAGAAAAGGAACAGTTTGTAAATTATAAACAAGCATCTGGTTTTTTTGTCAACCTACTCGGTTAGATTAGAAATTTCTATGGAATTTGCTATGCATATGAAATTTTGTTTTGTTAGTCCACTGGGACGAATGACTGATTTTATGAGTTGCGTTTATAAGAGAATAAACTCATCATAGACAATGCTAAAAGATAAAAGAAGACGACGTTTCATTTAGTATCCATGAAGTCCTGTGTAAAACCATTTTAATAGTGGTGGTCATCTTGGATTATCTGTGGTTTCAAATTTTGTAATTTAAAATAAGTATTATGAATGACATTTCAGGAACAATGTGCTTCAGATGTCGTCTGGTATTCATGAGATTGGACACCTAAACTGGCGAATGATACTGTGTTTATTTGGTGGGTGGGTACTGATCGGCCTTTGCATATTCAAGGGAGTCAAATCTGTTGGAAAGGTTGGTACCAGTTTCATCATACCTCAAATCCTTTTTATTAAGGAGAAAGAAATTCTGATATTGAATGATATGATTTTCATGAATATAGCACGTGGTCGAATGTCTACAGAGATAAAATGACTTTGAGAGTAAAGAGCTTCCGAAGAGTTCACATTCAAGATTCAAAAAACGGTTCATGCCGCTATATAAACAACATATGTCACAATATTGCATAACGAGTCCTTTAGTGATTATAAGGGTACCAGATAACCGATAAACTTTTACTGGATACTGATATAAGATTCTTTATTCATATTGTCAAGACTAGATAAGATTTACCATCCAATTGCAAGGATTGAAAAAACGTAACATTTCAATTAGTAATTCCGTTTGTTTAACTGTGTCGGTTCTTATACATCCTTAGCTTTCAAATATTCGGCTATGAGCGTTTCTGATAATGGTAAATCCAGAAAAGCACTTCGGACGCAAGAAATTTATAACGTGTTGGTTTCATTTCTTACAGGTTGTATACGTTACAGCTACACTGCCCTATATATTACTGACAATTATACTGATCAGAGGATTGACTTTAGACGGTTCAATAAATGGTGTTATTCAGTATCTACAACCAGACTTTAGCAAGTTGTTGAATGCTCAGGTATGTTTAAATATAGACATTTATCCTTTTACTTGCGAGAGTATATGTGTATGCTCCATTAGAGATATTATAGCATGTATACATTTGTATTCGGTTCCAACAGAGATTTTTGCAACCATACCTGAGGATTCTGTTACAGGTATACGGGTGTATTCTGTTACGAGAGTCATACTTGTAATCATATGATCGTGTATTATATTTCATTAGAGATATACTTGCAAGAATACATGTGTAATCTGTTCCATTTGATATATACCCGCAGGTATACATGTGTATTGCTCCTTGAGAGATGTACAGTGTATACACATATACCAATTCAATTGCGAAAATAACGAATTTGTAAGTAAAAGGAGTAGAACACAGTTTTGTCTTCAATGTCGTCATAATTCCCGTTTTTATGACAAGAGACCCAATCTATACAGTGAAATTGTAAGGAAAGGGAACTATGTTTATTTTATTGATGATGATACACCAAGAGGCGCCTTTTTATATTAATTTAAGAAATTTAAGAAATTTTTTTGCAAGTTCACAAGAAAACAAAAGTGAAGCATTTGTAACTTTACATTTATTATGTACTTACACTCTAAAGTATTTTTTTTAAGTTTGCATTTGACTGATTATTTTTTTTAATTTGAATACTTCAGATTTGGATTGAAGCCGCGCTGCAGGTGTGTTACTCGTTAGGACCAGGCAGTGGAATACTTATTACACAAGCGAGCTTCAATAAGTTTGACAATAATTGTGTCAGGTATAACGATACAATTTAATATCCCAGCTTTTAGTAGTAGTGGTTCAGTACTGACATGATTTATAACATACATTTCTAAAAATCCCTGTTGAAAAACTAATCAATTTCTTAGAAACTAAAACTCGCTCAGGAAAAGTTGACCTTATATGAATTTGGCTATTCTTTTTTATGAAAAAATCCAAGAAGTATTTCGATGTTCCATATTCAATTATGTTTGATTTTATAGTATATAACAATAGTACTGAGGTGATTATACCTTTGGGTAATAACAGTCCACCATCAGTGGTATCGACCCAGAGCTATTACTCAATTGTTTTTTTTTTTATTACAAATATTGTTTATCAATTGTTCTCCATAAGTGTATTGTCTGTTTATGCTACAGCCTTGGACTTCAATAATATTACACACTTGTTGTTCGTATAAATTGACAAGTTTATATTCCAGAATTATTTTATTACAGGGATTCCATAATGTTCTCCTGTATCAGTGAATTCACCAGTATTTTTTCGGGGCTAGTTATTTTTACAGTCCTTGGTTATATGGCAGGACAGTTGTCAATTCCATTGGACAAAATTGTGAAAGGAGGTAAGTTTGTTTTGGCAATAGAAGAAAAGTATAAAATAAACTACATATAAAGAAATTAGCCATGCGATTAAAATGGTTTGTTTTATAACAACTACATATAAAGAAATTAGCCATGCGATAAAACTGTTTGTTTTATAACCAGCATTTTGTTATATAACCAGCCTTTTGTTTTATAAACAGCCTTTTTATTTTTGAACCAGTTGTTGTCGAGCCTGCGACTTTTGTCGGAAAAGCGAGACATAGCAATCCTACATTCCGTCGTCGTCGTCGTCGGCGGCGTCCACAAATATTCACTCTGTGGTTAAAGTTTTTGAAATTTTAATAACTTTCTTAAACTATACTGGATTTTTACCAAACTTGGACAGAAGCTTGTTTATGATCATAAGATAGTATCCAGAAGTAAATTTTGTAAAAAATAATCCTGTTTATCCGTATTTTACTTATAAATGGATTTAGTTTTTCTGCCAGTTAACATTACATTCACTATGTGGTTAAAGTTTTTAAAATGTTAGTAGCTTTCTTAAACTATCCTGGATTTTTACTAAACTTGGACAGAAGCTTGTTTATGATCAAAAGCTAGTATCTAGAAGGAAATTTTGTAAAAATTTATTTCCTGTTTTTCTGTATATTACTTATAAATGGACTTAGTTTTTCTTCCAGTTAACATTACATACAGTCTGCAGTTACAGTTTTTAAAACATTTATTAGATTCATAAACCATTCTGGTTTTTTACCAAACTTGGGCAGAAGCTTCTTATAATCAAAAGATAGTATCTAGAGGAAAATTTTTAATAATTTTTTCCCTATTTTTGTTGAGCCTGCGACTTTTGTTGCAAAGGCGAGACAAAGCGATCCTACATTCCGTCGTCGTCGGCGGCGGCGTCCACAAATATTCACTCTGTGGTTAAAGTTTTTTTTAAATTTTAATAACTTTCTTAAGCTATCCTAGATTTTTAACACACACTTTTCTTATTTGCACATATATTCTACTTTTTTAGTTGCATCAATTAGTTTGAACAAATTTTTTTTTTTTTTTTTTTTGCATTTTCTATTTACATGCATTTTTATTGATGAATTAAGGGATAAATCATCAAGCAATGTAAAAATTATCTTCTTCATCATTTGTTTATTCAATAAATTTATGTTTCAACTCTTTTATAAATCTATAGATTTGTTGCATACTGTATTAATTTTTTACAAGAATAACTTTTTTCATACATTTCAAACGTTTTATTTCATTAACTGTAAATCTATTACGTGCATTCCCCTATCACACTGAAAACATAGACAACAGCAAAAGTAGGCGAGACACTGGGTTCCGCGGAACCCTTACGAATGTTTTTGTTTGATAGCCATCAATGCGGTGGTCGTATTGCTGAGTGTATTGTTAGGACAAGGTAAACCGTAGCTAAGATGAACCAATTAACAAAAGTTATCAGCACGTGTGGTAAGACTACTATAAACTGACAGATATGTGGTCATCATTGTCCGTTTTGAATAAGACTTGTGTTAAACTCAGATCGTTTGTACTCTATCAAGTTTTTTTCTCATATTATATAGACTAGGTCAGATTTAAAGCTCGGCATATGGTATTGATATTTGTCTATCGTTGAAGATCGTAATTATGTTGACCTCTCTCTATATGTTATTTTGTCATATGTGTAGTTTCGGTTAGTATCCTGATATCATCATATTATACCGAACATATTTATTTCTTCATACATTTAACACGTAACGATGCAACCTGGTTTTCTTGGGTTTTGTTTGTGTTTCCAACTATCAAAACAAATTAGTCATTGGGTCGGAACCATTGCTGGTGGAATTTTGTCCCCAAGAGTACCACAAACCCAGTAGTCAGCACTTTTGTGTTGACAGTTGACATGAAATATCATTGATATGTTAATATTTTGTAAATTTACTGTTTATAAAATGTTGAATTCCTCAAAATACTAAGGTTTTTCTACTCAACGCATAGATTACCGTAGCCTTGTTAGCAGTAAAGACGGTAAAATAATATATCAAAGATGTTCAAATATATGCTAGATTAATATCAAACAAAGAAAAAAAATTACATTGTATTTTACACATTTTTAATGTGTTTTATTTCAGGCCCAGGACTAGCATTCATAGTGTATCCCGAGGCTTTATCAAAACTTCCTGGGGAAAATGTTTGGTCCTGTATATTTTTTGTTATGATTCTATGTGTTGGTCTTGATAGCCATGTGAGTACATAATCTTTATATTTGAGTTTTTGTCTGATAGCACCATCGTTCCCCCATGCATGTATTGTCCTTTCTTTTATAGGCCATTGAAAGATTTATATTCGTTTCTTAACATAAATTGTAGGATGAGCAATGTTGAGGAGCATGTCTTTTTTATCAATTAAATAAAAACATAAGATAAAATATATGTACCCAGTAATGAAACCAAACGTTTTGATTTTCTATTACAAACAATACAACCTATTTGACAGCAGAACACGCTATAGATAAAAAGACAAAGTATATTTTGTGAATCCAAAGCGCGTTACTTGATTTCCCTAAATCAGGAACGCTCAAATATAAACTTTTGAAAAATTGGAATGCAATGCAAAATGACAACACGCCTACATTTGCATAAGTTTGATGTGCGTATTCCTTTTTGTGGAGATTACTCTCATTAGTGATGTTTAATATCAAACATCCGAAATCAAAGTTTCAAACGATGAAGAGCAAAAACTATAACATAAAAACACAAAACAGGTCAAAATTAGCACAGAATCGTACGTATATTGCACTTATCTACGACAAGAAAAAAAGAGGTTTTCATATAGCTCTTGAACTGTTTCCGTTCTTATACATCCTTAATTTGGCTTTCAAGTATTCGACTTTGAGCATTCCTGATGAAAGCGCTTCGGACGTATGAAATTTATAAAGTCTTGTTTTCATTTTTTAGTATTGTAACATGTATTTTGGTATTTCAAATCAGGTGTGATCGATCAATGGTTTATAGAGCTTAATATTTACAGTATATCAACTATCTAACAATAATTGTGATTATCTTTTTTTGTCTCGCTATTTTGATACGAAAGAAGGGATTGTAGTATTGGTACAGGTATTTCTCGATTCCAACTCAGAGAAACATTCGATCTAAACTTTGGGAAGCAAATGTTTACAAACGTTATGACCCAAAACGGGTCTCCAGAAGAATTAACATATATTGAAATGAATTGTATTTTGCTTTAGTTTGTAACAGTAGAAGCCGTGATAGGAGTTTTTACAGATAGTTTCCATAGATTACGACGTAGAAGTGAGCTCTTTACTGTTGCTTGGTGCTTTGGAAGCTTTGTTCTAGGTTTAATCTTTTGTACACAGGTAAATGATATGCCATCGAAGTTATATTTGAAAAAGTACAGATATTCGGTTTGATTTATTGATAGTTGTTTGCTTAACGTCCAGTGGCAAATGTTTCATGCAAATTCAGGACGAGAACAAATTAACAATATAGATCAGTAAATACTATAGGTAGGTCCTGTAATAGGAGTCGATAGGGATGAACGGCGGGAATGTTAACATCCACTGGAAAATGGCGGTATCACTACAAAAGTCAAAAAGTCTGAAAAGACCAGTTTTGTCTGAATTTGCATGAATTTTTACTCGACATTCTTAATTTGTCTAAATAATTTTTAAAAATTCTTGACATAGTATGAATTTGTCTAAGAAGGTTCTTGATTTTTCTTGACAAGTGTCTTGACAGTATGAACATTGTCTTAAAATTTCTCGACACTTCCTGTATCATCTGATATGGTCTGGATTAGTCTCGACCAATTCTTGACTGTCTTAAATTTGTCTCGATCTGTCTTGACATATTCTTGACATTCTTAATAATGTCTGAATATGTCTCGACATATTCTTGACATTCTAAATAATGTCTGAATATGTCTCGACACATTCTTGACAGTCTTAAATATGTCTTGACACTATCTCAACAGTATAAATTTGGCCTGAAATGTGAACAGACTTATTCTGCACTGTTTATGACATTCTATTGCTGTTATTTACTCCTTTTATTATGGCTAAACTAAACTTTGAAGAATCAAGGATCAATTTGGTATAGTAAGATACCCTTTTGGTGCAACTAAGTTGGAATACCCTGAATAATTCCCCATGTAGTTTAATTTTGATTTATTTTAATTAAACATTTAATTAATTGTTTTCACTTGGAATATAAGTCAAAGTTACTAACAAACAGCATTTAGATTTTTGCCGTTCGCAAAACTGCCAGTCAAATTTGCTTTACTAAAATAGGTGTCTTATAGGCAGTTTTAAAATGTGACCATGTGTCTCTTTGGACCCCACAATTCATCTTTTGGGTTTATGTGGATAAAAAGAGGGGGCTTTCGTTTAGGTCAAAGAATTTGTTCCCATCTTGATTCAAAACCTTATTCATTTTTAGAACAACCCAAAACATTTTTATTCAAATTTTAGTGTTGAATTTTATAATTTTTATCAAAATAAATATTTGTGATAACTCCTTCCTGAAAAGAAAACAAATGTTTAGAACTATATTGTGCATGTCTGTTTGAGATCCGTTTCATAAGACCAATGACTTCTATAGAAATCATTGATGGAACCCATTATAAATACATTTTTTATTATTCCTGGAGTAGATAATAATTTTCTTTTAATATTTGGGAATTATTCAATTTGTTTTATGTTAAAATAATTAACTTCATAATTTTGATGAAAAAAATCCATTTTAATTCAATTTTTTTTTCATCAAAATGATGATTTTCATTTTCATCTATCAACAAACTTTTGAAATAGTAGTGGCATGTTCGATCAACTGATAAGTTGCATGGCTGATTACAGGTAAAGCAGTACAATGTAATTTCTATTTGACAGTTGTGTGTACTCTTGGATGTGGAATACCTTAATTTTATGGGGAACATCCTGTCCATGTGTATTACTTAATATATATATTCCAACAGATGACATTACACAAATTTTTCTTTTGTTAAATGAATGATTTGTATATCATCATAATTTGCTATTTATATAAACCACATTTTGGTATATTTACCATATCAACATTGAATATTTATATGAATGTAGAATGAAATATGTTTACAGTATGATTGGTTTTAATCATTTAATTTATAAGATTTAGGAATCAAAATTTGTAATTATTTAAAACCCACATTCAAATTGTTTTATATCAACACACCCTTATTTGAATTATTTTATACTTTAGATTTCATAGCCATATTTGCATTTGTAAAAATATTTATATACCCAAATTTTCAATTATTTTACATGCCCAACTTTTATTTTTGTTGTAAGAAGTGTAACTTGGAACAACAGTATATCATATAAAGAGAAATAAAGATTAAAGTTATATCATGAATATTGGTCATGATTTGTAAAACTCAGAACTGCCAAGTAAATTTAAGACACAATTCAAAATGTTCAGAATGTGTCAAGCCATACTGAGAAAAAATAAGAATGTCGAGAATATGTCGAGAAATATCAAGACAGTATTCAAATGTCAAGAATTTGTCAAGAAATTTTAAGACCATATTCAGAATGTCGAGAATATGTCGAGTAAATTTCATACAAATTTAATATAAATGAGAATTTGTCAAGAAAAATTAAGACACGAGTCATACTTTTGGAGAATGTCGAGTAAAAGTTCATCCAAATCAAGACAAAAACTGGTCTTTTCAGACTTTTAGACTTTTGTAGTGTATATTATATAGGGACAAAAATCTAGTCTTGCAACTGGCAACTTGTGGACCCCTCAAAGAGTTGCTGCAATGGTTCTTAACGTGCAGAGAGCGTGTCGCTCTTTCTAAACAAGGCTTCGGATTTAAAGTCTTCATTCTGACCGAACATGGCTGCGTAAATATATATCCCGCAAAACCAAACGGACGTCCACATTGGCAAGGGTTTTACTGTCGGTAGGAAAAAGCGACCATACTTAATCTGATTCCCCAGTACAGGGAGAGTCACAGCTTGCCTTATTGAATACTAGGATTACTCTATTGTTCTGCATGTTCGGTAAAAATCAATCTTAGTAACTTTGTTATCATCATATAATCTATAGTTCCAATAATTTTAAGCAACATTTGCTCAAAGACTGTCGCTAATTTTCGGAAATCCTCCATTTTTTAATATATACTTCTACCTAGTCTTATTTGCGTTTGATGCCTTCACCTTTGAATAGGAAAAAAGAACCATAAAAATGTACTACATAATTGACGTTTTAACAATAACCCGTTTATGTTTTATTTCTTTTGCTCGTATTACTTTCGACGTGACTCGGTATTTATGTATCCCGCTATCATTTTCTTTTTACTTTGTGCGTTCGGGGTTATGGTGGGTCTAAAGGTGCGATTCGCGTTTCTCAAAGTGTTGTTTCAATTTTGTTAAGCCGTTTATGTTTTACTTAATTTGTACTTTATCGGTAAAGTGTATACTATATACGGTCTGCACTATCAACGTCAAAAACTTTTCATCGGAGTCTTTGTCAATATGCAATCATCTATAAGAACTTTTTTGTTGACGTCTTTGTCAAATTTACACCCTTTTTTGTTGGCGTCTATGTTAAATTTAGTTGTATGTTTGTTTGATTTTTTTAGTCAGTTGTGTTGTGTGTTTGTGATGTTTGTTTACACAGTTTTGGCTGGTTGGTAATTATTGTCACACTGACCTATTATGTCTGTTGGCTCACCCAATTTCGTCAATATAACGGAACTATAAACAACTAAAAAAAATTGTTATTTGAAATTTAAATGAAAATCAATATTGTCTTATTTTTATTTTTTATCGAGAGCATTTGAATAGAAGTTGGTTATACTAATATTTATTCCTTCCATACAGCTAATTCCAAGTGTTCCACGATCCATGTCAAACTGTTCAATGTAAGGGAAACTTTCGTTATGAAAATAACGTGTTTATGTGAATATCACGATTTTAAAGTTTTGTCTGTTGAGGATAAAGATTTAACCAAGAATATTTTTTTTTTACAAAATGATTATCCGAGTTAAAATTTTATAATTTTTAAACAGATCGTTTCAATTTATGTGCATAAATGTCCTTCTCGATGTATTTGTAATTATGTAATCAGTAAAGTCCTTACAGACCAGGTGCCAAACATTAAATAGTTTCATTTCTCGGTGTTTTCAAAGGTAACAGCCAAGGTGGACAATATTTTTTCGAGGGGTAACAATCTGCTCTATCCCCTCTCAGCTATTTGTTATTTCATTTATTATACTGCATTTCTGTTATTACTGTCTATTTAATTTCAAATTCAACGTAATAAACTATGACGTCTTGTACATAAAAATCACCCGTACTTAACAAAAGAGCACAATTGATCAAGCGTTTCCGTGAAGGGCAATAGAGTATTTAGCCATGGGATAGAATAAATTATCACCCTCGTATTAACCAATCAGAATCTGACATTTTAACATGAAGTATAATAATTATTTTTAATATCTTTACAGGGTGGAATATACATATTTCAATTAGTTGACTGGTATGTTAACGCCCTGTCACTTCCTATAATGGGTTTTCTTGAATGTATCATATTAGGCTGGATTTATGGTAAGTTTTTATAGTCTATTGTCCGTGACTATTGCAACAATAATGTATATTCTGTCGATTGCTATGTGTTCTTTTCATGAAACTTCAGTGAAAGATATGTTATTTTTATCCTGTAAGTTTTCCAGTAACATGTAACTGGTCCTAAACTACAATTTAAACTTGAAACAAGAGTTGACTTTGTTTAGTTCAATCAATTACTTAGGGGCAATACAATTAAGTACTATACGAACGGAAAAGATGTAGAGTATAGGTTTTGAGATAGAAATTCAAGAACAAAATAAAAGTATGATAACCATGCTTTTGTGGGAAAAATTTGGTTGATCATATAGGGAATCACTGAAGCATGACTTGAGCGGACCCCATTTAAAGGTCAGCCAGTGCCCCATTCCCCTTTATGAAAAGTTCTGGATCCGCCACTGTATACTTTGCAAAAATGTAGCATATATTGTGATATGTTCAAAAATATAATAAAAAATTATAGGTCACCGAGCATTTTCTGAAGCTACAGGTTGTGACAAAATGACACATTGTGTATGGATTATACAGGAAAAAACATCATTAATTATGTGATATTAGAAGCTAAATTGAATGATAGAATTATAAAATAAATACGAGAAGATAACTTTTGGAAAATACTTTGAGAATATTATAAGAAAAGATAGGGTCACTGTACAATTTTTCCGGCTAAAATATAAAATAGCAAAATTTAATGTAAATCCCTTCAGAAAATTTCAGCGTTACCTCACCTTATATTCATATGATTTAGATTTAAAAAATGGATACCTTTTCATATATTGCGTACGTGAAAATGTAACCTTTTCCCATATTGTTTGGGTTTCATGTGGTGTGTAATGTAGGAGTGGAATACCAAAATGTCAAAAATGAAAACTTGGTTGATTAAAACACATCAGGGAACACCAAGAACGGTGGCAGACGAAGAAGTTATGGGAACTTTATTGACATTATCATATTTTTCTGATATTTTCCCGACCATTTCACATATTTTCAAGCTTGAAAAGGTGACCAATTCCAGCAGCACATCATATCACCTTGTATACAGGAAGTGCCACCAGTAATCTTAATTTATATGGAAAATGTGGAAGGTGATATACGATACTATTAAATATGGATGCCTTGGAGACATGTCAGACACACCAATACAATAGACAATAACACTATTGAAGCTTGAAGGCTGAAACTAGTTAAAACTTGAACAGTTCTATGCTTTCGAATGGCAACTATTCAATGTCTCAAATAGCTTATAGCAGTTATCTTCTTAAAACGTACAGAAAAAAGTAAAATTAACTGACGACTGCTAAAAAAAACACAAACAAACATGTCGAGGCCTTTAGTTTTCTCGTTTGAATTGTTTTACATTTGTAATTTCAAGGTCTTTTATAGCCAACTATACGGTATGGGTTTTTCTCTTTTTAGAAGGCTTTACGGTTGCCTATAATTGTTTACATCCACTTCATTTAATCTTTGGTTGATAAAAACTAAAAAGAAAATGTAGTATGATTGCCAATCCAACAACTCTCCATAAGAAATCAAATGACACAGAAATTAACAGCTCTATGTCATCGTACGGCCTTCAGCAATGAGCAAAGTCCATACTGCACAGTCAGCTATAAAAGGCCCCAAAATTACAAATGTAAAACAATTTAAACGAGAAAACTAACGGCCTAATTAATGTACAAAAAATGAACGAAAAACACATATGTAACACAGCAACAAACGACAGCCACTGAATTACAGGCTCCTGACTTCGGACAGGCACATACATAAAGTTGTCTCATTTGCAATTACACCACATCTAATTTTTATAAACATCTGAAAAACATCACACTATAAAACAGTATAGAAATGGGCTTAAGTCATATAAGTGTTACAGTTTCAGCTTCTATATACATAGAGTAGAAACACTCTAACAGTGGTCATGAAAGTGTCTTATTTTCTTGCTTCAGACTTTAAGACTGATTGAAGGTTGTAAAATTCAATATACATCATATCTCATTGGGATGCATGACCTTTGGGCAATGGGTTTGCAAGTGGCTGCTGTGAATGTAGAAGGTGATAACATAAAAACATTGGTTTAAATTTGTGTGACAAAGTAATTTAAACGTTGCTAGAAATAATCATTTTTCATTGTTTCTTCGCCATGCTTACTGCATCGCGTTACAATACAAATTTCTCACTTCTTGCTAATAGATCTGGTGATGTGAAGTTGATTTCTCTTTTTTCTTCTCATTGTATCATTTTTCTATTTTTTTACTCTTTTGTGATGGTAAGCCATTATACATGTTATTGTATAAAACAAAAGTTGTGTCAATTTTGCTCAATACCTCAGTATAACATGTAGGTACATTATGAAGATATGCGGATGTAAATGACACATTCTATGTAGAATGATTTTATAATTTTGAATAAGAAAAATATATGTCAATAGTCATTATCAAAAATTCAGATTCGTTTCAGTGTCACTTCTTTTTCTTTTGGCAGTAAGTTTGTCACTAATAAAATTATTGAAATATATGATAAAGAAGAGTTGTTCTGTGAGTTCATTTTTGAAATTATTTATTAAACGGTATGATTTAAAACTAAAAGATGTATTTTTTTGTTAATTGTCTGCGTTTAATTTTTTAAGTCATACAATGCTTATTTCTTATTCCTTGAAAGTTGTTTTGTGTATTTTTTTTTTTTATATATATAAAAAGGTAATTAAAAGGGTCTCTATTCTTCATATTTGAGTGACTCATTTTCTTTAAATTTGAGTGCCCCATTATTTTCTATTTTAAATTTTTACTTTTTTGCCATATTTTTCTTTATTCATAATTTGTTTACTATTTTTTCTGTACATTTTGTCGATTCTTTAAAACCCCACGCAAACCCTCATCTACGAGTGGACTTTATATCTAAGTTTTGAAAACACATTTAATGAAATAAGAAGAACGATTTTAAGTTAAATTTCCTGAAGATTATACTCACGAAAGTGAGATTACTAGTTTTTAAAGAAGCCCGTATGTCGGCGGATAACAAAACATTCAAATTCGATTTATTACGGATCTTTGTACAGATACAAGTCTGTCTGATTGATATGCGGTAAGTTGTCCAAAAGAACTCTAGGAATAATCTAACTTCAGAATCTGTTGAAAAAGAAACGGAAATACCGCAACGTTTCCGATGTTGGTCCTATTGTTAAGACATTATGTTGTGACGTCATTTGCAATGTAAACAAAGAAACCCTATTGTCAGGTAACGTTTTTTATCATATCAAAATCTGAATTAAAAGAATGTATATTTAAATGGTTAAAAAGACTGAAAACTCTGCTATTTTAATGTAAACGAAAAGACGTGTTGCTATGAAGCATCGAGTTGTTATGGAGCAGATCTGTACCAAAACCAACGTGTCACAATGATCCTTAATCATAGCGATCACCATTATATGACTTCATACAACTTTGAATCTGCATGTCTTTTTGTTAAAAATCTAACGAAAAAAACATTAAAGCAAAGTCAACCCTAAATTATAAAAAGGACATTATAAGAATACAAATGTTATTGTTATTGTGTTGTCGTCCATATTTTTTCCGGTAATCATACATATTAATTTTCGGGAACTCGTATGACATATATTGCAGCGTCCGCCAGGGAAAAATGCAACTGTTTGAAAAAGTTCGAAAAAACGTTTACGATTATGATTTTATTAGTATATTGATTTTTTATTTTAATTTTTAGTAGTTTTATTGATTTGCTTACTGATGTAAGGTGCGTCCCCCATAACATTTAAACTCAAATCCCGAGCCAAAACGATACCGGAAAAGATTTCTGCGCAGATGCGGGAAAATAAAAAAAGTCTGAAAAAAAAAAGTTAAAAAAAAATAACGATTTTGAGTTCATTAGTAAAATGATTTTTTTGCGGGAAATTCTAAAAATTTAAATTTTTTTTTTTTTTTGATTTTTCTACCGTAATAGGGGACTTCGTCCCCTTATAATGAATGAACAGTTCTCCCGATATTGAATAGGCTTTACCTAGTTAATGAGTGTTTGAGGTCTCTAATAGTAGAATATAAGGAATATCGGCATATGAAACCAGTCCATAAACCGCTTAACTCAGTTACATCATTACAATGGACAGCAGTTTCTGAATGGATATCGATACTCATGAGAACCCCTTATCAAATCTGCTCATTGCGTATTATTTTCCTACTTTGGTTAAATCTAGATTTCTAAAAAAACTCATCATAGTTACCAGGAGCAAAATCTTGTATGGCAGACGCGCCGCTGACTTTTCGTCCCCAAAAGTCTCATCAGTGACGCTTGAATCGAAAAAGTTAAAAGGCCGAATAAAGTACGAAGTTAAAGAGCATTCAGGACTCAAACTTCTGAGAGCTTTTGCCAAATACAGCTAACGTAATTTATTCCTAGTGTAACAATTATTCCTTAGTATTTCGAAATATTCTTAGTTTTGTAAACAGTTAATTTATAATTATAACCATATCAATGAAAATTCATGTCAACACACCAAAAGTGTTGAATACTGGGCTGGTGACAAATTCGAGGAGGAAACATCCAACAGCAGTGGAATTGATCCACTATTATAGTGCTAATCAACCAGAGACTGTGATAGATTGACGGCATCTATTCTAATAAGTTATTGTGACCTAGGCCTTTTATTTATGATTTTGATATGAGAGTTTGATTTTAACAGTGGATGTCATTACTGTAATACATACCCTTTAGTAGACATAGTAAGTATTGATGTATGACATGATCATTATAAACAACATTACAGGTATGGAAAGATTTTCTAAAGATGTCAATCTAATGTTAGGACGAGGAGTTCCGATATTTTTTAGAGTCTGTATTATGTTCGTAACACCTCTAATAATGTTTGTAAGTATGATAGTTCATGTAACATTGAAGTTATTATATATCACCTTCATCAGTTTTGTGGGACACCGAAAGTTTTTTAACCCTAATAAACCAAAAGTGCTAGACCATTCAACTCAAACATCTTAACAGAAGAAGCCGAAACTAACCGGTCCCAAAGTAGATTGCTGCATGATGAAACCCACACCACAAAAAAAGAAATTCAATATGAAAGAAAGATTATAATTTATATGAATAAACCGTCAATTGGACAGCAAATTACAACAAAAAAGAGATATTCAGATGACAATATAAACTCTCTAACAATTAGACAAGTTTATATACAATGCATTGAATTGGATTAATACATATTATGATATATAATGTGTTGACAGGTACTGATTGTGTCCACATTAATTGGATACCAGCCACCTACATACGGCAGTTACAAGTACCCCACAGCGGCTGCCACCATTGGAACGATGCTGTCTATCCTGCCTATAGTACCTATTTTCATTTTTGCATTGGTTGCCATAATTAAGGCTGAGGGAGACTCAATTTATAAAGTAATGTTCAAACATGTTATGAATATTGAATATTACTAATTAAATGCAATAAACGTTCGTACATTTCGTTCGTCCGAAGCGCTTTTCTGGATTTAACTTCATCACAATCACTTAAATCTAGCCATTTGAAAGAAATGAATGCGCAAATACGCTGTAACATTAGGAGCTATATGACCGAAAAGGACCTAAACAGAATAGTCAGATTAACGTACAGACATTTTGAATAAATTAAACTCATTTAGGTATTAGTCTTAGTTATATGTGCTTATAGGAAAATGATTTTTTTTTCCTACGTTTTATTAGCTTGAACATAATTGGTATTATTCTCTTTGACCAGTTTCACTTTGGTTGTAGTAAAACTTTATGTACTTATAAGCTATGAAATAAAATTCATTCAGCCACATTGGCCACAAAGAAGAATGGATGTGTTTTGCTCTCAGAGCAACAAAGTAAAACAAATCAGTATTCATATTGTTTTAACTGTTGATGTTTAGCTGTAACATTTAATGTTTTGTCTTCTGAATCTCATCGGTTCAGCAGTAGGAGATAGTTGATAAAAATATTTTAGTAGAAATGATCGTTCGACAAATTTTATAACACTTTTTAATCAATCCTTTTAGTGCCATTAAGTAGAAATAAACTTATACTGCATTGACTAGTTTCAGTATTGTTATTTATCTGGATTGGATATTTTCATTGATAACTCATTTCATGCCTTACACCTTGGGCATATCACACCCCTTTCCCTCCACAAAAACACAACATTCGCAAGTAATAAGATATTTGTTTTATGTTTGTTAATAAACTTTGGGTATTTTTATAAAGATAAGTGAAATATAAATTCAAGGACTTTCCTCGAAAATAAGTAAAGACAGACATACTTGTACATTTTACTTGTAATTGAATATCACTAGCGTTTTCTTATTTGTTTCAGAAAATAGCAAATGCCTTGAAACCAACATCACAATGGAAACCAGTTGGTCAAGACTATGAGGCTGTGTCTAAGAAGAAAGAAATTACAGACATGAATTTACTGGAGAAAATCAAACTTAACCTGCTTGGCGAGACTAACGCTTGAACAGATTTTATTAATACATAATGTTAATAATGAATCTGATATAAAGGTGTACAATTTATTCATTACGGCCGTTTCAATTTTGTATGTATCACATTGTGTTACCTTGTATTGTGATTATGATGACAAGGGTAGTGTCTTTCTTCCGTAGGCGATAATACTGCCAGTTGCCTAATCTGCTTTTGTGTTTATCATTTGTGTATTGCATTATGTTACCTTGTATACACATGTATGTACTGGATGTATATTTTGACTAAACTTATATTTATTCCTAGTGTCTTAACATAGATTTTGATTGTTTTATTAAAGGTGTAGAATAAAGGAAATTCTCTTTGTCTCATTCACTTATTATATATTGTTATCTAAATAGTTTTAAGTAGTTTTTTTTTTATGTTTAACCCCTCAATGATTTAAACTTATTAATCATATTACTTTTAGTGTTTCCAGAATATGTTATCTATACGTGTGTATATAATGTGTTTGACAAAAGCGTGAACACGAATACACCGGCTTATAGAAATTAAAAATAAATGACTGATTTAATAAAAAAAAAATGAAAGTATAGGCATCATGCTGCTGGTGGAGGTTTCCTTCCCGAGAGCATCACCAGCCCAGTAGTCAGCACTTCTTTATTGACATGAAATGTCATTGATATGGTCACAGTTATACTGAACTGTTTACAAAACTTTGAATTGTTCGAAATGCTAACTATTCCTACCCCAGAAAATATTATCTTACCTGTATTTGGTAAAATCTTTCAAAATTTTCGGTCCTGAATGCTCTTCAACTTCGTACTTGATTTGACCTTTTAACTGTTTTTATTCGAGCGTCAATGATGAGCAAGTCTGAGTACAAAATTATAATCCTTTTTCTTCTTCTTCTTCTTCTTCTTCTTCGTATGTCCTTCCAATCTAGAACACCAAGTAAACACAATTTACTCGTATTAAAAGGTTTCAGTTATTATATACATCGTTTAAAATGTAAAATGGTTAAACGTTCCAACCCCCATGTACAAGACAAAGTGCCATCAAATATATACACAACGCTATCGTGCAAAGCAGGTGCAACATGTATATATCCGTTTCCTTGGATTATACTACAGGTAGGCTAAAATGTTTATAGAGTAGCACAGTGTCTAACAAATAGCTAAAGTTCAAAGCTAGCAAAATTCATCTCTTTTATCCAGATCCGATTAGTACAGTTAAAAGTTAGTTTTACGTGCAAATCACATAAAAAATATTAATGTTTAAATGGCATAGTTTGACTTCCTCACATATAGGTAGAATATAGTTTAACATAATTCAGTTCCTATCATGCAGCATCCATACATTAAGATAAGGATAAGTTCCTGTATTAAACAGTTTGTTTAAAAGAAGTATCTCTAAAATCTAAAAGTGTTTGCTGTTTTTCTGGTTGAGAACCCTTAAGTAATATTCAATTCCATTTTTAATCTTTATCTTTTGTGATGTATTTCAGAGCACATTTCACTTGTTGCTTTTGCTCTATGCGTTAAACTTGGCAAGGATTTCAATATCTGACTGTAAAAGCTGGGATCAACTATCAGTTGTGTTATTGACTGTTTGTCTACAAATATTTCATTCCATTGGCTTAGTCCAATGTATCCAATAATGATATCTTTCAATCTTCAGAGATGTGTTTTTTTCTGATATCATGTAACAGTATGCAGCTTGTGAGCATGTGTATGGTATCTTTTTCTTCTAGACCACATAATGGGCATTTAGCAGTTTCTTTATTATTACTGAATTTTGCTATCTTCCACTGTAGTTTGTTCAGTTGATTATTAAGTAAAAATTCTAGATTTGGTAGGCCATATAGTTCTAAAGTTTTGAATACTATTACTATATGGTAGAAACTTTCCTGGGTTGTTGATGTTGATGGAGATCTGGCGTCGATTGAGTTGTTGTATACTTTCATTTTCGTTGTTTAGGAGACTATACAGAAAGCTCAGTTGACGTTTGTGTAGCTCTGCTTCTATGGGTAGTGCACCTATTAGTAGATAGACGGCACAGAGTAGACGGCACAGAGCGCTGTTCTTTGAGACAGTATTTGGAATTTTCATAGACAGTTTATATGGAACTTTCTTAGGCGGTCATATATATTTGTTTAATTGATGGTAGTATTTCAAGTTGAAGGTATTACATAGCTCCGATATATTTGGTAAGAGGATATGGGATTTAAACCATTTGATCCATGAAGTCCACTGTTAATTAATGAGTAGAGTGTTCTGCCAGCTTTATCCTCCACATTTATTTCATTTTATTTAATTTCAACTCTTATTATTCCTAGATGTTTAGTTTGGTTGGTTGGTGTTATACAAGTAGTGCCGAGATTCCACTGTAGGTTTTTCCTAACAGTTTTGCCTTTGGTTAGGATGACAGCATTTGGTTTTGTTAGATGAATTGTGACTCTGTCCTATTTTGCATTTCGTAGAACAGTGTTTAACATAATTTGTAGTTCTTCTGCATCATCAGCCAGTAGTGCTATATCATCTCCACATGTGGGTGTGCCAGTGTATATATTGCCAATTTTCATTCCCATGCGGATTTTCAATACGTTGTTAATGTAAACTTTCTGCCTGAATGAAATTTTTGGTGAGGCGTACGTGGTAATAATACATATTCAAACATTTTTGTGATTGTTGGTGTCACTATTATGCCTCTGTAACTTTCTACTAAGGTTGGGTCTTTCAACTTTTTTAATTCTTGGTTGGTAATTCCGATTTAAAAAAAAGGGGTATTTGTTTTGTATCTATGATTTGATAAAAGATGGAGGTGAAAATTGGTGTAAGAATGTTTCTAGCAGTTTTGAATTTGAAAGTTCATGCTGGTAGGCCTGAGTATCGACGTTTAACCACTGTTTTTGTAGATCGTTTCATCTTATTTTTTTTTTTTTTTTTGGGAGATGGCAGATTGCCAATTGAGATTGGTTTTTATATTTGCACTGACACAAGTGTGGCTGGATGTGTTGACCGGATCCATTTCATGTATTTTATATTGATCTAAAAGTCCACTTTGGGTTGATAAAATGTAGTCGATTTGAGACTGAGAGTTACCGTTGTGATGAAAAAGAGTAGACTGTTTTCCTATTTATCCCAACTAAATAAGAACGAAGCGGTGACACGTTTATACACGAATAAATTAAGGTGAAAAAGAGGCGAAAGATACCAAAGGGACATTCAAACTCATAAGTCGAAAATAAACTGACAACGCCATGGCTAAAAAAGAAAAAGACAAACAGACAAACAACAGCACAATAATAATATGACATATTCGTTTAAATGCAATACTACAAATTGGCATACTTTGCACTATTATATTAAAACCTAACTTAATTGAAACAATTTTAAAAGTGATACAAAATATTGTCCTGAGGTATTAATATGGTGAGTATTATTCAACTCCAATAGTTTTCTCTTATATGGGTTTTCGAACATACGGATAATCCAGTGCTAAATTTATAGCTATAATGATAACGCCAAATATCCTGTACCCTTTCTATGGAAGCCGTAAAGATTATATATTTGTCAATGTGCATACTAGTATATGCTAAATATCATCAAAAATATTCAGATACCACTCATTTTATGTACATACAGAAAAAAAAAGATCATCCGTGTTGTTTTCGATCGCTTTTGACACGGTTTGACATTAAGGTCTTGTGCATGAATTAAAATATCATGGAAATAAGAATAATGTACAGCAATGTTTTGAATCCTACTTATATCAAACAAACAAGAATGCACACGCTGAAATGTCTCGCCTACTATACTGACCATTGATTTTATGTTGATAGTCCTACATATAAAGTTTTACTACAAGTATCACATTAACATTTATGATCCAAGAAAATGAGGTCAAGGTCAGATAAACCAAGGCGGAAATACATATACAACTTTAATACAATCATTCCATACACAGAATATAGATGACCTATTGCTTATAGTATAAAAGAAACAGACCAAACCATGGAAATTCTATATTGACCAACGAACCATGAAAATGAAGTCAAGGTCAGATGAACCCTGCCAGACCGACATTGTACACCTTAAAATCATTCCATGCATCAAATATAGTTGACCTATTGCTTATAGTATCTAAGAAACAAAGTTAACCAGGAAAACTGAACATTGACCAATGAACCATGAAAATGAGGTGAAGGTCAGATGATACTTGCAAGACAGACATATACACCTTAGGGAGCTTCCATTTGATTTGTATGGGGGGCTAGGATGAAATTTGAAAAAAATAGGCAGGACAGGAGTTTTGAGTAAAAAAAAAGGCAGGATGAGACACTTGCAAAAAAAAAAGTCAGGATGACAATTTAGGTAAAAAGTCAGGATTTAATTTAAAAAAGGCAGGACCGAATAGAGTGAAAATTAAAAAGGCAGGACAGAGATTACAACTAAAAAAAATGCAGGACAAAATCTTTCATCCTAGCCCCCATAAAAATCAAATGGTAGCTCCCTTACAATCATTTCATACACCAAATACAGTTGACCTATTGCTTAAAGTTTAAGAAAAACAGACCAAAACACAAAAACTTAACATAAGCAATGAACCATGAAAATGAGGTCAAGGTCAAATAAAACCTGCCAGACTGACATGTACATCGTAAAATATTTCCATACACTAAATATAGTTGACCTATTGCATACAGTATTAGAAAAACAGACCAAAACACAAAAACTTAACATTGAGCAATGAACCGTGAAAATGAGGTCAAGGTCAAATAAAACTTGCCAGACTGACATGTACATCATAAAATATTTCCATACACCAAATATAGTTGACCTACTGCATACAGTATAAGAAAAACAGACCAAAAAACAAAAACTTAACATTGAGCAATGAACCGTGAAAATGAGGTCAAGGTCAAATAAAACCTGCCAGACTGACCTGTACATCGTAAAAATATTTCCATACACCAAATATAGTTGACCTACTGCATACAGTATTCGGAAAACAGACCAAAACACAAAAACTAAACTATTACCACTGAACCATGAAAATGAGGTCAAGGTCAGATGACACTTGCCATTTGGACATGTACACCTTACAATCATTACATACACCAAATATAGTAGACCTATTGCTTATAGTATTTGAGATATGGACTTGACCACGAAAACTTAACCTTGTTCACTGATCCATGAAATGAGGTCGAGGTCAAGTGAAAACTGTCTGACAGGCATGAGGACCTTGCAAGGTACGCACATACCAAATATAGTTATCATATTACTCATAATAAGAGAGAAATTAACATTAGAAAAAAATCTTTATTTTTTTTCAAGTAGTCACTGAACCATGAAAATGAGGTCAAGGACAATGGACATATGACAGACGGAAACTTCATATCATAAGGCATCTATATACAAAGTATGAAGCATCCAGGTCTTCTACCTTCTGAAATATTAAGCTTTTAAGAAGTTAGTTAACGCCGCCGCCGCAGCCGCCGCCGGATCACTATCCCTATGTCGAGCTTTCTGCGACAAAAGTCGCAGGCTCGACAAAAATCCCAACCTGGTTTTTTTTCTGATATCGTAATTCATTCGTTTAAGTACTGTTGATCACAATTTTCTCTTATTTCTTATTATTGGTAAGATGCTCTAAGGGTGTGATTCAGTAATTCTGCTAGAAAAATAAATCCACGATGATTGTAAAGCCGATCAAGTTGTACAAAAGAATCATATATATATATATATATGAGATCTAACAAGTTTAAACATATTTTATTTGCTAAATTAAAGCAAAATGGATTAGACACAAGTAAATCATACTTATGAAGTCTTCTCCATAGTACAATATAAATAAATACAGTAATAGTATAATGAGCATGCATGCAAAGCAAGCAGTTTATAGAATATAATACGAGCTATAGGTTAAAAAAAAGAGATCTAACTACTAAGACATTCCGAACGAATACCACTCCGGTATCAAACAAAACGATGCGAAAGATGTTATCAAAAACGGATTTTTAATACATGACGTGATGGTCCTTTTTGATACGAGGTATCGCTTCATCGTTAAAGGTCAAGTTACAGTAAATGGGCTATGTCACAGATTTTGGTAAAATTTGCACACAACTTTAGCTTGTTGAACTATAGCTAAAAATCGAAAAAAATAATGCATTTATCTCTTTTATCATCTGAAATATTACTGATGAACCCTGCCAGACAGACATGTACACCTAAAAATACGAGCTATAGGTTAAAAAAAAGAGATCTAACTACTAAGACATTCCGAACGAATACCACTCCGGTATCAAACAAAACGATGCGAAAGATGTTATCAAATACAGATTTTTTATACATGACGTGATGGTCCTTTTTGATACGAGGGTATCGCTTCATCGTTAAAGGTCAAACAGTCTCCGGGACAAGTTTGCAATTCCGCTGAGTGCAAAAGTTGTCACCTTAATGTTTGGAGTTAAGTCAAAATGAAGGTGATAACTTGGTTGGTATTGGTTCCTTGATATTTGTCCTAAAAAATTTTGGCTCTAGCACCACTGTTGAAAAAGTTATGCCCCTTTTTTCAACAATTTCCTCAGAGGAAAAGTAGTTTTCCTCAAGGGAAATCAAATTTCCCTAAAGGAAAAAGATTTTTCCTCAAGGGAAATTGTATTTTCCTCAAGGGAAAAAGATTTCCCTTAGGGAATTTGCTGCATGAATATTTCCTTTGAGGAAATTCTATTTCCTCTGAGGAAATTTGAGGCTTCAAATTTTCCTTTGAGGAAATTCTATTTCCTCTGAGGAAATTTGTGGCTTCAAATTTTCCTCTGAGGAAATTTGCAGCTTCAAATTTTCCTTTGAGGAAATACTTTTTCCAGTGAGGAAATTTTTGACAAACACTTTTCCTTGAGGGAAAATTCAAGACCACAAATTTCCTCTAAGGAAAACATTGTTCTCCAAATTTCCTCTATGGAAATTTCTGTTCATCAATTTCCCCTAAGGAAATGTTTCCCCGTATTTTTCCTCTACAGAAATTTCATAACAGTAAAAACAGTATGAATATAATTTTTCCTGAGACTGAATAGT
Source organism: Mytilus coruscus (assembly GCA_017311375.1). NCBI lineage: Eukaryota > Metazoa > Mollusca > Bivalvia > Mytilida > Mytilidae > Mytilus > Mytilus coruscus. The sequence goes on along the minus strand of CM029597.1, from coordinate 3,674,919 downwards.
TGATACAAAAGATAATTAAAACTTTAATAAAATGTTCACTGATGAGTAACATGACATACAAAAACAATAGGCTAGCTGTTTGAGACAATACAATAATAAGCAAAACGCTATGAATATCATACTATTTGTGATGTTATTAATATTGTGCTCATATTTGCAGATTAAATAAAATAACCACTTTTCTTGTTAATTTAACTTTTCTTCTGTTTCAGCTGCTGTGTACAATTATTCAATCCCCTACATAACAGTTCAGTGCATAAATAATTCCATCCACCTGAGATCTTCCTTCAATTGGTAGAGAATACATTTTTGCAATTTGTTATTCAAACATCTTCCTCTGTATATTTGATATGTTGGAGCCATGTACATGAATGGATAAAGCAGGTGTTTATTTCGACAACAAAATACTATTTTTTTCTAACTTTCTTCCTAATCCTTCAGTGAATATGTAGGTTGTTGCAATTACACAATTGTGTTCTTGTGCATCTATGATTGTACTCCATTTCGTTTACAGCCATTTTGTAGAAATTTCCTATTTCTTTTTCCAGGTAAGCACACATTTCATTTCACATTAATCCAATTAGCACACAATGTAGAAAAGTATTAACCTTAAGTTTCCTCTTTGGTATTGACCTGTTGATGATCATGAAAACCAAGATGTCTGACCTATAAATACACAAAATATAAATTGAGAAAAAAAACAGCAATATGAAATAAGCTTATTTTATCATGTTTAATATGAACATTTTGAGAAACTTAAATTTGATATTCTTACTTATCATGCTTATAAGTTCTGTTATTTCAGTGCTTTGTGTCCACGACTTAATATCAGTCGTTTTAGTGCCTTGCTGTGATATTGAGTTGAGCCACTTGCAACAGTTTTTACATTTTGTTCATGTTGTGCTATTTGAACCACTGTCCTAGATTATGGTTAGGTTGAGTGCTCACAGACATGATTTTTTTATCAATTGTTATTGGCTTTGAACTAATTTGGATTGTTTAAATCTTTTCATGTTGGGGTCTTTATTGGCTGACTTATAAGGTATGGGTTTTCTCATTATCGAAGGCCGTCATTGGTCCTTAATTGCTTGCATCCACTTCATTGAACTCTGGTGGATAGATAACTCATTTATCATACCACATCTCCTTTTTTTTATAATAGTCATCATTCAAGGGCAATCACTTTTATTATATAGAAGTGGTCTTACCATTTAGGCCTTGTTGTCTTCTGTTTATTTTTTTGGCCGATCATTTCTACTGTACAGTTTTAACTGTTTATATTTTTCTTTATCTTCTATATTTCTTGTCCTAAACTTAAAAAAGGTAAAAACTATAATTAAATGACTATAACTATTATTATGCATCAGTATGTGTTTTTCTAATTATACCATGATATAAAAAAGAATGAAATATTTGTGCTATTTCAATTCACAGACTATTTGCTAGTCAACATTTTCAAAGACATAACCCTGGTCAATAGTTTAACAAACAAACATTCCCGTACTTTTTCATCGTATTCATACTAATTTTTCATTGGACAACAATGACGTGATTAACTATTCTTCTATGATTTGTGTGCTTGACAACCATGACAACGTTAAACTCTGAAATATTGTTAACGGTATAATCTGTATGTGTCTGTCGTCAAAATTTCAAATTAATATATTACTTACAGAAGCAATTAAAACAAGAGGCTCTCAAGAGGCTGAATCGCTCACCTGTAATTTTTTGCTTAAATCTTTCATTTATGATTTTTTTTGCTCTTCAACATATATTAATAAGTGGCTTAAAAATTCCATTTAAATGTTCTTTGTATCTGTCGTATTCTCTTCAAAAGCTAAAAAATGCATGTTATCCCTATGTTCCATTTTAGCCATAGTGGCTATGTTTCTTGACGTATAAGAAAATAAAATACAAAATTTATACTAGATACTCTGAAACTCATTCAGCCAAAGTTTGGCTGAAATTGATTCAGCAGTTTCAAAGATGAAGATTTTTTAAAGAAAGCAAACTAGATGAACAAATTGTGAAAAATTGTCTTTAAAGGTCAATTACTCCTTAAGGTGTCAATTGACAATTTTGGTTGTATTATCATATTTGTAGACCTTACTTTGCTGAACATATTTGCTGTTTACAGTTTATCTTTATCATTAATAGTATTCAAGATAATAACCAAAAACTGCAAAGTTTCCTTAAAACTACCAATCTAGTGGCAGCAACCCAACAATGGATTGTTAGATTCATCTGAAAATTTAATAGCTGATAGAACTTGACATAATGAACAGTTTTACCTCACATCATATTTGCTCTAAATGCTTTAGTGTTTGAGATACAAGCCAAAAACTGCATTTTACCCCTATGTTCTATTTTTAGACATGGCAGCCATGTTTATTGATGAAACAGAAAATAAAACACAAGCTTTATTCTAAATACCGTAAGGATCATTCAGCCTAAGTTTGGTTGGAATTGGTTCAGTAGTTTCAGAGGAGAAGATTTTTTAAAGTTAGAAAACATGATAAACAAATTGTGTAAAATTGTTGTTAAAGTGCAATAACTATTTAAGGGGTCCACTGACAATTTTGGTTAGTAAATTTATTTGTAGATCTTACTTTGCTGAACATTTTTACTGTTTACAGTTTATCTTTATCATTAATAATATTCAAGATAATAACCAAAAACTGCAAATTTTTTTTGAAATTACCGATTTAGTGACAGCAACCCAACAATGGGTTATTAGATTCATCTGAAAATTTCAGGGCTGATAGAACTTCACCCAATGAACAATTTACTTTGGGTCAGATTTGCTCTAAATGCTTTGGGTTTTGAGATAAAAGCCAAAAACTGCATTTACCCCTATGTTCTTATTTAGCCATGACGACCATGTTTTTTGACGAAACAGAAAATAAAACACAAACTTTATTGTAGATACCCTAAGGATCATTCAGCTTAAGTTTGGTAGGAATTGGTTCAGTAGTTTCAGAGGAGAAGATGTTTGACATAGTTTACACCGACGGACGACAACGGTTGACGATAGACAATGACAGACGACGACGGACGCCAAGTGATGGCAAAATCTCACTGTTTCTTCGAACGATGAGCTAAAAAGGCAAATTTAAAAATTGTGCTGGTTCTATCCAAAAAGATTTTTACAGCGTAGTGTACTACTTTTGGGACAGAACATATTAACATAACAGAAAATCTATAAGCTATAACTCAAAATATGGACAATTTTATGTTTGAAGGGTCTATAATTTAGTTTGACAACTTCAGACATACTAATATTTGACCTTTTCAAACTATACCAAATTACTACTTAATCTAAAAAAAATTGCCACATTTTTTTCCAATGTAATTTCATTCGTAATATTTAAAGCAATTAATTTGGAAGGAGTATGAAAATAATTTGCAAGTTATACACTATCCACACTAGAGACCTAATAGAGTAGAAGTACTGGACTAATTTTAATCAAACTTGGCATGAACTAAGATTAGGGAATTATAAGACAGTTTACCTAGTTTCATGGCAATAGCATACATACATTAAAGACTATAAGTTCATTCTTTTGTTTGAACTTTGGGTGTTAATTTTTTAACATTTAAAGCTAACAATTTCAACTATCAAGATTTGGGCCTACATAATTCAAATATTGCAAAAAATTGCTTTTAAATGGCTTTATATATAATTGTGTATGTCACATGTATGTACATGATGTATTTTAATGTAAAGCAGCTGAATACTCATTTGCTGTCTCAGATTTATTTCACTTCTTCAAAAGTCGAATTTATATGAGCCTATGCCTGAAAATAGAGATTTCTAATTAAGGGGGGGGGGGGAGGAAGCTAATATAAAAATTCTTCATGTATATTTAAAAATTTATTTGTATTTCAAAAGGAAAGAAAGTTACTTATCTGCTTATAGCATACCACATGAGTAGAACAAGGTCCCATTAGGCCATGCAAGACTGAATAACATTTAAGGTCAATAGAGGCAGTAACACATTTTTACATATGAAAATGCATACACATAAGCTAGAGGAAATAAAAATGTGTTTCTTTTTGGTAATTTGTAGGCTAAGGTGACATACAAGAAGTATGAGTCATTCTCAAACTAAAATAAAATAATTTCATCCCCCTTACTTACTTTTTATGCATAAAAAATATAAATAAATAAATTTGGAAGTAATACATGGTCCACACTAGGGACTCTTTTTGTAGAAAATGAAAATCAACATGATCAATGGATGATAACTTGTGTACTTGGACCAACAATTAAGATTTCACATGCTGAAATGTCTCGCCTGCTTTAGGTTATCTCATGTCACTTGTGAAAAGTTGTCACATTTGTGTGATATACCAAATGTTCTTATGAATATGTTTTTAGGTCATGTAGGTGTAAGGGGGCAACCATTTCAATTTGATTTGTTAGTGCTGAAAATAAATAACCTGGCATAAGATATGATAAAAGGATAAACGAAAATGAAAATGAAAATGAAAATGAAAATGAAAATGAAAATGAAAATGAAAATAAAAATAAAAAAATCGCCATTGCCAATCCATAAAAAAATCCGTCAGCCCAATCTCAATCAGTGAAATAAATTATTGTCTGTTTGAGTGTTTCCAAAGTCATATAGAAGTAGTCCAAATAATTATGACGCATTGCAAGGCTTTTTATTTTCTCTCTGACGCCGTAGGAAGGAGAAGTGAGTTGACATATACATGTGTATGTTATCATGCAAAATCAACAAGTAATGAGTATACCTTTTGATTGTCATCGTCACTGCAAATGGATCATTAATACTAGGGGGAATGGAACCAATAAATTGATCGGATCCGATATGAATTAAGTTCCCAGTAACGGAGAACCTCTAACTTTGAGGTAATATTATTGGTGTCGGTGGTCTCACAAATGAATCAGGGTGAATTGCAGGTACATTAATTAGCAGAGAAGAGACAATTATCAACTTGTTATTCATTATCTGGCAGTTATTTACGGTTAATTAGCTGTATATATCCCAAAACAGGTGCTCGGAGCTAGTACTAGTCTATGACTTTTAAGTAACAATTATATTTATATTCACAATCAGTGGCGGATCGAAGGAAGATGGGATCCGGGAGTTGGACTCCCCTTTTTGTGAACGATCAATGCATTTAATGAAGACATATATTTGGACCCCTTTATCCTGGCTGGAATCGCCCCTGATATTACATGTAAATCAAGTCCCGGGTTACTGTTAGCATAACGGTAATCACAAAGAGGGTGGTAATTAAAAGGACGAGGATTTATAAATATACAATTCTTGAAGAAGGGGAGGGTGCACGTCACGATGATCGAAAAAAAAAGTGCCTTGCACGTTATTTTCATCATCTTGTTTGAAACAGTCTGAATAATGAGCTTCAATGCGTAGCGCGAAAACAATAAGTCATGTGAAATACTAATGACAAACACGTTGTACGGACAAACCCTTAAATCCTTCAATGTTATGTCAAATGAATTATAGCGAGGAAAGGTAAATTTAATTTAATACCGGTATCAAAACTAAATATTTGTTATATTTCCCTCCTGATTTCTCAAGAAATCATAGAATCAATAAATGTATAAATCTTAATTATGCATGTCTGTGTGAGATCCATTTCATGAGACCAAGGATTTCTATGGATTTTATGGGACCCTTTATATATACAGTTTTCTATTTTCCCCGGAAAAGATTGAAAAAATATAATCTTTTGGGAAATAATCCGATTTTGTTGAATTATTTCCCTTCATAATTATGATAACTCCTTTTAGTTCTTCAATTTTAAATTAAAATAAATATTTCATTTTGATCTAACGACAAACTTTTTAAATTGTAGTGGCATGGTCAGTCAACTGATTACCAGTTTACTGGTGAACAAGTAATTTTCCGTGTACCCTTGGGGTGTGTATAACTTTTTTTGAATACCTTAATTTTCTGGGGAACATCCTGTCCACGTGTAATACTTAGTATATATTGCAACAGATGACAATAAACAAATTTTCTTTGTAGCATCGGTGTCCATTTCATGTTCAACCACTCAAAATTTTCACAAAAAAGATAATATAATAAAATCATTAAAAAAAAGATTAAAAAACACTAGCAAATAAACTTCGCAATGAGTAAACGGGGATTTGTGTTTTAAAGGGCTTATTTCCAGTGGATATATTTCATACTAGATAACTAGAACTGAGATAACTTTTTTTTGTAATATATATTTTATTATTTTCATATCATTCTCAAATCTCATCTATAAATAAAGATGTACAAAAAATAATTTTGTTATAACTCATAAATATATGGTTAATCATAATTGTTACAAATTATAAAATGGTAAGTCAATGCCCGATGTGCCGCCGTCTGTTGCAAAACCACGATTTAATCTTTTAAATGAAAGACGTGCACTGCCTTCATCGGAACAGAGGAAAGTCCACCTAGTGTACTAACCCGAATAATTCAGTCCCTCCCCGTGATCGACTCTCCCACTCGTTAATGTAGCCATCGTAGATCAGTGGAATATAACGACTGAATTACTCATGAGTGTTCTTATGAGTTTTGATAAATTTTTGTTTAATTCAGTTAAAAGTTATTATTTTTTTTTACACGAGGAGGTCTGCTAAAAAGTCTATGATGATCTCTTTTTTTTTCAGCATAACAAACGGATACTCTTTAATATAAGTTATACGGTTAACTACTGACCCCCTACGGACCATAGAGGGTGAATAAAATCCATAGGAGATTCGGTCTTCGGCCTCACCCCCTATGGATTTTACTAACCCTTTATGGATCCGTAGAGGGTCAGTAGCGAACCATATAACTTATATTAAAGAGTATCCGTTTGTTATGCTGAAAAAAAAGAGATCATCATAGACTTTTTAGCAGACCTTCTCGTGTAAAAAAAATAATAACTTTTAACTGAATTAAACAAAAATTTATCAAAACTCATTAGAACACTCATAATAGCATTTTGTTTAGACCTGAGAAACCATTATAGGTCAAAGTACGGTCTTCAACACGGAGCCTAGGCTCACACCGAACAGTAAGCTATAAAGGGCCCCAAAAATAACTAGTGTAAAACCATTCAAACGGGAAAACCAACGGTCTAATCTATATAAAAACGAGAAACGAGAAACACTTATGAACCACATCAACAAACGACAACTACTGAACATCAGATTCCTGACTTAGGACAGGTGCAAACAAATGCAGCGGGTTTAATTAATGAGAAAGATAAATCTTACTAAATGCGGATTTTTAAAACATTCGTATTACTCAAGAATGAAATTACTGGACAAGAACGATACAAATGAGAAAGAACACTAACTATACGAGATTTGATTATTTGAAAAGCGTATTTTGGCAAGTACGGCTTCTACAGTTAAGAACGGGTTCCATTTACAAAACTAAATCTTAATTCATGAAAAGTATGACAAATTTATTTCCCTTTTCAAAATCGTTCAAGGGATTTATTACTGGACAAGAACGAGTTTCAATAGGGGAATAAATCTAACTAAATGAAATTTTGATTGAATCGTTATGTTATACATACACAGCCTCTCATTGGTCAAAAAGTGTTAATTATTTGAATGAATCTCAAAGACAAGAAAATAGAACAAAACACACACACACAATTATATAAATAAGTACCAATTTTTTTTTTTTTTTTTTTTAATTCAACGCTATTTTTAGTGAGTGATCAGATTAACTGTTAGCGTGAAAGTAAATTATAAATGGTGTTTCACCGATTCTTTTTTTTTTTTTACTATGGAACAATGCAATTGAGGTCTATTGTAATATGTCTAGAGATATGAATAAATATCGAATCTATGAAAATACGAAAGAATTATTCTTCTTAATTTTTGAACTAAGAATAAAACAAAACTTTTATTGCACAAAATTTTAATCAAATACGAAAATCTATACAAAGAAAATAATAACGATATTTTTTTTATCTATTAAGTTAATTAAATGAAATGAATTCAATGAAAATTTCCCAACTATATATGTAGATTTCTCATATTTCTCGACTGGCTTCAATTATTACAAACAAAAAGAAAGATGTTTATTTAACGTTTTTTTTTCTAAAACAATATATCTTCATTGTTCTTTATTTTTCAAAATACATCTTGATTTTGTTTGTTTGCCAAGCTTACTTGTATGAGGTTAGTACCATCACTAATCACTCCTAATTATTAAAGATCAAATGACCTAATCAACATGATAATTGGTATTCAATATAATCCTCGGTCATGCCTGACATATTTCACAAAAATGGCGCGTGCCGATGAAAACTTCAATAACTCCTTAAATGTTAAAATGATTTTATCAAAACAAAAATTATTAGATGAAGAATAAAATTATCTATCGAATGCATACTTTTACCACTCACTAAAACATATATCTCATGTCCTGAGTGCACTTTGTATGTCCTGAGTGCACTCAGGAGGTCCTGAGCGGTGTTTAGACGTACCGCCACTCGAAGAGTTGTTGCAAGGATTTAACGTCCCCATTCGGACGTGGTTGAGCACAGCCCAATGGACGTTCCGCTATCATTACTGCTAAGGTTTTATTGCCGGTCAGAAGAATAATTTTAATTAATTTGGTTACACGTTCAGCAATAACTGATACAAATATGATATATTATCAATAATAAGGCCATATATTTGAAGCTGTTCAAAATTTTGTACATTATAGGTACGTGTATCAGATCGGACATTTTTTTTTAATTGTCCTACATTTTGTATATAAATAATCTTACTATAAGTTTTCTTTACATTTATAAATTTTGACTGGGATGGAGAGTTGTCTCATTGGCACTCATACCACATCTTCTTATATCTAATCATTAAAGTTGTTCTTGTCTAGCTGTAATACAAGCCTTGAACGAATTCCAATGTCGGAAAATAAATTCTGAAAAAAATTAATTTGTCTCTGTTTTCTGAAAATTATCATATTTGGGTATTATTTCTAAATAATTTGTAAGTAAACGAAATCCGTTCAAACCACGACTAAGTCTTCGTGCACAGAGTTTGAAGTGCCAAAACCCCAGAAACTTGCTCGTAAGCCAAACCAAAGGAAAAGACCAAGGACAGCACGTACACAGCCAAGATATTAGACTTAGCAAATCATATAATTAAATACTGATCTGTCTTATTAAGGTTAAATTCTAAATATCAGTGGCGGATCCAGAGGGGGGTTCCGGGGGTTGGACCCCCCCTTTTTTTGGACGATCAATGCATTTGAATGGGGACATATAGTTGGAATCCCCCCTTTATCCTGGGTTGGGAACCCCCCCTTTTTAAAATGGCTGGATCCGCCCCTGAATATTGTCATTGAAAATATAGGACCAGTTCATAATTTCAATAAATTTGTTATCTATATCAAGGCTGTGAAAATCTTGAATAAATTTTGAACATTCATGAAAAAGGTTATGTCGAATATCGTCATAAAGTGTGCATTCCATAAGGAAATGTTTTTCAGTCTCTACACTGCAACTTTCACAAAACTTAATAACATCGTGTTATTCATTTTAAACGTAACACAGTACTGACAACACAATTCATAAACAACAATAAAGATAATCCAATCAATTTTGTTGATTGGATAATTCACGGCTCAGTAGTTGTGTAATCAGTGACACGTGCCCTCATTATTTCATAAATTCTACCAAAATTTAACTCTTAAATAAGCAGCGTGTAACGAATATATTCATCCATCCTGTGTGCAAATACGATGACTATAAAAGGTCTTGAGTGCACATTGTATGTCCTGAGTGCACTCAGGAGGTCCTGAGCGGTGTTTAGACGTACCCACCGAGTGGACTGTAAGTAGCTTGGTATTAGGCCAATTTTCTGTCCCTCCTTTTTTCATTGGCAGTCGAAATTTTTTTCCGACCGTATCACGGGCGGTCTCAATTACAAGACCTACCTATCATATTTATTGTTAATTTTGTTAATTTGTTTTCGTCATGAACACACATTAAATATTTTCCACTGGATATTAATCCGGTACGTCAGACACACTCGACATTAATCAATCAAAACTCAGTATTTTACAGTAGGGAATGAATGTCTCCCGCGTTCACTTGTCCCTTGAAGGATCAATATTGAATTTCTTCCATGCCCCACCCCCTCCCCTCTTTTATAAGATTTCATTGTGACGTATGTTTTTTTTTTTTTTTTTTAATTTTACGAAAGACCAACAAATCGATTTTTATCACCAAATTTGTCTTTGCTGAGATTAACACTAAAAAAACGTATAACAAAACGTAACGATTGAAAACCCACAGTTCAGTTTTTAAGATATTTTTTTCGTTGGAAACTAACAGACTAATTTTTAAAAACGTCGAAGTTTTTTTCTTGAACCATTATTTATTGAAACGAATTTGTAAACAAAAGTTATTCTTAAAAATATAAATAATGATCAATGATTGTAAAGAAAAAAAATCCACCATAGTAGTTTGTTAATTAACTGGCTCCATGGTGTTAAACATGTCACCTTTCTTTTACAAATAACTGATTAAAAAATATGAAGCCTTTACTGTAAAATAAATCATTCTAATAAAAAATAAATTCATCCAGATTTTTCTCTCATAACCTTTCAACAGTTATTGTAAACTAATTTATTCGAACTATAATTGTTCTATGACTTGCTGTTCGCTTACCAATATTTATACTTTATAAAGTGTTTTCATATTCATTGATCATTAACTTCATGTTTTGCGAATACTTATAAGAGGGTAATTATTATAGCCAGTAATAGCTAACAATTTATCTAAAGAAAACGAGATGCTATATTCAAATTCTGAGATATGAATCTAGTTCTTTAAAAAAAAAAAAATCTCAACAACAAAATTCTACACTTTCATTTATCTGTGTCTTTTTGTCTCCGCTTCGAAGCCGCCATCCCGTACCAAACATATCTATTCACAATGTTGGGTTTGGCAATATACAACCATGTAAGCAATATACAACAGGCAGTAGATCTGAATTTGCAAATTGTTATTTTGGATTTTACCTGATTAGGACGTGTCTCGTTGAATTTTCTAATAAACTTACACACATAATCTGACTTTTAATCGTAATGTTATGAGATGTATAAGAACATAGAGCTATAGGCCTAGTTGCATGCAAGTCTTTACAAATTATATATTTTGGTATGCTATAGTTGTTTTTATAGACTATTTGTTATTTGGTCGGGTTTTTTTTTTTAGTTTTTGACATGGCGTTGACTCGAGTTTGATATATTATGCATCTTTTGTGCTGTATTTTAACAATTATTTACAAGCATGCTGCATGTTTACACATTCATCACTATACCGCATCTAAATAAAGCTTTCTTGTAAAAAAAATAAGGAGATGTAGTATGATTGGTGATGAGACAACTATCAACCAGAATTTAAAATACCTGATATAAGCAATTGTGACTTACTTTCTTTACTCAGGGTGATCGTAAATTAATCAGATAAGCTGGAGGAGGGTGGGGGCTTTATATTAAAAGAAAAGAATTTAGCATTAGCTTTTTGTGATAAATATATAATAAACACACAGTAACAGAAATAGCTCTTGAAAGTTCTATCAGATCTCGGCACTTTTAACTGTTTTTTGACGCGTGCAAAAAAATGCAGCACCTGGTTACAGGGGCTCATTTGACAGTTACAGGGGCTCATTTGACAAATTATCATCTTTCGTAATTTAAGTTATAAAATCTAAATTCTAAGTGATCTAAAATGTTCATGACTAACGAGTATTTTCACTTGTACGATTTTTCTGTGAAATGAGTCTAAGAGTAACTATATATACATGTATATCGGGATACTGACTGCATAGTAAAATATTTATGTACCTATTAGTTGCGGCTCATTTTGGTCTTTTAAGTAAGTTTCCTTCCCCTGCATTACTTGATCGCTTTTGTAAAAAATAAACAGCACAACAGCACTCGACGTCAGTATTGTACCAAAAAATGAAAAAAATATTCAAAAAGAAGGCTCATAAAATTCAAGTATTGGTAAGCACACACACACTAACCTGTCACCACAGACATGATCTTTTTGTTAATGCGCCAAACTCGTTTCTTCCACAGGACAACGATGTCGATGATTGGGAAAACCTTGTCAAAATAATTATGACGTCTTGCAAGGCTATTTAGGCGTCCCAGAAAAAAATTAAAATAGCCTTGCCAGACGTCATAATTATCTGGACTAGGGAAAACCCACCAAATCATTAGTTCCCCAAATGAGTATCCTAGTGTAAAGGTTTTTTTAATACATAGCTATTTCATATTGGAATGGCACATATCCATGAAAAATCAACAAATGATCCGAAAGTTGGAAAGATGAGTAGTCCTCTGACTCCACAAACCTGGAAACAGTTGTGATGTTACTTCGCTGAGCTATAATAGATAACCGTACGACCATCAACAATGAGCAAAATTCACACCATATAGAAAGCTGTAAATATAATAAAAGGCCTCGAAATAACAATTGTAAAACAAATCAACAAGAAGCCTAACATTTATAATAGAATTTAAAATAAAATTGAAAATAGAAATGGGAATGTGTCAGAGAGACAACAACCCGACCAAAGAGCAGATAACAGCCGAAGTTCACCAATGGGTCTTCAATGCAGCGAGAAAATCCCACAACCTGAGGCGTGCTTCAGCTGGTCCCTTAACTAAAATGTATACTAGTTCAGTGATAATGGACGTCATACTAAACTCCGAAATATATAAAAGAAACTAAAATTAAAAATCATACAAAACTGACAAATGCCATACGCTCCTGACTTGGGACAGGTGCAAAAATATGGTGGGGTTAAAAGCCTATATACTGTAAATTTCAGAAATTATTGCATGCATTTATTAATATTGCTAATTAACATATGATAATTTCCCTTTCAATTTTTAAAAAATTCTTGATTTAAGTTTTTGTTGTATATTGGGACTTTGGATATTCTCAAGAATGCTTTCACCAATTTTTATGAAACTTTGGTGAATTTTTTTTATATATTGACATAAACTCCCTTTTCATTTTTATGACCCATTGTGGAGGGGGCATTAAGTTTAACTCTTGACCGTCTGTCCGTCTGTCCCAAAGTTGGTTTTTGACGTTCTCTAATTTAGTTTGCCTCAACCAAATGTTATAAAACTTTTACAAAAGCTTATTACCACAATAATCAAATCAAGTGTGAATTTTGATGGTGTCAGTGTTACCGTTCTAGAGTTATGCCCCTTTACAAATGGAAAAATTGCTGAATTTTTGGTTTCTCGCTCTCTAACTTTAACTTTAATTTGCCTCAACCAAATGATATGAAATTTGCACACAATGCTTATTACCACAAAAAACAGTTTGAATTTTGGTGGTGTCACTTTTACTGTTCTAGAGTTATGTCCTTTACAAATGGAAAAAATGATGAATTTTTTGTTTCCGTCCTTTAACTTAAGTTTGCCTCATTCAAATTTTATTAAACTTTAACACAATACTTTTTATCACAAAATCAGATCAAGTTCAAATTTTGGTAGCATAAATTTTACTGTTCTTCAGTTATCTTCCTTTATAACTTAATATGATATGCAAGCCGGAGTATCATCCCCTATTTATTTTTATATAAGATGCAGAGTTATGGAATTTTAGTTGTTGGAAAATTGTTTAAAATTGTCCATTTTCACACTTTGGAAGGTTTAAGAAATGTATTTGTTCAAAAATCACGGCTTTAAACTTATATACACTTGAGATATCCCTAAATGGAGCCAAATTATTTTCATGTTTTGTGTCAATGAATACCACTCTGTGTGCATGTCCTTTTTTAGCTCACCTGGCCCGTCGTCGTCCATCGCCGTTGTTAACTTTTTACATTTTGAACTTCTTCTAGAGAACCACTGAATGGAATGGAATCAAACATGGCATGAATGTTCCTTATGAGGTGCTGACCAAGAGTTGTGACGTTGTTGCCGATCTATCATCCAAGATGGCCGGCAGCGGGGGACTTAGTTAAACATAGGACCCTATAGGAAATACATACAAATGTCTTCTTTTAGAGAACCACTGTATGGGATGAAACCAAACATAGCATGAATGTTCCTTATGAGGTGCTGACCATGTGTTGTCACTTTGTAGTCGATCCATCATCCAAGATGGCGGCCAGCAGAGTAGGACAATATTAAACCAAATATGGTCTCAATCATTATTAAAGTATCTGTTATGATTTTTATCTTTTTTTATATGATTTCATAAACCCAAATAGAGAGGTTAACAACACAGGCTCTTGAGAACCTGTAGTTTTGTTTTGGGGGAGAGGGGATCTTATTTGCGCAGTGCTCACAGTTTTATCGACCGCAAAAATTTTTGGGATCGTATAATGGTATGATGTCGTCGTCGTCCGAAGACACATTGGTTTCGGACAATAACTTTAGTTTAAGTGAATGGATCTCTATGAAATTTTTAAGAAGGTTCAATACCACAAAGGAAGGTTGGGATTGATTTTGGGATGATGGTCCCAACCGTTTAGGAATTAGGGGCCCAAAAGGGTCCAAAACAAGCATTTTTCTAGTTTCAGGATAATAACTTGTGTATAAGTATTTCGATTGCTCTGAAATTGTACCACAATGTTTAATACCACAAGTAGAAGGTTGAGATTCATTTTAGGGTTATGGGGCCAACAGTTTAGGAATTAAGGGGCCAAAAACAAGCATTTTTGTAGTTTCCAGACAATAACTTGTGTGTAAGTGTATGGATCTCTCTGACATTGTACCACAAGGTTCCATATAACAAAGGGAAGGCTGGGATTTAGTTTGGGGTTAATTGTCCCAAACATGTAGGAATTAGGGGCCAAAAAAGGGCCAAACACAAGCATTTTTCTAGTTTCCAGACAATAACTTGTGTGTAAGTGTATGGATCTCTCTGAAATTGTACTACAAGGTTCCATACTTCAAAGGAAAGGCTGGGATTGAGTTTTGGGGTTATTGCTCCAAAGGAGGTTTCAAAAAGTGGGGGGGGGGGATTTTTTTCCCAATTGTTTTAAGGGATTCATATTTTTTTTTTCAAAATTTTTAAAATTTCGAATTTTTGAAAAGTTTCAATTAGAAATCTTCAATTGCACAGTATTGCGCAATGGATTAATAAGATCTTTGACCACATTTATTTTGTGTCAGAAACCTATATTATGTCAAAAATTTGATCACAATCCAAATTCAGACAGTATCAAGCTTGAATATTGTGTCCAAATTTACCCAAACTGTTCAGGGTTCGACCTCTGCGGTGGTATCAGGCTGCACTCAGCGAAGCATTTTATTCTATAATGTAGTTGACATTAAAATTCATTTAAAGCATAAACCCAAGCTAAAAGGGCAACAAGCTTATCAAGCACTCATGGTACAGCTTTTTATTAAACACGCATTGATATACATTAAACAGCAAAATAATTATTGATGCAAGATGTCATTAAATAATAATTTTTACTCTTTTTATGTGTAGGACAAGAACTATAGAAGATACAGAGAAATTATAAACAGCAGAAATGATAGGCCATTTAAAATTTGCAGAAGTCAACAAAACCTAAATGGTAAGTAAACTCATCATAGATACCAGGATTAAATTTTGTATTTAGGCCAGACGCGTTTGTCTACAAAACACTCATCAGTGACGCTCGATAAGACTCATAAGGCCACTTTTATAAAAGTTATTGCCCTTGAAAGATGATTATCATGATTATTATAAAAATAAAAAGATGTGGTATATTAAATATGAAAACTATTGATCATGGCTCTAAGAAAGCAATTATAGGCCAGTGACAGCCTTCAATAATGAGAAAATCCATACCCTATTGTCAAAGTAGTCAGCTATAAAAGGCCCTGAGATGAAAAATTTGAAACAATCCCAACTGTAAAACTAATTGCCTAGTTTATAACAAAACAAATTACAAAAAATAAATATGACAGATATGAAACAACAACAGCCACTAAATTTTTTTGTCAGACTAAACTACAGGCTTCGAACTTGGGACAGGCACAATAAGAATATGGCAAGGTTATATAAAAATAAGAAGATGTGGCATGATTGCCAATAAGACAACTCTTCACCAGACAACAAATGACATAGATTTCCTGCAAAAAAAAAACACAGTTCAGAGTAAGCAGGAAATTTATACCTTTCCCTTAATCGAAAAGACACAAAGATCTGTTAGTACTCACAGTTACTGACAGCTAGTTAAAAATCAATAAAATCTAATACATGTAATAAAAAAAAACAGGTTTGTGAGCACTCAACCCTACCCTAACTTTGGACAGTGGTTTAACAGCTCAACATATAAAGAACAAACTGTAAAATAACCGTTGCAATTGCCTCAACTCGAAAGATTGATAAAATGCACAAAATCAACTAAATTTAAAAACCCATAGACAAAAAGCACAGAATTAAGAGAACTCACAAGTAAGAAAGGAAATATTCTTAAAATGTTCACAAACATGACAAAATAAGCTTTTTTATTGCTGTTTCTCTCTCCATTTATAACATTTTATTTGTTTATTTTGTGTATTTATAGGTGATCAGACATCTTGGTTTTCATGATCAATAGGTCAATACTGAAGAGGAAACTGAAAGTTGATATTTATCTACATGGTGTGCTGGTTGGATTAATGTGAAATGGAATGTGTGTTTTCCTGCAAAAAAGAAATAGGAAATTTCATCATGATCACATGATAATGGCTATAAACAAAATGGAGTTCTATCATAGATGCACAAAAACACAATTGTAAAAATGCAACAACATAATATATATATTCGTCGAAAGAAGGGAGAAATGAAGAAAAAAATAGTATTTTGTTGTTGAAAGGAACACCAGCTTTATCCACTCATTTACAATCGCTCCCTCATATCAAATATACTGAAGAAGATCTTCAAAGAACAAATTGCAATAATGTTTTCACTAAGAATTGAAGGAAAATGTTTAGTGAATGGAATAATTTATGCATTGAACTCTGACGTAGTGGATTGAATAAGGCCGAGAAAAAAAAAATCTGTGTTTCCGGTAACCCGACCGACCCTGTTTTTTAGCCCCCGATCCTAATTTTTTTATTGGATCTTCAAAAAAAAAAAAAAAAAATTGGTATCAACCGACCCTGATTTTGACACAGTCTTCTGTTAATCAACATATTTATTTATCTAACTTGCTTGTTCTGGCACAGAAAGCCAGTAAAACATTTTATTTATGTCAAAAGGTATTCCAAATAGGTTAAAATCAAAGAAATTTGCACAGCAGGTGCTTCAAAAACATTGCAAATGGCTGCACTTCCGGTATTTGAAACTAATTACGGACCCGGACTTGGAAAAACCATGATAATTTTCCGGATTTCGTTTACAATGTCAAAAAAAAAAAAAAAAAAATCCGACCTGCCGACCCTATTTTTCAAAATGATGTTACCGGAAACACAGATTTTTTTTTTAGGCCTAACTGTACACGGCAGCTGAAACAGAGGAAAATTAAAATTTACAAGAAAAGTGTTTATTTTATTATTAAATTAGCAAATATGAGCACATTCTTAAGAACACCACAAATGGTATGACATTCAAATTGGTTGCTTATTAATGTATTCCATTGAAACAATAACAAGAAAACAGAATACTTTGCTACAAAAAATATTTTCTAAATCAAAGTCATATAAAGTATGTACAGTACCTTGACCTAAACAGTCAGACTCACTATTTTGTTTTTGTATGTCATGATAATTTTGAGTTAAAAAATTTATTAAAGTTTTAAATATCATTTGTATCATTTATTAAGTCTTGTAAAAATTATGTTCATACTGTTTGTATAGTGAAGAAATTTACAATGAGTGAAAAAGGAGAAAACATTTCCTACAGGGAAAGATGATGTACAGAAATTTGGAGAACAATGTTTTCCTTAGAGGAAATTTGTGGTCTTGAATTTTCCCTCAAGGAAAAGTGTTTGTGAAAATTTCCTCAAAGGAAATTGCAGTTGACAAAATTTCCTCACAGGAAAAGTATTTCCTCAAAGGAAAATTTGAAGCTGCAAATTTCCTCAGAGGAAAATTTGAAGCCATAAATTTCCTCAGAGGAAATAAAATTTCCTCAAAGGAAAATTTGAAACCACAAATTTCCTCAGAGGAAATAGAATTTCCTCAAAGGAAATATTAATGCAGCAAATTCCTAAGGAAATCTTTTCCCTTGAGGAAAATACAATTTCCTTGAGGAAAAATCTTTTCCTTTAGGAAATTTGATTTCCTTGAGGAAAACTACTTTTCCTCTGAGGAAATTGTTGAAAAAGGGCATAACTTTTTCAACAGTGGTGCTAGAGCCAAAATTTTTAGGACAAATATCAGGAACCAATACCAACCAAGTTATCAACTTCATTTTGACTTAACTCCAAAATTAAGGTGACAACTTTTGCACTCAGCGGAATTGCAAACTTGTCCCGAGACTGTTGTCAAGTTACAGTAAATGGGCTATGTCACAGATTTTGGTAAAATTTTACATACAACTTTAGCTTGTTGAACTATAGCTGAAAATCGAAAAAATAATGCATTTATCTCTTTTATCATCTGAAATATTACTGATTTAGTTCTTACAAAATAGGTGAACATTTGTATAGAAAGCTCATAAAATCGGCGAAAAAACATCTAAAATTTGTCTTATAATCATCAAATCTCTCATTTCTACTACATAGATTTTTCTTGAAAAACTATATGTTGTTTATACATAAATTTCTGTTTTAATGATTTAAAATGGTGATAGGGTAACCGACTTCGTTTTTACGGTATACATCATTCAAAGTTGTGTTTTATGTGAAAAAATACCACAAAACGTCGAACTAATCGTAACGTCATCGCGTAGCAGGCCGCAAAACGTTAATTTTTGACGTTTTTCTCTCCAACTAAGTAACAGATTGATTATTAGACAAAAAACGATGTCGGTGACCATATGATTATTTTATATTATTAAAACGGAAATTTATGTATCAACAACATATAGTTTTTTAAGAAAAATCTATGTAGTAGAAATTAGAGATTTGACGATTTAAAGACAAATTTAAGAACTTCAAGGTTTTTCGCAGATTTTTTAAGTGACATGGTTCTTGTGTAGTGGTTTACTTGAGACTCTTTCAATCTATCTGGAAAAACATCTGTATCTATTGATATATTATTAATTAAAGATGTCAGCTGAGATAAAACAACAGCTTTAATTACTACATTCAGTGACAACTTTAGTCGGTATACCATCAACACCAGTAGCCTTTTTACTGACGCAGTCCGTAATAATTTCAGTTTGTGACCTTTTTTTAAAGGACGCTTAACTATAGTAACGACATGCATGATGTCACAAATCTTTACTCTGATTGGACGAAATAATAATCTCAAAGAGTACAAAATAAAGAATGTCAAAATACATATATCGCAAATTTAATTACTTGTCAAAAGCTGTATTATATAGATCATCTCCCTTTGGTGACTTTGTGTACTTGCAAGTGCGGTCTTAAACTTCCAAGGCGTAATAATAATCTTAAAGAGTACAAAATAAAGAGTGTCAAAATACATATATCGCAAATTTAATTAATTGTCAAAAGCTGTATTATATAGATCATTTCCGTTTGGCGTACGTCCGTCCCCGATATACACATAGAAATAGGTTTAAGAAGGGGGGCAATACCTTTTTCTATTAACCTGTTTTAAATGTTGTTAACTGTTATTTGAAATATATATACACTGTTAGCTGTTTTCAACCCACTGTCTGTTATCTGTTCTGTTAAAATTGGCAATGTTGTTAACTGTTTTATATGAAAATGGGATTCCTGTTATCTGTTACTTGACACGTAAAGTGTTCACTGTTTTTGTTATAATTTATCTCTGTTAACTGTTATTTTATACAAGAATTTTCAAGTATCACACTAACCACATTTAGTGGAAGAAGATAACATTTTGTCTAATGAACCGCGCACTTCTAATCAACCTGTAACAACCGCTCTAGATTTCATGAGGGCAGTAAAGTTACAACAAGTGGAAGGACTGTCAAAGTTTCTGTTAAGTTTCAATGAGACCGAAAATTGTTCAGTTATAAATATATACATGCTTTTTGTATAAGTCGTATAAGGCAGCAATAATATAAGTCACCTTTGTAGATCTTTGTAGTCTTATATCTCAGGTAATCAAAGTGACAATCAAAGCACAAAGATGACAAATATAAGTCAAATGTATAAAAATACCTTGAGGTGTATCAATACAAGGCAAACAATACAGATTTTAAAAATACATAACTTTAAAATCAAATACAACCTAACCCATTCTTTCCATTGGTCAGTGGCTTCAGCTTCGCATGGGTCTAGACAAAAAAGCATGCATTGACATGCTAGTTGCACCGGTCTGGGAAACATTATTCATGGTTATCACAATCTAAACTCTATACTCACTTAGACAATCAATATTCAAAAACTTTGGAACATTTCAGGGAAATCCATGGACAAAGGGCAAAACCGAGACAACAAGCAGACAGCATATATATAGGACAAACGGTGTACACAATACACTAAAAGTACATACAACACATGAACACAAACCTGATCAAGACTGGAGTGAACTCAGGTGCTTTGAAAGGGTGAGCATTTCCTGCTTTTTGCAAGACACCCGCCGTTTTGTTTTGAAAATTCCTCAAATTCGGATAGAACAATCAAATACCTTAACATTGTTCGATTTTTCAATATGGTTGTTAATTGCTACTGAAGTTTTTACACCACTGTTATCTGTTATTCGGTTAAAGTTGGTGTTAACTGTTATCAGCATTTTATATTTGTTGTTAACTGTGTTTGCCAAAATCGAGGTGTTGTTAACATGTTAACGGACCCCTATTGCCCCCTCGTTTAAAGTTGTGCTTGACATATAGTTATAATTGACATTTCTTCATGGTTCTAAACTGTTTCAAGCAAGTTTGTTATTCATTACAGATTGTAACATACTAATATCTTATGTTGTATGTCTATTTGACAGCTTCTTCATCTCTGAAAATACCTATATCTATACATTTAGTTAAGTACCATGTAGTATATATTTTAATTCTTTAGAGAAAAGCGCATATACTCAACTTTCAGAATTGTCAGGCTTTTGCCGTCAAATTGTTTGCATTTTTTTTTTACTATGATAAAAAAAATGATAAAGATTCATGGTTTGTTTAAAACTCTATGCTCACATCTGAATGCGTCAAAAATCATTTTTTAAAGATAGTACTTGTTTGTATTGAATTTATTGAGAATTTTCTCAACTTTGTCTGGTGTTATTTTCTGAAAATTAAAGTGGATGTTCTCACCACTGTGATTTTTATTTCCACAATGCTAGGGTGATTAGAAGGGTCATATATATATCACATCATTCCCGATTTTATTAACAACAGTAGAAAAAAAATTAAAATGTTCTGATACCTGTTAAGTATCATTAATGATTTGTTTGGGTTTTTTTTCTAATAAAACTACTCTTTTTTCTCCAGAATAGCACTTCTTAAGGAAAAAAAGGTTTAATTGTTGACTAGAAATTATCATTTTTGGATCCACCAGAGCAACGTTCTAAAAATAAATTTTCATAGATTTCTTTTTAAGCTTTGTAACCAAATTTCTCTGTTTTCTGAATTTCTCCCATGTTTTTGAATTTCATTGCTTGGTACATTGTGTATAAAGCATGTGTTTACGGTAGGTGGCCCTTCCTGTTCATACTGGGACTATTATACTAGTATAATAGTCCCAGGTTCATACAAGGCAAAGCTTGAAGTCAAAGTTAATCATATCATTAGATGCTAAAGTTAGACAAGGTTTTTTGAAAGTGTTTTTGTTTCCTTCAGCTTGATCAAAATATTCATTCCTTCAAAGAGAAATACAAGAATTACAAAATTTATTTTCAAACTCTTCGAAATAAATCCTAACGAAATCTCTTTAGACTGATTCTGAATTGATCACCATATAATTTGATTTTATGTTAAGATGACAACTAATATGTAGATAAACGAAAAGTTCTATTGTTTCCTCTGCCTCGTAGTTTTTTTCTAACTAGGTGTCCATTTTATATTACTTGTGCTGTCAATTATTTACTGATTTATTTATTTCTAAAGATTTTTTTTCTCGCTTATTAATGTACGGAAATTGTTGTTCAGTATTCGTTTTGTGTGTTTTTTCTACAAACATTTTACGGACTTGCAAATGCGTCTTTGTCGAAAAGACTCTTGCATGAAAACGTCAAACTCTACAAATCACCAAATCACAACGAAACAGTTAATTTTACCATTATTTACAGGTAACACTAGTTTATTTCTTAAAAGAGCCATGATATGTCAATAGATACGAATAAGATTTCCAATCTGTTTTTTTTCTACACGAAAAGAAAAAAATGTACATGATGTAAGATCAGTCCACATCCAGTGTTCTCCTCAGATTTTTCATATATCATCCTGGCAAACAGGAAATTATGTGTAACCCGAGAGCATGATTTTCATTACAAAATCGCTTGTCTCCTCCAGGACTCGAACCCGGGATCTCTGTGTTATAAGGCAGCGTGTTAACCGACTGAGCTAAAGAAGTACTTTCTTAGCTCCACCGCTTACGGCTGACAAAGTATCTACTAATGAAAGGAAGCAATCCCGTCACATATGAAATACCATCTTGTTTCTAGAAACTATAGCATCACATCCATTATACATGTACTATCTATAAGAAACTTATTTCAGATAGCATCACATTACCAATGCTAAAAGACCCAAGGGAGAACACTGCACATCTTCTCTTCTATTCACAAATAGTTTATGAACTACCATACAACATGATGAATAGATGCAACTCTATATTTCTGTAAATAAAAACTGAACATTGCCAGTGATAAGAGTGAATTAAAATGAGATGGCAAATGAAAGCAACATAATGGAAAGAATTGCAACATCTTCACAAGCTGTGAAACTGTAGCTCTTAGGCCTTATGATATTTTTTGACAATTTGCTGCAAATTGTCCAAAAATATCAAGAACCTAAGAGCTACAGTTCCGCAGCTACATCTTCACATGCCTCTCATATTGCATGACTGAGTCGTGTACAGGCAAGGGCACTTAATATTTGGAGATTCTGTGTCAAGACAATTTTACGGTTTGGCCTCT
The DNA here is from genome assembly GCA_017311375.1 of Mytilus coruscus. Lineage (NCBI taxonomy): Eukaryota > Metazoa > Mollusca > Bivalvia > Mytilida > Mytilidae > Mytilus > Mytilus coruscus. The sequence continues at coordinate 3,651,781 of CM029597.1, read as the reverse complement.
CACTAAATCCCGCATCATAGCCAATAAAAGCAGTCTGAAAAAATTCAAACTAGTAACATACCACAAACCAGTGTTTTTTAGCTCACCTGGCCTGAAGGGCAAAGTGAGCTTTTCTCATCACTTGTCGTCCGTCGTCGTTAACTTTTACAAAAATCTTCTCCTCTGAAACTACTGGGCCAAATTTAACCAAACTTAGCCACAATCATCATTGGGGTATCTAGTTTAAAAAATGTGTCCGATGACCCCGCCTGCCAACCAAGATGGCCGACATGGCTAAAAATAGAACATGGGGGTAAAATGCAAGTTTTGTCTACTATTTTGAAAACCGTTACAAATAGAGAAAATCTAACATGGTAAAAAATGTTCAAAATGTTGAGCTCTACCATTGTATACATACGTCAAAACTGTCAGATGACTTCTTATAGGAGTTATTGCCCTTAATGACAAATTTTACCATTTTTTTTCATTTTTGCCTATTATCTTGAAAACTATAATAGATAGGGAGAAACTTTAAATTACAAACATGATCAGCAAAACAAGTTCTACAAATAAGTCTAATGGTCGAAAACGTCAGTTGTCTCCTTATTAGAGTTATTGCCCTTTGATGACGATTTTTACCAATTTTTTGCGTTTTTGCCTTATATCTTAAAAATTATAATAGATAGATAGAAACTTAAACAAGCAAAAATTATCAGCAAGACAAGATCTACAATTAAAAACATTATGGAGGAAATTGTCAGACGATTCCTCATTGGAGTTATTGCCCTTTAATGACAATTTTTACCATTTTATTGCGTTTTGCCTTATATGATAAAAATTATAATAGATAAATAGACACTTTAAATCACAAAAATGATCAGCAAGGCAAGGTCTACTTTTTTTGGTATGATACCATGCTCTATGCTCATTTTAACATGGGTAGGCATTATTATATTTGTCAATATTTTTATACAGGTAAAAAATTCAGCACTTTTATACTTCAAAGCGGACCTATAAGAGAGGGACGAAAGATACCAGAGGGACAGTCAAACTCATAGATCGAAAACAAACTGACAACGCCATGGCCAAAAATAAAAAGACAAACAGACAAATAATAAGACACGTTAGAAAGGCAGCCATTTTGATTTGATGAAGCAAAAACGTTATGAAAATAAACGGTTTCACAATAATAAATGACAGATACATGTACATGACGTTAACTTACTAGAATGATTTTATTTAATTTCCTATCAAGCAACACCAACCCAAATGTCCATTTTGATCTCCAGTGTTGTTTAAAATACATCTGATGTTGCAATTTCAATTGTGATGTCAATCAAGGACTGCCCATGTTCTATTAGAATTAGAACATGGGCTGTTTCCAAAGAGAAAGAAGACTGTCATATTAGAATGTCAATTTTGCCACACCTTCATGTATTACATTAAGTTGTCTGCGAAAATGACCTTTTGCATTTTACATTTAGTTTTTGTTTCGCCTTGACGGAGTCAAAAAGCGAGACATAGGTATGCTGTTTCCGGTGGTGGCGGCGTCAACAATGTATTAGTTTGTGATTAGGTCTAGTTTATGGTGAACCACAAGTGGTAGGTCAATGATATTTGGTATGCAGTTGTATTAGCATTGGCACATCTCATTTCCATGGAGATTATTTGACCCTGCCCCCTCAGTCATGGTCTATTGACTTTGAAACTTTTGCTTAGTTTACATGTATTAGTTTGTGATTAGGTCAGTTTATTGGGAACCACTAGTGGTAGGTCAGTGATATTTGGTATGCAGTTGTACAAGCATTGGCATATCTCATTTCCATGGAGATTATTTGGCTCCGCCCCCTTAGTCATGGTCTATTGACTTTGAAAATTTTGCTTAGGTTACATGTATTAGTTTGTGATTAGGTCAATTCAAGGGGAACCATTAGTGGTAGGACAATGTAAATTGGTATTCAGTTGTATAAGCATTTGCACATCTCATTTCCATGGAGAATATTTGGCCCAGCCCCCTCAGTCATGGTCTATTATTGACTTTGAAACTTTTGCTTAGTTTACATGTATTAGTTTGTGATTAGATCAGTTTAAGATGAACTGCTAATGTTAAGTCAATGATATTTCAGTGTTCCCGCCTGCCCAAAATAGAAGGGCGGCCCGCCCTTGGTGCCCTTACCCCCGCCCTTCTGCCCTCCAAAGCCAAAAAATGCCCCCTTCTGCCTTTTCAAAAAATAAACTTTTCAAATTACATGCCTACCGGCGTTTCCGGTAAAATTGCTACCCGAGTGTAACACTTTAATTAACTGACAATGGCATAAAGTTAAATACCTTGCCTTTGGCAGTTTTATCACCTCTGCTAATGATTGTTTACTGCTAATCAGGTGATTTAAGATAACAAATACTTGGTATATTTATTACAGAATGAAAATGTCCACATGTTATCCATTTGTAATGTTTATGTACAGGATGTACAACATAAAAACTTTATTTTTATTGTTTATTTTTATAGACTGATCATGCTGATAGCAGTAATAAAACATTGAAATTTCTGATGATTATTTTCCTCACCAAATGTACAATAGATATAAGAAGATGTGGTATGAGTGCCAATGAGACAACTCTCCATCCAAGTCAAAATTTATAAATGAAAACCATTATAGGTCAAAGTACGGTCTTCAACACGGAGCCTAGGCTCACACCGAACAGTAAGCTATAAAGGGCCCCAAAAATTACTAGTGTAAAGCCATTCTAACGGGAAAACCAACGGTCTAATCTATATAAAAACGAGAAACGAGAAACACTTATGAACCACATCAACAAACGACAACTACTGAACATCAGATTCCTGACTTAGGTCAGGTGCAAACAAATGCAGCGGGTTTAAACGTTTTAATGGTACCAAACCTTCACCCTTTTTCTGAAACAGTAGTGTAACATCACAACATAGAAAGACACAGTTTGTTTAGATTAAAATCAAAATGATATGCTTTGCATCATGGTATGATAATTTGATAAAAAAAAATCTTACTGGAATCAATATTAACATGATTAAGAACACAACTATTTCTAAATGTGCTTGAAATACAATTAAATAAATGTCCTCCAGTTGAGCCTAGCAATACTCAAGGTAATTTATACACAGTGCCTTTACAATCTGGGTTATTGCGCTAAAGTGCCCTTTCAGACAACTAGCACCCTTCTGCCCTGAGATTCAAGCTGGAACACTGTATTTGGTATGCAAATTTATTGGCATTTGCAAGTATTGTTTTCATGGAGATTATATAGCCCCGCCCCCTCATCATGGTTCATTTACTTTGAAACTTTTACATAGTTTACAAGTTAATGTTTGTGTTTTAGTTTGTTTAAAGGGAACGACTTATAATAAGTCAATGGTATTTGGTATGCCGTTGTATTAGCATTGGCACATCATGGAGATTGTTTAGCCATGTACCTTCAGTCATGGTTCATCGACTTTGAATATTTGCATACTGTAAATTCAGAATTATTGAGTGCATTTATTATTGCGATTTTGTCATTTTAGACTAAAATGCGATTTTAATTTTTGCGATATTGAGAAAAATCCTGTTTAGTTCATATAAAAAATTTCAGAATGCGAGTTTAAATTATTGCGGTTATAACCCTGTCGCATTTTTCGCAATAATAAAAACATCGCGATAATTTCTGAATTTACAGTAACTTACATGTTAAAGTATAGCTATTTTAATTTCACCATTTGCATTATCAAATTACAAAAAGGCGAGACATATCTCTGTGATAACAGTTTATCTATTTTATTAACTCGTTTCTGGTACAATTATTTTGGCTGCTTATTTGGATATACATGATATATTTTTATCATTTTTGATTCAGCCATGCTGGATCAATGTGATCTCTCCGGATTTGGAGATGGTGCAGTATTTTAAGTTGAAGACATAGCATGAAACTAATTATGTGTTTTTGTGACTTGCAGAAACTTTATACACCATTTTAATCATCAACTGCCAACTTTTGACATGTTATATGCCCTTAAATTAAGAAAAGGTTGGTGGAATAGCTACTTTATTTTAGATATACACTTGCATATAGTTCCTTTATAAATCAAAAAATTTATATAAAATTGCCATTTATTAATTAATGTAAAAAAGTGATATATATCAAATTTAAGCTGAGTTGATAAGAATTATGAAAGTATTTTATCATCTTATGTTTGTGTTAGTTATTGAATACATTTTGGTTCAAAATGTGTATTGATTTTAGAGTTGATTCCCACACTTTTTTGAAATGCTATTATTCCAACTCTTTCCCGGGACAAGTAAGAGTATAGTATTATGATTATCAACTGTCATGATTTTCAAACAATTATACTTAAAGGTGTAAGTATTAGATGGAATCAACTCCACTTTAATGCAGTCTTAATTGACCACAGTTATAATATCTTTTGCGCATGTAGTGTTACATAATTGAATATACATTTTATTACACATCTAACTAAATACACAAAGTTTTGACCTCAATAGCATGAATAGTATACCTATTATTTATTTTGATCTACACAACATTAAATAATTCTGTTAATTTTGTGTAAAGCTGAATGATTAACACGATTAATAAGATGTGGTTTTTTTTCAAAGAAAAGACAAAAAATACAATATGTATAGAAAACGCAAGCAGATTTTATTTCACTTGTAAAATCAGTGTCATAATCATCTGACATAAGTCAATAATTAAGGTCTATTTTTAAAAGTTACTATTATTTGTAATTTGGTTGAAACAATAACCCGAATAATTCAGTCCCTCCCCGTGATCGACTCTCCCACTCGCGAGGGCCTGAACTCTTTATACGATAAAAACGCGTCACGAATTCAGGATTTTGATTGGTGCTCTCTGTGAGAGAGAGCCAATCAGCTAATAGCTAAATGTTATCGAGATAGGTAAATCCTGAGCTAATTCCGAATGATTTTATGACGATTCTTCATTGACTAGGCCTTCAGGCATTAATGTAGCCATCGTAGAGCAGTGGAATATAACGACTGAATTATTCTGGTTATTGAAACAATAAACAAATTACATAACTCTAACCTGAGCATTTTCTGCAGTAAAATTTATTTGTTTATTCCCCATTATATTGCTATTTAACAGTAATTGGAAATATTAGGTATTTGTACATGTATTTTTGAATACAGGAATTTATGTGTATTTTTTCTTAATGAAGATTGAACACCAATTAGATAAAAATTAGTTATTTATTTTTTTAATTTTTGTTGTTGAGAAAGTGTATTTTTAATGCCGCTTTCTGGAAATTATTAAGCCAATTATCATTAATGGCATTTAAAAAATATACTACTTGTTTGAAGATTTCCCTTTCCATTCTTGTCGAAATCATTGAATTACAAACAGTCAGAGCTCAGACATAAACAAGTCGTTTTTTGTTTTTGACTTACAGAAGTCAAAAAATGTATTTATTATAAAAATGGGTTTTCATTTTCAGACTTATTTAAGTCAGAAAATGACAGACTTGTTTAGGTCTATTTATGTTTATGAAAAGACTTAATTTTAATTGGTGGCCAAAGTGCACCACCTATGACATCATAAACCTGTCTGAGAGTTCACAAGGACCTGAGCTATCTATATTTAATCATCTAATTGAACATTTTTACTTAACATAAGATTATTTTCCTCATTTTGTGTGGTTTTAGATGGTTGCATTGTAAAGTAAATAAACATTATCTCCGTTTTTTTAGGCTCTCATGCATATTTTTCTTTAGAAGACAAAGCATTGTCTTTCAATGTTGTCATAATTTCATGTAGATGCATGACCTTTTTATAAATATGCTTGGGTCTTGAAGTTGACCAATTTTGGTAACTTATCGACTTGTAGGAGTCGATATTTGCAACTTTTTAATTCAGGTCAAATATTTCTTGCTTAACACTAATTGACTTATTGAAGTCATAATTTGTCTTAAATTAAAGGGAGACAAATCTTGAAATTTACAAATTTAGACCTCTACGAGTCAAAAGCAGATTTAGACTTATTTATGTCTGAGCTCTGACTGACAAATGTTTCTAAAAATAGAAGATTTTAAAAAAACTGACACTGTCTAAAATTGAAATATCAAAATGATTTGCATCAATATTGCGAAATTCTCCATCTTTAGGCAATTGAATAGAAATTTTATAGTATTAAAGATTATTGAAATGAAAATAAAAACAAAATATTGAAAGTGAGGTCAGAAAAAATGTCAGACTAGCTACAAAATTGGCTGGATCACAACACTGACGATGCTTTAATTGAATATGCAGTAGCATTTGAAATATTTTGTATTTAATTTTTACCTTTTACCTGTTTGAATTAATAAATTTGGTGAGAGAGATTTATTGCCTGAAAATGACAACATTAAACATGTTAAATCACATGACAAATCACATGACAAATGTTTACATGTAGATAATTACAATGTCCATTACAGATGAAAATTCATTTACTAGTGAGCAAATCAAACAGGAATTGAAGTAGTTAGAAGTTAGAAATTTATAGATCTATAATAAAGGTAACAAGTAAAAGACATCATTCAGAGAAGTTTTTTTTCAGCTATGGATTGAGGATATAGATCAAACAACAAACAAGGATCAAGATGTACAGTTTTAGTAAATCCTCACCCCCAGCATCACCAACATCATCCACACATTCATCATCCTTTAATTCTGTTGATGGTACACATGATAGTAGGAATGAAGCCAGACTTACAGCTACAGCTAAACGGCACAAGTATCTCAAAAGACTCTGTAAATTCAGACAAATGGACTTTGAATATGCCTTTTGGCAAATGATCTATTTATTCATATCTCCCCAGAAAGTGTAAGTGTTATTTTATAGATTGGTTCATTTGAATTATTATAAGAGGTATCATATTTTCCCCACAAATTTCATATAGAATCCTGGTAAAAATATTATTTTAAGATACCATTGTGTTGTTGCAAATACTGCATCACATCCATATTACAAGCTACATGTATAAGAAAATTATTTCAGATACATCACATTCAAACAATATAGCATCACATTACCATGATGCTAGAAAAGCCTACAGTAAACACTAAAGGTACATTGTACATGTAATAAGGTTTTTAATTGGTTGAAGATTATGCTTGTGTTCAATGAATCTTTGTCTTTGCACATATGTATACTTTGGAAATCACTACAGACATAGATTTGTTGGTAATAATTGATTTTAAGAAATATAACGTCTATATCTTGTATAACCTTGCCAACAAATATGTTTTAACTTAAATGTTTTCATGGCTGAAAAATATGTGTACAGTATTATGATTATAATTATGACTTTTTTGTTTACTGTTTATTATAATGTTTACTGAGAAAGGCAGTTGCAAGATATTGTCATGAATTTGTAATAATTTTCCAAAATTCTTTTTCAGGTATAGAAATTTTCAATACAGAAAATGTAAGTGCTTTAATTATTGTTTTAAATATTGGTAATTCCAGAAAGTGATTCCCAATAAACCTGTAGTTCAATTATAATTTTCTCAAAATAATTTTCATATGCTATGTAGAAAGAAAGAATCTCCCAGAATGTATTAATTATAAATAAGAAGATGTGGTATAAGTGCCAATGAGACAACTCTCCATCCAAGTCACAATGTATAAAAAGTTAATAATTATAGGTCAAAGTACGGCTTTCAACACGGAGCCTTGGCTCACACCGAACAGCCAGCTATAAAGAGCCCCAAAATGACTAGTGTAAAACAATTCAAACAGGAAAACCAACGGTCTAATCTATATAAAAAATGAGAGGAGAAACACCTATGAACCACACCAACAAACAACCACTGATTCTAATACGACATTCTTCTTTTGCTTTCGAAACAAAGCCATGTTCTAATTCCAATAAAACATGGGCTGCACGTGATTGACATCACAATTGAAATTGTGATGTCAGTTGTATTTGAACAACACCGGAGATCAAAATGGACATTTGTTTTGGTGTTGCTCGCTAGGAAATTAAATAAAATCTTTCTAAAAGTAAGTTTACATTTATCTGTTCATTTTATATCGTGAAACATTTGATTTTCTATAACGTTTGGCCTCATAAAATAAAAATGGCTGCCTTTCAAACGTGTATTATAGGTCTGCTTCGAAGTACCAAAGTTCAAAATTTTCCTATTAGAATCGAAATAATTCTATCATGCCATGCTCTATGCTCATTTTAACATGGGTAAGCATTATATTTGTCAACATTTTACACCTCACTAATGCTCGGTATAAAGATATTGACAAATATAATGCCTACCCATGTTAAAATGAGCATAGAGCATGGCATGAAAGAATTATTTCTAAAACAACAGGCTCCTGACTTAAGACAGGTGCATAAAAATGCAGCGGGTTTAAGCACATTGGCAAATTCTCTTATTTTTAGTAGTAAGTTTACTTTCCACTGCTATTTATAAATAATTACATGAATTAAGTACATTGTTTGATAATATTTGCAATCAGAATATACAATATATAATAAAGTAAGATTTCAAATCAACAGCCAATTCTGATCCCTTGTAAAAGATGTTCTTTTTCACTTCTCCAATCCTAGACCAATTCCTGGCTTTTATGATTGACGTCCTTTTTCTAGGCTGATGTCATAAAATAATTTGCAAACAAAATTTTAAAATGAAGATACAACCATGTGAGAGTATGAAATCAACAAATACAAGTTTCATTTAGAGTTGGCAAAAAAAAAAAAAATTATTAAAGCCTTTCAAAATTATGTTAATTTGATTGGCAAATGAGTAGAAACACATAATCTCAACATTTTTGTCCTGGATTCTCATTTAGATGTCACGATAAGATGTGATAAACATGTCGAAATAAAACATTTGATCTTAAATGGCCATTCTTCTTATTTTTATATTGAACACATAGTGTTTGGAAAAACTAGATATGAGCTAAGTCTTCCTCCCAAAAAAGATACCAATAGGGACTTAGCATGCCATGTCCATGTACAGGATAAGGATTGAATGATTGTTTCTTGTTATTTCAGATACAAAAGATCAGTGGGCCAGAGATGATCCTGCTTTCCTTGTCTTAGTTGGTTTATGTATTCTCAGTAAGTGTAATCACAGTTTTATAATCTGATGCATTCTGGTAACATTTTCAAGGAGTACATTAAAATTTTATGATTGGTTCCTTACAACATGTACAATAGATATCCAACCAATGATGTAAATATAAAGATAGAAGATGTGGTATGCTTGCCAATGAGACAACTCTCTACCAGATATTAAATGACAAAGAAGTTGCAACTATAGGTCACTGTATGTCTTTCAACAATGAGCAAAACCCATGCTGCATAGTCAGCTGACAAATGACAAATGTAAAACAATTCAAACGAGAAAACTAACGGCCTAATTTATGTACAAAATAATAAAAGAAAAACAAATATGATATACAGCAACAAATGACAACCACTGAATTACAGGCTCCTGACTTGGGACAGGCACATACAAAATATTAATTCAATTTGATGTACATAACTGATAGAAATACCAACAATCCTTCAGATTTAAAAAAAAGGGAACTTTGAAAAAATTAAAAATTTTGAAATTCAATTTTATCCAGCTTCAGATATTTTATTGTTTCTGACATTTTAGTTTCATTGATATAAGGTTTGCTTTTGGTTATTTTTGTCGGTGGGTTGCTGTCACATTCAGATGTATACCTCAGATCACCTTTTATTTATACAGGTAAAAAACTAAAAGTGGCATAAATTCACAACAGCAACAAGCAATGAATATATTATTTATTATGTTAATTTTAATTTGTGTAATTTACCGATATATTTTTGTTTTTGATGGGAGAGGGGGTAGTATAAATCTCCCATCAATATTACAGAAGTTTCAGTAGTAATTACATTTCACTTTTACTCAGTTTATTTTCGACTTATGAGTTTGAATGTCCCTTTGGTATCTTTCCCCTTTCTTTTACTATGTTTACACAAATAATAATGTTCATCGGCTTCAAGAAAAATGATAAAAGATAAATATTCTGACTATTTTTCGAGCAGTCATTTACATGTACATCTCTTTTTGACTAATTTTCAACCTAGTACATATATCTGTTAAATTATTAAAGATAAATATGATTTTTTTTTATATTTAGATATTTTTCCACAAACTCTGATTACATACAATCTGACAGATTGCTGATGTATATGTACATATGATATAAATCTTAGAATACATTAAGCATTTTGATTGATATTTGTAAGCAAAAATATTTACACAGACTAATGTTTTATGCATTTTTATGAGAACAAAACAATGAGGCAACTGAAAAGGTTCTGTAAAGTAGTTTGACCAGGATTAAAGACAGGGAATTTGGACTGCTACTTAAAAGAAATGTTGTTTGTTTTGTTTCAGTATCCTCCATAGGATTTAGTTTAGTGTTGAAGATACATTTTGTTGGATTTTTAAAGCTTGTGTTATGGACAGTATTTGTGGACTATATTGGAGTTGGACTCCTTATTGCAACAACATTTTGGTAAGTTTAAAACTTGTTGAGTCTGTTCACTAAATGTATGAAATCATTCTGAATGTATACATCATACATGTAAACCTAAAACAATTCAAACGAGAAAACTAACGGCCTAATTTATGTACAAAATAATGAACAAAATATAAATATGTTACACAGCAACAAACAACAACCACTGAATTACAGGCTCCTGACTTGGGATAGGCACATACAGAATGTGGCGGGGTTAAACTCATTTGAAGGCGCCAACCCTCCCCTAACCTGGGACAGTGGTGTAACAGTACAAAGAACAAACTATAAAAATCAGTTGAAAAAGGCTTAACTCATCAGATGGATACAAATAGAAATACATCTAACAAATACACAGAGTGGACTAAAGTTAGCTATCTCATTCCGACATTTTTGTAGAATTTTAATGAAACTATTTGAAAACCACAAAAAATATATTTTGGGGTTGTTAAAACATGTGACTGCAGGAACATTGGATAGTTTTAGTTTTCATTCAATCCTGATATTTTTCTGCATACATGAAAGATTTTGTAATTTTCAGTGAAAACAATTTTATCGTGTATGCAATACTTTATAACACTTTAAGCCATACACAGTATTGGATGTGTATAATGCTTGATATAAAATTAAAAATGTATTATTGACGGATACTCTTTTTTCACCCTTTGTGAGCCTCTGGCATTCTTTGTCTGGTCTGTATAGATTTAGACTATGTTACATAGAAACGTGGGTGTTGATGACATTATTGAGGTTCCAACTAGGGTGAAAAAACATTGTATATACCCCAGCAGTTTCCAGAATGTATACTGACATCTCTGTGTCAAAACTCAACACATTTGTAATCTGTAATATCTATTCATATTTTATCTTAAAATTTTATCATTTAGTTTTCTTTCTATCACACAAAATTAGTTTATTCATATTTAATCTATACAAATTGTTACAATTTTGCTAAACCTTTAACTTGAGACAGCATAGTAACCCATTCTTCTTATTATCAATGATTATAGTTTGGACAAAAAACCTGATATAAACTACATTTTGGCATTTTGTTTTTCAAATTCTATCAATTTTAAATAAGACCACCCATCTATCTTAAGTGCTTTTCAATACTGGTTTTTAATTGTAGGTTTTATTAAACTTCTGCTACAGATTAAAAAAGAGAGGATTAAGGAAAGATAAGTTTTGAGATAGATACACAAGCCATTCCAATCTCAATAATTATGATTGTATACCAAGAAATAGCAATATATTAGATAAATAGGGCATTAAATGTTTTTACATTAAATATTCTTTTTCAGGTTGATTTCAAATAAGTATATGATAATGGCTCCACCCAGGGGACAGGACGTTGAATGGGGTTATGCGTTTGATGTACATTTGAACGCCTTTTTCCCATTATTGATGATATTACATCTATTCCAGCTTGTGTTTTTAGGACGTAAGTATTTTGATCTTGGTTATATTCCTAGCGAAAGAAAAATAATCAATAGACTATGAAGTACTGTTAACCAATTAATTTTCAAGAGCGCTTTATTTTCGCATCTTTTGGAAGAAGAAAAATAATTGAATTTTAAATAGACACAAACATTTAAAACTTTAGTCTACCTTACATGAATACATCAAGAAAATTAGAAAATAAAGAAAATAAATTGCTGCAAAGTTGACTGGGAAGGGGTAAATCCAAGAGAAAGGATTCATGAAAATAAGTTGCTTTATGGTACATTCTTTCATCACACAATATCATCCAAATGTGAAACATTTACAAACCATCTTAGAAAACATTTTCATATTTTTCAATAAGAGATATATATTTCCAAAATGTCTTTGATAGCAAACCTAAAATATTAAATAGCATTCAATTGAAGCAGGAACATTATAGAAATCTTTAAAAAAACACTTCAACCATGTCAACATTGGGCCAGATTAATTAATTTGATGTTAACATTAACATAGGATGGTGGGATGACATTAGGTAAAGTTTACTTACATTGACAAAATCATGTAGAAAACAAATACTGTGTACAAAACCAATTTTTACATTATGAATCAAGAAAAAAAAAAGTTGCAATTTGAAGCAAAAAAACAATCTTAATTTATCTGGTTAATTCACATTAGTCACCCAAACCATGTTTTTATTTTGGACTGGCTTTTTTGAGGGAGTTTATTGATGTCTTAATTCAGATGACACATTTACTTAATAATGCTATGTTGCCTATGGGTACTCAGTTTCAGTTTATGTCAAAGAGAGCCAACACAATTCATGGCAAAAAACCAACAACAAAAAGACAACAGTATACACAACACTACATTAAACACTAAGCAACAAAAACACAACAAAAAGGTGGTGATCTCTTTGCTCTGGAAGGGTAAGTAGATCCTGCTTAATATGTGGCATCCATAGTTTTCAAAAAATGGTTCTTCCACAATCATAAGTGACACTGAGACATCTATTACTTTAAAATGAACTATATTAGATCTATATTTAAAATCATCATATGGAAAATCTGTCTGACTAACGGGACAACTGACCTTGATGTTATTTACATTAGGCATTTAAGTATTGAGAATTTCTTCATTAGGTGGTCTTTTCATCCTGGCATTTTTGCAGATCTATATATATATAAACATGTTTAATATGATAATTGATTTTCATTTTGTGAGAGGGAATAAAGCATATTATATAAACACTGTAATATTCAAATTCTTGTTAGTTTCTAAATACTATTGCACTTTGTGGAAACATAGCTTTCTTATACTAGACCTTGGTTTGAACTTCAATTTGTTAACTTGTATTTTTTTTTAACTATATTTCAGCATTCATTAATGCAGGATATTTCCTGGGACTTGTGTTTGGTAACACGTTATGGCTGATAGCAATCATTTATTATATTTACAACACATTTTTAGGATATAGTGGTATGTATTATCAATTTGGTAGTTTTAAATCAATTGTGAATAATATAAATAAAATGATATTACAAGGGTTTATTGTCGAGCCTGCAACTTTTGTCACAGAAAGCTCGACATAGGGATAGTGATCTGGCGGCGGCGTTAGCTAACTTCTTAAAAGCTTTATATTTAAGAAGGTGGAAGACCTGGATGCTTCATACTTTGTATATGGATGCCTTATGTTGCAAAGTTTCCGTCAGTCACATGTCCAATGTCCTTGACCTCATTTTCATGGTTCAGTGACTACTTGAAAAAAAAGTTAACATTTTTTGTAATGTTAAATTCTCTCTTATTATAAGTAATAGGATAACTATATTTGGTATATGCGTACCTTGCAAGGTCCTCATGCCCGTCAGACAGTTTTCACTTGACCTCGACCTCATTTCATGGATCAGTGAACAAGGTTAAGTTTTGGTGGTCAAGTCCATATCTCAGATACTATAAGCAATAGGTCAAGTATATTTGGTGTATGGAAGGACTGTAAGGTGTACATGTCCAACTGGCAGGTGTCATGAGACCTTGACCTCATTTTCATGGGTCAGTGGTTATAGTTAATTTTTTGTGTTTTGGTCTGTTTTTCTTATACTGTATGCAATAGGTCTACTATATTTGGTGTATGGAATGATTGTAAGGTGTATAATGTCTAACTGGCAGGTGTCATTTGACCTTGACCTCATTTTCATGGTTCAGTGGTCAAAGTTAAGATTTTGAGTTTTGGTCTTTTTTTCTAATACTATATGCAATAGGTCAGCTATAATTGGTGTATGGAAATATTTTATGATCTATATGTCAGTCGCGCAGGTTTTATTTGACCTTGACCTCATTTTCACAGTTCATTGCTCAGTGTTAAGTTTTTGTGTTTTGGTCTGTTTTTCCTAAACTATAAGCAATAGGTCAACTATATTTGCTGTATGGAAGAATTGTTAGCTGTACATGCCTGCCTAGCATGGTTCATCTGACCTTGACCTCATTTTCATGGTTCATTGGTCAATGTTTAGTTTTCTTGGTTAATGTCAAGTTTATGTGACAATTGTAATAAAGCTTTATATTTAGGACTATCAACATAATATCAATGATTAGTAAAGAAGGCGAGACATTTCAGTGTGTGCACTCTTGTCTAAATGAATGATTGGCTATACAGTGATAATGTCAGGATTTGTTAACAATAATTAATACATTGTGCAATTTATATGTTGTCTGGGAATATTGCAGAATAACTTTGACAGATGTTCAATGTACCATTTATACTGCAGCAGTGGACAGTCAACATCCATTGAACTTATAAACCTTGCTTCATACAGTCAGTGACAATGTAAACCCTTGTTTATCATGTTTATGATGTTGATATCACATAATTTTTTCTGGCATCCCCTTCGCATTCATAAGAGATGATTTATACCCAAAACATTACATTTTGAACAGTTTTAAGACTTGCAGTATGAAGGGAACAACCCATTCCATGTACATTTTGTCTCAAACAAACATTTTATTTTTACTATACAGGATAGAAATGCTAATATAAACCTCACATTCTCTACCTGTTACTAACATTTCACCGAGAAATTTGATATTTGGAGACAATGTATAATTATTTATATGTATACTCAGTAAAAAAAATTTAGCAAAAGAAAAATACATGTACATTTTGTCTCAAACAAACAATTTATTTTTACTATACAGGATAGAAATGCTAATATAACCTCACATTCTCTACCTGTTACCAACATTTTACCGAGAAATTTGATATTTGGAGACAATGTATAATTATTTATATGTATACTCAGTAAAAAAAATTTAGCAAAAGAAAAAATAGAGGTGTGATACCATCAAGATATTCAAACTCACAGGAAAAAAACTGACAATGCCATGGCACAAAACGAAAAATGACCAGAAGACATACAACAGTCTACAAAACACAACATAGAAAACTAAAGACTGAGTAACAGGAACCCCACAAAAAACTAGGGGTGATCTCAGGGGTCTCCGTCATAAAACATTACTCATTACTCAGAGTACAAAATGTGTGCTCAAAACACTAAATCCAGTATTTTGATTGGTTGATCTCTGATTTTGAGTACGATAATCCTCCTCGAAATTTTTATGATTGCAAGGCCAGGTGCTCTGGAAGGGTAAGCAGATCCTGCTTCACATGTATATATATATATAGCAACTTATATTTTAATAAAAAAATAGTGTGAATTAAAAAAATTGCAAAATTTGCAAAAATATAGAAATGAGTTTTGTTGAGTCAAAATTGAACCGTATGGTTTATTTTTTTTGGTTAAAATAAGGTATGTATTGTTATTTTTAGGAGAGTTTATTTGTGAAGTATAAGATAAAAAAAATTGTTGCTAAATTTTTTACTCAGTATATATTATTATGGTTATTGATAACCTTTGACTGAGTACAGTCAAACCTGCCTTAACAGTCACCTCATTTCAACAGTCACTTCCAAACCCTTCCAAAGATTTTCTCTATATAATTTAACTTGTTTCAGCGGTCACCTGTCTGATGCAGTCAGCGGTCATCTAATTTTTGCACTAAAGTATCTTTTAACTTTTAACACAGGTAATTTTAATCATGACAAAAATAAATGTATTCACTATCAAAGTCAAAATGAGAATCAGAACCTGTTTGCAACCGAAATGATGCAAAAAGAGGTGAATTAGTGAATTCCTTGTGTTCTATTTCTATTAGTTTCCATTGAAAACAGTATCACCGACTTATTTTTTCAATTTACAATGCCAAATTCTGTCATTTTTCATTTCACTGTTTCAAGAATGATAACGCTACTAATTATAAATACTAAAAAAATTTGCTGTGATCTCGGCCACGGGCAATGTCTTTATTGGAATTTTTCTGAACCTCATTTAAAAGGTCACCTCTCCAGAGATGTCTTTAATTCTTCTCATGAGTGACTGCTTAATACAGATTTGACTGTATTAGAAATTTATATTCATACTATCACAAGGCTTACAAGACTTATTTTATCAATGAGATTTTTATATTTGCAGCTTTGCCGTTTTTGAAGAATACCAGAATCATATTATATCCAGCTACAGTTGTTGTCTTTTTCTATATACTGTCTGTTATTTTAAAGTGGAATTTTAGCAAAATGTTATGTGACTTTTATGAATACAGAGTTTTCTGATCAAAACATTGTCAAACAGTCAAACATGATATAATTATGTGACAGAGTTTGGGTGATAACATTGAATAAATACTGTGAATTCATTTTTGTTGGTAACAATTTTTGTGAATTGGGGAAAATATTTTGTTGATACATGATGTCATAGTTTTGACAAATCATGTGGAAAAGCCTATAGGAAATTATATTTGGTAAAACCCTTAAAATTCACTATTCCTGCCTATTAAATCCACAAAAGTTAATACCCAAGAATGATATTGAATCTACAGTATACAATGGCCTGTCGTGTATATGTAGGACTCTAAAGTGCGATGGTACTCTAAAGTACAATGGTCTACGCTAAAGTACGATGGTGAATCACGCTAAAGTGGGATGGTTGTTTGTTTGCTAAAGTACGATGATATGTCACGCTAAAGTGCGATGGATCAATAGGATAAGGTTCGAGGGCTTAAAACGTTTAAGTACAGGGATGTTAAAAAATAAGTCTTTTTTGCAAAAGCTAGTATGCTCAGGTATAACATATGTGACAGGCTTTAATTTATAATTTACTGGTAGGCTTAAGTGATTGTTTCTAAATTTAGAAGACCGACCACGTAATAATTGCTAAAAAGGTAATGTAGGTGTCACAAAATACTATATTTCCTGTAAATGATTTTTTAACAATTCGGGCGTATTAAACATTTTAAATACTTGAATAATTGGTGTAGCTTGCCGTTCACACAGTTTATAATTTACGCTTGAAAACATGTACCTTTATTTTACTGATGTTACTTTTCAATAAAATCGACAATATTTTAACTGGGACCGCAAAGTAAACTGCAATGTAAACAATGATTTAATCAAATGTATTCGTTCGCTTCCAATAGAAGCAGGATACAGGATACCTATGGGTATACTATTTTGTATCTATATAGTAAAATGGTCAACTGCAGGGCACAAGTCCTTTTTCCAGCACCCGAAAAAAAAAGCATCACACATTTGCTTCAAGCGACAAAGCACAGTTAGGTTTAAATTAATTAAGTCATGGACATTTGGTTTAAAAGTTGTTAATCAAATATTCTTAATTTATCTTCCGGCATATTCATTTTTAGGTTATATAAACGACTGTTAACGTCATAATCCAACTATGTTTCTTACGTCTATACTTTCACGGACCATTGGACTTTAGCGTATGGAGGCATCGCACTTTAGCGCAGACCATCGCACTTTAACGTGACCATCGTACTTTAGCATCCCCATCGTACTTTTGAGTCCTACATATATAACAGAAATCTTGATTAATTTGAGCACCTGTAATGGTAACTCTCTCTGAAATCATTGTTTAAAATTCCTTTGTATTTTTTTTCTCATGAATACAGTCCTTTTCATATAGCAAAGATTGATTTACAAAATGCAAAGACATAAATTATAGAGGCAATGAGAGCTACATTGACGAGATAGCATTTACAATGTCACCAGATTTTCTGAAAGTGAAAAGTGACATATTGCACCGACATTATCTCGTGTTACTGGTTGACAGATAATAATTGACTTGTAATGTGTAGGAGCTGTCAAACACTATCCTTCATTTTTCTGAGACTTTGATCAACAAGTCCAAGTATGCTTAGCACAACAAGGCGTGCAGCCTTTTGTTACAATTTACATTTTGTTTGAATTTGAAAAAAAACAATCATATGACATATGTTTTAATTGTTTATTAATTGAATATCATTTTGTCATAGTTACTTCATCTTTTTGTGTATTTTAGTGGGATTATGATGTTCACAGAGCATTCTATTTGTAAATATATGATATACTGATGCATTAATTATTGCTTGTGACATATTTTGCAATAAAATCTATTAACACTATAAAACTCAGTCTCACTTTTTCTTTCTTTTTTTTAACATGAGTTCAGTAAATGATATACTTGGCTTTTTTTTCATACAACTTAGCAAAGTTAAAAACTAACCTATGACATTGATTTAAGTATGAATCAAATGAATTAATGAAATATATTTTCATCTGGTATAAACCTAAACTGTATAAAAATAATGTGTGGGAAATAAAAACTGTAAAAAAACTATATTAGATCCACAAAAGTTAACAAAGATACTAAGGGCAGAAAACTCCAGCATTTCAGCAATATTTTTATTGAGTACTATTTGTTTGAATCAATTTTGTTTTTTGACTAAGTATTTCTCTTGTATCCCTGAAACTAGATATGTATGCCTCTTTCTTCATTCTATTTTTGGATTAAAAAGATGTATAAAAAGAGAGAGACAATACCAAGGGAGCAATTGAAAATCACTAGTCTAATAAAAATAGACAACACCATACCCAAAAAGAAAAAAAGTTACAAAAAGGCAAATAACAAAACATAAAACTGATAATTAAGCATCACAAACACCACCAAAAACTGGTTTGCACTCAGGTGCTCCAGAAGGGTAAACAGATCCTGCTCAATGAATGGCATCTGTCGTGTTGCTCATAAATATTGCAAGTTAAAATATGGCGATAATTTGCATTTTGTAATGTCCCAACAATGGACAAAAGGATGGGGTTGAACATATCAATAGTCATGTATATAAAAGATCTTTTTATTCCTCATTAAGGATGAAGGGGTAAGTGTAAATGATGAACATCACTTCAAAATAAGAGATTTTGGGATTTTAAACATTCCAAAAATCTATGTAATATTTACAAAAGAAGACCCACCTCCTCTTGTGGAGAAAACAATATCACAGTATTTCAGATATCCTAGAGTTTTGAATAGATATCGTTATTCGTTATTCGACATTCAATATCCTACTGGCTGCAAACAGCCGCTTCGATAGTAAAAATTTCTTAGTCAACAGTAATAAAAGTTTGAATATAAGATTATATTCAAAATGGTATTCGTAGTTGAAGTAGTATAAAAACATGTAGAAAATCATTTTGCAAGTTATCGCAAATTCTTGTTGTAAATTGTTAACCCTTACGTAAATAAAAATTTCCTTTTTATGATTAATTCAATTAAAGATTTAATTTTAAAATATGCTAAAACTAACATACACTTTAGTAACATTTGAAAATATAAATAGAGATAACTATGGTAAGCCAAATAAAGATATTTTCGATTGACTAGATATTAAGGATGTACTTAGATCAGGTTTATGAATTTTTGTCAGATGTTTAGACTCCTTGGTTTTTTCCTACGATACAGGGTAAATATTTTGCCCCATAACACGCATTTTTCTTTTCATATTTGACTTCAATAGCTCATAAAAGGTCATTTACCAAAATTTAGGCAGATTCTAGATTTCTTTTTCTTTCGAATTGAGACCCAAATAATACCAATGCAAATATAAGGTAAAAGTCCGAGTCAGCCTTTTCCCGTCATTTAAAGAAAATTAAATAGCTCGAAAAGGAGCTCCATAACCTATCAATATTTTTAGCTTATTTTGTTCCTTATAATTAACTAATGCTCTTCTGACTTATAGTATCAATTTTAAAATCTAGATTTTTATAACTTCACCTAAGTACATCCTGAAAATGTATATGTTTTGAATATCAAACTGTCTGTAAACATCGAAGACATGAAGTTTCCACAAATTACTGTTGATGTTATTTGTATCTATATGTTAGCTAGCTAACTACACGCATAATATTATGGAGATTTAAAGATCAGGAAGGTCTAGCTTTTAAACGCTCTGGGCTCATTTACCTTATATCAAGTCAATCGAATATACCTTTTTTTTTGGCTTTCCATAGTTGTTTCCATTTATATTTTCAAATGTTACTAGAGCGTCTGTTTGATTTTTACAATCGAAATATCAAGTTTTGAAAGGTATTTTTCATCAGAAAAAAATTTATAAATCACAAAGCGGAAATTGTTATTGATGTCAGACTTTATTTTTTTGTAGGACAACGAGAATTCACGATAACGTGTTAAAGTCACAGAACAAAATTTATTACATGTTTGTTTTATACTCTTTTGACCTTTGACTAGCATTTTTTTTTATGTAATTTGATTTTCAAACTTTTATTAATTTTGACTCGGAAAAGTTGAATTTTGAACCGACTGCTGACAGTCGGTTAGATATTGAATATCGAATAACGATAAACGAACCGGCCGTTAACTTCACATACATGTCGAATTCTTCTTCCTGCTTTGACTTTACTTATAATCCTTTTTGTCGAGCCTGCGACATTTATGTCGCGAAAGCGAGACAGCGATCATAGATTCCGTTGTCAGCGTCGGCGGCGTCAACATTTAGGTTCAGTCTGTGGTTAAAGTTTTTTTAAACATCAATAACTTTGTCAAACCTTCATAGAATTTTATGAAATTTGAATAGAAGCTTCTTTATGAATTTTATGAAACTTTTTTTATGATTAGGAGATTAAGAGATAATGTCTGAAGCAAACTTTTGAAAATATATTTTCATTTTCAGTATTTTTCTGATAGATGGACTTAGTTTTTTTTTTACAGTTAACATTTACAGACAGTCTGGGATTAAATTTTGTTGACATTTATGAACTTGGACAGAAGCTAATCTTCGAGACCAAGAAATAGCATCTAAAGAGAAAGTTTTTTGGACTCACTTTTTAAGTCAACAGTACACTTTTACACTGACAGCAGCAATCATAGGAGAAACAAAGGGTTCCGCGGAACCCTTTTCGAATTTTTTTACTTTATCAGCTTTCAGCGTTTTTATGATTTTTTTTTTTTTTTTACATATTTTGACATTGAGCATCACCGAAAATACTTACAACATTGTCGAATTGCGCATTTGGTGCAGTAAAAGAGGTTCAGTGAATGTTGTTGCTCGAATAAACAACATACAAGAAGGTGAAACTTTAAAAAGTTTACAGGAAGTTTTGTTTGGATGAAAGATTATTAAATGGAAGTGCTAAGGTTCAAGATTTTTTTCTATAGAATTAAATTAATGTTTTCATATAAATATACACCTTCGAATTAATATTGAAACAGCATACCATGGAACCGATCAGCAAGCATAAGTTGAAATAGAGCATGCACTACATTTCTCAGGAAAATTTACCAACAATAAAATTAAATACACTAAAACATGTAAAAGACCAACACTAACACCAGTCAATTTTGTTCATTCCTAAGACATATTTTTGTACGTTGGTCATTTTTTTACGAAACAAAGCTTAAATAGTTTTCAAATTGTAGTATAAGGAACGATAAGTGAAATGTGTTAGAGTTATACTATTTCACAAGGAAAGGGACTTAATTAGATTGTATATACCTTTGCATTTTAAAAGTAACACAGTATGCGTCACGCCTATCCTTTCTATGATTGGTAGTGTCAAAGGATATGGATCTTTGAACACCGGTTTTGATTTTTGAGTATGGTGTACAAACAAAAAAACATTTGTCAAGACAAGTTTTATTTCGGTATTCATAGAGTGAATGGAAATCGTGTTTTTTCATCATTGGTTGAAATTTATTAAACGTAAAACACTCTTATAATTGTTTTAACTTTTTCTGTATATATAATGAGTGTAGTTGGTGTTACTTTGGCTTTAATAAAATTTCGAAATCATTTAAAAATTCAAAAATTATCTCAATCGTTCATAGCTTAATTTTCTATTCCTTTTACAAGTTTGGCTTTATTGTTAGTCCTTTTTTATTCTTCGGCATTTCCATTATGTTTTAGTTATTTTGGCCTCGACATCTCTATTAACGAGACATTAATTGACGAAATGTGCATCTTTTGCAATAAAATTGGAATCGTTAATGTTATTATTTGATGTGAACAAATTTTGTAGAGAATTGGTTTGGAAAAATTTGAGATCCCCAGTAATGATATTTTACTTCAAAGTAAAATATCATTATTTGGGATCTCAAAATTTTCAAAAAGGAATGGACTGATTTATGATAAAGGATGTTGCCTACATAAATGACATCTTAGTTGGCAATAGAAAATCTTAGAAAAGGTCGTTTCTTATATTGTCATCTTTAATGCAAGTCTGTGATGAGTAATATCCGAGTATAAATCTGTACTTTTGTTTTGATTAAGACATAGTTTGTAACCGGTGTTTTGTAATATGAATGATTAAAAGCAAGAATTAGATTAAAAACGGATGGTAAATAATTAGTTTTGCTTGCGTAGGAGATAACTTAATCACGAATACTGAACATATTGTTTATATTAATGTTGTTTAAGGTGAGGATTTATACTTTTGTATATTTTATCAATGATGGAAATTCGCACATTAGGGATTGATTTGCTTTGTTGTCACATTCGTAGTCATTACCACAGCTAGTGCGCGTCTTGAACTTGAAAATCCCCCATCACATTTTTACTGCCGGCATACAAACCTATAATGCTGTTGTTGTTTTATGTATTACGTGCTACATACGAATATGAAATGTGGTTCTAATTAATTCTCATTGGAACTACTATCCACATAAATCCAATTGAGGTGGATGTAAGCAATTATAGGTCACCATATGGCCTTCAACAATGAACGAAACCTATACCATATAGTCAACTAGGGTCCGACATGACAAAATGTAAAACAAATCAAACCAACGGCTTGATTTATAACATCACAATCAACGAAAAAACTATGACAGACAGAAACCAACGGCTTGATTTATGACATCACAATCAACGAAAAAACTATGACAGACAGAAACCAACGGCTTGATTTATGACATCACAATCAACGAAAAAACTATGACAGACAGAAACCAACGGCTTGATTTATGACATCACAATCAACGAAAAAACAATGACAGACAGAAACCAACGGCTTCATTTATGACATCACAATCAACGAAAAAACTATGACAGACAGAAACCAACGGCTTGATTTATGACATCACAATCAACGAAAAAACAATGACAGACAGAAACCAACGGCTTGATTTATGACATCACAATCAACGAAAAAACAATGACAGACAGAAACCAACGGCTTGATTTATGACATCACAATCAACGAAAAAACTATGACAGACAGAAACCAACGGCTTGATTTATGACATCACAATCAACGAAAAAACAATGACAGACAGAAACCAACGGCTTGATTTATGACATCACAATCAACGGAAAAACTATGACAGACAGAAACCAACGGCTTGATTTATGACATCACAATCAACGAAAAACAATGACAGACAGAAACCAACGGCTTGATTTATGACATCACAATCAACGAAAAAACTATGACAGACAGAAACCAACGGCTTGATTTATGACATCACAATCAACGAAAAAACTATGACAGAAACCAACGGCTTGATTTATGACATCACAATCAACGAAAAACAATGACAGACAGAAACCAACGGCTTGATTAATGACATCACAATCAACGAAAAAACTATGACAGACAGAAACCAACGGCTTCATTTATGACATCACAATCAACGAAAAACAATGACAGACAGAAACTAACAGCTTGATTTATGACATCACAATCAACGAAAAAACTATGACAGACAGAAACCAACGGCTTGATTTATGACATCACAATCAACGAAAAAACTATGACAGACAGAAACCAACGGCTTGATTTATGACATCACAATCAACGAAAAAACTATGACAGACAGAAACCAACGGCTTGATTTATGACATCACAATCAACGAAAAAACTATGACAGACAGAAACCAACGGCTTGATTTATGACATCACAATCAACGAAAAAACTATGACAGACAGAAACCAACGACAACCTCTGAAATACAGGTTCTTGACTTTGGACAGGCATATAAAGAATGTGTCGGGGTTAGACATGTTTATGAGCACTAAAACCTCAACCTAAAATCAATTTAAGAAATGTCTTAACTCATCAGACTGGAACAAAGCACAAAACAACTACCCATGAGACAAAAGATGCACTGTACAAATCTAAGAATACTTGAAGTTCTAAGTGAATTGCAACTAATACATAATTCATGTTCTCGCAAAATAACATATTAACCAAAAGACACCAACGGATTTAGTGTAAAGACGTTCTGTTTATAAAAAAAGTCTAAGAAAAGCACTACCTTGTGCTAATAAGTACAGTGTATAGACAGGATGTAGGAGCATAAGTTTTCTGGAATACTAATTATGTAATATTAAATTATTCAAAACACAGAGGTATTTCTACCCTAATGCCTTATCCGTATTTGGAACACTTTTTGTGGGAATTTCCAGTTTTTAAAGCTTGTATTTGATTTGGTATTCCAACTGTTTTGGTTCGAGCGCCACTAATGACTAATGTAGACCCAAAGCGTTTCTGTCGAACCAAATTATATTTGGTATCTTTGATAAGTTATTAAATTGGTATTAAAGTAAAAGAATAAATTAATTCAAAGGATTGAATGAGTTTTCCTGGATCGTATCTTAATTTAGGGGTTCTATAATTAACATCAGTGTAAAAATTAAGATATGCTATCCCTAATTAGTACAGAAATTCTACAGGTAAAGTCAATCTTTGTAACAAAATCAAGTAACTTAATTCAAAGGATCAATGAGTTTTCCTTGATAGTATCTTAATTATTAACATCAGTGTAAAATTAGGATATGGTCTCCCTTATTGGTATAGAAATTCTATAGGTAAAGTCAATCTTTGAAACAAAATCTATGAAATAAAAGTTTTAAGCAATTTGTGGCAACGAAATTCCTGCCGTAATACGTTACCAGTAAGACATGAATTACGTTTATTCAAAACTTAAGCATCACTACACACACAGGCATAGCGAATAAGTTTGAATTTATGTATCCGACATCAACTTTGAAACAGATATTCAGTCACGGCCAACCAACTCGTGATGGCGTTTTTTAAATTTTGGAATGGATTGTTTCATCTTCGCCATGCATTGGAAAGCTTGGTTTATTAGATACCATGATAGCAGCAACCCTCTATCAAGTAAATCGTAATGAGTTTCCCGCGTGAAACTGATATATTCAAATCAAGAATAGGACAATTATTGTAGGTTGTATTCATAAAATTAATTTAAAGTCAGTACCCTTTGATTAATTTTCAGCAGTATAGGTTTTGATATTGTCAGCAAAAATATTATGAAGGTAAAGGTAATTATCATCTAAGATCAATTTAAATTCGGCCTAGAACTGTGATTGATAATAAAACACCCTCCATGGTGGTAACTGCCAGATGTCAATTATCTTAATATTTTCTTAAACGTTTTATTTTATTTGAAAATATTGGTGTTGATTTCAGATCTTTGAAAGTTTTGCATGCATTTGAGTAAGTGGTTTTCTTATATCATATTTGTAATGTTTCATTCCTTTATCTGTCTTGTTTTTTTTTTATATGTTTTTCTTTAACATTTATCCTCATTGTGTTTTATTTATTTTGTGTTAAAAGCAGATTGTTGATAGCTTTGTTTGCTTTTCTAGTATAAATGACACAGAAGGAGTTGGAGCTTGGTACATGTAAAATGCATAGTAGACAGTAAATGTTTAACAACTTTTTGCTGTCCTCTTTATGTCCTTCTGGAATTTGTTTCGTTGTCTGTTGCTGTGTCATTGAACTATACCCCACATCTCCTTTTATTAACATTTGAGATAAATCTGGTTGGTTGAAAATATATCTATAGCACAACTTAGGGCAAAAACTTTGAAATGTAATTGATTAATTTACACATACATGACATACATTACAGAAACGTGCATTCAACTGAATTGTAATGATAACAATGCCGGTACCAGTTTTATCTGGTTGAAAATATATCTGTTGCACATCTGGGGTCAATAACTTTGAAATATAATTTATTAAACTACACGTACGTTACAGAAACGTTATTTCAATTGCTGAGCTGGTGATAGCATAACACAATGTTATCGATGCCAATAGCTTTACAAAAAGGATTAATCAAATCAATATTTCTGTATCACTTTTGATTGAAAATTATACAACACAACACCGTGAAATCATGATGCAAATAAGCATATTGCATATTGGAATGAAATATAGCAAGTATTTACTTGTAGATCAAACATCTTTTTTCATTTTAAATTCCATTTAACAATCATTTATATTTATTTTTTTAATCATTCAGACACCATCGCTTCGGTTTTTTCTTTCCCATGCTGAAGATCTTTTCAACTGCAGCTAATATACGCAAAATTGACTAATACCGAGTTGTCAATTTTAGGGAGATATAAATATGTTTCAGTGCTACAAAGTATCGTTTTCCATCAAACCAATCAATGTTTTGTCTTACAAGCGCACTGTTTTGACATATAATTTACAATATAACGCATATTTCAATAAAGATGTCCTAATTTACTTGTCGTAAAAGGTATTAAATTAAAGACAAAATATACATAAACTATTTGAAGAAAGCTCTTTTTAAAGATATAGATTAAAACAAAGATAAACAACTTAATAAGGATAAATTTCCCAATGCTGGCATGAAGGCATCTTTTAAAACCTGTAAATATATTTCATTGTATCTTCCGTGAATGTCAACAGCATCTGAGTGCACTGACAATTTTTGTGAGGGTCGCGTTGCTCAGTCTTTAGTCTTTTATGTTGTGTTTTGTGTACTGTTATTTGTCTAGTCGTCGTTTTTTTTCGTTTTTTTGCCATGGTATTGTTAGTTTGTCTTCGACTTATGAGTTTGAATGTCCCTTTGGTATCTTAAGTTTTCACCTCTCTTTAACATCAACAAAATAAGTCGAACAGATGTTGTTCTAGTTAATGACGACTTTACACTAGATTCATTGGATGTTGGATGTGTACTGATTGATATTTTAGTCTTAGATACATGATTTTTTATAACTTGTTATTGGCTTTAAACTAGCTTTCAGTAAGTGTAAGGACTCTGAGAACTGAACTTTGTGTATTTTTGGTTTTTGTTATCCTATTTGTGCTTTTTATCAATCTGACGAGTTAAGCCCGTTTCAACTGATTTTTATAGTTTGTTCTTATGTTTTACTGTTACATCACTGTCCCTGGTTAGGAGAGGGTTGGTGCGCCCAAAACATTTTTTTTACCCTGCCACATTCTGTATGTGTGTGTCCCAAGTCAGGAGCCTGTAAACGCTATTGCAAATAAAAAAGAAGATTGGGCAGCACGACCCAAAACAAAACAACTGGGGTGATTTTAGGTGCTCCAGATCCTCCTTTATTAATGATACCCTTACCGTTACGTTGATACGTTTATGCTTCTTTTAATAATGGGTTTGAAATAGTCTTTTATCTAAGACATTACCACATTAACAAACCATCGGTCAAGTAAATATTCTCACCCTACAATTAACCTAATGTGAAAGTTTGAACGGAAAACAGGGTGTTCAAAGACAAAAGATAGATATGACTATTACTCGGTAGAATAGAGGTAAGTTCTAGTGTTTTGAAAAGCTAAATCCCCAAGAATGACCTCAATTTAATATTGGGAACCCTGTGCGATTGTTCCTTTACAGCAGTAACCCTCTATCAAATAATAACAGAAAAATCCCAAAAGTATTTTGGGCAACAAACAGCTAAGGCAATCTATACCTGGATCAATATCCCTAATTAACATCAAAGAGAGGTACTCAAAAACAATACGAAATATAAAATTCTCTAGGCAGTGATATTAGACGTATTGCAATTTTAAACAAGTGACTGAGCTTAACCATTTGTGCTGATTCGAAGATTAGAGGACTATAGAATAAATGTGTAAAAACTATGAAGTTATTAAATGTTTGCAGAAACTTGAATTTCAAGAGAACCTATTGTGTGAAAATTAGGATTTTTTTTCGGAATATGCCAAATTACAAAAATAAACATAGCACTTCGTACACGAAAAATTCAACCCCATATGTAAATGTGTCTTAGCTTCAAAACGAGTCATCATACATACCCAAGTTTACAATATGGGCAGAGGAATTGAGGTAAAGTCTACATAAATCCGCCTTCGTGAAATAAATTGTGCATTTTGACCCACCTAGGGGTAGAAACCTTTTTTGAATATTTTAACCATTTATCAACAGTAAATACAGAAAATGAACCTATCTATTATTTTTGACGTCAGAATAATAATGCTGACCCCTGGGCTGTTGATACCCTCGGTGACGACACGTTAGCATTGGCATCGACTCATCTGTTGTAAGAACTCGTAAACAAAGCTTACATCATAACCAAATCACAGCTTAAGGCCTCTTCTGAACATTTAAAGGTCCCTTCTATGTATTGGTTTATACCTTACTACACAACAAACCAGCAAATATCGTTTTATCTGAGCCTCTAGTAATTGTTCTACAACGAATTTTCCAGGACTTTTAACTAGTTCCTTAACTTCTACCAAAGAACTTATCATTAACTTTTGTAGTTAAACATACGTAAATAGTGGAATTAACTGTTTTTGGAGTGTACAAAATTCTTTTGATGTTTTAGATAAAGTACAAATTACATGCTTTTGATGGTCATTTTGATTCTGTTGACAGTTTTGACCTTTCAACTCTTAACACTACACTTCTACACAATCAACAAGTTTTTTTTTAAATTTTTTTAAATACTCGTTTGACAAATCTGATTGTAAATATATTTGCTGCAAATCTTGTAAAGACTTCTTTCCTAGTAAGAAAAGTAAATATGCTAGATATACTTACTGGAGGTGTGTTGAGATGATTGAAGCTGTTAATTTGCTCCTTGATAACATTTATGTACGTTTCGGCAATAAAGTTAATCGAAATGTTGTAGGTATTCCTATGGGCTGCAATTGCACCACTTTAATAGCAGACTTGTTCTTGTACTATTATGAATTACAGTTTATGACCAAAACCAGTTAAGACGCGTCTAAATTGCATTTAATTGATTAAATCAACAATATTTACCGTTATCTTGATGATATTTTTTTGTTAAACAATCAAGAATTTTCTATATATACTGCCAGAACTTACCCAAAGGAACGAACTTACTTTAAATAAATCAAATATAAACGGCAATAACTGTCCTTTACTAAACTTGGATATTTCAGTTTTACACGGGAAAATCTACACAAATATTTACGACAAAAGGGACGACTTTACATCTTACGGTGTTTATATATCACAACTCGTTCGCTATGCCCGTGTCTGTAGTGATATTTTGGATTACAATATAAACGTAATCTATGCATTACTGGTAAATTATTAAGTCAGCGATTTCTTTACCAGAAATTACGTAAACCCTTTACCTCATTCTTCCATAGCTACAAAGATTTGGTTTGGAAGTTTGATTGTACATGTAGAAAACTTATTTCAAACGGGATAGCACATTCTAATTTTACGGAGATGTTTTTATCGAGCCCGGTATTTAGAACCGATCCGGGTAAATTTATTGATAATTTAAATAAACTTATACTAAAAGGTTACCAACTCAATATTGTAATTAGATCTTTGAATATTGTTTTTATTGTTTTAGATATTGATTCTGTTATCAGTAAATAAAAATCAAGCTAAATATTATTTTTTATATATATATGTGCACATTCATGGCTCTACAATCTGTTTGTACCTGTTTCTTTGCAACACAGAAGGTACCGTTTTTCTCGGACTGTTAAAGACGTCTTTACACTGAATCCATTGAATGTTGGATATGTGCTGATTGATATTTTAGTCGAAGATGCATGATGTTTTTATTAGTTGTTATTGGCTTTGAACTAGCTGTCAGTAACTGTGAGTACTCTCAGATCTGTACTTAGTGTCTTTTTTGTTGTGGGGATATATAAATACTCTGCCACGTCCGGTCTATGATTTTGTTAGATGTTTTGCTGCTTGGTATCGATCTGATGAGTTAAGCTCTTTTCAACTGATTTTTATAGTTTGTTTTTATGTTGTACTGTAACACCACTGTCCCAGGTTAGGGGGATGGTTTGGCGCCAGCAAACTAGTTTAAAACCACAACATTCTGTATTTGCCTGTCCCAAGTCATGAGCCTGGAATTCAGTGATTGTCGTTTGTTGCTGTATATCATATTTATTTTTCATTCATTGTTTTTTTTTACATAAACTAGGCCGTTAGTTTTCTCGTTTGAATTGTTTTACATTTGTCATTCCGGGGCCTTTTATAGCTGACTATGAGGTATGGAGTTTGCTCATTGTCGAAGGCTGTACGATGATCTATGATCGATAACTCATATGTCATTTGGTCTCTAGTGGAGAGTTGTCTCATTTGCAATCATACCACAACTTTATATTTTTTTATTAAAATTTGGTACGTCAGACGTGCGTGTCGTCTACATACGACTATTTGAAATACCAGTATGGTTTACCTAAAACAAAGCCTCTACTATTTATTTCATTTGAAACACAAAGCTTCACTTTTTATCTAATTGTTATTTCTTTTATTTTTTATTTTTCTGCAGTATAAAGTTCAAACGTTTCTTACAATAATTCACACTCCCTTTTCGAACCGATCTCATGACATCTATGATCAATACATTATGACTAAAGAAAATAAATGCGTTTTATATGTTTTTTAATTGTAGCTATCTGTTTAGTGACGTTTTTCTATATCACATTATTTATGAGATTGTTTCTTATTAGCGGATAAGCCAGTGCTAAAAGATCTACCTGGATTTCTTATGACCGCGTAGCATACGTTATATACAATATATATATAGTTCTAGATAGTTACAGAACATCGACTATGGTACCATTGACATCGTAATATTTTTGCAGGTAGGAAACGACAATTTCATAGTTCATAGTATGCGTGCCATCCTTGTTATATATTGTTTAATGTGAATTCGCATTGCTATACGACATGTCTCGGTATTTATATATCCAACATTCATGTATTTAGTTATGATGTTTCTTTTGTAAGTCCATTTGAATATTTTGTTACGTCTTATGTTCGCTGTTGGAGACGACGTGGTTCGGTATTTATATATTCCACTTTCGCGCATTTTTTTGTTACTTTCTTATACGTGTGGGTCCGGTGGGTCATTTTGTGCTGAGTTGTTGTCTGTTGATTTCGTTTGTGGTTTGAATTCTGTATTTTTGGAACATTTCACATTTGTCTTATTTGTCAGTATAGTCGAGTTACTCGTGGTTCGTCTACAGGGATTTTGTTTTATGTTGTTTGTTTTCATGAATATTTACTGTTTGGTTTTATATGATCTTGCCTTATATTATAGTTATTTTATTTTTATTTTCTATATGTATGTAAAAGTTAAGATAAAAAAATCAGCTACTTCATTTATATAAATTTAAGTTTAAAGCAACTATATGCACAGGATTTTTTTATTTATACACAGTTTTGATTTAGAAGGAAAACGACATGGCTAGAAAATACAAATAATAACACCATTAAAAACACAATTCCATTTTAATATTCTTGTCATGGTTAGAAAATACATAAAATAACACCAACAAACTCAATCCCAATTTTATATTCTTGTACATGTCTATAAATAAAACAAATCTATTTTATTTTTAGAAATTTACCTGTGATAATATAAACGTCACAAAAAATACGTCACTTTTTGTGACGTTGATCCATTCATGTGACGCGCAGTTTATATTTCGTTTGTGGTGTCTTGGTGTGCTGTCGTAAATTCATGGGAGGTGTCCGTTGTTATTCTGCGGTTTACATGTTGTAATGTACTGTCCTAAGTCAGGAATCTGATGTACAGTAGTTGTCGTTTGTTTAATATGTAATTTATACGTGTTTCTCGTTTCTCGTTTTTTATATATACTAGACCGTTGGTTTTACCGTTTGAATGGTTTTACACTAGTACTTTTGGGGCCCTTTATAGCTTGTTGTTCGGTGTGAGCCAAGGCTCCGTGTTGAAGGCCGTACATTGACCTATAATGGTTTACTTTTATAAATTGTTATTTGGATGGAGAGTTGTCTCATTGGCACTCACACCACATCTTCCTATATCTATTATATTTTTCATTTATGTATTTCCCTGTGCTGAGTGTTCTTGCGTTTGTTTGTACTGTATTCCTGTCACGCAGTGTTGTCATTTTAGCGGTATTTTTAACATTGCAATATAAGCGGAAGGTTTAGCAAGACATAAAACCAGGCTTAACCCACCATTTTTTTCTTAAAATGTCCTGCACCAAGTCAGGAATATGACAGTTGTTATCAGACAGTCCTTTTCTATGTATGCTCGCGTTTGCTTTTGTTGCAGTTCATTGTTTCTGTTGTTCCGTTGTTTTCCTCTTATAGTTGATGTGTTTCCCTCGGTTTGTTGTGACCCGGATTTGTTTCAGTTAAATCGATTTATGACTGTTTAACAGCGGTATACTACTGTTGCCTTTATTAAGCTTGTTCTCGTCATTCGCCTTCCGAAACCACACACTAGGCAACTGAAAACCAAGTCGATACACATTTTTACAGTCATCATAACTTATTTGTCAACCGAAACGATGTGTCGACATCTCGACTCACTAGTAATTTTTTTTTTTTTTTTGCTATCTTAGATCTTAGGAAACCAGTGTATTCGTCAGATATGTAATTTATCCGATTGTGTGCTATTCGCGTTTGTGACTTTTTGACTGAGTGTGAATTCGAATGACGTGTGGTGCATGTTTACATTAGACGCTTACCCTGGGGACACATCCGGTTTTGCACTTTTTTGGAGTTCGTGTAATTCCCTGAGATTTTGTTTGATACCTTGATTTTGTTTTTTTTTGTTTTTTTTTTTCATCGATTTTCGAGAGTTGAACATTGGTAAACTTAAAAATAAAAGCACAACCAGCGCGCTTATGTCATATATGTTCAGTATCGGAAGGCATAGTGTAGAACATATTAGTCCAGCTGCAAGCCGTGCTAAGAACATACAAGTCAACTTTTGGCAGGCAGCGCTCAGCCCATATAAGTCCAGTTTGAGGCAGGCAGTGCTGAAGACAAAACTATCAATTATAAGACAACGAGAACAGTTGCCAATTAAGCCAAAAATCATAACAAACTTTAATCACTTGAATTCTATTTTATAACATATATTGTAGGACCTTCAATAAAGGCAACAGTGGTATATCGCTGTTCAATAGCCATAAATCGATTAAGCGAAAACAAATCCGGAAAAACATATCTGACGTGCACAGGTACTGATTGACGATGTTTCCTGCGACTCATTTCTTAACATAAAAAAGAAATCTTCTATTTTTATTCTGAAAACATTGCCGTGAAAAGGTGAGACAACTATATTTTCAATTTGTGTTTTCGATAATCAAAGCTTGGGTTGTTCATTCTCATAGCCCTATTTGTTGTTATTGAGGAGACCGCTGTCTAACCTGGCAAACTAATCTCGTCGATAAGTTGAAAGTGGGCACTGCTTAAGACGGTAGAATTAACAAACGAAAATAGCACTTTAATAATTTGTTGCGTACGAACGTCTTTTTTTAGGTTTACATATATCATAAAACATAAGTACATCTAAACAAGTGACAACTCTACGACAGATCCATCCTTTGGATCACCAGTGAAGGTGATCCACGGCTAAAAACACATATTATATTCATAATTACTCTAAATATCAGCACAACAATGTTAGATCTGCAAATTTGCGGAAGCAAATTTTTGTTCTTCCCTCGCCGGGATTCGAACTCATGCTATTGGGATATCGAGACAACACCGCCTGCACATTTAGCTAATCTACAATCAATTCCATCTTCATGCCTAATATATCATGTACTCTGTTACAAATCTAGATTCTACTGACGAGGAAAGGTAACACTAGGCCACCGAAAGCTAAATTATTAGTTCAGTTTAGGTGGCCGTGTGGTCAAGAGCGATGGACACAGTGCAGGCGGTGTTGTCTCGATATCCCAATAGCATGATTTCGAATCCCGGCGAAACAAATACCGCAAAAATGACAACATTAAGTGACAGGAATACAGTACAAATAAACGCAAGAACACTCAGGACAGAGAAATACATAAATAAATAATATAATAGTACATTACAACATGTAAAACACAGAATAACAACGGACACCTCCCATGTACACTACAACAGAATTATGAACCTTGCGTCACACGAATGTATCAACGCCACAAAAAGTGACATCACAGGTAAATTTCTAACAATAGAATATAAACTTGGGATTAAGTTTGTAATGGTGTTATTTTATGTTTTTTCTAACCATTACAAGAATATTAATATAGAATTGTGTTAGTAATGGTGTAATTATTTGTATTTTCCAACCATGTCGGTTTTTCTTCTAAATCAAAACTGTGTAAAAACAAATAAATCCTGTGCATATAGTTGCTTTAAATTAGAAATCATATAAATGAACTAGCTGATTAATTATCTAAACTTATACATACATATATATAGAAAATCAAAATAGAATTCAAACCATAACACAATATTTAACAAGACTTACAAACGAAACTTCATGTATTAAGTATCCTTAATTTCAAGTACTGACTGAAATATGGGTTATTCAGTGATAGGACATCATCAATATATCTGAAAGTAAAATTAAAGAATTTCGCTTTTTCTTTTTGTCTTTTAGAAGGTTCTGAATGAATTCTGCTTCATACGAGTACAAAAACAAATCGGCCAGTAGGGGTGCACAATTAGTACCCATTGGAATACCGACTGTCTGTTGAAATATCAATCCTCCAAACGCAACAAATACATTGTCGATCAAAAGGTCAAGCATTTTGATAATATCATCTTCAGTATATTTTCTGATAGAATCAGTGTGTTTCTTCACAAAATAAGAAATTATTATAACCCAATACAAGAAATTTATATCCGCGATTCCCATTTTTATAGAAATAGCTCTGTTTGATGAGATGGTGAAGTCGATCTTTCAATTGAGCATGGGAAATAGTAGTGTAAAGCGTAGAAAAATCTAAAGTTTTAATGTTGCTGCAAAATTGCAGAGATTGTGATGTAAGATTTAGCAGTAGATCTTTAGAATTTTTAAGAATCCACATCTGATTGACACCACTGGTTTAATATATTTCATCACAATATTTTTGAAGGCCATCTTTTAACGTAGAAAGAATAGTAGTCAGCACTTTAGAAAGATTAGTTGAACATCTTGATGATCGAGCTATGTATCGTTCTTTATAAGGAGTTTTGAGAAGTTTTGGTATCCAGTATATTGACGGTATATTTTCTTCGTTTTCTTTGATGTTAATACAAAAAGAAAGAAGGACAGATTTGTGATTTTGTAAAATTTCATCCTTTGTAAATGATGTTAAAGAATATGTAGGATTACCCGTTTTGCTGTTTATTCAAAGCTCTTTTGTGAGACATTCCAAGTAATGGTTTTCACATATGAAGACAATATTATTGGAGGCTTTATCTGCTGGAACAACGACATATTTGACATTAATTGAGGCGACAGTAGTTTAGCAATGTTCAAATCTCTTAAATCGATGCTACGTTCGGATAACATTATTGGAAACATGTGTTATTTACACTACATTATATCTTTTAGATTCACAACCAAATATTGATGGCACCTGAAAAGAAGGAGGACTTTGATAATGCCTTGGTAATTACTATTTTCTTGCTAATATGGATGGTTGGAATAGTTATATCTAACGGCACTGTGGCTGGCATATTAATTCTACGAAAACGCCTCCGAAATATACCGAATTTGTATATTGTTGCTTTGTCTTTTTCCCAGCTGTTTATAGGAACATTCGTCATTCTTTCTACAATTTTTGGAGTTAACTTTATCAGCACACCGACGGCTTGGTGTATAACTACGCCATTTTTTGAACTTTTTGCGTTTTCTGCTGGAATATTTTACCTAGTTGGATTGACAGTAGATAGAGATCGGGCTATTCTACATCCAATTTCGTACAAACCAACAATACAGAAAACAGTTGCAGTGTTGGTCATGTTAACGGTTGGAGCCTTGGTTTATAGTGTGCAGATATTTATCCAGTATGGAATTAGCAAATCTGTTAACAGTGAAAACAACGACAAAATTAACAGTTATAACGAAAGCAACTATGAGTCCAGCAACATGTGTAATATCCTAACAGAAGATGAGTCTTCCGATTTATGGTTTAGAATTGTAGATTTCGTGTTGCTTTTCATGATCCCTGTGATAGCGATGGTAATTATGTACTATCGTATTATTAAGACATTGTGGTCGCCAACTATTTTAACCACCTCATCCACCATACGTAAACGAAAGGTTATTCGATCATCGGTCGTCTGTGTTACATCATTCCTAATATGCTGGTTACCATTTTATGTTCTAGACATAATTCATGACAGTATTGAGATTATCACGGGAGACGAAGTTAGCGGAAAAAGTTATGATGTTGCTCGCATTGTTGTTGTATTCCTTGCGCTGTCAAATAGTCTGATTAATCCCATTATATACGGATTTTTAAACAAACAATTTCAAAGAGAAATGTGTGTTATCAAAAATAAATATTTTTGTAAAGGTAACCAAATTGCTGATACCAACATCAACACACACAGTCATTTAGGAATATTCAACAACCAAGGATGTTCCAGTCAACAAACATCATTGCCTGTATAAATAGAACAGTGTAACTGTGAAAATAAACAACAATGCTTGCCTCTGAAATAATTTTAAGTAAAATATATAATGTAAATCTTCGACAGAAACCTGACACTATTCTTTGAACAAATGTTATCTTTATAAATCAGGTAATAGCAATCATTTATGTTTTTGTCATCATTTATGTCTGTGTTACACATTAGATGAGTTATCCAGGACACAAACCCATGCATTTTGAACGTATGTCAACTCGACATAGTATGAGTTCAAAATCGATAAATTTCCCCTTTTTTCTTGATAACAATATTTTCTATTAGGAACACCCGTAATTCCTCATTATCAGCAACTCCTTATCAAAAGAACAATATCCCAGTGAAAAACGTAAGCTTTCAAATTTTATTTTGTAGGAGACAAATACTACTCCATATACTGGTGCTGATAGAATACATGTACAGCTACATGAACGTTATAAAAGGAAATGTTAATAAAGGGTATTAAAAATCATATCCTTACTGTTGTTGTTGGTGTTGATATTGTAAACTTCATCCTATGAAGTTCTATATATGAAGCATACCTAGGTGTAAGTGTACAATTATAAATCTGTTACTTGAAATACAATACTATAAAGATTCAAACAATATAGTCTAAAACATATTCAGTGAAAGGAATTTTACCACAGCAGAACACTGACATGAGTAAAAACATATTGCTCAATCTACTGTAATGTTCTACCGAGGAATAGATTACCTTAGATGTATTTGGCAAAAACCTGTCACAAATTCGGGTCCTAAATGCTCTTCAACTTCTCACTTTATTTGGCCTTTTAAATGGTTTTGATTCAAGTGTCACTGATGAGTATTTATAGACACCACGCGCATCTGAAATACAAAATATTAAGCCTGGTATCTATGATGAGTTTATGTAGAACTCATAAACAAACTTGAGGCGAAACTCCATCAAATCAATTGACGTTACATCTTTCTTGCTATGTTTTTCAGACTCATTTGGTCAGAGATAACATCAATAATTCACACATCTTTGACTTTGTTTGAGCATTCGAGGTGAATGTAAACCCAGATCCAGTAAAGCGGACAAAACAGATTTATAAAATATAAAGAGAGGCTTATTGTATGACCTCGCATGTCATTGTCGAATGTTTGTTGAAAACTCGCCCATTAAACATGATAAATATGTTATTGTATAATTCATAATTACATTCTCTTCTTGATTTTGATTTTGAGTATCCACCTTTCTTCAATTTTAAGTTACTGTTTTAGTACAACTTTTAGTTGGCCTGCAAAGAATATTGTGATGAGGAAAATTAAAACAGTGATGTCAATCTAATATGGATTCTTAAAAATGCTAAAGATCTCAAGCAAAATTGTCAATCACAATTATTACAGTTTTGCAATATCAAAATATTTAGTTTTCTTTACAATACATAACTATTCCCTATGCTGAACTGCAAGATCGTCTACATGTTCATTTCATGATATTGACACATATTTGGCAATTCAAAAAACAAGGATCAATGACAAACATGACACGTTTATCTTTCCAATTATCAGCTTCCTTTTTCTGAGCAGTAAGCTACCGTTTGGCCCAATGTCTGGAGTTTACATATCTCAACTATAACTTTAGTAGCGTGCAGGTTTACATTATACGGACCTCATTAACAGCAGCAGTGTGCTCCAGACTGAATAAAAAAATCGAGGAACACAAGTTTTACGGTATCCATCTTAACGAATGATTAACTGATACGATGTACATGTGTTTGTGCATGTCGTATTTCACAAGCGACATGTTTTTTGCATTCTTATATCTTTGTGTAGAAGAATAGTCGTCTGATCTGTAAATATGCCGATTGAGTCTTATTCCTTATTGTGACATTTTGATATAGAGTGTGTAAAGGCATGACTGGTAATGCATTCAAAGCAAGAGATGCTTACCGATTCGACACATCGGTTTTCGCTGCGTTACGAGCATGTGCGATTCAGACATTTTATTTTAAATCTTGATTTGCATATTCCAATTGGCTTCAAAAGACTTGAACATCGATACTTGAAAATAAAATGTTTTCTCAAAAATCCATCACACCACATTCCATAAACTGAGTCAAAATCGATAAACTTTTTAAACAACTATAAAATATTAATGGATGAATTCAGTCGAGGTGTATGCAAGACACTGAGAAAAGCGTAAAAAGAAGACGTTAATACTCTTTCTCCAAGGATAAGGTTGTGAGGCCGTTGATAAAACCACAATAAAAGAAACTTCAAGACCATATAATCACGTTATTAAACCTCTGTACAAATGATTAACATCCATTGTATCTGCGGTCAAAATCGGGCTTAGAGTTATTGTGAAACAACCTACTCTAGGATAGATGTGAAAAATATATATGATTTTGAATGAAACAATTAAGGCGACAAAAATTATCCGATTTTCAGATCTTATAAATCTTTTAGGTACAAATCGTACATTGTAAAAAACAAAACTGTGCCTCTATGCTAGCAGAAGTTTTCATTTATTGTCGATCAGCTATATTTTGTTGCGTAAATGAAACATATCAATACTAGATTCTGTCGGCTTGGAAGAGGTAGTCAATACATTCTGTCGACTTGGAAGAGGAAGTCTACATGAAAATTGAATCTATAGTTGGAGTATACCAATACTACATTCTATCGGCTTGGACGAGGCATTACCAAATAAACAAATTCTAAATAATTGTAAAACTGTGCACTTCAATTAAATCATTGCACAATAATGAAAATAATTGTAAAACTGTACATCTGAATTGAATCATTGCACAAGCATTGACAAAATTGCAAAAACTGTGCATTTGAATGAATTAATTGTAAAATTATTCAAATATTTGTAAAAATTTGCACTTGAAAGAAATCATTGCAGAATTATGCAAAATGTGTAAAACTGTAACCTTCAATTAAATCTTTTCAGAATTATGAATATAATTGTTAAACTGTGTACTTGAATTAAGTCATAACATAATTATGAAAGTACTTGTAAAACTGTGCAGTTGAATTAAATCATTACAGAATTGTGCAAATAAATGTACGACTGTGCACTTGAATTTAATTGTTTCAAAATCTGGATTCTTAATTTAACCCAGTGGTTGTATTATATAAAAGTGTTATATGATAATTTATCTGAATACTCAAAATATTGTTTAAAATGTTTCAAACATCTATTATGACAGCGTGTCGTCTATTGCTGGCTACCTTTTTTCTTGATGAAAACAAAATTGTTAAATGACAAAACAATTCCAGTGAAGTAGAGTATTGCCTGTGATTGCGAGTACAGATGCTTTACATGTACTATATGATCTAATAGGAGTCACTACAGAGGATAGTATTTGCAATGTCATATATTTCGTATTTTGGAAAGCTGGTTACCCCCAGATCTCCCCTTATCATTATTTCTAATAGTGATTAATCTAATTTTTACATTGCAGACATTC
The DNA here is from genome assembly GCA_017311375.1 of Mytilus coruscus. Lineage (NCBI taxonomy): Eukaryota > Metazoa > Mollusca > Bivalvia > Mytilida > Mytilidae > Mytilus > Mytilus coruscus. The sequence goes on along the minus strand of CM029597.1, from coordinate 3,611,296 downwards.
GCAAGAAACAGTAAAGAAAAAAATTGTTGTTTTGCAATAATCCGTACAATAAACAGAAACAATTTTGATCAGTGACCCATTGAAAACTTCGTTTTGAAAGAAAATTTCAGACAATATGATGTCAAACTCTCATATTCAATATAGGGAAAAAGAGTGAAAACAGATAATAGTTTAATAGCGGGCCTGCGGGGCGCCGGTAGACGATCGATCTCAACATGTTCAGGTACTAGGTACACATTTTTTTATTATAACACAAATTTTTGTTTTTGTGTGGTACTGGTTGGCATAAGAATTAAAGCAGCATATATGAGAAATTTTTTCATAAGCGTTACCTTAGTAAAATCAATAGAAATGGTTTACCTGAAAGAAAATCTTAACCTGTTTTTTTCCTCTCTCTTCGCTTCGATGGTACCCGATTTTCGCTGGCGATGATCCACAGTGGTAATTTTATTCAACATAAGCATCACGATAAATTCAGCATTATTACAACCGTTGAAAAAAAACAGGGATACATGAAATCAGAACATATCCGTCAGGAATATGACAGTTGGTTTCCATTCGTTGGTAAAGTTGAGCGTTTGATGTATGATTAATGGACTTCCCCATATTTGAATCTACCTAGGCGTTCATTATTTTTGTTAATACCTTTCTAACCCTGAGTACTTAAATTTAATTGTATTTCTACAATCCAGCTGAAGATTCATTCTGTAATACTTATATCTAAAAAAGAAACAGTCTAGCTCTGATAAAGATAACACATAATAGCCATGGTAACTGAAACGGTTGTTTTTCTCTTTAATTTCAAGTAATGACTTCTTTTTAATGTTTAAAAAACATAATAAAGTTCAACACAGTGATGGTCAACAGGTACTAATTAATCAGGAATTTTTATAGTTTTACTTTATATTTAGATGCTTATGTATTAATACCACGTATTTGATTAACCGATTATGCTGATAAGAACCTACATTTTACATCCACACTTTATAGCTCTATATCTTTTTAATAAGCTTTGGATTTTCAAACATTTAGACCCTGAGCATCACTGAAGAGACATTTATTGTCGAAATGCCCATCAATGCAGAAAATTGGTACCGTTTATGTTATTGTATTGTCTTGAAATGAACTTAGGCCGTGTTCACACCAAACGTCTCATACTGTAATATTGTTTGCCATGTAATGAACTCAGTTTTTACATTAATTTTGTTTTCATTTATACACTGGTTTTGATTACAGGTACATGAGATTTGTTCACAGTAGTAAATTACATGTAGGAGTAATTTAAGTGTTCATTACATAAAATTGAATTAAAATTGTTCATGTTTATCTCATTAGTAGTTAGACGAAATTCATCTTTTGTGTGAGAGGGGGTTGGGGCGGACCTTTGTTTTAAATTAGTTTATAATTGCTAATTCCATGAGACAAAAAAATGTTTAAGAGACGAAGTAAAACATATTTGGTCCATTTTAATAGAGGAGTAAAATTGAGTTTCAAAAACAAATCTTTGTAATAATGTTGCATCATGTTGCATCATGTTGTGTAATCTACTTAATGACCTGCTTATAATAAGTTTGCATCGTAAACAGGAATAGACATATTTAATACAATACTGATTCAGTGTAGCTATAATTAATTGTAAGAGACCGCAATAAAATTGCGGATTTTAGTTAATACACACGAAACTGACTGGACACATGTGCAGCTGTGTATAAACGAAGTCACGGCTAGTACATGTATACACACGGTATCTAATAACTATCTGTTAATTACACTAAAGGAATTCAAAATATTCCCATGTTTTAAGTATTATTCTCTTGTTTTTTTCTGATTTTATTCATGTTAATAATGTCCCTGATTTCAATTTTGAAGATTTTAAAGATATCAATGATCTTCTGTTTCTTGTCAGACATATAATATGATTATAGATGGAAAAGACAATTATAGTTAATAGATAGTTCATATCAAAATAAGCTTCATCTTCAACTTTATAGCCTGTTACTAAACTTTCAAGATTAAGTATATGCTTATCAATTTTTTAAAAATGCTTATAGTTGGTCAATTATATGCCAATAATGAACATCATTTGAACAGGAAAAAAAGAAGCGTTTATAATCATCATGTTGCTAACAACGGAAGCACGAACTTCTTGGTACTCTTTTCCATTTATGAAATAATTTATTACAGGCTAATATATAATGTATTATTTTCCATTTAAACATTTTAAAAATTGTTCTGTTCATGAATTAATTTTTCACATTTAACTATTTTCTTCTCTGTGTTTAATTTATGACATTCTTGATAATTGTATCCAAAATATATTCCTAGAATTTTGTCTTGTTTCCAGTTTATATTTTTTCAAATTTATCTTTGTTTAAGTTTTCCCTTAACTTAATTGCCATTATTTCAACAAAAATTAAGAAGGATAACGGACACCCTTGTCTAATCCCACGAAATGTATTGAAGGGTGGACACTCATCTGTTATTCAAAATACACCCTTTTGTATCTGTATACATAGTTTCAACCATTTTTTTTTTAAAGATTTAAACATAAAACACCCCTCAAGTGAGTCGAAAGGTTTAGTAAAGTCTAAAAATAAAATTGCACTATCTACTTTAAATTTTTCAGAGTAATCAATAATATCTTGACTTTGTCTAATACTAAATCCTATGTATCTGTTTTTATGTAACCTTTTTGATCAGAGTGAATGATTTTCGGAAGTACTGATTTTAATCTTTGTGCTAAAGCACAGGCTTATAATTTAACATCATAATTTCATAATGTGATAGGTCTATAGTTATCAAGGGAAAGGGGATAATTTTTTTTTATACAAAAGAGAGTTAGCTCCAATTTTTCGGGAGTTGGTTAATTCGCCTTTTTTAAAGCAATAATTAAAAACCGGTACTACCAAATCTTTATACTTTTCTATAAAACTCAACATTAAGTCCATCCAAACCTGGGGCCTTGTGCAGTTTCATTTTAAATATAGCCTCGGTGCATTCCCTTATAATAATTTTTCCTTCACATGTATTACTTTCATTTTCATTATTTTTTTTTACAATCTTTGATACTCTAAAGCATTTTTTACCTAGTCTGTGTCAGCTTTTGTTGAAGTATATAAATTAGTATAATAATTAACTTCTAAATTTAATATTTTGTTGTGGTTATATGTGACTTGTTTGTTTTCATCATACAGTTGAGTTATGTTTTTTTTTTTTACTTTGCCTTGTTTTTTCTAAGCCAAGAAAATAAGACGTCTATTTCTCTCCTTCTTCTAGCCATATCACACGTAATTTAAACATTAAAATAACAAAAATACCGAACTCCGAGGAAAATTCAAAACGGAAAGTCCCTAATCAAATGGCAAAATCAAAAACTCAAACACATCAAACGAATGGATAACAACTGTCATATTCCTGACTTGGTACAGGCATTTTCTTATGTAGAAAATGGTGGATTCTAACCTGGTTTTATAGCTAGCTAAACCTTTCACTTGTATGACAGTCGCATAAAATTCCATTATATTGACAACGATGTGTGAACAACACAAACAGACATGATAGGTAAAAATGTCAAAAATAGGCTAAAAATAAAAGACAAACAATGGTACACAAAACACAACATAGAAAACCAAAGACTGAGCAACACGAACCCCACCAAAAACTGGGGATGATCTCAGGTGCTCCGGAAGGGTAAGCAGATCCTGATCCACACGTGGCACCCGTCGTGTTGCTCATGTTAGTACAAACCCAGTGATAAGTCTAATTCGGTAGGTCACATTCGGGGAAAAGGGGACGGGATTGTAGTTACGACATTAGGAACATATCAACTATCACCTGTGAAACGGATATTCCATAATGGTCAACCAACTCGTGATGGCGTCCGTTAATCTTACGAAAGGATGATTTTAACTTCACCACTTGGAACTCTTGGTTTTATGGCTTCCTTGTGAGCAGGTATTAAAAAGTATTAAGGTTATAGGTATCAAGCAACTTTGAAATACTTTTTAGATTCTGGTTATCATTAAGGATGCTACTGTTTAATTTCCAGTAACCTCGCCCTTTTGAGTTTTTATTTTATTGAAACTGCATATTAGTCAGTGTGTTGTAGAACTATTGGTCTTATATTGCATGAAATGCAATTTTTATTACCTTCATCACTTACTAGAACTTGACATAATTTTAAGTCAAAGATACAATGTAAATCTTTGACAGAAACCTGACTTTATTCTTTGAACAAATGTTTATAATCAGGTAATAGCAATCCATAATGTTTTTTCGTCATTTCTTTCTGTGGTACAACATAATGGGTTATCATTGGCACAAACCCATGCATTCTGAACGCATGTCAACTAGACATAGAATGAGTTCGAATTCGACAAAGTTTCCTTTTTTTTTTTTTTTTGCTTGATAATAATATGTTCTATTAGGAACACACGGAATACCTCTTTATCAGCAAGTCTCCATTAAATGATTAATATTCCAGTAAGAAACGTAAGCTCTTGAATTTTGTTTTGTAGGAGACAAATAATAATCCATATACTGGTGCTGATGGAATATAGCTAAATAAAAATGTTAAGAAAGGGAATAAAAAGTCATATCTTTATTATTGTTGTTGATATTGTAAAGTTCATCCTATACTATAAAGTTCTATATACCTAGTTGTAAGTGTACAACATTAAATCTGTTACTTGAAATACAAGATTTGGATGGAGAGTTGTCTCATTGGCACTCATACTACATCTTCTTATATCTATAAGACAATAGATTCCAACAACAGAGTCTAACAAATATTAAGTGAAAGGAAATTTACCACAGCAGAACACTGAAATGAGTAAAACACATTGCTGCTCCAATCTTCTGTAAATAATTTTCTATCCCGAGAATAGATTACATCAGATGTATTTGGCAAAATCCGTTCGAAATTGTGGATCCTAAATGCTCTACAACTTCGAATTTCATTAGGCCTTTTTTTACTTTTTTCATTCGAGTTTCACTGATGAGTCTTTTGTAGACGACATGCGCGTCTGATTTACAAAATATTAAGCCTGTTATCTATATTGAATTTTTGTAGAACTGATTAACAAGGTAAGGGTGAAACTCCCTGAAGTCAATTGACGTTTCATTGTTCTTGCTATGTTTTTAGACTCATTTGGTCATATATCACCTCACACATATTTGACTTTGTTTGGGCGTTCGGAATGAATGTAAATCCAGATCCAGGATAACGCTTCGGACGAAACAGATTGACAAAAATATGAGACTAATTGTATTTACCAGCTCCGCTTTATTATTCTTAAGAAACCCTTGTATGAACTCTGTCGCATAAATGGTACAAATAAGTAAAATGCGAAACATGCTTTATTCGCATGAAAATGTCGACTGTTTGTTGAAAAATCGCCCTTTAAACATATTGATATGATAGTATAGAATTCATAATTACATTCTCGTCTTGATTTCCGAGTATACACCTTTCTTTAATTCTAATTTACTGTTTTAGAACAACTTTTAGTTGGCCTCAAAGGAAAATTGTAATGAGGAAAATTAAACCAGTGATGTCAAACTGATATGGATTCATACAAATGCTAAAGATCTCCAGCAAAATTGCAATTCCCAATTATTACAGTTTTGCAATATCAGAGTTTTGAGTTTTCTATGCAATACACAACTATTCCCGATGCTTAATTGCAAGATTGTCTACATTTTCATTTCATGATATTGACACATATTTGACGATTAAAACACAAGGGTCTATGACAAACATAACGAATTCACCTTTCCAATTAACAGCTTCCTTTTTCTGAGCAGTACGCTACCGTTTGCCTAAATGTTTGGAGTTTACATATCTCAACTATAACTTTAGTAGCGTGCAGGTTTACATTATACGGACCTCATTAGCAGCAGTGGTGTGCTCCAGACAGAATAAAAAAAAAACGACGAACACAAGTTTTACGGTAACCATCTTAACGAATCATTAACTGATACGATGTACATATGTTTGCGAATGTCGTTTTTCACAAGCGACATGTTTTCGCGGTCTTATATCTTTGTGTACCAGAATAGTCGTCTGATCTGTAAATATGCCGTTTGCGTCTTATTTCTTATTGTGATATTTTGATATGGAGTGTGTGAAGGCATGACGTGTTATGCATGCATAGTAAGAGATGCTTACCGATTCAACACTCCCGTTTTCGCTCCGTTTTGAATATTTGCGATTCCGACATTTTATTTGATATCTTGTTTTGCATATTCCAATTGGCTTCAAGAGACTTTAACATCGGTTAAATGTAATCTATAATAGTTCTTCCTTCGTCTTGTCAACGTAGGCGACTGAAAACATACATAAAACCTATGGAAGTATTTGCTGCTGATGGTAGACATCGGAAGTCATGAAAATATGTTGCAACTCTTTAAAGTTTCATTTTTTCAAATGCTGATTTATATTTTGAAACAAACGTAGAAAGTTTATCGACTATCACATAACAATTAAACGCAGTGGTTTCCAATGGCAAAGTAGGGGCTCTCAATAATAACAATTAGCGTTAAAAAACGTTTCTAAATTGTCGACAACAAATTGGCTGAAATATCTAAAGGGCCACATTATTTAAAAGAAAGTTAATATTTAATATGTCAAACTTGTAAAAGTTGTGAAATATTTTAAAGAATCTATAAAAGATCTGAACATCAGCATCAAATTCTTTAAACGATTAAAAAAATTACATATATAACCACTGAAGAGTATTGATCAGAGAAATTAAAACAGCACTTAGCAACACCATACAACACATTTAAGACTGACTGGCATATATCTATGGTATATAATCATCATGTGAATTGATCCTACATCATAATATAGGGCAATACGACATTTCACAACTTCTTAGAATCACATTTTAAATTTTTTTTTGATCTTTTGTAAGTAAAACAGGGCAGAATGATATAACAGACTCAAAATAGGAAATATTAATCGCCAACATAGTAATTATAATTTAATAGAAGATATATCGTGATCAATTGTCTTAAAATTGAAACAGACTTAAATGTACAAAAGTAGAAAAAAATATGAAACATATACCAGAACTATATCATTAAAAAAAGAAGAATAAATTAAACCAAAACCTTGCAATTTGTATTTCTATTAGAAAATCACTGAAAAGTGTCAACTTGATCACGGGACCGTAAAAAGAACAAAAACCTTTATTTAGTAGAAAGATATTGTCATTAACTAGGATTACATTTTTATATGTTTTATCAAGATATCAATGTGATACCAGGCTTGTTCTGATATTTTTGACTATTTGCTAAATGTCTGTCGAACTCTAACGTATACTTAAAAAACAATATTAATCCAGTACAATTTTCAATAAAAATTCCAACCATTTAAGATATAGTATTCAAGATTCATAAAAGTTTTGTGTACCGAATGCATTATCCTGACTTTTGCATTAAATAAGTTTTTATCTACTAGTGAGTTATATATAACTTTAAATGAATGCTGAAGAGAAAAGATTAAGGAGTTCAAACATAAAAACAACATCTTGTGAGAATACTTTTTATGTCTTATATTTCCTATAGAAGTTGACGGCAGACGGTTTGCTTACTTTAGCTGTCATTATTCTACCCACAGACATGAAAGTTTTCTCCTAGCTTTGTACATAATCTTATGAATGTGAAAGGAACCAGATGAAAACAAACTAATTGTTTACTTAAAATCCATCAAACCAAGTTCCATAAACTCAACCAAAATTGATAAACTTTTAAAACAACTTTAAAATACTAATGGATGAATTCAGTCGAGGATTATGCAAGACAATGGGAAAACGTAAAACGAAAGACGTTAATATTCTTTCCGAGCTGATAAAGTTGCAAGGCGTTTGATACAAATGATGATAAAAGAAACTTAAATTCATATTAAACGAGTTTCTTGTAATTTAAATATTATCGAAATAATTTAACCAATGCATGCTTATATACTAAACTAAGTCCTGTATGCGCGTTTTTTAAAATTCATTTCTTATCTATATAATTATTGCCAAACTCTATTGCATTCAATGATTATTGATCGCAAACTAATTTACTTTCGAGTTTTTTGCCAAAGTTGATCGGATAGTTACATTGATAAACAATCAACATAGAGCATGTGGAGACAAATATGAGAATTGATAGAGCCATGATATTTTTTTTATTTTTTCATGCGTCCCCATTTGTTAAATAAACTTGTTCTTACCAGTTGTTATTTGATTTGTTGCATTTAATTTGTTCTTGAAAAATCAGTTATTACTATCTCCCTTCCAGTGTACGTTTATTTACATTAATTTATCATGGGTTTCCCCTCACACTTGCGCTGTGCTGTAGCCGAAGTTCTAACGAGAGGTCTCGTAGTTAAGGTCACTGCATACGAAAAAATATCGGCCAATTAGTGTACGGGAAGACATTTTTCAATAGCAGTACATTTATGAAGTTTTTGATAATATAAAGGATTTTCTTTTACAAGAAAGTTCACGTACACTTTTTTTATAGTAAAACTTCAAGTATATAAAACATATTCAACTTTTTAAAATGACTTTAATGACTCTATAAGTACTTGTGCTACATATATATTCAAAATCCAAATTTTTCTAAGCACTAGTGTACTTTTCCTACCTACATGACGTTTGTTGTCCCTGAGACAAATCTTCAAACAATATAGTTTTTGTTTATAAATTATATTATCTAAATTGCTTGATAAAAGAATTATGTGTTATAAACATATACTTCATCACTCTTCTAGCAACACGAATTCAATAAGTTTCCTTAGAACCATGTCAAATACTTGACAAAACCTCTGTCCAAATGATTCACATCTATTTAATCAGCGGTCAAAATCGGGCTATGAGTTACTGTGAAACACACTACTCTAGAATCGGTGTGAAAAATATTTTGTTTGGAAGGTACAATTAAGGCAACAGTAATTCTCCGATGTTCAAATGTCATAAATCGATTAGGTAGAAATTATAAAAAACCAAAACTGTGCCCCTTTGCTGCAGATTTTTTTCATTTATTGTCCAGCAGTGATATCCAGCTTGGAAGAGGAAGTCAACAAGAAGGGTAAATCTATGGTCGAAGTATATTAAAACATCAATATCTTTGTCAAGAATTCCTTATTATTCTGATAAATGGACGTAGTTTTTTTCTTGCAGTTTACATTAAAATACATGTACAGTTTAAGATAAAATTTGTCCAATCAGCTATTATTAATAGCTTTGCTACATAGGATTCTATGAAACTTACCCAGACTTATTTTATGATGAAAATACAGTATCCAGAGCAAAATTTTTAAAATGTTTGTTTTCCCGTTTTATTTTAACGGATTAAAGAACCTAATTCTTTTGTAGTTAATATCTAAATACAGTCTGAGATCACAGTTTATTAGACATCAAAAAACTTTATCAAAACTTCATAAAATGTTTTAAAAAGATGCTTTATAATTAAAACATAATTTCTGATGAAACATTTTGAAATAATTTCTTTCTAATTTTTCCCTAATTTACTTATAGATGTACTAAGTTTTTTGCAGTAAAAATTGAGAATGGTTTAAAAGACTCCATAAATTTACCAAACTTTTATCGACTGTTATGAAACTTGGGATATGAGCTCGTACAAGATCAAGAACAGCATATTAAAAAAAATGTTTTCCGTATTTTGCTGATTAATGGATTTAGTTTTTGGCAGTCAACATTCAAATATTACTCTTACAGCAGCAATAGAAGGCTAGACATTACATTATCTTATAAGGCAGACTTTAAACAGAAGCTCCTCCCTGAAAAAAAAGCATAAACTTTTCACTTCAAGTTCCGCTATGTAGATGCTTTGAATATTTCATTGTTTTGTGACTATGTTAGCTGCGTCAAGATGCACATACAACTACTCAGGTACAGTTGTTCGCTTCATATTTTGACTAGCAGTTAGACACTGAAAGCGTATGTCGGTTGAGAACTCAATTTGACGACAAAAGATTTAATTTCAATTTTCCAATTGTAATTTTTATTTCTATGTAGCATTATTCCAGCAGTGCACGCATATGGAGTATATATCTGCCATTTGAAACGATATATCAAGGCTTGTGTTTCTTATCACCATTTCCTTGACAGAGCGTTGACGCTTACATGAAAGCTCTTGAATCTATTTCAATATAAGTAACTACAATCTCGTCCTCATTTCATCGAATGTGGCCTTCCAAATTAAACTTATCACCAACATTTGTACTTACATGAGCAACACAACGGGTATCGCATGTGGAGCAGGATCTGTTTACTCTTCTGGAGCACCTGAGATCACTCCTTGTTTTGTTTAAAAGGAGTTCGTGCTTCCCTTGCTTTAGTTTTAAATGTTTTATTGACTTCACCCTTTTGAATTTACCTAGGCTTTCATTATTTTTGTTTATAATTTTCTATCCCTGAGAACTAAATTATAATTGTATTACTACTATCCCAGCTGATGATGTGGTCTGCGCAACTATCCAATAATTTTGTTATTTTTTACGTATTAAACAAAACAACAAAAACAAAGCTGCGCAAAATATCACTCACAGACGAACAAATTATTCTTTTATACTTATATCTAAAAACATTCTTTCTCTGATAAAGAAAACACGTAATAGCCATGGTAACTAAAATGTTTTTTTTTTTTTCTCTAATTTCATTTGATGACTTGTATTAATGTTTAAAAGCATTGAATTGTAAAGTTCAACACGATTATGAACAAAAGGTATTACTTAATCAGAGATTTTTTTAATAGTTTTACATTATATATAAGAAGGCACTTCGGATTTGATTAAACGATAAGCACCTAGAGTTTATATCCACACTTTGTCTGGTCTTGAAATATTGGGTAAATGAACTTTTATAAAAGGTAACAGATACGTAAATGGTCAATCTCACTGATTTTTATGAAACTTTGCAAGCAATTTGAGCATGTGGAACTGCATATGAATATCGAAAAAAAGTAACTTTTATACTTTCGAATATATAGCAAATTGAATATTCTGTAGAAAGAAGTAAAAATGTATAGGATGCACGTAAATATCGAAAAAAAAAATATATCGTGATTTACGAATTTACTTTAAAATTTATATAGCATTGCCACTAAAATTTCCGTTTTATTCATATGAAAGTTATAGGGGTCACCGAATTCGTTTTTGCTGTATAAATATATCATTCAAATGTCTCTGTAATATTTTAAAACGTCGAAAAATAAGAATTCTAGACACGACGTCACGATTATTTTTGCCTTTTCGGCGCTTTTTCTACGCTGTACAGAAGATTCAACTATTCATACTCAAAAATGAATTCGGTGACTCCCAATAAATCTTGTGTCAAGAGAATGGAAATTTCGGTAACTATAATATATCATTTTTAAAGAACATTCGTAGGACAGGATTTCGGGAAATGTTAATTTTAACTCAAATTTGCTGTACTTTGTTTACGATATTTACGTGTATTCTATATATACATTTGAACTACAATTGTCTAGATATTTTATTTGCTATATCTCCGAAAGTATAAAAGTTATATATATAATTTTTTAGATGTTCATGTGCAGTTCATCATGTTCTTCCTGTGTGCAAACTTTCATAAAATAGATCCTCCATTTACGTACCTCTAACCTTAAGCCGTGTTCATACCAAACATCGCGTACAGTAAACCTGTTTGCAATTTGTTTCATGTAATAAACACTGTTTTCACATTAAATTTGTTCACACCAGTAAAATACAAGTAGGAGTTAATTAAATGTTCATTACATAGAAATGAATTGAATTCTTTTATTAACCTCCGTAACAGTTAGTCTCAATTCATCTTTTGTTGTAAATGAAAGGAGGGATGGATAATTTTGAATACAATTTATTGTTACAAATTTTTTGAAAAACAAGTTAAGACGGAATTCTAATAATAATTTGTTTACATTGAAATTAGGGGTAAAATAAATTCTACGCTGAGTTTCAGAAAACAAATTCTTGCTTCTGTATGTTATTGAAAAAAAATTGTTTGTTGTTTTGTTGTTGCTTAAAGTCGTACATTTTCTTTGTCTCTCTCCCCCAAGAAAGAAGGATGAATGGTAGATGCTTTCTGATTTGGAATACTTTGAGAGTTATAGGGATGTCATGGATATGTAATATGAAAGCAGACTAAGGCAGCGTAGCAACAGACGAAAAGTGATTGAAATGTACAACAACGCAGGATTACTACATTTTAATACTTTTATGTACTCTCATATTGGTTTTTTGCCTGCATTTGCTATTAAATTGGTTCTGCACATGGTCCTGCTGCCATGAATTTATTAACCAAGTGGGTAGACTGTAATATAGAAATATGTTCATCACTTGGTCTTCTTTCGGTCAGCAGTAAAACCCTTGGCAAAGTTTGGAGTTCGTTTGGCTGTGCGGGATGTGCAAATTCACAGTCAAGTCCAGTCAGGATTGAAGTTAAATGTGTTGCCTCGTTTACAGTGAGTGTCACGCTATTTGCACGTTAATTATCCTTCCAACAACTCTTTGAGGGATTCATGGGTAGCCTGTTGCAAGGCTGAATATCTGTCCATATATAATATACCCTTATTTTGCAATGGCAATCTATATTTACCTCCCTTTATCCCGGTCGACTCCCTATTGCAGGACCTATCTATTGTATTAATTGATAATTCGTTCTTATCCTGAACATGTACGAAATATACGCCACTGGAATAAACTATTAATCAATCGAACAACCATTTAAGGAATAGCAGTACTGTAGTTGAAGAGTTGCCGTCGTCAATTGGCGACCATCAAATCAAAATTGACGACGGTAACTCTTCAACTATAGTGTTGTTATTCCGATTCTAATGCATTAGAAAAAGAAATAATACGTCAGAACTTGAAGAATATCTTTAAATTTGAAATAAAATAAAATTCCGCGAAAATTCATGAATGATTTTGGCGCATAAACGTCATGGCTAAGCGTGATGGCATACAAATGACAACGTTCAAACTATAGGTTATTACGTTACTTCTGCGATTCAATTTCGATTGAATCATATCAAAACGTTTTCGGGGTAGGTGTTGTTTTTTTTTTAATATTTCAGTAATACAGAGATTTCTTTCGTTAAAATCAAATACGTTGTTACATACACGAGCGAATCGAACAAGTTGAGATATATAAACACCATAAGATGGTGACAAGGGAACATCACCATCTAAAAATGGATAACTAACAATAGGAAATGAAAAATCATCTCTTTTATCGTAAATTTTGGTATTAAGCTTTCCGTTAAAGATATACATCTCAAGATCAAGGAAAGGGCAGTGTTCATTTTTAGTATTAGCTTTATTCAAAGTCAATTCAGCAGGATAAATCTCTTTAGTGTACATACTTAAGTCGTCATAATTTTAGCCAATATATCATCCAAATATCTAAAAGTGTTATTAAAGTTTTGTATCAGATGTTGTTTCGATGGATCTTTGCTGTTTTAGTCACAAATTGTAACTCATAACAATACTGAAACAGGTCCGCAATAAGTGGTGCACATGTAGTCCCCATTAAAATTCCGATAACTTGACGATATACGGAATCTCCATAGTGAACAAAAATGTTATCTAGTAAAAATTCAAGTGTTAGCGTATCAAAGCAGGTCTTGACATAGTTCTTTTGTTTGTTGTTACTAAAAAATGACCTAAAAGAGTTTGAACATCTTTATTCGCATTCTGACTTTTTAAATGCCCATATAATTAGGTGTGTGATTTTTTCTGTGTGAGATTATGAGGCAAAGTGGTATATTGGGTAGAAAAATCAAAACAAAACTTTTAACAGATTCGAAATCACCAATATGAGCATGCAATTTATCAAGTACTTCCAACGAATTCTTGACACTCCAAAAGTTATTAATTCCACTATTTTTTAAAGGCCTTACTGATCAATTTATTACCAGGTTTTTGTACAAGTGTACTAATAAGTAGAATAGACAGTTGTGTAGTAGAACAATGGCTTGAAGACGAAATAATCTATATTTTCAATGTGTTTTGTGCAGCTTTGGAAGCCAGTACATAGTTGGAACTTTCATTGTATTTGGTTCTGCTTGTAAAGAGGTAGCTAAAAGTTTATGTTTATAATAGATGTCATTTTCCGAAAATGGAGTCAGTTGGAATGTTGGTGAATTCGTGCTTTTGCAGAATCTCAATGTAAAATTTACGTCAAACAATAAAGATATTATTGGCAGCCTTATCATTGGCAGCCTATATAGATGATGTTCTCTCACTAAATAATACAAAATTTGGTGACTATGTTGAACGAATCTATCCCATCGAACTAGAGATAAAGGATACTACAGATACAGTGAAGTCTGCCTCATATCTTGACTTACATCTAGAAATTGACAATGAGGGTCGGTTGAAAACAAAACTTTATGACAAAAGAGATGATTTCAGCTTCCCAATTGTGAACTTTCCATTTCTATGTAGCAACATTCCAGCAGCGCCTGCGTACGGAGTATATATCTCCCAATTGATACGATATTCCCGGGCTTGTGTTTCCTATCATGATTTCCTTGATAGAGGATTGCTGCTCACAAGGAAGCTATTAAACCAAGAGTTCCAAATGGTGAAGTTGAAGTCATCCCTTCGTAAATTTTACGGACGCCATCACGAGTTGGTTGACCGTTATGGAATAACCGTTTCACAGATGATATCCGATATGTTCCTTATGTCGTAACTACAATACCCTCCCTTTTCACGAATGTAACTTACCGAATTAGACTATTTACCGGATTTGTACTAACATAAGCAACACGACGGGTGCCACATGTGGAGCAGGATCTGCTTACCCTTCCGGAGCACCTGAGATCACCCCCAGTTTTTGGTGGGGTTCGTGTTGCTTAGTCTTTGGTTTTCTATGTTGTGTCATCTGTACTATTATTTGTCTGTTTGTCTTTTTATTTTTGGCCATGGCGTTGTCAGTTTGTTTTCGATCTATGAGTTTGACTGTCCCTCTGGTATCTTTCGTCCCTCTTTTATCAGACGGGACAAAAACAAATTCCTTAGCGAGTTTTTTTAGCTTATGTTTGAAACGAAAATAGGAATTTTATGGTTGTTGTTAAGAGTAAAATGTTCTTTAAAATGATTATTACGAATATCAACTATATTACTAAATTAAAAAAGAATCTAAAGATTTTTTTGTCAGCTTTTTCTCGTTTTATCTTTCGTGCAGTAAGTACGGAGTGAGTCGTGAATGATGTAACGACACTCATTCAAATTGATAATTGAAGGGGGCGATATTTAGTCATTACTAAGGAATGATTTCAACTCTCGGTCATGGACGATGTTAAGGGCTCCTGTTATAACATGGGAACTGGGACCGTTAATGTATTCGGAATTACTGCAATTTCATGAGGTAGGTGTACTGCCACTGATATTAATATCTTCACGTACTTCGCTATAACTAAACACATATTGAAAATTTTGTTTTTTGAAACAGTAATTAGATCCGAAATATTTGTATTGTTGGTACGAAATTTTCTCTGATTGAGATTAAATCTAAGCACAAGAGAACGGTTTTTTACGAGCAGTTTTAGAAACTATATCCAAAATGTTAACAGAATCGGTTCTTCATATATTACCAATCCCCATGAAATTATCATTAAAACCGAGAGATTTTTTAATCCAATTTAATTCAATTATTTTCCGTGATCGTAGAAACTTTAAATGAGATTCCCCTAGCTGCTTATTTACTACTTCTAAAGGTTGAACTGTTAAATATTTAATAGGATGATTGTCCTTCTTAAGGTGTTGATAAATGATGCTTTTAAATTTATTGGGTCTTCTAAAACAGTAGAGGTGTCCTTGTGTGCGTTTAGATAAATAACATCTGGTTTCACCTACGTACTGAATACCGCATCCTTGTTTGTAAACTACATTAAGGAGTAATGTGAATGGTCATTACATAGAATTGAATTAGAAATTGTTCTGTTTATCTCTATAGCAATTAGACGCAGAAGATGTGGTATGATTGCCAGTGAGAAAACTCTCCACCAGAGAACAAATGATGGAGAATTTACCAACTATAGGTAACAATGAGAAAGCTTATACCGCATAGCAAGCTATAAAATGCCCAGAAATGAAAAATGTAAAACAATTCAAACCAGAAAAATAACGGCCTGATTAACGTACAACACAATACACTAGTAGCAATATTTAAGTCTGAAACGGTCATTTTGGTCTGATCAAGTCTTTATTGACAAGACTTTTTACGACTTTCAGACGCTGTCACGATATATCGTGTTAAGTCCGTTCAGTCATGTCAAGATAAAAAAGACAGATTTTGCTTGCGTCCGTTTAAGTCTGTTAAGATCATGTTCAGATCAAAACAGATCAAAGGTAAAAATGCTGTTTAGATTTTGTAAGATCATGTTTAGTCATGTTAAGATTTTAAATATTCGCATGCAAAACGGGCGACACTTTCTCTGTGTTTATCAGGGGTTGTTTCCCCTTTATGAACAAAATCAGCAAAGAATGGAGGGTATTCTTTTGTGGTCCTTTAATGTTATATTGTATGTCTATTATGAAAATAACGTTTGCAATTTTTTTTTTCGATGTTTTTTCAAGTCAACATTTAATTGGTTATATAAGAAACGAATAATTGTTGTAACCGGAAAAGTGTGTAAGTCTCAAAACTTTGCAGTCGAGCTTTCTGTCATTAAGTAATTTAGTATTTATTCATTACGTCTGTAAAGATATAATGATTAGTAATAAATATAAAAAAATGATCTTAAACAAATTTTCGTCTGTGATTTATTCTGAGTATCTTATTTACTTTATATTTTTCTAATTTTTGACAGATGACTGATGTTTGGTGAAGTTTATTTACATTTTCAATATACGGATTATCTGAGCATCTGGAATACTTATTCCCAGTCCAGAGATATCAGTGCATGTTCATAGATCTCCGTTGTAGTAGAACTTAGAAATAATTCATCCAATTATATTTGATTTAATCGTTTTCATATGAAGTGTTGTAATGCATTTTGGCTCCATTGATAAAGTTAAAGGTAATAGGGTAAATCATCAGTTTCTGTTTGATTTCACGCTCTCAGTTTATGTGCAAACGCTTTTGTTCTCGGTTCTGTTCTATAGAAAGTGTTAAAGAAGTTACGTTCTCTCTAGTTTTCTTTATGACATTTTTAAATTTTAACACGATCTCCAATTCTCAAAACGTCCATAGCATACGCGCGTTTGCAATCCGACAACTCATCCGTGACTTTTTCCGCGCCACATGACACTTCTGTTGATATTAAATATTTGCGCATCTGGCTAGCCGGAATAATAGGCACGCCGTAGAATAAAACGTATCTAAATCCGTATAATTTTATGATGGTCTTGATTGGGGGTAGGGAATTCTTCATTTTCGTATTTACAAACTTTATACATGTAGGACCAAATTCCCTTTTCTGAAATTTAGCGCACAAGGTATATTTCGACAACAAGAAGGTAATGTCCTTCAGTCAAAACACATTGTTTTTAATCCAAGCTAGGCTATTATCTATTTTCCTACACTGTACTTTATTTCTAAATTCTCCATTCATGATCATTTATGTTAAACAGAGAAAAAACAAATATGAAATTTAATAAAATATACTTGCATCGGGAAAACAAGAAATGCTCTTGATTTTACAATTGTATACTCTTAAATTTGTTATCATTTCGATAGATGTCACACTGTATGGCAAGTGATATTATTCGCTGAACGTTAAACGAGTCACAGCAGTCATAATTAGATTACCTATGTTGGAAACGTCGCGAATGGCAATTTAAAAATTAAAACAAAATAAGAATAATTTTAGGGTCATCATTCAGTATTGTATAAGCGGCCTATGTGGCCAAGAAATCCAAGTAGTCAGACTATTGTGTCACTGGTCTGCCGAATTCTGCACTTGGCAAGAGCCGTCGACTCCAATCTTAATTAATTATGATTGTAAGTTTTCCTACCGAAGGTCTGTAGTTCTAACCGGGCATTTCGGCTTCCTCCCAGATAAAATAACCATCACGATAGGGCACAATAGTGCTGAAAGTGGCGTTAAACACCAACAATTAAACAATCAATATTATCTTACCAATGTATCGAAATTTTTTTGTTACAAACAAAAAGTTCTGTTTTTATTAACACCGCTGTGCTTCCACTTGAAATTTCCACGGGAATTTATGGTCTTTACTGTAGTCTTGTGTTGTCATCCGTATCAATAAAGAGTTAATCTAAATTGCAAATTTGAAGTAAGATTCAAAAACGTCTTGGATATGTGAGAGATGTATCTATGCCAGAACAGTAGTATTAAATATACAATATTAATATTGCACACAATTTTGTATACGTATTTTTAAAATAACGAAAGGCTTCATAAGCATATGCGTGCCTAAGTTGTATGATATTGTTGGAATATATTTCTATTTTGAAAATCGTATGAAGGTGATCTGTGTTAAATCTGGTGATGAACCAGTGGTCAACGATTGTGACAGTGATATTCCGTGTGAATTGGATTTGCAAATTTGAAAATAATATATTTGTTCATTCCTGTTCTCTAAGATGCTGTTTTTTGTAAGTACACAAACCTTTATTCTTAATACATGCAATTAGCATCTGTCAGATGACATGTTACCATTACGCTGTTTTAAAGTGTCCAAATCACTTGCAAAGGATGAAAAGATGAATTGCGGACTAGATCTGATATGGCAATCTTTTTTTACGACCTTTATGTTTAATGCGAGTTCATTTTTGGACTACTAGCTAAAATAATCGCATGCATTTTTCTTTATTATATGTCTTTTTTTTTCGACACGAAAGGCTTATTTTAATTTAACATGGATTTGAATTTGTAGCTTAAAAAATCCTTAAAAATACATTAAAATTGAGAATAATACACAAAATGTACATTCAACACAGATAACGACATTTGTTCATATCAATGTTTTTTTGTTAAATTACGGAATTTAACAACACATCTCTGCCGCACATCATAATTTTATTTTTCTAAATGATGTTTATTTCAGTTATCCTTTGCAAGTGGTTCGGACACGGTTCCATTGACACAACTACATTCACCTTTTGTTATATTTGATGTTTTGTATTACATAAATTTGATTACAGAACCTGTATTGATTTACATAGTCTTAAAATTTCATGTCGTTTGTACTCTATTACGACGCTAGATTAAAACTGACGAGGAAAGGTAACACCCGGCCACTGAAAGATTTATTATTGAAGCCTAGGTGGTCGTGTGGTCTAGCGCGTCGGATACAGTGCAGGCGATTTGGTGTCACGAAATCTCAGTAGCATGAGTTCGAATCCCGGCGAGGGAAGAACAAAAAAATTGCGAAAGCAAATTTACAGATCTAACATTGTTTGGCTGATGTTTAGACGAGTTGTATATACAGAATGTACACAGCCATGTATCACCATCACTGCTGGTGATCCGATGGAGAAATCTGTTGTAGAGTTGTCACTGGTTCAGACGTACCTATAAATATAATTATTTCTGTGACTGTATCTTGCAATAATTTGTAGAATCCTTTACAATAGATATTTCAGCTGATCTGTAACAATTCCATCTTCATGCCTTATATATCATGTACTGTATTACGACGCTAGATCAAAAACTGACGAGGAAAGGTAACACCCGGCCATCGAAAACTTTATTATTGAAGCCTAGGTGGTCGTGTGGTCTAGCACGTCGGATACAGTGCAGGCGATTTGGTGTCACGATATCTCAGTAGCATGAGTTCGAATCCCGGCGAGGGAAGAACAAAAAATTTGCGAAAGCAAATTTACAGATCTAACATTGTTTGGCTGATGTTTAAACGAGTTGTATATACAGCCATGTATCACCATCACTGCTGGTGATCCGATGGAGAAATCTGTTGTAGAGTTGTCACTGGTTCAGACGTACTTATAAATATAATTATTTCTGTGACTGTATCTTGCATTAATTTGTAGGATCCTTTACAATAGATATTTCAGCTGATCTGTATTAATTCCATCTTCATGCCTTATATATCATGTACTGTATTACGACCCTAGATTAAAACTGACGAGGAAGGGTAACACCCGGTCACCGAAAGCTTTATTATTGAAGCCAAGGCGGTCGTGTGGTCTAGCGCGTCGGATACAGTGTAGGCGATTTGGTGTCGCGATATCTCAGTAGCATGAGTTCGAATCCCGGCGAGGGAAGAACAAAAAATTTGCGAAAGCAAATTTACAGTTTTAACATTGTTGAGCTGATGTTTAGACGAGTTGTATATATATATTTATATATATCACTCATTTTCCTGACATCATTTGTTTCCAGTTACTCCGGCTTCCTTACTTGACTCTTACAGTTTTAAGGATTCTTTTGGAATTTTACTAGTTTAAATACCAGGGTTTTTTCATTTGGGAGGGATGTACAAGTACGCATCCACGTCCAATTATTTAACTTAGCCAAATTTTACTATTATATTTTCTTATCATTATAAAACTGCTATTTATTTGGGATGATAAATACGCAACCTCTGTTTGACATATTTTTACCAGCTTATATCGATCAGTGCTGTTTTTTTTTTTTTTGAATGAATTTACACACAGTTGTTGTAACATCTTAACTGACGTCACTTTGGAATTTTAGAGTTGTGCCAGTTCATATCTCTAATTACTATTTTCATTTTAGGCATGTCTTTGAGTCGTTTTTGGAAATTTTAAAATTTATTAGCGTCTCTACATATGATGTTCAGGTAAAACTGTTTCACTTTTTTATTGTATAGAAATCAAGATTGCTTTAGTTTAATACCCAGAATAGTTTGATCTGATTCATTTTATATCGTGCTCATATTGATGAAAGATATCTGTTATCCGAAATATTTATAGTTACATTTGTTCGTTTATTGTCATTTTTGGTGATGTTGTACCCTTTTAGACTGGTTATATATTATATTTTGTAGTGTACTGTATCATATTTATATGATCCATCGCCCTGTAAGATTTATCGTTGACTATTATTCAGTCATTTTATATATATATATATATATATATAGTGTCTAAAAATAGCAACAAGCAACATTCAATCTATCTAGGCGTGGATCAGTTTGTAAATAAACTGATGCAGTTACTACATTAAATTATATAAGTGCCTAAGAATGTAACTTTAACACACTAATGAGTGTTATAAAATTAGTTGTTATATTTTATATTATTCACGCAATATTTTGCTAAACAAATTAGCTTCATCAGGCGTCTCTCAAGGTGAAATCGGACGCATGACAAAAAATATTTTGTAGCTTGAACTACACCAAATTTGAGTAAAAGTTTAACAAAATTTATTGATGTTCTATAAAAATATATGTTTGTAAATTGTCTAGAATATATAAAATATTTTTGTCGCTTATTGTACATAGCAATTCTTAAATCAAAGCAAATAGTTGTTTTAGTTAAATAGAATGAAGTTCAGGATTTATTCCTTTGGTTTTGGGTAGAACTGTTTTCATCTCTCTCTTTAAGTCCATCAGGTTCAAGAGTACGTAGCTGATGCATATATATATATATATATATATATATATATATATATATATATATATCAATTTACTTAGTGCATAATGACTTATATATATCACATTGGTACCCTGCTGTGACTAGGTTGTATTCGCGATACACGTGTGTTAATATTACATGATGGGGTTGAGTAGTGCCCCATCTTCGCTAGACTGTGAAGAGGAAGGGACTGGATCGTAACTCTTGCCTAGCGAAGATGAAAATGAAAGAAAGAAAGAAAGAAAGAAAGAAAGAAAGAAAGAAAGAAAGAAAGAAAGAAAGAAAGAAAGAAAGAAAGAAAGAAAAAATAAATGAATAAATGAATAAATAAATAAATTATTTCAACAAATTGCTGTTGAAGGCATATAAAAACTTCGGAATTGTACATGTGTTTGTAAAATTTTGTATCGAAGGACATAACTTTGGACATAACTATGAACAAAAAGAAATAATGTATAATATTGTTTTAACCTTAAACTACACACACTGAGCTATGGTGCTATGATAGATACTATTGTAAAA
This sequence comes from Mytilus coruscus, assembly GCA_017311375.1. Lineage (NCBI taxonomy): Eukaryota > Metazoa > Mollusca > Bivalvia > Mytilida > Mytilidae > Mytilus > Mytilus coruscus. The sequence continues at coordinate 3,589,226 of CM029597.1, read as the reverse complement.
TAGTCATGTAATTGCCAATCTTCTTTTATGCGGTATGGATCATTCCGTTTATTACCTGTTGACCCGAGTGCTGACCCGGTTGGTTACTAGCACGTGCCATTGATGTCAATCTTTAAACACAGAACATACTAAATTACGCCAAGGATTTATATAGTAAGAAGGATTGGAATCTCGTGGGTTATCGTTTTATCTTACTATATTAATCATTGATTAATTATTATTATGGGTACTGAAAAATAAATAAGAATGTATTTTTTTAATGAAAAGCTCTATCCGGTGGTATTTTATTTATAATTTTAATTCTGTCTCATCACGGGCGAAGTGCAGTTTTAGAAGCTTAATGCACCCAGGCGGCCTTGGTAGCGTTAAGATGCACAAAAAAGTAAAATCACAAAAATACTGAATTCCGAGGAAAATTCAATACGGAAAGTCCCTAATCAAATGGCAAAATCAAATGATAAAACACATCAAACGGATGGACAACAACTGTCATATTCCTGACTTGGTACAGGCATTTTCAAATGTAGAAAATGGTGGATTGAACCTGGTTTTAAAGCGCTAAACCTCTGACTTGTATGACAGTCGCATCAAATTCCATTATATTTACAACGATGCGTGAACAAAACAGACATAATAGGTAACATTGTCAAAATACGGGTACAGCAGTCATCATTGTGTCACAATCTCAAAACAAACAAACATTTACAATGCTCTTCAACTTTGTACTTCTTTGTATTTCAACTGTGTAATGTAAATCATTGTTAAGAAATATATTTTACAATACAAGGTAAGAAAATAGAAACTTGTCCACGTTTTACAAAGTACCCGCACGATAAAGTAAATATCTAGTTTACGAGGAAAGTATCAACAGTTAACAAATTGTAGCACCTGACATAAAACATACTAAATTTGTGCTTATCAAATTGCTAAAGTTCACTTCACTTGATATGACGGATAGTTCTGTCATTGGCAATCATACCACATCTCCTTAAATGTATATTGTTTAGTTTAAAATTTCCAGTAAAGTTTCTTTTTTTTTAAAGACAAAAATCAATATCCGTACACATTTTATTTGGGATAACGACTACATTTTTTACCTGCCAGGTGAACAACATGTTAAGGTTAAATGTATAACATACATGTTTTGTAAGTAACGATGTAACGATTGCATTAAAAAAAAGTACGATTTCTCAAACACACGCAATTTCCGTCTATTTCATATCTGTTTTGATACGGTAACTTCTGAAGGTAACTTTTATTATCCTTAGTAAATAAACATGTAAAAATTTTATATCTTTAAAATCAGGTTTCCGCAAATAATGGTAAACTTTTATTCGCCGTTATACAATTAATAATTATTTCTCATTTTCAAATGTATCTGATTCATCAATCAGAAGGGGCGTAACTCGCAGTATCATACTAGCATACTGAACGGATCTAAACACGGTCTGACAAATTTGAAAGGATTTTTTTAGGTTTGGTCTGATTTCGACTGAAACCGTCTTAACAGACTGAAACGGACGCAAGCACAATCTGTCTTGTTTATCTTGACATGACTGAACGGACTTAACACGGTATATCGTGACAGCGTCCGAAAGTCTTAAAAAGTCTTGACGTTTTTCGCTAGCAGTAAATCCAGTCGATTAAGACTTGATCAGACCAAAATGACCGTTTCAGACTTAAATATTGCTACAAGTGATACAAATGTAGTAGGCACCAAACCCTCTCATAAGCCCGGATAGTGGTGCTACAGAACAACACGAAGACAAACTGTTCAATAACAACAAACAAAGAATAAATATGATAAACCGCAAAAAACGACCACTGGATTACAGGATGTTATTGAAAAAAAAAAATTTTTTTTTAGGTCTTGCATAACATCGAAAAATTGTTTGGTCCCCCCTCCTCTTCACACAGAGAAAGATGAATGGTCAAAGTCTTATGAAAACCGTTCTTCTAATTTGGAGTACATTTTGAGAGTTCTACGGATGTCATGATTTCGTATTAACAAAAACAAACAACGTAGCAATAGGTGAAAAAGAATGAAATATTCAGCAACTCAGGGTTACTGCATTTCAAACCTTTATATCCTCCATTTCCTGTACATACTATTAAATTGGTTCTGCACATGGTGTGCTGCCATCAATTTATTAACCCCAATGGTTGACTTAGGCTGGGCATGAAATGTATACATCCACCGTCACGTCCGGTCATAATGAGAGTTAAATCAGTTTCATCGTGTAGACAACGTACTAAACTCGCTGCCGTTAAGAAATTCTTGCAACAACTCTGTGATAGATTCGTAGGTAGCCTGTTGCAAGTCTTATATTCTGTCTCTACCAAATATGTCCTTATTTTCCAGTAGCATTCTAAATCTCCTACTTTTATCCAGGTCGACTCCTCATAGCAGTCCTGTTCATTGTATTAATTGTTTATTCGTTCTCGTCATGAACATTCATGAAATATTTGTCACTGTACGTAAAGCAAACAACAATATATGTATTAATGGCGCAATTTTTGAATGAGTCCACTCAATTCAGGGAGACAATTTCAAACAATGATGTGTATGATGATTACGTTGAGTCTGAAAAGGGGTTAGTGAGGCTATTTAATCGTTTTTAATGACAGAGCAATATTTTGAGTTTTGGACAAATATATTGGTATATAACTTCATAATGTAATTATAAGACAGAGGCGAAAGATACAAAAGGGACATTCAAACTTATAAGCCGAAAAAAGAAATGACAACGCCATGGCTAAAAAAGAAAAAAGACCAACAGACAAACAATAGTACCCAAAACACAAAATAGAAAACTACAGACTGAGCAACACGAACCCCACCAAAAACTGGGGGTGATCTTAGGTGCTATGGGAGGGTAAGCAGATCCTGCTTCACATGTGGCACCCGTCGTGTTGCTCATGTTAGTACAAATCCGGTAATAAGTCTTATTCGGTAGGTCACATTCGTGGAAAAGGGGACGGGATTGTAGTTACTACATTAGGAACATATCCGCTATCATCTGTGAAACGGATATTCCATAACGGTCAACCAACTCGTTATGACGTCCGTAAAATTTATGAAAGGATGATTTCAACCATTGGAACTCTTGGTTTAATAGCTTCCTTGTGAGCAGCAACCCTCTATCAAGAAAATAATGATAGCAAATACAAGCCCTGGAATATCGTATCAACTGGGAGATATATACTCCGTATGCAGGGCTGCTGGAATGTTGCTACATAGAAATGAAAAGTTCCCAATTGGGAAGCTGAAATCATCTCTTTTGTCGTAAAGTTTTGTTTTCAACCGACCCTCAATTTCTAGATGTAAGTCAAGATATGAGGCAGTCTTAACTGTATCTGTTGTATCCTTTATCTCAAGTTAGATTGGATAGATGCGTTCAACATATATGTCACCATTTTATGAATTATTTAGTGAGAGAATATCATCTATATAGCGGAAATAAAGTTAAAGGCTACTGCTAACTTCTTTTATTTATCATTTTTATTTCAACGATGTTTCTTTCTTATATACTCATGACTAAATCCACTTTTTGGTTTCATTTACACTTAACCAAAACAAAGCCCAAATTCGCTATCGACTGCATGTAACCAAACATGATTAACATAAATGTAAACTTTATTTTTGATCAATTGGAACGTAGAAAAGTTTAGTTTACTCTAACACCACACCGAGTTTAGCCCAATGCAAACACGGCCTTATTCGTGTAAATATCAGAATAAGAAGATGTGGAATAATTGCCAATGAGACTACTCTCCACAAGAGACCAAATGACACAGAAATTAACAACTTTAGGTCACCGTACGGCCTTCAACAATAAGCAAAGCCCATACCGCATAGTCAGCTATAAAAGGCCCCGAAATGACAAATGTAAAACAAATTCAAACATGAAAGCATATGTAAACTCACAAAGAACTGTTTAGAAAAACAATCAAACAATTCATAAATACTATTCAAAATCTACAAATGCCTGAGGTGATGTTAAGTAAACTTGCAGTATAAACCATATGAAATAGAATCTTTCTTATGACAACAGTAGTTTTTATCATGCCTTTTGAAATCTTTCGCGCGAATTGCACATTTCTTTTATATTGTAAATGCCTATTCAAATCATAGGAAAATACAATTATGAAACCGAAGAACAAAGCAATGATAGATGTTTGTAAGTTCTATTGACAAAAGCAACGTGAGGATAGAATACTATAGGAACAATCAAAATTCAAGAGTCGACGAAAAGCCGATAAGACTTTTGCGAAACACGAAAAACGAAAAAAAGACACAAAAATGTCTTCAAAACACTGCATTACATAGAACACTAAAAGTTGAGCAAATGTTTTTATTCATATATATTTTTGCAGTACAGCTTATTTTGCCTCTGTCAGTATTTCATCTGTTTTACACGATCAGTTATCCCACTCCCATCCCTTGTGTATGTTATTGGCAATACCGGAAGAATTGTAAATAGTTTGTCAAAGTTCTGTCCATATGTACCTTAAGTTCATATTACTAATTTCTTTTTATGTTAAATTGTGTCATGAATATTCAGTAATAAAAATGTTATTTTTATTTTTTATAATTTTTATTGTACGTTTATAGTGATATTTTTAGTCTTATAAGAAGGGTATATCGTGTGATAGTCGACCGATTCATGCGGTATGCAATAGGTACTGGTAGGTCAAATCATCAGTTTAGTATTCATTTAAATATTTTCTAAGCAATAAAATTAAGTTTATCTTGTAGAAATAACAAATAGACTTTTATTTTCGTAACTTAATCAAACAATACTTCAACACGATTTGAAATCCACAAATGTCTGAGGTAAAACTGCAGTATAAATAAAATGAAATGGGAGGTTTAGTAGTTTTTTTATCATGCCTTTTAAAATCTTTCTTAACGCGTGGATTATGCACATTTCTTTTATATAATTAAGAATAACAGTATATATACGAAAACTAAATCATGTGAACGAAGAACATATAAATGATAAATTTTTGTAATGGGGTCTATACTCTCTCTCGAAATTTGGTGATTAAGAAATCATAAGATAGCTCAATCTATTGTAAGGAAATAATTATCTGAAGAATACCACAGGGACAATCAAAATTAATGAGTCGACTAAAAACCTACAAAACTATGGTAAAACACGAAAAAAGACAAAACAATCTAAAAAACACTATATTTCGTAGATAACTAAAGGCTAAGCGACGCGAACCCTTCCAGAATCCGGTGGTGATCTCAGGTAATCTGACAGTTTTAGCACATCCTGCTTCAGATGTTGATGTCGAAATTGAGATGAAAGGATTGTGAGTACGACAATTAGAACATACCCGTGGTGACGTATGACATATACATTACATAACGATCAGAAAATCATGAAGTCACCAAAACACTTTAGAAAGGATGACTTTAACTTCTTCACGATGAACCTTTGGTTTATTGGCTTCCTTGGATGCAGCAATCTTCTATCAAGGAAATGAAAAGAGTGTGGGTAATTCACAATTTGCGAACTAAAATCATCTCTTTTGTCGTAATGTTTTGTTTCCAGTCAACTCTTGACAGGTCCAAGATATGAGTCAGACTTAACTGATATGTGATATAAGAGAGGGACGAAAGATACCAGAGGGACAGTCAAACTCATAGATCGAAAACAAACTGACAACGCCATGGCCAAAAATAAAAAGACAAACAGACAAATAATAGTACAGATGACACAACATAGAAAACTAAAGACTACGCAACACGAACCCCACCAAAAAATGGGGGTGATCTCAGGTGCTCCGGAAGGGTAAGCAGATCCTGCTCCACATGTGGCACCCGTCATGTTGCTTATGTTATTACAAATCCGATAAATAGTCTAATTCGGTAGGTCACATTCGTGAAAAGGGAAGGGTATTGTAGTTACGACATAAGGAACATATCGGATATCATCTGTGAAACGTTATTCCATAACGGTCAACCAACTCGTGATGGCGTCCGTAAAATTTACGAAGGGATGATTTCAACTTCACCATTTGGAACTCTTGGTTTAATAGCTTCCTTGTGAGCAGCAAACCTCTATTTCATGGAATACATTCCTTTTTTTTTATGTCCATTAAAATGTGACCGTACGTCATCTGCATAGCCGAACGTGATGTAAAGGATAATGCTAGATTCTTTTCGTCATTTTTCGTGAGATACTCAGGGGCCTCGGTGGCCGAGTGGTCTAAGTAGTTACTACTGTGATCACTAGCCAGTCAACACTGAGGTTGTGAGTTCGAACCCCGCTCGTGCGGGTGCACTCGACTCAATCTTAATTGACTAGATTGTCAGTTTTCCTATCGAAGGTCGGTGGTTTTCTCCGGGCACTCCGGCTTCCTCCACCAATACAAACTGGCCGCCACGAAATAGCCCAAAAGCGGTGCTTAAAGTGGCGTTAAAACACCAAAATCAAAAATCAAAATCGTGAGATACTCCGATGTGAAGTCTGCCTCGTTTGAATAAAAGAACAAGTTTGCAAGAAGAAGAGCACAGTTATTTTACATAGGAACTCCGAATATCTGGTTTAAAACACATCATACAAACGTAACAAATATGCTGACAATAGAATAAATCAAGCATCTCATTGATGTCAGCTTCAGAGTGATTTTTTTGTGTGTGGAGTTAGATTTATCCCTTCCTTAAACATGATATTTGAATTTTCGTTGACTATTCTTTACGAAACAAGTTTGGTTCTTTCATTCTGTATTAAAGTTTACACTGAGGAATAAGAGTGTCAAGCGTAGAAAAGTCAAATGCGTTACAAAAATTGCCAGAGAAGAAACACTCCAAAGGATCTTTGTAATTGTTTAGTATCCACATCTGATTCACACAACCCATGGAGTCGGTATTTTACGGTCAATCCAAAGCTCGGCTTTGATTGATGATAGAATAAATGTTTATGATTTTAAAAAAGAGATTTTGTGGAACATTTTGCAGACCCAGCAATCTAACGTTGTATGTAAGGACGCTAATATGTAATATGGGTAAAAAGTAAAATATCAAAAGTACCGAACTTCAAGGAAAATTCAAAACAGAAAATCCTTCATCAAATGGCAAAATCAAAATCTCAAACACATCAAAAGAATGGAAAACAACTGTCATATTCCTGACTTGGTACCAGCATTTTCTTATGTAGACAATGGTTGATTAAATCTTTTTTTCATAGCTAGCTAAACCTCGCATAGTTTTCCATTATATTGACAACAATGCGTGAGCAAAACAAACAGACATGATATGTAAAAATGTCAAAAATTGGGATAAAGCAGTCAACATTGTGTTATGATCTTAATCACTATGAAACAAACAACTATGTCATCAAAGGAAACCAAATGGCACATAGACACTCTTTAAACAAAGCACATAAGCAAAAATGGAAGTCGAGAATACAAAAAAAATGACCATAGTACAATAACACAATGACAGGATGTATTAATTCTAAGCCACGTCAAAAGGATATTACCAAAAATGGACTCCATACTAAAATTTACGACAAAAGAGACGATTTTACATTCCCTATTGTTAATTTTCCCTTTTTAGACGGCGATGTTCTTTTGGCTCCATCATACGGTGTTTATATATCCCAACTCGTTCGTTATTCCCGTGTGTGTAGTGATGTCATAGATTTTAACGAACGTAATCAATGCATCACTGGTAAATTATTAAGTCAGGGATTTCGTTACCATAAAGTGCTTAAAACTTTTACTTAATTCTTTCATAGATACAAAGATTTGATTAGTAAATTTGGCTGTACCCGTAGAAAACTTATTAAAATCGGTGTTTCACACCCTAAATTTTACGGTAACATTGTACTAAAAGCGCGGAAATCACTATGTGATTCGTGTAAACTCATCAAACCCTTAAACAAACTTATTAGTAAAGGTTATCTTACCAATGTTGTAATTAAATCTTTGAATATAGTTTACATTGGCGCAAATATCGATTTTGTCATCAGCAAATTTAAACATACCTAAATTTGTATTCTTTTCAAACGGTTTTTGGGATGTATAAATACACATCCACGTTCATTTTCTATATAGAGAGATTACTCTATCTATATATTACATTATACATATTTATTAACAGGTTAACTCCTAACTATCCTACTGCCTGTCAATACTTTTATTTTGGCATTGCGCAAGTCATGTCTTCTTTGACTGTCCATGACGTTAAAATACTTAATCCCTGGGACGTGTTTTAGTTGATTTTAGTCTCTGATGCATGATTTTTTTTATTATCAATTGTTTTTGGCTATTAACTAGCTTTCAGTAACTGCGAGTACTCTCAAATCGTACTTTCGTGTTAATTTTACCTGTTGATACAATGTGTAATGTATTTTTGATATTTAATGTTTACTTATTCAGTGTTATATCTAGTCTCACTATTTTTAATATGTAACACCTTTGATAAGTGTTCAGTATGACGATTTATAATCACTTTTGTTCTCGTACTAGGAACAACAAAATTATTTATTTTGTAAAAATTATTTCCGTACTCCATGTATACCTTACAACAAAATTATTTTTATTTACCTGTGTACGTTATTTTATTTTGCGGCATTTTGTCCAAGGTTATGGTTGTCTTTCTGATATTGTTTTACATCTAACCCGCTTGTTTTATTAATTTTGTATTTACATTGTGTCATAGATCAAATGTATTCGTTCAGTGTATGTTCAATAGTTTTTGTTAATATGTCTTTTGATTGAGTTAAGCCATTTCAATTGATATTTCATAGTGTGTCTTTCTATGTTGTGATGTTACACTATTGTTTCAGGTAGGGTGAAGGTTGGCGCCTATTAAAACGTTTAAACCCGCTGCATTTGTTTGCACCTGTCCTAAGTCAGGAACCTGATGTTCAGTGGTTGTCGTTTTTTGATGTGGTTCATAAGAGTTTCTCGTTTCTCGTTTTTTATATAGATTAAACCGTTCGTTTTCCTGTTTGAATGGTGTTATACTAGTCATTTTTGGGGCCCTTTATAGCTTGCTGTTCGGTGTGAGCCAAGGCTCAGTGTTGAAGGCGTACTTTGACCTATAATGGTTTACTTTTAACAAATTGTGACTTGGATGGAGAGTTGTCTCATTGGCACTCATACCACATCTTCTTATATCTATAAACAGTAAAGGTTAAATATATACAAAGACAAATACAAAGAACACTATAACAAGTAATTAAGACGATAAACAACGTGAAAAGGAATGTGGCGGTAGATCTTGTTTTTCATCTTTGATTTAAATTCAAAACCAAATTAAAATAAATATGAAATTGAAATAGGAGGACATAATTTGCTCGTTTCACAGATCATAAATATGTGTTTTTGTACTACTAAACTTCCGACAACCAATTAGCTGTAATATGTTATTAAAAGTTTGCCAAATTTTGTAGCACACGCCTTTGCGTTTCTACAGATCCGTAAACTGACCGAACAATAACATATGGTATTTCAAAGAAGCTGGATTTTTTTATATTTTTAATTAATTATAAGGAATACAAAGTATCTGAAATTTGTACAGTAAACAAAGGACCTCAAAGTCATCGTTAGTTTAATAGATGTATGTATGTTAACGACTCATTGCCATAGAGAAGATATATGTTCTGTAACTCTATCTAATTAGTAATTAATCCGTAAAAAACACTGACAAGAGGAAGATCGTTTACACTGGTATGGTCATTAAAGAAAGCAAAGCTAAAATAATTAGTTTTATACTATCGAGATATAAGATAGTCGGCAAAAATAAACAGCATTATTTATAAAGCCCTTAATTTTATACAAGTTATTGATAATTAAAGACCGATAATCTTATATTATTTCTATTAAATGAGGACAACGTTCTCACAGTACATGACCGTTCAGCAAAGTACATACAGCCGGAGATGGCAGTATAATCAACTTCAACCCTGTCATCTTATAATCAAAAAGAAAATAAACGAAAAACTGAAAAACTGAACAATTCAAAACAATACTTTATAAGGAAAATTATAAAAGCAACATCCCCCGCCCCTTTTTCCATAATTAATCAGAACCATGTCAGGACATATTCGACTGTTTCTGTGAATGTCGTTATAAAAAACACTATTTCTGAATCAAATAATCTTGATTAGAGATAAGAGGTTAATTTCTATGAAACCAAATTTAATGCGGGTGATGCATGCATAGCAGGAAATGTTGGCCCTATAAACCCACCCAGTCTCTTTCTTTTTACAGTTCATACAATTCCCTCTGAGTTTATTTTTTATTGTAACCACGATTTGTATTGGATACCTAACCTTCACAAAGCTCCGTACAAACCACGGTACATTGCTATCTCATCTGCTTGCTCTACAAATGAATTGTCCGTTAGATTAACCAAAATTTTGTTCGCAGTGAAAGAGAGATTACAAAAATATTGTTACACCGTTAACTCGCGTAGTGGCATTAACCATATGTGAATTCTAAAAAATTCAAAAGAATTTCTGAAAATGTAAAATCTCGGTCATTCTCTGAAATAAATTCCATCAAAACCTTCAATTTTTCCACCATTTACACAACCATACCACATACCAAAAATAAAAACCCGTCTTACAGAAATAATCACGGGATAATGGGTTCACAATTGCATTTTAAAATACTCATATGCTATTAGAGCGCTATTTGCCTCATTCGAATTTTTATAATCATTCTATTTTTCTTTATTTGAAATCTTGCGACTTTAATTAAAGATATTAACGTTTTATTCCATAGTTCATTATATTGTCTTTTCTTTTAGTGTCAACATATGCTAATCTTACACCAAACGTCTTTTTTATAGTGTCAACATATGCTTATCTTACACCAAACGTTTCTTTTATAGTGTCAACATATGCTAATCTTACACCAAACGTCTTTTTTATAGTGTCAACATATGCTTATCTTACACCAAACGTCTTTTTTATAGTGTCAACATATGCTTATCTTACACCAAACGTCTTTTTTATAGTGTCAACATATACTTATCTTAAACAAACGTCTTTTTTATAGTGTCAAATACAAGCAACAGTAGTATACCGCTGTTCAATAGTCATAAATCGTTTATAAGAAAAAAATCCGGGTTACAAATTTACACCGAGGGAAACACATCAACTATAAGAGGAAAACAACGGAACAACAGAAACACTGAATTGCAACAAAAACAAACGCCAACATACATAGAAACGGACTATTTGATAACAACTGCCATATTCCTGACTTGGTACAGAACATTTTAAGAAAAAATGGTTGGTTGAACCTAGTTTCATGGCTAGCCAAACCTCCCGCTTATATTGCAATGTTAAAAATACCGCTAAAATGACAACATTACTTGACAGGAATACAGTACAAGAAAATGCAAGAACACCGGCAAGAACACCCAGAACAGAGAAATACATAAATACATAATATGATAGTACATTACAAAATGTAAACCACAGAATAACAACAGACACCTCCATGAATTTACGACATTACACCAGTACACAACAAACGAAGTATAAACTGCGCGTCACATGACTATATCAACGCCACAAAAAGTGGCGTATTCTTGTGACGTTTGTATTATCACAGGTTAATTTCTAAAAATAGAACAGATTTGTTTTATTGTAGACACGTACAAGAATATAAAATTGGGATTGAGTTTGTAATGGTGTAATTTTTGTATTTTCTAACCATGAAAAGAATATTAAAATGGAATTGTGTTTGTAATTGTGTTATTATTTGTATTTTCTAACCATGTTTGTTTTTCTATGTTTTTCAACATATGCTAATCTTACACCAAACGTCTTTTTTATAGTGCCAACATAATTATGCTTATCTTACACCAAACGTCTTTTTCATAGTGTCAACATATGCTTAGCTTACTCCAACGTCTTTTTTATAGTGTCAGTATATGCTAATCTTACACCAAACGTCTTTTTTAGTGTGCCAACATATGCTTATCTTACACTAAACGTCTTTATTATAGTGTCGACATTTGCTTATCTTACACCAAACGTCTTTATATTTTTCATCTATTGTGTTAAGAGATTCTGATTAACAAATGGTATTGGTTCTCAAATAGCTTAAAGTTTTTAATTGTTTTATTCAAATATCACTTTTTATTTCTGTATGTAGTAAATGTTTATTGTAAAAGGTGATATCGGACAATAAAGAAAGATATTTGCAATTGCATCGTCGTCTTTTATGGATGCTTATTTAACTTTATCAAGTTCCATATTGACACATCAGCATATGAATGTTAGTATATTAATATTGATTGTCTTTAACATACCTTTTGGTTATATGCTGGTATCCAAACTACTAATATAATTTATTAACAAAAATACCGAACTCCAAGGTAAATTCTAAAAGAGGAAGTCTATAACATCTGACAAAATTAAACTATATCAACCAACGGAACGAATGGCAAACAGCTGTCATATTCATTACTTGGTACAGGCATTTATATACACAGGAATAAACTGAGGGATTTGCATGAACTCCAGGAGTGAGACAGGGTGCGTCGACACAGCAAATGTCTCCTGCTGTGCATGCATCACCCACGTCATGAGAATCAACACTCACTGAAAATGTCCCAATCGAAATAAGACAAAACTCTATCATCAACCTTTAGACGAGTGACATTAACCAATAAATTTTATTTTTAATGCACCCACCTTACATACGGCTAAATCATATACCATTCGAAAGCACAACATCTGTACTTTCTGTTTTGCCCGGTCGTCAAAACCTCGTATGGTGCAGTTTCCGTCAAATCTCAACGAAAGGTCAAGGACAGACAACTTCTAATTTTACAAGATGTCAGCATTTTTGCATATTCTGTCTTCTGAATGATAATATTTTTATGGACATATGGAAATCTGTTAGAACAGATATTAATAGTAACTTATCAAAAGCACTTTGAAATATTAATGTCAGTTTTGAATAAATAGCGCCGTTTTCCAGAAATTCCATTGAAAATGACATGTACAAAAATGCATGAAAACCAAAATTTGTGTCTGTGATTCAACTGTTATTCACCATAAAACCATATAACATACTATTTTTAGTGCTAAGATATGTTTTTGACATAATTAGATTACTGCAATTACGCTTCTTGTTAATTAAACAGCCAATTATAACAAAAATGCAGTTGCCCAAAATACCGCCATCTGCAAAAAGATAGCTTTTTAGCTGTTCTTTGTTAAATCAATTTGTATGTAGTCGATATTAGGTTGAAAAACAAAAATCTTAAAAGTGCAAAATTGTTAAAGGACAGAATATACAGGTCATTCATGCTTTTAGGGGAACGTTTTGGATCGAAACTTCGATATTTCAATATTTCAATATTTATATGTTTTCTTGGTTGCTTATACCGCATCTTGAATTGACTGAGGAAGTGAAAATTATTATAAGCTAGCGACTGAAATGTTCTTCATGCCTGGTCAAGGTATTTAATCCTATCAAACTACGTAATTCTTGTAAATAAATTGAGACTTTCGCAATTATATTTACTTACATTATTTTTTTAGATGGGAATTCTAGTAATTCGCAATAACAATACATACACTTCCTGAATAGTTTACATATACATACGTTGTAATATAAAGATGATTGATGAATTGTTGGTGTTTGACCCAATTTTCGGTTCAGCACTATTGGCTACTAAAGTATTTAGCGGCGATCAGTTTTTATTGGTTTAGGCCTACGAAGTGCCCAAAGGATGTTTACTTCAGCTAAATGTTACAAGTAAAGTTGCTTAATAGAAACAGCTGAAAATGTAAATGCATTTGAACCACTTTTATTTCAAATTTAATTGGCCATGATTTGCATTAAAATTTCAATATAATGCAAATTCACATAATATTTTAAGGCATTTAGAAAAAAGAGAAAAAATGTATAGTAGATCATCTGTTAAGCATTGGTTTGACATTGGCATATTAACCTAAAGATAGTACATGTACATTAAGAATAAATATGGTTAAAATGAAGTTATGTTATTCTAAAATACCTATACAATTGTGAGAAATGAAAATTGTGGTTGAATTTATCCAGTGGCAGTTGTTATCTAATAGTTAGTTTCTATATTGCATTGTCGTTTGGATTTTTTTGTTGCACTTCAGTGTTTCTGTTGTTTTGTTGTTTTCCTCTTATAGTTGATGTGTTTACCTCAGTTTTAGTTTGTAACCCGGATTTGTTTTCTCTCAATCGATATTGAACAGCGGTATACTACTGTTGCCTTAAAAGAGGGACGAAAGATACCAGAGGGACAGTCAAACTCATAGATCGAAAACAAACTGACAACGCCATGGCCAAAAATAAAAAGACAAACAGACAAATAATAGTACAGATGACACAACATAGAAAACTAAAGACTAAGCAACACGAACCCCACCAAAAACTGGGGGTGATCTCAGGTGCTCCGGAAGGGTAAGCAGATCCTGCTCCACATGTGGCACCCGTCGTGTTGCTTATGTTATTACAAATCCGGTAAATAGTCTAATTCGGTAAGTCACATTCGTGAAAAGGGAAGGGTATTGTAGTTACGACATAAGGAACATGTCAGTAACTGCGAGTACTCTCAAATCGTACTTTCTTGTTAATTCGACCTGTTGATACTATTTTTAATACTTTTTTGTTATTTTATATTAATATGGATCTTGTCTGTATACCAGCTTTGATTATTTGGAATATCTACTAATTTTCACTTCTTCGTACTACATTTGTATTAACATCAAGATTATTCTCCTTTAATCTGTACAGGAAGTTTTATTGTTGATATTTACCCTTATGTATCTAGTGTTAAATTAGGTATTTATATGACAGACCTTTCTTGGTATTCCTAATTATTGGAAGATTTTATATAGACAGAAAAGTATACCTAAAACGACAAAGTTATTTTTCATTTACCTGTATATATTATGAAAACCGGTTTTTCAAAAGTGATTATTTTCTAAGGGTTTAATATTTCGCGGTAGTGTTTTGCCATGGCTTTATTTGGACTTGTTTGTTTGCTTTTGGCCTTGAATGTTTGTCCCTAATATTTTATTAACTATGTATTTACTTTCAGGTATCACAGATCGAATTTATTCGTTCATAGTGTGTTAATTTACGTTTTTGATTGAGTTAAGCCTTCCAATTGATGTTTTATCGTGTGTTTTCTATGTTGTGATGTTATACTATTGTTTCAGAAAAAGGAGAAGGTTTGGTACCATTAAAACGTTTAATCCCGCTGCAAATGTTTGCACCTGTCCTAAGTCAGAATCTGATGTACAGTAGTTGTCGTTTGTTTATGTAATTTATACGTGTTTCTCGTTTCTCGTTTTTATATATACTAGACCGTTGGTTTTACCGTTTGAATGGTTTTACACTAGTACTTTTGGGGCCCTTTATAGCTTGTTGTTCGGTGTGATCCAAGGCTCCGTGTTGAAGGCCGTACATTGACCATTGGTTTACTTTTATAAATTGTTATTTGGATGGAGAGTTGTCTCGTTGGCACTCACACCACATCTTCCTATATCTATATCCGATATCATCTGTGAAACGTTATTCCATAACGGTCAACCAACTCGTGATGGCGTGCGTAAAATTTACGAAGGGATGATTTCAACTTCACCATTTGGAACTCTTGGTTTAATAGCTTCCTTGTGAGCAGCAATCCTCTATCAAGGAAATCATGATAGGAAACACAAGCCCGGGAATATCGTATCAATTGGGAGATATATACTCCGTATGCAGGCGCTGCTAGAATGTTGCTACATAGAAATGGAAAGTTCACAATTGGGAAGCTGAAATCATCTCTTTTGTCGTAAAGTTTTGTTTTCAACCGACCCTCATTGTCAATTTCTAGATGTAAGTCAAGATATGAGGCCGACTTAACTGTATCTGTAGTATCCTTTATCTCTAGTTCGATGGGATAGATTCGTTCAACATAGTCATTTAGTGAGAGAACATCATCTATATAGCGGAACGTAGAGTTAAAGGATATCGCTAACTTCTTATCTTTCTTCCTAAGAAGTTCCTTTATGAAGTCAGCTTCATAATAATAAAGAAACAAGTCGGCAAGAAGAGGGGCACAATTGGTTCCCATTGGAAATCCGACAGTCTGTTGAAAAACACGTCCTCCAAACGTAACAAATATGTTGTCAATCAAGAAATCAAGCATCTTGATAATGTCAGTTTCAGAGAATTTTTTGTTTGAATCAGAGTGATTCTTTACAAAGTAGGATTTATCCCTCCTCAAGACAAGATACTTGTATCTACGTTCGCCATTCTTTTTAATGAAACAAAGTAATACCAACTCTTTCAATTTATCTTTTAGTTTGGAATGGGGAATACTTGTGTAAAGTGTAGAAAAGTCATATGTTTTAAAACTATTGCAAAATGAGAGAGTCTTAGATTGTATGTACTCTAAAAGATCTTTGGAATTTTTTAGTATCCACATCTGATTCACAATTTATCATGTTTTTTAATTGGTTTTATGTCATCTAATCTTAAATTATTTTTACGGATATTTATTGTGCACTGAACCCTCTGTTGTTGATCTTACAGCGACTTTTGGTGATTTTCATATTTTTTCCGTTCAGGTTTTTAATGATGCGAAGATCTCACAAGAATGATAAATGATATATAAGTTCATGAAAAACAAAACAACGTACAAAATGTTATGTACAAGTGTAAAAACATGGGTTTAAACAATCTGACTAAAATTCATATATATCACAACTCGCCTGCTCATTCATCGTATGAGAATAACGAAATCAGAGATCTACATTTTAATAAGATAGGGGTTAACTTTATGAGATAGCTTGAAAGCAGGTATGTTCTGGTCAATTTTAAGAGATTACTATTTTTAACTCTATTTGAATATGTCTATTATGAAACAAATCCTTCACGTATAACCTCCATATGTGCACTTTGGACTTCCTTAATTCTACCAAGTAATGTCGGAAAACAGATGACAGCATTACCAAGGCGAAAAAGTAGGACAGACAAACAAAACTTCTTAAAACACTATACCGAAATGTGCGAACACTACGTAAACCAGTATGGTGATTACAGTCGCTCAGGAAAGGTAATCAATCTTAGTTAATCTGAATTATTAATTTTCAGTCATAATTAATAAAACAACTATAAAAAGTATATAATGACGGTCTAACATAAAAATGAATTCGCCGGATTTGATATAGAAAAAGCGCATGGTACAAACAGTTTTCATTCAAACATTGAACGAGAATAAACTTCGTAACATGTCTTTCTACATCGGAAAACTAATTTTTGCCAAGTATACCTTTTTTGTTCCTTAAAGTTCTTCCATAACCCTTTTTTAAATATGGTTGATCATTATCTGCCCATATTGGCAATATTATCTAGCCAATAAAAGCAAAATGATCCCCATTTGCAGATGGTGTTTTTAGGGCAACTGCAATAGTTTCACTAGAATAAAATTGAGAATGGAAATAGGGAATGTGTCAAAGAGACAACAACCCGACCACAGAACAGACAACAACAGAAGGTCACCAATAGGTCTTCAATGCAGCGAGAAATTCCCGCACCCGGAGGCGTCCTTAAGCTGGCCCCTAAACAAATATATATACTAGTTCAGTGATAATGGACGTCATACTAAACTCCAAATTATACACAAGAAACTAAAAGTAAAAATAATACAAGACTAACAAAGGCCAGAGGCTCCTGACTTGGAACAGGCGCAAAAATGCAGCGGGGTTAAACATGTTTATGAGATCTCAACCCTCCCCCTATACCTCTAGCCAATGTAGAAAAGTAAACGCATAACAATACGCACATTAAAAGTCAGTTAAAGAGAAGTCCGAGTCCGATGTCAGAAGATGTAACAAAAGAAAATAAACAAAATGACAATAATACATAAATAACAACAGACTACTAGCAGTTAACTGACATGCCAGCTCCAGACCTCAATTAAACTGATTGAAAGATTATGTCTTCATCATATGAATATCAGGCACAATCCCTCCCGTTAGAAGGCTGCATCTTGACCTATATCATATTAGTTGCAGTTTAAAATGATGAAAAAATTCCTTCGGCCTATAAACGATAAATCTATTCTATTTTTGACATACAAAATATTCAAACTTAAGAAAATATTTAGATTTTATTGCAATTTTATCATTTTTGAAAGTTTTTTTTAAGAAATGCAATTTTCTGTAAATATAGTGCAATCAACAATTAAGTTTGCATTTGATTTGGACCGATGGTAATATAAGGTTTAGATCATTTTTAGAAAAAAAATTCCATACAAGTACCAGAAAATGGCATTTTGTTTAATTCTGGCAAAATTTAGGAATGATCAATTTTAACCTTTGACCTTGATTTAACGAAAATTGCACCGTACGAATTATTGACGACCGGGCAAAACAGAAAGTACAGGTAATAAGCTTTCGAATGATATACAATATAGCCTATGTTAGGTGGGTGCATTAAAGTCGTTAACTAGGCGTTTTTTTGAAAAATGTCACTCGCCTACTTTAATTAGTTATAGAATATACCGCAGTGTATATAAATTTACTGACCGAATATTATATTTTATGAATATTGGTCTAGGTAATTCTTCGAATAAGTCCATCCTCATCATGCTTGCTGTCTTTGAATATCTCCGCATAATAGCAAATTTCATATAACGCCACAACCTCCCTGATGTCATAAAAATTTTGTAGTAATGTTACTCGATTAGAAAGAATCATACTGTCAACAGTTCACTTTTGCTTTTCATGTTTAATTTGAGTCAAAATCATACAATTACTAATAATGGATGCGTTCCGGACCATGCGTATTTGAACCATGCGTGTATGGTCATGACCATAAGCGTATATACTCGTATGGTCCAACATAAAAACGTTGCATCTGATATTTTGAGAGATGAGCATCTGGTATTTTGAGAAATGAGTATCCATTCACAAATTATCAATAAATCCAGATCCGAGGTTTTAGACAACAATACACGTGAATTCATACTAAATATACAGAGGTCAACAAAAACAATTTTAACGCAAGCAAAGTGTTTTAACATATGTGAATATCTAAATCGACCAGTGTGTAGACAGGTTAAAACATATTTTACATGGATGGCGAAAGATCTATCACGAACCGCAATGTTTTTAAGTGACAAAACAGATATAAACAATGAAACAATAAATGAGGTTTGTGGGGTCAGAATAATTATTTTTTAATCGTCCGTCAAAAGATCCGTAGCATTTAAAACATACATGAAAGTAAGAATTAATTCAGAAAAATCACGTGTATACCACGATTAAATCAATTTACAGATTCTATCCCATCGAACTAGAGATAAAGGATACTACAGATACAGTTAAGTCAGCCTCATATCTTGACTTACATCTCGAAATTGACAATGAGGGTCGGTTGAAAACAAAACTTTACGACAAAAGAGATGATTTCAGCTTCCCAATTGTGAACTTTCCATTTCTATGTAGCAACATTCCAGCAGCGCCTGCATACGGAGTATATATCTCCCAATTGATACGATATTCCCGGGCTTGTGTTTCCTATCATGATTTCCTTGATAGAGGATTGCTGCTCACAAGGAAGCTATTAAACCAAGAGTTCCAAATGGTGAAGTTGAAATCATCCCTTCGTAAATTTTACGGACGCCATCAAGTGTTGGTTGACCGTTATGGAATAACCGTTTTACAGATGATATCGGATATGTTCCTTATGTCGTAACTACAATACCCTTCCCTTTTCACGAATGTGACTTACCGAATTAGACTATTTACCGGATTTGTAATAACATATTAAGCAACACGACGGGTGCCACATGTGGAGCAGGATCTGCTTACCCTTCCGGAGCACCTGAGATCACCCCCAGTTTTTGGTGGGGTTCGTGTTGCTAAGTCTTTAGTTTTCTATGTTGTGTCATCTGTACTATTATTTGTCTGTTTGTCTTTTTATTTTTGGCCATGGCGTTGTCAGTTTGTTTTCGATCTATGAGTTTGACTGTCCCTCTGGTATCTTTCGTCCCTCTTTTACAATAGAGCCACCCAGCATTCGCATCGACCCAGAGGTTGTAATAAGATACCCGGCCTATATTTTGTTTTGTTTAAGACGCGCGTTTCGTCTTCATAAGACATATCAGTGGTTCTCAAA
Source organism: Mytilus coruscus (assembly GCA_017311375.1). NCBI lineage: Eukaryota > Metazoa > Mollusca > Bivalvia > Mytilida > Mytilidae > Mytilus > Mytilus coruscus. The sequence goes on along the minus strand of CM029597.1, from coordinate 3,569,084 downwards.
TCAATACAGCTGAAACTATAAATTCAATACGAAGGTGAAGAGAAAAAAACAATTTCGAAAACTTGTGCCAAATACGGTTAAGCCTATTGGTACAATGAATGTGATCCTACCGAATAAAATTATCACCGGGTTTGTACTTACATGAGCAACACGACGGGTGCCAATTGTAGAGCCGGATCAGCTTACCTTTCCGGAACACCTGAGATCACCCCTTGTTTTTGGTCGGGTTCGTGTTGCTCAGTCTTTTTTTTTATGTTGTGTTTTGCATCCGGTTGTTTGTCTTTTGATCGTTTTTCGTTTTTTGCCATGACATTGTCAGTTTGGTTTCAACTAATGAGTTTAAATTTCCCTTGAGAATCATTCACCTCTCTTTTGCAAACTATATATTTCAATACAACCTGTACAATACATAAATAGCCTATAAAGGATTAAAAGTATCCAGCATGGTATACACAAATAGCAGTTTACTAATTCATAATATGATAAATATGCTAATAATCAAAATTTACATATTTTTTGTAAAATTATCTGAAATTACCATCTACATGTATTTGTAAATGCCAATATTACATAATAATCCAAAGCGTTTAAATGTCAGTTATGTCACTTGTTTTGTACTTAGTAATAATGTCCTTCACAAATGTATATGAGATCCAAATAAACACTAAGAGAGGATTTTGTAAAACAACAGAGCAATTTCCTATTTTTTAATTATAACGTTTTCGAAATGACAATCATTCAATTTATACATGACTAAATAATAACACCATACACAGGCTTCATTAACAAATGGCTAGTGTATGTTGCTTACAAGACTCGTCGTTATACATATTTGCCGTTTTAAAATCTTTTTTCGGGAATTAGGTTCCTGACGGCGAGAATAGCACAAAACAGTAAGTAACTTGCATTCAAATATTTTTTTTTTTTTCAAACGGTGTTTAACTAGTTTCGTCCTGAAAATAAATATAAAGCCTACATATACGATTTTGCATATATCATAACACTTACGTTAGTGGGTGAATCGTTCAATAACTTATTATGCATTTAAGGAGATGAATCTTTCTATAAGTTTTTATGTGCATTTGGGGTGAAATCAGTTTTATGCAGGAAATTAGGGGTTGAATCCTTCTATAATTTGTATGCTCGTAAGGGGTAAATTATTCTTTTAAGTGTTCATGAATGTACATATAAGGGGGAATCATTCTGTAAGTTTTATGCACGTACGAGGGTGAATCATGCAATGACGTTTGTAATGTGCATTAGGTATTGAACCATTCAAATATCATTCAAACTGTTTTAATTTGAGCGCAACTGGTGAGGTCATTGTAGACAAAACGCACGTCTAGCCTAACAAATTGTACATGTAAGACTGGTATTTTTGATGAGATATTAATAAAGATATTTAAAATTAATGTGATTATGAATACAATTGCAAAGGTCAACTTCAGTTATGAGTATATTTTACTAAGTGCAGGAAAACAGTGCAACAAATATTCTAACGTTTAAGGTGTCATAACAAGACTCAATGTCGATAAACACTGGCTAAGGTAAAGATAATCTCTTTAACCATTCGTTTGAACAACTGAAAACGCGGCATCGTAGTCATATGCCCTTAGATATGTGTTTGTTTCTTCCAGAAACAATGTATTCATATACAAATGCTTACTGTTACCTAACGATATAAGTGCGCGTTAATATCACTTTGAATATTCTGTAGAAACATGAAGATGCTCTTGGGCTGTTAATAAGACATTTACGATTTTGCTTGTTTTAGAGCAACAAGACAGGTGCCATCTGTTAAGCAATATCTAATTTTCATTTATGTGCACTTGAAATCAGCCCCGGTGTTTGGTTAGGTTCGTGTTTCTCTGTCTTTAGTTCTTGTTTTTTGTGTAGGTCTCTATATTTTTTTACAATGGTTTGTCTGTTTTTCTTTGTCATATAATTGTTTTGTTATCCTTTTGGTATCTTCTTCCTCTGTTTTATATCTGTGATTGCAGGAATATATGTTGTGAATTTGAGAAATATCTATAAACATCGCATAGTTGTAGTTCCCTAATCTTTTTAGTTTGTGTTGCGTTCAATGATAAAATAAAACTGTGGAAACTGTACGCTACCAGTTCAGTTTGTGCTGTTCCTTGATGAATCTACCATACTGGAGGTCATTAGAATTAGCAGTGGTTCGAAAGCAAACAATCTGCAGATTTTAAGTGTTTGTAGTTTCCTTGGTAAGATATGCTTTATTTGCTAATAAGGAATCATTGACCTTTTGTGGTAGTAGCTACCAAAAGTTGAAATAATGTTTTGTTTCCTGAGGAATTAGTCTTTAGTTTTATGAGGTTTTGGTAGCTGTTCTATGCGAAAAAATGAAACGTTGTTCTTATAGGTTTGTGTATGTCCTGATAATTTTGTTTGTGCGGTTGTTTCCTGTTGATGTAATGTATATACGTGTGTCATGTGCTCTTTTTTATGAAATCATTTATATTTGAAATATGTTTCCAGAATTGCTATAAACAGGACTTTGTGTTCGTCCCTTTGGTTATAATATCGGTATAGCGTGCTCGTACATTCTAGGGTTGCTACATATACACATGGCTGATGTTATTATTATATTTTGTTCTATAATGAAGTTAACTCTATAATGTTATTCTTATACTTCCTATTGTGCTGTTGGCCCGATGAGATAAGATATATATATTATAAACACTTGTTTGCAGTTTCGTTAAGATATTTCTTTGCTTGATGAGTTTGCATTTTTGCCCGAATTATTTTAGTGTGCGTTTTTGCTCGAATTATTTACAAATAACTTGTACTTGTGCCCTTTTCTGAGGAAATGATATTATGCTGGTAAAAATGCATTTTGTAGTTGTGCTGGTTTGTGAGTAAGAGTTCCTTCTTTTTTATTATGCTTGCATTGTTTCTGAAGAATTAATTCGCGGATATATTTAAATTAAGCATAATGGGTATAATTCATTTGCTAAGATTATGACTATATTTAGTGAGGTATATTCATAATGATATAGTATAAGACCAACGTACGTAAATGATTTACATTCTTCCAATTACAAAATTATTGTTACAATTGTGTGCACTATTGACCTTTACTTATTTGGTGAGTGAAACGGTACGTGGATCAATTTCCTTACGGAACCCACAGTGAAAACATTCCGTTTCTTCGTGTTAGAACATTTCGGTTCTTTCTTGCGAAAATAGTATTGCTTAAGGTAATAGGTCAATTGCCTCCTGCTCGAAAGTTATCATATATGAATATATATACGGCCAGTCGGAATTAGATTTTTCAAAATGAAAGGTACACTATATAACTATAATATTTTTTTAAGCGACAGAATAAAATCATAAATTGAATAAAGATCTTATTTTGTTATATGAAATACATTGTAGGTTAACAATGGTATACACTTCAATAACAAGTGCATATCAATTTCATGTTATTATGTAAATCAATAGTGTGATTTAAACACACTGGCTGAGTAAGTCAAGTCGTTAATATACAAATAATCACAGATTGATTATTGAAGGTATTGGTTTCAGTACTAAATAATCTTTTTATACATAAGGCGGGTATGTAACTAACCACAGAGATTATTTCCATCCTTTTTTTTGGAGGTTTTCATTATGGAATGGCTGATTGCAGTTCATGAAATATTTGTCACTGGACGTTAAGGAAACAATGATAAAATCGAAAAGTTCAGTTGAACAAGATTGAATCTTCCCAAATTTGATGTGAATTACGATATCATTTCAACTGATTGTATACTGAGGACAAATACAAGGGATCTCAATCGACCTAGATAAATGAAAATTGGAACTCAAACAAAATATTGTGATCAATTGTATTTGTTGCATATTCTTTGGGAAGTGGGTGTCCACTTGATATCTATACTATTAATCGAGAAGACCTTATTTTGTGTGTCGCTTCTTTTCCTTCCACAATAAATTAATCATCATGCCTCTGTGTCCTAAAGGTACCATGCATTGTCGCATTTGTCATCCTCGCTTATGATTATTCCGTTTGGGGTATTTTGGGAGGAAAACGAAAATAAAGGCGTCCGGATATTGTTTCCGTCATCGGACGGACTTTTAAGTAATAAACATGACTTCCGTTTAGGGCTGTTTAAAATTATACATAATAGGTACTTGGGGACAGGACAATTATTTTTCGAGTTTTTATGTATACAATGAACATAAATATACTATAAATAAAATGAGTTTGATATTTACTATCAATTCTTAGTTTACTATCCACGGCGGTCACTGATATATGATATGGAGAATCTCTATATAATATATCAGTGAACGCCGTTGATGTTAAGCTTGGAATTGATAATAAATAGCAAATACACGTTATTCATAGTGTTTGTTTTTAGAAATTAATAGAAAACAAAAAATAACGGATTTATGAAAAAAAGGGGGAGGGCACAAATAAATTGTCCTGTCCTAAAGTACCCATGACTTCTGATACCTTTCCTGAAATTCTCCAGTCATAATTTTTTTTACACAAATTCATCCCACAACAGTTTGCATACTTCAACCACGCTCTAAATGCCCGCGATTTCGCGAGTGTGTTCTAGTAACATATAAATCAACAACGATCGATCACAATTGATTTATTTCTTCTTATATATAACACGGTCGCGAAAAACGTGACTTCATCGTGATCAGTTTCACGGAAAAATGGCGCCCGTCAAATTATTATAGTTCGCCTCGAGGCAAACTTTAAACGTAAGTACTTACATATCATCTTGTTCATACATAGGACCCCCCTCATCATATGCATCTTTTCCTTCCGAATATTGTAATGCCCATAAAGTTATATTTAACTGTTGGTTTCATAGAGAACATTCACAAAATATTTCAGACCTGCTGAAGAATGTTTGGGATTGTGTACACAATATGACCGTAAAGTCACTGTAAATCCAGACACTTACCCATATTTGCCTATTCGTTCATAAAAACTAGTGTCAGTGTATATTTTGGACATTATTGGGAGCTGAACGCAATAATATTTTTTTTTGTCAATAAATGATCAGTGTTCACGGTAAGAGTTTAAGTGATCAGTTCCACGATTTAATTCTGAATCATTATGATAAGATCCCCAATTAAAAGCCCTATCTGTCCAACAAAAGTTTGCAATTTTTACAGCTTTCTAATATTTTACCTTAAGGGGGCACTAGCTACGAGACATATAAAAAAATCTTAAGTATGATTTGTTTTGTTCAATCATGAATGAAAGTTAAATAGCAAAATAACCATTCGTTTTTACAGCCAGTATTGTTCAAATGAAGCTAAGAAATATTGATGATGAATTATTCTCTTGCAAGTGAATGTTTCGACCTCATTGAATCCGTATTCATGTGAACTTCAACTAAACCCCTTAGCTATATAAGGATAACGCATGCATTGTGCGTGTTTGGTTATTTAACAGGATGGCAACAACCCCTCACTTTTATGAGGGGTAAATTTCAAGTGATGAAAAATATTTTTTTGTAAAAACCACTTTTTAGTACAAATGAGCACATAATTATTTGAAGAAACTTTTCCCAAAGAACTATACGTCTATCTGGTATTATATGGTCAAAACATGTCCAAGAATTTTGCAATATTCCTAGACTTATATCTTCTTTATTATTTAAAATAATGGGACCCCTCTTTTAGAAAAGTTGTTCCAAATATAATGAATTTTTCCCCTTTTAAGTTAAGGAATCTAAGTTTTTCATTTTTCATTTCTACAACAGTAAAATGACCCCTTGCCTGAGGGACAGTCCCTCATTTAAGGGATATCCCTCATTTGGGGGGTTGTTCCTAACCTGTTTAAAGGAAAAGAATGTCAACATTGAAAGTAAAACAAATGTAAATCATTTGATTGACTGATTCAATCCACAAAAAAATCATTCTTATACAGGTAAAAACGATGATTAACGTTTATTTTAAATCTATAATATGAAATTAAACAGACCTAGAATAATCCAATAACACGAGTTCTTTTTCTATTTATATCTATATTTATGTTTTTATCGCTTGTAAGACTATCGGAGGTCTTCGGGGTAAGCTCGATAGTTAATTCGATGGCGTCAAGACTAAAATACGCACGACACGAAGCTACATATTATCGAGCCCATGCCCTGTAAATTGTTTATTTCCGACTTTTTATGATTTGGATAACTGTTTTACATAGTTATAAATCAAATATGAGTCAAATCGATAAACATGAATTTCACAGCTAGTGCCCCTTTAAGTTTAACTAGAAACCAGGAACATGTATATCATGAATTGTACATGTATCACCTATCTACATGCCAATTTTCAAAATACCTTTAAAGTCTTATAATATATATATATTTGACCTTCGGAACACAGATACTACCAAACATAACCCCTGATTTCCTGGAGATCTTGCATTAGTATATTATGGAGTGCATTAATCCTGAATTTTAAATGCAAACTCATAGACAAGTAAATTTTGACTCAGAATGGTCTAAATATATTTCTCGTTCACCAAAAGTTTCATTTCTGCAAACTTGTTGGTTAGTTTAGGTAAACCAATGACATCAAAAGCACTATTTTGTGTCAGAGTAGGGTTACTTTTACATACGTTCTAAATTTGAGGGAGTTAATTGGTGGTCTGACACCTTCACTGCCGAGAAAAAAAAACTGTCAGGCAGCCAAAGAGTTCACCAAATAAGACAATATCAACAATACAGACAGGAAAATAAAGAGGATATTATCAAAATCGCCATACACAATAAAGTACAAGGGCACACAAAGCGCTCACTATTCAGTCCAACCAAATTTCCGTTTAAAGTAATATATTCACCTTCACCTATATAAAAAAGGAAATACAAAACAAAAGACAAAACAAGCACTCTACAGTCCATCAAAATTACAACTACAGACGACATTTAATGTGATCTTATCATATTGATACAGAATTAAATCGTGGAACTGATCACTTAAACTCATACTGTGAACACTGATCATTTATTGACAAAAAAATATTATTGCGTTCAGCTCGCAATAACGTCCAAAATATACAATGACGCTAGTTTTTATGAATAGATAAGTAAATATGGGTAAGTTTCTGTACACGATTGGTGAAAATAAAACACACAAATGGATTCACAGTGACTTTACGGTCATATTGTGTACACAATCCCAAACATTCTTCAGCAGGTCTGAAATATTTTGTGAATGTTCTCTATGAAACCAACAGTTAAACATAACTTTATGGGCATTACAATATTAGGAAGGAAAAGATGCATATGATGAGGGGGGTCCTATGTATGAACACGATGATATGTAAATACTTACGTTTAAAGTTTGCCTCGAGGCGAACTATAATAATTTGACGGGCGCCATTTTTCCGTGAAACTGATCACGATGAAGTCACGTGTTTCGCGACCGTGTATAAATTCATCGACCAATTTTCAATCTTCAAACACTACATTACAGTTATGCAATTACTACACTACTATTCCCCGTGCTGAACTGAAGGATCGAATCCATATTCTCATTAAAAAGTTATTTTCCTTTCTTTTTTTCATATCTGGAAATCGTAGATATAAATTGCGATGAATCACGCTGAATCAAGCGGATTCCAACAACAAGACACCGAGGACGATATCATGAAAATCCTGCACGTTTTGATCGTCAACCTATTTCTTTATTTTTGTGTATTTCAACAAATATCGCAATACTACAATGGGTTCTAATTGTGCTGCCCTTCTGGCTTTTCATTGTATTCAAAGGAAGGGAAATTAATGCAAAACATTCTCAAAGACAAAAAAATAAAAAAAACAACATCATTTTTAAATTCTTTAATTTCACTTATTATATAGTGTTGATGTTCTGTTACTTAAATACCAACATTTAAGTATATGCTTGCATTAGCTTTTTGGCAGGCATTTCATTATTTAAAATTAATTAATGGCCTTAGCAATACATTTAAAAATTATTTCATCATTTCAAATTTGAAAAAAATAAGTTAAGCTATTTCAAATAGCTGCATGTACTAATACGGACCTCAACCTCTCTCATAGGCTTCGTTATACATGTTTGTGTAATATGATTTAAAGAATAACTTATAAAAATAAACAGATGTGGTTTGTTTGATTTATTGAAACCATTCATGGCATAATTCATCGTTTTTGTTATCACGACGTTTAGATTAAGACAGGATTCCTTCCAGATTTATTGATGTCTAAGTCGGCACCTGAATCTATAACAAAATAGATAATTGATGTTTTTTACCACAAGTGAATAGTCTGGGAGACTATGATTTATTTATTTTTTGTTACAAGTTTGATCGTTTCTATAAATATACATTGTTAATTTCCATTGTTTAATGCAATGCAGGCGTATATATTATTATAATGTTGCAGCTGATTTAATAGTTTTAGGTAAATAAATTGAAGAAAAACTACGGGTTCTTTTTGGTGCATTATGAATAAAATTCTGAATAGTATCAACATATGCTAATCTTACTTCAAGCATACGGATTCATTTCATCTCTATGGGTAGCAAGCTCTGTTGAACAACTTTTATTGGTTCTAAAAAATATGGGATGCCTATATAGGTGGCACGGTAGTATTTCCTGGCCCATAAGGGATAATGATAGCCTTTTTAGGATTTTCACCACTTTCTAACACTGCGAAAAATTCTACATACACAGTTAACTGAAGTACTTTCATTATACTAATCAGAAATAAATTTGAATATGTATCATGACCGTTTACTTTTTTTGCTATTTTTAAAAACCCAAGGCCACTAGTGCTTTTAGGTCTTTTATCATGCAGTGAATACAAAAATTAAAAAAATTCTCAAAAATTCATTTTCACCTGTATGTAAAATTCTTTCATATTTTTCTACACCTGAGTCATCCCTCAGTTTGGGAAAGTATGTTCAGTTGATACTGTATTTTTTGTCCAATCACACTGTTCAGATACATTGACTTAAGTAGGGTACACAAAAGAGCAACCTAAATTCCGGAATGCAAATACTACCGTGCTACCTATAATTATTTCACTACCTACAGAATATTTAAAAAATGCGTTGGCGGATAATACAAAAAAATATGGAAATAGCATCTTCATCTTTGCAGGATGCTGATATGGCTTTATAAAGTTCCACATTGAACACACCAGCATTTGGATGCTGGCATCTAATATATATATATATATAGACTTTGACAGACCTTTTGTTTGGATGCTGGCATCCCAATTGTATGCATGCAAACTCAACTTTCTTTTTGGATGCTGGCATCCTATTAAAAAAATTGGATGTTCGTGCATTAGAGTTAATCTCCAGAATGCTGGAATCCCAGTTGTAAGTAAAAGTTATCTCGACTTATTATAAGTTATTTCCTTTTGATGTTGGCATCCATCTTCTTTGGATGCTAGCATCTGTCTTCTTTGGATGCTGGCATCTGTTTCTTTTGGATGCTGACATCCGTATTTTTTTATGCTGAGTCATTTCCTTTAAATGCTGGCATCCGTTTTCTTTAGATGCTGGCATCTGTTCCTTTGGATGCTGGCATCTGTTTCTGTGGAAAGCTGGTGGACGTTTTGTTTAAATGCTAACTTCTTTGCATTATACTTGTGTTTGTTTATAAAAATATATAGGAAAAGCGCATAAATCTAAAACTGGTGACTATTATTGTGATGAATTACAAAAATAAAAATACAACGAAACAGTAATATACAATATCATATTGTATCAAAGAGTGTTTGGAGTAACTGAATGTAAACTTAATGACATAGCCTGCTGAAATGATATCATAGACATACACTCTTACAATTCGGATTGGTGACTGCACTTTATCAAGATGCTCCATATGAAGTTTGTAAGCCTGCATTACAATTTTGTGTCTATGACAAACCCACATTTTTAATTAAGGTATATATTTGCTATATAAGATATCATAAGGAGATCTGTCTTCCCCATACAATAATAATACATATACTACTTTGATAACAATGCAAAATCTTTAAAATTTTTATTTCAATTATCAGTACTGGTCTCTTTCATCTGTACGTATTGGATATTGCCAATATCACTGGACTTGCTGTATGCAACTTCCCATGCGTCGGCACATCATGTCATGATCTATTTTCATTTCTTTCACAAAACTTACATTTTCTTCATTACGATCATTGTTAAGCTTGTATCTTTTTTCTGTGTTTAATATTTATCAATCATTTAATAAAATCAGTTACATGAACTAGAGCTTTCTAACTTTCTTTTATCGTTTTATAACTAATCTGAAATCAGCTGGAATTGCAAATGATCTGCTGCTGCTTGGATGTTTTGTCGCCTAAGTTCAACCTGTCCAGTAACTATAAAGTGTTCCGATACATAATACACAACAGATAAATAGTAACCGGAAAGATACATCCACTGCCAATGCTGAAACGAGAAATGAAAATCCAGTATAGTTTTTAATACACATAAATATTCTGACCAATATAAATGTTTGAAGAAATTGCTTAAAATGAGTTTCCTGTTGCTTACGTCTTTCATCCACGACAATTTGGGTCAGATTTGTCACTTAGGCAATTATACCATAAAATTTAATCTGGCCACAAGCAATCAATGAGTCTATATTCTTCATATATATAAAATCTTGCAAATATATGAATGATTGTCAACAATAAGTTTTCGTTGTAACATTACAATACTGTTAAAGTAGATATTCATGTAGTATACCGGCCAGAATATTCCTCAAATTGTTAATGAGTACTGTCAGTCACAGTAATCTGCTTGACTGGTTTAGCAAAACCTGAATATGTATTGATTAAGCTATTTTCATTAAAATAAAATACCGAATAGACCTGTAATTAATCTATACGAGATTTACCCATCAAACAAAATTTTTAAATGGACTGAAATCAGTATAAGTATATATGATGGTCATAGTCCTTGGACCTTATGTTAAAACATTGTTATATGTGTCATATATATACTAGCGTTATATCAGACCCCAGCATCACGAGCATAGTCCTACCTACGGACGAATGTAGGATAGAAAGTCACTGTACAAAATTCACAATTCAGTTATTAGTTTATTCTTTTTTTTTAATATTAGAAGATATTTGTCAAAATATTTTTGTATTTTTCTAGAACTTTTATATATATGGCAACTGTGTAAACAAAATTTATTCTGAAAAAAACAATAATGAAAAATAATTGTAAAGATAACAATTTGTTAAAGTGGCTTGGTACTTAAATGGTTTCATAGTGACATAGTGCAAATAAATTTATCCTTTTCATGCATAACATTTGACATCTGTTCAGTACTCAAGGTTTAAATGAACTATTTCATAAATTGAAAAAGGAATATATGCAAGTAACCTAAAAATTGTCAAAATTTTCCTATTTTTTCAAACAAAACTAAACAAATAGTTTGTGTGACTTTTGTACTAACACATTTGTTACTTTCTGTCCTGTAACTTTCAGTACGTTTGCCATAGAGACAAATTATACAATTATAATCTGTGTCTGTGTCCTAAATCAGAGGCCTATTTTATATGTAAATGTATATTAATTTTTTTTTGTTATTAGAAAATAAGATATAAAACCTATTTCGTAGAAATATAAGAGCAATAGAATGATTAAATAGGTTAAGATATCTAAGAGCATTTAAAACTACAACAAAACCACTGATATAAAATGTTTAGAAAAAGGTGTGCATTCCCAAATTACTTGTGTCCTAAATCTTTAATAAAAAAAATTATAATATATTGCTTTCCTCTCAACGTTGAAAATGTCTACTCGTGGTTGAAAAAATCAGGAACATTGTTTTCTACTTACACCCTTGAAGGGTAGCGAAATTGGCAGTCCTTTTCCACCCCCAAGAAAACGCATGATTATTTGAAGAAAACCTCCGTTTAAACTACACTTTACCAAAGTTTTCCATACCAAGCCTGGTGCTTCTGCGTAGTCTTCAAATAAAACTATTGAAAACCATCTGAACCACTAATTGAATTGAATTATTATGGAACAACACGCAGATCTATATACTATCAAAGGGAGAAAAGGGTGCAATTCATCAATGTCATTCGTTTTGGAGAAAGATACCCTATTTGGAGATATTTCATGAAATTGCAATCCAATCCAAGGGTGGATTCATTTTACACTTTGATTTATGTTTTGTTTTTTGCATGACCCTAGTCCTATAACACAAATATCGTGTGGCGATATTTATATTTTCTTTTATTTTTTCGTATTTCCTTTTCATTCATTTTGCTATTTACTATTTTTGGCTTTAATAATCAAGCTGCCACCGAGCTTCATAATTTAAAAATAAGCAAGAAATGAAAATATCAGCTTTAAAGGGGAATGAGCTACGATATAAACAAAATGAAATATGATTTTTTTTTTTTTTTTTTTTTTTTAATCATTAATGATAGTGAAATAGTGAAATGATAATTCGCTTTAAGCAGCCACTTTGGTTCAATTTTGTCAAGATAAGCTAAGAAAACTCGCTGATTAATTATTCACTTTCAAGTGAATCGTTCAACCTCATTGAATCAGTATTTATGTGACCTTCAATATAACCCCTTAACTAGAGATGGATTAGGCATAAACTAGGCGTGTTCAGCTATTTTAAAAAAGAAAAGAATGTCAACATTGAAAGTGAAACAAAAGTAAACCATTTGGTTGACTGATTTGATCCACAAAAACTCATTCTTATACAGGAAAAAAACAATGAGTAACACAATTTTTTAACCAACAACATGAAATTAGACAGATCTAGTAAAATCCAATTGCACATGTTCGCTATTTATTATGGCACCCTCAACGGAGTTGGGGTGACATACTGTTATTCTACGTTTCTTTTTTTTCTTATTTTTCTTCCACACATTTTGTCCGCGCGAGTTCTTGGAATCCAATGGACCAATGTTGATGGAACTCTACTATAATGAGGACCCCATGTAAAGTTGTGCACCTTGCTATGGAATGGTAAAAATGGCCGCCGTTTCCATGGAAACAGCAAAAATGCGAAAAAATCAAAGTGTTCCAAATTGGAAGAAACTCCACAGGAATGTTAACTGGCATGTGCTGATTTGCAGTTTGACTTTGGAATTTTCAAAATGGCTGCCGTTACCATGGAAACAGCTTAAATATCAAAAATTCTAACTCTTTCGTTATAAGACCCAACTGGATGAAACTTTATGAAAATGTTACCCAGTATGCTAAGATGTCAAGACAATATTTGGATAGTCCAAAATGGCCGCCGTTGTCATGGAAACATGGGGCAAGTTTTACATTGACCCTATGGGAAAATGCATAAAATCAGCATTTTCTTAAAGAGTATTTCACCAAAGTCAGTGAAACTGTATTGATATACAACATGACATGTGGCAATGAGATGTCTGCTTTTAGAATTTTGGAATTATCCACTGTAACCATGGAAACAGCAAAAATGTCCAAAATTTCCAAAAAAATCAAAATGCTGCAAACTGGATGAAACTTTACAAAAATGGTAACTGGCATAGGCAGAGTTGCATTTTGCAGTTGGAATTTTCAAAATGGCCGCCGTAACCATGGAAACAGCAAAAATGTCCAAACTTTCAAAATGCTCCAAACTTAATGAAACTTTACAAAAATGATAATTTGCATGTGTAGATGCCCTCTTTGACTTTGGAATTTTTTAAAAGGCTGCCGCTCGCCTGGCAATGGGGGAAGGGTGCCATCCGCTATTGCTTGCAATGGCAAATCTAGTTTATATCTATATTTATGTTTATATCGGGTTATTAATAATAAATTAACCGTCGGCAGTCTTGGAGGTCACCTGATGGTTAATTAGAGACGTCTAGACTAAAATGCACACGAAATTCTGATACATAATTATCGAGTCCATGCATCGCAAATTGTTTATTTAAGACTTTTTTTATAATTGGGATATACATGTACGTTTTAGTATGTTATAAATCAAATGAGAATTTGAGTCAAATCGATGAACATGAATTTGACAGCTAATGCCCCTTTAAAAACTCTAAATAATGAAAAGATGATGCAAAGGCATATATATGTATAGGACTAGCTTGACCCATAAAACAGGTAGCAAATTAATTTCTTCAAGTAAAAGTATATGTATTAGAGTAAATTGTATTTCAAGTGGATAAATCTGTATGTGCTAACATTATTTATATAGTATTTGACATTCACCCTTATTCATACATTACTATGCGGTAAGGGTTTTGCTCATTGTTGAAGGCCGTACAGTGACCTATAGTTGTTAACTTCTATGTCATTTGGTCTCAGGCTGGTGGAGAGTTGTCTCATTAGCAATCATACCACATCTTCTTATTATTTTATATATACTGTAGCTCTGGTTCCTTAACTGATTTGGGTCCTTTCCAGCGTTTGCATGTATTAGCTGTGGAATCATAACACGTTTGGTCCTTGTGATATTTTTGGACCCTCAGTTTTAATGAAATTAACTATTAAATCAACCGACTTGCTAGATGAGCACAGTATTATCAGACTTTAAGGTAAGCCTTTATAGTAACAGGTGAAAATGAATGTTATGACCGATAAATCCCCCCTTTCCAAAAAGAATTTCAAATAGTTGTTCCCTTCAGACACTTGCAATTAAGATGCGAACACCACATTCCACTTTTTGGTAAACTGGATAGACCGTATCGCTATTTGTCTGTCCATTTATAAGATCTTATAATACTTGACATCACAAATGTTCCGTAAATTTTGACGTCACAATAGAAAATGTCTGACGCAACAAAGGAAAAATGATTGTTGTATGACGTCAATAGTTCAAGTGTCGCTGATATCCAAATAGTGATAAGGTCTATTGTCTCCTGGTACAAGGAAAATTCTCCCTTACAAACCCGAAAATCAGTAATTCAAGGATTTTTTTTTTTTTTTTTTATTAATATGGCTTGTGAGGCAAGTATTCAGGACAATTCCAGTCTTCGAAAAGCTTCTAGACTTTCTAGACCGAAAATCAATCTTAAATCAAATTTCTTATACTTTACATTGCTTGTAAGGCATCTTACCAGTGGCAGTGATGAAATTTACTGGTATAGGCCATATGGCTAGTGGTGAACAAATTAATTTATCTGACTCGATTTTTATACTGGCCTTGGCCGTAGAGCTTGTGGTTATTCGTAATTAGAGACATAGTCTTGGTGGGGGTCACGTGCATCAGATTTTTGTCAAATCTATTTATTTCTCTGCGGAATAGCGTAATCACGCATAGCATAGGATACATATTTTCAAAAATTGAAAATAAATGAAAAGGGTGGGGTACTGGATGTTTCAGATGCTCACCGCTCTACATAAGGATCGAAGTGCTATATGCACATATCGTTGGCCAAATGAACGACATGTCCTAATTAGTGATTTTTAAAACTTCTGGAAAATATTGACGGAAATGAGAGTGAGTTACCTGTAACCTATTCTGTAAATACCACCTTTATCAGATGAACCACTTCAGTCAGGTAATCCTCTTGAAGTGTAGAATCCCTTATCGAAATGTAGAGTCCCTTATATTTTGAAATCAGAATTTCTGGCACATCCATTTAATGTAGAACTTCTTCTTTGTACACTAATATACACCGCCATCGCACTTAATTATATATATTCAAAACTGGTATATACACGAGTAGTGAAAAATAAATGAAAACGGAACGACTCTGATTCTAAAAACGGATGTTAGATAAACTGTATATTTGGGTTCATATAGGTAGTTAAGCCTTCCAATTGATGTTTTATCGTGTGTTTTCTATGTTGTGATGTTATACTATTGTTTCAGAAAAGGAGAAGGTTTGGTACCATTAAAACGTTTAATCCCGCTGCAAATGTTTGCACCTGTCCTAAGTCAGGAATCTGATGTACAGTAGTTGTCGTTTGTTTATGTAATTTATACGTGTTTCTCGTTTCTCGTTTTTATATATACTAGACCGTTGGTTTTACCGTTTGAATGGTTTTACACTAGTACTTTTGGGGCCCTTTATAGCTTGTTGTTCGGTGTGAGCCAAGGCTCCGTGTTGAAGGCCGTACATTGACCTATAATGGTTTACTTTTATAAATTGTTATTTGGATGGAGAGTTGTCTCATTGGCACTCACACCACATCTTCCTATATCTATATACGATGTTATATTTTTGTCCAGTTTCCCATGTTAAATGATTAAAATGAGAAGGTATTTACCTTACAGCTTCATTTTCCGGCGATGCTGAAATGTATAAATGATATATAAAACCAGATAAGCGTTTTTGACCTTCTTTATCTCTTTTTTCGGATACTTGCGGTTATCTTTTCAATGTTCAACGGGAATATTAGAAAAGAACCCGGATAGAACGAAAAAGTTGGGTTCCTATAACAAAACAATCCGGATGTTGAACCAGTTACCATGATTTCGAACCAAAGAACCCGGATAGAACCAAGGTTCAGAACCAAAAGACCCGGAAGGAACCAAGGTTTTGAACCAGAATGCCCGAATAGAACCTAATTACATTCGGAAATCTCATGACTTTTTATACCTTCAACGTATTTTTCAAATCATTTATTTATTTAGAATATTTATATATAATTATATATAATATATATAATTGGCTTTTCATTAGATGTCAGTAAATGCGAGTGTTCTTAGATCGGTACTATGCTTGTGTCTTTTGTCTTTATAATAGCTGTTTCTTAGATCGGTACTATGTATGTGTCTTTTGTCTTTATAATACATTGTAGTACAGTTTGTAGTTGTTTATTAGATCGGTACTATGCATGTGTCTTTTGTCTTTATAATAGTTGCTTCTTAGATCGGTACTATGTATGTGTCTTTTGTCTTTATAATAGTTGTTTCTTAGATCGGTACTATGTATGTGTCATTTGTCTTTATAATAGTTGATTCTTAGATCGGTACTATGTATGTATCTTTTGTCTTTATAATAGTTGTTTCTCAGATCGGTACTATGCATGTGTCTTTTGTCTTTATAATAGTTGTTTCTTAGATCGGTACTATGTATGTGTCTTTTGTCTTTATAATAGTTGTTTCTCAGATCGGAACTATGCATGTGTCTTTTGTCTTTATAATAGTTGTTTCTCAGATCGGTACTATGTATGTGTCTTTTGTCTTTATAATAGTTGTTTATTATATCGGTAGTATGTATGTGTCTTTTGTCTTTATAACAGTTGTTTTGTGCTCCGTGCCGATCTGATGCGTCAAGATATTTCTAACTGTGTTTGCACTTATGGTCTGTTGTTACACCATTGTCTCAGCTTAGGGATAGGGTTGGGTGCTCACAAACATGTTTAACACATTAAGTATGTGACTGTCCCATGTCAGGAGCATGTTATTCAGTGGTTGTTGAAGGTTGCTTTTCTTTATATATGTTTTCGTTTATTTTTTTGTCATAAATCAGGCCGTTGGTATTTTCGATTGAATTGTTTTATATGTTGTCTTGTTGAGACCAGTTATGGCTAATTATACGGTATTGGCTTTGCTCATTGTTGAGCGTTAACCGATAATTGCTTAAAACTACATTATTTGGACTCAATTTGATAGTTTTCTCATTGGCAATCATACCACACCTCCTCGTTCAATATTAATCGATTTACATACATGAATCTTCATATGTAATACATACATTATATACTGACGTACTTTAAAAATGTAACACACATTTTAAGTTATTCTTAATTACGAAAGCACGATTTATCTTCATATCATTACTATCCATGCTTACCATTAGCTTTCTGTTTAAATGCAACACTAATAACTAACTTACCTGAGGTAATTGAACTCTCATGAACTTCTTGGGGCGAGATTTGAAACCCATGCATGATTTTGTTAGGTAATTTCTTTCAAGAAACATTTCTCCGAATCCCTACCCACACTTAAACATGTTTGCGTTTCCATTTTGCCGAGACTGAATAATGGAAAAAGAATACTGCAGACATGAATACGTGTAAGTCAACGTGATGTTGCTAGACAATTTCATGTCAGAAATTCCCTTTTCAGTCAACAACAACGGTACAGGCAGTTGAGATTTGTAAATAACCACCGATGACCAGGTCAACCTGTAGTGATCACGCCAAGTCCGTCAGTAAACAAAGTTTTTATCAGCATGTTACCTTTCTATTGAAAAACAATGACTTACATGATAGAAATACGTTTTGTCGTTTGCCATTCTTTATAATAAGTATTGGTCATACTTTGATGTCGATATATCAGACGCTTCGTCGTAATCGTATATAATTTTGTATTTACATTGTGTCATAGATCAAATTTATTCGTTCAGTGTATGTTCACTTGTTTTTGTTAATATGTTTTTTGATTGAGTTAAGCCATTTCAATTGATATTTTATAGTGTGTCTTTCTATGTTGTGATGTTACACTATTGTTTCAGGTAGGGTGAAGGTTGGCGCCTATTAAAACGTTTAAACCCGTTGCATTTGTTTGCACCTGTCCTAAGTCAGGAACCTCATGGTCAGTGGTTGTCGTTTGTTGATGTGGTTCATAAGTGTTTCTGGTTTCTCGTTTTTTATAAAGATTAGACAGTTGGTTTTCCTGTTTGAATGGTTTTACACTAGTCATTTTTGGGGCCCTTTATAGCTTGCTGTTAGGTGTGAGCAAGGCTCCGTGTTGAAGGCCGTACTTTGACCTATAATGGTTTACTTTTACAAATTGTGACTTGGATGGAGAGTTGTCTCATTTGCACTCATACCACATCTTTTTATATCTATATACATGTAGTTCTTTACTCTCCTCAGTTCGACAGTCAGTCAGTCTGTCTGTCTTCTTGACTTCCGTATGATACATTTATACTTTTATCGAATATCAATTTGGTCACATATAATGAAAGGAAGACCCTTTTTGATTTGAAGTTCACTGCGTCTCTTCTAGTTATGAAGACAATTAGAGTAAAATGATTGCAGAAAAAAGGATTTGCATAGTACATTAAGTCTATAATCTTAAATGGTATTGCAATTTTACATGAAAATATGATCACATAAAATGGGCGGAAGATCTTTATTGATTTTGAGGTCACAACGTCTAACATCTTTTTTTGGTCTAAAGTGCAGGTTATCGTAATTATAATTAAACTGAACAAAGTGCATATATACTAGGTTCTCCAATGTTGTAGCGTGAAGACCTTACATAAGAGCCACACTATGATATATGGTAACTTATAAAGGGAAGGAGAACCTTATAATGAAGCTTGGATAGGTAAACAGTGGGATATTTTAACATTGCTAACATGATGTCTTCGTAGTACCTAGACATATATGTACAAGAAAAGGGAACATAATTGATGATATCATTAAAATTTAATGGTTCCTCAGTAAAATACTTATTTACATGTGAACAAAATTTACATATATCTTCCAAATTTTGTGTTTTCTCAGTATAATATTGTATCATTTTTTCAGGTTCAGAAATCGTTTTCCAGGCAACAAATACTAAACATGAAACTATTCCTTCATCTAGTGACAATATGTGTTTACTCTCGAGGTATGTGCCTTACAATTGACAAGTTTGAGAGGATGAAATCATATGAATAAATGAATATCAGCATCATAAAAAACATTAGACAGAGGGAAAGGGATAATGGCTGCGTTCCATTATCTCTTAAAATGGGCTAACTTATATATATATATAATTAGTTTTTATGCGTATGAATATCGTATTACAGCTCACTAAATACTGTTTACAAAATGTACTTTAACAGAATTTGATATGTAATAAGCTTAAGTGCAATCAATCGTATCTTATTAATTTCCTTCAAAGGAAGTTATTTCAAATAAACCCATTTCTTTGACGTCATTCTATTGTTCTACATGTAATATAAATAAAATAAGAAGATGTGGTATGATTGCCAATGAGACAATTCTCCACAAGAGACAAAATGAAAAGTTAGCAACTATAGGTCACCGTACGACCTACAACTATGACCCAAACCCATACCGCATAGCAAGCTATAAACGACCCAAAAATGACACTGTAAAACAATTTAAACGATAAAGCCAACAAACTGATTTTTGTACAAAACTATAAACAAATATGATATACAGCAACAAACGACAACCATTGAATTGCAGGCTCCTGACTTGGGACCCCCAGAATGTGGTGGCGTTATTTCAAAACATGTTGTCCTTAACCTTGGACAGTGTTATGTAACAGCACAACATAGGAACAAACTATAAAATCAGTTGAAAAGGGCTTAACTTATCAGGTCTAAATCCAGTTTTGTTGTTTAAGAATCTAGTTGACTAAAACATTAACACTAACAATTTTACTGTACCAGATGCGAATGTTGACATAAATGTCTTTTCAGTAATTCTCGAGGCCAAAATATATGAAAAACCAAAACTTATACAAACTTTGAAGAGCTGATCAACCAAAAAGGAACCTAAAGTATGGCCAAATCCGGACCAAGAATCAGAGCTTAGCATGAGGGAGATATGTTGACGTGTTGATCAATTAACATTCTAGCTTTCTACTTAAATGTAAAAAAAACCTGACACGAGTAGGAATCGACCTGATACACGTGTTTTTTGTAATGACAACCGTCTTTTGAAATCCTAGGACAGGACTGGACCAGACTACTAGATCACAACTGTCAGAATTGAAAGGTTATGTTCTTTGCCGCTGCAGAGTGCAAATAATCTCCCAACGACTACAACAGTTCACAAGAGGGTTATAAACAATATAACCACAGGCAGACAAAGATTCAATAAGATTGGTTACTTATTTGCTGGAAAACCACTAAATTGACCTACTACAAAAATGTATGTCATACCATCGTTTAACATTAAAAAGTATAGTTATCATCTATAAACATTAAGACCCAATGATGGCCTACGGCTGTTTTCTGCTCTTTGGTCGGGTTGTTGTCTCTTTGACACATTCCCCATTTCCATTCTCAATTTTATTTATACATATGTATATACATGTTTCATAGGAAATCATTCAAACACTGAAAAAAACCTCGAAACATATATATTATATAAAGGTTCAAAAAGTCTGTCTCTATATAATCATGATTAAGAGGCGGAAGGTACCAAAGAGAAAAACAAGACTCCTTCATTGAAGAGATACCGGCTAAAATGAATGTTAAATGAATGACTTTATTTCTCATAATACATAGTTATACAGAACATAACTAGACATAATACGCAGTAATAGAGAACATATCAACACATAATACCTAGTTATAGAGAACATATCTACACATAATACACAGTTATACAGAACATATCTACACATAATACATAGTTATAGAGAACATATCTACACATAATACACAGTTATAGAGAACATATCTACACATAATACATAGTAATAGAGAACATATCTACACATAATGCATAGTTATAGAGAACATATCTACACATAATACACAGTTATACAGAACATATCTACACATAATACATAGTAATAGAGAACATATCTACACATAATACATAGTTATAGAGAACATATCTACACATAAAACATAGTTATAGAGAACATATCTATACATAATACACAGTTATAGAGAACATATCAACACATAATACACAGTTATAGAGAACATATCTACACATAAAACATAGTTATAGAGAACATATCTACACATAATACATAGTTATAGAGAACATATCAACACATAATACATAGTTATAGAGAACATATCTACACATAATACACAGTTATAGAGAACATATCTACACATAATACATAGTTATAGAGAACATATCTACACATAATACACAGTTATAGAGAACATATCTACACATAATACAAATTAATAGAGAACATATCTACACATAATACATAGTTATAGAGAACATATCAACACATAATACATAGTTATAGAGAACATATCTACACATAATACACAGTTATAGAGAACATATCTACACATAATACACAGTTATAGAGAACATATCTACACATAATACAAATTAATAGAGAACATATCTACACATAATACATAGTTATAGAGAACATATCAACACATAATACATAGTTATAGAGAACATATCTACACATAATACACAGTTATAGAGAACATATCTCCACATAATGCATAGTTATAGAGAACATATCTACACATAATACATATTAATAGAGAACATATCTAAACATAATACATAGTTATAGAGAACATATCTACACATAATACACAGTTATAGAGAACATATCTGCATATATAACATAGCTATAGAGAACATATCTACACATAATACACAGTTATAGAGAACATATCTACACATAATACTGTTATGCCAGAAAATCGCCTTTTAATTGTAGCCAACAAAAGACACAAATCAATAATAAAATTTAACAAGATTTATTATACACTAGTTAACAAAAAGTATTACACAAAAAGAAATGACAACTTAACTGTCAAAATATGAGTCCAATCTTTTATCTTTTCTTTATCCGGAAATCTTCACGGGAATCCACAGAATATTATATCAAATTGGTCACAATCTATTATGATGTAGTTTGTAAATAAAAGTGTCAATCCAACTGCTGAGAATGTTGATGTCTATCGATGTCTAAGTCTATCTATGTCTATGTCTAAATCTCTATATTCAACTAACTTTTGGGTCAGCATTTAAATACTCAAACGGAAATTTCTAGACAACGCTAGAAATATAAATTACGCATCTTTTGTTATGATCATTCTGGAAACGTTATGTAAGTGAAATAGAAAGTTCTAATCATTCCATTAGTATCAATGATTGTTCCAGTGATTTCTGAACTGCATAGTTGTAACACAATGTATTTTATTTTGTACACAATGTAAACATGCATAATAGGCCACACAAAACAAATTAGGCCAACTAAATAAATATGATAGTTACAATATCATAACACCTCCCCTTAAAAAGTTTGAGTGTAACAAAACTTTTCTTGAATAATATGTACAAAAATACATAGTATGTATATACACAGTGTTTTAATAAGTTCTAGATAAAGCATCTGCTATTACATTATCTTTACCTTTAATATGTTTTACAATAACATCATATTCCTGTAACAATAAACTCCACCTAGTCAATCTCTGGTTCTTGTTTCTCATTTTTATGAAGGTGAGAGGATTATGATCAGTATAAACAAGAATAGGATGCACAGTGGGATTTAAATATACATCAAAATGTTGAAGTGCAGACAACAGTGCAAAACACTCTTTTCAATAGTTGAATAATTTTTCTGATGTTTATCTAATTTCTTAGAAAAATATGATATAGGTTTTCAACATTATCATCTGTTTCCTGATATAAAACAGCTCCAACTCCTACATCGCTTGCATCAACAGCAAGTTTAAATTGTTTTTCAAAGTCTGGAGTGATCAGAACTGGACTATTAATTAAAAGTGATTTGCTATTTTCAAAATCGTTTTGACAATTTTCACTCCAGATGAATTTAGAATCTTTCCGTAAAAGATGAGTCAATGGTTGAACAACAGTAGCAAAATTTGAACAAAATTTTCTGTTAAATCCAATCATGCCTAAATATCTCATAAGCTGTTTTTTATTTGTAGGAGGAGGAAATTTAGTAATTGCATCCACTTAGCCGTAATAGGTTTCACTTGACCTTGGCAACTGTATGCCCCAAATAATCAACAGTGGCCTGGCAAAATTCACTTTTATTAAGATTAACAGTCAAATTTGATTGTGACAATCTATCAAAAGTATCATATAAATGTGTTAAATGCTCTTCCCAGCTATCACTACATACAATAAGATCATCAATATATGCATAACAACAGTCTAAATCTTTTATAACATTATTGATCATTCTTTGAAATGTAGCTGGAGCACTTTTCATGCCAAACGGCATTACAGTATATTGAAATAAGCCGTCTGGTGTGACAAAAGCTGATATTTCTCGAGCTCTCTGTGTCAGTGGGACTTGCCAGTAACCCTTCAATAAATCAAATTTGCTCACAAATTTTGCTTTTCCAATATTATCAATGCAATCGTCTATCCTTGGAATCGGATAGGAATCAGATTTTGAAACAGAATTTACTTTTCTGAAATCAGTTACGAAACGAAAAGTTTTATCTGGTTTGGGCACAAGCAGACAAGAAGAGCTCCATTCACTGTTACTCGGCTCAATAATATCATTGTCAAGCATATATTTAATTTCTTGTCTCATAAATTCAAGTTTGAGTGGATTGAGCCGGTAAGGATGTTGCTTAATTGGAGAAGCATCACCTACATCGACATCATGACAAACAGCAGTGGTTTTGTTTGGCACATCTGGAAAAAGATTTTAAAAGAAAATACCAAAGCTTTTAATTTTCTCTATGATCAAAAGACAGATGTGCAAGTTTTGAATCTAAATTTGACAAAATTTCTGAATTTTCAATCTAACTGTCTCTTCCATAGTTTTAGAACTAAAAGGTGGTTCAATTATATCTGGTTTGTCATGATTGTTCTCCAATTTAACCATGGCTAAAATGGCAACTGGTTTACTCTCACCTTCATTAGTACGCTCAAAATATGGTTTTAACATATTAATGTGACACACTCTATTTTGTTTACGCCGACCTGGCGTTTTACAATATAATTCAAATCATTAATTTTACTCTCTATGGTGTAAGGACCACAATATTTAGCTTGTAATGGATGTCCAGGGACTGGTAAAAATACAAGTACCTTATCACCTGGCTCAAAAACTCTGTCCCTGGCATCTTTATCATACCATATTTTCATCTTATTCTGAACAGTTTTTAAATTGTTCTGAGCAATTTGACAAGCAGTATACAATTTTTCTTTAAATCTAGATACATAGTCTAGAAGATTTAAGTCAGTGTGTTCAGTAAGCCACTTTTCCTTTATCAATTTTAAAGGTCCCCTTACAGTATGACCAAATACCAACTCAAAGGGACTAAAACCAAGGGATTCTTGAACAGCCTCTCGGACCGCAAAAAGTAAAAAGTGAACACCATCATCCCAATCCCTGTCAAATTGAAGACAAAAAGTTCTGATCATGTTCTTCAATGTTTGATGAAAACGTTCTAAGGCACCTTGAGATTCTGGATGATAAGCACTTGACCTATACTGAGCAATCCCTAACTGGTAGACGACTTGCTGAAATAAACCTGACATGAAATTTGAACCCTGGTCGGACTGTATAGACTTTGGAAGTCCTACTAGCGTGAAAAATTTGATCAGAGCTTTGACAATAGAAGTTGTCTTGATATTCCTTAACGGAATAGCCTCAGGAAAGCGAGTGGAGGTACACATGATTGTCAATAAATACGCATTGCCGGTCTTGGTCTTCGGTAAAGGTCCAACGCAATCAATGAGTACTCGGCTGAAAGGTTCTTCAAAGGCTGGAATAGGCAGAAGTGGTGCTGGTGGTATTTTCTTGTTAGGCTTACCAACAACCTGGCATATATGGCAGGATTTGCAGTATTCTGCGACATCACTTCTTAGTCTTGGCCAGTAGAAATCCTGTAAGATCTTAAGGCAAGTCTTCCTAATGCCTAAGTGTCCAGCCAAGGGGGTGTCATGGGCAAGACCAATAATGTCTTGCCTATAGATTTTAGGCACCACCACTTGGTATACCACTCTCCATTCCTCCTCTGGGGTAGCATCAGGGGGCCTCCACTTTCTCATTAAAATACCGTCTTGATGGTAATAGCATTCGGCCACTTTGTCTGCTTCCTCCTGTAGTTGAGCCCTCTTGCAGAGCTGAAGAACCTCAGGGTCTTTATTTTGTTCTTCGACAAATTTCCTTCGGTCCAATGAATGGCTGTTTACGTCTGACCAAGGCATAATTACATTCTTGCTAATACTAGGTGGTCTTATGACGGCCTTCTCTGAGCTACCGGGACCTTCAATGTCAGCTAGAAAGGTGTCAGAAAGGTCCATGTAATCAAACTGGTCTTCTTGCAAATCCTCATTTTGTTGTTTTCTAGCCATCGCCCTAGTAACGACACAA
This sequence comes from Mytilus coruscus, assembly GCA_017311375.1. Taxonomy (NCBI): domain Eukaryota; kingdom Metazoa; phylum Mollusca; class Bivalvia; order Mytilida; family Mytilidae; genus Mytilus; species Mytilus coruscus. Next base: position 3,543,157 of record CM029597.1, on the reverse strand, counting down.
GCTGGATACAGTTCAGCATCATCTTCAGGTGATTTAACATCCACCACCGGTTCACTGGTAACAATTGGTTCAGCAACCACTTTGTTCCTAGCTAGATCATTTCCTAGCAATAATGAAACACCCTCAACAGGGAGATTAGGACGAACACCCACAACAACTGGTCCAGTAATCAAATCTGACTTCAGATAAATACGATGGAGGGGAACATCTATACAACCTAACTCCACACCTTGTAACAAAACGGAGGCACCAACAGAAGTCTCCTTAGACAAAGGCAACACACCTTCTAACAATAAAGACTGAGAAGCTCCAGTGTCCCGTAAAATCTTAATAGGCTGAGGAGTAGTATTATCAACAATAGAAACAAACCCATCAGACATAAAGGGTATATAATCCTCCATGTAATCACAAAAACTGGACTTAAAAGCCTGACTCGCAGGACATTCCAACGTATGGCTAAAACGGGGTGTCGTACAAGCACTGGTCTTTGGCTTATTATCTCTTTCATTCTTCTTCTGGAGTCTAAAACAATCAACCATCAGGTGACCATTCTTACAATAAGCACAAGTCAGTGACTTCTTTTCAAAAGTATCAAACTTTGGACTAGACATATTATAACTAGACTGTCTCTTATTCTGTGCAACAGGCTTACTATCAGTACGCTCAGTGCTTTGATTCTTGTAATTTCCACTCAAGTATTTGGATCTTTGAAACTTCTCTTATGTGAAAGGGTATAATTATCGGAAATAACAGCTGCATCTTATAATGTCTCAACAGTTTTGTCATCTAAATGTGTTTTAAGTCTAAATGAACACACTGCTTGAACTCTTCTAATAACATCAATTGTCTTAAGTTATCAAAATTTTATCTATTTTCTTTGACGTAAGCCATTTATCAAATAGATCTTCTTTTCCTAGCAAATTCAACATAGGTTTGTGAATCAAACTTTTATACGACCTAAATTTCTGTCTATATGCTTCTGGCACTAGCTCATAAGCTTTCAAAACTTCCTTTTAACCGTGTCATAATTAGAACTATTTTCTGATGAAAGTGCTGAGTAAATTTCAGCGGCCTTGCCCTCAAAAACACTTTGCAGCATTGTAGTCCAAAAGGCTTCGGCCATTTCAAATTTTGAGCAATTTTCTCAAACTGTGGAAAAAATTATCAACTGTTTTTCACAAAATTTGGTAACCAAACGTATGTTTTTGCTGCATCAAAATTAAAATGTTCTGATTTTGATTGGAATTTAGTGTTGCTTTCTTCTTTTGCCATTTCAATTTTCATTTTCTCAATCTCTAGCCTTTCCTCATTTCAAGTTCTGCCTGTTTTAATTTCAATTCATCTTGTTTTAGTTTAAATTCATCTTCTTTTTATTTTTTCTCCATTTTAACCTTTCCTTTATTTTAAATTCTTTTAATTTAAGTTCATGTTCTAATTCAAGTGTTTTAATTTGATAGCGTCAACATTTTCGACCTTAAGTTCAAGAGTCTCTTCACCTAAAATTTCTGCGTCAACTAATTTGTCAATTACCAAATTTTTTATAATTTGTTTTCTTATAGATACTCTAAAGTCTAATTTCAGATGTTTAGCAAGCAACACTAATTCCTCTTTCTTTAAATTATCAAACCCTTCCAGGTCTGGCGTTTTCAAAAATTTACCGGCATGAAATGCCATATTGTAGAATTTTGTTGGTTCGTTCTGATAAAAATACTGAAAATTTTTTAATAAGATATTAACGTTATCCCGGACGAGCCCCCAATTTCTGTTATGCCAGAAAATCGCCTTTTAATTGCAGCCAACAAAAGACACAAATCAATAATAAAATTTAACAAGATTTATTATACACTAGTTTACAAAAAGTATTACACAAAAAGAAATGTCAACTTAACTGTCAAAATATGAGTCCAATCTTTTATCTTTTCTTTACCCGGAAATCTTCACGGGAATCCACAGAATATTATATCCAATTGGTCACAATCTAGTATGATGTAGTTTGTAAATAAAAGTGTCAATCCAACTGCTGAGAATGTTGATGTCTATCTATGTCTATGTCTATCTATGTCTATGTCTAAATCTCTATATTCAACTAACTTTTGGGTCAGCATTTAAATACTCAAACGGAAATTTCTAGACAACGCTAGAAATATAAATTACGCATCTTTTGTTATGATCATTCTGGAAACGTTATGTAAGTGAAATAGAAAGTTCTAATCATTCCATTAGTATCAATGATTGTTCCAGTGATTTCTAAACTGCATAGTTGTAACACAATGTATTTTATTTTTACACAATGTAAACATGTATAATAGGCCACACAAAACAAATTAGGCAAACTAAATAAATATGATAGTTACAATATCATAGCAATACATAGTTATAGAGAACATATCTACACATAATACATAGTTATAGAGAACATATCTCCACATAATGCATAGTTATAGAGAACATATCTCCATAGTCATAGATATCTACACATAATACATAGTTATAGAGAACATATCTACACATAATACACAGTTATAGAGAACATATCTACACATAATACACACATAATACACAGTTATAGAGAACATATCTACATAATACATAGCTATAGAGAACATATCTACACATAATACACAGTTATAGAGAACATATCTACACATAATACATAGTTATAGAGAACATATCTACACATAATACATAGTTATAGAGAACATATCTCCACATAATACATAGCTATAGAGAATATCACACATATCTACACATAATACATAGTTATAGAGAACATATCTCTACATAATACATAGTTATAGAGAACATATCTCCACATAATACATAGCTATAGAGAACATATCTACACATAATACACAGTTATAGAGAACATATCTACACATATTACATAGTTATAGAGAACATATCTACACATAATACACAGTTATAGAGAACATATCTACACATAATACACAGTTATAGAGAACATATCTACACATAATACACAGTTATAGAGAACATATCTACACATAATACATAGTTATAGAGAACATATCTACACATAATACACAGTTATAGAGAACATATCTACACATAATACATAGTTATAGAGAACATATCTACACATAATACACAGTTATAGAGAACATATCTCCACATAATGCATAGTTATAGAGAACATATCTACACATAATACATATTAATAGAGAACATATCTACACATAATACATAGTTATAGAGAACATATCTACACATAATACATAGTTATAATAGAGAACTTATCTACACATAATTATAAGGTATGTATAATACATGTATGTGTGAACAATACAATGAACCTAGCAAAATCATGACAAAAAACAACGAAAAGACTATCAACAGTCTACAAAATACTACATTAAAACTTAAGACTGATTAACACGAACCCAATCTAATACCAGGGTCTTCTTAAGACTGATAAACACGAACCCAATCTTATACCAGGGTCTTCTTAAGACTGATTAACACGAACCCAATCTAATACCAGGGTCTTCTTAAGACTGATTAACACGAATCAATCTAATACCAGGGTCTTCTTAAGACTGATTAACACGAACAATCTAATACCAGGGTCTTCTTAAGACTGATTAACACGAACCCAATCTAATACCAGGGTCTTCTTAAGACTGATTAACACGAACCCAATCTAATACCAGGGTCTTCTTAAGACTGATTAACACGAACCCAATCTAATACCAGGGTCTTCTTAAGACTGATTAACACGAATCAATCTAATACCAGGGTCTTCTTAAGACTGATTAACACGAACCCAATCTAATACCTGGGTCTTCTTAAGACTGATTAACACGAACCCAATCTAATACCAGGGTCTTCTTAAGACTGATTAACACGAACCCAATCTAATACCAGGGTCTTCTTAAGACTGATAAACACGAACCCAATCTAATACCAGGGTCTTCTTAAGACTGATTAACACGAACCCAATCTAATACCAGGGTCTTCTTAAGACTGATTAACACGAACCCAATCTAATACCAGGGTCTTCTTAAGACTGATTAACACGAACCCAATCTAATACCTGGGTCTTCTTAAGACTGATTAACACGAACCCAATCTAATACCAGGGTCTTCTTAAGACTGATTAACACGAACCCAATCTAATACCAGGGTCTTCTTAAGACTGATTAACACGAACCCAATCTTATACCAGGGTCTTCTTAAGACTGATTAACACGAACCCAATCTAATACCAGGGTCTTCTTAAGACTGATTAACACGAACCCAATCTAATACCAGGGTCTTCTTAAGACTGATTAACACGAACCCAATCTAATACCAGGGTCTTCTTAAGACTGATTAACAGGAACCCAATCTAATACCAGGGTCTTCTTAATACTGATTAACACGAACCCAATCTTATACCAGGGTCTTCTTAAGACTGATTAACACGAACCCAATCTTATACCAGGGTCTTCTTAAGACTGATTAACAGGAACCCAATCTAATACCAGGGTCTTCTTAAGACTGATTAACACGAACCCAATCTAATACCAGGGTCTTCTTAAGACTGATTAACACGAACCCAATCTAATACCAGGGTCTTCTTAAGACTGATTAACACGAACCCAATCTAATACCAGGGTCTTCTTAAGACTGATTAACACGAACCCAATCTAATACCAGGGTCTTCTTAAGACTGATTAACACGAACCCAATCTAATACCAGGGTCTTCTTAAGACTGATTAACACGAACCCAATCTAATACCAGGGTCTTCTTAAGACTGATTAACACGAACCCAATCTAATACCAGGGTCTTCTTAAGACTGATTAACACGAACCCAATCTAATACCAGGGTCTTCTTAAGACTGATTAACACGAACCCAATCTAATACCAGGGTCTTCTCAGGTGATTTGGGGTGTTTGATTTACGTACATGGGTATGCCGTGACCTATAATTGCTTACATCCACGTCATTTGGACTTTGGTGAACAGTTGACTCATTGGCAGTCATACAAAAATGTACCACATCTCTTTATTTGTATACCGTAAAACAACTAGTATTCAATATATTTTATCTGATTATATTATAAATATATATATTTTTTTTAATTAAAAACTTGCAGTTCCCGAAATGTTTGCGATTTGTCTCTTTTTTTTTTTTTTTTTTTGCTGCAGAAATGATACTCCAAACAAAATGTTGAGACTACTTACGTAAAGTTAAGGTCGTTTTAGATTTTATTTACTATTATGAAAATGTTTCGTTGTTTTAAAAGCTAATGATTTGTTTTAATATATAGGTTGAGGTTAAAGGAGTAATGAATGCTCCTTTGCTATTGAAAAATTGTATAACATAACTAGATTTCATCCTTTCTTTTTTTTTCAGTTTCCTGAAAAATTCCTATTATGGTACAATGTACCTCTGACATCTTAATCAACATTTTACCTCTAATTTTTACTGAAAAAAAAGAAAACAGTTTCAATACTTATCTTTTTCTAGATGTGTATGATTAAAAAAAATGATTTATTGCTGTTTGTTTTGATAAACACCCAGAGGAAACTATTTCATGCAAATTCCGAACGCTAACAAATAAAGAATGAATTCAATAGGAAAGATCGGTAAAGGGGGTCGACCAGATTGAAGAGTGGGTTATATAAGTAAACCCTCCACTGTAAAAGAAGGTATCACAACTAGGTAAGATGGGGCAGAAACTTTGTCTTTCAACAATTAATCTTAATTCAACAATTTCGGGCCTCTCAAAGAGTTGTTGCAAAGGTTCATCAAATTTCGTAGAGCATGGAATTCTCCCTACTTTGATACACCCCGCACAGCTAAACTGGAAATCCCTCTTTATCACGAGTTTTATAGCCGGATGGGAGAAGTCCAGGGATGACCATATTTCTATACTCTAGTTAAACCCTTGAAGTCTGAAAAAAAGGAAGTTATTTATACGTCATAGAGACAGCAACCAAATGGCACGGCCAACAAAAAATCAGTTAATTACAATGTTTTATAATAGCAGAGGTATTAAACATAAAGACTATATTCCAATGCAACAAGCGCAATTGTTTATCAAATCGTATGTAAAATACTTCCTTTGACTGACGTAAACAAAAATCTGGAGTTTAGCTCATTATCTCTAAGAGGGTCTGGATGGGAAGTCCTTTCCGTATTCTTTAATATTTTAGGCCATTTTTCTCTATTCGTTATATTTTTTGTTCATTATTCTCTATTCTTTATATTTTAAAATCCCATTGTTATCTATTCTTTATATTTTTGGCCTATTTTTCTCTATTCTTTATTTTGTTGTCACATTTTTCTATTTTAGAATTCGTCCATTATGGTCTATCCTGTAAACCCCATAAAAGACCCTCCTCTATGAATGCTTTCCTATTTCTGTTTATCATTCTATAATAAATTAACATGATTTTTACCAAAATACTATATTTGTATTGTCCAGTCATCATTTATCGATCATTATGAGTTAGTCAGTCTACATTAGATATGAGTGTATTAAAGTCAAATAAATACAACGATTTAAGTAAACATATAACTGCACGTCACCTCAGATAAGATTAAGGAAAGGGAGGTAATTCTTAAGCTCTGCTATGTTAATCTACCTTGTATATTGATTCGCAGGTTACAAATGGTCATGATCATATTTTAAAAACATTTGAGATTATAAATAGAATTTAAATTAGTTTAGCATTATATTAAGAGACAAAAATCATACAATCATCAAACAGTTGAAGATGAATGTATGCAATAGAATGGTACAAACGATTTTCCTTCATTCTGATTTTCATACTTTTACTTCAAGACATCAGCAATCTTTATTTGAACAACTTCTGATCAGTCTTAAATAAAAAAAAAAATTTCGTAAAATTTTAAAAACCTAAGCATTCATACACGTTCCCGCTTAAAAAACATAAAGATCTGAGTCAACATTTGAATTTATCACATTCCAAGTGAAGTGACCGATCTGTTATCATTAACTAAACATATGACTATATCATTCTTCTATCACCACGAAGAAGACGCGGTCTTGGTTAGACGGGAAAATGGCGACCGCCACGGAAATTCAAATTTATTCGACTAGGATTGTTTTTGCTTTTGTTTTATTCTTATCAAGTAAGTTTCATGTCAATATGTTGTTTTCCTATTTTGCACATCTGTAGTTCATATTTTATGATGCTACAGAAAGTTTTGACCTCAAAATTATAAAATAAAATTACATACCGGCATGTCAGCACTATGGTCGTGTATTGTTTGTGTACGTTCATGTTAAGAAGGATGCATTTAAAATAAAGATAAAAGCTGCATTTCAATTGGCACTGTATATGTTAGAAACAGTTTACAAACATTGGTACATCGGTTTTCTCATTTGAATTGTTTCACATTTTGTTTTGTCGGGGCCTTTTACAGCTAACTAAACAGTTATAGTTTTGCTCATTGTTGAAGGCCGTATGGTGACCATCAGGAACCTCAATTCTTCATTTTGACTTTGTTGGATAGTTGTCTCATTTTGGGAATCATATCACATCTCCTTATTTGATATTAACATCATAGACAGTTATAAAGTTAAAGAAATATATTCAAAACCTTTCCTGTACGGACAGCCGATCAAATAACAAGAAACATATTATTAGTAAAGAAAATAAAGCATCGTTAATTATATTATTAAATACTTTCTTAAAGAATCAAGAAAATGCATGTTGCATTATAACTCCAGTTTAGTTTTAAAATTTCCGGAAACAGTTGTATCTTGCCCTGATCGAGCAGCCGTTAACAGTCTGTTACATGACTGTGGCAACACTTCTTAGTGTGATGCTGAGAAATACAGGATATGGTATAAATCAAAAATCTGAAATTATCCTATACTAAATATACAGGTTTACTTGTTAAACAATTTTCTATCATTTTCCATTGGGTTGAAACTGACAAAAGTTTGGCAGTCCTATTGAATATTGTTAAAAAAAATTATCTCCTTTTTCATTTAACAGAACAAATTGATCCTAATTCTTTTTGACCCCCTTCCTTTTCCCTCCACACACACCCAGGTTAAAAAGTAAATATGTGACCCTCTTTTTACCTGTTTTTCTACAATTAATCCTGGTCGACCCACTTTGCAGAACGTAACATTTGAATATCCGGTTAATTTGTTTTCGTTATTATTATGCATGAACTATTTGTCACTAGACTTTCATCAAAGCTGGTCCCCAACAACACGTCATCTGATTCATTACCTACACATTCTTAACGAGCTTCTTTGCTGATGCTGCTCCTTCTATGTTATGTTTTATAATCTGGTTCATTACTGGCACATTTTGCCCTAGTGTGGTCTCATTCACGTATTTTCTAACGAGTTTCATTACTTCTGCGTTTTTAATTGACAGATTGACTTGAATATTGAGAAGTAATAAGAATGGATTAGAATACTGGTAAAGCAATTTCATTGCTTGAGTGTTATAAACTTTTTAATTGCGTCAATTAAACGACAAAATCTCTTTATTTTCTGAATGATCACTATGTTAAAAGTAGACATATATCCTAAGGTGAGCAAGTATGGGGAGTTATGAGAGATCATGACTTATCCTAGTTATCTATAAATATGAGTGTTTGTTTAGTGAGATGGATTAAAGTGTTATTAATCGATGATCCGTTATGGGTGGTTATCAGTCAGATATTGTAATCTGTTGATAGTCGGCTACGGCGTGCAAACAATGTCAGGTATTACATATTGGTACTTTCTGAGGACATTGTAAAAAAATTGTGAATATTTAATATTTTATTTTATCAAAACCTAATTTATCATAATATATATGACAACACAATATCAAAAAGTATACAAGCATAAAATCAATTGTAAATGTGTATGCAATAAATTCTACAACATGAAAGAGAAATACGTTAGGCAATCCAAAATTACCATATAACAGTGGCATGCTATTGTATTATTCTCGGTTTAAACATGTATTTTCTTTGAGAGGCATTTAAACATGAATAATTAAATAAAAAACCAGAACGATACAGTTTCCTTCATTCGCTTCATTTCAATAATAACTATAGGTACAGAACAGAGGTACAGAAAGTTACATAAAATAATAATAATACATTCTTTTTTTTAAGGCATGACAGTTAACTAAACTGTTTATCCGCCCGTAGTTTTTCACACGTATTTTTACAAAATAAAATTTCAGGAGAATATAATGCAAAACCAAAGGACAATAGATCTAAAAAAAAAAAAAGATTTAGATATTCATTTATTTCTACGGAAGCGTATTAGCGCCACACATTTTTTTTTTTTTTATAATTTTCTTCCTATCTTTGCGTTATAACGCAAACCTTTGCGATATAACGCAAACCTTTAACGCAAACCTTTGCGTTATAACGCAAACTTTGCGTTATAACGCAAACGCGTTGTAACGGACATTTGCGTTAAACGCAAACCTTTGCGAAATAACGCAAACCATTGCGTTATAACGCAAACCTCTTGATTTCAATTATTCATTAAGTTTTGTATATAAGCCCGTCTGTCATAAAATTTCTGTTGTGATTTAGTTAGGAAAAGAACCATAAATACATGTACAAGGCAAAGTCATTATAATAAATATGCATAGGAATCAGAAAAGTATATAATTTAACAAGAAAATAGATATGTTATAGGCATATTTTATTTGAAAGGCTAACATTTTAGAATTTTGATTCAGTAGATAAGAGCAAAATAATGTCATACAATTGTAAAACTGTCAAGGCAAATAGACAAAATGATCTTTCTGCTGTAAAATGAACTATTAAGAAAGATTTTTTTTAATTTTGATGTAAGAAATCGTTTTTAAATCTCAGAATATGATAAAGATTCTTTGATAAAAGTCATGAAATTTTCAATCTAGAGTGGTAACTTGGTAGCAATTTAAATGGAGAGAATAAAATTTTATTAATAAAACATCTTCATTTTATTCATTTATTGCAAAAGGGTAGTTAGCCAACTTTACACAATCCTCAAACGAGAGCTTACTGTGGAAGTATATTTATATTCGGCTATAGCTATATTAGCAGTGTTGGTTTTTTTCTTCGGTATAACTTTAATTTACTCAATTTTCATTGTAGTATATGTACATGTATTATCATGTATATCATTTTGGGGCACTTTATAGCTTGATGTTCGGTGTGAGCCAATGCTCCGTGTTGAAGTACTTTGAACTATAATGGTTTACTTTTACAAATTATGACTTAGATGGAGAGTTTTCTCATCGGCACTCATACCACATCTTCTTATATCTATTATCCTTCTCATTATTAGTTAAATAGTAAAGCATTTTACTTTGCAATGAGTACAAAGAAGATAAATTTTAATATATGCAGCCTCCTCCTCCATTAATAACTGCTGCTTCCTTTGAATCTTAAATAAGAAATAAGATGAAACAAATGTTTGCGTTATATCGCAAAGGTTTGCGTTATATCGCAAAGGTTTGCGTTATAACGCAAAGGTTTGCGTTATAACGCAAAGGTTTGCGTTATATCGCAAAGTTTGCGTTTAACGCAAAGGTTTGCGTTATATCGCAAAGGTTTGCGTTAAACGCAAAGGTTTGCGTTAAACGCTAAGATAAAAAAAAAAAAAAAAAAAAAAAAATGTGTGGCGCTAATACGCTTCCGTATATTTCCGGGTTTATGTTTAATAAAGAAATTAATTATTTAGCATTTATCATTATAAAATAAAAGTTATCAGTACAATTATACATTCACGTTTGTTTCGTTGGTTGATTGTTGTTTGTTTAACGTTCAATTGCAAATATACAATACATATTCAGGCCAATTAACGTGAATACAAAAGGAAGCCTCAGAAAAGTAGATCGATTAAATGCAGGCAGAAAAAATTTGGACTTCCACTGGTAAATAAGTGACAAAGGTTTGCATTGCAAAAGGCCGACTACTGACCTGTCAAAAAAATATGTTTCAAAAGTTTTATAAGATGCTGATAATATTTTGCATCATTTTTAGATCGTACTTAACGTCCTTATTTCTACCGGACGTGGCTGCATTTTGCATTATGACAGTTCAATGCTTATATCCAAACAACATGTATTAGCTTTTCCAAAAACTATCCGTCTCTTTGCAGTATTAAATGATAAGTGTTTACTATACATGCATGTATTGATATAGCACAGACATTATTGTTGAACATTTGCACGCGAGTCGATGATTTTTTAGGGAGAGAAAGGCTTTTTGCACGTTTTGTCAATTAACTTAAAAACTAATTTGAATTGATAAATAAAAATGATATAGAAAAGGGAGGTAATGTGTTATATGTGAATGTCCTGAAGTGGATTTCTGACCAAAATCATGAGCATAATATCCCATATAGCCATTTGTACTCTGATTCTATGTGATTTAATAAACATGAAGATGGGTGGTGTTAAATATCTGCTGAAGAATAGATGTATATGAGTATGAGAATATGTTAATATGTTGCAAAACAAACCCTGGTTTGTACTCTAATGGTTATATTTAATTTTATTTATAAAAGAAATGAAAAATAAAGCAAGTCATTGATTTGTTTTGAAATGTCCACTGTTTTCAACATTTTTTCCAAATGCACATGTTACCACAAAACAATTTCAGTTGAAATATAGAAAGTACTAAATAAAGAGATGCCACCAGATGCCCTTTGGGATTGGAAGACATTAACTAGGTTTCATATTGTATAACCAATCAACGTTAACGTACCTGAGTCAGTCATATCTTTCAGTCATGTAGCAGACAGCATTCACCCCGAAAACTGTGCATCGCTCAACTCTTAATACCTTCTCCTGGAGACGGTAATAACCCGTTCACTTACGTACAAAATTGGTGTGATTTTTGTCTAAACTGTTTTATTTGATTCCATTTGAATCACGTTTGCCCGTTGAATATTGCGTTATTGATAACGACAGCATGTTATTATTCATTTTGAAGTATAGATTCTAACACAAAACCCTCTTTCGAGATACATGTAGTTGAATATTCTGACTTTAAAAGGCGAGGATTACTGACGTTTTAATTTTTTCAATTTAACTATTGAGAGAGGATAACTGCTGTGATCAATGGGGAAAAGTGGTAAAACATCACAAAATCATTGTTTAATAGATAATGCTGCGTGCAAAATTCCGATTGAATATGGCGGATAATTACACGTGTGGCTTATCAACATTTATCTAACTAGTCGACGGTAAAATAACAAAATACCGAACTCAAGGAAAATTCAAAACGGAAAGTCCCTCAACAAATGGCAAAATCAAATGATCAAACACACGAAACGAATGGAAAACAACTGTCATATTCCTTACTTGGTACAGGCATTTCCTTATGTAGAAAATGGTGGATTAAACCGGTTCAAAAATGCAAACAGATATTAGATTAAAGCACATAAAAGACAACAGCAATAGACTGACAGATTAAGAAAAAAATATGTGTTAACCTTAAAATTAAAGGCTCTGGGTCATTTTTTGCAATCTACGGCCGGGTACAAATTTCCAGTTTAGATATTTCTCTTAACATTTACGCATGATACCTGCACTTAGCATGCTTAGGTTGGTCAATTAAAGTTGAAAAACTCACTTGACTAAAAAAATAGAAATAAAATGTAAGAGTAAAACATGCTCTTTGTTGACCGCACGAATATCTGTAGTAGTTTGCATTCTTGTGTTTTTGTCTTTAGTTAACACATATAAAGTAGCAATAATGGTAAATATATTAACTTGTTCATTATTGTATTACTTCTATTCCAGTTGTGAAAGGAGAAGACATATTTCCGCAAACTGGCCAAGATGTGACTAGAGGTGAAGACAAAATAAATCACAAAGTCACACTTCCGTCTAACATCAAGTTTCCGTTCATGGGAACCATATACGGACATCTTTATGTATGTTTCATTACCTTACTATTTTTAAAGATACATTTACATTGAAATTAATTCCATGTCATATATTCTATTCTATCATATCAGGAAACGTACACCTAGAGAATAGTAAATGAACATGCATTAAAACGTTTCCAGACAGAGAGCAAATATATTGTTCTAATGCAATTTTATGTAACCACTTTTTCATTGGCTAAAAGTTGCCGTCAAATCCACAGTTGACCAGTCGTAACTAAGGAGGGACCCGCCATTTTGAATTGATTGAATCAACAAATGTTCGATTTCTACAATATAATTGCAAATTAAATAACACCAACCTCAAAATCGCCGTTTTAATGTGATTTCATCCAAATTTGAATCGTAAAGGTAACATAATAACCTCCAGTTTGTAAGTTTTCATTTGTATGACGTCAAGTTTAGCCATAACGTCTTTGTGCAAAAATCATTCATAAAGTTTCGCGGATTTTGTTTTTATTTCAAATTTATACATTTTTTCAAGCTCTAACGTATTATTTCTTTTTGTAATGCATTAGAATCGGAATAACAGTACTGTAGTTGAAGAGTTGCCACCGTCAATTTTGATTTGACGGTCGCAAATTGACGTTTTACTGTCTCCGCTACGTGTCCCCAGTAAAGCTGCATTTGCGACCTTCAAATCGCCAATTGACGGTGGCAACTCTTCAACTACAGTACTGTTATTCCATTATTGATCTCCAGAATTCATTTTTAATAAAAATATTCCTGAGCTTCAGTTGGACATTTGGTATTATTTTGTATTACTTTGTTGACCGTCAAACAATTATAAAGTCTTTGTATCCACATCATTTTTTTTTTTTCAATTAAACAAAATAGAAAATGCTGCATTCAAATATATATCAAACAAACAACTTAATATTGCCCTAAACATCGATCACAAAGAGGTTAATATTCAGCACTAGAAATATATTTTGGTCAATAAATGGAAGTCTAAAGACCAATTTTCTTCAAAGTATGCTTATTTGCAAGTTAAAATCCTTTCCATGAATTATTCTCGTCATTATGTCAAAATGATTCGAAATGCCAATATTAACACGAGATTAACGATTCCAATTACATGTATACTACATCAGATGAACATTTCGACAATTATTGTCTCTTCAGTGATGCTCGAGGCCGAATTATTTGATATTTGATAAAAACGTTGAAAAGGTTTATCAAACCAAAAGGACATTAAGGGCATACGATACAGTTTCGATCCCATAATGAATTTTTACGAAAATTTGCATACAAGCTTTTATCATTTAAGCAATTTAAATATGTAATAAAAATATACCTTCATGTGCTACTTTAAGAGATAAAAGGGTCGAAATTTTAGACATTTACTCAAGATTTCAGTTTTTGGACATTTCTATCCTTTGGATGGACATACCTAACTTTTTATTTCAACAGATAAAGACACGCGGATTTTTGTAGAAACATTATGAAAATCTTCTTTACATAAATATGCTCTCAACATGTACAACAGTTCTTTGAAATCACTATTTTTAAAAGTTTCAGGATTATAGGAAAAACGGCATTTTTGCGGTTTATTTATCAAATTTAAAAATGTCAATATTGACTTCTTTATTAAAGTTGGTACAAATAATCTTCATACGTAATCAAACCTAATGCCATTTTAAAAAGGGGTCCATGTACTCGTTTTCAAGTTAAATCAGTTTAAATCATAAAACAGTCGAAAATGCATCTTTTCCGATATGTCACAGTTTGACGTCGCGAAAATACCATTTTATGTTAGCAACGTCATTACCTCCCTGTAACTGTATCGTATGCCCTTAAGTATAGCTAAATCTGGCCATTGAAACAGAGCTTTGTATGAGACAGGTATTTTGCTTAATTAAAGATTATTTTCCAAAAGTGGACATTTTAATCAAACGATATACGTATTTTGATGCCAGTTCCATATTGTTCCAATATAATCTATCTGAAAGTGCCAAAACACCTTATACAAGTAACATGTATATATTTAGTAAACCATATTTATTTTTCAAATTTGTTTTCTTGTATAAAATAAGATATTGGAATTTTAAAAACGAACAATCAGGTATCTTTGGCATGGAAAGATACCAACATCTAATATTCAGAAATCTTGATCAATATATGATTAAATATCCAAAAGAATGATGAAACTGTCTATAGAATAATTATACAGTTATGCTGTGTTTATCATTGACTTTGACATAAGCCTAGTAGATTTTGTTTTAAAGACCAATTTTAAAACAACATGGTTTTTCTTACTATACTAATGGTCCGTTTTGAATAATTCATTTTAAACATTTTCAAAATATCTATTGTTTGATCTTAGGCGTGAACCGAAGAAAAAAAGTACTAAACTTCATATGTACATATTTTTATAGCATGCAGACGACAAGCTAGTCGAATAAAATCACATATTCATTACAAATAAAATCATTGCTTGAATTTAAAAACATCATTTTAACTCTCTGCATTATATATAGATATAAGAAGATGTGGTATGAGTGCCAATGAGACAACTCTCCATCCAAGTCAAAATTTATAAATGTAAACCATTATAGGTCAAAGTACGGTCTTCAACACGGAGCCTAGGCTCACACCGAACAGTAAGCTATAAAGGGCCCCAAAATTACTAGTGTAAAACCATTCAAACGGGAAAACCAACGGTCTAATCTATATAAAACGAGAAACGAGAAACACTTATGAACCACATCAACAAACGACAACTACTGAACATCAGATTCCTGACTTAGGACAGGTGCAAACAAATGCAGCGGGTTTAAACGTTTTAATGGTACCAAACCTTCACCCTTTTCTGAAACAATAGTGTAACATTACAACATAGAAAACACACTATAAAATAGTTTATATTCAAGAGTTATTCAATATTGAATACAATGAATTAGCAGTTTGCTTATTTTCTCATTTACAATTAACATATTTATAAAACTCCGACTAATTCGTTGCAAAGTATACTAGCACTCTGTAAACAAATTAGCATTGATTCGAATTTGTTCATATTATTTGTTATTTTCGTATTTATACTTTCGTTTTCAGGTATCTAAGGATGGTCTTGTTGGATTTGCTCCAGGGACTCTACATCAAACAGAAATATTGACTGAAACTCTAACCAAAGAGGACCCGGCATTTGCTGCTCCATATTATTTTTCTGCACAGGACATTGGTTCTAACTTGAATGGCAAGCCATACACTGGTCAGGTCTTGTATAGAGAAGGATCTGATATACCTTTAGGGGAGTTATCAAATTACTCCTCTATCATTCGGGAATCTATAATTGGGTTAAAATACCAGTTCGAGGCTTCCTATGCTTTAGTGGTCACGTGGAAGGAAGTCATATCTAAAACTGATGTTTTGAAAGGTTGTAGCTCGTGCAAGGTACTTCTGCTGTTTAACAATATTTGTACCTCTATTATGATACTGTTAAATAAATAAGTGCAAGGCTACAACAATGGTCCAATTTTAAAGTTAAGGACTTTATTTTAGATTCTAAGTTTTTAGCAGAGAGAAACATTTTTGCTAAACAAACTGTACTCCTGCGTTAACCCAACATATAGAACGATCAAGCTGTATTTTTCGGGTTCTGACAATAATATAAACTGTGAATCGAACATAATTCGTTAAGAGGGTTGTTAAAAGCAGGTTACGGATTTTGAAATCTTAGGTATAACAAAACATGTTCTTTTCTTAGTTCTAATTGACAGGAACACAAAAAGAAATTGTCAAAATATATGGAAATAATGTTGGTAATTTGAAATGTGATCTTTAGAATATCTTAAATTTTCCAACTTAAAAGACTATATTTAGTGTTGGACAATATCTGGTTTAGTTGTTTAGATCAAAGGAAATACAATTATTTTTTTTTCGGTAAACAGAGCTAAAGGCATGCATTTTTAGACGTAGAAATGATTCTGGTTACACAAATGATACACTATATTTGAAAGTCTTAATTGAATGTACATTTGTTTAAATAGTACCTGACCAGTGTCTCTCATTTAAATAAAATCAAATTAGATTTTAAAAATCTTCATTTCAACTCTGGTGGATGGCAATAATATACAATTATGGCCCGTAGAAAGGTGAATATCCAAAATTGTCAACACGAGAAGGTTATTTCACTGAGGGCATAGCCCGAAGTGAAATAATTTTTAGGTTGACAATTTTCGATATTCATTGCTTTTAGGGCCACAATTGTTTTATTATACCGAACTAACAGTGGAAGGGCCTTTTGAACCATTGAAAAGCACTTCACTTACTGTATGGTAACACACACAAGTCAACGTTCGAAAGTAAATTTGTGTCTTAGAATTTCTCGTATGTACAACAAAGGTAGATTCTTTTGTAAAATATTGATGGCCCTGAAAAGGACCGTTTATAAAAGATATCATCGGCACCGGATGCATGTTCAAAGCCTTGTTTCCTCGTCACTCGATGGGCTTCAGGGAGTTTCTATGATATTTGAAAGAAGGGTGTAGAATCAAATCTCTCGCCGAGCGGAGCGAGGAGAAACATTTTGGACCTTTTTTTTGCTGAAAACATAAAATAATTACAATATACAATATTAGCAGATTACGATATTTTTTTTTTTTTTTTTTTTTTGAAGAAGGGGGTGGGGCCGTACGCCCAATACGCCCTCACCTGGACCCGCCCTGGGCTTCCTGAATAACGTGAACGTTGCCATTTGTTTACTTACGTCTGTGACGTCATTTTATGGGAGATAACTCGTGTACAAATCAAGAAACCCAAAAGGTTATTCGTAGCTGGTGTAAATTTTTCGGTTTATTCGTTCTTCCTTGCAATTAAATGAAAATTAACTGAATTATTCCATGTCACGTGATAACGTGTTACCCAATAGAAATCTTTTATAATATATGTAAGGTATAATAATACCACATCTCCTTTTTTTATATTGCAGTGCAAATTATTGTTAAATGTCGGGGATGTACTTTATATGCAAAGAATACATTTTTTTCAGACTAATACATTCCAATTAGCAATGCTGACCGATGGTACTTCAAGTTTTGCTATTTTCAACTATGTTAAAATGGATATTACACCAGACAAATTTACTCAGGTGAGAATTTTTATAGTCTCACTCGTTTAAAGCATGATATATCTTAAAACAAAAACTTACTTCATCGAGTGAGATACGAATTTCAGTGACTCAAATTGTTCTAATATATTTATTTAAAACGTGAGGGTCGCCATTTTTATAACAATTTTTATTTGTCGAAAATAGATAAAATATCGTATTGCGTGAGATACATTTGTGTAATCTCTAAGACTTGCTCTTATGTGTAAACCCGATATGAAGGCTTACTTTAAAGTTCTGTTATTAATTAGGTCCAGTATTTCTCTTCTTTCAGCGTGATGTCAATAGGAATATGAACGTCTTTTCTTTTGATGTAACAGCAAATAAGAGGACCATAAAAAAAATCTTGCGTCACAATTACCTAAAACTTGTTTATAAACAAAATGGCGCATGATTTTGATAGACAATTACATTTAATGAATCAGATATGTTTCATAGGCATAAAGTTAAAAACATGTCTTCTGTATCAACTGTTAAATTTGATAATGACTTAACATTTAAATGAACGAAAAAGTCCAATTTTCTGCATTCAAATTTACCTACGTTGATAAAAATGTATTTGGCATTGGACGGGACAAATAATACTTTTAAAAATACCATGATTTTAAAATGTTGTCTGAAACTGAAATCATAAAGATACTAAGCTTTTGTAATGTGATATTTTTTAATGTACAGTCGGTATTCCTGCCTAAGGATTTGATTGGTCGTTGTCATGGTTTATATCTGAGACCCAGACGACCGCAAATATGATACTTTTTTCGAAGCCACATGCTTTTTTCGTATGTACAACATGAACGTTTGAACATCGGGTGCCATTATACTAGAAATCTTATGAGTCGTCGTGACATATCGGTCATTCTATCCACGTCCGTTGCTCCATGGGTAATAGTTGTTCCATTGCCAATCATACCACACCTCCTTATTATTTTTATAACGAAACCTTTATATAATGAGATTAATTTTTATACTTTTTTTGTAGTCTGGTTTTAATGCTGGTGAGGGGAGAGGATACACAACCGCATTAAACGCTAGACAATTGCAATATGCCTTGAATTACTATGGAAGTGATTCAAAGGGAAGGTATATCTTCAGAATAGATGGAGAACAAATACAACGTGGTGGATGCTCAATTGATACACGTGGAGGTAATATATAACCCAAAACAGCAAAAGTTCATCATCATGTATAGTTTTAAAATGACTAAATTGTACATTACTGTCATACAAGTTAGAGGATTAGCTAGCTATAAAATCCACCGTTTTCTACAGAAGGAAATGCCTGTACTAAGTCAGGTTCATGACAGTTGTTTTCCAATCGTTTGATGTGTTTGAGCTTTTGATTTTGCTATTTGATATAGGACATTCCGTTTTGAATTGTCCTTAGAGTTCGGTATTTGTGTTTGAGCTTTTGATCTTGCTATTTGATAAGGGACTTTCCGTTTTGAATTGTCCTTAGAGTTCGGTATTTGTGTTTGAGCTTTTGATCTTGCCATTTGATAAGGGACTTTCCGTTTTGAATTGTCCTTAGAGTTCGGTATTTGTGTTTGAGCTTTTGATCTTGCCATTTGATAAGAAACTTTCCGTTTTGAATTGTCCTTAGAGTTCGGTATTTGTGTTTGAGCTTTTGATCTTGCTATTTGATAAGGGACTTTCCGTTTTG
Source organism: Mytilus coruscus (assembly GCA_017311375.1). Lineage (NCBI taxonomy): Eukaryota > Metazoa > Mollusca > Bivalvia > Mytilida > Mytilidae > Mytilus > Mytilus coruscus. Next base: position 3,523,501 of record CM029597.1, on the reverse strand, counting down.
AATTGTCCTTAGAGTTCGGTATTTGTGTTTGAGCTTTTGATCTTGCTATTTGATAAGGGACTTTCCGTTTTGAATTGTCCTTAGAGTTCGGTATTTGTGTTTGAGCTTTTGATCTTGCTATTTGATAAGGGACTTTCCGTTTTGAATTGTCCTTAGAGTTCGGTATTTGAGTTTGAGCTTTTGATCTTGCTATTTGATAAAGGACTTTCCGTTTTGAATTGTCCTTAGAGTTCGGTATTTGTGTTTGAGCTTTTGATCTTGCTATTTGATAAGGGACTTTCCGTTTTGAATTGTCCTTAGAGTTCGGTATTTGTGTTTGAGCTTTTGATCTTGCTATTTGATAAGGGACTTTCCGTTTTGAATTGTCCATAGAGTTCGGTATTTGTGTGTTTGAGCTTTTGATCTTGCTATTTGATAATGGACTTACCGTTTTGAATTGTCCTTAGAGTTCGGTATTTGTGTTTGAGCTTTTGATCTTGCTATTTGATAAGGGACTTTCCGTTTTGAATTGTCCTTAGAGTTCGGTATTTGAGTTTGAGCTTTTGATCTTGCTATTTGATAAGGGACTTTCCGTTTTGAATTGTCCTTAGAGTTCGGTATTTGAGTTTGAGCTTTTGATCTTGCTATTTGATAAAGGACTTTCCGTTTTGAATTGTCCTTAGAGTTCGGTATTTGAGTTTGAGCTTTTGATCTTGCTATTTGATAAGGGACTTTCCGTTTTGAATTGTCCTTAGAGTTCGGTATTTGTGTGTTTGAGCTTTTGATCTTGCTATTTGATAAGGGACTTTCCGTTTTGAATTGTCCATAGAGTTCGGTATTTGTGTGTTTGAGCTTTTGATCTTGCTATTTGATAAGGGACTTTCCGTTTTGAATTGTCCTTAGAGTTCGGTATTTGTGTGTTTGAGCTTTTGATCTTGCTATTTGATATAGGACATTCCGTTTTGAATTTTCTTAAGAGTTCGGTATTTGTGGTATTTTACTTTTTTTTAACCCATGATTGGTTCATTTGTAATTACGTTGTTTTTTTTTCAGTTCCTCGGTACAACTTTTCACTGTTTATTCTTAGATTCGGAAAACTGCTTTTTAGATCAATCATATGTGAACGGAAGCTATCTGATATAGATTTTAAATAAATATTTGTATATATATATATATTCTTACATTGGTACCAGCGGATTATCGGATTTATCCAATCGAGAGAGTTAAATTATTCAATTCTAAAATTGATAATTCAACTATCGAGATTGAATAAATCCGATAATTCACGAGTAACTATGTAAAATTTGTTTCTCTAATGATTATAAATTAATTTTCATTTTTGATAAACGAATTTCCCCTTCCAGTGCCTTCCACATTCCACAAAGATGTCAATTTCTCTAACACCTGTTAACACATTTCGATTCGTCCAGTGGACTGATAAAGGGTATGACACTTAAACTCAACCAATCATCTTCAGAGATCATCGGCCACCATACGTTGATTAATTTTGTTATACAATGGGTCCAGAAAGGGTAAATTGCCAAAGAATTAGAAAAAACCTTTTTAACCATTTGCATCGTATACTGTTACATCATTGTTGAATCCCATTTGAGAAATAAAAAGCATTTCAACTCGAATTTACAATGTAGCATTAATTTATTCTTGGACAAATTAAAGAAATCGTACATATTTCCTTACATGATTTGAATCAGGATGTTGTTTTATTTTGACTGTATAACTGAGGCACATTGTATAAGATTGTCGAAACAACTAGAAGTCTAATTTAAATACATATGATTATATTCCTAGATGTAGTTAGTCATCCAAAAAAACATATTAAAATTAAATTCATTTTGAATGGTTAGTTGTTAGCAAAAAAGAACACAAGTAAAAATAGAAATAAAAAGGAAGTGCTAATACCTGTATTTATTTCCCAGCAGGGCCTTTTTCCACAATTACTTAAACTTGTAGTATCATAGCTCCGTGTAATTACTTATATTTCTCTAATATATTCTAACAATATTATAGGGCTTTTCCTAAACAGATCACTATAATATAAACGTCTGACGACGGCCCAAAACCAATTTCTCAAAAGATTTTAGCGATGTATTTATCACACGAATTCGCTAAAATTAACAAAAACTTACCATCAAGTTGTTAAAACTTTGAAAACAAATATTTGATACTTTGAAGTATATTCATGTTATGATATCTTTTAAGGTGTTCTTAATATTTATCCAACATATGCTGGAATGCTTGGTGGTAAAATGCTGGATATATCTGGTCCATGTATGCAACGTAGCACTCGTCAGCTAGTGAAGTGTAGATTTGGAGGCAAAGATGATTTAGTTACATACGGCTATAAAGTTAATTTTATGAAAGCAAGATGTTCTGTTCCAAGGATGTCAATACGAGGATGGATAACTGTGGAGATGTCGATCGACAACAGACAATATTCACACAGTACACAAATACTTATAGGTACGTTTTACAGTTAAAAAAAAAAACTTAAGAAATTATTTTTGCATGTCATGCTCTATGCTTATTTTAACATGAGTAGGCAGTATATTTGTCAATATCTTTAAACCGATCGTTAGCGAGGTGTAAAATGTCGACATATATATTGCCTACCCATGTTAAAATAAGAATAGAGCATTGAATTAATTTCGATTCTGATAGGAAAATGTAGAACTTTTATCATCTGAAGCGGACCTATAATACACGTTCGAAAGGCAGCCATTTTGATTTGATGAAGCCAAAACGATATAGAAAATCAACCGTTTCACGATAAATACTGAACAGATACATGTAAACTTACTTTTAGAATGATTTTATTTCATTTCCTAGCGAGCCACACAAACAAAAATATCCATGTTGATCTCCGGCGTTGTTTTAAATTCAACTGACGTTGCAATTTCAATTGTGACGTCAATCACGTGCAGCCCATGTTTTATTCGAATAAAAAATAGCTTTGTTTACAAAGCGAATGAAGAACGTCATATTAGAATCCATTTCAATACATGCGCTTGAAATATTTTATGGCACATTTCTGTTGTTGAAGACCGTGTATTGCCCTCTAGATGTCTTTTAGTTATTTCTGTTGTTGAAGACCGTGTATTGCCATCTAGTTGTCTTTTAGTTATTTGTGTTGCAGGGTTGTTGTCTAATTGGCGTATATAAAACATTCACATATGTTCATGTTTTTAATCTATATGTTTTGCCACTAGTATTTTATATGTTAGAATAATTTGAGCATCTTATTGACTACTCAAAAATTCATTTGCGATACCGGGCACCTGGGATAGATAGTTCCTGTTGCTCAGTCTGTCGTTTTGTTATGTTTTGTATACTGTTGTTTGTCTTTTGGAGTTTCTTTTGTCTTGTTTTTGTTGTGTGGATGTCTGTTTGTCATCGATTAATGTATATTAGTCAAAATATCCCTGTTGTAATACCGCCTCTCTTTCACAATGTATATTAGTCAAAATATCCCTGTTGTATTACCGCCTCTCTTTCTCAATGTATATTAGTCAAAATATCCCTGTTGTATTACCGCCTCTCTTTCTCAATGTATATTAGTCAAAATATCCCTGTTGTATTACCGCCTCTCTTTCTCAATGTATATTAGTCAAAATATCCCTGTTGTATTACCGCCTCTCTTTCTCAATGTATATTAGTCAAAATATCCCTGTTGTATTACCGCCTCTCTTTCATAATGTTTATTAGTCAAAATATCCCTGTTGTATTACCGCCTCTCTTTCTCAATGTATATTAGTCAAAATATCCCTGTTGTATTACCGCCTCTCTTTCATAATGTATATTAGTCAAAATATCCCTGTTGTATTACCGCCTCTCTTTCATAATGTATATTAGTCAAAATATCCCTGTTGTATTACCGCCTCTCTTTCATAATGTATATTAGTCAAAATATCCCTGTTGTATTACCGCCTCTCTTTCATAATGTATATTAGTCAAAATATCCCTGTTGTATTACCGCCTCTCTTTCACAAAAGAGTGGCGAAAGATAACAAAACGATATTCAAACTCACAAGTCGAAAATAAACTGACAATGCCATGGCATAAAACAAACTGACAATACCATGGCATAAAACAAACTGACAATGCCATGGCATAAAACAAACTGACAATGCCATGGCTAAAAAGAAAAGACAAACAGACAAACAATAGTACACAAAACACAACATAGAAAACTAAAGACTGAGCAACAGGAACCCCACCAAAATTGGGGTGATCTCACAAGCAAAGGAAATTGACATCTGATGATATATACAAATTATCAATATTAAGAAAACTCCAGTTTCCAAAGTCATAAAACCTGAATGAGCGAAAATTTTTACTCCCAGGGGTCAAGAAAGCAGCAGAAAATTGATTTAAGTTTTCAATTTTCATAAACTTTTAAAAACTATCTAAAACATAACACACCAGTACACTCAGACATTACATTTAGCAAAACTTAAATATGAGAACCTTAAAGGTGTTTTGTTTGTGTGCATGTGTGCAATGAATGTGCGTGTGTTTCGCGATTTGTTTTGGTTGTTTTGTAGTCAGCACTCGTTGACGTATTCAGTTTATTATATTTTATACATTGACACGCGATTAATGGTCTTTGGGCACTTGCCGTTTACAAATTTTTATCTAAGTTGATGATAAGGACTTCATTATTGAGAAGCTATTAGACTTGGTACAATGTTATATCATAAAACCGTTTAATCTGCTAAGGTTTCAGACATATTGTGCTCATTTAAGTATGCATTTTTATTGGCACGCTTATTGGCTTTTAGACTTGCATTTTGCTATTTGAAATCTCGTTCAAATTAACACAAGTAAATTTGTAGTTAATCCAGGCAAAGTATCTGGTGCGGAGAGACTACAGTTACCATACATGGGACAGGGACAGGGTTGGAACGAGACAGCCACAACACAGTTAACTTTGAAATGGAACAGTTCTTTGCTGACAAATAACGGAAATGCAAACATCAATATTTCATTGATGGGGTATAAGGAAAATAGTAATGGGGTGAGTCATGATATCTTTACTCGGTACAATGTTTTTTCTTACTGTGCAATTTGTATTTCAATGTCTATCACAACCAGATAATAAACGTATAGAAGAGCAGGTTTTCAAAACAATCATATGGGGAAATTTGTATACGGACGACGGAATAATATTACATTACTGGTCCTCCCTGTGCCTATACCACTCTTCTCTAATCTACTCTTCATTCAAATGGCATATCACAGCTTTGTGACGTCAAATATGCTTGACTCCGCATTAACAACATTGATCCGCCATAAATACATTTGACCCGAATATTTACTGTAGAATATCAACTGCTGGACACACATGAAGTCAATTTCAACTCGTTCGCTGTGCTCACTTGCTTAAAACCTTCGTGTTGTGACTTGTAGCTGATGTTTTACAGTAGCAATTTGCAGAAAACACGATACTCGGTACATATCGGATATCAAGTTATTTATGGTATTTTAATACATTTTAATGCATTTTTCTTTGAAAACTGAGTGAAATTGTAATATTGTATTAGATGTTTCCGCTTTACGTAAATCTTATTGAATTGCATTATGTGACATGATAGCATTGTTCATTTTAAACCCCAAAAAATTACAGTCAAACATTTCTTCTATTTTTATTCTAGAAATGATCAACTACCTTGCAATTGGTTTTTTTTTTTCTCTATACAAGAAAATGCAAAAAATAGTTTATATATATAAACCTTTAACAAATAAGTTGTTAATATATTCTAAGTTGTTTGTAATGACAAAATCTTTACAGGATCAGCGATTTATTTGTTTGTTAGATGATTTTGGTTTTAAATTATTACAACTGCATCTGTTGATATTTGTTTACTTTACTAGATAACCTGGCACAATCTAAGAAATATAGGAAGTATTCGAGCATCAGCTGGGCAGTTTACATTTCAGACAAGTAATATAAATTGTATAGGTGCTGTTTGTGATGAGTATGAAATTGGAGTTGTTATGGCTGAACTACAAGATCAAAAACAGGCTACGTTCTACAGGTATGAGGCCAAATGAAAACAACGTTTACCATTGATCTTTTGTTTTGTGAACATATGGAGTCAGAGAGACACAAAATAGAGTTTCAATTTAATATCTAACATTTGTTTTGTAGTGACTGACCGTGTTTTTATTATTATTTCACAAACAGTATATTACACTGGTCTTAATACAAGTTTTTCTCCCCTGTGGAAATTTTTATACAGATACTTATGTATCATCTGTTTTAGATCTATATTAATTGTATTTAATTGAAAATTGGCTTCTAGTCCACTTTCTTGGTTTCTCTGTTCGGTACGATAAACATGAAATATTTTATACAATCCAAAATTTTCTGAGAGTTATGGTATAACAAGTGTCGAAGGTATAAATATCGATCTAAAGGTCTTTGTAATCATTGTAGTAGAAATGTCTATGCAGTGCTCTTGATTACCGTATGGTTATGGTAGGCATTATATTGGTTATGTCCTCAGTGTCCATAATGGTCTAGCTAACCATGGAATAGGCAGTGTTTTATCATGGCCCTCTTTGACCAAATTATTTCGGCTCCACGGTTATTGAACAGTTAAGTTTTTAGGCCCCATCAATTTGATTAAAAGTTCATCAGACAAAAGCTCCAAAAATATGGGGCGAGCCACCCCATTTTTTTTTTTTTTATATGTTCCTTGAAAATGGGTTTTTAGGCAAGTGCTCTACAAGTGAAGCGAGCGGTATAATTTTTTTTAATGTGTGATTTAGAATTTGTACACTTTATGTATATGTTATAACTGGGTTATTTCATAGAAAACTAGGAGGAACAGATGCTCTTATGCATATAATTTGATTAATTAGTGCCTGTACCATATCAGACTTTCTTGTCTCACTGGGGTTTAGTTAATTTTGGTTATTTTCCTCAAGTAAGCTTTGTCTATGTAAATTTTCATTTAAATCCATATGTATATTTACGAAGCAGAGCAGATGCAGTTTTACAAGAGGAAGTATGTTAGTTAGGTAAATGACACATGTTGAATAAAATTAAAATATGTGTACGTACCCACTAAAAATGCCCCTGAACGATATTTGATAGTTTTCATTATATGGTAATGATTGTTTATTGTTGTAATTCAGTGTTTCTGTTGTTCCGTTGTTTTCCTCTTTATAGTTGATGTGTTTCCCTCGGTTTTAGTTTGTTACCCGGATTTGTTTTGCTTAATCGAATTATTACTATTGAACAGCGGTATACTACTGTTGCCTTTATTTATTGGCTGCTTAACATCCAGTTGGAACTATTTATGCATATTTAGGATAAAAATGATGAGTGAGGTGAATATTTCTTGCTTTGTACTAAAACAACATACTGAGTAAGATAGTTATATTGCTATACATGTAGATCTAAATGTTTTAAAGTATTCCTTAAAATACCTGTCATCCCATTCACATGCATTTTCTTTCTTACTGAGCAAAATACTCTTTCCTTTTGCTCCTAAAAGCTGTAATGCATTTAAAACTCTTTAGCTTGACTAGAAGTGGTTACACACCCTTAATTATTATGAGCATGCCAATCGCAATACAGTATCATCTTGGTCTCGTTTGAACTCTTTATTAGACAAGAAATTCCCCTACAAAGAAGAGTTCTGCTTGTATACCAACAGACTAACAATGGGATATGGGGTTTCATCAACATCAAATACCTCTGTGATTTTTAAAAGTTCATGGGAATTTACAATTCATTTCATCCAAAATACATAGATAGATAGGTCTATGTCTGCTGAAACAAGGATCGGGGATAACGATGGTTCTAACAAATATTGATGTGTTTGTGGTCATCTAACGAAATATTTTTAATTTTTGCATCCTAGAACAGGTCTTTAAAGGTAAAACGAGAAGCATTTCGGATAACTGTGTGTTCAATAACTACTTGTCCACGTCAATGAGCTGACACAACTGCATGTTGGCATCCCGATTTTTGACCTTTTATTTACAAATCGATTTATCACACGTGCGTTTAAAACGATGAGCATTATATGCAGAAAAGCGTCTATGTGAAAACAAATTTTCAAGGAGAAACTAATTTTTTAACGGCATGCGGTAGCGCTTTTCTTTCTTTCTTTTTGATTGAAAAGTTAATTTCTCCAAACCAGGAGCGGGAAAATCCAAAGAACTATTAATCAAATTGGTGTGGCCTTAAGGACGTTTCTTTGTTTTCGATAGTAAAAAAATAGTCGTTAAATTAAAGAGCCTATGCAGGGCCTTTGATGGTCCGAGTACATTAAGTTTTATTGCTAACGGAAAATATCGGTTATTTATTTGGCGATGTACGGCGGGCGGGCGGCTGCCAAAAGAGTCCGTGCATTTACTTGAAAATGCTTGGACGAAATCTTTTCAAATTTAGATATGTTGTTCCCTGTGACTAAATGAAGATCAAGTTCGAATTTCACGATTTTAGCTTTTATTGTTGGTGTTTTAGACCTTTAAGTAGCGAAACGTGATACTTAGAGCGTTGTCCATGCAATAACGTGCTGGAAAATCCGGTTTGCTATCAATTTGACATCCTCTTGTATTATCATGAAACAGTAATGACGTAAAAGAGGCATAAAGTGATACATTAAATAATTTTAGTAGCAGAGTAAAGTATTCCTCTGGTGTCTAATCTGAGAGGCCTGGATACTCACATGGACATGGTTAAAATTGGTTATTTGGTAAAAGATAATCATAGTAATTAGTGTGATATAGCAGAATCCTCATTGTGTGAGTGAACCTCGGGAATAGATTACCTTAGCTGTATTTGGCAAAACCTTTCGGAATGTTAGGTCCTCAATGCTCCTAAACTTTGTACTCTATTTGGTCTTTTTCACTAATTTGATTCAGCGTCACGGATTTGTCGAAACGCTCGGCTAGCCTTATAAAATCATAGCAATGTCTCTTTCTAACATGATATTGTGTTTTTGGAATTCAAAGCAATGTCAGTTAGGCTAGCATTGCCCGATTGGTCTAGGTAGTAATGTTTCACCTTCTTCCGAAGGTTCTTGTGAACTATATATATAAATAAATATTGATTTAATATTTGCCATATTTCAGATTCATAATAAGTAAGTTAATACCGCTAGGATTTTTTGTAAACAATGCAATGGTCATGAAACTAGGTGATAATTGGCCAAGTCAGAAATGTAAGATGTGGCATGAAAAGGATAAACAGGATATGGGCTGGCTTAACGATGTAGAGAGTTGTCCATGTACACTAGTACAAGCTCTAAGTGATGTAGGACGTTTTTACTCTGATGCTGGATGTTACCTGTATGATAAAAGAACCAGTAAATGCAGATACCACGAAGGATCTGTCCATTGTGTGCGTTCTGTTCAACCTACGTAAGTAAATTTACAAACAATTATAGAAATTTAGAAACCTTACATTAAAATTTCCAATCCCTCAGGCATATTTGAACTAAGGTGTATTTGACTGTTCTTTTCCATTTAAGTTTATATTTGAAATCAAAATAATTTAAAATAAACAATTAATATTTTTTTGTTGTGGTTTTCGTCATTTAGTAGTTGGCTGCTGCCTCAATGACGTTCATTTATATCTCATCTAGTAAATGTAGTTGATGCATTGTAGTTGTACGCTGTAAATATATAAGCTGCTGCTTACATTAGAGACCAAATATGCTCATTTGCATGATCTATTATCATCAAATGAGATGTTGAACATGATCTTAAAAATTACTTTTACCAAACAATTATAGAGTTTCTGAGGATTTTATGACATTCCTACAAATTAAGTTTAGAACGAAAACGGTATCTTTATTTTTCTGTAGAAGGCTTATATAGATATAAGAAGATGTGGTATGAGTGCCAATGAGATACTCTCCATCCAAGTCAAAATTTATAAAAGTAAACCAATATAGGTCGAAGTACGGTCTTCAACTCGGAGCCTTGGCTCACAACGAACAGCAAGCTATAAAGGGCCCCAACAATTACTAGTGTAAAACCATTCAAACGGAAAAACCAATATAGCCTTTTTTTGCAAAAACAATGTTTATGTCACCTGTAACCATATGGCCTAAAGGATCATATAAAAATCCAGAATTTAACGGTCTATGAAAAAATGTAAAGCTAATTTAGATATCAATTACGAAAGAAACGGATGAAAAATTTTAAAATATTGATATTAGATATTTGTTGATGTAAGAATGGTAATTATGTATTATCAAAATATATCAGTGTTATTACCTTAATTACCAAAATTAAAACAGTAGTTACTTCACCATATCTCGGTACCATAATTTTCTGATAATTCATCTCTGCATGACCATGACCTCTGATGGTTAATCAGATGAAGGATTCAGGTATGTGATCACGACTGCATTTAATCAGTTGCATAGCCTGCTTTGTAAGAGTCGACAGAAGTTAATCTATGTTCTGAACTCATAATTTCATTGAGAGTATAACCTATAGATACTACCCACAGTTGAAAGCACGTGGCAGTTGTGCACATGTGAAACTGGTTAAACCACACCATAATTTTCGCCTGTATAAATTCAGGTTATCAAGACCATGTGTTGTTTGTTGCCTTGGTTTATACTCACTTACGTTTTAAGGGTGTTTGGGTGGAATATTGAATTGTCCAGTATTTTGGTACTTATAATCAACCGATACAAATGTCCAAGAAACCACACTACAATCAAACAGAACAAGACCGAATGCATGGAGTGTTTTGGTGTCTTCAGGTATCAGCTACACATACAATATTCGCAATGCGAAACAAGACTTTTGACAAAAAACTAAACCTTGTCACACAAGAAGTATTTTCGTGTGTTTAGATATAAGAGAACACCATAATATGTCAGTCTCGAGTTGAGACTCAGGCGAAAAAGTATTTTTGTCGGGGTAGAAATGAACGTGTTCCTCACATGTCCTATTTGAGTTATTTATGTGTTGACGTACTATCAATGCTGGTTGTCGACTGAACTCAGAGAACGTGATTATTACATGGATCAGCGATCAACGATGGACTATAAATGCTATAATTCCCCAAGACTAGTTACAAAAACGTTAAAATCTTACTACAAATTCTGATAAAATTTATATGAATATAGGACCACATTTAAACATATTGCTTTTGTTTTTCTGTAGAAAATCCGGTGCCGGAAACCAGTGTTGCTATGATGCCAGAGGTAATCTAAGGTATGCAGCTGATAGTTTTAGAGGAAGTACTCCAGATAAAAGTCATGGTTTGGGTGCCGCTCCTTTTGGTCGGCTTGACCTTGTACCTGACATGTCTCACTGGGTATTAGATATTGCTTCACTCTTTCAATGCTGTATGTGGACTGACTACAAGGACTGTGACTATTATATGGACCAACGACCAACCATCGACTGTAAAGGATATAATCCTCCAACACCAGGTAAATAACCGATCATATTTTACACCTGAAAATATAACAAAAATACTGAACTCCAAAATTAAACGCTATCGATCAAAGCAAACGTGAGCATAATTTACAAGACTTTTTTTGTTATTCCGGCGCTTTCTCAGGCTGAAGGTGTATAGTGTTAAGGGAAATGTAATATAATTTCTATAGTGTTCCTGTATTTGTCTTGTACATTATTAACCTTTACTGTTTAGTCCTTTATTGGTAATATCCTTTTACGTGGCTCGGTACTTATACATCCTGCCATTGTGTTATTGTGCTATGGCCATTGTTTGTATTCTTGTCTTTCATTTTTGCTTATGTGCTTTGTCTTTATTCCATTTTGTTATTCGTTGTTGACATATTTGTTTGTTATTATAGTGATTAAGATTATAACACAATGTTGACTGCTGTACCCCTATTTTTGACATGTTTACCTACTTTGTCTGTTTGTTTTGTTCACACATATATGGAATTTAATGCGACTGTCATACAAGTGAGAGGTTTAGCTAGCTATAAAACCAGGTTTAAAAATTGCAAACAACACGTTTAATAATTTCATGCGTCCGAAGCGCTTTTCTGGATTTACCTTCATCAGGAACGCTCAAAGCCAAACATTTGAAATCCGAGGATGTATAAGTACCGAAATCGTTGAAGAGCTATCTGACAAAATACCTAAAATAAATAGCCAAATTCATCTAAAGTCAACTTTGCCTGAGGGAGTTGAAACCTTAGTTTCTAAATAATTTCAAAATTTACAAACGGACAATTTCTAATCCACCATTTCTAGATAAGGAAATGCCTGTACCAAGTCAGGAATATTACAGTTGTTTTCCATTCGTTTGATGTGTTTGAGCTTTTGATTTTGCCATTTGATAAGGGACTTTCCGTTTTGATTTTTCCTCGGAGACGTTATTTATGTTATTTTACTTTTTTTCTAATGAACAACTATATTTGATACCATTCCAACAAATAACCTCCGTAATAGTGTTTCTGCCCGGTCGTCAAATAATTGCAATTTTCGTAAAATGCAGACTCATGATATAGGACATTGGATTTCTCAAATTGTCCAAAGTGATATTACATATTATGGCTTCTGAATCATAAAAACTTCAACAACAGAAGTCAACAGTCACTAATCAAAAGTACTTGAAAATATTAACACATTAAGCTTTTTTGTTTTTATATTGCCTTTTTTCAGAAATTCCAGTACAAACATTATACATTGTTAATATCTAATGCTCAACATGTGGCGTTTCTCTCTCTATGCATCCGGGTTTGGTCCTTTAAGAGCCCAAACTCTTTGTTCTTGGTTTTTATATAGTTTAAACGTTTTTGGCATCGGTAAACTACTTATGACTTTTTTAATTTTTCAGTCAATACCAGGTTAATTGAAATACAAAAACTAATCTTTAAATTAAAAAGTATACACGCACATCCTGATTACAGTAGTGAATAAACGGTGTATAATGAGTGTTGTGGTATTATATATACCTTATTATTACCACAAGTGAACATTATCAAGTTAATTGTAGCCCTTGTAGGTCAATTTTGATGTGTTTAGCATACCAAATACTTGTTTAGCATCTTACATTAACACCTTACTATTTTGGAGTACCTTAGTAAGTTCATCCCCGAGTTGGTTTCATGTTGCTCAATTATTAGTTTTGTGATAAATGGTCAATTAGGAACTACATATTGTTAAATATATCCTTTTCCTGGGTATTTTACAAAGTCTGCATATTTGTTAGTGTTGTACATTAGCAAACTGTTAACTGGTGTATTTTTCTATTGACAGCGATGGTTTTTGGTCAAGGTCACATTGAAACTTTTGATGGGATGCATCAACGTATGTGTGGTCATGGCGATTTCCTATTGATGAATACTACGTTACCGGATAATAGTGTTGTCACAGTTCAAGGACGATTTTACGAAAATGTTTTCCCTGAAATTGACGGTAAGCTAAGTTATTATATTCACATTAATAATTCATATCTAATTATAATTATCACAATAGATACATTTATTGGAGTATTTTGGGCTAGTGTTATTCACAAGGTTTTGTTTCCAGTCCGCGTTGACAACGTGTGCATGTTTGTGGCAGAGAATTATTTTGAAAATAGATTTTTCTGCTCTGATGTGTGGATGTAGTAAAGTGCGTCCCCGTGCCTGTAGTGTATGCCCTTATATTTTTACAGTTAGGGTTTTTCCTTGTGAGAGAGCTACATATTCTATTATATTAATGTTCTATTTCTTTTTCTATATTTTATCCCTGCCCCCTTCTATGAATTCTTATATCATTCTGTATTTGCCTTTTATTAGGTCCGGGGACACAGTTATCGTCCTTTGATTTTCGTTGTCTGCAAATAGAGTCCCTAGTGCGGACATTGTATAACTGGCGCACATTTTATTCATGCACCTTCCAAATTTATTTCTTTATATTTTATGCATAAAATAGTGAGTAGGGAGGTGAAATGTCATGTTTAAACAATTTGGAGTAATTTTTACATGTAGGTAATGTAGTGATCTGGTTCAGTTTGAAAAGGTCAAAAATTAGTACGTCTAGATCTGAAGCTGATTATGCGGTATGGGCTTTGCTCGTACGGTGACCTATAGTTGTTAATTTCTGTGTCATTTGGTCTCTTGAGGAGAGTTGTCTCATTGGCAATCATACCACATCTTCTTATTTTTATAATTAGTTGTTATGTATTTCATTTAATCAACAGTACAATTATAACTGTGACACCATCAACACCACCACTTTTCAAAGGAAATACAAAAAGACATGACATACGTTAACCACTGACGAGATTTGATTTTACAAAGTCACGTGTGGCGTGGTTATTGTAGTTTATTAAGATCTCAGCCTTCCACATTTTTCTCCCGATTTGTGGACCTTACATTAAACATTCTATAAAAATCATTTCTGTGAAAGCACTTACTCTTAATAAATGACACAATATGTCTCTAAACAAAAACAAAAACAAATGATGAATAAACAACAGTTTAACGTGTCGAAGAATGACCACAAAAACTGGAAAAACTCAGCTTATATGAAAAGAAATCATGTTGCCATACACTCTGATACCACATGTTGAACTTCATACATACCGCAGCGCCATAAATAATACAGGAGTACACGATCTTCTATAATGCGCACAGATTATAAAGCTATCTTTAAATGTACGCAATTGCATGTCAGCATCTTTAATGTATCATATGTCTAATTTTAGCTATATTCGAGACAAACTCTGCCACCTTTAACATTTGAAAGTACCTATCTTTAATATTAGCGATTTATCAACTCAGCTTAAATTCTACTCCATGTTAAATGTCATTTTTGTAAGGAAAAAAACCCAATGTTACGCGAATATCCAAATGTATGATATTCTTGAAATTCTGGGGGAAACCATTATTATTGAATCAGATGTTATACAACTTAACCAGTTTGTTTCTTGTAATGCAGGTGAAAGAGGAAACACCTCTGTCATATTAACCAATGTTGGCATTCGTGTTGTTCGTGATAGTTCTACAGAGACTGTAGAAATAAGACTAAAATTGCCAACAGCAGATAGGAGTGAACGTTATCTTGATGTTCTCGTCAATCAGCATTATCATTTTTTCAAGTCTAAACAATCCTACTGGCAGGATTTTAAATGTGAGTAAATGTATATTGCTATAAAGTGTAGGTATAAGGGCATTAAGATACATGTATTTTGTGAATATGAACTGTTGTAAGTTGTTTCATTGTTGTTTACATAACATGTGTTAACAGTTTTTATCAAACGTATCATTTCATCTTATATTTACAAAAATTTAAAGTCATGTCTTCGAAAAGGTTACACACATCCTTGTGACTTAACATAGAAGAACATGTAGTCCACATATATCTATCTATCTGTTTATATTACAACAAAGTAATTAACCAAAAAACATAAAAAACACTTATAAACATTATTGGTCGTAATAGTGCACCAGAAGTAATATTATCTATACGAACATATCATGGTCTCCATCAAAAAAGTAGATAGAAACGGACTTAAGGTGTAAATGGCATAGAAACAGGTCACAGGTAGAGTCACAACGCGCTCCAGGCATTTTATTTTGGTTTTCCTTTATCGATTCCGCTGGTGGTGGTCTATTAGTTGCCGAGGGTATTATTTGTTCAGTAGACAGTGTTTTGATACTGGCATGATTAGTAACATACCCTTCATAAATTGTGCGTTCATAAACTTGAAAATGTTGAATAAATTAAAGTTCAAACCGCCTCAGGCAAAATTTGGCCAAAAAAAATTAAGGTCCCTTTTCCTCATATTGATTTGTACGTGTTTTGGTACTTAAAACATTCTTGACTTTTGAATATTAAGCAGCATTTGGCGTTCCTGATGGAGATTAATCCAGAAAATCGATTTGGATGTATAAATTTTTGTTATTTTCAGTTAATTCTATACGACAATGAAGTTCTTCATATACTGGTATAGTTAACCCCGCCTCAATCGTTATGTGCCTGTCTCAGTACAGAGCCTGTAATGAAGTGGTTGTCGTTGGTTGCTGTCTGTCATGTTTGCATAAATTGTTAATTTTTTCGTTTGAATTGATTCACATTTTATCATGTCAGTGCCTTTTAAGACGGACTACACGGTATCGGTTGTGTTCATTACCGTAAATTGCTTCAATCCGCTTCATACGGATTATATATGTGGGATAATTGTGTCATTGGCAATCATACCACACATTCTTATTCTATAAAGATGTCTAGGTAAACAAATGAACTTCAACCATAATCAGATGTCTATACTAAATATCCCAATGTCTGAGAAGTAGTAAATATTTTTTGAATAGACACTTCAAAAAACCCTCCCCCTTTTTTATTTCGAAAACATTTGGAATAATAGCATGTTACTCTATGATTATGGTATAATAGGTAACCAAAACAGAAGTATTTATCTTTTCCACTATGTGGATGGTTTTATTTTTATTTTGTTGTGTTCGTATTGACTTGGGCATGGCCATTCTTGACTTTTATTCAAATGCAGAAGCTTGTCATTTTCGACCTGAAATAATAGGTTTTTTTTTCCATATTCAACCGCTAAAAATATGCAGAAAGAATTGATTTCGTTCCTAACAAATGTTTACTTAAGTAGGGGATTACTGAATTTGTAAATACTATGCAGAAAAGATATTTTATTAAAGTCCCATCTCATATATCCATATTTAAAATATAGATATATACAAATGGTAAACAACAGCGCATACATAAGCCATTCTAAAAAATAAGACTGATGAGAGATTGATTTAAAACACAATTTAACACATTTAAAACTATAACAAAACATGTTTATTTCATTCAATAAGCATTTACGGTTGTGAACACGGACGAGACGGGTAAAGAAGCTAACTTCACAGTTATTCTAAAGCAGTATGGACTAGCTATACAGGTTGCTGATTGTGACAAAACATTGTGTGTTTTAGTTGTGGCACCGCCTTCATTCCAGGTAACTCTTTTGATTTGTTAAAAACGATTTGACTATACTATGTTTAAACCATGGTAAACATATCTTTTTTTTTAACAAACAATAAGGCATATATATATATCAACTAATTATGGAATGTTTGATGTCTGATATATTATACAGCTTAAAAATGTTAAATATTAGCTCAACAACGAGGTATTATTTCTGCTACTCTAAAAACGTAGGAATAAATAGTCTAAATTCAGGGCATTCGTTGGTGAGGTTTTCCTACCGCCAGCCATGCATGGCCGTTACAAGAGTTGGCACACATTTTTGTGTTAGTGCTATTCATCCGCTTAAGTGAAAACAGATATGAATAATTCAAACTTTGCATTAGATTTTGGATATTCAATATTTTGGCATTGAGCATCACTGAAGAGAATTAATTGTCGAAATGTGCATCTGGTGCATTAACATTGGAACCGTTTATGTCATTGCCGCTGTATGTTAAGCAAATAATAGTCAATCAACTCCTTTTATTGGTTTTTGCCGATGTAAATGTTTTGAACCAAGTGTCATTGTTAAGTCTGATGTAGACAAAACGCGCTTTTAGCGTTTTTAATTATGAGACTAGTATCTTTGATGACTTTTTGTTTAAACCAAGCTTTTTTAACGTATACTCATTAAACATAAACATGCAATGAATTCATATAAGATGTGCATCCGCAAAAGGACACAGAAGACAACAGAATTAGTAACAGACTAAGATAGAAATGTATTTTGTTTATAAGTAAACAGCATTTTTTAATTGTATATCTTGAATATAATATAGATACAGAACAATTGTAAATGTCAATGGGTAGTTATGAATAACTGATTACCAGAATCAGTCGTAACCGCTAGTTATCCCATTTTGAAGAATTACAAGTATATATCGTCAAGATCTTTACTGTATTTGTAGGGAAAAGTACAAGGCCTGCTTGGGAACTTTAACGGGAATGCCACAGATGACTTGCTACATGTGAATTATACAATTACTGAACAGATGAAACAAGACAAAGTTGATGATTTAACGCTTTATCAGTTTTTCAAATATCCATGTAAGAATCATTTAAGAATAAGTTTTATCTTAAAATTTGACAAACAAGTTTTTCTTTATCTGATTTATTATAGGATGAAATGTTTCCTCATGAATAAGTCTTATTTTAGTTTTGCCTTCCTCAAGATATAATTATCAAGATTAAGAAAATGAAATGAAATATTTAAAAAAATCTAATTTGAAGACATGCTTATTGGCATCCTAAAAATGACATTGATTTTGATTTATCATTTGTGTATTACATATAATTGTTTGTAAGGTTGCTTAATCTTCATGGATTACCACACATTTCAATTCATTCATATTATTTTACAGGGGCAACGCAGGAAAAAGACAGCGTTTTACCAATCTTTGTCTCTCCAAGTTATGACCCGCACATTTGTTCAGCAGATCAACCTAAGAGAACACCTCTTCAGGAATGTAACAATAATGAGCATTGTTTGTTTGACTATAGTGCTACTGGTAGCAGGAATATTGCATTAAGAACTAAATCAATGTCTATGAGAATTCACGAACTACGACATTTTCTTACACCAGGTAAAGACTAGATCTTCTAGTTGTACTTATAGTAGTTTTTTCTTTAATAGCAACCTGTTCCAAAATTCAAACTTATTAGATAAGGACAGAAAAAAGTAAAATCACAAAAATACTGAACTCCGAGGAAAATTCAAAACGGAAAGTTCCTAATCAAATGGCAAAATCAAAAGCTCAAACACATCAAACGAATGGATAACAACTGTCATATTCCTGACTTGGTACAGGCATTTTCTTATGTAGAAAATGGTGGATTAAAACTGGTTTTATAGCTAGCTAAACCTCTCGCTTGCATGACATTCGCATGCAATTCCATCATATTGACAACGATGTGTGAACAAAACAAATAGACACAATAGGTAAAAATGTCAAGATCGGGGTACAGCAGTCAACATAGTGTTATAATCTAAATCACTATAAAAACAAATAAATATGTAACAAAGAAACACAAAAAGGCATATAGGCAAAGCACATTAGCAAAAATGAAAGACAAGAATACAAAAATTACCATAACACAATGACGGGATGTACAAGTACAGAGCCACGTCATATGTATCAAAGAAACACAAAAAGGCATATAGACAAAGCACATTAGCAAATATGAAATACATGAATACCAAATTTTACCATAGCACAATAACACAATGACGGGATGTTTAAGTACAGAGCCACGTCATATGTAACAAAGAAATACAAAAAGGCATATAAACAATACACATTAGCAAAAATGGAAGACAAGAATACAAAGTATTACCATAGCACAATAACGGGATGTATAAGTACAGTTTTACAAAGTCTGAGTAGCAGCTGCAAGCTCTTGAATACCGAATAAGTTGGGAAATGTATATCCCATATGCAGGTGAAGTTGGTATATTGCTACTAAGGTGGGGGAAATTGATAATTTCAAAATTAAAATCGTTTCCTTTGTCATAGATTCTGGTACTGAGATGACCGTGTATGTCAAATTCGAGGTAAAAGTCTAAAAATGAGGTAAAGGAAGCCGTGTCTGTTGTTTTTTTTTTATTTCTAGTTCTGGAGGATATATTAATGGGACCCAATCAGAAAAGTTAATGGAAAGAACATCATCAATATATCTGAATGTGAAATTAAATGACCTGGCTACTTTGATCTTCTTGTTTTTGACACGTGTCTGAAGGAACTCCGACTCATATGAAAATAAAAAGAGGTCGGCAAGAAGAGGCGCACAGTTCGTTCGCATAGGAGTGCCGACAATTTGTTGAAAAAGTCTACCTCCAAATTCAAGAAATATGTTGTCAATAAGAAACTCCAGCATACTGATCACTTGTTCCTCTGTGTAGAATGTTTTACCAGAGTGTGTATATTCGTGTTTGTTTTCAATCATACTAGAATGCTTTCTAACCACATTGTATTAACAATTTGTTTAAACCAACAAGTGCAGTTGTTCTTTAGAGAAGGTGAAATCAAAATCTAATAAATAAGCTAGTTAAACTATAGTTCTGTATGTTCTGATGTTGATGTCAGATTTTAGTTTGATGTAAATGTACTATATTCGCTGTTATTTTGCTTGGCGTTGAAAAAAAAGCATCTTCCTAGTCCGCCATTGTCCGCTCATGACGTCATTTGAAAGAGGCCAAAAAAACCGGCTATTTTCTAGTGGCAGAAATGACCGATTATTTGACCCAGGTAGAAAACTTACACTGATAAATCGGTGGTTATTAAGTATCATATAGTATGGAAAACCAAACGTTTTCGTAACAAATATTTCATACATGTAAGAATCTCAATTGATGAGTAATTCTTTTATATTGTTATAGATGTCTATTATTATTGTTCTTATTTGTTATCTATAGTTAGGTCGTGTGGTCTTCTCAATGTTCCGCGTAGTGTCAAGAGTAACACGAATTACTTACTAGGACAGACAGTAACTGTTGAGAGTTGTAGACAGGGATACTTACAGGGTGATGACACAACATATAGATGTACGGCAACAAGTGAAACTACTCAGACATGGTCTCCTTCGATTACTGCAAAATGTTCAGGTATATATTAATAATTATACTTTATCGGTAATTTGTACACTTTTCCTTTGATCCTATTCTTAATATTTTTTAGAAAAAAAAAGGATAGGCTCTAATACTTGAAAATATTAGTCAATAACGTCACGTAACAATGCAGCAACATCATTCATTGAACCGAACAACTACTACAACGCTTTGTACGCGTAAAAAGTTAAATCACAAAAATACTGAACTCCGAGGAAAATTCAGAACGGAAAGTCCCTAATCAAATGGCAAAATATTTCTACTAACTTCTTGTATTTCCATATTCTAGATTAAAAAAAGCATTTAGTTAAGACAAATTGCCAATAAAAAAAATCATGACAATCTATATATTGAAACTGATTTCATCTCTTAGTCCTAGTGTTTCAAATTTCCTCAGTTTTGTCTTGCCGTTGATTTTTTTGTTCTGTATGTAATATTTTAGAACATCAAACGGTATTGAACTGTTGACTGTAGTTTATATTGAAAAATGATGGTAACAATTAAGGGCTCGATTCGGCCTGGAAGGATCAATTAGATATGTAACAGCCAAGGAATCACAACCTATTGACAATTATTTGAAACCATACGAATTGTCAATAGCAACCTCTGACGTTTACGATTTTGTGTGGCAGTAAGAGAAATGCCATACATAGTTCAATTTCAAAAAAAAATATTGATGGACGTAAGTTGCGTTGCATTTCTAAATTGTAATAATGTGGCCATTTAATTTGTTAGTTTCTTAATTTTTACATGTATGTATGATTTGATTAGGTCTTTCATGCCCCTGTTCCATTTAAAATGAATGAACTGTATCATTATATTACAGATACAGTTGAGACGGCCGACACTGGTATGATAGTGGGTATTATTGTTGCAGTTCTTGCTGCCATTATTATTCTTGTTATTATTGTTGTTGTAGTCAAAAGGCGTAAGAACAGGAAGTAAGTCATCTATTCATTTTGTAATGAACGATACAGATATTTTCATCATCATATGACTACAGCTATAACATGTATGTTTTACTATTAGTCATTTCGTAGACTAAAAGATTAGAAGTAAAGAAGTTTGTTATTGGCAGAATTTGTCAAAATGTGACATCTTATATCATAATGCAATAGAAACAAATTAAAGCTATGTGTTTGTGGTCGTTTAAGAAGCATAATTAATATACCGATCTCTAAGGTAAATTAAAAAAGGGAAGTCTATAGAGACTGACAAAATCAAACGTTAGACTTTTTCAACCAACGGAATAAAGGAAAACAACTGTCATAATCCTGACATTGTACAGTCATTTTCCGAAAACAAAATGGTTGGTTAAACCTGGTTTTATAGCTAGTTAGTTCTCCAACTCATATGTATTTCTACAATATTGACAAAACTGGATGAGAAACCCAAACAGACATAATAGTTTAATGTGACTATTGTTGGGATCCAGCAGCTATAACTGTATAACCAGACATCACAGCCAAACAACACAACTGACTAAAAAAATCAAACAAATATACAAATAATTTTTACAAAGAATTCGAAAGTGTTTTACTAACTATAACCATAAATGAAAATGTGGCCAAAAAACGGCAAAATATCAGGCATTGATCGTCCATCGATTACTCACTTCCTGTTTTACAAATACTAATGGCGGAGTATATTTAGCATGAATTGTGTTTGTTTGCCTTTTTGTGTTGTTTCGTTAAAAACAAACAACCTGTCCTAAGTCAGGAATCTGATGTTCAGTAGCTGTCGTTTGTTGATGTGGATCATAACTGTTTCTCTTTTCTCGTTTTTTATATAGATTAGACCATTGGTTTTCCCGGTTGAATGGTTTTACACTAGTAAATTTTGGGACCTTGTATAGCTTGCTGTTCGGTGTGAGCCACAGCTCCGTGTTAAAGACAGTACTTTGACCTATAATGGTTTACTTTTATAAATTTTGACTTGGATGGAGAGTTGTCTCATTGGCACTCATATATCTATAAAACAAAACTGAAAATTTCAAAACGACATTTCAAAAACCAGCAGAACCCCGACTCGCTACTTTGAAGACCCATTGGTGGCCTTGTGCTTTTCTGCTTTTGGGTCGGCTATTGTCTCTTTGACACATTCCCCATTTCCATTCTCTATTCCATGAGATTAAAAGTTCAAAATTGACACTGAAAAGAAAAAATACACAATGAATCACATGAGAGAAAAATGCAGTTAGAATTAACCGTTGCACACTGAGCTCTAAATATTGGAAAACACAGTTATCTAATTGCTTCATTAAAAGCCTCTGATGAGTCTTCTGTTGACAAAACGCGCATCTTATATACTAGTTTCTGGATATGATTTCTTAGATGACTTTATTGTTTTCCTCATACAGCAAATCATTAAACAGCAATAAAAGATAGAATGAGCTACATAATACTGGTATCTTTGATGATTTTATGGTTTTCCCATATGTCAAACCCTGAAACAACAACAATAGATAGAATAAATTCAACAATAAAACTACAAAATCGACAAAAGAAATAAATGTGACATCTATCTTATTATTAAACGAAGGGATCATCTATAGGCGTTTGTTATATTATTGTTTTACCCACCCCTAGCAACTCCTTTCCAAATTCCTTATTATTTGTAAATCATTAGAATATGGACCTGTCTGAACGAATTTATAGACGTCCTCTTGGCAATTTATTTTTGCAGTGGTTAAAAGAAGATTTGAATATTTAGGGGGAAACATGTGATTGGTACATGTATTAAGATTGGTATTCCAGAATCCTTAACATTTGAATAGACATAAACAAATGAATTCACTTGTTAAAACATAAAATTACGTTATATAGAATGCATTACCGAATTTAAAATAATGGGTACCTTTCCTTTCATATATTAAAAAAAAAATTCCATCCTTAGGTTTGATTCCAGTAAGGGACAGTATGGGGCTCCTAAAGAGGAGGAAACTGTAAGTTATAGTCGACCAGATAAACCAAGTAAAGAACCATCTGATGAGGGAGAGGAAAAACGAGCTAGTCAAGATTAAAGCTATAGAGATAGAAACAATTATTTTGAATATTTTATCATTATGCTTAATGAATGAATGAATTAATTAATTAATTAATTAATGAACGACTGAATGCGTGAATGGAGCGAAAGAGTATAACAGCTTTGATATATGCATGTCTTTAAATGTTAAATTGCTTAAATGTTGTTAACAATGGTTTGCTTTCAAGGTGTAATACCACCAAATCATAGTACGTCACATCCGGTTGCATACGAAAAAGGGTCGAAAAAAATATTCCCTTGAATTTGACAGTTGTAGGTAATAAATCCTACATTTCATTGCAGTAAAAAATTTCTTGGTCACAAACATATATATATCTTGGGAATTTCAAAGCACCATTCTTTTTTATTTGGGTTTCTCTTGAATATTTTGGAAATTTGAGGATACATGGTTACTAAAGCTTGTACACAGGTAAAAAGAGGTTAAAATTTGATTGGTTAACTTCCAGTGATGGTTATTTTCTTATATGCAATGAAATGTTATGTGAAATTTTGTCCATAGCACTGGACAGGATAAAACATTACTCATGCCAAGTATTTCTTTATTTGAAACAAAGATAAATTCTGTACAATTTTTTTGAAAAGTGCAAATTTAACAAAGACTAATAGGGGAAAATCAATGGTGGTATTACACCTCAAGAATGTGATGAAACAATGTTCGATGTATGCTAAAACTCACTGTGTAAGCGTTAGTTCGTCAAACTTATCATTTATTTGGTAGTATAGAAAATACATGCACACAATGTCATTCTCAAACGATATCATTTATGTAAAATCATATATTATTATAAATGTCAATTACGGATCTTCAAAAACGAACGTTGATAAAATAAACAATTGCTGATGACTTGATACTTAAAAACACGTGATATTTACAATACAGTTTATTACTAACCCTTTAATAAATCTTCTTTTCGTTTGATATATTTGAAAACTTGAATTATTAATTGTCAACAATAATATCTCCTCTTAAGGGTTTTTCTCTCCTTATCTTTTATTATATGATTTTTACTTGTTAAAATTAATAAA
Organism: Mytilus coruscus; assembly: GCA_017311375.1. Taxonomy (NCBI): domain Eukaryota; kingdom Metazoa; phylum Mollusca; class Bivalvia; order Mytilida; family Mytilidae; genus Mytilus; species Mytilus coruscus. Next base: position 3,498,900 of record CM029597.1, on the reverse strand, counting down.
ACTTTATCGAATTTTAGCTTTAAGTGTGCTTGAATATTCTTAGTACAGTAAGTCATACTGCACTTCCTTATAAATGTTGACACACACTTCATTTTTATTTCGTTTATCTTTTTTTTATATTGTTTTAATACTTTCATGTAGCTATTGTATTATAATCTTTCATGCAAATTGTTTACAATTATATTTTTCCGATCCTTTTAATTGCAATAATTTGAAAAAGACAAGTATTTTCTACCTCAATAGCATGTACTTTTATGTGTTAAGAACAAATTTACGGTTATTTAATATTTGTTAGACTCAATGATTGTTTTACATTAGAAGTTTAAAACCTGAAATAGGTTACAAATTAATACTTTTTTTTTTCGAGAAAGGCAGCATTGGTAACGAATTAGTATCAAACACTTTTTTCTATATTGGTCAAACATTTAATGTAATCATAGTAATACATCATTGCATCAAGGATCCATTGAATAAAATATTTAATCAAAATTAATTAAACATACACTACTAGCCATCATCACACAGCCACCTCACAATGCTTTCTTTTCTTTATATCATATTTTCACTTTTATTGCACTGTACATTGATCAAATTTATTTTTCATTTTACTTTTAACATTTTATCTGTTTCATAATATGTAGGGACAATTATTTATATCCATACTTAGTATTTTAATGTACACTAAATCTCTTTACACCATTTGAGACTAGGGAATGTAATCTTATATGATATGAACATATTTTGTATACATTATTATAAAATTTTCATATAAAAGATAAAGAAATAAATAAAAAGTATTAAAACTTTATCCTTACATTTTTGTATTAAAATCTCTCTTTACAAAATGTTTGCACTCCAGTAAACATTTTAATACTAAATTGAAACATATGATTTAATGTATATCGATCATATGAGTTAGTCATTCATTCGACATTAGTTCTGGATGTATAATAAATAAAAAGAACGAATTAAGTAAACATACTAACGGCATGTTGTAACCTTCAGAAGTCAGATAAGATAAAGCGAAGGTAGATAATTCTTAAGCTTCGATATCTTTATATCTTAATTCGCAGATTACAAATGGTTATGATTATATATCAAAACCATTTTGAATTATGAATTAAATTCAAATTGATTTAGTATTATATTAATAAAAATTATAAAAAAAACATCAAGCATTTAAAGCTAAATGTATGAAATGTAAAAGTACAACCGATTTTACATCAGTCTGATTTTCATAATTTTACCGCAAAATATCTACACATCTAAAATCTACTCAGAAATATACATTTTAACAAATTTTGATCAGTCTTGAATTAAATGTTTTTCGTACGATAAAAAAAAAAAAACATTCAAACACTTTCCCGCTTACAAAAAAAACATATATATCCGAATCAACGTTTGAATTAATCACATTCCAAGTGAAGTGACCGATCTGTTATCACTAACTAAACAGATAGGACTATCTAATTCTTCTATCACCACGATGACGACGCGGTCTAGGGTTTGACCGGAAAATGGCGACAGCCACGGAAATTCAAATTTATTTGACTTGGATTGTTTTTGCATTTGTTTTATTCTTATCATGTAAGTTTATTGTGAATAATATATTTTCTCGTTCTGCAAAGGTGTATGTCATATTTTAAAAGGCTACAGAAATATTATAATATGTAAATAAACTCATCATAGATATATGTTTACGAACACCAGCATGTCGCCACTTTAGTTGTGCATGGTTTGTTTTTACGGCACGTGTTAGGAAGGATGCACTTATAATGCAAAGAAATGCTGCATTTCAAATGGCAGTGCATAATACAGATACAAATAGAAAAAAAAACATTGATATAATTATTTTACAATTAATATCAATTCTCGGGTTATTAATGAAGAGAAAAGTATGAATGTTTCCAATTCACATAAAATCTAAAAATTATATTTCAAATTCATTATCCGTTTGGTATTTATCGCCTCTTTTTAATTATGCGAATAATGAATACTCGTAAATTTCCAACAATAAACGACCACAAAAAGGTGGCAATCAAACATCCTCAGTCGAATTAGTTCATACATCATTGCCAAAGACAACGAAGTTCATAAAATGCTACACAGAAAACTAGATTGAACTAGTTGTATAAAGTACTTTCATCCAAACATTATTTTTCTTTCCTTCTTCTCCCAACTATTTCCTTCTTATTCCTAATATACTTCTATGAATAGTGTGATTTAACTTCTAAAGATAGTTGGGACTCACCATATTTTACCTGGGAGGGGAGGAGCTGGTCGGTTTGAAAATTCGGTCTTGATATTATTTGATCCCCCAATAAAGTTCCTCGGAATTTTTTATCCCTTTTACCTTTTTAAATCCATTTTTCTTTCCGATAACGGATATGACGACTTTTAAAAAGTTTATAAATCAAATACGACAAAGAGTATAACCAAAGTCGGCAAAGAATCAGATCTTTGAATGAGGGAGACATATTCCTTAATTTAAAAATATTGGTTGCTTAACATCCAGTGGCAAATATTTCATGCATGTTCAGGACGAGATCACATTAACTATTAATACGATACGTAGGTCCTATGGTGAGGTAGTCTAGGTTGAAGGTCGGGAAATTTGGACTGCCACCGGAAAATAAGGGTATATTGGATGTGGTCTGACATTTAGCTTTGCAACATGTCATCTACAGACCCTTCAAAGAGTTGTTGCAGAGGTTCCTATAATGTAGAGAGCGTGGCACTAGCTGTACACGAGGCATTGTATTTTATGTTCCCATTCTGAAAGAACGTGACTGCGAACTAAAACATCCCGCTCAGCCAGAGAGAAGGTCAAATTTGGCAAGGCTTTTAATGCTGGTCGAAAGAACACCAAAAGTGACCATATTTCTATTCCCCGGTCACCCTTGATGTTCTTTCTGTTCAAATAAAAATACAATGTATATTGGTATAGTAAATAAAGCATTGTTAATTATGAAATACTTTTTACACGAAACAAGGAAATGCATGTCACAGTATTGCTTCAGTGTGACTTGAATGATTTACTTAAGCAGTAATTTTTAAGCATCTCAAAATTCTTTAAAATAAAGATTGCCTGAGACGATTGTATCTTGCCCTCATCCAGCTGCCTTTTACTGCCTGTCGTATTAACCCTTATATTAATGGATTGCCCGTCTTGTTGATAAAACCCTTGCCGAAGTGGGACGTCCGTTTGGTTGTGCGGGATGTATAAACACGCAGCTACGTCCAATCAGAATGGGGACATTAAATCCGATGCCTCGTGTTAAGATAATGTCACGCTCTATGCACATTAAGAACCCTTGCAGCAATTCTGTGAAGGCTCCGTAGGTAACATCTTGCAAATCAAAATTACTGCCCCTATTCAATATACCCTAATTTTCCAGTTGCAATCCAAATTTTAAGACCTTCATCCCGGACTGTCCCTATTACAGGACCTACCGATTGTATTTATTGTTAACTTGTTCTTGTCCTGAACATGCCTGATGTATTTGCCACTGGATGTTAAGCAATCAATATTCTTAGTTAAAGGCTATATCTCCCTCACTCAAAGCTCTGAATCTTTGCCTGGCTTTGGTTATACTTTTTGTCGTATTTGATTGAAAAACTCTTTATTTTTTTTAAAAGTATTTGGACTTTCAAATAAATGGCCTTGAGCATTACTACAGAAATAATTGATTGTCGAAATGCGTATCTGGTGCTGAAAAAAATTGTACCGTAAATGTTATTCAACAATTCATGCTGATCGACACACTGTGCGGAACGTACATTTTAATATACGTCTAATTTGTTCTCGTCCTTGAGGATGTACACCTCTGAGGAGCCAAACATTTCTAGAATTAAACTTTTTTCCTTATCCTGATTTTTGGGTTTATATGACTGTAGGGAAGTAATTCATATGCTGGTGCACTTCTTTGTTTGCTTCGGCCATTTGAAAGTGCTCCATTTTTAATGATTTTCCCATTTTTCATCAATTTTTACCCATTTTTGGGCTATTATTATCATGATCATGAAAAAAATCTCAGTTTTGCAATTAAATTTTTTGTCATGCTTTCACTAAAATGAAGTGGACCAATCTGAATAAATTTAACTTAAATAAAATGCTCCGCAGGGCGCAGCTTGATACGACCGCAGAGGTCGAACCCTGAATAGTTGGGGCAAGTATTGACACAACATTCAAGCTTGATACAGCTCTGAATTTGGATTGTGATTAACTATTTGACACAGCATAGGTTTCTGACACAGAATGAATGTGGTCTAAGAACTTAAAAATTTTAAATTGGACATTCACCTATTATGGTCCAATATCCAAAATCTAAATACATGGTTAGATTCAGCATATCAAAGAACCCCAAGAGTTCAATTTTTGATGAAATCAAACAAAGTTTAATTTTGGACCCTTTTGACCTCAATGTGGACAAAGTTGATAACGGGGCCCAAAATCAAAAATCTAAATACATGGTTAGATTCAGCATATCAAAGAACCCCATATATTCAATTTTTGTTGAAATCAAACAAAGTTTAATTTTGGACCCCGATTTGGACCAACTTGAAAACTGGGCCCATAATCAAAAATCTAAATACATGTTTAGATTCAGCATATCAAAGAACCCTAAGAATTCAATTTTTGTTAAAATCAAACTAAGTTTAATTTTGGACCCTTTGGACCTTAATGTAGACCAATTTGAAAACGGGACCAAAAATTAAGAATCTAAATACACGGTTAGATTCGGCATATCAAAGAACCCCAATAATTCAATTTTTGATGAAATCAAACAAAGTTTAATTTTGGACCCTTTTGACCTCAATGTGGACAAAGTTGATAACGGGGCCCAAAATCAAAAATCTAAATACATGGTTAGATTCAGCATATCAAAGAACCCCATATATTCAATTTTGTTGAAATCAAACAAAGTTTAATTTTGGACCCTGATTTGGACCAACTTGAAAACTGGGCCCATAATCAAAAATCTAAATACATGTTTAGATTCAGCATATCAAAGAACCCTAAGAATTCAATTTTGTTAAAATCAAACTAAGTTTAATTTTGGACCCTTTGGACCTTAATGTAGACCAATTTGAAAACGGGACCAAAATTAAGAATCTAAATACACTGTTAGATTCGGCATATCAAAGAACCCCAATAATTCAATTTTGATGAAATCAAACAAAGTTTAATTTTGGACCCTTTTGACCTCAATGTGGACAAAGTTGATAACGGGGCCCAAAATCAAAAATCTAAATACATGGTTAGATTCAGCATATCAAAGAACCCCATATATTCAATTTTGTTGAAATCAAACAAAGTTTAATTTTGGACCCTGATTTGGACCAACTTGAAAACTGGGCCCATAATCAAAAATCTAAATACATGTCTAGATTCAGCATATCAAAGAACCCTAAGAATTCAATTTTGTTAAAATCAAACTAAGTTTAATTTTGGACCCTTTGGACCTTAATGTAGACCAATTTGAAAACAGGACCAAAATTAAAGTCTAAATACACGGTTAGATTCGGCATATCAAAGAACCCCAATAATTCAATTTTGATGAAATCAAACAAAGTTTAATTTTGGACCCTTTGGACCTCAATGTGGACCAATTTAAAACAGGGCCCAAAATCCAAAAACTTAATACACGGTTAGATTCAGCATATTAAAGAACCCAAGAGCCCAATAATTCAATTTTGATGAAATCAAACAAAGTTTAATTTTGGACCCTTTTGACCTTAATGTGGACAAAGTTGATAACGGGGCCCAAAAATCAAAAATCTAAATACATAGTTAGATTCAGCATATCAAAGAACCCCATATATTCAATTTTGTTGAAATCAAACAAAGTTTAATTTTGGACCCCGATTCGGACCAACTTGAAAACTGGGCCCATAATCAAAATCTAAATACATGTCTAGATTCAGCATATCAAAGAACCCTAAGAATTCAATTTTGTTAAAATCAAACTAAGTTTAATTTTGGACCCTTTGGACCTTAATGTAGACCAATTTGAAAACAGGACCAAAATTAAGAATCTAAATACACGGTTAGATTCGGCATATCAAAGAACCCCAATAATTCAATTTTGATGAAATCAAACAAAGTTTAATTTTGGACCCTTTGGACCTCAATGTGGACCAATTTAAAAACGGGGCCCAAAATCCAAAAACTTAATACACGGTTAGATTCAGCATATTAAAGAACCCCAAGAGTTCAAGAATAAAACCCCATTGAAATTGGTCAAGAAATAAGTAATGTATACAAAGTATCTTCTTTTGCACAATACTGTGCAATTGAATATTTCTTGCAATTGCGCAATACTGTGCAATTGAATATTTCTTGCTATTGCGCAATACTGTGCAATTGAAGATTTCTTGCTATTGCGCAATACTGTGCAATTGAAAATTTCTTGCTATTGCACAATACTTATTATATAATAATTTACACATCCTGTTTGGTGTGTATCTCCTGCCATATCATTATTATTTGCTTTTAAATATAAATCAGAAATAACCAACTTAAAATGGAAAATTTTAAAGAAAAAAAGGAAAAAAAATCCCCCTCCCAAATTTTTGAACCCCTTATGATTCATCACCCCAAACTCAATCCCAGCCTTCCTTTGAGGTATGGTACCTTGCAGTACAATTTCAGAGATCCATACACTTGAACACAAGTTATTGTCTGAAACTAGAAAATGCTTATTTTGGCCCTTGTTGGCCCCTAATTCCTAAACGTTTCAGGCAATTACCCCAAACTCAATTCCAGCTTTCCTTTGTGATATGGAACCTTGTAGTACAATTTCAGAAAGATCCATACACTTACACACAAGTTATTGTCATGAAACTAGAAAATGCTTGTTTTTGCCCCTTTTGGCCCCTAATTCCTAAAATTTTGAGGCAATTACCCCAAAAATCAATCCCAGCATTCCCTTTGTGATATGGAACCTTGTGGTACAATGTCAGAGATCCATACACTAAAACACAAGTTATGTCTGGAAGTTACAAAATGCTTATTTTGACCCCTTTTGGACCCTAATTCCTTAACTGTTGGTACCATAACCCCCAAAATCAATCCCAACCTTCCTTTTGTGATATTGAACCTTATGGTAAAATTTCATAGAGATCCATTCACTTAAACTAAAGTTAGAGTGCGAAAACCAATGCGTCTTCGGACGACGACGACGACGCCGGACGACGACGCCGACGACGACGACGACGACGACGCCAACGTCATACCAATATACGACCACAAAATTTTTTTGCGGTCGTATAAAAACTATAGGTTGGTGTAAATATTAGAAAATTTTGTTGCTTTTTCATGTCAATTTTATAAATTTGGGATTTTTCTCTTTTTCTTTAGAACAAAAAGCATATTATTTCAACTTCTTTATTATTGAAAAAATACATATCTAAGAATTTTGAAAAAAAAATTAGTATGGGATGTACATACTTTTGGTAAAATCATTTCCTTATACCCCTCACCTATTTTCTCAGCATTTTGGCTGATGACACTTACCGGATTGGTTATAAAATTTGAAATTTGTATTACTCAAAAACTACTCATTGTAAGTACACATTTTTTTTTTCACAGAGTTTAGTTTAATTATAATATTTTTTTAAAATTCATTGATATTTTCCACTTGTATCACATGTTTTGGAAATAATTCACGAATGAGATTTCAACGAGAATGAAACATCAGAAGAATACATCCTTAATATGCATGAACTACTTGTCACTGGACGATTAGCAATAATGGTTACAGACATCACGACATCTGATTCTTAATGAGCTTCATTGCTGATAATGTTCGTTCAATGTTATGTTTTCTAATCAGGTTCATTACTGGCACGTGGTGTCCTAGTGGGGTTATTAACGATGTAATTTCTAATCAGTTTCAATGCTATCACGTTTTTAATTTGGAGGACCAGCATACTGATAAATGATAAGAATGGAATACAATCATCGTGATGCAATTTATCACTTGAATTTTCTTAAACTTAATTTGTATAAACACATTCTCTTTTATTATCTTAATAATCCTTAAAATAGAATTAGACTTGTATCCTAAGGTGAGCAAGTATGGGGGAGTTATGAGAGATCATGGTCTACCCTAGTTATCTATAAATATGAGTGTTTGTTTAGTAAGATGGATTAAAGTGTTATAAATCAATGATCCGTTATGATTTGTTATCAGTCAGACATTGTAATCTGTTGATAGTCGGATACGACGTGTCAAAATATTACTATAATACACACAATGGCTGGGATTTCATAATGGTACTTTCTGAAGACATTGTAAATACAACACTTGTGTTTATTAATATTTTGTTTTATAAAACCAATTTATCACAATACATGTATACCTGACAACACCCAGTATAAAAAAATTACATACCGACATAAAACCAATTCATGCACTTAATTAATATCGCGAAGAGTTAACTTTCCTTGTATAAACATTGCAACAATTCCTATACAACTGTGGCATAATTTGGGTTCATTTTTCAAAAGCAAACATTTTCTTTCAAAACCGTTTTTTACAATGTCTTTTCATACTAGACTTTAAACTACTGCTATCGAAAGTAATAATAAGATATTCATTCATTTCCGCGTTGATGTATAATGTAAGAACATGAAATCCAAGTCGCTATTGTAAAATAATTGTCGCATTGGCAATCATACCACATCTCCTTTATTCTACAGAGTCACAAAAAAAGATTTATCAGCACAATGCATGCAATTGATTGATTGATTTTAGCTTACCCTCCAGTGGCAAATATTTCATGCACATTTAGGACGAATAAACACAGTAATTTTAATCTTATATGTACAAAATGTACGCTATCCAAATTCGATTGATTGGGATGAAATTCGTGATATGAGGACTTCCGACGGAAAAAGGGGGTATATTTAAAAGAGACAGAATTTTGCATTGTATGAAAATGGCTATAAACTTTTCTTACAAGATAATAATAATTCAAAGTATGCTATATACCGTTTCAGTCCTGAACTCGATTTTTAAACTGTAACTATCTATAGGAAAAATTAGAAATTCATCTCCGGTTTTATGTAATACATGTACAAGCAGGTAAAATATAAGAATAAATTATTGATATACTCATAAACATTATATAGAGTTTAATTAATACAATTAATACATTTGCATATGAAAATAGCTATAAACTTTGTTCTAACTGCTGCTTTCCAGTTAAATTACGAGTTACACATTTCAAGTTATGTATCAACACTAAAACTTTTCTAGATGCTTGGTACCAATGTGATTTGATTTAAGCCTTTACGACTGATTAGTATGGTTTGATCTTTTGTTGTGCTATTACATCACTGTCCGGGGGTAGGGGGCATTAGGTGCTCACAAACTTATTTTACCAAACCACATTCTTTATATGCTTGTACAATGCCAAGTCCGAAGCAATGAGTGTCGTTGGAAACTCTTTGCCATACTTGTTCTTTGTTAATTGTTTTATCATAAGGAAGGCCGTTGGTTTTATCTTTTGATTTTTTCCCATTTTGCCATGCTGGGGCCTTTTAAATCTTACTATTCGATTTTGGGTTTGCTGCTCATTGTTGATGGTCGTGCGGTGACCTGTAATTATCCTCGTCCTTTGGTCTCTTGTGGGTAGTTGTCTCATTGGCAATCACATCACATCGCCTTATTTTTTACATAAAGATAAAAACGTTTAACTATTTTTACGTAAAGATAAAAACGTTTAACTATTTTGGGGTGGACGGACAGATACATTGGCAATACAACATATTAGTTAATGAACTACTAAAATGTACTAGTGGAGTGACAAAAGACGCTATCAACTTAAACTTAATATGTTTAAGCTTTATGCACCATCTCGGCAATCTACGACTCGGTACAAAACAAGGTTTAGGTACTAGTATTCCATAACATTGAGTCATGATTTAGCCTGCAGATAGGGTGATTTATTATTTTTATTACCGGTAAATCTCACTTGTCACTGCACTTTTCAGTAGAATTAAAAGGAGCGGATAAATATAGATTCTACCGATGCATCGTGTGTGATACGACATTTCTCCACTCGAGACAGTTAAATTTTCAAATTTAAAACACGAGGCTCGTAGAACGTTTTAAATATTTAAGATTTAACTGTCGAGAGTGGGGAAATATCGTATGCACGATTAGAGTGATACATTTTTGTCTCATTGGTTCAGTGAATTGTACCTAGCTGGTCCATTTCAATTGGTCCTGCTCGTAATTTCTACTCAATAAAGTTTTCCTTTCAAATCATTATATTCGTATGGTCATTGTTCCAATCAGTTTTCTCTGAACAGGTCATATTTAACTGTCTCGAGTGGAGAAATGTTGTATCACTGTCGATGCATTCTAACATGAGGCTCGCAGAACGTTTTAAATATTTAAAATTAAACTGTCTAGATGCTGATCTAAGCCTAATAAATGTTTTACATACTTTTCTATTGTTTGAAATTTGCCAAAGAGATTTAAAAGATTGGAGAGTAATTTCGAATCGCACAAGATTTGTGTGTAGAATATGTTTCTCTAATAATTTTTAGACGATATGCAGACAAACTTAATCCTTCTTTTCCAATGGTCTTCAAAAAGATGTGCTCTTTCTTTGAATTGTCATTAGGCATGGTCGCCTTTTTTTCGTGCTGTCACATTAGGAAATTTAGAGGAAAGCAAAAAAATTTGCCGCTATCATTGAATTTTGACCAATGAAGAAGTCAGAACTGGTATCAAACGAACCACACATTGATTCAATAAAAATAATCAACAGGTCGGGAAAAGAATAAATCGGCTTAGAATTAGAGAAACAAATATCATGAGTTAAAGTAAAATGTATTTCGTTGATGCTAATACTACTTCTATTGCAGTTTCTAAAGGCGAAGGAGAAATATTTCCACAAACTGGACAACATGTGACTAGAAATGAAGACAACACTAATCACGAAGTCACACTTCCGTCTAAGATCAAGTTTCCGTTCATGGGAACGATCTACAAAAAACTCTATGTATGTTTCATTACTTTACCATTTTTAAAGATATATGTACCTTTACGATAAATACGGTAAATATGATTTTTCTTATTCTGTCATAGTAGGAACATGTATTGAAACGTTTTGGATGGAGATAACAAAATACTGCATACTCTGATTTTTTCGAAAAGAAACCATCTTTTTAAGAGATAATTTCAAGGGCTATGGCAGGATGTTTGGTATTATTCCTCTTAAAAGACGTACAAAGACAAACAATAACGAACATCACATGGTCAAGATAGCCTGATGTGGTACTGTCACGATATGTGGTTAGGTAAAACATTTCACCATGAACTCAAACCTATCCTTTTGCCTATATAAGCCATATGTCGTATAAGTAAAATACACAATTTTTATTGAGCATGGCTTTTAAAAGATCGGACTGTAAAACAAATTTGAAAGTAAAGCACATCCCTGTTTTTTAATAAGCCTTTATATGTAGAAATATGTGACAAAGGTCTGTTGTAATTAAAAGCTGGTATTGAATTTTAATTAAATAATTATAAATTTCTTTATGGTTCCCCCCTAAAAGAGTACCATACGCAACAAATTTATTATTTTGGGACACTATTCGGCATATTTCGTCATCATGAACACTAGCATAAAAAAAGCTACACCAAAGATCAATTATCAGTATGTTGGTGATTCTCATTGACAAACATATTTGTTGAATCTGGAGGTAAAATTTTCCAGTACTTGTCAGCATTCCTACAGGAACCTCCTATGCGCCTCTCCGTGACGATCTTTTCTTATTTTTTTATTTTCATATAAGTCGGCGTTCCATCAGACACTTATAAACAACCAGATGATCAAAGAAGCGAGACAATTAATTTCACGTACAGGTTTTAATAATGTATTTTGATGATGTTCTTTCCATTAACAATCCAGTTTTTTTTCTGATTGGGTTCCACTTATATATCGCCCTGAATTAGACATTAAAACAAACAAAAATACAGCTTCCTTCGCTACATGTTTAGACATATACATTTGTACCTCGAATTTGACTACAGCGGTCATCTCAGTACCAGAATCTATGACAAATGAGACGATTAAAACTTTGAAATTGTAAATTTTCCTCACCAAAGCAGCAACTTTTCCTATTTCACCCGCGCATAGAGTATACATTTCTCACTTCATACGATATTCATGAGCTTGCTGCTGCTACTCAGATTTTGTAAAACGCCATCGGTGTCTGGGCAAAAAAAAAGTGAGCCAGGGTTTTGTTAAAGAACTTATTGTCCTTTTTCAAAAAAAAAATATCATCGCAAAGTACCAAGACCTAAAAGATAAATATTTAGTGTCTACTTCACAATTATTAGAGGATTTAGTTATGGATTCTAGGTGCTGATGTTGTGTATCATTATATTTTCTTTACAGTTACCCCTTTAGTTATATTCATTTTGGTCGTATGACCCTTGATTTGGCTCTGTATTTGTGGATCCAGCTTTCGTGTTTTTGCCTTGGGCGTTCTTGATACGGGTGCCTCCAGCGTACCGGTGTGATTCTGACGCATGAGGTTTTCGTAGTGTTGTTATCATTTTGTATATCCTGGTAATAATATTTCACTACGTTTGTACTTTATCGTCAAAGTGTATGTGTATGTATCCTTTTAACATTTTCAACTTTTTTGAATCGATCAAGCGCCACTGATGAGTTTTTTTGTTTTTTTGTGTGTGGACGAAACGCGCGTCTGAATCCTACTAATAATAGACGTACAAACGAAGACAACAAACATAATTAAGAACAACATATAGTTCAGAAAGTCTGACTTGATACATGAACGAAATGTGATTGGGTTCAACCTGTTTTACGTGCGAACCTCCCCCTTCTGCCAATCATTAAAAATTTAAATACACAATATATAGTGCTACTTTATACTTTGCAACCGAATAAACATTGAATTGAATTTGCTTATATTATTTAATTTTATGTATTATATATATATATATATATGCAGGTATCTAAGGATGGTCTTGTTGGATTTACTCCAGGGACTCTTCATCAAACAGAAATATTTACTGACACTCTTACCCAAGGTGACCCGGCTTTTGTTGCTCCATATTATTTTCCTGCACAGGACATTGGTTCTAACTTGAATGGCAAGCCATACACTGGTCAAGTTTTGTATAGAGAAGGATCTGATGTTCCGCTAGGGGAATTATCAAACTACTCCTCTATCATCCAGGAATCTATGGTAGGGTTAGAATACCAGTTCGAGGCTTTATATGCTTTGGTGGTCACGTGGAAGGAAGTCATTTCTAAAAAGAACGTTTTAGACAGCTGTAATCCATGCAAGGTAAATCTGCTCTTTACCAATATGTATAACACTTGTCATACTGATAAAGTAATCAAATGCGAGGTTACAACAAGTCACCGACTTTGTTTCCAACTTTACATTTTTTAACAAAGGAAAATATTTCGTAGGCAGAACAAACCGTATTCTGCCTATGTTCAGCGAACGATTATGGTGTATTGTTCAGGATATGACCGTAAAAAGTAAAATAACCAAAATACCGAACTCAAAGGAAAATTCAAAACGGAATGTCCATTATCAAATGGCAAAATCAAAAGCTCAAATACATTAAACGAATGGAAAACAACTGTCATATTCCTGGCTTGGTACAGTAAGTTTCTTCTTAAGTCTTAAATTAGATTACAAAAAAGTTAGATACAAAGTTGAAATTGAGGTGTTTAACAAAACATGCTTTTCCAGTAGGTTTGCCAACAAGTATGAAATTAGAAGCAAAGTCGGTATTCGAACGTTGATAATTAGTATGACTTAAAGTCTCTAAATCAGTTCGATCATCGTCAGTAATAGACAATATTTGATCTTTTTTTTTAATGTTCGGAAATACTTTAATAAAAGAATCGGTTTTTACTGTGACGTAATAACATAACCATTGTGACATAGGACATTTGCGGGAAATGCATGAATTTGAATGTCGTCTATACAGCGTATTTTTCTAAAGTATGAGACTTGTGGTGCAACTTATTTCATGTTAGGAGGGTGTAGTTTGTTTTTTTTTTTTTTTTTCAGAATAATACATTCCAATTGGCAATGTTGACCGATGGTACTTTAAGTTTTGCTATATTCAATTATGTGAAAATGGATATTGTCATGGACAAGTTTACTCAGGTGAGAATTAACAATGATTAACTATAAAGTCTAGGTATCAAAATTTCTTGACTCCAAACATTTAAATTCATATTTCCGAGAAAGGAAATCTATCGCTCGTGATTCATTGACGGAAACTATTTCTTTCAAATTGTGTTGAATACATTTAGATATGTAGGCAAACGTTCCTTTCAATGACCGCCAAAACTGTTCGTGCATGGTCGCCTATTGTTGTGACGTCATTATAGCGGAATAAGATGACAAGAAGAAATAGTTTATCTCATTATTGGTTTTTATACAGGTAAAGAGCCGAGAAAAAACAAATCAATCTAATAAGATTATTTAAATTCAAAACTTCAACCATAAACTACAATTGCTATGCTTGTCATCCGGTATTTTTGCAGAATGAGGCATTATTCGTTTATTATGGTTAAACTACTAACTCCACAGGTGCTTCGGGAATGGATCCCACTTTTTCTAAACATATATATATTTTTTTATTATTTTCGTAATCTGCTCACCGCCTGCATAAAAAGTAAAATAACAAAAATACCGAACTCCAAGGAAAATTTAAAACGGAAATTCCTTTACCAAATGGCAAAATCAAAAGCTCAAACACATCAAACGAATGGAAAAAACTTTCATATTCCTGACTTGGTGCATAATTTATGCACTATATTTCCAGTAAATCTACAAATAAGGACATTTATTAACACAACAAAGACTTCACTTTTTTCTGTTGGTGTTTGTAAGTACAATCAGTCAGCTATCCAGAAATTATAAAGTGTTAATCCTTGGTAACTTTAATTCCGTCCAGTCAAGTCCATTACTGATGTTAGAATTTTACGTCAAACGCATGCACTGTATATCTCCAAATGCAAAGAATGATTCATTAAGTCCGGTACGCTCGTATTGTTTACAGTAATAGCTGGATAGTGAGTGATTTGAGTGCATCCCTGGTTTTTAGATATTTTGAATGAGTTCGTATAATTGCTAACCTTTCAAATGTTTTCAAATATTTCTATGTAGTGTTTTGGAATGTTGTTTCTCTTTGTTGTTTTTCTATGATTCTGGTATTTTGATTGCCTTTCAGTATTTTCTTTCTTTTTGTAAAACAGTGTGATTTTTATACTTTTATCTTGTATTAATAGTAAGGGATTGAAAGGCGGGATGCTTTTTGTATGGTGTACATTTTTAGTATTGATGACTGTAACAATTACTGAAAGAGGAAGAACACATTATAGAAGTACACCACGCAATTTGATATTCTTTTGTAGTCTGGTTTTAATGCTGGTGAGGGACGGGGATACACAACCGCATTAAACGCTGACAAATTGAAATATAACTGGAATACTTACGGCAGTGGTTCGAAGGGGATGTATATCTTCAGAATAGATAGAGAAAAAATACAATACGGGGGATGC
Source organism: Mytilus coruscus (assembly GCA_017311375.1). Taxonomy (NCBI): domain Eukaryota; kingdom Metazoa; phylum Mollusca; class Bivalvia; order Mytilida; family Mytilidae; genus Mytilus; species Mytilus coruscus. Next base: position 3,483,315 of record CM029597.1, on the reverse strand, counting down.
TCTACCGAGACAAGAGGTAATATATATCTATAATTATATTACATTTTAATATAGCCTAGTTTGTCATGTGATCTAGGCCGCTGGATGCAAAGCAGGCGGTTTTGCCACGATGTCACACAAGCATGGGTTTAAATCCCTACACAAGCTACGGAAATTTTGCAGATTTAACATTTTTGGGCAGAATTTAAAACAAAGTATATGTAATTAGTGATGCCAGCCCTGTATAACCTTGGTAACTCGAAAGAGAACGTCTTTCGTAAAGTTATTTATATTCATTTGTATATATATCAAACCATCAAAGTCATATGAGAGAGTTCAGGTCTAAAACTCCTTATTTATTTATTTAGCCATGCCTCACGTAGGTTTATTTAAAAATTGTAAATTTGAAATTATGAAAGTGGTTCTTAAAACGCTATTTGAGTCAAACTAAATCCTTTATCAGAGAAGATTCCAGTAATTTGTGTTTATTAAGCAGCTATACAGTTTCTTAGATTAATTTATTGGTTGTTGGTGTTTTACAAAAATGTACGCCAATTCCAGTACCATTAGCTATATCGTGGCGGTCAGTTTTCGTTGGTGGAGGAAGCCAGATTTCCCAATGAAAGCCCCCAACATTCGGCAGGAAAACTGACAATTTAATGCAATTCGTTTGGAACGACAATTTTCCATGGACGTTAACAAATATTTTGAAGGGTAGGATTCCACGTTCTACTACACCATTTTGAATTCCAAATTTTTTAGTATGTAATTTCTCAAAAAATTAACAAAAAAGTCACATTTTGTGCCCCCAAATCTTCTTGTTAATATCTAAACCATTCAGAAGCGTACGAAAAGTATAAATACGTCTACGGACTAGTGCTGATGTGTAACATCGGGAGTTGAAATTACATTGCTTAGATGCCAAAAAAGACGTAACAGTGTCACAGAGTTTTAATTCATTTATGGCGTTTTAAAGTCAAAATTATACTAAAATGGAACTTATTTTAATATGTGGAATTAATGGAGATAACTGTATTGTATTTTAAGCTTGGACTTTGTAAAACTTTGCGACGCTAGGTAAACTCAATTTGCGACAATAAATCTACGTTTTACGTAGGCCAGCTTAAGATACAATACGGTTATCTTCTAAATCCTAGTCAGTTATAATTGGAGTCGAACGCACCGCACTGAGATTGTGAATTCTAACCCCGCATGTTGTAGTTGCTGCCACTTGCGGGGTTAGAATTCAAAATCTCAGTGCTGAAAGGCTAGTAATACAGTAGATGAACTACATATACGACTCAACCAACGAGTCCCCGGTAGATTGTAAAGACATTTGATATTCAGTACACTCATAGTTAGTTCTATTCCTTTTTATGAGTTTAATATTCATTAAATATTATACTTTAAATATTTAGCAAAGAAATCGCAGTCCTAAAACTTATTCGGAATGATCATTTTGTTTTCCTTACACATATTATGTCCGTTTCCCGAAATAATTATTGACATAATTCAAACGGATTTCAATTTCGGGATGTAGATATTTTGACCTTTTTGCTAACTCTTTTTGACAATTTACGGCCATCAGTATGGTCAGTATAGATATGTTAACGTTGGAAACGTGTAATGATGCAATCAGAAAGTTAAGACCGTAAGCCTTGATTGTTAAAATCGTGAAATAACTTTTTATATTTTCCTGCTTTCAAAGTCCAGAAAACATGCAATTTTACAACAAATAAAAGTAAGGTGTCCTCAAAACATGTTCACTTTGGATAAAAATTGATAAACATTTAAAAGAATAATTTCATATTTTGAAATAAATATATTTGTATATATTATGTTATCTTTGAAGGTGTCCTCAACATTTATCCAACATTTGCCGGAATGCTCGGTGGTAGAATGCTGGATATATCTGGTCCATGCATGCAATTAAACGAACTCAGCACACATGTCAAATGTAGATTTGGAGAAGACAACAATTTGGTCACATACGGTTATAAGATTAATTCCATGAAAGCACGATGTTCTGTGCCAAGGATGTCCGTACGTGGATGGGTATCTGTGGAAATGTCAGTCAACAACAGACAATATTCACACAAAACAAAAATATTGATAGGTATGTAATTAGAAAAATAATAACTGAATTGCAATAAATATTCCGGTAAATAACAGTAATAATTTCATGAATTAGCAAAACTTAAAAAAGTCTAGTGTAGCAGGGGATATTTGATAAAACGGACAAACGGACAAAATCACTGGAAACAAAAAGGAAAGGTGCGATTGACAATTGATCACTTAAAGTATTCATAATATAAGCCGCAAGTCTTCAATTTGATTAAAATACAAAACTTATTGAAAGTATGATTCTTTTGAAAACTATAGTAAAAATTAATTACACAAAATAGGTATTCTCACTACCAAAAACTGCTGAAAAGTAACCAATCCAGGAATATCTGCAACAAAGTATCCCAAATCGGTATATTATATGTTTTTACAAACATTTTTGATGTACATGTATATAAACGTATTCTAGAGATGTAGATGGGAGTGGGGAAACAAAAGGAGTAAAACCGTTAACAGAGTAAAACAAAATAAACCAAACCTTACAATTCATACTTGGAAAAGAGGGAAAAGATACTAAGGAAGAAATAAGTCTAATAAAATAGACAACAATACGGTATGAAATATAAACAACGAAAAGACGTGATGTCACAATCGACAAATGAAGTCAGAAATTTGGTTACCTCAATAAGGCTGTGTACCAATTTCTTGACAATTTTTTTACTAAACCTAAGATTGGTTTACGTCTGTACTCGTACGCATCTTTCTGTCCGTGTGTCCTGTCATTGCTTTCGTTTGTCCTATAACATTTCATACGCGTTTTTCTCACTACAACATCAGAGCTTCCTGAAATTAAATAGGAAGCTTCTTATGAGTATGCTTTACCGTGTGATTCATTTTCAGATACATTGCTAATCGACTGTCTGTTTACCGAAAAAATATTTTATTCGTTCACATAAGGGCCATGTATGAATTTAGAATTAACGTAGCATTTTTCTCAGGAACTGCAAATCAAGGATCGCTGAAATTTGGAACCAAACTTGGAGTGATCATGCTGATCCGTGAGATGCGTATTCACATCGATTGTTAATCATCATTCTGATAACTGAATACTACAGCGAGGGTGTGATTAATATCTCACTGTTCGACTTGTTTTGGTGTTTTGTGTGTTTGGAATGTTTTAGCTTACAAACCACTTGTTTTGCCACAACAAACACGTTTGTAGTTTTTTCAACGAATTTCTATTGTCTTATATAGAAACTCGGTCTTCAAATTATTTACATATTCATTAGAATCGTCTCAAGACACCAATCTTATAACCGTAGTTAGTATATGAGGAATGTGTGGTTAATTATTTATAAGGAGAGTTACCAATCTTAATGCAAAACCAAATGTCAGTCCAAAGACACCTTTGTTAACCTGGCGAAAAATGAAAACAACACGTTATAAATCGCATGCGTCCGAAGCGGTTTTCTAGATTTACCTTCATCGGGAACGCTCAAAGCCGAATATTTGAAAGCCAATGATGTATAAGAACCGAAACAGTGGAAGAGCTACATGATAAAACTAGATGCTCCAAGGAGCCTGTGTCGCTCAGCTGATATTTTTATTTACGATTGATGCATAAAATAATGCAACCGTTATACATTTGCTTTAGTTTCAGAGATACAAGTCAAAAATTGCATTTTCCTCCTAAGTTCTTTTTTTAGCCATGTCTGCCATGTTGGTTGGCAGGCAGGGTCATCGGACACATTTTTTTTAACGAGATACCCTAGTGATGATTGTGGATAAATTTGTCTCAGTTGTTTCAGGAGAGAAGATTTTTGTAAAAGATTACAAAACTTTACGAAAAATTGTTAAATTTGATTTTAAAGGGCAATAACTCCTTATGAGGTCAATTAACCATATTGGTCATGTTGACTTATTTGTAGATCTTACTTTGCTGAACATTATTGCTGTTTACAGTTTATCTCTATCTATAATAATATTCAAGATAATAACAAAAAACTGCAAAATTTCCTTAAAATTACTAATTCAGGGGCAGCAACACAACAACGGCTTGTCTAATTCGTTTGAAAATTTCAAGCAGATAGATCTTACCCAGATGAACATTTTCACCCCGTCAGATTTGCTCTAAATGCTTTAGTTTCAGTGATATAAGCCAAAAAACCGCATTTCCCCTTATGTACTATTTTAGCCATGTCGGCCATCTTGATTGGTGGGCGGAATCATCGGACACAGTTTTCAAACTAGATACCCTAGTGATGATTGTGGCCAAATTTGGTTAAATTTGGCCGAGTAGTTTCAGAAGAGAAGATTTTTGTAAAAGGTTAATAAAAATTGTTAAGAATTGACTATAAAGGGCAATAACTCCTTAAGGGGTCAATTGACCATTTTGCTGGTTACAGTTTATCTCTATCTATAATAATATTAAAGATAATAACCAAAAATTGCAAAATTTCCGTAAAATTAGCAATTCAGGGCAGCAACCTAACAACGGGTTGTTTGATTCATCTTAAAATTTTAGGGCAGATAGATCTTAACCTGTTGAACATTTTTATTCTGTCAGATTTGCTCTAAATGCCTTAGTTTCAGAGATATAAGCCAAAAACCACATTTTATGTTCTATTTTTAGCCATGTCGGCCATCTTGGTTGGCAGGCGGGGTCATCAGACACATTTTTCAAACTAGATACCCTAGTGATGATTGTGGCCAAGTTTGGTTAAATTTGGTTTAGTAGTTTCAGAAGAGAAGATTTTTGTAAAAGTTAACAGACGACGACGACGGACGACGACGGACGGCGGACGGCAGACAACGGACGACAGACGACGGACGCCAAGTGATGAGAAAAGCTCACTTGGCCCTTTTGGCCAGGTGAGCTAAAAAGTACATAAAAAATAGCCGAATTCATCTAAGGTCAACTTTGCGAATGTTTCTTTAATATAGGGATATTGTGGTTAATATAATGAAGCGTATATCTTTTCTGCTTACACATTAATCAGGTTTGCAATATATAATACATGTAGGTGTTTTGCTATTTGAATTTACACGGTTGATAGTAGTCAACGTACATTTGTTTTACAGTTCATCCTGTCAGAGTATCGAAGGGGGAGAAATTACATTTACCATACATGGGAAAAGGACAGGGATGGAACGAGACACGTACAACCCAGTTAACTTTGCAGTGGAACAGTTCTTTGCTGACAGATAATGAAAATGCAAATGTTAACATTTCTTTGATGGGTTATAAGGAAAATAATAATGGGGTGAGTCATGACATGTGTTGTCGATGCAATAATGTTAGGGAACATATATATGACAATATCATGAATATAAATGTATCAGACGATTTCCTGATTTAATGAATTGAGATTACATTTGTGTACAAGATGTTGTCAAATCTTCTTAAAACTACGTGAATTACATTAGTCCTATTGACTCCTTTGTTAAAGCTCAGGGTTTTTTTTTTTTTTTTTTAAAGTCCTAACATTTTTTTTTTCTTGTTCTAGGACTGTTTTTCGAACGTGCAATTTTTTTTTAACAAAAACAAGTTTATACATTCTAAGAAAAGTTTAGTCAAATGTATTCCGATATCATATTCTAGCTGTTTAAATAGATTGTAGTTATGCATAAATCATATTATTGTTGATGGTCGGACGGAGGCTTGTACTCCTGGATACCGAGATTTTTGGGTTTTTGTTTTATCTGTTCACATGATGACGAGCCCTTAATAATGTTATTAACTTAATGAGATAACGAGATAACTTTCAAATAAAATTGATTATATATGTAGCTCGAACGGTTTTCTTCTATCTTATCTAATCAGCCTATACTGTGTGTTTTGTTATCGCAATATATTTTTTATTTCAGTGAAATTTCAAGCACCTTTTCACCTAATGCCATATTTTTAAAATTTCAGATAACCTGGGCAAATCTAAGAAGTATAGGAACTGTTCGTGCATCAGCCGGGCAGCTTACATTTCAGACCAATGATATAAATTGCATAGGTCCTGTTTGTGACGAGTATGAAATTGGAATTGTTATGGCTGAACTACAAGATATAAAACAAGCAAAATTCTACAGGTATGAAGCAATTTTAGAATACACTGTTCTAAGCATATCTTTTTCAACAAAATAAATTAAGCCAAGTAGAATATTCTTCAATGAATTACAATACATTAAATCTTCTGTTTCGATAGTCGATTGATTACGGAAATGACCCTGTCTTATCAATGTCGTTCTCGATGGTCGACTGCTCTGTATTGTCATGGAAGTTGCAGCGGCTAAACAGAATCATTCAATGTGGTCGAGTGAGAAGGTAGTTCTGGCAGTTGGAGTTTCTAAAAAATGTGTGTCTCACATTTGATATACGAATTAGTAAATGCGCTCGGTCTACATCTCAACTATGGTTAAAGGAAGTATGTAAGCCTACAAAGATCTGTCTTGGCCATTCCTTGCCCGATAACACTTGTAACCATGACTTTATAAGAAATCATTATAAGGCTTATATTACAATTTTGTATTTTTTTCAGATTTATAGTCAGTAAAGTAATAGCCCTAGGATTTTTTGTTAACAACGCCATGGTCATGAATCTGGGTGACAATTGGCCGAGCCAAAAGTGTAAGACTTGGTATGATCAGGACAGACAGGATACGAGTTGGCTGAACAAAGTAGTGAGATGTCCTTGCACACTGGTACAAGCACTTAGTGATATAGGAAATTTTTTTGCTGATTTTGGATGTTACCTTTATGATAATAGAACCAGTAAATGTAGATACCACGAGGGATCTGTTCATTGTGTGCGATCTGCTCAACCTTCGTATGTATATAGTTTAATAGTTATAGTATGTTATGGAAGTCTCTCTACCAAATTAGCAAAACTGAAATTAAGGAATGATCAATGTGTGATCCTTTTTTTTATTAACTCGTTTGTTGCTGCCTAATTTTTTTTTATCATTGAAAACAGACAACGTCACTGACAAAAATAAAATGACGAAAATCCAAACAACAATAACACAGCATTACACCGGAAACTAAACACCTAGCAACATTCGGCATCTAGCTAGCTTGATACACCGACATTTATATGAAAACAATTCTTTGTTAAATTCTTTTCCTTTTAATGTATAAAAGAAATTAAACTTATTCTTTGATTTTCCCTTAGACAAACCGGTGCTGGAAACCAGTGTTGTTATGATGCCGGAGGTAATCTCAGATATTCATCTGATAGCTTTCAAGGAAGTACACCAGATAGAAGCCATGCTGGAGGTGCTTATCCTTATGGTAAAACTGGACTTGTTCCCGACATGTCCCACTGGGTAAGAGATGTTGTTACGTTCTATCAATGCTGTTTGTGGAATGAAAACAGGGATTGTGATTATTACATGGATCAGCGGTCAACCCGAGACTGTAAAGGATATAATCCACCAACACCAGGTACAAAAATGTTAAAATATTAGCACAATAATGAATTAAATTTACTAATCATTCCTCTGGTTTGTTATCAATCCAATAAATTGTTGTTTTGTTTTTTACATATACTCTGAAAAACAGTGTTATCATTTCAAACCTTCACATGTCCCATTCAAAAGAAGTAGAATATTCATATTTTCTTATTCTTAATGCAAATACTGATGTCTTAGGGTTAAATAAGATCTTTAATTCTCTGTTGTTGGATGTCTTACAGAAGGTCATCCATTGGTTTCCATAGAAGTAAGACAAAATATATCACTAGTGCGGAAAGGAAACTTTACCCTTCATTCCCGTTTTTTTTTTTTTTTCGTAAGGTTCGTGTTACTCAATTTTGTATAGAATATTATCAATTTTAACAATTTAATGCTGGCGAAATTCTGAAATTTTAACGAAGACCAACACAAAACCAGAATTACAAGCAAGATATGCACCAGAATTATAAATGAAACCTGTGTGGCCACATTATTGCGAATTATGTCAACTATAGCATTTTTGGCTGTAGATTTCTACTTCCATTTCAAAGTTTTAGTGTCTATTTCTGATTACTCACATTGAATCCAATAGTAGATGAAACAAATTCATGCTGAACCTGAAGTAAAATAATACACCTTAAAACCACGTGTCATGTCTCTTGAAATAAGTATTCTGTTTTTCTGTTTTTCTGTTTTCGACTTCACACTAAAATCTATGACAAACGGGATGATTTCAACTTCCCTATTATCAATTTCCCATTTCGCAGCAGTAACATACCCTCTGCCCCATCGTATTATGTTTACATATCTCAATTGATACGTTATGCTCGTGCATGTTCACACTATACTGACTTCATAAACAGGAGTGTGCTCCTTACACAAAAACTGCTCCACCAGAGTTATGAAGAGGAAAGATTAAAAATGACAATTTTATGGACACCATCACGAATTGGTTGATATATACGATGTGTCTGTGTCTAAATTAACTAACGACATTTTTAGATTGTGGTTTGCTAAGTACCGAACGTGACCTATTCCCGAATATGACTGTTTTGCCAAGTGTGAATTCGCATTGCTATACGACGTGTCTCGTTATTTATACATCCAACTTTCATGTATTAAGTTATGATGTTTCTTTTGTAAGTCTTGTTGGATATTGTGTTATGTCTTATCGTTTATGGTATACATTTTGTATTTCCGATACATTTTACATATGTATTATTTGTCAGTAAATTCGAGTTACTCGTAGTTCGTTTACAGTGTTTTTGTTTCATGTCGTTTGTTTTCAAGTGTATTACTGTTTGTTCTTACATCATCTTGCCTTATATTACAGTTGTTTTGTTTTTATTTTCTGTGTGTGTGTGGGGTTGAAGTTATGAGTCAGCTATTTCATTTGTGTGGTTTTGGGTTTAAAGCTACTATATGCACAGGATTTGTTTGTTTATACACAGTTTTGATTTAAAGAAAAACCGACATGGTTAGAAAATTCAGATAGTGGCACCATAGTCCGAGATTGCTCTGACGTCCAACGACTGTTTTGCCAGACAAAGTGGGACCGTGAGACGTCAGAGCTCGCCCAATAGCAAAAAGTGGATATTTGCCCGTCCAAAATAGATGCGCCGCTTCGTTGCTTCTGGAGCCGACTGACGGCCTTGGATCAATATAAATTGGGTCTCAATTTGTTTATTTTTTCATTTATCTTTTCATTTATGTAAGTTTCATCTACCTGCTACCCTTTATTTTCTCATATTTGGACAGTTTTCACGTCAGAGCAATCTCGCACTAACTAGTAGCACCATTACAAACACAGTTCCATTTTGATATTCTTGTCATGGTTGGAGGATACATAAAGTGGCACCATTGCAAACTAGGTCCCAATTTTGTATTCTTGTGCGTGTCTACATTGGGACAAGTCTGATCTATTTTTGGAAATTTGCCTGTAGTGGTGCGGACGTCACAAAAATACGTCACTTTTGTGGCGTTGATACATTCGTGTGGCGCGCGGTTTGTGCTTCGTTTTGGGTGTACTGGTGTGCTGTCGTGGGTTTGTGGGAGGTGTCCGTTGCTTTTCTGTGGTGTGCATGTTGTAGTGTGCTATTATATTGTTTATTTGTGTATTTCTCTGTTCTAGGTGTTCTTGCGCTTGTTTGTGCTGTGTTCCTGTCGCATGGTGTTGTCGTTTTGGTGGTGTTTTTGACGTTGCCATATGGGCGGGAGGTTTGGCTAGCAGTAAAACCAGGTTTACCCACCATTTTTTTCTTAAAATGTCCGGTACCAAGTCAGGAATATGGCAGTTGTTATCAAATAGTCCGTGTCTATGTATGTTGGCGTTTGTTTTGTTGCAGTTCAGTGTTTCTGTTGTTCCGTTGTTTTCCTCTTACAGATGTTGTGTTTCTCTCGGTTTTAGTTTGTAACCCGAATATATTTTCGCTTATTCGATTTATGACTATTGAACAGCGGTATACTACTGTTGCCTATATTTGATTGATATTACCATAAAACAAGAAATGTTAGTAAATGAGGAACAATACTTCTAGTGTGTATGCAAATTAGTTTTTGTTTTGTTAATCGACGGTCTTACTCATTTCTTGGTTTATTTTACTGTTTCCACTGCTATGTGTTAGACTTGTGATTAACTGCCGTCGGTACACTATCTTCACACTAAAAGGGATGCTTTCTTTTCTGTATTTTAGTGAACATTCTATCAGGAAAAAGTTAAATGTTATAATAGCGCAATTATTTGTTAACAATATACCGGCAATTGTTTACTATAAAAAAGTATCAAGTAAAGTCATACTGCTTGTAATTAGATATGAAACCGTATTATTGGGTCGAATGGACAATTAATCAGCGTGTAATTAGGCCAAAGAATGTTTCTAATTTGTATTGTTTTCTATATATGAAACAAGAGTTGGCACGAATGTGATTGAATGAGATTTGCCTTTCCCATTACGTGCAAATAAGATGATGCTTTCTCGACTGCATGTTATGTCAACGCTGACATTTCTACGAAAAATTATTAAAACAAATTAAACTTTCTAAAAGACAGAAACGCTCTAATTTCAATTTAAAAGCAAATATGTTTGAACAAATAATTTTCCGCTATTGTTTTTTTCTTTTCAATTGCTTTGTTTAATGGCTTATTTAAATTCTGTCTCCCCTCGAGTCGAAGTTTAAGCTTTAATCTCTTTTATATTTAAAGGCATCATCGCGCCTTGACGTCATTTTAAATACATTTTACAGTTAAGAGTGTTATGTTTAACGTTGCGCAAAATCCCAAACATTGGCTTATTTTCTATTCAGTTTAAAACATTTCTATTTAAGTAATTTCTCACATGTACATGATATGAATTTACTGTCTGTCTATTATTTTAGTTCATTATATAAGTCTAAATGCGTGAAAATCATTTTTTAAATTCACTAATAAAGCACTTATTCAATCAAGTTACAGAATAGATATTCCAATTATTCATCAGTATCATTTTATATTTATTAACAGCGATGGTGTTTGGTCAAGGTCATATTGAAACATTTGATGGGATACATCAACGTATGTGTGGTCATGGTGATTTCCTGTTGATGAATACTACGTTACCGGATACTAGTGTTGTCACGGTTCAAGGACGATTTTACGAAAACGTTTTCCCAAAAATTGTTGGTAAGCATACATGCTGCGCATGTACTGATTTTGTGTCATGGATGAATACCCTATATCCTTTGTTTTTCTATTATAGTATACTTACAAAATCAACACAGTGCTTTTTTTAGTTTCATTGTAATAGATTCAAATGGAATATTTTAGGCAAGTTTTCATTCAAAGTGTCAGCTTCAAATCTATGATATTTTAGGTAGAGGATCTTGCAACAAAAGCTTATCTTCATTATAGATGTGTGTTTGTATGAACTGTGATAATTCATATTTAGTATTGTTCACAATGGAAACTTTTATCGAACTACTATATATAGCCGACAATGTACAAATTAACTTCAAAGTGCAATATTAAAACACATTTATATAAGGTTTTACTGTATTATTTTCACCAGGGTAAATGAACCAGACACATTTGTGTACTAAGTGTTAATTTGTCCCTCTAGCATGCTTAATGTCATTCGATAAACAATAACACCGACTATAATTTTAGCTGTTTAAAAACAGTTTTACCAGATTCAATCCGTGTTGAGATTCTTTTAATATGATGTTACGCATAGTGTCCTGACCGAAGTACCCAAAGAAGTATAGGTTCCTTACCACGTTTTCCAGATAGTTAAGATTAAAAATGGGACCATGAAAAACCGTTGTGCATAAATATATAATGTGAGGGTACATGTGGGATCAGTCTAACCACTCTTTAGAACTGCAAGAATTATATGGCATAAGACCATTCTAAACAGTTCTGGAACAGTTCTTCCTTAAAACAGTTCTTCCTTAAAACAGTTCTGACCTAAAAATGTTCTAGGGTAGTACAGTCCAAAAAGTATTTAAAAAATACCCTAATCATCGTAATCATGACCTTGACCAAAGTATTTTAGTGACATTAATTGCCAAAACTAACCAATTGTTGACACCGATATTGAAGTATAAAAACACTTTCAACGTTGTACTTTTTTAGCTTGGAGAAGAACTAAAGATTGTTATCCATTCTATTTTTCTATTTTCATGGTAAACAAAAATCTTCGATATATATGCTATAATATTTATCGTATGTTTCTTTGTATGAAGGTGAAAGAGGAAATACCTCTGTCATGTTAACCAATGTAGGCATTCGTGTTGTTCGTGGTAGTACTACAGAGACTGTAGAAATAAGACTAAAATTACCAACAGCAGATAGAAGTGAACGTTATCTTGATGTCCTTGTCAATCAGCAATATCGTTTCTTTGATAATAAACCATCTTACTGGCAAGACTTTAAATGTGAGTATATGTTCAGTGCTATTAGAACCCTTGCATTTGTCAAATTATAAAAGGCCGTGTTGGAAACCTAATATTCAAATTATTTGCGAGCAGATCATCTTAACATATTAAGCTAATAAACCTTAACGACACTGTCAAATCTAGCATTGTCAAAAAAGGGTCATCTTACTTTGTGTTGTGCCTTAATCTTGTCTGTAATTGTTTTCGGGACCCTGAATAAATACTGAATTATTCTTAAATGAAGTTGTATCGACATGATTCATTTGTACTTCCAATAATCGTTATTGGCTATATATTTTAATTATCATTACTGTTTACTCCAAATCTTCTTCTAAATCTATCAGACGACATGGAAGCTAAAACTTGTTACATATCAGAATCGATAACCTCAACGGGTATGTTAATACTTGTGCTTCATCCTTCTGTCTTCAAAATTCCAATTGTCATTAAGGATTTGTCATACCTCCATGACAAATATGTTGTTACCCTCGCCGGGAAATCCCCATACAAGATCATTCTTGATTTGATATACTGACAACATATTTGTTACGTTTGAAGGAGGCTATTTTTCAACAGATAATCAACATTTAAAGGAGAATGAACTAAGCCACTGTTCTTGCCTACTTCTTTTGTTTTTATGACAAACTTCATAGAAAAAAAAATGAAAAAAACCAGTGTTCTTCCCATTTTATTATATAGAGTATGCCCTTTCACTGAATAGTTCCAGGCCGAATCTGCATATTGTATATATATGCCCGTTGATACGATTGTGTTTTTCAATGATGAATTGCTTGCATAGATGTTTGCTGCATTCAAGAAACTTTAGTATCAACGGTTTTAAGTAGTACACGAGAAAGAAAAACACTTTGTAAATGGCGTGCTTCCGGAGCGCTTTTCTGGATTAACCTTCATCAGGAACGCTCAAATTCAATTTATTGAAAGCCAAGGATAAATAAATACATAAAAGCATGAGGAGCTACTTTACTAAAAAGGTATAGTCAAATTCAATTAAGGTCTATTTTGGTTTTAATACGGAGAAAAGAAATACTAAACAGTTTACTATACAACATGCCATTACCAAAGCATTCAATACAGAGCTGATAATAACATCTCGGACTTACAGTCCACAAGCAGCAGTATCAACCCAGTGCTAGTAAACAAAAATAATATAAAATGTTATGACAATCATTATGTTAAAAGACCTTTCTTGTCTTCGCATGCGCTTTATGTTTCTGGTCCATGATTAAATGGTAAGTTCCGTGGAAAATCAAAATGAGTGCTGTGTAACATCATGAAAAGAACGCTAATACATAAATGTTTTAACAAAAGGGTATATATCCTTCCTAGCCATTGCTTTAACTATGATTTATTGTAATATTGTTCAATAAAACCGAATTTGAAATTTAAGCTAGAAATAGGGGTCATTTTAGGGTCTAATCGAACCGACTCCTTTCCCGAATATCGTGAATGTATTGATCATACTATCGTAAATCATTTCTTAAAATTAACTATTTAAGAAGAGAATTTTTGAACTTGTGAAAAGATGAAATACTAAACATTGTCTGTTGCATCAGAATACCTATTGATTATGCATCATTATATTTTAGACTGCTGGTAATTATATTACCATTCAAATTTTTAGCTTTCATGGTGGTGAACACGGATGAGACAGGTATGGGATCAAACTTCACTGTTATTCTAAAGGATGGACTAGCTATTCAAGTAGCTGATTGTGACCGGACATTATGTGTTGTAGTTATAGCACCACCTTCACTTCAGGTATATTCAACAGATTTGTCAAAGTAAAGTAATGTTTTAAAATGTACATAGAAAAAATAGAACAGATTGATTTCTACTACATTTAAAACGTAAACATTAGACTCTGAGAGGTCTTTGTTATTGCACATTTTATTATTTCGTGTAAAAATTTAAAAAAGTGTTCTTTTAAGTAACCCAAACACCAACCCATGGATCGAATATTTTGTCTACAAAAAAAAACACCACAAACGATGACTGATTCTGTCACAGAGTAAACATAAAAATATATTTATGCTTGGTCTTGTCAGTTTTTTTCTACTTATGAGTTTGAATGTCCCTTTGGTATCTTTTGCCTCTCTTTTAGTCCTTGTATACAGTAACAAATGGAATAATGAAGACCACATTGAACAGTCTTAACCTATAGGAAGACCCATTTTGAAAGCTTACGTCTGTTTTTTTTTTTTTTTTTTGTATGACATCCAGATACGTGATATAATTGCAGGGAAAAGTACAAGGTCTTCTAGGAAACTTTAATGGAAATGCTACAGATGACCTACTTAATGTAAATTATACAGTTACTGCACAGATTGATAATAACTCATTGGATGATTTAACGCTTTATCAGATGTTCAAATATCCATGTAAGTATCAAGTAATTATAAATAAGAAGATGTGATATGAGTGTCAATGAGACAACTATCCATCCAAGTCACAATGTGTAAAAAGTAAATATGCCTACTTTCATTTTTCCTTACTCCTATTCGGTGTTTAACTTTTTCAATTAATATGGCGATTCAAAATAAAGATAAGAACTGCATATAGGCAGCTTGATATATCACTGATACCAGTAGAAACTATGTTAAGAAGAATAATAAAAACACAACATTCGAAAGAGAGTAAGGGCTGAATCAATTTCTAAGCTGAGACCTGTATTTAGATATGTCAGTTGTATTTATTAATTATGTTGTTGCGTATCTTTATTTTTACGGATTAGCTCATATATATCGTTTATAGGGGCAGCACAAAAGAAAGACAGTGTTTTACCAATGTACGTCGATCCAAGTTATGACCCACCAATATGTTCAGTAGAACAACCTAAGAGACTAGCACTACAAGAATGTAACAATAATAAGCCGTGTATGTTTGACTATAGAGCTACTGGTGACAGGGAAATAGCAATGAAAACTAAATCAAAGTCTATGAGAATAAATGAGCTGCGACGTTTTCTAAGTCCAGGTAAATATTCCCTCTTTCAATTTTATTTATAGAAAGAATAGTTGGGCTGATAGTTTGAATAGCAACACCTGAATTAGTTTGATTTTAAAACAGGTATCATATGTAAATTTACAAGTCGGGAATGTAAGAGTTTTTTTCCATTTATTTCGTTGGTTGATAAAATCTAACGTTTGATTTTTAATTAACTGATGTCAATTAAAATAGATATTGAAAGTGTTCAGCTACATTTTGAATATTTGTAAATTGTAGTTAGGACCTGTGGACTACTAGATATTCCACGAAGTGTTAAGAGTAACACGAATTATAAACTCGGACAGACAGTTACTATAAAGAGTTGTAGACTAGGAAACTTACAGGGTGATGACAAAACATACAGATGTTCAGCTACCAGTGAAACTTCTCAGACATGGTCTCCGTCGGTTAATGCCAAATGTTCTGGTAATTATTAATTATTCTACTATATTACAAACAATGTATATCTGAGGTGGTGACACTAATACCTGGTATCAATTTATCATTATGAGGAAAGAAATATGCCAAAAAGAGTGTTAGATAATGAAATTTGACTTTACAACAATATCAAAAAGTTGCCAATCACAGTTAGATTGTGTGGAAAAATACTAACTTTTAACGTTATGTTAATATCACAAACGACAGAAAAGGTCAGGTCCCGAGAAATTGCCAAACTGCGTTTTGCAGAATTGCTCAATATCGTAACATCCGACCAAGACAAGTTCTAATGACAGTGAAGGCACTGCCAAACACTAATTGTTGAAATATCTTTGTAGCCAGTAGTTGCGCTGTATATCAGTATCAACATAATATGTTTATTGTAGTTTTAACGTTAGCTTAAGTTAATTATGAAGCCGAATTGTGGGATCAATTACCATCCTCCTTTAAAAATATATGGACAGTCTTTAATTGCATTTTACAGATACAGTTGAAACAGCCGATACCGGTATGATAATTGGAATTGTTGTTGCTGTTGCTGCTGTAATTGTTATTCTCATAGTTATTGTTATTCTTATCAAAAAGTTTCGTAGAACTAGAGAGTAAGTTTACTTTTCATTTCGTTACCTAAGAATATCGTAAAGACGGAATTAAATTTATCTTCATAAAACCTTGACAAAGTAAAAGAATATATCTGGCTATAAGAACATAACATACGGATATGAGAAAATGTTTACAAAACTAAGATTGAAAGGTGAGTGGTGAGATCTAAAAAAATTACTTTAACTCCACCTGTGGTTCATGAGCCTGTCATGTGACATGTACCTTGAACGAAGTTGTCGTACGTCATATCGTTTTATGATTTATAGAATTATGTGTTGATTTTTTTTTCTTTTTTAATTTACTCACAACGTGTATTGACTAGAGACTATTTAAAGCTTGTTATTGTTAATTAGACAACTGAAGACTACACGTTGCAACATGACACTTTCATTGTCTTTCTATTCCGAAAATTAATTTGTAGACCAATCCAATTTTTGATATATTCATTAATCTGCGGACGTTAAATTAATTTGCAGTCGAAGCCATTTTTATCTATTCTCGGGTTCCTGTTGTGTTTATGATCGTGTATGTGTAATGTGATTTTTCCAGTACACACCTTAAAATTCGTCTACAATAGTCATTTAATGATGATATATATCTTTATTTAGCCTCCTTTAGACGAAATAGTGATATAAATAAAATATTAATAAATAACACAATATATAAGTTTGAACAGATGGGAAGAAATGATTTTAAACGTGTTTCACATTGCCACTTAGAGGAGAGAACATGTTTTGAAAAATTTGTAAACTTAGGTGACGCATAAATATTGAAACGTTCTGCTCACATTCTAGTTCTAATTCGGTTTCGCACGACAGAAACAGCTAATTATAAGGAACCAAGAAAATCACTAAAGTGATCGGGTATATACATAGTAACACCACCAGAATTCATCGCGAATGTCGGTTTAGTAGTCACACGAAGAATTTGAATGAATATACGGGTCGGTGAAAATATACAATATTTATCACATAGATTATTATCGGTGTTCGTATTGTGAACTAAACAACACAGGGATACTATGTTATTTGTATGTTGTTTTTTTTTTTTTTTGGGGTTTAAAAAATTTATAATTCTTTATTTTGTATTTCTTCATCTCATACAATAACTATATGCATTTTTTCTATTAAAGAAGGATACAATTCATGTTTTATAATTATGACCTGTCTGTGTCAGCGCTTATATAATATTAACACAAAAAACAACAAAAAACACATTAACTTATATTCATATATGATTAAATTGATATTAATAGAATAGATTATTAGAAACTTAGTCTTTAGTTTTCTATGTTGTGTCATTTGTACTATTATTTGTCTGTTTGTCTTTTTATTTTTGGCCATGGCGTTGTCAGTTTGTTTTCGATCTATGGGTTTTACTGTCCCTCTGGTATCTTTCGTCCCTCTTTTATTATTGACGCAACATACTTGTACTCATAAAAACATATAGTGACATATTTTATTAGAAATAAACATTATTTTTTGCATAAGTATATATTTCAATCAAAGACTGGAAATCCTATCAAAAATTATCTAAACTCCAACTATTATAACATAGTTACACATATTTAAGTCTTACAAACATATATATGTATAGGAGGCACACAACCACTGTCCATGTGTGATGTACAGCCAGTTGTGTTACACATTTATTTTACATTTTTGTCTGAGTTATCTTTGTTGTATCATAAAATTAATTGTTTAAATGTTTACGCAAATACGGAAAATCTAATGCAACAGTCCATGCAGGATGAGGCTGGAATATGTTATGTATCTTCTTCAGTACATTGAAGTCACTGTCAACACGCATGCGTTGCTGCCATTCACTTAGTTCATTATCAAACATAGAGCTGTAAACTATTCGCTTCCATATTCTGCTAGACATGAACTGTGTTAAATAGTCTAATAAATTGTATATGAATATAGATTTGCGGATACACGTCCGATCCGGATGGGGACGTAAAATCCTATGCAGAGAGAGTTCAACGCCTCTGTACGTTTAAAAACCTTTCAACAACTTATTGAGGGATTTTCTATTGCAAAGCTGAATTTTTGTCCCTATCCAACACCCTCATTGTCCAGTGGCATTCCAAATTAGCCGCCCTTCCTCCCGGGTGACCCCTATTGTAGGAATTGGTTGACCGTTATGGAATATCTGTTTCAAAAATGACGACGGATATGTTCCATTTGTCGTAACAACAATCCCGTCCTCTTACATTTCCTCGAATTAGACTTATCTCCGCGGTTTTACTTACATGAGCACCATGACGGGTGCCACATGTGGAGCAGAATCTTCTTACCCTCCCAGAGCACTTGAGAACACCCCCAGTTTTTGGTAGTGTTCGTATTGCTCAGTCTTTAGTTTTTTGTTATGTTTTGTTTACTGTTGTTTGTCTTTGTATTGTGTTTTTGTCATGACATTGTCAGTTTGTTTTTGACTAATGAGTTTGGATATCCCTTTGGCATTTTTTGCCTTTCTTTTACCTATTATATTACATTGTTGAAATTGTTCTCGTCCGAACATACATGAAGTATTTGCCACTGGACGTGAAGCAGACAAAAATCAATCAATTTTTACGAATTTTATATGATTTTGCAAAATGTCTTTTGTGTGTGGAATCATCTAAAAATTGTTTGTTCTGAAGTGTTTGTAAGAGATACATTTGAGCACCTACCAGAAACTCCTATCCAAATGAGTGTGCTTCATTATTTATTTAAGGATTGAATCTTTTGAAAATGATCCTGTGGAAGTGGTTGTAAGAGTATTATTTCAACAACTACCAAAACCTTTTTTCCGAGTTCCATATGATTTGACTTCATTATAAGTTTGTGTATATAATCTGCTAAGTGTATCTATAAACAATTGAAAGCCTATGTCCGATTACACTCAATAATAATGATAAATTAAAGATAGAACATTTATGAAAACTTTTCAAGAAAACCATGTGTTTGTTTATTTAGTTCCAAAATCTTAAATTTTTAAATATATTTCAATATATGAATTCCTCTCTGGATTTAACATGTTATATTCTATAAACCGAAATGTCTAGTGTGTGTCTTTTTTAAAACATTTAAAAAAATGTTTCTCTTTAGTTATGACTCCAGTAAAGGAAAATATAGATCGCCTTCTAACCCGGTTACAGATGGAAACGATGAGTACAGTGCAAATTACAGTCGACCACACAACCCAACTAGAGTACCTACTGATGAGGGAGAGAAGTAACGAGCTAGGCAGGAATACAGCGGATAGAGATAGTAACAAGCATTATGTATTTGGTGTGCTAATGTTTAGAGCTGATTGAAACAATAATATACTGTAAACAGATTTGATAGAGGCATGTCTCTAAATGTTAGATTGTATGAGAGACGACGGAAATGGTTTGTTTTCAGACTTGAGGTGAAAATATTGAAGTTATTCTTAAACAAAAATTACTATGTCTGCATGTGTCAAATAGGCCTTCTTTTGAAGTATTAAATATCGTATGATAATATGGAATGTATTGAAACAGAACTATCATGGACAAAATGCAAACTTTAAATTTAAGCATGATTATCAATTATCATAGACAATATCGCAATATTATTGTAAATATCCATTATGTTTCGTTGTATCAAGGGTAGCATGACTGTATTCTTAACAACACTTAAATTGCATTAGAACTTTAATACTAGTATTTTAATAAATCTTTTATTATCGTTCTGAAAATAGAAAACTAAGCTGAATATACATGACTTGTTGATTTATTGTTTTAAAGCGCTTTTGATAACAAAGTTTTTACTTTCGTGTCCTTTAATCGTTAAATGATTTATACTTGATACTATTGACATAGCTTTATCTCATGTCATCTTTGAGTATCTCTGAATATTGTAAATACATTTTACTTGTAAATGTCTACATGCATTTCATTTTTGTTTATTTATTACAAATTAAGCACTAAATCTATATGTTTTTATACTTAGATCAGATACGCAAATATTTTACAATTATTTTGCTGTGCCTTTTAATTGCAAAAAATGGGAACAAGATGAGTATTTTCTAACTCAATGACATGTATGTTTATGTGCATTAGATAGAATTTTAGTAATTCTAGAGCTTTTCAAAACTCAATTATCGTTTTAGGTAAGAATCTTATAAGCCTTAATATATAATAGGTTTCATATAATTAAAATACTATTATCGAGAAAGGCAGCATTAGTAGTGAACTTGTATAAACATTATCTCTATGTTGGTAATGCATTTAATGTTATATGTCATGGCATCAATAATCCATTGATTAAAATATGTATAAAACTCTTATTATTTCAATTTATATAATATGATAAAGGTCATTTCATGTAACCATACTAATATTTATATGATGCAATTTTACCCGTTACAAACTTGTTATAGAGTAAGGCACCTGTCTTATGCCAATGTTCAAATCTTATAAATTGAGTAAGAAGTCAAAGCAAGGTAACATACAAAACCTCAGGGATTCGTACAAGAGGGAGCATTTAGTGTCATCTTATTAGACATAAAAATGTAAATAAGGACCTCCTAAACATTTTTCACAACTCCCTCCATAAATAATTTTACTCCAATCGTGTTTATAAAATATTTGCCTGGTATCGAAAGTAAACATTCCAATACTAAGATGAAAAATATATTATTTCCTCTGTGCTAATTGTTTTCGGTAACTGTTATCATGAATATTCTATAATTGTACGAAGGATTCCGGAAATAACGTTAACATATATTTAAAAATTCTTCTAAAGAGCTCAAGCAAATATGTATATTGAATTCATTTAATTTTTTTTTTTCATCTCAGATATACCATGTGCGTTTTGACAGCTAGGCACTTAATACAAATGTTGAATATTTATTTTTATTTTGTTTAATCAAAATAGAGATGTACATTTAGATATCTTCAGACCTCTGACCATCTTTGCAATTTAACGAAGTCTTCATTTTGTTTGTTTTTTTTTTTTTTTTTTTACTCAGTCTGTAACTTTTCTTATGTTTGGGAATTGTGTCCAAAATACATCTCCATTGATATCATTGGATAACAGTTTTGATTTTCTTTTCTTTGAATCCAGCAGTAACCGACATCTTGAATCGTGTTCCAATGATTGAACTTACCATAGAAGTTCTTGAAGTGTACACGTTTATCCGGAAAGACGTGTTCGGACAGGTTTCGGCGAGGTGAAAATCGGATTCGTTTTATCGAAGACAATAATTGGACACGTTTGGGGAAGTGAAGTTAGACATGTTTCGGCGATATGTCATTTTAAGGACACGTTTGGGGGGAATGAACACTTTCTAAAGTGTAACATATGTATTTCATATTTAATGAACTTCATAATGACAACACGAACTTCGGCATAATGTCCGGGGTATGTCACAAAAGTAGTATGAATCAGTCTTCAACGTTAGCAACAGCAGCAGTTGCTTTATATATTACGCGTATAGTAAAATAGAGTTACTTCTCTTTTCCCAACTTTATATTTAGTCTGATATTTTATAAAAACAATGTATGTTAAACAACAATCAGCTATACTTGATGTCACAAATGAGGAACTGAGAGCGGCATTGATATTACCAGAATTAAAAAGAATTCGTTATCATCGTGGGAAAAGGTCAATCTAATTGTAAGAGTTTCCGTGAAACGTTCGAAGAGTAGACTTCAACATTGAACCATTTATTTAAGCTCTATAGCAAAAAGCAACTATATATCACGGCAATCATGACTAGAAACTCAAAACCTGGAATATCTTATCCAATTGGAGATGTTCATGTAATGTTGCTACATAAAATGGGAAAATTAAAAGTCATCTGATTTGTATAGATGTAAATTCAATATGAAGCAGATTTACTTGTTTCTGCGGTATCTATTATTTCAAGTCCAATTGGAAAGATATTAAAATCAACATATATATCAAACCTTTGAATTATTCAATTCGAGGACATCACCTATATAGCAGAATCGTCCTGAACATGTATGAAATATTTGCCACTGGACGTTAAGCAACCAACAATCAATATATATAGCAGAAAGTGTAGAGGTAGAGACCTGTATAGAGTATGCCTCGTAAAAGTCATAAGATGATGAAAGAAAGACATCATTTATACTTAACAAAAGATGACGAGAGAAAGACATCATTTATACTTAACAAAAGATGACAGGAGATAGACATCATTTATACTTAACAAAAGATGATGAAAGAAAGACATCATTTATACTTAACAAAAGATGACGAGAGAAAGACATCATTTATACTTAACAAAAGAAACAAGACGTTAGAAAAAATCGACAACTGTGCATAAAACACTCCACACAGAACTATAGACTGATGAACGTGACCCACAACACAAGATCGTTCCAGCTATAGCATCAGCTATTACGTTATGACAATGACCACTGATTTGTCGAATTCTGTGATTTAATAAGTAGCAAAGGAGGACAGTTACCTTCTACAAAGACTCGTACCCTTAATTTAATGGGTATTGACGAGGTATAATGCAGATCTATAAATTTCAGTGGTGTCACTTATTTTAAGTCCAAGTAATAAATACTATGAACATACACACCAGACTTTAAATAATCCAGTGGTGTCACTTATTTTAAGTCCAAGTAATAAATACTATGAACATACACACCAGACTTTAAATAATCCAGTGGTGTCACTTATTTTAAGTCCAAGTAATAAATACTATGAACATACACACCAGACTTTAAATAATCCAGTCAATAGACATAATTTAAACAAACTATGGAACTTACAGCTTATCTTGTTTATTTCTAAAAGGTAAAGTCTTACATCTGTTTTATTGTAAGAATGAAATAGTCGGAGAGAAGACATGATTCAGTTTTTCCGAAGTAACTTTTACATACTCTAGCACGTGGCGTCGAGGCAAAAAGTGTGAGAAACCAAATATATAACACTTGTGTTAATTTAAACTGGAAATTAAAAAAGTTTAAAAATGTAAATTGCAAATGAATGTAAAAATTTAAAGTCATCAAGACAAAATAACACCCATTATTTTCAGGAGAAGGAAACACATTTTATTTTTTCCGAATCTTTGTTTTTTTTTTTTTATCCGTTTTTAAAGCATGAGAAAGCTTAATTGAACGATGGTTATGACTTCATTTCTTTTAAAATGAATAATATTGTTGTACTAGCACAATGTTCGCATTTTATAACAAAAAGTAGAATATCAGAAAACACCAGACTTTTTGCCAATTTCTGCGAAATTTCGACCGTCTTTTTACTTAAACCAAACGCGATTTGCAGGACATACTCGCTAAAACGATTGTAAGGTTAACATCTATTCATCCAAATATGCATAAAGTCTCTAAATAATAAATTATGTAACACAGCATGACTTGTTTAACCCCGCCACATTCTTTATGTGCCTGTCCCAAGTCAGGAGCCTGTATTTCAGTGGTTGTCTTTGGTTCATTTCTGTCATATTTGTCTTTCGAAAACTGTTTCGTTATAAATGAGCCGTTAGTTTTCTCATTTGAATTGTTTCATATTTTTTCAAGTAGAGGCCTTTTATATCCATACGGTTTTTCTCATTGTTGAAGGCCGTACGGTTGGCTATAATTGCTTACATCCACTTCATTTGAACTGTTGTGGATGGTTGTCTAATTGGCAATCATATCCACTTCATTTGAACTGTTGTGGATGGTTGTCTGATTGGCAATCATACCACATCTCCTTATTTTTATATTCGTAAAATAGTTTGAAATTATAAATGATTTAGTATTACTTGTTGATAATGATGTGTTTTTTACTAAGATTGCAATATTCAATCATTCTGGTGTACTTTCGAAATTACTTACATCTTCTTTATTGTTTTACTATCGAAACACTCCACTTCATTTAACGTAAAAAGTTAATTCCGTCTCGCGCTTTACATATCTAAGTATTATGCAACACTGTTTGTAACGTTCATATTGACTGGATGAGTTCCAAGGCATCAATTCAACGACTGTTGCTACTGTGTGTGCAGATATCATATAACAAATTTTATAATGTATACGTATTAAAAGTGGGGTTTTTTTTTCAGTAGCTTTGAAATGAGATACAATATGGAAACAGTATTGCATTTGCGGGCATCAAGTATGTTTTGTAGTCCAAAATGTCAATATACTGCAAAATCGCTTTTGAAAAACTATATTTATTTTTGCGAGCATCAATTTTGTTATGTAGTCCGAAATGTCTGTGTTAACTGCAAACCCGCTTTTCAAATACAATATTTATTTTTTATTGTATGTTTGCAAAATTACTTAAAGGATTGAAGGTTTTTTATCATTGCCATCATAAAACTTTCGTTCTTTCAATTTTCCTTAAAAAAAACATCTCAATTCTAAGTAAAGTGGTGATAATGAACTTTGGCCAAAAATTACAGAACAAATCCCATTCAGTTGTAAGGGGATGGGGTATACGTGTCATCCTCTTCTGGTTTCAAGTTCAACTTTGTTATAAATGTAGGTTGTTTGCTAAAGTTGTATTCGTTTTTATCTACAAAAGGGGTAATCCTAACTCATACTCGAAGGATAGACAACACTACAGGGAAGGAAAAAGAACAACAGGCAATGAAAAGCCAAATAACATTTATTCTTGTGACGATTATGACAACAAAAATTCTACCAATAGGTTAAGAACAAGGATAGGATGATAAGATTTTGGCTATGGCACCTGGAACATACCAGCGGTCATATGTGAGTCCGATAATTCGTTGCTATGAATAAACAGAGGTTTGGAATATAAATGCGTCAATGATACAAGTTAACAAAAGATGTACATAGGTCACAATAAGGTCTAGAATATTATACAAATAGACAACCAACTCGCGAAGTCTTCCGTATGCAAAACACGATGCTTTTTGAAAAACCACCGCAAGATAATAGTTTAAATGAATTTACTTTTAAATGTGTCATTGCGAGTTTTTTCGTGCGAATTTTAACACGATTTTTGTTAAAGCAAAAAACCTATGAAACAGGAACCTTGAAATGTCAATGCATCAGATTATCGTAATAATTCCATCAATAAAACATACCTAAGGAAAGATCATATTTATATTTCATGGGCTATTAATACAATACCTTTTATCTCTCAATGTAAATAGAAAGTGTAATCTTTTTCAATAGAATAGTATTTCTATTTAATGATACAAAAATCTACAGGTCGTCAATAACAGGAACTTCAAAAAGAAAGAATATGAAAAAATAACAAAATGAGTAAAACAGACAATGACTATTAAAATGGATATTAACTCTAGTTGTATACGGAAACAAATGCTTTCATAAGATGCTGTCCTGGGCAGCCAAAATTTCATACAATTTTGCCCTGATAACGAATGGCTCCATTTCAACTTAGAACAAATTCTTTCTGGGTATTGCACAAGGTCTTATCTTCTTCCTTTAGTTATATTTTTTTCAGAAGAAAATAACTGCCGGTATTAGAGTTTTCCATATCACTAGGTTACTCATTATGTTTAGCTTGATTTGAATATCTCTTTTAATAACTTCAATTAAAGCTTGCTTTTGATAACTTCAATTGAAGCTTGCTTTTAATAACTTCAATTGGAGCTAGCTTTAATAATATGGGGAATTCTTTGATATGCTATTATGTTTTAAAAGATGGTTTAGTTATCTATTTTAACGATATCACCACAATTAAGTGCTTTTTCTTGAATAAGTGCTATTGTACGTTCATCCATGCATCTTTGGTTATTCCATTGATAGAGATTAGAAGAAAATAGGGAAGCATACATAACTTGTTGTTTAGCTGTCGTTCAATAGTCAAAAACTCGTCAGTGGTTGTCTGAATTCAGTATATCTCAATGTATTGTTTTTTTTTTTTTTTTCATTTAGGGAACCTGATGTTGGAACATTTCTTTTATAGTCCTTTTTTAAATATTTTCTAAACTCGTTGGTATTTACATTTGTAGCACTTAGAACAGAACATATTATATTGACACTTGTTTATTGTTGGGGACAGTATGTTGACCTGTACATATAAAAATAAGGACATGTGGTATGATTGCCAATGAGACAACTGTCCACAAGAGACCAAACGTAGATGTAAACAACTATAGGCCATCGTACGGCCTTCAATAATGAGCAAAACCAAAACCGTATAGTAAGCTATGAAAGGCTCCGTTTGAATTGTTTTACATTTGTCATTTCGAGGACTTTTGTAGGTGACTATGCGGTATGGGTTTTGCTCATTGTTGAAGGCTGTACCTATAGTTGTAAACTTCTATATTATTTGGTGTCTGGTTGAGAGTTGTCTTATTGGCAATCATACCACATCTTCTTATTTTTATATCCGGTGTCTTTTTTGTTTGTTTTCGGTAGACTTTCGTTTAACTGGTAGTTCATGTTTACATCATATGAAGTAAGGATGGGTATATTACCACTCATAAAAGGATAGTCCTTTAAATATATAAATGATGCCATTAATAGTATGCATTATTTGCACTGTAACTTTGTGATGAAGAACAGCAATATAAGGACTGGTCCATTATTTTGGTTTTTAAAGTTCGTTAATAGATTAAGTGTCATTACGCCGCATCATTATCAGAATCAATAGCACGTACATGTAAGCACTCACTGAAGATTTAAGTTGATCGTTATTGGAAATTGCCAATTGTTTTAAATGTAACATGTGTGCAAAACACCGCTTTACGCAATTTATAAAATTTAAAAAAAATAGTAGCAAAAAGTTGTTATTCAAGAAATATTTATCTTCTATCTTGTAGTACTAAAACAATTTTTTTTTAAAGTAGACGCATTGTTGTGAAAATTACTTAACCGAATGAGAACTGTTCGTATCTGCTCATCATTTCGGTACCACAGCTTCATTCTATATATCAATAACTTGTCATCTTAACATTATTTTACAAATTATTGATCAGATAAAAACTGTCAGTTCTGCTAATATGAAAGTCTATTTTCGAGGATCTCTCCTTATAATCAAACTTTTCAGCTTAACTGGTGCATCTAATACGTCATACTGAGTTAGCATGAAGACGAGCCATGTGGCTTATATCTTGTACGGAATGATTATAAAAACAGTTATGTAGTCAGCGATAATATCGTTCAAGACATTTTATTTAAAAATAATAGAACCATTAACTCATAAGAGTTATTGATGATGGAACAATCTTCTGTCAATTTTATTGCCTTTATCATTTTCCATTTTCTAGTTTTCTAGTTTTGAGAAGGCATTTGTTTAAAATATGGTTCCACTTATTTAACCTGTAATTGTTTACGTCTTGAATCTAGAATAAGCTCTTGATGTAGAATGAGAACGATTTTATAATTGTTATTCTGAATGCTGTAAAGATAGGAAAATGCATATAAAACTGTACAAAATTACATATATATGTCGATTTAGTTTTATCCAATCAAAAAAGGGGGTTTTAAACGTCTGTTGACCGAAGTTTCAAAATGCGGGTTTTCGTTTTGAAAATGAAACTTTGCAATCGTTGTTACATGAATGTTGGGGATTTATATCTACGATTTACATCCGAATTTTCTGATCAATTATGGTATGAAATTTTTAAATACTGTCAATACCGAAGCACTGGCTACTGGGCGGAAACTACCCTCGAGGACTGTGTCTCCAAACGATTGGAAACTTAAGAGTTAACCAGAGTGTAGAAACATGTTAATCTCTGTTCTTTTCCACCAGCAGAAAAACTGATGCTAAAAGTTGGCACCCGTTTGGCTATTGCGGAATGTTAATATACGCAGCCATGTATTTAGGTCTCTGATAATTACCGAATCCTTGCAACAATTCTTTGAGTGGTCATTAGGTACCCTAATGATGAAAGACACACTTTTTTCCCCTAAGGTATTGAGCATAAACTTCTATTTGGTGGATTTATTGATATTTTTTTCTAGCCCTGAAAATGAATGAAATATTTGCCACTACACTTAAAACAAATAACAATACAATAAGCGATCCATCGGCAGCAGTATTAAGTAGTACCACAACACATAAGATATAGTTTCCTTGCGCACAAAACGTGGTTCTGTAATAACCTTCATCAGTATAAGAATAAGGAGATGTGGTATGAAATACTAAGGATTTGCTACTCAGGAATAGATACCTTACGTACAAAATTTCAATCCCGGTATCTATGAAGATTTTTATGTTTAAAACCACTGGGTCGATGCCACTGCTAGTGGAGTTTTTCTCCCCGAGGGTATCACCAGCCCAGTAGTCTGCACTTCTGTGTTGACATGAATTATCATTGATATGGTCATTATTATAAATTAACTGTTTACAAAACATAGAATTTTTCGAAAAACTAAGGATTTTCTACCCAAGGAATAGATTACCTTAGCTGTATTTGGCAAAACTATTAGGAATGTTGGGTCCTCAATGCTCTTCAAGTTCGTACTTTGTTTTGCCTTTTTAACATTTTTTATTCGAGCGTCACTGATGAGTCTTTTGTACACGAAACGCGCGTCTGTGGTATAAAATTTCAATCCCGGTATCTATGATGAGGTTTTTTTTTTATTGCCAATGAGACAACTATCCACCAAAGTTCAAATGAAGTGGATGTAAGCAGGTCACCTTGATATTTGATATTCAATTGCTCAATAAAAAAAAAAAAGGATAATTTAGATGTATTGACATCGTTGTGTTTTTCTGAGAAAAAAAAAACGAAAAGAAAATTATGTTGACTGTTTATTCGTCTTATCTTTAAGGCTACTTATTAAATCAATTCTACTTCGTGCATTCATTAATACAAGATCAAGTCACATATCACGGGTGAACAATAAGTACCCGTTGGAATAGTAATCAACAAACGCAACTGTGCCTCTAAGTTCTTTTTGTAATGTAATGTGCTAGCTGCTGGAGATAGATGATTACTTTATACAGATGTTCTTTCTTTCAGGTGATCATACCGAAGGAACAACTGCCCAACTTCCATTATTGTTTTTTCAATCAGCATAAAGCAATATTGTAACAAAGCTACATAAATGCATGAACTGTGGTATTTTTGCCAATGAGACAACTATCCAACCAAGTCCAAATGTTTAATTCGGTAAATATTTTGTTTTTAACACAATGAATTTTTTATTTGTTCAAGTTTCATAGTAGTTCCATTGTAAGCCAACAAAACACAATGGCGATAAACAATTAGATTGGTTTTTACGTTATCGAAGGAGGAGAAAGTATTAGATTTAATCAAGCGCTTCTTTGTAAGAAGTTGTGATTTTACACATGAAAACATTAGCTAATGATGAAACACGCTTATGATTAGTTTAAACAAAACTGATAGAGGTCATTGCTTCTGATTGAATTTATAACCTCTTCAGTAATAACAGAACAGCCGTGAATTCATCAAAGTCTTCTGGTGTCAAGAAGACGTTACGCTTAATTCGTATATAAAATTACAATTGAATCAAGAAGACGTCGATTTGGCACATTAAATTAACATGATGAATTCTGTAATTTTAAATCTATTGGGTAATAAGTGATAAAATTACAGAATGCGAATAATAGTTTATTGATATTTCACGTAGCTTGTAGTAATGACGTCCTCTTCCAATTTCAAAATGGTGGATGAGGCTTAATCTCACGTGACAACAATTCGAGACTTGTTGTGAAAAGTCGGAAAAGTTTTCTTTCAAAGCAAAGTGAAACTTTTTTAATTTAAGTATTTTTGAAACACATGTTAGAGTGATAATACTAGTGTTGATCACACCACGGACGATCGTCTGCCTCGAGATTGTCTGCTGAATACATCGTTCGATATTTTATCAGTATCTCTATACTAACTCTTTGGAGAATAAATTGGCAGGCGAATTTGCTTGAAGATAATATCAAATGCTTACATTAAATTAAACATGGAAGTTTCTATTAACTTCCGCCAGTTAACATAAGAATGACACGAAAGAACCACAGATTTCTCGTGCTAGGACTTGTTGTCACCTTTATATATTTCCTGAGCGAGACAGAAGGGGAAAATATTGCCAAGTAAGTTTTTTCTTCTTTCATTTCTTTTGTTTCATTCAAAGTTATGATGAGTGCACCATTTATTTTATTCCTTTTAATCATAGATGATTTAGAAAACGTTACTAAAATGTATTCCCCGTCATATTGGTCTCATCAGATAACACTTCCTACGTTTATTACATGACATCCAAAACATGTGTGATGTGTACACAACCATTCTTTAGGGAAATAATTAAATAGCAATTAAATCTCAAACGCTTTTCATATATTGTAACTAATCATGGTTTTACTTTTGTGCATTTAAACTCGATTTTTTTAAATGACAAAGCGACTTGTGGTTTAAAGACTGCTCATAGTACCACTGGTCAGTCAATATCTATATTTCTGGTCTGCATTGTAATTTTTATTACCTTAATATATGTTTTAGTCCATAAATAATTTTATGAGTTTGCACGAAATTAGGTATTACATATTCTATTACTACTCTGCAGTAGTCTAGAACAGTTGAGACTACGAATTCGGCTTTAAAAGTATACAATTCGTGTTGCAATTTAGGATTTTAATGACCTAATCCTACACTTACAGTTCTATTGCAGAAATTCATTTATTTGCACCCGTTTCTTATCATAGGTTTTATACCAAAATAAAAAAGACGCCCACCGTCTGAAGAAAAAAAATGCAAAAATATAGTTCTAGGAATATTAATGTTGAAGATGCAATGTGCGAATTGTCTACGAAAAGAAATAGCTGACATTTTTTTCTTCAATTGATTACAATTTTAATATAGTGGTAATTTCGTCAGAATTTAATACTACCTGGTAATATACATAAATTCATCATATTGTGTATGTACTTCAAATATCCTGTCAAAGTTTGTTGTTAAGATTATATATTTAGAATATAATATTGTTGCTATACGTTTACATGAACCATGCATATTCAGGCAGGGAAAAATGAATGACGATAAAACTTTGCAACTTGAAAATATCAGTCACAATTATGTGACGAAAGAAGAAATAGAAAATAATAATATGAAAAAAATAGAATAAGAGAAAAAAACGACAATGCCCAACACGAAGAGAAAGAACTAAAAAGTATTGACCTGAATGAAATTTAAAAAAAAACATAATCTCAAATGTTATATTATCTTCTGTATTGCAAGGTCTGGTTTCAGCTAAAACATTATAAGATAAGGTCATATAAGGGCTTCTGCTGTATAGACTCCCAAATGGTTCAAATACTTTAATTAATAATTCAAAACAATAAAATGTATTTAGAAATTCCACTGTCTACTCAACCTATGTAACATTTCTAAAATTGTTTATGATGAAAATGAAAATAATTTTTATATATAACATTTGCTGCAGGTTTGTCAATTCCGAAACATCCCTAAAATCGGGTAAATGATAGAGTTCAAGATTTTTTAGACCACTATAACGTAGTATTAGTCTATAATTTTGACCAAAGACAAGGTACATTGTACGAATGACTGTCAATCAAGGGCCATTACATCTGTGAAAACCGACAAATACCAAATGAACATACCAAATGAATAAGGCCTGTTTCAGAGTTATAACTGGAAACAGGTGTTGGATATTAAAATGCATAATGTTTTCAATTCTTCCGTTTTCTTTTTTGATTGTACAAAATCCAAATATATATTTATGTGAAAACCAGAAAAGAATATACAATATTAAAAAAGAGTTGGGAACAATGATAAATAATCGTGAGTCTACGGAAAACAGAAAACACAATGACCATGAAAACATTACAAGATTAAAACAACAAAACGTGTCGAATATCGGGAACCTCTACATTATGTTTGCTAACATTTCTGTCATTTAAGTTGCAGTGTAAATGTCAGATCTTGAGTATTCTCTGTTTTATTCATTCACAACTTATTTTTTAGCATCGACTTTATTTTTTCTTTAAAATTCAGGCAGTAAAATGAAGTAAGTGTTTAAATGTATTTGTGTTTTCACCCTACAAGAAGTAAGACACGTGTAGACAGTCGAAAGTTTGTTCAATTAACCTACATGTCTGTATATGTCATTGCAAAGACAAATATCATACTTAAACATGTCATGGCGTCCTTAACATTGGATTATAGATGCCATGCGCATTTTACTTACATAAGACATAACATAACCGACAAAAATTCAACACAATTAGAAATTAATAACAAAAATGATGTGTTTGCTTTGGCAAAAACGTGTTGCAAATCTGCTATCAAACACCGATTTTCACCTGAGCGCTGACTGGATGCGTTTTAGAAAAAATGAATTCTATAAACGAAGCCAATTATATATTATTACTTTAATATCTTTCCCACGTGTTATTTCTTTGTTACAATTGATAGTATGTCATTGTGGAAATCCTCTCATACCCTTTAAATATGTATAATTCCATGTAGCTGCCAACATTACCAGTTAACTGCACCTATTCACTAATGAATAGTATTTAAGTAATGGCAAAAAATATGTAAAATGTAATTATTTCTAAATGAAAATTTGCAGTTTTGTTATTTGTAGTAACACAATATATGAGGTGTTAAAAATTAAATGCATTTCAAAGGTCTCTTGTACATTCTCAGATCAATAGGATCAAGGAACATCATGTTTATCTTTCTGCCTTCGTTAAAGAAAACAAACTGCTTAACATGAGTTTGCACATTTGCATGATTTGTGAGCTCTGATTTGTAGCAATTTCAAGTGCAGTTTTGCTTAGAAATCACTAAACAAAGGGTACTGAATGAAGAACTAACGTGTAATTTTGAAAAGCTTTGCTTTGTTAAGATTCCCCAGAACCACCCTGTACCGATCATGTTACGACTCATCTTTGAAATGAAGGGTCCCTAGAATTTTGACACATTACAAATTGAATTACATGTAAAGGCAAAAGAGAAATTATCAAAATGTATTTAGTAAAATACACAGTGGAAGATACCCTGCAGATTTGTAGTCTATAAATCAAGGGGTCCAGTTTTGATAAACTCCGAAATTACCATGTTGAAGAATACGTTTTCTGAAAAGTACTTCACTAGGATCGATCAGCAAATTTTGTTTGAAACGTTAAAGATTCATGAATACATTGGGAGAGATACAATGAAGGAGATGACTGAGATCATATTTTCACGAGGAAATAGAGAAGTGTATAATCTGCATTTAATATCCTTAAATATTATGGAATTTGGTTACATATAAGTTACATATATGCTTGTAAATACAACTAACACGATACTCACTAATCTCTCTCTCTCTCTCTCTCTCTCTCTCCATCTGATGTCTTCTCCGTTGCCTGATCAATCTAAATGGGCCATATTTTTCTTGGCAACCGTTTAATAAAGATTTTAATTGTGTTAAGTATGATGTTAAGTTTATAACGAGAAGAGGATTTTTACCTGTTATTTACAAACTACAGGTTATTTTGGGTACATTTAATCGGTTACGCCTGTTTCGTTATTTTAAACAGACTTGTATAAACAAATACAGTAACAGCATATTGATCATCGAATAAATGTGGACACAGATGATGCCCCCGCTTGCATATCATATAGTTATAAAGGGACATAACTGAAGAACGGTAAAAGTGACGCTACCTAAATTTGAACTTGATCTGAGTTTTGTGGTAATAAGCATTGTGTGTAAGTCTCATAACATTTGTTTGAGGCTAACTTAAGTAGAGAACAGAAACTAAAAATTCAGCACTTTTTCTATTTGTAAACACGCATAACTCTAGAACGGTTGTGTATAAGTTTTATAACATTTGGTTGAGACAAACTAAAAAATTCAGCAATTTTTATGTTTATAAAGGGACATAACTCAAGAATGGTAAAAGTGTCGCCACCAAATTTCGTACTTAATCTGAATTATGTAGTAACAAACATTGTGTATAAGTTTCATAATATTTGGTTGAGGCAAACTGAAGTTAGAAAACGGAAACTAAAAATTTGTACTTGATCTTATTTTTGTGGTAATGAATATTGTGTATAGGTTTCATAATGTTTGGTTGGAGCAAACTTAAGTTACAGAATGGAAACTAAAATTTTGCAATCTTTCGATTTATAAAGGGACATAACTCAATAATGGTTAAAGTGACACTACCCAAATTCAACTTGATCTGTGTTTTATCAGTGGAAGTCAAAATTAAACATTGCATTGTATAAAGCATTGATTGTGGTTGCTTCAACTATAATCATGGACAAAGGAAGATAACTCAAATTTTAAAAATTACTTGATATTTAGAAGAAAATAAAAATTTTGCAATTTTTCCATTTATAAAGGAGCATAACTCTAGAACGGTTACAGTGACGCCACCAAAATTCAAACTTGATCTGTGTTTTGTGGTAATAAGCATTGTGTGTAAGTTTCATAAAATTTGGTTGAGGCAAACTTAAGTTAGAGAACGGAAACTAAAAGTTTTGCAATTTTTCCATTTATAAAGAGGCATAACTCTATAACGGTTAAAGTGACGCCACTAAAATTCAAACTTGATCTGTGTTTTGTGGTAATAAGCATTGTGTATAAGTTTCATAACATTTGGTTGAGGCAAACTTAAGTTAGAGAACGGAAACTAAAGATTTTGCAATTTTTCCATTTACAAAGGGGCATAACTCTAGAACGGTTAAAGTGACGCCACCAAAATTCAAACCTGATCGCTGTGTTTTGTGGTAATAAGCATTGTGTATAAGTTTTTTCATAATATTTGGTTGAGGCAAACTCAAGTTAGAGAACGGAAACCAATTTTTGGGACGTACGGACGTACGGAAGAACGTACGTACAGACGGACAAGGGTAAAACTTAATGCCCCCTCCGCTACGGCGGGTGCATAATTACTCCCCCCCCCTCTCCCCCCGAATGTTTTATGAGATTATTGTTTACTGTCTATTCAAAAATAAGTATTAGAACAAATGATCTTTGACAGTCTGTTAAATATTGACTTCTTGTATAGACTCATAAATTAAGCTAAAGCTGGCTTTAACAGGGGCGGATCCAGCCAGTTTTAAAAGATGGGGGGGGGGTTCCAACCATATGTCCCCATTCAAAACCTTGATCGTCAAAAAAAGGGGGTTCCAACACCGGAACATCCCCGGATCCGCCACTGTCTTAAAGCATTTGTTTGCTTACTAGGGTATTGAACTCCAAGCGTTGAGTATGAGGAACCCCTATGACAACTATATTTAAACAAATATTTGCACATGAAATAGTTGAGTTTCCGGGACTTAAACTTTTAATAGTATTGGTGAGTGATAAAAAGAGTAGAAATCGTGATAGTTCCTATAAAACATAACTTTTTAAGTAACTTAAAACTATTTGTATGTGATACTATAAATGAAGCCTTCGTAGCAACTTTGTTTTCAGAAAACTTATATAGCTATTTCATTACTCGGATTATAAACTTTTCATTTCTTTTTTCTGTCGCTTACATTCTGACTCATTACTAATAAGTAAGTTTAAATGCACCCATATGTTTCTGATAGATATTTGCTGGGTTGCTACCTCTTTTGTGTATTTTGAGTTTAAACTGTCCGGAATATTTACCGTCATTGTGTTTGTTATTGTTATTGTAGTTTAAGATAAAGAAGGATTGCTTGGATTTTGTAAAAATATTTTTTCAACCATAATTATGTTTTGATAACTGTCTAAACACCATTTGTTTACATTTTACAGCAGAAATATGATTTCACACTTTGAACTTAAAATCTTGAGTGGGAGCTTTTAATGCTGTTTGAGATCCTAATTTATTATGACATCCCAAAAATACGCTGCAAATTGTTGTACTTTATCATTGGAAAAGTGCAAACATACGCCTATTTTTTTTACATTCATCAATTTAAAAATACTTAATGAGCTATTTTTGATGATTTTGCTTATGTTTATAACGTGTCAGGTTATTTCTATTATTTTCTGCGGGTTGCTGTAAAGTTCAAGTTAGATTACATTAATTTTTCAATTATAACTTACTAATAAAATATCTTAGTATAGTTTGTAAGTACTTAGTTAGCTGTCAAGATGGCGCTTTACTGACCGTTTATCAAGACACTGATTCAGAGATACCATGATATCGATATACGGCAAAACTAATACATATAACCGTCATGATAGTGTTGTATCACACTGTTCTCTCAATCATACTACTTAACATTACTTTTTATATACGAATAAAAAGCGGG
The DNA here is from genome assembly GCA_017311375.1 of Mytilus coruscus. NCBI lineage: Eukaryota > Metazoa > Mollusca > Bivalvia > Mytilida > Mytilidae > Mytilus > Mytilus coruscus. The sequence continues at coordinate 3,446,733 of CM029597.1, read as the reverse complement.
GATATGGGGGGCAATCGTCAATGAGATGGCAACTAACCTTGTGAAACAAAAACAAAAGACAACTTCAGGTCAACACATAGACTTCTCCATAGAAAAGATGCAAAGGAAATGTTCTGAATAAATTTAATAAGGACTATCATAGATCTTCCATCAATGTCCGTAAACATTGCGTAATGAAATACTATAAGACCTCCAATGGGGGCTGACTTGGGATAGACATATAAACATGTGATTGGTTTTACAATTCTTTGTCGTTTTCAAACGTAAAGTCTTGAAGATGCCGAGTAGCTTTTTCTTGTTGTAAAGATATGATCCTTTTGCAGGTATAGAATTCATTGAAAAATGCATGTAACGACATGTAATAGAAAAATCAAAGCGTTGTTTTTTTAGATATATTTCATATTTACTGCTATTTTATCGAAATGTTGTGTGAACAGACAATCCAATTGAACAACGCAAAGTCCAAATAGCGTGACTTTGTACTAGCACATAGTGTGGTGGTCCCAGGGTTTAACCAGATTAACGTTCGCAAAAACCCTCACCCGTTGCCTATCTAGTCCACATCCAATAATGTTATCCTCTTTGACTATCTTGAGGGTGAGGAATGACGGTTTCAAGTTCTAGAGGCAAGTTTAATGCATATTCAGGACGAGACCATGTTAATGTTATTTGAATATGAATCCTGCTTTGTACTAGACCGACACACTGAACTGGATTTTTAACGTGTCAGTTAACAAGGTAACAGTCCACGGGAAGACATGTCACCCTACCAGGACAAATTATTCTCACTCCGGGCCGACCAGTCTTTGATCTTACTTCTAAATGACATGTGCTTAAGTGAGATGCATCAATGTTAATCTCTTTGGTTTTGCTCGCCCGGGGATCGAACCCACGACCTCCCGCATTTGAGGCGAGCACGCCACCACGACACACCGATGCAGTTTGAATAGCTGGACACTATATAGTAAATATAAGACTCACAATTAAAATCGAGCTATCAATCTTAATTTGAACAAGGAAATAAAAGATAGTACATCATTTTAAAAGCATACCTTCTCTTACCTATGTTCATATTAAATTATCATTTGTTCATGACAAAAAAGACTTAGGCAAAGAACGTAAACTGGTGCATGATGTATTTACATTGCGATAAAATTGTAATTAAATAATTCTAAGACGTAAGTAATTTTTTGATTGATTAATAGTGATTCTAGGTAACATTTGAACATTCAATTGATGATTTTGTTAAGGTCATCACTTACGATTTCGTTCTTCTTTTTCAAGATTCTTCATTTCATTTCATATCTTAATTTGAACCTTTCCTGTTATCTATAGTTCTCGACATTTTCCCTATGATTTATGACGGGATTCACCCACAAGCCAGCTGTTTTATTGCTCGATGTATTTATATTTTAAATTCTTAATTCTTATGCTTTTGCACTTCAATACGATATTCCGTGTAAGTGTACCCAGTTATGTCCAATAACAGGTTTATGGTGGGTGTATTACATAATTTTGATATCAATTACGTCAAAAGTTACGTTATTTTTATTTCTTCACAATGTATCCTAATGTGTTGTTAAGTGAAAAGACTCAGAGGTCAATGTGGCATTAACCAAACAGCGCTTTCCATATATAAGATCTTTCTAAGATGGCTAAAGACCTCACAACGAATTACATGCAAAATAAATGATGTTTTTCTTGTAATATAAACGTTTTTTGCACCAGGTACATATATCTAAATGTGTTGGCTTTTATATATAACCAGCTGTATCGTTAAATCATGACAATTACACAGAGAATTAAGATAAAACTCTAAAACTGAGTTACAAAATAAGTTAATTGAGCAAGATTACATGGCAAATAAACTAATTTTGCTTAGTTTCTTCTATTACTTATTTTAACATCGGACTTGGACTTTTTTTTAACTGAGTTTTACTGTGCGTATTGCTGTGTGTTTGTTTGTTCCACATTGACTAAAGATATGAGGAAAGGGGAAATCTTTAAAAAACACAATTAACCCCGCCGCATTTATGCGCCTGTCCCAAGTCAGGAACATCTAGCGCCTTTGTTACTCCTGTGCTGGTTTTTTTTTTCAATTATGGTTCATTTATATGTTTCGGAGTTTAGTGTGGTGTCTATTTCGCTAAACTAGTACACATTTTTGTTTAGGGGCCAGCTGACTCATTGGTGGCCTTGGGCTGTTATCTGCTCTTTGGTCGGGTTGTTGTCTCTTTGACACATTTCCCGTTTTCATTCTCAATTCTATCAGTCAAAAATTGTTATATTATACAGTTTAATAGTACGGGGGAAATTATGTGCCATAATGATTTTATTAGAAAAAGGCATACTTCAGATATATTGGTCTTTATTAGACAAAACGCTTTCAATATAAATCATAAACCTATCGTTTGGTTTGAATCATATTCCATTGCTGGACAGCAGTCATGCGAGTGAATATTGAAATGTTTTAAAGGAAATGAGGTTATACAGATATTTCAAACCAATTATGTGTTAAAAAATGATTGCATATCATCTGTTCTTTTGATGTTTTCTTAGAAAGTTGTCTTAATAAATATTCAGACCCTCGTGACGTATTTTCTTTTTGACGCATTCTGTACCAGAAAATGGCGTATTAATATACAAATGGTCAAACCTCTGGAGTAATTAAGAACAGAAGGTATTAATTTTGACCAGACTAAGTTTCTGATTGGTTCTTTTCGTCATTCACCAGGGAAACTGTATCCTCTTATTGTATTACATCACCCATTTTATCATAAACGATTCAAAACTACTCAAAAAAACCCTTGAGTAATAAAAGCTTTAATAACAGGTCAACAAACAAAACAGCATATTTAACAATCAAAATCATCATCAGAGGGGCACGGTAAACGATTTTATTTAATGGGACCCCAATGTGTAATATTGTGTTGTGCGCGTCCATATCAATTATGTTACACAGATACAAACAAAGAACGCAGATCCATGTCAATAGTTTGTAAACAACGATTGATTTAAAAAGCGTTGATTTATTTCTCTTAATTGTAACGAGTATAAACATTTCAGTTATATTTATCTACAAAAATGTTTAAAATGTTCTGACGTTATGATCCAACAACTAATAAAACGTTAGTGTTATATTTCCCTCGTGTCTTGTTTATTTTTGGGTTCGATTCATAATATCATAAGTAAATGTTTAATATTCTATTGAAGTTAATTACTGTAACTTGTTGGTGTTTGTATCACAGCTTCAAAGCTGTGGTTTCCTGAGTTGCATTAATTTGCCCCACACATCGTTATACAATCTACATGTATCTTAACTTCAAATTGTTACATTTGAGAAATTCAATTTGACACGACATAATAGCTATATATATATATATTTACTTTATGTCTATCTTACATGGCTTTAAGGCTTCAGATACATTCTTGTAATGGCTTCTTTTTGCATCTAAATATAAAGATACAAAAAAACCCACGCTGACAGTTGAATTTACTCCCAGGGTGTGTGATGTGTTCAACAATTTAACTTTTGAGAACACATTAAAACATAAAAAAGTTTGAAATTTCCGTTCAATCTTATTGTTCTGTAAATTCAATAATTTTATTCTCCGCACAATTTATAAACAGATACTCGTCTCCTTTTTTCGTCAAAAAAAATAAACAAATATTAATTTATTGTTTAGGTTGTCACGCCCATATGTTTTTGTAGTCTGATTTGTAAAAGTCCCGATTGTGTCATATTCCTTATTGCGACTGAGTGTTCATGGCGGTTGGTGCATGTCTTAGCTATAGTATATGTGTCATATTCCTTATTGGACTGAGTGTTCATGGCGGTTGGTACATGTCTTAGCTATAGTATATGTGTCATATTCCTTATTGGACTGAGTGTTCATGGCGGTTGGTGCATGTCTTAACTATAGTATATGTGTCATATTCCTTATTGTGACTGAGTATTCATGGCGGTTGGTGCATGTCTTAGCTATAGTATATGTGTCATATTCCTTATTGGGCTGAGTGTTCATGGCGGTTGGTGCATGTCTTAACTATAGTATATGTGTCATATTCCTTATTGTGACTGAGTATTCATGGCGGTTGGTGCATGTCTTAGCTATAGTATATGTGTCATATTCCTTATTGGACTGAGTGGTCATGGCGGTTGGTGCATGTCTTAGCTATAGTATACATGCAGGCTAAGCGTTTAATATTTGTGCGGTTCACAATTAATAGTGAGCTATTTATATGAAGTTATTGCAGTCTCACAAACTATCTAACAGGAGAATTATTTCACTTGTAAATCACTGTCATCGTTATCTCAACTCACTAGCGACATGTTTTCGCGGTCTTAAATCGTTAGATACAAGTAAAGTCATCAGATACGTAATTATATTCCCGATTGTGATCATTTGTACTGAGTGTGAATTCGCATGGCGGTGATGTAAGAATGACAGGGGACGCTTACCCTGCCGACGCACCTGGTCTCGCTCCTTTTGGAGCTCATACAATTCCTTCTGTTTCTGTTTGTAACCTTGATTTGTCTATGTTGCTATTCGATTAACGACTTTGAACATCAGTAAACTATAGTCCCTTTATCTCATCACTACACACGTTACTGTTATTAAAAGACATTTTCATTGTTCATATATTATAATATTAATCATTAACAGAATTGACCATTGGCCAATTTAATGATTTACTAATTTTGTATTGCATTGCAACACAGTTCCGTCGGTTCTCGTCAGAGTTTCTACTTATAAATTATTGTATAATTAATTACTTAATATTTATTGTGCTTGTGAGAAAATAAAATCAAGTAAACTAAAGGTCGAGTTACAGTAAATGGGCTATGTCACAGATTTTTATAAAACTCTGCATACAACTTCGGCTGTTCAAAGTTGTGTTCGAGGTGAAAACATACCACAAAACGAGAAAATAAGCGTGACGTCATCCCGTTTAACCTGTCATAAACATCTACTTTTACGTTTTTCACTACTAACTAAGTAATAGATTGATTTATACATCAAAAACAAAGTCGGTAACCATTTGATCATTTCGTTAAAACGGAAATTAATGTATCGACAAAATCTTTGAAATTGTAATTGGAGATTTGATGATTTTAAGACAATTTTAAGAACGTTTTTCGATGAATTAAGTGCTTTCTATACAAATGTTCATTATTTTCAAATGATTCAATTATCAAATATTCAAGAAAATAAAAGACAAAAATGCATTATTTTTTCGATTTTTTTGTTCTAGTTCAATGAGACAAAGTTGTATTCAAAATTATACCAAACTTTGCGACATAGCCCATTTACTCTACTTCGACCGTAAACAAATGTTACAAGATGAAAACGATTATCAGTTGACTACATGTTACTTAAACAGGGAGGAGGCACTCAGAGGGGTTTATTTCCTTGTCTTTCGGTGTATGAACGTTCCATCTGCACAACTCCTTATTTGAATAGTAGGTCCATGGCAAATCTATATACCTACTTTCCAATAGATCTGCGACAGCTGTGCTACATTTGTACATTAACTATCTCTTCTATGTTTTAACATCATTAAAATAATGATAATAATGATAATAATGATAATAATGATAATAATGATAATAATGATAACAATGATAATAATGATAATAATGATAATAATGATAGTAAAACTTAGTATTTTGTTGATAAACATTTAAAACCTTTTTCATTCGGGTTTCTTTAGTAAATAACTTACATCAATAGTATACGTATTTCAATTATTGTGATTCATCGTTCTTCTCCGAGTACTGTTCATTTAAATAGTATGCTACCATTATCTAAAGTCCTGAAATTAAGCATTCTCTTATGTTTAAGCCAAAAATCATTTTGTTTCATAATATGGGAAGATGGAAAATCTTCTTTACAAAATCCTTTGTAATATATATCACACTGTTCTATAAAATTGAATTTTCAAGTAGTATTTTAAATTAAAGGAGGACAATACGCTCAATTCGTTTACAGTATCGCCTTAAATAATCTATTTCAGATCAGAAATAAGTATTCTTACAATCATTACAACTGAAAAAATATGTTTTGACCGATTTATTTTCTCGTATACCTGAGGCCGAGTCTTTATATACAGGATATTGGTGGAGTTTTAAAATTACCTCTTTTATCTTTCTTATCTCAATTATCAATTTAAAAAGTACAAACAGAAGAACGTACCTATTTAGGAGGCAATTTGCTCTTTCGAAGTAAATAGACGCAGATATATAAACCATGAGACGACTGGATGCAAAGCAATACTAATTAAATGCTAAGAAATGATTAAAGCGAATTAAAATAAAACATTTAATTTTGGCAAATTATTACAATTTCATATGAAAAAACAATAACAGACGTTAAAGTTAATTCAATCAAAGTTCAACACCATTTATCAACAACATTTTGCTCACACGTCTATATCCAGCGGGTAACAATAAATCTGAAACGTCTGAATCCATTGCGAATTAATCCGAATCCAAATTATCAGTTATAAACTATGTTGCTCGATCGTCCTTTAATCACTCAATTACATTGTAAATTCGTCTATATATTTACAGTAACAAATCAGCAAGGAACATACGCTGAAAAATAAAACTTCCACAAAAAATGAGACTGAAACTACTGATCATAAATATTGGGTGGGATAAAGAATGGGAGGGTTAGTTTTCGGCTATCAACGGCAGAATGAAAAACTTTAATTCTTTTAAATCACAAGTCTATAAAGGAACCAATCAAAAATCATTGTTATGTTATAAAATTCATAACAAGTTGTATCATAAGCTAAATGTAAAGAACCGAAATAATTCGAACAGTATAACGTCTAATTCTTTAATCTCCAGTCGCCAATTATATATTTTTGATTAATTAAAAATAACACAATTTGCTCTTTCGAAGTAAATAGACGCAGATATATAAACCATGAGACGACTGGATGCAAAGCAATACTAATTAAATGCTAAGAAATGATTAAAGCGAATTAAAATAAAACATTTAAATTTGACAAATTATTACAATTTCATATGAAAAAACAATAATAGACGTTAAAGTTAATTCAATCAATGTTCAGCACCAAAAAACCAACGGCCAAACAGTAAACAAAGCACATTGATTGATAATAAACAAAATTTAAAAGCTATTTCAGTTACAGGGCTCATTTAAAGCCATGTTTCACCTTATACAAAGATCAGAATGAAAACAAAATTAATAATAATACTGACATGAATGATCAGAAATCAGAAAATATCACTGACATGAATGGTCAGATATTTCTAACAAAAATATGATAATACCGACATGAATGGTCAGATATAAAAAATACTACTGACATGAATGTTCAGATCTTTCTGTCAAGAATGATCAGAAAACAAAATAACCCATTAAGGATATATACAAATCACCCACTACTGTAAGCACAATTAAACAAAATTGGTACAGAATAAGATTGCTCCTTCTGTTTAACAGTAACAAGATGAGACTAAACATCCTCTTGTTTAACAATGAGCCAATACTTGAACAAAAATTGTCAACTTTAAATTACCAAAATAATTCAAATGTAACCTACAGATGGGTGAATAAAGTTCACAAACTGGCATCCCAAACTTCAAAAAAGGTTTATAAGTAGCTACAAACTGAACACCACGTTTAAAGCATAAACTTCTTAATCTAGAATTAATAGTGGTGACAAAATAACATGTATTCTGAAAATCAAGTAAACGTGGAATAATTGCTGACATAACTATTACAGTATGTGGCTTAACTAATTTCTCAAATGTAGAGATAAGCACATTATAGGCTATATCAAAATCAGCAACCTCATAGGTACCAACATTATTGGTTCCTACATGCATCAGAATTATATCATAATTTACCTGAATTGTTCCACAATTAAGCAAATTTATTATGTCCCAAATATTTGCTCCAGGAAAGGCTTGCAAGTGACACCTTCTAATAGTTTTAACATGCTTGGCTATGGAATCGCACACCAGAGTAGACCTAAAATCTATAAAGAGCAAATTTATTTCAAAACAAAGTTTTTAATTTGTTCCGCTACATTGATTTTATTAGACAAAGAACTGACAATATATTTAGTATAGCAATTGCTCTTCCAAAAACCCATCAATTGGATAGAACTAGGAGAAACCCCTGCTTTCGAAGCAAACGTTGCTCCATCTCTTCGGAAACTATGGGAAGAAAATAATTTTGGATTTAACCCAATTTAATTTACAAAGTAATTCTCTCAGTTTATTCTGAAACTGGTTTTAAGTAATTGGCATGTATTTCCCCTTTTTTGTACAAGAAAAAGCGGCACCATCCGAAGTGCAAAGATTTAAAGAACACACCCTTTTATACGCATTTACAGGGTAAAATTTAGATGAAGGATATGCAAGCAAAGGTATCCTTAAAATACGATTACCCAACTGAATTGTTTTTGTCCATTTGAATGCAACTATTATAAGAGACGGAAAGACTGTAACATCACCTCTGCATAGCTGTTTGTTTTGTCAAATTTCTTGGTTGATACTGGAACTAAATTAGACGTCCAGCTTAAAAGTAATAACGCAAAAAGAAATAAACACCAATATGTCGAATCAAGAGGAGTATTCAAATTCAAATGTTCACGAAATTTTCCTAGAATTTCAAAAGTAATAGGAAATGCCTGTTAAGGTAAATGTTTTAATTTCCTATCTAACCCTTTCATCGTCAATTTCAATACATAAGACGAAAACACATCCACATGTAATCCTAACAACAGTAAAAGAACTTTAATTCAATTCAAATAATTGCGAATAGTTTGAGCTGATCTGAAACTTCTACTGAGAAACTCCGAATAAGTGCATAATAACTAAGCATTAATATCAAACGGTTCTAAATTAAAATAATTACAAAACAATAAATAGGCTCTCCACTGCGTTTTAAAATTAACCAAAGTACCTTTCGGGAAAGCCGAAATCCTAGTCAAAAACATATCTCGTCTTAGCACTTACAAATCTACAAATACATGAATAAGCAATTACCAAATATGTTCAAACTAAAACAATTCTTTAGGAATAAAATCTCTAGATAGAGACATGCCTTTTGTCCTCTCGTAAAATTCTAACTGAAATTTATAACTAAAATCCCATCTAGACAAAAGATCCGGTAAACGGTTATCGCAACCTGAAATATGTATAGCTTTTAACTCAAAAATATTTAAAGCTGCAATCCAACAAACCTCCCGCAAACGACTGCAGGAACACATTTCTGGTAGCGCCTGTATTCAAAACACGAACTGATACCAAATTATCGCAATAAATAACTACCTTTAAATTTGTAAAATGTTTACCCCATAATTTTAAGGCTACTACAATCGTCAACATCTCGAATAAATTTATATGCAAATTTTGATCTAAAATGAACTCCGGAAATGAACAGTGAAAGTCTCTTCCGTCCATCCATCCACCACATCCTGTCAAACATGCATCAACAGAAAACAATTGATCAGGATTTGAAATTCATCAGACAAAATCATAGAAACCCCATTATAACCAGGCAAAAATTCCTGCCACCACAATAAGTCAAGTTTAAAATCAACTTGAATGACTAATTTCCCTTTATCAGGAAAATCTCTTAACCAATTCAAAAGTCTTGAGACAAAAATTCGGCCAGAACGCACACATTGAGATACAAAATTTAATTTTCCCAGCAATGATTGTAATTCTCTCTTAGTTTTCGGCTATCAACGCCAGAATGAAAAAAAATCCTTTAAATCACAAGTCTATAAAGGAACCAAACAAAATTCATTGTTATGTTATAAAATTCATAACAAGTTGTATCATTAGCTACTAGTAAATGTAAAGAACCGAAATAATTCGAACAGTATAAAGTCTATTTCTTTAATATCCAGTCGCCAATTATATATTTTAATTAATTAAAAATAGCACTATTATGGGGAAACTTTTATGATATTATCATAATTATCATAAGTATTAGTGGTAGTAGAAGTAATAAATCCAACAGTTCCTAAATTTGAGGCTGAAGTGTCAGGTGTATTTAATAGAAACCAATCTTCTAATTTGATACCAGAAATTCTCCTTCTGTTGAAAGTGTGACACATGTAAGAATAAATCAAATAAAGGTAGCATCCATCAATACATCAGCAAGTTTTTATGAAACATTATTTTGATGATGACTACTTATTACATTAGATTTCCTGTACAACATAACGTACTTGACATAATCATCATCATAATTCCATTACAACTGTTAACGTAGCATGTGTTTTACTGGTTCCTCTTACACGTCTAAAGCCTTCGTCTAAACTTAAAAAGCATAGATAGAATAAATCAAATAGTTCATAATTAATAGTTTCATATATATTTATTTTTGTCAGAAGAAATTACGTGATTAAAGAGAGCAGGTGGTTTCTCTCCTTCATGGGTTATCTTATAAGTTCGACTATACTCCACACAGGAAGAAGACAGGTCTATGTTCATTTCAAATTTGCAATATCTGAAGTTATACAAATTAATAAATGTACTTTTTGTATGAACTCATAAGAAACCATAAAACACATATTCTGGACTTAATTTGACGTATGAATAAACTTAAAAGATAGATATAGTATATACAAAAGTACAAATTGAACTACCAATAAACTTCGAAATAGTTTTAATTTGAGATCTTAGACAAAACTGAAAAACTACATAAGAAACCACATAATATTGTTAACAAGTTGTTATATGGACAGAAAAAATGCAAAGCGGGCAAGTAAATTTTGTGGCATTAAAGAATTATCTTAAAGAAAATCATTTCATATAAAAACAAAACAAAACAAAAAACAAAACAATCCAAACCATTGCAAAGAGAGTACTCCTGTTGAAACCCATGGCTCCAACTAATATACTAATTAAAAGAAGTACATTTTAAGTTATATAAATACCCTCCTAATCCAGACTACATAGGTTTATCATGCTAGACTCTGACGAAGACAGATCAGCTTTTTGTTTCAAAATATATCTCATTGACAAACACCCTGTGCTGCTGGGAAACTAAAGAGATCCCAAATGCACCTTCTCAGATACTACTATATTTTTTTGTTATGTGTTTACTGGCAAAAATAAATGTATCAACAATATTACAGTTATTAATCGATAATAACATCGAGAAAGAGTTATTTATTTTCCCCTATTCTATAAATGAATCATTTGACGAACTTATAAATAAATAATAATCATGATTTCGTACTAAATGGTGCTTAAGTTTCAAAATGAGACAATCACAATGTAGAATTGTAAAATTTCCTTGGAATTTTCTTTCTGTTAATACAGTTTTATCTTAGCATTATATAAATGTTCAAGCAAACAATCTTATTTCCTAAATCTATAATATTCCTATAAAAATATATATAAAGGAAAACGATAAATAAAACAAACTCCTATGTTAATTTCCGACACGTTCGAGTCGATGTATAGTTGATCAGTGTTCGAGTCGATGTATAGTTGATCAGTGTTTGTTACCTCATTGTAGCAGTTTAAATCAACCGCTTTATCGACACAACATATTTTTGTTTTTGGCCAACATCACTAATTGGTTAATCGATACGATGTGGCTGTGTCTTAACTCACAAGCGACAATATTTCGCAGTTTTAGAACTTTAAATATAGAAACAGTCGGGTAAATTTACAGAATTTGTTATATTCCCTTTTGTTCTAGTTTGACTGTGTGATTTAGCTTATTGCAGGATTCTCTTACCCTGTCGACGCGCCTGGTCCCACTCCATTCATACGATTTTCTCATTTTTGCTTTTATCTGGATATGCATGTTTTGTATGTAGTCCCACCATTAGAAAATTAATAAACTACTACTGCCTCATTCATGACATGGCATTAATGTCAGTTCGTTTTTTCGAGTTTGATATCCTTTTGGCTTCTTTTGCCTCTCTTTTGTATCGGTTAGGAAATTACCACCGAACAACCTGTTGATCGGTATGCATTTTCCAAGTGAATCGTCACGTACACAAGTAATACTATCCAAGTGCAACGTCCTCGTCCTGTAACGGTGCCATGGTCTCCGGTTTGTGTAATTACCACAACTTATAGATCACCATAGAAATTGATAGATTTGACATTTACAGAAAATCATTACAAAGTGTTAATATCTATGTAATGTCAATAATTCTTTATATTGTACAACCTAAACACTTTATTGGGTAATTTGTATATTGTAATCGTAGAAGCTAGGAGCCTTACCAGATTTAGAAATGAGAACTAGAGAGTTTACTATAAATCTAAATGGCATATTTTAGTATACTAGTATATATTAAAGTTATATCACTTTTTAGTTTTCTCAGCGCATTTTATTGCTTTTATTTTTGGAACATAATTTACTCCTTCATAATGTGTATCAGTCATGATGCCGGCAACTGTTTTTGGTGCCTCTCTTGACAATCTACTTGTCATTCCTAATTGGCAGTTTATTTTAATGTTATAACGGTATTCCAAATTTGGCGTTCCGGACTACAATACTGCCCAAAATATAAAACAACAGTTTAATCGTTTGTTGTTAATCGGGCTAATAGACAACAATTGTGTACCGGTGTTTTAATTTTTCTTTTTCTTTCCTTTAAATTAATTTAGAATTTATAAAAATTATTTTTTATGAACAATTCAAAGTTGTGTAAATAGTTAATTTTAAGATGTGACCATAGCAATGATATATCATGTCAACACAGACATACTGAATTATGGTTTAGTGAAAATTGTAATGAAATATTACACAAATTTATAATGCACTGACATATAGTACATACTGCTATGCGTTTTGCTCATTGTTAAAGGTCTTACGATGACCTATAAATGCTACTTTCTGTAGAAATTATGAATTATGGTTTAGTGAAACTTATATTATTTATAAAGCACTGACATGTAGTACATACTGCTATGCGTTTTGCTCATTGTTAAAGGTCGTACGATGACCTATAAATGCTACTTTCTATAACATTTGGATTTGTAGAAAGTTGTCTCATTGGTAATCATATCACATGATCTTTTTCAATTTTATACAGTAATGAAATATAAACAAACTTATACAGCACTCAAATATAATACCAACCATAACTCACTATTATTAGTTACTACTGTCGCCTTGATTTACAAACAAGTCAGAATATATCACATATTTTTTTTCTGATATTTTGGCAAAGATACTTTGGTCCAACTACAGCTGACCGCATTAAATTGACTGCATAATTTCACATTAGGGGAAACATTAAAAAGTCGGTTGAGTATCTATATTTCACTGACATTTCGTTATGATTGCTACATTTCACACCAAATCCATCAAACAGATAAATAGGAGTTTATTGGATTCGTATAAAATTCTGTTTGGAGCAGATCATTTGTTTTACTTGCTAAATCTATTTCTATCTATATATATAGAGAGAGAATAGAGAGACGCAGCATGATTGCAAATTAAAACAAAACACTATCCAACAGAGTCCAAATGATGCCGATTTAAGCAACTATATATGTTCCTATCTTAGACTGTGCCATTTGTATACTGTGACGTTTGTATGATTTTATATCCTCTGTCTAGGTATAATCATATATTTCATTTTATCACAGAAAATTATCATTTTATGCCCAGTAATGTTCCTATCTTAGAATGTGCCATTTGTATACTGTGACGTTTGTATGATTTTATATCCTCTGTCTAGGTATAATCATATATTTCATTTTATCATAGAAAAATATCATTTTATGCCCAATAATGTTAAATGAAGAATACAACGTGTATACCATCTGTCTGAGGGTCTTCAAAGTTAAAGTCAGATAAACAGTATTATAATGTTCGATACTTATAATTTCTTTTAAAATCAAATAATAAATTTATCACTGAAAAAAAAAAAAAAAAAAAAAGTGTACTAGTAACAGAAATACCGAACTCCAAAGGTAAATTCAAAATGGGGGAGTCCATAAAAACTGTCGTAATCTTACGTAATCAACCATACGGAACTAGTGGAAAACAACTGTCGTATTCCTACAACTAGAGGGAAGTTTAACGACCTTGACTACCGACGGTCTCACACGGTCGGTATTCCTGACATGGCACAGACATAATAGGTAAATGTGACAATAATTGGAATAAGCAGCCACTACTGTGTAAACACACATCACAGACATACAACACAACTGACTAAAAGATTCAAACAAAGTCCCACTCCATTCATACGATTTTCTCATTTTGCTTTTATCTGGATATGCATGTTTTGTATGTAGTCCCACCATTAGAAAATTAATAAACTACTACTGCCTCATTCATGACATGGCATTAATGTCAGTTCGTTTTTTCGAGTTTGATATCCCTTTGGTATCTTTCGCCTCTCTTTTGTATCGGTTAGGAAATTACCACCGAACAACCTGTTGATCGGTATGCATTTTCCAAGTGAATTGTCACGTACATGAGTAATACTATCCAAGTGCAACGTCCTCGTCCTATAACGGTGCCATGGTCTCCGGTTTTTGTAATTACCACAACTTATAGATCACCATAGAAATTGATAGATTTGACATTTACAGAAAATCATTACAAAGTGTTAATATCTATCTAATGTCAATAATTCTGTATATTGTACAACCTAAACACTTTATTGGGTAATTTGTATATTGTAATCGTAGAAGCTAGGAGCCTTACCAGATTTAGAAATGAGAAATAGAGAGTTTACGATAAATGGCATATTTTTGTATACTAGTATATATCAAAGTTATAGCACTTTTTAGTTTTCTCAGCGCATTTTATTGCTTTTATTTTTGGAACATAATTTACTCCTTCATAATGTGTATCAGTCATGATGCCGGCAACTGTTTTTGGTGCCTCTCTTGACAATCTACTTGTCATTCCTAATTGGCAGTTTATTTTAATGCGATAACGGTATTCCATATTTGGCGTTCCGGACTACAATATTCTCCAAAATATAAAACAACAGTTTAATCTTTGTTGTTAATCGGGCTTATAGACAACAATTGTGTACCGGTGTTTTAATTTTTCTTTTTTTTAAATTAGTTAAGAATTTATAACAATTATTTTTTATGAACAATTCAAAGTTGTGTAAATAGTTAATTTTAAGATATGACCATAGCAATGATATATCATGTCAACACAGACATACTGAATTATGGTTTAGTGAAAATTGTAATGAAATATTACACAAATTTATAATGCACTGACATATAGTACATACTGCTATGCGTTTTGCTCATTGTTAAAGGTCTTACGATGACCTATAAATGCTACTTTCTGTAGAAATTATGAATTATGGTTTAGTGAAACTTATATTATTTATAAAGCACTGACATGTAGTACATACTGCTATGCGTTTTGCTCATTGTTAAAGGTCGTACGATGACCTATAAATGCTACTTTCTATAACATTTGGATTTGTAGAAAGTTGTCTCATTGGTAATCATATCACATGATCTTTTTTCAATTTTTATACAGTAATGAAATATAAACAAACTTATACAGCACTCAAATATAATACCAACCATAACTCACTATTATTAGTTACTACTGTCGCCTTGATTTACAAACAAGTCAGAATATATCACATATTTTTTTTCTGATATTTTTGGCAAAGATACTTTGGTCCAACTACAGCTGACCGCATTAAATTGACTGCATAATTTCACATTAGGGGAAACATTAAAAAGTCGGTTGAGTATCTATATTTCACTGACATTTCGTTATGATTGCTACATTTCACACCAAATCCATCAAACAGATAAATAGGAGTTTATTGGATTCGTATAAAATTCTGTTTGAAGCAGATCATTTGTTTTACTTGCTAAATCTATTTCTATCTATATATAGAGAGAGAATAGAGAGACGCAGCATGATTGCAAATTAAAACAAAACACTATCCAACAGAGTCCAAATGATGCCGATTTAAGCAACTATATATGTTCCTATCTTAGACTGTGCCATTTGTATACTGTGACGTTTGTATGATTTTATATCCTCTGTCTAGGTATAATCATATATTTCATTTTTATCACAGAAAAATTATCATTTTATGCCCAGTAATGTTCCTATCTTAGAATGTGCCATTTGTATACTGTGACGTTTGTATGATTTTATATCCTCTGTCTAGGTATAATCATATATTTCATTTTTATCATAGAAAAATATCATTTTATGCCCAATAATGTTAAATGAAGAATACAACGTGTATACCATCTGTCTGAGGGTCTTCAAAGTTAAAGTCAGATAAACAGTATTATAATGTTCGATACTTATAATTTCTTTTAAAATCAAATAATAAATTTATCACTGAAAAAAAAAACAAAAAAAAAGTGTACTAGTAACAGAAATACCGAACTCCAAAGGTAAATTCAAAATGGGGGAGTCCATAAAAACTGTCGTAATCTTACGTAATCAACCATACGGAACTAGTGGAAAACAACTGTCGTATTCCTACAACTAGAGGGAAGTTTAACGACCTTGACTACCGACGGTCTCACACGGTCGGTATTCCTGACATGGCACAGACATAATAGGTAAATGTGACAATAATTGGAATAAGCAGCCACTACTGTGTAAACACACATCACAGACATACAACACAACTGACTAAAAGATTCAAACAAACATACAAATAAATCTAACAAAGACGCCAACAATAAAAATTTTGTGTAGTATATATAAATTTGACACAGACGGTATCACAAACACATTGATTTTAAGAGAGGTGAAAGATACCAAAGGAATATTCAAACATATAAGTCGAAAAAAAAACTGACAATGCAATGGCTAAGAGCGGAAAACGACACACAAACAAACAACAGTCTAAACATTTTATTTTATCATCAACCGTGTTTAATCTTCTAACACATGAGCTTCGAGCATATTTCCATTGCAAGCTTTCGTAAATATTACTTGATGAAAATGTACACATTTATTAGTCGTGCATTCTGATCCACACGATTGCTCCTTCTCTTAGAGCAATAATTGCTTACTTTGTTCAGTTCTAAATTCTGATCCACACGATTACTCCTTCTCTTAGAGCAACAATTGCTTACTTTGTTCAGTTCTAAATTCTGATCCACACGATTGCTCCTTCTCTTAGAGCAATAATTGCTTATTTTGTTCAGTTCTAAATTCTCATTCCAGCAATCGATTTGTCTTCATCCGTTCTCTATTAGAGCAACAATTGCTTACTTTTGCATAGCACCTAAATTCATCCTCAGTTATGATTTGGGCTTTGCTTTGCTCAATTTATTTTTAATGTGTTTTGTGGACTTTTGTCTGTGTTAGGCCTTGGTTTACTTTGCCCTTTTCGAAAAAGGGGGTCAATACCTGATGGCCAACAGAAATCATCAAAAAACCAAACAACACTATAATCAAAAATAAAAACAAAACGCTACACACAAAACTAATGATTGAACATGCGAGTCGCAACAAAAATCGCGAATAAACTCTAGAAGGATACGTAATGGAAACGGGATTGTGGTTACATGGTATATATACGTTGGGAGTCGTCTGAACTGTATCTTATACCGCTTGTATCATTTTTCCTATCGTGACATGTGGCAGGTGGCGCTTACTCTGACGAAACATCCGGTCAAGTCCGTTTCGATTTCACAAGATTTGCTCAGTTGTATCCACTTAGTTTGTATATAATAGATATGAAATTTTGATTGAACACCGGTATAGTACTGTTGTCTCTTATAAATTTATTTTTTCATTCCCTTTGTGTATCTTCTTACTTCTTTCTGACTAACCTAACGTCAGCTGCCGTACACGATATTACTACATTCTGTTTACATCATTCTAAGTCATCTACGTATATTTTCTTAACTTTCCACTATATTTTTAATCTTTTTAAAAACTTTTGTTTCTGTAATTTTATCTAGAAAATCGATTTTTTCTTGTGCTATTTTCTTCATACAAAATACAAAATAGTTTCTTAGTTAAAAAGTGGCATTTGATTGATATGCACCTTCTGTAAAGATGATCAAAGATTTAAGAGTGCACATTAACTCGAAAATGTAAATACCATTCGGTTACAAAAACAATGAAAGATTTAAGAGATTTTTGTTAAAGGACATTTTTAAAATCCAACATGTACTTAACTTGAAATTGCATTTGTTTCACTTAGTTTTTAGTTTTAGTCTCCGCTTGCATCATCTGCCCTTCGTAGTTATTGGTTTTGGTATTTGGTTTGGTATTTACTGCTATGAAATGATACAGTTTGATTTTTCAAATTTCAATTTGTAAATTTTTTGAAAGATCACAAGCTGTTGTTTGCGACTAAAGCATAATGTCACATAAGCAATTATTTCTGCTTTGGTAAGCAGACGTCTACTCCTTACACAAAAACTGCGAAAACAGAGCTACGAGGAAGACTTACTGAAATGATCATCGTAACGAATTGGTTCTCCTATACAATATGTCTGTGTCTCAACCCCCTACCGACATCTTTTTGCAAATACTAAAATAGCCGATAAAAAAGAGAGGCAAAAGATACCAAAGGGCATTTCAATTCATAAGTCGAAAATAAACTAACAACGCTATGAAAAAAAAAAAAAAAGACCAAAAGACAAACAACTGTACACAAAACACAACAGAGAAAAATAAAGACTGAGAACACCAACCCCACCAAAAACCGGGAGTGTCTCTGATGCTCCGGAAGGGTCAGCAGATCCTGCTGCACATGTGGCCCCGTTATTTTGCGACCCAGTATCGAGATTTGATGAATTTTTCTTTAGCTGTAAAGGTGCAATTGTTTATAATAGAAAATGTAAGATTTTCCAACTTTTAATGTTCCATGTTGAAGCTTTTAATGTTCCATGTTGAAGCCTCCTTTAAAACATATCAATTGTTGGGTTGCTGCCACCGAATTGATAGTTTTAACAAAATTTTGCAGTTTTTTATATTATTTTGAATATTATTATAGATATATATAAACTGTAAGCATCAATAATGTTCAACAAAGTAAGATCTACAAAAAAGTTAATATGACCAAAATTGTCAATTGACCCCTTAAGGAGTTATTGTCCTTTAAAGACAATTTTACACAATTTGTTCATCAAGTTTGCTAACATTTAAAAATCTTCTCCTCTGAAACTACTGGGCCAATTACCTTCAAACTTTAACTAAATGTTCCTTAGGGTATCTTGTTTATAAATTGTATCCGAAGTTTGTATCCATCGACAAACATGGCCGCCATGGCTAAAAATAGAACATAAGGGTCAAATGCAGTTTTTGGCTTATATCTCAAAAACTAAATCTTTTAGAGCAAATGTGACAGGGGTAAAATTGTTTAATTGGTCAAGATCTTTCGGCCCTGAAAGTTTGCTAATAAATACAGGTGAGTGATTCAGGCGCTTGAGAGCCTCTTGTTTTTATATGTTATTTACTGTGTACTTTGTCGTTTCGTCTCTATTCTGTCAGCCTACTTTTCATTTATGACATGTGTTTGTGATTGTTTCTTCGTATCATTGAATTTTTTATATGTGTCATCTACATTAATTTTATTTGAATATGAAGGTAGCATTACGACGTTCTATTACTTTCTGGTATACAAATAAGGTATGATTGCCAATGAGACAACTCTTCACCATATATGTCCAGGTTTGATAAAAAGACAAATAAAAATTATTAATAATCACATTAACAAGATACGTATTGAGACCACGCGCAATGGCGGGGTTAACACATCCTGCTGTGTATGCGTATGCGTCGACCTTCATCGGATTACAAAGTATTTAAAGGCAAAAGTCATTATCAAAGTAAATCACGAGTTCTTATTGTTAAATTAGCAAAACTAAAACTTTATACTATTAATGCCTAGCACGTCTGTTAATCGTGTGTATGTATTGGATATATACCTCTGAACATTACAAAGTTAGTTTTTTTTTCTCGACAATTCTTGACTAATATATTTCTTTATAGCGCCAAATTATTGTTTGCTGATGTTAATTTCACAAGACATTTATATAACTCAGGACATTTTCGTTTTCACTCAGGAAAAGTAAATGGTATCACATCAAAATAGTCTCTGTTGTAGTACACGCTTTTAAGGTTTACTATAAACAATGAATAACAATACCTTATTTGAAATTCATACAAATGTTTAAACTATAAGTAATATCGTCTTGGATATAGATAGTACACGACAATGTAGAGGTTATGTACTACACTAAACAGTATACAACAATGAAGAGGTCATGTATCACACTAGACAGATACAACAATGTAGAGGTAATGTACTACACTAGACGGTACGCAACAATGCTGAGGTAATGTACTACAATAGATGGTATACGACAATGTAGAGGTAATGTACTACACTAGATAGTGTACAACAATGTAGATGTATGTACCACACAAGACAGTGTACAACAATGTAGAGGTAATGTACTACACTAGACAGTGTACAACAATGTAGATGTAATGTACCACACTAGACAGTATACAACAATGTAGAGTCAATGTACTACACTAGACAGTACACAACAATGTAGAGGTAATGTACCACACTAGACAGTACACAACAATGTAGAGGTAATGTACCACACTAGACAGTATGCAACAATGTACAGGTAATGTACTACACTAGACTGTACACAACAATGTAGAGCTAATGTACTATAATAGACAGTACACAACGATGTACCACACTAGACAGTATACAACAATGTAGAGGTAATGTACCACACTAGACAGTATACAACAATGTAGAGGTAATGTACTACACTAGACAGTATACAACAATGTAGAGGTAATGTACCACACTAGACAGTATACAACAATGTAGAGGTAATGTACCACACTTAACAGTACACAACTATGTAGAGGTAATGTACTACACTGACAGTCCACAACAATGTAGAGGTAATGTACTATACTAGACAGTACACAACAATGTAGAGGTAATGTACCACACTAAACAGTACACAACAATGTAGAGGTAATGTACTACACTAGACAGTATACAACAATGTAGAGGTAATGTACCATACTAGACAGTGTACAAACTCAACACACTGGTTTTGTTCTGAAGTGTTAGTTAACTGAGTTGCTTTTTTCTATGTACCCGGTCTCGCTCCTTTGAATTTAATACGAATTCCTGAGTTTTTGGTGTTTTTGAACTTGGCCTGCATTTTCTTAATGAATTTATGAGATTTGAGCATTTGTGAACTACTTTTGCTTCTTATTTAGTCAAGTCAGTGATGAGTTTCCCTTTTTTATCATTATCATTTTTCATCTGTCTTTCATTTCTATCTTCAGTTTTATATAATCAGAAATTTTCATAGTTATTCTTTTTCCTTTTTCAAAGCTTTTATTTAGCATCGGTGTTATCTTAAATCGTATATATTGTTAACCAAAATGAAAATTGACTTGCGCAATTTTAACTGCCATACCAATTAATTTCTACAGAATCTCTCGAATCAAACAGAATTATCTGTAAACAAACTATATTATTTCTTGGTTATAAATGGCCGTCTACAGTACACTTAAGTCAATTTGATGAAAACAGACGAGTAATAGATGATTTGGCAGATGCTTAGTAAGATATCAGAGAGAGAAAAAAAAGCAGTAAAATTAATGGTTTTATACCTTGATTCAGTTGTTTGTTGAAGTTTATTGTTTTCATTCTAATTTTAACACGCTAGATAACTAAAACATATCTTTGATAGTAGTTGGAAATCCAGAAAACAAGATGTGATCAGCTGTTCATCTTTTAAAATCTTTTATCTATTGTTCAACCTCTAGCATATATAGCATTAGGTTTTTAATTTTCAAATTTTTTGGACCTGAGTTTCGCTGAAGAGACTTTAATTGTCGAAATGTGCATATGGTGCAGTAAAATAGTTGCCGTTAATATCATTATAGTACTATTTGCAATAACCAGTCTGCTTAAAATACAATGGCAATAGGAAACAGGAACCTTTTTGAGGGTATCTTAGTTTTTGTTTATAAATAGTGGAGTGCAAAGATTGAGGAAGATAAATATGTATTATTTTTTTTTCCGTGACCGTCATGTCTTCTGTAAAAATATTATTTTGCTTTCTTCTATTAATAATATTGAGTTGTGGGGATCAGCGATGGAATCAAACCCACAATTATGCGCTTCGGACACAAATTCATTTTATTTTGAGTTTGTGTAGATAAACTATGAAAGTAGATTAGGGATGTTTTTTAACTATCAGTCCATGTATGAACAGTCAAACATAGCCATGTAAATCTCTGCTATTACAGGTCACTTTACTCTGTTTTCCTTTGTTTTTATCATTTTAATAAATGAATTAGAATTTCCTCTCAATCAATCTTAATTTTCGTATATTTCGTCTAAAGAATAACAATAATTAACAACAATATGTGTGGCAAATCATTATAATAGAACTTTTGTTGCTACCACAATAATTCAATTATCTTTACGCTAGTAAATGGCTGTTTCTAATATATTTCGTTGAAAATAGATGTTAATGTACAATTAATGATCTTCTCCTCTGAAACTACTGGGCCAATTACCTTCAAACTTTAACTAAATGTTCCTTAGGGTATCTTGTTTATAAATTGTATCCGAAGTTTGTATCCATCGACAAACATGGCCGCCATGGCTAAAAATAGAACATAAGGGTCAAATGCAGTTTTTGGCTTATATCTCAAAAACTAAATCTTTTAGAGCAAATGTGACAGGGTAAAATTGTTTAATTGGTCAAGATCTTTCGGCCCTGAAAGTTTGCTAATAAATACAGGTGAGTGATTCAGGCGCTTGAGAGCCTCTTGTTTTTATATGTTATTTACTGTGTACTTTGTCGTTTCGTCTCTATTCTGTCAGCCTACTTTTCATTTATGACATGTGTTTGTGATTGTCTCTTCGTATCATTGAATTTTTTATATGTGTCATCTACATTAATTTTTTTTGTAATATGAAGGTAGCATTACGACGTTCTATTACTTTCTGGTATACAAATAAAGTATGATTGCCAATGAAACAACTCTTCACCATATATGTCCAGGTTTGATAAAAAGACAAATAAAAATTATTAATAATCACATTAACAAGATACGTATTGAGACCACGCGCAATGGCGGGGTTGACACATCCTGCTGTGTATGCGTATGCGTCGACCTTCATCGGATTACAAAGTATTTAAAGGCAAAAGTCATTATCAAAGTAAATCATGAGTTCTTATTGTTAAATTAGCAAAACTAAAACTTTATACTATTAATGCCTAGCACGTCTGTTAATCGTGTGTATGTATTGGATATATACCTCTGAACATTATAAAGTTAGTTTTTTTTCTCGACAATTCTTGACTAATATATTTCTTTATAGCGCCAAATTATTGTTTGCTGATGTTAATTTCACAAGACATTTATATAACTCAGGACATTTTCGTTTTCACTCAGGAAAAGTAAATGGTATCACATCAAAAAAGTCTCTGTTGTAGTACACGCTTTAAAGGTTTACTATAAACAATGAATAACAATACCTTATTTGAAATTCATACAAATGTTTAAACTATAAGTAATATCGTCTTGGATATAGATAGTACACGACAATGTAGAGGTAATGTACTACACTAAACACTATACAACAATGAAGAGGTCATGTACCACACTAGACAGTATACAACAATGTAGAGGTAATGTACTTCACTAGACGGTACGCAACAATGCTGAGGTAATGTACTACAATAGATGGTATACAACAATGTAGAGGTAATGTACTACACTAGATAGTGTACAACAATGTAGATGTATGTACCACACAAGACAGTGTACAACAATGTAGAGGTAATGTACTACACTAGACAGTGTACAACAATGTAGATGTAATGTACCACACTAGACAGTATACAACAATGTAGAGTCAATGTACTACACTAGACAGTACACAACAATGTAGAGGTAATGTACTATACTAGACAGTATACAACAATGTAGAGGTAATGTACCACACTAAACAGTACACAACTATGTAGAGGTAATGTACTACACTGGCAGTCCACAACAATGTAGAGGTAATGTACTATACTAGACAGTACACAACAATGTAGAGGATATGTACCACACTAGACAGTATACAACAATGTAGAGGTAATGTACCACACTAGACAGTATACAACAATGTAGAGGTAATGTACCACACTAGACAGTATACAACAATGTAGAGGATATGTACCACACTAGACAGTATACAACAATGTAGAGGTAATGTACCACACTTAACAGTACACAACTATGTAGAGGTAATGTACTACACTGACAGTCCACAACAATGTAGAGGTAATGTACTATACTAGACAGTACACAACAATGTAGAGGTAATGTACCACACTAAACAGTACACAACAATGTAGAGGTAATGTACCACACTAGACAGTATACAACAATGTAGAGGTAATGTACCATACTAGACAGTGTACAAACTCAACACACTGGTTTTGTTCTGAAGTGTTAGTTAACTGAGTTGCTTTTTCTATGTACCCGGTCTCGCTCCTTTGAATTTAATACGAATTCCTGAGTTTTTGGTGTTTTGAACTTGGCCTGCATTTTCTTAATGAATTTATGAGATTTGAGCATTTGTGAACTACTTTTGCTTCTTATTTAGTCAAGTCAGTGATGAGTTTCCTTTTTATCATTATCATTTTCATCTGTCTTTCATTTCTATCTTCAGTTTTATATAATCAGAAATTTTCATAGTTATTCTTTTCCTTTTTAAAGCTTTTATTTAGCATCGGTGTTATCTTAAATCGTATATATTGTTAACAAAATGAAAATTGACTTGCGCAATTTTAACTGCCATACCAATTAATTTCTACAGAATCTCTCGAATCAAACAGAATTATCTGTAAACAAACTATATTATTTCTTGGTTATAAATGGCCGTCTACAGTACACTTAAGTCAATTTGATGAAAACAGACGAGTAATAGATGCTTTGGCAGATGCTTAGTAAGATATCAGAGAGAGAAAAAAAAAAAGCAGTAAAATTAATGGCTTTATACCTTGATTCAGTTGTTTGTTGAAGTTTATTGTTTTCATTCTAATTTTAACACGCTAGATAACTAAAACATATCTTTGATAGTAGTTGGAAATCCAGAAAACAAGATGTGATCAGCTGTTCATCTTTTAAAATCTTTTATCTATTGTTCAACCTCCAGCATATATAGCATAAGTTTTAAATTTTCAAATGTTTTGGACCTGAGTTTCGCTGAAGAGACTTTTATTGTCGAAATGTGCATATGGTGCAGTAAAATAGTTGCCGTTAATATCATTATAGTACTATTTGCAATAACCAGTCTGCTTAAAATACAATGGCAATAGGAAACAGGAACCTTTTTGAGGGTATCTTAGTTTTTGTTTATAAATAGTGGAGTGAAAAGATTGAGGAAGATAAATATGTATTATTTTTTTTTCCGTGACCGTCATGTCTTCTGTAAAAAAAATTATTTTGCTTTCTTCTATTAATAATATTCAGTGTGTGGGGATCAGCGATGGAATCAAACCCACAATTATGCACTTCGGACACAAATTCATTTTATTTTGAGTTTGTGTAGATAAACTATGAAAGTAGATTAGGGATGTTTTTTTAACTATCAGTCCATGTATGAACAGTCAAACATAGCCATGTAAATCTCTGCTATTACAGGTCACTTTACTCTGTTTTCCTTTGTTTTTATCATTTTAATAAATGAATTAGAATTTCCTCTCAATCAATCTTAATTTTCGTATATTTCGTCTAAAGAATAACAATAATTAACAACAATATGTGTGGCAAATCATTATAATAGAACTTTTGTTGCTACCACAATAATTCAATTATCTTTACGCTAGTAAATGGCTGTTTCTAATATATTTCGTTGAAAATAGATGTTAATGTACAATTAATGATCGTTACGAATCTAATATTTCTACAAAAATGATCGAAAATATTAGATATTAGTTATTATATCGTATGTTTTATGCACATTATTTCAAATTAAAGATCGCTGCGTTAAATTTAAAAACTTTGTGCGTTGAGGCTTTGGCTTACTCGGCTGTGTATTTTTATGTGTTGGATTAAGTTATTTTATGTAATGTATCCGTTTTTATTCTGTAGTTAGTCCCCACTTCGGTTTTATCATGTATATCTATTATATAGTCATTTTATAAAATTTACTGTTTGCAAAATTATAAATTATTCTAAATAATAAGGATGTTCTCGTCCCAGGCAGAAAACCCTGGCCGTGTTAGGCGCAATTTTTTGGAAGTTTTGGTCCTTGGTGCTCTTCTGCTTTGTACTTGTTTTGACTTTCAAACTGTTTTCATCTGAGCGTCACTGGTTGGTCTTGTGTGGACGAGACGCACGTCTGGCGAATTGAATTTTAAGCCTAGTACCTTTTGTTAGCTATTATTCGTGTGTTTCTTTGTCCTATATGTTCTCCCATTTATTTGTATTGTGGTCCTATCATGTGATGTTGTCGTTTTGGTGTTGTGTTTGACGTTGTCATAAAAGCGGGAGGTTTGGCATGCCACAAAACCAGGTTCAACGCACCATTTTTTTCTTTAAATGTCCTGTACCAAGTCAGGAAAATGGCCATTGTTATATTATAGTTCGTTTCTCTGTGTGTTACATTTTAATGTTGTGTTTTTGTTGTGTCGTTGTTCTCCTTTTATATTTGATGCGTTTCCCTCAGTTTTAGTTTGTAACCCGGATTTGTTTTTATCTCTATCAATTTATGAGTTTCGAACAGCGGTATACTACTGTTGCCTTTATTTACTTCATCGTTCATCCAGGCGCCAATACAACAATGTAGAGGTAATGTACTACACTAGACGGTACGCAACAATGCTGAGGTAATGTACTACAATAGATGGTATACGACAATGTAGAGGTAATGTACTACACTAGATAGTGTACAACAATGTAGATGTATGTACCACACAAGACAGTGTACAACAATGTAGAGGTAATGTACTACACTAGACAGTGTACAACAATGTAGATGTAATGTACCACACTAGACAGTATACAACAATGTAGAGTCAATGTACTACACTAGACAGTACACAACAATGTAGAGGTAATGTACCACACTAGACAGTATACAACAATGTAGAGGTAATGTACCACACTAAACAGTACACAACTATGTAGAGGTAATGTACTACACTGGCAGTCCACAACAATGTAGAGGTAATGTACTATACTAGACAGTACACAACAATGTAGAGGATATGTACCACACTAGACAGTATACAACAATGTAGAGGTAATGTACCACACTAGACAGTATACAACAATGTAGAGGTAATGTACCACACTAGACAGTATACAACAATGTAGAGGATATGTACCACACTAGACAGTATACAACAATGTAGAGGTAATGTACCACACTTAACAGTACACAACTATGTAGAGGTAATGTACTACACTGACAGTCCACAACAATGTAGAGGTAATGTACTATACTAGACAGTACACAACAATGTAGAGGTAATGTACCACACTAAACAGTACACAACAATGTAGAGGTAATGTACCACACTAGACAGTATACAACAATGTAGAGGTAATGTACCATACTAGACAGTGTACAAACTCAACACACTGGTTTTGTTCTGAAGTGTTAGTTAACTGAGTTGCTTTTTCTATGTACCCGGTCTCGCTCCTTTGAATTTAATACGAATTCCTGAGTTTTTGGTGTTTTGAACTTGGCCTGCATTTTCTTAATGAATTTATGAGATTTGAGCATTTGTGAACTACTTTTGCTTCTTATTTAGTCAAGTCAGTGATGAGTTTCCCTTTTTTATCATTATCATTTTTCATCTGTCTTTCATTTCTATCTTCAGTTTTATATAATCAGAAATTTTCATAGTTATTCTTTTCCTTTTTAAAGCTTTTATTTAGCATCGGTGTTATCTTAAATCGTATATATTGTTAACCAAAATGAAAATTGACTTGCGCAATTTTAACTGCCATACCAATTAATTTCTACAGAATCTCTCGAATCAAACAGAATTATCTGTAAACAAACTATATTATTTCTTGGTTATAAATGGCCGTCTACAGTACACTTAAGTCAATTTGATGAAAACAGACGAGTAATAGATGCTTTGGCAGATGCTTAGTAAGATATCAGAGAGAAAAAAAAGCAGTAAAATTAATGGCTTTATACCTTGATTCAGTTGTTTGTTGAAGTTTATTGTTTTCATTCTAATTTTAACACGCTAGATAACTAAAACATATCTTTGATAGTAGTTGGAAATCCAGAAAACAAGATGTGATCAGCTGTTCATCTTTTAAAATCTTTTATCTATTGTTCAACCTCCAGCATATATAGCATAAGTTTTAAATTTTCAAATGTTTTGGACCTGAGTTTCGCTGAAGAGACTTTTATTGTCGAAATGTGCATATGGTGCAGTAAAATAGTTGCCGTTAATATCATTATAGTACTATTTGCAATAACCAGTCTGCTTAAAATACAATGGCAATAGGAAACAGGAACCTTTTGAGGGTATCTTAGTTTTGTTTATAAATAGTGGAGTGCAAAGATTGAGGAAGATAAATATGTATTATTTTTTCCGTGACCGTCATGTCTTCTGTAAAAATATTATTTTGCTTTCTTCTATTAATAATATTGAGTTGTGGGGATCAGCGATGGAATCAAACCCACAATTATGCGCTTCGGACACAAATTCATTTTATTTTGAGTTTGTGTAGATAAACTATGAAAGTAGATTAGGGATGTTTTTAACTATCAGTCCATGTATGAACAGTCAAACATAGCCATGTAAATCTCTGCTATTACAGGTCACTTTACTCTGTTTTCCTTTGTTTTTATCATTTTAATAAATGAATTAGAATTTCCTCTCAATCAATCTTAATTTTCGTATATTTCGTCTAAAGAATAACAATAATTAACAACAATATGTGTGGCAAATCATTATAATAGAACTTTTGTTGCTACCACAATAATTCAATTATCTTTACGCTAGTAAATGGCTGTTTCTAATATATTTCGTTGAAAATAGATGTTAATGTACAATTAATGATCGTTAAGAATCTAATATTTCTACAAAATGATCGAAAATATTAGATATTAGTTATTATATCGTATGTTTTATGCACATTATTTCAAATTAAAGATCGCTGCGTTAAATTTAAAACTTTGTGCGTTGAGGCTTTGGCTTACTCGGCTGTGTATTTTTATGTGTTGGATTAAGTTATTTTATGTAATGTATCCGTTTTTATTCTGTAGTTAGTCCCCACTTCGGTTTTATCATGTATATCTATTATATAGTCATTTTATAAAATTTACTGTTTGCAAAATTATAAATTATTCTAAATAATAAGGATGTTCTCGTCCCAGGCAGAAAACCCTGGCCGTGTTAGGCGCAATTTTTGGAAGTTTTGGTCCTTGGTGCTCTTCTGCTTTGTACTTGTTTTGACTTTCAAACTGTTTTCATCTGAGCGTCACTGGTTGGTCTTGTGTGGACGAGACGCACGTCTGGCGAATTGAATTTTAAGCCTAGTACCTTTTGTTAGCTATTATTCGTGTGTTTCTTTGTCCTATATGTTCTCCCATTTATTTGTATTGTGGTCCTATCATGTGATGTTGTCGTTTTGGTGTTGTGTTTGACGTTGTCATAAAAGCGGAAGGTTTGGCATGCCACAAAACCAGGTTCAACGCACCATTTTTTTCTTTAAATGTCCTGTACCAAGTCAGGAAAATGGCCATTGTTATATTATAGTTCGTTTCTCTGTGTGTTACATTTTAATGTTGTGTTTTTGTTGTGTCGTTGTTCTCCTTTTATATTTGATGCGTTTCCCTCAGTTTTAGTTTGTAACCCGGATTTGTTTTTATCTCTATCAATTTATGAGTTTCGAACAGCGGTATACTACTGTTGCCTTTATTTACTTCATCGTTCATCCAGGCGCCAATATGACCTT
Organism: Mytilus coruscus; assembly: GCA_017311375.1. NCBI lineage: Eukaryota > Metazoa > Mollusca > Bivalvia > Mytilida > Mytilidae > Mytilus > Mytilus coruscus. Next base: position 3,416,788 of record CM029597.1, on the reverse strand, counting down.
GCTAAGTCACTATGTATTTCTAGTACCAAAAAGTAAAATAACAAAAATACCAAACTCCAAGGAAAATTCAAAACGGAAAGTTCCTCATCAAATCGCAAAATCAAAAGCTCAAACACATCAAACGAATGGAAAACAACTGTCATATTCCTGATTTGGTACAGGCATTTTCTTATGTAGAAAATTGGTTATTTAACCTTGTTTTATATAGCTAGCTAAACCTCTTACTTGTATGAAAGTCGCATAAAATTCCATTATATTGACAACAATGTATGAACAAAATAAACAGACATAATAGGTAAAAATATCAGAAATAGGGTACAGCAGTCAACATTGTAATATAATCTTAATCACTATAAAACAAACAAATATGTCAACAAAGAAAACAAAATGGCATATAGACAAAGCACATAAGCAAAATGAAAGATAAGAATATAAAATAATACATAGCACAATAACACATTGGCGGGATATATAAGGACCGAGCCATGCCAAAAGGATATTCCCAAAATGGACTAAACAGTAAAGGTTAATAATTTACAAAGACATAATAAAAGATCACTAGAACTACGTAATTAAGATGATAAACAACGTCAGTATCTAGAATTTATACTTCAAGACCATCATGTATTATTTTTGAAGTTGATACGAGATATTTATAAACAAGTCCTTGATATCTTCCGATGAACTTTGTTATGAAAAAGGACGTATCGTTCTTTGACATAAACCTGGTTACATCAACTTTCTGCTCAGACATTGGTAATGTTTTATAAAGTCTGAGTAGCAGCTGCAAGCTCTTGAATACCGAATGAGTTGGGAAATGTATATCACCATATGCAGGCGAAGTTGGTATATTGCTACTAAGGTGGGGGATTGATAATTTCAAAATTAAAATCGTTAAAAACAGAATTATCTGTAAACAAACTATATTATTTCTTGGTTATAAATGGCCGTCTACAGTACACTTAAGTCAATTTGATGAAAACAGACGAGTAATAGATGCTTTGGCAGATGCTTAGTAAGATATCAGAGAGAAAAAAAAAGCAGTAAAATTAATGGCTTTATACCTTGATTCAGTTGTTTGTTGAAGTTTATTGTTTTCATTCTAATTTTAACACGCTAGATAACTAAAACATATCTTTGATAGTAGTTGGAAATCCAGAAAACAAGATGTGATCAGCTGTTCATCTTTTAAAATCTTTTATCTATTGTTCAACCTCCAGCATATATAGCATAAGTTTTAAATTTTCAAATGTTTTGGACCTGAGTTTCGCTGAAGAGACTTTTATTGTCGAAATGTGCATATGGTGCAGTAAAATAGTTGCCGTTAATATCATTATAGTACTATTTGCAATAACCAGTCTGCTTAAAATACAATGGCAATAGGAAACAGGAACCTTTTGAGGGTATCTTAGTTTTGTTTATAAATAGTGGAGTGCAAAGATTGAGGAAGATAAATATGTATTATTTTTTTCCGTGACCGTCATGTCTTCTGTAAAAATATTATTTTGCTTTCTTCTATTAATAATATTGAGTTGTGGGGATCAGCGATGGAATCAAACCCACAATTATGCGCTTCGGACACAAATTCATTTTATTTTGAGTTTGTGTAGATAAACTATGAAAGTAGATTAGGGATGTTTTTAACTATCAGTCCATGTATGAACAGTCAAACATAGCCATGTAAATCTCTGCTATTACAGGTCACTTTACTCTGTTTTCCTTTGTTTTATCATTTTAATAAATGAATTAGAATTTCCTCTCAATCAATCTTAATTTTCGTATATTTCGTCTAAAGAATAACAATAATTAACAACAATATGTGTGGCAAATCATTATAATAGAACTTTTGTTGCTACCACAATAATTCAATTATCTTTACGCTAGTAAATGGCTGTTTCTAATATATTTCGTTGAAAATAGATGTTAATGTACAATTAATGATCGTTAAGAATCTAATATTTCTACAAAAATGATCGAAAATATTAGATATTAGTTATTATATCGTATGTTTTATGCACATTATTTCAAATTAAAGATCGCTGCGTTAAATTTAAAAACTTTGTGCGTTGAGGCTTTGGCTTACTCGGCTGTGTATTTTATGTGTTGGATTAAGTTATTTTATGTAATGTATCCGTTTTATTCTGTAGTTAGTCCCCACTTCGGTTTTATCATGTATATCTATTATATAGTCATTTTATAAAATTTACTGTTTGCAAAATTATAAATTATTCTAAATAATAAGGATGTTCTCGTCCCAGGCAGAAAACCCTGGCCGTGTTAGGCGCAATTTTTGGAAGTTTTGGTCCTTGGTGCTCTTCTGCTTTGTACTTGTTTTGACTTTCAAACTGTTTTCATCTGAGCGTCACTGGTTGGTCTTGTGTGGACGAGACGCACGTCTGGCGAATTGAATTTTAAGCCTAGTACCTTTTGTTAGCTATTATTCGTGTGTTTCTTTGTCCTATATGTTCTCCCATTTATTTGTATTGTGGTCCTATCATGTGATGTTGTCGTTTTGGTGTTGTGTTTGACGTTGTCATAAAAGCGGGAGGTTTGGCATGCCACAAAACCAGGTTCAACGCACCATTTTTTCTTTAAATGTCCTGTACCAAGTCAGGAAAATGGCCATTGTTATATTATAGTTCGTTTCTCTGTGTGTTACATTTTAATGTTGTGTTTTTGTTGTGTCGTTGTTCTCCTTTTATATTTGATGCGTTTCCCTCAGTTTTAGTTTGTAACCCGGATTTGTTTTATCTCTATCAATTTATGAGTTTCGAACAGCGGTATACTACTGTTGCCTTTATTTACTTCATCGTTCATCCAGGCGCCAATATGACCTTGCTAAGTCACTATGTATTTCTAGTACCAAAAAGTAAAATAACAAAAATACCGAACTCCAAGGAAAATTCAAAACGGAAAGTCCCTCATCAAATCGCAAAATCAAAAGCTCAAACACATCAAACGAATGGAAAACAACTGTCATATTCCTGATTTGGTACAGGCATTTTCTTATGTAGAAAATTGGTTATTTAACCTTGTTTTATATAGCTAGCTAAACCTCTTACTTGTATGAAAGTCGCATAAAATTCCATTATATTGACAACAATGTATGAACAAAATAAACAGACATAATAGGTAAAAATATCAGAAATAGGGTACAGCAGTCAACATTGTAATATAATCTTAATCACTATAAAACAAACAAATATGTCAACAAAGAAAACAAAATGGCATATAGACAAAGCACATAAGCAAAATGAAAGATAAGAATATAAAATAAACATAGCACAATAACACATTGGCGGGATATATAAGGACCGAGCCATGCCAAAAGGATATTCCCAAAATGGACTAAACAGTAAAGGTTAATAATTTACAAAGACAAATAAAAGATCACTAGAACACGTAATTAAGATGATAAACAACGTCAGTATCTAGAATTTATACTTCAAGACCATCATGTATTATTTTTGAAGTTGATACGAGATATTTATAAACAAGTCCTTGATATCTTCCGATGAACTTTTTAGAAAAAGGACGTTCGTTCTTTGACATAAACCTGGTTCATCAACTTTCTGCTCAGACATTGGTAATGTTTTATAAAGTCTGAGTAGCAGCTGCAAGCTCTTGAATACCGAATGAGTTGGGAAATGTATATCCCATATGCAGGCGAAGTTGGTATATTGCTACTAAGGTGGGGGGGATTGATAATTTCAAAATTAAAATCGTTAAAAACAGATTATCAGTTGTTCTACGTTATGATCGTAAAATATCCGCCGTTTAGAAAGCGTTTCAGCTTTTGAGTTCATTCGCTGCGCTATATCTCAAGAATTGTTCACATTGTGACATGTTGTTGAAATTTGGCGATTTAATTCTGCATAAATCTTAATAATGTGTACTTATAAAACAAAATCGTGAAAACGTGACAAATAAAGATCTCCGAATGTACATCATAATGCTAACATGGCATATAGGGTTAACAAATAAAGACTGGGGCACTCCGAATGCATATAGTGGTGCCTTCATGACATATGATGGATAAAATAACTACGAAACCGAAGCACTCCGAATGCACATAGTGCTGCCTTCGTGACATATGGGTGTAACAACTAGACTGAAGCAGCAAATACTAATTTTCAAGTAATTGGCTTGACCCAGCATGGATTCAAACCACGGCCCCTTGCTCTCGAGGCGAGAACGTTACCACGAGGCCATCGAGGAGGTGCCTACATGACATATGGATATAACAAATAAGTAATAAAGCATTCCAAAGGCACATAGTCCTGCTTACATGACAAGTTGGTATAACAAATAAAAGACATGTCTTCGGCCTCTTTTTAGTTGAAAATAGATGTTAATGTACAATTAATGATCGTTAAGAATCTAATATTTCTACAAAATGATCGAAAATATTAGATATTAGTTATTATATCGTATGTTTTATGCACATTATTTCAAATTAAAGATCGCTGCGTTAAATTTAAAACTTTGTGCGTTGAGGCTTTGGCTTACTCGGCTGTGTATTTTTATGTGTTGGATTAAGTTATTTTATGTAATGTATCCGTTTTATTCTGTAGTTAGTCCCCACTTCGGTTTTATCATGTATATCTATTATATAGTCATTTTATAAAATTTACTGTTTGCAAAATTATAAATTATTCTAAATAATAAGGATGTTCTCGTCCCAGGCAGAAAACCCTGGCCGTGTTAGGCGCAATTTTTGGAAGTTTTGGTCCTTGGTGCTCTTCTGCTTTGTACTTGTTTTGACTTTCAAACTGTTTTCATCTGAGCGTCACTGGTTGGTCTTGTGTGGACGAGACGCACGTCTGGCGAATTGAATTTTAAGCCTAGTACCTTTTGTTAGCTATTATTCGTGTGTTTCTTTGTCCTATATGTTCTCCCATTTATTTGTATTGTGGTCCTATCATGTGATGTTGTCGTTTTGGTGTTGTGTTTGACGTTGTCATAAAAGCGGGAGGTTTGGCATGCCACAAAACCAGGTTCAACGCACCATTTTTTCTTTAAATGTCCTGTACCAAGTCAGGAAAATGGCCATTGTTATATTATAGTTCGTTTCTCTGTGTGTTACATTTTAATGTTGTGTTTTTGTTGTGTCGTTGTTCTCCTTTTATATTTGATGCGTTTCCCTCAGTTTTAGTTTGTAACCCGGATTTGTTTTATCTCTATCAATTTATGAGTTTCGAACAGCGGTATACTACTGTTGCCTTTATTTACTTCATCGTTCATCCAGGCGCCAATATGACCTTGCTAAGTCACTATGTATTTCTAGTACCAAAAAGTAAAATAACAAAAATACCAAACTCCAAGGAAAATTCAAAACGGAAAGTCCCTCATCAAATCGCAAAATCAAAAGCTCAAACACATCAAACGAATGGAAAACAACTGTCATACTCCTGATTTGGTACAGGCATTTTCTTATGTAGAAAATTGGTTATTTAACCTTGTTTTATATAGCTAGCTAAACCTCTTACTTGTATGAAAGTCGCATAAAATTCCATTATATTGACAACAATGTATGAACAAAATAAACAGACATAATAGGTAAAAATATCAGAAATAGGGGTACAGCAGTCAACATTGTAATATAATCTTAATCACTATAAAAACAAACAAATATGTCAACAAAGAAAACAAAATGGCATATAGACAAAGCACATAAGCAAAAATGAAAGATAAGAATATAAAAATAAACATAGCACAATAACACATTGGCGGGATATATAAGGACCGAGCCATGCCAAAAGGATATTCCCAAAAATGGACTAAACAGTAAAGGTTAATAATTTACAAAGACAAATAAAAGATCACTAGAACACGTAATTAAGATGATAAACAACGTCAGTATCTAGAATTTATACTTCAAGACCATCATGTATTATTTTTGAAGTTGATACGAGATATTTATAAACAAGTCCTTGATATCTTCCGATGAACTTTTTTAGAAAAAGGACGAGACGTTCTTTGACATAAACCTGGTTCATCAACTTTCTGCTCAGACATTGGTAATGTTTTATAAAGTCTGAGTAGCAGCTGCAAGCTCTTGAATACCGAATGAGTTGGGAAATGTATATCCCATATGCAGGCGAAGTTGGTATATTGCTACTAAGGTGGGGGGGAATTGATAATTTCAAAATTAAAATCGTTAAAAACAGATTATCAGTTGTTCTACGTTATGATCGTAAAATATCCGCCGTTTAGAAAGCGTTTCAGCTTTTGAGTTCATTCGCTGCGCTATATCTCAAGAATGGTTCACATTATGACATGTTGTTGAAATTTGGCGATTTAATTCTGCATAAATCTTAATAATGTGTACTTATAAAACAAAATCGTGAAAACGTGACAAATAAAGATCTCCGAATGTACATCATAATGCTAACATGGCATATAGGGTTAACAAATAAAGACTGGGGCACTCGAATGCATATAGTGGTGCCTTCATGACATATGATGGATAAAATAACTACGAAACCGAAGCACTCCGAATGCACATAGTGCTGCCTTCGTGACATATGGGTGTAACAACTAGACTGAAGCAGCAAATACTAATTTTCAAGTAATTGGCTTGACCCAGCATGGATTCAAACCACGGCCCCTTGCTCTCGAGGCGAGAACGTTACCACGAGGCCATCGAGGAGGTGCCTACATGACATATGGATATAACAAATAAGTAATAAAGCATTCCAAAGGCACATAGTCCTGCTTACATGACAAGTTGGTATAACAAATAAAAGACATGTCTTCGGCCTCTTTTTTTAGTTATGAAAAGACATCATTGGTGCAAATTAACCTGTCTTTTTCATATTTCCGACTCTTGATCCTGGATGATTTAATTAAAAAAGGGATATAAATCTAAATAAATTGTACAAACTGGATGTGACAGAATGTGAATTAACTTTGAAATAAACAGGCATTTGATTGGGTGTTAATTAGTTTCTAATTGTTATATCAAGGACGCAGTATAAGTGTCTAGCTGTAATACGTTCGTGGTTACATTTTGTACTTAAAAAAGAGAATGAATGTGGTATGTTTTGTACAGTTGTTTTGAATGCTGAAATCAACGCTATTAATCAAAGTAATAGCGTTCGATTTCCATGTATCTTAGACATAATGTCCCTTATTAAATTGCTAGAGCGTATTGACTTCCGAAGAAACCCATATGTTTCGTAAAGTTTAATGAATAGACGTCAAAATGCAATAATAACATGCCGAAAGGCAATCTTGGAGACGCATAGGAAAACCATTAACTGCTTCCTAATAAATGTTAATAACTCACTTTTTTCATAAAGTTGGACATGGATGTTTGCAAGTTTCAAATCTTTTTCTATTGTATTTCAATAGCGATGACATCATGGTAAATTCTGCTTTATCTTCAATTTGTCTGAGAGCATACTGAATGATAAAGAAAACAAACTTTAATACAATGTATACATAAGTTACATAACTTCCAACATTGTCAAGAAAGGCAATAAAAAGGTTATGGCATATGTTAACAATAAATTTATCATCTGAAAATAGAAAGTGTAAATATTTGCATATTTATTCCATTTCTGACATACTGTCTAGACTGCACTGTTTCAAGTAAAACAGAGTCAATTTCAATTTCAAAAACATTTCTCTTCTATAGTTTGGTAGTAGGAAGATAGAATAACAACAGTGAAAAGTGTAAACGTATATTTTAAAAGTCTATATTCGAAAATATTTGACAATTTGTTTAATGATTATAAATCAGCTTGGTGATTAACTCTCCTATTTTACACTTAAGAACGTCTTTCCATACATTAGATATTAAAGCACATGTGAACAATACAGATATATGTATTGAATTACAAACTTACCAGGAGAGACTCGCACATTTATAATTTTTTGAAAAATCTACATAGTTCTTCAATAACAATATAATTACTAGAGCTCATTCGTTGTTGAAATTTATATGTATAATTTGACAAAATAAACAATTGTGTGGTAACAACCCCTTTCTGTTTTGATTTAGAACATTGCATGACCTAACATAATGATATTCATCACCGATGTCTCTTGATTCGCAAAGATGGCACAACCTATCATTTCTGGATATGTTATTCCACCTTCCCGTCTCAATAGGTAATCGGTGACTTCCACATCTAAATTTACACAATAAAATTAATTATATATTGACAATATGGAAAAATAACTTTCCAATTTAACATCAGTTTTAAAAATTCTATAACATAAGCATTTAGGAGTAGTGTTAATTTCGCTTAGGCAATTCTGCAAAAACTGGTCTTTAAGTTTCAACTCAATACTTTTATATACTAGTACCCATTTATCTAACACTTGGTTCAACCAGATATTTGACATTCCACAAGTATCAAAATCATTTTTACAAATGATATCCATTTACAATTAAGAAGTTGTGAAAATTAATATACAATAGTTTATATAAAAGACATACAAGTAGTTATACAAATATCAAAGTAATCACCGTACAATATACATAGGTGATTATTGTGTACTGTTGCCACCAATAACAATTAAAATAATAGATTTGATCGACAAAAAAAAACATGTGACATAAAAAGGACATACAAAAAACATGTGCGATCAGTAAACCGACATGAACGAGATCATTATGACATCAATGAAATCACCTATAGAGAACCTTAGATCTCCTCAGGTTTTTGGTTTGGTTCATATTGCTCAGTCTTTAGTTTTTTCATGTTGTGTTTTGTAGACTGTTGTTTGTATTTTCGTCGTTTTTCGGTGATTTGTTTCGTCATGGAGTTGTCAGTTTGTCTTTTCGTCGTTTTTCGGTGATTTATTTTGTTATGGAGTTGTCAGTTTGTCTTTTCGTCGTTTTTCGGTGATTTGTTTTGTCAAGGAGTTGTCAGTTTGTCTTTTCGTCGTTTTTCGGTGATTTGTTTTGTCATGGAGTTGTCAGTTTGTCTTTTCGTCGTTTTTCGGTGATTTGTTTTGTCAAGGAGTTGTCAGTTTGTCTTTTCGTCGTTTTTCGGTGATTTGTTTTGTCATGGAGTTGTCAGTTTGTCTTTTCGTCGTTTTTCGGTGATTTGTTTTGTCATGGAGTTGTCAGTTTGTCTTTTCGTTGTTTTTCGGTGATTTGTTTTGTCATGGAGTTGTCAGTTTGTCTTTTCGTTGTTTTTCGGTGATTTGTTTTGTCATGGAGTTGTCAGTTTGTCTTTTCGTCGTTTTTCGGTGATTTGTTTTGTCATGGAGTTGTCAGTTTGTCTTTTCGTTGTTTTTCGGTGATTTGTTTTGTCATGGAGTTGTCAGTTTGTCTTGGACTTATGAGTTTGAATATCTCGAAGGTATCTTCCACATCTCTTCCTGTAAATATCAAACTCAACAAAAACAAAATGCATGTGACCTCAATAAGTAAAAAAGTGTTGACTGGAAACTCGATAAAGACGAAGTTCATAGGATATCAATAAGTAAAAAAGATGAGATTTGAAACTCCATAAAAACAAAGGTTTTATATTATCAATTAGTGCAAAAGTGAACTTTTTGAAGACTTGATACTCGGGGGAAAAAACAAAGTTCATATGATACCAATAAGAGAAAAATTGATGACTTAAAACTCGACAAAATCAAAGTTTTTTTGTGATATCAATAATCGAAAAAGATGGACCTGAAACTAGAAAAAACAAAGACTATTTTATTATAAGTGTAATAATTGTAGATTCGATTTTAAGGCCCACAATTCAAGTCCATATGCTCTATATAAGATAGGGCTTGAAAGTCTACAAAATAAAAATAAAGTCTATAAGATATTAATAAATGCAAAGGATAGAACTTGAAAACCGACAAACAAAATCAATAGGGGCAAAAGATAGGATTTGAAAGCCGACAAGATCGACTCCAAACCATTGCAAGCATAAATCAAACTCCAGTAGCATAACGTAATCAAATGTTTTATATCTGACACATGTTCTGACTAAAGTATCAAAGAAGCCTTTCATTACTAATTCTTCAATAGTATAACAGTTTGTATGTGAGGATAAATATTCGAAGCGTTTCATTCTACTTTGAGAATTACTGCATATATAAATTGGTTGTTTCAAACCTTTCACAGTTACTGGAAGCATTGAAAGGCCAAGCGTAACTATAAATCATCACGTTTTCCTGACATTTTGCTTTGAACAGAGTAACTAAAAATATCATATGTTTAAAATTGATGCGCTCATCGTACTAGAAACAGTAAGTGTTTCTTCGTATCTGTCAGTTATGGGGTTGGGGGAAGATTTGAGATAACGAATCACTTCGTTTTATCTCGTTTTCTAAGAACAATAACTGTATAAAACTTCTTGTTATATAGCAGATTAAAAAGATACTTATTATAGTCTGACATTAAAAATATAAAAATCATTGAATAAAAGCCAAAGCTTATTGACGTACCAGTTCACATACATAAAAATTAAATCATCATGATTTATGTATTATATACACACATGCTGTATCTATAATCTCGCTACTTTTGTTATGATTATCCATTCTGTAAGCCATATAAAAAAGGGGAAGATCCTGAAGGGTAATCAAAAACACATAGGACATAAATATTAATTGGTTGATTGCTTGGTTCTTGCTTAACGTCAATTGGCAAGTGTTCCATACATATTCAGAACGACGACGTAAAAATAACAGAAAAAAAAACTACGGAAAAACTTAATTTAAAATTTAACAACGCAATCCCAATAATATCTCAAATTTATCATATTAGTCCAGGCCCCAGGCAACAAGAAGATAAAGACTGAATGTCTTAATTGGAGGGAACGTCTATATTTATGAGTGTTTTAAAATATTTTTATACCATAAACTCACAGTATTGCAGCGCAAAGCAAAAAGTCTTTGTACTTTTTGAAAGGTTTAAAGAATATATCTTATTAGCTTTGCTTTTAATTCATATTTAGTAGAGGTGTACTAAGCGACCTTTTCTTCCTCGTGGAAGGAATTCCTCTAATCGAATTTAATCGAATTTAATAAAAGTAGATTATTAAAAAAATATCTAAAGAAATGATAAATGTATTCGACTCAAAAAGTAAAAATAATTGTTTTAATCTTTTGATAACATAAAGTTATCAATAAAATCGTTCGTGAAGCACGCTATAACAAGATATTTTATGCATTTGTAATGTCAAATTTCTTGTTTTCTATTTTAATATTTAGTTTGGTGTAGAAATGAATTCTTTCGGGCTCATGGTACATCGATTTTCATTATAATCAATCGTTTATATCATCTTGCAGTAGTTGTATATGAATAAATCAAAATATCGTTTTGCGTGTTTTACAAATGTAACAAAATAGACTATTACATACAAATGAAATGTGGAATGTTTCGTTGAGGAGCAGACAATAACAAAAATAAATCTTTTGTGGTTTATAGGACCCTGAATTAAATGAACAGATATTGCTTTTATTTCATGGTAAAAGCATTACACACACACACACACACAAAAGAAATGTTTGTACTACTTTCAAATGAATGTACTTTAAGAAAAGATCATTAGTATGTACGCAACTTATATCAAAAGCGTGTTCACTAAGTTAATGAAGAATGTATTAAACAACAACAACAAGACTTAAGTTAACGTTTTAGTGCTACTTTTTTATCTAAACATATACTTATGAAGTTACTTCGTCGCTTATTAGTTATTTCATAGATACAAATATTTTTTTTTAAACATTGCTGTTAAAATTCCTAACAAAAATGTTGTTGATAGCTCCCGTAAATTTAGATACGATCCATGGAAACCCATTGATCCTTTAAAAAACTTCTTCTTAAAGGTTATCAATTTAACTCCATAGTTATATCTTTAAATATTATTTTATAAGTACTAACATTAATTTTGTTTTTGAAAAAATTAAAACATAACTAAATATATATGTATAGTTCTGGGTGCTCAGGATCCTAAATCCTGTCGATAATGTTTACTTATTTTTTTGGCACAAGGTCATGTGTTTCTCAGACTTTTTATGACGTTGTCAAACTAAATCCGTTTGATGAGCACTGATTGATACTTAATTGGTTTGGGAGAACATGATTTATTTATAAGTTGTAGTTGGCTTTTTACTATCTTCAGTACCTGCGAGTACTCTTATATCGGTGATTTGTATCTTATGATTTGTGTTAGTTGGTTTTGTTTGTGATTCGTACCGGCCTTTTGAGTAATGTCATTTGCAATTGTTTTTTACAGTTTGTTCTTATGTTGTGCTGTTAACTACTGTCCTAGGTTAGGGAAGGATTAAGCGCTCACATTCATATTTCACCCGAGACAGTCTATTTGCCTCTTCCATGTCAGGAGCCTGTAATTTAGTGGGTGTCGTTGTTTAATGTCTGTTGTATTTGTTTTTCGTAAATTGAATTGTTATCAATTAGGCCGTTAGTTTTCTCGTTTAATAGATATAAGAAGATGTGTTATGAGTGCCAATGAGACAACTCTCCATCCAAGTCACAATTTGTAAAAGTAAACCATTATAGGTCAAAGTACGGCCTTCAACACGGAGCCTTGGTTCACACCGAACAGCAAGCTATAAATGGCCCCAAAATGACTAGTGCAAAACCATACGGGATCTTTCATAGCTGACAATACGATATTGATTATTCTCATTGTTGAAGGCCATACGGTGAGCTATAATTGCTTACAAACACGTCATCTGAACTTTGGTGAATAGTTGTCTCATTGGTAATCATACAACATCTGCTTATGTTTATACAGACAAAAACAAAGCAATATGGTCTTAAAAGATTATCAAGCGTCAATAACATATGTGAAGCTCAAAATCCTACTGAGCCCACACAAATTGAGGATAAATTGACGAGAGACTACTTTAAATATTGTATCATCACGAAATTCCAACAAAGACAAAATATTTCATAGTAAATTTAAGTTCAAGACATTGAATTGACAGTTCAACATGATTGTTGCATCATGACAGCTACTGACTAGGATCCTCATATTAAATTGATTGTTGTTTCCTTAAAGTCTAGTTGAGAATATTTCATGCGATTCACAATGACTTGGCAACATAATTGTAAAACGTCAGCACTACTCAGAAGGTTCCAGGCATTACATTGGTATGTCAACATGATTGTAACACGTCATAACTACTTAGAAGTTCCAGGCATTACATTAGTATGTCAACAAGATTGTAAAACGTCAGCACTACTTAGAATGTTCCAGGCATTACATTGGTATGTCAACATAATTGTAAAACGTCATAACTACTTAGAAGGTTCCAGGCATTACATTGGTATGTCAACATGATTGTAAAACGTCATAACTACTTAGAAGGTTCCAGGCATTATATTGGTATGTCAACATGATTGTAAAACGTCATCACTACTTAGAAGGTTCCAGGCATTACATTAGTATGTCAACATAATTGTAAAACGTCATAACTACTTAGAAGGTTCCAGGCATTACATTGGTATGTCAACAAGATTGTAAAACGTCATAACTACTTAGAAGGTTCCAGGCATTACATTGGTATGTCAACATGATTGTAACACGTTATAACTACTTAGAAGTTCCAGGCATTACATTAGTATGTCAACAAGATTGTAAAACGTCATAACTACTTAGAGGGTTCCAGGCATTACATTGGTATGTCAACATGATTGTAAAACGTCATCACTACTAAGAAGGTTCCAGGCATTACATTGGTATGTCAACATAATTGTAAAACGTCATAACTACTTAGAAGGTTCCAGGCATTACATTGGTATGTCAACATGATTGTAAAACGTCATAACTACTTAGAAGGTTCCAGGCATTACATTAGTATGTCAACATATTAGAAAACGTCATCACTACTTAGAAGGTTCCAGGCATTACATTAGTATGTCAACATAATTGTAAAACGTCATAACTACTTAGAAGGTTCCAGGCATTACATTGGTATGTCAACAAGATTGTAAAACGTCATAACTACTTAGAATGTTCCAGGCATTACATTGGTATGTCAACAGGATTGTATTATAGTTGATTTTGAAACATAGTTTTTAGGACTCTCTATATACATAGACGCAATAAACCCGAGCATCTGTGGCTCCTGACATCTTGGGTTTGTTTCTTGTTTGGACAATAGTGACGTTTGCTTTCGGCTGCTGTTTCATCAACGTTAAACTTATTCATAACTCTTTCTCTTAATGTCCTATAAGGAAGGGTAAAGTGAGTACAAATATGTCACAACCCGAACATTACTATTTTTACTCATTATATGACATTTGTAACAAAAGATAACAAATTGTAGAATTATTCAATGGTAATGGAAGATGGTCGATTCCATCATGTCCCTAATCATTTTGTTAATTCATTTTATTGACAGCTATAAGTCCCTGTAGTTTTATTAATTACACATCAAATTAATTCTGTACACCTACAAGTATTGCCAAAATGGGAAAACTAGAAATGTTAATTATGTAATTCTAAGTGCATGCCAAGAAATCCTACACTTTTTTTTAACAAATAAGATATTTCACAAAGCCATCGAACTAAAAATAACAGCTGTAACGAGATATGATGTCTTGTTTCGTGTAATTTAAATATTTCAGATATGTTTTGTCTCTTGAGATATCTTTTACGTGTATTTAAGTTTTCTTGTTTATTGTAGATAGCTTAATGTAATGAAGCATGCACATTTGTAATACTGTTTATAATATGTCGAATAGATAGATATACATGTATATAATGTTTTGGAGACGATGAAATATTGTCTGGAGAGTAAGTAATATCTTTATCAAAGTCCCCTCAAAAACACCTGTTTAATTACTCATAGTTTAATATCAATAACTATGGTTAAGTAAAACTTTTGAGGTTTAATTCCATCATTTTCACGCCATGCCTATATGTCTACCAAGATGTTAGCAACAGCAGTTGCATTTTCTAAAGTGCACAAACGATCACGCTTCTCCGCTTGATAGGGCGAAATACGAACAAATTTCATCTGATATTCAAAATCTGGGAACATTTTATGCAGTATATTAAGCAAAATGTTTTGTAAAAATCAATCAAGCAAGCTTTTGCAAAACGATATACGGCAAGGGACATTATTTTAAGAATAATTGCAACAACTCTTCATCATTACCGCTAAATGTGTGTGTGTGGATGGTGAATAAATGAGTATTTCTTTTAAATTCTGAATTGTGCTATGAACAAGTATAAGAAACTGGTAGTGGCAACTTTAAAAGCCTGAGCTAGCCATACAGTTCCAGAAATGTATTGCATTTCCGCTATTATTCTAAATACCATGAAGTAAGGCTTTGTCTAGAAAGTCACTGTATTGTAACAAAACATTATCTTACATACAAATGGTAACAATGTGATCTATGTAATTTCTTTGTTGTGACATTATAACATTTGAATCATGACAGTGCTGGTTACTTGCTACTATATTACATTGTCAGTCATTCTTTTTTTTGAAGTAATGATAAGATTACTTACATTTGTATGAATTCATGATTATTAGTTTTTTTTTTTTTTTTTTTCATTGTTTGTATTGTATTATGAAAAATTATTGATGTTGTAATGTTTATGTCCTTTTGGGCCCATAATTGGAAATAAAAATATCTTATCTTATCTTATCTAGTACATATGGAATGGAAGTGGGGAATATGTCAAAGAGACAACAACCCGACCAAAGAGCAGACATGTATACATGTATGTTATTGATTCAAATATTAACAATTTACAAATGGGCGTATCATCAAGTGAGTTGACATGCTAGAATGCTACCACATGTATATATTTAAGAAGCAGCAATGACTTTTGTGTAATATTTATGATGCGTCATATAAAAATATATATTTTCTTTTATTTTCAGAACGTTTTTAAATCATGATGTTCACGCATTTGTGCTCAAAGAAATTGGAAAAGTTCCTCCAGCGCCAGAAAATGGTATGTTACTATCAATGAAATATTACTTCAATTAGTTATTCCTATCTGTCTTATATCATCATAATATAGGGTTTTAAAGTATGATATTATATTTCTATTCGGGGATAGTTCATACCTTCTTTACTCAAATGTATGGATCGGGATCGATCGATTGATTGGTGATTGTTAGTTGGAACTTGGGGATTTGAGTTCACTATAAATTCCTGTCGGGGTTGTTTCTTCTTCCTATACGCTTCCGGTCATGGCGTTGCCTGTGTTTCTTCGTCTTATGGTTTTGCATTGCCCTACAGGCATAATGTCTTTTTTCATTAAATTTTAAAGTTTAATGAAAGATGTGTGATACGTTTAAAAGACACATGAACAACTGCAATTCGTGATACATAATACGTTATATTTCCCTCTCCTGTTTTTCATATAACATGTCTGTGTAACAAAAACAGATATGATTTACATGTTAAGGTAACAAATCAACCGATGCAAAGAAATATAATATCAAAATGACTGGGATAAAGGTAACAACTGGCAAAGTAAACAGAAAAACACTATGAATCATTAACCTGTCTTTGTACATGGTCTTTTAAAATATGCGGAAGAGGGGATACATTTTACTGAGAAAATGAATTACTAAGAAACCTCGTTTTTGTTGGAAAGTCTTTCATAATATATCGTACATCGAAAGACATTAGTTTCCGCTCGATGGTTATTAATTGAAAGACGATTGGCATCAGTTTAATGGTCTTTTTGTTAATTTTTCCGCCAAGGATTGGTCTTAAACATTTACGAAATAAGTATGAAAGGAAGCTTTGATTGGTATGATGACCTGCTTGGAAAATTAACTTTGATGAACGATTTTTCAATAGGTTTTGTCAGAATTTATTATAGAAACGTTGTCGATAATGCTTAGTTATCTGAATATGATATGTCTACTGTACATCATTGTATAGGATTGATCAGGGCTTGTTTCTCCAATATAGACATCCGTTATTAATGCTTATTTAATAACACTGACTAATTGTGGTTACAGAAGAGATTTTTTGGAAAGATTTATATGAAAACACTTTATAACCGTTCGAATCACTAGGATATCCAGTAAAATATTTTCATTAAAGCTTTCTGTGTATTATCTACTGTCTTTGATGATATTTTATGTTTAGCAATACATGCATGTATGCTGTAATGTGGTAAAGCCATTCTGAAGAAATAAATAGCAACTAATAGAATATTGAGGGAAATTTCGCATAGGAACATTAACGTAGCCTTACTCCACATAATTTCTTGCTTGAACCAAATCAGTCTCTTTGGCGTATTTGTTTAGACATATATGAACACTGGCTGTTTGCGGAGTAGCTGATAGCGAGTGGCTGCTGGCTTGAGTCTGGCTATTTGTTGATCGTTTTTGTATGTTTTTTTTTGCAATTCTTGTTGGTTGTAAGTTGGTGAAGTCTGCATTTTCGTGCATGTGGTACATGTAAAATATCTCTACAGACAGTTATAATCTAGGCACATGTTCTGGTCGCACTGTGTTCAAAGTGGAATATCATATTGACCAGGTCGATGCCAGTAACATTATTTAATGTACCCTCTGCCCAGTTAGACAGATATTGGATCTTTAAATTCATAAACTTGATAAATTTAAGTTAACATAAAACTAAGGTTGCAACTGCTTCAGGCAAAATTAACGTTAGATGGTTTTCGGATGATACTGTGTAGCATGAATATATGGAGAAGTAGAACATACGTCAATAGGACATCAACCCAACGACACAAAACCCAATACAATCAAGATGTCAACGTAATGTCTTCAACAATAAAAAGGTGTTTGTAAAATATGTAAGATGTGTCTTGAAGAGTTTTGAATTATTTATACAGAGACTATCAAAGATGTGCCATCAACACCAAATACATCAAGGAAAACATTACGTATTTAAGACACGTGTCTATGAAAATACAATTACCTACTGCTGAGGTTCCTGGCTAAGGACAGGCATATGAACATATGGCCAGCTTTAACGATCCATACGGGGACGTCAGAAACAGAAGAATGATGTATTGTGTACAATGCTCAAAATAAAGGAGTAGGTCCGGTAAGGGCCGATTTTGGCCTCAAATTTCAGGTTCATCTGATGAAAGATTTTGGACACTTTTTAAACACTTAATTAAGTGTCTAGTTCAGTCGATTCAATTAGTTTATGTGAAAGATTTGAACTGATTTAGTCATTTAAGACGCTCAAATGCAAGCTTAAATATGAAAAATCTATCAAATATGCCATAATATGTCACTTTTCAGATGGTTTTTGTCAAAAATGAAAGTGGCCGCATCCGTGTTCACTCTCAACCTTCATATATGTTATGTATTATCATCAAATACAACTTACGTTTAAATATAAAGAATGAATACAAATGCGGCCACTTCCATTTAAGACATAAACCGTCTAAAATTTAACTGAAATGCTAAAATTGTGAAGATTTCAGTAATTGAGCATGACTTAATGATGCTAGTACCCGATATATGTGCATTGTATTGTCAAAAACAGCCCTTATTTATGTAACAGAAGTATTCTACTTTCCAATAAATAGCTAAAAGTTTACATTTTAACAATTTTGTAAAACTGCTTTATTTTGGAGCCAAAAAGGGGTCTTACTGGATCTCCTCCTTTGCACAAAATTTTAATGCATAAAATTAAAGCAAAACTTCACGTATACCTCGAACTAAAAATTGATGAGTTGATTCTCATCTAAGAAAATTAACAGATGCAAGAATTGAACAACAAATATATAACCTTTGTCAATAAATCTACTTAGCGAAAAAGAGGGATCTAAAGTGAATTCCTTTAGTTAATAATATTATTTATTATATGACTATAAATTTTCTATTTTCTCATTGGCTAAAAGCATAGGAAATCCTCTTTGATAAAACATTATATTCACCGCGGCAAAAATCACGAGAGGTTAATATAAGATTTGGAACAGCGTCCGTGTACCTAGATATAGATATTACAAGACAACGTCAATGACGTAGGTTTTTGACGTCATGTAAATTCCCGTGTTTTTTTTTTTTTCTTTTTCTGTATTCGGTGGGTTTTTTTTTCTCTTCTTCTTGCTTTCGGTGTATTTTTTTAGTAAACTTTATTGAATATTTCAACTTATGAAAATTAGCAACTGCAAAAGCAGATGATATATTTAGTATAAAAAGTTTTAATTTGGTTTTTACAAAGGGTAAATTAGGTACAATGTACATAAAATGTTGCGTTCGAATAACCTACTTTGGTTTTAATTTTATATTGTATTTAATTGATTTTAGGAAGTGCGATAATCGTCGATTGTGAACTGAATATTGACAGTTTTGATTCAATAAATGAAGCCAATATGGTAAGTCTACGCTCTTTATCTCTTAATTCTACGTTGAATACCTCTGAGATATATATCTAATTATAATAATATGCTTATTTATCATCTTTTTAATCTGTTGAATAAGACCTAACTTTTCCAAAACTCCTACAAAACACATATTAAGCTAATCGAACCCGCCCTTCTTATCTCTTAACGATGATACAGTGCAGATTTAAGTTGATCTTGTACAATTTATAGTACATCAATTTATTTCAATGTAAGCACTTACGTCATAGGAATTAAATTTGAATTTTTTTCAGCAGTTAAGTTTATCTTTTTCAATTTGATGATATCTTTAACTCAGATTTACTAGATTTCAGTATCAAAGATGTTTAGAAATTTACGTTTAGGAAGTAGTTTATTTCTTCAGATAAATTAGACTAATGAAATCATTTAAAAGTGTGGTGTCCTGATAAAATCTAATTTAGAAATGTTGATTTGAATGAAGTATTGTAGGTATTAAAAAGGAATATCGACTGCAAGTATTAAATTTTGATATTAACGTGCATTTACCCGCCTCATTGGCAATTACATTAAACTATTTCTTCCTGGTATTCAACCGTATTAAATACTTTACTATTACGGAGAGTTTAACGACCTTGACTACAATGTACCCACGAGTTTCTCGCACAGTACATATAGGTAATCAACAATTACTTATCTATTTGTTATGCCCCCGCCGTAGTGGAGGGGGCATTAATTTTACCCTTGTCCGTCTGTACGTCCGTCCGTACATCCGCACGTCCGTCCGTACGTCCCGAAATTGGTTTCCGTTCTCTAATTTTAGTTTGCCTCAACCAAATGTTATGAATCTTATACACAATGCTTATTACCACAGAGCACAGATCAAGTTTGAATTTTGGTGGCGTCACTTTTACCGTTCTAGAGTTATGCTCTTTACAAATGGAAAAAAATGCTGAATTTTTCGTTTCCGTTCTCTAACCCTCAACCAAATGTTATGAAACTTATACACAATGCTTATTACCACAAAACTCAGATCAAGTATGAATTTGTGTAGCGTCACTTTTACCGTCCTTGAGTTATGTCCCTTTATAACGTTATATGCAACGGGCATCATTTGTGTCCCGTGGACACACTCCCCATTTATCTTAGTACTATTATTTATTATCTATTTTTAAAAGAGGTTTATTATACAATTTATGTTGTTTTTTTTTTTTTTTTTTGGTACCTTTCAGGATTTCACGGTTGGTATTTTTCTCCACTTGTATTGGCATGACGAGAGATACATACAGTGGATTATGAAGTCATCAAGTCACAAAGTTTCCTTTGATCATAAAAGTATGGAGAAGCTATGGTTACCAGATATCTATTTCCCAAATGAAAAAGAAGCCAGACTCCATTCCGTTTTTGTACCCAATAAAATGTTGAGTGCCAACTTAGGAGGAAATGTGTCATATACTGCAAGGTAATTTAATATGTGTCATACACTCAACACTGCAAGGTAATTTAATATGTGTCATATACTACAAGGTATGTAATATGTGTCATACACTGCAAGGTAATTTAATATGTGCCATATATTGCAAAGCAATTTAATTTGTGTCATATACTGCAAGGTTATTTAATATGTGTCATATACTGCAAGGTAATTTAATATGTGTCATATATTGCAAAGCAATTTAATATGTGTCATATACTGCAAGGTTATTTAATATGTGTTATATACTGCAAGGTCATTTAATATGTGTCATATACTACAAGGTAACTTAATATTTTCCACATACTGCAAGGAGATTTTGATATGTATCATATACTGCAAGGTCATTTACAAATGAAATGTATCATATGCTGAAGGTAATATAATATATGTCGTATACTGTAGGATAATTTGATATGTGTCTTTACTGCAAGGTAATTTACAAGGTAATTTAATATCTTCTTATAATTACATTACATGTATGTTTCATTATAATACGTTATTTTGATTGGCTAACAGGAATCTTGCGTCATTCTGAAATTAACCTTCATTTCAAAATGAAATGTAACATTCATAATGACACGAGCTTCCACAATAAAGTGCACAGGTAAATAAAAGAAATAGAATCCGTGTTTTCATGATCCTAGCAAAAAAAATATAATTATAAGTATTGAATGCTTCTTTTAATAATTTTATAGGGTTGTAAAAGCGTTGACCGTTCGCACATTTTTAGAATGAAGCTCTTCCGCGCTTCATACAAAATGTACTTCGGCCAACGCTTTTACAGTAAATTTACAAAAGATGCATTCAATTCTTAAAATAACATTATAGGTATCAATTTCACTGTACCAGATACACATTTCGACAATTGATGTTTCTTTAATTATGCCCGCGCCAAAATATTGAAAATCTAAATCCTAATGCTAACAATGAAGAAATGGGTGTAAATTCCAAAATTGTTAATCCTGACCTTTATTTCAAATAGTGTGCTATCGCTTTTACGGGTCCATTATCTTAATGTCCAATATCAAGCTTTCAATTCCTTTTTTTTTTTTATTTATTTTTTTCTGACTTCCTTAGTCTGCGGTATGATGCAGTTTAATATACAACGAATTTGTTGTATACGACCGTACATTAACCAGTAATCGTCCACATCCATGCGCTTTTGGAATTGAGTGGATAATCGTCTTATTGGCAATTATATGACAAGTCCTTATTTGATAGTCGTAGAGATATTTAATTTTATATACATACACCAGAATCTCTACAAGATCGTTTGTGTATTTATTATGATAGTGAAGATGAGAAGCACGTTCTTTTTAATAGTCCTTTTTACTCTGATATCAGACATAAATTATATGCCAAAGCCTTCTTTTAAATGTTGATTTTGATTATTTATGTGATATTGAAAAGCTGAGTTATCAATGTGTAATGAGAATATGGTTCTGGCATCCTTTTACTTAAAGTTAGGTTCTTAAAACTTTGGGTATACATATATATATATATATATATAAACAACTCTAAATTGAAAACAACGTTCAAACCTATGATTGCGTTGGATAAAAACCGCAATTTTTATACGTATGCATGCAAAACAAATTTCTTGGTAGAGGGGTCTAAATACAGCACAAACAACATTTTCCAAAAGACCAAAACGCGAAAAAGTATATTTTAACAAAACGCATTTGACTAACAAGTTGAACAACTGATGTTCTTAAACCCTGCTGACTGCCATGGCGATTGCCAAATAAACGGATCACAAGATGTAACAAAATGGATCTTAATTATTAATTTAATATCAAACAAAAAACAGTAAACTTGCGGAAAAGATGGTATACCTCAAACATGTGGTGCAAAAATGTGTACACCATATATATATATATTGTAATGAATGGTGAAACTTTAATAAAATAAATTATCTTAATCTAATAAAAAAAAATGAACCTCAACCTTTTCTGCCGTTCAATACAGGAGCAAAAAATCATGGTTTCCAAATGTGATCATCTCCTAATTTTATTCTAAATTATTTACAAAGTAATCGTCTGTTTATTCTATAAAATTGTAAACATTGAAGTTGAAACACGAATAGTGTAATGCTACAATACACTAGCAGTAGTAACACGTTTGTAATGCTCAAATACACTAGCGGTAGTAACAAGTGTTGCCTTTTTTATTTGCAGAGTGTCCCTGAAGCTTAATTGCCCTATGCAATTAAAGAATTATCCGTTTGATCGTCAGACATGCTCTATTGAAATGGAAAGTTGTAAGTACACATGTTGTTTCCTATGTATTGGGTGAATTAATTATTTTTGGAATACCTTAAATCATATTTGCGTTTGCTAAAAATTTGAACTGTCGAGCAGGGAAGTCTATACTAACTATATTAAAAATTTTAAAAACGGCATTTTTTTCTCTCCATGAACAAAAACGATAGAACCAGTAGAGTTACAAGATTCTCCGGTGGGATATCCAACTACGCATGCGTATTGTTGCATTATCAAAATCAGTAAATTACGTTTGTTTTTGTCTGGTTATCGATCAAATCTGGCGGGAAAACGGAACACATATTTCATGGAAATATGGTATGCATGTTGCCTGTGTAATGAAAAACCACTTTGTTATGGCGACCACAAAACATCTTATATATATATTCCTAAAAATATAGGTTAACTTAATTTAAAAATTACAAAATGTTATACATGGGGTTCACAAAATATGTATATACTATATGAATTGGAAAGTTTTTATTATGTTATAGTTTTAGAAATATGTTTTTGTACTCACATGTACTACCTCAACATGTCACAATTAGTATTTCTACTCTAAAACAATAAGTATATTCTTAATTGATAATCTTACAGTCAGTTTAAGTGAAAAGAGTTTGAAACTGAGATGGATGTCCACTGGTCAACACAGACCTGTTGTGAAAAATGAAGACGTGGAATTGCCACAATTTACTATAACAAATGTAAATATAAGAAATGAATCAAGAACTAGACGAGACAAAAGTAAGTAGTTATGAATATATATATATATATACATAGAAATAAGAAGATGTGGTATGAGTGCCAATGAGACAACTCTCCATCCAAGTCACAATGTGTAAAAAGTAAACAATAATCATAGGTCAAAGTACGGCCTTCAACACGGAGCCTAGCTCACACCGAACAGCAAGCTATAAAGGGCCCCAAAAATGACTAGTGTAAAACAATTCAAACAGGAAAACCAACGGTCTAATCTATATAAAAAACGAGAAACGAGAAACACTTATCAACCATATCAACCCTTTATTACCTATATAAAGAAATACCATTGAGGGTCCTATGACAGTCAAAACATGTTTTTTTTCTTAAATATTCAGTCATACCTAAGGATGTACTCAGGCCACGTTTATGAATTTTTGTGAGATATTCGGACTCCTTGGGTTTTTCCTAAGATACAGGGTAAAATATTTTGCCCCATAT
This sequence comes from Mytilus coruscus, assembly GCA_017311375.1. Lineage (NCBI taxonomy): Eukaryota > Metazoa > Mollusca > Bivalvia > Mytilida > Mytilidae > Mytilus > Mytilus coruscus. Next base: position 3,392,591 of record CM029597.1, on the reverse strand, counting down.
CACCCAATTTTCTTTTCATAGAAGACTTCAAATGCTCATAAAAAGGTCATTACCAAAATTTAAGCAGATTCTAGGTTTTTTTCTTACGATTTGAGACCCAAATAATGCCAATGCTAAATATAAGGTAAAGGTCCGAGTCAGCCTTTTCCCGCCATTTAAAAAAAATCAAATATCTCATAGAGAAGTTCTATAACCTATCTATATTTTTAGCTTATTTTGTTCCTTAACTAATGCTCTTCTGACTTATAGTATCACTTTTAAATTTTAGATTAATTTAATTTCACCTAACTACATCCTTAAGTGAAGTACTGACAACAAACACAAGCTTTGAATGTCATATCAACTATCATATATATATATAATCAAATTTGGGATATATAAACTTCATTGTATTTGCATCTCTCCCTTGAAGGCATTTTATTCATGCTACAAAAATGTAGATCTGAAAAAAAAGGAAATTTAAATTCGCTTCATTTGTAGTATACTATTTAATTGCATGCATGGGGGTTTTGATGGGGTTTACAGAATAGAGCTTAATGGGTAAAAGGTGCAGAATAAAAGACAAACAATATGAAGAATATAGAGAAAAATAGGCTGAAAAAATAAAGAATAGAGGGTGCTAAAATATAACGAAAACAGAAAAATGACAGAAAAAAAAGGAATACAGAAATGATGCCCCCTCTGCAGACCCTCATTCATACATACATGGAAAGTAATGTAGAATGTATAAAAAGTCAGGGAACCGCTGAACCAAATCAATATTTGTATAAAAATATTTATATTGTATCGTTGTCCAACTTCGATGAAATTACGGTGACCTATGGTCACTTTCACCAAGGATTTATATCCCTTATCATGTGGAATCAGGTGGATAGATGTTGTATTGGCAATGCCAATCATACCACATCTCTTAGGTTTTACATCTTTACTCATCTCAAATTGTGTCCACTTCGTAATTGAAATTTCTAAAGAATGAAAACGTTTGGATTTAAATCTCAGTAAAACGTTCTTTCTGCTTTGTTGGACGCACACTTTCGACAAACATTTGAGCAGCCGAGGTCAAATGATAACATGGAGAGATATTAAAAAAAAAATGGTTTAAAACGAACCGCCGTTTTTTTTTTCTAAGATCAGTTTGTATGAGAAAATTGTTGCTTTAGTTATTGTAATATTAAAATCTGCCTAGTGTATCAGTTGAGCTTTAAGTTTTCCAAATATATGTAAGTGACATCTGCGTCATTGAAAGATTGAGTATTTTCTTTTTCAGGTGGTCACAGTTGTTTAATAGCAGACATTATTTTAGAACGGAGAATTAAGTATTATATCGTACAAATGTACATTCCCAGTATGTTTGTTGTATTTCTTTCTTGGATGTCATTTTGGTTAAATGTCGGAGCAGTTCCAGGAAGAATATCGTTAGGTGTATTGACAGTTCTCACTATGGTAACACAAAGTTCAGGGGTCAACGCCTCACTTCCACGAGTGTCGTATACAAAAGCCATCGATGTTTGGATGTCCACTTGTTTACTGTTTGTATTTGCTGCCTTGATTGAATTCGCTGTTGCTAATGTGTTAAGTCGCAGAGACCTAAATATAGCCTTTAGATTAAAAGATATTCCAATTTTACCTCGAATATCAACAAAGAAAAAGAAGACAAAATCAGCCGAGGTATAATACTTATTGCTGCTTTATGTGTGGTGATTTCTATGTTTAAGTTGTACTTCCTTACAAAAGTTTAATACATTATGCCGACAACATTAACACACACAATGATGTAAAGCGTTTTTATCATAGAATTTAAAATGAAGTTGCTTTAATTTTTGTGATATTTATGTGTAAAAAGCCATCACAGCAGCAGTTTTATAATAAGCACGCCAAGCGAGCGTTAAACTTTAGTCGATATAAGAGTCATCAGTGGAGCTAGGATCAAAATAGTAAGAAGGTCAATTCAAGTGCAAAGTTGAAGAGGTTAAAACCAACAATTCTAAAAACTTGCGCAAAATCTGCATTGGGCCAACTGATGTAGAAAAACATAGGTGTTTCGGACAATTTCAACATTTTATGAACAGCAGTTGAGGAAGACGACCATATTAATGAGATTTCATGTCAGCATTTGAGTGCGGGCTTCTTGGCTTGTGATACATCCAACATGTGTAAAACAGAAATATGTCATCCAAAATACTTTTTATGCCCCACCTACGATAGTAGAGGGCATTATGTTTTTCGGTATGTGCGTCCGTTTGTTCGTTCGTCCGTCCGTCCGTCTGTCCCGCTTCAGGTTAAAGTTTTTAATCAAGGTAATTTTTGATGAAGTTGAAGTCCAATCAACTTGAAACTTAGTACACATGTTTCCTATGATATGATCTTTCTAATTTTGATGCCAAATAAGAGTTTTGACTCCAATTTCACGGTCCACTGAACATAGAAAATGATAGTGCGAGTGGGGCATCCGTGTACTATGGACACATTCTTGTTTATTCTTCGTTAAATAATTGAAAATGCTTAAATTTTATCTTAATCATTTATTGTAGGTAGTGATTGGTGAAAACGGAGAAATGAGATTAAACCCAGATACAGATCCAACACTTCCAAAGTCCATGAATAGGACACCAGGGCACATACAAGCCATGTATTTGGACGTAGCTTCCAGATTCTTATTTCCATTCTTCTTTGCAATGTTCAATGTCTTCTATTGGACACATTATTTGTGACAGCTGAGAAGTAGTCAATGAACTTTATCCTTCCTGAAAACATGTGATATAAATACAGGGCTATATGTGCAGAGATGACTATATGGTACTTATATCAAAGAGCTTTCCAGCAATTGTTGTTGAAATACAAGTTGCTTGCTTCTAGCTTTATAAATGATAAAGTAATGGATTTAAGAGTGATTACAGGGACATATTGTATTACATGTATATGTCTCTGGTGGTAATATATACTCACAGATTTTCAATATGCAATGCAAATCGGTATTGTTCGATAAACATGTACCTAAATATTGTTACATAAAAGCTAATACGATAATTTTTTCTCATAAATCAGCATTGAATATGTGTCGTCCATGAAAGAATATTTTAGAAATTTTCTTTATAGATAGAATTCTTTAAATTCTGCTTGAATATCTTAAATTTTTCTGACTTTAAGATTTGATAAATTTGAATCAATTAATATTTCAAAACTGTTGTTATTTCTATGGTTTCTAAGAGCAGAATCATGCAATCCGTTTAGATTACATGTAATAATACTTGATATTCAAAACTTCACAGACAGATAATGTTGAACGAGGACAGCTGTTGTTGGTCGAGAACATGTTTCAATCTACAGTAACCTCGTGCTGTTGGTCTCGAGAACTTGTATCAAACTACAGTAAACTCGTGTTACCTCTAGATAAAAGATGTTTATGACCCCAAACCTTTTTATTTTTCAATCAATTAACTTTATTTTTTTTTCTCGTAAAGGATGTGTGTCTGGTGAAGATAATTTCTGTAGAAAGTGTAATTTGCAATGTTTACGTAAGCAAGCAACTATATACAAGTCTTGCAGGGCCTTCAGAAAAGTGTATACTAATATGGTGTACCAAGTAGTCATAGTATACATGTAGTAATAACTGCCTTCTAATTGATCCAATATGCATTGTGTATTCCACCAAAAAAATAATGAGCATTTGTATGTCATTTCTGTACAAGTTAGGTAGCTTTTCAATTGGAAACATTTTCATTGATGGTTAATATGAAAGAAGATGTAAATAAGATTTATAGAGTAGATATAATTTTGACACGACGTATGTTTGAATTGAATGTTTGAATTGTTTTATTTAAGATGGTACCTAACACTACAGGGAGATAACTCTGTAAAAATCAGCTAAACGTTTTAATCACGTTGTATTGTAAAGGAAATATTAAGCTTCGAAATTAGTGTTTGTCAAATTGCTATATAACCAGTGAAATTTTTCTGATAAAGCAGTTGGTTCAAATTATTTAAATTTTCATATTTTTGTCAAAGGGTCAAAGTAAACATTTTGTCAAAATTTTTGGAAAATTAAACGAGCGAAATTAATATTAGTCAAGGTGTTGGGTACCACCTTAATAATGTGTAATTTCAATTTTTTACTGTGATATATGAAGATGTACGATAAAAGGACTAAATATAAAATGAGTTAATTATTCCGTGTAAATGGTTATCTTTTAGTAATCTAATTGATATATCATCATCTCTTTTACATTTAGTGTGTCTGTTTTTATGTGAAATATACAACACAATATTTACATACATAGGTAGGAAAGGAAAATAAGATATCTAATTGAAAAACCTGATTGTAAGAAGTACATGAAAGCAGTAAGAATCATGAAAAATGAAAGCAGCTTTTTATTTATTTGTTTTATGTTTGTGCTCAGCTTTTCCGCCACACGATAAGGCGCAATGCCTTAAGAATTCCTGGATCTTAAAAACATTTTGAAAAACAAACAGAGAAAATCCTTGTTTACTTATATTCTAATTGATTTGGATAGAAATACATTAATTTATCCAATCTAAGTAAAATTAGATTTCCGCACTCACTCACTTGTTTTATGTTTCGTCGCTGTGTTGGTTTAACATAGTGAACGAGTGTGTGGGATCTAATTCTAATCAGATTGAAATCAAAATAGATCTTCTTCGTTTTGAGGAATTAAATATTAAATTGATAACATGATTTTATATAAGATTTTATTATTTTGGGGAAATTATGAATTATGAATTTAATTCAAACAGGAAAAAATAGAAAATATGACATGCGTCACAATATTATGCCGTACATGAAAATAAAATCCAAAACAGACATTATATTCAGAGATTAAATATAGTATACAATAACGATCATAGAAATGTTTAATGTTCTTATTTGGATGTAAAATATTTTGATGTATATTTCAATAAAACCACGAATAGATAAATCCAAGATAAAGTAGTCACATTCCATTTTCATTTTTATTATAATATTTAATCATTTAGATTTTTTTTTACATTGTTCACATTGTAGTTACTGCACGATTATATTTAATTACTGCACAATAATGATAATAAATGATATTGAAACCGATATCTGTAATTGCCATGTACACCTACTGTAGTGTCAGTAAAATATTGTCATACTCAAGCCAAGAAAACTTTGTTTTACAATGTATATTAGAATGCAATGGGAATCAAAAACGCAAAGAGAACAGAATGGAATATTGTTGATTCATCATAGGAAATATTAGGTTTTTCATATTTTCTATTCAATCTATATATTTTTGCTTGAAAATAAAATCATTTTATGTAACATTGTCAGATAAAAAAATGAATGTATTCATTATATCATTACGTCATCGTTGAGAAAATTGAGATATTATGGGATAAGGGTACAGGATCGGAAATATATACCGTTTTATCAGCTAACAAAACATGAATGAATCATTGATACCGAATCACACCTTTCATACAAGCATGTTACAGTATTCAAATATTTTTTTCATGTACGAAGTTTCTGAAGCTTTTACAAAAGACCAGAGACCACAATTAATTTCCATATTTGTTGTCACATAAAAAAAATCGCACCCTACCGTTTTGCCCAATCTTTTATATGTGTAATGTACAGTGCAAAAGTGCAAAAATATATCAAACACTCAGAAACATTACTGCTCAGGAATTTAGCCAGTACACATCCATACTCTTATGGACAGGTCAACAGATGTTCGGAAAACTGTAAATATTACTAGTACCTTTTGGCACCTGGCCTAATCACTCAGTTAACATAAAACATTAAAAATTGATTTCAACTCTTTTCTTTTGTTTCCAAAACTGTTTCCAAAACTTTGAATACTACGGATTTTCTACCCCAGGAATAGATTACCTTAGCTGTATTTGGCAAAACATTTCGGATTTTTTGGTCCTCAATGCTCTGCAACTTCGTACTTTGTTTTGCCTTTTTAACTGTTTTTATTTGAGCGTCACTGATGGGTCTTTTGTAGATGAATCTCGCGTTTGGCGTACAAACTTTTAATCCAGGTAATTATGATGGGTTTATTTCCACCCCCATAAAAACTTAGAAATGATGAGAAAGTGAAAGAAAATTTACACTATAATTAAAGAGAACAAGAAAACAGGGATCATAATTGTGGTCTTAAAGCCAAAACAATACCATTCAAGTGATAACTAATTACCGTGACCAATTCTTCTTTGTCTCTTTCATCATCTATGCAATGTTTACCATGGTTATAATTTTTTTTCTGTAAAAATGGTTGAAACTGTTTGCAGATTATTTTGTATTTTCATTCTAAAACAATAAAATCATTCACCAGTCATCTTTTTTAACTTTGTTTTCGATTTTGTTGCATATTGTTAAATATGTTTCAGTAATTTCTAAGACATCGTACAGATATATCTGCTTCTATTAGAATACAATATAGGATATTATAACAGACCACACCAACCATCAACAACTTAATTCATCGAAAAACAGACGGAAAAACCAGGAGAAACAATGAACAACAAATAATCCAGATGGTCTAATGTGGTAACACTGTAGTGGGGTTAAATCAGTTTTCCCTACGCACAAACCATCTCTTTTGTTTCTAGATTGATGGTTGATTGTTGGTTGCTTAACGTCACGTTGCAAATATTGCATACATGTTCAGGACGAATACAGATAAACAATCAGTACAATAATGTTCTCATTGTTGAAACCGTATAGTGACGTATAATTGTTTTATCTTCGCCATTCTCTCTCTCTCTCTCTCTCTCTCTCTCTCTCTCTCTCTCTCTCTCTCTCTCTCTCTCTCTCTCTCTCTCTCTCTCTCTCTCTCTCTCTCTCTCTCTCTCTCTCTCTCTCCGATAAGATATCACTGGGGTATGTGACACAATGCTCATTCAATCGTGTCTTCAATGGTAACTTTGTTGCTCAGTCTTTTGTTTTCTATATTGTGTTTTATGTACTGTTGTTTGTCTTTTGGTCTTTTTCTTTTTTGTTGCCATGGAGTTTTCAGTTCATTTTCGACTTATGAGTTTTAATGTCCCTTTGGTATCGTTCGCCTCCCTTTTTAAACCTATAATGATTTCTGATAATTGCATTTACACCATTATTGCATTATATATAATTGGATATTCTGTATTAATCATGCTTAAAGAAGGTCAAATTCCTGAAAAAATCACCCTTCTAAGTTATTGAACGCTATCATAAAAACTTGAAGGATGTATAAATACGCAGGAATGTCTTCTCGGGATTAGGACTAATATCCAATGACAATTTAAGCCAGCGAGTCATGATATCGGTATATTAAGGGACCCTTACTATAACTAAATAAAGAGGTGATGTATGATGACAATGAGACAACTATGTATCCACAAGAGAACAAAGTACAAGGATATAAACAACTATAGGGCACTGTACGGACTTCAACAATGAGACAACTGTGTATCCACAAGAGAGCAAAGTACAAGGATATAAACAACTATAGGGCACTGTACGGACTTCAACAATGAGACAACTGTGTATCCACAAGAGAGCAAAGTACAAGGATATAAACAACTATAGGGCACTGTACGGACTTCAACAATGAGACAACTATGTATCCACAAGAGAGCAAAGGACAAGGATATAAACAACTATAGGGCACTGTACGGACTTCAACAATGAGACAACTATGTATCCACAAGAGAGCAAAGGACAAGGATATAAACAACTATAGGGCACTGTACGGACTTCAACAATGAGACAACTATGTATCTACAAGAGAACAAAGTACAAGGATATAAACAACTATAGGGCACTGTACGGACTTCAACAATGAGACAACTATGTATCCACAAGATCGAGAGCAAAGGACAAGAATATAAACAACTATAGGGCACTGTACGGACTTCAACAATGAGACAACTATATATCCACAAGAGAGCAAAGAACAAGGATATAAACAACTATAGGGCACTGTACGGACTTCAACAATGAGACAACTATGTATCCACAAGAGAACAAAGTACAAGGATATAAACAACTATAGGGCACTGTACGGACTTCAACAATGAGACAACTATGTACCCACAAGAGAGCAAAGGACAAGGATATAAACAACTATAGGGCACTGTACGGACTTCAACAATGAGACAACTATATATCCACAAGAGAGCAAAGGACAAGGATATAAACAACTATAGGGCACTGTACGGACTTCAACAATGAGACAACTATGTATCCACAAGAGAGCAAAGGACAAGGATATAAACAACTATAGGGCACTGTACGGACTTCAAGGACTTCAACAATGAGACAACTATGTATCCACAAGAGAACAAAGGACAAGGATATAAACAACTATAGGGCACTGTACGGACTTCAACAATGAGACAACTATGTATCCACAAGAGAGCAAAGGACAAGAATATAAACAACTATAGGGCACTGTACGGACTTCAACAATGAGACAACTATGTATCCACAAGAGAGCAAAGGGCAAGGATATAAACAACTATAGGGCACTGTACGGACTTCAACAATGAGACAACTATGTATCCACAAGAGAGCAAAGGACAAGGATATAAACAACTATAGGGCACTGTACGGACTTCAACAATGAGACAACTATGTATCCACAAGAGAGCAAAGGACAAGGATATAAACAACTATAGGGCACTGTACGGACTTCAACAATTCTACAAGAGCAAAGGACAAGGATATAAACAACTATAGGGCACTGTACGGACTTCAACAATTTGCCATGCCGGGGCTTTTTTTATTGGTTTCTATACAATATGGGGTTTGCTCATTGTTAAAAGCCGTACGTTGACCTATTATTGCCAAAAACCACATTATTTGGACTCGGTTGGATGTTGTCTGAGCTCTCATTGGAAATCATACCACATCTCCTTTTTGGTATTGCAGAGCAACAAACGACAACTACTGAATTACATGTTCCTGATTTCGGACAGGCATATAAAACATGTGCTTCAAATAAACCCAGGTGTAGGTCAAGGTCGAGTTATGTCAGCTTGGTACTAAGGTGCTTTTTTGCATCTATCAACGATTAAGTCGTTGAACTACTAGAAACAAACTATGGGTTGATTGGACACTTACGTATATTTCAATTTTGTTGCGGACGATACAACTTTACTGAATGGTACGAAATCCGGGTAACAGAAAATGTTGCATGTTGCACATAAGTATGTATTTACACTGAGGTTGAAATACGACGCATCTTAGAGCAGTCACCTTCATATCAAACCATCAAAATCTGCTTTAAGATATCATGTGTCAATCTTCGTTCGGTTTGTGAGTGAGTCGGCCAAGTGTACACACCAATTGCACTCTTAAAATAACCTTTATTTCTATAACATTTGACATTTCCATGAAATGGCATTTTTTTCAAATGAAATCATAATTTTTTCACAGCAAACGAGGGCCACAACGCAAAGTATATCACAGTCAGAACATTTTAGTAATGATTCGAAAAAATATCTAAAACCCGTCACAGAAGCACAACAACATCCCCAATAACTCGATTACCTTACGGTCACAAAAATACAATGAAATCCCCAATAACTCGAATACCTTACGATCACAGGAATACAATAGAATCCCCTATAACTCGTACCTTACGACAGGAATATAGTAAAATACCCTATAACTCGATTATCTTACGGTCACATCCAAACCCATCTAAGCACGTTATTGTAAATAGTTTAAGCATGTCACTAGTTCAGTTTTCTCTGTTCTTTTACGTTAATATTAAAAGTGTCTTTAATTACGGGAACGGCAAATAATTGCCTTCACCTAGAGCGCTTCGATCCACAAGAATTGCCGTACATGTCTTATTAGAATAGAAATAATTCTTGGGGGCTTGAATTTATATTGATTTTACAACGGGTTTGCCCCATTATGCTAAATATTTTACCCCTCACTATCGCTCGTGGTGAAATAGAGGTGTAAAATATTTATCATAAAGGTCAAACCCGTGGTAAAATCAGTATAAATTCAAGCCCCATGAATTATTTCTTAAATACCTCGATTACCTTACGATCACAGGAATACGATAAAAGTCCCAATAACTCGAATACCTTACAGTCACAAGAGTACAATAAAAGCCCCTATAATTCGATTACCTTACGGTCACAGGAATACTATAAAAGCCCCAATAACTCGATTACCTTACGATCACAGGAATACTTTAAAAGCCCCAATAACTCGATTACCTTACGGTCACAGGAATACAATAGAAAACCCAATAATTCGATTACCTTACGGTCATAGGAATACAATACAATCCCAAATAACTCGATTACTTTACGATCACAGGAATACAATAAAATCCCCTATAACTCGAATACCTTACAGTCACAAGAGTACAATAAAAGCCCCTATAATTCGATTACCTTACGATCACAGTAATACTATAAAAACCCCAATAACTCGAATACCTTACAATCACAGGAATACTATAAAAGCCCAATAACTCGATTACCTTACGATCACAGGGATACTATAAAAGCCCCAATAGCTCGATTACCTTACGGTCACAGGAATACAATAGAATACCCAATAACTCGATTACCTTACGGTCATAGGAATACAATACAATCCCAAATAACTCGATTACCTTACGATCACAGGAATACAATAAAATCCCTATAACTCGAATACCTTAGAGTCGCAATAGTACAATAAAAGCCCTATAATTCGATTACCTTACGGTCACAGGAATACTATAAAACCCCAATAACTCGAATACCTTACAATCACAGGAATACTATAAAAGCCCAATAACTCGATCACCTTACGATCACAGGGATACTTTAAAAGCCCCAATAGCTCGATTACCTTACGGTCACAGGAATACAATAGAATACCCAAAATAGTACAATAAAAGCCCAATAACACGAATACCTTACGGTCACAGGAATACAATACAATCCCAAATAACTCGATTACCTTACGGTCACAGGAGTACAATAAAATACCCAATAACTCGATTAACTTACGGTCACAATAATACAACAAAATCCCTATAACTCGATTACCTTACTGTCACAGGAAAACCATAAAATCCCAATTAACTCGATTACCTTACTGTCACAGGAAAACCATAAAATCCCCAATAACTCGAAAGTTAAATTATATACTCATGAACTAAAAACTTTTTGATTTATTTTCTAACATGTAAAGAACTATTATTATAGATGCGAAAATAATGCATAATAATAACAAAACCAAGAAAGAAATATAAAGTGGTAAAAACACAGTCTTCAATAATAGAAAGTTGTAATATGAAGAATATAATTCTGTCAAAGGAGGTGTAAGTATTGTAAAACTAAATAATAGGTTTTGATCGGATTTAGAAGAGACAAAACCCAGAACAACAAACTGATCAATCATTAGCTTGTGATGCTTCATCAATATTCTGTAAATGACATTAATGTAAAACCAATCAAAACTAATGGCATCTTTGTTTTATATGCAAAGTATATCACAGTCAGAACATTTTAGTAATGATTCGAAAAATATCTAAAACCTGTCACAGAAGCACAACAACATCCCCAATAACTCGATTACCTTACGGTCACAAAAATACAATGAAATCCCCAATAACTCGAATACCTTACGATCACAGGAATACAATAAAATCCCTATAACTCGTACCTTACGACAGGAATATAGTAAAATACCCTATAACTCGATTACCTTACGGTCACATCCAAACCCATCTAAGCACGTTATTGTAAATAGTTTAAGCATGTCACTAGTTCAGTTTTCTCTGTTCTTTTACGTTAATATTAATAGTGTCTTTAATTACGGGAACGGCAAATAATTGCCTTCACCTAGAGCGCTTCGATCCGCAAGAATTGCCGTACATGTCTTATTAGAATAGAAATAATTCTTGGGGGCTTGAATTTATATTGATTTTACAACGGGTTTGCCCTTTATGCTAAATATTTTACCCTCACTATCGCTCGTGGTAAAATAGAGGGTAAAATATTTATCATAAAGGTCAAACCCGTGGTAAAATCAGTATAAATTCAAGCCCCATGAATTATTTCTTAAATACCTCGATTACCTTACGATCACAGGAATACGATAAAAGTCCCAATAACTCGAATACTACCTTACAGTCACAAGAGTACAATAAAAGCCCTATAATTCGATTACCTTACGGTCACAGGAATACTATAAAAGCCCCAATAACTCGATTACCTTACGATCACAGGAATACTGTAAAAGCCCCAATAACTCGATTACCTTACGGTCACAGGAATACAATAGAAAACCCAATAATTCGGTTACCTTACGGTCGTAGGAATACAATACAAATCCAAATAACTCAATTACTTTACGATCACAGGAATACAATAAAAGTCCCAATAACTCGAATACCTTACAGTCACAAGAGTACAATAAAAGCCCTATAATTCGATTACCTTACGGTCACAGGAATACTATAAAAGCCCCAATAACTCGATTACCTTACGATCACAGGAATACTTTAAAAGCCCCAATAACTCGATTACCTTACGATCACAGGAATACTATAAAAGACCCAATAACTCGATAACCTTACGGTCATAGGAAAACAATACAATCCAAAATAACTCGATTACTTTACGATCACAGGAATACAATAAAATCCCCTATAACTCGAATACCTTTCAGTCACAAGAGTACAATAAAAGCCCCTATAATTCGGTTACCTTACGATCACAGATATACTATAAAAAACCCAAAAACTCGATTACCTTACAGTCATAGGAATACAATAAAAGCCCCAATAACTCGAATACCTTACAATCACAGGAATACTATAAAAGCCCAATAACTCGATTACCTTACGATCACAGGGATACTATAAAAGCCCCAATAGCTCGATTACCTTACGGTCACAGGAATACAATAGAATACCCAATAACTCGATTACCTTACGGTCATAGGAATACAATACAATCCCAAATAACTCGATTACCTTACGATCACAGGAATTTAATAAAATCCCCTATAACTCGAATACCTTACAGTCACAATAGTACAATAAAAGCCCCTATAATTCGATTACCTTACGGTCACAGGAATACAATAGAATACCTAATAACACGAATACCTTACGGTCGCAGGAATACAATACAATCCCAAATAACTCGATTACCTTACGGTCACAGGAGTACAATAAAATACCCAATAACTCGATTACCTTACGGTCACAATAATACAACAAAATCCCCTATGACTCGATTACCTTACTGTCACAGGAAAATCATAAAATCCCAAATAACTCGATTACCGTACTGTCACAGGAAAACCATAAAATCCCAAATAACTCGAAAGTTAAATTATATACTCATGAACTAAAAACTTTTTGATTTATTTTCTAACATGTAAAGAACTATTTTTATAGATGCGAAAATAATGCATAATAATAACAAAACCAAGAAAGAAATATAAAGTGGTAAAAACACAGTCTTCAATAATAGAAAGTTGTAATATGAAGAATATAATTCTGTCAAAGGAGGTGTAAGTATTGTAAAACTAAATAATAGGTTTTGATCGGATTTAGAAGAGACAAAAACTCAGAACAACAAACTGATCAATCATTAGCTTGTGATACTTCATCAATATTCTGTAAATGACATTAATGTAAAAACCAATCAAAACTAATGGCATCTTTGTTTTTATATGCGTTAAAATAAATAAATAAATAAGGAATTTTCATCGTTTATATGTACTTTTCTCTTTTACAATATTGTTATGTATGTCACATTTCTGAAGATCCTAAAATTGTACACTTTAAAGCTGTTCACTTCTTATATATATATAACTTTTTATGTTTTAGCATGGCAAAGCGAAATATAATAGTGTCTAACATGATGATTGTAACTTGTTGTCAGTGTTATAACATGGTGATTGTAACTTGTTGTCACTGTTATAACATGATGATTGTAACTTGTTGTCAGTGTTATAACATGATGATAGTAACTTATTGTCTGTGTTATAACATGATGATTGTAACTTGTTGTCAGTGTTATAACATGATGATTGTAACTTGTTGTCAGTGTTATAACATGGTGATTGTAAGTTGTTGTCTGTGTTATAACATGATGATTGTAACTTGTTGTCAGTGTTACAACATGATGATTGTAACTTGTTGTCAGTGTTACAACATGATGAGTGTTACTTGTTGTCAGTGTTATAACATGATGATTGTAACTTGTTGTCAGTGTTATAACATGATGATTGTAACTTGTTGTCAGTGTTATAACATAATGATTGTAACTTATTGTCTGTGTTATAAAGACAAATTGTGTTCCCATTTCTCCAGTGTCTAACATGATGATTGTTACTTGTTGTCAGTGTTATAACATGCTGATTGTAACTTGTTGTCAGTGTTATAACATGATGAATGTAACTTGTTGTCAGTGTTATAACATGATGATTGTAACTTGTTGTCAGTGTTATAACATGCTGATTGTAACTTGTTGTCAGTGTTATAACATGCTGATTGTAACTTGTTGTTAGTGTTATAACATGCTGATTGTAACTTGTTGTCAGTGTTATAACATGATGATTGCAACTTGTTGTCAGTGTTATAACATGATGATTGTAACTTGTTGTCAGTGTTATAACATGCTGATTGTAACTTTTTATCAGTGTTATAACATGCTGATTGTAACTTGTTGCCAGTGTTATAAAGACAAATTGTGTTCCCATTTCTCCAGTGTCTAACATGATGATTGTAACTTGTTGTCAGTGTTATAACATGCTGATTGTAACTTGTTGTCAGTGTTATAACATGATGATTGTAACTTGTTGTCAGTGTTATAACATGATGATTGTAACTTGTTGTCAGTGTTATAACATGTTGATTGTAACTTGTTGTCAGTGTTATAACATGCTGATTGTAACTTGTTGTCAGTGTTATAACATGCTGATTGTAACTTGTTGTCAGTGTTATAACATGATGATTGTAACTTGTTGTCTGTGTTATAACATGATGATTGTAACTTGTTGTCAGTGTTATAAAGACATATTGTGTTCCCAGTTCTCCAGTGTCTAACATGATGATTGTTACTTGTTGTCAGTTATAACATGGTGATTGTAACTTGTTGTCAGTGTTATAACATGATGATTGTAACTTGTTGTCAGTGTTATAACATGATAATTGCAACTTGTTGTCAGTGTTATAACATGATGATTGTAACTTATTGTCTGTGTTATAAAGACAAATTGTGTTCCCATT
Source organism: Mytilus coruscus (assembly GCA_017311375.1). Lineage (NCBI taxonomy): Eukaryota > Metazoa > Mollusca > Bivalvia > Mytilida > Mytilidae > Mytilus > Mytilus coruscus. Next base: position 3,377,361 of record CM029597.1, on the reverse strand, counting down.
TCTCCAGTGTCTAACATGATCATTGTTACTTGTTGTCAGTGTTATAACATGATGATTGTAACTTGTTGTCAGTGTTATAACATGCTGATTGTAACTTGTCGTCACTGTTATAACATGCTGATTGTAACTTGTTGTCAGTGTTATAACATGATGATTGTAACTTGTTGTCAGTGTTATAACATGCTGATTGTAACTTGTTATCAGTGTTATAACATGCTGATTGTAACTTGTTGCCAGTGTTATAAAGACAAATTGTGTTACCATTTCTCCAGTGTCTAACATGATGATTGTAACTTGTTGTCAGTGTTATAACATGCTGATTGTAACTTGTTGTCAGTGTTATAACATGATGATTGTAACGTGTTGTCAGTGTTATAACATGATGATTGTAACTTGTTGTCAGTGTTATAACATGATGATTGTAACTTGTTGTCAGTGTTATAACATGTTGATTGTAACTTGTTGTCAGTGTTATAACATGCTAATTGTAACTTGTTGTCAGTGTTATAATATGCTGATTGTAACTTGTTGTCAGTGTTATAACATGATGATTGTAACTTGTTGTCTGTGTTATAACATGATGATTGTAACTTGTTGTCAGTGTTATAAAGACAAATTGTGTTCTCAGTTCTCTAGTGTCTAACATGATGATTGTTACTTGTTGTCAGTTATAACATGGTGATTGTAACTTGTTGTCAGTGTTAAAACATGGTGATTGTAACTTGTTGTCAGTGTTGTAACATGATGATTGTAACTTGTTGTCAGTGTTATAACATGATGATTGTAACTTGTTGTCAGTGTTGTAACATGATGATTGAAACTTATTGTCTGTGTTATAACATGATGATTGTAACTTGTTGTCTGTGTTATAACATGATGATTGTTACTTGTTGTCAGTGTTGTAACATGATGATTGAAACTTATTGTCTGTGTTATAACATGATGATTGTAACTTGTTGTCTGTGTTATAACATGATGATTGTAACTTGTTGTCAGTGTTATAACATGTTGATTGTAACTTGTTGTCAGTGTTATAACATGATGATTGTAACTTGTTGTCAGTGATATAACATGACGATTGTAACTTGTTGTCAGTGTTATAACATGATGATTGTAACTTGTTGTCTGTGTTATATCATGGTGATTGTAACTTGTTGTCAGTGTTATAACATGATGATTGTAACTTGTTGTCAGTGTTATAACATGATGATTGTAACTTGTTGTCTGTGTTATAACATGGTGATTGTAACTTGTTGTCAGTGTTATAACATGATGATTGTAACTTGTTGTCAGTGTTATAACATGATGATTGTAACTTGTTGTCTGTGTTATAACATGGTGATTGTAACTTGTTGTCAGTGTTATAACATGATGATTGTAACTTGTTGTCTGTGTTATAACATGATGATTGAAACTTGTTGTCAGTGTTATAACATGATGATTGTAACTTGTTGTCTTTATTATAACATGGTGATTGTAACTTGTTGCCAGTGTTATAACATGATGATTGTAACTTGTTGTCAGTGTTATAAAGACAAATTGTGTTCCCAGTTCTCCAGTGTCGTGGATTGGTTCATCTATCTCCTAAAAACAAATATTTCAAACTTAAACCTATTGATATTTTCAGTATCCAGTGCGTCGGTACTGTTATGATTTATAACATACCTTTTTAGTATTCTCCGTTCATAAATTTAGAATCAATTAAGAAACGAAGGTTCTAACTCCCTCGTACAAAGTTGACCTTAGATGTATTTGGCTATTATGTTTAGGTCCTCCTTTTGATCATAAAGCTCTTCCCTCGTACAAAGTTGACCTTAGATGTATTAGGCTATTATGTTTAGGTCCTCCTTTTGATCATAAAGCTCTTCCCTCGTACAAAGTTGACCTTAGATGTATTAGGCTATTATGTTTAGATCCTCCTTTGGATCATAAAGCTCTTCCCTCGTACAAAGTTGACCTTAGATGTATTAGGCTATTATGTTTAGGTCCTCCTTTGGATCATAAAGCTCTTCCCTCGTACAAAGTTGACCTTAGATGTATTTGGCTATTATGTTTAGGTCCTCCTTTTGATCATAAAGCTCTTCCCTCGTACAAAGTTGACCTTAGATGTATTTGGCTATTATGTTTAGGTCCTCCTTTGGATCATAAAGCTCTTCCTCGTACAAAGTTGACCTTAGATGTATTAGGCTATTATGTTTAGGTCCTCTTTTGGATCATAAAGCTCTTCCCTCGTACAAAGTTGACCTTAGATGTATTTGGCTATTATGTTTAGGTCCTCCTTTGATCATAAAGCTCTTCCCTCGTACAAAGTTGACCTTAGATGTATTAGGCTATTATGTTTAGGTCCTCCTTTTGATCATAAAGCTCTTCCTCGTACAAAGTTGACCTGAGATGTATTTGGCTATTATGTTTAGGTCCTCCTTTGGATCATAAAGCTCTTTCCTCGTACAAAGTTGACCTTAGATGTATTAGGCTATTATGTTTAGGTCCTCCTTTTCATCATAAAGCTCTTTCCTCGTACAAAGTTGACCTTAGATGTATTTGGCTATTATGTTTAGGTCCTCCTTTTGATCATAAAGCTCTTCCCTCGTACAAAGTTGACCTTAGATGTATTAGGCTATTATGTTTAAGTCCTCCTTTGGATCATAAAGCTCTTCCCTCGTACAAAGTTGACCTTAGATGTATTTGGCTATTATGTTTAGGTCCTCCTTTGGATCATAAAGCTCTTCCCTCGTACAAAGTTGACCTTAGATGTATTTGGCTATTATGTTTAGGTCCTCCTTTGGATCATAAAGCTCTTCCTCGTACAAAGTTGACCTTAGATGTATTAGGCTATTATGTTTAGGTCCTCCTTTTGATCATAAAGCTCTTCCCTGGTACAAAGTTGACCTTAGATGTATTAGGCTATTATGTTTAGGTCCTCCTTTTGATCATAAAGCTCTTCCCTGGTACAAAGTTGACCTTAGATGTATTTGGTTATTATGTTTAGGTCCTCCTTTGGATCATAAAGCTCTTCCTCGTACAAAGTTGACCTTAGATGTATTTGGCTATTATGTTTAGGTCCTCCTTTTGATCATAAAGCTTTTCCCTCGTACAAAGTTGACCTTAGATGTATTTGGCTATTATGTTTAGGTCCTCCTTTTGATCATAAAGCTTTTCCTCGTACAAAGTTGACCTTAGATGTATTTGGCTATTATGTTTAGGTCCTCCTTTGGATCATAAAGCTCTTCCTCGTACAAAGTTGACCTTAGATGTATTTGGCTATTATGTTTAGGTCCTCCTTTGGATCATAAAGCTCTTCCTCGTACAAAGTTGACCTGAGATGTATTTGGCTATTATGTTTAGGTCCTCCTTTGGATCATAAAGCTCTTCCTCGTACAAAGTTGACCTTAGATGTATTAGGTTATTATGTTTAGGTCCTCCTTTTGATCATAAAGCTCTTCCCTCGTACAAAGTTGACCTTAGATGTATTTGGTTATTATGTTTAGGTCCTCCTTTTGATCATAAAGCTCTTCCTCGTACAAAGTTGACCTTAGATGTATTTGGCTATTATGTTTAGGTCCTCCTTTGGATCATAAAGCTCTTCCCTCGTACAAAGTTGACCTTAGATGTATTAGGCTATTATGTTTAGGTCCTCCTTTGATCATAAAGCTCTTCCCTCGTACAAAGTTGACCTGTGATGTATTTGGCTATTATGTTTAGGTCCTCCTTTGGATCATAAAGCTCTTCCCTCGTACAAAGTTGACCTGTGATGTATTTGGCTATTATGTTTAGGTCCTCCTTTTGATCATAAAGCTCTTCCCTCGTACAAAGTTGACCTTAGATGTATTAGGCTATTATGTTTAGGTCCTCCTTTGGATCATAAAGCTCTTCTCTCGTACAAAGTTGACCTGAGATGTATTTGGCTATTATGTTTAGGTCCTCCTTTGGATCATAAAGCTCTTCCTCGTACAAAGTTGACCTTAGATGTATTAGGCTATTATGTTTAGGTCCTCCTTTGGATCATAAAGCTCTTCCCTCGTACAAAGTTGACCTTAGATGTATTTGGTTATTATGTTTAAGTCCTCCTTTGGATCATAAAACTCTTCCCTCGTACAAAGTTGACCTTAGATGTATTTGGCTATTATGTTTAGGTCCTCCTTTGGATCATAAAGCTCTTCCCTCGTACAAAGTTGACCTTAGATGTATTTGGCTATTATGTTTAGGTCCTCCTTTTGATCATAAAGCTCTTCCCTCGTACAAAGTTGACCTTAGATGTATTTGGCTATTATGTTTAGGTCCTCCTTTGGATCATAAAGCTCTTCCCTCGTACAAAGTTGACCTTAGATGTATTAGGCTATTATGTTTAAGTCCTCCTTTGGATCATAAAGCTCTTCCTCGTACAAAGTTGACCTTAGATGTATTTGGCTATTATGTTTAGGTCCTCCTTTGGATCATAAAGCTCTTCCCTCGTACAAAGTTGACCTTAGATGTATTAGGCTATTATGTTTAGGTCCTCCTTTGGATCATAAAGCTCTTCCCTCGTACAAAGTTGACCTTAGATGTATTAGGCTATTATGTTTAGGTCCTCCTTTGGATCATAAAGCTCTTCCCTCGTACAAAGTTGACCTTAGATGTATTTGGCTATTATGTTTAGGTCCTCCTTTGGATCATAAAGCTCTTCCCTCGTACAAAGTTGACCTTAGATGTATTTGGCTATTATGTTTAGGTCCTCCTTTGGATCATAAAGCTCTTCCCTCGTACAAAGTTGACCTTAGATGTATTTGGCTATTATGTTTAGGTCCTCCTTTGGATCATAAAGCTCTTCCCTCGTACAAAGTTGACCTTAGATGTTTTTAGCTATTATGTTTAGGTCCTCCTTTTGATCATAAAGCTCTTCGCGACTTTAGGGACAACGGTTTTATATACGTGACTTATCTTTATTGAAAAAGCTGTTAGTATTTACTGTCAGCAATGAAACTCGACTATCAATGTATACCTATTTGATAAGACATATAATTAGTAACATCTTTCTCATTTCACGGAAAAAATGTACACCGATAAGAACAACATTTTATCTCGATAATAACGCCAGTATAAAGAGAAAATTTCAAATAGTTTCTCAAGAATAAACTTGTAGAAATTCCAACAATCATAAAATCAAAGCACGTATTCCTACTTGTACTTATCAATTGTTTTTATACACATTCCCAGAAATATGGAGATAAGAGTTTCAGTACTACATTTCAAGCCCAAGATTGGCAATCGCTGTAATCACTTTTGATACATACTTCTCCATTCGAATCCGGATTCATTTTGAATCTCTTGTGAGATATAAGATTGACCCTACCGACCCTACCATGACTTACAAACCAACCATTTCATTACAATATGCCTTTGATTTGTAAACTAATATAAAATAGGGAGATCAGGTATGATTGCCAATGAGTCAAATTTTTACCCGAGTCCAAATGGTGTAGATGTAAAGAAATATAGGTCTCAGTACGGCCCTCAACAATGAGCAAAACCAATACCGTATTGTCAGTTATAAAAGGCTCTGGTATGACAATATGTCAACCATTCAAAAGAAAAAAACCAACGCCTTGATTTATGACAAAAAAATGAAAGAAGAACAAACGTGAAGACAGCAAGCAACAACAGCCACTGAATTACAGGCTCCTGACGTGGGACAGGCACATACATAATGAAGCGGGTTGGGACAAGCACATACAGAATGCAGGGGGTTGTGACAGGCACATACGGAATGTAGCGGTTTAGGACAGGTACATACGGAATGTAGCGGGTTGGGACAGGCACATACGAAATGTAGCGGGCTGAACATGTTTGTGTGCGTTCAATCCTTCTCTAACATGCATGGGACAGTGGGGTAATAGCACAACATAAGAGCAAACATCACTGACACACCAACCCAGCATCACATGGTATATTAAAGTTTCTCTAACATGGGACAGTGGAGTACTAGTACAACATAAAAACAAACATCACTGACACACCAACCCAGCATCACATGGTATATCAAAGATTCTCTAACATGGGACAGTGGAGTACTAGTACAACATAAGAGCAAACATCACTGACACACAACCCAGCATCACATGTCATATCAAAGTTGACATCTAGTAGTATACGTGTAATGATACAAAACGTATCGAAGTCATCAGAATAAACTCACCATAGAAAGCAGAGCAAACAATTCTTCAGTAGTAAAATCTTTGATGGACGTCATATGTATTTACTCTTAAACTTGTGCATTAAAGTATCGAGTAAGAACCTTCTCACAAAACTTGTTCAATTCGTTTCTAGCTATTTATTGATATATTTACTAAATACTTTACAATATGGAACTACCATGTTTGTATTATAACGTGTAATACATCAACAAAATCAACCAACACTCAATATCCTAAATGGAGAAACAAAAGTAAGCGGTAGAAACTGACTCAGTTTAAAACTCTGGAATATATCTTTGTTTATTATGAGATTTAAATTTATTCTTTAAAAAAAATTAAAATATATTCGAAGCAATTTTAAAGCAATACAATGTCTCAAAACAGTGACTTTATTGATGGAAACTCTTAGAAATATTAATGATTCGTAGACCAGTTTTCCAAGCCATTTAGTACGTAGACCACTTTCATAATCAGTTAGTACGTAGAACAGATTTATTTCGTAGACAAAATCAATATGCTATTCTTTTGCTTTTTTTCGTGTGAGAGTAGTGATTTGTGGCATGACTTGATACTCCATATCGATACATTTCTATTTGTTTTTATAGTGATTAAGATTAACACAATGTTGACTGCTGTACCCCAGTTTTTGACATTTTTACATATTATGTCTGTTTGTTTTGTTCACACATTGTGGTCAATATAATGGAATTTCATGCGACTGTCATACAAGTGAGAGGTTTAGCTAGCTATAAAACCAGGTTTTTATCCACCATTTTCAACATAAGGAAATGCTTGTAACAAGTCAGGAACATGATAGTTGTTTTCCATTCATTTGATGTGTTTGAGCTTTTGATTTTGCCATTTGATAAGGGACTTTCCGTTTTGAATTTTCCTTAGAGTTCGGTATTTTTGTAAATTTACTTTTTTCTATTAGAATTACTTCTACTAAAACATCACGGGGTTTAAAGAACAATTTGATACCCCTTATACACCGAAACATGCAGAAGGCTTTACGATACCATTGAAATCTATAATGTAAAATATGGAGTATTCCCACATATGGACAAAACATTTTCCTTACGTTGGTTCCGAAGCAAAACACAAAACAAAACACAGACTAGCATAATTTATGGTCACCTAGTACATAAAACAGCGTAAATTTTATCTTCCTAATTATAGGAAATAAACCGCTATAGAAGACAATGCAACAGATTATCAAATGATGACTAGAAGAATATGTAGATAACATTTACTTATATCATCAGCACAATTCTTCACAAATCACTGATAGATATTAATGTTATTTGCAGATCTGTCTATTGAAAATAATGAGAAAAAACCTGATGTGAGAGCAGAATTCAAAGGATAACGTTGTTCAGCAGGAGCGAATGTGAAACGATGCAGGAACAGTGTTTACCTCAAGCATGAAGGGCTCTACCTTAATTTTTATGGAACGGATAGTTTATTTTATATACTTGATGGCCTTGACATTATAGAGTTAAATAAATGTTTTGTTTGTGTTTTACTTCTTATGAAGTTTAAATTTTCACTTGATTGATTGGTTAATTTATAATATTTTAAAACCATCTGATTAATTTGTTTACGCATGCTCGACTTATAAGATTCATTTTAAATCCTTAAGTTCACAAAGTTTTAATGAAATTACAAACATTCCCGATTTGAAGCCTCTTTTTTCTCGATGACAAGCTCGATAACCTGTTTTACGACGCGTTAAGCACAAACTTTATGACAGTTCAGGTCATATGTAAAGACCAGGCCTCAAGGTTATAAAGAAATCGAGCACAATTATCATACTCAGATCAGAAATTAACCAATCAAAATAGTGGATTTGGTGTTTCGAGCACAATATTGTACTCCGAGTACTGAGTAAAGTTTTATGACTGAGGGCCCAGGCGCGTAAAAACGGATTTTTACGAAACGAAAAATCAAAAAGTTCTTGAAAATGTAAACGAGACAACCAAGGAATGCTCCAATTGCGTGAAAATTAGACATCATTGTAATCCGGGCAAGTCAACTTCACCTAGTGATCAGACATAACTTTGTACGTTTTTATGACATTAACTATACACATATTACTGCATCAGATGCGCAATTACTGTCTCTTCAGTGATAAAATAGTATAACGAAAATACCGAACTCCAAGTCAATTCAAAAAGGGGGAAATCCATAAAAACTGACAATCAAACGTTATTAATCAATGGACAAGTGTTAGAAGCCAAAATATTTGAAAATTCAAATCTTATACAAACGTCGAAGAGATGAGTTCACAATAGATAGTAAATAGGTATTTGGTAAATTTAAATTTTCCGTTTACTTAAAAAAATTAGCCTATATTTTATAAGCAAGTATGATTGAATGGTGATCTTTCTAGCAGACAATTTTTCAATCATACTTCACGGTTCAATTATTGATACATAGATGCTTGTAAAAAGTTGCGTTTGTTTACCTCTGGATATTTATAAACATATTATTTTTAACTAATGAGAATCTTATGACAATAGACTTCGTAACCTTCTACATGCAGAATCATTGATCTCATCGTCTCACACGTGCAAACATACAATCGATGAATTATATTTCGCTGAAATGAGAAAAACACTTGCAAAACGGCGATACTAATTACAATAGAATGCTCAATGAATTTTGAGCCATAAAAATCCCTCCCGATGACACTACGTTCAAAACACACCTATAGTAATTATAAGGTTGCATTTTGAGCCTTGTCTGACCACGGCCTTCTTTCATCTTATGCACAATAGCTTCAAATGACGCGTATATAATAGTTTTCACCGATCAATGTTTTTGTTTTCTTTTTTGTTTGGACGGGTTCACGATCTGCTGTAAGACTATGAAACGTAATATTCCTTCAGGATTATACATGATCGTATTAATGATTGGTACTAATTGATTTGCAGGGCTTCACAGAAACATCACACTTTTAAGGTGATTGTGCAACAACTCTCTAGACGGCCAGATTCGTAGTATGCTTAATTACATAGAGTAATGCGTACACATTAATGTGATCTCGATATTTATAACTTATGTAAACTCGTTTCCCTATGTGTCGTTCAAAAACCATGTGCAACGCTTTCTGTGTTATTAGATAAAGTCTACTTCACATCAAACAGATAATCACCAATTCATTTCTTTATGGAGATTTCATAAATCATTTGCTGCCTAACCTTACTGATACCATCAACAATATTTTGTATTGTACAGTGACTTAATGAAATCATTTGAAGATAACTCAAAACAAGAGCAAACAAACTTAGTCGTTACGATTATGCAGCGTCTCAAATTTTGAAATGGCAAGGTTTCTTTCCTGTGGACTACTGCAAACCTAATCATGTAATATCAATTTCATTGTAAATTGTCATATGACTGCTTCTTCAAAATTGACATTGCCGTTCATTCCCTTGGGCCTATCCAAAATTAATGATACAAGAAGAAGAAGAAGATGCTTTATTTCCATCAAATGGGCTCACAAGGAGCATAATATAATATCATTATAATATTATTTTTAATACTTGATACAGTTGTCAAGTAATTTTCATCTCCTCTTTGACCTCTTCTAGTGGCGATAATATTGGCATTTAATAACAATCTCTTCTATGACCGACCGACCGTGCAAGACCCTCATGGGTAGTCAAGGTCGTTAAAAAAAACCTTGTCGTTCTATGACCTCCCTCTTCGAGATACCAAGTAAAGATAATCTCTTCTGTGACTCTTCAAGATGGTTTTTTATGAAGTGTTGTAAAGTCTGTTGTTTGTTTTTTCGTCGTTTTTCGTTCTTTGCCATGATTTTGTCTGCGATTTATAAGTTTTTATTCTCCCTTTGGTATCCTACGCCTCTTTTTTCGAGAATAATGATTAGATTTACTAGCAATAATTGTCTTTTACGGAACTCTCCAAGACTAAAGATCCTTTTCCTGTAATAGTATACTCCCAGAACACTACATAAATGACGATACTATAGCCAAGTGGGGATCATCTCCTCTTGACAACTTCAAAAACGTCGATAGCATAGCCAATTGTTGATCAAACACACCGGGACCTCTTACAGATTGACGATACTATAATTGCTAAGTAATGATTGATGATGGAATTGTCCAAGTAACGATAATTTCCTTTGTAATGTCTCCAAGATTGAATAATGATACCATTGTAATGTAATATCCAACTCCTTAACGACATCTCGAAGATCGGCGGTGCAATTGACATGTATTGGTGTTCTTCCTCGCAACCTCTCCAAAATTAAAGATGTTACTAGCATGCATTGACCAACTCCTATTTTACCTTTACAAGGTTGAAGATATCATTGTCAATAATAAAAAGTGACAATAAGAATTACCAGAATTACCAGAAAATTGGACATCAAAATCCGACTACTGTTAAATGCGTTAGTCATTTTTATTTGATTATTATCACAAAAAGCGGAACAGACAATGTATCTTATACAACTCGAAGTTTTTTTCGGGACCAATGATAATAAGAAAATTGTTACCGAAAGAAACAACTGCACATAACTTGAAAGATAAAAAAAGCACAAAATACAACACTGAAAACTTAAGCAAAAGCAAAAGAACCCTTTAAAACAATATTTGGAATGAACTTACATGATCATGTAGTACTCCTAAATGGTCGGCAGTTCCTACTTCACCAGTTGCACCCGTTGTGTTACTCATTGTAGATAAAAAAAAATACGGGGATAATTCGCATTCGATAACGTCATAATCTAGGAAAAACAGAAAGTGATTGTGCTTTTAACAAGTGGAACCTATCCGTGGTCAACTGTGACACAACTACCTATAATGGTGAACCAAACCAGGATATCGTCCGTAAAATTTTCGAAAGGATGACTTCAACTTTAACCTTTGGAACCCCTGATGCAGTAGATTTTTTTGTAAGCAGTACCTTTCCTCTATCAAGAATATCATGATGGAAAACGCAAGCATTGGAATATCGTAACAACTGGGAGATAGATACACTATATGTGCAGGCGCTGCTGGAATGTTGCTACACAGAAATGAAAACTTCACAATGGGAAAAGTGACACCATCCCTATTCCCATAAAGTTGTATTTAGTGGAGGAATATTCCAACCAACTACGATGCTCCATCATGTTTAACAGTTTTGTTTAGGGCCAATATAATGTCCGATCCTTATCAATGTTGATTTTAAAACATTGAAGATGTACATTTACTAAGTTTTATGAGGTTAAACGATTAATGATTTCCATTTTTTTTTTTAATAATATGAAAAAAGGATTAGTTGTCAAGAAAGAGACCCATTCAGGTATTCATTATAAGATTTTTTTTTATAACCATAGATAAATTTTATTAACAAAAACAATATTTATCTTAATTTCTTCAAACAAAGCTTCAAACATAACAGATGAATGCACTGCAATTAAAAGAATGTTTAATTTGTATCCAAAACTTCAAAAAGTAATACTTATCGTACGTAAGCATTTAAAGTACATCGATATAAAGTTAAAGTAACCATAACTAATACCCTTTCTAATCGGAATCTACTTTTGATTTCTCAACGTCTTTACTGTGCTTAATGAAATTAGAAATGTAATGTCGCGAAGAAGAATCTTTCATTTGGCCTGTTTACTCATCAAGATTGCTGGTGGTGTTACGTTGAACTCGCAGGAGTTATTACTTTTCCAATGAGTTTTGACACACAGTAACATATTGGTTTCCAGTTAATTTGAGGATTATTCAAAACAAGGTGATTTATCTGATATTGTACTGGCATGTTTGACAATAGCTACAGAACAGACATGGCGAAGTCTTTCGAATTTAATAAATATGCGCCATGTTTATACAGTCAACAATTTAGTAAGATTATGTAAAATATTATGCAACGAATGTCTACAGTTATCACACTGATGTTCAATATTTCTTTTAACTTGTATGTTTAATAATGATGATGACATCTTAATTTATTTGTTTACCATGGTCTGATATATGAAACCGGTAATTGCAAATAGAAGATAAAATAATTACATTGAAGGTTATGTAGCATCTTATCGTAAGAAATTGATCGGAAGAATTTCATTTGTTTTGTATATATCTATCTGTGTACGTTTTCCTCCCTTATATTTCCTTATGAAAATAACTTTTTCCTATACAGATTACATCAATACTGGTGCTTACAAATCTGTACTTTGACCTATAATGGTTTACTTTTACAAATTGTGACTTCGATGGAGAGTTGTCTCATTGGCACTCATACCACATCTTCTTATATCTATTAACCACTACCAGTTTTAGTGTGCTTCACAGTATTTTCAGATTGGTTTGCTATTTGTTTTTGTATTTCAATAAAGTAGTTTGTCTTCTTTTTCGTTTCTTGTTTGATTTTTCAAAAGATACCTGCAAAAGATGCCTGAAGGAAAACATTTTAATAAAACGTACTTCCATCATTTAAAGATTTAACTTTGATATGACTTAAGGGTTAACAATTAGAAGTTTTGGCTGGAGATACAAGACACATGTATCATACCTTTACCCCATTAAATTATTTAACAACATTATTTTACATTTGGTTTATCTGCTAACATTCTTTAAATGTCTAGTTAATTTAATGAAGGTAATTACAGAATCTTGTTAAATACCTGCACTGAAAGCGAAATATTATGCGATTATATTAGTATTTATCTTAATACAGGGGAAGCGAAAGAAATTATGACAAAAACTATTATCCATTGAAACATGACTATTAGATGTTTAACATAAATATCCAGGTTATACCCAGCAGTTATGATAGATACAAACATTGTGCTTTAACCATTTCCAATATTTTGGAAGCAAGCGTTGACTTTGAAACAGAAACCACTTTATTCGATAAGTATGCTTACTTCTACTTGGTAAACAATTTAATTTCAACGCAGGGTTTAACATATTAACATATCCAAAGAAATCAACAGATGGCACCGTCACAAAGAATTCAAAATATGCCGGGGACTGAATGTTACGTAATTGACTTCGACTTCCTTCTGTTTTTACACAAGTCACGTTGTCCCTTTGGTATCTTTCGCCTCTCTTTTACTGTCTGTATCAACATAATCAGTATTCAAACAGCAGAAGATTCATTATCCTCAATAGCAGGAAGTAGTTAGTAGGAAATTGATCTATGATTGACATTTAGGTTTAATGTTAACAGACATTTTCTTTTCGTATATTGACTAGACGTTTTGGCTATTGCTGTCTTGTAAATTAGACAAATATGGCGTGAAGATATCAATCATGTTGAGACTTCGACCTTTGATTGGCATTGACCAAATACCATCTAAACGTGGACAGAAGAATCAATTGATAACGGACAAGAAAAGCAATTACTTCGTTCCGGGTCAAAGAAAGATGATTGTCTGACAAAAATGAATTTCTCATAAAAAAATGTTAGATCCAGTTACTATTGTACTACTTTATAATATCTTTATCTATAGGAAGCTTCCTTTTAATTTTCTTCTTGTATACCAACAATTTATCATGCAATGCAACCTTAACAATTTCGTCTTATACATGCATCCAATGAACGTTGTTTATATTTTGTCCGACTAGTGCTCGTACACTAACCTGAAAGGAGTTAGTTGTCAAATATTGTGTCAAAGCTTATGCTAACAGTGGCATTACATATTTCTAGAGTGTTAAAACATCTTTGGGTGTCACTGATAATTGATCTTCTTTTAGGACCAGTTTGTTTCAGTTGATAGTTACCATTTCTCTAATCTGGTTACGTCACTACCACATATAATCATATAATATAGTCCTAATTTATGAAGTATTGAAATGAAAAAAACTAGAGGCTCTCAAGAGCCTGTGTCGCTCGCCTGTATCTGCTGTGGTTTTGGAAATCATGTAAAATTAGGTTAAAATCATAATAAATAGTATTAGATACCCTAATAATGATTGAGGCCAAGTTTGGTTTAATTTGGTCCAGTAGTTAAATTAAAAGCAGAAGATTTTTGAAAAAACGTATACAAAAATTACCAATAAATTGCAGAAAATGGCTTTAAAGGACAATAACTCCAATCTCCAATAAGATGTCAATTGACGATTTTGGTCATGTTGACTTACTTGTAGATCTTTCTTTGCTTGATATTTTTGCTGTTTACAGTATATCTCAATCTATAATGATATTCAAGATAATTAACAAAAATTGCAAAAGTATGCTGTCATGAAAATCTCCCATACGAACACCAATTGAATACCCCTCCTCTCCAAAATGTATTTCACCCAGGGCCTGTATAATGCCTTTAAATATTTTTTGGGAACACCCTTCAAAAAAAATTTGGGCAGGGGGCCATTCACCCAATATAAGTATGTTACTGAAGACCCCTTATCGTTATTTAAATTAGTTTTCAAGTTGTGACTATTTGAAATTGTTTTTTTACTATTTTCCCATAGACTTCTATAGTAAACCCCTATGTTCTATTTTTAGCCATGGCGGCCATGTTGGTTTGATGGCAGGGTCACCGGATACATTTTTCAATCTAGATACCCTATTGAAAATTGTGGCTAAGTTTAATTATATTTGGCCCAGTAATTTAAGTGGAGAAGATTACAAAAAAATTACGAAAAATTGTAAAAAAATGACTATAAAGGGCAATAACTCCTTTAGGGGTCATTTGACAGTTTTAGTCATCTTGACTTAATTGTAGATCGTACTTTGCTGAACATTATTGCTGTTTACAGTTTATCTCTATCTATAGTAATATTCACGATAATAACCAAAATTCCCTTAAAATTACCAATTCAGGGCAGCAACCCAACAAGGGGTTGTCTGATTCGTCTGAAAATTTCAGGGCAGATAGATCTTAACCTGATGAATATTTCTACTCGGGTCAGATTTGCTCTGAATGCTTTGGTTTAAGAGATATAAGCCAAAAACTGCATTTTACCCCTATGTTCAATTTTTGCCATGTCGGCCATGTTGGTTGGCAAGCAGGGTCATCGGATACATTTTTTAAAGTAGATACCCTAATGATGATTGTGGCCAAGTTTTGTTAAATTTGTAACAGTAGTTTCAGAGGAGAAGATGTTTGTAAGATTGCAAAAATTTACAAAAAATAGTTAAAAATTGACTTTAAAGGGCAATAACTCCTTAGGGGGTCAATTGACAAGTTTGGTCATCTTGACTTATTTGTAGATCTTATTTTGCTGAACATTATTGCTTTTTACAGTTTATCTCTATCTATAATAATATGCAAGATAATAACCAAAAACTACAAAATTTCCATAAAATTACGAATTCAGGGGCAGCAACCCAACAAGGGGTTGTCTGATTCGTCTGAAAATTTCAGGGCAGATAGATCTTAACCTGATGAACATTTCTGCATGTCAGATTTGCACTTAATGCTTTAGTTTCAGAGATATAAGCCAAAAACTGCATTTTACCCTTATGTTCTTTGTTTAGCCATGTCGGCCATGTTGGTTGATAGGCGGGGTCATCGGACACATCTTTTAAACTAGTTACCCTAATGATGATTGTGGCAAAGTTTGGGTAAATTTGGCCCAGTAGTTTCAGAGAAGCAGATTTTTGAAAAAGTTAACGGACGACGACGGACGACGGACGCCAAGTGATGAGAAAAGCTCACTTGGCCCATTGGGCCAGGTGAGCTAAAAAGCCATGCATTTTTTTCGGTTTTTTTAATCATGATAATATGTTCGTTTGGGATATAAAGAATATCTTCATTATTTGTTTTTTTTCAAGTGAGATATGCTGCTCTCTATGCTGAGAATTGTTCCTGTACTGAAATATTGCAGTGTATAGCTAAGCAAAATGCAACATTTTCTCTCCAAACAAAACAAAGGTGTTTAAAAGAAATATATATATTTTACAACAGGAATATGGTTTTAGTTAATCTTAAAAAACTATCAATATATTCGATAACTAATGTAGTGTTTTATTCAAGTAGGGGGCTACGAATAAAGCAGGACATGCTTATCATTCCGGAGCACCTGAGTTCACCCTGACTTTTTTGTGCGCAATATTTGTTTCTTCTGATTAGTATTTTTTAAAATTTACTGCTGTATGTCTTTTTTCGGTTTTTTATTTCGCCATTTTCAAATGTTTTTTTTATATCTATATTTTGATATTGTCTGGCTCTTTCTTATGATTCCAAATGCTTGAATCTAATATAAAAATTATATTTCATTTGACAATTATCGAGATAGGTGTAGTAGAAAAGACATTGGTCTTTATTTTACCTCTTATGTTTCAGTTCTTTTCATTAACCACATTTTTGTACGGATTTCTACGTTCCTAACCTTGTTATACTGATGGACATAAATGATAAATACATAAATATAGATTGGTTCTCAAACAAACAGTATATCTTAAAGAGAAAACTAGTATATCTGAAAATAAGGAGACGTGTTGTGTAATTGCCAATGGGACAGCTATCCACCAGAGACCAAAGAACGTGGATGTTAGCAACGATTAGTCACCATATAGCCGTCAACGATGAGCATTAAGCTACATTGTATAGTAACATATACATGATATAAAAGGCCCCTGCATAAGAAAACGTAAAACAATTCAAACTGGAAACCCAAAGGTCTGATCACGGCAAAAACAATAAACGCAAACCGAATAAGTCGGTTATCATAACTCAGATGTAGTAAACACACTTGATGCGTCTGTCCTAAAGTCGGAAACCTCATAAGGGGATGTCTTTCTAAGATGCCATCAGTCCAGTTTTAAGTGGGGTTTCTGATCCCCAATCTTGAGCTGTCTGTATGGTGTATTGTGTTTGTTTGTCATTTCATTATTTTGATTTTGGTCATGGTGATCTTTCTGTATCTTCGACTTACGTTTTTATGTTTGCAACCTTGGTGTCATCATACGTTAGATTAGTTTCTGTCCTATTTTTTGTGTACATCTTTCAGATTTAAAATAAAGAATGACATTTATAAAAGAAATATAGATGTGATATGATAATATGACGAAATATGATAAACAATCAGAACATGTTAACTTTACATTTAATGAACAACTGAAATTGCTAAAACTGAAAGCTCTATCGATAATATGACATGAAAAATGATTTGACTATTATCTTCCTAATGAACAATTTGTCTCTCCTGGCATACATATCAAAAGATACCAAAAAACCATTTACTTTAGAGTTCATTATATTTAATACATCAACAGAAATCATTTCTCAATGTGTCTTCAAAACAAGCAACAATTTTTCCGGTCACTGACAAGTACTTGAGAAACATCTTATCATATTGATCGCTTGTGACGTCATCGGTATCTGACGACACAGTTTGAGATTTACTTCAAGGATGTTCTTAGATGAAATTTAAAAAAATTAGATAAAATTGATGCTATAAGTCAGCAGAGCATTAGTTAAGGAACAAAGTAAGCTAAAAATATTGATAGGTTATGGAGCTCCTTTTCGAGATTTTATAATTTTTAAATAGTCGGGAAAAGGCTGACTCGGACTTTTACCTTATATTTGCATTGGTATTATTTGGGACTCAAATCGAAAGAAAAGAATTCTAGAATCTGCTTAAATTTTGTTAAATGACCTTTCATGAGCTATTGAAGTCTTATATGAAAAGAAAAATGGATGTTATGGGACAAAATATTTTACCCTGTATCGTAGGAAAAAACACAAGGAGTCCGAACATCTGACAAAAAATCCTAAACCTGACCTAAGTACATCCTTAAGTTCCTTTATAATTTGTACTTGCTAAAAGGGCTGTCACAGTTGAAACTTTAAATTATGTTTTATTTTTTGACTTTAGTTTTCTATGTTGTGTTACTGTAGACTGTTGATTGTCTTTTGTTGCTAATGCATTGTCGGTTCGTTTTCGTTATATGCGTTTGACTATTCTTTTGGTATCTTCCGCAACTCTTTTCCATTTTGACAGGTCATGTAGTTGTTATGTTATTGCTATTGTTCATCTAAAAATATAGAAAGGCCTTCAACACATAACAAACAGTAATAAACACCAGCAATTGTAAAGACTTGATGGTTGACAGTTGTTTTCCATTCGTTCCGGTGGTTGATATAGTCGAGTGTTTTGGTTTTGTCAGGTTTTATGGACTTTTTTTACTTTTGATTTCGGTAATTTTGTGAATACTGTTTTTTTTTTTTTTTTTGGTCAATGAGTACAACGTGTATTGTTAGCTGTGACGTCCGCTTCACAAAAAAGCCAAAACATAACTAATCAAAAACAAAAAGCCAAATTGAATCATCACCAAAGATATTCATTAAATCTGAAAAATCTTTACTGGAAGAAGAAGTTTGAACAGCAGTTGCTGCGATTTTGTCAGTAAAAAATAATCAAGTTGCAATCTCGTGTTTGATGAATCAGAATAGACTTAAACTTTGGTGTAAGTTATTGACAATTACATGACGAATCGCTTGTACCCAGTACGTCGTACCTAGTAATTGATTAAACGGTTTATGTAGTTCGTTTAATATAGTAAGCTTGAAATTTACAGAAAATTAATTATCCTGAGAAAATGCAGTAACTGTTTTTCATTTCCAAAATGCTGGGTTGAAATGTTGATAATTGATAATACATTTATTGCATGATCAATCGTCCCTTTATATTTATTACATATTTTACTAGTAGTGCAGTGTTTAGTTCACTAAACATAATCATTAATTCCACCGTAACAAGAGACAAGAGAACGATCAGTACATTTGTAGTTATCCAGATATGAAAGTATGTAAGTTATAGCAAGTTAATTTGTATCGTATGATTGTTACTTTTATTATAAATAAGATGCAGTAAAATTGCTATCGTTTATATTATTTCTACCACTGGTCGATACCTCTGCTGGTGGAATATTACTCCCCGAGGGTATCACCAGCCCAGTAGCCAATACTTCGGTACATTGATGAAAATAAGAACGTTGTTTTGATTGAAATTTACCGTTATGAAATTTAAGAAATCATTTTAAATTAATGAATATATCTCCCTGATGCTAAGCTCTGATTCCTGTTCCTGTTTTGGCTATACTTAAGGTCCTTTTGGTTGATCAGCTCAGTTTTCGATTTTCAAATATGTTGGCCTCGAACATCACTGAAGAGACATTAATTGTCGAAATGCGCATCTAGTGCAGTAAAATTGGTACCGTTCATATTATGATAAATTTAAATAAATCTTCAAGAAAATAAAATGATACCAATGGGACCATCAATAAATCAACGAAAAAAAAACAAAAAAAAAACATCTTGGTCTACAACGAAATGTCGACAAAAACTACAAATGTTTTTATGTTTCTTTACCATACATGAACCTGTCAAGTTTTAGGCCGCACTTTCAATCATCAATACAAAAACTAAAATTTAATTTGAAAAAAATCAAATTAGAAGTAAAAGATGTTTGCCGATGTTCAAATCTCATAAATCAATGAAGAAAATGCAATCAAGGTAAAACTGTGGGAATCGGATGAACTTCAAATAGACAGAGATCTTGGGGTATCGACAGAGCGTCTCCAGATGTGCATGCATTACCCGTCATGTGGATCCACACAGAGTCAAAATATCTAAACCGGGAATAGTACACAATCGGTAAAATTACAAATCAGACGACTATTCCAATAATTAAAGATATCAGACCTCGAAAAAGTGTCGCGAGTAAGTTGAAATATAGACACGTCGTATCGAACGGTCAACAAATTCTTGATATTGACCGTAATATTTAATTTTAATTGTTCTTCCTCATAGCTGTTTGATCAGTTTTCGTTTCAGAAGCACATCCCTGTAAATGAAGTCCATAAAGTGTGAAAATGCGCGCACGTATAACATTAATGGAGATTTGTAAACACCATGCGATTAGACAGAGGGTTTGTTAGTACTGAAAATAAGGTGACAATTAAAGTGTTGAAATCATCACGTTCGTCATGCATATATTTCAGGTTGAAGTCGTCCGTCTTTATCAATATTAGAAAAAAGATCAAGATATGAAGCAGACTTTCTACATTTATAGTTTCTGTAGTATCTTTAATCTCAAGTTTACTTGGATATGTGAAATGCAAATACGCACTGAAATGTATGTAATTGAGTTGCAGGATACCATCAATAAATCTGAAAGCGAAATTAAAGAAATTCTTTTTCTCTTTGTTTTTCATAAGATTGTGTATGCATTCTGCTTCATATGAATGCAAGAACAAGTTAGCCAGTAGGGGCGAACAAAAAAATTCCATTGGAAGACTTCCTGTTAAAATATCAATCCATCGAACTCAACAAATAATTTGTCGACCAAAATGTTCATCGTTTTGATGATATCATCGTCAATATATTTGATTTTAAATTAGTGTGGTTCTAACAAAGTAGTATTTTCCCATAACCTTAAACAAGGAATTTGAATGTAGGACTCGCAGGTTTTATTTTACAGAAGCACTTAAATGATAATAGTGAAGAGTGTAGAAAAATCTAGAGATTTAGTATTACTGCAAATTGTAAAACATGTGATTGAAGATTTTGAGTCGATCTTTAAAATGTTTCAGACTCCCCACTGGTTTAAAATATCTTATCACAATATTTTTGAAGGCCATTATTTACTGCAAAAGAATGGTAGTAGAACTTTCCAAAGGTTTAAAGTCAAACATCCTGGCGAACTGGCTATATTTCATTTTGTATAAGAATTTTTGTGAAGTGAAGGTATCCATTATAATGATTGGAGATTTTCCATCGTGTTATTCAGAGTTTTGATTTTCTCTTTCATGAATGATTTAGGTGTTCAGTAGGTTAGGATTCCAGATTTGTAATGTTTTCTAAGTGTTTATATTGATATGAAGCCCTTAGCTGTTGATTTGACGGCAAAGATACCAAATGAAACATGTATTATATAAGAATTGCATTAGAATGCACTGATAAGATTATTCTCTTTTATTTCTGTCTTGTCATATCTTGACAGTTAACGTTACTGCTTTGATGGAGAAAGGTACAACAAACGAGACCCGTTATTATTATATATGTATTATATGAAACTATTTCATCCGTTTAAGATAAAAATTAAATTTACAACATGAAATATTGCAGTCTCCCAATTTGAAATATGAAAGTTATTTTCAAAATACTTGTTTTATAAAATAAGGGTCATGTTTTAAATTGTTTTACAACATTAACATTTAGTTAAAGTTAAAAACACTAAAATATTTAAGGTTCCGTTTATTTGTTAAATATTTGTTTGTTTTTGTTGTGATTAAGATTGTGACACGGTGTTGACTGCTGTACCCCTATTTTGACATTTTTACCTATTATGTCTGTTTGTTTTATTCACGCATCGTTGTCAATATAATGGAATTTGATGCGACTGTCATACAAGTGAGAGGTTTAGCGCTATAAAACCAGGTTCAATCCACCATTTTCTACATAAGGAAATGCCTGTGCCAAGTCAGGAATATGACAGTTGTTATCCATTCGTTTGATGTGTTTGAGCTTTTGATCGTGCCATTTTATTAGGGACTTTCCGTTTTGAATTTTCCTCGGAGTTCAGTATTTTTGTGATTTTACTTTTTACAAATGGTTATCCAAGTGTTAATTCATATCATTGTTTTTGGTTAAATTCAGAATCTTCTTCTCATTACATTTTGTGATTTAGCTTTATACGGTCATTGACCAATGTTACTCAACATTCTTGTCAACATTACGTACAAGATGACGGAATATTGATTTAACGTCAAATACTCGCTTCCAGCTGATTATCAAATGATACAATTATTTGTTTAAAATTCAAAACGTAATGCAAAGGTCGGAGAGATTCAGAGTTACCATTTGTTCATTTTATTGCTCTAGAAGACAAACATTACTCAACATGCATGTCAACATAACGTCCAGCAAGATAAAATTACGAAATAGTGTGGGCAACGTAACGCATGATCATAAATTTGCATTGACTCGGGCATTTGAACTTAAAAGTCAAAATCTAAAATATAATGCATTCATGTATGAAGTTAGAACTGGACAGTTTAAGTCTACGAAATTACTATATTATTATGTAAGATTTTCACCTAATCGATATATTCATTTTACTACCAAGAGTTCTGCGTCTGACAGTATTGCATTTCAAGAAATAAAACACTTTTTTTAACATTTTTAGGATGTCTACGTGATTCCCTATCGATAATGTTAGAAATAAATTATAATAATTCTTGCATCTATGACATAACAAATAAGAAATATAATTGAAATAGTGACAGAAAGTTGTATTTGTTTTCTTCAGATGTAACATTGAATATCGTAAACTATCATAAACTGGTCTGCAAGTGTGATATCCAATACTGACTGACGAATCGTCTGTCTGAATATTGAATTAATGGCTAGAGGTCATCCGGGTCATGATAAATTTCAACTTTATAGTAAATGAATATAATAATGTGTAATAATGTACTATTGTCAACTCTTGTGGTTTTCAAGTTAGTGATAACATTGATTATAGTAATCATAAACGATAACGGTCAACATGGAAGAAAAAAAAGTTTTTATATGCATCACATATTTTGTTAGAATACAAAATAGGTCCATAAATGGCGAAACAAACACAAGACGTCTCTGTTCGATATATTGTATGTCTCAGGAGCCTATTAATTAGAATCAAAATTAGGCCGTTAATTTTCTGGAATGAAATGTTTTACATTTGTCATTTCGGTGCCTTTTATAGCTTTTTATGTTGTATGGGTCTTGCTCATCATTAAAGGCCGTACGGTGACCTATAGATGGTAACTTCTACGTCGTTTAGTCTCTGGTGGAGAATTGTCTCTTGGAAAATCATACCACATCTTGACAGCTTTTTTTAAACTCCGGACGAGTTAGAGCTTGGTATATTGTATTAGTCATCTTTCTATTGGTGATGTTTGTTGACCTCTAGATGTGTTGTGGGTTGACTGTGTCTTTGGGTAGCTGTCTCAATGATGTTTGCATCCTTTTATCATACAGACATCGACAACCACTGTCAATATTTCTGACAAAGACAAACAGATAGGGAAAAAACTCGGAATAAATAACAGTGGAACAAGAAAACTCAGAAGAAATAAACAACGTAACAAGATAGACTCAGAAAAAATATAAATTCACATAGACTCAGAAAAAATATAAATTCACATAGACTCAGAAAAAATATAAATTCACATGGACGAGTGAGATTTTGTGTGTGTGATTTATTCATAAAAAAACATATGTAATTGAAAATCATTACTTACTTCAAATGCCAAGCTCTAACCAATGTGTTTTCATATTTGCTTGAAATAATTTACTAGTTGATAAAAGTTATATAATATTTTGATCTCTAAAACATAAATTAATATAACAACAACTAATTCAGTGACTCTATAATGAGGGGGTAGTAGGAGATTCTTATCACGAATTCCCCTAGAAAACAAATGCCAAATCCATAACACATCATTTTTCCTGACAATAGCTTGTCATCTTTTAGAAAGACAATGTGGACTGTTTCTAGAGAAATGAGAATTTAATGGTAACTTTGATTGATTGGTTGATGTTCAAACGCCATTTTCAGCACTATTGCACTATTCATGGCGGTCAGTTTTTGTTGGTGGAGGAAGCCAGAGTGCCCGGGGAGAACTACCGAATCCTAGTGAATTAAGATTAGAGTCGAACGCACATGCCACGTGTGGAATTTGAATTCAACCTCAGTGTTAACAGGCTAGTGATACAGTAGTTGGAATACTTAGACCACTCGGCCATAGACTTCAAATTTGTACATTATGTAATAATTATATAGTGTATTATTGGTGACCGTTACGTGCGTTCCTTCCGTGACTGTACAGTAGTTGTTTCCCCCAAATGCGTCAAGAATTTTCACATCAGTGTAGGATTTATGAGTCTATGATTCTGTATTTTTCTATAGTCTAATCACAGTCTGTGTTTTATCAATATCATGTTTGATGATCCGACCAGGGCAAATGCGAACAACAAATGATCCAAGCTGTGTCTCATCTGCAAGTTCATGTCTTTGTTAAACGACAGTAATGCGAGTTATATCAGTATCTCTTTCTCAATTATTGGTCAGAGCGTATGGAAATAAAGATACTCTCCATGTTTAATGTCAAACCCATTTTAACTCAAACCAGGGTAGCTGTGTATAGTAGAATTAAAGATGTATATGCAATACATTTAGCACTTGTATACACACTGTACATGTGTGTTGCTTTATATGGATTTCACATGATACTCCTTGTCCACTACGGAGAGTATTACTTTTTTACAAGGTGTGATAATTGAAGACCTTTTGATTGTTTGAAAAGGAAAAAAAATAGTAATCATTGTGTGATATAAAACTAAGGAGATGTGGTATGATTGCTGATGAGAACTGCAATAAAGACCAAATTAAATGGATGGAAACAACTATAGGCCACTTTACATCCCTCAGTAATCATCAAATTACATACCACAGAGTAAGCTATAAAAGTCACGTTTATATAATGCAAACTTTGTGATACGAAATATAGAATTCGTTGGCTTCTGTAATTCTCTTCTATTTATTTCTCTTTTATGTACGATTTTATGTTTTTGATACGTTTTAAGATTTTTATGAATACTGAAACTTTTTTAATAGTTTGAAAATGCAGAAATCCAACAGATTCGTATCTCTTTAATAGTTTAATAGTTTATAACGTAATGCGATTTAGCAAGTAACTTTGTATTACTAACTGAAGATTTGCCTCGTTAAATGTTTGAAGAGTAATTTGAATTTAACGCCAAAGAAATACAAAAATATACCTCCTAGGATGATTAAAAGTATGAAGTTGTTATTATTTATTTGTATAAATTGTATTCTAGCCAATTCTATAAACTACTTTGCGATAATCTTACCTAAATCTTATCTTTTGATCAAAGATCTGAAGAGAGGTATTAATAAATGGAAGCTCAAAGGGCTTTGATTTTTGCCAACATAATTGTGATATGTTATTTAAGAAAAGTGTCTGACAGAGGACTGAAGATGTAATATTTACTTCTGTTTGTTTTCTTGTTAAGTATATTTATTTGCATATCTGAGTGTTTTTGTTTATTCAATGTTATTGGTTAAAGGGTTACCAGATGAGTAGTCCCTTATGGAATATAATAATAGTACACAATGAGCACGCATTTATATAACTCACAAAGATACCAACATAAATTTGGGATTTTTTGTTTGCTTGTGTAATTATTTGATTGTTTGATTGATTTTCAACTTAATGCTCCCACAAGTACTAGTACTATTTTGAGTTATTTCCTTTAAGGAGGTAAGATATGAATGATACACACCTTCACTTTAGTACGACAGTTCGCCGAACTATGTACATAAACTTTACCAATGACGCTCGAACATTAAGCAGAATTCAATATGTCATATAAGCATAATAGTCAAAATTAAAATTCTGAAATGGCATACATCTACTAGTTAAACAAAGTGTTCCTTTTTCGGTTATAGTTTCGTTTTATACAGACCAGAATGTTGAATGAGCCCGATGAATTCAGACTTCCTGTAAATGTCGAAACGAGCAGTTCTCTTGTTTGTAACATTACCGTAATATTTGTAACATTACCGTATAATTTGTAATCTATTGTGTAATCTAAACATTGGTTGATTGCAGTATAGTGTATATATTCTGCCACGTTTGGCTTTTATAAATGTACAAACACTCCATACTATAAAGAAAGTTTTAAAAAGTGTTATAAGTGTTGTCAGTTTAATTATTAGATCTTAT
The DNA here is from genome assembly GCA_017311375.1 of Mytilus coruscus. Taxonomy (NCBI): domain Eukaryota; kingdom Metazoa; phylum Mollusca; class Bivalvia; order Mytilida; family Mytilidae; genus Mytilus; species Mytilus coruscus. The sequence goes on along the minus strand of CM029597.1, from coordinate 3,351,481 downwards.
TTACCTTTGGTACATTTTGATATTTCCTTTTTTAAACAAACAATAGGAGGGTAACACGTCAGAAGTTCTGGCTACATGAAGTTATAGTGAATCTGATGCTTTTTTTATTCAATTTATTCACTGTTTTTAAAGTTTAGACACAATTTAGAGCTTGGCATTAGGTAAACACACATGTCCATTGTTGAAGACTTTATGTTGCCTCGAGATTTTTTTTGGATATTTTGGTGGTTTGGTTACTGATACATTGGCCACATCTCCTTTGATTCAATTTCATAATCTATATTTACTTCCTTTGCCTAATATAGCATCCGTATACCTTTTTTTTTAAATCCAATACTAAACTCTATAGACTTATGGTAGAGAAACCTTTTACAACATACTGTCTACATTATATTTAATAGCAGAGAAATAATCCAGCAATTGAGTCTATATATCTTTCAGATTTACTATATTGGTAACTAATTAAAAGATCTTTGATGACTTGTGTAGAGATAGACAACTCCTAAAGTCCTGATTAGAACACTGCCAAATTATATTGAGCAGGGAGAAACAGATGATCGAACAGAATCCATCAGATAATCTATTTCTGTTCTCGCCATAGAGATTTTCTATACAATATTTACATACTATATTATAATTTCGAGTTTTGATTAATCCATGATTGCGGCATCTTAGAGGTGGAAGAAAATGGAGAAAACCTGTTATCAACATCGTATAGCCTGGGAATTGTGTAATATAAAATAGACACGTTATATTTACGTAAGTATTTGATTTCATTTTATTAGCGAATATTGATATTTCTTTTTCAGTCAGCCATTTTTGATAGTTGTTAAATTCATTATACAGTGAAATATTTTTTTTTATTGAGACACACTTTTGTAATAATATTTTGTTTGAATATCCTTGCTTTTCATAGCCGAGTGTAGACAATCAAGAGTGTAGATTTATGGTAAAAGAAGTTCTTAAACTTTACTTTAAGCTGAAATAAATTTTGTCTCACAGAACTTTACTTTTCATGTTTTAAAGGTTTGACAAACGGGCAAGCACAATATGTCAAATATTTGACGTAAGGCAGCCATTTGCTGATAATGTTTAAATGGTTGACTATTTTCTCTGATGAATGTTCAGTGGCAAACATTTCATGTACATTAAGGGAGAATACATTAAACAAAATATTAACTATAGGTCGGGTTGTTTTGTGGGTCGACATGGATAACGGTGGAAAAGTAAGACCTGTGGAGAATAACGAGGCTTTGGTCGGTTTGGGCAGAAATTTACTAACACTCAATCACAAAATCCAAAGAATGTGCACATGAAGTGAATATCAGCACGACGTCTGATCACCGTATAAATATTTTTTAATAATGTGTACACGTCTCAATATAACCAGAAGCAATGTTCGGTAATATGTCGATACAAGGTAGACAAAGGTTAAACATGACTCTTCAATAAAATAGGAAAATGTACAAATCTAAGGTAGTACCAGTCAGTTCAACTGATTTTATAGTATATTCTTGTGTTGTGCTGTAACACCATTGTCCCATGTTTAGGGGAGGGTTGAGCGCTCATAAACATGTTTGACCCCGCCACGTTCTTTATGTGCCTGTCCCAAGTCAGGAGCCTGTGATTCAGTGGTTGCCGTTGGTACATGTCTGTCACTGTATTTCGTAAATTGTTTTGTTATAAATTAGACCATTGATTTCTCATTTGAAATGTTTCACATTTTTCATGTCGGGGCCTTTTATATTCGACTATACGGTATGGGGTTTTCTCATTGTTGACGGCCGTACGGTTGCCTATAATTGCTTATATCCACTGCATTTGAACTTTGGTGGATAGTTGTCTCATTGGCAATCATACCACATCTCCTTATTTTTAAAGTGTAGGTATTTACAAACAATAACACAGCGACGTAAACACTTGTAAAATATGTTATATTCAAATTAATAATTCAAAGATATTTTATCAATTCAAAAAGAAAAACGGAACATCAAACGTTAGTTAAAACATTATTCTAAATACATTTTATATCAAACAAATGGGTATTTGAATATAAAGGAAATTGCTAGATTTTGTTTAATTTATATTTCCGACAAAACATGCCATGAACAGGGGAGATAACTTGTTTTTTTCACTTTTATTTAAGTTTTATTTATCACTGGCAATTTGCGTATTCTCACCCCTCAATCATATGGAACTGTTTTCTGATCTACGTTTTATAACTATTTGCTGGTTATCTTGGAACTAAATTTAAACATCTGTGTGTACTTGCAAAATGAAATCATTATGTGATCGTTTGGGAAAATATAAAATTATGTATATTAGTTATAGTAATTAGTTATAGTAATTGGTTATTGTCTGCGCTCTTACTGTGACATGTATAATCAGGTGAAAACATCATATACCTCGCTTCAAAAACAAATAAAAGAGACAAATAATTGTTCATTTCAAGACCGTTTTCTTATGAAAAAATGGATGTTTAACTTTATCTCTTAATTCCTCGTACAGAAGTGACCTATGCATTGTACATATTCATGTATGCATATCCTGTTTATGATGTTGCTGTATGGGCTCATCAGTACAGCGACCAATAGTACATGTACTGTAGGACAACATGAGTTCATACATTAGTGGTTTAAGCTTGCTTTCAGTGAGGGTGGTGAAGGGTTATTTTCGTGCAACGTGTTTTGCCATTTTTATTTCACGTGCAGCCGTGAAAAAGGTTCGTTATTCACCGTGTTTCGCGAAATCAGTAAAAAGATCAACGTGCAAGAAATTTTTAATTGTTCGTTCATCGTGAAATGGCAATTTTAGCGTTTTTCCGTGCAGATTTTGAAATTTTAAATATTCGGATAATGTTTTATCGTTTGAAGCTATAAAATTATGGCAATCATTTTAAATTAAAGATTAATGTATTTTCCTCACGCCAAACTCTGATTACTTGTCCGTGTTTGGCCTTTATTTTGGTTACTTTAGTTTTTTTTTCAGATCTTCAATGTTTGTATATGCTTCAGGATTTTCCAATATTTTGGCCTCGAGTATCACTGAAGAAAAATTTTTTAATTGTCAAAATGCGCATCTGGTGCAGTAAAGATTTAATGTTATATAATGCTGTCATTCCGATGCTTGTCCAAAGTCAGGAACATTGTCAGTGATTGTTTTATATTGGTTTTTTTTTATGATGTTATAATTTGTGTTGATTACAGATATTTTATATGCACTTTCAGTTTATTCTCAAAATTCGTCAAACTTGGACTGATCTGGAGCTGGACATTTGTCTTTTGTTTAAGATAGTATGTTGCCTCCAAAATATCTTAAAGTTATTTGTTTCGTTAGGTTGCCGTCTCATTGACGCATACTCACATATATCTTTTCCTATCAATGTGTTCCTATACCACGTGACCAATACCTTAATGTGCAATATAATACTTTTTTACAAGAATCTACTTACAACAACAAAGATAAGATTAATAAGAGATTTTTAGAGAAGATTGATTTGTTTTTATTGTTAAACCCTCGAAATACAGTTAATATAACTTACTGCATCTGTTATTTTATTTAAGCGTCAAAATTAATATCAGATTGTACAAAAATGTAATAAGGTATTTTCTGAATTGGAAACTTCTGGCTTGACGTGAAAATAAAACACAGTCCTCGAAATAATATAATTATACAATATCACAACCCTAATAAACTCACAAATTACTAAACAGGAAATGAAGTTTCATCTTCTATGATTCCTAAGTAGAAGATGACACCATCACACCATGGAAATATAATAAAACCATTGTCTTTTATACCTAATTTATTGTCAGATTATTATGACTTAATCATCATTTCAAATAGAATTATTAGTTTATCATTACTATTATTATTTTATTGCAATTTTGCTCTTTTTGTAAAATTAATACACAGTCAGAATAATGTATCCGGGTAGGGTGACATGTCTTCCTGTGGACTATTACTTTGTCAACAAGCACGTTAAAAACCCAGCTCAGCCTGTCGGTCTAGTACAAAGCAGGGTACACATTCATATCATATTCACAAATGTCCTGCGCCTAAATATGCATTTAAATTGCCAAAGGACGATAAACAGCCACGAATCTTCTCCGTCAAAATAAGAAAACCACGCTGTGATATGTTTCATATCAAATAGATATAAGAAGATGTGGTATGAGTGCCAATGAGACAACTCTCCATCCAAATAACAATTTATAGAAGTAAACCATTATAGGTCAAAGTACGGTCTTCAACACGGAGCCTTGGCTCACACCGAACAGTAAGCCATAAAGGGCCCCAAAAATTACTAGTGTAAAACCATTCAAACGGGAAAACCAACGGTCTAATCTATATAAAAAACGAGAAACGAGAAACACTTATGAACCACATCAACAAACGACAACTACTGAACATCAGATTCCTGACTCAGGACAGGTGCAAACAAATGCAGCGGGTTTAAACGTTTTAATGGTAACAAAAGTATTTATATCCAAGTATTTCCATCTGAAGCCGTAAACGTACTTGCTATGAATCTATGATGTCACTATTTTGTTCTTATATTACTACATTAAAAGTTGTTTAATTTGGATGAATTAGCATACTGACCGGCAATTCCATCTAACTCCACATGCTAGTGATCATGATGGTGTTGGTGGGACGCGTTCTATTTTTATTATTGTTAATATATACATGATATAGTTACAAAATCATGTAAAAATAGATTTCATAAAAAATAAGATCTCTACACTTTACTTGATCATTTTTGTTTTTCATTCGGTTGTTTTCTTGTCGCACAGATCAATAAAAACTAGAAGCAATAGTGGAGATATAATCTTAATTACTTAGAACGGAATCATAGTTGTCAAATATGGTTAGTTTTTGATTTTCCTGATTACATTGGAATTTTATGTGTTTTGTAGTAATAAATAAAGATAAAATAAGTAGATTTATTTTGACCTAATCTTAACTTCTTTTTTAGACAGAAAATTTAACATATGGCCTTTTCTGATTAGATTCTATTTTCTTATTTCTTTCCAACAACTTGATACTCAATGCCATGCGAATGTTTTCATTGCAAACAATTTAAGTTGTTGGTTTTCCCTTCAAATTAAGATTTCTGTTCCGAAAAACTGTGTTAATTCATTTTACGTATTAACAAGAAAACTGAGTCTTCGTGATCAATTAATATTATGTTGAATATGTGATTTTAATGTATAATATACTTTTGTGTATTATGATTAATAGTACACTATATATTTTGTGTATTTTGATGTAAATAGTGTACTATATATGTAGTGTATTTTGTATTCCACTGTCGTTACCTCCATCTGATATTAGACATTTTGATTATATGATTGTTCTCTGTACCTTTGTATTATTTGTCTTTGAGGAATACTCTTTTTATTTATACCTGCATATTTTGCACCTGTCCTAAGTCAGGAATCTGATGTTCAGTAGTTGTCGTTTGTTGATGTGGTTCATAAGTGTTTCTCGTTTCTCGTTTTTATATAGATTAGACCGTTGGTTTTCCCGTTTGAATGGTTTTACACTAGTAATTTTTGGGGCCCTTTATAGCTTACTGTTCGGTGTGAGCCTAGGCTCCGTGTTGAAGACCGTACTTTGACCTATAATGGTTTACATTTATAAATTTTGACTTGGATGGAGAGTTGTCTCATTGGCACTCATACCACATCTTCTTATATCTATATATTACCATCAATAACAATGATAATGGAAGGGGGTAATATAATTGTGACAAACGTTATGGTTCAACTTTTGAATAGTTTCCCCCTTTTTCTGGGTCGAAATGCATGGCATTTCCTGAACACTACAAACAAAAAATTTTAATCCATAACAATTTATATGAAAGAAATGTATACAAATATATCATTAAACAAAAATGTCTTCATGATTCTACAAAAATACTAAATAATTATTTTATAAAATATATCTATAATATGTCTTGTAAAATATTTTCCAGCTCTTGTACACCTTCCAGAATTGTCTTGTGCTTTTATTTAATTCGAAAAAGGGGAAATTATTTAAAAATGAACTGAGGAAGGTTATTTCAATACAAAACAATTATAAAGTAATTTTGTTTACCATATATTCCTTCAAGGGGACTTCTTCTTTCTAACAAAGAATGCTTTGAACTCTCTTATTGCAGAAGCGCATATAGGTAAGCCGAAGTCTGATTTCCCGCCAATAAAGGATTTCTAGTTAGCAGTCATGACAAAACAAAATAATATCATCTTCTGTACATTCACCTCATGATCGCCATTTTATAATATATGTATTGCACAAGAAATATCGGTTGAAAGATTGACAAATTTCCTGAGCCGTTAATCATGGGTAATTAATGAGGCTGAAAACTGTTTTTTGGCGAAGTACCAGCTACGAGATAATATTCCATCGAATATTTTACGTTCAGGGAAAACAAAACTAACTGTTGTCTGGGAGTCCATGGAAGCTTTTTATTTGACCTCGTAACTTGTATTTTCACATCCACTTATCATAGACATCACTGCAATTCTTCATATCATTTGTGATATCACTGCAATATTTTAATCCGAGGATAAAACATTCCTCACCGAACGACAAGTCATCAGTATGCTGGAGTTTCTTATTGACAACACATTTGTTGAATATGGAAGTAAAAAGTTTCAGCATGTTATCGACATTCCAATATAAGAACCAACTTTGCGTCAATCTTTGCTGAACTTTTCTTATTTTCTTATGAATCGGAATTCCTCCAAATAAGAAATTATATCATTTAATTTTCACTTACAGGTATATTGACATTTATAATCCAAACTTTTCTGATTGGGTCCCATTAATATATCCCCCTGAACTAGAGATTAAAGAAACCACAGATTCAGCTTCCTCCGTCTCATTTTTAGACATTTACCTCGAATTTGACTACAACTATCATCTCAGTACCAGAGATAACTGAAATAGTAATTTTCCTCCCCTTAGCAGCAATACTCCAACTTCACACGAGTATGGGTTATATAGATTCTTACATTGATACCAGTGGATTATCGGATTAATCTAATAGAGATAATTAAATTATCAATTTTAAAGTCCGAGCCTCGGCGAGGACTTTAAAATTTATAATTTAACTATCGAATTTGGATAAATCCGATAATCCACGCGTAACTATGTAAAAATCTGTTTCTCTAATGATCAAAAAAATAAATTTTCATTTTTTGTCGAACGAAAATCCCCTTCGAGGGCCTTCCACATTCCAAAAAGTTGTCAATTTCATTAACACCTGTTAGCATATTTTGATTCATCCGGTGAGCAGATAAAGCTTATGACCCTAAAACTCATCTAATCATCTTCTGAGATCACCGGCAACCACACGTTGATTAAATTTTTTTATACAATGGGTGCGATAAATTGTCAAAGAATTAGAGAAATATATTTATAAACTAAACTCATACGATAATCAATAGCTTGCAGCTGCTACTCAGACTTTGTAAAACGTCATCAGTGTCTGAGCAAAAAGTTATGAGCCAGGGTATTGTTAATAACGGGTGTTATCCTTTTTTTCTCGAAAAGTTTATCTGAAATTAACAAGACCTAATAGATAAATATTCAGTGGCTACTTCACGGAGAATACAGGATAGTCATTGGTTACAGATTCTAGGTGCTGAAGTTGTTTTCTATTTGATTTACTTTACAGTTTTCCCTTTATTACTCCTTGTACTTTTATGATCCTTTTGGTCGTAAGACTCTTGAAGTGGCTCGGTATTAGTGCATCAAGCTTTCGGGGCTTTGGCTTTGGTCGTAAGACTCTTGAAGTGGCTCGGTATTAGTGCATCAAGCTTTCGGGGCTTTGGCTTTGGTCGTAAGACTCTTGAAGTGGCTCGGTATTAGTGCATCAAGCTTTCGGGGCTTTGGCTTTGGTCGTAAGATTCTTGAAGTGGCTCGGTATTAGTGCATCAAGCTTTCGGGGCTTTGGCTTTGGTCGTAAGACTCTTGAAGTGGCTCGGTATTAGTGCATCAAGCTTTCGGGGCTTTGGCTTTGGTCGTAAGACTCTTGAAGTGGCTCGGTATTAGTGCATCAAGCTTTCAGGGCTTTGGCTTTGGTCGTAAGACTCTTGAAGTGGCTCGGTATTAGTGCATCAAGCTTTCAGGGCTTTGGCTTTGGTCGTAAGACTCTTGAAGTGGCTCGGTATTAGTGCATCAAGCTTTCAGGGCTTTGGCTTTGGTCGTAAGACTCTTGAAGTGGCTCGGTATTAGTGTATCAAGCTTTCAGGGCTTTGGCTTTGGACGTTCCTGATGCGGCATGGTCAAGATATGAAATTGTGGGTACTGACATGCTTTATGACATACATTTACCTTTCTTGATCATGGATTGATATTTAGAAATTGTTAAGAAATTAGGGTTCCAGCTTCCTCGGGCAAAGTTGATCTTAGGTGATTTGGTTATTCTTTTAGGCCCTATTTGATCATAAAACTTCTTATGCATTGAAGAATTTATGCATCCTTGGTTTTTTTAAATATTGGATTTGAGCGTTCCGAATTAAGGTAAATGCAGAAAATCACCTCGGTCGTACACAAACTATAAAGTTTTATTTTCATATCAATTAGTTGTATATCTTATTTCGATAACTAATGTCATCTAATATATATCACTTAGTATAGTTTGAAAAGTGAAATTTAGAAAAGAAAATATATATATTTTTTATTTTGCGTCCAAATTGCAATGAATAATTATTTTTGCCTTGCCTTGCCTGAAACTAACAGATGTGAAATGTTTAAAATACTGGGGAATGTTCCAAAGTTGTTCTCAAATAAAAAGTCGTTACGAGGTAAAAAATTAACTTTGTTTATGCCACTGTTATAAAGCGTTGAAGGAAACTATTGAAAATATCTATATATTATACGAAAACCTGACGTAACCAATATTTTTTTTCTGTATCTATATATCATACAAAAATCTGAAATAGAACACTCATTTTTATTTAATATCTTTTCTATTCAGATTGCGATTTATTGTTCTTGTAAAATGGAAACTGACGAAAGATTATTCAACACTAATTAAACAGACTTGAAAATCCTCCTGTGATTCTTACACTTTTTGTAACTGAGTAAAAAGCAATTGTTCTTTCTTCTGTTAGAAATTCTATGCATTACGTAATATCGTTTAAATTGAGAATGCAATGTTGCTGAACGATTAATAAAAAAACACATGTACTTGTAATAAATGACTATCGAAGCATTTCGATTTTATCGACCCTAGGGACCATCGTAATCCTGAAAGTTATTAATACACAGCTTTTGTTCAAAACAATCTTAAAATTTACTTAAAAAATTAAGGAAATGCAATTTTTTATATGTTGCTGATTTCCTTTTTCTGCAGCATTGTATGTTATTTCTCATATCAACATATTTAAACAAATGTGGGTGTGGCTGTTTGTGTGTGAGAAGGTTGGGAGGGGCGTTTTGGCTTTTCATAATCTGATTCATCTAACCATCTTTTTTGTTATCATCTGTTAACATACTGAACAGTTGTCTTGTCAATCTTTAAAGATTAACTAGTATTTGCTACATTTTGAATTTTTCTTTTTAACATCTGTCTGACAGTGGATAATTCATGGTGGCTAATATCTACAATTAACACTATGTATTCATGATGGCTAATATCTACAATTAACACTATGTATTCATGATGGCTAATATCCTACAATTATTACTATGTTGTTTGTTAGGAGTTAACGAATACACCTAATCGTTATTTGTCCGCTATTACTGGACATCAAAATTTTGACGTCACAATAGAAAATGTCCGACGCCACAAAGGAAAAGTGATTGTTGTATGACGTCATTAGTTCAGGTGTTGCCGATTCTTGGATCAAGTGTCGCAGATTCCCAAATAGCAATAAGGTCTATTAGCAATAAAAAAAAACAACATAACTTTAAATAATAGTTAATGTATGGGAAATAATGTAAAAAACAATTGAATTTCATTCCTTTTATAAACAGTCGACGAAAAACAATCACATGTAGAACTCTGAAAAAAAGGAACAAATATCGTTCATAAGCAATGTTAAATGGGATTGTCTGTTTATCTGATGTGGTCCCTCATACAAATAATGAAGATTAGTTACATGTCCATGTACTTCATAACAACAAAACACTTAATTACAAATAATCTTGTCAAAACTGAGAACAACAGTAGAAAACCATATAAAATTATCAATACCATTGTATCAATTCAAGCTCAATATATGTTTCATCTTTTCATTACTTCCATTCGCTTGCTTTAGCAGTAATAATTTCCGTGACAGCAGCTAAAAATCTTTTTATTAATTGTACATGCAATTTCATGTTTATCAAAGGGACGTGGATGATGAATCGATTCCAATTGTATAAACAACAATTATATCTGTTGCAAATGAAATTTAAGAATTGCCTGCTAAAGTAATTAAATATACCCATGCCAATAATGACAATCTTTGACCTTTCAGCATGTAGATATGGTTAGTGAAATCACCAGGGAACCAGAGAACTCTTTGTAATATATTTGGCACGCTATGATTAATAACTATTTCCTTCAGATGTATTAAATTTTACAGTTTGGATGAACTTACTGCATTATTCAGATTGAATGAAATTACCAAAGCGAATGATGGCATTCATTGTAGTCAAGGTTAAATCCAACATGACATTTCTGTTTTACTTTTTTTGTCGAAATACCTCTTCCTCTTTTTTTTCTGCTTCGTTTTCATTGTACTGTCCGAAGAATTACAGTGAATTTGTCCAATTTACATACTAGTAAACTCTGGGAGGATGTGTTTAAATGTTTTATTTATCGATGCTATTTTAAATTTTAAAAAAATTTATCAACAGTCTTTTGCAAATGATATTAACATATTTCGCAATACTATTTCATATTGGTTACGAACGTATTCCAACGAAAACTGTCTATAAGAATTACTTACTACAAATACTACAGCCTGAAGTGGCTTGTAAACAATCACAGGAAATCGGTAAAGATTGCAATTCATTAGTTTTCTTGTTTGAATTGTCATTTCGGGACCTTTCATAGCTGACTATGCGGTATGGGTTTTGCTTATTGTTGAAAGCCGTACGGTTACCTAAAGTTTTATTTCATTTGGTCTCTGGTGGAGAGTTGTCTCATTGGCAATCATACCACATTTTTATAAGTCACATACTAAGAATATTACATAATATTCTTCAGATATAAACATGTCATGTTTGTACAAGATATCACTGGAAGATATATGAATTTTATTGACGTTTTTGCTTGTAAAAACTTGAGAAAAATGCATACAAGCTGACAAAACTGTCCAGTCTTGAAATATTCCGAAAAAATGTGAACAATAAGTGAACCACATGCCACATGTAAAAAAAAGATACTAAGCCACAAACATATTTTCTATTCTTTACAGAAAAAGTGCACTGTCAACGCTTTAACGGACTAATAAAAAAATATGCTTACAATCACATATATACTGTCAAAATACGCAATCGAGGTTACCTACACTTACTATCTTGTGACTACTATATATATATTACAGTTCATAATAATCGATCGAATGTGGGCGTATCTAATAATTATTAGGTCATAAAACTACAATTATATTAGATATAACTACAATCAAACAGAATCCCATTTAATTGATATTTAATATAATTATCCAGACCTGATTAAAACAATCTTATTTGTTTTTACAGAAAACATGACGCGAATCCAGGACAAGATATTCAGGAATAGGTACCTTTTCGTGTGTATTGTTTGTCACGCTATATACATAACGGCTGCAAATGACATAAAGTAAGTAACCAATGCACGACTTACAATGTATTATTTAAGTAGTCAGTGCGCATTGTTGTTGAAATTAACTGCTGTTATTTCGAAGCCAAAAATACATAAACCTAGTAGTCAATTCATCTGAAGAACTCTAAATTTATAACATTCTTGTCTTGTGAAACGATTTGACAAAAAAGTATGTGTACATATGTTCAAATGAAAAACTAAATTGAGACGAGTTTCGATAAAACCAGCATGTGATATCAGTAATAATGTAAGTCGTTGCAGTATTCGGTTTACTACATTTTTGATTTGGTGATACCCAGCTTATGTGATTGACTTCAAAGAGCGCGATTCCTCTTTCTCCTCACAATTCCTTAGAAAGGTTAATCAATTTTATTTTCTGATTCACTTTAATTTAAAAGAGATTTGCAAAAATGGATATTCAAACTCAAAGGTCGAAGATGAATTTACAAAGCTTTGGCAAAAAACGAAATACGACCAAAATACAAACACCAGTCTACAAAACTCAATACAAAAAGCTAAAGACTTCACAATACGAACCCCACCTAAGGATATCGGGTGCTCTGGAAGGGTAAGCATATCTTGCTCCTCATGTGACACCCGTCGTGTTGCTCATGTATATAGTAATTGGGTGAGAAGTCTTATTCGGTGATGTCACGTTCGAGGAAAAGATGAATTGTGGTTACGACAAGTTGGAATATATCCGTCGTCATTCATCTGTGAAACAGATATTACATAACGGTCAACCAACTCGATATCGTCCCTGACATTTTTGAAGGTATGACTTCAAATTTACAGAAAAGCTCTTCAGAAGCATGATTTTTTTCTTGACTTCTATGAAACCTTGTTACTTTTAAGTAGCAACCCTATCAAGGAAACATGATAGGAAATGCAAGCTCTAGAATATCGTATGAACTATTTGATATATACCCCATATGCAGGCTCTGTTGGAATGTTGCGACATAGAAATGTTAACAATTTGGAAACTGTAATCATCTTTGTTTTTGTTCTCAATCTACCCGCATTGTGAAAATTTAGATGTAAGTCAGGATATGAGGGAGACTTGACTGTACTTATTGTATCCCTTATTTCAATTTCGATTAGATAGATGCGTTCAACATAGTCACCAAAATTAAAGTATCTAGTGGGAGGACACCATCATATGGGGGAAAGTGAAGAGCTTCTTTTCATTCTTCCTAAGAAACTTCTGCATGAATTCTGTCACATATGAATAAAGGAACAAGTTCGAAAGACAGTTGTTTCCATGGGAATTCAGAAGACCAAAAGATAAAAACAATACATGAATGAATACAAAGACGTGATGCAATTGATTTAATTTTGATTGATTATTGATAAGTATTTGCTTTACATCTATGGGCAAATATTTCGTGCAGGTTCAGTTAAAGGTATTTAATTTTAAGTCTAAAGATGACATGCGTTAATTATCTTCATTGAATGTTCCTGATATGTATGTCAATTATACTACATGTATGTGAGTGAGTATAATGAGGTTTGAACTGTGGGAGACAATTTTAGTTGATGTTGTTGTTTTCATAGGGCAAAAATAGTAGATATCCTATGGAAGGGAGATAATCAAGAGGTTTTAAAATTTCCACCTCATTATGACTTAGATGGTAAGTCTATTATACTTCATTGTATGTCTTCATATAATTTAGGATTATTCCTTATCAAAACTCTTTATTATAGACTTTTGACGAGATCAATACGTTATTAATGGACCGGTTCAGATTATATTGACCGAGGACGAAGTCCGACTGTCAATATAATCTAACATGTCCATATATAAAGTATTGACTGAGTTAAAGTCCTTAATTTATATACGGGTGTGTGTATTACATATGTAAACAGTGTATTATGGAAAAAAAAAAAAAGATCAAAAATACCGAACTCCAAGGAAAAGTCCTCTATCAAATGGCAATATCAAAAGCTCAAACACATCAAATGGAAATCGACTTCAATGTTCTTTCTGTGTATTTTACCTTGTATTTTGCAAGATTTTCAATATTGACCATCAATATACATATAAATAGAAACATAGCGTCCTTATACTTAAATACCATTTGAATCACCATATCGTAATAACCAATGAAAAAGAAGAATGCTACACCATATGTAATATTTTAGGATTATTCCTTATCAAAACTCTTCAAACCACTGATATTAATATATTAACTAGTGTCATTCTAAGCGAACACATTGTAGGTTAATTAAGGCAATCGTAGTTTCCCAATGTTCAATTTCTCAAAAATCTATTAGGAAATGGCAAATCAAGGTAACAAACAGAAACAGGGGGAATCACATGACCTCCAAAAGGACCACGACCAGATGTGTCGACATGGAAAGCATCGCCCACTCTGCATGTATCACCCGGCATGCAAATTTACACTCTGTAATAATGTCACAATCGGGAATAGGACAAATTCGGCAAAATTACAAATCAGACGACTTTTTTTCCTTATCATTGCCTTATAAGTTTCATTGTTGTTTTACACTTTTTTTTTTTTTTTTATCTAAAGCGTCCATGAAGTCTGTAAACGTCTTTATAATGAGAAAATAGACAAGTTATCTCTAAAGTAGCAGAATATGATTGCTAGAATATATCATATCAAGCTTTCAATTGCTCATATAAATTTTGTGAATAGCGAATTATCAAAACTAAATAAGACCTTCCTCTTCGAAGTATTATATTCTCTTACTTTGAGTTGTTTATTTCAAATTATAGTAGACAAAAAACAAAGCTGTACTCAATCTTAATTGAAATAATTATTTTGAAACCCGGTTGAATGTTACGAGAAGCGTATCACTGCATATTGTGTATTAATCTAATACCGAAATAATGATTAGTTCAATTCAGAAAGTGTTAACCGAGATCTATAGCCTAGAAAACATATAACTCTATTTAATATTTATTTAAGGAGGAAAGACCGATATTTTCTGTGATATGTACGTTACAAGTTTTGATGATGTTAATGAAGCAGATATGGTAAGAAATACAAATAAGAAAAATGACAAAAACTCGTAAACCTTTTTGTTCTCATTGTACTACTTTATCAATGAAATGTTAACTTATATTTTGTGTCAGGTGTGAGATGACAAAAACACAAGTGGTAAAGTTGTTTGGGCAATCAAAAGTCATATAGAAAAAACACAAATATCAAAAGATGACATCAAAACGATAAACAATTGACATAACATAGAAAGTTAAAATATGTGTCCCATGGAACTCGAACTATCACATGGACGTATCAATGACCCGCGAAATTGGAGTCAAAACCATAATTTCATGGTGAACATGTGTACTGAGTTTCAAGTTGAAGTGACCATAACTTCATGGTAAACTAGATCAAAACTTTAACTTGATACAAGACGGACGAATAGTCGGACGACAAGACAGTAAAACATACCCTCCTAAACGTAAACCGGGTATAAAAAGAGATTGAGTTAGCTAGAAGAACTTTGTCAATCTAACAAGTTTTAAATTAGATTATAACCTACATGTAATTAATTATATTATAATGTCTTAATATTTAAATAACGCTTACATTTTTTATGATCGATAACGGCAAAAAAAAAAAAAGATTCGCCAGCAATTACGTCGACACCCTCAAAATTTCCCGATTCAACACTGAAAACATTGAAAACGAATTCATCGACAAAGATTGAAACTCACGTAGATACGTTATCACACAGCATTAAATTGAATACTTTGTGTTATCACACAACATTAAAGTCAATACTAAGTGTTATCACACAACATCAAATTCAGTACTATATGCTGTCACACAACATCAAATTCAATACTGTAAATCTCTGCCTTATCAACACTTATATGCCTACAACAAATTCTAAATCTGAGGTTAAATACAGAGAATTTTTAGACATCATCACCCACATTCAAGAAAAATATTCGGATTTAACAACAGTTCTCTGCGGTGATTTTAATGGGACATTAAAATCCTCACGTTCAAATCATCATGACAAAATTCTACAGACATTTATAATTAATCAAAATTGGATAAACAAAACTAATTCGCCAAAAGACACTTTTTCCCACCATAATGGCAAAGCAACATCTCAGATTGACTACATCCTAGCCAAAAAATGAGGACATCTAGCTGCCAAAATAGCAACGGTAAAAAATCAGTCCAAAAATCAGTCAACAGTTAAATACAAAATTGAATGGGACAGAGGTAATACAAGTCAATATAAAATTAAACTGAATGAATTACTTACAGAACATTCTCAAAACGACTTAACAACAACAGAATTAGTTGGTTTGCTAACAGTATGTTTGAAGAAGGCAGAAAAACAGTCAATTCCTTCTAGAATCATTAAGTTAAAAATGGGCCTAAATTAAAAGTTTCACCTGAAGCAAAGAGGCTTTTCAATATAAGCAAGCAAAAACACAAAGTATGGGATCTAAAAGGCCGTCAAAGAGGAAATTATCAATCTTACGTTGAATTAAAGCAAGCAAAATACAATGCCAGAAAAATCCATCTTAAAGAAAGGGCAATAGAAAAGGAAAACTTTTACCATCAACTTGAGCAAAATCCGTCAACAAAAACTTTCTACAAACTAATTAAAAGAAATTTAAATACAGCAAATTCAAATACCCCTGTCATCCTGCACGAAAATAAGGAAATCAGATGCCCGGAGGAACAAAATGAAGTTTTGGCAAAATACTATGAGCTATTAGCAACTCCTCAAAACTGTGATCAATACGATGAAGATTATTTACAAATGTGTCAACTCCGTTGTAAAATCATCAAAGAGCTCGCACAAGAATCTAAAGAAAGTAGTATTGAATTCACAAAAAACGAAATTTTAACGGCTATTCAAAATTTAAATAGTGGTAAAGCTGGTGACGAATATGGGCTATTTGCGGAACATCTGAAATTGGCAGGTACAGAAGTTACGCCTATATTAAAACTTATTTTCGATCGAATTATTAAAGAAAGGAGGAAACCTGAACACTTTAAATCTGGCATTATTACCCCTGTCTGTAAACAGGGAAAAGATTGTAGTCTGCTTGACAGCTATAGAAGCATAACTGTCTCCTCAATATTAGGAAAAACTTTTGAACACTCTCTACTAAATAAAATTATGGAAAAACTGAAAAATAATTCATCTCAACAATTTGGCTTCACACAAGGTTTATCCCCATCCATGGCAGCTCTCTGATATCAGAAGCACAAATGAACTCAAAACAAATGAGATAAATTCTTTATTTGGCTACCCTTGATACAAGAAAGGCATTTGATGTTGTCAATCACGACATACTCCTTGACAAGCTATTCCAAAGAGATATTCACTTGGACATTTGGGAGACCATCTATGAAATGTACCACGATCTGACTTCAAGAATTAACTGGAAAGGAAGATACAGCACTAGTTTTCCGATTAATCAAGGAGTCCGTTAGGGTGGTATTCTCTCCACTCACTTCTATAAGATCTATATAGAAGATCTGCTGATTCAACTGGAAGAATCAAACGTAGGGCTACACACTGGAACAAATTTTTCTGGTTGCTCGACTTGTGCTGACGACATTCTCTTACTGTCCAACTCAGATGAAGACATTCAAGTAATGCTAAACGCTGTCAACAACTATTCAAATGGACATCAATACACAATTCACCCGACAAAAGTGTATTATTAAAACAGAACATAACTTCATCAAATACAAACAAGGAGTCTATATCAGCATGGGAATTAGGGGAAAGGAATTTAACAACATCTGACCGAGCCACTCATTTAGGAATAACTAGATCTTCAAAAAACGAAAACATGTTGAATATTGAAGAGAGAATAAGCCTTGCAAGAAGAACATCGTACTCATTAATGAAAACTGGGGTGCATGGCACTAATGGGTTAAACTCCCGCATCTCCTATAATATATACAAAATATATATTTTGCCACGTCTCCTATACAGTCTAGAGGTACTACCTCTGAATTTGACACAACTTAAAGCGCTGAGTGACTTCCACCTAACCTTTCTTAGAAACATTCAATCATTGCCAACTAGGACAGCCTCAATAGGGATCTACTCGCTATTAGGTGCTCTTCCGCTTGAAGCTGAGCTCCAAAAACGACAACTGAGCCTTCTCCACTCCATTTCAGTTTCGGAAAATCAAAATTTGAAAGAAATTCTACTACGGCAGTACCATCTCCAAATCAATCAAGGCACATTTTTAGAAAGAATCGAATTTGTTTTACAGCAATATAATCTGCCAACAATAGAAGAACTCTGGGATAATACACCTTCAAAATTTACCTGGAAGCATACAGTAAGATCTGCAATCTCAGATTTTTGGAATGATAAATTTAGGACTGAAATAGCTCAAAAATCAACATTAAATCGTCTAGATACAAACTCAATTAAAATTGGTGAAACTCACCCAGTTTGGAACTCAGCTCTAAATATCCCAGATGAAACGAAACGAGCTATTGTCAAGGCAAGAATTCTTACTGGAACCTATATGTTACAATCAAATAAAGCAAAATTCGGTATCGACAATGTAGACGCAACTTGCCCTATTTGTTTTATTGAAGATGAAAATCTGATACATTTTATCACCAGATGTCCAGCTTTTGAAGGAATTCGTAGAAATCACTATGGCTTAATAAAACAGCAAATCGTCCTTAAAATTGGAAATGAACAGTGGAATGAAAAATTTAGAAATAGAGACATTATCTGTCAATTAATTACAGACTGCACGAAACTTGCTGGCGAATATTTACAGCACGATTCAGAGCTAATGAACAATATAGAGACTATTTCTCGAAAGATGTGTTATGATCTACATGTGAAACGTCTGAACTCAATTTATACAAATTAGTAAAAGTGAATTTTTATTACACCTTTGCGTAGCCTAACAATCTTTATTTTCACCTTGTGCTTGGACTGTCGCACGCTTGATTGTATAACATCTGTGAATGGCTAAATTAGTTATGTGACTTGCAGTCCTTGCTTGATGTGCTAGCCTGATTGACATTAGAAGTAGCATAATTTTAAACTGGTCTTGCTATGTTGTGTTGACTAAATAGTCATCAATAATATTTTTTGTAAAATTCCAATCGGAAATTTTTACATTTTATCATGTAAATAGATGTGTTATGGAGGATGAAAACTGTTAGTATGATATGTGCATTTTATAGTGAAATATTCATCGCCAATTTCTACCCGTGTAATACAAGCCTCATTGATGATTAACATTATTGTGCCCGTGTATATACGCCATAAACTGTTTTTAAATCATTATTGGATGTGCTCCTCATTAGTAGGAGGAAGTTACAGAAAAGAAGAAGAAGAAGTATATCAATTCAATACTATGTGTTATCACACAACATCAAATTCAATACTATGAAAATACCCTGCAATTTAATGGAGTAACGTAAAATGTATTTTAACATATAACTGTTTAAGCTAGTCCAAGGAAAATAAATCAACAATAAAAATCTCGGATTGGTATTTGGTGTTTATCATACTTAAGCATTTCCTAATCGGCATTGTTCGCCCAATTCACTGACTGATGATCAAAGAGGAAACACAATTAAAAAGTGGAGGAAATATACATACCATTACTTTTTATATTTTTTATTGAAGTGTCTAAAAAGACATGACAATGGGTCCGGATATGATTAATTTAATACATTTATTATAAAAAATAGGAACTATGGTATGAAACTTTATGACCGTAAGAGATGTGGAATATTGGCAAAGGAGATAACTACTCACAAGTGACAAAAAAAAGTATAATTGTAAATAGGACAACCATTCATAAAGACATAAGGACAAAGATGCCAAAATTACATTATTGGTTTTGCTCATTGTTGAAGTCCTTACGTTGACCAGTAATTTTTCACATCTTAGGCTTTTTGTCTTTATGGATGGTTATCCTATTTACAATCATACGTCCATACAACCAACCATAAAGAAAAAATGACAAGGATGTGAAAATTACGGTATGGGTTTTGCTCATTATTGAATTCCTTACAGTGAACTGTAATTTTTCACATCTTTGTCCTTTTGTGTTTATTGATGGTTGTTCAATAGACGATCATCGGCAATAAGGTGATCTATTAATAGTTGTTTTGGTCACTGGTGGATAGTTGGCTTATTGGTGAACATTCAACATCTCCTTATTCGTACTTATATTGAATGTGGTATAGTTAAACAAGTTTGTGGGCACTCAACACTTTCCCTAACCTTGGATAGCGGTTTAACAAAACAACATAAGACATCAACAAAAAATCAAGTTATGTAGGGCTTAAGACAGAACGGTAAGAACCACAAAATCAAATTCCAAAAAAGGACAAAAGACACAAAGTGCTAATCAAAGACAATTTACTGTTACTGATAGCTTTTCAAAACCATTTTCAACTGATGAATGATTATGTTCTCCAAGACAAAAATGTCAATTAGTACATTCTAACGAATTAAGTGCAAAGATGTCATAAGCAGTTTGAGAAAATCATGACCTTGTATAACAATACGTGTTTTGTAATGGTTCATGTTTAAAAAATGCAATATTTGTAATATCGAACTCCCAGAGGCAGACTTTACCATTGGCGATTCTGCTTTTATATTTTAGTTCTCTTTTTGGTTATTCGGCGATTACTTTCATTCATTCTGTAATGTCGTTATCGAGGAACATAACCGTGGTCATCAGGTACTCGAATATTCCATACCGGTCAACCAAAGCGTCCGTAAAACTTCCGAAGGGATGACTTCAACTTTGATATAAGAAACCCTTGTTTCAATAGCTTCCTTGTAAGCCGCAACCAACTATCAGGAAATGATGATAACATACGCTTTCTCTGGAGTTAATATATTCCATTATCCTGTATTATGTTGATGAATGCCAGAATAAGTAATTTAAGCTTAGTCAATAATATAGTATTTTTTACTTAGATTATTTTGTCTTTTTCCAAAATTTAATAAGATTCAAATGTATTTTTTTCTTTTTTCAACTCGTACATTTGTATATTTATTAACAAGGATTTTACGATTAGTCTACTGTTACATCTAGAGTGGACCGACATGAGGTTACAGAAAGACATTCAATCTTTAGATTTTGAGGAAGTTGAGCTAGATTCAAAGAGTGTTGGTAGTTTATGGACCCCGGATGTTTTTTTCCCAAACGAGAAAGAGGCTTCCTACCACAATATTATGTCACCTAATAGAATGTTTCGCTTGACTAAGAACTGTACACTAAATTATACAGTCAGGTAAGTTTCGCGCATGTTTAATTCTCATACCAAAATATAAAAAAAAAAAAACAGTTGGATAAATGTCAATAACAATAGACCAATAGAAAAATGTAAGATATACATCATGTTAAGGCTCTAAAATTATATACTGTTACACAGAAAATAAGGTTATTGGAGAATTAAAAAAAGAGAAACAATGTACCAAATGGAGCAATTAAAAATTATAAGTCGAATAAAGATAACAACCTTGCAAAATGAACAAAAGTCCACCAAACAATTTACAAAAGCTATACTTCAATGAAATAGCAACAACACATTAAAACACAATCAGATATTTGTAATATAAACTATCGAAGTTAACACAAATCACTTATATATCTTTATATTCTACCAAGAAAAAGAAAACGGATGAATATTCGATTAATAAAGTTTATCTTTAATATTTGCAGACTTACCTTGAAACTGAGTTGTGTAATGAGGTTACATAGTTACCCTTTTGATAAGCAGACATGCAGACTACATTTAGAAAGCTGTAAGTAACGTATACATACATACAAACCTAACTCCCTATGTAGACTACATTTAGAAAGTTGTAAGTAACGTATATATACATACATACATAACTCCCTCTGCAGACTACATTTAGAAAGTTGTAAGTAACTTATACATACATTCAAACATATGCAGACATGCAGACTACATTTAGAAAGTTACAAGAAACTAATAAATACATACAAACATAATCTCATCTGTTGACTTTATATTTTGAGCCTACGAATAGAAAATGTGAAAACGGAAATAAACAATTTGAAAATCCTACAAAAGGATAATCAAAAATGGGTCATACTACTTAAAATATATTGGCAGCTTTCTTCAACCTTTTCACCGTTATATATTGCTTTTATCACCAGAAGGAAAACAAAGATACACGCCTTTTTAAATATCAACTAGATACCAAACGTCGTGGTTGTAAGCAACTAAAGGTCACTGTAAAGCCCTCAACAATAAGCCAAACCCATACACTACGGTCTTGTTTACTGACCTTATAGACTGAGGTTTGTTCCATGGCCAACCTTGGCAAGTGGGCGAAAAATAGAAAGTTGAAAGTGCATAATAATCTGTTTTGCAATTCTGTAATTTGCCCTGTAATTAGAGTTCATTATAACGAGTTGTTTCTGTTAAGAGAGGCAAAAGTTTTCATTGTCGTTCTATGATCTATAATAATGTGTAATCTTCATTTTTTCAAATCTCTTAATAATATTTAATCTTTTGCTAAGCTAAACAGTTGTTATTGTTCTTTTGAATTATCATGCCTTGAATTGCCAGCCCATTTGGTCTAGTTAAAAATCCGTCATTAACTTTCATCTTATGATGTGACGTCACACCACTGTCCAATGTAATGTAACGGGAGGGATGATAAGACAGAACGGTAAGAACCACAAAATCAAATTCCAAAAAGGACAAAAGACACAAAGTGCTAATCAAAGACAATTTACTGTTACTGATAGCTTTTCAAAACCATTTTCAACTGATGAATGATTATGTTCTCCAAGACAAAAATGTCAATTAGTACATTCTAACGAATTAAGTGCAAAGATGTCATAAGCAGTTTGAGAAAATCATGACCTTGTATAACAATACGTGTTTTGTAATGGTTCATGTTTAAAAAATGCAATATTTGTAATATCGAACTCCCAGAGGCAGACTTTACCATTGGCGATTCTGCTTTTATATTTTAGTTCTCTTTTTGGTTATTCGGCGATTACTTTCATTCATTCTGTAATGTCGTTATCGAGGAACATAACCGTGGTCATCAGGTACTCGAATATTCCATACCGGTCAACCAAAGCGTCCGTAAAACTTCCGAAGGGATGACTTCAACTTTGATATAAGAAACCCTTGTTTCAATAGCTTCCTTGTAAGCCGCAACCAACTATCAGGAAATGATGATAACATACGCTTTCTCTGGAGTTAATATATTCCATTATCCTGTATTATGTTGATGAATGCCAGAATAAGTAATTTAAGCTTAGTCAATAATATAGTATTTTTACTTAGAATTATTTTGTCTTTTCCAAAATTTAATAAGATTCAAATGTATTTTTCTTTTTCAACTCGTACATTTGTATATTTATTAACAAGGATTTTACGATTAGTCTACTGTTACATCTAGAGTGGACCGACATGAGGTTACAGAAAGACATTCAATCTTTAGATTTTGAGGAAGTTGAGCTAGATTCAAAGAGTGTTGGTAGTTTATGGACCCCGGATGTTTTTTCCCAAACGAGAAAGAGGCTTCCTACCACAATATTATGTCACCTAATAGAATGTTTCGCTTGACTAAGAACTGTACACTAAATTATACAGTCAGGTAAGTTTCGCGCATGTTTAATTCTCATACCAAAATATAAAAAAAACAGTTGGATAAATGTCAATAACAATAGACCAATAGAAAATGTAAGATATACATCATGTTAAGGCTCTAAAACTATGATTATATACTGTTACACAGAAAATAAGGTTATTGGAGAATTAAAAAGAGAAACAATGTACCAAATGGAGCAATTAAAATTATAAGTCGAATAAAGATAACAACCTTGCAAAATGAACAAAAGTCCACCAAACAATTTACAAAAGCTATACTTCAATGAAATAGCAACAACACATTAAAACACAATCAGATATTTGTAATATAAACTATCGAAGTTAACACAAATCACTTATATATCTTTATATTCTACCAAGAAAAGAAAACGGATGAATATTCGATTAATAAAGTTTATCTTTAATATTTGCAGACTTACCTTGAAACTGAGTTGTGTAATGAGGTTACATAGTTACCCTTTGATAAGCAGACATGCAGACTACATTTAGAAAGCTGTAAGTAACGTATACATACATACAAACCTAACTCCTATGTAGACTACATTTAGAGTTGTAGTAACTATACATGCAAACTCTCTGAGACTAGATTTAGTAAAGTTACATACATACATACATACATACATACATACATACTACCACATAACTCTCTGCAGACTACATTTAGAAAGTTGTAAGTAACTTATACATACATCAAACATATGCAGACATGCAGACTACATTTAGAAAGTTACAAGAAACTAATAAATACATACAAACATAATCTCATCTGTTGACTTTTATATTTTGAGCCTACGAATAGAAAATGTGAAAACGGAAATAAACAATTTGAAAATCCTACAAAAGGATAATCAAAAATGGGTCATACTACTTAAAATATATTGGCAGCTTTCTTCAACCTTTTCACCGTTATATATTGCTTTTATCACCAGAAGGAAAACAAAGATACGCGCCTTTTTAAATATCAACTAGATACCAAACGTCGTGGTTGTAAGCAACTAAAGGTCACTGTAAAGCCCTCAACAATAAGCCAAACCCATACACTACGGTCTTGTTTACTGACCTTATAGACTGAGGTTTGTTCCATGGCCAACCTTGGCAAGTGGGCGAAAAATAGAAAGTTGAAAGTGCATAATAATCTGTTTTGCAATTCTGTAATTTGCCCTGTAATTAGAGTTCATTATAACGAGTTGTTTCTGTTAAGAGAGGCAAAAGTTTTCATTGTCGTTGAAAACACAACGATCTATGCATAATGTGTGTAATCTTCATTTTTTCAAATCTCTTAATAATATTTAATCTTTTGCTAAGCTAAACAGTTGTTATTGTTCTTTTGAATTATCATGCCTTGAATTGCCAGCCCATTTGGTCTAGTTAAAAATCCGTCATTAACTTTCATCTTATGATGTGACGTCACACCACTGTCCAATGTAATGTAAGGGGAGGGATGAGCGCTTAAAATTATGTTTAATCCCGCCACATTTTTTATGTGCCTGTCCCAAGTCAGGGGCGGCAATTCAGTTGTCGTTGGTTCATGCCTGTCATATTTTTCGTTTTTGTGTTTGTATATTGAATTGTTATCAAATCGGCCGTTAGTTTTCTCGTTTGAATTGTTTCATATTTTTCATGTCGTTGCCTTTAATAGCTGACTATACGGTATGGGTTTTCTAATTGTTGAAGGCCTTTAATTGCTTGCATGCACTTCGTTTGAACTCTTGTGGATAGTTGTCTCATTGGCAATCATACCACATCTCCTTACCTTTATTCGATTGCCAAAGGAAAACAACATTTGTTAAAAGTGTATGATAACAAAATCAAATCCGTTATTGGCAAAAAGACTTTTAATTTGAATTGATTAACACAATGATTATAACTTTATTTCCAGTTGGTTACGATGCTCAACAGATAAATCTGCATTGGACTAAGGAAGACACACCTATTGGGATGAATATTACAAGTCTTCCTCAGTTTGAAGTTGTTGGTCATGATTTTGATAATTTTTTTTCTGATCATCGAATAAGAGGTATTATATATATCAGCACGACTCATTTTTTGTTTGTTAATCAAAATAATACACACTATAGCGCACCTGTGGATCGGGAACGCTTGTAGTCTATCGTGTGATGCTATATTATCAAAATCACTAGATAAACTTTCTCGAGTATGAGAAATTTGAATCAGTAAATAAATAAAATACATATTAACCGATGCGACCATAGAAATAAAGAGGTATAATTCAACTTCATATAACTTGCGGAAGAAGATACCTAAGTAAACGTTAACTGGGTAAAACACTATTTCATCCACATCTTACTTCACCAGGAAATGACCGAAGGTTACTATTCATTTGTAACCTTTATTTAGTTTTGTATGATTAATATATAGTTTCGTTTCATTCATAGGAAACTACAGTACCCTGTCAGCACAGTTTGACTTCAGGCGGAACATTGGATACTATGTGGTTCAGATGTATATCCCGACTCTGCTCATTGTCATGTTGTCATGGGTCTCATTTTGGTTGAATGTAAATTCAGTACCCGGAAGAGTAACCCTTGGCGTGTTGTCAGTTCTTACTATTTCTACCCAGAGTTCAAGTGTAAATGCGTCACTTCCTCGTGTTTCATATACCAAGGCAATAGATATATGGATGGCAACCTGTCTTGTATTTGTCTTTGCTGCACTCATTGAATTTGCTATTGCGAATGTGCTGACTCGGAAAGGGTCACATAAGGGGATCATTATGAAAAAGCTAATAAAGCTGGCAAAGGAGGTCAGGGAAAAAGCTCTAATGAGAAACAATCAGGGTGTAATGGCTTCCTCGGATCCAGATGGTTTACGTCACAGAGGAAGCGTGAGCTCAGATGAAACAAATGGAAATAAAAAAGAGGTAAATAATGTTTGGTGCTAATATTCTGGTTTAAAATTTTTGTTTCGTATATAAAAGGCTTATATAAAATGATATTAAAATGACCTTTATCAAATTAAACAATTTGAAAATTGCGCCAACTACGAAAGTGTAATATATTTTCACATATAATCATATTGTAACTATTAAAACATATCCTTGAAATTCCATTTATGCTCGGATCATGTCAAAGGATTTGTTTTTAAGAAAAGCATTTTTTAACAATGTTCATGATTTTTATATCCAATACATCGGAAAATAGCAACATATGTGTGACGGATGTTCGTCTAAAACATGCATAAAACAGACATGCATTGGCAATTTAAGTTTAACAATCAGACGGAATGAACAATAGAAATTGGAGGCATTCGTAATTAAGCCAGCAAAATGATACACAATGCACCGAAAAACTTCTATTCTACTAAGGGAAAATATAGTTATAACTCGTTAATTCATAGATCGCTTCAAAGAAATAACCCTAAACAAAATTGTCTGCCATTTCAAAAAGTTAAAAAAAATTAGGAAAATATGGATTAAAATTTTACTTTTTGTATATTTTAGACTGTTGTAAAAATGGATGCAGGTGTACAGCTACAGAAACAACGTAGTGAATTGGAAGATAAACCAGCATTTGAAAAAGGGATGTTGTATGCAATGTACTGTGACGTGGCATCTAGAATTCTGTTTCCGCTCGTTTTTGCTATATTTAATGTAGTATATTGGGTCTATTACATCAACATTCTAAATTACTAATGATAAGATGTTGCAAAATATTGTAAACTTTAATTATTCAATAAACAATAGTTGTATTGTTAGCATGAAGCATTTTACTATTTAGAAATAGCAAAACAAAAATATTATTTTCTACCTCTTTATTTATTTTTGAAAGCTTCTCTGTCCTGTACAATCAAACTAAAACAGAGTTCAAAGA
Source organism: Mytilus coruscus (assembly GCA_017311375.1). Classification (NCBI taxonomy): domain Eukaryota; kingdom Metazoa; phylum Mollusca; class Bivalvia; order Mytilida; family Mytilidae; genus Mytilus; species Mytilus coruscus. The sequence goes on along the minus strand of CM029597.1, from coordinate 3,324,224 downwards.
TAGATTTCACTATATTTCCGTGTAAATGTTATATATATTTTCTTTTTTAATTATGACTTACTGTTATTATTAAGTGGTCAAAATGATGTCCATGTTTGTACTACCGATCCTAGCATGTCCACGTTGGAAGCAAAGCAGATATTGTTCTGTCTGTATTCTAAGAAATGAACAAACACATTATCTAAACCACCAACAAATAAAGTTAATCCAGTGTTTAATCCAATTATGTTAGCTAATACCATAATAGACAGGGGCTTAAAGATTTACGTATGCATAGATTGTGATGTTGTAGAATGTTTATTATTGTTTTTTTACATGTTTGTAATTTTGTATTGTAAGTTTGTTTGTTAGTTTTGTTACGAATTCATTCCAGCGACTATGATTGTAAGGTAATTTTAGCGGTAAAAGGGAGATAATTATAGCGATTATTAATAAATGTTCCACCCTTTGCATTTTACAACTTCTTCTGTATGACTATAAACCATGCAGCAATATGATATAATTAAACACGACGGGTGTTGAGCAGGATCTGTTTACCCTTCCGGAGCACCTGTGATCATCCCCAGTTTTTGGTGGGGTTCGAGTTGCTCAGTCTTTAGTTTTCTATGTTGTGTTTTGTGGACTGTTGTTTGTCTGTTGGTCTATTTTCTTTTTTAGCCATGGCGTTGTCAATTTATTTTGAACTTATGAGTTTGAGTGTCTCTTTGGTATCTTTCGGCTCTTTTTAAAAAGTTCTTTTTACAACATTATATGTAAGTAAGACAATATCATAGCTCATACCAGGGGAACACATAAATTACAGACAAAATATGAAAAAAAGACCAAGTATTTAGAAAGACAAAAAGAGATGGTTAGTTAGTCTAAGTTTCTGCTGTACTATAATAAATACAAAAAAGTTCAATTTTCTTAATCATAGCGAAGCTGCTCCGTTTTGTAGACGTGATGTTACTGCGAATTGTACGAATTGAAAAGAATTCCGTAGATGCTTTATTATTTTTCAACAATTTCCTTTCTGATAAACCTTGAACCAAAACTTGAGAGAGAAAAAAAAACGCTATTCTTAAACATTGTGAACAGAAATCGTCGAAATTTTCATCATATTTCAAAACTTTTTGACGTCATTTACGACTATGTTTGGTCACAGTGGGGAGACAGATAAAATTCAAACATGTTGAAACGTGCTAGATAAAAACAAATAACCAAGACAATCGATAAAAAGAAACATATACTATCTTAAAAGATAATAAGCAGCCAAGACCCTAAAATAAATAACAGATGACAACAGAGTAATAAAAAAGACAAAATTATCAGTAAATAACCTAAAGAAAAAATTTGCAGCTACATAATATCAAAACCAAAAACAAGAGAAGGCATTGATCCTGTGTGAAACAAAATTGAGGAAAACAAACAAATAATGGATATTTTATTTGAATATGCAAGTATCATCACAAATTGAGCCTAAACATCGAACAAAGCAAAAATTTCACTGGCTGATGTTATAATTACCACTGTAACAAAAAGTAGAACGGAGTGTTATCAGATTCTTGTAAACAAAGCATGGACTTATTTTAATCAGATTGGCATTTATACAGATTTTATGGAAGCTTTCTATAAAAGACAGACGAAAGATACCAAAGGGATGTTCCAACTCATAAGTAAACAAACAATACCATGGCAAAAAAACAAAACAAACAAAAACACACCAAAACACAAACGACAGTACACAAATCACAACATAGAAAACTAAAGATTACGAACCCCACCAAAAACGGGGGTGATATCAGGTTCTCCGAAAGAGTAAACAGATGTGTCAACCATTGTGTTGCTCACGTACTTACAAACCCGGTGATAAGTCTAATTCATTAGGTTACATTCGAGGAAAAGAGTACGGGATTGTGGTTACGACAATTAGAACAATATGCATCGTCATCTATAAAACAGATTTTCCATAACGTAAATGCATAACATAAATGCTTTTAAAGATAGACTTGACAAACACTTGGAAAATGGAGAAATATATAATTCGGATTACTGTGGATTCATTTATTTCGGTGGATACCAATTTTTGTGGATTTCGTGGTTTTGCCAAAGTCCGTATACAAGCCTATAGAATATTTGTACTTTGTTCAACCTTTAAATTCGTCGTATACCTATACCCACGAAATCCACGACAACTGGTATCCCATGAAATCCACGACAACTGGTATCCCACGAAATCCACGACAACTGGTATCCCACGAAATCCACGACAACTGGTATCCCACGAAATCCACGACAACTGGTATCCCACGAATAATGATGAATTCACAGTATCAAAGGTAAGTAAAGGAACAGAAATGATAGAGAACAAAAAGCACTATCTGGTAAAGGCGTACAGTGAGGATCGTGTACTGGAAAACAAAATTAAGCAACATAAATTAGAAAATGCACAATTCTCTATCCTTTGAAAGAGTTTTCGGGACCATGACATGTCCTGTGTACGTACAAGTGTCCATACAACAGCTATTGCCGACGGGCGTCAGTTTTGGATGTGCGGAACGTATAAATACACCGTCAAGTCCGATTTGGGTAATTAACTCCAAGATTTATACTAAATGATAGTCATACAAGAGTGTGTGAAGATAGGAGGGGGTTTACGCACAGAAAAACTTGGTTCAACGTTTCTCCTTCATTGGTGAAATGTAGGTTCGAGGTCAGTAAGAAATGTTAATCGGTGTGATTTCCTCGACGTCGATCAGCATTTCTATGGATATTAATTAAATATAACATTTGGTATTTCCGTTTTTATAAAAATCACATTCACTAATGTAGCCTATTTACTACACAGATGGCATCGTTTGATTTTACAACATTCAAACAACAACTGTGTAAGTTGGCGTTTATAGGCTTTAAATGATGTAGACAAAATGTATTACTCATGTTACTAATAAGATACTTTCAATGAACACGATGGGATGACAAATCACTAGCGAATTCAAGTAAAAAAACGATTAGCACTAAATGTACAATTCAAGCATTTGATAGTCTATCCCGTGAAAAAGTATATAACTGGTTTAACCCACTTCTTGCTGTGCCTGTACAAAGTAAGGCTATTGATAATGTGTTGTCCATTGTTGCTTGTCTTTACATAAATAAGGGGATGTGGTATGATTGCAAGTGAGACGACTCCCCATCAGAAACCAAATGACGTATAAATTAGCAACTATAGGTCACCGTGCGTGACCTTCAACAATGAGCAAAACAGAATTATATTATAAAACAATTAACAAAAAACAAATGTGATATAAACAGCAACAAACAACAACCACTAAATTACAGGCTCCTAGCCACGGACAAGCACATATAGAATGTGGCATGGTTAAATATGTTTGCGGGAGCCCAACCCTTCCTCTCACCTGGGACAGTGGTGTTATAACAGCACAGCATAAGAAAAAACTGTAAAAGTCAGATTAAAAGGGCTTAACTCATCAGAACGATACAAAGCATAGAACAAGTAACACAAAAACTAAAGACATAAAATACATATATGAGAGTGCTCGTAGTAACTGAAATGAGAACATGGTTGTATCTCAATAGCTTTATGATATTTTAAGGAATTTGCCTGCTCCATTTTCAAATAAATTACTTGTAATGAAATTTTATCATTTGCGGACTTCACAATAATCAGTTACGGACATCATTGAATATTTTGTAATTAGCGTTACGGAAAGCATAACTGTGTTTACCGTTCAGTTTCCTCATACAGAACACTATGCACGAGATACTTTCTGTTGTTCCCTTTTAAATTAGAAAATGCACAATTCTCTATCCTTTGAAAGAGTTTTCGGGACCATGACATGTCCTGTGTACGTACAAGTGTCCATACAACAGCTATTGCCGACGGGCGTCAGTTTTGGATGTGCGGAACGTATAAATACACCGTCAAGTCCGATTTGGGTAAATAACTCCAAGATTTATATTAAATGATAGTCATACAAGAGTGTGTGAAGATAGGAGGGGTTTGCGCACAGAAAAACTTGGTTCAACATTTCTCCTTCATTGGTGAAATGTAGGTTCGAGGTCAGTAAGAAATGTTAATCGGTGTGATTTCCTCGACGTCGATCAGCATTTCTATGGATATTAATTAAATATAACATTTGGTATTTCCGTTTTATAAAAATCACATTCACTAATGTAGCCTATTTACTACACAGATGGCATCGTTTGATTTTACAACATTCAAACAACAACTGTGTAAGTTGGCTTTAAATGATATTAGGCTTTAAATGATGAGAAGACAAAATGTATTACTCATGTTACTAATAAGATACTTTCAATGAACACGATGGGATGACAAATCACTAGCGAATTCAAGTAAAAAACGATTAGCACTAAATGTACAATTCAAGCATTTGATATTCTATCCCGTGAAAAGTGTATAACTGGTTTAACCCACTTCTTGCTGTGCCTGTACAAAGTAAGGCTATTGATAATGTGTTGTCCATTGTTGCTTGTCTTTACATAAATAAGGGATGTGGTATGATTGCAAGTGAGACGACTCCCATCAGAAACCAAATGACGTATAAATTAGCAACTATAGGTCACCGTGCGTGACCTTCAACAATGAGCAAAACAGAATTATATTATAAAACAATTAACAAAAACAAATGTGATATAAACAGCAACAAACAACAACCACTAAATTACAGGCTCCTAGCCACGGACAAGCACATATAGAATGTGGCATGGTTAAATATGTTTGCGGAGCCCAACCCTTCCTCTCACCTGGGACAGTGGTGTTATAACAGCACAGCATAAGAAAAACTGTAAAAGTCAGATTAAAAGGGCTTAACTCATCAGAACGATACAAAGCATAGAACAAGTAACACAAAAACTAAAGACATAAAATACATATATGAGAGTGCTCGTAGTAACTGAAATGAGAACATGGTTGTATCTCAATAGCTTTATGATATTTTAAGGAATTTGCCTGCTCCATTTTCAAATAAATTACTTGTAATGAAATTTTATCATTTGCGGACTTCACAATAATCAGTTACGGACATCATTGAATATTTTGTAATTAGCGTTACGGAAAGCATACCTGTGTTTACCGTTCAGTTTCTTCATACAGAACACTATGCACGAGATACTTTCTGTTGTTCCCTTTTTACATAAACCCACAAAAAGTCCTTTAATTTCTTATTCTTGCCAATGTTGATAACATAATATTTTTTACTGATTTGTAATCTGCCATCGTGGCGTGTCCGCAACTACAGTTCAACATCAGTGAGTATACACAACTTCCTCAAGAGTGAATGGGGAATAGAAATATGATCATCTTTGGTCTTGAGGGGTACTACGTAGGTGACCTATTGCAAGGCAAAATATCTGTCCCTATCAAAAGTGTCCTCATATTCCCGTGGCAGTCCAAATTTCCCGACCTTCATCCCGGACGACCCCTAATACTTATTGTATTTTTGTTAATTTGTTGTCGTCCTAAACATGCATGAAACATTTGCCACTGGACATTAAGCAAAGAACTATCCATCTATCAATTAATCACAACTTCAGTTTGTACCAAAACATAGCAAAGAACAATCCATCTATCAATTAATCACAACTTCAGTTTGTACCAAAACATAGCAAAGAACTATCCATCTATCAATTAATCACAACTTCAGTTTGTACCAAAACATAGCAAAGAACTATCCATCTATCAATTAATCACAACTTCAGTTTGTACCAAAACATAGCAAAGAACTATCCATCTATCAATTAATCACACTTTGTACCAAAACATAGCAAAGAACTATCCATCTATCAATTAATCACAACTTCAGTTTGTACCAAAGCATAGCAAAGAACTATCCATCTATCAATTAATCACAACTTCAGTTTGTACCAAAACATAGCAAAGAACTATCCATCTATCAATTAATCACAACTTCAGTTTGTACCAAAACATATGTATAATAATCTACTAGAAATTACGGCAGTGATAAGAATATTCAATTTCTAGATTAATCATTTTCTAAAAAGATAGTTTTGTTGGTGACAAAGCTATCTCATACTGCAACAAGATAACTAAACAATAAACTGAGGTATTTTATGCACGGATTTAAACTATCTCATACTGCAACAAGATAACTAAACAATAAACTGAGGTATTTACTGCATGGATTTAAACGGTTATCGTAGTGCAAACAAAATGTGTTACTAATTAGTGACAATGATTCTTTACAGGTTCATTTGACGAAGAGTTTTGTTTTTTTTTTTTTTTCAGTGGCTTGTTCGCATGAAATTATTATAAAGTAAAGCTTTTTCTGTTTTAATGCAATCATATACTGAGAAACAGAGAGAGATGTGTAAAGGGGAGTAAGTCATGTCATTTCCACGGACTACCATATATGAATGGTTCTGTTTAATATGGCCGCGAAGCTGTTAATTTGAAAATAAGGAAATGTATGAAAATAAGAAGATGTGGTATGATTGCCAATGAGACAACTCTCCACAAGAGACCAAATGACACAGAAATTAACAACTACTAGGTCACCGTACGGCCTTCAAGAATGAGTCAAACCCATACCGCCTAGTCAGCTATAAAGGGACCCGAAATGACAAATGTAGAAACAATACAAACGAGAAAACTAACGGCCTGATTTAAGTAAAGCTAGATTACCAATGAGACAAGTATCCACCAAAGTCTAAATAACGAGTATGAGGACAACTATAGTTCACCATACGGCTTTCAACAATGAGCAAAACCCACACCGTATAGTCAGCTATAAAAGGCCCCGATATGACAAAATGCAAAACAATTCCAACGAGAAAAACTGAGGTCAATATTAGAGTATAGGACGGTATGATTACACCTTTTATCATTATTACAATACTGAGGTCAATATTAGAGTATAGGACGGTATGATTACACCTTTTATCATTATTACAATACTGAGGTAAATATTAGAGTATAGGACGGTATGATTACACCTTTTATCATTATTACAATATTACGTACTTTAGGTTTGCTTTCATTTACTCTGAGTATTCCTTGGTGAGATATTGTTTATTGCTGTTTTGGTTGTTTTTTTGTTCTTGTTTAAATATTACGCCTTTAACATAGAATTTTATATTTTCCTCTACTGTTTCTTGTTGTTTTTTTGGGGGGCGTGATCTATTGATTGCCATAAGAAGCTGAGATCCCAATCAACAAATTTGAATCCGCCAACTATTTACGAAATCATGAACTTCGTCAATGGTTGTCTTTATGATAGCTATCTTTAAGGTTTTACTTTTTTAGACACAGGACTTGACAAATTGTTAAGACACCAGTCATTTGTTAAAGACTGTATTTCAAACTCTTGATGTCTTTTAAATTTTTTTTTAATATTGTTTTTCCCCTATCCGTCCGTCCGTCTGTCCCATTATGGGTATATAGCTATTCCAGAAAACTCCTCCAACAGTTTGAATGCTAGGAAGTTTTTACTTTGCTGGCTGTTTGTACATGTGTTGAAGGTGTGCATGTGGTCAGGGTTTTGAATTTTAATAATATTTGCTATTTTGGGACATAGTTGAACTATGTCATTTTTTGAGTATATACTTGCATAATAGGCGCATAGCTATTCCAGATAACTGCTCCTACAGTTTGAATGCTAGGAAGTTTTCACTTTGCTGGCTGTTTGTACATATATTGAAGATGTGCATGTGGTCAGAGTTTTTATTTTTATTAATATTTGCTCTTTTGGGAGATAGCTGAACTTTGTCATTTTTTGGAGTAAGGTGCATAGCGTTTCCGGATAACTCCTCCTACAGTTTGAATGCTAGGAAGTTTTCACTTGGCTGGCTGTTTGTACATATATTGAAGGTATGCATGTGGTCAGGGTTTTTATTTTTATTAATATTTGCTGTTTTGGGAAATAGTTGAACTTTGTCATTTTTGGAGTATATACTTGCATAAGAGGTGCATAGCGTTTCCGGATAACTCTTCCAACAGTGACCCATTTTGAAATAACACTTTGCATCTAGGGTGCATCATTTGTGTCTCCCAGACACAATAATATCTCAAAGAAAATCCTACATTGACTTTGTTATAATACAGCTACTTCAGAGTGGAGTGCGGGGGCATCACTTTGTCTAGTTTTTGGTTGTAGTCCTACAGCATCCACTTACAGAATAATTACAACAAATGAACCCTAAATGTTATTTGCGCATAGACTAATTTGAGCAGGTAAGTTCCTTGCCGATGACCTTTCCTTGTCCACGTCCGGTTAAAATGGTAACTTTAAATCTGAGGTCCCATATTTAGAATGTCACACTCTTTGCACTTAAAAAGAACGATTCCAAGAACTATTTGTAGGGTGTGTAGGTGACCTATTTAAGTATAAAATGTCTGCAGTTGTTTTCCAAACTTCCCAACCTATCAAAGTCGAACTACTTTGTAGAATCCTGCATATCTAACTTGGTTATTGGTTATATTTGTCTCGTCCTGAGAAAAAAGTAAAATAACAAAAATAGAGAATACATTGAATATGTGTCTCCTCCTGAATATACATGGAATATTTGTTCTGTCTTAAGTATACATGGAATATTTGTCAACGTTCGTTACTGACCATTAATTAATAATAAATCCAAATGTATGTAAATGCTATTTCCTCATGCTTCTTTTTTATTCTGTTTCATGTCTATTTTTTTAATTTGATGAAATGAGCATTTGATTTAGTTTCGTTTTGTTTCTAACTTATTGGCGTTAACTACAAATCTATTTTTTTACATTTTCTTCAACAAAACGTACCGCTTTTTTTATAATCTCAAGTATTAAATTGGAGCTCGACATTATGTGTTAAAGACTTCTGATGACCTCTTAATGTCTTTTATGTTTCTTGTTGGATTGCTGTCTCATTAACCCACAACTGCTCTTATTCAGACGAATTCAATGCGTTGATTATGGTATGTCAACTACGACTCTCGTCTATCAAGATGCATTGCTCATGCAATTTTTTGGTTAAGTGATCTATATGTGATGACTGGCTTGAAGCACGTGAGTTACACTTTTAAGTTTTGGACACTTTGATGGTATGTTATTTATAGTTTGTCGGTGATTGCTGCTATGTACGACCTTATAAAGTACAAAACATTCCCACAATAAAATATTGTATACCGAGACAACTCTGGTTATATTTCACATTTAGCCGTTTTTTACGACTATTAGGGTTAACCAGTTATAGCTTACCACAATATTCTTTTATCATGAAACAAAGGCATCCATATTGTACGGGATGCAGTAAAAAATGAACTTTAGTTAATGTACAATCCCTCCTTATTTATGCCATTTTAAAAATACGGTTGGTGAAAATATATCTCTAATTAAAAAAGAACAAAATTAAGAAATAGATAAAGCGTGACAGACAGGAATTATTTGTATTAATGTATATCGGTATAAAAGTTATTAACAAGATGCCTAATTATTAACGTTAACTGCGAAAACAATTTACCAATCCCTGTCTTACCATTCACTTAGAATAATCACTCTATAAGGTTTTTACTGTTTTACAAATCATTAAGCACACATTTAGAGATAGAGAATAGTATTTTTATCAGAACTTATCACATGCACGCTTGGTCAGCATGTTATTGCGGTTTTAACACAGTTGTTAAAAAAGGAATATCCGTATGCATTTGTATTACCATCATAAAAGACATTTTCTTAAGATAAAATACTTAACAAGAGGTTTTGAGTTTATTAACTTATCTAATAGAAAAACAAAGGATATGGAGTATTCATCCATGACACAAAATCGGTACACGCACAGCAAAAAAAAAAAAAACACAAAAAAGTTGCTGTTCTTAATCTGAAAGACACAGTTTATTTAATGACTACCGTTTAAAACTTTATATCCTATTTTGATAGCATACAGCTTAGCAGTATCTCGTATACGTATTTAAAAAAAAAGCCGATGTTTAAATTTTATTAATTTTTGTAAGTGACACCACACATCAGTTTATAAAGTATTTATCATTTGACATGACACTGTGAAATATTTAAGTTAAGATGTGATCCTAAGGTGACTGCGACATCGCACAAGACCGAGATTGTTATGCACTTTCTTTTAACAAAGAACCAAAATATCGTCATTCATCGGAAATAAATTGGAAAAAGTGTCGTCAGCTTTTCAACCTTTGTTTATTAAAAAATGGTACCTATGATTGTTAACTTTTTATTCATTGTGACTTGGATGGAGAGTTGTCTCATTGGTACTCATATCACATCTTCTTATTTATATAAACAAGAGAAATCTGCAAAAAATCACTCGATTGTTATTTTGATAAATGTATGAATGTGGCTTTTCGCATATAAAACTCAAAATAATTTAGAAATTAATTAACGTGTTAATAATATACCCATTTCTTAAATAAACTGCACTTTTATGAATTATTTACTCGGGGATTTCATAACCACAAATCACTAAAACATTTACTAAATTATTTTATAGATCTAAAGATTTGGTTTGCAAGTTTTGCTTCTTTTATAGAAACTTAAAACAAACAGATATCTCATTCTCATTTTTACGGTGATGTCATAGAGCCCATACATTTTCATACGATCCATGTGAACTTATCATTCCTTGAAATAAACTTGTTCTGGTAGGTTATCAATTTATATTGTATTAAGATCTTTGAATATTGTCTTCATCGGTACTAACTAATCGTTGATTTTGTTTTAATGAATTAAAATATAACATAATTAAATATGTATTGCTTTACAGTTATGTATCCTTATAGTACTGTTCCTACTTATATTTTGTCATACAAAACGTCATCGCTTTTCTCAGACTATTTATGCTGTCTGTACGATACATCTGTTGGATGTGCAATCAATGATATTTTAGTCTTGATAAACATGATTTATTGATGAATTGTAACTGACTTAAAACTAGCTTTCAGTAATTGCGCGCAAGTACTCTTAGATCGATAACTTGTGTTTTTTTTTTTTGTCTTTTTGTTATGTTTTGTGCGTGTTTCGATTCGATCTGATGAGTAAGGCCAATTCTTACTGATATTTAATGATTGGTCTTATGTTATCTGTCCTTAACTGTACATCACTGTACAGGGTATGTGGATGGTTGAGCGCTCATAAACATGTTTAACCCCAACATTCCTCATATGTCTGTCCTTAAACATCACTGTCCAGGGTATGTGGATGGTTGAGTGCTCATAAACATGTTTAACCCCCACATTCCTCATATGTCTGTCCTTATACATCACTGTCCAGAGTATGTGGATGGTTGAGTGCTCATAAACATGTTTAACCCCCACATTCCTCATATGTCTGTCCTTATACATCACTGTCCAGGGTATGTAGATGGTTAAGTGGTCATAAACATATTAACCCCCACATTCCTCATATGTCTGTCCTTATACATCACTGTCCAGGGTATGTGGATGGTTAAGTGGTCATAAACATGTTTAACCCCCACATTCCTCATATGTCTGTCCTTATACATCACTGTCCAGAGTATGTGAATGGTTAAGTGCTCATAAACATGTTTAACCCCCAACATTCCTCACCTGTCTGTCCTTATACATCACTGTCCAGGGTATGTGAATGGTTAAGTGCTCATAAACATGTTTAACCCCCACATTCCTCATATGTCTGTCCTTATACATCACTGTCCAGAGTATGTGAATGGTTAAGTGGTCATAAACATGTTTAACCCCCAACATTCTTCATATGTCTGTCCTTATACATCACTGTCCAGGGTATGTGAATGGTTAAGTGCTCATAAACATGTTTAACCCCAACATTCTTCATATGTCTGTCCTTATACATCACTGTCCAGGGTATGTGAATGGTTAAGTGGTCATAAACATGTTTAACCCCCAACATTCCTCATATGTCTGTCCTTATACATCACTGTCCAGGGTATGTGAATGGTTAAGTGCTCATAAACATGTTAAACCCCCAACATTCCTCACCTGTCTGTCCTTATACATCACTGTCCAGGGTATGTGAATGGTTAAGTGCTCATAAACATGTTTAACCCCAACATTCCTCATATGTCTGTCCTTATACATCACTGTCCAGGGTATGTGAATGGTTAAGTGGTCATAAACATGTTTAATCCCCAACATTCCTCATATGTCTGTCCTTATACATCACTGTCCAGGGTATGTGGATGGTTGAGTGCTCATCAACATGTTTAACCTCAACATTCCTCATATGTCTGTCCTTATACATCACTGTCCAGAGTATGTGGATGGTTAAGTGCTCATAAACATGTTTAACCCCCACATTCCTTATATGTCTGTCCTTATACATCACTGTCCAGAGTATGTGGATGGTTGGGTGCTCATAAACATGTTTAACCCCAACATTCGTCATATGTCTGTCCTTAAACATCACTGTCCAGGGTATGTGGATGGTTAAGTGCTCATAAACATGTTTAACCCCCAACATTCCTCATATGTCTGTCCTTATACATCACTGTCCAGAGTATGTGAATGGTTAAGTGCTCATAAACATGTTTAACCCCAACATTCCTCACCTGTCTGTCCTTATACATCACTGTCCAGGGTATGTGAATGGTTAAGTGCTCATAAACATTTTTAACCCCAACATTCCTCATATGTCTGTCCTTATACATCACTGTCCAGAGTATGTGAATGGTTAAGTGCTCATAAACATGTTTAACCCCAACATTCCTCATATGTCTGTCATTAAACATGACTGTCCAGGGTATGTGGATGGTTGAGCGCTCATAAACATGTTTAACCCCAACATTCCTCATATGTCTGTCCTTATACATCACTGTCCAGGGTATGTGGATAGTTGAGCGCTCATAAACATGTTTAACCCCAACATTCCTCATATGTATGTGGATGGTTGAGCGCTCATAAACATGTTCAACCCCCAACATTCCTCATATGTCTGTCCTTATACATCACTGTCCAGAGTATGTGAATGGTTAAGTGTTCATAAACATGTTTAACCCCAACATTCCTCATATGTATATGGATGGTTGAGCGCTCATAAACATGTTTAACCCCCACATTCCTCATATGTCTGTCCTTATACATCACTGTCTAAGGTATGTGGATGGTTAAGTGCTCATAAACATGTTTAACCCCAACATTCCTCATATGTCTGTCATTAAACATCACTGTCCAGGGTATGTGGATGGTTGAGTGCTCATAAACATGTTTAACCCCCACGTTCCTTATATAGATATAAGAAGATGTGGTATGAGTGCCAATGAGACAACTCTCCATCCAAGTCAAAATTTATAAATGTAAACCATTATAGGTCAAAGTACGGTCTTCAACACGAAGCCTAGGCTCACACCGAACAGTAAGCTATAAAGGGCCCCAAAAATTACTAATGTAAAACCATTCAAACGGGAAAACCAACGGTCTAATCTATATAAAAACGAGAAACGAGAAACACTTATGAACCACATCAACAAACGACAACTACTGAACATCAGATTCCTATGTCTGCCCTTATACATCACTGTCTAAGGTATGTGGATGGTTAAGTGCTCATAAACATGTTTAACCCCCACATTCCTCACCTGTCTGTCCTTATACATCACTGTCCAGGGTATGTAGATGGTTAAGTGCTCATAAACATATTAACCCGCACATTCCTTACCTGTCTGTCCTTATACATCACTGTCCAGGGTATGTGGATGGTTAAGTGCTCATAAACATGTTTAACCCCCACATTCCTCACCTGTCTGTCCTTATACATCACTATCCAGGGTATGTGGATGGTTAAGTGCTCATAAACATATTAACCCGCACATTCCTTATATGTATGTCCCAAGAATCAGGGACCTGTAATTTAGGGGGTGTCGTTGGTTGCCATATTTGTTTTTTCTTTTATTGTACTTTATATAAAATAGACCGTTGTAATTTGAAGTGTTACATTTTTGTCATCTATGTCTTCTATACGGTATGAATTTTGCTTATTGTTGAAGGCCGTACAGTGACCAACAGCTGCTTACATTTATATCAGTTGGGCTTTGATTGTGGTTGATTGTGTTGGTACTGGCTCGATTATATATTAGATTGTCTCAATGTTTCTTATCATGATTTATACGGTGGAATGTTGCTGTTTACCAAGAGGCTATTGAGTTGATCAAGTAGAAATCACCTCATCGAAGTTAACGGACGCCATCAGGATATGATTTGGAATTCCTGCGTCACTGATGAGAACGATTATGTTCCATTTGTCGTAATGCCCCAGTCCCGTGCTCTTGTCCTGTACTGTGACATAATTGAATGCGACTTATCACTGTATTCTTTGACCTGCTGTGAGTCACGTGACGGGTGGCACTATTAGAACCGGGACTGCTTACCGTATCAGAGTTTACTCCTCTAGCTGATTAAGGAATTCATCTTGCTTTTCGTTTTAGTTTTCAGTGTCATATTTTGTACTTCTTGTAATTCTTTAGGTTGTAAAAGAGTTGACTGTGCATATATTTTATTTTTAGAGTGCACTCGTGGTTCATACATAATGGTTTCCGTCAACGCTTCCATCCCAAGCAAAACTAAAACAGACGCATTAAATTTTGAGATATAAAAACGGACGAAATTGTTAGAAGACGTTCTGTAAACATAAATTCAACGTCAACTAAGTGAAACAAATAAACCAAAAAATAAAATCTTCTAAGTTATAAGCTGATATTAAATGGTAACTATATCTGATGTGACATATATTATATTATATTATGTGTAATCGATGGAAGATGAAATTGAACTCATCCTTCTATAAATCAATGATCCTCAAACGCCAATAGTAATATCCTCTTAACGCCCCGCATAAACTGACATGTTAAACCTTTCAAATATCATCTGTTGTGGGTGTTAATGTGATAGATCATATTCAATTTAGATATTGATCACTTTCAAGACTATTTTACTTCATTAAATATTTATCATATGCTCATTATTTCATCCAATTATTCTTTTTTCTGTATTATTCGTATAAATCAAATCAACTGATATCTTAACATGTAATTCACAGGATACGATACCGGTTTAACAAGTTTAATGATATTTAAGTTGATTGTGATTTTAGAGTTATTTTCGTTCATTCGTTTTAGAAGTTTAGTTTATAATCTTATTTATTCATGTGATTGTGTTTTCATATACACTACAACTGTTGAGACCTCATATCTCTTGAATACACCTCCATATTGTTACACAAACGATTGACATTTAAAAAGCACCAATTTACAGATCATAGAAATTTAGCAAAGCACCTGAAGTCATATATATTTGTATAGAAAGTCGAAAAGGTTGACTACATAGATGAATAATTGATATATAAATGTTGTGGACCCGAACTTACTTTAATTTGTAGCATGTTTTATTGAAATAATGTTCTTTAATCCTAGTACATGCATTTAAACTGGTTTACGCCAGTTTTATAAATTTTGTTTATCCACTCACCGATTTAATATGTCTCGTGTAATTTGCTTCCATGACCATTCGGAACGTTACACTCGGCCTTTTCCGAATAATAATTAGAGAAAGAGATTCTACTACTTTATTCCCATCCCGTTGACGACGATATTTACCCACTGTCGATAGCATTTTTTTTTTCAAATTTAACTCAGTGGAGGATGGTGTGTTAGATTCTGTATATACATTTGATTACCTTTTCGTTTATTTAAAGAAAGAGAGAGTTCTTTTTTAGCATGATGCTTTTTAGAGGGATTGGGTGTAAACAACGGGAAAAGGTGAAAGGAGTAGTAGGATGTCATTCGTATCTATACGATGAGTTTGTATTCGTTTAAATTTTAATTTATTGATAAAGACTTAGTATGGATGTTATGATTTATCTCATTGCTTGAATTGTATAATGAAAATATATACTAATGGCTACACTGAAATTGACTATTTTGATATAATCTTAAGCCACTTCGGTATTCCAATGTTAGTCATTTTAAAGACAAGATTATTAGCTAGTTTTTCTTTAGTGACTGTCACGTATTTGCGTCAGAATGAAATTTGATATCCATTCCATCTGTCAAGCACTGATTAAAACGGATGTTTAAGAAGTGATAATTACAAGTATTTCTAAGAGAATAAAACTGAAATACGACAAACCATCAACAAGTTAGCAAAGTTGGAGCAAATTGATGCAAAACATGTTCTATAGGTGTATGCAAATCAAAGTGTCATTCAATAAAATGAAATGCGTAGCCCACTATACTCATTAGACCAATCCAAGATAATGCATCCCAAAAATGTAGAATAAAGTAAGAAATAACTTCCTTAAAAATATTTAAATATTGTACAATCCATGACTACACTTTTTGTATGTAAAACAACTTTTATTTTTACAAATAATAACAGAAACAAAAAGTCTGTGAATGCGTGTGTGCTATTTGTTAGTGTCCTTATAATCAAGTAGTGTAATATTCAAAATCAGCTATATATTAATTCAAGGCATTCTAATCTATTATACCATGCTTTATTTGTGTATTTTTCCACACCACAGAGTAAAATGTCTCATAATCATTTCAAGAGATGAATGAATGACAATTCCAAGGATTTATATCGTTTTTATGGATTAAATTTTCAGTATTATAAAACTAAGAGGCGAAAGAGGGTGTATTTCTGCTGTTTCACTCAGGGTTAAATCAGAAATATCCTTAAACCATATCTGGAAATTGAAAAAAAAAAGTTTATATGATGTATTTAAAACATTTGCAAAAATTTCATTACAAGTATCCATTAAAGAAATCTAGATTTTCTTCCCGTGAAAAATGTCCTTCAATTTCAAATTTTTGTGATAAATTTTCGTGGAATTTGTCAAAATTGCAATTTTAAGCAATCATTAGACATTGATAAGTTGGTCTTATGTGAAGAGATAGGCCATAATAGCGTTAGAGCCTTAAAGTACTCACATGATAAAGTACACACATGCAGGCCCGTAGCCAGGAATTTCCAGGGGGTCGATACCATCATACTCAACTTTAACAGTTACAGAACGTCGACTTTAACAGTGCTAATTTGTTGTCAAGGGGGGACGGGTATCGTACGAACCCTCGAACCTCCACCCCCCACCCCCAACCCGCTCCGGGTGTGACATGACAAAGTACACATATGCAAAAGTACACACAAGATAAAGGGATTATAGTTAAGACGTACATACTCTTTTTAAATTGCCCCGGTTTGAAATAAATTCTTGAAAAATTGGCTTTCTCTTTCATAATGTTTCTTAATTCAAGCACTGATTATTTCCAAATGATATCTATCCGATCATATGAAAAAACGTCTTCAAGTATCTTGACTTGAGGTTTTGATTAAAACTAATTCAATCATTCATAGTTAAAACGATATGAAAACTGTATATTGTTTTGTTTTTAATCTGCATTTTAATTCAACACGTATTCTACCGAGCGCACAATGCTCGATCTTGTATTCCTGAACGTTTGATGGCGTTGATGAATGAAATCTTTCCGTAGTACAGCCGAGGATAATGTTTGTAGGGAGGAACGATTTCATTTAATCTGATTGTGCAATTCTGGGTTTGCTTTCAGAAACTGCAAACATAAAGGAAGATAATTTTATTTTATTTATTTATACATTCCTGTGTCATCAAAGTATCTAAACAAAAATTCTTGTTAATAAGAACAGGATATTATTTTAAAAGAAGTCTCACGACTTTAAGAACACAAAATAAAATATGTACTTAATGTGGAAGGACAGTAATGAAGGAAAATTGACTGTATTTGAAAAACGAATTTTATCTAAAAAATCGTATTTGCTTTTTTACCAGATTAAATAATAAATCTAACACCAAAAGGGCCTGTGTGGTCGAGTGGTGATAGTAGTTCAAAAGAGGAAATAAAGAGCTGTGCCATGAGCGCATGATACGCTCGTCGCCCTTTTAACTCGTTTTTATGCTTTAAATGAATTTATATGATCAACTAGAAATACTGTGAGCTTGCTAAAAAAACTCCCCCCTTAAAAAAACAAAAAACACACAGTGGTACCCATTGACACAAAACATATATAATTTGGCACTATTAAGGCTACCTCAAGTTTAACTAAATCTGTGGCCTTGATTTTTCACCTATACATTTCTATCTTGTTCCCACAACACACCTTCTGGTGATGAACATTATTTTATAGTGTGTCTTTCTATGTTGTAAGAGACCTCGTTGTAATGTTACACTACTTTTTCAGGTTAATGTGAAGGTTGGCGCCTATTTAAAAAAAAACGTTTAAACCCGCTGCATTTGTTTGCACCTGTCCCAAGTCAGGAACCTTTTGTTCAGTGGTTGTCGTTTGTTGATTTGGTTCATAAGTGTTTCTCGTTTCTCGTTTTTATATAGATTAGACCGTTGGTTTTCCTGTTTGAAATGTTTTACACTAGTCATTTTGGGGCCCTTTATAGCTTGCTGTTCGGTGTGAGCCAAGGCTCCGTGTTGAAGGCCGAACTTTGACCTATAATTGTTGACTTTTTATACAGTGTGGCTTGGATGGAGTGTTGTCTCATTGGCACTCATACCACATCTCCTTATTTCTAATCAATGACAATGTTACCAAGTATCTTCAATCTATCAAGGCATATTGTCTCATTGGCACTCATACCACATCTTCTTATTTATATATACATGATATGTGCTGCGTCGGATAGAAATCGACCTTATGCAAGTGCACGTATACATGTACATTGATACGACTTTGATTGATTTTGGAACATTAAAATACGAAATAAAAGATGAATGTTGGTCTGTTTTGTAGGGTTTCTAAATCGCCTCAATTTTCAAACAGTTACAGACTTTGCAAAGAGATTTTTCACCCCGGAATAAGTACAGATGTATTGATATTCATTTGCATAAGGTCGATTTCTATCCGAGGCAGCTCATATAAAAGTTCCATAACTCCGCAATATCATATCATGACAAAATCTACTGTCTTGTGAAAGTTTGTCTTTAGTGTAAAAGTTTACAAATATCTCGAAGCTTCATACTATAATTTGAGTAAAAATACGTATATTAGATAAAAAATATCCTAAATTATGAACCTACAGTAAACTTTTAAATGCTAAACAGATGTACACAGTCAAGTCTACCAACTTTATTTGCAGGTCGGTGGTTATCTCCAGGCTCTCCGGCTATCTTCCAACAACAAAATCTGACCGCAACGATATAGTTAATAGTGCTGACAGTGGCGTTAAACAATAAATCAATCACCTAAACCAAAACGTTGCTGAACAGAGATTTATATAGAAAATTTGAAAACCCCGTTAAAACCGTGTTCGCCTTTGATCATTGTGTCTTCCATTTATTTCTGTAAGCAAAAAGTCAAGGAACTCTGCATGGAAACAAAGCGTCTACTGGACTTGTCATTTTTATATAAAAAAAACAGACCACTAGACAACAATTGAGAAATAGACGATTCTAAAATTTCAGAAAAAATATTGTTTGAGAAAGGGACTTTTGGTCCTATTCAGTAATATTTCAAACTGAGATGACATCACATCCACTTCATTTTGACTCGTAGTTGTCTCATTGGCAATTATACCACATCTCCTTCTTTCATATTGATACTATGAAACGCTATGCTTACTATTTGATAGTTGTCATCATTGCAGCAGAGATAGTACAGTAATGATACCTGAGGGCAAACTCACCTTTAGAAGAATGCATATCGTATCTGGTACTGATTGTACTAATAACAATAAATATCCTCTAATTGCATAACTATTCATATGTATCATTAATAGAAAATTGTTATGTGGTCAGGACATTTTACAAATATAATTCAAGCACAAATTGCTCAATACTTTTTGAATATAAAAACAAGGAGATGTCGTGTTGAACCTTTTATTTTCAGAAATACGAGGAGTTGAAAATTCTTATAAATTTATATTTATGACGAAGCGACAAAATGTCCGGAGGGTATTGTTTTATCACAATCCGTCTGTCCGACAAAGAGTATATGGTATGACCGGCTAGATAAGACCTAGCTTTAAGTTTTACTATGTATTTATTTACAAATGTAAATTGTCAGTGCTTTATAAATAAACAAATGTAGTGTTATTTTAGAGCATCTTTAAACAACACTATTCTTGATGTGCTTTTACCAACTGGCCAAGTTTTTTTTAAACCCATTATATCGTTTATGGGTCTTCATCCTGACGACGATCTTAAGTATAAAAGTAAGAAGATGTGGTATAATTGCCAATGAGACAACTCTCTTCTAGAGATCCATTGACATAGAAGTTAACAGCTATAGGTCACCGTATTGTCTTCAACAATAAGCAAAACCTATACCGCATTGTCAGCTATAAAAGGCCCCGAAATGACAAATGTAAAACAATTCAAACGAGAAAACTAAGGCCTGATTTATGTGTAAAATAATAAACGAAAAATAAATATGATATACAGCAACAAACGACAACCACTGAATTACAGGCTCCTGACTTGAGACATACATATACAGAATGTGGCTGGGTTAAACTAGTTTGAAGGCATCAACCCTCCCCCTAACTTGGGACAGTGGTGTAACGGCACAACACAAAAACAAACTACAAAACAATAAACGAAAAACAAATATGAGAAACAGCAATAAACGACAACCACTCAAGCACATGCTCCTGACTTGGGGTCTGGAAGACAAAGGCTTCAAGAACCCGAATTATTCAGGCGTTATATTTCGCTGCTCTACGATGGCTACATTATCAAAACAAAACAAAAACATAAACCAGATTATCGGTCGTCCCTCTGTCTGTATCACTTTGCTCAGCTCTTAATAAAATTGCATATCACGGCTTTGTGACGTCAAATACGTTGACCCGGCCTTAATAACTTTGACCCGGACATATCACCGACCTGGGACTATTAGTATAATAGTCCTAGCACCGACGTCATAATATATGAACCAACGTTGATAAGTTTGACCCGGTTTGCTGGTGAAATAAAGAAAACCCTTGTTTCTATCATGCAAAATACGCAAATACAACCCGATAAATCGATTATCTGGTTGTATGCATATTCATATTGTAAAATATCAGCTGCTCGACACAATATGAAGCCTTTTTGATCTCGTTCGCTGCGCTCACTCGTCAAAAAGCTTCATATTGTGACTCGCAGCTGATATTTTACGATATGATTATGCAGACAACCTGATAATCGGTACATACCAGACAGCCATACGAACTTCACGAAAAACCACGGTGAGCTCAGACATTCAGAAAGGGTACACAGTATCTACTTCACAACGGGCTCATGTGATAAGTCATAATCGGTGACAAGGATCAGTAGATTCCTCTTGTTGCCCTATTAATTATTTCTGAAAACTAGATACATATTTATGTATTTATTGTATTCTTTATTTCAGGTTTATTGGGATAAAACTTGCTCACAAAATTTCAAATTACTAAAATCATGTGAAAAAGCATCATCTATATAACGAAGTGTGAAAATAGATAACAAAACAAGCTTTTTTTATTATTCTTAACATGCTTAAAGCCTGTCTTATAAGAAAACAGGGACAAGTCGGTGTGAAGGGAGCACTGTTAGTTCAATCTGGAATATTTATTTGTATCTTTTATATTGTAGACAAAAAATGATGGCATTACACACAAAATAAAACAAACAGTAAAATGCTTATTAAAAGATGCTCAAAAACAGTATAAGCAATATAACAATAAAGAATGAAAAAAAGTCCTTCAAACGTCCTTCAAACAGAACAAAATATGGTGTCAGTGAAAAATGAAGCATCTTGATGAAAATAAAAATGAGGAGATGGTATATGGTTGCCAATGAGACAACTCTCCACCAAAGACCAAATGACGTTTAAGTTAGCTATATATAAGTTTGGTTTGTAGGAACATTTTTTTATAAGAATTAAAGCTGCTTTTAAAAGTTTCTAAAACATTATATCAACATCTAAGTTAGCTATCCCTTTTCTTGAACCAAAGTTGGGATATTGTAAAAGTATTTTATCTGTACAAAGAAGATGCTGTTGCCTTACAATTTATGAATTGATTCGATGACATTTATGCAAAATTGATGGATTTCCATTGATTTGCGTTCCCTTACCTTAAGGTGCAGTGTTTTTATGGTTTTTGTTGATAATCAGGAGATAGAACCTATAGGTAACTGTTATCCATCATCAGATTCGGTTAAATGATAGAGGATTGTTAACTTTGTTTTTATTACTTGAGAGGATTTATCTTGTATATAAACATCATTGTGAATCACATGGTGACAGTTGATAGGATCAGTGGGGTATCAATGAAGGAGATCTACACCCACTACCTACGGTTAATCAACAGACGTTGCTTCAGATGCTTACATTTCTTTTGACAATTGAAAAAAAAACGATATATAGTTTTTAAACGAACATGAATAGTTTTTAAGAGGATAATCTTTCATTTACATTTTTTTTATAATTCAAAAAAGATTTATAGTTAATAAACGGACAATCTTTCATTCACATTTCTTTTAAGGAAATTAAACATAATCGAAAAATAACTGTATAATGCTTGGAACTGAAAAAAAGAAACTGAAAATTGTGAAGTGATCATATTGAGCTTATACCTTGCAATCCTTAATTGGACAACTTCATGGAACAATATTAATTAATTGTGCTGTTTCTATGAAATTGATTTCGCATTATGAAATTTGACCGCATATTCATTTTTTGCTACTGTTTTCTTGTTTTATGTTTAGAAATTGGAGATTTTTCAATAACTCCCGAGAATATTGAAGAATTAAAAAAATTTGTTAACAATTTAATGAGCTGTAAAAAGATCGTTGGACTTGGACTTACTCTTGTTTACGACAATAAAGTAATATTTGCAGATGGATTCGGGATGGCAAACATTGAGAAACGTATTTCAGTTGACAAAAATTCTAAGTTTGCAATAGGATCTTTAACGAAAGCTTTTACAAGTACAGTCATTGCTAAAGTGCTCAGTGAAAACACAAGGTAAGAAATTCACTATTATTTATTTGTTATGCTTAAAATGTCATGAGGTTTCATTTTATATAGTGCCCTAAAATGCATAATATGTATAACCATATTTTATTTAATTTAAATACTTTAATTTGAAAACTGATTTTGGATAATCATAGATGTAGATGTATTTAATCGTAAGTACACCTAATGTTTCTTCACTAAGAAAACGTTGAGGGTATATGACCAAAGGATACATGGACAATTAGATGGTTGTTTAATGTAATTGATATTAGCTTCATTCACCACACGAAAACAACACAAACATTTTTGTTTTGTAAGACAGTACTCTTATTTTCTCTAGTAATTGTTTTCCAATATTTCGTCAGGCTCAATTTACACCTCATTATACAAATGTCAAACACAAACTTCAAAATGGTACATAAAAAAACAGATTAGAATACGTGTTGTTTACATTTTTGTTGAAACAATTTCTAAAACAGGTCTGTTATTGTTATAACATTCTATATTATATTTATATTTTTATCCATTGTTCATTCAGCTGTCGTCATTTTTATTGGTATAATAATCTACTGAATTTTTTAAATATTTTTTTTAAATGTTTTAAAAACTAAAATTACAACTTTATAAAAGTAGCGATACTCAGCGTTTATACCAGGAACGATCAAACCCATAGCATCTGAAGTCAATGATGTATAATTACTTAAATACTTCAGGGGCTTTAAGACCAAAATGAACCGGATAGGAAAATACTCCTGGGGTAAACTTTGCCTGGATGGGATTAGAACCTTAGTTTCTTAATAATGTCTAAATTTTTCAACGAGGAGTTTCATAAAACATTGATAAAAATCATGTCAGGACTTAGAGACAGACTGCTGAGCTAGAAATAATCAAGGAACAAATAGTTCAAGAGCAGAGGTATTGACCTACTGCTTGAAAATGAAAATAACGCATTATAAATTTGGTGCGTCCTTATCGTTTTTTCTGTATTTACCTTCACCTGAATGCTATACTGCGACTTATTACCGTTTTTTGCCTGTAATGAGCAGCATAATGGGTGTAATGAGTGGATCAGAAACTACTTATACTACCTGAGTATCTGTGTTTAACCTCTATCTTTGTATTTGCTATGGGGTTTGATATGATAACGTACATTAAAGAGACAATTAACAATATGTTATATTTGTGTAAATTTGTTTGTTAAGTTTCCCCGGCTTGCCGTTCTTGGTCCACTATGTTACCCCTTGGATTTTGGTGGGGTTCACGTTGTTGCCATTTCTGTAGTTTATTTTTTTGTGGAGTTTGGTGACTGATGCTTGTTAGTTCATTTATTTTCTTTCGGTTATGTGTTGTTCAGTGCAAATGTTTTAGTCCTTGTCTCAGACAAGACAAAATGAAATAATAAAACAGCATCAACGCATACCCGAATGAGGTGTTGTTACAGTTTGCGCGCCGTAGAGCGCGGAACTCTTCTAAAATAGAGCTTCGGGTTTTAAAACCCCATGCCGACCAGATGCTCTGCATATACACACATTTAGAACAGCCAAATGTGACTGTCAGCATGGTCCTTAGTTTCGGGCAGTAGAATTCCAGGTTGTAATGTATATGTCTATACCTTAGTTATCCTTTAGAATAGAAGTAAACATGATTCATTACCTGCAGACAAAATACTTTGATAAAAATTAGAAGATGATCATGTATGATTACCAGTGAGACAACTAACAACGAAAGAGAAGTCAAGAATGCGAATATCGCGAAGATCTACCGTATGATTCCTGATGTTACTGCAATCATTTTATCATACAATAGTATATAATTTAGTTTTGCAATTACTGTGGCTACGTTTTAGGTATCTCATATGTAATCTTATTTGATCGAATTAAGGAGGGAGCGCGATAATTGCTTTCATATAAATACAAATCCGTAATTTCCACTCGTGATAGGGTCAAAGCTTTTACTTAACCTTTTTCCAAATGAATTCACCGATGTTTGTTTATAAGCAAGTATAATATTTTGAAAACATGTCATCTCGGAAAACCTACAGACAAAGCGATAAATGAACGGACTAATGACCAAGCGAAACTGCCTGCGTCATGTTTATATCTTAAGAGTAAGATAAATGTTTTAATATTTTAAACTCAAACCGTTTTCAAGGTTATGCCATATTTTCCTTATATGCTCAAATGAGCAGACATTTACTAGATTAAGGACAGGCGGACCAGATAATACTAGATAATTAATAAAAAAAACCATATTAATTAAATTACGTTTAGTTTCTTTGAGTAAATGTTATTTGGAATATTATAGATCTCTTTAACAATGTAACTTAATCGACGATTGAGTTCAAATGTAATCTGTCCGAGAAAACGAAAAAAACAAAAATGCGTTTTTCTATGAAATCTCTTGTAAAGACATTCGGTTACCGTTAAAATAAAGAAATGTTTCAAATTTCGTATTGTCGGAGTTAGAGAAAATTAACGCAATTAAATAGAAAAGGAGACACCAGAAACATTTTGGAAAGTTGCGTTTAAGATAGTTCTTGTAACCAATCTGTTTATTAGGCTTTTTCACTTCTTCAAATTATATTATTCTATAAAATCACTAAAGTGTCTTGTTGCTTTTGTAAAGGAACATGTGTATAATTTTACGAAAGCATCTCTTGTTTAAAAATGAAGATGAGTTTTAAATGAGACAACTATCCATCAAAATGCAGAGACGAAAGGAAAAGAGTATGAACAATGACAGGTTACCGATCGGCTTTCAACAATGAGCAAACCAAATACCACAAAGTACAAAGAAACAGATGGCCGACTTCAAACCAGAATCTATGAAAAAAAAATGATGATTTCAACTTTCCAAACTTCTCATTGGAAATTCTCAACAGTGACATACTATCTACCCCACCGTATGGCGTTTAATTAAAACATAGCAATCGTTCATGATCACACTTTACAAACTATATCAACAGGTGTGTGCCCTTTTCACACAAATGGCCCAACAGAGTTATAAGGAAAAACGATTGCAATTATCAACACTACACACTTTGCGGTCACCTAACGAATTGGTTGACCGATACGATGTGTCTATGTTTCAACTCTCTAGCGAATTGGTTGACCGATACGATGTGTCTATGTGTCAACTCTCTAGCGACATGTTTTCGCGGTTTTATATCGTTGTACCGATTGTGTCCTATTCCAGGTGGTGACATTATGACAGAATGTGGATTCCAATGGCATACGATGTATGCATAGCAGAAGATGTTTACCATGTCAATGCATTCGGTCTCGCTCCTTGCCTTTATTTGCATCTTCATCATCGATTTACAAGATATAAACATCGTTAAACTATTTTTGCCTAAATTTTGTATAGACACATTCCTCTAAGACCAGGACAGTTGCGTAATAACATATACAAAGATGAAAAAAATGGACTCAATAGATCTGTGTTAAGCACAAAAACAGCTATCAAATGACAAAAGACTTAAAGTAACGTCATAAGAGTTCTGGTCTTATATATTGCATGAAATTCATCTTTTCCGCATAAAAAAACGTATTAACAAAAATACTTAACAAGTCCATAAAACATGACAAACTCAAATGCTCGACAATATCAACCAACGGAACGAATGGAAAACAACGGTCATATTCCTAACATGGTACATGAATTTTCCGAAGAGAATTATGGGCTAAACCTGGTCTTATAGCTAGATAATCCTCCCACTTGTATGTCAGTTAACAAAGTGTACCCTATGGGATGGGTGAAGATTTACTACTACCAGCTCCTGTGATATCTTCATATATATATGTCCTTCGTTATATTAAAATAATGACAATTCTTATGTTAGATTATAATGAATCGTTTGGCTAACCTTCACCAATACAGTTATATTTGGAAAAACAACGATGTATACGATCTATCAGCTTATTTGATTGTATTTTCAAAATGGAAAATAGAAATAAAGATCAAGACGGACAAAAATGTCCTGATATATTATGCTCCTTATCAAGTGTTTTTCTATTCAAAAGTATGATTTTTAAAAGTATGTACACTCCTTTGGCAAACAAAATTGAATCTTTGCTTCCTTCAAAACATCTTGATGTGACATTTATTGAAAAAGTTATTACTAGGAAAACCTGACAAATACTTCCTTTGAAAACCAATATTGCCATTTTTATTTTCAAAGTAATTTACTGATTAATTTTTCTTTTCTGGTTTCCTTGTAAGATAGTTATCAGTATGTTTAACACATCGGGATCTATCGGGGGCGATCCATCGGGATCTATTGGGGGAGATCCATTCATAGAAATTATACTTTAGAGTATTACTCTTACATCCATAGTGTTGATTTTATGGTAACCGTTAAGTAGACAGTTATAAAAAAGCTTTGAATTAAAAGTCTTCTCGTCAATAGGATGGTAATATTTTATGTGCCACTGTTCAGATATAAGAATATTGTAACTGATATAAAAAAGCTTTGAATTAAAAGTCTTCTCGTCAATAGGATGGTAATATTTTATGTGCCACTGTACAGATATAAGAATATTGTAACTGATATAAAAAAGCTTTGAATTAAAAGTCTTCTCGTCAATAGGATGGTAATATTTTATGTGCCACTGTACAGATATAAGAATATTGTAACTGATATAAAAAAGCTTTGAATTAAAAGTCGTCTCGTCAATAGGATGGTAATATTTTATGTGCAACTGTACAGATATAAGAATATTGTAACTGATATAAAAAAGCTTTGAATTAAAAGTCGACTCGTCAATAGGATGGTAATATTTTATGTGCCACTGTACAGATATAAGAATATTGTAACTGGTATAAAAAAGCTTTGAATTAAAAGTCGTCTCGTCAATAGGATGGTAATATTTTATGTGTCACCGTACAGATATAAGAATATTGTAACTGATATAAAAAAGCTTTGAATTAAAAGTCTTCTCGTCAATAGGATGGTAATATTTTATGTGCCACTGTACAGATATAAGAATATTGTAACTGATATAAAAAAGCTTTGAATTAAAAGTCTTCTCGTCAATAGGATGGTAATATTTTATGTGCCACTGTACAGATATAAGAATATTGTAACTGATATAAAAAAGCTTTGAATTAAAAGTCGTCTCGTCAATAGGATGGTAATATTTTATATGCCACTGTACAGATATAAGAATATTATAACTGAAGCTTAATGTACAGTCTTATTGTAATATGTGATTGTTTTTGGACGCAAACGTAAGAAAATTGCTTTTAAACAAATGTACTGAAGTAAATAAAACAGATGAATGAAATTTTTTTTTTATAGTTTTCAGTCTATCTCATTGATGCATATCCAATATTAATCTTTATTTACACTTTCCCAAATAGGTGAAATCACCCATTCAGTGTACATTTTTAACGTATGTTTTTTTTAGATATTTGAAGTTTCTCGCAATAATTCATTACTGTTAAGATTAAACGTTTGAGGTCGACAGACCTGTTCTGAACAGTTTTTAAAGACGTTTTACATCGGTTCATAGATCAAAATGACAATTGAATTCAATATCTAATTACTACTGAATATGATTGGAAAAAACGTTTAAGATTTACAAATATAGATATGCACATATTTATAGGTAATTAAGATTTAAAACTATTTTTTAGAAGAACTTTGTCTTTAAAAAAATGAATTTTGGTCAGAAATTACGATTGCTATCAACTTGTATCTATTAAACCCCTATTCAATAGGTGATTGTCGATGCAAAAACTGCAAAACACAAAAGATTTTAAGAAATATAAAAAACAGTTTAAAGGGGAGAAGATACCAAATGGCAATTATTATTACCATAAATCGAATTAAAATAGGCAACACCATGCCCCCAATCCTAAGAAAAAGACCGATGAATACACGTATGTTCACAAAACACTACACAGAAAATTAAAAACTGAGCAACATGAATCCCATCACAAAACCTATAGACCAACTATAACATTGGTAATGAGTTTAATAAATCAAATGAATTATCCTGGAATAGATTAATGAAAGAACCAATGAACTCTGCCATCACTATATAAGAATAGCATGGTAATGAAGGAACCAATGAACTCTGCCATCACTATATAAGAATAGCATGGTAATGAAGGAACCAATGAACTCTGCCATCACTATATAAGAATAGCATGGTAGTGAAGGAACCAATGAACTCTGCCATCACTTTATAAGAATAGCATGGTAATGAAGGAACCAATGAACTCTGCCATCACTATATAAGAATAGCATGGTAATGAAGGAACCAATGAACTCTGCCATCACTATATAAGAATAGCATGGTAGTGAAGGAACCAATGAAATCTGCCATCACTATATAAGAATAGCATGGTAATGAAGGAACCAATGAACTCTGCCATCACTATATAGAAAAGTTGTAATATATAGGACAGTTGTTAACAACTAGATACTAGTGCAATAAAGAATTTGTTAATGTTAAAAAAAAAAAAAAAGAACTCTGCCATCACTATATAAGAATAGCATGGTGTCTATAATACAAAAAGTATCAATCCTAGACATATACACAGTGTTAATAGTGTCACGATGGCATTTCTTTCCTACTGATACACACCATTGATAAGTATATCTAATACTAATAGATTTACGAAAGAGGTTAATTACTCGATTAAGGTTAAACTAATGATTGCATTTAATGGGAACTTGATGATCAGTATAAAAACTATCTTTATTTGTTGGAATTCGTGAAATGCATTTATACTAATTTTCATGTTTGTAGATTAGGATGTTTTGGATACGTGGTTTATCTTGATTGTCAAATGTACTATCAACTGCAACACATTTTTTGTTGGCATCTTAGTTAGATTGATTTGCATGTGTGTTAAAATTTTTTAGACAGTTGTGATGTATTTTACACAATTTTGGCTGCTGGATCCAAATTATTGTCACATTTACCTGTTATGTCTGTTTGGGTTTGTCAATATAACGGAATTATAAACAATTATCATACAAGTGGGAGGATAGGCTAGCTATAAACCAGGTTTAACCCACCATTTTCTTCGGAAGATGCCTGTAACAAGTCAGGAATATCAGTTGTTTTTCACTCGTTTGATTTTGTCAGTTTTTTTATAAACTTTCCCTTTTTGAATTTATCTTGGAGTTCGGTATTTTTGTTATACATTTTTTATCTACCGATTTTAATCTCACATGAATTCTCTGCTTATTTGTTTTGTTTTTGTTTTGTTTTGTTTTTGTTTGTTTTGTTTGTTTGTTTTGTTTGTTTGTTTTGTTTGTTTGTTTTTGTTTTTGTTTGTGTTTTTTTTTCAAGACAAAAAAAAAGCAAGACGAGAACGACAGCACTGTATTCATTTATTTTTTTATGGAAAATATTTCATTTGATCCGTTTGCGTATCGAACCCTACACATGCCAGATTAGCAGATACATAAAGCAACACGATTTAATTTCATTGCATGCTCTAGGAAAAAACCTGGCCTCGTTTAACAAAAACATCTTACGACAAAAATTGAGAGTAAATCAAGGACAATTCTATAAACTTACGATCAATTTTAGTGGTAAGAGTTTTAGTGAAACGCAGGCCAGACGGATATAATCAATATTTAGTGAAAATTGAAAGCACGAGAATCCAGCAGACTTATTGCAGTTCATTCACATCTTTTTACAAGCTACCCTTTGTTTCTCATTTTTTAAGCAACCATACATTTAAAATACACTTCTGGCAAAATGTGTTAATTTCTTGCTATTTTTGCGTCACTATTCGTAAAGTTTAACGTTCATTTCTTTTATACATTTTATATGCAAACATTCTCTCCTATTGTTATTTAACTATTTAATGAAACTTTTTTGAAAATTTTGATTTCAGATACAATTGGGATACACCAATAAAAGATATTCTGGGGGACGAGTTTAGATTATTTGACGATATCAGAACAGACAACGTTAATCTTCGAGATCTCTTAGGACACAAAGTAGGAGTTCCCGGATACTTTGAACCCTTACTAGTTGGCTTTCCTGAAAATACATCTAGAGAAGATTTCATCAAGTAAGATGTGCAGATTTATTTTATTTTCTATACTCCTGTGATGAAAAGGGTATAAACGGAAGTCGTTTATGGCTATAGTAAAAACAATTATGTCACAAGTACGCGTTTTGTTTCGTTCTCGCCCTAACCGGCTTCCGTAATATGTCAATTTTTGTATTTGTTATACCAAGCAAGAATATTCATGGTTCCTTTGATTATGCTCAATATGAATACATTATACGGTGAGAGAATTGATAACAGATGAAACATAATGACCCTATCTATGAAAGAAGGAAGAAGTGCTGGGGAGGCAAAACTAAAATGAGCAACAATGTAAAGGTACATGAAACAGGTAAAAAATTAACAGGACAGCTGACGGACAAACAACAAAAGACGCACATTATGTAAGAACAGAGAACATTTGATGTTATCGTTACGGTTCTGGACAATATCGATGCCTTTTAAGATTGGAAGCATTATCAGAAGCTCTGGAAGTGAACATATGGCATGATTTGCGACGCCCGTCTCGTTTTAATCATATTTTGACTGAGGACATTTTCCTCCTGATGCCAATATTTACCTATAAAAAGTCCTTGCTATGAAACAATTGTTCTTAGTATTACATTTTTGCATTGCTTCTATTCAAAATATAGGGATAAAATTGAAATGTAGCAACTCGTAATATTAAATAGAATTAATAATCAAACATGTTAAATACATATTAAAGTCTCGTCTCTCAACAATGTTTATGTAGTATTCAAGATTTTGTGTACAATTTTTTAACATTTTGCAAACCTCTTAACATACTTGGAATCTAAAAGCACACTGTCATTGATATAGTTTTTCACTATCATATGTGTATGACTTCATGCTACAACCTTACACATATAACATTTATACAATGTTTCTATAGGTCGGATTTTGTAAATAAAGCTGATTCACAAACCAAGCATCTTTTGGGGAGATATTTGATATTCATAGATATTTTGTTTTGTTTACCTACTGGTTTCCAGATATGATCACCATGTTCATCTCATAGAGACACAACTTGGGAATGTTACCAGTATAAATACTGTTGGGAATTTTCTGGAAGGGTCAGAGTAAAAGTAGGGGTAGTACAGAATTTTAGTTATTTGTTTAAACTCGTAGAAGTTAAAGGCATTTAAAAGTTGAAAATATGCCGCACAACCCTATGTTTTGACCTTTCAAAAAATATTAGTGTTATGAACTTTTCATTCCAGGATATGCTTTTAAAGAAACTTCATAGTAAAAGTAGCACAGTTTTAGCCATAAAAGGAGTTCCTATGGAAAATTGCATTAGCTATATTTACAGAAGTGCAACCTATAGGTACAATCAAATATGTATTAGGGACTTATAATCCGGTATACGCGGACGAATATAATTGAGTCTAAATCAGTCAGGTGTCATTCTTTGCAGCTTTATGCCAATGGGGACATTGCTTAATAATTGGTTGAAGTACACACATATGTGAGTAAAACATCAATAATTGGTTGAAGTACACACATATGTGAGTAAAACATCAAAGAAGGTCAACATCAGCATTCAGATATCTTCCACAAAAAATATATAAAAATTATAAATAATTTATATAACATTACAACTTGTACACAACATAAACATTTTAAAGTAAAATATATGCAGAACATTGAAAGCCGTTCTATATAGAATTATATAACATTCACTTTTGATATTATTTAACAGAAATATACAATATCAACCGCCAGTAGCACCGATCAGAACGAAGTTTATATACAGCAATTATTTCTATGCCCTTGCTGGATATGTGGCAGAGAAAATAACAGGACGTTCGTGGGAGCATCTCGTCCAGGAATATTTATTTAACCCATTATGTATGAAAAATAGTGGGTTTGTTGATCACATTTCCTCGTTCGACGAATTCGCCTTAGGATATTCTTATATAAAGGAGACTCCAGTCAAATTAAAAGAAGAGTTGTTATAGTAAGTGTTATCAATTAAGTTATTTGAGCAATTTACCTTGACCTCTAAATCTCTAGTAAATCCTTTAGATATTCTTATTTCTAATAGCTGCAAGATTTATTTCACATTTACATTTATTCAACATCCTAAATAACACTAAACTTTACCTTACATAGCTTGATGGTTGCCATTGATACAATCCATTTCTGTAAATTAACTGTTAATAAAATGTTTAATCATTAGTACACTGAGGTTTTTCTCCTCCCCTCCCCAGATATAGATGATCTGAGACTGATTTGGGTTTCATTGCTCCTTTACGTCGTACTTTTTGTGTTCCAAATATTTTGATTCGACTTTCAAGCGCCACTGACCGAAGTTTCATGTAGACACAAGAAAAGACGCTTAGTCCCTTACACGAATATTGTCAAAGTGATTATATAAACATATATTACAATTTTCATTGGTGACCAAGATAAACATACTAAATACATAAACAAACAAATAAAATCTCCAAAAACCAAGCAATACAGATACAAACAATTACATTTTATTTCTAATTCTTTTTAAAAACATATTCATACTATGTAACATACTGATAACATCTTGCCCTTAAGTTCAGTCTTGCATGGATTTCAGCTGTTATCTTCGGGAATGAACTTATTTCTAGGTGCAGCATGGTTGAATATATGAATATATAATGAAACTTGTCCACAACAGTATTCCTGTAAAGACGACAAATTCTGTTTTCTGTAGGAATACTTGTTTCAATTGGAACTGTATGTATAAACATCTCAGTAAAAATACAAACGTTACGAATAACATCTGAGGAAATCGCGCGAACTTCAAAAGGAAGTAGTCCATCTGTATCAATATCGAGGAAAAGATCAAGATATGAAGCAGACCTTCTGGTTTCGGTAGTATCCTTAAGCTCATGTTTACCGGGATATATTTTATGAAAGCATTCTATAAAATATGGTTTATTGAGTGCCAGAATATCATTAATATATCTGAAAGTGAAATTAAAGAGCTTTCCATCTCGTATATCCCAGTGAACATGAGATGTATGGTACTTCCGAAACAAGACCCATTGTTTCATATTTTGATCTGTTCCCCGAAATTGTTACAGACTAGAATCCGTGACAAACGTGATGATTTTAACATTCCAAATGCCAACTTTCTATTTCTGAGCTGTAACATACTTTCTGTCCCATCGTACGGCGTTTACAGATCTCCATTTATACGTTACGCTCGTTCGCAATATACGGACTTTATTAGAAGGCGTATGCTCCATACACAAAAAAAAAACAACTGTTCCAACACAGTCTTGAAAAGAAGAACGACTTAAATCGACACTTAATAAGTTTTACGGTTTACATTATGAATAAGTTGGCCGACACGATATGTTTGTGCCTCAACTCACTGCCGACATGCTTTCGCATTTTTTTTTAGATACCAGAATAGTCGTCTTATCTCTTATTTATCCGAGTGTGTCCAATTCTTGATTGTTACATTTGACTGAATAGGGATTCGCATGACGGGTGATGCATACATAGCAGGAGACGCGTACCCTGTCGACACATCTGGTATCGCTTCTTTTGTTAACTTGATTTGTCTTCTTTGTGAATTTTGAACTTCGGTAGAGTATTGTTTTCTTTATTTGGTACAGACACAAACTAAGGTGGAGTATAACTTGTTTTACGTTTGCAAAAACCTACGTGTTATTTTACAACTCATCATCACCTTTGTGTCCAGTCTGGTTTAAATATGAACAGCAAGTTAAAATGGTCAGTTTGATCCACGTTTGTTATATATATACAATACATAAAAAAGGGCCATCACCTATAACCGAATACTCCTAAAAAGACATATAAATAACGATAAACCGTCTCTATTTGCGATTAAACTGACCAAATTGATGAGTTTTGATAAACCACGTGTTGCTTAAATGTTTTGTGTGATGTCCTCCAAATGTATTCGAAATATTGCACTCGGCATTATCCGTTAAATAATTAGAGAAGCAGATTCTTCCTTCCACTTTACCCTGTTTAATACGAGATTTATCCAATCTCAAATGTTATAAAAATGAATTGTAAATAAACTCATCATAGATACCAGGATTAAAATTTGGTGTGCCAGACGCGCGTTTCGTCTTCAAAAGACTCATCGGTGACGCTCGAATAAAAAATGTAAAAATGCGAAATAAAGTACGAAGTTAAATAGCATTGAGGACCCACAATTCCGAAAAGTTTTGCCAAATACAGTTAAGGTAATCTATTCCTGCGGTAGAAAATAATTAGTTTTTTTCGAAAAATTGAAAGTTTTGCAAACAGTTCATTTATAATTATAACCATATCGATGATAATGTATGTCAACACAGAAGAGCATATCAATTCACAGATAAAAAAGTTAACAATTTTGAGTAGAAAATATTGTATGATTCGTGATATAATCTATTTTTATATGATTTTTTGCAGTACATCATAATCTTCAGACCCAGATGGATCTATGTACATGTATAATTTAATTATCTTCACAGATGTTCATCTTTTATGTGTTGTATTTTAGTACATCATCACCGTCGGGTCCAGCCGGTTCTATATATTCCACACCAAAAGACATGGGAGAATGGATATTGTTGCATCTTAATACAGGCAAAGATTCGAGTGGGCACAATCTAGTGGACAATGCTACATTAAAAGAGACATATCGGGGTCAAATGGCGACTCCATTATTTGGCAATTTGTTTAAACCAGAATTCCCAATATCTGATGTTGTTATCTCTTACAATATGGGATGGTTATCATCAGTGTATCGAGGTATGTGTCAATTGTATGTATACATTCACAGGACAAACATTTAAAAGACAAACAACAGTAAAAAACAAGATTGAGCAACACGAAACCGACCAAAAGACCGGGAATGATCTAAGGTGACCCAGAAAGGTCAGCATTTCCTACTTCTATTGATTGGCAATAAGATTAGTAACTCTTCTTAAAGTTTATATATAGGATATGAGGGTACGAATGGACTGGTAATATGTCTGTAAGGTTGACACCATGTAAAGCATCAACACAAACAGGAACAAATATGTCCACACTGTAAATCTACAGTTTTATAACTACTTGGTTGGTAGTTCTCCTGATAGACTGTCAGTCCTCGAGGTTTATATCCTCTAAACTGCCGTCATTTTTATCTAAATAAATTGTGTATGCTCTTTATCAGCTTATATAACATTTTATTATACTGAAACAAGCCTTCGCATTTTCAGGCACTGTTTTGCATGATTTAAATTAAATATTTTCATCGCGAGTTTTCTTCAATATAACTCTGTTTGTTTGGTATTTTGAAATCAAGAAACTGCGACAAATCTTTAGAAAACAAAAAGTTAAGACTGACTCATGAATCAACTCATCATGAATACCATGCTTCAAATTTTGTACTCCAGACACGCGTTTCGTCCACAAAAGACTCATCAGTGACTCTCGAATCAAAAAGTTTTTGTATTATGAACCTCCATAGGTATTGCTGTTGGGGTAAAGTAAGGTTTCAAAGTGAAATTGGAATAATTGTTAGTATAACAAAAAAGTTAAATACAATCACACATTAAGTATCCAGTTAATTACCTGTGTTTTCTGTGTACGCGTTTTCAGAATACTAATTGCATTGTATTTCTGCTGACTCTAAACATTCTGTTAGTACACAGGTGTCATGGAAATGTAAATAAGTAATTTTGAAAGAGTATACCTGTTATATAAATTCTAGAACAAGAGATATTCTGAACAAGTTTTTATATCATATCCAATGAATTGAAAATGTTTAGCCAGTTAAATGAGGAGAAAAAGTTCTTCTTTTTGTTTAATATTGAGGTCAAAGATATTTTATATTTTGTGAGTAAATTCTTATATGATCATTTGTGTTAAATGTGATCTAAATTCTGATCTAAGATATGTACATGTATGTGTATTAATTTTACAATATGTACAAGAAAAAGATTAATCAAAGTTAAAAAAATACATGTTTTTTTGTTTTTTGTCTCATTTATATTCTTTCAATCAAGTAATTCTTTCCGTCGTACCCCCGGGACCCACTCGAAATTATAATAAAAACGTTCGGTAACGATGTTACCTATTCTTACATCGGACTCGGACTTCTTTTAAACTAAGTTTTACTGTGCGTATTGCTGTGTGTTTGTTTTCTCTACATTGGCTAGAGGTTTAGGGGGAGGGTTGAGATCTCATTAAACATGTTTAACCCTGCCGCATATTTTGCGCCTGTCCCAAGTCAGGAGCCTCTGGCCTTTGTTAGTCTTGTATGATTTTTAATTTTAGTTCATTTATATGTTTTGGAGTTTAGTATGACGTCCATTTTCACTGAGCTAGTACACATTTTTTTAGAGGCCAGCTGAAGCCCGCCTCCGGGTGTGGGATTTTCTCGCTGTGTTGAAGACCCATTGGTGTCCTTCGGATGTTTTCTGCACTTTGATTGGGTTCTTGTCTCTTTGACACATTCACCATTTCCATTCTCAATTTTATTTGTTATTCTATTTAGAACTACGTATGACATTGGGACATACTTAATCATTTAAACCATGCAAGTACTGAAACAAAAGATACTAGGTACACCAAGGAACCAGCAACACTATCGATCAAATGATAGTAAAACATATCATACCGATTGTTCTTGCTTACAACACGTTTCTTTAATATACCGCTTGCGAACAAAACTGAAAAATAAAATAAAATGTATTAAGCGGACATTGCTTGACGAATTTGCTACATTAGTAACTGATTTTCATTTCAGGTTACAGACGACTGTGGCACTCAGGTGGTATTGTTGGTTATTCGTCACTTCTTTGGTTGTTTCCAGATAAGAAAGTGGGCATATATGCTTCGATGACAGGTTCGAAATCTAACGGGAACAGTGAAGCAATCAAAACAATATTAAGTAGATCTGCCGATATGTTGCTTGGTCTTGAACCCTGGTTAAATGATTCAACAGCGTGTTCATTTCCAGAACCGTGGATTAAGAAAACTCCTGTTGTATATCCGCTTGACGAAATAGTACCTGAACCTTCCTGGAACATTTCAACACAGCAAGATGATTATGTAGGTTTTTACTGTAACCCAGCTTTCGGCATGATGAAAATACAAAAACAAAATTCACAATTAGTAATGCGATATGGAAGATTTGGTAAGATGAAATTGTATCCTATAACTGAGACAGCATTTGATGTACGATATATAGAAGCATTGTGGTTTGTTACAAATTCTGATGACAATGTTACACCTGTTCGTATAACCTTCAGTTCAGATTTTAACTCGTTGGTGTATCCCATTGATAGATTGTATAGTAATACTACTTTTAGTAGAAATTGCAATGTAAACGTCGATAGCTCACATCTTCAGGGAAATGGTGGCAATATTATGCATTTTATACACGATACAAGGAGCTACCTCAAATCGTATCTACTAATGTTGAATTTGTTTGTAATCTTATTTATACAATGTCAATAAAATATATTATATATATATGAATAAACTATATTTCAGTTACAAGAGTTTTATATGAGAGTAATCTTTATTTGATGATCTACAAACGTCTTGTACAACAAAGGACAAAGTGTATTAACACTACCTTTTGGCCCTTGAATTCGAAAATCAAATAAATATTATTCGTCAGTTCTGATCAATTATATTTTGATTTCGTTAAACGGTGTTGTGACCTTTCATGAATCAGAGACAACAGTAATTTACTGATGATCGATATCATAAATCCATTAAAAAGATACAAATCAAGGTAAAAACAAAAACTGAAGGAATTGCAAAAAGAATTTCATAAGGAGGATAGACCGGACGCGACGACATGATAATCTATGAATACACCAACCATCTTACGAATCCACACTCTGTCAAAATGTCAAAATCGGGAATGGACACAATTATTAAAGTAAACGATCAGACGACTATTCTGATATCTAACGATCTAAGACTACGAACTAGTCGCTAGTGAGTTTAGTTGCAGACATATCGTATTGGTCAAATAATTTGTGATGGTGACAGTAAAACTTTTTGTGTCGATATCAGTCGTTTTTCCGCACAACTCTGATTGAACAGGTTTTGTTTCAGAAGCACACCCTTGATAATGAAGACCGTATAGTGTTAACATGCACTAGTGTAAGCGTAACGAGTTCCAAGTGGTGAAGTTGAAATATTCCCTTCGAAAATTTTACGTACGCCATCACGAGTTGGTTGACCGTTATGGTATAGAATCGGGTCAGAAAGAGCATACAAGAAAGCAGTACATATCTTAAACAAAATGGTTCCTACCAACTGCACCTTTATCAATAAGTAAAATATTTGGGTAATTGTTCTATCAAATGAAAGCTTAAGGACTTGGGATCACTGTAGAATCCTTGAAAGTTTCTTTTCAATAATAAAAAAATAAATGTGAAATTATGATAGGAGAGCACATTTGGCCTATTGTTCAGATCAGAAGTACCGGTTTTTGTACTACCAATCTTTTCCGGAAACTAATGTGCTCTAATATGCAATTAAATTTATGTTGTGTTTTTCAGCACAAGTCAAGATATGGTATAGTTTTGATATGAAATGACTGCCAATTTATTTGAACTTAATACAAAGTAGCCATTAATGCTTGAAATTGTAGAATTGAACATAGAAAGCAATGGGGCTATGAATTAGTGGTTTTATGCCTTATGAAATATCTGTTTCACAGATGATGACGGATATGTTCCAGTTGCCGTAATCCATCGTCTTTTCCTCGAATGTGACCTACCGAATACGACTTATCACCGGGTTAGTACTAACATGAGCAACACGATGGGTGACATGTGGAGCAGGATCTGCTTACCCTTCCAGAGCACCTGTGATTACTCGCAGATTTTGGTGGGGTGCGTGTTGCTCATTGTTTTCTATGTTGTGTTTAGCATACTGTTGTTTTTCTTCTTTAGCCATGGCATTGTCAGTTTGTTTACAACTTACGAGTTTGAATATTCTTTTGGTATATTTCGTCTCTCTTGTATTAATTAAGATAAAATGAATGATTACGCCATGCGTTGTGACAGAGTGTATGTTACTGCTGAGAAATGGGAAGTTGAAATCATCGCGTGTGAGTAGATTCTATTTTGAAGTCGTTCATATGTGTCAAAATTGAAGACAAGATCAAGATATGATGCAGACCTTCTAGTTTCGGTAGACTCCTTAATACAAGTTCATTGGGATATAATGAATGCAAGCACGCTCTATAATGCTGGTTGTTGAGGGACAGTTCATCAACATATGTGAAGGACTTTGCAAGATTTATTTTTGTCTGAATTCTGCTTCATATGATTACATGAACAAGTCTTTCACAATTCACACCAACTCTCTGCTGGAATTTCGATCCACCAATTTCAAAAAAATATATTGTCAACCAGAGAGGAGTTCAAAATACTAGTAGGTATTTAACGTTCTCAATTATTCCGAATGCTGTTGTGTATTTATACAATACAAAAGCCAAATGAATACATCTTAGAAAGACTAGTTGTTAGGGCTTTATGTGTGGAAGAAGTCTGGCATACTCCTATGAATTTATAGACTTTATTTTTCACAATATGTTCGGACTTGGCTGCATATTTGTCCCTCTGGCATAGTCACACCAACAGGAGTTTAAAATGCAGACTAAAAGCTATAATGTTCATTTTGCAATAACATTCTTCCAATCTATTATTGCAGCACCATATACAGTTGATAACAATTAAGCAAGAACACGTTAAAAACAAAATGACAGACATACAACAATATCATCGTATTCATCTCATAACATCCAAAGACAGCCACACCAATTATGATGCGGAAAAAATGAAAACGAAGTATACCGGAAGTCATATATTTTCAGTTAATTCAAATACCTTAAAAATAAATCTTTCAAATAAACACATTGTGTAGGGTGTTTCATAACCAGCTTGAAGTAAAGCCTCAATAACAAATCATGTTCCAAAACATGAAAATCAGTATCGAAAAATAAAAAAATCTACAAAAGAGCAAAGTCATTCTTGTTTGAACTTTTTGCAAACTCGCGTGTTCTGATAGGATATTAACAGTTTCTTCCTTACATGTAGTATGCTGACTTTCGAAACTTCAGTATGATAACCGCAAATAAATACACCACCAAATTGACTTAAAGACGTCACTATTGGCACTCATTTATTGTACAATATACACGTATGATACTGGTATTCATGGTGTTGATCAAGTACACTCAGGGACAAAATTGTGAAAAAAAAAAAAAAAAAAATAAATGACTGATAGTACAAAATAAAGTAAAATAACAAAAAAAAAAAAACCCAAACTCCAGGGAAAATTCAAAACGGAAAGTTCATTATCAAATGACAAATTCAACAGCTCAGACACATCAAACGAATGGAAAACAACTTCAGTTAGACCTGGTTTTATAGCTAGCTAAACCTCTCACTTGTATGACAAACGTATAGAATTCCATTTTATTGACCACAATGTGTGAGCAGAACACACTTAACGCTAAGAAGGCGAACACTATTTTTAGAATGTTTTTAACAGTGAACATTAAATAATACATGTAAAGGGATTATTAAAATTGTCTCCCCTTTTCTAAACGTTTGAGGGTTCATGTCGGATGAAGTTAAATAAAAAATTGATGCAATGAACAAGACTGAGAATAATACAGGATTAAACACATTTTTTCTAGAGGTTATTGATGTGTAAACTGGGACAATTAACTAACAAACTAAATAAAAGTTCGAAGGACTTTTCTGTAAGGTTTGTGAGTCAGCAAGCCCATTTACACACCAATAACCTCTAGAAAAAATGTGGTTAATCCTTATAATTCTAAACCCTAACATTAGCATTTTTTAACTAACAATGTTTTGTTCATTGACTTCTATTTACCATCAAATGGAAAATTGACATGTCGTGACTCAGGAGTAAGCCGCCATATTGAATGAAATCCATAAATGTTCGATAAATGCAATACAATCTAAAATAAAATCACACCTACCTCAAAACTTCATTTTAATAACATATTATCACAATTTGAAGCGCGTACAAATAACGAAATAACCGTCAGCTTGAAAGTTTTCATGTGTATGACGTCATGTTTTGTCATGACGTTAATGCGCCAATATTATCTATGAAATTTCGCGAAATTTATTTTATTTTAATTCTATACATTTTCCAAGCTTTAATACATATTTTCTTTTTGGTATGCATTGGTATAGAAATAACAGTTATGTATCTACTTTTTCTATCTCAATTTGCTTGGAACCCCTGGATCGCTTGCATAGGTATCGCGCATGAATAGATCACAGTGAAGGTAACGAAAGTAGTTTTGGCAACATGGTCTATCGAAGTGTAAACTAAAGGAACATATTCTAACGGACCAAACAGATTCAAGTATTTGAAGATATGCAAATCATATAAAAATTATCACGTTTTAAATTTCGTGCGTTAAACATCGAATATAGATTATTCTGTACGTTGCATTTAGGTTTAGCATGCATAAACTTTACTTAAAAAGTAATTGATTTAGTTCAAGCAGTTAACACCGAATACATCACAAATAATTCAAAATCACTTTTGTGTACCTAAACGCAATATTGTATCAGATATAAAAATGTATTAAACTAGTGAGTTGAGATTCAAGTAGGAATAAAATGGAAAAGTTTCAAACAAACTGATAACACTTATTCACTATCTTGTGTTAATACGCATTCGTTGGTTTTTTCCTGCTTTGATGTTCTTAAATGAAATTTAGATAGGGTCTATACTTCATAGCATGATTTCCTTGATATAGAATTGCTGCATACATTGACGCAATTAAATACATAATTTCAAATAATAGGTTTATGTCACGTGTTTTTGTCTTAAGTTTTCTATGTAGTGTTTTGTGGACTTGTTTGTCATTTTATCGTCATTTGTTTTATTTTGTCTCTTGGTACCTTCCACTTCTTTTTTTACGGACGCCATATAGATTTTGAAATCGTTATGGTATATCTGTGTCAAAGATGACCACGGTTTATCTCAGTTGTTGTTACCACAATCCGGTCCTCTTTTTTCTCGATTGCGATATTACCAATGGCGACTAATCACATAATTGATTACTTGCAATGAGTAACAAGACGGGTAACCTAGTGGATAAGGTACTGTTTATCCTTCCTGAGCAACAGTATTACCCCTAGCATTGTATTAAAAGGGTTCGTGTTGTTTTAGCTTTAGTTTACATTGTTATATTTTGTGCCGTTTAATTTATGATTGTCGTAAATAAACTCATCATAGATACCAGGATTACAATTTTGTACGCCAGACGCGCGTTTCGTCTGCAAAAGACTCGTCATTGACACTCGAATCAAAAAGTTCCAAATAAAGGTTGAAGTTGAAGAGCATTGAGCACAGTGTTGCTTTTATCAGTAACTGTTTTATATATCCATTGTTCTGGAAAAACCGTGTTTTCAATTCAAAGTTTCACATTCTTTCATGTAAAAGGATCATCCATGTATAATTTATCTCACGGATGGTTTATGAATTTAGTGATTTCTAAGGTCTAGATAAAATTCGTTTATCAATGCGCTCGTCTGATGCCTTATCGCTGGATGTATGACTCGTCAGCTTTTTGTAACACGAGTAATACGACAATTGACACAAGGAGAGCAGAAACGGTCGACTCTTCCGGAGCACTCTGTTTTTGGTGAAATTTGTGTTGCTCAATCGTTAGTTTTCTGGTGTTGTGTTTTGTGGACTGTTGTCCTTTTGTCGTTTTTTTCTTTTTGTTCATGGTGTTGTCTGATTTCTCTCCGACCTCTTCTCGCTTTTGACTTTATAATTCCACTTCAACCACTGAAAGACATCCCAAACTACTTTCCAAATCATAGAATAGAACTCAGAATTAAATCAAAGCATCGTCGGTGCCATGATTCAGCCAACTTTTTGTTTTAACAAATTGAAAATTTTTCTTTATACCAACTCCTAGCAGACGATACAATACGTAGAACATCTTTTAATAATTATTTCACTAAAACATTACTGGATTTATTTTCCTTTTTTAAAATCACTCCTTTCAGCTCAGAAAAAGTAAGAGAAAAAATGTACTTCTTCTAAGGTTGTTCTGATAAAGTCATCGAAATCACTAAAAATAGACTGGAAGGGTTCAGTGCATAATTTCAAATCATATTCTCAGGTATGGTGTTGAACACAAAAAAATGATAAATCACTATTGCATTAAGTTTGAAAGGATTTATCTATTTTGGTTGACAAAACAATCTTGTCTCCCTAAATTCACTATAAGTGGTATACTATTTTTCTTTCT
Organism: Mytilus coruscus; assembly: GCA_017311375.1. Taxonomy (NCBI): domain Eukaryota; kingdom Metazoa; phylum Mollusca; class Bivalvia; order Mytilida; family Mytilidae; genus Mytilus; species Mytilus coruscus. The sequence continues at coordinate 3,279,976 of CM029597.1, read as the reverse complement.
CATCTTATGATCTTTAATTGATATGTGATACAACTTATATGACACTGAAGATGATTGTTTTACAGGTTTGTTTTCATTTCCATAATCTTTTATTCTATTGCTTAAACATGGAGAATTTTCAAGTTTTGATGGAAATGCTTTTGATATTTTAATTTAAGAAGATGCGCTCATTTTTAACATCTTCTTTTTTTATAAACATTTCTTTAAAATTAATGATTTTGGTATGGATTGAAAAGAATAATCTTCAAATTAAAGGAAGGTTTGAAGTTTGAATAAATATAATTTCCAAAAAGAGTCCTTGAAAATGCTCTTTTTCGACAACAACAACATATTAAGGTACTAGTTTTTATTTAAATTGGTGTTCATTTTTCATTGAGAAAAGAACATTTGTATTAAAATCTACATGTACAAAAACCTTTACTTTTACACAGTAATATAATGGGAAATTAACAAATATTTTTATTGCACATGTACAGGTAAGAGTCATGCAATTTTTTTTATTGTTTCAAGCAAATAACTGATAATTGTTACTTAAATTGACATCAATTATTGACTAATTTGAGATGATTGAGACTCTAATTTTACAAGAAAAATAGACCCTGTTTGCATTTTCTTATACATAATTTATATTTGGTCTTTTCGTTGGAGCAAATACATCCTTAATCATTCATCTTTGACACATAATACTTTGATGTAGTGTAGATAGTAATTATATGTTTTCTATTGAAGTCAAGTGATGTAGTGTAGATAGTAATTATATGTTTTCTATTGAAGTCAAGAATTGTGTATTGAGCGGCATAATAAAGTGTCTATTCAATTATGTAATACAAGATATTTATTGTGGTCAATTAAAAATGGCATTAAAGTGTAAGTGATTCCAGTTATTACTCACACCTTTGAGAGTAATTGTTTTAAATAATGACAGTTGTCAATCATGCTGGTATTGTATCAGTACTCTTACTTGCTTTAGGGAATAATTTGAATGACAGTATTTGGAAAAAGTGTGGAAAGTCACTTTAATATTAATACACAGCTTGTGCCAAATTTTTGTCAATTACTTATATAAGCAAAAGATACTGATCAAATATGTTAAATTAATAATTTTCATTAATTGCTTAAATGTGATATATTAACTTTTCACATTAATTCATAAATAGTGATATTTGATACATTTTAATTTACAAAGGAATTATGTGCAAATAACATGTCAAAAGTGGGCAGAAGAGGATTAAAATGGTGTATAAACTTTCTGCAAGTCATAAAACACATCATTAGTTCATGATATATCTTCAATTTAAAATTCTGCATGATCTTAAAAATCCAGAGTGTTCACATAGATCCAGCATGGCTGGAAAAAAAACCTCATCCGAGGTCAAAACCAGGCTTCAGAGTTATAAAAAAACTTCTTACCCTATCGGCAGTGTGAATCAAAGCTCTATCAGAGTATATATATATATATATAATCACGTCGCTTTCCTTGTTTAACACTAGTAGTTTAACTGACTTCAATCTTTTTACACAAATAGTCATAATTCTTTAAATGAAGATTGAAAGATTTAGTCCAACTTTGTTTCATGAAAGAAAGAAATTCAAACTTAGATAAATATATCATGTTTTAGAACTGTCAAAAAACATTAATTGTGTTGTTTCCATCAGTAACAATTTTGTCTATCTTAAGTCCTGAAAAACTGGGAATGATATTAAAATATGTCTCAACTGTACATTTTTATCTGTAACTTGGTCTGATATATCATGCTTAAATAACAATGCCATATGTAACAATTAAACCTTTGCATAAGCTTTTTTCTTCATTAATAATGCGGCATATGAAATAAGTAATTTTCAACAAAAATCATTTGATGTCATTTTAGTTTTATAATATATTTCAACTTGTCTAAATATGCTTAATACTTCTTCAAAATAATGCCAGGGCATATTTAAAACAAATAAGGGGACACTAATAGCAAAACTAAATTCAATATTGACTAAAAACAAGTGAAACTGTAAGCCACTGCTCACTGATGATACCCCCAGCCCAAATATTTTATGGTAAACAGGAAGTTATTGAGTGATCAATCTGAAAACGCATCACACGGTATAGCTGACTTATATAAACTCTGAAATCAAATTTCAGAAATCCGTGTATTGTAGTTCCTGAGAAAAATGTGACGAAAAATTTTCATGGGACGGAAGGACGGACTGACGGACTGACAGACTGATGGACTGACAGATGGATGGACAGACAGAGGTAAAACAGTATACCCCTATTTTTTAAAGCGGGGGTATAATAAAAACATATATATATTCATTTAGTGATTTTATTATAGACCTGTGATTTTAAATCTTTTTACATATTTCATTATAAGTTTATTTCAGAAGTCATGAATAATTATTATAACTATTCATTGCATTGAATGCAAAGTACTCAGATATGTCCCTGGAACTAAATACAAAAGTGACATCATTTTCCAGCTTGCCATTACTTTGACAATAATATAACAATTTCATCTGACATATGGTTATAATTTATTCGTATTGAGATTGATGCAGGTTTTCCAATTTTAATTGTAAATCATTTTTCTGAAATTTTTGTATTCCTTAACAAAATGATCTGTTGAACACATAAAAAACATTGAAGAAAGGATCAAAACTTTAGCAAATTTTAAATCTAGCAATCAATTTACATGTATATAATACACAAATATATAGCATTAAAAGAAATAAGCAAAAACATGGCATTATTCCTTCCATGTAAAAAAGTACAAAACAAGCACAGCAACATATAATAAATACAAATACTACATACTATAAGATAATATTATAAACACAGATCTTGGATAAATTAAAGTGGACGGCAACTATTGACATTGAAAGTATGTTGACATAAGGAATGATATGGTTATCAAGAGAAAGTGAAAAACGACTAAAAGACAAACAATGTCCTACCATTCAACCGTTCAGTTGTTTAAAAGTTTCCAATAAAAACTGTGTCAATTTATTTGTCAGACATATGTCCATCAGTATTGGCTGAGTATGATCACACTATCTCTTTTAAGAAGACTAAGCTGGCATAAAAAAGAGCTTTACCTCTCTAATTTGCAATTTGTGGAATCTTATAGAAATTATTGTTAACTTTGGCAACTGAAAGAAAATTAAGGGTGAAATGTTTTCTGATCCTGAAAGGTTGTATGAAAGTCTAGATAGGGATTTTGCATCATTAACGCCAAAAAAGGAGAAAAAAAAATAAAAGGGGTTAATGTTTACTTTCATTTATAACACTTCACCATAAAATGTGTATACACTCTTTCAAGAGTTTAACATAGCAGAAATACTTGTTAATAGACAATGCTGGATCTCAATTAATAAAAAGTTCATATATGAATTGGACGGAAAAGTGAAAATATTTCTAAGTGACAATATTTCTATCTTAAAAAAACAAAAATGATAAATACAAATACGCTAAGTTTATTATCACAACCCAAAAAATTATATATCACAATTCCCCCTAGAAATTTCTCTGTTCAATCAAAGATGTAAAATATTACAACTATTTATGAATCTATACAAATTTTGTGGATAAGGGGACATAATTGAAAACTGTGACAATAGTTTTGAAAATTCAAAACAAAAACACAATATGGAATGTAATTCTCTGTTTAACTGTACAATATGAATGTATGTACATGTATGTGAAACAGCCAAAATCTTCTACCTTCACTCTCATCATCTGAATATAATACCAGTTAAAAGAAGTATAATTTTAGAGACACTTATATTTTTTTTAGTAGTAAAAGTACTTATATAAATAGTCTGATACATATAAAGACTGTAATTTTCCATGGTTATTTTCATTTAATTCCAAACACTTACTTATTTATATAGGTTTCACTGTATACTAGCTAGTCATTGAAATAATATTTCAATCATCAGATTCTAAATTATGCAAAACCTTAATTATGCTTTTAATTAAAATCCACTTTTCATAGATGTGTCATGCTACCATTTTAATCCTTGGATTTTTTTTAACAAATGTACTGTAGCAATTAAAATTAGATCTGGTTATTTGATCCGTTTGATTATCTATAGAAATGATGTAACTCTAAAAATATCAATTTCATTTTTTGTTTGTTTTTTTTTTTGGTCATTGAGAAAATAGCTAAAGAAATGGCTTTTATAATACATTTTAATTGTATTTATTATCAGACATTCACTTTTAGAAACAAATTACTATGTCAAATCAAGTTACTACCCTTTGTCACAGATCTATTACTATGTCAAAATATGTTACCATGTCAAAAATTTATTACTATGTCGTATGTTTCGTTAGTGTCAAATAAACAAAGAAGTGCGATGAATATACAACAAAATATGTGTGATGTACAACTCTCTCACAATTCACAATCATATATACTTATATAAACAGACAACCTCAAAAGTTTCTCTTTACCAATAAAAGCAGTCCACACATGAATGAAATTCCTATTTATAAATGTATTTATACCGTTGTATGAGCTGTAAAGATACTACCTATCACAGTTAGAATGATTCAGTCTTTTCTATTCATGGTCTTCATTCATTATCTGTAATAGAAAAATAAAAGTACAATAAATCATAAACAAGATAAAATAAAACTACAATAACTCATAAACAAGATAAAATAGAAATACAATAACCCAAAAACAAGATAAAATAAAAATACAATAACTCATAAATAAGATAAAGTAAAAGAACAAAAACGGAATTTTCAACAGAGTATTTGAAAACTTTCTCCAGATTGTTTACCTGATTGTTAAGAAACGTAATTTTTGTAATTCACTTAGATATCAACATTTAAATCAATGAAATAAGAAGATCAGTACTTCCCAAAACATATCTTTTGTGATATAAGAGAATTTATGAAATACATAGCCATGGTAATATTTCTCCAAAAGAATAATGTATATATATACCTTAATATGCTTTTATTATAAATTCTCATTTATTAGAATATCTGTGATTTATGCTATACTTAAATTTATTATTATATCAATATACTCAATGTTATATAAAAAGTCAAACAAAATATCACCAACAGTTAGTCATTGAGGAAATCTGGCAATTGTTTGTATATCTGTTGAACAAGGGCAGGGATGTGTAACAATATTAATTTTCAATCATTTTAATTGGCTCTTTCTTAGAGCTAATTTATATATTCATTGCTAATAGTTATTTTAATATCATTCTCATTGAGCTGATAATAATATATTTAAACCTACAGCTGATAATCAGAAATAATACTCTTAACTTTATGAAAATAAAAATATATGGAATATAAAATGCATTAACATATTGCTGTCCAGCAAAAAGCAAAAACATAAGTGTATTCCCACTGAAGTAACAAATGTCCACAACCTAATGAATCAAACAAGATGTCTTAGTGATATATATGTAAATACTTAGGTATTTCATTTCATATTATTTTATATCAAAAGGCATTAACAATGGTATCTTTTATAAATAAAATAACCTATTATAGAATGTAACAAAAAATAGACGTATGATAAATTGGATTGTGTGTAAACTGGTGAAGCGGGATAAATAGTAATTAAAGTCGTTTTGTGATCAAAGTAACAAAAGCAATTGTTCGTTTGCACAGGTAATAATACTGATAAAAACCACAATTATACATAAGAAAAATGTATGTATTAATTCATGTTATTTAAAATAAAAATGCTAGTGTGTATTGTTTTAATTTTATTATCTACAAATCAAGAGAATAAGAAGCTTTTAAAAGTGATTTAAAAAAATGTGAATCATTTTTACACATGATTGGACAATTTCTGATGGAGTTATGATACTTTGACTATCATCAGCCTATTGCAGCATGCTCACCCTTCACTCAGGCTTTATATGTATCAGACTATTTATATAAGTACTTTTACTACTGAAAAAAAATATTTGGCTATGGCATAGCAATCTTGTTGTTTATATCATTTAACAGTTTTAGTATTATCTTGTGTAGAAATTCCAAAGGGAACAAACTTTACATTATTGTTTTATATAAACCACAATTAAGAAGTTTTAACTGTAAGTAGAAGTATAGTTTGAAAGCTTACGTATAGTTTATAAATCTAGATTCTGACAAAATTCAGCTAAAATTGATTATCAGAGCCTAAATAAATGTGAATTCCTGATTCTTATACAATTTCATTAAATTCACTTTGTACTGTCCAAAATGTGCATCACTGCAGACAATATTTTAGTGTATGGTTACAGGAAGCAAACAAAAAAATAAAAACATTTACTGTGGTACCATTTTCTGTCTCTGTCCTGCAGAAACAAAATAATAATAAGATTTTTATTCTACGTTCTGCAAATTATCTTTATGACTGAAGAATTAAGAGTTTAAATGTAATGGTAAAAGTTATGCTGAAAAAAAATTTGGTTGTACTAGCAAGTTGGGATAGAACTTTATAGATCTTTCATAATAAACAATGCACTACAATACCTGTTATAAAGAAAAGATCTTAAGATGTCATACAAAAGTTAAAAGAGTGTCCATAAATTAGGCTAAGCTCTAAATAGACCATTCTAGAAAAAGGTTTTTTAGCAAATAAATTTAACAGAGAATATCAAAAATCTATCAGCACAAAATTCGCAAAAACTGAAGCTAAAACTTTTTAGAAGCCTATCAAACTTCTGAAAATTCCTATAAGAGACCCTATCTTCATAGTTAATATCCCATTCTCAAAGATAATTTCTACTACAATAGTCTACATTTGTCATTTAATATTGACTACAATAGAAAGAATGAGCGTCTGATTTTTGTGAAGCACCACAAATTATAATATTGTAAAAATAAGAAGATGTGGTATGATTGCCAATGAGACAACTCTCCACAAGAGACCAAATGACATAGAAATTTACAACTATAGGTCACCGTAAATCCTTCAACAATGACCAAAACCCATACAGCATAGTCAGCTATCAAAGGCATCGAAATGACAAATGTAAAAACAATTCAAATGCGAAAGTTACGGCCTGATTTATGTACAAAATAATGAATGAAAACAAAATGATATACAGCAACAAACAACAACCACTGAATTACAGGCTCCTGACTTGGGACAGGCACATACAGAATGTGGCGGGGTTAAACTAGTTGGTATGGTAAGTTACATATACATCTGATATTTCTACTGTGATTTGTCAAAACCAGGCCTATATATAACTGTGCATATTAAATGGAAAGTTTTTAGAACTGTATTCCATGCAAACATTTACTTTGAATTTTATATTTGACACTTCAGTTGACTTTAATGATAATTGTAATTCATATTTTATGCTAAAAGATAAAAAAATAGAGAAAAAGATTTGACTAAATACATATACCTGTTAACTGTGTAAAGAGAAAAATAAAAGATAACAGATTACAGATATTATGTTTGAATAAGAAAAAATGTTAGCTTATAGGAAAGTCTAGAATTATTAAGAGAGGAAGCATTAATGCCTCCTATATCCTAAAACGAAGAAAATCCATCACCCAAGAAGAAAGAAAAAAATAAAGAAGACTAAACACAGACAAAAAATAAACATACTGGAATTTCTTTAATCTTTATATTTTTGAAAACAACAAATTTTTATGAGGAACTAATGATTTTCTATCATTTTAACAATTTTTTTCTTACTTCAATCCACTATGACCATGATAACATAACAAGAATAATAGAAGTATGGCCCTAGTTGAAATCCCTGGATTCCACCACTAGTATGATATATATCTTAACAAAACAAAACTTTGATAGAATAAATAACACTTTTTCCAGATCTAGATGTATATAGGAATCATTTCAGTGATGTAAAATTTAACCAACCTACTGTTTTTCGCTGTCGTTAATGGAAGATATTCGTTGTTATTCTGCAGTTTACATGTTGTAACGACTATTATATTATTTATTTGTGTGTTTCTCTGTGCTGAGTGTTCTTGCGATTGTTTGTGCTGTACTTCTGTCACATAGTGTTGTCATTTTAGCTATGTTTTTAACACTGCCATATAAGCAGGAGGTTTGACTAGCCATAAAACCAGGTTCAACCCACCATTTTTTCTTAAAATGTCCTGTACCAAGTCAGGAATATGGCAGTTGTTATCAAATAGGTCGTTTCTATGTATGTTGGCATTTGTTTTTGTTGCACTTCAGTGTTTCTGTTGTTCCGTTGTTTTCCTCTTATAGTTGATGGGTTTCCCTCGGTTTTAGTTTGTAACCCGGATTTGTTTTCTCTCAATCGATTTATGACTTTTGAACAGCGGTATACTACTGTTGCCTTTATTTACATATGAACTTTAACAATTAGAGAATAACAAAATCAAAACGTATCAAAATAAACTCATCTTTTAATGGCATAAAATACCAAAAGCTCTGTCAATTGGAAAATCAATAAAAGCCTTTTATCTGAATAAGTATGTCTTGTAATTCGGGTCAAAAAAAGACAATCATAAAATTTCAATGGCAGATTATGATGGACTTCTCACACAATTCAACAACAGTTGTTTGAGGATAAAATTCAGTTTTGTTTGTTATGCATTATCATTATTCTCACATTATACTCAAGTCTTTGAACATTTGACCAAACCCTATCAGCTGAATTCCTATGTAAGAAATCATTTTTTGTAACTTTTAAGAGAATAAAATAAGCTAGGTCCTTACTATCAGACAACTCATGGTTGATAAAACCAACCTTACTTAATCTCAGTGAAAAATATGAGTCTACCATTTACAATATTCCAATCAATGATCTTAGTAAATATCTAGCACTAAAGCAGACATCTAGCAAGAAAAAAAATTGTTTTCCTCTTATTCTGTCAAAAGCGAGGTATTAAAGCTTTATACATTAACACACTACATCAATATAATGTGATGTGTTACCTTTAATCATCTTCACCTGTACAATATAAATAGTGTATACATTTTCTTATTAAGGTCCTTAAGATTTACATTTTTCAACCACAAGTATAGATACAGTAGTTAATACCACTGCCTTCAGATTCGTGGAACCCAACATTAAATATTGTATAACTCTAGTATTAACAAGCTGAGACCAAAAGGTCGAGACACAGCTTTGCATCATGTGTAAAAATTGACAGAATTATTACTTTGAGCTAAACAAGAGTGAACACACTGAAATGTTTCACCTGCTTAAATGTTTATAACTGAACATGTACACATTAAAACAAGTATAAAGACAAAATATTGATGGTTTATTTCTCATAGCGTCTGAGAGACTGACCTTTCCCTTTTCACCTCATCTGGATGCATTTGTATATATGGTTATGATCCTAAAGGTCAATCCACCTTTTAGATCCATCAAATTATTAGTATAATATTAACTTATCGTATTCTGAATACCACGAAATACTTTCCACTAGACATTAAATCAGCCATCAATCACCTTTACTCTATGGCTCATTGTCCTTACCTTCAAGGTTTACCTTCAGTAAAAATTGCATCAGCCATGACTAGCTGGAATAATTCAGGACATAGTTGTTCACATGATTTTTGCCTAATATGTACACAGCTTACCTTCAGTAAATGCTGCATCTGCCATGACTAGTTGGAATATTTTAGGATATAAATGTTCTTGATCTTTGCCTAACATGTTCATTGCTAATTTAGCCCCATCTTCTATATTCTCATCTTCATCTTCTTGAAGAGCCTGTAATTCATTCAATAAAAAATACAATTAACACATTTGGAGGGATTACTTCCATGTAGTTGGATCTAAAATGACAACATTACAATAAAGTTTTAGAGGATATATCACTTAAAATGTCACCATATGAAAGTATTCAAAAAAATTTAAAAACAATCTTAACAGGTTTTGTTTGTTGTTGTTCTTACTCTAAACTTGTACTGATTAACAGCTACTTTTATTGATACATATATAAATATAAAATAAAATTTTGGTGTAAAGTTTTTGTTTTAATCTGAATGTGAATGAACTAAGTTTTAAAATCTTCTGGTGAAACTCTGACTACTCCTTATTCTCAATATTAGCATATTTAATATATTTTCTTTTTTAATTTTAGCATTACATATTAGCTTTTCTTTTTGTTATACCTGAGCATCAGAATCAAATTAAGACCTCTTACCTGTACTGTTTTATATACTTTTAGAAATTTGTCACAACCTAGTTGACCTTCCAATTCTGCTCGAGATTCTTCCAACCGTGAAAACAAATCAAAATCATCGTCATCATCTCCAAACTGCGTATCAACATCACTCTCATCTAAAACACAATATGTCATCCATTACTCTTGACACTATTCACAAGCAGAAAATTAAAGATCCTTAAGTCAGGAAGCTCACATACCCAATGCCTCCTATATTAGAGAGTATAGTTCATATCGACCTAATGGCATTGTTTTTCAGTAGCTATGACCTTGACCTATGAGACCTTGACCTCCATCAGTATTAGGGATAGCATCTGGAAACGAAAATGAATGACAGGCAAATTGATGGACTGACGAACAGATGGTCTGACAGAAGGTTAAACAACTATACACCCCTACACAACTCTGTATCTTAAGGTAGAATTAAAGTTATAATTGTTTATGAAAACCTTTGTTCTTTTAAAGTGTTTACTTCTAGCTTCAATTTTTTTTAATAAGTTCATGCTGAACCACAAAATAAGACAAGAGTGCACACGCTGAAATGTCTCGCCTCCTATACTGACCACTGATTTTATGTTTAAAGTCATAATATAAAGTTTTACTACAAGCAGTATCACATTAACATTTATGATACAAGAAAATGAGGTCAAGGTCATATAAACCAAGCTGGAAATACATGTACACCTTTAATACAATCATTCCATACACCGAATATAGATGACCTATTGCTTATAGTATAAAAGAAACAGACCAAACCATGGAAATTTTATATTGACCAATGAACCATGAAAATAAGGTCAAGGTCAGATGAACCCTGCCAGACCAACATGTATACCTTAAAATCATTCCATGCATCAAATATAGTTGACCTATTGCTTATAGTATCTAAGAAACAAAGTTAACCAGAAAAACTGAACATTGACCAATGAACCAAAAAAATGAGGTGAAGGTCGGATGATACCTGCCAGACAGAAATATACACCTTACAATCATTCCATACACCAAATATAGTTGACCTATTGTTTAATGTTTAAGACAAACAGACCAAACACAAAAACTTAACATTCAGCAATGAACCATGAAAATGAGGTCAAGGTCAAATAAAACCTGGCAGACTGACATGTACATCATATAATATTTCCATACACCAAATATAGTTGACCTATTGCAAACAGTATTAGAAAAACAGACCAAAACACAAAAACTTAACATTGAGCAATGAACCGTGAAAATGAGGTCAAGGTCAAATAAAACCTGCCAGACTGACATGTACATCGTAAAATATTTCCATACACCAAAATTAGTTGACCTTTTGCATACAGTACTAGAAAAACAGACTAAAACACAAAAACTTAACATTGAGCAATGAACCATGAAAATGAGTTCAAAGTCAGATGACACCTGCCAGTTGGACATGTACACCTTACAATCATTACATACACCAAATATAGTAGACCTATTGCTTATAGTATCTGAGATATAGACTTGACCACGAAAACTTAACCTTGTTCACTGATCCATGAAATGAGGTCGAGGTCAAGTGAAAACTGTCTGACAGGCATGAGGACCTTGCAAGGTACACACATACCAAATATAGTTATCCTATTACTCATAATAAGAGAGAAATTAACATTACAAAAAATCTTAACTTTTTTTTTCAAGTAGTCACTAAACCATGAAAATGAGGTCAAGGACAATGGACATATGACAGACAGAAACTACATATCATAAGGCATCTATATACAAAGTATGAAGCATCCAGTACCTCTACCTTCTGAAATATTAAGCTTTTAAGAAGTTAGATAACGCCGCTGCCGCCACCGGATCACTATCCCTATGTCGAACTTCCTGCGACAAAAGTCACAGGCTCAACAAAAACCAAAGAATGTCAATGCCTAGCTAATGGAGGTTGGTTATATGTCTACAAATTCAGGTAAAGCACTGCTTCAATAGTGACAACATAGAAATATTACTAAATAATTTTCTTATAGCTGTTCTATTTAATCGTACATGGCATCCAGGGACAGAACCTGTTATGGGTGTTTAAAACTTCTGTTCAGAATCAAATTTCACAACAATTTTTAACATTGTCTCTATTGATTGGTACCACATTTTCTAAGAACCTTTAATATCCAAATGAAACAGTCCTTCTTCTTACCTGATTCAAACAATGCACTGTCATCTTTGTATTCAGCATCTTCCAAGGCTTCAGCATAATTATTAACATCACCATCATCACCATTTTCTTCTTCTTCTTCATTGTCCTCTCCCTTCTCATCTTCATCATTTTCATCTTCCTTATTTTCTTCATCTTCTTCATCATCATTTTTATCATCATTTTCCTCTTCAATGTCGTTCTCCTTATTGCTCGCTGCAGACAATCTGAATTTGTTTGTGTCTCCTTTGTTTGAACCATCATCATCTGCAATATAGTTATACTCTTTATACCTTATCAGATAAAATTATTAACAGATATATCATGTTCAGAAATGGATAATACCAGTCAAGAAAAGGTAAAATTTCCTTGGCAGTTACATAAAGGAAATTTTGTTTCAAGATTGGCATTTTCTGCAAATGCCTGTATCATTGTTTCTCATTCACTCACCTGTGCTATATTACGGCAGTAACAGACGAGCCATTGTTTCCCCCGTACACTCAACTGTGCTACATTCCCACAGTAACAGACTAGCCATGGTTTCTCATTCACTCATCTGTGCTGCATTTCCTCAGTAACAGACTAGCCATGGTTTCTCATTCACTCAACAGTGCTACATTCCCTCAGTAACAGACTAGCCATGGTTTCTCATTCATTTACCTGTGCTGCATTCCCTCAGTAACAGACAAGCCATGGTTTCTCATTCACTCATCTGTGCTGCATTCCCTCAGTAACAGACTAGCCATGATTTCTCATTCACTTACATGTGCTGCATTCCCTCAGTAACAGACTAGCCATGGTTTCTCATTCACTCACCTGTGCTGCATTCCCTCAGTAACAGACTAGCCATGGTTTCTCATTCACTCACCTGTGCTGCATTCCCTCAATAACAGACTAGCCATGGTTTCTCATTCACTCACCTGTGCTGCATTCCCTCAGTAACAGACTAGCCATGGTTTCTCATTCACTCACCTGTGCTGCATTCCCTCAATAACAGACTAACCATGGTTTCTCATTCACTCACCTGTGCTGCATTCCCTCAGTAACAGACTAGTCATGGTTCATTCACTCACCTGTGCTGCATTCCCTCAATAACAGACTAGCCATGGTTTCTCACACTCACCTGTGCTGCATTCCCTCAATAACATGCTGCATTCCTCAGTAACAGACTAGCCATGGTTCCTCATTCACTCACCTGTGCTGCATTCCCTCAGTAACAGACTAGCCATGGTTTCTCATTCACTCACCTGTGCTACATTCCTGCAGTAACAGACTAGCCATGGTTTCTCATTCACTCACCTGTGCTGCATTCCCTCAGTAACAGACTAGCCATGGTTTCTCATTCACTCACCTGTGCTGCATTCCCTCAATAACAGACTAGCCATGGTTTCTCGTACACTCATTAACTCTTCATATTCTTCTTCGTCACTGAAATACAATATCAAACTATACTAAGGTACTCAAATAGATATCATTTCAACAGAAAGAAAGTTTCTCCTATGTGAAAAAAATCCCACAAAACATTAATTTAAATCAAATTCTAATATTAGAAGTGTGAGTCTCACTTAAATCCAGTAATAGGCTTTGTAAAAATTTAGACACAAGGTGTCTACTTACAGTCCACATCATGCTAAGGGAAAATCTCAAAACTATTTCTATATATTATCAACGCTTAAAAAATCAACAGGAGGTGCATAATGCCATTAAGTACGGTAGATTTTATGGAAGTTTTGAGATAAGGGTATTATAATAGGCATTGTTTATATCTAGTTATGTTAAAAATGTGATATTTAAAACTAAAGAGTAGAATTTAGTAACAACACTCCTCAAATGGTTAAGCACTAAGTTTCAAAATGGGTTGATAGTATTATATTGGTTAGTTCATGTCTGTCATATTTGTTTTTCATAAATTGTTTTGTTATAAATTAGGCAGTTACCGGTAGTTTAATCTTTTGAATATTTTTACATATGTCATGCAGGGGCTTTTTATAGCTTACTATGTGGTATTGGTTTTGCACATTGTTAAAGGCTGTCCCATGATGTATAGTTGATTTAACTTCTATGCAATTGGTCTCTGGTGGAGAGTTGTCTCATTGGCAAGCATTCTACATCTTCTTATTTTAAGTTAACATTCAAAGACTATCAGACTAGGACTTACACATCTTCTTCTTCTTCATTCTCTTCATCATCTTTATCTTTATTTTCACTTGATTCTTCATCTTCTGCATCATCATCCTGTGTTACAATTTATTTATTATCTTATGTGAACTGATGAGTTGATATAATACTGGAACTTCCAATAACATTAACTTATATAAAGTTTTAGTATTTAATTTGATTTGATAAAAGTACAAAGTTTGTTTTGATTAAAGTTATATATATGCCCATGCCAAGTACTATAGAGGGCACAGAATCTTACGGAATATTGCAACATTGCACCTAAAATAACCCATTGAAATGCAACCTCCATTCAGAATTTTGGGATATGATCAGGGGTCATCAAACTTCAGAATTCTCCCTGGCAGCTAAACAGGGAAAAGTTTTGACCCAAAAGAGAGACTTCAGGAAAATATGTGAGGTTATGGTAATGCTACTTTTGTGATAGATTTTTTCCAGCAATTATCTTTCTTGCTATTTCAAGGAGCCTTTTTTATTACACATCAAATGGATTTATTTCCTTGCCTTGTGGTCTGAATGAGTTTTGAGTTAATGGGTGCATTTGGAGTAAAATATCTAACAAAATCACAAGGCCACATCTGGTATCTTGACAGGAATTCTTGGGAGACCAAAACTTCATTTTTACCATTTTGTAAAATGAAATCAGGAATCCTGGCGTTATATACTTGCTCTCTTAACCTGGTGTGGTGAGCCCTGATGATCAAGTTATACCAAGCTATATATAGATTCACAAGTGCATGCGGACAATGATATAAAATGCTAAATACACATATAAACATCCAAATTTGAAGCGGTTTTTTTTTCAAAGAAATTTTGATTTGGTATTTTTAATAACAGGCCTAGGACTCCTGATTTAATCTGACAAATAAATGAACATTTATTTAGTTGTAAGGAAACCCATATAAACTCTTTCCCTGACCCTGGGTATGCAGTATACTAATGATAATAAGGTATCACCTCTTTAACTCTTTCTAACTCTAGACTTCTTCTTTCTACTTTTATTACATCTTTTTGTGACAGTTTACTCAGGTCTGGTTCTGAACATGTTCTTAACAACTGAAAATGTAATATTTACTTTTTTATGAATAGTTGCTGTTTTTTCTTGGAAGTTTTGGTCAAAAAAGAAAAGTGTTGTTTATTTTTGTTTCGTTTTTTTTTGTTACTAGGTTGCTGTCTCA
The DNA here is from genome assembly GCA_017311375.1 of Mytilus coruscus. Classification (NCBI taxonomy): domain Eukaryota; kingdom Metazoa; phylum Mollusca; class Bivalvia; order Mytilida; family Mytilidae; genus Mytilus; species Mytilus coruscus. Next base: position 3,264,318 of record CM029597.1, on the reverse strand, counting down.
CTGACATATACCCTCACATCTATCATTTATATTTGAAGCATGAATTCACAGGTTGTTTTGACTTTTCACAATTTCAAGCTTGCTGTATTGAAATCAATCACAATATCTTCATAAATGAAAAGCTAGTTGATGTTTTTCTACTTCAACAATTTTTTTTTCTGAGTCATAAATTATAACTAAAAAAGTGGAAAACAAATGTTTTAAGTGGTACTGGATAATTTCTTTCTTTTTGAACATCTTAATCTAACATTTATCTTTAAAATCTATGTATCTTTTATAAATGATTAAAGAATTGACATACTTTAACTTATAGTTAATGCTTAAAAGTTGAATAATATACTGTTAACTTAGAAATTTTTACATGCATTTTCTATTGAGATTGTTGAACTATGTACAAAATGTGAGATTAATTATTGAGATGGTTGAACTAGGGACAACATGTGAGATTAGTTATTTAGATGGTTGAACTAGGGACAACATGTGAGATTAATTATTGAGATGGTTGAACTAGGGACAACATGTGAGATTAATTATTGAGATGGTTGAACTAGGGACAACATGTGAGATTAATTATTGAGATGGTTGAACTATGGACAAAATTTTAATTATTGAGATGGTTGAACTATGGACAACATGTGAGATTAATTATTGAGATGGTTGAAGTAGGGACAACATGTGAGATTAATTATTGAGATGGTTGAACTAGGGACAACATGTGAGATTAATTATTGAGATGGTTGAACTAGGGACAACATGTGAGATTAATTATTGAGATGGTTGAACTAGGGACAACATGTGAGATTAATTATTGAGATGGTTGAAATAGGGACAACATGTGAGATTAATTATTGAGATGGTTGAACTATGGACAAAATGTGAGATTAATTATTGAAATGGTTGAATTATGGATGGTTGAATTATGGACAAAATGTGAGATTAATTATTGAGATGGTTGAACTAGGGACAACATGTGAGATTAATTATTGAGATGGTTGAACTAGGGATAACATGTGAGATTAATTATTGAGATGGTTGTGAGATGGTTGTGAGATTAATTATTGAGATGGTTGTGAGATTAATTATTGAGATGGTTGTGAGATAAATTATTGAGATGGTTGTGAGATTAATTATTGAGATTGATGTGAGATTAATTATTGAGATGGTTGAATTATGGATAAAATGTGAGATTAATTATTGAGATTGTTGAATTATGGACAAAATGTGAGATTTATTATTGAGATGGTTGAATTAGGGATAAAATGTGAGATTAATTACTGAGATGGTTGAATTATGGACAAAATGTGAGATTACTTATTGAGATGGTTGTGAGATTAATTATTGAGATGGTTGTGAGATTGTTGTGAGATTATTTATTGTTAATTACTGAGATCGTTGTGAGATTAATTATTGAGATTGTTGTGAGATTAATTACTGAGATGGTTGAGAGATTAATTATTACAGTTTCAGAAAATTGTGCATACAAATAATTAAGTTACTAAATATAAACTGCCAGTTTTTTTTTAATTTTTGGGAAACCATACCCATTGTGATTTTTGCAATGATAAAAAAGCGGCAAAAATTTGTAAATTTACGGTATTGTATTATGAAGGTTTTTTTTATATGTATTGACTACACTACTCTATTTACCTACAATAATGAATTAATGACTTACACCTGTATTCCTGATATCAAAATGACCAGTAGTTAATGCCACAGCTAGTCCTGTCTTTGGTTTACCACTGTTATAAAGAAACAACATTTATATCAATCTTAGTCCAACTCAATATTTCTATATTGCTTAACTTTATACATTTTCAAGAGATTCCTTTAAATTGTAACTAAATTCTGCCTAAATTATAGAACTATCATATAAATATCTTAGCAAAATAATCAAAGTGTTACTTACTCTTTATCTTTTGGGATATCCTCTTGAACTTTATCTTTTGATACATCTTCTTGAACTTTATCTTTTGGTACATCATCTTGAACTTCCTCAAGGACTAAATTATCTTTGACAACCTCTGTTTTGATCTGGTCTGTATCTTCTAGTTCTACTTTACTGAATAATGATCCTTCACCCACTACATTCTTAGCTTGTGGTACATCACCTTGCTTGGCTGTAAATATGTAATAATAAATTATAAAGGAAATATATAATACTGGGGATTAATTTTGATGTGGGACACTTATTTTTGTGGATTTCATGTGTATAGATCAACAAATTTAATTTTTCAACAAAATACAAATTTCATAGTTTTGCATACAAAATTTATCAAACACACAAAAATGTTTACCCACAAAAATAAATTGACCCACAGCATTTCAAGAAAATATTAAAGCAAACATGTTTAATGCAAAGAAAAGAAAAAAAATTCACAAGCAAATGCAAACAAATTAAACTCATTCTTCATACTTCAAATACATTATGTTATAACTAAAACACAACATCAAATAATTACCAGTGACAAAATAAATACTGAATAAATAAAAGTTTAGTTATAAAACATGCATAGTACATATGAAGACCTCTTACATGTAAGTCTTATATATGCTTATCTGTTTTCTCTTTCAATTTTGAATTTATTACCCTTCAAGATTTTACTTTGGTTCATGCTCCTCAAATAATAGTTTTTGTTATCTTTAATGGACTGTTGATTGTCTTTCATCATTTTTCTATTACCTTTCTTTTCACTATAAATCTTTGCTCAAGTGTAAATTGTCACTGATTATTTAAACAATGGTAGCGTTGGTAATAAAATAAAACATTAAGTTAAAGGTACACAATTATTACTAACCAAATACTAATGGAGATTCAGGTTTGTTTAATATTGTTGGTTTTGGTAATACCAACGGTTTATCAGCAGGTTTTGGCTTGGACGGCAAGGGAGGCTTATTTAATACTGATTTATTAGCCACTGGAGGCTTAGATAATTGTCCATCAGAACTGGATTTTTCTGGTTCCTTTTCTGTAGATACTTCAGATTGTGTAGATTTCTGGTCAGGTGATGATGCTATTGTGGGTTCTGATTTTGATTGGTTAACTTCATGATCAGGTGATTCAGATGGCTTAGATGGAATTTCTATTTCTAAACATAAGAAAAGTGCATAAATACAACATCAAATAAAAGAATGGTGATTATAAAAAAAGCAAGCACTCTATTGAATTAGGCTACATGACAAACTTTTATAATTTAAATTATCATTATTTTTTGTTCGGTGCAATACAAAATAAGTTATTTGATCAACTTGATTACTCAACATTTATTTCAATTGGCGTCTTATTTCTACACAATGATTTTTATAGAATTTATCAGTATTTGTATTTTGGTGATTTTAAATACAACAATAATGTACTGTACATTTTGCCCATCTTCTTATTAGGATCTAACACTTAAAACAATATATCAAGTCCCTGTAAATATCATTATAATGATGAGTGTCGAGGACATAGTAATTGATGGACAGGGGCGTATTGGTAAAACAGAATGTCAAATTGATTTGAACATTGTACCCAAATACAAATCAACATTTTATGATCTACTAGTGTTCATATTAAAATTTAACCTAGGAACAGCCTTTGTGAAGTAGAACAAACCATGGTGTATTACTGACAAGGGGGGTTCTAAAAACAGTCCCCAAAAAGTCTGTAACAAACTAGACAGAGAAGTTGGTGCTAAAATACAGACAAACTGATTAGTTTCTATACATCTAATAAAGGTTAAATTTGTAGGGGTTGCCCCGATAAATATATTTCTTTTAATAACTAGAATAGGACATTTGGTTTTATAACTTCACTCAAAGCTTTGTTTCCTTTAACTAGTATTAAAAAATAATGCAAGACATGCAAGAAAGAGATAAGTTTACTCAATGTCCAGGAACAATTACTGCAAGACAGAAGCAATCTAAACAATGGGTTATGGAAAATCCTAAATTAGTTTTATTGCTTTTCATAAATGCAAAAAATAAAAAGAAGATTATTGCATAAAACAATTTTTCCTTCTGAACAATATCAAAAGCAAACACATTGCTATAAAAACAACATGTATCTTTAATAACTACAACACACAGCATTCCAAATTACAAACACATGTTATTTATAAAATGATCATATTCAAATATGAAAACATCAATTGTTTAATTCTCTGAGAAAAAGTGATGTCCATGCAATGACTATAAATTCAGAAACTTATTCTTGCATTTAGCATTGTGATTGTTGATTAATGGACAAAAAATGTGAGGTTAATCATTGCAATTTCAGAAACTGTTGAATACAAATAATGTGAAAGTTTTTATTTTTACAAAACCTATCTAGTCCCAATTTTCACAATAATAAAAACATTGCACACAGTTCTAAATTTACAGTATCTATAATGCAGCTTTTGGACACCTGTATGACCAATGTAGTACATCTGAAGCAACTAAATGAGTCCTGAAGAGATGTGTGTATATGCCAATAAAACAGCAACCAATCAACAAAAATAACCAAAAGACATCTAGAGGGTAACATAAAGTATTCAACAATAGACAGGTTTTCTATACAATATGTTAAGTTCTAAATAAACCTAAGTCTAGAAAGTTGTGAATTATTTAATAGAAACAATCAAAGATCTGCCCTCAACACCAATTTCTCCCAAAAAAAACTAAAAACATAAAGATGTGACGTACAAAAAGTGCTAAGGATTTTCCCAACATGGGACAGCACATGAAAATTGGAGGGGTTAAACTAGTTTGTAGTGTTCTCACATACTAAAGAACATAATACTTGATGAAAATAAATATGTGTGCCTTCATTGGCTTGTGTAGAAATCTCTTTAACTTTTACTTAAACAAACACAGCCAAAATTTAAATATAATTATTGACCCACTCACACTATCACATTTCCATGTTTTGTGAACCATGTAATCAGGGAAAAAACCCTAATTTTACACATATTATTACAAGTTTATATTACTATAAGTTTATATCATAATGAACATGTTCCAAGTTGAGGCGACCACATCTTCATGGAATACTATTTGAACCAAAACTTTAATCTGATACAGGAGTGGCAAACGGTGAATGGATTCAAAGACTAGAATTTGCCCCTACTATCACAGGCAAAGTCTGATTTTTATCAATAATATGACAAGCCCTTCAGGAAAGGTACAGTCCTTTATAAAGGAACCACCAAATTATTTTGACACTGTCCATTAAATACATTGCATTAGACACCTACCAGGTCTGGCTATATTTTCCTTTTTCTCAGTGGATGATATTGTTATTGTGCCTTTTTGAATGGGTGTTTTTGTTATTGTAATGGTTTCACCAATACCTGGCTTTACTTCTGTGTCTGCTGAAGCTACTGACGAAGGAACACTGTCATCTGAAATTAAATATTTTATTTTATTCCACTATATGTTAATATTGATAGCATAATCAACATTTGATTGGTTGAGTTTCCCACATGACATTGAACAAAACTTCATATTCACCTAAGAATATCATATTCCCCTCATGTTACACAGGGTTAATGTACATAGCGTTTTGAACATGTCATGTTTATAAAGTTATAAAAGCAAGCGGATATGAAAAATTTTATTTTCATTAATAATCTTTGTTCAGGAAGTAAAAAATTTAAAGTCAGTGGAATAAAACATTAATTACTCCTGTTTTGTTGTAAAATGATGACTTACAATTTTAAAAGATTTTAGTAAACATCACATTTTCATAAGTCTACCATTCAATCAGAGTGCTGACATATGGTGGATACATTACAGTATTGACAATAAAGAACACTTGTGTCCAGTGGTATATCAACTTTAAATTTTATGTCAACTCATATATTAACATATAGAGGAAAAGAATAATATTTTGTCCAACTGTAAAGTTGCTGAAAATGTCATGTTTCAGTGAACATATAAAGTTTAGACAAATAGGAACATTTCATGTCTAGTAGTATTTTAACTAAGACTTTTCAACAGATTTATAATATATTGACAAACAGAAATAGTATACCAGTCCCTTTCATAAAATAAAGCTTGGACAAAGATTTAATGCTTAGTGGGAAAAGTAAAATTTCAAAGAAATAGTTTCAGAGCAAATCTAAAAAATTGCTTGTACAGTCCAAATCAACATTATGCAACTCGTGCAAAAATATCAAATCAATTCTAATAACTAAATTTGTGTAATATGTAACAATTTTTTTTTAGTTCCAATGGACAGAAGGAAAAACTTTTTCTAGAAAAAAAAATCTTTTTTACTAACTGCAACGTTGACCTTTAATCTATGACTATGTGACCCCCAAAAAATTCAGGGACCGTAATAATCAGGAAGAAAATATATTTTTGGTAATTTTTTCACATCTACCCCACATATCCTTATGAAATTCAATCTAAAGAAGAGTATACCAGATTTATCACTGGACATAGTACTGCTTCCCTCAAGTATAGGTATATCTTTAAGAGCATTCATGACTGTACTACCAGGTCGTCCCCACTGTCGTCTAGCTGCATCAGCTGCTATATCACTTGGATTCAGGATAACTTGATCCCTGGCACTAGTTGCTGTAAAAAATAAATTAATTGGCTTTATTGAGGCTATATCTTTAAAAATAAAATCTACTGCATAATAATAAAGCCAAACTTGTAACTTTAAAGCTTGGGGCCCACTTCCTATATACAAAGTAATAGGATGTGCGGCTGGAATAGGTCACGTTCCAGCTTGAAAATATGATAGGTGGGGAAAACTATCAGAAATGTATTATAAGGTCAATAAAGTTCCCAATACTTGTTATATGAAAAGCCCTGTAATTTTTTCACAGCTAAAAGTTTCGCCGTAAGTAAACACTACACTCTTTCAACAAACCACACGAAACCCAACCAATATAAGAAAAGATTATGTTTTTACCTATGCAATATATGAAAAGGTATACATTTTTAAAATCTAAATTATATGGAAAGGGTGGGGTAACAGAACCCCAGTGGTACCCCCTATCTATTAAGTATTGGAGTGGTCCCCATAGCTTTTAAGGTGTTATCCTCATTTCGAATAATCTTTCTTTCCACTTCATTTAAACTTTCATATATGCATAAACACGCTATACATGAAATAAGTTTGTCAACTCTGCTTTCATTACCATAAAATTAGTATAGGAGATTGTGCATTCACAAACAATTGTGACAAACAGTAAAATAAAACAAAAACAATATGTCTGTACATGTCCATATATAAGTAATGTACCTTCCATAGCAGATGCTGTTTCTTGAAGAGGGAGTCCTTTAAGTCTGTCATCTATTTTGTCGCCCCACCTTGACCTTGAACTTTCTGGTTCTTCCTCTTCTTTTATTTCAAAGGCAGGTTTTTCATCAAGAGCTCCCCATCCTGCTCTCGGTGGACCCTGAAAATAATTTCAGTTATTCGACTGTGACAAATATCAGCCAATATTTAATTTGGAGCTAAAAGGACTGATTTCAAAGATCTGTTTGTTCAGCGAACCATATATTTTTATATTCCATAAGAAACTATATTTCGGCATATTGAAAAAAAACCATGTTGTAATATTGGAGAATTTCTTAAACAAACATATATGATACATACCCTTTGATTAACTCCCTTTAGAACCTCATCTCTTTTAAGCTGTAATGCACTTCTGAAATAACAACAAGATATTCATTATTTAAATAAATCTACCATTATTAGTATCATTTGTTTCTTTCTTTTAACTATATATATATACTCATATATGAACAAGTCTAAATTGAAAACAACGTTCAAACCTATGATTGTGTTGGATAAAAACCACAATTTTCATACATGTGTATGCAAAACAAATTTCTTGGTAGAGGGGTCTAAATACAGCACAGACAACATGTATATGAATGAAAGTAGATGTGGGGTAAAGTTAGTATCTAAAACATCTAGAGGTAAGCACAAAGTATTGAACAAAATATACACGTCTTTAGAATATGTAAAGCTCTAACTTTTTCATGAGATAATATGTTATAAGGAAACTCATTTGTAGCAATACAATCAGATGCCCCTGGTCAAACAATGATTTCCAATCACAATATCAAACATTAGTTGGATATAGAATACATCGTAAATATGCAAATTAATTAATAAAATTAATTTCTTAATACAGTCGAACCTCGTTGTGTCGAACTCGGTTGTGTCGAAAACTCGGATGAGTCGAAGTAATTTCTCGGTTCTGGTAAAATTCCCATTTGATCAATGCATAATTACCTCTGATGAGTCGAACTCGGTTGATTGGAATACTCGGTGAAGTCGAGTAAATTTTATAGCCCAGACGATGTAAAATTATTGTAAATTGACCCCGATGTCTGGAAGTTCGAAAGTAAGAATTTTCGAAAGATGCAGACCTAATGATAAAAATTCAAATCGGATGTATTTCTTATGCAACCTAATCATTTTCAAAAGAGATTAAAGCTGAGTAAACATATTTGTTTGTATAACAGTTAAAATGACATGTTTATGGTGACCGCTAATTAACACATTTGTTGATTGTTCAAGCAGAATGTTAGTGTGTTGAACATTTTTCACAAGAGATAAAAAAGAAACGAATTTAAATGACTCTAGCCGAGATTAAATGAATCGTTAGATTTAAAACTCATCAATTACAATAAATGAAAGGATTAGGACAATTATGATAAATTCATGATAATTTAATGTAAAGCAGACGACCTCATAAGAGACCGTTCAGAACTTATTTCATTCTGCGAGTGATTTCATAATTTATAGTGACTGACCTTTGTAAATATTTGTGTAGACTATTGATTTTATTTGTGCATGATTTGTATCTGTACTTGTGTGTTTAATTATTACGAAGGACCAAAAATGGAGATTGAATACACAATCATAAAGTGTCATATCGAAAAAAAGGCACACTGTTCATTGTATCTAGTTTACACAAATCTTATACCGTATTTCATGCATTTCAAATTTATGACGACACACTCGACCTCGGATGAGTCAAATACTTTGGCACGGTCCCTTCGACTTTGACACAACGAGATTCGACTGTAACTGAATAGATATGAAAATGAATTTAATTTATAACTGAATTCTGGCCTACTTTCACAACAGAATGAAGCAGAAAATTTCTTTTGGTATACATACTTAGGTCTAGTTTCCTCTGGTGAGTTCTGTGCTCCAATAGCCTTGAGGGCACCAGTCATTCCTATGCCTGGGGGAGATTGTACGGGCTCTGGTATAGGAGGCTCTGAACCAATAGCCTTGAGAACTCCTGTAATACCAACAGCTGGAACAGGCTTGGCAACTGGAGGAGCTGAACCTGGTCTAGATAATAAAAATAAATATTAAATACCATGAAAGGTCAAACAACGTTCCTGCTATATATTCAAGGTTATTTTTCCTATTACAACAAATTTTTGTTGGGCATATCATGAAATTTGGTAAAACTGTGCTCCTATTAACATGATTAAGTATATTACTAAATTCATTGGACAAATGAATATTGAAAAACAGAAGTACTATATTGTAAAATTAAGAAATTGACGCTATGTTTTATTGATGCAAAATGTGGCAGGTTTGCATTATCTAAATTTCACTGTTATCTTGAGTGATTCTTTAAAAAATGCAATCTGACTTGCTTTTATAAATGTTAAATTTGTCAACATGTCCAATCCTCTTTAATACTATGAACCTTTACTACTGTTTACAACATACATACCTGTCTTTTCCTTGTGCATATCTTTGTACCTGGAATTAAAAGAACAATTCAAAATAAATATCAAAATCTTCCTTACTAATGCTACTTTATTTTAATTAATAAGAAATTGAGACCTATATTTTCAATTACAAATAAATATATATTATCTATAGTTTGTGCTGATTTTAGAAGAAGAATATCTAAATTGTGGTGTTAGCACTGGTTAACCATTCGGAGCTCCATTAATGAATGTCTATCGTAAAGTTGTCCCATATTTAGAGGTAAATAATAAAATAATACTGATATGTTGGCATGGTGAGTAAAATTATCATCCTAAACAACAGCTATATTTTATATAGCCTGGTTGGCTGAGTGGTCTACTGCATTGGACACAGTGGGTGTGGTGTTATCACAATGTAATAGGGCTTCAATCCCTGAGGGAAGAACTTAACTTTGCAGATCTAACATTTTTGGGTTAAATTTTGGACCAAGTCTGTATATTGATTGATTGATTATTGGTGTTTAACATCACTTTCTTGGCTATATCATGGAGGAAGCCAGAGAGAACCACAGACCGTCAGCAGGAAAACTGGACATAAAAAGGGGTCTAAGCACCTGCCACAAGGGGGGTTTCAAACTCACAACCTTAGGGCTGACAGGCTAGTGAATAAGATGAACTACTTAGACCACTCGGCCGATGATGCCCCAAAGTATATATAAACTGTGCTGTAATCCCTGTAGAATCAATTATTCCATGGAGAACTTCTGTTGTAATGTTTTCACATATTTAGATATATATATATATATATATATTTATTTATACATAAACATGTCTAGAGTTAAATCTTTTCCAATTTAAATAATGCATCAGATATTTTCAATATTTGCTTTTAATTAAAAATTTGACACATATAATATAAATATATAAATTATTTTATTGATCATTTTTCATTTGAGAATCTCCTTACTATAATCAATAGTTATTGTTTTAAAAATTGCTGATAAAAAAATTTCTGATAATAATATTTTACCTGGTGATTTCTCATTCTTTCTTCTTTCTGTACCATTTCTCTTCTCTGTCTCTCCAATTGTTCCTTTAAATGTTTAGCTTTGTCATCAGCTTGTTGCTATAAAGATATAATGAAGTAATGATAACTCTGTTGATTTTGCAGTTTACTACATATGTACGCAAAATAATAGTTTCTAACATACCCATAGCTATAGAACAACAGGGCTCACACTACTTCAGAATCATAGGGAGAAGTGACATCTCTTTTTGAAACTGATAGGAAGAAGTGGTGAGATTTGAAAGAGAAGTGCTTGTTCGTTCACTCGCAGCGCTACAATGTTTTTTTTACTTTTACTATAATAAAAAGGGCCATTTATATCCTATTTATCTATTTTCTATATTTTTCAATTTTTACCTGAGTATACAATTAAAGTAATAGTTGTTTCAGTTTATCATTTCTAGTTGCATAATTATATAGGTCCTCTTGTCAGAAACCACCAACTAAATATCTAGTACTAAAAAAAACTTTTTTTTGTATCAAAAAGGAAAAGAAAGTATAATATATGAATTAAAATTCAATTAAAAACTATTCTGTTTATCATGTTTTATATCATGTTTATGAAATTCATTGTTTCTCATTAAAAAGATATATAAATTTATCAAAGTTCAGCAACATTAATCAATAAAATGAAACAATGGAAATATATTCATTAAGCAAGGAGATCTAACCAAAAGTCTGTTAATGCGTGTGGAATGTGTAATTTTTCCCTTTTGGGATCATTATTCTTCTGTCAGCAGTGTTATTCGTGCATAAATAGTTATTATTATAAGACTGGGGATTTCGATCATATCTGGTCCGGTTCCGATCAATCCCACCTCCGTTCCGTAGTTCACACAATTATTTCAATGGCTGACGAAGAAAATTTAAAAAATAAACAATGTTTGACAAGCTATTTGGAAAGGAATATGACGTTTTTAATGCAATAAATGGATTGAACATTAACTAGAGGCAATTTTCAACACGTTCTTATGAAGTAATAAATTTATTTTGACGAAAATCAGAATGTTTTAATGTACGCTCTCGAGTAACAACTAACAAGTACCGGAAGTGTTAAAAAGTTGTCTGTATGAAATAACATACAATCAATCTGTAAAGTCAATACTTTCTTTCTAAAGAAATAAATTGTTTATGTCTTTGAATTTCTTTACTTATAAATGAAAAATTGCTGTTTCATCGACTTAGTAAAAATTAAAAATTGCCGACAGCGAAAGTGACTGAAAGAGAGTATTGTGGAAACAAGGGCGACTAGTTATCACTTTTGACGGTCGGGCAAAGCGAAGTGACGGACGGGAAAGTGACTTCTTCACCCCAGTCGCCTGCTAGCGTGAGCCCTGGTACAATAAAATTATTTTCATCATTTAGTATCCCCAATTATAAATACTCATGGTCATATTATGTTCCATCAAGTGAGAATCGTCCAATGATTGATTCTTTCTACAGATATTTCTATTTAAATATTTTTTTATTGACTATAACATATATCATAACATGGACACTAAAAATGGAACCCATTTTTTTATATCAACTATGATTTTGTTTTATCTATTTAAGTGTATTATCAAACTGCTTTATACTAGTAAAATCTTCTATTCTTATACATGTACTACAACAGATACCATTCATTTATTAAAGAGTTTTCTTAAAGTTGTTATTTCATTTATATCTTAAGAGCTTTTTTAAAACAGGAGACACAATGTCCTATCGCACTATCCCATGTCCATGTTCAGTAAGCTGTTAAAATCTGGGTCTTAATCTCGACTTGTCATAATAATTTTAAAAGTTGAACTAAAGAATGTTCTTTTTCCACTATATTAAATCAAACTTACTCTTAAAGCTTCAATTTTCTTTTTCCTTACTTCTGCTTCATTATTCTGAAATGAAAAATAAAGTGTATACCATGGAGTACTAAATATTGAAGAATTGATTTCCATCATTTGGAGAAAGTTTCTGGAAATTTGTATTTTATTGAGTACATTAAGTCTGTGATACTTGTAAGTACTCAAAACTACAATACAATACAGCCAATCCTATATAAGTAATTCTTCTTTCAGCAATTATATGTCTTTAGTGCATCTCTAAAAACAGGTTTGTTCTATAAGAATATTAAGATTTGTAATCTTGTGAATTTGTCTTCCAAAAGAGGAGTCTGTTCGAAAATATTTCAACCTGTAATGAAATCCTTTTTCTTTGGAAACCACAATTAGAAAAATTGGACAGAGACTACCCACCCTAAGCCTTGTCTGTGATTACATTAAAGGTGAATGTCAACTATAAAAAAAAAGAAGATGTGGTATGATTGCCAATGAGACAACTCTCCACAAGAGACAAAATGACACAGAAATTAACACCTATAGGTCACCATACGGCCTTCAACAATGAGCAAAGCCCATATCGCATAGTCAGCTTTAAAAGGCCTGAAATGACAAATGTAAAACAATTCAAACAAGAAAACTAATGGCCTGATTTATGTACAAAATAATGAACAAAAAACAAATATGATATACAGCAAAAAACGACAACCACTGAATTACAGGCTCCTGATTTGGGACAGGCACATAAAAAATGTTTCGAGGTTAAACATGTTAGCGGGCGTCCAACCCTCCCACTAACCTAGGACAGTGGTGTAATAGTACAACATACTAAGCTAGATCAATAATAACTTTGCCCATAATTCCATCCTCTGTATTGTAGATTACATATAATTTGAGTATAAAGTAATGGTATACTGACATAAGAGGTCTCTAAACACAGTAGCTCCAAATGGAACTTTTGTTAGTGGAAGCCATATCAATTATGTGTATCAGCGGGTGTTTAGAGACCTCCTATGTCAGTATATCATTACTCTATACTCGTCTGATCTTTTCCACTGACAAAAGAACTCTAAGGGAATGCCTAGCAATTACTTGAACTTGATGAGCATATGTAATACCTGAATTATAAAAAAATAGATGATTAATATACTATTACCCTTAACTTTTAAAAAGGAGTATGGAAGACTTTAATAAATCTTTCATTGTTTAGAACTCCCCTCCCACAACAAATTGGTAGTGGGGGTAATAGTATAGACTTGATATTTTGGCCAATCACAAGCTAGAACATCAGGACTGCATGACTACCATGTAATACTATTATATTAGAACAATGTAGAAGACTTGATATTTAGACGTCGTATCATAACCCTGAGATCAAGACTGCATGATTACCATGTACTTAAATTATGAAGACACCCTGTACCACAATTTAGAAGCCCAAATTTGGGTTTTACCAATAGGTAAAATGTTTACCGTAACATAATAAAAAGTTTACCGTAACCAAGGAAAAATTCCACTGAATTTTTTGCTGAAAGGATCCGCCTGATACTATCTGCCAGATACCTTTAATCCGCGGGATACCAGATTGATAAAAATAGGGTGCAACTATTAATCCACCATTCTGCCTCTGAGCAAGGTCCATTAAGGACAGAAACCGGTCAGGCTATGGATCATCACCAGGCGCTGTTAACTATGTGTTTTGGCATATACTACATTTTTTAGATTGCATATAATTACCTTATCATTTCTCCTTTCATTATAATTAGCTTGTCTGATCTTTTTCAATCTTTCTAAATATTCCTATTAAATACAATAGTAAGAAGTGTATTAAGGGTACAGAAATATCAAATGTCTTTTCGTTGTTTGTGTTGTTGTGTTGCTGTCTCATTGAGGTATACACAAACATTTCCTTTTATAAATATCAAAACATATGCTTTTATAGGTATTCAACTAACTTAATGTTTCTTCTATTCAAAATTCAAATGTATAAAAAAAAATTTTGTCTCTTCACACTTGACAGATCTATACCAGCATAATACTGTATGTTAGGTTATATTCATGTCAAGTTTTGTTTGCAGTTTTGGTCAAAATGGGGCAGTTTAATTTTTGCTGTATTCATTATTTGAATTTGATGGCCTTGAACAATCCATTTAAAAGCAGTGAAATGTTCTCATAGGTTTAATTTCATGGTAAAATGTCTACCCAAAAAAAGTTAAAATTAGACACACATACAAATTTTCTGACATGCAGTATACTGAGTTCCCTAAATCTGTATTTATTGGTAGAGGAAACTAGTTACCCTAAAAAACCAACTAGTTCTAACAAAACAAAATGCACTGTTTTATAAGAATATCCAGATTCACAATCGCACTGCTATTTGTTTGCAGTTGTTTGACAATGTATGATATACTGTATAAGTATTTTGTGCTACAAATATTTTTTAAGGTCAATATTTGCTAATGTTCTGACTCACCTCTTCTTCTCTTCTCCTAGAATCAGCTGACGAAGGTCTGCCATCATCCCTCATTGGTGAAGGTGAGGGTACATTCCTTGGGGATTCATATGGTGCAGCTCCCTGAAATATACATAAAAGATCTCTATAATTCACTGTTTCAGACTATTTCTTACTTTATTGATTGATGCTAAATACTCAAAGTCAATGAACCATGTCTGAAGGAACAAGACCAAATAATTTCAGACAAAAGGTATGCCAATGCTAATACAACTCCATACTAAATAGCATTGACTTATCATAAGTGGTTCCATAACAAACTGACCTAATCACAAACTTTAACATGTAAACCATTCAAAAGTTTCAAAGTCAATAGACCCTGAATGAGGGGACAGGGACAAATAATCTCTATGGAAATGAGATGTGCCAAAGCTTATACAAACTGCATACCAAATAACATTGATTTACCATTAGTGGTTCCCCTTAAACTGACCTAATCACAAACTTTTAACATATTGTTAACGCTGACACCACAAACAGCATACCTATCAGCATCCGTCAAGGCGAGACAAAAACCTGGATCTATTTCCATCCAAAGAAATATATATTAATTGTATGAACCTGATCTAAAATTTTTGCATATCACAGGTGTAAAATATTACAAACTGTATAACATCTATATTTCTTGTTGAAATACAAAATGAAACAGCAAAGACAAGATATTCTTTATTGATTTAAAAAAAAAAAGGATTGTCTTAAAATTTTGTGGTATTCAGTATTTAAACATTCTTATTCCCAAATATAACACCTACACCAAACAATTCAGCATTTCCTCTCCTTCTATTTGCTTCCGCTTCTTGTTTTCTCTGTATAAATTCACCAACAATTCTTGCTCTTTCTGCAGCATCAGCACCCTTCTGCCTAAAAAATCCAACAATAAACATTATACTTTCTGCAGCATCAGCACCCCACTGCCTATAAAATCTAAACTTAACATTATATTGTATTTTGTCCTTTCATGAACTTGTTGATGATTGGTTATCTTTTGCAATCTTAACTGAAACTATACACAATCTGTCTTGGATTAAGAGATTGACCTATTACATAGATTCATGTCTATTGTTTAAGACTGTGTGTTGACCTCCAGATATCTTTTCTTGTTTTTTTATGTTGATGGCTTGCCATCTCATTGACATATTACCCAATCTTCCTTTTATATAAAAATAAGATGTGGTATGATTGCCAATGAGACAACTCTCCACAAGAGACCAAATAACATAGAAGTTAGCAACTATAGGTACACATACCACATAGTCAGAGATATAAGCTGTGAAATGACAAATGTATATTTTCTTTTAATGGTTGGACAGTACATGATTTCTTCATAGTTTTGTGCTTTTTATTGTAAATGGCTGTCCCCATAATGAATAAGTGAAACCAGGATATTGTTTTGGTTTTATTTTACTTTTAATTTTATCTACTATCAAATACTAAAATCAATCAATAAATTACAAACCTATTTTCTTCTGCCTGTTGTATTGGTGTGGCAGCAGGAACCCTTGGTCCTTCCCCAGCACGGTTCCATTTAGGTACAGCCTGTTGTTGTCTAGGTGCTGCCATGTATGCAGCTCCACCTGTTGTCAATAATTTTACGATTGTAAAGAAATCACCATGTTTAACATGTCTTTTTTATACAGAATTAGCTATTATTAGCAACTTTTAAGACCAATGCATTTCTTTTTAATATATTTGTATACTGTTTCGATTCTCAGAATGTTAAATGTTGTGGTAACTTGCAAATGTAAAAATAATCTGTGCCTTGAACATTGTGGATCTATTAACTTTCATAGGAGGCAATTTTTGTTGATTGAGGAAAACTTGTGTTTTCTTGAATACTTAATTTTGTAGTTTTGTATGTATATTTTAGTTGAGCAATGAAATTAATATGCAAGAAATCCATGAAAATTTGTTCTCACAAATAATAAACTGTTATCACAGAGATATGTCTCGCTTTTTTGTAATTTCAATAATGCTAATGTTGAAATTAAAATAGCAACACTTTAACATGTAAGTTTTGCAAATATTCAAAGTCAATGAACCATGACTGAAGGTACATGGCTAAACAATCTCCATGGAAATGAGATGTGCCAATGCTAATACAACTGCATACCAAATACCACTGACTTGTCATAAGAAGTTCCCTTTAAACAAACCTAAACACAAACTAATACATGTAAACTAAGCAAAATTTCAAAGTCAATAAACCATAACTGAGGGGGCGGGGTCAAATAATCTCCATGGTAATGAGATGTGCCAATGCTAATACAACTGCATACTAAATATCACTGACCTACCACTAGTGGTTCCCCATAACCAACCTAATCACAAACTAATACATGAAAACTAAGTGAAAGTTTCAAAGTCAATAGACTATGACTGAGGGGGCGGGGCCAAATAATCTCCATGGAAATGAGATATACCAATGCTTAAACAACTGCATACCAATTATCATTAACTTACTGCTAGTGGTTCCCCATAAACTGACCTAATCACAAACTAATACATGAAAACTAAGCAAAAATTTCAAAGTCAATAGACCATGACTGAGGGGGCGGGGCCAAATAATCTCCATGGAAATGAGATATGCCAATGCTTATACAACTGCATACCAATTATCATTAACTCACTACTAGTGGTTCCCTATAAACTGACCTAATCACAAACTAATACATGAAAACTAAGCAAAAGTTTCAAAGTAAATAGACCATAACTGAGGGGGCGGGGCCAAATAATCTCCATGGTAATGAGATGTGCCAATACTAATACAACTGCATACCAAATATCATTGACTTACCAGTAGTGGTTCACCATAAACTAGACCTAATCACAAACTAATACATTGTTGACGCCGCCGCCGTCACCGTCGACGCCGGAAACAGCATACCTATGTCTCGCTTTTTGACTCCGTCAAGCGAGACAAAAATGAAATAATGAATTTCAATTTCAGTGGAAAAGTATAACAAAAATACCCACTCCATGGTAAATCAAAAAAGATGAAGACCATAAAAACTGATAAAATCAAACGTTTGACTTTATGAACTAATGAAACGAATGAAAAACAACTGCATATTCCTGACTTGGTACAGACGAGAATGGTCAGTAAAACCTCCCCATTAACTGAGGCTTCCATTAAATCTGATAATGTAGAGCTTGCTGATTATAAACTAGGTTCAAGAAATAAATTGTGAACGGCTACCTGGGATATACAACACTTAAATCTGAAGGTATATCTAAATACCTGGGGCATTTTGTCTGTTATTTCTGTCTCTGTCTAATTTATCTAGGTAAGCATGATAATCAGCATAATCACCTCTATTATTCGGTTGATTGTTCTGTGCTGCCTGCTGAAAAAAACAATATTCAATAAAATTTTTCATCAACTGACA
Source organism: Mytilus coruscus (assembly GCA_017311375.1). Lineage (NCBI taxonomy): Eukaryota > Metazoa > Mollusca > Bivalvia > Mytilida > Mytilidae > Mytilus > Mytilus coruscus. The sequence goes on along the minus strand of CM029597.1, from coordinate 3,245,871 downwards.
TTTCAATTTGAAAGTACATTTTTCTAAAGATGTTATTGATATACACTATGTTTCTTAATAAAATGGTACATCTGTTTCAATACTAAATGTAAGTATATCTATAAAACTTTTTAGAAAAGTAGCTAATGCTAAATTTGATTTTCATAGAGTAAAGAAAATATGATGATAAAATTTAAAACCCAAGATTCTATTTTGATGTCCTAATATTACTTAATATAATGATGTTGAAATATGAAGTATGTGTTAACTATTTTACAAGGGTATTTTTAACATGTGCTTATTTTCAATGATAAATTATAGAACAAAACAAAATAATTATATTAATTAAATTGTAACATTTTCAATAAAATTGAATTAGAACAAATTTACAATAATTATTTGAAAACAATTTTGTAAGAACATATAGGAAATTTTCAGGTTTATTCTAACCCTATACTACAATGTTATGTGTCCAAAACTTAAGATTCAATTTCCCTAAATCTTTGACATACGTATGCTGAAGAATATAAATTAACAGCACTATAACTATACCTCAAGTACAACTAATTTAGATGTTTTTCACAAGATATGATGTGATGCATTAGGAGTTTGATAAAGCCTTTGTACACAAATGTTGTAACCGTGAGCGATATCAATTACATGAGGTCATACAGATTAGGGTTTGATAAAGCCTTTGATATTGATATCATCACGGATGGCTAATACAGCATTATTGTCATTAACTGTATTACAAATACAATATACTTGTATTTACTACTAAGTATATAGTTTATTTAGTTTATTTATTTTGAATTTACATTGTATCATAGGTCAAATTTATTTGTTCAGTGTATGTTCAATGGTGTTACTATGTCCTTTGATTGAGTTAAGCTATTTCAGTTGATATTTTATAGTGTGTCTTTCTATGTTGTGATGTTACACTATTGTTTCAGAAAAAGGGTGAAGGTTTGGTACCATTAAAACGTTTAAACCCGCTGCATTTGTTTGCACCTGTCCTAAGTCAGGAATCTGATGTTCAGTAGTTGTCGTTTGTTGATGTGGTTCATAAGTGTTTCTCATTTTATATAGATTAGACCGTTGGTTTTCCCGTTTGAATGGTTTTACACTAGTAATTTTGGGGCCCTTTATAGCTTACTGTTCGGTGTGAGCCTAGGCTCCGTGTTGAAGACCGTACTTTGACCTATAATGGTTTACATTTATAAATTTTGACTTGGATGGAGAGTTGTCTCATTGGCACTCATACCACATCTTCTTATATCTATATAATAAAAAACATCTTTTACCTTTTGTGCTGGCCATTTAATCTGTCCCTGATTTCCTTCACTGCTGCCTTTGCTATTCTGAAATAATAACAAAACAATTACTGTCAAGACAATTTAATGTACAATCAGGTATTTAAGAATTCAGGAGATCTGTGAGAGTCTGACATGGCTAGTAAATAAAAACTTTCTCAAAACAATTTGATGAAAGGTGCAGAACATTTTCTTATGGCAATTTTTGGCATTACAATGTCTATGATAATGTTACATCTAATTTTCAACATTTTCATACTAGGATATTTTAAGCATCAGAAAAGCAACCACTTTGCTCATTTTCAAGAGTATTATTTTTCAAAATTAAAAGCTGTCCCAACTGTAGCATTCAACATCAAATGTTAGTCAGATGTACACACTGATTATTCCATTTCATACATCTATTTATCTTATCATTTTATGATGACTATCAATATAACAATAATGATAGCTGTTGATCAAAATGTTCACTGGAAATGACCTTCTTAATAATGTTCTGCTGTTTAATCGGAGAACTCTTGTAAAATTGCACAGACAAAACAACTAAATTGTCAGAGATAATGTCCCAACATATCAATGATTTTGGTTATCAGCATATTAAAGGCAATAATTTACCTAGAATGTATAGTCAATAACTGGTTTAAATACACTGTACAAACAATTTCCTTACTAGAGCATTCTGTATTATATGCTTATACCAACAGTGAGGATTTAACATTTCTGAAGCTGAATTTCACTAACAGTCACTTGTTTATCAAAACAGAAATAAATACCTCACTCTCATCAGAATATCCTAGAACTTGTTTCCATCCTTCCTCACGAGCTTTGTTCATTCTGTTTGCCTGTTTATATAAATATCAACAATGTAAATAAAGTTCTAACTACTGTATCACACAGATTTCAATATTGATGACCAATGTAATTGAAATAATTTCTTAAGTATAATGAAACAGAAATATCATGTTCAGGAGGGGTATTCACAAAAAATTAGTCTAGGCAAGAAATTTCTATGACTAGTGAAAATTTGTTACCCCTGCTGAACATGATATTGTACTTTTTTAAATAAGCTGCACTTTTTATGATTAAACAAACATGCCATGTGGTTGAGTTGTCTAGAAATATCCTATAACATTTTTTTTGTTTGTGTTGTTTGGTTGCTGTCTCACTGATGTTTACCCCACATTTTCTATTTTAATAAATATAAGTATATTTGAATGATTCTAGTAGAATACCTTCTGTTTCTCCATAAGGTCCTTGTGTTTCTTCTCTATTGCTGCCTATACAAAAAAAAAAATTACTTGCAATGGTTTAATTATATTTTTGTAATCTGTTTCAAATTTTAGACCAAATCCTAAAATTGTATTCAAATGAAGTTTGGGATGAAAAAGATTGAATCAATTGATTAAAAGCACAATAAAAAAATCATACAACTAATGTGTTGTGATTGGTCATATTTATCAAAAGTTATTAAAAACCAAACCACAAATAAGATAAGAACCATTTTAGCATTCTGTTAACAGTATAGAACAGGAAAGTTATTCCAATGAATAACACGGAAGTCAAAATAATAGGTATGAGAGATCGTTTCACTGTGAATTTCATTTCTACCAGATGAATATGCTATTTCAGATTATTCATTTGAAGTTGCTTTTAAAAAATGTAAAGATGTAGTACAATCTAAAATACTGAGAACTGATGTCCTGATGTCAAAAGTTCATTAAAATACTGAGAACTGATGTCCTATTGTCAAAAGTTCATTAAAATACTGAGAACTGATGTCCTATTGTCAAAAGTTCATTAAAATACTGAGAACTGATGTCCTATTGTCAAAAGTTCATTAAAATACTGAGAACTGATGTCCTATTGTCAAAAGTTCATTAAAATACTGAGAACTGATGTCCTGATGTCAAAAGTTCATTAAAATACTGAGAACTGATGTCCTGATGTCAAAAGTTCATTAAAATAAAAGAAGAATGTGTCTGAGGACACAATTTCCACCGCTCAAGCTTTGTAATTTTTCATGTTAAAAAGGGGCATAACTCTAGAACAGTAAATGACATACTGCCAAAATTTAAACTCTGTCTGTGTGTTGTGCTTCTTAGCATTGTGTATGAGTTTTATAAAATTCGGAGGAGTCAAACTTTTGTAAAGGTTTTGGAAACTAAAACATTTGAAATTTTTCAAGTCATAAAGGGGCATAACTTTAGAATGGTAAGTGATTCACTGCCAAAATTGTACTCTGCAAGTTTTGGTTCTAAGCATTGTGTATGACTTTCATAAAATTTGGATAAGGAAAACTTTAGAGTGCAGAAACAAAAAAAATATAAAGGGGTATTAGTCTAAAATTGAGAATGGAAATGGGGAATGTGTCAAAGAGACAACAACCCGACCACAGAACAAACAACAGAAGGTCACCAATAGGTCTTCAATGCAGCGAAATTCCGCACCGGGCGTCCTTAAGCTGGCCCTAAACAAATATATATACTAGTTCAGTGATAATGGACGTCATACTAAACTCCAAATTATACACAAGAAACTAAAAGTAAAAATAATACAAGACTAACAAAGACCAGAGGCTCCTGACTTGGGACAGGCGCAAAAATGCGGCGGGTTAAACATGTTTATGAGATCTCAACCTCCCCTATACCTCTAGCCAATGTAGAAAAGTAAACGATAACAATACGCACATTAAAAGTCAGTTAAAGAGAAGTCCGAGTCCGATGTCAGAAGATGTAACAAAGAAAATAAACAAAATGACAATAATACATAAATAACAACAGACTACTAGCAGTTAACTGACATGCCAGCTCCAGACCTCAATTAAACTGATTGAAAGATTATGTCTTCATCATATGAATATCAGGCACAATCCCTCCCGTTAGGGGTTTAGTATCATACCATCATAAATATATGAGAAGAGCATAACCCGTGTCATGCCAACAACTGGTTTTTAAATAAATGTGTTTAGTTCCGATGCAAAGACCCTATAAGTGAATCAATATTAAAGCCAAAATATGCAATCTTTAATGACCTGACAACAGTATCGTAACTATATCCCTTCTTAATAGAATGGTGACTCACTGCCCAAATTTGAACTCTGTCTGATTGTTTTAGTTCTTAGTATTGTTAATGATTTTCATAAAATTTGGATGAAGAAAACTCAAGCTAGAGTGCGAAAACGAAAATGGGACGGACTGAAGGGTGGACGCAGAAAAGGATGGTCAAAGGTAACACTTAATACAGAGGGGGCATAAAAACAACATATAAAATTATAATTCAAACCTTTTGTATTTCGTCCCTTCTTCTCTTTTCTTTTTCTATAAATTCATTTTTCTTCTTAAGCAGGTCCTATTGAAAAAAAAATGTTCCAATATTCATATACATGATAAAATTTACATTAAACATACAGAAAAGCATTTGATGTTTTGAAACAATATTACTTTAGTCAATATATTCTTTCAGTCAATATTTGATTAGGAAGAGTTTACTGTTCTACCATTTTTAGCTTCACTTATATTTCTGTGATTAAAAGAATTTCATTGACATTGATGTATAGCGTAAAATCATTATTACCTGACTGTTTTGAGGCCTTTGACCACTCCCACTTCCAGGTCTTCTCCTGTCTTGTGATCTATTATCAAAACAAAGCATGACAATAATATATTTATCATTTACCATCTCAAATTGTTTTTGGAGAGTTATAAGACCGTTGCTAACATTTCCATGCATTGAGCCAATGATATATGTAGGATATATGCACATGTGTATTGGATTTAATGCTAATAAAAATATTTGATATTGTTGATTTATTCAATACACATACTAATCAAAAATCTTGACAACTTCAAATTAATTTTTATCATCCAGGTTATCCCAAATTTTCATTTCCTGATATCACTACATCCCAACAAAATCTTGTTAAATCTTTTTTTTTTTTAAATACTTTCACAGTGAAATCATATTTTCTAGCTTAATATTAAATCTGTAACAAATGTCTTTCAATAAATAAAAACAAAACTATTTAGACCCATTGTTATTTTAAAACTCAACAGCAAACTTCCTTTAACGAAAATACTATGACTTTGGCATTCAATAAAACAAAATTGTTTGCATTCCAATATCATCCAATAAGTCAAAATAGACGTGAAAATATCATGCAACGAAGCGCTCATTTGACTTGAAAAGTCCAATGTAAATACCTTTAAAGGGGCACTAGCTATCAAATTCATGTTCACCCATTTGACTTAAATACTTATATTTGATTTATAACCATGTAAAACATTTATCCAAATTTTAAAAAGTCTAAAATAAACACTTTTGTGGGCTCGATAATATGTAGCTTCGTTTCGTGTGTATTTTAGTCTTGATGCCATCTAATTAACTATCGAGTTGACCTCCGAACACCTCCGATGGTCATATAAGCAATATAAACATAAATATAGATATAAATAGAAATAGAACTCGTGCAATTAGAATTTTCTAGGTCTGTTAAATTTCAGATTATAGATTAAAAATATATGTTAATCATCATTTTTACCTGTATAAGAAGGATTTTTTGTGGATCGAAACAGTCAATCAAATGATTTACCTTTGTTTCACTTTCAATGTTGACATTCTTTTCCTTTAAATAACCAAACACACACAATGCATGCGTTATCCATCTCTAGCTAAGGGGTTAAATTGAAGTTCACATGAATACGGATTCAATGAGGTCGGATTATTCACTTGCAAGTGAATAATTCATCATCAATGTTTCTTAGCCTAATTTGACAAAATTGAACCATACTGGCTGCTAAAAGCGAATTCTTATTTCACTATTTCACTTTCATTAATGATTGAACAAAAAAAAATCATACATTAAATTTTTATATATCTCGTAGCTAGTCAGCACCAATGAAAATGTTTAAAATCACAATAAATATGAATAAAAGAAATGTACATCAATGAGACACCATGCCAACAACACAAATAATCAAAGACATGTTAACATACAGTCTTTAACAATAGATAGGTGTCTACAATTAAGATCTAAATTAAGATCTAAATTGGCCTGAATCTAGTTTGTCATTTTTTTCAGTACACATCCGTTGCTGTATGAGCTAAATTTAATTGTAATGGCTTTGCATCCAACTAATTCTTGAAGTATTATAACAAACCTTTCATTAGATTTCCTAGCTATTGGAGCACCATATATATTAGCTGGATTGTATTTCTTAGGAGCAGCAGCCGGGGTAGGTCTAGCAGGAAGAGGTCGTTTAACACCAGCTGTAAAAACAGAAAAATACTATAAACTACATATGTTAAAAAAAAGATTCTTGTCTTATGTAATGCAATAAATATAAATATATTAGTATGAATAAAAGGTGACATTTGGATGCATCAATGATACAGCAACCAAACAACACATTTAAACCAAAACAGACATCTATATCGGACGGACACACGGATGGACGCCAGATTTCCATGTCCCCACAACGCGATACATGGGGGACAAAAAATCAGTTGTTTGATAAAACATAAATCTTTTTTTTGGCTTGCTTGCTAAGCTCACTTGACAAAAACAGCCTTACACAGTGATTCAATGCTGGTATTTACAATATGTATATAAAGGAAGCCTAATAATCTATATATATACATTGTCAGAAAATATAAAATTTATTTGTACAAGCTTTCATAACAAGACAAAAGCGAGGCTTGCCAAGTTTTTCTCCTGTTTCAGCAAGTGCAAATACATTTTATATTTCAGACAATGTACATATTTTTATCCTGCAATTTACACCTGGCACTTGAAACTTTAGTTGTTTAAATCCAAATCATTGTCTCTGATTTTCAAAGAAATCGACATAGCTTAAATATGGACCGCAAAGAGGACCCCAAAATGAACTGTTCCATTAAAGATTATCCACATTACCGCTTGCTCAACATGGCGGGAAACAGGAGAATTTATTTGTACAAAGACAAACAAAGCAAAATTTATTTGTGTACCTGTTGTTTGTACAATAGTTGGCAGATTGCAGGATAAAAGCATATTCAGAACAATCTAATAAATGCGAAGTTGTGGACTTGAAAAATTTAATTGTGATAATAAACTTCAAATGAAAGTATAATGTATATCATTTGTGACGGATCAAAAGTTGCAAAGATGACATTTTTATTATTTCATCAATTGTATTTATAATAATTTCAAATAATACTTACTTCATCTGTTAGAAATTTAGGGACTCTTCTTTGAACAAATGGCATCTTTAATACAGAATTTACCGATGGTCTGTCTCTTTGGAATAAAAATCATACACTTAAATAAGTCAATTATAACCTGAATTAATTGAAGATTAGCATTTTTTGTTTCATTTATATAGTTTTGTTAACATAAATAAAATTTTGTGTCAGGCATATATCATTTCATAGTGTAATGCCAAACATCAAGAAAAAGTCTTTAACCTTTGGAGATTTTGTATTAAATGATAAAACTCAACTCTTCTTATTTATAATTTTTGTTTTCAATTTATTTTATGTTATAAGGTATGATAACATTATAGCTTGTCATATTACATGTTTATTGTTGAAGACTATGTCAACTTGTAGATATGTGTTGGTCATTTGTGTTGTTATGTGACTGTATCAATGTGTTGGTCATTTGTGTTGTTATGTGACTGTATCAATGTTTTGGTCATTTGTGTTGTTATGTGACCGTGTCAATGTTTTGGTTATTTGTGTTGTTATGTGACTGTGTCAATGTTTTGGTTATTTGTGTTTTGTGGCTGTGTCAATGTTTTGGTCATTTGTGTTGTTATGTAGCCGTGTCAATGTTTTGGTTATTTGTGTTGTTATGTGACCGTGTCAATGTTTTGTTATTTGTGTTTTGTGGCTGTGTCAATGTTTTGGTAATTTGTGTTGTTATGTGACCGTGTCAATGTTTTAGTTATTTGTGTTGTTATGTGACCGTGTCAATGTTTTGGTTATTTGTGTTTTGTGGCTGTGTCAATGTTTTGGTAATTTGTGTTGTTATGTAGCTGTGTCAATGTTTTGGTAATTTGTGTTGTTATGTAGCTGTCAATGTTTTGGTAATTTGTGTTGTTATGTAGCTGTGTCAATGTTTTGGTTATTTGTGTTGTTATGTGACCGTGTCAATGTTTTGGTTATTTGTGTTGTTATGTGACTGTGTCAGTGTTTTGGTCATTTGTGTTGTTATGTGACTGTGTCAATGTTTTGGTTATTTGTGTTTTTATGTGACCGTGTCAATGTTTTGGTCATTTGTGTTGTTATGTGACTGTGTCAATGTTTTGCTTATTTGTTTTTGTGTTGTGGTGTTGCACTATTGTTTCAGATGAGGGTGAAGGTTGGTACCTATTAAAACGTTTAAACCTGCTGCATTTGTTTGCACCTGTCCTAAGTCAGGAATCTGATGTTCAGTAGTTGTAGTTTGTTGATGTGGTTCATAAGTGTTTCTCATTTCTCGTTTTTTACATAGATAAGAACATTGGTTTTCCCGTTTGAATGGTTTTACTCTAGTCATTTTTGGGGCCCTTTATAGCTTGCTGTTCTGTGTGAGCCAATGCTCCGTGTTGAAGACCGTACTTTGACCTATAATGGTTTACTTTTACAAATTGTGACTTGCATGGAGAGTTGTCTCATTGGCACTCATACCACATCTTCTTGTATCTATCTATAGATACACATATGGTCTTTTGGAAATATGGCATTGGGTAAATAAGCAATCCATTCACAGCTAGCTTTCTGTTGCATCCTTCATCACCAAAACATTTTGTCTGAAGATTTAATATTGATTTCAAATCAACATCTTTCAAAGGAACTCATCATTTTAATCCTTTTCTTCATCTGACGAGGGTCTGTTGGATGATGGAGGTTTGACAGCAGGACTAGGGCTTATTATCTACCTAAACTGAAGGAATTTGATTATTTACCTGATGGTGGTCTGTTGGCTGACGAAGGTCTGCTGGCTGATGGAGGTTTGACAGCAGGACTAGGGCTTATTATCTACCTAAACTGAAGGAATTTGATTATTTACCTGATGGTGGTCTGTTGGCTGACGAAGGTCTGTTGGATGATGGAGGTTTGACAGCAGGACTAGGGCTTATTATCTACCTAAACTGAAGGAATTTGATTATTTACCTGATGGTGGTCTGTTGGCTGACGAAGGTCTGCTGGCTGATGGAGGTTTGACAGCAGGACTAGGGCTTATTATCTACCTAAACTGAAGGAATTTGATTATTTACCTGATGGTGGTCTGTTGGCTGACGAAGGTCTGTTGGATGATGGAGGTTTGACAGCAGGACTAGGGCTTATTATCTACCTAAACTGAAGGAATTTGATTATTTACCTGATGGTGGTCTGTTGGATGATGGAGGTTTGACAGCAGGACTAGGGCTTATTATCTACCTAAACTGAAGGAATTTGATTATTTACCTGATGGTGGTCTGTTGGCTGACGAATGTCTGTTGGATGATGGAGGTTTGACAGCAGGACTAGGGCTTATTATCTACCTAAACTGAAGGAATTTGATTATTTACCTGATGGTGGTCTGTTGGCTGACGAATGTCTGTTGGATGATGGAGGTTTGACAGCAGGACTAGGGCTTATTATCTACCTAAACTGAAGGAATTTGATTATTTACCTGATGGTGGTCTGTTGGCTGATGAAGGTCTGCTGGCTGATGGAGGTTTGACAGCAGGACTAGGGCTTATTATCTACCTAAACTGAAGGAATTTGATTATTTACCTGATGGTGGTCTGTTGGCTGACGAATGTCTGTTGGATCAGGGACCGCCTGTGCGTCGCCAATGTCGCAATTTGCGATTTTTATTTCATCTGGCGACAAAATACGGCTGCTGGCGATATTTCTGGCGCCAACATTTTCCTATGTAAAATTTTCATTTCTTGACAATATCGATCTTCATGATAATTGGTAAAAGTTAAAAAATAAATTGTACAAAATTTTACCTGGCGACAACTTTATGACTTTGTTTACAACCCAAGCTAATCAACGGTTACAACAGGTGTCATAATCTGTTGTTACAGGTAATCCATTTATCGGATGGGTCGTTAATGGTCATCAACATTAATTAATTCAAATAGAATTGGTCAGTCTGCATTTGTCTATTTCATTTGAAGAAATGTTCATACAACACAATTTTCAATGTTTACCATAGTTAAATGAAGAAAACATAATTGACAGGAAGTTGAAAACCATAATCAAATTGTTAAAAACATTGTTTTACTTGTTTTCCGTAAAAAAATAGCAAATTCAAACGAAATTTGTCTTTGACTGCCCTCATTTATGATACTGAAAATAACAAAACGACCGCCATTTTGGTCATGTTTACTTCTTCTACGTACTGTGTATAATCCTCCAAAGAGGAGCACACCGAATAAAGAAAGATAACTCACTCTTACTTTTCCTAGCATTGAGATACCTACTTAAGACATGTCTTAGATATGGCTACATACTTCTGCTTTATAATTTATATGTTTGGGTCTTTTGAGTTGTGGGAAGAGTTAAAGAGGGTTTAGTAGTAGGATGGGTAGGGTTGGTAGGGTTCCTTGGTCATCTTTTCTGTATTCTAATACAATTTTCACTGTTCTGTAAATCTAAACCCTCTTACTCTGTTTTCTTCATACAATTACCCATTTTTTCTATTTTTTATTTTTAGTTTAAAAATTCTTTATTCTGTAGCATTTACAGACCATAAGCTAATGTATATTCTTCTACATACTGACAAAGAAAATAAAGTACACATGTCAGTTTTGTTGTATGTATAGAAACCATTGACTAACTTACTTAGTGTAACATGTTAAATGATGTAAAGTGCAGGCTGAGTGCATAAGAAATTTAAATTGAACATAGTTTAAATTTTGGTAGAAGAATTAAAGACTCTGGCTGGCTAAAGTTTGCTCCAAGTTTTCAAAACTGGCGACAAAATATAGGAGCTGCTGACAAGGGTCTGTTGGATGATGGACAGCAGGACTAAGGCTTATTATCTACCTAAACTGAAGGAATTTGATTATTTACCTGATGGTGGTCTGTTGGCTGAAGAAGGTCTGTTTGCTGATGGAGGTCTGTTTGCTGATGGAGGTCTGGACGCAGGACTAGGACTGGGAGCAGCTCTGACTTTGTTGTGTCCCAGTTTGTGACCGTGCATGATTGTATGACTGAATTCATCTGCTATTTGCTGTAAAATGAAATTACAAAGTAAAATAAATTGGGTAGGATTGTCAATGACAAGAGAATATTACTTTGACTGTTATCCAACTAAGGTTAAGCTTTGTGTTAACTATATTAGGCTTTATAAGCACCAAGTTGCTTAGAAGTTCACTTTAAATTTCAAATGAGTGTACATAGTTTTAGACCTAAAGAGAAAGTGCAGCCTCAACTTATCGTGTTTCTTATGTCTACATCATTCAACTCTGAAAATCACAGCTTTGTGATGTTAACTATGTTAATTATTACTGATTTCATATGGTTTTGACCTCAATTCTAACATGCCAAGCTTCAAATCATTTGACTCAATGATATTAAGTATAGCCAGGTGTTATCACTGAAGTATAATGTTTGACCGTAATTTTATCACTCAAAAATTCATATAATTCGAAAAAAAACAACTTTGTTTTGAATAAGAAAATATCAATATCAATACAATAAAATGATTATCAAATTTCAGCATATAATTCTAGTATAATAAAAGAACAGAGTTCCAATGTCCCCGTGTTGCACATATTTTATATTTCCAAGGGCATAACTCTTTACAATAAGTTGATTGGCCACCATTATAGAACTTGTCCGAGATATTGCTGATATTAACCTATAGTATAAGTTTTATAAAATTCTGACAAGAATTGTATCCGTGAGAGCGCTTAACGAGGCCATTTTCCATAAATTTAATATTTCCAAGGCATAACTCTTTAAAAAGTCGATCGCCACCATTATAGAACTTCTCCGAGATATTACTGATATTAACCCATAGTATAAGTTTTATAAAAATCTGGCACGAATTGTACCCGTGAGAGCGCTAACAAGACTGGACGGACGGACACACGGATGGACGCCTGTATTTCCATGTCCCCACAACGCGATACATGGGGACAAAAAATCAGTGGTTTGATAAAACATAAATCTTTTTTATGGCTTGCTTACTAAGCTCACTAGACAAAAACAGCCTTACACAGTGATTCAATGCTGGTATTTACAATATTTATATAAAGGAAATCTAGTAATCTATATCTTTACATAGTCGGAAAATATAAAATTGATTTGTACAAGCTTTCGAAACAAGACAAAAAGCGAGGCTCGCCAAGTTTTTCTCCTGTTTTGTAGCAAGTTCAAATACATTTTATATTTCAGACAATGTACATATATTGTTTTTATCCTGCAATTTACACCCTGCACTTGAAGCTTTAGTTGTTTAAATCCAAATCATTGTCTCTGATTTCTCAAAGAAATCGACATAGCTTAAATATGGACCACAAAGAGGACCCTGAAATGAACTATTCTATGAAAAGAAATATCCACATTACCGCTTGCTCAACATGGCTGGGAAACAGAAGACTTTATTTGTACAAAGACAAACAAAGCAAAAATTTATTTGTGTACCTGTTGTTTGTACAATAGTTGGCAGATTGCAGGATAAAAGCATATTCAGAACAATCTAATAAATGCGAAGTTGTGGACTTGAAAAATTTAATTGTGATAATAAACTTCAAATGAAAGTATAATGAATATCATTTGTGACAGATCAAAAGTTGCAAAAGATGACATTTTTTATTATTTCATCAATTGCATTTATCATAATTTCAAATAATACTTACCTCATCTGTTAGAAATTTAGGGACTCTTCTTTGAACAAATGGCATCTTTAATACAGAATTTACCGATGGTCTGTCTCTTTGGAATAAAATCATACACTTAAATAAGTCAATTATAACCTGAATTAATTGAAGATTAGCATTTTTTGTTTCATTTATATAGTTTTGTTAACATAAATAAAATTTTGTGTCAGGCATATATCATTTCATAGTGTAATGCCAAACATCAAGAAAAAGTCTTTAACCTTTGGAGATTTTGTATTAAATGATAAAACTCAACTCTTCTTATTTATAATTTTGTTTTCAATTTATTTTATGTTATAAGGTATGATAACATTATAGCTTGTCATATTACATGTTTATTGTTGAAGACTATGTCAACTTGTAGATATGTGTTGGTCATTTGTGTTGTTATGTGACTGTATCAATGTGTTGGTCATTTGTGTTGTTATGTGACTGTATCAATGTTTTGGTCATTTGTGTTGTTATGTGACCGTGTCAATGTTTTGGTTATTTGTGTTGTTATGTGACTGTGTCAATGTTTTGGTTATTTGTGTTTTGTGGCTGTGTCAATGTTTTGGTCATTTGTGTTGTTATGTAGCCGTGTCAATGTTTTGGTTATTTGTGTTGTTATGTGACCGTGTCAATGTTTTGGTTATTTGTGTTTTGTGGCTGTGTCAATGTTTTGGTAATTTGTGTTGTTATGTGACCGTGTCAATGTTTTAGTTATTTGTGTTGTTATGTGACCGTGTCAATGTTTTGGTTATTTGTGTTTTGTGGCTGTGTCAATGTTTTGGTAATTTGTGTTGTTATGTAGCTGTGTCAATGTTTTGGTAATTTGTGTTGTTATGTAGCTGTCAATGTTTTGGTAATTTGTGTTGTTATGTAGCTGTGTCAATGTTTTGGTTATTTGTGTTGTTATGTGACCGTGTCAATGTTTTGGTTATTTGTGTTGTTATGTGACTGTGTCAGTGTTTTGGTCATTTGTGTTGTTATGTGACTGTGTCAATGTTTTGGTTATTTGTGTTTTTATGTGACCGTGTCAATGTTTTGGTCATTTGTGTTGTTATGTGACTGTGTCAATGTTTTGCTTATTTGTTTTTGTGTTTGTGTCAATGTTTTGGTTATTTGTGTTGTTATGTGACCGTGTCAATGTTTTGGTCATTTGTGTTGTTATGTGACTGTGTCAATGTTTTGGTTATTTGTGTTTTATGTGACCGTGTCAATGTTTTGGTTATTTGTGTTGTTATGTGACTGTGTCAATGTTTTGGTCATTTGTGTTGTTATGTGACTGTGTCAATGTTTTGGTCATTTGTGTTGTTATGTGACTGTGTCAATGTTTTGGTCATTTGTGTTGTTATGTGACTGCGTCAATGTTTTGGTTATTTGTGTTTTGTGGCTGTGTCAATGTTTTCGTTATTTGTGTTGTTATGTGACTGTGTCAATGTTTTGGTTATTTGTGTTGTTATGTGACTGTGTCAATGTTTTGGTCATTTGTGTTATGTGGCTGTGTCAATGTTTTGGTTATTTGTGTTTTGTGGCTGTGTCAATGTTTTGGTTATTTGTGTTGTTATGTGACTGTGTCAATGTTTTGGTTATTTGTGTTTTGTGGCTGTGTCAATGTTTTGTTATTTGTGTTATTATTTGACTGTCAATGTTTTGGTTATTTGTGTTTTGTGGCTGTGTCAATGTTTTGTGTTGTAATGTGACTGTGTCAATGTTTTAGTTATTTGTATTGTTATGTGACTGTGTCAATGTTTTGGTCATTTGTGTTGTTATGTGACTGTGTCAATGTTTTGCTTATTTGTTTTTGTGTTTGTGTCAATGTTTTGGTTATTTGTGTTGTTATGTGACCGTGTCAATGTTTTGGTCATTTGTGTTGTTATGTGACTGTGTCAATGTTTTGGTTATTTGTGTTTTATGTGACCGTGTCAATGTTTTGGTTATTTGTGTTGTTATGTGACTGTGTCAATGTTTTGGTCATTTGTGTTGTTATGTGACTGTGTCAATGTTTTGCTTATTTGTTTTTGTGTTTGTGTCAATGTTTTGGTTATTTGTGTTGTTATGTGACCGTGTCAATGTTTTGGTCATTTGTGTTGTTATGTGACTGTGTCAATGTTTTGGTTATTTGTGTTTTATGTGACCGTGTCAATGTTTTGGTTATTTGTGTTGTTATATGACTGTGTCAATGTTTTGGTCATTTGTGTTGTTATGTGACTGTGTCAATGTTTTGCTTATTTGTGTTTTGTGGCTGTGTCAATGTTTTGGTTATTTGTGTTGTAATGTGAACGTGTCAATGTTTTGGTCATTTGTGTTGTTATGTGACTGTGTCAATGTTTTGGTCATTTGTGTTGTTATGTGACTGCGTCAATGTTTTGGTTATTTGTGTTTTGTGGCTGTGTCAATGTTTTCGTTATTTGTGTTGTTATGTGACTGTGTCAATGTTTTGGTTATTTGTGTTGTTATGTGACTGTGTCAATGTTTTGGTCATTTGTGTTATGTGGCTGTGTCAATGTTTTGTTATTTGTGTTTTGTGGCTGTGTCAATGTTTTGGTTATTTGTGTTGTTATGTGACTGTGTCAATGTTTTGGTTATTTGTGTTTTGTGGCTGTGTCAATGTTTTGGTTATTTGTGTTATTATTTGACTGTCAATGTTTTGGTTATTTGTGTTTTGTGGCTGTGTCAATGTTTTGTGTTGTAATGTGACTGTGTCAATGTTTTAGTTATTTGTATTGTTATGTGACTGTGTCAATGTTTTGGTAATTTGTGTTTTGTGGCTGTGTCAATGTTTTGGTCATTTGTGTTGTTATGTGGCTGTGTCAATGTTTTGGTTATTTGTGTTGTTATGCGACTGTGTCAATGTTTTGGTTATTTGTGTTGTTATGTGACTGTGTCAATGTTTTGTTATTTGTGTTTTGTGGCTGTGTCAATGTTTTGGTTATTTGTGTTGTTATGTGACTGTGTCAATGTTTTGGTTATTTGTGTTTTGTGGCTGTGTCAATGTTTTGGTTATTTGTGTTGTTATTTGACTGTGTCAATGTTTTGTTATTTGTGTTTTGTGGCTGTGTCAATGTTTTGTGTTGTAATGTGACTGTGTCAATGTTTTAGTTATTTGTATTGTTATGTGACTGTGTCAATGTTTTGGTAATTTGTGTTTTGTGGCTGTGTCAATGTTTTGGTCATTTGTGTTGTTATGTGACTATGTCAATGTTTTGGTAATTTGTGTTTTGTGGCTGTGTCAATGTTTTGGTCATTTGTGTTGTTATGTGACTGCGTCACTGTTTTGGTAATTTGTGTTGTTATGTGGTTGTGTCAATGTTTTGGTAATTTGTGTTGTTATGTAGCTGTGTCAAAGTTTTGGTTATTTGTGTTATGTGACTGTTTCAATGTTTTGGTTATTTGTGTTGTTATGTGACTGTGTCAATGTTTTGGTTTTTGTGTTGTTATGTTACTGTGTCACTGTTTTGGTTATTTGTGTTGTTATGTGACTGTGTCAATGTTTTGGTTATTTGTGTTGTTATGTGACCGTGACACTGTTTTGGTTATTTGTTATGTGACTTGTGTTATGTGACTGTGTCAATGTTTTGGTTATTTGTGTTTTGTGGCTGTGTCAATGTTTTGGTCATTTGTGTTGTTATGTGACTGTGTCAATGTCTTGGTTATTTGTGTTGTTATGTGACTGTGTCAATGTTTTGGTCATTTGTGTTGTTATGTGACTGTGTCAATGTTTTGGTTATTTGTGTTGTTATGTGACTGTATCACTGTTTTGGAAATTTGTGTTGTTATGTGGTTGTGTCACTATTTTGGTAATTTGTGTTGTTATGTAGCTGTGTCAATGTTTTGGTTATTTGTGTTATGTGACTGTGTCAATGTTTTGGTTATTTGTGTTGTTATGTGACTGTGTCAATGTTTTGGTTTTTGTGTTGTTATGTGACTGTGTCACTGTTTTGGTAATTTGTGTTGTTATGTGACTGTGTCAATGTTTGGTTATTTGTGTTGTTATGTGGTTGTGTCAATGTTTTGGTCATTTGTGTTGTTATGTAGCTGTGTCAATGTTTTGGTTATTTGTGTTATGTGACTGTGTCAATGTTTTGGTTATTTGTGTTGTTATGTGACTGTGTCAATGTTTTATTTTTTGTGTTGTTATGTGACTGTGTCAATGTTTGGTTATTTGTGTTGTTATGTGACTGTGTCAATGTTTTGGTCATTTGCGTTATGTGGCTGTGTCAATGTTTTGGTTATTTGTGTTTTGTGGCTGTGTCAATGTTTTGGTTATTTGTGTTGTTATGTGACTGTGTCAATGTTTTGGTTATTTGTGTTTTGTGGCTGTGTCAATGTTTTGGTTATTTGTGTTGTTATTTGACTGTGTCAATGTTTTGGTTATTTGTGTTTTGTGGCTGTGTCAATGTTTTGTGTTGTAATGTGACTGTGTCAATGTTTTAGTTATTTGTATTGTTATGTGACTGTGTCAATGTTTTGTAATTTGTGTTTTGTGGCTGTGTCAATGTTTTGGTCATTTGTGTTGTTATGTGACTGTGTCAATGTTTTGGTTATTTGTGTTTTGTGGCTGTGTCAATGTTTTGGTTATTTGTGTTGTTATGTGACTGTGTCACTATTTTGGGAATTTGTGTTGTTATGTAGCTGTGTCAATGTTTTGGTTATTTGTGTTGTTATGTGACTGTGTCAATGTTTTGGTTATTTGTGTTATATGACTGTGTCAATGTTTTGGTTTTTGTGTTGTTATGTGACTGTGTCAATGTTTTGGTTATTTGTGTTGTTATGTGACTGTGTCAATGTTTTGGTTATTTGTGTTATATGACTGTGTCAATGTTTTGGTTTTTGTGTTGTTATGTGACTGTGTCAATGTTTTGGTTATTTGTGTTGTTATGTGACTGTGTCAATGTTTTGGTTATTTGTGTTATGTGACTGTGTCAATGTTTTGGTTTTTGTGTTGTTATGTGACTGTGTCAATGTTTTGGTTATTTGTGTTGTTATGTGACTGTGTCAATGTTTTGGTTATTTGTGTTATGTGACTGTGTCAATGTTTTGGTTTTTGTGTTGTTATGTGACTGTGTCAATGTTTTGGTTATTTGTGTTGTTATGTGACTGTGTCAATGTTTTGGTTATTTGTGTTGTTATGTGACTGTGTCAATGTTTTGGTTATTTTTGTTATGTAGCTGTGTCAATGTTTTGGTCATTTGTGTTGTTATGTGACTGTGTCAATGTTTTGGTTATTTGTGTTGTTATGTGGCTGTGTCAATGTTTTGGTTTTTGTGTTGTTATGTGACTGTGTCAATGTTTTGGTTATTTGTGTTGTTATGTGACTGTGTCAATGTTTTGGTTATTTGTGTTATGTGACTGTGTCAATGTTTTGGTTTTTGTGTTGTTATGTGACTGTGTCAATGTTTTGGTTATTTGTGTTGTTATGTGACTGTGTCAATGTTTTGGTTATTTGTGTTATGTGACTGTGTCAATGTTTTGGTTATTTGTGTTGTTATGTGACTGTGTCAATGTTTTGGTTATTTGTGTTGTTATGTGACTGTGTCAATGTTTTGGTTATTTGTGTTGTTATGTGACTGTGTCAATGTTTTGGTTTTGTTATTTGTGTTTTGTTATGTGTTGTTATGTGACTGTGTCAATGTTTTGGTTATTTGTGTTGTTATGTGGCTGTGTCAATGTTTTGGTTATTTGTGTTGTTATGTGGCTGTGTCAATGTTTTGGTTATTTGTGTTGTTATGTGACGGTGTCACTGTTTTGGTCATCTGTGTTGTTATGTGACTGTGTCAATGTTTTGGTTATTTCTGTTGTTATGTGACTGTGTGTCAATGTTTTTGTTATTTGTGTTGTTATGTGACTGTGTCAATGTTTTATTCATTTGTGTTGTTGTGTGACTGTGTCAGTTTTGGTTATTGGTGTTTTTATGTGATTGTGTCAATGTTTTGGTTATTTGTGTTGTTGTGTGACTCTGTCAATGTTTTGATCACTTGTGTTGTTATGTGGCTGTGTCAATGTTGTGTTGTTATGTGACTGTATTAATGTTTTGGTTATTGGTGTTGTTATGTGACTGTGTCAATGTTTTGGTTATTTGTGTTGTTATGTGACTGTGTCAATGTTTTGGTTATTTGTGTTGTTATGTGACTGTGTCAATGTTTTGGTCATTGGTGTTTTTATGTGATTGTGTCAATGTTTTGGTCATTGGTGTTTTTATGTGATTGTGTCAATGTTTTGGTTATTTGTGTTGTTATGTGACTGTGTCAATGTTTTGGTTATTGGTGTTGTTATGTGACTGTGTCAATGTTTTGGTCATCTGTGTTGTTATGTGACTGTGTCAATGTTTTGGTTATTGGTGTTATGTGACTGTGTCAATGTTTTGGTCATCTGTGTTGTTATGTGACTGTGTCAATGTTTTGGTTATTGGTGTTGTTATGTGACTGTGTCAATGTTTTGGTTATTGGTGTTGTTATGTAACTGTGTCATTGATGTAAACCCAACATTCCCATTTATTTATATTAGTAGTTCTGTAAAAGTGTAATATCTAAATGCATAAAATGATTATAAAATGAAAGTATATATCTTGCAATTGTCCATTTTAGAATAAAAATAAACTTAAATAATATTTGTAAATCTCCTGGTATGCTATTTCTGTTACTAGCAAACTATGGTATTCTAATTGGAGATTGCATCACAGTTCATTACAGAATTATAAAACCAAAGTATTTACAGTTTTCATATGAAATTCAAAGATAAAACAGTGCATTTATGGAAATATCTAAAAATATATATCTAATTTGTACGCAGCAATCGTTCTTCTCTCCTGATTTCTGAAGCTTATAAATCAGATTTGATATTTCTGGACAATGTACCTATATTTTATATATACATTTTGGACAGCAACATCTACTTCTACAGTAAATGATGAATTCTAAATTCACACATTGCAAACACATTTTCATTGACTACAACGTGAATTAATATCTGAATCTATAACTTTTTGTTTTATTTATTATAAAAATCATACTTTGGTGTTCTTTTAAATAATTTAGCTATCAGCCCTCGTAAATCATAGCTGTACTTTGGTGATATGGGTGGATATGAACCTCTACAAAAGAAATAGTCAACATGAATCAAGTATATCCAGGAAAATATAGTTAAGTTACTATCTAATTTATCCCACTTATCATTCTAATTTATCAACTTTATCCGTATTTATCTACTGGATACAAACTTTTCTAAATTTTCACTCTAGCCATCTTCACAGTGATTAATCTAATGATTTTTAAACATTTTTGAAGTATTTCATACAAAGGGATGACTTGCTTGAAAACTAATATTCTTGTTGATTTTTTGCTAAAGAGTGAAGTTATTAAATTACTAGCAAAAATTAGTTGGTTACAGTTTTGTTGTATTTAGTTTTCATGAGAAAAAGTCTTACAATATCTTTGAATTCTATTCTCTGAAATGTTTATCTATATAACTGCTCTGAAGATCATAAATATTAAAAAACAGTTTTCGTAAAAATAAATTCTGATTGACAATACAGAGATTTCACTTTGTAAAATTTGTTTTCAGTAATAAGCAGTTTAACTTACCTTATAATTTTTAATACAAGATTTTTCATATTTCCAGCTTCAAACTGAAAAAGTAAAAACAAATTGAACTGTGAGCTTTTTTTCTCAATAATATACCCCCACAATAATCATGATATGATATTCGGTAAACAGGAATTTGGTGAGTCATTAATCTGAAAATGCATCACACAGTATAGAATACATGAAGATTCATACCAAATTTCAGGAAGCTCTGACTTGTAAGTTACTGGGTAGAAAGATGTGATCAAAATAGTATGGGACGGATGGACAGAAGAATAGACGGATGTAAACCAGTATTGGTATACTAAACATAATAAATTATGAAATTTTAATCCACTGAGAAAAGACAATCATCGTACATTGTATGCTTATAAGACATAGATCAACTAGTCCATGAATAATTTTTCCGGACTCTTTCAAATGCACATGAAATTTTTATTACTTGAATTAATTCAATGATGTATTTGACATTGAAGATTCCAATCAATATTTATAAATTCATTTAAAAATATGATAAATTATCAATAAAAAATCAAATCATGAATTATTAATCAAATAGTTATATTGATATAAATAAGAATCCTTGACATAATTTTTTTTTCAATTTTAATTATTTTATATTGATTTTAAAGATGCACATTTAATGCTGTATTCACTTACGAATCAAATACTGTCTTCCTTCTTTTTGAATATTTTAAAATATGATGAAATAACATTAACGGAAGTAAGTTTTCTGAACACTTTTTAACCTCCCTATATTGATGGAATACAATAAGGGGGTGGAAAGGAGGTCTTGCTGATGATAATACCTATAATAACATAACAGATACTCACTGCATGCTTTAACGTTGCTATTTCATATAAAACACAACCAAGGGACCACACATCACTACAATAACAAACAAAAAACATAAAATAAACATTTCAACAATAGTCAACCTTAACAGAGCTGTCAGTTCATTAAGCTTTTTTTTTAAATGTTCAATTTTTTTCTATCATACACTAACTATATTGAAATCCTGTAAACATTTGCACATGTCTACCTTTATAATTATTACCAAAAAACAGTAACCTTCAAGATCAAGAATAGCTCATTTGACAAATTGATTATTATCTAGTATCTGGAGATTTTAGTCTCAATAACATTTATCACATATTTTCTCAGTTTTGTATGATTGATGATACATCCACACCAACAAGGAATACAATTTACTCCACTAATTCTATATGCATTTCAAGGAAATCTTGTTTTTGTTTATTTCTAGCTTTTTTCACGGGCCAAGAAAATTCTGTTAGATTCTGGTTACCATCAGATGTTTAAGATGCAATCAGCAGATGTACAAATTGAATAACAATTCAACTTGATGCACAATTGATTGTTTGTTTGCATAAGGTCCAGTGGCAAGTATTCAGGACAATAATTTGCCATTAAGAATCTCACCTTTTATTATTATAAGGCCTGTTTTCACAAATTTCAGGAGACAGATAATATGGTGTTCCTATACATGTCCTTGCTAATTCTACAGTGCTACAAATATAACAAAATAAGTCACATAAGCTGCCTTATGTACAATGCAAGGTTTTACATAAATATGATGATCTGTAAAAATACATGTCTCCATTCAGCCATTTTGCTTTTACTTTTGAAACAAAGAGATATCTAAAATTTGATTTTGTTTTCTATAAAATAAACATTTCTTAACTATGCTATAAATAAATGGAGAATGTGTCTATGGGACACAGATGGTGCTCCTGCTTGCATATAATGAATAACGATTTTAATGAAAGAAATCTCTGTATTACTGAAAAATTATTACACCAAGGTTTTCAATATCACAAACTTGTCAAAACATTTACTAAATTTTATCATCGGTACAAGGACATCATTTGGAAATATAAATCAATGTGCAGACATCTTATACCTTCAAGTATTTTACATTCCATCTTTTATGGTAATATTCTATACAAAGCACAAAAATGTCGTCATTCACCTCAAAAGCTAACCAAACCTTTTAACAGACTTATTCAGAAGGGGTATAGTTACGATACTGTTGTCAGGTCATTAAAGATGGCATTTTTTGGAATTAATATTGATTCACTCATAGGGTCTTTGCATCGGAAATAAACACATTTATTCTAAAACCAGTTGTTTACATGATACGGGTTATGTTCTTTCTATCAGTTTAATTGAGGTCTTGAGCTGGCATGTCAGTAACTGCTAGTAGTCCTTTGTTAATTTATGTTGATCATGATCATTTTGCTTAGTTTCTTCTGTTACAGGTCTATTCTAACATTGGACTCAGACTTCTTTTAAACTGAGTTTCACTGTGCCTATTGCTGTGTGTTTGTTTATTCTACATTGGCTAGGGGTATAGAGGAGGGTTGAGATCTCACAAAACATGTTTAACCCCGCCGCATTTTTGCACCTGTCCCATGTCAGGAACCTCTGTCCTTTGTTAGTCTTGTATGGTTTTTAATTTTGGTTTATTTATATGTTTCGCAATTTAGTGTGACTTCCATTTTCTTTGAACTCGTATACATTTTTGTTCAGGGGCTAGCTAAAGCCCGCCTCCTGATGTGATATTTTCTCCATGTGTTGAAGACCATCTGGTGGCCTTGAGTTGTTTTCTGCTCTTTGGTCGGGTTGTTGTCTCTTTGACACATTCCCCGTTTCCATTCTCAGTTTTATTGTTCACAGCTGATTTAATTGATTTTACCTTCCTAAAACTTTAGCAATTCCAAAATCTCCAAGCTGAACAAGTCCACTTGCTGTCAAAAATATATTCTGTGAAGGAAAAAATATCTAACATCAATTTAGAATATGCGTACACATTTTTCTTTAACTTAAGGTAATGTTCTCAATATTTGAACTAGACTATTAAACTATACCATATAAAACTATTTGAAGGAAATGCAAAGCAGCCTCATCTGTCATCTCATCTGACGAACCTCCAATCTAATAGTATAATTTATTGATGGTTTGTATTCGACCAGACTACACCACTTGTTACTAATTCAGTAATTTAACATTTTAACTATGAATACAATGTCTTTGGTTTATTCAGGCAATCGTAGAATATTTTATTTATTGACTAATTCAAATCTAAAATAAATCAGATGTTCACTAATCAATACTATATACATGTAATATGTTGCTGCTCACAAGGAAGCTATTAGACCAGGAGTTCCAAGCTGTGTAGTTGAAATCGTCCCTCCAGAATTTTACATCGCCAACACGAGTTGGTTGACCGTTATGGAATATCTGTTTTACAGATGACAACAGATATGTTCCAGTTGTCGTAACTACAATCCTGTCCCCTTTTCCCCCAACTGTGAACTACCGAATTAGACTTACAAATGTATCACCGGGTTGGTACTAACATGAGCAACACGACGGGTGCCACAAGTGGAGCAGGAACTGCTTACCCTTCTAGAGCACCTGAGATCACCCCAAGTTTTTGGTGGGGTTTGTGTTGCTCAGTCTTTGGTTTTCTATGTTGTGTTTTAGGTACTGTTGTTTGTCTGTTTGTCTTTTTCTTTTTTAGCCTAGGTGTTGTCAGTTTATTTTAGACTTATATGAGTTTGGATGTCCCTTTGGCATCCTTCGTCTTTCTTTTGATTCATTTTGGAATGGTTTTACAAGCTGTTTATAATATGGGTGTGATGGCATTATTCATACTGTATTGGGTGGTGATGTATAATCAATGTCTTCACAATGTGTATAGTAAAGACACATGGAGAAGCACCATATACTTTAATGGATCTATAATAAGCAATAGTTTTTATCTTACAGTGGATTTTTTCTCTGTTAAATGGGAAATAACCCAAATGCATAACATGTTCTTTAATTACATTAACTTATGTGTAACATGTGTAAGTTATGTTGCTTCTTCTGATGTCTCCTTTATAGTTTAGGGTGTATTGATCATTGAGAATTTTCATTGAAGTTTTATAATAACATATAGGTACCTGTGTCTTGATATCTCTGTGAAGAATTTTCCTGTCATGAACATACTTTATGGCTAGTGATATCTGTACAAACCAATCCATTACCTATAATGCATCATAAATAATACAAATAAAAGGTAAGGCTTATTATCGTGCACCACAAATCATAATAAATGGGGAATGTGTCCATGGGACACAGGTGATGTCCCCGCTTGCATATGACGTTATAAAGGGACATAACTCAAGAACAGTAAAAGTGATGCTACCCAAATTTGCACTTGATCTGAGTTTTGGGGTAATAAGCATTGTGTATAAGTTTCATAAAATTTGGTTGAGGCAAACTTAAGTTAGAGAACGGAATCTGGAAAGGGCATAACTCTAGAATGGTAAAAGTGATGCCACCATATTTCAAACTTGGTCTGTGTCATGTGAAAATAAGCATTGTGTATAAGTTTTATAATATTTGGATGAGGCAAACTAAAGTTAGAGAACAAAAATTCAGCAATTTTTCCATTTGTAAAGGGGCATAACTTTAGAACTGTAAAAGTAACGCCACCAAAATTCAAATTTGATCTGTGTTTTGTGGTAATAAGCATTGTGTATAAGATTCATAACATTTGGTTGAGGCAAACTAAAGTTAGAGATTGGAAATCAAGTTTTGGGACGTACGTACGGACGGACAGACAAGGGTAAAACTTAATGCCCCCTCCGCTATGGCGGGGGCATAAAAATTAAAAGTAAGGCTCTTTATCATGCATCACAAATAATGCAAATTAAAGTTTTGGGCAAGGCTCTTTATCATGCATCACAAATAATACAAATTAAAGTTTGGGTAAGGCTCTTTATCATGCATCACAAATAATACAAATTAAAGTTTGGGGTAAGGCTCTTTATCATGCATCACAAATAATACAATTAAAGTTTTCGGTAAGGCTCTTTGTCGTGCATCATAAATAATACAATTAAAGTTTTGGGTAAGGCTCTTTATCATGCATCGCAAATAATACAAATTAAAGTTTGTGGTAAGGCTCTTTATCATGCATCATAAATAATGCAAATTAAAGTTTGGGTAAGGCTCTTTATCATGCATCACAAATAATGCAAATTAAAGTTTGGGTAAGGCTCTTTATCATGCATCACAAATAATGCAAATTAAAGTTTTGGGTAAGGCTCTTTATCATGCATCATAAATAATACAATTAAAGTTTTGGGTAAGGCTCTTTATCATGCATCACAAATAATGCAAATTAAAGTTTGTGGTAAGGCTCTTTATCATGCATCACAAATAATACAAATTAAAGTTTGGGGTAAGGCTCTTTATCATGCATCACAAATAATACAAATTAAAGTTTGTGGTAAGGCTCTTTATCATGCATCATAAATAATGCAAATTAAAGTTTGGGTAAGGCTCTTTATCATGCATCACAAATAATGCAAATTAAAGTTTGGGTAAGGCTCTTTATCATGCATCACAAATAATGCAAATTAAAGTTTTGGGTAAGGCTCTTTATCATGCATCATAAATAATACAATTAAAGTTTTGGGTAAGGCTCTTTATCATGCATCACAAATAATGCAAATTAAAGTTTTGGGTAAGGCTCTTTATCATGCATCACAAATAATACAAATTAAAGTTTGGGGTAAGGCTCTTTATCATGCATCATAAATAATACAATTAAAGTTTTGGGTAAGGCTCTTTATCATGCATCATAAATAATACAATTAAAGTTTTGGGTAAGGCTCTTTATCATGCATCATAAATAATACAATTGAAGTTTTTGGTAAGGCCCTTTATCATGCATCACAAATAATACAAATTAAAGTTTGGGTAAGGCTCTTTATCATGCATCACAAATAATACAAATGAAAGTTTGGGGTAAGGCTCTTTATCATGCATCATAAATAACACAATTAAAGTTTTGGGTAAGGCTCTTTATCATGCATCACAAATAATACAAATTAGAGTTAGGTAAGGCTCTTTATCATGCATCACAAATAATGCAAATTAAAGTTTGGGTAAGGCTTTTTATCATGCATCACAAATAATACAAATTAAAGGTAAGGCTCTTTATCATGCATCACAAATAATACAAATTAAAGGTAAGGCTCTTTATCATGCATCACAAATAATACAAATTAAAGTTTGTGGTAAGGTTTTATCATGCATCATAAATAATGCAAATTAAAGTTTGGGTAAGGCTCTTAATCATGCATCACAAATAATGCAAATTAAAGTTTGGGTAAGGCTCTTTATCATGCATCACAAATAATGCAAATTAAAGTTTTGGGTAAGGCTCTTTATCATGCATCATAAATAATACAATTAAAGTTTTGGGTAAGGCTCTTTATCATGCATCACAAATAATGCAAATTAAAGTTTTGGGTAAGGCTCTTTATCATGCATCACAAATAATACAAATTAAAGTTTGGGGTAAGGCTCTTTATCATGCATCATAAATAATACAATTAAAGTTTTGGGTAAGGCTCTTTATCATGCATCATAAATAATACAATTAAAGTTTTGGGTAAGGCTCTTTATCATGCATCATAAATAATACAATTGAAGTTTTTGGTAAGGCCCTTTATCATGCATCACAAATAATACAAATTAAAGTTTGGGTAAGGCTCTTTATCATGCATCACAAATAATACAAATGAAAGTTTGGGTAAGGCTCTTTATCATGCATCATAAATAACACAATTAAAGTTTTGGGTAAGGCTCTTTATCATGCATCACAAATAATACAAATTAGAGTTAGGTAAGGCTCTTTATCATGCATCACAAATAATGCAAATTAAAGTTTGGGTAAGGCTCTTTATCATGCATCACAAATAATGCAAATTAAAGTTTTGGGTAAGGCTCTTTATCATGCATCATAAATAATACAAATTAAAGTTTGGGGTAAGGCTGTTTATCATGCATCATAAATAATACAATTAAAGTTTTGGGTAAGGCTCTTTATCATGCATCACAAATAATGCAAATTAAAGTTTTGGGTAAGGCTCTTTATCATGCATCACAAATAATGCAAATTAAAGTTTTGGGTAAGGCTCTTTATCATGCATCACAAATAATGCAAATTAAAGTTTTGGGTAAGGCTCTTTATCATGCATCACAAATAATGCAAATTAAAGTTTGGGTAAGGCTCTTTATCATGCATCACAAATAATGCAAATTAAAGTTTTGGGTAAGGCTCTTTATCATGCATCATAAATAACACAATTAAAGTTTTGGGTAAGGCTCTTTATCATGCATCACAAATAATACAAATTAAAGTTTTGGGTAAGGCTCTTTAACATGCATCATAAATAATACAATTAAAGTTTTGGGTAAGGCTCTTTATCATGCATCACAAATAATACAAATTAAAGTTTGGGTAAGGCTCTTTATCATGCATCACAAATAATACAAATTAAAGTTTGGGTAAGGCTTTTTATCATGCATCACAAATAATACAAATTAAAGGTAAGGCTCTTTATCATGCATCACAAATAATACAAATTAAAGTTTTGGGTAAGGCTCTATATCATGCATCAGAAATAATACAAATTAGAGTTAGGGTAAGGCTCTATATCATGCATCACAAATAATACAAATTAGAGTTAGGGTAAGGCTCTTTATCACGCATCACAAATAATACAATTAAAGTTTTGGGTAAGGCTCTTTATCATGCATCACAAATAATACAAATTAAAGTTTGGGTAAGGCTCTTTATCATGCATCATAAATAATGCAAATTAAAGTTTTGGTAAGGCTCTTTAACATGCATCACAAATAATGCAAATTAAAGTTTGGGTGAGGTTTTATCATGCATCACAAATAATGCAAATTAAAGTTTTGGGTAAGGCTTTTATCATGCATCACAAATAATTCAAATTAAAGTTTTGGGTATTAAAGGCTCTTTATCATGCATCACAAATAATACAAATTAAAGTTTTGGGTATTAAAGGCTCTTTATCATGCATCACAAATAATACAAATTAAAGTTTTGGGCAAGGCTCTTTATCATGCATCACAAATAATACAAATTAAAGTTTTGGGTAAGGCTCTTTATCATGCATCACAAATAATACAAATTAAAGTTTTGGGTAAGGCTCTTTATCATGCATCACAAATAATACAATTAAAGTTTTGGGTAAGGTTCTTCATCATGTGTGTGAAGAAGATGTGAAGCATAAAAGTGACAGTCATTTTACATTTTCAAGAGCAAAAAAGTATGACTTTGGTATGTTTGGGTTAGCACACTTTCCATGGTACATTGATTATTCCAATCATCATCCATTAAATCTTGATGAATTTGTTAAGCCCTTACCTTATCTTTTTCAAAATTATGATCTCAAATATTCATTTTTTTTATTCAGACTGAATCATGTGGACAGTTTCAATTAGACAGCAACATAACAACACAAATAATCAAATGAGAAAAGTTTCCCATCTGCATCCTCTATTGTTTGTAGATTCTGGTTGGTTTTACATATTATTTCCACTGAAAAGCATGCACAACTTCCATATCCAATTCTCTAATTGATTCATTGTAAACACTAGTATTAACTAACATTAGCTTACCTGGTCTTCAGGGAAAAGGATACCTCTCTGGCTACTGATCTTATGATAAAGGTCACCTGAAAAAATGCAGTCATGTTTGTGAAATCTAAATTGTTGACATAAAAGATAAATGTTCAGATTGTACTGTGGATTAATTTTTTTTGTGGGTATCCATGGTATCCATTTTCATTGATACAGAAAAAAATTGTAAGGGTTCCGCGGAACCCAGTGTCTCGCCTACTTTTGTTGTCAATCGCAGGCTCAACAAAAATGAGGAAAAAAATTAATAAAAATATTCCTCTCTATACTATCTTTTGATTGTGAGTAGCTTCTGTCCAAGTTTGGTAAAAACAAGGATAGTTTATGAATCTAATAAATGTTTTAAAAACTTAAACTGCAGACTGTATGTAATGTTAACTGGAAGAAAAACTAAGTCCATTTATAAGTAAATTACGGAAAAATGGAACAAAATTTTAACAAAATTTCCTTCTAGATACTAGCCATGACTAGCTTTTAATCATAAACAAGCTTCTGTCCAAGTTTGGTACAAATCCAAGATAGTTTAAGAAAGTTGTTAAAATTTTAAAAACTTTAACCACAGAGTGAATGTAATGTTAACTGGCAGAAAAACTAAGTCCATTTATAAGTAAAATACTGAAAAAACGATATTTTTTTTTTGACAAAATGTACTTCTGGATACTATCTTATGATCATAAACAAGCTTCTTTCCAAGTTTGGTAGAAATCCAGGAAAGTTTAAGAAAGTTATTAGAATTTCAAAAACTTTAACCACAGAGTGAATGTAATGTTTCCTGGCAGAAAAACTATGTCCATTTATAAGTAAAATACGGAAAAAATGGAATTTTTTTTTTACAAAACTTACTTTTGGATATTATCTTATGATCATAAATAAGCTTCTGTCCAAGTTTGGTAGAAATCAAGGATAGTTTAAGAAAGTTATTAAAATTTCAAAAACTTTAACAAAAGAGTGAATGTAATGTTCCCTGGCAGAAAAACTAAGTCCATTTATAAGTAAAATACGGAAATGGAATTTGTTTTTACAAAATTTACTTTTGGATATTATCTTATGATCATAAACAAGCTTCTGTCCAAGTTTGGTAGAAATCCAGGATAGTTTAAGAAAGTTATTAAAATTTCAAAACTTTAACCACAGAGTGAATATTTGTGGACGCCGCCGACGGAATGTAGGATCGCTATGTTTGCTTTTTCGACAAAAGTCGAAGGCTCGACAAATATGACATTTCATGGGATACGTAAATTCCTGGATTGCTGTTTCAAAAATTTTTTAAAATGTTTCCGATACATGAATTCTTGAATATCTGTTTGAATAATAATAAAACAAAAGATAGAAATTCATTGGAAATCGTTTAAAGTGTCATTATCTTCGCTCTGTCATTCTAGGTTATAGTGTTCATTTAAAACTTTGATTACAAGCGTGACCAAAGCAACTAATTATTTGTTTGTTCTACAATTTATAATTTCTTGTCAAAATTTTATAAGGTATTCACAGCCCTTTGATGTACAACTGATTGAAAGCTATTTTCCTTATCAGGACAGAATAAGCAGTCATTAGAAAATTATCAAACGTAAGCAACATGCTTATGATTGGTTTTAAATGTGAGTAAATTTTACTTTGAAAAAATGTTGTTTTTGACCAGAATGAATAAAAATACATGCTTAATAAAAAAATGTTTTCTTGACAAGTATGGGAATTCAAATACACATCATATTGTAACTTAAATATCAAAGTATAACATATCATCAATAAATTGCATGACATTGACTGGATAGGATCTAAATAATGATCACTTCACTGTACTATTTTGTTTGAACTATCAAAGGTAGTGATAAAACTTGGAAGATTAGATATCAAGTCAGTACCATAGGGTCTTGAAATGCAATCTTTACCCAAAAATGCTTAAACGGCAATTTACCGACATTTTAATTGAAAAAGCTTGTGCTATCTTATTTTGCTTGTCAAAATTTTTGTTTAATCAAAGGTGTGAAATTTAATGTTCCTGTCCAAAACATTATTAGCTACGGGCAATGTCCTGTACTTAATGCTCTTGATTTGTAATAACCAATCATTGAACCAAATTATGACACATTAATTAACAATTGAAGTTATTTCCATGAACGATTTTAATCCATTTAAACAATTAAATTCTCACTGGTATTCTAAGGTTTTTTTATTTATTTAATCAATATATTTTTATATCTATATTTCAATAACACATTTTATGTTACCATGTTTATTGCAAGTCATCAATATACTAGAATTGCACAACATAACCGGAAATAAACATTCAACTTGATACACATTTATCAGTATTATTATTAGTTGAGTTCTTAAATTGATGGTTTGTTGTGACCAAGGAAACCCATGAAAATTGGTAAACCACGAATAGCAATGAATCCACAGTATTCTAAATTCAGGAAAACTATTAGAAGGTAAATTTTAGCTTGTTGTTGTTGTTGATTTGCAATGAAATTGTGATGCATTCTAAATAAATATTCTAGAAGAATGCAATAATGAATATTAATGATACACTACACCATAAATCATTTATTTCAAGGAAGCAATTTTGAGTCATAACTTATCAAAACCAGAAACACTAACAAGGACAAATCTACAGCTCCCAAAACATTTTTGGAACGTGTACATAGTTCATTCTTATAACACTGTTGATTTGACATGGAAAAGGAATCCTAAATAAGCACAATGTGTTCACTTAAAATGAGTATGAGTTGTTCATATGTTTACACATATACAACTATTTTTTTAAGAGTGAAATTCCATAAAATCATGAACATGAAGCAGTACTTATCATATTCCAAAAGTTTCAGTAAAACTTACCTTTCTCACAATAGTCCATAACAATATGTAAACATCCCTTTTCTGAAAAATAAAAATATTGCATTAAGACATGTAAGATACAATTTAATACAAATGACCACTACAATGACCAATACTGCACCCACTAAAGCATAGGTCCACCTCGTGATTTGCTCAAGTTCAAGTCCATCTGATAAGTCATGATAAAACAGATGACTTAGATAGATGGAACAAATCAATGGACATTACAATATGTAATGAAAAATGTTACATTGCCATGTTTATTTCACTGTCAATTAAAAACAGTTGTTAAAATCTACCAAGACTCCTTTATAAATTTTGTACAGAATATAGATCAGAACAGAAGATTCTGGCTATAATTCCAGTTTTGAATATTGTACTGATTAAAGTGTCTCAATATGCCATATAGATAAAATGAAATAAACTTACCTTCAAATGATTCTCTGTATCGTACAATATTTGGGTGATGTAACTGGGCCAGTACTGAAACCTGTCAATAATTTAAAAAATAGTTAGGTGCAGAAGTTTTTTTAATCTTCAATCTATAGAAAACAAGATATTTCTGTTAATCAAGAAAAAGACAAAATACTTGTAATTGCTTACATCCACTTCATTTGAACTTTGGTGCACGTGGATAGCTGTCTCATTGGCAATTATACCACATCTCCTTATTTTTATATCATATAAATTAGCACTTGGATATCATGATGATCATATTCTTTTGACATGATTTAACAATTGCATAAAGATGTTTCTGACGATGAAAGAGCAAATGTCTCATTTTTGTTCATTGATCAACAATCACATTAATAAATGTACACAATTTGTGCATTTACAGCATATATAATATTATATGAAAATAATGTGTAATAAATTTAAATGCATCCTATGTGCTTTTCTAAAGTTATATAGTTATTCTTGAGATACATATCTCCACATCTCCTTGTTCATATTGTTATAACAAATATTTTTCTTCACTTTTAAACATGTTAAAGAGGTCAAACATAACATTCAAAAGAGTTCAGTTTTTTATTAAATGTGTTATGAAAATTTAATTTTGAATAACTTTGATTTAACATCATATTCAATATCTGAAAAACGATAACAAGATGAACATAAACATCATATAAATATTGTAGCTACATTGTATTTACCATGATTGCATGTATATAATATCAAAGCTGTTAAAATTTACCAATTCTGACAGGTTACATTCGCAGAAATTTTGAATTACTGGACTGACAGATTGTAGCTATATATATATGGAATATGTTTTTTTCAAAGAATTGTATACTTGGCAGACCTTATATTAGATTTAATGGAATTTTAGATTTTAATACATTTTCATAAAGGACAAAAAACTTGTGTTAAGTAAATTACCTCCTTTCTAGCATCTTCTCTTTCCTTTGCTTTCATCTGAGGAAACAAATAAAATTATTCTTACCATATGAATTTAACTGTTATAGACAGTTCCTTTTATCCAAGAAATAAGAAGATCCAACTAAAAATCTCAAAACAACATTCCCTAAGGAATTTGATTGATTGACAATAACAACAAGCAGCAAATTTACATTTAATATGCATAGATACATGTAAAAAATTTCCTGCTTTTACTATACTTTATTGACAGCATGAGTCAGGTTATTAACCATGTTAACCATGTTATAATATAACTTACAAGACATATCATCTAACCAAAACATATTCCTAAATAAAAACAATTTTGATCCAACTTCTTAAAGCTTCATGGCTATAGAAGCTACAATTAGCATTTTGAAGTCTAATATTTGATCAGACAGGTACCCCACAACCACCTGCAATTATAGGTTAGCATGCATGCTACCAAGAAGCCACAAAGGAGGTGAAATGGACAGAAAAAAGACATCTAATATCAATAAAGAAGTTGCTATCTATTTAATGGTCTCTTTTGGTCAACAAAATATGTGGAACAATCATTGTTTTTATAGATAATGTACCCCTGTGAACTTAATACAGATAATTTTTGGTTTACACTAATAACTGTTTTTTTTTTTTTCTTATTTTAATGTTTCCTTTCAAGATGTTCAGCAGCAATACATATACCACCAAATTAGTTATCATGGTTCTTATAAACTTACATGCATTAATTTCTGAATTGTTAAATACATGTAGTGTACATGGTGTACCCGAGTGCTGCTGATCAACAGGACAGATTTGTAATCCTGTTGGGAGAGAAATGGACCCTCATTTCTAGAGATTTGACTTTCAACTCTTAAACAAATTAGGTAAGGTGACAAATATTACACATGTTATACAAAATAATGTTACATGGCAAACAAAACATGCAAAACCATAGGATGATAGGATTTCAAAACAGAACCTCAATATTAAAACCATATACATGATATACACCACCATTGTGACCATAAAAGAATCTGCATTCAAATCTCTATTTAGAATAACATTTGATTATGCATGCACAGCCTGGGACTCTTTCCAGCAGAACAACAATGACTGGCTGGAAATGCTACAAAGATATGTCATATCACAACACCTCATCTGTCAGTGACATGCTACAAAGATATGTCATATCACAACACCTCATCTGTCAGTGACATGCTACAAAGAAGAGCAGCAAGATATGTCATATCACAACACCTCATCTGTCAGTGACATGCTACAAAGAAGAGCAGCAAGATATGTCATATCACAACACCTCATCTGTCAGTGACATGCTACAAAGAAGAGCAGCAAGATATGTCATATCACAACACCTCATCTGTCAGTGACATGCTTAGCCAACTTGATTGGAAAACCTTTGATGATCAGAAGAAAATATCCAGACATACAATGATGTACAAACTTACAGACAGGATAGTCAATGTTGACACAGAAAACATTCTCACCAGACAGACTTTCAAGTTACATAAAGATCAACAGTTTCAAAGTACCATCTTGTGGAACTGACTAGAAGAAAGAATCTTTTTACCCAAGAACAAATACAGACTGGTACCCCCTACCACATGCCGTGAATCTGGGTTCGTTCGCCCTAGTACCAGTTCGCCCTAGTACCTGTTCGCCCTAATACCTGTTCGCCCTTATACCTGTCCACCCTGGGTCCGTTTGCTCTGATTTTATTTTATTTTGTTGTTTTGTTGGAAATAATGCTTAATTTTTGAAAAGATTATGTTAAAGTTTGAATATTTATGTTGTACTGCTGTGTAACTGGAGAGCATGATTCTACTTGCAAAATCGCATGTCTCACCGGGACTCGAACCCGGGACCTCTGTGTTACAAGGCAGCGCATTAACCGACTGAGCTAAAGAAGTACTTCCTTAGCTCAACCGCTTACGGCTGACTAAGTATCTTCTAAATTTCTAAGGGAAGCAATCCCGTCACAGCTGCTACCAAAAAAATATTTTCCTTTGATCTGCACTGTAGAGTACCAGGAATACAAGGTATTTAATATAAAACAATTGAAGACCATGTTATCTGCATGTATTTATCTTTATTGATAAATTTTAACAATTTCAAAACAATCATTAACAGTTATAACAAGATCCAATTCGAACTTTGCAACACACACCTAGCTAGCTATAAAAGCAGGTTTAATCCACCATTTTCTACATAAGGAAATCATTCAAATGCCTGTACCAAGTCAGGAATATGACAGTTGTTTTCCATTCGTTTGATGTGTTTGAGCTTTTGATTTTGCCATTGGATAAGCCAGTTAGACTTTCCATTTTGAATTTTCTTTGGAGTTCTGTATTTTTGTTATTTTACTTTTATATCAGTTATGTCCTTAATTTTTGACACTATTATTTTAAAGAGCACATATATAGTGTCAAAATGAACTTGAGATCAAAGAAGCCAAGCTGTGTGCGAAAAAAAATATCCCTTTAATGTCCTGCAATTCGCACATCGTTGTTTTTACTCATTCCAAGCTGACTAATTTATTTTAAAAAAAAATGTTAATTACTTTCATTATTAATCCAACAAAGACAATTAATACAAATATAAGTGAGCTCGAAGACATCATAATTATACCTAATCAGCATTCTAAATTACAATCAACAGTCATGACAGTCATTAAAATTAATTCTAAATAAAACAAATGTAAGAATGAAGCCATCAATGCTCCAAAACAAGCCATTAATTTTTAAATATTTCCATGTTTTTTTATCAATTTCGAGAATATATATTTTCTTTAATATTGATCGTATAAATATCTGAATATGTTTATTAAACCTTAATACCACTATATTATTTTTTTTTTTAAAGAAAGGCGAACCAACCCTGGGTGAACCGACTCTATGGGCGAATGGACTCAGGGCGAACGGACCGGATACCACATGCGGTCATCAGTGCTGGTGGACTTGAATGTTTCAAGAACCACCTACAATGTACATGAGAGGATCTAGACCACTGCTTAGGTAGTCCGAGATTACTCTGACGTCCAACGGCTGTTTTGCCAGACAAGCTGGGACGTTGGATGTCAGAGCTCGTCCCATATCAAAAAGTGGATATTTGCCCGTCCAAAATAGATGCGCTGCTTCGTTGCTTCTGTTCATTTTTCATTTATCTCTTCATTTATGTAAGTTTCATGTACCTGCCACCCATTATTTTCTTATATTTGGACAGTTTTCACAGGGACCCATCGATTCAGGCATTTTAACTTTCATTTTAAAAGACTGTCATGTGATCAACAAGAAAACGTAAGGCGCAATGGATTATGGGAGCTGATTTATGCAAATGACCCCGGGTCAGTATGAATACATAATCTAACACCTCGTCCATTTACGATGCAAATAAGCTAAAAGTCCGAGGTATTCCGATTGTTATCATGGTTGGCTACTAAATGTTCAATATCGAAATTAGCATAAATATTTGCATACTTCTGTCTCGAGGCCGTGAAGTCTCTCGTAACTTGACGTCCATTTGAAAATAAAAGTTAAAATGCCGGAATCGATGGGTCACTGTGAAAACTGTCCAAAAATGAGAAAATAATTGGTGGCAGGTACATGAAACTTACATAAATGAAGATATAAATGAAAAATGAACAAATTGATGCCTGATTTATATAATTCCAAGGCCGTCAGTCGGCTGCAGAAGCAATGAAGCAGCGCATCTATTTTGGACGGGCAAATATCCACTTTTTGATATGGGGAGAGCTCTGACGTTCCACTGCCCCAGCTTGTCTGGCAATACAGCTGTTGGACATCAGAGTAATCTTGGACTACTGCTTAGGATGTTTTTAACTTAAATGTATATAGAATGATTAGCACAATCCTCTCTTTTTCCTTATAAATGCACAATCCTCTCTTTTTCCTTATAAATTGTTTTCATGCGCATCCAAAAGTGTCAAAATAATCATGAATTGGTAGAATTGCTACCAAGTGAGAACTATTCTATAGATTAAAAGTAGATCAATGTCAATACTGTACCCGCAACATTGGAATTTCTTTAACAACATACTGCTGACCATTACTTTTATCCCTCACTAGTAATGCCTTGCCAAATGCTCCTTCGCCTATACTTTTAATTTTGGTATATTTTTCCATGTTTATTTACTTTTTGATAAATTTATTTTTCTTTCATTACTTTCGATTTTCTTCGAGATTAATTATAACATTTTCTGATTGACTATTATGTAAGATGGCATTTTCTAAAAGAAAATGAATGTAGTTTCAATGTCTAGATGAATATAATTTTAAGTTAGAGATCATTTCATTGAAATATACGATGTTAAATTATTTTTCGTAAAAGTGGAATTTCAGCGGAAGTGTACAAAATCATCCATAGTTTCGTTAATACAAATTTAAGATTTTACTAAAAAGCGAACATAACCATGTAATAGGAGTAAAGGAATATCATCATTTTTATGTTCAGTATCACTATCAATATTAATGAATAATACATCAAAGTTTTATTCTAAATAAAATCATCAGTTTTTATCATACATGTCTCCAATATAAATATCTTCGTTTTATCTTTTTATCATATTTTTATTAACCAACAGAAAATGGCGTCTGCTAAAGCACTCCGCTTTGGTCAGAGTTTAAAAGAGCTAAGAATTCATTTATGCCAGAAATCTGCTGCAAGTCAGGGCGTCAGGTTTAAACCTTATATATTAAATTTATATTTAGAGTACCACAAGCAGCTCATTTCTTGCAATTCAACGTGCAATGTGATTTCTATTGGAAGACTTGCCAAACATAAACTGTGACCTTCACAAAAATATCTTCATTTTAAAGTTTTACTTAAACTGTTGACAACAAGTTTTTCATACTATGATCAGGCTTCCAATGTTTTAACAGGAAGCCTTCCGTATGAAAAGAAAAATACAAAAAATGACCCAAACAAACAGATGAAGGGAGCTGCGAAGTAAAATTTAGCTTTCCTGTAACCTGCTTTATACATAGTCTGTGAAGTCCTCTTTAAGTGCATACTATGATCAGGCTTCCAATGTTTTAACAGGAAGCCTTCCGTATGAAAAGAAAAATACAAAAAATGACCCAAACAAACTGAGATGAAAGGAGCTGCAAAAGTAAAATTTAGCTTTCCTGTAACCTGCTTTATACATAGTCTGTGAAGTCCTCTTTAAGTGTATAGAACATATAGTATGTTCACCAAGTCTACTGTGTGGTATAACAGTGATCTGGAAGGATTTTTTAACTATGGGCCCAGGGCCCCCCAAAAATAAATTCAATGGGCCATTTTAAGAATTAATGGGCCATGTTGTCAAATGAGTGAGCCATTCGTTTACAATAAAAAAAAGTAGTGACTAGTGTATATATTTCAGCAAAGAGGTAGTGATTCTAATTGATATCATGGATATTGTTCCTGTGCTTTTGTAATTTCAATTTCAATGAATAATTTCTTCCAAACCGGGCAATATTTACGATAACCTTTATTTACAATGTTAAAACTGGTACTGTTGCCATATTCATGTTCATGGTTTTTTTACATTAAATTTGGGTCTTCGTCGATTGCCATACTTTGTCCCGTATTAGAGGACGTTTCTGGAATTTCCTCTGCACTTCTTGTATTATTATTACAGTACTTCATCACGATGACAACAGTAGAGAGTTACGTTAATTGATAAGACACATCAACAAATCGCTGAAGGCATGTTTACAAAATGTTCAAATGAGCCAAAGACCAAAACATTGGACAAGGACAGCTAAGCGCCTTTTATGGAGACAAATACTACATTCATAAAAAGGCTTTTGGGATTTTCAATCAAAATAATAGCAAGCTTACTTTAAAGATTATAATTATTAGAAAAAAATTCTCGTCTGTAGTAGCCAAATTTCACAAATAAAAAGTTGTTTATAAAAATTTATATCATGAATGATGGTTAATTACGTTTTTTGAAACGTCCACCTTGACCACATGTTGCTATTATAACCATAGGAAAACGCCCGAGACGTTCCAAAAATATATAGGTGGTGCTCCTATCATTGGAGGGAACACTACACAGTTTTGTACACACACATAGGGACACCAAACACGATCGGAAATCCATTTTACCGTACAATATCTAAACCTTTCAAAACAAAGTGAAAAATGTCATGCGCCACGTGGGCGCTTACATTTGTCACTTTTTGCGCCATTTCTGGTCAACAAGCGCAATTGGCGCATGGTGCACGTCCTTCCCGATCACTGGTATAACTCAATTGATATGTTTTTTCTATGTTCACGTATATATACATACATGACATATGAACTCCTAAGATCAGACATTCAGATAACATTACAGTAGTGTCCGGTAATTCCGCCCGTCTGGTAAACCCGCCCACTCCCATTTACTACCGTAATTGTCACTTCCATGATTGTTTCGTCTGCTATTTTATTCATAGGAATTGTACTTCTCATCACTGCATGTACAATTTTAAAGATAAATATTTTACATGTTTTATTACGAAAATATCTAGTGATATATATAATACAGTTCCTAAAGCTAACGATAATCATATTAATGCTTACAAAACTCATTTCTGACTTGAAATTTTTTTTTAGATTATCTGGAATCTCTTTATAAGTGGTCTATTAATAATTAGATCACCTTTTCCTTTCACAAATTTGTGATATTAACTGGCCCTCCATACATATTCCATGTATTTACTGCACATGGGCGGATTTACTGGACAAACACATTTCCGATAAAAACACGGATGACCCACTTATGTTGAATTTTAAGATTTATTTCAGATATTTTTTGGGAAAAGGGATAAACTATTCAAAGTTGATTTGTCAGTGAATCGATTTATATTAAATTTGATACAATTTGTATATAATTAAGCAGAA
Source organism: Mytilus coruscus (assembly GCA_017311375.1). Taxonomy (NCBI): domain Eukaryota; kingdom Metazoa; phylum Mollusca; class Bivalvia; order Mytilida; family Mytilidae; genus Mytilus; species Mytilus coruscus. Next base: position 3,205,511 of record CM029597.1, on the reverse strand, counting down.
ATACATACGATCAAAGCCTTATGTGGGCGGATTAACCAGACTGCATCGTATATCATGTACATTAATTTTAATAAAAGGTTAGATTGTTGTTTGCTTGAAGTCCAGTGGCAAATATTTCATGAATATTCAGATGTTATAAACAAAAGGAGATGAGGTAACATCTCAATGACACAAAAATCAAAATATATTTACTTATTTGTGGTGTTCATTCTATTGTTGGTTATTTCAGAGAGTTCATAGAGAATTACTATGTTGGTGTTAAGCAGAGCAATCCTAAATTTCCTATCTTAATTAGAGAATGCAGTGGAGTACAACCAAAAGTGTATGCTAGATATGGTAAGGGTTCTTTTCATTTTACTTTAAGGGATGAAAAAAATGTCAGCTAAAAAGCAAAGCAAATAAAACATTACCCAGAGGTAAAGATTTTACTACAGACAATCAGTTTTTATATGAATAAACAAGATGAAAGAAGGTATGTAGTGTGTGCTAACGAGTCAGCAACACAATATTTATCAAAACAATCTTTAAAGATACAACAAACATGACAAAAGTATTATTTTTTGGAGGCTACAATCATGACAATTTTGAGAATCTTTGTGCTTCACCAAAAAATGAGACCAACATTAATGTTTTTTGTTTTTTTATAATAAAAGGTGAAGTGAAGTTGACAGTTAAGCCCTCCTAAATTTAATTCCCTGAAAAGAGGAACAACTCAAATTCACCATACAACATTGAACAATGACCTAAAGCAAGCTGTAAAATGTAACCTTGCCCCAAAATAAATGTGAAACTTATCAAAAGAAAGTAAATTGAATAAACAAGAAACAACCAGGTTTCTTTGTTTAGAAATGTCAACAATGCACATGGTCAGGTTCAATAAGTTCTAAGGACTTATAAATGTCCCCTTGCAAGGAGCAGAGATATTTCAACCACAACGACCAAACACATTATAATTTCAGTAAACATATACTTAATCAGTAAGTAGTTTTGACATTCATCTTTACAATGTATTGGATTTTTCCATTTTAGAGATAGCACAGTATGTTATTATACTAAAAGTCTAAATGCTATGTTGAACTTCTGAATACACCTTCTGAAGCAATTTTAAAGTTTTGCTCTTCAAGCTTAGTAGTATGAGGGTAACGACTTAAAAATTGTGGTATCCCAGTAAGGTTTTACCTTAGAATAAAAGAATTATAGAAGTGAAATTAATTCACACACATTTTTAAATTAATGAAGACATTACTATAGTTTTGACATATTTATGAAAAACTGAAGGGTATTTGATATACATTTACTAGGGAGACAACTAATTTAATTTAATGTTATAATGCATTCATTTATATTTAAGATTTTAATGTTTTATGGTGTTTGTTGACAATATCTATAAAAAAATACCTTGAAAATAAGTATCTTTAAGTATTTTATTTCAAAACTTTATCATTTCCTATTTTCTGTTTTCATAATGGTTTCGTTATATATTTAAAAAAAAACAATATCTGACAACAAGCTCTGTTACTATCACATTTTAGCACACTTTTGTGAATATCATGATATAATTTATATTTTTTGAAAAGAACAATAAAAAATATGTACTTATATTTGAGGGGTGTACATGTGTTTATGTTGTATGTTATAATGTTAAATTAATATGTGTAAAGCTTGTAACAGATGATGGCACATGTATGCTAATTTTATCTTTTTTTCTTTACAGAATTCGGAAAAGAACATAGCCTACCATTATCTAACATGACAAAAGATCAAGTGTTGGATGCTTTGAAAACATTATCACAGAGATCTTGATATTTATAACAAGCTGGTTATTTGTGAATGGCTAATAGTTTTGTACATACATGTGACTTAAAGGACTGTAAAATAAATCTTAAACTAGAATTTGTTCCCATATTTATTCTAAAAGTAATTATATAGTACTGCACACCTATCATGCCTAGGGTACATCTCTGTTGTCTTGTTGCCTTAAGCTTGGTGGTCTAGTGGTCTTAGTAATTCATCTCCATTGATCACCTCTCATGCCTAGGATACATCTCTGTTGTCTTGTTGCCTTGGTGGTCTAGTGGTGAAATTTTTTCTTCTCAATTAATTTGTCGTTGTCAGGAAGTCTTTTTCATGAAAACTGTGGATTAAAACTTGAACTTATTATTCAAATTTCTATGTTAGACTTTGCAGACATGCATAGCAATAGAATGAGGACATTAAGTAAAGAAAGTGATACTGATTTACAATATATGTTTCTGGTATAAACTTCTGAAAAGCTGGAGAGATAAAAAAGAAGATTTGCATGATTGCCCCCTGAGAAAACTGACAAATGTCCATAGACTTAAAGGACAAAGATTTGAACAAATACAGGTCACATTTAGGTACTCAAAATGTATCATTTAATGATTGATTGATTGTTGGTTGCTTAATGTCCAGTGGCAAATATTTCATACATGTTCAGGACGAGAACAAGTTAACAATAAATACAATAGGTAGGTCTTACAAAAAAGGCCATCCCAGATGAAGGTCGAGGAAATTTGGACTGCCATGGGAAAATGAGGGTATAAAGGATAGGGACAGAAATTTGGCCTTGCATCAGGCTACCTACGGACCCCTCAAAGAGTTGTTGCAAAGGATCTTATGGTCAAAGAGCGTGGCACGCTCTCTACACGAGGCATCGGATTTAACGTCCCCATTCTGACCGAATGTGGCTGCATACTTGATATATCCCACACAGCCAAACGGATGCCCCACTTTGGCAAGGGTTCTACTGCCGGTTGGAAGAAGATCAATGGTGTCCATATTTCTACTCCCCAGTCACCCTTTAGGCATGTATCATTTAAATCATGCCAGTACAGTATCACTAAAAAATGGGGATTGCTTATAAGAAATAGGTCTATGGTCTATTTAAGGACAAACCTATCATATGAGCCTTGCCTTAAGAAAGCCACAGGGGGTCTCTTCCTATATAAAGATATACACGATGTATGATATGGGTCACTTTTTAGGAATGTCAAATATATCAATGGGGTGCTATTTCATGGAGGTAATATACCAATAGGTAGACATTTATATGTCAATGGGTGATAAATGTTCATCTTCTGTTAAGATGTCTGTCAAAACTGTGTACTGATCTATATGAATGATCCCATGTGGTTTACATCTAAATATTAAAGATGTCATGAAAGCTGGAAAATATATATAACAGGTTGTGATTTTCTTGTGAAATACATGAATGGGTAGGGATTTTTGCATAAATCAATATATGAATGGGGGGTGGTTTTCAAACCACAGCTGGACGTCTGTACCCAAATTTGTATGTTGAGTACCCAGTCTTTGTCATTGATGTTAGTAAGCAAACAAGTAACCAATCTTTGTCATTGATGGTAGTGAGCAAACAAGTACCCAGTCTTTGTCATTGACGGTAGTGAGCAAACAAGTAACCAATCTTTGTCATTGACGGTAGTGAGCCAGCAAGTACCCAATCTTTGTCATTGATGGTAGTGAGCAAACAAGTAACCAATCTTTGTCATTGACGGTAGTAAGCAAACAAGTAACCAATCTTTGTCATTGATGGTAGTGAGCAAACAAGTAACCAATCTTTGTCATTGATAGTAGTGAGCAAACAAGTAACCAATCTTTGTCATTGACGGTAGTAAGCAAACAAGTAACCAATCTTTGTCATTGATGGTAGTGAGCAAACAAGTAACCAATCTTTGTCATTGACGGTAGTAAGCAAACAAGTAACCAATCTTTGTCATTGATGGTAGTGAGCAAACAAGTAACCAATCTTTGTCATTGACGGTAGTAAGCAAACAAGTAACCAATCTTTGTCATTGATGGTAGTGAGCAAACAAGTAACCAATCTTTGTCATTGATGTTTAACAGGTTAATTTTATTTATGACAAATAGTGTGCTTGTGGGAAATCATCAGAGTAATTTCATCTACCCCCTTTTAAGGATTTTTAACTCGAAAGATCAAGTACAAGTACTCATAAAGTATAAAGTGTTTTAAAAATGATCTTTTATTGTCTCTTGTTACATTTTATCACAAATTTTCTAACCTTCAGACGATTTAGAGCTGAACATATTATAAAGACACTTGTCTTTTGTAGAACATAAAATAAAGAGATGTAGTATGGTTGCCAATCAGACAACTATCCAACAGAGTCCAAATGAAGCAGATTTAAGCAACCTAGGTTACCATACTGCCTTCAAAAATGAGCAAAATCCATGCTGTGTAGTCGGCTATAAAAGGCCCATTTGTTGACCTCTATATGTCTTCTAGTTTTCTAGTTTTTTATGTTGTTGTGTTATTTAAACTTGTACTTGTGTCCTATTTAGGAAGAAGAAATTTAAGTAATGTGACACGACTTTGGACAGGCACATATAGAATATGGTGGGGTTAACACACTAAATCCTCCCCTAACCTGGGACTGAGGTGTAACAACACAACATATGAACAAGCTGTAAAAGATTTGGCTCATTAGATAAGCCCAAAGCACAAACTTCAACTAAAAAAAAAGATAAACAAAAGATAAAAAGTACCGATCTAACACTCACAGTACTCCAATCTTATTAACCGTTTTAACTTGAAGGCTTCGTTACTTATTTGACAAATCCCCAAAAAGTATTGATGAAGAGAGAGAAAAAAATATTATGAGTGCTTTCATGTGTTAACTTTTCAAATTTTGAATCTAAAAGTTGTATTGATTTCTTTGATAACAAAAATCATTCATTGACATTTTGATAATTATGATGTTAAAACATAGGACAGAGCATGACTTATTGGAAGAACACAGATCAGAGAATAGAAATTATATATTTATCATGACTATGACACAATAGAGGATTATGCACAGATCTGAGGAAAGGATGCAAATATGAGGCTTAAATATATATTGCATGTTTTAGTACATATATAACAATATTCCATGAAGAAAACAACCCATACTTCTGTGGAAATTTTTTTAATATAAAATATAATATTATTTATATAATTATAAAAGTATACAAAGTTTTGATATTGATTCCATTGTTAGTGATATGTTGTTTTTATAAATTGATAAATGTAAAATGTAAAAAAAATAAATTCAAAATTTTTATTATCATTTATAGAAAAACACAACCTAGCTGAAGAAATTGTATTATATTTGGCTATTTTTTCATGAACTGCATTGGTTTTGTATTTATAAAATTAAGAAAAGTTTCCTATCCAAACCTTTAACTCACTTATCATCGATTAAAGAGGGTAGGAGTGCCCTTTACCGTCAGTGGTCAAACAGTCATTTTCGGCTACAGTTAGCATCATATTGGTTAAAATTTTATCATGATTCGTCAAAATATCCTTATCGTGATACGTCAGAGATCTCAAATAATTTACCGTTACTGTTATTTTTGGAAATAATTTAAAGTGATTGTAAAATCAGCCGATTATTTTATCGTCATAAAGAAAGTGTACATTTTATCGTCATGCACCAAAAATTGCTGCAAACATCATTTGGCAAGATTTTTTACCGTTATTCGTCATGAAAGTACCCCAATTACGACCCTCATTAAAGACATAAGTAATTATTATGAGTGTAGTCTATAAGACCCAAACCAAAAACATCAATTCAAGTTCATAACAATAAAGTTAATAAATGAACATGATTCAAAAACTATTCTTCAATACATGTATTATCAGTTATAGTTATATAACATAAAATAATTAAACAAATTTCAAAAATACCTTCGAATGCAGGGTTTGAAATTAGCAGGGCCCACTCGCCAATGGCCCCTAAAATTTGGTGTGGGCTACTTAAATTTCTGCTTTTCTTGTATAGGACTATATATATGGGCTACAAAATTTAAGCTGTGGGCTACCATTGCCAAAGTCTTAAGTTCAGTCCCTGGAATGATTATCACAATATCACATATATAAAAAAGTCATATGCAAATGTATTTTGAAGCACACTTTTGATTTGTTGAATAATTTACAATAAGTAAAGTGTGATAAGTATTCAAAAAAAAAAAACCTTCTGGAATGCCATTAAAAGAGAAACATGAAAGTAATTAAATACAAGGAATAGACTATATTAAACATAAAATATAAAAAACAAACTGGATCTTTTTTTTATAATTTCATTGGATTATATATTTATATAACTCAACATTTTTTTCAGTGTTCAATAAAAAATTCCCTAAATTCCTGTATGCAGATTTTTTTGAAAGCCTGAAAGTCGGGTATTTATGAACCTACATTATATTTCAATCAACCAAAATTGGAACTGATGAAGATACACTAATACAATCCACAATAACTTTCCATGACATGATACTGAATTCTCAACCTTTCCATGACATGATACTAAATTCTCAACCTTTCCATGACATGATACTGAATTCTCAACCTTTCCATGACATCTTTCCATGACATGATACTGAATTTTCAACCTTTCCATGACATGATACTAAATTCTCAACCTTTCCATGACATTACTGAATTCTCAGCCTTTCCATGACATGATACTGAATTCTCAACCTTTCCAAGACATCATACTAAATTCTCAACCTTTCTATGAGATGATACTGAATTAGATATCCTTAAATTTGTTGATATACATAATTAAGACAGGTTTGCTTAGCATTTTAAATTAGAATATTTATCTTTCAAAAGTTGATAAATACCATAAATTAAGGGGTAAAAGCGACTGAATTCTTTTCTATAATACTTTAATATAAACCAAATCTAGGGGTTTGACTTTAGAAACCTAAAATCTCCTATAATGAATGTTCATGATTACTTGGGATTCATTTATTTTCATGGGTACCAATTTTTGTTGATTAAGGAAAACTTGCATTTTCCTGGATATCTAATTTCCTGGTTTTTCTGGTCTGCATACATTCCTATAGACAATTTTCATTTCATTGAACATTTAAATTTGTGGTTCCCCTGTACCCATGAAATCTATGATATCCAACGAATAACAATGAATCCACAGAACAACAATTCTTTTTACTTCCTACTTGGTTTGACCTTCCAACTATTTTGGTTGGAGTGCCACTGATGAGTCATATGTTGAGGAAACACACATGTGCCATACCAAATTATAAGCCTGAAATGCACATGTGCCATACCAAATTATAAGCCTGAAACGCACATGTGCCATACCAAATTATAAGCCTGAAACACACATGTGCCATACCAAATTATTAGCCTGAAAGGCACATGTGGCATACCAAATTATAAGCCTGAAACGCACATGTGCCATACCAAATTATAAGCCTAGTACTTTTGATGAGTGTTTACACTATTTAAATAAACATTTTTTGTATGAAAAGTGGTGAAAACAGTTCTAAGTTTGCCATTATTTGTTTTGGTTTATCCCTATGAGTCACACTTTTCATTATCTAAAATCATCATGTAAGAGAAAAAATCATCATGTAAGAGATATAATTATCACCACAGCTTATTTCTTATGTACATCAAGATTCTCCTGTAAGTCTATAGTTACATGATTGGAAAAAAAGAAATGAAAATGTTTATCAGAGATGTACAGGATTTGTATTTACATGTAAGCAAAAAAGAAATCTGTTTACATCAAGAACAATTACGATTGTTTAGTGTGTTTGTCTGTCTATCTTGTAAAAACTTGAATAAAAACATCAAAAATGCTTAACAATTAAAGTATATTTTAAAACAATTCTTATAAAATATTTATATAAAAATGGCACAACCAATGTATTGTATAAAACATAAGAACTTCTAATTGAAAGACTGGAATGTTGGAATGTTTTGAAAATATCTACATCTTTGGTATAAAAAACATAATAAGAACCAACAAATATAACACTGTCCCAAACTTAACAGTATTTGATTTGTTACTGTATATGGACTGAGCTTTCTGTTTGGCAACATTATAGTTAGGATTTGTGTCATGAAAGTTTAGCACCATACAGGGTTCCGTAGAGTTCCGCACTACCTGCCATGTTCTATCAAACACACTCTCACAGAAGTCGGTGGCGTCTGTGTATATATCTGTGAAGTTTTTACAGGAACTGTAACCTGGACATTTGTTTGTTCCTGGAAAAGAATTCATAAAGTTATTTTAACAGTTCATTTAAAATCACAATAACCTGACAAAGAGTGCAATAAATTAAAATGAGCTGAGAGCAATATTTAACTTTTTAACAGGACAAGGTAAAAACACTAATTTAGTACCATCTAAAGAATGTTTCATAATGGGTATTTTTCACTTTACGGAATATGAAAAAATTAAAAAAAAATCAATTTTGTTTCTCAATTTTTGATTTTGAATTACAGATGACAACAAAGTGAACACATTTGTTTGGAACGTTCAAAGGAACACATCATTTGGTACTGGTGGATAGCTGTTTCAGTAGACATCATATTACATCTTATGTTTATACATATCATAAGATTAAATTAAACTCTGTTTGATGAACCAACGCCTGTGTGAATCATTACGATAGAGTCCCTGAAGTGGATACCTTGGTATGCAGGGTTGTCAAATTATGCAAATGAATGCAACATTTAAATGATACTCAAATTGACAACAACACTTCAATTGGTTTGCAATTTTATTTGCTATGGTCTACATGTTTCGCCTGCAAGGCAGGCATCATCAGGACAATTTTCATACAGAAATTAATTACTGAAGTACTCAAAGTGGTACATTGAATTTGACGTTGTCAAGGTGAAAGAAACAATGAAAAGTGAAAGTAGCAATAAAGAGTTATAAATAGGTAAGATAAATATAGAAAAATAAAGTTTGTTTACAATGTAAATTGAGTTCATTTTACTTTTATATGATACATGACATTGTTCTAAAGGCTTGGTATCTAAATGGAAGATCTTCCCATGGTTCCTACCACTTTCAAGGCATCTCTTCCAACCTGGCCATTGTTGGATGTTACTACTTCCTGGCGCGTCGGCAACAATGGGAAGATTTTGGTCGCCGCTAATGGAAAATAAAATTGTCAAAACTGTTCCCTTTTAATTATTTATTAAATTAAACTCTGTTTGGTGAACCAACGCCTGTGTGAATCATTACGATAGAGTCCCTGAAGTGGATACCTTGGTATGCAGGGTTGTCAAATTATGCAAATGAATGCAACTTTTAAATGATACTCGAAATTGACAACAACACTTCAATTGGTCTGCAATTTATTTTTCTATATTTATCTTATCTATTTATAACTCTTTATTGCTACTTTCACTTTTCATTGTTTCTCTCACCTTGACAACGTCAAATTCAATGTACCACTTTGAGTACTTCAGTAATTAATTTCTGTATGAAAATTGTCCTGATGACGCCTGCCTTGCAGGCGAAACATGTAGACCATAGCAAATAAAATTGCAGACCAATTGAAGTGTTGTTGTCAATTTCGAGTATCATATCACAAGATTGTTATAAACTGATTGAACAATTCTTCACCAGATGATAATTGTCAAGTAAGGTCCCTAAGAGTTTTTGCATTATCAAAATACAATATAATGATTTAATTTTCATCTAAGTAAAACATAATACTTGTGACAAATACAAATAATAACAACAACAAAAAATAAAACTGATTTGAATACATATATATATGTATATACAAGCAAAAATAACTAGGAGTCCCCTGTCCTCAGCTCTAAAGACTGTTTTATAAAGGAACCTGTTTTTTCACTTGATTTATATTTGAAGGATTTAGCAGGACTACTAGTTTTTCAGTATAAGACAAATTTGGAAATATCAGATAACCTATTGCTATGTCATTTAATAATCAAAATCAAATTGATGTTGTATGGGAGTTTTATGATAATTTCTATATTATCTATCTAATACAATATTGGCATTCAATTTCACTGTAAATTCAGAACTTTTTGTATGCCTTTATTTTTGAGATTGTTAAACAATTGACCAAATTCAAAATTCATTAGTGAGAATTCAAAAAAATGCTTCACTCAAACAAAAATTACAAATTAAAATAGGAGTTTTTTTCCGGTCACAATTTTTTTGCATCACCTAAAAATCTGACTTAATAATATTGGTAAAGAAAATTAAGTATAAAATAGAGAATGGAAATGGGGAATGTGTCAAAGAGACAACAACCCGACCAAAGAGTAAAAAAACAACCGAAGGCAACCAATGGGTCTTCAACACAAAGAGAAAATCCCACACCCGGAGGCGGACTTCAGCTGGCCCCTAAACAAAAATGTGTACCAGTTCAGTGAAAATGGACGTCATACTAAACTCCTAAACATTTAAATGAACAAAAATTAAAAAAACATTAAAAAAACATACTGACTTGGGACAGGCGCAAAAATGCGGCGGGGTTAAACATGTTTAGTGAGATCTCAACCCTCCCCCTATACCTCTAGCGTAAATTAAACAAACACACAGCAATACGCACAGTAAAACTCAGTTTAAAAGAAGTCCGAGTCCAATGTCAGAATAATTACAAAAGAAACTAAGCAAAATGACAATGATACATAAATTAACAAAGGACTACTAGCAGTTACTAACATGCCAGCTCCAGACTTCAATTAAACTGAAAGAAAGATTATGTCTTCATCATATGTAATTCAACCACAATCCCTCCAGTTAGGGGTTTAGTATCATACCATCATAAAATATATGAGAACATAACACGTATCATGCCAACAACTGGTTTTAGAATAAATGTGTTTATTTCCGATGCAAAGACCCCATGAGCAAATCAATATTAATACCAAAATATGCCATCTTTAATGACCTGACAACAGTATCGTAACTATATCCCTTCTTAATAAGTCTGTTTAAAGGTTTGGTTAGCTTTTGAGGTGAATGCCGATATTTCTGTGTAAAGAATATTACCATAAAAGATTGGATGTGAAATACCTGAACGTATAAGATGTCTGCATGTTGATTTATAATTACGAATGATGTCCTTGTACCGATGATAAAATTTAGTAAATATTTTGACTAGTTTGTGATATCGAAAACCCTGGTGTAATAATTTTTCAGTAATACAGAGATTTCTTTCGTTAAAATCAAATATGTTGTTACATACACGAGCGAATCGAACACGTTGAGATATATAAACACCATAAGATGGTGACAAGGGAATGTCACCATCTGAAAATGGATCATCAACAATAGGAAATGAAAAATCATCTCATTTATCATAAATTTTGGTATTAAGCTTCCCGTTAAAGATATAGATATCGAGATCCAGGAAAGGGCAGTGTTCATTAATAGTCATAGCTTTATTTAAAGTCAGTTCAGCAGGATAAATCTCTTTAGTGTACATATTGAAGTCGTCATTATTGAGAGCCAATATATCATCCAAATATCTAAAAGTGTTATTAAATTTTTGTATCAGATGTTGTTTCCATGGGTCTTTGCTTAATTTAGTCATAAGTTGTAACTCATAACAATACAGAAACAGGTCCGCAATAAGTGGTGCACAGTTAGTCCCCATTGGAATTGCAAGAACTTGACGATATACAGAATCTCCATAGCAAACAAAAATGTTATCTAGCAAAAATTCAAGGGCATTATAGTATCAAAGCAGGTTCAATTGATATTATTCTTTTGTTTGTTGTTACTAAAAAATGACCTAAAAGAGTTTGAACATATATCATGTATATATTCGCATTCTGACTTTTTAAATATGTACACTCAATGAAAAAGATGACCTTGATCATTGACCTCTAACTCTCATGAATAAATTGAGGGAATCTATCCTATTGAAGATTTACCAGGCGTAAGTTCACTGTTGTTTGTAATCATAACAAATTGTTCATGCTAATAAGCAGAAATAAGTGTTATAAATTGGTTAGGAGCGGACAAATATATCTTGGAACTTAGTTTTTACGATATGTTTCCTCTAATATTCGTGTTTGTATGAAAAATATTAAGAAAATTAAATTCATCATGTAAAAATTGTTTTCAGTGAAAGTTGAAGAATCAATTAATTTACCACTGCTCAGGTCGAAATCTGTTTCCCAGTTTTTCACACATGTACTATCACTTTTACAATCATTCCACCATAAGTTACATTCTCTTTCACACAGAGGAACTTTATAAAATCTTTCTTTTCTTGATTCCATGCCATTAACCTATGTAAATAAAAATATAAAAACTTTGCTTTGAATCTTTCTTTTCTTTAACACCCATGTTATTATCTATTTTGACTAAATATTATCTATATATGCAGATTCAGCAGCTATCAAGAAATTGAAAATTTCGATATTTACATGTTGTTATGATTATAAAGTTAATAGATCAGATTTTGTCTACATCATGAAAGCTAAACTGTATTTGAAATTATGACAAAAATCTAACATGGTTTGTCAAATACTAAAAACAGGTATATTTAATACATGATATTATACCTGCCAACTATTCAAAATCTCCATGGGGGATTTTAAGATCAAGAGGACCTTATGCTCTTCTTATACTGTCGCAAGTAACTTTTTAATCTAAAACTATCTTGTTTGAATGAGTGTGTATGATATATCCTTTCAATTCATTTGAATGGGGGTTTTGAGTTTGTATAATAAAAAATTTCAAAATTCAGGTCATCACCTCAAAAATCCACAACAAATCATGAAGGCTGGCAGTTCTGTGATATTCATTTATACAAAAACTAACAGGCTTTCTATATCAGTTATCATACAAACCTTAACAAGCCATGGGCCTACATTTGGTGAACATTCATAGAAACAAAAATTCTGCAAGAAATGTCCCCTACACATAGGCGACAGCTGATGGCAATGATTCAGATTGAAGTTCTGCCAAGGTTCTGGCTTCTGTAAAGATTTAGTTGTGTTTTCATAACAACAATTTCTTTCCTTCCACTCTGCACACTGTAAAAGAAAGAATGTGATCTAAGAAACAAAATTTGTTAGGGGATCTAACATTTTTTTTATTTTGTGTGTTAAATTTTAACATTTAGATGTGTTCAGAGATCATGAATTCCCCTCCATATGAAATGGGGAATAACTGTAATTCCGTGAAAAATCAAGTCATCTAGATCAAACTGTGATCACTTGAAACTCATCATTAGATACTAATGAACAAAAATAACTAATAGTGTATCATAAGTTCTTCTAAAAAGGACGCCTTATACCATAAGAAAATCATACAATTTGAACAACATGAAAATTCCCAAAACATTATTATATCTGAGAGATATATACTCCAAATGAAGGTAGTGCAGGAAAGTTGCTACATACAAATGGCAAGTTCACAAAAGGAAATTTGAAATCAATCTCTTTTGTCGCAAAGTTTTATTTTCAGAGATGTTCACTATCAACAAAATCAATTCCTTCTTTGATAAAGATTTATCAATGCACTTTGAGTGTAATACTTATTCTGTGGTGAAACTTTAAGAATGGTTTTTAAATATCTGAAATAATGACAACAAACCTGTCCATACAATTCTCCTGGTCCAGGTGCTTCTTTCTGATATACTCCATCCATACAAATATTTAGGTATCCATCTACAGAGTTTATTTGAGCTAATCTGTTGTAACAATTAACCACTGTTAACATCAACTGGATCAAACAAATAAAATACATCCCTTCATCTAAAAAACATCAATTAACCACTGTTAACATCAACTCGATGAAACAAATAAAATACATCCCTTCATCTGAAAAAAACATAAGTAATAGAAAATAAGAATTAACTGTTATATATATGAAGACATTCAAACAAATAAAACATATACCCCATCATCGGAAATAAATAAGTAACAGAAAACAGCAATTAACAATTATATAGATCAGCCCATTAAAAAAACAAGTAGTATGGACAGTCAGGGTTCTACTTGTACAAGTAATCTTTATTTACTTGAAGAAGTTAATAATAATATACTTATATAAGTAAATTTTGTTCATTTTTTCTTATAATGTTTGAATAATCTCCCCTTAATTTTCTGAAAAATTTACTTGTATAAGTAATTTTCTTTTACAATCCCTGAAATTCTCAAGTTTTGAGATGTAAAAACATGCCTTTAACAATTTTTCTCAGGTTTGCTCATAATTTTTTATTAGAGTATAATGTTTCATCTCATTAATTCAACAATGAAATTTGTTGCGCAAAGATCTTAAGTAAATTGCACTAGACCTTCAAAAATTGCCCCTTGTAACTTGGGGCTTGTAAATAAGCAGTGTTCTGAAGATAACAGACAAATGAGATTTTCATTGTCCATGAAATTACACTTAAATGATTAGTAAAGACATCTGCAAAGGACAGACAATTAAAAATTCTATAAGAGCAATAAGTCCTGAGAAATTCAAGAAAAGAAGATAATGACCTTTTTACTTGTATAAGTAAAATCAAATGCTTCGCTGAGTGCAGCTGTTATATTCTATTTTTTGCTTTTGTGCAATACACCATGCTGTTGCGTATTGACCCCCCTCCCCTTTATTTTGGCAAAAAAAAAATTCTTTTTAATTTCTGAAATCTGAAATGAGAAAAAATTGCCCACCCACAATTTCTTTTAACCCCCCCTTTCCCTCAAGATATGGTCATAATCTCAATTCAAATTTCCAATGGAGTTTGCAACCATAATTACTAATTTAAATACATCATAAAGGTCTTAAAATAGAAAATGACATGTATAATCATGGCTAAAATTAATATTCCTTTAATAGTAACTTCTAAAAATTAATTGACAGCTAATCACCTCAAGACAATACAACATCTTTATACATAATTTAAAAGCAATGTAAGGGAGGTAATCCAATTTTTTTTTTAATACTTTAAATGTATTTGGATTACCTCCCTTACACTGCTTTTAAATTGTCCATTAACCAGGAAACCCTTGTTTTTCCCCCTTTTTTGCCCCTAATTCCAAAACGGTTTGAGCCATAACCCCACCCCCTCAAAGTCAATCCTAACCATCCCTTTGTGGTATGGAAACTTGTGGTATAATTTCAGAGAGATTCATACACCGTTCCACAAGTTATTGTCTGGAAACTAGAAAAATGCTTATTTGGGCCCTTTTTTGACCCCTAATTCCTAAACTGTTAGGACCATAACCCCCAAAATCAATCCCAACCTTCCTTTTGTGGTATTGAAGCTTATGATAAAATTTCATAGAGATCCATTAACTTAAACTAAAGTTAATGTGCGAAAACCAATGTGTCTTCGGACAACGACGACGACGACGCCAATGTCATACCAATATACGGCCGCAAAAAATTTTTGTGGTCGTATAAAAATCTGAATGTCTAATACCCCATTCACACTACAATGTATGCCTTTTTAAACCGGGTTAGACCCGAATTAGTTAATCTGGGTTAAATTTAGGTAGTGTGAATGCCTTAACCCGGCGAACCGGGTTAAAATTACCCCTCATTTTAGGTGGAGTTAATGTGGGGCGAACCCGGGTTAATTACCTAGCCTTCTATATGTGAACGCAAAGTGAAGTTAATGTGAAGTTGTTGCTATGGTGACATATGACGTTTGCTTAAATAGGTCTTCAATGTAACGTAATTATTGCGTGACGTCACATATCGAATGACGTCATATATTGACATGTGACGTCACAGACGTCCAGCTACCGTATTTACTGGTAACGAATTAAAACCATACTAAATTAGCAGAAGCAAGAGGGATATAAGTGTACTTAGCTATGTTGAAAGACCTGCATAATGACAAATGATGAAACCTGTAAGGTTTCTGTTGCTTTATGGGGGCAAAATGGGTGCAATTTGGATAAAGTGACGTTATTTGAAAACACAGAAAGTGGTTGATATGGAACTCCTCCCAAGCGGTCAGGAGTGCGGTAAAAAAATCAGACTTTGAAATAATGCATCTGTGATAAAAAAAAATTTAAATATGTACAGTGGACAGATGTGGGTTACAATTTTGGTGCTTACATTTCTTTTTTTGTTGAGAGGGAAAATCCCAAACTGGTTTATTTTTTTTATTAAGTGTGAACTGGGGTAATTAATTCGGATGAATTATCCCGGGTTCGACCCAGAGCAGATTTCATAGTGTGAACACGGTATAAGGGACATAACTAAGCCAATAAACTAATTTGCCTATACAAGTAAATAAAATACACTTGTATAAGTCTCTTACAAATTTACTAATATAAGTATACATCTTCAAGTAAATAAAAATTACTTGTACAGGTAGTACCCCTGACTGATGAATATAGTAAAATAAGTGTTCAGTATATAACAATAGAAAATTGAATATTCAGTGCAAACAATGAAAAAAACTGCACATGGATTTCACTGTACCCTCACAGCCCTCAGGGGTGCTTCACACAACAGAAGAATTCACATACATACATTTGTAAAAGCAAGCTTCTCATGATACAAATTATTGAACATAGTATTTTTTTTTTAATGTAACCAACATATATATCATGTATATCTGCCTATGTGTAGTGAAAACTGTAAATTATACCTTGTCCATCAGATTTCTTATGATTAAGAAATACAAGGCATTAGGAAATCAGATCGACTCTAATATCATGAATATAAGGTTGATTTTCTAAGCACTTTATATATGTGTGTATAATTTTATGAACACATATTTAGATTGTTTAAATACATATTTTGTTCTTATGTATACACATTTAATGTTTATGAACAATTTATTAGTTTTATGAATAATTATGTATTTATTTTTATGCATGTTTTTATTTGATAAACACATACTTTGATTTTTGAATATATATATTTGGTTTTATGAATATATATTTAATTTTTGATATTAAACAATTATTTATTTTTATGAACATATGTTTTATTTGTTGTGATATTGCAACTTTTGACAGCCATACTTGTGACCATATAACATGTATAATATATAATATGTATGTTCTGGAGTTATATTCTTTTTTTGTATTTTGGGTTATTTTTGGTGTTTTAGGGGTAAAGAAACGGATCCCATGGAGTCTGTGTGGTCTAATGTTATGGCTGCATGTGCTTCTAGTAAACGCATATAAAATGCTGTATAATGAAAGTTTGGTCCGTTGTGTTCAAATATAAAAGTTTCTTGGCATCCTCATTTCTTTTTTTATTCATGACCTTAATCTTTGAATAATCCCTTAGAATTACTTCATTTCCACTGAAAAGTAAAGAACAGGTCTGACTTCTAGCTTTTCTTCGTCGTGCAATAAGAACCTATAATGGAGCCTGTATTTTTTGCACCCTTGCGGTATTCATTTAAACTGTATTTCTCCATGAACAGCCTATTTACCAACACATTATTTCTGGAACAATGACGCACCAGGATGGTAACTTATAAAATAAAAACGTACCTTTAAAAAAATCACACTATATGACTTAATATCTCATCGGGAAATGTGTGTCCTGGTATTGGATTTTCATATGAGAAGACATTTTGAAACTTTGCATTAAAATGACATTCATATGGGAACCAACTGTGCCCTCGATTTGTCGACTTGTTACCGGGTTGCACTAATGACAGGACGATTGCCCGGATAGTGACAGGACGATTGACCGGATGAGATATAAATAGTCATAACTTTTTTGTTATTCGGTAGATTTTTTTAATATTTGTAGACCTTAGAGATATTAAACTATATTTTATGAAAATAAAACAAAATAAATGAAAAAAAATATTTTTGAGCAAATAAAGTTGACCGGACGGATTTCACACTCGCCGATATACGCTATACATATATTTAACTGGTCGACAACAGGTGTTAATATCTCTTTTGTTTTACAATATTTGTCGATGAAATTAAGGAATCTGTGAGAATAATAAATATATAATACGAAGATATAAATTTTATAGTAAACAAAAATGTTTTTCTCCAAAAAAAGTTGACCGGACGGTATTGACATTCGCCGATGTACGCGTTGATTAAATTGAACGGATCGACAAAAAGTGTTTATATTTTTTTTGTTTTACAATATTTTTACATGAAACTAAGAAATATGTGAGATCAATTTATATATGATATGAAAATATAAATTTTATAGTAAAAAAAAAAGTTTTTCTTCAAAATAATTTGACCGGACGGAATTAACATTCGCCGATATATGCTTTAAATATATTGAACTGATCGACAAAAGTGTTAATATTTTTTTGTTTTATAATATTTTTCATGAAATTAAGGAATCTTGGAGATCAATAAATATATGATATGAAAATATAAACTTTATAGTAAAAAATTGTTTTTCTTCAAAATAATTTGACCGGACGGAATTAACATTCGCCGATATATGCTTTAAAAATATTGAACTGATCGACAAAAAGTGTTAATAATTTTTGTTTTATAATATTTTTCATGAAATTAAGGAGTCTTGGAGATCAATAAATATATGATATGAACATTTAAACTTTATAGTAAAAAAACAGTATTTCGTCAAAAGTTGGTCGGTCGGATTTCACATTCGACCGATATTTGTTTTAAATATATTGAACTGATCGACACAAGTGTTAATATCTCTTCCTTTTTACAATATTTTAATAAATATATTATATGAAAATATAAACTTTATAGTAAATAGTTTATATTACTATAGAACAAATGGAATTGTATATTTGTTCAAATGGTAAAATTGCGGCAACAAATTATTAGCCGACCCTTCCGTCTGCCAGAATTATTCTGCCCCTGCTCACCAACGGGAGGTGGAAGTGGAATTTCGAGCAGGATATACCTTTATTTCAAAATTACATCGTTATTACAAACAAAAAATAAGTGTGGTTCATTCACAAAGTTCATACAGGAAACAAAACTTTTAAATACATTCAGCACTATCACAAATAAAATAGCACAAACAAACCATATACAACTGTTTACATTTGAATTCAATAAAACACTTTTAAACTGTTATTCACGTTGAGATGAACACTATTAATCCAAACACATTTTTAATTCAGTTCAACAAAAACAAATTAGACAGTTGAACGGTGTTCATCACAGAGCCAGTCCCCTAAAACATTTGAACAACTCTGGTGAACCCACTTGCTGCAAGTGACACGGCCTAGTTTGCCTTCACATCCAAACATATTTTCCAATATTTCTTAATGTATAGTTACCAATGCCAGCTAGACCCCTTTGCACCTCATTGATATAATAATTCTGCAAGTAAAACATGCTAAGCACGAAGCAGTCAACTGGCAACTCTCTATATTTATTCAGCCGTTTTATAACTGCATTCATGCTTTCACATGCATTATTAGTAATACCAGAAAATGGGCCATAAAGGTTTTGGTATTTGTCAATTACCCATTTGCCACTATGAGTAAGAATGTCCTTTTCCATCTTCTCAAAGTACACTACTACCGGTTTTGACCACTTTCTGATTAAGTCATCTTTTAACGTCATATACTCTGCTCGATGTACGAGATGTTTCAGGATTTGTTAAAATATCTACTATTTCTGTTTGATGTAATACATCTTTATACATATAGACAATTGACCCACTGTCCATTTTGATATTTTGAATAAAGCAATATATAGTAGCACTATTATAAACCAAAATTGTCTTTAAAAAGACATGCTATTAAAGCAATATATAGTAGAAATATAATTCGTGCGATCTGAACTGGTTGAAAGTCAGAGCAGATATGACTGAACAATTGAGTAATTATTACTAGGTGAGTTAAAAGTTGATCTGTAATCTTGAACTTTATCAAATTTCTTCTTTGATTGGATTCTAATTGCCAACTGATTATATAAGGTAATTCAATTAAATGTATTTGATGTCTCAGGTGTGAAAACTTTAATGACATGTTATTTGGCTTGATTGGTGATTACGACAAGTGTCAAAATTAGATTAATCTAATTAAATATAAGTACTTCTAGTGTGCCGTGGTGAACTCACTCAAATCAACATTTTGGGCTCAAAGTTTTTATACTATAAAGTTTTTATTTTCGTGTAATATATTTATTAATCTCACAGATTCATTTATTTCATGGACAGATATTATAGAAAAAAGAAGATATTAACACTTGTGTCGATCAGTTCAACATATTTAAAGCATATATCGGCTTTATGTTAATGTGAATGTTAATTCCGTCCTGTCAACTTTTTTTGCAGAAATCATTTTTTTTTACTATAAAGATTAAATTTTCGTATAATATATTTATTAATCTCCAAGATTCCTTAATTTCATGGACAGATATTGTAAAAAAAGAAGAGATATTAACACTTGTGTCGATCAGTTCAATATATTTAAAGCATATATCGCATGAGGCAGACTTCACGCGGGAGCTTCCCAAGAAAAAGATAATCGGACATTATCCTTTTACTTTACATTCCGTTATATAAAAGAATATCTCAAAGTTCGTAGACTATAGAAAATGAAAGGATATGGAGTAAATGTACATGGGACAAAATCGCACACAATACATAGAAAATTGTCAATGAACAGGGCTTTTATTCCTGTTCTTCATCTTGACAGTTGATGTAGGGTCTTCAACAATGAACAAATCATGCATACACTACAACAAGGTCAAGACGGCCCCTAGCGTCGACTTAAGCGGTACTATTGATAAAAATAAAGTAATTTTGAAAGACATCGATCGCCGCCAAAATATGCTTTGAAGTTACACATGTCGGGAGCGGTCAATGAATTACATAATTTATAATTACAGGCGAGGTTTTTGAACAAATATTTGTCATACATTGCCCAACAAAAGACCAATAATTTCGAAACAACAAATGATAGACAATACATATAAAACTAAACAAAAAATGATAGACAGCACGGGGCACATCGAAATATTTGTAAGAAAACCTAGCAGTTTAAAATAGAATGAAAGGGCAATATACAAAACAGATGACCAGACCAGTATTTTGAAGAAATTCAACCAAACATGAAATTTTGACGGTGTATTAATATGAGAAATTCTCACATGAACAAGCACACCATAACTGTAAATATTATAAGAGCATACACCTCAAGCACGGGGAAACGTTCTACTGCCTCCACACAGCACTAGAGACAAACTCTAGAATCAATAGAAAATGAAAGGATATGGAGTAAATATACATAGGACAAAATCGCAACAATACATAGAAAATTGTCAATGAACAGGGCTTTTATTCCTGTTCTTCATCTTGACAGTTGATGTAGGGTCTTCAACAAAGAACAAATCATTCATACCCTTCAACAAGGTCAAGACGGCCCCTAGCGTCGACTTAAGTGGCAAATCATTTATGAAATGGTTACTGAGTATAGATTTATTGCTTTTCTTTCCAAGGAACGAGAAGCAATTTTTATGCCCCACCTAGGGCCATTATGTTTTTCGGTCTGTGCTTCCGTTCGTTCGTCCGTTCGTCCGTCTGTCCCGCTTCAGGTTAAAGTTTTTGGTTAAAGTTTTTTGGTCAAGGTAGTTTTTGATGAAGTTAAAGTCCAATCAACTTGAAACTTAGTACAAATGTTCCCTATGATATGATCTTTCTAATTTTAATGCCAAATTAGATTTTTGACCTTAATTTCACGGTCCACTGAACATAGAAAATGATAGTGTCCGCTTCAGGTTAAAGTTTTTGGTCAAGGTAGTTTTTGATGAAGTTGAAGTCCAATCAACTTGAAACTTAATACACATGTTCCCTATGATATGATCTTTCTAATTTTAATGCCAACTTAGAGTTGTGACCCCAATTTCACGGTCCACTGAACAAAGGGAGAGGTTCCGAAAGCCAAGATGGAGGTTGGTTAAATCTAGCTCCGTTGAATAGTATAGTAAACACCTTTTTTCGGGATTAAATTTACGTTAAAAGTTAATATGACCATCCTGTGGACCCCGGACCCCGGGTAGCTTGTAGTCCTGATACCCGTATTACTGCTGGAAACAGTGATATAAAGGAGTTATCATCAAAATTTTCGAGTTTGACATTTAACCTATACAGGATTCCAAAAAAGTGCTCACAACAACTTGTTATATTACCAAAAGCGTGAACTGTTCTCTACTATTAACATTGACCTTTAATTATAACGTTAGCGGTACAACATTCATTGTTATTGATTAAAGATAAAATATTAATTTAAAGATGTCGCTTGAGGAAACTTCAAAACTATTGACGGAAAGTCAAAAGATTTTTAACGAGAGTGATGACTTTAGTATAAATACACCAGTGATGTTGAACATGCTTCTTCGTATTGTTTCATCTATTGACGGCAGACTGAAATCTATCGAAACATCAGTCGAGTCTGTTAAAGATATCAGGAAGGATCTTATCCTTATGTCCTCCCAGGTTAGAGAACTTGAAACTTCATTAGCAGATATTGTAAAGTCGCAAAAGCAGTTAGAGACTAGTTGCCAAGCGCTTAGCGATCTGTTTGATGATGTTAAGGAGAAAAGCAACAAAAGAGACGAGGTGCTCAGTCAACATGCGGCCCAGTTGATCAAGCACCCAGATGAAGCCAGAAAAGTCAACAATGAGTTCGAAAAAATGTCGCGTAGAATAAAAAATCTTGAAAAACAGTTAGAAAACACCAAACCGAACACACAACATGATTCAAGTAGAATACAAACTTTACAGAATACTGTTCTAAATCTCCAATGTCGTTCTATGAAGAACAATTTAATATTCAAAAATTTGGAAGAACAACATACGGAAGATGTCAAGCAAAAACTCCGTAGTTTCATATATGAACAATTAGGTATAGAACACGATATCGAATTTGGTAACGTTCACCGGTTCGGTAAACGCTCTAGGAACAATCCGAGGCCTATCGTGGCGCGTTTTCTATACCACAATGACCTGAAGATGGTGCTGGATAATGCCAGATGGCTAAAGAACACACCCTTCAGTATTCAATAACAGTTTCCGAGTGAAATAGAAGAACGTCGTAGGAAGTTATATCCTATCCAGAAGGAAGCCAAACATTCGGGTAGACATGCTGTACTTGTCCGTGATAAACTCTTTATAGACGGCAAACAATATATTCTAGATGAAAGCATGGAACATATGGATATAAGAAGTGGTAACCCTAGAAGTGATATTCCTAACAGTTATCGCGATTCTCTTCTAACCACGCCAAAGGATACGGACAGGCCGTAAAAAAATCATTGCTAATTTCTATTCAGATTTTTTAAATGATGATTTAAATGACAGTTACCTGAGTGTTAGTAATATTAATATTGACTTAAATAGTTCATATTCCTATGACACTAGTGGTCGTTTACCGAGTGTAAATAGTACCTTTAATAGTGGTCATGTCATTAATGATGTTAATATTTTATGTTTAAACTGTTGGGGCATAAAGTCCAGAATGCAATATCCAGAATTTGAAAATATAATAAATAAACTGTTATCACAGAGATATGTCTCGCCTTTTTGTAATTTTGATAATGCAAATGTTGAAATTAAAATAGCAATACTTTAACATGTAAGTTATGCAAATATTCAAAGTCGATGAACCATGACTGAAGGTACACGGCAAACAATCTCCATGGAATGAGATGTGCCAATGCTAATACAACTGCATACCAAATACCATTGACTTATTATAAGTCGTTCCCTTTAAACAAACTAAACACAAACATTAACTTGTGAACTATGTAAAAGTTTCAAAGTCAATGAACTATGATCAGGGGTGGGGCTATATAATCTCCATGGAAACGATACTTGCAAATGCCAATACATTTGCATACCAAATATCATTGACTTAACATTAGCAGTTCATCTTAAACTGATCTTATCACAAACTAATACATGTAAATTAAGCAAAAGTTTCAAAGTCAATAGACCATGACTGAGGGGGCGGGGCCAAATATTCTCCATGGAAATGAGATGTGCTAATGCTTATACAACTGAACACCAATTCTTTCTTTCTACAGGTATGAATCGCCGTTCTAGATCGGCGCACTCCTACATAGTAGGATGGCTAATGCGCTATATACAAATATACACCCGCACCCACTAAAAACTCGTATTACACACAAAGGAACGTGCCACTAATCCACCAATTCATGCATATATATATATATATTACGATAACGGTAAAAGCGTGCTGCACAAATACTGTGTTGTTATTTACATTATATACATCGTATATTACAGTGAAGTTACGATTAAGACGGATGTGATCATCTTCACTGCTCCAAGCTTAAAATACTAGTTGCTAATTTATGTTAGGTGTGCGAATATATACATTAGCTTTATAGCTGTCTATAGGTAAGCACTACATGTTAATGTCTTATATTTTGGACATACTGTTAATATTGGATATATGCGTTCATTTGCAGAATATGTAGATATATTTAGAATTTTGGTGCACTAAAGCACTATGCGGTAAATATGCAGGAAAGAAGAGAATGTTAAAGCACTATGCTGTGAAATGGCCAAATAAACAATACATGTAGGTAAATAGCCAACCGGATTGTCGTTATTTTTTGATAAACAATATGCTTCTACATAAACTGTCACTACACCCTCGCCCCTACCCTGCCATCTGTCTCATTCTACTGGTATGCATGTCGTAGCAGAACAGTCGTGTGAGGTTTTCTAGCTCTATGTATTGTTGATGTTTCATACGGAATCCATAGTTAATGCTTTTGTGAGTACAGTCCATCAGAATTTGTACAAGCATGTTACAGTTAACTAAGTTCTGATAGAGACCATTCTTTAAGTTGTCCAGGTATAATTTTATTTTCTGGAGGTGCCTTTCACGTGTATGCGTATGCCTATTGCATGAGAGTATGAAGTGTTCTAGGTCTTCATTTGCTGTATTACACAATGTACATATTGGGGATATATTCTTATTGTGTCTAGACCTAACTGTCTGTAGCATATACGTTTGCGTTACTAGCCTGCTCTTTATTTCTCCTGTTTTCACATTTGTAGGGTTGTTTCCTGTACACTGCCAGATATTATGCGGCATAAATGATGGGTTTTCCTGTATTTGAAGATATGCCAATGTCTTTTATTGATTGGTCTTCAAGGCATATTTCATGCCAGTATTTATTTTGATGATATCTAACTATCCTTTTCCATTTTTCTTTTGATTTTGGGTGTTTCATAAGATTCTCAACCGGTTCCATCCTGTACTTTGTCAGAGCTTCCTCTACTCTATTTATAAATATGTTGCTTTTTTCATTTTTCATTGCAACTTGACGTTCCAGGATTTGAAATTCTAATGAGTTATTGTTTCTTATTATGTTCATCAACAAGGATAGCATATTTCTGTCTATCACCATACGGATTGGTACTGCTCCAATTAATGTGTAGACTGCTGTGTTGGCTACCTGATTGGGAAGGCCCTGTAACTGCTTTAAGATTTTCCGCTGCATTGTTTCCATTTGGTCCATTTCTTTCTTCTTAATTGGCATGACCTCCAACCCATATGTCATTTTGGAACAGAATATACCTTCCACAGATTGTGGGATACAAGAGGAGAAAACCTTTCCTTATATGGAGACCAGCTCCTAACATACCATAAATAGTGGCCCTTCCTACTTTCAGTTTTTCATCAATATCAATTGTATTCTTTTCATTTCTGGTTATACCTAGGTGTTTTGCAGTTTCACTCCTACCTATCTGAGAGTTGCCAATGTTTACTACTCTGTCCTGTTTGGTATTATAGCATACAAGATCCGATTTCTGTGGGTTGATTTTGACCAGGTCCTCTGTGTATGGTGGTATACAATGTCCATAATGCCTTGTAGTTCACATTCAGAGTTTGCTAGTACTAAATGTCATCTGCACATGTAGGTGTAGCAATGCCTATTGTCCCCATATGGCATCCTAATCCACTTTCTGTAACACTATCTAGAATGGCATTATTATAGCATTTGTATAAGGAAGTCGATAGTTTTGCTCCTTGCTGAATTCCTTGGTTGACAGATATTTTGTCAGAAACAAGATCGTCCCATTTAATTCTAATGCTCATTTCTCTATACATATTACGGAGTAGGATCCACATGTCACCGTCAATGCCATAGTGGTAGACCTTGTTGAATAGAATCTCATGTTCCAATTTGTCAAAAGCCTTTTCTGCATCTAAGGTTAGTAATAGGACTTCCTGGTCGTCTTCACTAGATTGTATTATAGCTTCTGATGCCAGGAATGCGGCAAATATCATGGGTATTGCTTCTGTAAATCCTCGTTGTAGCTGGTTTTGGATTTGGTGGATCTTTATATCTATTCTTGATTTGAGTACACACTGAAGGATTTTAGTGAAGATTTTGGTCACTGTTATTCCTCTATAGTTTGCCGGGTTTTGACGGTCCTTATTTTTCTTCAATACTGGTGTCATTATTCCTCCTTTCAGCATCTGTGGGATATCAAGTTGTTCTGTTACTGTATTGAGGATATGCAATATGAGCGGTAGAAGCTCAGTCTCAGCGTTTTGTAGTGTTCGGCTGAGATTCCATCGATATCTGAGGATTTTCCGTTTTTAAGTCTTTTTACAGCATCATGTATTTCCTCCTCTCTAATTGGTTCAATTTTAGCTTTCCCCTTTTCTATCTTTTCAATTATTGTATTTTGCAGAGTAGAGAGCTCATATTTTTCATAATCAAAATCCTGCTTATAGTCTGGATTTGATAGCTCGTAGAAATAGTCTGTCCACATATGAAGAATGTCCTCGTTCGTTTCAGCCATCTGATTATCTCTTCGTAGCGTCTTTGTAAATCGGTTTCCATCTGACCTTTGCGTTCTCAGTAATTTGTGGAAGAGTTTATTGTCTGAGGAAGATGCTGTCATTATCTGGTTTGCCAATTTTTCTCTTTGCGAGGCATATGCTTGTCTGTGAGCCTTTCGTAATAACCTTTTGGCTGTTGTTAGCTGTGATTTTAGAGGATTATTTTTGTCTTTGGTGCTCCTCCATTTTCCATAAGGCATGTTTTTCCTTAGTAATCTTTGATGCTTCTGATATATTTTTATTCCAAAGGGATTTCCCAGTGCTTTTTGTTGTTATTGATTTGTTGTAGTTCGGTATAGCCTCATTGCATGCATTATGCATTACTTTTCTATAGATGTGATGTCCTCCTCTATATTTTTGTTACTAGCTTGAAGTATTTTTCCACTCCATCAGATATGGTCAGTTGATATTTTTGTAGATTACATTTTTCCCATTTTGTTCTTACGATGACTGATTTTGGTTTGTTGGATTTTCTAATCAGTTTTCTTGATTGTAGCTATGACAGGTACATGGTCGGATGTGTTTTCTGCTTCCATATCTAAGATCTGTACATATTGTGTTAGGTCTTTACTTGCTGAGAAAAATAATCAATTTGTCCAGAAGATTTCCGTTATGATGGAAAAAGGTTTTTTTCTCTGGGTATTCTTGGTTTAGTTCCAGTGAGTTTTCTGCCAAAAATTTCTTTAATAAAGGATCATGAGATGTTTTTGATCGATGTATAGACCCGTTCAAGTCTCCACATAGCAGAATATCATGAGTGTTCCTGTATTTTTTTATTATTTCTGTCATTTGTGCAAGAGTATCTTTGTACTCATTATCCATATCTTTGTTGTCAGAAGGCATGTATACATTAATGAGACATAAGGGTGTGTTGTCAGTTTCCATTTGTATAACCTGGATTCTATTGCTCCCATCAACCATTACTGATATTTTGTCATCCATTTCTTTTTCCATAGTATGGCTACCCCGCCATAGCCTCTGCGGGCAATCATACTCAGCTCTGGATTTTCGTCATCTATGCTTTTGGCTGTTACAATCATATTTGTGTCAATATCGTGTAAAAGGTGCTGTTCTGGTTTAAAAGCCAGTGCTCTTGTAGGCAGCACAGATCTAACTTCTTGAGGAGTTGCTTTAAGTATGTCATGTTTCCTTTTACACTTTGCACATTGAAAGTTCCTATAGTGACTTGCGTCGCTTCTTTCTGTTTCCCGGGCCTATCTCTAAAAAATGGTTCTTATTCTCCTTTGATGGCCTCATGTTTGGCATACTTGGTTTTGGCAATCTAATCTCTGTATTTTGGCCGTTGCTTCCATTGCCAGCTGATCTTTGTGTTTGCAAGTTTTCATTAATCTCCTTTGACTAGGGTATTTTTGTAGTAGTTTTCTAGTACATCTTTGCCATTTATGTTGTTAACATGGTTTTGTTCCGTTCTTATAAGGAGGTGCTCCATGGTATCTTGTTGGCGCATTCATGTACATTTGAGCTCCTTGAGCTCTTCTCACAGCTTCTTGGTCTTCTATACATGTTCTGTTTTGTATATAACTGGTAGGTTCACTATTATTCTTCAGGATGTCTCTTTCATTGCTGGTTCTTTGTGTTCCTAAGCTCTCACAGTGGTGTTCTATTTGCTGATTCTTTTGGCAAGCAGAGGCTTTATTTTGTTCATTATTAATACAATCTCTGATTGATGGGCTTTGATCCTGCACAATATTAGTAGGATGTATGTTTGCTATATGTCTGGATGTACTATAGCCTTCATCATGACGCTTAACATTTGTGTCGTCCTTGTTGATTTTCTTTTCTAATCTATCAGTAATGGTTTGCTGCATCTCTAACAGTGACACTTTGTTTTTTAGTTCCATCATTTCCATTTGATGTCCTATTTTGATGTCTCTTATCTCAAGTTCATACTTAAATTTCTCGAGCATGCCTTCAAGTTTTTCCTCAATGTAAGATTCCTTATTTGCATGTTGTTTTCGGCATAAGCATTGTTCTTGTTCATTATTGGTCAAAGTTGTATTCTTGATTTCTAGTTGTGATCTGAGTAAATTGATGGTGTTTTTGTAATCTCTATTTACATCTTCTAGCATAGCTATTCTTGCTTTACATTGTACAAGTTGTCCCTCAAGTTGTCTTTCTTGGCTAGATACATCTTTTGTTTTATTAGGCTTTTTTGGTTTTTGTTTTATTGGTATCTTCAGGATGGTGTCTTCTTCAGAGACAATAGTTGCTGTTTCCCCTGTACATGCCGCTCTATTTTTTGCTGCTGTGTGGTTGACTGTTGTTTCAGCCCTGTTGTTTTCTTGACTGTTGGACATAGTTTGGTCCATTTGTGTACATGTAAAGCATATATAGTCATTATTCATGTCCTCTACATTTGCTACTCTATCTTTTCACAGTGAGCATGCATGGTTTGTTCACATCGGCAGCAAAAGTATGTTGGGGTGACAAGTCCATTCACAGATTTTGCACAAATGCTACATAGTATCATCAGCAAGTTGTCCCAACTATTATCAGTATTAGTCATATTAAGCTCTATGGATTTATCAAGCGAGGCGTCCCCACTAGATTGTTGTTGTCCTGGCAGCAGGGCGTCCCTACTAGCAGGATTCTGACTAGATTGTAGTATTTTTCCAGCGAGGCGTCCCACTAGAACTCTGATGTAATATTCCTCTTTCATATGTTTTGATAGCCAGCAAGGCGTCTCTACTAGCTTTATCCAGCAAGGCGTCCTTACTAGATTGTTGTGATCCTGCCAGCGAGGCGTCCCCACTAGCAGGTTTCTGTCTGTTGTGATGTTTTAACCAACGAGGCGTCCCCATTAGCTTGATGTGCACTAAGGCTCTGGCTCTGGCTACTAGCTTTATCCAGCAAGGCGTCCTTACTAGATTGTTGAGATCCTGCCAGCGAGGCGTCCCCACTAGCAGGTTTCTGTCTAAGTTGTGATGTTTTTACCAGCGAGGCGTCCCCACTAGATTGTTGAGATCCTGCCAGCAAGGTGTCCCCACTAGCAGGTTTCTGTCTGTTGTGATGTTTTTACCAGCGAGGCGTCCCCACTAGATTGTTGAAATCCTGCCAGCGAGGCGTCCCCACTAGCAGGTTTCTGTCTAAGTTGTGATGTTTTTACCAGCGAGGCGTCCCCACTAGATTGTTGAAGTCCTGCCAGCGAGGCGTCCCCACTAGCAGGTTTCTGTTTAGGTTGTGATGTTTTTACCAGCGAGGCGTCCCCACTAGCAGGTTTCTGTTTAGGTTGTGATGTTTTTACCAGCGAGGCGTCCCCACTAGATTGTTCAGATCCTGCCAGCAAGGCGTCCCCACTAGCAGGTTTCTGTCTAAGTTGAGATGTTCTTACCAGCGAGGCGTCCCCACTAGCCTTCAGATCATTGTCCTGTGTATGAGTTACCAGCGAGGCCTCCCACTAGTTTGCATACTCTATACATTGCTTAATTTGTTGTTCAAGAAGTT
Source organism: Mytilus coruscus (assembly GCA_017311375.1). Taxonomy (NCBI): domain Eukaryota; kingdom Metazoa; phylum Mollusca; class Bivalvia; order Mytilida; family Mytilidae; genus Mytilus; species Mytilus coruscus. Next base: position 3,175,475 of record CM029597.1, on the reverse strand, counting down.
TATTTAGTTGTGGGCAATTTCCTTTCTATCCATACTAGCTGCTATATCCTGCAAGTGCGGTAGGAATTCCTGCCTACCTCTGCCATTAACTTCTATCCGGGATGTTGTGTGGAAGAGATTTATGCGATACTGCTGTTTATTGCTGTTTAAATTTATTACAGAGTATGAGGTTCTGGTGCAAAGCCCATGTTTATCTTTTTGGTCTTTAGCCTGTATCTTGTAAATGTTATGGTTAGCAAAATATTCTGTCATGGCCAATTTAAGGAGCTCATATGCTGCTAATGATAGTTCAAGTATGTAATTTTCATGTTTATACATAAGTAGAATATCAGCTTGTCTGTTGCATTGTTCAAGCTTTTTGTCCATGGCCTTCCTTTTATTAAGACTAAAATTTTCATACTTTGATGGTGTAAATATTGATGGTTTGACTTTATTTCTTGCAGATGTTCGTGTTGCTAGTTCCATATTTATTTATCAAATTTTTCTTTTTCTTTTTTTTTTTTTTTTTTTTTTTTTTTTTTACTTTTAGTTGAGCTGAAATATATTATTGACTTTAATAATACCAGGTGCCAGTATATATATATATGTACTGATTTTATTGTTACTAGGTGACAGGTCCAGCTTTATTTTGCCTTTTGATTTTTTTTTTTTGATTTATTCTTTTTCTCTTTTAGGTGGTAGTTGTGAAAAGCAGTCTTGCAGAGCTTTAGTAGCTATTCTTCTGAGCCAGAGCCTTGCGAGTATTTTTTGGGATGAACACCGTCGTCTTCAAGTAGTGAAAGATTGGTATATGTGGTGGTTTTACCTTTAGGGTTATGGCCTTTGACCCTCTCCAGAGATCTTGCATAAATTTTGGAGATCTGTTTTCACAAAATTACAGAAAATTAAAGAGACGATTTAAGTCGAAAATAGTTGCCAAAACCATTTTGACATGATAAATGCCGAAAAGTTTATAAAAGGTTCTCGATAACAAAACAGAAACTTTAGAAATGATCTTACAAACAAAATTCAAAATTTGCGTGGCAACAACCCGAAAGAATTTTGGAAAATTTTAAATCACAGAAAGATGAAAAAGCAACCCGATATTGATATAGAAAAATTACAAGATATTTTCAAAAACTTAAACGCTGCACCGGAAGATGACCAAACTGTGCGTTTTCCCGACATTGATCCCATGCAAAGTGAACAGCTAAATGAACATATAAATTCGCCTTTTTCACAAGATGAAATTCTTCAGTGCATTAAGAAACTGAAGAATGACAAAGCTTGTGGAGAAGACGAAATTATAAATGAATACATAAAATCCACATCAAGCCAGTTTATATGCATTTATGAGAAACTTTTTAATATTATATTCGATAAAGGCTTAATTCCACAAAGTTGGCTAATTGGTACTATTAAACCTATATATAAAAATAAAGGCGACTTTAAAGATCCGAAGAATTATAGACCAATCACTATTGTTAGTTGCTTGGGCAAACTATTTACTGGAATCCTAAAGAAAAGACTAAATGATTTTTCAGACGAATTTATTATCATACAAGAAAACCAGAGTGGTTTTCGTCAAAAGTATTCTACTACAGATAATATGTTTACCTTATATTCTTTTTTTGAATTGTTGAAATGTAAGAAGAAGAAATTATATTGTGCCTTTATAGATTTTGAGAAGGCATTTGACACTGTATGGCGAGATGCTTTGTTTTATAAAATGTTACTGAATAATATAAATGGTAAGATGTATAATGTAATATTGAATATGTACAGTGATATTAAATCTCGTATATCATATAATAATTGTAATTCAGAATACTTTGCTTGTGACAATGGTGTACGACAAGGAGAAAACTTATCACCTTTCCTATTTTCTTTATTTTTGAATGACTTAGAAAATTTCTTAGTCAGTAAAAATATTACAGGACTTAAAACTATTTCAGAAGATCTGGAAAGAGAATTAGAAATATACCTCAAGTTTTTTTTATTATATTGTACGCAGATGACACGGTGTTGTTGGCCAAAACAGCACAGGACCTGCAGACTCAACTCAATGCCTTTCATGATTATTGTAAGGTTTGGAAATTAAAAGTAAACGTTGACAAAACCAAAGCCTTAGTGTTTGGTTTAGGACGTTTGCCAAAAAATCTCCGATTTTCTTATAATGACACTAACATTGAGATAGTAAAGCAGTTTAACTATTTGGGAATTGTTTTTACTAAAACAGGGAATTTTAATATGACAAAAAAACATTTATCCGATAAGGCCTTAAAAGCCATGTACGAAGTCCTGAAAATGGGAAGGATGTATCAGCTTTCTGTAAAATGTCAGCTTGATCTTTTTGACCAAATGATCAAGCCAATTCTGTTGTATGGGTGCGAAGTATGGGGTTTTAGTAATAATGAGATATTAGAAAAGATTCATTTAAAATTCTGTAAATTACTTTTAAATCTAAAATCCTCAACACCAAATTATATGGTTTACGGGGAACTAGGTCGCCATCCGGTCGACATAGATATAAAAGTTCGAGCAGTATTATTTTGGGCAAATTTGATATCCGGCAAACAAACAAAGTTTTCCTTTATATTATATCAACTTTCTCGCCATATGAACGCTCATTATAACATGTAGACTAAATGGATTCTATTTGTCAAAAAAATATTTCAAGATTGTGGTTTCTCGTATATATGGGAAACACAAAATTTCATAAATAAAGATTGGTTAAAAACTGTTGTAAAGCAAAGATTGTTAGACCAGTTTCTTCAGAACTGGAATTCGCTAATCCAAAATTCGTCAAAAGCTATTAACTACAAAACTTTTAAGAAAAACTGGGAATTTGAGGAATATTTTAATATTTTGGACTTTAAAGATGCCATTGTTCTTTGTCGATTTCGAACGACTCATAATAAATTGCCGATTGAAGCAGGAAGGTGGCAAAACGTATTAAGAGAAAACCGTGTTTGCCATCAATGTAATAATCGACAAATTGGAGACGAATATCACTATATATTTGAATGTACTTTTTTTGATAAAAAAACGTAGAGTATTCATCCTCCTATTTTGTACAACGACATAATACAGTTAAATTCTCTGAACTTATGTCGAGTACACGAAAACCAGTCCTGAGGAAGCTTTAATTTGTTCATTTATAAAAAATATTAATACTTTTATTTGTCCTCCTGGCTAGTGACTTTTGTAACCTCTCTCCTTGTTTTGTATATATTGTAAATAGTTATTGTTGTTATCTCTGTACTGATGTCATGCATCGGCTTTATGAGAATAAAGATATATTTGGCAACAAAGAAAATGATAGTGCGAGTGGGGCATACGTGTAATATGGACACATTCTTGTTATTTCATAATTTAAAACGACAAAGTGTATACATAGTTGTTAATTGATCAACTATGCCGTAATTAACAGGTCGATCTGTGGTGGATTTAAAAGGGGACGAAGGGGCGTACATAATGTTTAATCCTAAAATCGTCAAACTTTTTTTTATGGAATAACGCCCAAATGCCTTTGAAAAAATCTTGGATCCACCCCTAAAGATAAGAGTTCATTTGAAGTGTGCAGTATATCTGAAGTAGTAAATGCACACATTAGCTTTGCATTATTAAGATTATATAGCACGTACAGTAAGAACAAATTAAGAGATGTTGCCTATTTCATGTGTTAATTTGAAATAACGTTAATTGTATACCTAATTCATATATGTGTTCTCATTTCAAATGTATTGAAGAAAAAAACACCTCTTGCTTCTTTTTATAATTTTATTGTGGTGTAAAAGCGTTGACCGTAGCGCATTCGCTTCATTCTGGAATGTGCACACGATCAACGCTTTTACAACCCTATACAATTGCAAAAGAAGCATTCAATTTTTACAATTACATTTTTATGCGACAACCATGAAATTTAGAGTTTGTTTTTCTATGCATTGTTTTAACATTTTCACGGATAGCATGTGTAGTCGTAGCTGTTGTATTATATACGGAAATAACATTGGATATTGGAGTGCCTCGCGATTGTTGTCAGCCAATCAAATTTACAAATTTTAATGAAACATACATGTAATGTTAATCTATCAAGTTAATTAAGTCTACTTCATATAGAATTGAGAATGGAAACGGGGAATGTGTCAAAGAGACAACTCGACCAAAGAGCAGAAAACAGCCCAAGGCCACCAATAGGTCATCAATGCAGCGAGATAATTCCGCACTCGGAGACGGGTTTCTACCGGCCCCTAAACAATAATGTTTACTAGTTCGACGCCACGCTAAACTCCAAAACATATAAATGAACCAAAATTTAAACAAACAACCAAGACTAACAAAGGCTAGAGGTTTCTGACTTGTGACAGGCGCAAACATGTGGCGGGAGTAACATGTTTTGTGAGATCTCAACCCCGATACCTCTAGCCAATATGGAATGAACAATCACACATCAATATGCACAGTTAAACTCAGTTAAAAGAAGTCCGAGTCCGATGTTAGACCAGGTAACTGAAAAGAAACAAAGCAGAATCACAATGATCAACGTAAATAAACAAAGGACTACAAGCAGTTTCTGACAAGCCAGCCCCAGACTTCAATTAAACTGTCGAAAGATTGTGTCTTCATCATATATGAAAATCAAGCACAATCCCTCCCGTTAGAGGTTTAATATCATACCATCATAGAATATATTAAAAGAACATAACCCGTATCATGCCAACCACTGGTTTTATGATGTGTTTATTTCCGATGCAAAGACAATCTTAATTTTTTTTAAAAGCCATCTTTAATAACTTGACAACAGCATGATAACTATATCCCTTGTGAATAAGTCTGTTTATAGGTTTTGTTAGCTATTTAGGTGAATGACATTTTTGTGCTTTTCTGTAGAATATTACCATAAAAGATTGGATTTGAAATACCTGAACGTAGAATATGTCTTCAATTTTATTTATATTTACGAATGATGTCGTTTTACAGATGACAAAATTTAGTGAAACTTTTAACAAGTATCAAAAACCTTTTTTCAGTAATACAGAAGTTTCTTTCGTTAATATACATTGTCACATATACGAGCGAATAGAACACGTTGAGATATAAACACACTATACGGTGGTGCCAAGCGATCGTTACCATGTAACAATGGATAATTAGCAATAGGAAATGAAAAATCATCTCTTTTATCATAAATCATAGTATTACGCTTCCAGTTAAAGATATGGATATTGAGACCAAGGTAAAGGCAGCGCTCATTGGTACTATTAGCTTTATTTATAGTAAGTTCAACAGGATAAATCTCTCTTTAGAGTACATACTGACGTCGTCATTATTGGCAGCCAACATATCGACTCCTTTCAGTGCCAAAGGGCCGATTCATCGGCCAATTCAAATGGTGTTATGAAATACGTAATGTACTATGACGTCGCCGTTTTGCGCTACAATTAATTCTAGTAGAATTTAAAAAAAACAGAAAAAACCGCGCGAAAATTTAGAGACGGTAGACTAATATTAAAAATACGGAAGTTGAGCTTTTTCTTGAAAATTATGAAAATAAAATCATGTGAGGATTCCTTTTTATTACATTGGCAGCAATGAATTACATTGATTTCCCAGTCAAATAAAACCAATAATTTCACATGTGAAATAAACATGGTTATTTCACTCTCTGACGTCATACAACAATAGGCGTTGTCAAGACGTCGATAACGTCGGATCAAAACAAATTGTGAATGCGTAGAAAAAGATATAGTTCCTTACATTTTCTACATTAATTTCATTAAAAAAGCCATTTGCCAATGTAATAAAAAGAATAACTAATCAAAGAATTCAAATATCGAAAATATTGAACTCGTGACCGTACAACACTGATAATTAACTCATGCGCTACGCGCATTCGTGAATTAATGTGTTGTTCGGTCACTCGTTGAATATTTTTCTATATTTGAATTCTTCGATTAGTTATTCTATAAATAAATATTATGGAAGTAAGTTTTATATGTATTGAGTCTTAAATTCACTCTCTTTTTTTCCAGCACTTTTGCGGTATGCATTTTAGGCTTACTTTCCTAAAGTTATCATCAAGGGAGTTACATTAGATATAGAATATAGAAATTAATCAAATAAGAACAAAATACCTTTACAAAGAAAGGTTTAGATAAAATGCAAATAATTTTTTAGAGACGCGAAAAATGAAAAATACGCCAAAAAGTACGATATTCAATAAATGACGTAATTGATCTTATGACGTCATCCATTAACGCATCTATCGAATTATGGCTGATCCTAATCCCTGGTTTCGAGTGTATCCTCCTGAAATTCGGGATCACACAGAATTTGATCAAAATGTTGGACCTAAAAGAATGCCGCCAAGAAATTCCAGACCCATTGCATATTTTATGCTGATTTTTACAATGGATTTAATGAAGAAGTTTGTCTTAGAAACAAACAGGTATGTGTAAGCCCTTGTTCCTTTAATTAACGCTTGGAGCGCCGAGACGTTGTTTTTTCAAATTGTTACGTACGTTGCCATACATATTTGAATGACGTTACTAAAACGATACGTAACGTAACGTCAACACATTTATCTACAAGCACATGCACGTTATCCTCGGTAATCGATTAATTGGACATATCATACATTCGGGTAAATTTCCATCATCCTCGGGATTAATCTTTAAACTTTAGTAGACCTTGCGTATATTCTGTGATTTTTAAAATTTTGGGTTGGAAATCGAAATTAATTTATTACATTTCTATTTTTTTTTCTAGAATACTATTAAAAAAAACCTCGACAATATGGAAATAAATGAAGGTTTTTATAATATGATAAATATTACAAACAATAAAGATATGTTGAAGAAAATATAGTTCAATTACTGTATTCTTATATAAAGGAGCATGCAAGATTTTATATTACGAGGGATTCAAAAGACGAGCAGTGTTCTCAGCTTCTTCATAGTTGACACGGGTCTGTTTTTTTCTAAAGCACCGTCGATGAAGAGTCCGACTTAACACTTTGTACTATACATCACCACAAAAATCGGGATACTAGTATATAGCATTGTAATGACTTATGATTTAACCATAAAGTCTTAACTGATTGAGCAATAAATCGAATGACAACTGCGTTCAGCGGCAAATATTTCATGATATTTCACAACACTTATCTTTTTACTGATAATGTATAATCTGAAATAAGTTTACTTTTGCCGATTTGGTTTTGAGAAATGTCACTTGTCTGATTAAACTAGTAGTTGTGAACTTTTAGCATCAATTTTGCTTTTTTTATATAGGCTTAACTGATCGTTTTTTTTTTTTGGTACTCAAGTCAATATTTTACATGTCAAAGGCATTCGAAGTTCCATTAATTTCGCTAAATCTGTACTTTTTATGCAACATTTAATGTCTTAATTTAATGTGTATCTGTGGTTCAAACTGTCTTGACCCTTTCAGCAAGAGTTCGTTTAGGAATTTCGGTAAAATCGATATGGTCCCAAATGCTGTAACCATTTTTTTTTCATTGCTTCCTACTTTATGATGTTATTTTTATTTTCAAAACTATTACATGGTTAGTTTGAAGTACGAAATAAAAGAGGTAAACGTTGGTACCAATTGTTAAACTCTATCATAATTACGGACGACGTACTTTCCTTTTGTCTGTGGTTAATTCTTTAAGTTTTGAATTAGATTGTTACATGCACAACTGGTTTCTTCAAAAACCTTCTCCAATTTTTAACAGAGATGCGGATTCGATATAAATGAGACTTTAACTCCAGGACTCAAACAATTAACAAAGATATATAGAGGTCAACTTAAGTCTTAAAAGATAGTCGGACATTATACAATATTTCAAACATTAAAAGGATAAAGTATACATAGGCTGTGAATAAATTATCAGAGATTACGAAAATTTGGTTTCATCATTCATTTCCTAAAATACACAACTGCTTGGACAATAAAAGAAACACTCAAATATTAATGAAAACAACTGGGACAATAAATCAACTCTGACATGAGTGAAACAACCGCCGTTGACTGACACAGATAAATGAATTTTCAATACTAGTATCAGCTTAACTTCTGCATAGAATCAAGCACTGCCGTCCGTGTTTATATATTGTTTTCCTTTAGCTACTGTTAAACAATTTTGGTTGTGAAAATAAACAATTCAGAATTTTCTTTTGGAACCAGTTTTTTTGGAAAGAGTCCGTTATGATATGAAAGTCAGGATATTTGAGACACCAATAGCCACTAAAGACATCAGGACAAGGCTATACACTACGGGTCGTCTTAGTTGCCTTCAACAATAGTTTTGGGATATATCATTTCCCCAGTTTTTGGTTGGGTTCGTGTTGCTCAGTCTTTTTAGTTGGTTTTCGTGTTTTGCAATGGCATTGTCAGTGTGATTTCGATTCATAAGTTTGACTATCCCTTTGGTATCTTTTGCCTCTCTTTTATGTATGCAAGACTGTCCTTTATGTAATTCAATGTGAAACAATTTAAATGAGAAAGTTAACGACATTTTAAGCTTTTAGCATTGAAGGATAAAAAAAACAAACATGACAAATAAAGGGTGATAACGCCAACCACTTGGCCAAAGGATACTTTCTGGCTTTGGCTTTGAAAATGATCAGTATATTTTTTCTAAACTTGAACTGTCTGTGTCGTGTACGCGTATAACAAATACGGTAGCAAAAACACATTTGAAAAGAGTTTGACTTGTAAGAATTGGACCAAGCACAAAAACACCTTACTGACAAAAGACAAAAAGTAAATAAAGTAATAAAGGATAGATTATTCAAAACACGATCTTATCTAAAAATACTAGTAGAACATGTTTTGAAAACAAATTGGGACGCATGAACAACTTAGGCGGAGTATGAAAAATGTATGCCATGATCAAGTATTAGAATGATGGAATAAAAATTCAGGGTATGATTGGCTCTTCGCAGAAATTATTTTAAAAGACATTGTCGAATTTATAAATAACTTTAATATTTTGGTATTTTTAAAACTAATGAAGTCAAAATATGTCTACACCAAAAGCAAATGGGTAAGTTTCTCAAGAAATATGTTGGGTAAGTGCATACAAAAATAGATATTACCGATTTCGACCGACTTTATCTGCCGGCCTTCTAAATTTGAACAAATAGTTTTTATTGCATATAGTTACAGAAACGATATCGAACGATATGCAATCTGTAACACTTCACATTGTGAAAATCGGTAAAAACTCAATGGTGCTACTGCAAAACGTTACCAGTACTGTCAAGTACCTGCAACTTTTATACGCATAAACGTCACATACAGCATCAGTTTTGATGACGTCATTCGGATAAACGTTACAACTTAAAAATAGAATAACAATTGGGTTTTTTTTCACAATCAACCATTTGAACTAATTTCACTAAGTAAATTCGATAAATAAAGAGTTACAAAGTTTATTATTGGAGTATAGCTTGTGTAAATATTTGCACGATGCCTCTAAAAGAAGTTGTTTTCAACCACGAAAATTCAATACATTTTTGGGACTTTGAGGTTTATTCTTGTATAATAGAACAAAGTCAGTTATTTTTCTTCAGATCTATTATGGTTTCGGCAGTAAAATGATGTTTTTTACATACGTTTTTAATGGTTTGTGGGTTCTCTAAACGACACAATGCACGGAATAAATTTCAAAGCAAAAAACTTTACTGTGTCCAATGTTTAAGATCAATGCGGCATACGTTAGAAAAGGCCGAACAGTTAAATAGAAATAAGAAATCAAGGGTTGGATACAAGAGATAAAAAAAAATATCAAAGAAAAGCAAAACGCGGGGACGGAGCTATAGTAACGTACAGTGCTATGCCGATTCCCCAAACGTGTCCACATGACGTCACTGAACTGCAAAACATGTCTTAAAATGTAAAACGTGTCATTTGTATGAACGCCCAAACGTATCCATTTTTAAGGTGGCTGGGGCGTCTTAATTAAAATCAATAGAATTTTTAATAATTTTTCAAAATGAAGGTTTTATCGTGCTTTTTCAAAAATATAATATAATAAAAGTATGGGTCACCGGACTTTTTTCACGCTAGAGTGGGTGGCACATATTCGCCTTGGACACATTTTCGCCGTTTTGCTATTTCTTCTGAAAATGTTGTGCCTTTACCCAGTACTTGCCTAAAAAGATGGTAAAGGCCGTTTGTAATGTTCGAACTGTTGATATTCCTCTTCACCCCATTTCCAAGGTTATTCGCACATATAAAGAAATACGCAGGTGTTTTTAAACGATTTTGGCAATTATGTAAGATTTATATGGCAATCATGCACAGTCTTAACGTAAATATTTGTGAAAAAATCGTATAGGAATGATCTTTCAAGCTAATTCATGTTATTGCAAACATTCGTTTTTATAATATACCAGGATAATGAGGATGGTCATATCATACATTGCGGCTAAAATGTGTCCCCATGGTACACGAACAACTTGATTTCCTCTTGAGTTGCGTTTGTTTTTGAACATTTAACCAATGTTTTGAAGATGATTCCTTTATCAAACATTTTTTCATATAGTTAAATTTCTGAAACCTATATAAAAGTACCAAATATTCGAACGTAGGTCGGATGTAAGTGGGAATGTACGAATTATGCGGCGAATATGGGTCACTCACTCTAAAGGTTGTGCAAAATAGTCAGATTTTGTATAGATTATGTATGGAAAATCCAATTTTGTGTGATAGAAAGAAAACTACCTGATAGAGTTTTAAGATAAGATGTGAGAAGATAGCTCTTATGCTTTCAGATAAGAAAAAGAAAAATGGGGTCACCGAACTTGTTTTCTTGCTACATATTAAAATAGGTAAATTCACAACACTTTCTATTATAAAATTCTTTTATCTAAGTTATCTCCCCTACTACATGAGTTATCTCCCTTATTTGGCAAAGTTGAAAAAAAAAAAATGAATCAAACACGAATATGGTGTTTTTGAAGTTACAGCCGTAAATATGACAAAACACATAACTTTCTAATACATCAAAAGTCTTACACATGAATTACATACTACTCTCAAAATTTGCACATTTCATCAAAGATCTAGACCAACTGCTATCTGCTACTTCAAAATCCAAGATGGAGGAAGACACCGAGCCACCTGAATGAGCACCCAAACGTGCCCGATCCCCAAACACTTGTCCATATCAAGCTCTTTTTTTCTTTTACCGAACGATCGTTCTTGTCCATATTATAAATATTTCCGTTATTTGGTTATTGCTATTTGATTAAAGTATACTCATTTTACTATTTTATTAAAAGAGAAATAAAGTACTTTAAGTCTTTTTAAACCGGCAGTATAACCTGGGTTAAAGCTGGGCGTCCATTCAGCTATGTCGGATGAAAATGTAAGCAGCCACGCTCAGCTTAATTTCTCTGCAGATCAAAACCTTTCTAACAACCCTTTAAAGGTGCCATCAGTTGTATTTAGGAAGGCAACATTTTGTCCGGATTCATTATTTTTCTAGTGGCAGTTAAAATTTCCGCAGCTTTTATTTAAAACGGCCTCTTTTACATAACGGACATTGAAGTAGTGTCTTACTGGAGTCATTAGAACCTATCTATAGTATTTATTGTTAATATGATGTCTTCAAATAATGCAAGAAATACTGGACGTTATGTGTCTTGTTCGTGTGTCTTTAGTGATGCTCGAAACCTAAAATTTATCAAAAAAAAGCATGAAAACCAGTTTGTATCAGAACTGTTGAAAAAGGAAGTCAATTCTGTTGAAAGCCAGCCGTGCAGATTGATATAAAAGGAATCATCGGAGTTTATTAGTACAAAATAATTCGCTAAGTAAACGATTAATTCAAAATGTACTAAAATTATTTGTATGTTTACTCTAAATATGCATGAAATACTTGCAACTGGACAATAAGTAATTTCATTGAAAGGTTAATTCATATGTTACATATTAAATTTGCAATAATGATAATCGTTTACAACCGGCGTTGAACAAACTAATGCTAATAAATGATCACTTCATCAACTGTGTCCCCTCCCCAATGGAATTGCCGTAAACGATTTTGACGTTATTGAGGACTAGACTGGTACCCGGCCGTTATTGAAATTCTTGACAATACTTGTATATTCTGAAGGCATACTGAATATTTTACGGAGGAACCAACCTAATTGAGGACATACATGTTTTAGCGCTAAAAGACGTGAGACGTTCTTGCGGTCAATATTGGACACGTTTTGGTGAATAACAATTATCGGACACGTTTGGGGTTATGAAATCGGACACGTTTGGCCGATATTGAATATTAAGGACACGTTTGGGGATAGACACGTTGAGGAATCGGACACGTTTGGGGATGGACACGTTTGGGAGTGTTACATATATATATATATATATGTGTGTGTCCCAGTATCAAGGGGCATAACCTAGAGATGAAACTGATTTCCATTCCGGAGTAATTTATAGTTGCAACGAGTTTTAGATCATAAATTGTAGGTCCTACGGTTGCTCGCATCTACGTCAATAACGGGATTATGGTGTTTTCTTTTCTTTTTATATTTTTTGCAATGTTGGTGTACGTATGTCTTCTTCTTTTCTTAATTTATGTGTCATAAAGATAAAGATAAAGATAAAGATATTTTATTTCCTAATCATAGGGCTCATAACAAGCATGTAATCACATAAAGTAAAAATAAAAGCCTTTCTCTCCCACTCGCATAGACTCACACATACAACTATCGTTCTGATTAAGGATGATTGATTTAACAGTACAACATGTAAATGAAAAATAAAATACAGATAAAAATACAGACACAAATGTTTTTTATTTTTTTATGAGGAGAGTCAGGTGCCTACATTGTATATATGGAACGAAGGATAACTCTTACTGCCCAGAAAAGAAAAAAAAAAACAATTCTAGTATAATGTGACAATGAACTGGTGAAGACTATAAATATAAGTTTCAGTTAAGCAAATATTTAGTTTCTCAATGTGTAAAATGAGGATAGCAATTCACATAATTTAGAGTTAAAATCAAGGCTATCGTTTGACATGAACCAAATAAGCAGATTACTATCGGATATTTGGGATAAATATGGGTATTTTGTAAAGAGTTCATCCAGAAAGGTTTTTCTTTCCTTATTACAAAGGGTACATTTCAATAAAAATGTTCTTCGTCTTCAGCCGAGTTCATTGAACAAAACTGGCATGTTCTCTCTGATCTTGGCAGTGTAATATTTTTCCGTGTTCATCAATTTTTCTTTCGTAACGGCCTCTCTCTATGCGGAGACAATGATTGCTTATTCTAAATCTAGTTAGTATAACCTTGTCATAGCAAAAGCTAATTAAGCAATAAGTCTAGATTTATATATTTACATCAAAAGTCTTTATAATACAACTGTATTATACCGTTGCAATAAAGATACGTGAGCTTATTAGATTTTGATATCTTCAGATAACTGAACCGTCACCGGGCAGCTATTTAACTACCATTACTTCGATGCTTGTAACAAAATGATCATAAATGTATAAATCTTTAATTCATCGTAGCTTTTCATCGCGTTTTTACATTAAATACTTAAAATATGTTGTAAGATGCGACATATGTCTTCAGCTACAAGAAAAAGTATTCATCTATATACAACATTTGTTAATTGTGTAAATGAAGAGAATCATTAACTCACTGATAGGATACACATGCATGTAAGTATAAAAGCCAACTTTTAGTTTTGTCTGTCTTAGATCTTTAAAGTATAGTCGTATATGAGCTGTAATCTGTTCCCAATTGTGACATACATGCATAGGATAGTAAGAGACGCTTACCCAATCAAATCTCTCGTTCCATTTGGAGGTCATGCGATTCACTTAGTTTTTGTGTATTACCTTACAATGTAATTTGTCTTTTTAAATCGATTAACGAGATCATCGGTAAACTACTGTCGCCTTAATTTGATTTAGTTATTATAAATACCACAATGACTGTAATACATCTTATCTCTGTTATAATTTAACGAGGTACGTTTGCTGTTATAAAACAGGAACTTTATGTAAGAGGTTATAAGTAAGAGGTTCGATAAGCTACGATAACGTTGAAGGAACAATTCTACTGCACCAGATACGCACTTGGACAATTACTGTCTCTTCTGGGATTCTCAAGCACAACATGTTTGAAAAGCCATACCCGAATACAAAGTTGAAGAGCAACAGAAGAAAAAAAGATGTACATACAAAATAAAGATATGCGACATTATTTCCAACATATAACCACCAAAGGATGTATGCAACTATCGATCACTAAACTATACGCACGGCATGCATTTTATTTGCACGATTCTTTTAAATACGGTATCACTATTTGGAATATGACGGATATAAACTAACATAATAATGGAATATTTATATTGCGTCAATCCACCTCAGGACTCATTTCATTAATCATAATATTCAACACAATATTGTCCATCTATAGCAATCAGTGATCAGATACAGTTAAAAAGATAATACAGCGATCAATGTCCAATACAATAGATACAGTTACACATCTGCTTCATACATTAATGTTCACATAGAAATGAACTTTGAAGTACATTTTAAGTTTCCCCATTGTGAATTCATTTCCATTTGTATAAATCAATTTTCGTTCAGCTGTTGCTTAACATATCTTCATATTGTTATTTAAGAGGTTGTGAATTGTTGAGGATTTCTTGATGCAGGACATTTCTGGGGCACTAGGCTGGTTCTCTCCCCTTGCAGCATATGGGTATCTGGAGCACATGAGTTGGCCACATACCACAATTAAATTCTCTATTAGTTCTTTATAACGTTTTGTTTCATTAAAAAAAATGCACCGAATCTTTTTGTCAAATATTTTGTGTGTGTAAAGTACAGTACTAGTCCAAACATATATTCAACATTCAGAAAGATTGCTCCCCAGTATCTTACAAATTTAGCCAATACACATCCATACCCTTATGGACAAGTCAAGAGATGTTCTGAAAACTGTAAATATCACCTTTTTGCACCTGGCCTAATCACTCTTTCCATATCAAAATCCAACATCCAAAAGTTTATTTCACCTCTCTTCTTTCATTTCCATCCAAAAAACAAACAAACTAAGAAATGAGTGAGGAAGGGAAAGAAAAAAAATTAAGAAAAAATACACTCTAATTAAAAGGAACTATATTCGTGGATCATTAATTGTGGTCTGGGGTCAGTTCTCTTGGGTTCATGTTGTTTAATCTTTAGTATTGTTTGTTTTTATTTCGTCTTTTTTATTTTGTCTGTCCTCTTGATTGTATAATGATTTTTGTTATTGGTTTTCTTTGTCTTCTGTTATTACTTTGTCTATACAAAAATCAAGGATCGATGTTAATTTTGATTTGATTAACTTCTAATAAAAGTTCTAGTTTAAAGATGTTTTATATTAAAACAAATCTTTAAAAAATGATATGAGTGACAATATGAAAACTTTGGTGATCAAACACTCCGCACTTTTTTATCCTTACAGGAAAATTGATGAAACTTAATAGGGCAAGTGTAAACTCGATTTGACAGTAGTAAAACAGTGAACAGATAGTTTTAACTGTTTATTCAAAATACACTTAAACGCAGATATAACTTTTACAATATATACAATATTATACAACATATACACCAATCATGCAACGCGATAGCTATAGAGTAATTAATGTTGAACGTGTTACATAATTCACATAATTCAACTGTTTTTTTTTTTTTGTCTATTTTAGGTAACAATAATCCTTTTACGACGAAGGCGTACGATACTTTCAATTCTAAATAACATGTGACATGTTTCGTCGTTCACTAAAAAAATCGGCTTAAGTCATACATGCTCGAGCGTAATCATCTGTTAAAAATTTGACGAAGTTAACGTTGTGAAAAAGGTTCTAAATGATCTAAATTTGGACGCAAATTCAAGAAAAGACAATATGTATTTAATTCGTCCATTAAGAAAACTGTTTTCGAAAATTTCTTTAGTCATCAGTTTGCTCTTTCTCCTATTTTGCTATACTCATTTCTACACTAAAAAGGTACAAATACCACGTGTGATTTGGATGTTTTGGGATCGAGGCTGGGAGCATGCTCCAGAACTTCAACGTGTTTGTTTGAAATCATGGAGTGAAATAAACACAGATTTCAAAATCGTTATACTCGACATGAAACAAGCTGAAGCTATCATCAACCGTAGAATTTATTATTCAGACGACGCCTGGAACAGTGCTATCATTCAAGCAAAATCAGATATTATCCGAATAGAATTACTCGCACAGTATGGAGGAATTTGGGTTGATGCAACTGTGCATTGTAATGAACCATTGGCGTCATGGATTGATAATGCAGCTAAACGGACTCATTTCTTTACATATGAAAGAAGGGACTCCGAAATGACTCAAAACGAGATGCCCCATATATCAAGCTGGTTCATTGCAACTTCAAATTCATCTTACATTATGTCTAGGTGGAGACACGAGGTTCGTAAAAGGTGGTATACTAAACCGTATCCACCTAATGTCTATGGATATTATTGGCTACATCGTATATTCCGGGATTTGACAAGCATTGATCCAGATTTCTATGATGAGTACAACAAGATGCACTTTATAGATGCAGCTGGACCTCATTGCTTAACACATTTAAAATCTTACATGTATAAAATGACAGTAGATCAATGTATTCTTCGGTTTAATATTAGTAGTCAACAATTCAGTGCATAATTGTGATCATTTAATGCTCATACAAATAACAGAAATATCTAACAAAAAAACTAAAATCAGACCAAATTAATGACCGAAAAGGAGACAACAAATGTGTATTATACAGAAAAGAGACAACAAATGCGTATTATAGAAAGTAGACAACACATGTGTATAATATTGAAACAAGATATCATATACGTATTATATGGACATTAAACAATATGATATGGACAACACATGTTTATTACATAGAAAATAGAAAACAAATGCGTTCTGTATAAAAAGTGAACAATAAATCTGTATTATGTAAAAGAAGGAAAACAACACATGCGTATTATATAGAATAAAGACATCAAATGCTTTTAATTTACAGAACAAACGACTGCATATTTACAAAGCGTGTAGCTATAACTATGTACAAGTGGGTCAGATGTTGGGGATGGTGAAAGATTGTTATTTTCTCTCTAAAGAAAAGCTTCGTGAAGGGAGAGAGCCACGATCTATGCATGTTACGACTCTCATTCCTCGAGGGTATCATCAGTACAGTAGTCGGTACTTCGGTACTGATATGATTTTCGGTCCTTTTTGGACATATAGCTCTTCAACAGTTTCGGTTCTAACAAATCATTGGCTTTCAAATATTCGGCTTTGAGGGTTTTCCAGATCCAGAGAAAATCGCTTCGGACGCATGCAATTTTTGAAGTGTTGTTTTCATTTTTAATGAATATTTAGCCCTTGGTATATTTTCCCGTATTTTGCAGCTACTCTTTGAGACGCTAGTCATTTTTGGGGCCCCTTATAGCTTGCTGTTCGATGTGAGCCAAGGCTCCGTGTTGAAGGCCGTTCTTTGACCTATAATGGTTTACTTTTTACTAATTCTTACTTCGATGGAGAGTTGCCTCATTGGCACTCATACCACATCTTTTTATATCTATTAAGGTATCGTTTTAAACTGTAAACAAGCTATTGAATGATTATACATGATAAATATAGAGTCTACCACTACATCGAGTATGATACGATATTTCCCTACTCGAGAAAGTTGAATTTCAAATTTAAAACGCGATGCTTGCCGAGCGTTTTAAATATTTTTTGTCCAATTCTAGAAAACTTGAGAGGCAGATGATCCGTGCGGATGTAAAGAAAAAAACGACAACCGACATAACTGCTAGAACTATGAAATTAATCTACCTAACCCACCTGCATTTACCTGTTTTAGCCTGTAAAAAAATGCGCACAAATGTAATCAAAAGCTGCGCTCACACGAAATGATTTTTGCGCGGAAATGAAATGCACCGTTCCAATAGAAGCACAATTGTCGCAAATTTATTTGTTTATTTGCTTATATATTGTGAAGAGTTCTCATTTACTGACGTTACGAGCACAATTTCCCATTTTTCATAATAAAAGAGGGAATACTTACCAGCCGATAAAATAAATGGGTGAAGTAATTACATTTTTTATTTTTGTAGCAACAGTTAATGCATCATACTATTTTAGTACTTGCCAAACATTTATATGACTTTGGGAATAAGCAGTAAGCAGATAAACAAATAAAATGAACTAACGTAGATGATGACTGCAGGAGAAGAACGAAATAATCCATTTATACATATTGAATTTGATTGGTTTATTTATTAATAATTTCTACTTGTATTTGTATACATACATCCAAACCTTTAAACAGACTTATTCAGAAGGGATATAGTTACGATACTGTTGTCAGGTCATTAAAGATGGCATATTTTGGTATTAATATTGATTTACTCATAGGGTCTTTGCATCGGAAATAAACACATTTATTCTAAAACCAGTTGTTGGCATGATATGGGTTATGTTCTTCTCATATATTTCATGATGGTATGATACTAAAGCCCTAACGGGATAGATTCTGCTTGAATTTCATATGATGAAGACATAATCTTTCAGTCTGTTTAATTGAGGCCTGGAGCTGGCATGTCAGTAACTGCTAGTAGTCCTTTGTTAATTTATGTATCATTGTCATTTTGCTTAGTTTCTTTTGTTACCTATTTTGACATCGGACTAGGACTTCTTTAAACTGAATTTTACTGTGCGTATTGCTGTGTGTTTGTTTTTCTACATTGGCTAGAGGTATAGGGGAGGTTGAGATCTCACTAAACATGTTCAGCCCGCCGCAGTCAGGAGCCTCTGGCCTTTGTTAGTCTTGTATGATTTTTAATCTTAGTTCATTTATATGTTTCGGAGTTTAGTATGACGTCCATTTTCACTGAACTAGTACACATTTTTATTTAGGGGCCAACTGAAGCCCACCTCCGGGTGCGGGATTTTCTCGCTGTGTTGAAGACCCTTTGGTGGCCTTCGGCTGTTTTCTGCTTTACGGTCGGGTTGTTGTCTCTTTGACACATTCCCCATTTCCGTTCTCAATTTTATTCAGATGTACATATATCTATACGCTAATGATATGCAAATAGAATAAAATAATAACCACAACACTCAGTCGTTAATGCCCAAGATTATGATTTCAAATGATAAAACCAACTTCCCAGTTTACAACCCAAAAAAACAACTGTTGTTGCCAAGTAGACTACGTCTACACCCGATTTTATTTGTCAGGAAGCCACATTTCAACTTTCTTGTTCGGCCAAAAAGTCATATATTGCAAGGATTTCTTGAAATTACTTAATTTGTTGTCTGTTATAACATTGTGACATGTTATTTCCATCCATTTCATGTGTTTGAGCTTTTGATTTAGCCGTTTGTTTAGGGACTTTCCGTTTAGAATTTTCCTCGGAGTTCGGTATTTTTGTTATTTTACTTTTTTCATGGGCATATGAAAAATGTTGAAAATTTATACAAAATATTTAAATTTCACGGTAGGTTTCAATAAATTCCAGATTTTGATCTCTGTTTATATCTTCATCTTTTTTCTCAGATCAATGCTCTGATTTCATGGTTTGACCCTTTCTCAGATACTACTGAGCAATGGGTGTCTATAAAGTGAAATAGAAACAAAACAAAACAAAAAGGACATCGGACTCTAACTTCTTTTAAAGTGAGTTTTACTGTGTTTCTTGCTGTGTGTTTGTTTTTTCAACTTATCTAACAAAACATGTTTAGCCCCGCCGCATTTTAGCGCCCGTCCCAAGTCAGGAGCCTCTGGTCTTTGATAGTTTTGTATGTTTTTTTTTTATTTTAGTTCATTTATATTTTTCACTGAACTAGTAATCATTTTTGATTAAGGGCCAGCTGATCCCGTCTCCGGTGCGGGATTTTCTCGCTGTGTTGAAGACACATTGGTAGCCTTGGGCTGGTTTCTGCTCTTTGGTCGGGTTGTTGTCTCTTTGACACATTCGTTATTTCCATTCTCAATTTTATTAAATATATGTATCTTGATATGTTAGTTCAGCATTACTGGTCCTAAATAGTTTACTTGCTACCTTTATAAGTAAACTATTTCAGGAAATTAGTTATCAGAGGTAAATATAGGGAAGACCTTTTATTGAGCTATATATTTTTTTATGTGGTTGATGTATGGACAATTTATAAGTCTTTCTCCATATGTTGGATTGGTGGCCCCTGTTTCAAAATCATGGATCCACGTTGGCTTTTGATTTTATTCCAAGGATTATTTCCTTTTTTTTTTTTTTTTTTTTTTTTTTTTTTTTTTTCTAAATAATTTTATTTGAAATGTACATTTGTTAGAGATACATAAAGTACCGGTACCTTATCCCGGTCTCGTTGACGTTAGTATATAGCATTTCATAAGGTTAGTACTTGTTAGTACACAACATACAGTATTGCTAATAAATAATGTGTAACAGAATAAAAAGAAATTACTATGATATATTATAAATCTTAGTTAAGAAGAAAAATTAATTTTTCTGCAACCAAATTGTAAAAGTTTTATATTTGCCTTGTTTATTTGTCAATATTTCGTAATGTTTGAGAAGTTCACTTTTAAAATTTCAAACACATTGATTTGTTTTGTTTTCTGCTCGGATATGTAATACACTTTATATATAGTAAAAGTATGATTGTTAGAAAATCGTTGATATTGTAATAATTTGTATCGTTTATCTTATATCCATACAAAAGTGATGCCAGTGATATTATATGATGTCCTATTTTAAGTTTGTCTAGTATTAGTTTTATTTGATCCCAAAATGATTTTAGATATTTGCATGTCAGAAAGTAATGATCATAATCTTCAATGACATTGCATATATTACATAGAGGAGTTTTAGTTATTTTCCAAGAGAAAAGTAATTGTTTGGTTGGTAAAATGTAATGTAGAAATTTCCATCTTAACATTCTCAAATTATTATCTTGGATATAGTTAAAGATGAAGTACAGCATTTGTTCTCTTTTCCTTGTATTGTTATCTAAATTTAGAATTCTGTCCCATTTTGAAATCCTATTGCTTTCTCATAATATTTATTTAAAAGCGAGATGTAGATATCTTTCGAGGAAAATATTTTTATTGGTACCATTTTCCTTCTCTATCTTTGAATTTAAATTCGGAGTCGGTAGCAACTTTTGTTTTGATTGACTCTTCTTTTATGAGCTCTTGTAACCACTGTTTTGGTATTGCTTTCATCAATTTAGTATATTCCGAAAACCAATTAGCATGGCAAGATAGTTTATCTAAAATCTTATTTTGATTAATTTTTCCTTTATCATCAATTATGTCATTTACAAATAAAATTTTGCTGTTTATCCAATTTTTGAAAATAAGACATTTACCATTTAATTTGATATGCTTATTGCCCCATATTAGTTGCTGTCTGATATGCTTATATGTTAGTCGATTTGATTCTTTTTCAGATTTTGAGTTTATCCATGATATAATTATTTTTAAGTAAAATTCTGGAACAATTTCTTTTAGTTTATTGATTAGATTAATATTGTTAAAGTCCATTTTAAATATAAGGAATTCTTGTCCAAACTTGTCTAAGTAAAATTTTGGTAAGACTTTCCAATTGGGTGATGAGTCTTCATTATCAATGAGTCTTTTTACCCAATTAATATTTATGGATTCTATATATTTATCTATGTCTATCATTTTAAGCCCGCCGGCAAGATAATTCTTACTTATTATAGCTCTTTTAACTTTTTCTGGTTTATTATTCCATATAAAACTATATATTATTTTTTTAAATTTTGCGAGATATTCTTTATCAATTTCTGTTACTGATGCAACATAGGTTATATTTGGTAGGATTAGTGATTTAACAAGAGTTATTTTACCTAACATAGTTAATTTTCTTTTATTCCAATCTTTAATTATTTTTCCGATTTTTCGTATTGTCTTTGCAAGTTTAATTTTTACACTCATTTTATTAAGTCCAAAATATATTCCTAATACTTTTATCGGTTCTTGTGTCCACTTAATGTTCTCAACTTTATCTTTACAGGATTTTAAATTTCCGAGCCATATCCCCTCTGTTTTATTTCGATTAAGCTTTAGGCCTGAAAGTGATCCGAAAATTTCGATAATGTTCAAAGTTAATGAAACTTCTTGTTTTGAATTTAAAAATAAAGTGGTGTCATCTGCAAGCTGGCTTAACTTTAGAGTATGGGTTTTATTATCTAGTTTGATTTGAAAACCTTTAAATTTTTTTCTTTTCTTAATCTACAGGCTAAAATTTCAACAGCAATAACGAAAATTATAGAACTCGCGGGACACCCTTGACGGATCCCGCGCTCAATGCTGAAGGGTCTTGAAATCCACCCATTATTTAATATACAACCCTTTATATCTGTATATAAAGTATTTATCCACTTCAATAAAGATTTCTGAAAGCCAAATTTCTTTAATGAACAATACATAAATTCCCATTCTAACGAGTCAAATGCCTTTGAAAAATCTAAAAAAAGAATTGCCCCGTCTACGTTGAATTTTTCTGAATAGTCTATAATATCTTGGATTTGTCTAATATTAAACCCAATATATCTGTTTTTTACATACCCGTTTTGATCACTGTGAATGATTTTATGCAATACTGGTTTAAGTCTTTGTGCAAGAGAATATGCTATAATTTTGGTATCTACATTTAATAAAGTAATTGGTCTATAATTGTCTAAATTTAACGGGTCATTTTTCTTGTAAATAAGGGTAATTAATCCTAGTTTCTGTGAATTTGTCAATTCTTTTTTCTCATAACAATGGTTAAAGACATCTACAGCAAAATATTGTAAGTTAGACCAGAAAGATCTATAAAATTCAATTGGAAGACCATCAATACCCGGTGTTTTGTTAAGTTTCATTTTAAAAACAGAATTTGTACATTCCTCTATTGTCAGCTTTCCTTCAATTTCATTACTTTCGTGTGTAGTTAGTTTGCTGTTTATTTTGTATTTTCAATATAATTCTCAATTTCTCCCAAATCTGGCTTAGTTGACGTATATAAATTTACATAATAATTCCTCCCGTTTCTAATATTTTACCCTGATCCTCAGTTATTTCCCTTCACTGTCCCTAATAGCAGTAATATTTTTCTTGTCTGTCTCGATTTCTCTAATCCCAAAAATATTTTGTATTTTTTCGCCTTCTTCTACCCATTTAACTCTTGATCTTATTTGTGCCCTTTTATTTTATCAGAATATAGAGTTTGTAACATTTCTTCTGTTTTCTTTATTGAATCTATTATGTTATTATTTTCTTTTCATCAAGGACATTATCCTGAATTTCATTCAAAAGTTTTAGTTCTTGTTCTAATTCTTTAATTTCATCTCTTTTATTTTTAGCTTTAATTTTACAATGTTCAATAGTCGTCTCCTTTACCTCTATTTTAAACAGATCCCACACGATTGCTAAACCTTTTCTGTCTCTTAATTTTTCATATTTATCTATTAAAGTGTTTATTTTCATTTTGTATGATTCGTCTTTAAGAATACTATTGTTTAATTTGAAATAACCCTTTCCTTTCTCCCCCTGACAATGATTTATCTTAAGTGAAATCGCTAGATGGTCTGTATATTGAATTGTAGCGGGTCTTATATCAGTGTGGAGTACTCTAGGTCTCACATCTTGACTAACAAGAAAATAATCAATTCTACTAGCTACTTCATTATTTTTCTTCTCCAGGTATATTGTGTTTTATTTGGATTTATTACTCTCAGATGTCTATAACTTTTAGTTTTTTATTAAACTTTTCAACGCATTTGTCTTATTTTTATTTTTGTTTATCTTTTCTATTACTTTTCTATCTTTTATATTAAGCGTTTCATTCATATCTCCCCTATAATAAGTATACCAAGGCTATATTTTCAATGACACTTAAAGCTTTTTTAAAGAATATATTTCTATCTTTACATGTGTTTGGGGCGTAAAGGTTAACAAAAGTAAATATATTTTTATCAATTTCTATGTTGATTAAAACAATTCTTCCCTCTTGATCTACATACTTGTCAATAATTTCATGTTTAATTATTTTGTTAATGTAAATCGAAACACCCTTTGCTTGTGTACTTCCAAAACTATGATATAATTCTCCCGTGAATTCTTTGTCTATAGAATTATCCGAAAAATGAGTTTCTTGTAAAAATATAATATTGCATTTCTGTTGTCTCATCCATTCTTTTAGTCTAATTCTTTTTTCATGTTTTCTCAACCCCTGACAATTTAAAGAACATATGTGTAATAGATTAAGTGACATCTTGGTTGTTTTTTAAAAGTATTCGATGATAAATAAATAAACAAAAATAAAACATACAGGTATTTACAACTATAGAAATTAGAGACAAAATAAATGACATACATATATCATCAATGACAGATTTAACCTTCACCCTATGGGTTGTAATATATATACATGTACGCACATACATTTAATTCCATATTGACCGACTTTGATGGGTTTCCACCTGTTTCTATATTTAGAATCATTGACTGGTAAAATATATCGACCTTCACATGTATAGCAATTGATTTCCACGAGCATCGACACTATATTAACCGGCATACCTTACATTGAAATATATAATTGTGTTGGATGTATAACAAATGTTTCTACATGGGTTATTTCCTTAAGACAATTTATAATACACGTTGTTTCTACTTTGGCAGTGTTTTTTTCTTTAATGTTCATTGTATTTATACAGTAAGGTTTAAGAAATAGTCACTTTTTTTATAGATTTACAATGTATTATCGCTATTTTACGAAATTTTTCTTTGATCTTACTGACTGATAATTTCCTTTCTCAGCACAATAGAGTGATATGAAAAATTATCGCTAGAAACTAAGGGCGCACGTGCCGTTTTCAATGAAATTAACAACGTCGTCATAGGTAAAATAGCGATAAACAGATTATCATTGGTCATCTCAACTCGATTGCTTCTCTCACTTTCGCCGTACCGGCTCAAGCGAGAAAATCAATGTCGTTGAGATGACCAACGATAATCTATAAGTATATAATGGAATGACTGTATATATATGTTTTCCCCCCGACGCCATGAAAGTACCGGCCCATACAAATCCGCATTGCGACCAGCACAAGCGTACCCTCTACCAGAGAGGATCAGTGAGCAGCAAACAAGCGATCATAGTCTAAGTTGATGGAGCTTTGGGACGACTACAGAAGTTAATGATCACTGAGACTCAAATTATGTCATCTGTTGGACGTATTGTTTCTCCAACTGTCTATGATAATACTAACGAACTATGTGTTTACGCATTTTACTTTTTACGTATTTGCCAAAATTGCATGTGACCTTGAAATAAGTAGTAAGCAGATGAATTAATAAAAAGAACTAAAGTAAATAATAACTGCAGGAGAAGAAAGAAATAACCCTTTATATAAGTTGAATTTGATTGTTTTTTTTTTTATAATAATTTGTACTTGTATTCATATATATATATATATTTGCTTCCGCAAATTTGCAGATTTAACCTTGTTGTGGTGATATATAGAGTAATTTTGAATATAATATGTGTTTTTAGCCGTGTATCACCTTCACTGGAGATCTTTTTGATGGATCTACCATAGAGTTGTCACTTGATTATACGTACTTATTAAATGATTATTTCTGTGACTGCATCTTACGAACCTTTACGACAAATAATTTATGGGTAGATTTTACATAGATAAATAAAATCGTATAATGTAAGCAAAATGAGGATGTTAAATTTGATGTATGCCTTTTTGTGCTTCTTCGTTACATTTGTTTGTTTTTATAGTGATTAAGATGATAACACAATGTTGACTGCTGTACCCCTATTTTTGACATTTTTACCTATTGTGTCTGTTTGTTTTGTTCACGCATCGTTGTCAATATAATGGAATTTGATGCGACTGTCATACAAGTGAGAGGTTTAGCTAGCTATAAAACCAGGTTCAATCCACCATTTTCTACATAAGAAAATGCCTGTACCAAGTCAGGAATATGACAGTTGTTATCCATTCGTTTGATGTGTTTGAACTTTTGATTTTGCCATTTGATTGGGGACTTTCCTTTTGAATTTTCCTCGAAGTTCAGTATTTTTGTGATTTTACTTTTTAGCTAATCTGCAATCAATTCCATCTTCATGTCAAACATATCATGTACTGTGTTAAACTCTAGATTCTACTGACTAGGTCACCGACAGCTGAATTTAAAGTTCAGTCTAGGTGGCCGAGTTGTCTAGAGCGCTGGACACAGTGCAGTCGGTGTTGTCTAAATATCCCAATAGCAGGAGTTCGAATTCCTGTGAGGGAAGAACAAAACGGAGTAGAGCCAGGAACCCCAATAAACGGCCCTGTAAATGTGTTTTTTTTTTTTAACTTTAATTATCAAAGTAAATCTAATGTATATACATTGCTAAATGTTTGATATTTGAAAGTACAATAAGAAAAAGATGTATTTCTGCTTCATATTTATAAAGATATATTAGCCAAAAATAGCAAAAATTCATTTTCGTCCATTTTGTTATAAATTTTCATTTTTTAACCTTATTTCATGATTTTATATGCGGCGCCACCCCTCGCCCATTGAAATTTTTTTGGAAAGTAGAGAATATGGTATACAAAGAATATTTTAGCAAAAATATTTGTGGACGAAAGGTGACTATACTGTTAATTTTTCAGAAAATTCTGCAACATTCTGCAAAAAATCAAGATTTTACGAAATCACCTACATAATGACGTCACAAATACGTCACTTATGACGAAATTGGTGAATATCTTTTTTAGCTGCGAAACCATGGGACATTCTAGCAAATGTTTTCATCAAATTTTCCCCACATTTACGTAGTAAAAAAATTTCAGATTTTTAGGGCCAGAATTATTAGTAAGTGGACCAACTTCTTTTCTTCCGCAAATTTGCAGATTTAACATTGTTGTGCTTATATTTACAGTAATTTTATATATATCGAAATCCGGATATGGTGTACTAATTTTTGCACCTTTTGTTTGCGGTATACCATCTTTTCTGCAAGTTTATTGTTTTCTGTTTGATATTAAATTAATAGTAAAGATCCATTTTGTTACATCTGGTGATCTGTTTATTTGGCAATCGCCAATGGCAGTCAGCAGGGTTTAAGAACATCCGTTGTTCGAACTGCTAGTCAAATGCGTTTTGTTAAAATATACTTTTTCACTTTTTTGGTCTCTTGGAAAATGTTGTTAGTGCTGTATTTAGACCGCTCTACCAAGAAATTTGTTTTTCATGCACACGTATAAAAATTGCGGTTTTTATCCAACGCAATCATAGGTTTGAACAATGTTTTCAATTTAGACTTGTTTATATTTTTTCGTTTGGGCTTGTATTATATTTGCCTTCGGGTTTATATGATCCGTTCGTCCTATTTCGACTCTTCAAAATTCAAGAGTGTATCCTAAATTGAGGTAAATTATATGGCCTTCCAAATACCGTTTCGATTCCTAACATCACTGAAGAGACATTAATTGTTGAAATCTGGATATGGTGTACTAATTTTCGCACCTTTTGTTTGCGGTATACAATCTTTTCTGCAAGTTTATTGTTTTCTGTTTGGTATAAAATTAATAGTTAAGATCCATTTTGTTACATCTGGTGATCCGTTTATTTGGCAATCGCCAATGGCAGTCAGCAGGGTTTAAGAACATCCGTTGTTCGTCATGCTAGTCAAATGCGTATTGTTAAAATATACTTTTTCACTTTTTTGGTCTTTTGGAAAATGTTGTTAGTGCTGTATTTAGACCGCTCTACCAAGAAATTTGTTTTGCATGCATACGAATACAAATTGCGGTTTTTATCCAACGCAATCATAGGTTTGAACGTTGTTTTCAATTTAGACTTGATTATAATTTTTCGTTTGGGCTTGCATTTTATTTGCCTTCGGGTTTTTATGATTAGTTCATCCTATTTCGACTCTTCAAAATTCAAGATTCTATCCTAAATTGAGGTAAATTATATGGCCTTCAAAATACCGTTTCGATTCCTAACATCACTGAAGAGACATTAATTGTCGAAATCCGGATATGGTGTACTAATATTTGCACCTTTTTTTGCGGTATACCATCTTTTCCGCAAGTTTATTATTTTCTGTTTGGTATTGAATTAATAGTTAAGATCCATTTTGTTACATCTGGTGATCCGTTTATTTGGCAATCGCCAATGGCAGTCAGCAGGGTTTAAGAACATCCGTTGTTCGACCTGCTAGTCAAATGCGTGTTGTTAAAATATACTTTTTCACTTTTTCGGTCTTTTGGAAAATGCTGTTTGTGCTGTATTTAGACCCTCTACCAAGAAATTTGTTTTGTATGCACACGTATAAAATTGCGGTTTATATCCAACGCAATCATAGGTTTGAACGTTGTTTTCAATTTAGACTTGTATATATATATATATATATATATATATATATATATATATATATAAAGTCTATCCTAAATTGAGGTAAATTATATGGCCTTCAAAATACCGTTTCGATTCCTAACATCACTGAAGAGACATTAATTGTCGAAATCCGGATATGGTGTACTAATGTTTGCACCTTTTGTTTGCGGTATACCATCTTTTCCGCAAGTTTATTGTTTTCTGTGTGGTATTTAATTAATAGTTAAGATCCATTTTGTTACATCTGGTGATCCGTTTATTTGGCAATCGCCAATGGCAGTCAGCAGGATTTAAGAACATCCGTTGTTCGACCTGCTCGTCAAATGCGTTTTGTTAAAATATACTTTTTCACTTTTTTGGTCTTTTGGAAAATGTTGTTTGTGCTGTTTTTAGACCCCTCTACCAAGAAATTTGTTTTGCAAGCACACGTATAAAAATTGCAGTTTTTATCCAACGCAATCATAGGTTTGAACGTTGTTTTCAATTTTGACTTGTTTAATACATATATATAAACGCCTAAAAAGTATACAAAACTACACTAATATTAAAAAAAGGAAACATTAAATGTAATTATCTATAAATATTTCGGAGAACAGATATCCTTCATCAGAATGATTATGATGTAAAATGAGTCATATCAATCTATTCTGATTTAACTATAACAATCTTTAAATTAACCGAACACAGCAACTCTTGTACAATTCCAAAATTTCAAAAATGACGTAGGTTAGGTATTTGCAAAAGAGACTGCAAAGATATAATGCAACTGATAATGATTTGAAAATAATAATAATTTTCGAAACATTCATATTAATTTCTGTAATTCATAATCTAAATCAACTAATCATATTTCTTTCTTTGACGATATTTGTTTTCGGCTTTTTTCCCTAATCGCCGCAATAATTGTAGTTCTTCTTCCATCATAAATTTACATTCTTCTACAGTTATATTAAAAGAGTTATTCCAAACAGTTTCTTTGATTGTCAGTACTTCTGCAAATTGATCAATCGTTCTATTTTTACAATAAACTGAAACAGTTTCTTGCACGGATTTAAAGTGTTCAACTTCTTCATGGAAATTGTGGCTCGTTTTATTAAGTTGTCTCATAAACTTCTTCTCAAAATATTGATATAATCTAAAATCTGCATGATTATATTTTTGGAGATTACTCATATCATCTGGTGATAACTTTATTTTGTTTCTTTTTTCCTTTGAATATTCATTTATTGGTATAAATAATATATCTTTTAGATCCCAACATAAAATTCTTTTCATGAGTACCAGAGATTCGACAAAGTACTCTAAAAGCATTATCAGAGAAAATTCTGTATCCAGTGATTTGAGTTTGTCATCAATAGCAGTGTCATTGTCAAAATATTTGACTGGAAGTCCAAAATCAAAGGACATCCGATTGTGCATAAAACGTTCGAATAGATCAGGGTGTTTTAAATACTTTGACATACGTTCATTGTCGTTTTCTCCTCTTATTCTCTTTCTTAATATATCAACTATATGCCAATAATATGCTCCAGAGAGAAATAGTGACGCTGGATGTCGTATTATTCCAATATTTACAACATCCTGACCAATTATTTCTGTAAATTTGTCTTTACTGTAAACTACGTGGTTACATATAATGCTGTATGATTCATTTTGTGGAATAGGAATAAGTCTTTCTTTCTGTAAAACTGTATCAACACCGAGATAATTCCAATAACTTGGTTCTTTTGATTTAGGAACCCTTGGTAATGCAATATTCAATCCATGAGATTCTCCATATCTTAAAAATATATTCATCACTGTAGTGCTTCCTGCCTTATGAACTTTTAGAAAAGCAACAGTGTTAATTCGATCAATACACATAATATCTTCATTTACCTTCCTTTTTTTCATTGACAAATTTGCATATGTCGATTTTATTCCTTTCTGATTTTTCTCCATGGTTACAGTGTCATATAATGACAAATGTGTTGCCAAAGTCCTTCCTGTTGTGTTTTTATGTTTAAAAACTAATCCTTTAACACTTATGTCATAACATTGAAACCAAATATTCATGAGTCCAATCAATACAAAAGTTATCAATATGCATCTGTAAAAGAAAATTGTGGGATTGGTTTAAGTTATTGGCCAATCATTAGACAGGAAAGACTTATTAAGGTTCTAATAGATCTACGCCATATTAGATGCCAACTATTTACTCTACCATACTATGTTTCACGAGACTGTCCTTTCTGTTTAACTACTTTACATTATATTAAGTAAGATTTTGCCATTTGATTAAGGACTTTCCTTTTTGAATTTTCCTGGAAGTTCAGTATTTTTGCGATTTTACTTTTTTTTCCACATGTGGCTTCCATCGTGTTGCTCATGCGATTCCAGTGATAAGTCCAATTCGGTGATGTCACAATCGGCGAAAAGAGAAAGAGATTGTGGTTACGACAACTGGAACATATCCGTGGTCATATGTGACACAGATATTTCATTACGTTCAACAAACTCATGTTGGCGTCCGTAAACATTCGAACGGAATACTTTAACTTTACCATTTTAAAAGCTTGGCTTAATAGCTTCCTAGTAAGCAGCAACCCGATATCAAGGGAATCATGATAGGAATGCAAGCTCTGAAATATAGTATCAACTGAGAGATATGTATTGCATATACAGGCGCTGATGAAATGTTGTTACATAATCGTAAAGATCGTTGTCATTATTTTCTGTCAATTTTCGTAATATGTTTGAACGTTGTAAAGCCATGGTGAAGATGTTTCGCAATTTGGTAAACAAGGAACAGCTACTAGGCTACGTAAATAAATGTACTTACATCGTTTGAGTGTATTATCAGGCAAAACACAGAAAGTGCAAGTGCAACAGAATAGACGAAACCTTAAACAAAAAAACAATGAACGAAAGAAGAGAAAACATTGTATTTTGAAGAAAAATATGATTATTTATATGAAATCGACCATTTCGGAATTTCAAAGCCCCTTTGCAGTGATTCGAAACAAAAGCTAATGAACAGTCGAGCATTCAGAGTTTCATCTGCATATGCAGTATTGTTGGAGAGTCATTTTTTTTTAAATAGCATTGGTTATTACTGATTAAATACAGATGAGATACGCAGTCAATTTCTTCATAATTCCTTCAGTAATTCCTCATCGTTTCATAAATTTAGAATGACCTTTTAAAAACTATTTCAAAGACACGCGAAAGATTCCAAATGGATATTCACGCTCATAAGTGTACGACACACTGACCACGCCATGGCAACAAAACGACAAAAAAACAAACAACAGTCTACAAACACAACATAGAAAACTTCAGATTGAGCAACACGACTATTATCAAAAACTGGTGATAATCTTAGGTGTTCTTGGTGGGTACAAAAGCATAATTTGTACTGAAGTGACAAAAGCAATCCACTGATAGCTGCATATGTTCTATTGAAACTTGAAACACTCGCAATTGAAAAATAACAATTTGGTATGATTTCCTTTTTTTTTGGTGGGAGGGGGTCAAAAATTTTGATTATTCTGATAAAGACTAAGTAAAAATTACTATATGTTATTGTTAATCTGAACATAAGTTAATGATAAGTAATGTAATAATGAGTTATAATAGTTACCTTGATGTAGTATTTCCACATGAACATCCCATCCCGATTAAACTATACAGCAGTGAATGGAATTGTATTTCTTACTAGTTTCCTAACTTGATGTCATATTACTGATGAGCAACAGCTGTTAAACAAAATTGTAATAGATTTTTCTTTTTATTAAGAGACGAAAGTTGAAAGGGTAGATTCTATTATCACTGAATAGTTTATTTTTCGTAGTTTGATCACAAAATCTTAATGTATTATTTAAGTAATGTATAGTTATTGATTTGTATGCTATAGCAATTATTATACCGCCAAAAAGATACAAAATAAGTAAAACAACAAAAATACCGAGCTCCAAGGAAAATTCAAAACCGAAAGTCCCTTAACAATTGGCACAATCAAAAGCTTAAACACATCAAACGAATGGAAAACAACTGTCATATTCCTGACTTAATACAGGCATTTCCTTATCTAGAAAATGGTGGATTAAACCTGGTTTTAAAGCTAGCTAAACCTCTCACTTGTATGACAGTCGCATAAAATTCCATTATATTGACAACAATGTGTGAACAAAACAAACATACATAATAGGTAAAAATGTCAAAAATTGTGGTACAGCAGTCAACATTGTGTTATAATCTCCATCACTATAAAGACAAACAAATATGTCAACAAAGAAAAACAAAATGGCATATAGACAAAGCGCATACGCAAAAATGAAACACAAGAATACAAAAAATGACCACAGCACAACAAAACAATGGCGGGATGTACAAGTATCGATCCACGCCTAAAGTATATTACCAAAAGTGGACCAAACAGTAAACGTCAATAATTTACAAAGACAATTAAAAGAACACTATAACACGTAATTAAGATGATAAACAATGTCAGTACCTAGAATCTATGCATCAAGACCATCATGTATTATTTGTGTAGTTGATAGGGAATATTTATCAACAAGGTCTTGGTATCTTCCGATGAACTTTTTTTAGAAAAAGGACGAGACTTTCTTTGACATAATCCTGTTTTATCAACTTTCTGCTCAGACACTAGTGACGATTTACAAAGTCTGAGTAGCAGCTGCAAGCTCTTGAATACCAATTGCAATTCTAATTTAGCCCACATAGTGTATAGGTGATGAATAATTTCTTAAATATTATTTAAATGGAGGAAGAACCTATTTTCATGTATCTTCGTTTTCTTGGCAAGAAGTTGTCATTTACTCGTGTAATTTACTCAGGTGAAGAATGTTTAGAGCTGTGTAATTTGATGTTAGGGGGAATATTATTTCATATCTATCTGCAGTGTGTATATTTACAGCATAAATTTTTGAACACATAAAAATACTTTTTAGAAATTCGTATAAAAGGCTCCTGATTTTCCTAAAAGTGGTGACTGTAAATTGACAGTTGCCATTGCTACTCTTAACATCATCAAAAGGGAGAAAATCGTGCGTCCGAGGACCAACTTTTAAAACAGAAAGACTTGCACCATAAATTATTGTGAAAACAGCAGTATTTGTTCAAATAAAATAGACAATTCAGACATATTTCAAATTCGTCTCTTTTTTATAACAAAAAACTTCAAAAAGTTTTTTAATCAACTTCATATTACTAAACTTCATAACACACTAAAACGTGTTTCGCATGATTAACACCTGAAATACCATTACGTTTCAATAACATTCAATTTACGTTTGCAGTATCAATTCGATCTTGTTAATATTAACCTTTGTTGTTCAAAATTCATCTAGATTTTTTTTAAAGTAAGAGCGTTTTAAAGCTGGTCACTTATTTTCAAAATCGATGACGATACTGTAATACATATATTATATAATTTCGGTCGAGAATTTCACGATTGAAATTAAGGAATAGGCAAATTTCGCATAACTTGTATTTCTATACCTCCAAGCGGCTGTGGTTTTCAAATTGGATTGCGAGTTTTTGCTTTACCTAAAGATTCTAAGTTAAAGACTCTAACTAAACTACCTAACAGACGGCTATTTCATTTACCAAAAAAAAAAAAAAATATTCGAAAGCTTGTTGAATCTTCGTTTGCCAGTTCATCAACAAGTTGAACGGTTAAATATCCGTGTATTCAAGATCAAAGGTTTGACAAAAATACCAAACTTCAAGGTAAATTGAAAAAGGGGTAGGTTCGTAAAACCTGACAGAATGAATGTTTTTAATTTTTTCAAAAAGAAAATTACACAAATATGTTTTCCTAGCTGTTGTATGATAAGATAATTACAAGAATATATGAGACTGTTAGAACAGAATACAAATTTAAAAATATTAAAGAACATAATGTATGATTGCCAGCGGAAACAACATGATGTAGATATATAAACTATTGGCACCGTTCGGCCTTCAACAATGAGAAAATGTAAAACAATTCAAAATAGATAAACAAGCAATAATTCATGTACACAACAATAAACGAAAACCAAATATGAAATACTATGGATTTTCTAAATCAGGAATAAATTACCTTAGCTGTATTTGGCAAAACCTTTCAAAATGTGTGGCCTCGATTTTCTTCAACTCCGTACTTTATTTGGCCTTTGTAACTAATCTTATTTCGAGCGTCACTACCGATGAGGCATATTTGGACGAGACGAGCTTCTGGCATACAAAATTTTAGTCCTGGTATCTATGATTAGTTTATGGTAGATATCGACTACTTCTTATCAAACGCCAATCAATGTGCCTATTACGCAATTGTTACCAAAAATGGAAGTTTTGACAAAGTATTATATTGCTGTTAGGGGACACTTGGAAAGAAGAATGTCTGTTGAAAAACATCGACAAGGAAATTTGATGACAATATAATACTATAGCTTCATTTTAACTCTGGTGGATAGTTGTCTCATTGGCAATCAAACCCCATCTCTTTATTTTATAAGCTTGTTGATATTAGTTACTGAACATTTTTAACACTATCAGAGTGATATATTACAAACAAATGCATGACACCTACTTCAATGCGTTTGACACGTGTTCCTAGAATCCCTTTCAATGCGTTTGACACATGTTCATTCGATCACTATCAACGTGTTTGTATTTTTTTATTGTTCGTAAAACTAAGGATTTTCTTATCCCAGGAATAGATTACCTTAGCCGTATTTGGCACAACTTTTTGGAATTTTGGGTCCTCACTGCTCTTCAACTTTGTAGTTGTTTGGCTTTATAACTATTTAGATCTGAGCGTCACTGATGAGTCTCATGAAGACGAAACGCGCGTCTGGCGTATTAAATTATAATCCTGATACCTTTGATAACTATTTACACCACTGGGTCGATGCCACTGCTGGTGGACGTTTCGTCCCCGAGGGTATCACCAGCCCAGTACTCAGCACTTCGGTATTGACATGAATATCAATTACATGGTCATTTTAGTAAATTTCCTGTTGACAAATCTTTAAATTTTTCGTAAAACTAAGGATTTTCTTATCCCAGGAATAGATTACATTTGCCGTATTTGGCACAACTTTTTGGAATTTTGGGTCCTCAATGCTCTTCAACTTTGTACTTGTTTGGCTTTATAACTATTTAGATCTGAGCGTCACTGATGAGTCTTATGAAGACGAAACGCGCGTCTGGCGTATTAAATTATAATCCTGGTACCTTTGATAACTATTGACACGTGTTCCTAGAATCAGTTCCATGCGTTATTGTTCCTTGTTAAACGCCTCACTGTGATTTGAGGTGAAAACAACAAGTAAAGTTCCATTACTTTGCGGATTGTTGTCACGTGCTTGAGTATTTGTTTCTCATGAGTTAAAACTCCAAATACAATGTCTGATGATCTATCCCTTTCCAAAGCAAGATGGTGTTTTTTATGAATCAAAGATGAACTATTGCTTTCAACACTGTTGATAAATACAGAATAAAGACGAAATAAGTTGCTTGAATAATTTACCGATATTTTAAAAAGGTTGATTCATTTGGAATATACAAATAAATGTGTAAGAAGTGCAAAAGTCAAGTGTTTGAATAATATTCATTAGGAGTAGGATTTCTTGATATTATAAAAGATATTTGGAAATTTTTAGAATTTACATTTGATTCACTTCATTCTCAGTTAAAAAAAATATTCGCCAAAGATACCAGGCTTACAGTTGAGTCTATAATTGAGTCAACATACGACTCATCAGTGGCGCTTATATCAAAATTACAGAAAGACCAAATCAATTGATAAACCTTTAAACCAATGTTTTCAAAATCTATTGAAGCCCATCAATGCTAGACGTTATAAGAATCATGATGTTTGAACAATTTTAACATTTTTGGATCAGTAAATGTAGGACAAAGGACCATATCAATGATGTTTAAGGATATTAGCGTTGACTCCTGGTTTGAAGACGTCCCCCAGTATATGCATGAGCTTCATCACAGAAACAATGATTTTCATGTTGGACACCAGACGCACTTTCAGACAAGTGTATGAAAAAAATAATAACGAAGTTAAAAAAAAAACATCGACACCAAAAAATTCAGACAATTGCACAAACTATCTTAGGTAATCTTAAGTGTTTAATGCCGTTTGCATAAAACTTGATATCAACAATGATTTGAAATATGTTTACGTTTACAAACTGCTGTTTTGTTGGAACATATTGACTGTAAAGAATAATATAAAACTTCACTTCGATCATAATGACATTTTAACCCCAGTGTCATAAATCTTTTCTAATATCAATACCAACATTCCAGCTGAAAGCATTTGATATATTTTTGCTTGTCATTTACTTTCTGCATTTTTGTTTACTGAAGGATTTGAAGTTCCATCCCAGTCATTACTTTTTTCGAGCCATTTTGTATTTGTAGAAGTAAAACAAGCAGATAAAATTTAATTGTTTTACTCATATATATGTATACATCTAAAATTTTGAATATTTCTCACTCAATCGTTAATGTTAGTCATACTTTATTTTTAAGTGTGTGTCAGGTTATGACACTAATCAGACGAAAGTCAATATATTTGATTTAAGGATATTCGCCCCTCTGTTTCATTATAACAAGCTTTTTAAAAGACTGTTATACATTGATAGTATGTATATAATTAACGGAACTGAAAAAGAAGAAA
This sequence comes from Mytilus coruscus, assembly GCA_017311375.1. Taxonomy (NCBI): domain Eukaryota; kingdom Metazoa; phylum Mollusca; class Bivalvia; order Mytilida; family Mytilidae; genus Mytilus; species Mytilus coruscus. The sequence goes on along the minus strand of CM029597.1, from coordinate 3,138,316 downwards.
AATGAATGACAGGTCCGTGTCCTTGTTTTTAAGATATATTCAATGACAATATTGTGGGAAATGATTTTTCTAGATTTTTCAGATATTTAACATTGGCACCTTTTTTCTTATAAAAACTATGAAAGAATATTAAGGATTTTCTAAAATTTTCAAAAATGGCTTATTAAACTATATGTGATTTAAATATCAAAAGAAAAGTAGGGGTTAGCGGGTAAAGTTTTATTTGCACTAAAGTTGAATTGACAGTTGTCATTGATACTCTACACATCATCCATAGAAAGATGATTATGCGTCCGTTGACTTCAATTTTCAAAACAGATATACTTCTGTCACCCATTGTTTGTCCTGGTTTTTGTTATAAAAAGAAGCGAATTCAGAAAATGCCAGAATTGTTGCATTTATTCGAACAAATCATTAAGTTTCTCTACAGCAATCTAAAACCTAATCATTGGCTACATTACTTGAGTACATCTTGTCTTCGAAAAGACAATTCTGATCAACTACATAAAGACATATGTTTTAACTTGATATTAATTTCTTCAGACGTTATTATCCTGTTAAAAACTATATACAGGAGAAGCGAAAGACACCAAAGGGACAGTTAACCAACACACTTAAACACCATGGCAAGACGACGAAAAACGACCAAAAGACAAAAAACAGTCCACAAAACACATTATAGAAAACAGAAGAAATCCATTGATAGTTGCATCTGTTCTATTGAAGCTTGGCATACTCGCAATTGAAAAAATAAGAAGATTTGATATGACTTTATTTTTTTGGAGTTTCAAAAAATATTCAATTGAGCGTTTCCTCTATATCTAAAATACAATCTGCCTTCGACGGGTCAAAATAAGTGCTTGTGGCCATTAATTAACATACAAGTAACATATGACTAGAAATAAATTCAATGCAAATAAATTCTGCCGAACAATAAATTCTAGAGGATATTATTTTTCTAGCAAAGGTTAAACACAAATGTTGATGTAAAGAAAATTCTTGAGAAAATCATCTGAACTGCAGTGACTTGATGAAAAGTGCACAGTTAATGATATAACACTTTATTATTTCGTTCATCCGAATCGCCTATTAGCTAATAATATTGTACGCCAGACACACGTTTCGTCTACAAAAGACTCATCAGTGACGCTCGAATCGAAAAAAGTTTAATAAAGGTATATACAGAAATTCCGTAATATGGGTGAAATTTACTTAATTTTCGATTGTTATCTGATAAAAATTAGCTAACAAAATATTTGGATCACCCCACAAACTGTGCTTAGGAAGAGCCTACTGAAATTTACAGAAATTGTCAAATCAATAGTGTACGGGAGGCAACTCTTGATATTCATCTCATTATAGACATAGGAAAAATGTCGTTTTTAAAGAATAAAACGGTCGCACGCGAAAGCAAAAAAAAAAAACAATTTAAGAAAACTTTCATTTTTTCCATTTAACCTATGTTTGAGCAAGAAACCGTTTGTGTAAAACTTTTTTTTTCTTTTTTAATGCCTGTTGTAAAGTTTAATTAAAGATGCATTTTAGAGGCAAAACTTTACTCTATGATATGTATTAATACATTTTCATTGTATTTAATTACTCTTTTCATTTTATAATTAGTCCTTGTCAGAACTGTATGTCCGTTATCAAAGACATTGATAACAATTAGTACTGAAAATGTATGACAATCCGGAATGTGTCCGTCGCTGGTAACAACAAATTTTAAAATATCATTATTTCCCTTTTGTCGCCAAACTATACATGAAAGGCTAATTAATATGATCATTTCAATGTACTGTAATAGCAGACAGAGAATTATTAGGGGCTTTTACATTTAAATGCTCAAAACAAATGCATCGTTTGTATCATAAAACGTAATTTTCAACTGCTTTACCTTCCGGAGATCTTCTGGAATTTGAGCTTTATGTTGCATCTTTGTCAAACTATTTTGTGTTTTGATGATAGTTTTTTGTTTGTAGTCACGATGCAGGTTAATTTTGGTGTGTAATAATACCAATGACCAAACGACAAATTGACGGAAAGAATAATAAATCATCAAAAAGTAAAGTAACAAAAATACCCATTTCCAAGGAAAATTCAAAACGGAAAGTCATTTATCAAATGGCAAAATCAAAAGCTCAAACACGTCAAACGAGTGCAAAACAACAGTCATATTCCTGACTTGGTACAGACATTCTCTAATGTAGAAAATGGTGGATTAAACCTGATTTTATAGCTAGATCAACCTCTCACTTGTATGAAAGTCGCATAATATTCCGTTATATTCACAACAATGTGTGGGCAAAACAAACAAACATAATAGGTAAAAATGTCAAAAATAGTGGTACTGCAGTCAATATTGTGTTATAATCTTAATCACTATAAAACAAACAACTATTTCAACAAAGAAAAAACAAAATTGCATATAGACACTCTTTAGACAAAGCACATTAGCAAAAATGAAAAAAAGAGAATACAAAAAAAAAAAAAAAAAGACCATAGCACAAATACACAATGGCGGAATGCAAAACACCATTTATCAAAAGAAACTTTAAATAGAGCAACGTCTAAAAATTAAAAACAATCAACTCCGCTAGGGTAAGTATGTCATGCTTCACAAAAACACCGAACGTGTTACTGGTGGCAATTCAAACATCAGTGATAAGTAATATGCATCTTTTAAACAGAGTTTTACTGTGCGCATTGCTGTGTGTTTGTTTATTCTACATTGGCTAGAGGTATAGGGGAAGGTTGAGATCTCACAAAACATGCTTAAACCCGCCACATTTTTGCGCTTGTCCCAAGTCAGGAGCCTCCGGCCTTTGTTAGTCTTGTATGTTTTCTAATTTTAGTTCATTTATATGTTTTGGAGTTTAGTGTGACGTCCATTTTCATTGAACTAGTACACATTTTTGTTTATGGGCCAACTGAAGTCCGCCTCCGGGTGTGGGGTTTTCTCGCAGTGTCAAAGACCCGTTAGTGGCCTTTGGCTGTTGTCTGCTTTTTGGTCAGGTTGTTGTCCCTTTGACACATTCCCCATTTCCATTCTCAATTTTACTGCCAATTTCTCTTAAGGTATCTGTTCAATTATTGTCTACGGAATATTACTTTCTGAACTAACTCGTCCAAATCCAGCTTAACTTGTCATTTTTGTACAACTAATGGTATGCAATCATATAAACTTAACATTCAGATACAATTATGTACCATTTAATGTTTTCTGAACGGTAAATTATCTATTATCAATAACTGATTTAACTTCAACTCCTTACGTTTAAGGAACATAAATAAGAAATTGGCTAGATGTCTCATGTCCTTATTAATACAGTAGAAGGGGTTAATTTTAGTTATAAAAATGAGAATGGAAATGGGGAATATGTCAAAGAGACAACAACTCGACCAAAGAGCAGACAACAGCCGAAGGCCACCAATGGGTCTTCAGCGCAGCGAGAAAATCCCGCATCCGGAGGTGGTCCTCAGCTGGCCCCTAAATAAAATTGTGTAGTACTAGTTCAGTGAAAATGGACGTCACACTAAACTCCAAAACATATAATAGAACTAAAATTAAAAAACATACAAGACTAACAAAGGCCAGAGGCTCCTGACTTGGGACAGGCGCAAAAATGCGGCGGGGTTAAACATGTTTTGTGAGATCTCAACCCTCCCCCTATACCTCTAGCCAATGTAGAATAAAGAAACACATAGCAATACGCACAGAAAAAATTCAGTTTAAAAGAAGTCCGAGTCCGATGTCAGAATAGGTAACAAAAAACCTAAGCAAAATGACAATGAAACATAAATGAACAAAGGACTACTAGCAGTTACTGACATGCCAGCTCCAGACTTCAATTATACTGATTGAAAGATTATGTCTTCATCATATGAAAATCAAGTACAATCCCTCCCGTTAGGGGTTTAGTATCATACCATCATAAAATATATGAGAAGAACATATCCCGTATCATGCCAACAACTGGTTTTAGAATAAATGTGTTTATTTCCGATGCAAAGACCCTATGAGTGAATCAATATTAATACCAAAATATGCAATCCTTAATGACTTGACAACAGTATCGTAACTATATCCTTTCCGAATAAGTCTGTTTAAAGGTTTGGTTGTGTTGAATACTTTATAAACTCAGGGAAACAAATATATCATTATTTAGTTGCTTCTCCTTCCACAGCACCTTATATGATCCCGGTATTTGGTGCAGTTCGTATTCCTCAATCTATAGTTTTCTATGTTGTGTTTCGTAGACCAGTTTTGTCTTTACGTCGTTTTTCGTTTTTTACAATGACGGGTTCCTGTACTACAACACGAAGTGGTAAACTATTCAACGACACATTGATGTATTGGTTTGGTCTTGCTATAAAACTTTTTCAGTGAATATTTCTGAGAATCAGCTTTTTTTGTCATGGATGCAATTCCGATGGAGGCTAAGATATTTTACTATAACTTTCACGAATTGTTTGACCAATACGATTTGTCCGTGTCACAACTCACTTGCGACATGTTTTCATTGTCTTTAAATATTTAGTGTCCAGTATGGTCGTCTAATCTGTACCGATTGTGTCCTTTTGACTTGGAGCAGATTCGCATGGCGTGTCATGCATACAGAACAGGAGACGTTTTCCCTGTCGACTCAACGGTCTCGCTCCTTTAATGTATTTCTTCAGTGTTTTGTTTGTAATTTTGACTTGGAGCAGATTCACATGGCGTGTCATGCATACATAACAGGAGAAGCTTACCCTGTCGACGCAACGGTCTCGCTCCTTTAATGTATTCCTTCAGTGTTTTGTTTGTAATTTTGATTTGTCTTTTCTAAATCGATTCACGAGATGTGATTATCGGTAAACAACTGTCGCCTTAATTGATATACAAAAACGTGTAAAATGACTTATAGTCCACAGGTTATTTCCCTCAAAACAGTCATCAACACTGCAAAAAACACAACCATACCAATATTTGTTCTCGAACTCATGGCTTGCATGAACGTTCAATATCTATGACAAACCTCCAAAACGGTATCTAACAAATAAATGAAAACATAGAAGAAACAAAATGTGACATATTATGTGATTAATCTCAAACTATAAACAATTTGAATATTTTCACTCATCTTGTGTTTTACCCTCTGTGTATTTTTTACTTCCCCTTGGTTTGATTGATGTATATTGAATTGCAACAGTTCAAGTGCAATGTAAACAAATGCTCGTGCAAATGAAGCATAACAGAAAGAACTAGGTACATTTCATAGAATTACACGGGTATACTGGTAAAATAAGTTTTGTACAGTTCGTAAGATAAACGTCGAAACCGGTGTGTTATCATAAATTGAAAATGCAGCAGAAACAGAATTTATCACATTGCATTTATAAAGTCAGCTATATTTCTAATACATTCTATCCTTTCCAGTTCCGAATAGTTTTTGCCCTGTTGTGTCGCTTAATTCCCAGTATCTTGGTTGGTGGAATTTGCATATACATACCAGACATATTTATTTCTGTAATTCGTTATCTAGATCCTTTTATTATATTTCTTTCTTTGACGATATTTGTTTTCGGCTTTTTTCCCTAATCGCCGCAATAAATGCAGTTCTTGTTCCACCATAAATTTACATTCTTCTATAGTTATATTAAAAGAGTTATTCCAAACAGTTTCTTTGATTGTCAGTACGTCAGCGAATTGATCAATCGTTCTATTTTTACAATAAACTGAAACAGTTTCTTGCACGGATTTTAAGTGTTCAACTTCTTCATAGAAATTATGGCTCGTTTTATTAAGTTGTCTCATAAACTTCTTCTCAAAATATTGATATAATCTAAAATCTGCATGATTATATTTTTGGAGGTTACTCATATCATCTGGTGATAACTTTATTTTGTTTTCCTTTTCCTTTGAGTATTCATTTATTGGTATAAATAATATATCTTTCAAATCCCAACATAAAATTCTTTTCATAAGTACAAGAGATTCGACAAAGTATTCTAAAAGCATTATCAGTGAGAATTCTTTATCCAGAGATTTGAGTTTTTCGTCAATAGCAGTGTCATTGTCAAAATATTTGACCGGAAGTCCAAAATCGAAGAACATCCGATTGTGCATGAGATTTTCGTAAATATATGGGTGTTTTAAATATTTCGACAAACGTTCATTGTCATTCTTTCCTGTAATTCTCTTTCTTAAGATATCAAATAAATGCCAATAATATGCTCCTGAGAGAAATAATGAAGCTGGGTGTCGTATTATTCCAATATTTACAACACCCGGACCAAGTATTTCTGTAAATCTGTCTCTATTGTAAACTACGTGGTTACATATAATACTGTATGATTCATTTGGTGGAATAGGAATAAGTCTTTCTTTCTGTAAAACGGTATCAACACCGAGATAATTCCAAAATCTTGCATGTTTTGATTTAGGAATCCTTGGTAATGCAATATTCAATCCATGAGATTCTCCATATCTTAAAAATATATTCATCACTGTAGTGCTTCCTGCTTTATGAACTTTAAGAAAAGCAACAGTTTTAATTCGATCGTTACACATATCATCATTTACATTTCTTTTTTTCATTGTCGAATTTTCATTTGTCGATTTTATTTCCTTCTGATTTGTAGCCATGGTTACTGTGTAATATAATGCCAAATTTCTTTCTGTTATATTTTTATGTTTGAAAACTAATTCTTTAACACTGATGTCATTACATTGAAACCAAATGTTCATGAGTCCAATCAATAAAAACATTATCAACATACATCTGTAAAAAAAAAATAGTGGAATTGGTTAAATTATTGCCCAATCATTAGACAGGAAAGAGTAATTATGGTACTATATATATATCTATGCATATAAGATGCCAAATGTTTACTATGTTTCATCAGATTGCCCTTTCTGTTTAACAACTTTAAATTATGTTAATTAAGTTTTCAGTTGTTTTATTTAAACAATGTTAACGTTATATGACTATGGCATGAGCTTATACAATTGACAGGTTAATTAAGAAATGTACATCTTCCGCATTACAATAAGAAATACGTGATTTTTAAAGAGTTACCAACGCTGAAAATTGCGTTTGACAGTCATTTCTCTTATTAGACATGTTTGAAAACTAATCGATACCGACACGTTACACATTTGCCTAGGACGACACAAGACTTTTGGATTAGGTGGATTCTTAAGGTTTACAACAATCGCAGGTAGTTACATTAACCTTATAAAATGTGATTTTTTTTTTATTGTATATACTATTGAAAAAATATTTATTTATTTCAATGATATGTTCCATTTGATAACCTGTTCAGTAAAGTAAAATTGCCGGATGCTCAAAATGTTCAACATATTAAAGAAAAGAGTCAATTACAAAACAAAGAAATGTGAAGCATTTTATGATGTGATATAATTTTTTTCAGGAGAACAACTGACGTCAACGATAAGCAAGTCTTCACTCATTGCAGATAATTTGTGTAATAAAACAATGTTCCGATCGCGATTTATTTTAACGAATTACCCTTAGCAGAATAGTATTTTAATAGATGTTCCTGTAGTAAAAGGTTGCTTTTGAAAAAAAAACATATACAATTACATGTAAAAAAGTGGCAGAAGATACCAAGGGATCATTCAAAACTCGTTGGTGAAACTCAAGTGCTCCGGAAAGGTAAACATTTGAGCTTCACATGTGGCACCCGTCCTGTTGCTCATTCTAGTCCAGTGATAAGTTCCATTTGGCGATGTCACAATCGACGAAAAGAGAAAGAGATTGTGGTAACGATAATTGGAACATATCTGTGCTCATATGGGTGGTAACGATAATTGGAACATATCTGTGGTCATATGTGTGGTAACGATAATTGGAACATATCTGTGGTCATTATGACACAGATATTCCGTTACGTTCAACAAACTCATGTTGATGTCCGTAAAACATTCTAAGGGATTCCTTTAAATTAACCATATTTGGAACTCTTGTCTCAATAGCTTCTTTGTAAGCAGCAACCCGCTATCAAGAAAATCATGATAGGAGTGGAAGGTCTGGAATATCGAATCAACTGAGAGATATATATTGCATATGCCGGTGCTGATCATATGTTGTTACATAGTCTTAAAGATCGTTGTCATTATTTATGACAATTTTTGTATACGTTCTATGTTGTGATGTTACACTATTGTTTCAGATTATGGTGAAGGTTTGGTACCATTAAAACCCGCTGCAATTGTTTCCACCTGTCCTAAGTCAGGAATCTGATGTTCAGTAGTTGTCGTTTGTTGATGTGGTTCATAAGTGTTTCTCGTTTTGCAATTTTTATATAGATTAGACCGTTGGTTTTCCCGTTTGAATGGTTTTATACTAGTAATTTTCTGGGCCCTTTATAGCTTGCTGTTCGGTGTGAGCCAGGGCTCCGTGTTGAAGACCGTATTTTGACCTATAATGGTTTACTTTTATAAATTTTGACTTGGATGGAGAGTTGTCTCATTGGCACTCATACCACATCTTCTTATATCTATGTAGTATGTTTGAACGTTGTAAAGCCTTGGTGAAGATATCTCGCATTTTAGTAAACAAGGAAGAGCTAGTATGCTAAGTAAATAAATGTAGTTACATTGTTTGAGTGTATTATCAGACAAAAATAAAGAAGTGAAAATGCAACAGAAAAGACAAAACTTTTAAGTAAAATAATGAGCGAAAGAAAAAAAAATTTTGAAGAATAAAATATCTTTTTTAAATGAATTCAACTATTTATGAATTGAAAAGCCCCTTTGCAGTGATTCGAAACAAAAGCTAATGAACAGTCGAGCATTCAGAGTTTGATCTGCATAGGCAGTACTGAGTTGATTTTTTTAAATAGCATTGGTTATTACTGATTAAATATATCTAATTGTACACAGTTAATTTCTTCATAATCTATTCACTAATTCCTCATCGTTACATAAGTTTAGAATGACCTTTTAAAAGTATATAAAAGACTTGTGAAAGGGATATTCAAACTCATAAGTGTACGACACACTGAGCACACCATGGAAAAAAACGACCAAAGGCCAAACAACAGTCCACAAAACACAACATAGAAAACTTAAGACTGAGCAACACGAATACCATCAAAAACCGGTGATCATCTCAGGTGCTCTAGGTGGGTAAAAATCATAACTTGTACTGAAGGGACAAAAGCAATCCACTGATAGTTACATCGGTTCTATTGAAGCTTGTAATACTCGCAATTGAAAAAAAAATGGTATGACTTTCCCTTTTTTTGGGGGAGAGGGCTTTCAAACTTTTGATTATTCTGATAAAGACTAAGTAAAAACTACTATGTCCTATTGCTGATATGAACATAGGTTAATGATGAGTAATGGAATAATTAGGTTTTAAATAATTCTTAATTTAAGATATACTTTTGGTTACCTTGATGTAGTATTTCCACATGAACATCCCATCCCGATTAAACTATACAGCAGTGAATGGAATAGTAATTCGTACTAGTTTCCTAACTTGATGTTATATTACTGATGACCAACAGCTGTTAAACTAAATTGAAATTGATTTTTCTCTTTATTAAGAGACGAAAGTTGAAAGGGTAGATTTTATTTTCGTTCGCTAAATAGTTTATTTTTCATAGTTCGATCACAAATTCTTGATGTATTATTAAAGTAATGTATGGCTATTGATTTGTAACCTAAGCCAATTGTCATACCGCAAAAAAATATACAAGCAATTCTAATTCAGCCCACTTAGTGTATAGGTAATGAATAATGTCTAAAATACTATTTTAATGGAGGCAAAAATATTTATTGTATTTTCATTTTCTTGGCAATAAGTTGATCTTTTGTGTAACTTACTCAGGTAAAGAATATTTAGTGCGGTTTAATTTGATTTTAGGGTGGAATATCATTTCATATATATTTATAATTAACTGCAGTGTGTATATTAACGGCATTATATGTCAGAATTGTCGCTTTTATTTGATCAAATACTACTGATTTCACAATCATAAGGCTTTTCTAAATCAATCTAAAACCCAATCATTGACCAACATTAATTTGCTCTCCAATTTTTTTTTCTCGATCAACTTCATATTATTTAACTTGATAGTACATCCAAATGATTTTCGCACAAGGTACACCCGAAAAACCATTCCGTTTCAATGAAATTCAATTAACGTTTGTAGAATCAATTATATCTTTTAATATTAACCTTTGTTGATTAAAATTCATCAAGATTTTTCTAAATAGTGAGAGCGTTTTAAGGATATTTGCTCCTCACTTATTTCCAAAACCGATGACGATACTATTATATATATAGATAATTTCCGTCAAGATGTGCAAGATTGAGGGTAAAAATTGGCAAATTTTCGCATAACCTGTATTTCCATACCTCCAAGCGTCTGTGGTTTTTGAATTGGATTGGAAGATTTTTGCATGAACCCAGACTCTAAGTAAAGAACTCTAATTCACTTACCTAACACACGACTATTTTATTTATCATTCGAAAGGTTATTGAATCTATTTTTGCCAGGTCATCAACAAGTAAAACGGTTAGATATCCGTGTATTCAAGATCAAAGGTTTGAAAAAAGTATAAACAAAATACCGAACTCCAAGATAATTAAAAAAGGGGGTAGGTTCGTAAAACCTGACAAAATGAATATTTTTAAATTTTGCAAAAGGAAAATAACAAAAATGTTTTTCCTGACTGTTGTATGGTAAGATAATTCCAAGAATATATGAGACTGTTAGAACAGAATACAATTCTAAAAATATTAAAGAACATAATGTATGATTGGCAGCGGAGAAAAAATGATGTAGCTGTATAAACTATTGGCACTGTACGGCCTTCAACAATGAGCAAAATTAATACCGTAGAATAAGGGTTAGTAAGGTATGATAGGCCCCAACATGAAAAACAATTCAAAATAGATAAACAAACAGCCTAATTTATAAACAATAAACGAAAAACAAATATGAAATACTAAGGATTTTCTAAATCAGGAATACATTACCTTAGCTGTATTTGCAAAAACCTTTCGGAATTTTTGGCCTCGATGCTCTTCAACTTCGTTTTTTATTTGGCCTTTGCAACTAGTCTAATTTTGAGCGTCACTACTGATGAGTTATTTTTGGACGAAACGAGCTTCTGGCATACAAAATTTTAATCCTGGTATCTATGATGAGTTTATGGTAGATATCGACTACTTCTTATCAAACGACAATCAATGGACCTATTGTTACCAAAAATGGAAGTTTTGACAAAGTTTTATATTGCTGTTAAAACAAAAATTGGGTTAGGGAACACTTGGAAAGAAGAATGTCTGTTAAAAAAAATCGACAAAGAAATTTGATGACGATATAATACTACCACTTCATTTTAACTCTAGTGAATAGTTGTCTCATTGGCAATCAAACCACAACTCTTTATTTTTATAAGCTTGTTGATATTAGTTACAGAACATTTGTAACAGTATCAGAGTGATATATTACAAATAAATTCATGAAACCTATTTCTTTGCGTTTGACACGTGTTCCTACAATCAATTTCAGTGCGTTAGACAAGTGTTCCTAGAATCCCTTTCAATGCGTTTGACACATGTTCATTCGATCACTTTCAACGTGCTTGACACGTGTTCCTAGAATCAGTTTCATGCGTTATTGTTAATTGCCTCACTGTGATTTGAGGTGGAAACAACAAGTAAAACGCCATTACTTTACGGTTTGTTTTCACGTGCGTGAATTATTGTTTCTCATGAGTTAAAACTCCAAATGCATTGTCTGATGATTTATCCTTTTCCAAAGCAAGATGGTGTTTTTTTATGAATCAAAGATGAACCAATTCTTTCAACACTGTTGATAAATACAGAATGAAGAAGAAATCATTTGCTAGAATAATTTACCGATGTTCATTTGGGATATACAAATAAATGTGTAATGAGTGCAAAAGTCAAATGTTTGAATTATATTCATGCGGGGTAGGTTTTCTTTATATTGTAAAAGATGTTTTGAAGTTTTCAGAATTTACATCTAATTCACTTCATTCTCAGTTAAAAAAACAATCGCCAAAGATACCAGGCTTAGAATTTAATCTATAATTGAGTTACATACTCATCAGTGGCACTTATGGATGTACTTAGGTGAGATTTAATAATTTTTGTCAAATGTTCGGACTCCTTGGGTTTTTTCCTATGATACAGGGTAAAATATTTTGCCCCATAACACCCATTTTTCTTTTCATATAAGACTTCAATAGCTCATAAAAGGTCATTTACTAAATTTCAAGCAGATTCTAGATTTCTTTTCTTTCGATTTGAGACCCAAATAATACCAAAACAAATATAAGGTCAACCTTTTCCCGCATTTGTTAAAAATTTAATATCTCGAAAAGAAGCTCCAAAACCTATCAATATTTTTAGCTTATTTTGTTCCTTAACTTATGTTCTTCTGACTTATAGTATCAATTTTAAATTCTATATTTTTTAAATTTCACCTAAGTACATCCTTATATCAAAATTATTGAAGGACCAAATCAATCGATAAGTTTTTAAACCATTTTTTTCTTAAATCTGTTGAAGCCCATCAATGCTACATTTTATAAGAACCATTATGTCTTGAACAATTTGAACATTTTTAGATCAGTAAATTTAGGGCAAAGGACCATATCAATGATGTCTCCAGACATAAGCGCCGACTCCTGGGTTGAAGACGTCCCCCAGTAGATGCATGAACCCAGTGGTTGAAACACTTCATTACAGACTCAGTGATTTTCAATTGGTACACCAGACGTGCTTTCCGACTACATAAAACTTATCCCAGGCAATCGAGTCAACACGAATGTATGAAAAAAATAATAACGAAGTTGAATAAACATTGACACCAAAATTATAGGAAAATTGCACAAAACTAGCATAGGTAATTTAAAATGTTTTATTCCGGTTTCATAAAACATTGATATCAACAATGATTTGAAATATGTATACGTTAAAAAACTGCTATAGTTTTGCTTGTCATTTACTCTTTGTATTTGTGTGTACGGTATGGATTTGATGTTCAATCGAAGTCATTCCTTTTCGAGCCAAGTTTTTTTGGTAGAAGCAATACATGCAGAGGAAAATTAACTGTTTTACTCAGATATATATATATATACATCTGAACATTTTAATACTTCTCATTCAATCGTTAATGGTAGCCATACTTTGTATTCCAGAGTGTATTAGGTCATGACACAAAGCAGATTATGGTTAATATGTGAAGCAGTATATGGGAAATTAAACAAAAGACCAAAATATAGGATAAGTTTAATTCATTGGTTATTCAAATTGAATTTTTCAGACTGTTCAGAAAGCCTTGCAACAGCAGTAGTTTGGTCCACAATGGTTAACTTTCCAGGTAACTCTCTATCGTAACCATAGATCTTCATGATTACTTTGTTTGAGTCAGGCTGTGCACTCTAGGGATTGTCCCGGAGCCTGTTATGATAATTACCAACATGGTATCTATCAAAGCAACTGACTCTGAAAAAAAAAAAAAAAACACATATGGTTGTATGTTGTCATGTCATATCTGTAATATCGGATGTTTTTCGCAACTTTATAACAACAACCGCATGTAAGACACTACGAACATATTACAAAAAGTGGAAAATACAGCAGCTCGTGTTTAATTGTATCGGCCCTGCTTACATTTGAAAACTAGTAAACATACACGTGTCACAACGATCTCTCCGTTCAGGCTCTACACAACTACTTACCGTTCCAAAAGAACAGACGAAGACGTACGGTAAAAGATAATTTGATTGGGCAGTGGTATTTCTTTGGAACAGTCTCAAGAACAGTTTGAGACAATGCAAATCCCTAGAGTGTTTTAAACCTCAGCTAAAACACATTTTTATCGCATGCTTTTTAATTACATTTTTGTAACCTATTTTTTTTTTTTTTATCGAACTTGAGACATTGATTTACTTTTCATGCAGAATTATACATATAAGATTTTACTTGTTTTTGTATTTACTGTTAAAGCAACATTTTGTATTCCTTTTTCAGAGTTTATACCTATTTCGCATGATTTTTATACGAAAAAGTGTTTAACTTTATCATTTTCTTTAAATATGTATTTCTGTATTTAATGGTGTGAATGTAATAACACGGCTTTGATAGGTATATCGAGTGAACGTGAAAGAATACACAACGGTCGTCAAGTATTACGACTGGATCGTGAAAGATCTGGTATGGGATAGTGAAAGAAATCTTATCGGGAAGACACATACAAGGTCAATAGATAATCTAATTTATTGAGTTATAAGGACAAATTTGGGAAAAAATTAAATCGTCAAAATGGTTTATCATTATGATCAGTATCTGAGAAAATCAGAGTTTTAAAGATCACAGTGTTTACAAAACTATAAAAGACAGATTGCTCTTCAACATTTCAATGACAGAAAGAATATAAACAAACGTGATTTTGTTTTCTTTATATGAATGACAAACCTACTATTATCTGAATAATCTCGTTCTATATAAATGTTTCCAATGGCTCTCAAAGCTTTAGCAAAAAGTGAAGCAAAATTGGAACATTTATATAAATTTGATATTTATCATGTTTATGATCGTGAAAGATCGGATATCATTTTTTCTGTGATAGTGAAAAGGATCGTGAAAGATCCGGTGTCGCTTATTTATCATAGCACAACTCACTGAAAGTGTTAAAATCGTTCCGTAGTAATATATTGATATTTATGTGATTGGTACAAAAAAGACTGAACTTCTATGACTTGTTACGGTTCACTTTTGTAGTCGATAAAACTATTAGGCTATGATGGCTCAATGTCATTTTGTCTTCTTTTTTTTTTAAACCACGCCGACTAAACCGCGGTACCCTATATCAATAACTATCTGGCTGTCCGTCGTTAACTTTTTTATGTGGTTTTATAAGTCAAGTTTGCCTGATCTGATATGAATATATTCATAAACAGTATGTAGAAGAGAAAGATTATTGTAGATTTTGTTATTTAAAATGGGGAATGAATTTTGCAAAAAGCCATTCTTTTTGGGTAAAAAATTTACAAATTTTGAGAAATATCTATTTCAGCTAGAATTTCAATGGAAAATAATAATTAAATCCGTGGGTTTCAAATATGCAGC
The DNA here is from genome assembly GCA_017311375.1 of Mytilus coruscus. NCBI lineage: Eukaryota > Metazoa > Mollusca > Bivalvia > Mytilida > Mytilidae > Mytilus > Mytilus coruscus. Next base: position 3,123,194 of record CM029597.1, on the reverse strand, counting down.
AAGTGAAAATTAGGGAAAATATGGTAAAACACTTAATTTCTATTTGAAAATTTCAAATTATGACTTTGATCTAAATGTTCTAGAATTTCAGAAACAATTTACATCAAGATATAAAAAGGATTGAAGATTGATGCCCAATATCAAATTGTCGATAAAAACAAATCACAAATTTTCAGAAAACTTTTTCTGTTTTAGGACTATCAAATAAGGTGTATTGTGCTCTTCTAAATTTATTATTGGCGTCCAATTTACGGTTAAAAGTGAGCTTTAATTAAAGATATATTTCAGCTGTAAGCATGTTCTTAATCCATATCAAATCAATCTTGGATACCTTGTTATTTTTAGTTGAATCTTGAATCGTGAATATCTTCTATAGCATTGTAAATACATGGACACTAAAATGAATTATCTCTATCAACTCCTAACCATGAAAACATTGTAAATGCTTAAGGAGGTTCGCTACTCAGTTTCCAAATAACAAGCTTTTCATTGATAGGGGATTATTAAAGGAACCAAAAGAGCAACAAAAAAATATAGGTCAATGTGCTTGTTTTCGAGATATTAGCCATTGAAATTTTGGCGGGAAAATGTTCTCTTGATTTTCATAGCCTTAACATTGAAAAGTTTAAGTTCTCAAAAACTATTAAAAATAACAAAGATTTTATAAGACTTTTACAGATGGCTTATAATTGTACATGTAAAAGATTTATAAAAAGAAAAATGGGGGTCAATGGGCAAAATTTTTTAAGGCATTAACATGGATAAAACCAGAGGATTCCGAAAATCTGACAAAAATTCCAAAACATGACAAGCGAACATCCGTAGGGAATTTTGAGGAACAGTAAAAAAGTAAATTACAATAATTTTACAATTTCAAGTTATTAAGCTTGGCTAATTGTTGCACCTTCTTTTTTTTTATTCTCGATCATTAGATTGGTTACACAATACAGGAATAACACTCAAGATTCATTATACGGACGAAAATGACCATCTTACTCTGAGTACACCTGTACACCTGGAAAGGTTTTAAGACATGGCTGGACCAAGATATAAGAAAATGTAAATGTATTTTATTTTTGAATAAATTGAAAATTTTGATGTACTTTTTTTCGCTCCTACAGAGACCGCCAAAATATGCAGAGTCGAGAAGAAATTTGAAAAAAAGTTTGTTCTTTGTTTATTTCACTGTTTTTTGCGGACTTGAAAAAAAAGATAATCTCAAAAACCAAAAAAGTCTTATCTTCCTGGAACACACAATGCACATAACTTTTATATATCTAGGTGCGGCCATGCCTTTTAACTTTTTTAAGACAACATTTTGTCTGCACTTAGAGTAAATTTACTGGTGTAAACACGACCATATTTGTCTCTGCCTTATGATGACCCATTACTCTATCAGCGTATATGTGTGCAGCTTTACAGAAGTTCCCCTGAAAATTTGTTAAAGGCAATGCCATTCGTAACACCTGTTCCTGTTTGAACAAATATTCTATACCATTTTTGTACCAGTGAAAAGAATATTCCAGAGTACGTGTTCTTTTTGGAATTTGTGTTATGAAGGAACTTCTATTTCATAACACCTAGCTAGCACAACTTGACACAATGTATTAATAAACGCAAAGTCACGTCCGGTAGACATTGTGTCGTTAAATCCGATTACTGTTGGGGTTGAGTATGTCCAACCTCTGCATGATAAAGAACTTGTTGCAATTTTGAATTTTCCTTGGAGTTCGGTATTTTTGTTATTTTACTTTTTGCAAGGCAAAATGTCTGCCCTTGTCCAATAATACCCTATTTTCAAGTTGCAGTTCAAATTTCCCGCCCTTCATCCCGGTCGACCAACCTTACAGAACCTACCTATAATATGCATTGTTATTTTGTTAATTTGTGCAAGCAAGTAATAATCACTCAATCATTATACCCATATAACTTGTTGTCGATGTTTGTCTTGTCTCATTTCTGCATTTAGATAATTTTAAGTTTTTAATCAGCATCAGCAATGGTGAGAAATTAACTCATACAAATTTAATTCATAAAAGATGCGATGCTGCTTCTTGTGCATAGCAAATAACACTGAACATTATGGAGTATGATTATATTTGTTTTGGCTGTTTTCATATGTATTAACAATATTATGAATATTTATTATTATACTGATTTTGCCCTTGATGGGTCCTCTATTGGAAATTAAAAACAATATCTTATCTTATACACCTCGCAACACCAAGCAGAATCATTGATTAATCAAGGATTTTACTGCCGGGCGGGAAAAGTGTGAAGACGAAATTTCTATACCCTTGGGGTTATATCGAAATATAAATATATATATATATTACGTATAAACAAGTCTAAATTGAAAACAACGTTCAAACCTATGATTGCGTTGGATAAAAACCGCAATTTTTATACGTGTGCATGCAAAACAAATTTCTTGTTAGAGGGGTCTAAATACAGCACAAACAACATTTTCCAAAAGACCAAAAAAGTGAAAAAGTATATTTTAACAAAACGCATTTGACTAGCAGGTCGAACAACAACTGTTCTTAAACCCTGCTGACTGCCATTGGCGATTGCCAAATAAACGGATCACCGATGTAATAAATGGATCTTAATTAAAAATTAAATACTAAACAGAAAACAATAAACTTGCGGAAAAGATGATATACCGCAAACAAAAGGTGCAAAGGTTTATGTACACCATATCCGGATTTCGACAATTAATGTCTCTTCAGTGATGTTAGGAATCGAAACGGTATTTGGAAAGCCATACAATTTACCTCAATTTAGGATAGACTCTTGAACTTTGAGGAGTCAAAATAGGATGAACGGATCATATAGACCCGAAGGCAAATATAATACAAGCCCAAACGAAAAAATATAAACAAGTCTAAATTGAAAACAACGTTCAAACCTATGATTGCGTTGGATAAAAACCGCAATTTTTATACGTGTGCATGCAAAACAAATTTCTTGTTAGAGGGGTCTAAATACAGCACAAACAAAATTTTCCAAAAGACCAAAAAAGTGAAAAAGTATATTTTAACAAAACGCATTTGACTAACAGGTCGAACAACAAATGTTCTTAAACCCTGCTGACTGTCATTGGCGATTGCCAAATAAACGGATCACCGATGTAATAAATGGATCTTAATTAAAAATTTAATACTAAACAGAAAACAATAAACTTGCGAAAAACATGATATACCACAAACAAAAGGTGCAAAGGTTTTTGTACACCATATCCGGATTTCGACAATTAATGTCTCTTCAGTGATGTTAGGAATCGAAACGGTATTTGGAAAGCCATACAATTTACCTCAATTTAGGATAGACTCTTGAATTTTGAGGAGTCAAAATAGGATGAACGGATCATATAAACCCGAATCAAATAGAATACACGTCCAAACGAAAAAATATAAACAAGTCTAAATTGAAAACAACGTTCAAACCTATGATTGCGTTGGATAAAAACCGCAATTTTTATACGTGTGCATGCAAAACAAATTTCTTGTTAGAGGGGTCTAAATACATCACAAACAACATTTTCCAAAAGACCAAAAAAGTGAAAAAGTATATTTTAACAAAACGCATTTGACTAACAGGTCGAACAACAAATGTTCTGAAACCCTGCTGACTGCCATTGGCGATATATTACGTATAGATGCACAACTTTAAAATGTGTGCAATCTTCATGTTTCAAATATCTGGGTTGCAAGCTGTAGGCACACACTTTTCAACATCCGTCCGACATCACCATACTATACATATAAGCCAGTTTTGGACTTCGTCTAACCCGGCCGTCAAAGTCTCCATGTTTACATTGTCTTTCAACAGAGAATGTCACTACAATAAAGAAGTAAAGGTCTAACGCAAGGAGAGTGACATTCTACACAAAACAAGCAGAATTATCTTATTTTATCGATCAGTCGAAGTGAAGATGTGTCATAAATTAAAATCATGTATCAAATACAAGCCATCACATGGATATTCAAAATTTGCCGAATTAGATTATAATCACAAGAAGTAATATACTGTATTAATAGTAAAATAATTTGGTAATTATCTGTGAAATAATATAGTTATCTTAGTGTAATCAGGGGCGTACAGAATGTGTACACTGGTGTAAAATTTCTTCAATCTTTGATTACACCAAGATAAAGAATTTATTTCTTTTGAATCATTCCTTTATTTTTTTAATACAGGGTTATAAAGTTCCCATGAAGATAATAAAATAAAGAGTGCATTTTTGGTGTCTATTTTAATTTGTTGAAAAATCCACCAGTATTTGAACAATATATATATATCATGAATGCAAAGTGTGTCCAATAACTGTTTTGTTTATAGACGAAAAAACAAACAGTAAAAACGATGAATGCAAAGCATGCATCTAAATTCAATCTCTTTGATTTATATAAATATTAAAGACGACGTAAACAAAGTGTGCGGCAAAGACCATTTTAGGATAAGATGCATGTCGAAACTTAATTATTAAATGATTATTCTAACTTAATAATTAATATAATAAAAAAGATATCAATAAATATGATTACAAGATAACGAGTTAAAAGTCTGAAAATTTGTCATTGAATAGACGTAATGGCATTATATTTTCAGTGCTTTAAAACCATTTCCACTTTTCCGATATATCAGTTTCCGAATAATGGCCCCAATGGCTTGTTAGAAGTTTCATCAATTGTTAAAGTCAGATTTTTTCTTCGTTTTCAAACAGATACGCCCAAAGCATAATGACACTTTTATAGTTTGATTTGGTAGTGGCGTTCGACAAACATTCGACCTTTTTACAAAATTTTCGTTTCCGTATGAGAAGCAATTATTTGCGTTGCTATTTTAGCAGACGTAAATAAAGAGTTGACAACCCTTTTACTGCCAACGCAAACTAAAAAATAATTTGAAAAAAAAATCAAAATCCCTATTTTGTTTACTTTTTTTTTGTAATAGAAAAATGAATTTATTACACATTTTATTATATTTAATCATGGACATTTATGTAAATGTATCCTTCTATATTACTGCGCATAGTTAAATATACTTCGTTTGCTATCCCTTGTTGACTACGGTGGGGTGTTATTAAGAACCGGGTTATTAACCAATCAGATTGCAATATTCTTCCTTTATAGGAAATCAACATATTTATCCTCATGTTCAACTGCTTATTTCTGGGAGCTGATTTCGTTCTCATTCGACAATGATATTCATTAAATACTCATTTAGTGATTTTATTTATTTTATTTTCAGTTTTTATTCAAAATAAATTGTATTCATATCTTTTACATAATTATGCATATTAGACTCTTGTGCTATTTGTCGGTAGACAAAATCGAGATTCACAAAAGCGAACGCAAGCCATCCAATGCACATATAATGCACATTGACAAATTAATAATAAAAGTATTATGCATGGTTCGTCGAGAGACAAAACTTTCATTTCATTTTGAACATCTAATTAAATACACAAACAATGGTTTTTGTGTACCAGGTTAACGTATTTACTCATGGATTTGACAAATATATTTGAACATTTTATTTGAAGATGGTAGCATTTTAGCAACTCATTATGCAGCAACAGATGAAAACTTGTTAAACCTTTAATATTTTATAAAAATAAGGAGATGTGGTATGATTGCCACTGAGACAACTATCCACAACAGTTCAAATGAAGTGCATGTAAGTTATTATAGGCAACCGTACGGCCTTCAAAAAAGAGAAAAAATCCATACCTTATATTCGGCTATAAAACTATGGTTGAACAGTATTCTCTCACTAAAATCAGCTTCACAGTACACAGTCTCTCGGCTGTCGTTCCTCCTTTGGTGCTTTGTAAATACAAAATAATGCTGTCCAACCCGGCCAAAAACATCAAGACTTATTCTTCTCTAATACCCGAAGCCCAAATGAAAAAACTTTGAATAGAACAAGTAGTTGAAAAGACAAAGCATTTGGATTTTTTTGATATACTTCCATTTCAAAATTCAGTTCAGATATTTAATATCATGTAACATATTACATTAATTTAGTGATAAAAAAACGTTCAAATGCATAACAGTTGATAACGGTTCAAACACGTAGGAATTTTCATGTAAACTTTTTTTTTGCAGAAGTCTAACTCAGAATGTTGCTGTTGTGGACTACAGGTTACTTCATCAGTGCTTATGCAGGTACATACATATGATGAAGAAATATAATATTAGAGAACGTGTGTAAAATCGTACCGTTTATACATTTAAGGAATAGTTATACTGGCGATGCATATACAAAATAGACACTGATGTTACTCCCTTTCTTTTGTAATGCAATAATCGTGATATGATTAATAACAATTAAGATATCCTGGCAACGTTTACTCCAATTGTTGTTGTTGCTAATGACTCTGAAAGTCTCATTCAATCTAAAGTGGCTTATATATATATATATATATATCACATTGCATTAAAAAAATAGTTTATCAAGTCCCAAAAGTATTTTTTATATCTTTCGTAATAAATAAAAACAACACGTTATAATTTTCATGCGTCTGAAGCGCTTTCCTGGATTTACCGTCATCAGGAACGCTCAAAGCCAAATATTTGAAAGCCAAATACGTATAAGAGCCGCAACATTTCAAGAGCTTTATGACCAATAAGGACATAAAAAAAGAGCCAAATCCGTCAAAGGTCAACTTTGCCCTTAGGAAGTTAAACCCTTAGTGTCTTTATAATTTCAAAATTTATTAACCGATAATTTTTAAAAGGTTTGTTATAAATCATGTCAGTACCGAATCGAATTACATTACTGACTAATGAGCTGATGATACCCTCGGGGACTGATAGTCTACCAGCAGAGGTATCGACCTAGTGCTGTAAAAAATGAAAATAATACGTTATAGATTTCATGCGTCCAAACCGCTTTTCTGAATTTACCTTCATCAGGAACGCTCAAAGTCGAATATTTGTAAATCTTTCGACCTAGAAACTATATAATCGTTTTCATCTTTCACATCCAGTCGAACAAGATTTATGGCAAGATAACTTACATAAACAAGTAATATGTAATTTGCACATACACTTGTCTCTGATTTTTGATTCTTATTATAACGAAATGTACTCATGATGCTATATTGTCTGCCCTTTCCTAGATTTAGATATTTCAGTTTTACACGAGAAACTCAACACAAAACACCACGACATTAGAACGAATTTGCTTTCCCTTTTGTTCATTTTCTTTTTTTTTACGGTGATGTTTCTATGACACCGTCTTACACCATTGTGTTTTTGTGCTATGGTATTTTTTTATATACTTGTCTTTAATTTGTGCTTATGTGCTTTGTCTATATGCCATTTTGGTTTTCTTTGTTGTCATATTTGTTTGTTTTTATAGTGATTAAAATAATAACACAATGTTGACTGCTGCACCCCTATTTTTCACATTTCTACGTATTATGTCTGTTTGTTTTGTTCACACATTGTTGTCAATATAATGGAACTTTATGCATACAAGTGAGAGGCTTAGCTAGCTAGCAAACCAGGTTTAATCCACCATTTTCTACATAAGGAAAAAACCTGTACTAAGTCAGGAATATAAAAAGTAAAATCACAAAAATACCGAACTCCGAGGAAAATTCAAAACGGAAAGTCCCTATTCAAATGGCAAAATCAAAAGCTCAAACACATCAAACGAATGGATACCAACTGTCATATTCCTGACTTGGTACAGGCATCTTCTTATGAAGAAAATGGTAGATTTAACCTGGCAGTTGTTTTCCATTCGTTTGATGTGTTTGAGGTTTTGATTTTGCCATTTCATAAAGGACTTTCCGTTTTGAATTTTCCTTGGAGTTCGGTATTTTTGTTACTTTACTTTTTACGGTGTGTATATATCCCAACTCGTTTGCTATGCCAGTGTCTGTAGTGGCGTTTTGGATTTTAATTAGCTTAATCTATGTATTACTGGTAAATTATTAAGTCAGGTATATCGTTACCACAAATTACTTAAAACCTTTCCTAAATTCTTCCATAGATACGACGATTTGGTTTGGAAGTTTGACTGTACCCGTAGAAAACTTATTTCAAAATGAATAGCACATCCTAATCATTATGCTGAGGTTGTTTACCGATCTCGGATAATTCTATACTGTCTGAGTTAACTTTTCAATCCTTTTAAAATACTTAATCTAAAAGGTTTCCAATTTAACACTGTAATTATATCTTTGAATATTGTTTTTATTGATATTAATATTGATTTTGGTATGAGCAAATTAAAATCATACTAATATTATTGTTATACATATATGCACAATCTGTCGATGCCTTTATTTTGGCATTGCACAAGGTACGGTGTTTTTCTATGACTGTTAAGGACGTCTTTACGCTGAATCCATTAGATGCTGAATGTGTACTGATTGATATTTTTGTCTTAGATACATGATTTTTGTATCAGTTATTATTGGCTTTGAACTAGCTGTCCGTAACTTCGAGTACTCTCAGATCTGTACTTTGTGTCTTTTTTCATTGTGAGGGTACCCTGCCACGTCCGGTTTGTTTTTTCGTTTGATGTTTTTCTGCTTTGTAACGATCTGATGAGTTAAGCCTTTAACAGCTTTTTAAAGTATGGTTTTATGTTGTACTTTTTCACAAATGGCCCCGGTTAGAGAGAGTATTGGGTGCCAGTAAACATTTTAAACCCCGCAACATTCTTTATGTGTCTGTGCCATGTCAGGAGCCGGTAGTTCAATGGTTGCCGTTGGTTCATGTCTTTAATATCTGTTTTTCTTAAATAGTTTTGTTATAAATTATACCGTTAGTTTTCTCAATTGTATTGTGTCATATTTTTCATGTCGGGGCCTCTTATGGCCGACTATAAGGTATGGGGTTTTCTTATTGTTGAAGGCCGTGCGGTTGTGAACAATTGCTTACATCAACTTCATTTGAACTTTGCATTTTGAATTGGTGGATAGTTGTCTCATTGGCAATCCTACCACATCACCTTATGTTTATATCAATTCGTATTTTCGTGAAATGACAATCGGGTACGAATTTTCGTTATTTTTCAATTCCGCGGTCGTCTAATCGTAAAAACCTTGTTTAATCGTAAATCTACATAAATTTATCTTAACAATGGAGTAAAACACGCCTACCGTTGCTGTCTGAATCAAATCATGGCAAGCCTTCCGAGATAGCCAACACTATATCATATCCTCGTCTTACAATGAATTTGCAATAATTTATTATTCAAATTAAGATTCGAGGATTTTGATTGGTCTCTCGCTAGATAATTTTAGAAAATCTGAAAATTTATAAATCTAGAAACCTAAAATATTGCCCATGAAATATCTTATCACACTATCTGTTTACTGTATGTGTGATAAACTCTTATCTGTGGGGAAACAACAGATTTTAGGAATTTTTTAAAGTAATTATTCATTCAGTGTGGGATTAACATTACCAATTCATCGTGAGATGAGGCCATGGCTAAGGGTAGGGCTACTTGGGAAGTGTGCCACAATTAATACAGACATCAAAGGTAGGCGTGTTATATATTTTGTGCAAAACATGTGAAAAGTAAAATAACAAAAATACCAAACACCAAGGGAAATTCAAAACGGAAAGTCCTTTATGAAATGGCAAAATACAACATGATAATACATATAAGAAGTTTATGTTACTTCTATATTTTCTTGATAAAACAAAACGGTATAACCAGAGGTGATTAACTGTTAATACCGAAAATGGCTATTAGGCATTTCTTTTTGTTTGTTCATTCATTTATCTCCATAAAAAAAAACTTCATATTTGAGTCCCACCTGATATTTACAATACATTTTAATATATTGTACTTACTCTTAGATGTCGTATATTGTAAACATTGCTTAGTTTATTTCCCGGGTTCGATTACGACTTAAATTAATCAAGTACAATGCAAACCATAGCCCAAAACGTAATGAATATTTCCGATTTTGAAAAATCGGTCGGGTCCGGATATTGCCATTTAAACAAAACATATATTTAATATTTTGATATATATAACATATAGATATATATACTTTATTTATATGTAATTGAATGGTTCATAATGATTAAGGCTAGTATGTTAAGCAATATTTTCTAACGTACCTATGTAAACTAATTCAAAACTACGACTATTCTTTTCAATAATACCTGAATCATTTCCTCAACATTTTACACCAAAATATCCTTATAAACCGTTTATGTGTTCTCCCTGCTTAAAATTGTATTTTTTAACGACGTTTCGTTAATGACCTGTTACGGGACCTAACGCAAATCTGAACTAGATCAGAAACCACAGCAGGTTTATTACCTCTCGTTATTTTCCCCTGCTAGTTGTTTATATTTCTACATTGTGTAAATTTATGATTTACAGGATAATAGGTTTCATCTGGATAGACGACCGTAAATTAGAAAAAAACGAAATTTCGCGACCGTGTATCTTTTTGAAAATTCAAGTTGACTACCTTGTGTTATACACGGGATATCAAATAAAAGCTATAAAGGTGAAAAAAATAGAGACCGTGATAATTTGGTAACGTCTTACGGTACATCTTCTTCTTTGTCGGATGCGACATTAGGCTCACGCCTAGTTGGGAGATTCAAACATTCCAGAACTTGTGTGCTATGTACATGGACCTAAATATTAAAGCTACTTTATTGTTAAAATGTAAAACCTAACACATATACCGAATGTACAGTGGCTATTGTGAATTTGAAAGTTTGGTGTGAATCATTCAAATGCTAGGGAAGAGATACACATTTTGAAGTATTGTAGGGTTTGAGACATAACTATTATTTCATGAAGAGAATTCCAGTCAGAGATTGTATTGGGATATCAGAAATATTTTTAAAACTCTTTATTAGTTGAAATTCGTCCAAATTGATCTTTGCCCCGAGTGTGCCTATAAAGTTGATTTAAATTGTCATTTGAAACTTTTACAAACTCCAAGTTAATTTTATATAGCATATTTAGCCTTGTAAAGTTTTTTCTACTTTTCCTTTTATTCCATTATAGGAAATTAATCATGTTGGAAACTGCACCTGGTGTTCTGTCTCTTTAATCGTTAAAGACGTATCTAGGTGCCGTTATCTATGGTAAATCTTTATACAATTTTGCTGCTGGATCCCAATCATTGTCACGTTAACCAATTATGTCTGTTTTGGTTGCTTATACAATTTTGTCAATGTAACGGAACTGTGTACAACTGTCGTGCAAGTGGGAGTTTTAACAAGCTACAATTCAAGGTTTAACCAAACGTTTTCTTCGGAAATGCCTGTACGAAGTGAGGAATACGACAGTTGTTTTCCAGTCGTTCCGTTGGTTGATATAGTCGAACGTTTTATGATGGTTTTTTGTGTGTGTTCCAAACTTGGGAAGGGTATTCGACGACTGGACGAACACGTTTTTACAGTAACGTGTGCAGTTCTTTCCAAATGTATTCCAAGAGTGTTTTATTTGGCTTACAGGTAATATTTTGTTATATTTGGTCCAAAATCAAGATCATGACTTACAGTGACATTGTATATCTTAATATTAACTATCTTTGACAAGAGACATCTACTTAGCCGTAATTGCATGATTTTTTATTACATGAAATGACTGTACACATCAGGGTTGAACTGCTGACTTTTTTGAAGTATCCGAGTTTAGCTTCTTTTCGTTGTTTTTGCTTATGACTTTTAATTACCCTTGGTATCTTCTCCCCTTTTTAAAATCTATTCATTTTTATCCTTACTGCTAGAATGAATAAAATATATATATTGATATAAAACACTTGTGATTTAAAGTGTCATACAGTTGAAATTAGGTTGAAATATACCAACTTTTTATATCTTATCTAATTCGTTTAACAATGTTTTGATTATTTTTTATATTACACTCTAGAATCAGTGCAAAGACATTTATTGTCGAAATGCGCATCTGGTACAGCAAATAGATAGTTAATATTTTTACTACTGCCGGGTGGATACCTCTACTAATGGTCTGTTAGTACACAAGGGCTTCACAAGCCAATAAGTATGTACTTCTTCACTGGCATGTAAATATGGATATTGTTTGATTGAAATTTTCTGTAATTTGATTTTGGTAATAATTTTAAATTAAAGAATAGACTTCCCTCGTGCAAAACCCGGATTCCTTGTCCGGATTTGGCCATTAATTTGGACCTTTTAGGTGTGACTAGTTCTCCAACGTCGTTATTAGGTTTTGGATTTTCAGATATGTTGGCATCGAGCATAAATGAAGAGACATTAATTGTCAAAATACATATCCGGGGCAGAAAATGGGTGCCTTTTTTTTAATAATATATAGTTATATGATTGTAAATTATTTATGTGTTATTAAAGATGGAATGAAATTGACGAAAATATTATTTTGTAGATAGTTGAACAGGCATGGGGAGTAATAAGTGATCACATATTAAGACCATCAGTATATTTTGACCAACTGATCTATGCAGCAAAATTAATGTTGTTTTGAATACAACTTCAGTTGCTTTACTGTCTATTGACAATACATTCTTTAGATTTTAGCTGTACTTACAGAAGTCATATATTTAATACCCATCTTTCTCTTGGACAAAAAGAAAAAACATATAGCAAAGTTCTTTAAATTGACTTTTACATATATTGATGATGTCTAGTCACTCAATTATCCATATTTGGATGAGTTCTTGCATATATCCAAGTGATCTTTAAATAATGAATACAACATGCTTCATGTCTTGATATTTTCCTTAGTATTGACACACATGGAGGACTTTTAATCAACACCAATGACAAACATGTTGATTTCAATTTTCCAATTGTCAACATCTCATTTAACAGCCGTAAAAGAGAGGTGAAATATACCAAAGGGATATTCAAACTCATAAGTCAAAAATGAACAGGAGCCTGTAATTCAGTGGTTGTCGTTTGTTGCTGTATATCATATTTGTTTTTTGTTCATTATTTTGTACATAAATCAGGCCGTTAGTTTTCTCGTTTGAATTGTTTTACATTTGTCATTTCCGGGCCTTTTATAGCTGACTATGCTGTATGGGTTTAACTCATTGTTGAAGGCCGTACGGTGACCTATAGTTGTTAATTTCTGTGTCAGATGGTCTCTTGTGGAGAGTTGTCTCCTTGACAATCATACCACATCCTCTTATTTTTATATTGACAATGCCTCTGTTTGACGCAATAGAAGTCACGGTAATCGACAATGAGACTATAGATGGTTTGATTTCCTCTTTTCATGAAACTTTGGAAATTCACTAAATTCTAACTAAATTCTTTTCAATACCTCTATCAAAAAAGTTATCTAAGATACCAAGCTCATGATTTTGTACGCCCAAGCGCGTTTCGTCTACAAAAGATTCATTAGTGGCGCTTGTAATTGAAATCAAAGCTCAATACTCAAAGCTCAATTCACCATTTCAAGATGACCAAAACACTTCAGTTGTTGATACAAATTCTGCTGAGGACAGACTTGTTGCAATAATCATGGAAATTGCTAACCACAGGCTATTCAAACCAGTGATAACTACTTCCAAAGATGATGCAAATCATTGTTTGTATGTGGAATTTGCTAATAAGGGTTTGAATGCCATCAATGTAACCAATATCGTCCACCATAAAATCTGTACAAAAATCAGCACATGATTACTTAAAGATAAAACTACACCTGTCATTTCATATACCTACACCGAACCTATTACTTTCAAGGATGTAAATTCAAAACCTCTTGATTGCTCTTGTGAAATGTCCCTAATTCAAATAAAGTTCTGCTAGTCATGTTATAACTGGAGACCTTGGCATTGTAGACAATAAACAATTTAGAGAATTATTAGCAAATGGCCTGACACTTTATCGAAATGGATCAAAACCTGTTTGTTTATGTATTTAGGATTCGGAGTGCATTGAAAATCTAAGATGTACAGTGAGCTCACAAGTTTCTGACCTTTGAAGAAGCCAGAGGTTGTGGATGATTTATAGTCCCTTCACGACCAGTATTGTTGTCTCAGCAGACAAAGCATCTAGCCATATTTTTGTATATGCATGCAAAAACCATTATTTGGAATGTCTCACTTAAGAACTTAATATTGACAGCAAAACTTGAAAACCAACATATGCCCCTACATCATTCACTAGAGGAAATTACGATGAAAATTTCCCATTTTAAACTGGATACCTTAACTTCTCCAAAGAACGATTTAGTCGGGTCGTCAAGATGTTTGACTAAACGTCTTTCTAAAATTATTACTACTACTATGTCCGTAGTAAAAGATGGCCTATATATTGTGTTAAGGTATATTCAACCAGTGCAAATGTCGTGTTTATTTTGTCCTCCTTCTATGTTGATTGAATTTATTCCAGCTTTAAACAAATTTAATTTTTTCATTGTCATTGCTATAAACAAATACGAATCTAATTCGCTTATTTTCATTACTAAAATCACCCAAGTATCTGATTGCATGTTTACGTATGACAATATCTGGCAATATAGTAAATGTCATTCAGATGTGCATACCAATTTTACTGATCACAATTAAACATTGAAAAATCTACTCCAGAATCTGCATAAACAATCTACAATTTTACAGTAATATCAAAACATTTGATTTGTCTATGTTTTACACTACAATTCCCAATGTTCAATTGAAAGATCGACTAAGTGTCATTAAACAGAGTTTTTCTATGAAAAAAAGGATACTTGAATGTCTACTTCAAAAATAATACAAGATGGTCTTAAGTTAGATATTCTAGGTGCTGACGCTGTGTATCTTTTTATTTTACTTTAAATTCCACGTTATTTCCGTCGTGCTATTATGTTTCTTTTGGTCGTATGACTTTCGATGCCATCGGTTTTTTGGACTTTTTAACTTTGAGCATTTCTGATGAAGGTGGGTCTTCGTGTGCAATTTGTTACAACAAATGGTTTTTACAGTGTTGTATCTATTTTGTTTACCTTTGTATTTATATTTACTTAATTCTTACTTTATCGAGAAAGTTTACATGCTGTATACGGTATGCACTATCAATGACAAAAACATTTTTTGTTGACGTCATTGTCAAATTTAAAATTTGATATTACTACAACTTTTTGGTTGACGTCTTTGGTAGATTAATTTGTATGTTTGTTTGAATTTTTTAGTCAGTTGTGTTGTATGTCTGTAATGTATGTTTACCCAGATTTGGCTGCTGGATCTTAACTATTGTCACATTAACCTATTATGTCTGTTTGGACTGCTTGACTGTTTTGTCAATATAACGGAACTATAAACAACTGTCATAAAAGTGGGAGGCTTAGCTAGCTATAAAAACAGGTTAACCCAAGTCAGGAATATGGCAGTTGTTTTTCACTCGTTCCATGGATTGATAGCGATTAAACTTGTCAGTTTTTTATGGACTTCACTTTTTTTAATTTGCCTTTGTTTGAGTTCGGTATTTTTGTTATACTTTTTTCATTTTTCCGAATTTGACAATTTATGTGTGTGGATCGTGGGTTATGCAAGCACATACGGAGATGGTTACCTTTTCGACGCACCCGGTCTCGCTTCTTTTGGAGTTCATGCGATTCCGCGATTCTGTTTGTTACCTTGAATTTTTTTTTTTTTTACCAATTTATGATATTTGAACATCGGGTAACTACTGCTGTCTGAATACACTTAGCATATGAAAAGTTCAGATTAAATAAGACACGATTGGAGAATTGGAATCACAAGAACACTTATCGAAGAATTACCATGTGCGTCGACAGGGTATGATAATATCACATTGACACAAGCGGAAATGTGAGATTTATGACATATTACAATTACACCACTGAGGCATATGATAGTTTCATTTTCGTTTCGTTATGAAAAGGGTTAAGAAAATACAAAGATAGCAAAGAAAAAATCTAAGGTTCAATATTTGCACTTTTATTCATTGTTAATTTTATTTGACATCTTCTTTTGTTTCGATATTCAACTACTCGCTTTATTATATCATATTCATATTCGATATCATTGATATTTGTATTAGATAACTCATCCTTTTATTCCATGTAATGGTACTAGTTCTATTCATTTTTAATTCCGTGAATGTAATGTAAGACCGTTTCTCTTTAACATTACCATACTTGTATGTTCTCTTTTTACATGATACTGATATTAAATATTGACTTTATTCGAAATTTGCATCACATATCTTTTTTGTGCGATGTTAGCAGAATAAACGTAAACTATAGCTATCCAATCAAATGGTAAACACTGTATATATATAAAAGGATGGTACGTTCGTTTTACTAGTTGTTTCGATTATGAGATTGGAGATTACTATTTTGAATACAAACATGAATATTCAAATAACGTTATTGAGTGTATTCGTTTGTGGTAAGTTGAATACTAAATCTGAATGTTAAAGTTATGAGTTTGAATGTCCCTTTGGTATCTTTTGCCTCTCTTTTATAAATTTCATATATCTAATGCTCATATTTTGTATGCATACGTTAACATAAAAGTTACGCACAATATTGCGTCGCGATCGGTAACAACGAAATAGGACGTTTAACTCATTATAAATACTTCTAAATATATAAAAAAAGATATGTGGTATGATTTCCAATGAGACAACTATCCATCCAAGTTCAAATGAAGTGGATGTAGGCAATTATAGGCAACCGTAGTAAGGTGACAGAGTATGAAATGTAGTGAAATCAATGAAATGCAATTTAGATAGAGGATTGCTGCTCACAAGGAAGCTATTAAACCAAGAGTTCCAAATGGTGAAGTTGAAGTCATCCCTTCGTAAATTTTACGGACGCCATCACGAGTTGGTTGACCGTTATGGAATAACCGTTTCACAGATGATATCGGATATGTTCCTTATGTCGTAACTACAATACCCTCCCTTTTCACGAATGTGACTTACCGAATTAGACTATTTACCGGATTTGTAATAACATAAGCAACACGACGGGTGCCACATGTGGAGCAGGATCTGCTTACCCTTCCGAGCACCTGAGATCACCCCAGTTTTGTTGGGGTTCGTGTTGCTTAGTCTTTGGTTTTCTATGTTGTGTCATCTGTACTATTATTTGTCTGTTTGTCTTTTATTTTTGGCCATGGCGTTGTCAGTTTGTTTTCGATCTATGAGTTTGACTGTCCCTCTGGTATCTTTCGTCCTCTTTAGTTCCGATAGGAAGGAAGAAGCGCCCGATCTTGATTTAATTGAAGCACTAGTCATCGATCTTACTTAAACACAATAATATCATCTTGCAAAGTTCTTAAATTTCAATATAAATTTACATATTTGATGAAGTTCTATAACTAAATAACCCACATTTCAATGAGTGCGTATATCTCATATATTCCAGTGAACTTGAGATTAAGGTAAGAAAAGAAAAGTTGACGTCTGCTCCAATACTTAATCTTTTCTGCGATATTGACACAGATAGACGACTACAAACTAGAATCTAAGACAAAATTGATGATTTCAACTTTCCAATTGTCAACTTTCTATTTCTGAGCGAAAAATAGATACCGATAATAATTTAAATAAGATTAAAAGAATGATTGAACTGAGATAAATGTTATAATGCATTGACATCTCTGAAAAAGCTCTTGGTTGAATATATAAAAATAAACGTTCCTTTGAAAAATACAGAATTTCTGTTTATACAAGGGCACATAGTCCTTAACACATTTTCAAATCGTTAATGACAGTATAATCTCAATTATTAAACACTTAAATGTCAATACGCAAGCAGGGCAGACATAATCAAAACTCATATATATAGAAATAAGAAGATGTGGTATGAGTGCCAATGAGACAACTCTCCATCCAAGTCACAATGTGTAAAAAGTAAACAATTATAGGTCAAAGTATATCTACATCTGAATATACGAAATATAACATCTTATATTTTCAGGGACAAAGATGATTATTTGGAAGAGCAGTGTGTAGTTCATTGATGTAACCTTTAACGTAGATGATCCACCTTAATCATGTATCCATTATCACTACTGCAAATGTCGTGTTTATTTTGTCCTCCTTCTATGTTGATTGAATTTATTCCAGCTTTAAACAAATTTAATTTTTTTCATTGTCATTGCTATAAACAAATACGAATCTAATTCGCTTATTTTTCATTACTAAAAATCACCCAAGTATCTGATTGCATGTTTACGTATGACAATATCTGGCAATATAGTAAATGTTAGCCTATGCAATTCAAAATTATAATAAAACAGCTGTTTTTGAACAAATATATTACCAGCTGCCTGTTCGAAATCAAAAACCTGATTACAAAACTGCGATCTAATGCAATATTGGATTGGAAACAAATTGCTGTTTCATCAAAAGTGCAGCGGTAAATAACGCACATTTAAAGAGTTTTATGTACACACAGTCACCAGGAATAATGTTAACGGTACCAATTTTACTGATGCCCTTTTAACACAATCAGTTTACCAGCAGAGGTATCGACCCAGTTGTAGAAATCATATTAACGGTACCAGTTTCACTGCACCCGATGCGCATTTCGACAATAATTATCTCTTCAGTGATGCTCGAGGCCAAAATCTTTGAAATCTAAAATTTATTCAAAAATTAATGAGCTGATAAAATCGAAAAATACAAAACTTGAAGCAAAAGCCAGGCAGGTAATCAGAGATCATGATGAAGTAATAGTCCTTGATTTAAAATAAAGTTTGGTAATAGCAAATTAAAATAACAGAATGTCCATTTTTTCATGAAAATACCGAAGTACTGGCTACTGGGCTGGTGATACCCTCGGGGACTAACGGTCGATCAGCAGAGATATTGTTTCATCCCGTGTTTTTCATAACTGACTATTAGGTATGAGTGTTGTTCATTGTTATGACGAACAGTAGCTTGCCATTGTTCACATTTTGTCCCGTGATGGTTGAGGATAATTGTCGCATGGCAGGATTATATGTACTTGCAATTAGACAGTAAAATAGAACTCATTATAATAGAAGGTAAAACGACTAATATAAAATAAGAAGATGTGGTATGATTGCCAATGATAAAACTATCATACAGGATCCCAAAAAGTTAAAATGTAAAATAAAGTATGAAGTTGAAGAGCATTGAGGACCAAAAATAATCTCCTGCAGGAGATAAAAAACAAGAGATACAGCTGTCATCTCAGTACCAGAATTTATGACATACGAGACGATTTCAATTTTGAAATTCTAAATTTTCCTCACTTTAGCAGCAATATACCAGCTTCACTCGCGTATGGAGTATAAATTTTTCAACTCATACGATATTCAAGAGCTTGCAGCTGCTACTCAGACTTCATCGGTGTCTGAGCAAAAAACGTCTCGTCTTTTTTCCAAAAAAGTTCATCGAAAAGTATCAAGACCCTAATAGATAGATATTCAATGTCTACTTCAAAAATAATACAAGATGGTCTTAAGTTAGATATTCTAGGTGCTGAAGCTGTGTATCTTTTTATTTTACTTTAAATTCCGCGTTATTTCCGTCGTGCTATTATGTTTCTTTTGGTCGTATGACTTTCGATGCCATCGGTTTTTTGGACTTTTTAACTTTGAGCATTCCTGATGAAGGTGGGTCTTCATGTGCAATTTGTAACAACAAATGATTTTTACAGTGTTGTATCTATTTTGTTTACCTTTGTATTTATATTTACTTAATTTTTACTTTATCGAGAAAGTTTACATGCTGTATACGGTATGTACTATCAACGACAAAAAACAGTTTTTGTTGACGTCATTGTCAAATTTAAAATTTGATATTACTTCAACTTTTTGGTTTACGTCTTTGGTAGATTAATTTGTATGTTTACCAAGATTTGTCTGCTGGATCTGAACTATTGTCACATTTACCTATTATGTCTGTTTGGATTGCTTGACTGTTTTGTCAATATAACGGAACTATAAACAACTGTCATAAAAGTGGGAGGCTTAGCTAGCTATAAAAACAGGTTAACCCAAGTCAGGAATATGGCAGTTGTTTTTCACTTGTTCCATGGATTGATAGCGATTAAACTTGTCAGTTTTTTATGGACTTCACCTTTTTGAATTTGCCTTTGTTTGAGTTCGGTATTTTTGTTATACTTTTTTCCTTTTTCCGAATTTGACAATTTATGTGTGTGTATCGTGGGTTATGCAAGCACATACGGAGATGGTTACCCTTTCGACGCACCCGGTCTCGCTTCTTCTGGAGTTCATTCGATTCCGCGGTTCTGTTTGTTACCTTGAATTGTTTTTTACCAATTTATGATATTATAACATAGATAAACTACGTTTTTTGTTATTGTACTTCTATATTCTGATCATTCGAGGCGCTGTGATTGAAAAAATAGACTTTCGTTTTTTTGTTTGTTTATTTATATGGCCTATTTCATTTGTATTGTCATTTTCGAATTTAAGGAATAAAGTTCTTAACTGACTTTTGGCCACGTTTAAACGATGTTTTTTGAAAATATAGTTACCTGTAAATTAAGACAGAAACAGATAATATAGATCTATGAGTTAGATGGTTATAAATATTTTTTCTTGGAAGCTTTTAGCAGTGTTGCAGGTTTCAAACTAAGTATATAAGGGGAAAGATCGACATTCATATACGAAACGTTTTTGAGCATAGCTTTCCTGATGAATTAAATATCGAATTCTTTCATTGGTCAATAATAAAAATCTATTTAAATACGACCAATGGACAAGATAAATACACGTGGTAACATTGTAATACACAACTACAAATATTTATGAATGGAAGTGATTACATATCGATGCCAATAATTGGTCACGGAAACAAAGAAGCATATGGATAATATCACTATTGAATAATTTTGAAGGGCTTGACTTAAAGAATTCAGTGGCGGATCCAGAGGGGGGTTCCGGGGTTGGAACCCCCCTTTTTTCTTGACGATCAATGCATTTGAATGGGGACATATAGTTGGAACCCCCCTCCCTTTATCCTGGGTTGGGAACCCCCCTTTTTAAAATGGCTGGATTCGCCCCTGGAATTTGGCAGGTTTCTACACTGCAATACTGCAAAAACGCGTATTCCTTGATTCCGTCCTCGATTCCGTGATGGACATTCATTAAAATTCAGGAAAATCCTTGATGGACAAAATGAAATTATCACAACTTGTCACCTAGATTATGTCCCTATTGATCCGCGAAGTCCGCGCTGACAATCTTATATTTGGAAATTACGATTTAAAAATCAATTCTGATACTGAATTTGCTATCTTTTTGTGAGGGCAAATAAGATAATTATACAAAAAAAATAAATACGTCTTTATTTATACCAAATTTATATTGTGTCAATTAAATTACTTGTGTAGTTTCAACATGTTTTAATTTTAATTTTGTCTTCTAATAAAGAAAGAATTGTATTTACTTACTTAAAACATGATACCTTTATTGTACCCCGATTTATGTGTTACATTGATTACAATACCTGTCAATCATTACCCGGAGAAGTTGGAGATAAAAGGGTTATAAACGCATGACTGCATGTCGTAAATATCGATCAACGCACACCTGCTATTCTAAACAAAAGTCAACAGGTAAACAGGGTTAACAGAAGTGTGTGTGTATATTGAACACTTTCAAAGCTTCGGCGGTTAAATCTTTAATTATTATTATTTCATTGATTGTTGCAAAATGATTTTAGATTTTAAAGAATATTATTGAGCAAATTTGGAAATGTATGTGTGACTCTTGGGTCGTGTATACATGTACATATTTCCCTGAGAGGACATATGGAGAACCTGTAAATAGTGTATATACGTTTATTGATACAAGAAATTCTTGGTGTTCCTAAATGGAAGGATAATACTAACAGAAGAAGAAAGACCAAGCAATTTACATATGCAACTATTCCAGTCATAGTTACGTTCGATAACTCTGCATGTTACTGGTTTAATAAGAATTATGTCAAATTTACTGGTTACCCGTGTGATGATTAGAAAATTGAAAAATATAGATATTTCACCTCGGTTACCATTCATTCGAGTTTTTCTTTTACTGATATAAAATAATAACATAAAATAATTTCATTAAGAATCGAACAATACTAATCTACATGTACACAGGTCTTGTCAAAACTTACATCGTGATTAGGTGCCATGTTTGTTTTCTTTGATCACGTTGATGACTTAATTAATATCTCCTTAATCTAGCTATGTCCTTGGTATTATTAAAGTGACAATAACGTGTCATATTTAATTGCAATATCAACAGTGAAATCAAATTGAATCATTTGCATGGGTAAAATTAGTGTCGAACATCGTCTACGTTTGAAAATTATTTGGTCGCCATTTTTACGTAACTTCGAAATTTTATCAAAACAAACAGCATGTATCCACTTTAACAAAGAGAAACAATGTTTGATTTTATGCTGCTTTAAGGTAAGACAATTACTGAAAACGCATGCATCCAACATTTATTCGATTTTCATCGTAAATATCTTACAAAATATATCTTCACAAGTCGGCCCAAGCTGTCAATGTAAAATGCATGGTTAATGCATATACATCTTTATTTTCGGTGCGAGAAACTGTTTCTAATAAATATATTAAAGAAAAGGTGAAATAAGAAATTTCTTAAATACAATAAGACACACTTCAATAAATATTTGAAATATTACTTTTTAATTAATAACTAAATGAATACCGGCATGTCGTGTCTTTGTTTACTTCCAACAGCGGCCGCCATTTTTAAATTATTGCTAACAAATGTCAAAATGTGAACTTTTCAATCAAATTTTGAAGCAAAAAGTTTGATACCTGAACTGATATGGTTTTCGATTTCATTTATATGAATATGTTGTCGATCTTTTTAGGGGTTGGGAGGATATAAGTAACAACAAATAAGTTGAGAAAATTGACTATATAATAAGGTCCCATTGCAATTTTATCGAGTTTTAACGAAGAAGTCAACGGAGGTTGTGTGGTTATGTCACCTCAATTTTCAAACTTATTTTGAAGCAAGAAATCATATATCTGAACTGAAACTTAAAAATTGCAAGCATCATTTGCATTTTTTAAAATGAGCTTTAATGCATTAATTTCAGAAAGATAGGACTGTCTGATTATTGTCTTCGTGCGATTTTATTAAAAGTTAAAATTAAAAGGAGGATTTCGTTCTGAAGCAAATTTCGTTGACTAGAGGTATAGGGGAGGTTGAGATGTCAAAAAACATGTTTAACCCCGCTGCATTTTTGCGCCTTTCCCAATTCAGGAGCCTCTGTTGTATGATTTTTAATTTTAATTTCTTGTGTATATTTCGGAGTTAAGAATGACGTCCACTATCAATAAACTAGTATACATTTTTGTGAAGGGGCCAGCTGAAGCACGCCGCCAGGTGCGGGAGTTTCTCGCTGCATCGAAGACCCATTGGTGGCCTTCGGCTGTTGTCTGCTCTTTGGTCGGGTTGATGTCTCTTTGACACATTTCCCACTTCCATTCTCAATTTTACTAACTGGCATTTCTACTCATTTTGGACTGATTGGAAGTTTGTTGTTACAAGTCCAGTGGCAAATATTTTGTATATATATTTCTTTCTTATAACTAATGTTGTAGGTTAACAGGTTTTTATTTATTTATTGCAAAGGGTTAACTTTCCGCCTTCAAAATTCTGGGACTGTTAGGGAACAAAGAAAAAATAAAAAATACTTACGAAAACTATCCCGAAATGTCAAAATGTAGAAATGAGTCAGCGATTCATTTTTGATTTTTTTTTTTTCATTCTTGAAATAAGAACGAATTTGACTTTAGAAGGAGCAGATGTACCAGACATGGAAATAACTTATGCTATTCAGAAGGCCCAAAAGAACAGGAGAGTATTCCATCTTTTTTATTTGTAAATAATGTTTTCAACTTAATTATTTTAAAATTCAACGTGAATTGGTACGAGAACCGTTAACAGAAAACAAAATAAAGGTATACATTAATGTCTGATATTTTGTTTCAAGTTAATCTTTATTTCTTTCGTATATTTTTAAATCGGTGGTTTGTTGTAGCAATAAAATGACATCGTCTTTGTAGTAGTATTAATGCCTTCACATTTGTGACACTGTTTAGAATTATTTTCACGAATTACATCAATTAATAATTACTAACAGTTGCAATTTATACATTTATTATTTTACTTAAATGCGTTTTAATTCGTTTTGTTTTACTGTAATTTTGACATCTTGCTATTCAGCATTTATTAAGTTTGGCTAGTTTCCTTTTCTGTAAATACTAATATCTACATGTAATATCATCCAAAGGTAATGGAAATCTAGAATTTTGTATAAATCCTAGATGCCGAACTGCCTAACACAGCAAGGAAGGGTTAAATATATTACGGACGGGGAAAACACGGGCGGAGGACATTTTAGTGAAAATTTCTAAAATACATGGGGACATTTTAGCGCATACATTAGAGCCCATTTTAGCGCAGGATTAGTCCGTTCAACTGTATTTTCGATATCCCAGGTTGAATAATACACCACCTTACTAAAACCATGAACATGCAGTTATTTATTCTGGCTTAATGTTTAAGTTGTTTATATGTTTACTTTGGTTCATCATTGAAACAAATGTGTTAAACGAATGTGTTGGAGGAAAGCATGCACTGTATTCTTTTCACATTGTGCTGTCTTGATTTTACAATAAAATTTAATTTATTATTTTTTATGAAATGGATCAAAACAATGTCAGTGACTCACTAAAATGAGCATTTCAATTTTCGCTAAAAGGGTTAGGCTTTGGTGCTAAAACGTCCGATTTTTTTCATTAAAATGTCCTCCGCCGAAAAACACTCGGATGAAAATTGTCTATGTCCCATGTCAACTAGACTGTGTTAGTAGCAGAACTAACGTACTAGATTTTCCGTCATTTATATGAGGGTATGGATGGGGTTAACAGAATAAAGGATGGACAACGGATGAAAATTTTCTGTACCCATATCAACTAGTGTTAGTAGCAGAACTTACGTACATTACATGTATGAGGATCTGAATGGGGTTTACAGAATAAAGAATGGAAAAAGTGCAGAATAGAAGGGCGAAAAAAAGTAGACTTTACAAAAATAGACCACAAAGAATAGAGAATAATGGATAATGGGTATATGCTAATATGTAAAGAATAGAGAATAATGGGCAAAATTTATTAAAGAGGTACTAAAACGCTAAAATCATGTTTGTCTTATTCTAAAGTTCGTAATTAACGTTTAAGAATGCAAAAAAAACCGATAAAATTTCATCTTGTAATTATCGAGATATTTGCAAATTACTGTCAGTTTGTCATTTGAACACCTGAACGATTTAGTAAAACACGCCACTACAACTCACTACTTATACCCAACGGAAGTGACGCACAGTGGGTCACCCTGATCAAATACGTGTGTTATATCGTGTGTAAACAGATCACGGCTTGCTTAAGTAAAATAACAGTTCTGATATATATCGGTAACAGTTATAACATTGAGAATATTGTTATACATTTATCGAGGCTTGATAATCGCATAAATATTTTAATCAAATGTTTATCATTAGAAAAGTATTGAAAACCCAAAAGCACAACTTGCCAGAATATTCATCATGTTGAATGTGGGAAGTATTTGGAAGAAGACAAATCAACCTTTTTTCTATAAAATATTAACATGTGCATCCTAAAGTGGTGGTAGAAGCAGAAGTAGAACCGTGCATGTTATTTTCCATGGCGAAAAAAACGGCATTCAAAATAGGACACTCCAAACACGTGCTTCCAAAAGACGACGGAGGGCGTAACTTGTTGATTTGTTAAATTAATCTAGATCAAACTAGTATGTGGGTTTTTTTTCTGAGCTACAAAACAATAAAAATTCGCTTACTTACTTAGTTACCGAAGGACTTTAGTTACAGCAGCATTTCAAAATTATTTAAAAAGTAAAATCACAAAATACCGAACTCTGAGTTTTATTTTATCCGAGTTTATTCTCCAGATAATGTGGAGAATTGAGTACTTACTGTCAGTCACATATTTGCTTAACTGGTTTAGCAAAAACCTGAATATGTATTGATCAAGCTATTTTTCATTAAAAATAAAAATACCGAATAGACCTGTAATTAACCTATACGAGATTTAAACATCAAACAAAATTTTTAAATGGACTGAAATCAGTACAAGTATATATGATTGTCATAGTCCTTGGACCTTATGTAAAAAAATTGTTATATTTGTTATATATATATATACTAACGTTATATCAGATCCCAGAATCATGAGCATAGTCCTACCTACGGACGACTGTAGGATAGAAAGTCACAGTACAAAATTCACAATTCAGTTTTAGTTTATTCTTTTTTTAATATTAGAAGATATTTGTCAATAATTTTTGTATTTTTCTAGAACTTTTATATATATGGCAACTTTGTAAACAAAATTTATTCTGAAAAAAAAAAAAAAACAATAATGAAAAAATAATTGTTAAGATAACAATTTGTTAAAGTGGCTTGGTACTTAAATGGTTTCATTGTGACATAGTGCCAATACATTTATCCTTTTCATGCATAACATTTGACTTCTATTCATTGTTCAAGGTTTAAATGAACTATTTCATAAATTGTAAAATGAATATATGCAAGCAACTTAAAAAAATTGTCGAAATTTTTCCTATGTTTTCAAACAAAACTAAACAAATAGTATGTGTGACTTTTGTACTTACAAATTTGTTACTTTAAATTACTGTCCTGTAACTTTTAGTACGTTTGCCATAGAGACAAATTATACAATTATAATCTGTCTGTGTCCTAAATCACAGGCCTATTTTATATGTAAATATATATTAATTTTTTGTTATTAGAAAATAAGATATAAAACCTATTTCGTAGAAATATAAGAGCAATAAATTATTAAATAGGTTAAAATATCTAAGAGCATATAAAACTACAACAAAAACCAGATATATTTTTTTTAGAAAAAGGGGTGTGCAATCCCAAATTACTTGTGTCCTAAATTCTAAATGTTATGATCACAGCAATTTTTTTTTTAAATTAAAAAAATTATACCATACTGTTTTTAAAATATTGACCTTTTCTTTCATATGAAATTTAAGCAATAACAAATAAATAACCAAACAAGAAAAATATTAATCTTCTCGATCACCTTTTCATCTGGTAATTAAAACAGTCCGTACTTTGACACTACTGATAAGTAAACATCCTGTAAATTAAGGTAATAAAGATCAAACGGTAGCTATCTCTCAGGTAATTAACAAGATGGCCATGCAGAAATGCCACCTGTTGTTTATAAAGTGATAAACTTTATAGTTTGATAATTAACAGTATTAAAAAGGAATTGCATATACCCGGTTTTTAACTTGCCATTAATTATTTTTATTACATGGACCAGAAGCCTCTACCGTTTTGTACCGTCATATCTTGTCAAGATGTTATGCAACTTTACGTACATGTACCATATTTTTCTCAACTCAATATTTTTTTAATTAATAGCTAGAATATAATATATTGACCGTCAATTTGTCTCAGTTCTACGATCAGGAACACTGTTTTCAGTTGAAAACTCAATGTTGAATTACCCCAAACCCATCCCCTTTTTCTTTTGAAACACGTTATAAATACACTTCCCTGCTGAAACATATTTTGTTCCTTTTGACAAATTGGTCATAATGAAGAATGAACCTTGAAGGGGTAGCGAAATTCATTGGCAGTGCTTTAAATCAGAGACATATAATACAATGTATTATATGTCTCTGTTTAAATCAACGATCAGAAGAAAGTTCATTTATTAAACAACGCTCAGATAAGCCGAAGAAGTGACCCACAGTGCGTCATTTCCGGTAGATTTAGTTTTAGTCCTGTTTCCGGAAGTAGCGTTGATTGGATTTTCCTGAGGTAAAAATAGTTGAACTTTACACACTATTATCTCTGTTATTAGTGGACCAAATTACATCGTTTTTTTTGCATTTTTTATCAATTCTTTCGAACTTTTAGATAAGAATTACTTGTTATGTGCGTTTTAGTACCTCTTTAAAATAGAGATAAATGACTTTAAAACAAAACCTAAAAATACTGAATTAAGATCTCCCCCTTTTCCAATCCAGACCCTCGTTACAAGATTCAAGATTCAAAGATTCAAAGTTTTATTCAGAGTCGATATTCAATAAACTACATAAACGTATAAACTCGTATAATGGTCAAAGAAAATCTGCATAAACGAATAATTCATTGCAATTACGTTACGTTCACAACTTCATTTTTTTAAATTAAAGAAAATATAGAAAGGTTATATTTTTTATTTTTTTGAATTCAGTATTAAAATATTTTAATAACGCTCAATAAGTAGGTGGTTGAAAATAATCGGATCTTTAATTATCTCTCTCTGATTATCTAAGTTAACCATTTGAGCATACACCAATACCTTGAAATTTCTTTACACAAGGACACCTGTGGGACAGCGATGACATGTTTATTAGAGTACATCCGAGGTATTACCTGTGCAGGCTTTTTTCTAGAAAGGTTCACATATAATGTCCCTGAGGCTAGTCCACATATAACGAGAGAGCATAGTGTTATATAACAAAAACAGCTGGGAAAATAAAGTAGCGGGGAGCAACGTGACCCCAGTCGGGATCACCAAAAATGTTGCTTACATAATTGTAGCAGGTCTGCAAGAGTTACGCAAGTTTCCGATATTTATCGTGTCGCACTCGCAAAAGCGAGTGCAACGTAATGTCGATACTCGAAAATGCAAGTTTACTCACTTGAAGTGAATTATTCTCCTGTAACGATAATAAACAAAACTATCAATGCGTATTTCCAGCAATTCTACCAAGCAAAATTGTTATCTCTACTGTGAAATTATCGAGAAAAACAGCGCTAATTTAGATTCTCGTTAATCAATCGTAATGAACTTTCCTCAAGAGCCTCAACGCTAACGCACAACAATGTCAATCATTACACATCAAATTTAACCCTGAATTGACTTTCCACAGTCGGTCAGTTTTATCACTTGTGTAAGTTACATGTTATTTACCGCCGTATGAAAATCTCGTGCAGTTGACAAAATTGATTTCAGCTCTCTATTGTGAGCTAAGTCAAGTTCAAGATCAAATTGATTACTGGCATGCAAATATATAAATGACGTGCTTAATTTAGCTATTAAAATTTACTTTAAAAGTCAAATCTACTATAAAAGAATTAGTTAATACATTTTAGAATTCGTTATTGAAGATAAGTAATATACATTTATTTTTTTGGCGAATATTCTCATCCAAGAATGTTAACATTTAAGACATTTAGCTATTATATAAGAAAGTGCAATCTAATGAATGGTGGAATTGTGTTTCGACATTAAAGTTTAAAAGAATATAATAGTTTGATATATTAGATTTAAAAAAAATAGATAATTATTTTTTTCATTGTAATAATGCTATATGCTGGTAAAATTAATTAAATATATAAACCATGGCGATTGTTAGTTCATTTTATAGGTTATCATGCACTGTACAGTTCTCTTGCAGATGTTGTGTTGTCCTCGTAAATTGTTTTATATTCACGACTTCTCTTTTAAATGTATGAAACAGTTGTTTTGCCAATCCCAAACTGTAATGCAAGATCTTTTTGTGTTGGGTTAGGTGTTTTTTTCATATTCCGTAATAAGATTGTACTTTTGTTTTAATGTAAGTTCTTTGCGAGACCTTTTCGGCGAAGGTGTATTAAGAATGTTATCAAAATCTTATTTTCTCTTTTAGGCGTACATAAAGTTTCTGCATTCTTGTTTGAACTAACTTATTTTAATGACCACTTAATATTGTTTTTAAAAACAGTTCACTACAATAAGGTCACGGTTTAATACTCGTAACGACCCTCTTGTGTAAACAAATTTGTGTTGATTGACGGCGATCAATACTCGATCATGATGTACAGTTAAATAAATTAAACCGATTTTGACAGGCATTTAATAATGCAATTATGTGTAATGGGACTTCCTAATGAGATCGGAATTCGGAATACACAGGGTCCGGTTTATAGAGGTATTTTGCAAAGGTTATGAAAGGAAAATATTGGGCCCGGTGTATTCAGGGTCCGGTTTATCCAGGTATGTCTATATACAACTTAGTCCATTTTGTGTTTCGGTCACATGACATTTATAAAGAGAATATTAATTGGACGTAATAACAAGAACGAATTATGTAATTATACAGTGGCAGATCCAGAAATGCTCATAAAGGGGACATGGACTGTCTTAGAAGGGCTCCAGTCGTGTCTCAGTGATTCCCTATGTAATCAATTTTCCCCACAAATGGGGGCTCCTGGACCCGCCTATGTTAAACACACCATTTCATAAAAGATTATCTTAAGTTACTAAGAAATATGGGGCTACAGACTCTGAAGGGACGGGCCGAGTATTGGTCAACGTACACATTACTGAGCTGACTCTGGAACATAGTATTTTTATATAGATTAGACCGTTGGTTTTCCCGTTTAAATGGTTTTACACTAGTAATTTTTTGGAGCCCTTTATGGCATGCTGTTCGGTGTGAGCCGAGGCTCCGTGTTGAAGGCCTTACCTTGACCTATAATGGTTTACTTTTATAAATTGTTACTTGGATGGAGAGTTGTCTCATTGGCACTCATACCACATCTTCCTATATCTAATTATTCGTTTCCAAGTTTGACTGGGGTATAGAATATGTGGTATGTGTGCCAGTCAGACAACTTTTCAAGACATAGGTCTGTTTTTGTTTATTGATATACGACAAGGTATATATTTTCATAAGCAAAATATACGACAAGGGTTTGGCACTAGATGTTTCCGTCACCCTACCAAGAAAAATGCCCCCTCCCCCTCGAGAAGTACGACCTTAAATACGGAGCCTTGGCTCATACCGAAGGGCAAGCTACAAAGAGCTCAAATTGACCAGTGTAAACCATACAAACGGGAAAACCAACGGCCTTATTTATATTCAAAACCACAAAAGGTAAACACACCTATAAACTACACCAGGTAAGTAAGTAAGTAAATTTTATTTAGAGTCGGTCATGATATGAGTGCTATAAACAGTTTCGTATAAAAAACTAGGGGTTGTTCCCCGACTTAAAATAACCATGGAGGGAAATCCCTTTTTATTCATATAATTGGTGAAAAAGTATCATGTTTTTTGTATTTGATTGTAAACATTAGTTAATTAGCTTTCAATTTAAACAGGTTGAATGATTAAAATAATTTTAAAAATTAGATTAAATATACATGTTTTGAGGGGAGACAACACTGTAAACATCCTGTTTTTTTGGCAGTGAAAATTGAAAACTTATTTGCAGCCACTGTAGCTCTTTTCGAAGCAGGAAACCGTACCCTGAAACAAGATTTTAATTAAAGGCCAGGTAAAAACCTATGAATTTCATACAGTTTTGATTATGGGAAATGAGCCTGTATCATGTTTACATGGGTATGCACATGACCTGATTTCAGGTTTTTTATGTTCAGATTAGGCAACTTTTTCCCCATTTTCTCTGGATAGAACTTTTTTACTATATTAAAAGTACACTATATTTTTATTTCAATATAAACTAGAGAAAATTCTGATTCCAGTGATATCTAGTTTTATAAAAGTATCTTTATTAACCATTCCACCACTAAGGGTCACTTAATCATGGTCCCTTAAAATATGATGTCATAGAAAAAACTGTTGATTGCACACTTAGTACAATACAACAAAGTAAACCAAAGTACGAAACAACAGGCTCTTAACTAATGGTCATCCCTTGGACATCTTCATTTTTGATAGGAATTTCCGAAACCTGTTCCCACGTTGTGTGGCCCTTGTGGCAGGTATAAATATACAGCAACTTAAAAGTCTTTAAGTCAAAATAACTGTTGCAGAAAGAATGTAATGATCTTTGTATGGAAGGAACATACCTATACAAATATTTTATATGAAATGTGGTCTTTGCAAATTGAACTCTATACATTCTGTGCACCATATGTATTTACGTATGCTATGTATATACTTATTATTTGGATTTAATAACCGAAAAGTAAGAAGAGAGTCAAGACAAACCTAGTAACCATTTCCGCACCCTACTGCTTTCGTCCATCTGACACCCACTTCCCGATCCCTCATTCTCATGTTCATGTACCCCTGTCCACCCCTCGATAATTAATGCTGGTGGTCCTGCTTATTTTTTCAAATTTCTTCCTGCCCCCACCCCATTTTCAATTAGTGGTAAAAATTTGTTAATCATAAACTTCTTACGAAACAATTATCTCAAGTAAAACAATTAATTAAAAGGTTGTCCCAGTAAAACTCTGATATTCGTAACATTCTTATACTTTTCAAATTGACAGGCATGTGATTGAATTACTTATATACAACAAAAAATAGCATACATCTATTTGACTCTGACTTTAAAATAAAAAACTAGATATTTTAAAATTAGATCGTAATATTACCAGAAAGGCATTTTATAAATTCTAGTAGGGTCATCTTATTATAGCAATAATAAATATCACGTGCCTGTTAAGTGTGTTCATACCAAACAATATACATGTACCTGTGATCAAAAACATTTTATTAGTCCCTAATATTTATAACCTGGAACCAGGAACATGATACTGTTCCCAGCTGAAACATACTTATCGATTATAACAGCATCCTTTGTTGTAGAATGAATATAGGATATTGACAAGTGAATAGAAATAAAACTCAGTTAAACACATTTGTCAATTTGAACCTTAAATTTGATTAAACCACTTCCATTCATAAATTTGTAGTTGTGTATTACAAAGTTACCACGTGTATTCATCTTGTCCATTGGTTGTATTTAAATAGATTTTTATTATTGACCAATGAAAAAATTCGATATTTAATTCATCCGGAAAGCCATGCTTAAATGCGTTTCGTATTTGTATGTCGATCTTTCCCCTTAGTTCGAAACCTGCAACACTGATAAAAGCTTCCAAGAAAAAATATTTATAACCATCTAACTCATAGATCTATATTATCTGTGTCTGTCTTAATTCACAGGTTACTATAAGTATGTTTTCAAAAAAAAACATCGTTTAAACGAAGGGAAATAAGATGGTTAGTTTTAACAGATTCTGTAAACATTGTTTATGTATTCATCTCCTTACAACAATGTTTTTATAACCGTCGCTTACGCATCACTGGTTCTTTTATTGACAACTCAATACACATCAGTTTTGTCGGACGAACAGGTAATTCCCGTCAAACTAGATAAATCATGTGCATTAATTTAACTGGAACATTTCAATACTATAGCTAACGTTAATTAATACACACGTTATCGTTCACGCGAGTTATTAAAGGGACATCATTATCTAAGAGTATGAGAGGGATTACGGTAAACGTCTAAAATACAGCAAACAGCTAAAGTTAATGACGGACATCTAATTCCCTGTCAAACATCTAATTCTTTGTCAAACATCTATATTTAGAGATTACTGGTTATCTTTTAACCATAGTCCATATCTTTAGATGTATTCCTGGGTTCTAGATAATAAGCAGGCGTATTAACCAAATGGCTTTCCCAGTGTTGACAATAAAATTAGTCAAAGAGTAAAGTGTCTAGCTCTAGGTAGATCAATGATAGTGACAGTTTGATATTTGTGAAAGAGTCAAACTAGGAGACAAGTTAGCTCTGACTATACATGTAGTCTCTGGTCATGGTACATTGTATATGGCGATCAATGAATCTATGGCCAATAAAATCATGACCCCCCTACTAGATCAACCTGAAAAAGAATGACCCCCCTCTATCAGATTCAATTTTTTTCATGACCCCCCTACTTTTTTGCCGGCCCCCTGGAGATAAATAATGACCGGTCCCTTAGTTATATATAAAGTTGAATTCTTTGAATCGTCGTCTTTATGTCATGCCGGCTGACAAATTGGACCTGGTTATTTTAGTATTATAGATGTATCTATTGTGTAAGTACTCTAAAATTATATTCCAAGAAAATCACAATTACAACAACTTTTATTTAGGTAGGAGAAAGCATTCAAGCATGGCCCGAGAACACAGTTATAAATTTCATAGTGCATTTCTTTTAGACAATATTTTTACAATGTGGTGTAATACTTTTGGGACAAATTATATCAAAATTATAGAAAACTTCATCAGCTCTAACTCGAAATATGGACAATTTTATGTTAAGGGGGTCTTGAATTCTTGACAGCTTCCGAAATACTAATTGTTAACCTTTTTTAGCTGGACCAAATCACAACTTTACTTTAAAATTCATGACCCAATTTTTTTACAGTGTAATTTCATCCCCCTACTTGCTATTTGAGACATGAAACATGAAGAAATAAATTTGGAAGGGGTATAAAAAAAATTGTGAGTAACACAGTGTCCACACTAGGGACTATATTTGACTGTGTAGCTTTTGACATTAAAATTGAAGAATTTCAACTATCAACATTTGGGCTTCAAAAATTGCAAAAAATTACTTTTTAAATGCCCTAATATTTAATATATCATTTACTAAAAGCAAAAGAACACTCATTTGATGTATTAGATTTATTACAATTATTCAAAAGTCAAATTTATATGAGCCTGTGAATGAAAATAGAGGTTTTTGAATGAAGGGGGGCCTTACATGAAGATGTAATATTTTCCAGCAATTTTAAATTTGTGAAGTTTTTTTGTTATAAATAATCCTTCCATATGTATTTAATGTACTTTACATGGAAAGAAAAATTACAAATAGCATATCATATGAGTACAAAATGGTCTTAGGCCAAGTAAGACTGAAAATAATTTAGGGTCAATTTAGGCCATAGCACATATTCACATTTAAAATGCATACTGAAGCTATAGGAAATACAAATTTGTTTCTTTTGCTCATTTCTATACTCAGGTGACACGATACAAGAAGTCTGAGTACAAAAGGACTCTTGCATTCAACTTTTTGCAAACAGTATGGTCTGATACAACGACTTTTCACTTTTCATTGAAAAACTTGCATGCAATTTTATTCTCAACAGGCATATATAAGATACTGTATCAAATACTATCTAAAAATTGGCCTTTTGTCTGTTGTTACAGTAAATAAACTACTTAAAGAACAGAAGATTAAAGAAAAGGCCAGCAATAAATTCACTGTTGGTCATAAAAAATAAAATTGTCTCTGGTTAATTTTATGATCTTTGTTCTAGTACAAGTACATGTTAGGGGAAAACTTTACCTCAAGTCGGCCAACTAAAATAGCTATAATTTCCTTCTAAAATTTATCAGTAAACCCTGGGCTTCATATGACATTTGTGTTTTAATTTCTTTCATCATTACATTTTGAAATAATTAATGTTTTAAGTTGATAAATAAATACCCAATATAACCTTTATACAAACATTTATTCCAATGGAAAATTCTCTAAAAACACTTTCTCTCACATTAATACTTATTTATCAGAATTATAGCCTTAAAGAAATCACTGCATAAACTCTAAGATTTGTTTTACTGTTCATTTGATACCCCCTCCCCTGTTTCAATTTTTTAAAGAATTTGAAAACAAGACTTTAATTATTGCCAGCTTACCCTATTTGCATGTTTTCTGACATGAAATGCCTAGAACCTGTTTAAAACTGTTCTGATAACATATTGAAAGCATTTCAGAATACTGTAAATGTTATGTTTAGCAGTCAATCATTCCAACATTCAAGTTTATATAAAGTGTCAAATCCTGCCTGTGTCTCCAGTCCACATTTTACTGTATGCCTATTTGTCAATGAAAGTTCACAATTTCTGCCTCAAATGGTCAGTTTAGAATTCTTGTCACAACAGTATCATCTCTAACCATATATCTGACATAATTTAGCTAATATATAAACTAGAAGTGTTAAAACAAAGCCATATTTGCAATAGTTGTATGTATGCAGATACCAGTCTAATGTATAAATTCACTTAAAATTTTATAGAAATGACTGCTAACATCTAATTTTTGCATAACTTCCAAGCACAGTTATTGTTTTCTATATAAATACCTTTAAAATCATAAAATCATAGCATTTACAAGTTAAATTATTTGTTTTATGACCCAGGGGGTAGGCAATTTTCTCCGTTTTTTGCCCCTGGGGCCTCAAATTTCCTAAATTATTCTGCTGTTTCTAGCAATATGGAATATTTAGTACATATTCAGGATAGAACACACTATTGTAAGTTTTGTTGAGATATTTTTGTATTTCTAGCTTGTATTTTTTATGCCGCGGTGACAAAAAAGCACATTTAGGCGTTACGGCTTACTTTTGGGTTATCGACAGGACCAAAACACCCCACCAATAATATTCAGGAAGGATCTCTGAGTTTCAATGACTGCGAAGAGTAAATATAAGCACTTCTAAACAATTTAACTTACAAATATGCATATATTATGAATTTATTTTGCATTCAGGGTTTAAAGTAAACTATGCATACTGTAAACTGTGAATTTATGCTGAGTCATCATAGTTAAAGCCCAGGATTTTCTCAATCTTCATGAAATATTTATAAAACTTCATATTTGACTTAATTTCTTTAAAGTCTGTGAGAAAAAACCAAATTTGGTTAAATTCTGTATGTTCTCTTTTTTCACCCAATATAGGTTGCATTTCTGTAAATATTGACAATGCAATTTCCCATAGGAACTCCTTTTACGACTAAAACTGTACCACTTTTACTATGAAGTTTTGAAAAAAATAAAAAAATCATATCCTAGAATGGAAAGTTCATAGGCACTACAATTTTTTTCAAAGGTGAAAATATAGGGCTGTGCGGCATATTTTCAACGTTTATATGCCCCGAACTTCTAAGAGTTTAAACTAACACTAAATTTCTTAACTATCCCTACCTTGACTGTAGGATTACCACAGATTTCTATATAGACAATATGCATATGTATATTTACTGGTAACATTCCCAAGTTATGTCTCTATGAGATGAAACCTAGAGATCATAACTGGGAACCAGTATGTAAACAAAATTAATTATCTATGAATATTCTATATCTCCCTAAAAGAGGCGTGGTTTGAGAAACAGCTGTATTTACAAAGTGTAACCTAAAAATGCATTTCTTAACAGAATACAATATAGCATGTTGCTTCATACTTCTTTTTCAAATTGGTTTGAATATCCAGTAAAATTACGTGAGCAGGTACATGATAAGTGGTGCAATTTAACATTTGTGGAAATCATAAAGTCATGTGTAATACCTACATGTATGACCCTTTGAAATTCACCCCTCAAGACAATATACTGTTTTGTTGACATCTGTTTATTACCTGTAGCATGTATAGAATGTACATGTATATTCTGATTTCTGATAAATACAAATACAAGGTGAACATCCTGATTATTACCTATTCTAATTTCAGTTTTGTATGGTTATGAATTCATTTCGTATAAATATATTAATACATCATGTAATTTGGGAAATAAAAATATTCTATTCTATTCTATTCTATTCTTTTATATATAAAAATATTTTTGAGGAACAAATTAATTCTAAAATTAATATTGAAACCGACATTGTATTAATTAGCTTATTTTCAAGATACAATGTAATTATGAATTTTAGGACAAATAAGTAGATATCAATGTTGTTTTACATATAATTGTTCAAGAAAATACGAAATATACTTAAAACATATAAATATGGTAAATCAAAGACAAATTTATCTCAAAACTTAATGATCACTTTTCCTGTACCTTTTTGTCTAGGGCTTTCTGTCCTGCATTCTCCAACTCAATAAACATGGATATAGTAGATAAGGAGATGTTGTATGATTGTAAATGAGAAACTATTCAACCGAGACTAAAGGACGAGGTTGTTAAACAACTATAAGACACTGTATAATAATCAACAATGACCAGAACCCATAATGTATTGTGTGGTGAGAATAAAAGGCACAGCATGACAAATTCTGAAATTTTCATAAGAGAAAACTAGTGCCATGAGTTATGTTCTAATTTATTTGAAAATCAGGAGATGTGGCATGGCTTCCATTGCGACAACCATACATCATAGTTCAAATGGCAAAGATATTTTATAAGCAATTGTACAACCTTCAACAATGAAAACCCCCATAATGTATTATATAGTCAGCTATAAAATGTCCAACATGAAAAATTTGAAACAGTGTTAACATGTTAAATGAGAAAACTGAAGGCCTTTGAGATTATTTTATAATTAATCATAATTTATCTCAGGTGCACTATTTAAAAGATAAAAAGAGATGTGGTATGATCTCCAATGAGACTATCTTCTAGACTGATCATTTAATAGCTAGTCAACAGATTGATGTAAAGTTAAACTTCACTGGAAATTCATAAATTTCAAAAACTATAAAGAATTAGGTGTGATGCAAAATTCGTCAATAAACTATACAGCCTTTTCTTCTTCTGTGTATCATTGTTTGTTGTTTTCCCCATACAAATTTAAAAATCAACGAGTATTGAAAACACATAATTTCCTATAGATTTAGATTAACAAACAAAATAAGTCAGTATAGGTAAACAAATTCATGAAAAGCATTATATATATTTTGATTGATTAGTGTTTAACGCCACTTTCAGCACTATTTTGACTATTGTGCTAATTTGCTGGAGGTCTATGTATATTGGTGGAGTAAGTTGGAGTGCCATGAGAGAACCACTAAACCTTTGATAGTAAAACTGACAATTAAGATTGGAGTATTTAATAGCATGCTAAATATACAGGTAGATCTATAGGTTAACAATGGTTAAAGTGCACAAATGTGATATAATTTTTTTTGTGTGCAAATGTTACATATGTTAATCGCCAAATCTATGCAAATGTAATACACCCGTTTTTGCAGTTTTAGACATGTACCTGACAGAAACAGAAATTGTTAAGAAATATCATGGGATATGACAAAATAATGTCTTACCAATGATAATTTTTTTCCTACCAGAAGTCATCTTTGCATTCAGTTACATTGTATAGGAAAACATATCTTTTAATGGGAAATTTTCAAACCGAAAGGGACACATGGTCCACTTTAACATAACAGTGTTTTTTGTTTACATCAAAATGGACAACTTTCGAGTGTGTGCACTTTCCAGTAAATTTCATGTCACAATGCTTATGTTAATATGTCGCAGTAGGAACCGATTGCGTGGGGCAGCTGTTTGGTAACTCCTTCTTAAAAAAACTCGAGATTGGTTTATAAAGATAAAACTTTGACTTCTGGTTGTATAAATAAAATGTTGATAACCATTTATAGCAAATGCTTTTCTTTTTCCATATAAAACAATGTTAAGTTTTCGACAGGCAGCTCCCTTGTTATGCTTGTCACTGATGTTACACAGCTGGGCTGCCCAGTGGGAGATTCAAAAGGGGGGTGTTCCAGGGTTGGAACCCCCTGTTTGAGACGATCAATGTTTTTGAATGGGGACATAAGGTTGGAACCCCCCTTTATCATGGGTTGGGGATCCGCCCCTGCTGTCCATGTTTATTTTGATGCTAAGGATAAATTTTATACCATTAATGCTTGAAATTGATTAGCTTCTCGTTTTAGATTATTTTGTTTTAAATGTCAAAGAGCAGGAATTTCAATGAACAGTTGTGTAACCAAACCCCTTTCTTGTGAAAGTCGTCGGATACAGACAGTTAATAATCATTCAACTAGTTCACAAATCAAACAAACACTCTTGTAAAGTAAGGAATGTATATGTATATCGATCGAAACTGTCAAAATGTTTTCAAAATATGTACTTACGTTACTTCAGTCGAACACAGCAAGTAACTGTCAAAAGACAAATGGCGCGAAATCATAGCGTGGATATTTTCGAAAGCTATCGGGATTTTTCATCATTCCAATCTTTACGGCTGAACTCTCAGTTTACAGTCAACAATATCTTATAATTGCGTACCCATTAAAGAATAATTATCAGAATTTTATATGGTTCCATACAAATATTTTAGTTATTATTCATGTTATTTTTACCAATTTATGAAAATGAAATGCATGTTAACAAAAACGTGTATCTACAGTCCTGTTGTCGATTATGTCTCCTTATATTCATTTGTTTATTATTGTTATTCATTTTTTTCCGCTTTTTTTATTACGATTCCTCTGCTAATCAAAGGGAAGCTATCCTCATATTATTTTGATACACTGAAAAGTACTGGACAACGATTCTATCGATGAACTGACGTGTACTAAAATGTACTTAACAGTACTAGATTTAACGCTACGCGTTTTTTGTTAATTACCTGAATCAGTACTGACTGGTACTTAATCGATCGCGATAGTTAGTGTACTGAACATGTACTGAACAACTCAAAAAGATCTTGACATTTTTCTTGCGGTAAATTCAGGCGTTTAAGAGTTGTTCAGTTTAAAATGGTCGTTTCAGTAGTAAAACCCGTTACTAGTGAAAGAAAATGCATAAAGAAAGATTCAAGGATATCTTAGGGGTGTTAACCTTTGCATGTTTTCATTGAAATTTATATAAAAAAAGAAGAATGTGTCTGAGGACACGAATGCCCTCGCTCAGGCTTTGCAATTTTTAAGCCAAAAAGACTCTAGATTTATTCCTGTATTGCTATGAATCTCAGTTTATGACCAAACTCAGTAAAGACACGTCATTGTTACATTTGGTTGATACATTCAACAATACCTTCCGTTATCTAGATGATATTTTTTCGTTAAATAATCCAGAGTTCTCTAAATATACTACCGAAATTTACCCAATAGAACTAACTTTAACTACATCTAACATAAACAGCAGTAGTTGTCCTTTTCTGGACTTGGACATTTTAATCTCTAAAGGAAAACTCCATACGAAAATTTACGACAAAAGAGACGATTTTTCATTCCCTATTGTTAATTTTCCTTTGTTAGACGGCGATGTTCCTTTGGCTCCATCATACGGTGTGTATATATCCCAACTCGTTCGTTATGCCCGTGTGCAGTGATGTCATAAATTTTAACGAACGTAATCAATGCATCACTGGTAAATTATTAAGTCAGGGATTTCGTTACCATAAATTACGTAAAACTTTTGCTAAGTTCTTTCACAGATACTAAGATTTGATTAGTAAATTTGGCTGTACCTATAGAAAACTGATTAAAAACGGTATTTCACATCCTAAATTTTACGGCAATATTGTACTTAAAGCGCGGAAATCACTATGTGATCTGTGTAAACTCATCGAGCCTTTAAATAAACTTATTAGTTCAGGTTATCTTACCAATGTTGTAATTAGATCTTTGAATATAGTTTACATTGGCACTAATATCGATTTTGTCATCAGCAAATTAAAACATAACTAAATTTGTATTCTTTTCAAACGGGATGTTTAAAGACACACCCACGTTCATTTTGATCTATAAAGAGGTTAAACTCCTAACTATCCTACTGTCTGTCGATGCATTTATTTTTGGCATTGCACAAGTCATGTCTTCTTTGACTGTCCATGACGTTAATATACTAAATCCCTGGGATGTGTTTTAGTTGATTTTAGTCTCTGATGCATGATTTTTTATTATTAATTGTTTTGGCTTTTAACTAGCTGTCAGTAACTGCGAGTACTCTCAAATCGTGCTTTCTTGTTTATTTGACCTTTTGATACTAATTGTAATGCTTTTTTTGTTATTTAATGTTATTCAAGGTTATATCTGGTCTATATACCAGCTTTGATAAGTGTTTGGTACTAATATAAATTTCCACTTCGTACTATGAACATCAAAATTATTTATTTTGTAAAATATTTCCTTTCTCTATTGTAACTGTACACGTATACCTAACAACAAAATTATTTTCATTTACCTGTGTTTAAAGTTATTGCAAATGGCTGATATTTTGTTCGAGCATATTGTTTTCTTAAATTGTTTAACATTTCATACCGATATAACATGTTACTTTTATCATTCTTCCCTTAGTTTATTTATTTTGTATTTACATTGTATCATAGGTCAAATTTATTTGTTCAGTGTATGTTCAATGGTGTTAATATGTCCTTTGATTGAGTTAAGCTATTTCAGTTGATATTTTATAGTGTGTCTTTCTATGTTGTGATGTTACACTATTGTTTCAGAAAAAGGGTGAAGGTTTGGTACCATTAAAACGTTTAAACCCGCTGCATTTGTTTGCACCTGTCCTAAGTCAGGAATCTGATATTCAGTAGTTGTCGTTTGTTGATGTGGTTCATAAGTGTTTCTCGTTTCTCGTTTTTTATATAGATTAGGCCGTTGGTTTTCCCGTTTGAATGGTTTTACACTAGTAATTTTTTGGGCCCTTTATAGCTTACTGTTCGATGTGAGCCAAGGCTCCGTGTTGAAGACCGTACTATAATGGTTTACTTTTATAAATTTTGACTCGGATGGAGAGTTGTCTCATTGGCACTCATACCACATCTTCTTATATCTATCTAGAACCGAAAGTGAATCACTGCCCAAACTCGAACTCTGTCTGCAAATTTTGGTTCTGAACATTGTGTATGAGTTGCATAAAATTTGGATGAGAAAAATTTAAATTAGAGTTCGAAAACAAAAAAAAATGCAATTTTCCAAGTTATAAAGAGGCATAACTCTAAAACGGTAAGTGACTTTCTGCTCAAATTCGAACTCCCCTTCTTGGTGTGGTTCTTAGCATTGTGTATGAGTTTTATAAAATTTGCATGAGGAAAACTTAAGTTTAAGCGCGGAAACGAAAATGCGATGGACGGAAAGACGGACGGACGGAAGGAAGGTCAACGGTAACACTTAATGTCCTCGTTACCGACAGCAGGGACATAAAAATACAAGGATAACTCAAGACTCTCGACTCTCAACTGTCTATTGTAAAAAAAAATTGTCGTGGGATCCGAGCATATAATAATAATATACGAACGATATATGATAACTCACCAGGGTTTATTCAGGTGATACAGCAATAATACACAAAATACAGTTATAATATAAACAATCAATAATATCAATATACGATCAATGCATGTGGTTAAAAGGTGAGGAGGCAGAATGTATCATTATGCGTACTACGTCATTGATTCATGATAAGGTACATATAAAACATGGACTGGTTCAGTACTATATATTGGTGTTCAGCACCACAATCGCCCTATCTCAGTAGAACCAGGCCAGAGGTAAATAAAACGACTAGAAATAATGCACTGTCTTTGAAAAGTAATCCATATAGTAATGATATAGAATAAACGAGGTCTCACAATACACCTATAGTTGCATAAAAGTTCAATCATAAATCCATATTATAAAAGTTCTATATTCCTTTAACTACAATTAAAGTTTCAGAGTTCATGAAATTCGTAAAATAAACTGTCTAAGGAATAAACATGTCTCTTCCTCTTCAGAAACATAATCCAATGCAACAAAATAGATATATATAGTTACTGTTCGACACTATTCTCTTTGTTTTGGCATTTGAAAGAATTTCAAAGCATTGTCATTTACAGTCCACATTAGCACAGACAATGGTATGTTCCTCAATCGACTAACTTCAGCGGCAATCACTGGAAGATTCCATGGGTGGTTTACTGGACACCATGCGAACGGGGACAAGAAAGGTGAATCAGTTTCAAGCACAAGCTGGTGTGGCGGAATCCTAGGAATTACTTCTAAACCGGTATTGTCCCGAATGAACTTCCCAGATACACCGAAAATTATAGTTGGTAGTTGTTGCCAAGCAGTCAGCTCCTCAATAGTTCCTTCAAAACAATGACGGTAAAATTTCATGCCCGCAAGATTATGGTGGAGTATTAGTTCCAATGTCCGTTTGGCTGCTGAACCGTCACCGCAATCCCTGCAATGAATTATAACAGGAAGATTTTTCTCCTGGCTAAGAGCAGCATATTTATGAAGGCTTCCTCCTGATTACGACGTGCCTCTTCTTTACACCTGCTAGGATTACGACAGGGACGACAAATACAGGTTGTAGTGTAGTCAAGTCCAACTTCACCTATGGCAACACATAAGTGGCTATCTGTGAGTGAGTCCAGTTGATCTATCTGCCTCTTAGATACGCCTTCTGCAGCAAGATGTGGATGTATACCGAAAGAGACGTAAACACCACGGGCAAAGCCCACGTCAGAATCCCAGTTGTTCCATCTTGATGGGAAAAC
Organism: Mytilus coruscus; assembly: GCA_017311375.1. NCBI lineage: Eukaryota > Metazoa > Mollusca > Bivalvia > Mytilida > Mytilidae > Mytilus > Mytilus coruscus. The sequence goes on along the minus strand of CM029597.1, from coordinate 3,079,136 downwards.
ATAATTTGCCACTCCATAATAGAAATATTGCGAGCAGCCAGGTGCCACTACTGATTGTAAGTGTTGAAAGTTTCTTAGACGCATTCTTCTGAGTACCTGATCTAGATGAAAATGACTATCCACGAACACAAGTTGTTCCTCTGACTGTGAAATCGGCTCGGTTATGTTAGCACCTTCATATGTCAAGCGTTGTTTCTGTAGTAAAAATCTTTCTTGTTTCACTGCACCAACTCGGGATAGGAGAACTGCTATCAGTTCCCAGTTGAATATACAAATGGGATGATTTGGTGGATTACAAATATAAGTCGGTACTGATGAAGGACAGTAATTATCGGCCCAAAAGGTCAAAAGTTGATGTTCTTGTGATGAAAATTGATTTTCACGAAAGTGTAAAGTTCTCTCTGTAAAATATAGTCTAAGAGATCGTCAAGAGTGGAACATTCTAACCATGATCTAATTTGATGAAGTGAACCTAACATAAGCTGGCACCAAAGATGCATATGGTCTTCGTCAAATACGGTACCTGCTATCCCATGTTCCATTGTATGTCGGTGTGCCAAAGAACCGGCTTGAGTCTCTTGAACTTCACAGCTCCAACAGGCCGTGTGTGGTTCCCAATACCATGGCAAATGTGTCTTTAAGACATGGCGTCTCATCTTGCCATGTGTCACTAATCCACACACGAAACATTGATGTAATCGACTCTTAAAGGTGGTTATGGAATTATTTTCAATTTCTTCTGAATTGAATGCATTAACAGTATACGGTGCGGGACCTTGGGCCCCTTCAGATCTTTGACGATGAACGTATTGTTGGTAGATTCCCTCGTCATGCACCTCACGATTATCAGATGGTTCTTCTGTTGTGTCTTCATACCCAATTTCATCAATGACCATCATATCAGAAAATTCTGTTGCTTTAGAAGAAATGTCATCACCAATCGACTCTCCATGAGCACTTAATGAATGCTCTGTTGCCTTAGAAGAACTGTCATCACCAATCGACTCTCCATGAGCACTTAATGAAAGAACATCATCCTCCATATTTAAGGTAACTGCAAGAGACAAATGATAACGTAAGTATATACAATCAAATATTATATACAATATGTACACTACGTAGCTGCGTTTTGCAAAACTACTGGAAATCTGTGTACCGAGCCGGAGGCTTAACTGTTCGCCCCTCCTGGTACATAGATATTCATGACTGGTGATCGGGGACCTGGTCCCTGAACATCTGGACTATGACCGGCAACTTCTGAAACGAGAAAATCATCATTAGTAGACGAGGCTAAGAGCCCTGTGGTGCCTCATCGTCCGGATCCTCCTGATCAATAAATAGCTGTTGAATTCATCATTCAGAGAAACGTCACTAACCAAATCAAGGTTCTGTAACAGCTGTCCACCGCTGTAAAGGGTTTTATCAGGATCTGTTAGTGGGTCTTCACCTGTACTCTCGTCAGCATGCACAAAACTTGTGTCATAGAACAGATTGTGTCTCATTCGGCGTAACCACAGTGGTATCTCTCTGTCATTACATCTCTTCAAGTGGTCATGGTAAATCACGGACTCTCCCTTTCGATCCTTTATTGTATAAAGCGGAAAATGATCTGAAACAACCAAATAAGGTCCTATCCATGGAGATCGAAGTTTCTTACTGTGTCCTATCTTAGTTGATGAGTCAATCTTGTATACCAAGTCTCCTGTATGATATTGATTTTGTGCCAGTCGCAGATCATAATCTCTCTTCTGTCGATGTTGAGTTGTCCTAAGGTTTTCACGAGCAAGTTTATGCACCTCATTTAATGATTTTGCCAGATGTGCTACCCAGGAATCAGGATCGAATTTCCCGACGGAACAAGGAACAGTTCCAAGCAGTAACTGTATTGGCTGAATTGTTTCTCTTCCTAACATGAGACGATTAGGTGTATAACCGGTTTGTCGGTTTACCATTGAGTGTAATGCCATCGTCAGTAATGGCAAATCAACGTCCCACAACTTGTTTTCTTCTGAATGTAGCAACGTATCATTTGTAACACCACAGTGTTATATCTCTCTACCTGCCCATTTGATGAAGGATGGTAAGGAGTCGTCCTAGTTTTAGCAATTTCCAGAATTTCGCAGAGTGCTTTAAACAGATTGCCATCAAAGTTACGGCCCTGATCGGTGTGGACCTCCAAAGGACATCCGAATATGACTATAAAATGCACAACAAATTTTTGAGCTATGAGAAGTGCTGATTGCTCAGGTAGTGCGGCCATCTCAATCCATTTCGAGAACTGATCAATCATCATAAGTACATAACGATTCCCACTCACTGGTATTAAATGGTCCTAAAATATCTAGGTGTATACGTTCCATAGGACAGCCAGCATGAAACTTTTTTAATGCAGCTCGAGGATTTATGTGAACCTTTTTGTTCTGGTTACAAATATGGCATGACTTAACATAGTCAATACAGTCTGAATGGAGGTGATACCAGAGGAACGACTGCTTCACCCGGTCCAACGCTTTCTGTTGTCCAAGGTGTCCCGCTACTTTTGAATCATGGCAATGCAGAAGAACATCAGATTTCAAACCATTGGGTACAACCAAGCATGGTTTTCGTTCCGACTGGTTGATCCATTTGTAATAAAGGACACCGTCAATAACTTCTAAACAGGAACCGAGTAACCATAGAGCTCTGGTAGCTGGGCTCTGTAATCGTAGCTCGGCATCACTAGGGTCGTACTGACTTTCTATCCACTCTATGAGAGGGAAAAGATCTGAATCTTGTAACTGCAATTGTCTTAGATGATGTGGACTATAGTTCTGCATCCAGTTGGTATAGATAGCATCTCCCTCAATATTAGGTTCAGTCATATCATGTTCATTAGAGTCCGCTACACTAAAAGATGAGGCTTTGAGCCCCTGAATGGATGAGTTGAAGGACTCCTCGGACTTAGTAGTTTGATTTTCTTCTACAATTGCTATTTTGACTTCAAGTGGACTAACTTGCCGCTTAGCTAATGGTATGACATCATCAACATCGTTTAGAAAACGACTCCACTGAGTATGAGCCCTTTGACAATATTGACAACCTTTACATGGCAAGTTCTCTACTTCAGCACCTGCGTTATAACAGTCGCAATCTTCAAGACAGTCTGGTATCCGACTTAGGCCATCAGCATTTAGATGTTTCTTCCCGGGTCGATGAACAATCTCCATGTCGAACTGTGCAAGCTCCTCCAACCATCTTGCCAGTTGTCCCTCAATATGCTTGAACCTCATCAACCAAACAAGACTATTGTGGTCTGTTCTTAAAACAAAACGATTCTCCATTTAAAACAACAGACATGTGCACCAAGTCCACCACAGCGCTGCATGCATTCAGGAAATCTAGTCCAAGTATGATGGTATCGGTCATATCTATGACACACACGTCCAAATGCATAGTAGTTTGTCCTATAGAAATAGCGGTGTTTGTTACAAGTTTACCAATAACTGGTTGAGGTCCTATTCCTTTTAAAAGTACAGATTCACAGTTTTCTTGAATATTTGAAATCAGGGAACTGCTTATTAAAGTAATCATAGCAGCAGTGTCAATGGTAGCCTTGACTGGTATTGAATTCACAGCTGCAGGTATAACTAAACTTCTACCAACAGTTCTTCTAACAACCAGCTCATTTAGGCTCTCTTCCTCTTGGGTCAGACGGGAGCCTAGTGGCCTGACCCTGTCCGGTTTAAAGTCTGGTCTTTTGATGAGTGCGAGGACGAGGTCCTCTGAAAAGACAGTGATATTGCCCTTCTGAATGGCATATTGTCCTGTTCTTTACTTGATCTTGAACCTCTATGTGGTGATGGGGATCGAGAATTCTGAGGACTCGGAATTTCGATTTGACCTAGGTGGGGTTGGTGATCGGCCATAATTGCTTTGAGGTCGCTTGGAGGGCGAGTTGTAATATTCTCGGTGCATCTCGGGAGATGATGATCTGTTACTCCTTCCATCTTTTAATAAGTGGCCAACTAGAGATACTAAGTCTTTAATGTCAGTTTGTAAAGAGTTATCTACTTTTTCAATCCTCTGACTGTGTTGCAAGGCCGTGCGCCTCGGTGGAGGATGATCAGAGTCATTCATATCAGAAAATGTCACTTGCCGTTGAGAATATGACTGAGGTCGGCCTGATTAAGACTTCCTGGCTCAATAAATGGCTTTCTAGTTGGCTAATGAAGACTTAATCCATTTCAGAGCTTCGTTTATAGTCCTTGGATTTTTTCTCTATAACAATCCGGGCTGACTCCTTCTCTTGACATCCACGCAGGAACGCCTCGGTACCTATTTGATCTATTATGTCATTGTTACTTCTGTAATACCCATCCATTGTCAAGAAATGAACTCGCTCTGCGTATTCCTCTATGGTCTCTCCGTCCAACTGCCTGATGTACTGCAGCTGTCTTCTTGCTGCAGATGCGTCCTCCTTCTTACTGAATCGTCTTTTCATGTATTTCCGCAATTCATCATATTTTGATATATGCGATCGCCGGGCATATTCAAGTGCAACCTCAGACAAACAATCCAGAAACCGGCACGTTTTCTTTGCGTCTCCCAGTTACGGCGACTTGCAGTTCTTTCGAACTGGTACACAAAAGCTTCCCAAGATAAATTGCCAGAGCCGGTAAAGACTGGCATCTTCGGCAGTTGTGGATTTTGCTCCTTTCTCTGGCATGGGACTCCTTCCAACGGGATAATTCTCTGTCTATCGAATCATCACTTGATGAAGAGGATTCCCTCTGGCAGCGCTTTCTGCCTCTGCCCTATGCCTTTCAGGTGTGGTTTCACTGTTGGTTTGAACAGAAGTGTTGTTCACAGACTGTTCATGCGAAGGCATAACCACTGGAGTATTCCAATGTACTGGGATTGAAGGAATATTTGAAGTTTCTTTATTTGATCCAGGATAGAAAACTGCAGCAGGTGGCACAGTCAATCCAACATTATGTTGTACTCCCGGTGGTGGAACATTGTACGACCAAAATGGTGGCTTGTTAGGTATCGCGGAACCTTGAACTATGATTGGGTTATAAGCTGACGATGGGGCCAAAGTCCCCTGTCCAGCGTGACCCTGCAAGACATTTTGTTTTGTTTCATGAGTTGAAGTATTGTAATGAGCTTCATTATTCGAGGTAATTGGTGGAACAAAAGGCCCCTGTCCGTCTTTAGACTGACTCTCCAGCTGTTCTTGTTTGGTTAAGCTTGGTTCTGACTGTACTTCTGTAGTTGACTGAGCGGGCTCAATGTTGGAAATAACAAAAGGAGGAGCCGAGGCCCTTTCCAACTGGAACTTCAGTGTTGGTTTTCTCGTGATTTTGTTTAGCCACTTCAGATGCAGTACTCAACTTTAGGGTGGATGCTGTTGATGCATACATGTCGTCCTGGAGATTAGTATTGGTGGTGTATGACTCACCTAAATTAGAAGGTCCACTTGGTTTAGTGATAGGTGACATCTTGGGAAAGTCTGGAAATGTTGTTGAACTAGCTGGGGTACTAGATATCTTAGATTTAGTCCCAAATTTTTCCTCAGCCAGCTGGTTTTTCTGTGCTATCAAAGTGTCAACTGTAGAACCAAAAGCACCAAATTTCTCCTCTAATTTTTCAACCTGTTCATGATGTTCATCCTGTAATAATGGCAGTGGGTTTTTAAACTGGATGGTTGACCCCATTAATTGGGTTTGCTCCATTTTAGTCATGCAAACACATAAATCTTCAACTGTTTCTTTCATGCTGTCAATTTGTGAGGCTTTCTTATCTACCTCTTGCAGTCCTGATGTGACATTAGAAATATCCTGCTTGAGTTCCTGTCTGACCTCTGCTATCTCACTGCGTAGTTTTTGGTAAAAGAATGACATACCAGGTTCAACAAAATGTTTCTTCAAAGTTGATTCGGGAACACCAGTAATGCCGAAGACTACATTTAAGTCTATGAAATGTGAGGAATCTCTAGCCTCAAGTATCTGTGTGGCCATTTCATTGTCTATACCCTCAATAGATTGAAGTTGGTCCAAAGTGGCCTCCATAAGAATCACAGGTTTATCCATTCTTAAAATTATCTGTGTTGTTTATCTGACTTAAAAGTGTTCGTCGATTGTCGTAGTTAGGTACTTATTAATCCAAACTGTGGATACGTGCGTTAAATATGTTCTCTATGACAGCACTGTATTTTTTCCACGAATATCAGTGTTTGAAATAATCCACGTTGCCTGTACTGTATTTCAACCGTTGACACCGTGTTTTGATAAAGCCACGCTACCAGTACTGTATTTCTGGCAAAGCATGCGCAGAAGATCAACTTCCGTCCTGCTCAATTTGGACAAGATGCAGCTAATGGCGATCAAAATGGCTTCTCACTAAAACGAGAAACTAGGCAAGCATTAAATTTCAAATAGTTAATCTAATATGCAGTACTGCCTGATATAGTACTAAAACTATCTAAAATTGATGGAGGTGTATGTTTAAAATATAGCCTTCGCTGAAATTTGCAGTAATTTAAAGCAAATTATGTGAAACGTACCGTGCAAAGCGGTTGTTTCCAAGTGAACAGATTCGAGCTGTCGACGACGCCAATGTCGTGGGATCCGAGCATATAATAATAATATACGAACGATATATGATAACTTACCAGGGTTTATTCAGGTGATACAGCAATAATACACAAAATACAGTTATAATATAAACAATTGTGACGAAAAAGGAGAGGACGGTCGGGTAACTGGGGGAACTAGAAATGCCTGAACCTGACGACGACGAATGAAAGTGATGGCAATTTCCTAATACTCCTGTGGTACTCCGCTTTCTCTCAGGTTGATCCTCCAAGTATTGTTAAGTTTCACGAATCAGGTAGCGTTGTACTGAGAATGTTCCTGGTCACATAAACTATAAGTGGATCCTTGAGTAGTGTATAACTAAAAGATACTCGAAGTCAGTGATAAGTTCGACTTGTATTAAAAAGACATGTGGAATATACGCAATTTAACAATGCATAGTAAACGGATGGTATTACAATAAATTCACCCTACAGACTACAAAACTCTTGACTTCTTACTGCCTAAAATAATGCCTAACCTCCTATTTATACTCCCCAATTAACCTGAATAATCATAAAACACTTAACTCCCTTAACCAATGAAAAAGTGACACATAACCTGGTAGGGCTAATAGGGCACCTGGTAGGGCACTACAGCTCCAGTGGTAGGGCTGGTAGGGCACCTGGTAGGCTCTGCAAACTAGGTCAACAAAACAGGAAATGTCTGTCATTAATAGTTAAATTACATTTATGAAACAAAGAACAACCTTTAAAAACAGTGGGCTGACTAATTATAACTGACAAACTTATATATGAATGATGAAACTTGTTAACCCCACCTTAAAAAGAGCAAAGTAAATGATAACACTATTGCTATAACTGTAAATACATACAAATACATATAAAATCTTGAAAAGGGGGAGAATACCAAAATACAATATTCATTACACAGCCCCCCCTCTTAGCCCTGAACTTCCACTGTTCAGCAAGAAAAATGACACAATAAAAATGAATATGATACCTGATAATAATAATAATAAAAAAAAAAGATATGTGAGACAGCTATAGGATCGAGTATTAACATATGACTTTGGCACGTTTAACATTATATAATCATGATATTTATAACAAAAATATTTATCTCTTGTTAACTTCCAAATAAAAATTATTTATACATTTAGTACGGAACACTTTTTGGCATTATGTTTCTCTCTTTCTCAAAAAAAAATGAAATTAATGAAATATGTAAAATATGGTACCGTTATAAGATAAAGGTGAATAAGTTAGCACCGGAATGATAATTAAAAAAAACGTAATACTTAACACACTCATATAAAATACATAATTCTGTTCCTCTAAACACAACAAAATAAATGGAATGTGTACTAACGTTATACTATTTGTATACATGTAAATAAAACAGTACGGCTATATAAAGAAAAAAAAAAAAAAAAAAAACACAGGACGGTATAAATCTCCTTATGCGACTACAAATAAACTTATATATGGCACATATATGGACTTAGGACGCCAACCATAGGGACCTAGGCACCATGAGAATCAAAATATATGTTAAGCAACATTGACGCACCGAAAGGGGCATTCAATGTACCAAAACTTCAACAACAACAAAAATAGATATAGAAAAACATGATAAACCCTATTTTTTTTACATGTATACTTACATGTACAGGTACAAAACAAGGTACAAGTAAAATATAAAAAGTTCCATATAAAAAAAATGTCATAAAAAAAACCAAAACGTCCCTGCATATATAACAAACAAAATAAGTCTTTAGCTAATCTACAAATGTACAGGTTCAACTACAACTTCCGTTCTGCGTAACGCCTCCGCATGTTCACATAGTTCTTCTTCCATGTGGCGTATGAAGCCACGCCAATCAAAACTTCTTGGGTCGTAATGTGTGGATGTGGCAAAATTATGCTCCCTTCTTACAGACGAAACTCCATCCCTGCTTGATCATATTGTTATTAGAGATAAATTCACAATTTCCACACTGTCGATGTGTGAATCTCCTATTTCATCTGGATCACTGGTTGTGGCACATGTATCTGAATCAGAGTTATAAACGTCATCCGGCTCTAGGGTATTGCCTCCTGAGGCACCATGACCAACACCCTCATGTGCCGACTCTATATCAAACTCAGAGGCATCCTCCTGCAGAATCACCTCATCCACAGACTCGGGGACCTCAGGGACTTCTGGACTGCTGGGCCCAGGCACATTATCCTCTTCAACTCTCTTTAACTTCTTTTCCTGCGGCCCACATGTTTCAATGTTCTCCCTAGAGGTATAACTCAGGTAAGCTTCTCGGGACAGATCCCTAGCTTCGTCCACTGTTTTCTTATGAGTACTCTGGAGGTGAATAAGTAAATATTCCCTTCGAAAAAATATACGATCACAGTTTGGCTCGTTGCAACCAACATATTTCACATTATTGTTATGTACTGCATTTACATGCCTTTTCAAGTTCCTCCGACTAGCATACTTTTTGTCACAATAACTACAAATGACTTCGGGCATTTTGTCTAAAGTATCAATATCCAAAAATCTTTTAGGTCTGGTAATCGTTCTGGTTCTCGTGTTGTTTGTTGATGCGGAAATGGTCATGTGGTTTCTAATTCGCGCGCTTGGTCGGCCTGGTCGGGTACCTGATTCCGGGATTCCCAAATTAGTCGGGCATGTATCAGAATGGTTTTCGCCATCACTTGCCGAAACCGGTATTATTTCAGGCGGACATATTTTTTTTCCTCCAAGAATTCCTGGTAGATTTTCGCTCACAGAACTACTTTCATCATCGACATCAGCTGTAAATTTGGCTAAATCCGGGAATTCAACAGGGTGTTGCTCGGGCACATCGGGCATATCAGGACGGGCGTTTTGTTGATTAAACCAAACCATTTTTTTAGATCCCAAATACGGTTTTAAAATATCACCATGAACAGTTACTTCTGGAGAATTCTTAGCACACTTCACTTTAAACGTAATGTCACTAAGCTTTTCAGTTATTACCCAAGGTCCAGTCCAATGACGAGCAATTTTGAGCTTAATTCCTGGAACATTTTTCTTTTGGTTTCTCCACACGTAGTCTCCGACGTTATAGACGACTGGTCGAACCTTAGCATCAAAAATATTTTTCTGCCTCTCAGCAGCAGACTTTAAATTATTACGGGCTAACTCATGTGCTTCCCTTAATTTATGTTCAAGTTTATTAACATACTCAGAAATAAAGTTTTCTTCTTCATTGTCATCCGAGACAGTCTCAGTCATTAAATTTAATGGAAACGACATCTCCCGACCGTAGATCATGCGGTGAGGTGTAATACCAGTGCTTTCGTGGGGTGTTGCGTTATAAGCCATAACAATATAGTCTAAATGTTCATCCCAATCTTTTTGGTGTTTCTTAATATACTTCGAAAGTATATCATTGACGGTCCTATTCATTCTTTCAATCATGCCATCGGATCTTGGGTGAAGGGGTGTCGTTCTAGTTTTATTTATTTCTAATAACTGACATAACTCTCTGAAAACAGCACTCTCATATTGTCGACCTTGGTCAGAGTGAATTTCCACCGGGCAACCGTATCTCTTTACCCATGCCCTAAATAAAATATCGGCAACGGTTTCTGCTCGCATATCAGGCATGGCATAAATTTCTGTTAATTTCGAAAAATAATCCCCTATTACCAAAATGTACTTATTCTTATTAATCGATGTAGGAAAAGGGCCGGCAATGTCACTCGCTATCCGTTCGAATGGGGCACCAACTACGTACGACTTCATCTGATGACGTTTCTTGGCCATCGGGCTTTTGCGTTCTCCGCATATTTCACACTGCTGTATATATAACTTAATGGATCCCTGCATATCTCGCCAGTAGAAGGGAGATAGCTTCGCTTTTTCATAAGTTTTCTTTATTCCTAAATGTGCACCCGTTCGAGCATCGTGTAAATACCAGAGAATAGGATCTACTAACGACTCAGGCACGCAAATCTTCCATCGGGCCTGTTGGGCCCTTTCAACCCATTTCAAACACAATACATTATTTCTAATTTCCAAAAGCTCCCATTTGGCTAACCAAAATTTTAAATTCAAACCATAACCGCAAATTTCTTCCCAGGCGGGCTTCTCGATTTTATCTAACTTAAAGTTCAAAATTTTCCCTAAAATAATATCAGCTTCTTGTCGGGCTCTTACTGTCTCTAACCTCAGATCGATATTTGGCATCGGCTTTTGCTCGGCGATTTTTGGTCTGTTGCTCTTTCGTCCCCTCCTAACTAAAGGCGATTCTCCTGAATCAGGATCGACTACTACATTTGTATTGTTATTTCCTACACAGTCAAAGCTTGGTCTCGTATGGTCGTCATGACTATCTGAGTTTTCAGAAACTACGTCTATGCTTCTCTTATCGCCCTCTTTCATATATTTAATTTCTGTTTCAATCGGACCCTCGTAGCCATAACCCCAAGGCATCTCACATTGTTTACAAAATTCTCCATTATCAGTTACTAGCCGCGACATCGCATCTGCATTCCCATGGCACACTCCTGGCCTGTGCTCAATTTTCATGTGAAACTGGCTCAGTTGCTGAATCCATCGATGTATCTGCCCATCGGGCTCCCGAAAATTCTGAAGCCACGTCAGGGACCCATGATCGGTTCTTATACGGAACGGACGTCCTAAAAGATAATGTTTAAAATACTTGGTAAAATAAACAACAGCCAGCATTTCCTCCTTGTCACGCAATAGTTGCGTTCTGGCTTATCAAGCACCTACTACCGTACGCAATTACTCTCTCTTTCCCGTCCTGAATTTGGGATAAAACGGCTCCAATGGCATAGGCGCTGGCGTCAGTATCCAGTATAAACTCGGACCCGTCAGCCTGCGGAAATCCCAATATAGGTGCCGAAATTAACCTACTTTTCAGTCCTAGGAAAGCAGCTTCTGCATCTTTGTTCCAAGCAAATTTCTGGTTTTTCTTTGTAAGGTCAAACAGAGGCTTCGCAATTTTCGAAAAGTCCTTCACATATTTCCTATAGTAGGAAGCTAAACCAAGGAAACTACGAACTTGTGTCACTGTCTCAGGTCGTTTCATATTCTTAACTGCAACTACTTTAGCTGGGTCTGTCTTAACCCCTTCAGTGGATACAATATGCCCCAAGAAGGATATTTCTTTTTGCAACATATGACACTTCTTCGGCTTTAACTTCAGACCTGCTTCTGTTAGTCGACCAAAAACTTTCTGAAGATTCGAAAGGTGTTCTTGGAACGATTTGCCAAATACTACTATATCATCGAGATATAGTACGGCAACTTGCCATTGTAACCCAAACAAGGTCTTTTCTATAATTCTTTCAAAAGTACTAGCCGCATTACAGAGACCAAACGGCATAGTCGTAAACTGGTACAGCCCTCCTCTAGGGGTAGCAAAGGCAGTCTTCTGTTTATCTTCCTCTACCATTGGCACTTGATGGTAGGCCATGTCTAGATCTAGCGAGGAAAACCACTCGGCCCCTCCTAGAGTATCTAAATTTTCGTCTATCCGTGTTGGGGATAGGCGTCCTTATGGTCTTTTCATTCAATTTTCGGTAATCTACGCACATCCGCCAACACCCATCTTTCTTCTGTACCATCACAACTTGTGATGACCACGGGCTTTCGGATTTTCAATAAGACCTTTCTGTTCTAACTTCTACTTCATCCTCCAATGCCTGCCTCTTGTACATGGGGATCCTCCTAGGTGGTTCACTAATGGGCTTATCGTCTCTAAGTTTTATTTTGTGAGTGCCCATATTGGTCCGACCAACCTCACCCGGTTGGGCAAAACATTCCTGATTGGCACCTAGAAAATTCTTAAATAATTCCACTTGTTTTTCATCTAAATTCCTACAACCAATCTCAAACATTGGACGCAGGTGCTCAGGTATATTGCCTGTGCTCCTTGAAGCATCCACTTCAACCTCACAAATGTTCGACATTTCATTCATATCTATAACCGGCCCGACTCGACACACGGGCGTAAACAATGCCAGGTGTGTATGCCTATATACAATAACATCTGAAGAACCAGGGTTATACACTCGGGTATACACCACTCCATCCGCTGAATCAACTAACGTTTTTGCCAACGCCAGCCCCAGCCGCTCCAGAAAAGGGCGCTCGGGCGTCAAGATACAAAGGAACTGGATGCACTACGATATTTAGCCTTGTTCGTTAATCCCGACTTGATTACAGCTTCATGTCTCGGCGGTACCATAACAGTCTCCAATGCTATAACTCTCCTAGACTTGGTCTCTTTCGACCCTTCAAAGGTATTCTCTTACCTTTAATAACAAAACTGGACTCGTCATGATCCCAGGTACAACGATGAGTCGAGATGAAATCCTCTCCTATTAAGTTGTTTCTCACTCCTCCAACAATAACCTCATGTTCGAAAACATTCTCCCCAAACGTTATCATCATCTCCGCTTTACCAAGACACCTCAGTGGTTGTCCGTTAGCAGCTACAAAATGACTATCAACTGGGCTTAACATGGGTTTGTCCAGTATTAAGTCAAACGTATCATTTGTAATGAAAGTACTCATGGCACCAGTATCTATTTTCCATTCGACCGTCGTGCCCTCGATCTGTCCTTTCACAACCATATTAGCAATTCCTTTTACTTTAACTTTCGGGGAAGGACTATCTATAGGAGTTCCAGTTTCCCTGGACGTCTCAACTGCATGACCGTCACTGCTACTCGTTTCTTTTACAATAACCTCCGAATCTTCTTTAAACTTCACCTTTCTCCTCTTCCTCCATCTTCTCTTTACTCTTACGTCAACTTCTTTATTAGGCCTCCTTTGGGTAACCGATACTTGGCCCTCAGTATCGGTCACATCTAGTTTAACGGACTCGGCTCGGCTCCAACGGACAATGGTGCCGGCTCTTGTTGTCCGCCTCCATGGTCTATTTGGCTTCTACCAAACTGTGGGGCACCTCCCCTACCTCTCATAAAGCCTCGATTAAAGGGTCTCCCTCGGGACCCCCTACCAGTATTATTCCAATTATATCTTCCTCGGCTGACGCCTCTATTATATTCATAATCATTTGTTTGCTCAGTAGAACCCGCCCTTGGAGGTTCACTGGCATCTATCATCATATTATCTCTATGTCTCACTTCATATATAGGCCTATTAACAGGCTTATCTTTAACTAAATCCTTTTCTCCTACTCTTAGACATTCCTCTTGCATCGCATTTATAACTGCTTCTTGCAAATTTTTAGGCCTTGTCCTTTTAACGGCCAGGCGAAAGTCCTCAGACTGACCGCACTTGTCCAGAAAAGCTTTCACAGCATTTTCTTCAACTATATCAGGATTCCCCGGGTAAGCTCTCCTGCATAGATCTTCAAGCGCCTGTCCAAAATCTCGCAAAGACTCTTTATCCCGCCTTCTCCTCATCTTAGCTTCGGCTATATACTTCTCCTTCATTGCTGTATTGCCAAACCTTTCCTCCATCTGTTGCCTCAACTTCGTATAATCTCGCTGAAATACCAATGGCAACCCGTATGCAAAAGTTGCGGCTTGTCCTCTAAGAGTGCTGAGAAGTACCCGTCTTGATTTTTCAGGATCCCAAGAATTGAGCTCGGCGATGTTCTCGAAATACTGCAGAAATTCATTCCAGACGTCTTCGTTGACTGCAGAGAATGTTCTACGAACAGGGTATTCTGGTTGATGTGATGATCCGGAACGTGGGATACTAGCTGCCATATAAGATGGAGCCGAAGCATCCCGGTGTGACACCAGCGAAGGGACACACCGTTCACGCTCTGCCACATCGTTTGCATTCACCACCATTTCAGCTCCATCTGCACATTGTGAGGGCTTCGACTGCCTAAATAAAGGAATCGAGGCACCAATAGTACAATCTTCTCTGTCGCATGGTTGATCATGGTTTTCCTTAACGCATTGATCCCCATTTATATCAGTGAAAATACCATCCTCAGCATACATCAAGTCGGACATATGGCGTTCACCGTTTTTACTAGAGCGCCAAACAATCTTGATGCCTACCGTCGAAACAAGGAGCCCAATAATCATAAAAAAACCAGTCATTACATATTCCTGGGACCGTCGGACAACCTTATTCTCCGGAAAATACACCCAAACCAAAATTACACAGCCACTGCATACAACAAGAAGGCAAATCCATACGGACCAAAACCAACCCCAACTACATTTGGTCTCCAAACCATTGACCGCACCAACAACTTCCGTACTCTGGTAGCTCCTGGGTGATGAATGCATAAACTTCCGAAAACTCGGGTCGCCTGCCTTCTTCCCAGGGTGTGCATCCAGAGGAGTCATGGGGAATGGTGAAACCTCAACTCCCGAGTCTGCAGGTGAAAATAATCTAGATCTACAGTTATCTTGTCTTACCTCAACGGACCTTGGAGCCCGAGTAGATGACCTCCGTATAATCCTTGGAGTTTCCATAACAATAAATCCAAGAGAAAAATATCACAACTGAATGTCATTAAAGTTATCAAAGTCACTCAATAAAAATCCCACCGCTGCCACCAATGTGACGAAAAAGGAGAGGACGGTCGGGTAACTGGGGGAACTAGAAATGCCTGAACCTGACGACGACGAATGAAAGTGATGGCAATTTCCTAATACTCCTGTGGTACTCCGCTTTCTCTCAGGTTGATCCTCCAAGTATTGTTAAGTTTCACGAATCAGGTAGCGTTGTACTGAGAATGTTCCTGGTCACATAAACTATAAGTGGATCCTTGAGTAGTGTATAACTAAAAGATACTCGAAGTCAATGATAAGTTCGACTTGTATTAAAAAGACATGTGGAATATACGCAATTTAACAATGCATAGTAAACGGACGGTATTACAATAAATTCACCCTACAGACTACAAAAACTCTTGACTTCTTACTGCCTAAAATAATGCCTAACCTCCCTATTTATACTCCCCCAATTAACCTGAATAATCATAAAACACTTAACTCCCTTAACCAATGAAAAAGTGACACATAACCTGGTAGGGCTAATAGGGCACCTGGTAGGGCACTACAGCTCCAGTGGTAGGGCTGGTAGGGCACCTGGTAGGGCTCTGCAAACTAGGTCAACAAAACAGGAAATGTCTGTCATTAATAGTTAAATTACATTTATGAAACAAAGAACAACCTTTAAAAACAGTGGGCTGACTAATTATAACTGACAAACTTATATATGAATGATGAAACTTGTTAACCCCACCTTAAAAAGAGCAAAGTAAATGATAACACTATTGCTATAACTGTAAATACATACAAATACATATAAAATCTTGAAAAGGGGGAGAATACCAAAATACAATATTCATTACACAATCAATAATATCAATATACGATCAATGCATGTGGTTAAAAGGTGAGGAGGCAGAATGTATCATTATGCGTACTACGTCATTGATTCATGATAAGGTACATATAAATCATGGACTGGTTCAGTACTATATATTGGTGTTCAGCACCACAAAATTCTAACTTGTCTAATGAAAATGTAACCATCGGTTGAGTTATCATTAATATATCCTTGGATTCCAAACACCGGCGTATACAAACTAGTTTCCAAATGTTATAAAAATCAATGAAACATTAGGCGTAAAGTGTGTTACATCTGACACGCAAAAGTTTACGTTTTTAAAATAGCTCTGTTGGTTTTATGAGTTATTAGTAAAAACATGAGACTGTGTTTTATGGATTTTTATATCATACTTAAAACAGATGTTTTTTTCCACGTGACAGGACTTAATGCATATTTTAGGAGCATGAAGATCCTGCACAATCGTAAAAGTATTTATAAATTAAGTTTAACAATTATATTAAGCAGTTGACAAAATCTAAAATAATTGACAAAAACGAAATAAGCATGACGTGGTTATCAAATTACTGATGTCTATATTTTGATGGTGAAAATATTAATTTTGACTGAAAATTTGCTGTTCCGATTGCTTTCAGGAACGGATCACTCTAATTGCTTGGTTCAGTGGCATATTCCATCCATATAATTCTTTTATCAATCATTTATCTAACCCACCTGTGTTGTAAATGTTAACTAAAAAAGACATACCCCTTGTAAAATTGATATTGGTAGTTGAGATAATCTTTTTTATAAAGAAATCTAAAAATAAATTTGCACGTTGGTTTATATTTTTATTTGATTGATTGATGGAGTACTGCTTGGCTAACACCCAGTGGCAAATATTTCATGCAAATTCAGTACGATATCTTTAATTGCTATTTATATGTTGATAAATTTTGATAACATATATACATTTCTTGTTCAAACCTTTGTTATTAATAAAAATGTCCATCATTACATCTTTCCTGTATTGTTACCGACGACATATGTCGAATAGATTGTTACTATTTGATATAAATAAGAAGATGTGGTATGAGTGCAAATGAGACAACTCTCCATTCAAGTCACAATTGAGTTTGTTTTACTTCCCTAAATATTTATTTTAGTAATATTTGTAGAAAATGAAAGGATATGGAGTAAATGTACATGGGACAAAATCGCACACAATACATAGAAAACATAGAAAATTATCAATGAACAGGGCTTTTATTCCTGTTCTTCATCTTGACAGTTGATGTAGGGTCTTCAACAATGAACAAATCATTCATACCCTACAACAAGGTCAAGACGGCCCCTAGCGTCGACTTAAGCGGTACTATTGATAAAAATAAAGTAATTTTGAAAGACATCGATCGCCGCTAAAATATGCCTTGAAGTTACACATGTCGGGAGCGGTCAATGAATTACATAATTTATAATTACGGGCGAGGTTTTTGAACATATATTTGTTATACATTGCCCAACAAAAGACAAATAATTTCGAAACAACAAATGATAGACAATACATATAAAACTAAAAAACAAATAATAGACAGCACGGGGCACATCGAAATTTTTAGATGTTTTCACACAGTAAAAATTATCTAATAAAGATATAATGAATGCAAGTTAATTTAAAGTTTAACAGACTTTCATCGTTCTCAAATGAAGTATGATTTTAAAGTACAAATCCATGTGAAATATGGAAAACGGAAAAGGAGGGAACTATCTGTCAATTTTCTAGTCATAAAAGTAATTTAAATTTCGTAGAGCTATTGATTTTGCCAATTGTTAAGGGACTTTCCGGTTTGAATTTTCCTTGGAATTCGGTATTTTTGTTGTTCTACTTTCTATTAAATTGATTACTTGTATAACAGTTGCTTATAGTTCCGGTATATTAAAAAACATGGGTAGGCAAACAAAACAGACAGTACAATACAACTGATTTAAGAATTCAACCAAACATACAAATAAATCTGACAAAATGCAACAAAAACGTTATTGTATACACTTTTCCGATAATGTTCCAATTAAGTAAAATATAAATACAAGGGTAAATAAAATGAAAAAAAAAAACACTGTAAAAACCTCTTCCGTCTTTGAAAAGGACACCACCGGTAGCAAAACCAAAAATAAGGCGACTATACTGGTTTCTTCATATTTAAAACTTTAAATCAAATAAATTTCACACAAACTAACCACGTAACAAAATAATGTACATTATAAATAAGATGGCATATGTGTTTTTTGAATGGTCAGAGTGTAAACAATATATAATCACAATTGACTAACGGGTAAAATGCTTCCAAATTTTCAGTGTTTTTACCAAAGATTTATGATGGAACATTGACTTACAACTATTTTGATGAGATGGCGCAATCTTACTGTGCGAGTCGCTCATCAGGTTATGTGTTTTCTCTACGAAGAGATTGTGCGGGACGAGCAAATACTTGCAATGAAATCTGTGCAAGTGCAAAGACTGAAATACTGGCTTCAATCAATTACCAGAGAAGACGGTGAGTATCATTTTTTCCTCATCTATATGTAGCTATAAGTATAATTGTATATGTGAAATTTGTTGCTAGATAATTTTTCACAGACATTAAACTATGATGAAGACATACAGGATTAACTTTTCAAAGCACTAATTGATATGGATATTTGAGTGAGAGATTGTTTTTCACTTCGTTAACTCCTATATATATATATGTCACACATGTCGACTGAATTTGATAATACTTTATCTGTTACCAAAGTACTTTATTGTTCTATAGATATTTATGGCACACATAGGGACTAAAGTTAAAAAAAACTTTATCTGATAATATGGTACTTCACTGACATCATAACTAGGTCATGAGACATATGCATTTCGGAACGTACGAGGTCAGTACATAATACCACCAGGCGGAGGAGATAAACTCAACAAAATTTCCTTAACATAGGATTGTAAGAAGAAAAAAAATACACCCTTGAAAAATAAGATTGTGCTCAACCCCTCCTCCCAAAACAAACAAAACATAAAAAAAGATATATGTTTGAAGCCTCTCATTTATTTTAGAAACCTAATACTTAAGTTTTTTCATCTCCATCAGTGAATAGTTAAAGCTAATAAAGTGTTTATGAAGGATTTAACAGGAAAACACCAAACGCAATAACAACAGTATCAGTGTCGGATCCGGGGAAATGTTCTGGGGATTAGAACCCCCCATTTTGTTTGACAACTAATGCTTTTGTAAAGAGACATTCAGCAACGGAGTTAAACTCCATTATAGTGATCATTTCCTTTTCGGAACTATTTTCCTTTACTTCATCATCGTTTGAAATGTCCAAAACAAACATATACACCAATCCCATTCAAAAACAAAAGCATCATGTACGTCTTGTTTTGAACTAAACATAAGCGAATTGCTGTTTATTCTATGAAATTCCAGAAGCAATCATTGTGAGTATAGGCCTTGTTAGATTCCCAGCGATATATGATTACAATGTATTTGATGAAGAATTGACTTTCATAATGCTTTATCTTTCCTCATTTTTTTTAACTCCACACAATAAGATTTCCAACATACAACCAAATATTTCTTAATTTCAGAGTCCGATGCTTTGATGCATACCAGATTAATAAATATCATATCAAGCTCCGGGATAATCCCTATAGTTTCCAGCCTGATGCAGAGAAGGTAAATCTGAGAACCTACGGTTATGGAAGTGGTGGATGTACCTGGAAAGCTAACCATTGTGGACCAAACTACTGCTGTTGCAAGGCTTTCTGAAAAGTCTGAAAAATCCATTCTCAACTACCAATGAATTAAACCTATCCTATATTCTTGCCTTTTATCTAATTTATCATATACTTCCACTTTCCTTCACATATTGACTTCAATCTGCTTTGAGTTATAACTTGACATACTGTATAAGTAAATATAAATATATTATTGTAAAATTTCTAATGTATACAGATATATGAGTGAAATAAATCATTTTAATGGCCCCGCAACAAAATTGTCGGGGCCATATGGTTTTACCGTCATCCGTCATTCCGTCATTCTGTCATTCCGTCATTATGTCATTCCGTCATTCCGCAATGGACAGTTATACGGACTTTTTTTCTAAACGCCTTCACATATTGAGATAATTTTTAGTATTTGTGTCTACTATGATGAGTTACAGATCGAGTTTACGTTTGGTTCCGCTCCGCTAATTTTGCCGAAATAACGGGCTATGGACTTTGAAAATGTTACCTCAAAGTTTGCTTATCACGGGCCATTACATGGGGCTTATCAATGATCATTACACTGCATGCAACAACACACGTAAACCTTGAATTTTCTTGAGACATAGACATTTCGGAACGTACGAGGTCAGTACATATATAATACCACCAGGCGGAGGAGATAATCTGAACAAAAATTCCTTAACATAGAATAGTAAGAAGAAGAAAAAAATACATCATTGAAAAATAAGATTGTGCTCAATCCCTCATCCCAAAAAAAAAAATAAAAAAATAAAAAGGATTATATCTTTGCACTATTTTACCTAAGAAAATACAAAGGCAAATATATTGGTGGACTTTGAACATTTCCTGAAAATAGCAGTTATACGGACTTTTTTTAAACGCCTTCGCATATTGAGCTGATTTTTAGTATGTGAATTTACTATAGGGCTTTGGACTTTGAAATTTTTTTTTCTATAATGAGTTACAGATCGAGTATACGTTTGGTTCCGCTCCATTGATTTTTACTGAAATTAGGGGCTTTGGACTTTAAAAATTTTGTGAAAATAATGGTTATACTGACTTTTTTATAAACGCCTTCACATATGTAGCTGATTTTTAGTATTTGAGTCTACTATGATGAGTCACAGATCGAGTTACCGTTAAGTTTCGCTCCGCTGATTTTTGCCGAAATAAGGGGTTTTGTGCTTTAATTTTTTTTTTCTATGATGAGTAACATGTCGAGTTTACGTTTGGTTCCGCTCCTTTGATTTTTACTAAAATTAGGGGCTTAGGACTTTGAAAATTTTGTAAAAATAAATAAAGGCAACAGTAGTTTACCGTTGTCAATAGTCATAATTCGATTAAGCAAAAACAAATCTGGGTCACAACCCAAAATCGAGGGAAACACATCAACTATAAGAGGAAAACAACGGAACAACAGATGAAAGGACTTTTTTCTAAACACAATTAAATGGATGTCTATGAGAAAACCATGCAAAATCGAAAAAAAATTATGAAAGGGGTGGTGGAGATTTCAGCTGATTTTGGGTTCCTGGTAAAGTATTAAATACATCTAATAGCCCTATGGTTGAAAAATGACAATTTATCTCAAATTATGTAAATACAGGGCAATTCTATTTTGGTACCAAATTTGCTTGAATATGTTGTTCAAAATGGACATTTTTATTTTCTTTTATTGAATAGTTCAAAGTATTATATGACATAACTTTTTTGTTTTGCCTTAAAGTTCAGACTTTCTACTAAAATAAAATGTTAGTTGGATCTTTTTTTAACCTACATTTTTGTTTTTATATTTATGGATAAAAAGGTGTTTTTCTTAAATTTGAATTCAGCCTGCACTTTATATGTCCATAAAACCTCAAAAGTCACTCAAATTGAAACAATATTTTGTTAAATGTTATGGTTCACTACAAACTAGTATTCCTTAACGGGAATTTCGTTGCAAATTGATATAAGCTTATTTGAATAAAGGATGAAAAACTAAAAAAAATATACCTGAAATTATCTCCCTTTGTAAAACTCTTCACAATAAAGGGTAGATTTAGTGTTTATAACAGAAGGAGGGAAATCAACAAATGTGCAGAAGGATAGAAAATAATGGCTGAAGAAGTAAAGAAATGTATTTTTGATGAATTTTGTGTAGCCAAAAACTTATTTTTATTGAAAGATTGTAACAAAGAAATAATAAATCATGTGGCACAGACATTCCCATTCGGATGAGTCTAGACACAAGGTTAGACTCTATCATGTCTGGTCTAGGTCTTGGACTCACATTTTGCCAAATACATGTCATATGCCGCAAACATAGACAGGAGTTGGAATTGCAGTAGACAAGAAGACAAAAGGATTTGCTGCCATCCCTTACATGACCCTTCCAAATCTGCAAGATTCAGATTGGCAAAGGGAATTCCAAAGCAGAACTTGAATGTTTCAGTTGGTTCTGCCTTCTGGTAAGTTTTTTTTTTTTTAAAATAAATAGAAAAAGCAATTTGACACCATAAAAAGACCTAGAAACAAGACATTAAATCATATATATAGAAAGAAGAGCACTGACCATTTTTCTTGGAAAAAGGGGGGTGGTATTTTCTTGAAGCAAACACAAATTTTTTTTTCATTGACATGTAATGATTTGAAATTCTTCTGAAACTAAATGCTTTATTTGTTTGCCTCCTTAATTTAAATAGAAACACTTTTTTTCTCTTTTAAGTAATCTAGAATAATCATGATAAATTGATAATATAATATATATTCGATTACCAAGCCCTATGGTATCAGGTCTGTTCGCCCTGATAACATGTTTGCCCTGGGTCCATTCGCCCTGAGTTCGTTCGCCCATAGAGTCCGTTCACCCTGGGTTTTTTTTTTCCCTATTTTTTTAAATATATATTAATATTAAGGGCATTAAAGTTTGATAAACTTCTTTAGATATTTATATGGTGTATATTCTTGAAATTTATAAAAACACATGGAAATATTTAAGTTGATGGCTTGGTTTGGAGCATTGATTGTTCAATGAAATACTGATTCTAACTGATTATTGTAATACTTGTCAGCTTGAAATTAATAAAAACAATGATGTACGAATTGTTAATCATGAAAAGGATTTACAAGTTCACCAGTGACTACTATAACACATGTGTTATAGTAGTCTCAGTTATACTGCATACATTGACTGAATGGTATTATTTGTTAACAAATATCATTAAAGATAAATACATTGTTACTTGTATTCCAGTATATTACAGGAAATAATAATTTGGTTGCGGCATAAAATTTCAACAAACTTTAACATACATTGTATTATGTTCAAATAATTATTCAACTTGACAACAAGAAGAAAAAAATAAAAAGTCAAGGTGAATGGACCTTGGGCGAACAGGTACTAGGGGGAACGTAAACCAGGGCGAACGGACCCGGATTCAAGCCCTCCCAACGGATGACAATTATGTGTACTTTTCTGGATTGTTGGGTTTGAATCAAAACAGTTATATTTCAGTTTTATTATACATGTACTTGTATTTAAGTATACACTCAGTATAGAGCACTTTTTTTTACCACAAACCAAACAAATGATCTAGTGGTTGCTTCAAATCCCTGTTTACAAATGTAACCCATTGACTTTAGAAAAAAAAGTTCTAGATACATTTAGGCCAACAAAAAAGTATGTGTGTTACCTACCCTTATTTTTATCCCTACCCTAAAGTTTTTTTGTCCAGTTTTGAGTAAGCACTGTTAAACATGTTAAAGTCACAATGTAGCTCCCAAAGACTCAATGTAAAAAAAATATCAAACTTAAAAAAATTCTCTACCTACCTACCCTATTTTTTTCAGCATGTGACAGTAAACACAAACACTTTTTTGTTTAGTCTTACAGTGATTTGAGGTTAAATGGTGACATGTTTTTTCATGTGGATTTCTTGAGAGAAAATATTTTTATGTACTGTATTTATAATTATCATGATTAAAATGTTGAGGTAAATTTGGGAACACATGCTGGTGCCTTGAATCCTCCTTATATCTCCTGTTGTACATGTATGACACACAACTTCAAATTAATACACTTAAAATAAGATCCATGTACATGTATATACATGTACCTACATTGTACTCTGTTTTTACATTTATCATTTTGTACATGTACAACAACACCTGAAATATGATATTAATACATCATGACAGGCATTTTACTATGACCAGATGTCAGTGCTTCGTGTACATTTTTTTGTACATGGTATTCTGCATTTGATAAATTCAAGAGATGTGAATTTCCTGTCTTTATCAACACTTTACCGGTACTACATGTACAATGCAGCTAGATTGATACAATATGTTTCTCAAACTTTCAAACATGCTTTAAAGAGTCTGAGCTTCTTTTTTTTTCTCTCTAAAAATTGGTTACTGTAAGAATTTTGTTTACATTTCCTTTGTACAGGTCATGTATCACAGTTATAAACATGAAAAGAGAAATTGTGTTTACTTCTATCAGTTAATAAAAATAGAATTGAATATACTTATTCCAAATTAAAAGGCCCACAAGGGGCAACATGAGATTATAACATTACAGATTACACATATAAACAAATTCAAAATAACAATACTGAAGGAAAGAATTACTGGATTGATTGATATCATAGCATTTAATGACATTTACAAAAAATAATGATCATATCTACAAAACTTTTTTTTATCAATGAATCAATACATTATGTAAAGCCAACTCAAGGTACATGTAGATGTAACTTACTGTACTGATCATGCAAATGCACAGATGTATAATGTTTCAATTCTTATCAACAGGTTTATGTTGGAGATGGAAAAGTACAAAATGAAGTTCAGATGACTGCAGATATGATAGGAGAGTGTAAAGGTAAATATATGATATTAATAGAAGAAAACAATGAATCAAACAAGTCATAACAAGAGACTGTTAAATAGACAGCAAAATAAGACCTGTGTAATTGCATTATTTGTGAAATAGTAATTGGAAATTTACCAGTTTCATTTATTATTGTAAAAACATGATAAATAATCAATAAATTAGATTTTCTTTAAATTTTAATAGTTGAATCTCTTAAAAAAGTAAAAATAAACACAGACCACTCAAGTTCTTATTTTATGATCAATTAAGGTCCATACCGGTATATTTTACACAACAAAATTTTCATTATTCAACATTGAAATTGTTCTCAGCACTTTTAGCATTATTAAAATTAATTATATATTTGTTTTCAATGCTTATTTTTTCACCAATTTCAATTTTTTTTGACTCGTTATTTAATTGGTCCATATTAGGGTCTAAAGGGTCCAAAATTAAACTTTGCTTGATTTCATAAAACAATTTTGTTGTTCTTTGATATGCAAAATCTAACCGTGTACTGTAGTCATATTTTTTTTATATTGGGGCCTGTCTTCAAATTGGTCCACATTAAGGTCCAAAGGATCCAGAATTAACCTAGGTTTGATTTTTTTTAAACGGTATTTCTTGGGGTTTAAAACTTCTTATGTGTTTAGATTTTTTATTTTTGTTTTCAAATTGGTCAAAAGACCATTGGGGCAAAAATGAAACTTTGTAAGTTTAAAAAAAAAAATTATTGAAGGGGTCTTTTTTCTATGCTAAATGTAATGATGCATTAAGATTTATTTATGATTTTGGGCCCAGTTTTCAAGTTGATCCGAATTGGGGTCCAAACTTAAACTTTGTTTAATATCATCAAAAATTGAATATATGGGGTTCTTTAATATGATAAATCTAATCATGTCTTTAGATTTTGGATATTGGACCATAATAGACAAGAGTCCAATTTCAAAATCTTCAGTTCTTTGACCACATTAATTCTGCGTCAGAAACCTATGATGTGTCAAATAATTAATCACAATCCAAATTCAGAGCTGTATCATGTGTATCAAGTTTGAATGTAGTGTCCATACTTGCCCCAACTGATCAAGGTGCAATCTCTTCGGTCCTATTAGAATGCACCCTTGGGCCATTTTATTCTCATTGTTGAAGGTTGTAGGTGGCTTATAGTTGCTTACATTCACATCATTTAAACTTTGGTGGATAGTTGTCTCATTGGCAATCATACCTCATCTCCCTATTTTTGTATTGTCATAATGTCATGAATACAATATGAAATCTGCAAAATTAACTACATTGAAATAAAGTTTTCTACAGCTTGGAATAAGAAAAAAAATCAAATTTAGGTCCATTTTTAGCTAGTGTACTTTTATTACTTATTCTATGTACTGGAATGTCATGGTTGTAATAATAGAAACATATTTTGCACTAAGTTAATAATTCATTTCTTTTTAGGAATTTTGTATCTTTTAATGGATAACCATTTATTTTATTATTATTTTTTACAGACATTTGGTGATCCAAAAATAACTGGAGTTCATGAAAGAAGACTAATTGTTGGGACACCTTTTTGTTGGTAAACATGTCTTTGATGAAGAAAACCTAGATAATATTACAGATACTTGAATAAGGCTCTGGTCTGGCTTTAATTTTTCCTGTTGGAGGTGAACAATCGCAACCTCAAACAGAAATAAATTGCAATGAAACTCATGGATATGCTTTGAAAAAAAGAAAAAACGGCAATGTGAGTCTCGCCAAATGTGAATGACTATATAAAAGATCTATTCAATGCTGGGGAAATGTCTGGAAAAACCAAGTCAATACACAGTTTCAAAACAAATGAGAAGTGAGATTGATTTGCAAGGAAATAGAGTGTTCTCATTGTCTCACCATCAGAGTGGCTTTCTCATCAGCAAATAAGAAGTATCCTTGGAATTAGTGCATACAAAAAAAAAGAAAGAAGTAGAGAAGTCCAAAAATTCTTCTGTATTAAAAGGTCATCAAAATTGAAGACAATAAAGAAGATTACAACTGTACTTAGCCATTTAATAAACATAATAATATTTTGTCAGAAATTGTTACTTAGATTGACTAACTAGTTTTATTGATCAAATTATTAGTAAAAAAATTCATAGTTATGTAAATTTTTAGCAGATAGTATGGAAACAATTTAAAACTACCCTAAATTCCATACCTAATGCAACAATTGTTGTGTGCTGTTACAATTTAGCTGCTAAGTCAAGTTCAATTAACTAAATATTTGTACTTTTATGTAGGTTTATAATAATCTTATTCTTGCGTGTAAGCATCATTTATTGTAATTGTATCATCTTCATTGTTTAGATTGCATTGTTAAATATAATATTAATGCTATAAAAAAACATTTATACAGATTGATATTTGAAAAATTTATCGATGCTTAAAGATAATTTGTAAATTTAGACATTTTTCAAGGAGAATTATAGAAAGTACTACAGCAAAAGCAAACTAATAGTATATGCTCAAATGCGCTATTAACTCTCTCACCAGATAACCAAATAGAGATATGTTTATATTTTATTAAATTGATCAAGCGCTTGTTAGTTTAGAAAAATATGTACATGTAATTTTAAGGTTTTTAAAAATGCATTTCTACTGGATTATCTCCCTTTGTACCATAGACAATTAAAGATTTTATCCACACTTTCTCAGGTACTCATGATCAAAATGACTTATATGGTAACCAGCATGCAAGTAAAAAGTTGCAACATGTGTTAATTTTTTATACCTGTCAGATACAACTTCTGAATGCCAATACTTAAGATTTTTCAACATGCTGAACTTGAAATTGAATTTCATAAGATTTTTGAGCAACCAGAATTAAACTTGAGTATTCAGCAAGTGGCAATGACCTAAATATGATCTCTAGAAAGACATGAATGGATTTTACTCTTTAAAGTAATAGTGACAATTGTACTATAGAAATTTTGAATAAAAAAAATTATCCCCAAAAAAATGTCTTTGGCAGCTCTCCCCTTTTTTTAGCCTGATGCTTACTATTTTTTGTGACCTCAAAATCCATTTCACTTGAAATTTTCCATTTGAATTATCTATATTGCATGTTACAATCTGTATAATTCAACTCTTTATTTTCGAATGCTTGGTTTCATGGAAATATGAGACTTTTCTCAATTTTATTGCTAAAAAAAAGGGGGGGCTATCTGAATGATCAATAAAATCTGTAAATTAATTTGCAACTGAAATCCCTTTAAAACATTTTGAACCAAAGAAAATACAATGCATTTCTGAAATTTAGGATAAATTAAAGCGACTATTGGGCTGCAGTGTCTGTTTTAGTGTAACTTGATGAAAAGGTCATATTTTTAATCATTTTATGTGTTTGGCCACACCCTTATTTTCTGTATATATCATTATGTTTATTGAAATTATTTGATTTATACTTCATACACATGCTATCTGTGCTATTAAAAGTATTCAAACACTCAGAAGTATTATAGTCTTTATTTCTATTTGAGAATTCTATGAAATCTCTGCATTTCAGTAAATGCATCTACAAATGAACTCGAAAAAACCCTAAGTTCCTATCGTTGCCATGGTTACCATTGGTGTAAGGGTTTCAAACTTGCATGACTTTCATATGAGGTCAACCTGAACATTTAAGCAAAGTTTCATCAAAATCAAACAACCTTGCATGGAGCGCCATCTGCATGGTTTTCTCATAGATTTCCATTTAAGCTGATCTTTAGTATATGAGTCTACTATGATGAGTTTACGTTTGGTTCTGCTCCATTGAATTTTACTGAAATTAGGGTTTTGGACTTTGAAAATTTAGTGAAAATAACAGTTTATACAGACTTTCATTCTCAAATATTCATTCCTAAAACTGGATCCAAGCTTTTTTGCGAACGGGTCCATTCGTGTCGTTACTACACATCTAGTTATCTGCTTGTCGTTCTTATAGTTTAATTTTGTTTACTACCAAAAAAAAGGGATCGAAAAAAGTGAAAGGACGTTGATTGAACATGAACACTTTACAGTAAAGCCAAATATATAGAGTATAAATGACAAGTAAAATAAAGCAAAATACTTTCAGCCGGAACGTTGGTAAATATGGTCTCTTATCGACGTCTGTTCACCTCAAATCGACGTCCAATATGACGTCGTAATAAAGTACGATTGCAAAATTGACGGCCGATGATCTAATTCTTTTCCGTTTTCAAATCGAGTACTTGACTGAGACCTCTCTTCTTCAAAAACAATATTTGTAATAAATAAAATAAAAGTTTATATTGATCAAAATGGTGATTTCATAATTTTATCATCGTGGTAAACAGGTAATGAAATTAATTTTGAATTGGTATACTAATATTTGATCTGATTCTCTGCCATGGGAATAACTCTACACATGCTGTTATATAATCTGGGGATTACAGTCATTTTTGCTAACAAAACAATTCCAATGTCCCAAGTTAGGAACTGCGTCATTAGTTGTCGTATGTTATATATGAATATTTTTCATAAGTTGTAGAATTTTGGATGTTGGCCCTACTTCTTTATTCAATACTTTCGATTGAGTGTAAAACATTTCGGTGCGACATTTTGCGTAGTATGTACAGCTGGATTAGTTGTAACTTTTAGAACAGTTTCAATAGATTTGCTTCACACAGGTAGTACAGTGATCCTTTTGTAATTAGTTGCTATATTTTTTCCGCCTTTGTTCTTGAATACTGGGATGAGTAGTCCCTCTTTGAGCATATCTGATACTTGGCCTACTTATTTTAAGTTTATTTGATTCAGCATCAACCATTCCAAATTTTCCTTGCATGGATTATGTATTCCACGGTGATTCAATAGATGTCAGCTTATTTTCCTTTATATAATGATATGACAGCCGTATGTAGCTATTCTATTATGGTTTAGATTTAAATGTTCAAAACAAATTTGTCATTTGTATCACAAAACGTAATTAAAACTACTTGACCTTCAGGAGTACATGGGTTTATCTCCAGTATTATTTCTAGGATTTGTTGCATCTTTGGCAATCTATTTTGTGTTTTGATGATAGTTCTTTGTTTGTCATCACGATGCAGGTTAACTTTGGTGTGTAATAATACCAATAACCAAACGACAAAATAACGGAAAGAAATAAATGTCACCAAAAAGTAAAATAACAAAAATACCGAACTTCAAGGAAAATTCAAAACGGAAAGTCCCTTATCAAATTGCAAAATCAAAAGCTCAAACACATCAAACGAATGGAAAACAACTGTCATATTCCTGACTTGGTACAGTACATATTCTACTGTAGAAAATGGTGGATTAACCTGGTTTTATAGCTAGTTAAACCTCTCACTTGTATGACAGTCGCATAGAATTCTGTTATATTGACAACAATGTGTGAGCAAAACAAACAGCCATAATAGGTAAACATGCCAAAAATTGTGGTACTGCAGTCAACATTGTGTTATAATCTTAATCACTATAAAACAAACAACTATTTCTTTAAAGAAAAACAAAATTGCATATAGACACTCTTTAGACAAAGCACATAAGCAAAAATGAAATTCAATAATACAAAAAAAGACCATGATAGCACAAATACACATTGGCGGGATGTAAAACAACATTAATCAAAAGAAACTCAAAATAGAGCAACGCCTAAAAATATGATGAACTCATCCACTCCGCTAGGATAAGCATGTTATGCTTCACAAAAACACCGAACGTGTTACTGATGGCAATTTAATCATTAGTGATAAGTAATATGCATAACCAATTTCTCTTAAAAGAGAGGCGAAAGATACCAAAGGGACATTCAAACTCATAAGTCGAAAATAAACTGACAACGCCATGGCTAAAAAAGAAAAAGACAAACAGACAAACAATAATACACAAAACACAACATTGAAAACTAAAGACTGAGCAACACGAACCCCACCAAAAACTGGGGGTGATCTCAGGTGCTCCGGAAGGGTAAGCAGATCCTGCTCAACATGTGGCACCAGTCGTGTTTCTCATGTTAATACAAACCCAGTAATAAGTCTACTTCGGTAGGTCACATTCGGGAAAAGGGGACGGAATTGTAGTAACGACATAAGGAACATATCCGCTATCATCTGTGAAACGGATATTCCGTAACGGTCAGCCAACTCGTGATGGCGTCCGTAAAATTTACAACGGGATGATTTCAACTTCATCACTTGGAAGTCTTGGTTTAATAGTTTCCTTGTGAGCAGCAACCCTCTATCAAGGAAATCATGATAGGAAATACAAGCCCGGGAGTATCGTATCAACTGGGAGATATATACTTCGTATGCAGGCGCTGCTGGAATGTAGCTACATAAAAATGGAAAGTTCACAATTGGGAAGCTGAAATCATCTCTTTTGTCATACAGTTTTGTTTTCAACCGATCCTCATTGTCAATGTCTAGATGTAAGTCAAGATATGAGGCAGACTTAACTATATCTGTTTTGTCCTTTATCTCAAGTTCAATGGGATAGATGCGTTTAGCATAGTCACCAAATTTTGAATTATTTACTGAGAGAACATCATCTATGTAGCGGAAAGTTCCTGTATGAAGTTATCTGTTCGATTATTTTCTGTGGAATATTACTTTGTGAACTAACTCGTCAAAATACAGCTTAATTTGTTACTTTTGTACAACACATAGTATACAATCATATAAAGTAAACAGTCTGATAAAATTATGTACCAATTAATGTTTTCGGACGGCAACATATCTATCATTAATAATTGATTTACCTCAACTCCTTACGTATAAGGAACATAGATAAGAAATTGTCCATATGTCTCATGTCCTTCTTAAAATCAGTAGAAGGGGGTTAACTTGAGATTATGTATCGAATACTTTATAAACTCAGGGAAACAGATATATTATTATTCAGTTATTTATCCTTCCACAGCACCTTAAATCATCCCGGTATTTGATGCAGTTCGTATTCCTCAATCTATAGTTTTCTATGTTGTGTTTCGTAGAACAGTTTTGTCTTGACGTCGTTTGTTTTTTTTTTTTTTTTGCAATGGCGTGGTCGATTTGTCTTGAAAATTTCCCCATATTGTTAAAAGTAATATGTGTATCTTCCGCCTCTGTTTCCCTAGTATGGAATATTGGTTTTTAAAATGACCATGTATAAACTATTTAGTGTACCCATAATCATGTTTTCTTCTTTTTCACCAACATGACGGGTTCCTGTACTACTTACATAAAGTTTAACTTTGCAAAACACTTGAGGACACATTGATCTATTGGTTTGGTTTTGTTGTTAAACCTTTTCAGTGAATATTTCTGAGAATTAGCCTTTTTTTTATCATGGATGTAATTCCGATGGAGGCTACAGAAATTTTATTATCACTATCACGAATTGTTTGACCAATACGATTTGTCCGTGTCACAACTCACTTGCGACATGTTTTCATTGTCTTTAGATATTTAGTTTCCAGTATGGTCGTCTAATCTGTAATTTTAACGATTGTGTCCTATTCCAAATTGTGACATTTTGACTTGGAGCAGATTCGCATGGCGTGTCATGCATACATAACAGGAGACGTTTACCCTGTCGACGCAACGGTCTCGCTCATTCTATGTATTCCTTCAGTGTTTTTTTTTGATATTTTGATTTGTCTTTTCTTAATCGATTCGTGAGGTGTGATTATCGGTAAATTACTGTCGCCTTAATTGATATACAAAAACGTGTAAAATGCCTTATAGTCTACCGGTTATTTCCCTCAAAACAGTCATTAACACGGCAAAAAACACAACCATACCAATATTTTTTTCTAGAATTCATGGCTCGCATGAACGTTCAATATCTGCGAAAAACCTCCAAAACGGTATCTAACAAATAAATGAAAACATAGAAGAAACATAATGCTACATATTACGGTGATTCATCTCAAACTATAAACAATTTGAATATTTTCACTCATCTCGTGTTTTACCATCTTTGTTTTTTTTACTTACACTTAGTTTGATTGACGTATATTAAATTGCAACAGTTCAAGTGCAATGAGAAGAAATGCTCATGCAAATGAAGCACAACAGAAAGAACTAGGTCATGACCTAGAATTGCACAGGTATACTGGTACAGGAATCTAATTAGTTTTGTACAGTTCGTAAGATAAACGTCGAAACCGGTGTGTTATCATAAATTGAAAATACAGTAGAAGCAGAATTTATCACATTGCATTTCTAATACATTCTATCATTTCCAGTTCCAAATAGTTTTTGTCTATTTGTGTCGCGTAATTCCTAGTATCTTGGTTGATGGAATTTGCATTTGTTTGATTACTCAGAGAATCATATACATACCAGTCATATTTATTTCTGTAATTCTAGATCCTTTTATTATATTTCTTTCTTTGACGATATTTGTTTTCGGCTTTTTTCCCTAATCGCCGCAATAAATGTAGTTCTTGTTCCATCATAAATTTACATTCTTCTACAGTTATATTAAAAGAGTTATTCCAAACAGTTTCTTTGATTGTCAGCACTTCAGCAAATTGATCAATCGTTCTATTTTTACAATAAACTGAAACAGTTTCGTGCACGGATTTAAAGTTTTCAACTTCTTCATAGAAATTATGGCTCGTTTTATTAAGTTGTCTCATAAACTTCTGCTCATAATATTGATATAACCTAAAATCTGCATGATTATATTTTTGGAGGTTACTCATATCATCTGGTGATAACTTTATTTTGTTTTCCTTTTCCTTTGAAGATTCATTTATTGGTATAAATAATATATCTTTTAGATCCCAACATAAAATTCTTTTCATAAGTACAAGAGATTCGACAAAGTATTCTAAAAGCATTATCAGTGAGAATTCTTTGTCCAGAGATTTGAGTTTTTCGTCAATAGCAGTGTCATTGTCAAAATATTTGATCGGAAGTCCAAAATCGAAGAACATCCGATTGTGCATGAGATTTTCGTAAATATATGGGTGTTTTAAATATTTTGACAAACGTTCATTGTCATTCTTTCCTGTAATTCTCTTTCTTAAGATATCAAATAAATGCCAATAATATGCTCCTGAGAGAAATAATGAAGCTGGGTGTCGTATTATTCCAATATTTACAACACCCGGACCAAGTATTTCTGTAAATCTGTCTCTATTGTAAACTACGTGGTTACAAATAATACTGTATGATTCATTTGGTGGAATAGGAATAAGTCTTTCTTTCTGTAAAACGGTATCAACACCGAGATAATTCCAAAATCTTGCATGTTTTGATTTAGGAACCCTTGGTAATGCAATATTCAATCCATGAGATTCTCCATATCTTAAAAATATATTCATCACTGTAGTGCTTCCTGTTTTATGAACTTTTAGAAAAGCAACAGTGTTAATTCGATCGTTACACATATCATCATTTACATTTCTTTTTTTCATTGTCGAATTTTCATTTGTCGATTTTTTTTCCTTCTGATTTGTAGCCATGATTACTGTGTAATATAATGCCAAATTTCTTCCTGTTGTATTTTTATGTTTGAAAACTAATTCTTTAACACTGATGTCATTACATTGAAACCAAATGTTCATGAGTCCAATCAATAAAAACATTATCAATATACATCTGTAAAAAAACATAGTGGAATTGGTTAAATTATTGCCCAGGAAAGACAGGAAAGAGTAATTATGGTACTATATATATATCTATGCATATTAGATGCCAAATTTTTACTCTAACATACTATGTTTCATCAGATTACCCTTTCTGTTTAACAACTTTAAATTATGTTAATTAAGTTTTCAGTTGTTTTATTTAAACAATGTTAACGTTATATGACTATGGCATGAGCTTATACAATTGACAGGTTAATTAAGAAATGTACATCTTCAGCATTACAATAAGAAATACGTGATTTTTAAAGAGTTACCAATGCTGAAAATTGCGTTTGACAGTCATTTCTCTTATTAGACATGTTTGAAAACTAATCGATACCGACACCTTACACATTTGCCTAGGACGACACAAGACTATTGGATTAGGTGGATTCTTAAGGTTTACAACAATCGCAGGTAGTTACATTAACCTTATAAAATGTGATTTTTTTTTTTATTGTATATACTATTGAAAAAATATTTATTTATTTATTTCAATGATATGTTCCATTTGAAAACCTGTTCAGTAAAGTAAAATTGCCGGATGCTCAAAATGTTCAACATATTAAAGAAAAGAGTCAATTTCAAAACAAAGAAATGTGAAGCATTTTATGATGCGATATAATTTTTTTCAGGAGAACAACTGACGTCAACGATAGGCAAGTCTTCGCTCATTGCAGATAATATGAGTTATAAAACAATGTTCCGATCGCGATTTATTTTAACGAATTATCCTTAGCAGAATAGTATTTTAATAGATGTTCCTGTAATAAAAGGTTGCTTTTGAAAAAAAAAGACATATACAATTACATGCAAAAAAAGAGGCAGAAGATACCAAGGGATCATTCAAAACTCGTTGGTGAAACTCAAGTGCTCCAGAAAGGTAAAGATTTGAGCTTCACATGTGGCACCATTCCTGTTGCTCATTCTAGTCCAGTGATAAGTTCCATTTGGTGATGTCACAATCGACGAAAAGAGAAAGAGATTGTGGTAACGATAATTGGAACATATCTGTGGTCATATGTGTGGCAGGCATGGGGCGAATTACATTGCAATGTAATGCATTACATTACAATTACTTGGACAAAACCAGCATTATATTACAATTACAATTACATGTATTTTGGAAAGTAATGCATTAAATTACAATTACTTTACCTGAGTAATGCATTACATTACACATTACATTTTATAAATTTTATTATCAAAAGAAACATATATACTACATTTTATACTGCAATCTTGGTAACTATTAAATAGGTATTATAAAAATCCTTTCATTGCCTTATTAAACCAAATGTCAACAGTCAAACAAATGTGATTAGCTTCCTGAAGGTTATCATACAATTTTTGACATATATCCTTGGCCTTAGTCTGTATCAATTTAGATGAGAGATGTTTCCGGCTTGGAATTTGAAATTTTGGGTTAAGATTTTCTATACAGTTCTTAAACTTTCGACTTTCAGTTGTTGAAAATGGGAGTAAATCACTTCTAGCAATATACTCGAAAAGTTAATCTATAGCTTAGTTTTGCTTTTGGTCATTTAATATTTCTGAATACCAGGTGGATTTACAAAGTTTGCCAAGGTTGATTGTATTCTGGGTCAGGCTTTTATATTTCGAAGAATACATCTCTGTGTTTTCTCAAAAAAAGAAATAACAGAAATGTTGTAAAGAATTGATTCTACCATTATGTTTTTTTATTATATTGTTAACTTAATCTCAATGTTAATTATTTACTTTAAAATCACAAATTCACTTGTCAAAAGCAAGGAATTGATTGCTATACAAACTAATTAGTGTTTTTGTCAGGTGTCAATTATTAATCATTCAACTTATTTCTTTCATCTTTAAATACCCTATGTATAGGTTTTCAATGACTATAACAGTATATGAAAATGACTGCAAATAAAAAACAATATTATTTTGTATGTTTATAAAATAAATCTATTTTAATCATTAGTATAAATGTTCTAGTATTAAGGTAAAATGAAGAAAATCATTAATTTTACAACAGTTCAAATTTACACTAAACATTGATTTGTGTTTCATTTTCCTATTTTCTTAAAGGAAAGAATAAAACAGTAGTACTTATTATCCCTGAAATTTGTAGAAATATATAGCACTATCAGACAAGAAGTAATGCTATGTAATGCCATGTAATGCATAAATTACATGCATTTTTGCCAATGTAATGTATTACATTACAATTACATGTAATGCAACAAAGTTGGGCATGACACATTACATGCATTACTTGGGGAAATGTAATGCTTACAGGGCATTACAATTACAAATTAGCATTACCCCATGTCTGATGTGTGGTAACGATAATTGGAACATATCTGTGGTCATATGTGTGGTAACGATAATTGGAACATATCTGTGGTCATATGTGACACAGATATTCCGTTACGTTCAACAAACTCATGTTGATGTCCGTAAAACATTCGAAGGGATTCCTTTAATTTAACCATATTTGGAACTCTTGTCTCAATAGCTACTTTGTAAGCAGCAATCCGCTATCAAGAAAATCATGATGGGAGTGCAAGCTCTGGAATATCGAATCAACTGAGAGATATATATTGCATATGCAGGCGCTGATTATATGTTGTTACATAGTCTTAAAGATCGTTGTCATTATTTATGACAATTTTTGTATATGTTCTATGTTGTGATGTTACGCTATTGTTTCAGATTAGGGCGAAGGTTTGGTACCATTAAAACGTTTAAACCCGCTGCAATTGTTTGCACCTGTCCTAAGTCAGGAATATGATGTTCAGTAGTTGTCGTTTGTTGATGTGGTTCATAAGTGTTTCTCGTTTCTCAATTTTTATATAGATTAGACCGTTGGTTTTCCCGTTTGAATGGTTTTACACTAGTAATTTTCTGAGCCCTTTATAACTTGCTGTTCGGTGTGAGCCATGGCTCCGTGTTGAAGACCGTATTTTGACCTATAATGGTTTACTTTTATAAATTTTGACTTGGATGGAGAGTTGTCTCATTGGCACTCATACCACATCTTCTTATATCTATGTAGTATGTTTGAACGTTGTAAAGCCTTGGTGAAGATATCTCGCATTTTAGTAAACAAGGAAGGAAGAGCTAGTATGCTAATAAATAAATGTAGTTACATTGTTTTAAGTGTCTTATCAGACAAAAATAAAGAAGTGAAAATGCAACAGAAAAGACAAAACTTTAAAGTAAAATAATGAGCGAAAGAAGAGAAAAAAAATTGAAGAATAAAATATCTTTTTAAATGAATTCAACCATTTATGAATTTAAAAGCCCCTTTGCAGTGATTTGAAACAAAAGCTAATGAACAGTCGAGCATTCAGAGTTTCATCTGCATAGAGTACTGAGTAGATACTCATTCTGTTGGAAAGTCATTTTTTTAAATAGCATTGGTTATTACTGATTAAATATATCTAATTGTACACAGTTAATTTCTTCATAATCTATTCACTAATTCCTCATCGTTACATAAGTTTAGAATGACCTTTTAAAAGTATATAAATACTTGTGAAAGGGATATTCAAACTCATAAGTGTACGACACACTGAGCACACCATTGAAAAAAACGACGAAAGGCCAAACAACAGTCCACAAAACACAACATAGAAAACTTAAGACTGAGCAACACGAATACCATCAAAAACCGGTGATCACCTCAGGTGCTCTAAGTGGGTAAAATAATAACTTGTACTGAAGGGACAAAAGCAATCAACTGATAGTTACATCGGTTCTATTGAAGCTGGTAATACTCCCAATTGAAAAAAAATGGTATGACTTCCCTGTTTTTGGGGGGAGAGGGGCTTTCAAACTTTTGATTATTCTGATAAAGACTAAGTAAAAACTACTATGTCCTATTGTTGATATGAACATAGGTTAATGATGAGGAATTGAATAATTAGGTTTTAAATAATTCTTAATTTAAGATATACTTTTGGTTACCTTGATGTAGTATTTCCACATGAACATCCCATCCCGATTAAACTATACAGCAGTGAATGGAATTGTAATTCGTACTAGTTTCCTAACTTGATGTCATATTACTGATGACCAACAGCTGTTAAACTAAATTGAAATTGATTTTTCTCTTTATTAAGAGACGAAAGTTGAAAGGGTAGATTTTATTTTCGTTTGCTAAATAGTTTATTTTTCATAGTTCGATCACAAATTCTTGATGTATTATTAAAGTAATGTATGGCTATTGATTTGTCACCTATGCCAATTGTCATACCGCAAAAAAAGATACAAGCCATTCTAATTCAGC
The DNA here is from genome assembly GCA_017311375.1 of Mytilus coruscus. Classification (NCBI taxonomy): domain Eukaryota; kingdom Metazoa; phylum Mollusca; class Bivalvia; order Mytilida; family Mytilidae; genus Mytilus; species Mytilus coruscus. The sequence goes on along the minus strand of CM029597.1, from coordinate 3,040,685 downwards.
CCACTTAGTGTATAGGTAATGAATAATGTCTAAAATACTATTTTAATGGAGGGAAAAATATTTTATTGTATTTTCATTTTCTTGGCAATAAGTTGCCCTTTTGTTTAAAATACTCAGGTAAAGGATATTTAGTGCTGTTTAATTTGATTTTAGGGTGGAATATCATTTTATATATATTTATAATTAACTGCAGTGTGTATATTAACGGCATTATATGGCAAAATTGTCGCTTTTATTTGAACAAATACTACTGATTTCACAATCATTAGGCTTTTCTAAATCAATCTAAAACCCAATCATAAAACGAGGTTCAATCCACCATTTTCTACATAAGAAAATCCCTGTACCAAGTCAGGAATATGACAGTTGTTATCCATTCGTTTGATGTGTTTGAACTTTTGATTTTGCCATTTGATTGAGGACTTTCCTTTTTGAATTTTCCTCGGAGTTCACTATTTTTGTGATTTTACTTTTTTCATTGACCAACATAAATTTGCTCTTCAATTTTTTTTCTCGATCAACTTCATATTATTTAACTTGATAGTACACTCAAATAATTTTCGCACGATGTACAAACGAAAAACCATTCCGTTTCAATGAAATTCAATTAACGTTTATAGAATCAATATTATCTTGTTAATATTAACCTTTGTTGATCAAAATTCATCAAGATTTTCCTAAATAGTGAGACTGTTTTAAGGATATTTGCTCCTCACTTATTTCCAAAACCGATGACGATACTATTATATATATAGATAATTTCCGTCAAGATGTGCAAGATTGAGGGTAAAAATTGGCAAATTTTCGCATAACCTGTATTTCCATACCTCCAAGCGTCTGTGGTTTTTGAATTGGATTGGAAGATTTTTGCATGAACCCAGACTCTAAGTAAAGAACTCTTATTCACTTACCTAACACACGACTATTTTATTTATCATTCGAAAGGTTATTGAATCTATTTTTGCCAGATCATCAACAAGTAAAATGGTTAGATATCCGTGTATTCAAGATCAAAGGTTTGAAAAAAGTATAAACAAAAATACCGAACTCCAAGATAAATTAAAAAAGGGGGTAGGTTCGTAAAACCTGACAAAATGAATATTTTTAATTTTTGCAAAAAAAAAAAAAATGTTTTTCTGACTGTTGCATAGTAAGATAATTCCAAGAATATATGAGACTGTTAGAACAGAATACAATTCTAAAAATATTAAAGAACATAATGTATGATTGCCAGCGGAGACAAACTGATGTAGCTGTATAAACTATTTGCACTGTACGGCCTTCAACAATGAGCAAAATTAATACCGTAGAATAAGGGATAGTAAGGTATGATAGGCCCCAACATGAAAAACAATTCAAAATAGATAAACAAACAGCCTAATTTATAAACAATAAACGAAAAACAAATATGAAATTCTAAGGATTTTCTTAATCAGGAATACATTACCTTAGCTGTATTTGCCAAAACCTTTCGGAATTTTTGGCCTCGATGCTCTTCAACTTCGTTTTTTATTTGGCCTTTGCAACTAGTATAATTTTGAGCGTCACTACTGATGAGTCATTTTTGGACGAAACGAGCTTTTGGCATACAAAATTTTAATCCTGGTATCTATGATGAGTTTATGGTAGATATCGACTGCTTCTTATCAAACGCCAACCAATGGACCTATTGTTACCAAAAATGAAAGTTTTGACAAAGTTTTATATTGCTGTTAAAACAAAAATTGGGTTAAGGAACACTTGGAAAGAAGAATGTCTGTTAAAAAAAATCGACAAAGAAATTTGATGACTATATAATACTACCACTTCATTTTAACTCTAGTGAATAGTTGTCTCATTGGCAATCAAACCACAACTCCTTATTTTTATAAGCTTGTTGATATTAGTTACAGAACATTTTTAACAGTATCAGAGTGATATATTACAAATAAATTCATGAAACCTATTTCTTTGCGTTTGACACGTGTTCCTACAATCAATTTCAGTGCGTTAGACACGTGTTCCTAGAATACCTTTCAATGCGTTTGACACATGCTCATTTGATCCCTTTCAACGTGCTTGACACTTGTTCCTAGAATCAGTTTCATGCGTTATTGTTAAACGCCTCAATGTGATTTGAGGTGGAAACAACAAGTAAAACGCCATTACTTTGCGGTTTGTTGTCACATGCGTGAGTAATTGTTTCTCATGAGTTAAAACTCCAAATACATTGTCTGATGATTTATTCCTTTCCAAAGCAAGATGTTGTTTTTTTTTTTATGGAAAGATGAACTATTTCTTTCAACACTTGATAAATACAGAATGAAGAAGAAATCATTTGCTAGAATAATATACCGATGTTTAAAAATGGTTAATCCAACTGGAATATATAAATAAATGTGTAAGGAGTGCAAAAGTCCAGTGTTTGAATAATATTCATGAGGAGTAGGATTTCTTTATATTATAACAGATATTTGGAAGTTTTTAGAATCTACATCTGATTCACTTCATTCTCAGTTATTATAATCGCCAAAGATACCAGGCTTACAATTTATTCTATAATTGAGTCAACATACCGACTCATCAGTGGTTATATATCAAAATTATTGAAAGACCAAATCAATTGATTAGCCTTTAAACCAATTCTTTTAAAATCTGTTGAAGCCCATCAATGCTAGACTTTGTAAGAAACATTTTATATTTTGAACAATTTGAACATTTTTGGATCAGTAAATTTAGGACAAAGGACCATATCAATGATGTTTCAAGCCATAAGCGCTGACTCCTGGTTTGAAGACGTCCCCCATTAGATGCACGAACTTCATCACAGAAACAATGATTATCATTTGGTACACGAGACGCGCTTTCCAACTACATAAGACCTATCCCTGGCAATCGAGTCAAAACGAATGTTTGAAAAAAATAATAACGAAGTTGAAAAACAATGACATTAAAAATATCAGAAAATTGCACAAAACTAGCTTAGGTAATCTTAAGTGTTTTATGCCGTTTGAATGAAACGTTGATATCAAAAATGGTTCAAAATATGTATACGCTTAACAAAACTGCTGTTTTTTTTTTTTTTTTTTGTTGGAACATATTGACTGTAAAGAATAATATAAAACTTCACTTCGATCATAATGACATTTTAACCTCAGTGTCATAAATCTTATTTAAAAAGTAAAATAACAAAAATACTGACAGGTCCGTGGACTTGTTTTTAAGATATTATCAATGAAAATTTGCGGAAAATGATTTTCCCTAGATTTTTCAGACATTTAACATTGGCACCTTTTTTCTTTCGAAAACAATGAAAAATATTAAGGATTTTATAAACTTTTCAAAAGTGGCTTTTAAAACTATATATAATACATCTATGAAAAGAAAAGTAGGGGTTAGCGGGTAAAGTTTTATTTGCACTAAATGGATAAAACTAGAGGATTCCGGATATCTGACAAAATGTCAAAAACACGATAAGCGAACATCTACAATATATGTTATATTTGATATAAGAGGCCACAATACAGGATAGGTTATTTCATCGGTAACTGTGATTGAATTTTAGACTTTTCAAAATGCCTTGCAACAGCAGTAGTTTGGTCCACAATGGTTAACTCTCCAGGTACATCCACCACTACCGTAACCGTAGGTCTTCATGATAACTGTGTTCGAATCAGGCTGTGCACTCGAGGGATTGTTCCGGAGCCTGTTATGATATTTACCAATATGGTATCCATCAAAGCAACTGACTCTGAAATGAAAAAAAATATTTGGTTGTATGTTGCCATGTCAAATCTGTAATATCGGATGCTTTCGCAACTTTATAATAACAGCTGCATGTAAGACATTATGAACATATTACAAAAAGTGCAAAATACAGCAGCTCGTGTTATTACGAAGACCAGAAAACATGATCTTATTTCGCCGATACTAGCCGAATTATATTGGTTACCCGTATAATACAGACCTCAATTCAGTGTACTTGTTTATTATACTGTGCGTTTAATTGTATCGGCCCTGCATATATTCGGGAAGTAGTAAACATACACGTGTCACAACGATCAGGCTCTACACAGCTACTTACCGTTCAAAAAGTGCGGACGAAAAGGCACAGTGAAAGACAATTTGATTGGGCAGCGGCATTTTTGGGAAAATTTTTTTATGTCAAATCTGGTCATTGCTTGGATAGGTTTGGTTGAAATGTCAACATTGGAGCAAACTTATTTTCAACATTTTTTTATATCTATATCTAATATTTTCTATTCCCCACAATGTGTTCTTTTTGGTAGCTGCACTGTACTGGTTTTTCTGAATGTGTAACAGGGCTTCCTAATCAATATCTTGAGTTTTCTGAGCGTCCTGAGTATTCTGTGGTTGAGGTGTTTCACTGTGCTATGTATTTTGGTTTTGAGGAGTTTCAGGTTTCTGACCGTTCTAGATTTGAGAAGGATTTAAAGGTTCCTGGTTTGTCTCATGTGTTACAATGGTTTGATAAGCTTCAACAAGCATTTCATCAAAGCCAGGAACATCTTGCTGCAATACCTTAACTAAGTCGACCATTGCTTCAGCATCCCAATCATCAGCAAGCTGTAAATCAAAGTAAACAGACAGTGGTGACAAATTTTCCAGTTCCGGGTCGGAACAAATAAGCTCCGAATTCATTGTTTGTCAACAGTAGCAGACATTCCCAAACAGGTTAGTTACATTTTCTTTTTACGGTAAAAATAAATTAATCAATATCTTATTATTATTCAAAAGAATATTTTGTGTTGATAATATAATTTAACGATGAACGCGAAGTGAAAATACATATTTTTAACATCAAACAGGTTTGTGTTTATATCCCCGCCATCTTGTTTACATTGGTTACAAAAAGTAGTTCCGTCAATGTCGTGTATTTAAAATAAATAGTTTCAAGAGCCACTACCGGAAGCCTTCTTGACGAATCATATAAACGTATTTTCTAATATACAAATCATATAAGAATTATTCCTTATTTATTTGTTATCAAAGAATCTTTTTGAAGTGATATTGACTGACAATTCTATTTTGATTGAAGATCTTGCGATTCCATTCATTTTCGCTACCATTTTTGTCTCTTTGAAACACATATTTTTATGGGACTTTTATTTGCCAACTGTATTCTACCTTTAGACATTTCAAACCATGAGATACACTGTATAGGCAATTTGATATTAATCAGATATAATGCTGACTATCTTCTTCATGTATATCGAGAAGGTAGATTAGTTATGAGGGTATAGAGCTTTACATGCATTGTACATCTAACTTAGATATGAACAATATAATTAGGGAATAAACGTCAATAAGACAGCAACGTAACGAGACAAGAATCAAGGGACATTCAAACTGAAATACCTTCTTCATATGCATCAAAGGGCCTCGGTGGCCGAGTGGTCTAAGTAGTCGAACTACTTTATCACTAGCCAGTCAACACTGAGGTTGTGAGTTCGAATCCCGCATGGGGCAGGTTCACTCCAATCTTAATTAACTAGCATTGTCAGTTTTCCTACCGAAGGTCGGTGGTTCTCTCCGGGCACTCCGGCTTCCTCCAACAATAACAACTGACCGCCACGAAATAGCACAATAGTATTGAAAGTGGCGTTAAACACCAATCAATCAATTAATCAATCAATCATATGCAACAATCATTATTAACAGGAATGCTACGGACAACGAGTTTTCTGAATATTTGATAACATTGTGGAAGAATATACTGCGATGATGTCATATTATAAAAAATAATTGCTGCTACTTTAATTTTTTACAGTTAAGACAGCAAAATAGATCTTCTTTTTTTAAATAATGTTTATTCCCTTTAAAAACATCCTTACAAGTAAGTCGATCCGACTTATCTTGTTTTATATCTTTGGTAGCTTATTTGATTTGATTTGAAAAAGTTCTCAAAATTTTGGAAAAAGAAACAATGCTAAACTTTTCCTTTCTCTTCTTTTATTTTCATGTAACTTAATTAGTAAATACACTGTATGTTAAAATAACCCCAAAAATAAATGTAGCATTTCGACAGAATCTGACTAGGCGTCAACTTAGTTAAGATAACAATACCATGGTTAATCGAAAAAGAAAAAATAGTGATGATAGAATATCCTGGTGAATAACATAAATCAACGAAAATGGAATAAAAGAAGACATTATCCCGGTATGTCTTTAACATAGTTTAATAACTGTGAAATCAAAAGTAACTTAAATATTTGATATATACAATTATATTTAAAGCTACATAAAAAATTTTAAAAAGTTGATACTCACTTTGTTCTCTGATTACTGATTGAAGCCAGTATTTCATTCTTTGCACTTGCACAGATATTGTTGCAAGTATCTGCTCCTCTTGCACAGTCTCGTCGAAGAGCAAACACCCAGCCTGATGAGCGACTCGCACAGTAAGATTGCGCCATCTCATCAAAATAGTTGAAAGTCAGTGTTCCATCATAACTCTTTGGTAAAAACACTGAAAATTTGTAAGCAAGGAACCTGTTAGTCAATCGTGATTAGATATAGCTTCCACTGTGACCTTTTAAAAACACATGTACCATCTTATTCAACATGTACAGTGTTTTGTATATGTTGAGTTTTGTTTTGATAATAATAATGATAATAATAATGATAATAATGATAAATGATAATAATAAATAATAATAATAATATTAATAATAATATTGAATGACATTTTTCATTCTTTATTTCTAGTAAAACCATTCTGCGTAAATTTTAAATTTGTCTATAAACTCATTATACCTACTTAAGATTAAAATTTATGTACGCCAGACGCGCGTTTCGTCTACGAGAGACTCATTATTTTGCCAGTATAATCGTCTTATTTGTGGTTTTGCCGAACTTGATCTATCCCAATTGTAAGGTTTGACTGAATGTAAGTTCTCGTGATGGGGGACGCATGCGTGTCAACACACCCGGTCTCGTTTTTTGTGAATTTCTAGCGATCCCCCACCCTCATACCCACCCCCTCCTTTTCCACAATGTTTGCTTGTTGCCTTGATTTGTCTCTTCCTAATCGATTTCCGAGATTTGAACATCGGTAAACTACTGTCGCCTTAATATGATAGAAGTACTAAATTAAAATTTACTATTATGACTAGAAAATTGACAGTTTCCTTCCTTTTCCGTGTTCCATATTCAAAGAGGCGCACATCGATTTTTACTATTAAATCATACTTCATTTAAGAACAGAGAAGTTCGTAAACTTAAAATTAACACGCATTCAATAATTCCTCATTGGATAAGTGACACTCTGTATAAACGTCATAAAATAAACAAATATTTACTAATTAAATATGTAGGGAAGTAAATAAAAACTCAAACAAAAATACAACATTTACGATGTATCCGATAAGAGTTATAGGTCAATCAAACAGGAAAGATGTAATGATGAACATCAGTTATTAAACACTAAGGTTTAAAGACAAAACGTAGATATGGTATCAAAATTTAATAACATATAAATATCAAATTCAAATATTGATCCGGATATGCATGAAGTATTTGCCACTGGATGTTAGCCAATCAATACTCAATCAATCAATCACAATTTTGTTGGGCAAGAAAAAATATAAATAAAATGATCCATATACTAGATGAAATATGCCACTGAAAAAATAAAATTGACACGTGCATGAAAGTCATCTGAAAACGGCAAAACTTAGTCAAGACCATGGGTTTTCACCACCAAAATGATTAGGCATTAGTAATTTGATGTGCCGCATCATGCTTTTTCCGTTTTCATAAAATATTTTACATTTTGTCAGTTGTATATTATAACTGTTAAACTTAATTTATTATATACCTATACGATTGTGTAGGCTATACATAACCCTAAAAATTTGCATGACGTCCTTTCACGTGAAAAACATCTCTTTTAAATATAATATAAAAATCTATAAAACTAAATATATGTTTTTTTTATGAATAAATCACAATACCGATAGAACTGTTATCAAAACGCAAAGTTTTGAGTGTCAGATGTTTCAAACCTTACGCCTTATGTTACGTTGCTTTCTATAACATTTGGAAATTATTCTTTATACTCTAAATCCAACTATATATTAAAAACTCAATCCATGCTTATATCTTTGTAATTCTACGACTAATTAAAAGAGAGTCGAAAGATACCAAATGGATATTCAAACTCATAAATAATGACAATAATTACAAGCACGTGCATAACATAACAAGCTTAAATCAGCAGTAAATATGAACAAACTTTACAGGCTTATTTATTTACAACCCTGGGTCGATGCCACTGCTGGTGGACTTTTTATTTCCCGAGGGTATCACAAGCCCAGTAGTCAGCACTTCTGTGTTGACATGTATTATCAGTGGTATGGTCTTAATTATAAATTATCTGTTTATAAAACTTTGAGTTTTTGAAATACTAAGGCTTTTCTACCTCAGGAATAGATTACCTTAGCTGTATTTGGCAAAACTTTTAGGAATTTTTGGTCCTCAATGCTCTTTAACTTCGTACTTATTTGGTCTTTTCAAATCTTTTTGATTCGAGCGTCACTGACGAGTTTTTTGTAGACGAAACTCGCGTCTGGCTCAAATACAAAATTTTAATCCAGGTATCTGTGATGAGTTTATTTATATGTGTGCTGTTCAGGAAAATAGTTTTCACCATGGTAAGATTTCATCAATTTGTAAGTTATCACGAGGTGTCTTTGTTTTAAATAAGATACATGTAATATGTCATTTCGTTTTAGAAAATATTGTTTACAAAAGTTCCTAGATAGATCATTTCAAACTGGCCTTTTACGATTTTCACGCCACAAATAAAAACGTATCTGCTACTAGTAAATGTCTTGCAGGAATGTCGAATATCGAATGTTGGCGGGTAAATTGTCAGTTTCGAATTTATTTATCAATTTGATCGATTTCAAGTAAAAAACGCAGGGCTTTGCTGTTAATGTTTTAGAAAAAATACATTTGTAGCTTGCTTTCTCAATCCAGTTTTCACTTTTGATCAAATCCAATGTCTTGTAAGTTTTTCCACTCAACGATTTTTGTAGAAGAGGGACGAAAGATACCAGAGGGACAGTCAAACTCATAGATCGAAAACAAACTGACAACGCCATGGCCAAAAATAAAAAGACAAACAGACAAATAACAGTACAGATGACACAACACAGAAAACCAAAGACTAAGCAACACGAACCCCACCAAAAACTGGGGGTGATCTCAGGTGCTCCGGAAGGGTAAGCAGATCCTGCTCCACATGTGGCACCCGTCGTGTTGCTTATGTTATTACAAATCCGGTAAATAGTCTAATTCGGTAATTCACATTCGTGAAAAGGGAGGGTATTGTAGTTACGACATAAGGAACGTATCCGATATCATCTGTGAAACGGTTATTCCATAACGGTCAACCAACTTGTGATGGCGTCCGTAAAATTTACGAAGGGATGACTTCAACTTCACCATTTGGAACTCTTAGTTTAATAGCTTCCTTGTGAGCAGCAATCCTCTATCAAGGAAATCATGATAGGAAACACAAGCCCGGGAATATCGTATCAATTGGGAGATATATACTCCGTATGCAGGCGCTGCTGGAATGTTGCTACATAGAAATGGAAAGTTCACAATTGGGAAGCTGAAATCATCTCTTTTGTCATAAAGCTTTGTTTTCAACCGACCCTCATTGTCAATTTCTAGATGTAAGTCAAGATATGAGGTAGGTTTCGAACTTAGTTGTTTGGGACGCTATTAATATCTTTTTTAAATTCAATCCGAAAGGTTTTTATATTCCTCATTTGAACGTTTTAAAATGCGTAGCCAATTAATGTTTCTTTTGTATTTGTTAGAAGTTTTTATAATAAAAAGCACGGTTCGGCCTTATTACCCTTTAGGGCAAAACATAATACAATATTCTCCTATGTTATATGCAAATGATAGAAACGAAGATACCATTTCTTTACATACACAATCTTACAAAGTATTTATAATGACAGGGGCTGTTCGTTCGATCGAGATTCGAAAGTTGTCAAAGTGCTCAATTATAGTCGAATTTAGAATAGACCATTTCTTTTCAAATTCGTCCAACGGTAATTTTGAAATGTTTTAATCTGCTGCCGAAAAGTAACAACACAATTGTTATCCTTAAATAGATGAATTTCGATATAAAGACTGTAAATGTAAGGGATGAATACAATTATATATTTTTAGAATATATATATATATATATATATTTAATTTGCATGTCAATAAAAATGTAAAGTGTTGCTTATTTTATCGTGTTTAAATTTTAAGTAGGATCTTAATCTCAACTGCTTTATTCAAATCAACATTTTGGACTTCTGCCTTCTTTTCGTATCTAACTGGGAAATCATTGCATTCTACTACATTTCGTACCTAATCATTTAACTAACATATTCAAAAGAATTTGTAATGACTAAAATAACTTTACCGACAAAAAAAAAGAAAACGTCCTTGACCATTGACGGAAAACATCAAATTACGTTATTACCAATTGCGACGCAATATCTTGGGTAACGTCTATGTGAATCTATGCATTAATAACGATTATAACTATTAAATATGAAATTTATAACATTCATAATTATTATTTAACTTACCATAAACGAATATACTCAGTAAAGATGTGTGAATATTCATTTTTGTATTTCAAACAATCAAACTGTTTCGATAGTGAGGTTGCAGTTTAATCAAAACAACTAGTTATAGTAAAGATGTGTCATCCTTTTATACAAATATGTGTAAAACTATTTGATTGGATAGCATTTATTTATGTGTGTTGATTTCTTCGATCATTAAGTGAAAATGATATTGTATTCGTTTTTTAAATGAAAACTTTTAAATACACTTTGCACTAATATCATACAAAAACAAACTGACAATACCATGGCAAAAAATGAAAAACGACCAAAAAGACATCCAGTTTATAAAAAAGTAAAATAGCAAAAATAGAAAACTAAAGACTGAGCAACTCGAACCCCACCAGAAACAGGGGTTGATATCAAATGGTCCAGAAGGGTAAACATATATAGTGTTCTCAACATTAAAGTGATGTCAACTATCAATATAACTATATTAAAGAAAACTAATATCAAAATTATTAAATAGAATAAAAAGATATATTATACTAATATCAGCATATAAACCGTAAGTGCAAACAGTGAAAATATTCTCTAAGTTCCCAACATAATTTAGCGTGAAACGAATATTCCAAATATTGACATGGATTTTAGATAATTTTAATGTGTCATAAATCTTACAGGTCCGTTCATGTCAATGTGACACTTATTTTTGGTTTTAGTTTATGTTTCTGAATTTATCGCTTACTTATGAATATGACTTTAGAATCGTTTTACGGATGGTATATGTATACCAAGAGATGCGTATCCTGTCGACGCGTATGCCCACTCTTCGATTCGTGTTTTTCCATCTATTATTATGTTTTCTGATTCTCTTGCTTTTGTTTTCTTTTCAGAGTTGTCAGAAGTTAACATAGGATTTATTAAAATTTACTCATTGCTGTATAGAAAATGCTCCTTGTTTGAACAGCTAGTTGATCAAATGATTCTATTGATAAAACGCTAATCATTTCTAAATCTGAATCACGTACTTTATTTGGCCTTTTTGATTCTTTTGATTCGAGCGCAACTGATGAGTCTTTTGTAGACGAAACGCGCGTCTGGCGTACAAAATATAAATCCTGGTATCTATGATGGGTTTATTTAAAAAAAAAACAACGCAAAAAATTAAAATCTGTCCATCCGATTTTGAAACAAATATAAAACAGAACAAGGACACACATTTCCTGTTTTCAGCTGTCAAAACAACATATGTAAATAACATTTCCTTTAACATGTAAAACAGTACATGTACTATTACAGAAAATTTTGAGGTATCCTGCTAGATTAAAAAGTATATCTTAAAACAACCGTTAACCAGAAACACATGGAAATATTTATAAACAACCATCCCAATTCCGGATGAGCTATGAAATTCCAAAAAATTCTTGCAGTACATTTAATAATGACATTATTTTTTTATTGATGTTATATTAATATTTTTGTAAACAACTTTATCTACCTGACGATACCCTGAACTTCTGATATTAATGAAACAGGGACCTTCACTGACATAGCTGTGTCAGTGGAGTTATTGTAAACAGCGTTTGCAATACTGTTGTTGAATAAAAAAAGTATATCGTATGATTATAATCACATGTAACGATATATATATAAACAATAAATACTAGTATGCAAATTTTTTTTCCATTTAAAAATGTTTTTTTCCATTTATGATCGTATATGACGTGAATTCAAATTGAACAAAAATTTTGTCATTATAGAGTCTAGAGAATCTCTTCAATTTCATAACAGAATCGCCGTTTCGACTTCTTTTATTTGAGCATAAGCATGATTAAGTATGAGTCTTATGAAGACATCATGCGCGTCTAGCGAAATAAATTTTCATCTGTACTTAATGTGGTTGTATAGAGCATTGCTTGTTTTTTTTAAAAGCTGCAACTTTTGATAGCTAATTTATTTATATAGTTCGTGACTGGGCGGTCACGTATGCGCAACATTACAGATTGGTTTATAGTACGAATGATAAAGGGAGGCATTGATAAAGGTATCCAGTGTTACTTGCAAAAATCAAAAGAAAGTCGATTTCTAAATTAATGTATATTATGAGTATCAAATCCCAGCATATATACAAGGAAATACTACAAAAGTTCAAACCAAGTTAAGATGTTACAAATGTAGGTTTCATAGCACGGCACTTAGACACGATATTTCATACAAACTATCAGTTACTACTAGTTATGTATTCTACTTGATCCAGAATCATAATCATCCAGATACGACAAGTAATGAATCGAAAACAAACATATTCGAAGTAACATCAGTTACGACAAGCTTTGTAGTCAACATAGACCACGTTCAAACACTTGCAGTGTCGGTAAGTGATTATTTAAAACAGCAGATATATTCCCAGTTACCATCAGTTAACATGGTTAAGACAAGTTATGTATTCAACATGTTCAACATGGTTCACAAACATCATGCACTTCTAGTTACGGAAATCATGAAACAACAAACACATTTTAGTTAAAGTTTCAACTACATCACTACAAGATATAGCATACATATCTCTCAAATCGTTCATCATATCAAAGAGTAGCGTGTTCTACAATTCACAATTTGCCCAACACTGAAACATATGGCTCTTGTATACCAATTGCCACCAAATTTGCACCAAATATCCACCAAGAATGTAACCAAAATTCCTACTTGTTCGTAGTAATATAATAGTTAAAACTAAGATATTAGAACCGAACCTTAAAACTAAGAAATAGAAAACCTTTAAAAGAGAGAGGCGAAAGATACCAGAGGGACATTCAAACGCATAAATCGAAAATAAACTGTCAACGCCATGGCTAAAAAAGAAAAAGACAAACAGACAAACAATAGTACACAAAACACAACATAGAAAACTAGACTAAGCAACACGAACCCCACCAAAAACTGGGGGTGATCTCAGGTGCTCCGGAAGGGTAAGCAGATCCTGCTCCACATGTGGCACCCGTCGTGTTACTCATGTTAGTACATATCCGGTAAATAGGCTAATTCGGTAGGTCACATTCGTGAAAAGGGAACGGGATTGTAGTTACGACATTAGGAACATATCCGCTATCGTCTGTGAAACGGATATTTCATAACGGTCGACCAACTCGAGATGGCGTCCATAACATTTACGAAGGGATGATTTCAACTTCACCATTTGGAACTCTTGGTTTAATAGCTTCCTTGTGAGCAGCAACCCTCTATCAAGGAAATCACGATAGGAAATACAAGCCCGGGAATATCGTATCAATTGGGAGATATATACTCCGTATGCAGGCGCTGCGGGAATGTTGCTACACATAGAAATTGAAAGTTCACAATTGGGAAATCATCTCTTTTGTCGTAAAGTTTTGTTTTCAACCGACCCTCATTGTCAATTTTTAGATGTAAGTCAAGATATGAGGCAGACTTAACTGTATCTGTTGTATCCTTTATCTCTAGTTCGATGGGATAGATGCGTTCAACATAGTCACCAAATTTTGAAATATTTAGTGAGAGAACATCAACTATATATATATATGTATAGCTAATTGCACAAGCCATCTGCAGGTTCCAACGCCTGAATACAGAATACAGGTATTTTTGCTTATTTTGTAAAAACTTTATTGCAGCATGCATAATTATTTATTAACAATCCTACCACATCTTCTCATTTTAACATGAGAATAAAAATGATGATTTTTCAGGTTGAGTTAAAAGAGACATTGTTTTCTGTATTTTTTTCTGTTTATTTCCTATATTTTGAGATTTTCACTGGTCCCTGATATAAAGACCACTTTCAAAATAGAACTGGATTGAGTTTTATAATTTATATATTAATGTACATAGAGGAGTAATTCAACATTCTTCATTTACGAAAATTAAAAACAGACTTGTAGCCTTTCATCTATGATATAAGCAACTTACAAGTTCTTATCTCTACATTAAATCTATTATTCAAAACCAAATTAGTAATTTTTATAGTGTCATCACTTAAATTTCTGGTTCTCAATTCATATCTCCGTACAAGATTTTTTCGATGTTACAAGGGACAAAAAAGCGGCAAAAGCAAAAATGCACGAAGACAAAAATAAGTTTTGCAGTCAAATTAAACAATGATTGTATTTATACCGTAGTAAGAAAATCCGAATTAGAAGAGCATAAATGGATGATTCGATTCTTTATATACAAGTCACTATAAGGACACAAACGTGTGAATAGGAAGGCAGACTGACATATATTTTAGAGCATGTCAAGGTCAAAGATATTTAAAGCCAGAAAATCCCATGCTAAGGAAAACACTTCTGTCAAAGCAGACGAAAGTCAGCATAAACTTTTTCCTGCAATCAAAGGCCGAAATACCAAAGTTTATAAGTCAAAATAAAGAAAAGTTTGAAGTAAAATTTAGATTCAAATTAAAATATAACTACCATTACCTCACGGCACATGTTTCTAAATCTATTGCTTACTATTGCCCCACGGAACATAAAGCAGACACTTGCAGCATTCGCCACCTCAGTAATTTGTTTCCGTGTTTCCTTTTTTCTTCTGATTCGTGATTTCAGTATTGAATCTCCTTTCAACAGCTCCAACTCATTGGTCACCGACCTCTAATTAAATTAGCCTCAATGGAGGTGAAATTAGATTTTATACCCTTGGCAGTTTTTGTTTTTGTTTGTTGGTTTTTGTTTTTTGGGGGGAGGGGTTCAGTCAATTCACCCATCTTGGTAACAGGAATTGAGATTTGCATTATGGGTAACAATTAAACAGAAAACAATTTAACGATTCCATACTCAGGATTAGTTAACATTTTTTGAACAACACATTTTAACGCATATTTTAGCTAGCGAATCGTTAACCTTGATCATCCTTAAGGCTATCGACATTTTTGAACAACCGGGCCCTCTTGTAAAAAAGGGCCAATTTTTATATATCATTTGCTGGAACTTTGACAAATAAATCTTTCTTGAATTATATTTCCCAAACATGTCCATGGATTTTGCATATTACTGGAAATATCATTATTCCTTTATCCAATTGAGAAAAAGTTGTTTCAAATATAAAAATCCCCCTTTTAAGATTAAAAAATGAGAAAAATTGAATTTGTTTAATTTGCATAATAGCAAAATATCCCTTTAACTGGCAGACAGTCCCTCCTTTCTAAGGGATATCCATTGTTTGGCGTTTGAGTGTTTACCATTTACACCAATTCTTTCAAAGACTTAAATTTCCATTTTACGTGACTCTGTATTTATGTATCTCTTTATACTTTGAACGACAAAATTATTTTATGTCTACCTGTGCGAATTTCAAACGCGCGATTTTACGCCAGTACTTAAAACCTTCCATCTTTTATAGGTGGATTTTACATAGATAAATAAAATCATATGATATAAGCATAATGAGGATGTTAAATTTGATGTATGCCCCTTGTTGTGCTTCTTCGTAAAATTTGTTTGTTTTCATAGTGATTAAGATGATAACACAATGTTGACTTCTGTAACCCTATTTTTGTCATTTTTACCAATTGTGTCTGTGTGTTTTGTTCACGCATCGTTGTCAATATAATGGAATTTGATGCGACTGTCATACAAGTGAGAGGTTTGGCTAGCCATAAAACCAGGTTCAATCCACCATTTTCTACATAAGAAAATGCCTGTACCAAGTCAGGAATATGACAGTTGTTATCCATTCGTTTGATGTGTTTGAACTTTTGATTTTGCCATTTGATTGAGGACTTTCCTTTTTGAATTTTCCTCGGAGTTCAGTATTTTTGTGATTTTACTTTTGACAATTGCTGATGCTCTGACAAAATCACAAACTCTTGATAATCCACTTAAAATCAAAATTTCATGTAAATTCATATTTTCCCTAATAATCCTAGTATTTGCCTTCTCCGTCATCCTATAAATAGTCAATTTTGAATGGATCCAGTTTCTATACAAGTATAAACCACTGGAGTCATGATCTTGATCTTGATTGGATACGATATCATTTCCTTGGACATTACTTAATCACACGTGTTTACATGTTAATACTTATTTACTTTAACCCCCCTCTATCTCCCCTCACCCCCATTACCATTTCCTGTGAACAGTTTAGCTGGGTTTCCGTAAATTTTATCTTGGTGGCGATATGGCGATATCTGGAAGTAAGAGGGTCCAATGTTTAATTTCAAATAGTAAGAAGATTTTAAAGTGTCCGTTTTGGCTGATATATAAAAACGTATTGATTATGTATGTTCCTTGTTGAACTTTGATATCGATGGAGATCTTATGTTGGTATTTCAGCCAGATAGTGCACCACTTAACAAAATAAATATCAGACTGTTTTGTCTGCGCTCATCCCTCCTTGGTTTTAGATGGATCTGTTTTATGATTGAAGCCATTTTACCTGGATAATAAATGTAGTTAAATGTTATGAATATTACTGCTCTTTTCTGAAATTTTTCTAGTTTTTCCTGTAAATATATTTAAAAATGGTCCAACACTATGGTCGAATATTCTATGACAGGTCAAATAAGTCCATTATACCGCCGTAATTTTACCTCCATACGGCATGATAAGAGATTTGGTTTTAACAAATCAAAGGGTTTATACGATTTGTTCAACTTTGCATCGTGAACTGTTGGAAGGAATCAGTAGACCCAGTTCATGAAGTTCTGTCGATCGCCGTATTTGTGAACTTCGTTTTCAGTCGTTTATATGGTATATCATGTCAAATGTCGAAATCTAAAATTAAAATGGCTACTTGTCGATGACACTTGCCGAATCGTGAATGACATTTACAAGTTGATTTTCGTAGCAAACTGTTTTCTGAAGGTGTGTTGTCTGCTGTTTAGAATGTTGTTTGTTTTAGAAATGCTGCATAATGTGAGCAAACGATCTGCTCTGATAGTTCAATGAATACATGTGAGTGATACGGGTCTATAATTATTTGGGATTAATCTATCGTTTTCTTGAAACCAACTCGATGAATAAATGTTTGTATACCTAAGGTTTTAAAAAAAAACTGTTATTTTCTAGTGTTGTTGGTTTATCTCCAGCAACTAAATAGTACGGTTGCCTGTTTCAATTTCAGATGAGGTGCTTAAAAATTATGTGGATAGCATGTTTTTGTCACATATAGGCCAAACCTAGGTTAAATTGGTGGTTAGAATAAATTTATGTTCCTCGTCTGATTCCGTTGCACATGAAGTGCGCATCCAGGTTTTATATTTCCCGCATGCAAGGGCCTGATCATAGCTATGCACCTGGTATCAGAAAGTCCTATAAATAAGCAGTTCAAATGGAATATTGCATACGTATTTGAAATTTGACATATGCACAGGTTTTCTGATTCATAAAAAAAAAACATATGACGGAAAAATACAAAGATAAATCACAGCCATTGACTTCGACGACATATTCATCCTTATCTCATTTACCCGCGAAAATGTCAACAGAGTTATGTCACTTGAACGCTGTTCACTTCTCTAATTGTAACATTTTTATATCAATGAATTTAAGTGTATTTGAAATACATTTGATTTAATTTTCCATTTTTTTTTCTAATCTTTAATTGAATTCAAATGTACATGAACGAAGATCGAGATGAGGGACCCGTGTTGAAACTTGTTAATTTCATCGAAAATTGTATTTAGTTAGAGGGAGGAAGTCAAATCAATGTTAAAAAAATAAAGGTTTGAAACTTTCAAATTGTGCATTTTTTATTCCTCTTTTGTAAATAACCACTGACCTACTTTGTGACTGTCATATAAGTGAGAGGTTTAGCTTGCTATAAGGCCAGGTTTAATTTTCTACATAGGGAAATGCCTGTGCCGGGTTGGGAATATGACATGTATTTTCAATTAGTTTGATGTGTTTTGGCTTTTGATTTTGCCATTTGATGGGGGACCTTCCGTTTTGAATTTTCCTTGGAGTTCGGTATTTTTGTTATTTGACTTTCTACATGTATTATCACGAACAATGCAGAAAAATATGCATTAACAATAATCAAAAAGAAATATAATTTTTTTTTATTACTATAAGTATCGACAGATTGTTACAGGTTTTAGTATAATCTAGGTTTTATCTATTTGAAAAGATACCGTAATCTAGGTTGATGGTGTTTATATCTTCTATGGATCCATTCATAAGGAAGTGATAATGTAAATATCTGACACTTAAAAACTTATAACTGTCAAAATTTATGATGACTCATCTCATTTAAGGGCATTGTAAATTATTTCTGCCTGATTTATTTGATAAAAACTGTAATTGTAAAATCACAAATTATTACTTGATTACTGAACAAATAGAGGACCAGAAGTTTAAAGTAGAACCCTGTTATGATTAATGACGACCTCGTAAAATAAAATACATTCTATGAAAAAGAATATTATTATACCCATTCGAGCCACATTAAAAAGTATTTACTTAGTTTTTTTTACTCATATAATATTTAGGGTGTAACCTCATAGGTCTTACATATCTGTACATATTTAACACGTCAACGTCATCTTTTTTCAAAAGATGACATAGTTTCATACGATTAATGTATTCAATGATAATACACGGAGTCGTCATCAATGTTTGGAACTTTTAAAAATCTATGAAATACATTAAAAAACAACGGCATAATATAGTGTGCATACTCAGAACCATTATGAATTGTACACAGTTAAATTTGGTCTAATCAGATTGTTATGATGTACACAATTTTACTTCACATAGACAGAATAAAAGGCCACGCACGTCCTGTCTTGATATTTTTCATTTTAAATTATTAACTATTTTGATTAGTTGGAATGTTCCAAAATTTGCGCCTCATTACTTTGTATATACTAGTTTTGAATTACTATTCTACATTTAGACGACAAATGCAAAAGAAAATACATAGAAGAAATAGTCTGTGGCCATTACTTCTATTGCGGTTGTCGTCGATAATGAAAACAAAACATCTAGTTCCTGAGACTCCAAAAGTTCGAGGAAAATATAAGACCCTTCTCCCAATGTTATTTTATAGATCTTAACTATTTTTAAGACGGAGAGGTTATGATTTGTTTTTAAGACATGCCTGATATATCGTCCACCTTCTACAATTAACTGAAAAAGGTCATAAAAGGATCAGCGCTTCGAATTCCCTTCAACAATGAGACAACAATACACCAATGTTGAAACGAATGACTTTCTAGGTCATGAAAAATCTTACTTTGTCTAGAAACACACATATGCCCTTGTGATGATATCATATAATTTGAGATAATCAATAAGGAATAAGGTATGTTACTGCTCAGAAATGTGAAGTTGACAATTGGAAAGTTGAAATCATCACTTTTTTCATTGATTCTAGTTTGAAGTCGTCCAACTGTGTAACTACCGAGACAAGGATCACAAATGACTTAAATTCGTGACAATATAACAAAAAGTGTCACCTTCACGAATTGGTTGACCAAAATGATGTATCTGTGTTTCAACTAACTCACAACATGGTATCGTCATCTTAGATTTTTGAATACTAGAATAGTCATCTGATCTGAAAATGTACCGATTGTGTCATAGAATATTTGAAAATTGATGTCCAATAGAAAGTTGGCATTTCATTGTTAACCAAGTGTGCACCCATCATTTTGCACATGTTGTAATTTCCTAACCTTATTTATTTTTACTAAATTGTATGATGATAAAATAATGGCCTTTCATTCAGCTATAGCTATGTTTTCGATGAGTACTTTTAGCATATCAATCTCAGTGAAATTGAAATTTGGGACAGAACAGAGTCAAGAAGATATGTATTGTATTTAGATCTTCCTTTCTTCATATTGATTGTTTCAGATAAATATTTCAAAAATAGAAACCATGAAAAAACGAGCCGATTTCAGATTTTATGTGTTAAATTAAATATTTGGAGTACAAATACAAAACATTCCATACATTAAATGGCATCTTCATATCTCGGTTCATACCAAACTCCAAAGCAGGTCCTTGTTATGGCGATTACGCAAATTGAGTTATACTTTATACAAAATTTTCATCAGCAGACATAACTAGGGACGAACGTAAAAAGTTAAAAGTACATCACTTGTGAGTAAATCCACAATTCATCCTTTAAATGTAATCAATTCTTATGTCAAATATCATTCATTTGACATTATGCTTTCTCCTGACTGTTGACATTCAAATGTTTTGGTTGTATTAGGTCAACCCTTTTGCTCTGAAACATTTTATATGTGTGTTTTAAAACTTTTTGTCTTGAGTATACCTGAGCAAGGATATTCCGGAACTATTTGGTGTGTCCTCAAAATCAACATCCACCGTCTTTTTTTTTTTTTTTTTTTTCAATTGAACGAAGCCGTATATGCTAACCCTGTGTATGACGTTTGATTTACTGTTCCTTTATATTGACCACAGCGGCCAAAATTGTGTAAACATACGTCATAGCTATATAACATAACTAAATTAAATAATTAAAACAACGATTAAATAATATTTTCAGTTGTGGTGTGATCGTCAGTTTGCAAATAATTCCGCTTAAACCGGTGCTAGGGACCGCCTTAGACTTGCAATCAGGTGAGAGTTTTTTTTTCTCCTTGTAAAAGGCCTCACTGTGACTTTGTTGTGCATGCACTGATTTTGTGTCATGGATGGATACCCCATAGCCTTTCTTTTCAAGTAAACAAAACAATACATCACGCCACCATCGATTTTGTGTACCAGCCAACCTGACTGGATCACAAAAAGTATATCCAATCATGTAAATTATTACATTTTTTTTTTGTCATACGCAGGTATACAAGTCACAATCGATAACTCTGTCGGTACAGATCGGCTGATAAAAGGTCGATAAGTTCTTACATTTAATTGTGTGCACTTTATCTCTACAGTAGGTCAAATTTTGGTAAAAACTTTGTTAAATAAAATTACAAAAGCAAAAATTTCTCAAATCATTTGCATTGAGTTTAGGCTTAATGTTTTTTTTTTTTTTTTTTTATCAAATGACAAATTTTACAAACAGAAAATAAAAAACAATCGATCCATTTTACAAGTGATATATGATTTATAAAAAAATAACTATGTTAAAACATTAAGAAGCTAAAAATATAGATACATGATTTTTTTTCATTATTTTTGTTTTGATAATTTATCCAGTGTTGTAATAGAATTTGATATTTGGAAGAATTTTCCGGTGACAAAATATGTCGTTTATTACTTTAAAACTCTGGAAATAACATTGTACACGAGATCATTATATAACAAGTATTGGTAATTTGGTTATACATTTGTTTAAGGAATTTGTGAAATTGACGTATAAGAAGACGAAGGTTTAGTAGTTTTACAATAGAATCAATGGGTAGAGGAGGAGAAAAAGATCAATATTTACAATTGATCAGGGACGTATTTTCATATACATTTAAACGGTCAGGATCAACATTTTAAGAAAGATTTATATTCGAAGGAAAGAGGTGCAAAAGTTGGAAAAAGGGTCGGATTAATGGAAAAAATAGAGATTAGTGAAAGGCCTTTGCAATTTCTATGAGACAAATTTACTAAAGAGGGCTGATTGCTACGTCATTGAACTCACGCGATGTCTTACTTAGTTTGATATGAAGTTTATTCAAAGCAACAATTGGAAGCTCTTTTTTCAAATTGTTTTTAATACTAGTTATCTCTTACTTTTTAAAATCTTATTCTGGTATTGATTTGATATATAGATGAAACTTAATCAACAGTTAAGTAAAGGAGAAAGTTTGATAAGACTCATTATTTGGCCCATAAGATTGCAAAAATAGTAAAATTGTTCAAGCCTTTCAAATTTATGTTAGTATTGTTGATAAATGAACAAGCTGAAATAATCTTGACATTTTATTGTACAAAGGTTACATTGGACGTCAAAAACATGACGAAATCGATATATTTGACCTAAAATGGCTATTTTACACTATGAGAAAAGTTTTACATTGTCATTTCGGGGCCTTTTATAGCTGACTATGCGGTATGGGCTTTGCTCATTGTTGAAGGCCGTACGGTGACCTATAGTTGTTAATTTCTGTGTCATTTTGGTCTCTTGTGGACAGTTGTCTCCTTTGCAGATGTAAACTGTAAACAACTTTAGATGAAACAAAGATTAAATTGTTTCCCCTTTTTAATTTAAAAAAAGGTTTGGGACCTCAACTCTAATATCAATACACATTGTGTACTGATTGCAACAAGTATAAGAAACGGAGAAGATAATATCATTATTTATTATCAACTGTTCTAAAAAGGCACCTTACTTGAAATGATAAAGATTAATAATTTATAAGTTTTGATTTGAGAAAGAACTATAGGAATTCTAGTAACAGTTGTTTACAGATGTTCAAATCTAATAACACGATTAAGACGATACAAATTAATATAACAAAATAACGGAGAGAAGCTCATGAACTCCCAAAAGGGGAAAAGTGGTTGCGTCGACGGGGTAACATTCCCCTACTAACCATGAACGTCGACAGGGTAACATTCCCCTGCTAACCATGAGCATCTACAGGGTAACATTCCCCTGCTAAGCATGAATCACCCTCCATGCGAATCCACACTCATTCCAAATAGCACATACTATATGGATGTGTATGTCATTGAAATTAAAGCAATATATATTGTTTATATTCTTTTAGGATATATTTCAGGTAAAAAAAGTTTTAGGAGATTATTAAAATGATATGGAAATTGACATTTAGACTCATCAGCTCCAAATTTACTCAGGGAAAATTGTATTGTATCAGTGATCAGGTGTTTTTTAATGTGTCAACTTTTATTACTAACAACATTTTGTTGATATTGCTGAAAATGCTTAAAACTTCAAATGTCCTAATTAATCAACATTCTTTTCAGCTATAAAAAAAATAACTATTCTAAAGAGACTGCAATAACTCTCATAGAGGTAATTTGGTTTATATTTCGATTCTAAAAGTTGTTTAAGTACATTTAATAAAAATTCATATCGCCGTTCAATAGTTTTAAAACATCTGATTTTTCTCCATTTTACACAGAAATTCTGGAATCAGAAAAATAAAAAGATTCATTTCAAGAAATTCTAGTATTAGAAAAATAAAACAGATTCATTTCAAGTGTGTTTGATGAAAAATGCCCAATTTAGACATACATTTTTCGTTAAAGCAGTAATTTTATTAATGTAAGAAAATCATTTTAGGGTTAAATATATTTTTTCTACAAGTTATTATGTGTAAACTGTGCCATTAACTCAAAAACTGAATGAAAATCAGAAGTTTGTGAGTCAGCGGCCCAGTTTACACAATGATAATCTCTCGAAAAAATGTTTTTAATCTTTATAATTCTTAACGCTTACATTTACAATTTTTATGAACAACTCATTTCATTAGCCGTCAAATCTACAGTTTCCTGTCGTAACTAAGGCGTGAGCCGCCGTATTGACTTGCTGAAATTCATTAATGTTCGATAAATGCAATAAAATTGAAAATGAAAAATGTTATTTTATTCTAATGTTATACATATTTCAAGCTCTAATGCATGATTTTTTTTTATTGTGATGCATTAGAAGAGGAAAAAGTACTGTAGAAATTAAATTTTGATTTTTTTTTGGAACCAAATAATCCCATACACGTGTGTTCTATAGGGCATGAATATATTACAGTGAAATAGTGTTTACATATTTTACTAAAGAACTTTCGGCAACGCAACATGGTTTATGTGTAAACCAAGGAAAAATTCTGACGGACCAATCTTATAAAAGTATTTGTAGATATGCAAATCAAGTAAAAATAATTCAAAATAAAGTATGATAATATTGCAGTCCTTATAACACTTTTTTTGTTTTAATAGTTTGCACATATCACAATTGACACCAAAATAGTTGTGAATATAAATTTAGGCAACGTTATTTTACCGATGTTCAAATCTCATCAATCGAATAAGAAGACAAAGCAAGGTAATCTTCTTCTTTTCTATAAAAACTGGGGAAATCTCATGAACCCCAAACGGAGTGAGACCAGGTGCGTAGACAGAGTAGTCTTATGCTTCACAGCAATACGGGAATGCAAAACTAAAGAACAAAAACCGCCTTGGAGAATATTTGTTTGATACAGTTTCAACATAAATTTTGATGCCTCGAACACACTAAATGTATAAAGTGTTGTTTTTTTTTTTTTTTTTTTGGATGGCACAATTACTAAAGTAATAGTTATATTTGATAACATCATGATAACGTTTAGATAATGTGTAAAAATCTCATGACCATTTCTTCAACAGGTACTTGACAGATTTTTCAATTTGGTCACAGTCCATTATCCAGAATTTTTAATTGAATATAAATTTATTGTCTGGTTTGTAAGGTTTTTTTTTTCTATTTTATTTTGTTGGATCGGTACTCATGTAAAAATGAGAGTAAAGAAATACCTTCGGGTTTTTATGTTAAGGTTTAATGTGACATCGAGTCAAAAGTAATAAACTGCTAGGCCAAATATTTCTAGATATAAGCTGCCCCAACAAATTGTATATAAAAATAGAATATTTAATAAAATTTCTCAATGTGTTGCGACAAAAGTACATTTGTCCCTTTTGAATTAAATGCGGAAGTAAAACTCTTTTCAATCTGCAAATCATTTTTCACTCTATTTCAAAACCGATTACCTTACCAGAATTCATCTGACATACTACATGTAATATGCTAGATTTGTTGTAAATGTATTTCACTGTGCTTACTGCAGTTGTATTTTGCTGTGCTTGTTCCAGTTGTGTTCCGCATTACTTACTGCAGTTCTATTCCGCTGTGCTTGCAGACGTGGTATTCCGCTGAAAGTACTGAATTTGTATTTTGCTGTACTTACTGTAGGTGTATTCCAATGTACTTGCAGCAGTTGTATTCCGCTGAACTTGCTGTAGTTGTATTTATGCTGAACTTGCAGCAGTTTTATTAACCTGTGCCTGTTCGAGTTGTATTCCGTTGTTCTTGCTGTAGTTGTTTTCCGATGTACTTTATTTAGCTGTGCTTATTCGAGTTGTATTTTGCTGTACTTGCAGCAGTTTTTTTCGTAGTACTTGCTGTAGTTGTATGTCACTGTGCCTGTTGTAGTTATGTGTTACTGCGCTTGCTGTAGTTGTATTCCGCTGTACTTGCTGTTGTTGTACTCCGCTGTACTTGTAGCATTTGTATTTCGCTGTACTTTCTGTAGGAGTATTGGGTATTCCACTGTTTTTTCTGTAGGTGTATTGTGTATTTCACTGTGCTTGCTGCAGTCGTAGTTTACTGTGCTTGATGCAGCTTATTTCGCTGTCCTTGCTGTAGTGGTATATCAATGTACTTTCTGAATGCATATTCTGTAATCGGCTGTAATTGTGTTATGTGTACGCCGCTGTACTTAGTATTTGTTTTCATGGTAGTCCACTTGACTTTCTGTGGGTGTATTATTTATTCTACTGTACTTTCTGTATGGGTTTTCTGTCTTTCGATGTGCTTGCTGCAGTTGTGGTTCATCACCTTTCGGAGATGTTCATGCTGAATTATGTTTAGATCCCCAGTAATAACATGGCAGAGGGGCTGTAAATATAAGGCTAGTAGGAGCAGTCACATATTATAGGGTTTTGTATGTAAAAAATCGAGGTCCTGCAGTGCTTGCTTGTAGTTAAATACTTTAGTTACAATAGTTTTGGTTTAACTGTAGGATACAATAGGAACAGACTGAATTTGAAAATGAAGTGGAATTTTAAATTTTACCTCTTTGTGATGAAGAACGTTGCTGATGTTGATTGCATCAATTCCTTTATTAGTAAACTGAATTGGAAGGAATTTTCACCTTTTCTTCATGTAAAGGTTTCGATCTTACTGGTTTAAAAAGACGGAAAAGAGCTACATCACAAGTTATACTGACCAGTTTGTATATTGGAGAAAATATATTTATGCATCCCTTGTCAAGTGAATACTCTCTCAAACATTTTAGAAAATTAACAGGCTGTGAAAAAAAGATTAGTTGTAATGTAATGTAACCCTAGCGGATGATGAAGATTTGAAAGGAGGTTATCAAAGCTCCCGGAGGGCGATCTGGATTTCGAAGACCTTTTTACATTGGGCCGATTGTAATTTATTTGCCCATGACTACGCTGGTGTCTTAAAGTAATATTAAATAAGCTCATTACATTTACATCACTGCAGGCTAGACTAAACAAATTTCCTACTCCATTGATGTTATCATTGCAACCATATGGCATTGATGTACATAGTTCCCTTATCCAGAAATTTTCCCTATCTTTTCGGAAAAGAGTACTTAGTATAGGGCTATTGGTGTGGTGATAAAATTTTTTGATGATGAGAACTCCTATTTCCTCTAAAGTTTTAGTTTTTGAAAAGCATCTGAAATTTTAAAGTAAAAATTTCTTTCTGGCTGTACATAAGTCAAATCTGTGGTATCCCGAAGGATATTCCGTGGAACACACAAATCAAATGCTACAGTGTTTCGTGTAGCAGAAGAGGACCGTGGTAACCCGGGCGACGTCCTAGTCGGTTTGTTCTTTGTATTCTTTGTATTCGTCATGCATTAAGCTACCAAGTTAATGATGCTCTCTGAGAATAATCTACCAGAAGTAAAGTTTCTTCTAGGAATAAACTTGGCATCGACTTGATTGTAGTAAAAAGTAAAACAACAAAAATACCGAACTCCAAGGAAAACTCAAAACGGAAAGTCCCCCACCAAATGGCAAAATCAAAAACAGCTGGAGTTATCTCTCTTTAGCTGGGAGATTAGTGGTCACTGAAAAACGTAGCTCATTTCTAACATGTTTAAAAAACATGGAAAAGAGAAATGAAATGAAATGAAATGAAACAAATATTTATAATTACATGTACTACTACCTCATTTACACAAATATCAAATTAAAGTGTACTCTTAAGTCCTTTCTGGGTGAAAAAAAAAACCCAAAATAAAAACAAAACTGCATATCAATTTAAACCCACAATTTGGACAAAAAATGTCCATAATTTTAATATTAATCTGAAAAAAAAGTTATTTCACCTTCATTGTAATATTCTTCTAATATGATATTTTTGTAATTTTAAACAGTAGAACTTAGTAGCGCTTTAAACAAGAGCAGAGGCAATGCCAGATGCTAAGTCTGATATCTGACTTTGACTGAAGTCGCTGCCGTATCATGCCTGCATTGGTAAATGTAATCAAATGTTTTTCTAGTGTCATCATTCCTGTATTGGTAATTGAAATTGCAATGTGATGTTCTTCTAGTGTCATCATTTCTGTATTAGTAATTGGTACTGTAATTTGTTGTTCTTCTTTTGTCATTTATCCTGTATTTGTGAATGTTATTATAACTTGTCGATCCTCGATAATAATTTCTTTTGTGTGAACACTGTCCTTCTTTATTCCTGATTGCTTACAGGGGAACAAAGTATTTCTTATATGCGCAATGCCTTGATATTTGAACAAGCGAGTTGCATCGTGGTAT
The DNA here is from genome assembly GCA_017311375.1 of Mytilus coruscus. Taxonomy (NCBI): domain Eukaryota; kingdom Metazoa; phylum Mollusca; class Bivalvia; order Mytilida; family Mytilidae; genus Mytilus; species Mytilus coruscus. The sequence continues at coordinate 3,012,634 of CM029597.1, read as the reverse complement.
AAATTTTCATTTATTACGCCGTTTTCAGTTGTGAAGTTACTGTTTAGGCAGATATGAGTTCCCAATGTTGTTCCTAATGTTGTTCCAAATTTTGCATTTATAATATCATTAAATGCACTAATGTTCTCATTAAGTTTGGTGAATTGGTTTGGAATAACTAAGGAAAGCACAACACTACTTGCTTTTCCAACAGCTGTATACACCATTTCATCATATCTGTAGAAAACCTCCTGTACTGATTCATCCTTAAGGTTGTTTATTCCAACATGGATTTTAATTGATCTTGCATCCGTAACAGATTTGTTTAATGTATAAATAACATCCTGTACTTTGTACGTTGTTTGTATGATACCTGTTCTTCAAGAACCTGCAAACAAATTTTAATGTCCAAAAACTTAGCAATTGAATCGTGACAAAAAGGAGTGTCAATTTTCTCATGTTGGCTGTTTGATGGAATGGCTGGTGACCTGCATGGCTGCTGTCATGTATGGTTCTTTGATCAAGCTTACTAGGTGTTGATGCAGATATGTGATGAATATTATTGGTTTGACAGTAGAGGTGTACTCTGCCGTAACGACTTTCGATATTTAGCACACTTCGGAGAATCTATGACAAAATGTTCGGTAGCTTCCGTTAAAAACCAAAGTATGGCATACCTGCTAAAGACATGCGATGTGGACAAAATATTTAAGCGACCCCCCAAAAATTGCTGTGGAACACTAGCATAATACCATGGCAACAAATTAATAACACCAAAGTTGTGCTCTGCCGTAAAACTTTTTGGTATTAAGCAAAACGCGGAGAATTTTTGATAAAAACTCTGACGTTAGCGGAACGTGTCATTTTTTTAACGTTTTCGTATAAACGACATACCTTAGGTTGACAGTCGCTGCGACCAAAATATTTGAGCGACCTCTAAAAAATTGATATTCCCTTCTAGCACAATACCATGGCAACACATCTATAACAGTAGAGGTGTGCTCTGCCGTAACAACTTTCTGCATTTAGCACACTTCGGAGAATTTATGACAAAATGTTCGGTAGCTTCCGTTAAAAACCAAAGTATGGCATACCTGCTAAAGACATGGGATGTCGACAAAATATTTAAGCGACCCCCCAAAAATTGCTGTAGAACACTAGCATAATACAATGGCAACAAATTAATAACACCAAAGTTGTGCTCTGCCGTAAAACTTTTCGGTATTAAGCAAAAGTCGGAGAATTTTTGATAAAACTGACGTTAGCGGAACGTGTCATTTTTTTTCACGTTTTCGTATAAACGGCATACCTTAGATTGACAGACGCTGCGACCAAAATATTTGAGCGACCTCTAAAATTTGATATTCCCTTCTAGCAGAATACCATGGCAACACATCTATAACTGTAGAGGTGTGCTTTGCCGTAACAACTTTCGGCATTTAGCACACTTCGGAGAATCTATGACAAATTGTTCGGTAGCTTTCGTTAAAAACCAAAGTATGGCATACCTGCTAAAGACATGCGATGTGGACAAAATATTTAAGCGACCCCCCAAAAATTGCTGTGGAACACTGGCATAATACCATGGCAACAAATTAATAACACCAAAGTTGTGCTCTCCCTTAAAACTTTTCGGTATTAAGCAAAAGTCGGAGAATTTTGGATAAAACTCTGACGTTAGCGGAACGTGTCATTTTTTTTAACGTTTTCGTATAAATGACATACCTAAGATTGACAGTCGCTGCGACCAAAATATTGGAGCGATCTCTAAAAAATTGATATTCCCTTCTAGCACAATATCATGGCAACACATCTATAACAGTAGAGGTGTGCTCTGCCGTAACAACTTTCGGCATTTAGCACACTTCGGAGAATCTATAACAAAATGTTCGGTAGCTTCCGTTAAATACCAAAGTATGGCATACCTACTAAAGACATGCGATGTGGACAAAATATTTAAGCGACCCCCAAAAAGAAATTGCTGTAGAACACTTGCATAATACCATGGCAAGAAATTAATAACACCAAAGTTGTGCTCTGCCGTAAAACTTTTGGTATTAAGCAAAACGCGGAGAATTTTGATAAAACTCTGACGTTAGCGGAACGTGTCATTTTTAAAGTTTTCGTATAAACGACATACCTTAGGTTGACAGTCGCTGCGACCAAAATATTTGAGCGACCTCTAAAAATTGATATTCCTTCTAGCACAATACCATGGCAACACATCTATAACAGTAGAGGTGTGCTCTGCCGTAACAACTTTCTGCATTTAGCACACTTCGGAGAATTTATGACAAAATGTTCGGTAGCTTCCGTTAAAACCAAAGTATGGCATACCTGCTAAAGACATGGGATGTCGACAAAATATTTAAGCGACCCCCAAAATTGCTGTAGAACACTAGCATAATACCATGGCAACAAATTAATAACACCAAAGTTGTGCTCTGCCGTAAAACTTTTCGGTATTAAGCAAAAGTCGGAGAATTTTGATAAAACTGACGTTAGCGGAACGTGTCATTTTTTCACGTTTTCGTATAAACGGCATACCTTAGATTGACAGACGCTGCGACCAAAATATTTGAGCGACCTCTAAAATTTGATATTCCTTCTAGCAGAATACCATGGCAACACATCTATAACTGTAGAGGTGTGCTCTGCCGTAACAACTTTCGGCATTTAGCACACTTCGGAGAATCTATAACAAAATGTTCGGTAGCTTCCGTTAAATACCAAAGTATGGCATACCTACTAAAGACATGCGATGTGGACAAAATATTTAAGCGACCCCCAAAAAAATTGCTGTAGAACACTTGCATAATACCATGGCAAGAAATTAATAACACCAAAGTTGTGCTCTGCCGTAAAACTTTTGGTATTAAGCAAAACGCGGAGAATTTTGATAAAACTCTGACGTTAGCGGAACGTGTCATTTTTAACGTTTTCGTATAAACGACATACCTTAGGTTGACAGTCGCTGCGACCAAAATATTTGAGCGACCTCTAAAAAATTGATATTCCCTTCTAGCACAATACCATGGCAACACATCTATAACAGTAGAGGTGTGCTCTGCCGTAACAACTTTCTGCATTTAGCACACTTCGGAGAATTTATGACAAAATGTTCGGTAGCTTCCGTTAAAAACCAAAGTATGGCATACCTGCTAAAGACATGGGATGTCGACAAAATATTTAAGCGACCCCCCAAAAATTGCTGTAGAACACTAGCATAATACCATGGCAACAAATTAATAACACCAAAGTTGTGCTCTGCCGTAAAACTTTTCGGTATTAAGCAAAAGTCGGAGAATTTTTGATAAAACTGACGTTAGCGGAACGTGTCATTTTTTTTCACGTTTTCGTATAAACGGCATACCTTAGATTGACAGACGCTGCGACCAAAATATTTGAGCGACCTCTAAAAATTTGATATTCCCTTCTAGCAGAATACCATGGCAACACATCTATAACTGTAGAGGTGTGCTTTGCCGTAACAACTTTCGGCATTTAGCACACTTCGGAGAATCTATGACAAAATGTTCGGTAGCTTCCGTTAAATACCAAAGTATGGCATACCTACTAAAGACATGCGATGTGGACAAAATATTTAAGCGACCCCCCCAAAAAAAAAAATTGCTGTAGAACACTTGCATAATACCATGGCAAGAAATTAATAACACCAAAGTTGTGCTCTGCCGTAAAACTTTTTGGTATTAAGCAAAACGCGGAGAATTTTTGATAAAAACTCTGACGTTAGCGGAACGTGTCATTTTTTTAACGTTTTCGTATAAACGACATACCTCAGGTTGACAGTCGCTGCGACCAAAATATTTGAGCGACCTCTAAAAAATTGATATTCCCTTCTAGCACAATACCATGGCAACACATCTATAACAGTAGAGGTGTGCTCTGCCGTAACAACTTTCTGCATTTAGCACACTTCGGAGAATTTATGACAAAATGTTCGGTAGCTTCCGTTAAAAACCAAAGTATGGCATACCTGCTAAAGACATGCGATGTGGACAAAATATTTAAGCGACCCCCCAAAAATTGCTGTGGAACACTGGCATAATACCATGGCAACAAATTAATAACACCAAAGTTGTGCTCTCCCTTAAAACTTTTCGGTATTAAGCAAAAGTCGGAGAATTTTTGATAAAACTCTGACGTTAGCGGAACGTGTCATTTTTTTTAACGTTTTCGTATAAACGGCATACTTTAGATTGACAGACGCTGCGACCAAAAAATTTAAACGACCTCTAAAAAATTGATATTCCCTTCTAGCACAATACCATGGCAACACATCTATAACAGTAGAGGTGTGCTCTGCCGTAACAACTTTCGGCATTTAGCACACTTCAGAGAATCTATGACAAAATGTTCGGTAGCTTCCGTTAAAAACGAAAGTATGCCATACCTGCTAAAGACATGCGATGTGGACAAAAATATTTAAGAGACCCCCCAAAAATTGCTGTGGAACACTAGCATAATACCATGGCAACAAATTAATAACACCAGAGTTGTGCTCTGCCATAAAACTTTTCGGTATTAAGCAAAAGTCGGAGAATTTTTTATAAAACTCTGACGTTAGCGGAACGTGTCATTTTTTTTTTTTAACGTTTTCGTATAAACGGCATACCTTAGATTGACAGACGCTGCGACCTGCTAAAGACATGCGATGTGGACAAAATATTTGATAAAAAAATTGATATTCCCTTCTAGCACAATACCATGGCAACACATCTATAACAGTGTAGTTGTGCTCTGCCGTAACAACTTTCGGCATTTAGAACACTTCGGAGAATCTATGACAAAATGTTCGGTAGCTTTCGTTAAAAACCAAAGTATGGCATACCTGCTAAAGACATGCGATGTGGAAAAAATATTTAAGCGGCCCCCCAAAATTGCTTTGGAACACTAGCATAATACCATGGCAAGAAATTAATAACACCAAAGTTGTGCTCTGCCGTAAAACTTTTCGGTATTAAGCAAAAGTAGGAGAATTTTTGATAAAACTCTGACGTTAGCGGAACGTGTCATTTTTTTTTTTAACGTTTTCGTATAAACGTCATACCTTAGATTGACACACGCTGCGACCAAAATATTTGAGCGACCTCTAAAAAAATGATATTCCCTTCTAGCACAATACCATGCCAACACATCTATAACAGTAGAGGTGTGCTTTGCCGTGACAACTTTCGGCATTTAGCACACTTCGAAGAATCTATGACAAAATGTTCGGTAGCTTCCGTTAAATACCAAAGTATGGCATACCTGCTAAAGACATGCGATGTGGACAAAATATTTAAGCGACCCCCCAAAAATTGCTGTGGAACACTAGCATAATACCATGGCAACAAATTAATAACACCAAAGTTGTGCTCTGCCGTAAAACATTTCGGTATTAAGCAAAAGTCGGAGAATTTTGGATAAAACTCTGACGTTAGCGGAACGTGTCATTTTTTTAACGTTTTCGTATAAACGGTATACCTTAGATTGACAGAGGCTGCGACCAAAATATTTGAGCGACCTCTAAAAAATTGATATTCCCTTCTAGCACAATACCATGGCAACACATCTATAACAGTAGAGGTGTGCTCTGCCGTAACAACTTTCGGCATTGATCACACTTCGGAGAATCTATGACAAAATGTTCGGTAGCTTCCGTTAAAAACCAAAGTATGGCATACCTGCTAAAGACATGCGATGTGGACAAAATATTTAAGCGACCCCCAAAAATTGCTGTGGAACACTAGCATAATACCATGGCAACAAATAAATAACACCAAATTTGTGCTCTGCCGTAAAACTTTTCGGTATTAATCAAAAGTCGGGGAATTTTTGATAAAACTCTGACGTTAGCGGAACGTGTCATTTTTTTAACGTTTTCGTATAAACGGCTTACCTTAGATTTACAGACGCTGCGACCAAAATATTTGAGCGACCTCTAAAAAATTGATATTCCCTTCTAGCACAATACCATGGCAACACATCTATAACAGTAGAGGTGTGCTCTGCCGTAACAACTTTCTGCATTTAGCACACTTCGGAGAATTTATGACAAAATGTTCGGTAGCTTCCGTTAAAAACCAAAGTATGGCATACCTGCTAAAGACATGGGATGTCGACAAAATATTTAAGCGACCCCCCAAAAATTGCTGTAGAACACTAGCATAATACCATGGCAACAAATTAATAACACCAAAGTTGTGCTCTGCCGTAAAACTTTTCAATATTAAGCAAAAGTTGGAGAATTTTTGATAAAACTCTGACGTTAGCGGAACGTGTCATTTTTTTTTAACGTTTTCGTATAAACGGCATACCTTAGATTGACAGACGCTGCGACCAAAATATTTGAGCGACCTCTAAAAAATTGATATTCCCTTCTAGCACAATACCATGGCAACTAATCTATAGCAGTAGAGGTGTGCTCTGCCGTAACAACTTTCGGCATTTAGCACACTTCGGAGAATCTATGACAAAATGTTCGGTAGCTTCCGTTAAAAACCAAAGTATGGCATACCTGCTAAAGAGATGCGATGTGGACAAAATATTTAAGCGACCCCCAAAAATTGCTGTGGAACACTAGCATAATACCATGGCAACAAATTAATAACACCAAAGTTGTGCTGTACCGTGTGAGTGAAACAAATACAGGGAAACTTTACCGTGTAAGTGAAACAAATATAGGGAAACTTGAGCGTGTGAGTGAAACAAATACAGGGAAACTTGAGCGTGTGAGTGAAACAAATACAGGGAAACTTGAGCGTGTGAGTGAAACAAATACAGGGAAACTTGAGCGTGTGAGTGAAACAAATACAGGGAAACTTTACCGTGTTAGTGAAACAAATACAGGGAAACTTTACCATGTGAGTGAAACAAATACAGGGAAACTTTACCGTGTAAGTGAAACAAATATAGGGAAACTTTACCGTGTGAGTGAAACAAATACAGGGAAACTTTACCGTGTGAGTGAAACAAATACAGGGAAACTTTACCGTGTGAGTGAAACAAATACAGGGAAACTTGAGCGTGTGAGTGAAACAAATACAGGGAAACTTTACCGTGTGAGTGAAACAAATACAGGGAAACTTTACCGTGTGAGTGAAACAAATATAGGGAAACTTGAGCGTGTGAGTGAAACAAATACAGGGAAACTTGAGCGTGTGAGTGAAACAAATACAGGGAAACTTGAGCGTGTGAGTGAAACAAATACAGGGAAACTTGAGCGTGTGAGTGAAACAAATACAGGGAAACTTGAGCGTGTTAGTGAAACAAATACAGGGAAACTTTACCGTGTGAGTGAAACAAATACAGGAAACTTTACCGTGTGAGTGAAACAAATACAGCGAAACTTTGTCCCATGTTTTTATCTAGACATTTGTTTAGATTTTTACCGTGTGAGTGAAACAAATATAGGGAAACTTTACCGTGTGAGTGAAACAAATAGAGGGAAACTTGAGCGTGTGAGTAAAACAAATACAGGGAAACTTGAGCGTGTGAGTGTAACAAATACAGGGAAAAAAGGGAAACTTGAGCGTGTGAGTGAAACAAATACAGGGAAAAAAGGGAAACTTGAGCGTGTGAGTGAAACAAATATAGGGAAACTTGAGCGTGTGAGTGAAACAAATACAGGAAAACTTGAGCGTGTGAGTGAAACAAATATAGGGAAACTTTACCGTGTGAGTGAAACAAATACAGGGAAACTTGAGCGTGTGAGTGAAACAAATATAGGGAAACTTTACCACGTGAGTGAAACAAATACAGGAAACTTGTACCATGTTTTTATCTAGACATTTGTTTAGATTTTTACCATGTGAATTAAACAAATACAGGGAAACTTTGCCGTATGAGTGAAACAAATACAGGGAAACTTTGTCTCATCTTTTTATGTAGACATTTGTTTAGATTTTTTACCGTGTGAATGAAACAAATACAGGGAAACTTTGTTCCATCTTTTTATCTAGACATTTTTTTTACCTTTCAAAATTGCATGCATAGTAATTTAGTAATGGAATTAATTGATATAATTTGGACCCTTTTAACGTGCAGAAATATCCGTTGTGATGTTACTTTGCTGTTATAAACCTATACAAATACAGCTGTTATAAACCTATATAAATACAGCTGTTATAAACCTATACAAATACAGCTGTTATAAACCTATACAAATACAGCTGTTATAAACCTATACAAATACAGCTGTTATAAACCTATACAAATACAGCTGTTATAAACCTATACAAATACAGCTGTTATAAACCTATACAAATACAGCTGTTATAAACCTATACAAATACATCTGTTATAAACCTATACAAATACAGCTAAACCTATATAAATACAGCTATTATAAACCTATATAAATACAGGTGTTACAAACCTATACAAATACAGCTGTTATAAACCTATACAAATACAGGTGTTACAAACCTATACAAATACAGGTGTTATAAACCTTTACAAATACAGGTGTTATTAACCTATACAAATACAGCTGTTATAAACCTATACAAATATACCAGATTATAGGGCCCACAGAGGGCAATTCAATTAATATGAATCAGAAATAAGACAAAAATGATAATAATAATAATTGAAAAGTTAATATGATTTCAAATAACTTATTTAAAAAAACACATCAAATACACAGCCAATAAGAGCAGGAGAGGACCAGTTGTATGGATAGGAATAACTTTTAACCAAATATGATCTGTAAGAAACCTTTTAAGCATATGAGTTAAGTACTTACCTGAAAGAAATTCAACCAACATTAAAATAATCAATGATTAAGACATTTTTATATATAATAAAACCCTACTTCTTTAGGGGGTAAGGCGTTTGGTTTACATTTTGTATTTTTTTATAATACCAATGATAAGGTATCAACATGATGTTATTTTGCAAGTGTTGCATAAAATGCTAGAAGTTTTAGGCCATTTAAGACAGAAAGGAGTAAGTTCACGAAGGGTTAAAATTGGTCCTAAGATTTTGATGTTTTTTTAATCAGGCCATAATACTACAAATACCACATAGAAATAGTTATGATATCACTATTAATACAAAAAAACTTCATTTTGGCACATCATATTAAATATGACGAAGTATTGACTCTTTAAGTATGCATTATTTGAGTTGTAACGTCATTTTTGGTCAAATTTTCAATAATTCTTGACAGTTTTTAGCATAATTTACTTTGGCCGCCATCCAAGATCCAGAAAGTTTTTGTGTCTAGGGATGCAATATCATCATTGGCAACTCTTGGTTACAGAACATTTTGAATCCTAGGTTGCGGCCAAGGGTTTCCTCAAGCTTTAGTCCGAAAAATGCACAAAATCATCATATTTTGACAAAATATCCAAAATGTGCTGATTTTGAAGCAAAAAATGTACTCTTATGAAAAGATTTCTTTAAACAAAATTCTGGCCATTTTGAAATTTAATGATAAAGTTGAAATTCAAGGCCATATTTGGCCTAACGTGAACCTTGTCCTTTAAATAAAAATACAAAAACAATTTATACGTACAGTGCAGTCCCACGATTTAATTGCATTGTTCTTCGTCCTCATCAATATATTTGATAGGATGAACAATAATTTTATTGATATCCATTATCATTTATAAGATATATAAGGATATGAATAGTAATGTCCCTCTGCTGTAAAACAAACATATTCCAACTTATTTTGCATATTCAGAGGTATACAGTTAGATCTCATTTAAAGTAAAGTATGTTAAGTACAGAATTAATAGATTGGTAAATACGTCACACTCCATTCATGCTTTCATAAATTACATCTAAAGAAAAAATGCCATTGAGGAAGGTATAAAGTTTGTATAACATATTATCTCAAGTCTGCAGGGAAAAACGTAAGGCCATCCAAGAAGAAACAGATTATATAAATAAATTACAATTCAGTGAAAAATCTGCAGGCAATACTCCTCTGAAAGGTGAGATTAGTGACATAATAACACACACTTTGGCTGAAAATAACTGTAAATCTCTTTAAATAGTCAATTTTATATGACCAAAACCATTCCTCGGTTTTAAACTTTCACATTGGCGGGCGATGTGGAATTTCGAGTCGAAAAAAAGACGCTAGACAAAGTATCCATCGAGGAATAGGTTTACGTAATTATGCGTATCTTACAAATTTAATGAAGCAGAAACGAGCTATAACTGTAAATGTTTATGTCAACTACACAACAGACATCAAAATATGAAGTATAATCTTGAAATTCGTCCTCCGAATCACATGACAGACTCATTTCGTATATCGTCTTTTGGAGCCCCGGCTCTTAAACTTTCAATGGTATTTTATAAGCTTCTCGTCTGCTCTGTTGCTGCTGTGTTTCTAATCTGTTGCGTTTTGGCCGATCATTTGTAGCCTTATGGTCAAACAAATTGATACTATCAACCGTTTATCAAAAATCATAACATGTTACTATGATGCACATTAGCACGTGTAAGTATTATGGGTAGGTAGAGGTAAGAATGCATGTAGTTGAGACAAGAGGCGAAAGATTCCAAAGGGACATTCAATCTCACAAGTCGGAAATAAAATGACAACGCCATGGCAAAAAACGAAAAAGACAAAAGACAAACAACAGTATACAAAACATAACAGAGAAAACTAAAGACTGAGCAACACGAACCCCACCATAAATCGGGTGTGATCTCAGTGCTCTGGAAGGATAACTAATAAATAAATCATGTTCTCCCAGACTAAAGTATCAATCATTACACATCCAACATGAACATGATTTATTTATTAGTTATAATATGCATTCAACAAGATGAAACTTCGAAATCTCTTATTTCGGTGCTTTGTGTCTTTTGTTTTTGTGTTTTGTGTTTTTTTTTTTTTTTTTGTGTGTGTGCCTCGTACCTATCTTTGAAGTTAAACCAATTGCAACTGAATTATATAAGTGTTTTGTAATACCTCGGTGACCCTAGATTATAAGTTTGTTATCTTGACCGTTGTTTTTTTTTTTTATTAATTCTTTTTTTTTTTTTTTTTTTGTCTGAAATAAATAGGTAGTCACCGACAGCTAGTTTAACAATGAATTATTATTGATTTCCATGATGCTAAAACCATGATATGATATTGACATAAATTGCCAAAATTTGACACACCAAAATTTGACACACCAAAATTTAACAGCCATTTATTTGGTAAAAACGCCAAAATATCCCTTCATCTCAATCATTATTAATCCGTCTTGTATTATTTCTACACATTTTAAGGCGGTTTCAAGCTTTCGAAAATTTGAACAAGCAATCAAACAAACATTTTAAGATGACAAATAAGAGGGTTATTATGAGTAAATGTGTCATCAATGACAGAAAATTACCTGCTGATGTTAAAGAAAAACTGATTCTGTCTGGAAAAGGGTATGCGCTTGGATATTAGTGCAATACCGAGGAGGACTATTACACACTATATCTTGACAAAGGTAACATTGATTGTGATAATCATAATCTTATAATTTAAGTTTGATTTTCAATTTTTATTTTTGATCCTATTCAGGATTGAACTACAACTATTTTGACGAGATGACACAGACCTACTGTTCAAGTCGTCTGTCAGACCCTGCATATGTGTTTGCTATTAGACGAAATTGTCATTGAATTGCACCTACATGTAATGATATCTGCAGAGATGCAAATGATGATATGTTAAATGCTATAAATCATGAAGTAAAAAAGTAAGTCAGCAGAACAATGGTTTAAGCAGCACTTTTCAAATAGGAACAGTGACATGTGTCTGTAATTTGCACGGCTCTGTTTGTGTTAATGAAAAACAATAATTCTAGTCTAAATGTATTTTTTCTCTGTATAAGAAAATAGAGAAATTATGGAGGAATAGACTATTTTTCACCATGCTCAGTTTAACACAATTTTAAGTTAAATTATTTATATTTTTTTCACCAAAAAAGAGAAAAAAAAACCATTTGAGGATGATTGCAATCTTTATGCATGCTGGGTAATTTTGACACGTCGTTGGAGCTGCCTCTGCTTTTTATCTTTGATATTTTCTTCTTTTCAGTGTTGCCTGTTTCGATGCAATCTGGATTCGTAAAGATCATACAAAGCTTTAAATTAATCCTAATAATGTTCAACCTGATGCTGGTAAAATAAGTATGGTAACGTACGGTTACGGGATTGGAGGATGTACGTTCACTCCAGACAGCTGTGGACCGAACTATTGTTGTTGCAAAGCTTTTTAATTTAAATGGAGACTCAACTGCTACCATTGTTTAAAACCTAACTTATTTGAGTAAAACTAAAACGAAGTCAATACCACCTAGATAATGCCATTTTCATTAAAAAGATATTTTGTTGAGTTTTGTGAAATGATGGGCATTGCATCCATCCTGTGCTTTTACTTGTCCTAACATTATTTTATTATTTTCAAGTATATTTATGACTTAAGATATTTGTTGAGTTTTGGAAATTGATATTAATTTCAACGGAAAGTGTGCATTCCATTGTTTACTTAGTGTGCTCCTTTTGATGGTTATCGTGTTTCTTCTTGTTGTAACTCTTACATTTATGTAATTTCTTTTAGGATGTTCAGTAAATCTTGTTTCGCTTTACTTTTTATGCTCTCAAACGTTTTATATTTTTGTTTCCAAACATTTGACCTCAAGTACCTGATGACAGTTATTCAAGAAACATTAGTCTTAGTTATATCGTGCCGATACAAAAGCAATGGCCAGAGGCGGATCCAGGGACCAATGAAGGGTGGGGTTAAGTAAAAAATGGTATATATACCAATTTTGTTTTGACGAGTTTTAGCCCAAAAATGATATTATCCAATCAAAGTGCGGCGTACGCCATCAATGCCCACTCACCGCCCCCTGAATCTGTCACTGAATTGGCAACTGGGGTATAATAACTTTATTAGCAATGGTATCGTGATGGTGCGCGAAACCAAAATAATCGAAACCAAAAATATTAATCATCATTTAACAGTATTAATCAAATGATCGTGCCTAATATGATGTTCGCATAAGCTATACATATGAAAGACTCTGAACCGCGATGGTACTCCGAACCGCGCAAGGGTCACGCTGATGTGCAATGGTTTGACGCTGAGGTGCGTTTTAGATGACGCTGAAATGCGATGGTGTCATTGTGATTCTATCTTGTTGATGGTGGTAACGATGGTCTAAATAAACTATATTTTCAATGATTTGCATGTCGATGTAGAAGTCAATTTGTTTGTTAGAAGCAGTTTTTCTGGTTTTTAAGTTATTAAGGGTCTTTTTAGTAATACAAGAAACGGGGAGTGATTGGTGGAGAGGGTAAAATCAACCTTCTGTACTGGATTTTTACGAAATCTACAAATGGTTCTTTTAACGATGGAGCGTGGAATTATTTAAATTCATGGCAGACTCTCCTTATATACTATAATATCACGATAAACGAGGACCACCAAGTAAATATTGAATAATGGCATTTTTATTTTTGATACTGACATTATCAGCACCAATATCAAGTGAGCTATACAATGTTAGTAATAGTAAAGTTTTACCACCAAAAACTTTTTTCACTAAGAATTATTATTTAGTTTTACAATTTAAGTCATCACAATATTGTAAATGGTATATAAATGTTTATATGAGACACTGTTGACACTATTATAGTATATAATATGGCAAGTTAAAAATGTCATAAGTCTATAAAAGTTGTGAATTAATTTAACCAAGACTGGGCGATACATGTCACACTGGTGTTTACCAGTGGTATTTACACCCCATTTGTCAATACTCCTCAAGTGGTCTGTCTGGCATTGTTCATCTGACCTTGACTTCATTTTCATGGTTCATTGGTCAATGTTGACTTTTCATGGTTTGGTCTCTTTCTTGGATACTTAAAGCAATAGGTTATCTTATTTCTTATTGTTGGTGTATGGCCATTGAAATGATTATAGAATAAGGTGTACATGTCTGTCTGGCAGAATGTATCTGACCCTGATTTCATTGTCATGGATCATTGATCATGTTAAAACAAGGAATTACTTTCAAATCTGGAATAATTTTGAATTCTTGAAAATTGAAAAGAAATGCATGATAAAAACTAAACAACTTTAGAGGGCTAGCCATGCGCGCATGACTAAGATTCAAGTTACTTTCACTGATATTTCAGTATGAACTAACTTACCCCCTTAGCCATGCAACATTTAACAATGAGAAAAACCCATACCGTATAGTCGGCTATAAAAAGCCCAGACATTAAGAATATGAAACAATTCAATTGAGAAAAATTAACGGCCTAATTTATAACAAAACAATTTAAGAAAAACAAATATGACAGACATGAACCAATGACAACAACTGAATTACAGGCTCGTGACTTGGGACAGGCACATAAAGAATGTTGCAGGGTAAAACATGTTTGTGAGCGAGGGGACAGTGGTGTTACAGCACAACATAAGAACAAACTATAAAAATCAGTTGAAAAGGGCTTAACTCATCAGATCGATACATAGCAGAAAAAGCTAACAAAAACACAGACCGGACGGGTCAGGGTATTTATACATCCCTTACAACAAAATAGACACAAAGTACAGATCTGAGAGTACTCATAGTTACTGACAATTTAACAATTTAGAACCAAATTCTTCTGGAATAGTTCTGGTGTGGTCCTCCTTAATCATTATTCTTCTTGACACTGCCTACCAACCAATATGGCCACCACTAGAATTAAAACTTAATACAAACTGACAATTTAAACTTAGGGTTGTGACAAGACTTGAAAAAACAAGTACTATTGAGTTGTTATGTTTTGTCATTGTTCAAATTTCCAATATTTTCTATTTAGAAAGTTATCTCACATGCGTAATTTCAATTTTATTGTTGGTTTCTGTGAACCAGTTGAGTGACTAGAGGGTCCATGGAAACTGCTTTGTTGTAGAACTCAACATTCCTTATTTTTCACCATAATTAGTACTTATCATAAAAAGTAGTTTGATAAAATGATCATAACAAAACATATAGTTTAATCCAGTTCTGGAAAAGCACTTAAGACAAAGTCTTAGGTATTAATGACATAAAAGACAATGATAGATTATGTAAAACAATCTAATCAACATAGTACCAGTCAGTAAATCCCATATAGCTCTGGTGTCTGATAGCCTATTTGTCCCCTGCGCAATGCGTTGCGGGGGACATAGAAATAACTGGCGACCGTCCGTCCATCCGTCTGTGCGTCCGTCCTTCCGGTCTAGTTAGCGCTCTCACGTGCACAATTCTTGCCAAATTTTTATGAAACTTATATCATAGGTTTATATCAGCAATGTCTTTGACGAGTTCGAAAATCAGTGCCGATCAATTATTTTTAAAAGAGTTATGCCCTTGGAAACCTTAATTATATTGAAAATTGCATCGTTAGCGCTCTTATTTGTACAATTCTTGCCAGATTTTCATGAAACTTATATCATAGGTTTATACTAGCAATGTCTTGGTCGAGTTTGAAAATCAGTGCCGATTAATTATTTTTAAAAGAGTTATGTCCCTTGGAAACATAAATTTTATGGAAAATTGCATCGTTAGCGCTCTCATGTGTTCAATTCTTGCCAGATTTTTATGAAACTTATAGCATAGGTTTATATCAGCAATGTCTTGGACGAGTTCGAAAATCAGTGCCGATCAACTATTTTTAAAAGAGTTATGCCCCTTGGAAATATAAATTATATGGAGAATTGCATTGTTAGCGCTCTCATATGTACAATTCTTGCCAGAATTTTATGAAACTCAAATCATAGGTTTATATTAGCAATGTTTTGGACGAGCTCGAAAATCAGTTCCGATCAATTATTTTTAAAAGAGTTATGCCCCTTGGAAACCTTAATTATATTGAAAATTGCATCGTTAGCACTCTCATTTGTACATTTCTTGCCAGAATTTTATGAAACTCAAATCATAGGTTTAAATTAGCAATATCTTGGACGAATTTGAAAATCAGTGCCGATCAATAATTTTTGGAAGAGTTATGCCCTTGGAAATATTAATCACATAAAAAATTACCTCATGAGCACTCTACTGTGTACAATTGCTGCCAGATTTTTATGAAATTTATATTATATATGTATATAAACATTATTGACAAAGATGATAATACCAATAGTAAAACTTGTAATGATTTTAAAATAAACATATTGAGATTCAAATATAAATAAAGGCAACAGTAGTATACCGGTGTTCAGAGGTCATAAATCGATTGAGAGAAAACAAATCCGGGCTACAAACTAAAACCGAGGGACTATAAGAGGAAAACAAAGGAACAACAGGAACACTGAAGTGCAACAAAAACAAACGCCAACATACATAGAAACGAACTATTTGATAACAACTGTCATATTTCTGACTTGGTACAGGACATTTTAAGAAAAAATGGTGGGTTGAACCTGGTTTTATGGCTAGCCAAACCTCCCGCTTATATACCAATGTTAAAAATATCGCTAAAATGACAACACTACGTGACAGAAATACAGCACAAACACACGCAAGAAAACAAGAAGATTGCATATTTTGGCTTTGATATTGATTCACTTATAGGGTCTTTGCATCGGAACTAAACACATTTATTTAAAAACCAGTTGTTGGCATGACACGGGTTATGCTCTTCTCATATATTTTATGATGGTATGATACTAAACCCTAACGGGAGGGATTGTGCCTGATATTCATATGATGAAGACATAATCTTTCAATCAGTTTAATTGAGGTCTGGAGCTGGCATGTCAGTTAACTGCTAGTAGTCTGTTGTTATTTATGTATTATTGTCATTTTGTTTATTTTCTTTTGTTACATCTTCTGACATCGGGCTCGGACTTCTCTTTAACTGACTTTTAATGTGCGTATTGCTATGCGTTTACTTTTCTACATTGGCTAGAGGTATAGGGGAGGTTGAGATCTCATAAACATGTTTAACCCGCCGCATTTTGCGCCTGTCCCAAGTCAGGAGCCTCTGGCCTTTGTTAGTCTTGTATTATTTTTACTTTTAGTTTCTTGTGTATAATTTGGAGTTTAGTATGACGTCCATTATCACTGAACTAGTATATATATTTGTTTAGGGGCCAGCTTAAGGACGCCTCCGGGTGCGGGAATTTCTCGCTGCATTGGAGACCTATTGGTGACCTTCTGTTGTTGTCTGTTCTGTGGTCGGGTTGTTGTCTCTTTGACACATTCCCCATTTCCATTCTCAATTTTACTCATCACAGAGATATGCATAAACAAATAATATAATAGTCGACACAACATGCAAACGACAGAACAATAAACGAACATATTCCATCAACGAAAGACACCACTGGACATCACAAACAGTGACGTAACGAACAAGCAATCTCGAACTTTATACAATTATTTTCACAATACCAGTCAAAACAATTTTCATGACAATGATGGTATTGAAAGGCTGTTTTATAATTATTTGGACTACAAACGATAAGACATAACACATTATCCAACCGAAACCATAACAGAAACATCAAAATTAATTACATAAATGTTGGATGTACAAAATACCGAGACACGTCGTATAGCAATGCAAATTCACACTCGGTATAACAGTCATATTCGGAAATATATATGTATATATTTATAAAAGAATAATAAATAGTTTGTGCTTATTTATAAGACAAAGTACAAGTCCATTCATAGATAAAAGTCCTTTTAAAACCGGGAATAGTGATAAAAATAAAATAACTGAAAAGATGTCTATTTATAGTATCTGTGAAAGTCAACTAAAGTGTGACCTAATTGTTATCACTCTGAACGGGGATTAACCTATGTTTACTGAACATAAAAGCCTAAAAGGTGTTACAAATAAATTAATTACTCACCAACTATGGTATTAAACAAACATCTTCATATCTGTACAGTTAATTGTAAAGGCCTACAGCAACCTGATAAAAGAAAAAGATTGATTGAATGGTCAAAATCACAAAAATGTGATATTCTTCTTATGCAAGAAACACACTTTAGAGATAATTTGATAAACAATTTATATACTGAATTTAAAGGCAAACATTTACTAAGTAATGGTTCAAGCAATTCAAGGTATTGCCATATGGCTGAAAAGAAGTCTAAACTTTAAAATTATTGATGACTATAAAGATAATGAAGGAAGACTTTTGCTTGTTAATATTGAAATAAATGACACTATAATAACAATACCTAACATTTATGCACCAAATAATCCAAAACGTAGAAATACTTTTTTAAATCTGTCCACGCAGTAAAAGAAGTAAAAAGTTTGGGTCAACTAATTCTAGGAGGAGATCATAATGAAATTTGAAGAGAGAGAGACAAATTCAGCATATTTTCTAAGGATGGAAAAATCTAGGCAGAGTAGAAAACAATAACCCACTTATATGATGATAAGGGTAAACTTACAAGAGATCAAGATAAAATATTAAAATTAGAAGCAAATAATCATAATAATAAAATTTTGTACTCTACAAAAAATCACGAGATAGAAGAAACATAAAAGTATTTAGATTCTCTCAAGGAACGCGGAAAAATAAATGTCTTAACTACACTTCAATAACAACTAACAAAACGTATGCTTTAGCCGTGCAAACTAGAAAACACAAAGAAAGGGCGGATAAGTGTTTAAAAACATTCTATAGAAATAAATGCTAAAGGCCTAACTTCTTAGTAACTTCTAAGCGATGTACAAGTGAGTCTGCCACGTACCCATCTTTAGCAGTATCAGTTTTCCATCTGCCGTGACGTTTCCAGCAGCGTTCGTTAACATCTGCGTTAGCTGCGACTGTGGCTCCACCCTCCCTCAAAGAATGTAAACCTATGTTTATATCACCCCAAACCTCTTTGAGTCTAGCTAAAATACACTCTCTAGCTCTGGTATAACTCAGTTTTTTGTTCTTGTAAATTAAAGAACACCATTTGCCTGATCTAAAAATAGGTTTAAATAAATACTGCTCAGAACTTGACTCAATTTTACAAATACTGAAATATTTGGATAATAAATAGTAAGGACAGGCAGCAGACTCACCATTTGAAATGACTAATTTTTCCCCTAATCTATACTGATCAGTTTTGCTTTTGTCAATATCAATCTCTAAATAGTTAGTTTTAAAATGAACGTCTTTACACCGAAGAGAACTAAGTTCGTTATATCTGAGAAAACCAGCGAAACTAAGAATAATCATACATAAATCCCTTAATATTGTTATATCGTCATTGTCTTTATATTTAGTACAAAGTTCAATAATCGATTCAGAATCAATATGTTCTTTTTAACTTTCGGTTTATGTGGTTGACGTTTTGAAGACTCTAATAAATTTGTCACAAATGTATTTTCTGTGGAGTCTAAAAGCCCTTGTACTGTATGTGCCCATTTTATATCGTAAAATGCTGACTGAATTACACTATAAGATGAACCTGTGTCTATCAATTTTGTTAAATATAAGGCTACATGTATTGACTTTGCTGGCAAAGATTGTCCCCTTTCTTTAAAAAAAATCTCTCCCACCGTTTAAAAGCATAAAAGTATTTATTGTTAGTATTGTCACTCCTGGACTGCAGTAGATACAACGACATCTTATGTCCTAATTCGTCAAAATTAGCAGAACGGATCCCTCCATCTTGTATTTGCTCCAGCACCCTGCTATTTAGATCGATACCTGTAGGAAAAATGAAATATATTAAAATCTTATTTTCAAAGCCAATATTCTAAAATCTATGGACATTCCGAATATACCATTTCTACCTCGGCCTTTGTTGATACCAGTTGAGGGTAATATTTTACTATCTTTAATTCGACAATATTACCATTCATCTTGTGTAATAAAGGCCAATATGGAGCTGAAAGCCATAAAGGAACAACTAAAGTGCTATCTGCTTTATCTTGTTTTATTTTGCGTATACATCGTGGTATTTCCGAAGATGGTGGCACGATCCAATTGTTTTCTTTACCCCAATGTCTATTGAAAGCATCAATACCCAGTGTACCTGGACACCAGTGTTTAGAATTGAATATCCTACATTTTGCATTGTAATCTGTGGCAAACCTATCTACGGTATGTGGACCCCAGTTCTGATTTAGATATTTGAATTGTAATATCGTTTATCTTCCAATCATCGCAATCAACAGTTTTACTAATTTTATCTGCCTTAACGTTCTCTTGTCTAGGTACCCACTCTGGTACGATTTTAATGCTCTTTGATTCATTTGCTATTTTAATTGTAATATCTTGTAAATCAGATTTCTTGCTGCCCTTTTTTATTATGTTAACTACATTCTGATTATCTGTGTGCCATTTAACCGTTTGTTCTTGTAAAGACATAGATATAGACTGAAGTACTCTATAAACTGCTTCAAGTTCTCTCCAAGTGGAACTCTTTAATCTTTCTCCATCGTTCCAACTACCCATCATTTCTTCATCTGTGGCATTTACCAAATAGCCACCTTAACCTATGCCCGAGGCATCTGTGTATACTACATTCGAGTATTGCTCAACAATGCTCAACTCTCTGCCATTCATTTTCTCAATATTTTCCTTCCAGAAAACTTTCTCACCAAGAGATCTACTATTCAACAGAACATTAGCATTCCAGCTTGCTCTATACAAAATACATTCGTACATACTTCTTGTACGTAATCTGACTGCAGGACCAACTGCCCCTTGCATAGATATGATCTGACCTATTGATGCAAGCAAACTTGCCGAAGTGTGTACTTCTCCTTTACCTATCTTGTATATAATCTGATTCAATGTATCTAAAAATTTGGAAAGTCGCCTTTCCGTAACTGAAACCATGCTTTTGTCAAATTGCCATACCAAACCTAACCCTACGACATTTTGGCTAGGTGCCCAATTGCATTTATCTTCTGCTATTAAAAACCCAGAAGCTTTCAGTACTTTCTGAACAACTATGCTAGTTTCACGAGCCTTACTGATCTCGTCAGCCCCGCCCAAACCATCGTCACTGAAAATGGACGTCACACTAAACTCGAAACATATAAATGAACTAAAATTAAATAAACATACAAGACTAACAAAGGCCAGAGGCTCCAGACTTGGGACAGGCGCAAAATTGCGGCGGGGTTAAACATGTTTTGTGAGATCTCAACACTCCCCCTATACCTCTAGCCAATGTAGAATAAACAAATACACAGCAATACGCACAGTCCGAGTCCGATGTCAGAATAGGTAACAGAAGAAACTACGCAAAATGACAATGATACATAAATTAACAAAGGACTACTAGCAGTTACTGACATGCCAGCTCCAGACCTCAATTAAACTGATTGAAAGATTATGTCTTCATGTCTTCATCATATGAAAATCAAGCACAATCCCTTCCGTTAGGGGTTTAGTATCACACCATCATAAATTATATGAGAAGAACATAACCCGTATCATGCCAACAACTGGTTTTAGAATAAATGTGTTTATTTCCGATGCAAAGACCCTATGAGTGAATCAATATTAATTCTAAAATATGCCATCTTCAATGACCTGACAACAGTATGGTAACTATATATTACTTCTGAATAAGTCTGTTTAAAGGTTTGGTTAGCTTTTGAGGTGAATGACGACATTTTTGTGCTTTGTATAGAATATTACCATAAAAGATTGGATGTGAAATACCTAAACGTATAAGATGTCTGCATGTTGATTTATATTTACGAATGATGTCCTTGTACCGATGATAAAATTTAGTAAATGTTTTGACTAGTTTGTGATATCGAAAACCCTGGTGTAATAATTTTTCAGTAATACAGAGATTTTTTCGTTAAAATCAAATACGTTGTTACACACACGAGCAAATCGAACAAGTTGAGATATATAAACACCATAAGATGGTGACAAGGGAACTTCACCATCTTAACATGGATATTTAACAATAGGAAATGAGAAATCATCTCTTTTATCGTAAATTTTGGTATTACGCTTCCCGTTAAAGATATAGATATCAAGATCCAGAATGGGCAATGTTCATTGTTAGTATTAGCTTTATTTAAAGTCAGTTCAGCCGGATAAATCTCTTTAATGTACATACTGAAGTCGTCATTATTGAGAGCCAATATATCATCCAAATTTCTAAAAATGTTATTAAATTTTGTATCAGATGTTGTTTCGATGGGTCTTTGCTGATTTTAGTCATAAATTGTAACTCATAACAATACAGAGACAGGTCCGCAATAAGTGGTGCACAGTTAGTCCATTTGAATTCCAATAACTTGACAATATACTACGGAATCTCCATAGCGAACAAAAATGTTATCTAGTAAAATACAAGTGGAGTTATCGTATCAAAGCAGTTCCAATTGACCAATTTGTTTGTTGTTACTAAAAAATGCTATTTCTGACAAAAAAATGACTTCTACATCGTCATATGAATATCAAAAATATAGAAAATATAGATTATGCAGTCCATCGCACTTCACCTTCAGACTATCGCACATCAGTGTGACCATCGCGGTTCAGAGTCCTAAATATATATACAGAGAGAGAGAGAGAGAGAGAGAGAGAGAGAACACATGTTCATCGATAGGCAACCTTAAAATTGAAAACAATATTGCATCCTTTGTATCGTTTTCAAAGTGATATCATACACCCATTTTTGTCCGGTGTTGTTTTTTGTCCGATAGTTTTGCTTTTTGTCCGACACTTTTGCTTTTTGTCCATTGCTTTTTTGTCTGTTTTGCTTTTTGTCCGATACTTTTGCTTTTTGTCAGTTGTTTTCGGTCCGTTTTGCATGTTTTCCGATGATTTTGCTTTATGTCCGATTTAAAAATGTGTGTATGTGATATTGTGATAAAATAATCGACCTTCTGCAGCAAATTGGCAATCCTAGTAAATTAGAATTACATTCGAGCACATAAGCATGAACTGACAACCTCGGTTTTCACTCTCTAGTGATTATTATAGGTGAACTACTTCGATCACTCGGCCACTCAGATCCAAAAGTTGTTTATCAAATTCGTTTTGAAATGTTTTACACTTGTAATTTTTGGCCTTTTATAGGTTGCTATGCGATGTGGGCGTTTGTTCCGTGTTGAAGGCCGTATAACAACCTACCCATAGTACTGTGTGTCATCTGATGTCCAAAACACAATTTATAATATTTTTCCAAAACTATAAGAAAGTCCTTACATCAATAAAACTAATTCATAAATGAAATACCTAAACAGAAAGTCACGCATTCATTATAAACATTGCACTAACAATGAAACTAATTCTTGAATACAACAAATCATGAGATCATTTCAGTCTTGAGCACTTTATAATATTCTAAGTATCGGTTAGTCTATGAAAAGTATATACTATGAAATTTGGACTTACAT
The DNA here is from genome assembly GCA_017311375.1 of Mytilus coruscus. NCBI lineage: Eukaryota > Metazoa > Mollusca > Bivalvia > Mytilida > Mytilidae > Mytilus > Mytilus coruscus. The sequence continues at coordinate 2,989,327 of CM029597.1, read as the reverse complement.
CAGCAGCTACCATCTTTTCATTCTGGAGTCAAGGGCCTTTTGAAATCACATATTTTACTATGATACTAGTGAGTAGATTTACAAAACGTAAAACTTAGTTAATGAACTCCGTTTTACAAACACTTGTGATAGTAGTAGTTTACCAAAATAAACTATCAATAGACCAATTTAAAGAATAAATATGTGCTAAGTTGGATAGTCTATGAAAAGGTATATCATTCCAAATTTCATAGTATATACCTTTTTCATCGACTAACCGATACTAGAAGGCAAATTCAAGCAATTTCTTCGGACGAGAAGTTGTAAGTATGTGCTAAATGTGTAAGGGATTATTATTCTGTTACATATACTAAGATAAACAGCTGCATAGTAAGTGTGTATTTGAATTATTAATGGTGTTTTAGAAGACATCTAATCAGGAGTTTATTTGAAAAATAGCACTGTCTCAGGCTAGGGGGCTTAAACATGTTTAAACCCGCTACATCTGTATGTCCATGTCCAAAATCATGAGCCTGTAATTCAGAGGTTGTCGTTTGTTGCTGTATGTCATATCTGTTTTTCGTTTATTGTTTTGTACATAGATCAGTTCGTTAGTTTTTTGTTTGATTTTTTTTACATTCGATATGTGAGCCTTATATGCGGGGCCTTTTATAGCTTGCTATGTGATATGGGTTTTGCACAATGTGGAAGGCTGTACGATGACATTTTGTTGCTAAGATCTTCGTCATTTGGTCTCTGGTTGATAGTTGTCTCATTGGCAATCATACCATATCTTCGTAATTTATACAGTAGAAAAGCTAAGATTACGATATTTTTCAATATTGCCTTGTTTATGACTGTTAAGTGTTCAATAACTCTGGGACGACAAAATAGAAAAAAAATCCCAAATAGAAAGAGATACAGCTTAAAGTGTGTAATAATTTGATCCAAGCATATACAAGCTTGTGTATGACATGTAAAAAATGCTTAAATCTTACTGGTAAAGTCCCATTATTTCTAACTATGGATAAAGCAATACAAAATCAAAAGGTATCTTACATTCACCAATTTGCAATTGGTTGAAGTCTCCAGTAAATCTATCCAAGCATACTCAAGTTGGGGTACATCTTTTCCCATTTATCTGACACTGTAAAAATCCCGAAAACTCTGAACGAAGAATAAGAGGTAATTCAAAATGGAAAATGAACTTTTTTTACTTAGTCCCAACAATGGTGTAAAGTTTTAGGAATTGAATCAAAACTATTGGAGTTAGTGCGCGATATGTGAAAAATTGTCCTAAATCTGACGGTTAATGTCGTGTACTTTTTATAACTCTGAAACTAGAGTCCCACAAAAAATAAATCAAATTAGGGAGCTTTCTTTAACCCGTTCAAATATCCAATGTTCGATCAAAGCATTTTCTAGTTTTTTTATGTGACACTTAGTATGTGAATAGCCGCACAGACGTACAACGGTATATATACCATAATTCGTCGAGTAGATGACGTCCTATAAAAGTAGAAGAAAATCTCAACCCATTCCATTACTTAACGTGTTTAGTGACAGACGTAAACATATGAAATATCATAACAGGATTATTTTAATATTATCTGAATCGACAATTTGTGATATAAATCATTAGCTTTTGATCGGTTCACACTGGTCTAAAACCACCGTCTTACCTGACAACTTATTGAATATTTATGAATTATCTCCCTTTGTTCTATGTTTTATATATATATTGGGCTAAATTTGAGACGAGTTATATATATATAAGTACGTCTAAACAAGTGACAACTCTACAACAGATCCATCCATTCGATCACCAGTGAAGGAGAAACACGGCTGAAAACACAAATTATATTCATAACTACTCTAAATATCAGCACAACAATGTTAAATCTGCAAATTTGCAGAAGCAAATTTTTGTTCTTCTCTCGTCGGGATTCGAACTCGTGCTATTGGGATATAGAGACAACACCGCCTGCACTGTGTCAAGCGCTCTTGAACTAAAAATTCAGCTTTCGGTGGCCTAGTGTTACCTTTCCTCGTCAGTAGAATCAAGAGTTGTAACACAGTACATGATATATTAGGCATGAATGGAATTGATTGCAGATAAGCTAAATTATCTATCGTAAAGGATCGTAAGATACAGTCACGGAAATAATTATTTGATAAATAAGTCTAAACAAGGGACAACTCTACGACAGATCCATCCATTGGAAACCCAGTGAAGGTGATACAGGGCTGAAAACACAAATTATATTCATAACTACTCTAAATATCAGCACAACAATGTTAAATCTGCAAATTTGCAGAAGCAAATTTTTGTTCTTCCCTCGCCGGGATTCGAACTCGTGCTATTGGGATATCGAGACAACACCGCCTGCACTGTGTCCAGCGCTCTAAACCACTCGGCCATCTAGACTGAACTAAAAATTCAGCTTTCGGTGGCCTAGTGTTACCTTTCCTCGTCAGTAGAATCTAGAGTTGTAACACAGTACATGATATATTAGGCATGAAGATGGAATTGATTGCAGATTAGCTAAATTATCTATCGTAAAGGATCGTAAGATACAGTCACAGAAATAATTATTTGATAAATAAGTCTAAACAAGTGACAACTCTACGACAGATCCATCGATTGGATCACCAGTGAAGGTGATACACGGCTGAAAACACAAATTATATTCATAACTACTCTAAATATCAGCACAACAATGTTAAATCTGCAAATTTGCGGAAGCAAATTTTTGTTCTTCCCTCGCCAGGATTCAAACTCGTGCTATTGGGATATCGAGACAACACGTCTAAACATGTGACAACTTTATGACAGACATTCTCCATCGGATAACACGTGGTTATACAGGGCTAACACCATATATATATAAATTTAGCCCAATAATGTTAGATCTTCAAATTTGCGTTAGCAAATATTTTTTTCTTCCCTCAGCGGGATTCGAACCCTTGCGTCTGTGACATCGTGGCAACACCGCCTGCACCGTGTCCAGCGCCCTAGACCATTCGACCACATAGGCTATATAAATGTAATGCCTTTCCTCGTCGGCTTTATCTAGGGTTGTAACACAGTACATGATGTATAGTGGCAAGTAGATGGTGTACCTTTCATATCAGCTATTTTGTCTGTCGTAAAGGATGATAATGTTAATTACTATTCCGCCACATCAAATTTTAATGAAATATGTGACAACTTTATGACAGAAAGTCAAATTATATATATATATATATATATATATATATATATATATAACTCGTCTCAAATTTAGCCCAACAATGTTAGATCTTCAAATTTGCGTTAGCAAATTTTTATTCTTTCCTCAGCGGGATTCCAACCCTTGCATCTGTGATATCGTGGCAACACCGCCTGCACCATTTCCAGCGCCCAAGACCACTCGGCCACCTAGACTACATTTATATATATTGTGAAAGAAGTCACTTAAAGACATGACCTACGTATTAATATTCATTAATGGCATTGTTGTAGCACTGATGGCCATGTTCGTATACGAGAATGAAAGAAGAATTGGGGAACTTTCAACAGGTAATTGAATGTAAAACTATTCAAGGACAAACCATAATTTGAACCTGTATTTAACTTATTTTTAAGACTTCCTGTTTATCAAGAAAACATACATGAAACGATAATGAAGCACCTTAACATTGGAAATATAATCTTTGAAAGTATGTAAAAATCACTAAAGATAAAAATATACATATATCTAAACATCGTTTTAAATTTGAACATATTAACTCATAAAATAAGCCGTACAATTTTTGTTTGCGCTTGGTGCAAAGATTTTACTTGGGCATACATGTATATATTGGTGTACACTTGTCAACGTATATTTGTTTAAGTTCCCCTGGAAACTTTGTTACAAACAATGTCATATTTCAACAGACAGTCGGTATTCCAATGGGTACTAATTGTGCACCCCTACTGGCCGATTTGTTTTTGTACTCATATGAAGCACAATTCATTCAGAACCTTCTAAAAGACAAAAAGAAAAAGCACCTTGCGAAATTCTTTAATTTTACCTTCAGATATATTGATGATGTCCTATCACTGAATAACCCATATTTCAGTCAGTACTTACATTTCATATATCCCAGTGAACTTGAAATTAAAGCTACTACTGATACTAGGAGGACTGCTTCATACCTTGATCTTTTCCTCAATATTGACACAGATGGACGACTTCACTCTAAAATCTATGACAAACGGGACGATTTCAACTTCCCAATTATCAATTTCCCATTTCTCAGCAGAAACATACCCTCTGCCCCATCTTGTGGTGTTTACATATCTCAGTTGATACGGTATGCTCGTGCATGTTCACACTATACGGACTTCATATACAGGAGTGTGCTCCTTACGCAGAAACTGCTCCAACAGAGTTATGAGGAGGAAAGATTAAAAATGACACTCCGTAAATTTTATGGAAACCATCACGAATTGGTTGATCTATACGATGTGTCTGTGTCTAAACTAACTTACGACATTTTTATCACGTCTTAGATTGTGGTTTACCATCTACGTCGTCTGGTCTGCTAAGTACCAAACGCGACCTATTCCCGAATATGACTGTTTTGCCGAATGAGAATTTGCATTGCTATACGACGTGTCTCGGTTTTTATACATCCAATATTTATGTATTTAGTTATGATGTTTCTTTTGTAAGTCTGGTTTGATATTTTGTTATGTCTTATCGTTTGTGGTTTGAATTCTCTTTTTATTGTTTTTTATATGTATATGTAAAAGTTAAGATAATTAATCAGCTAGTTTATTTATATGATTTTTAAGTTTAAAGCAACTATATGTACAGGATTTTTGTTTTGTTTTGTTTATACACAGTTTTGATTTAGAAGAAAAACCGACATTTTAATATTCTTGCCATGGTTAGAAAATACATAAAATAACACCATTACAAACTCAATCCCAATTTCATATTTCTATTTCTAGAAATTTACCTGTGATAAAATAAACGTCACAAAAATACGTCATTTGTTGTGGCGTTGATACATTCGTGTGACGCACAGTTTATAATTATATTGTGGTGTCCTGGTGTACTGTCGTAAATTCATGGGAGGTGTCCGTTGTTATTCTGTGGTTTACATGTTGTAATGTACTATTATATTATTTATTTATTTATTTCTCTGTCCTGAGTGTTCTTGCGTTTATTTGTACTGTATTCATGTCACGTAATGTTGTCATTTTAGCGGTATTCTTAACATTGCTATATAAGCTGGAGGTTTTGCTAGCCGTAAAACCAGGTTCAACCCACCATTTTTTCTTAAAAAGTCCTGTACCAAGTCAGGAATATGGCAGTTGTTATCAAATAGTCCGTTTCGATGTATGTTGGCGTTTGTTTTTGTAGCAGTTCAGTGTTTCTGTTGTTCCTTTGTTTTCCTCTTATAGTTGATGTGTTTCCTTCGGTTTTGGTTTGTGACCCGGATTTGTTTTGGCTTAATCGATTTATGACTACTGAACAGCGGTATACTACTGTTGCCTTTATTCATAATATCTGCTCCTGCTGGAACAAATATTCTATAACATTTATTCCGTAAGGTACAAATATGTAACATTTGTTCCAGTGGAAATAATATTACAGAATAATATTCCACTTGGAACTTTTATTATGAAGGAACTTCTATTTCATTACACACTCAAATGTTTTTGTTGCGTTGAGTTACTGTCTCTTTTGTTATTTATAATATTTCACCAATCATCTTGCTGCTCCGAATTGTGTTGTTTGTAAATGTTCACAAACATCAATTAACGATATGTACTCTTCCTCGTTTATTTGTAAACAGTTATTCTCTCGAAGAAACTTGACCTACATTCCATGCGCGAATGACGTTCATATATACATTTTTTTTTTTTTTTTTTTTCAAGGAATAGCCTTCATTAGGACACATTTAGTGTGAGATTAAGAGAAAAGGAGAAAAATCCATTGGGTGAGATTCAAAGTAAGAAAAACGCAAAGGAAAGATGAAGCGGAATGTTTGAAAATCAAATATGCAAAAATCACTGATGATAAAAAAAAAACAAATATCTAAACATCGTTTAGAATTTGAACTTTTTAACTCATAAAATACGTCGTACAATTATTTTTGGCGTTTGGTGCAAAGATTTTACTTTTGCATACATGAATATATATGTGTTCACTCACAAGTTTTTGTTGCGTTGAGTTACTGTCGCTTTTAATTCATAATATTTCACCAATAATTTTGCAGCTCCGAATTCAGTTGTTTGTAAACTCCATAAACATCTATTAACGACATGTACTCTTCCTCGTATATTATTAAGTAAACAGTGATTCTTTCGAAGACACTTAACCTACATTCCATGCGCGAGTGACTCTCATATATACATTTATTTTTTTTTCAACTTGGAATAGCGTGCATTTGGACACATTTAGTGCAAATTTCGTACAAGATTAATAGAAAAGAGAAAAATCCATTGGATGGGAGGTAAAGAAAGAAAAAACACAGAAGAAAGATGGAGCGGAATATTTGAAAATCAAATAGGAATATGATGTCTGGTACTTTTTACATCCGACTTCAATAATTATTCGAATACATGTAGGTTTCAACAATTTTCAGATTTTTACGTAAGAGTGAAACAAATACAGGGGATCTTTGAACCATCTTTTTATTTAGACATTTTTTCATCTTTCAATATTGCATGCAAAGTAATTTGGTAATGGAATTACTTGATATAATTTGAACCCTTTTAAAGTACAGAAATATCCGTTGTGATGTTACTATGCTGTTATAAACCTATACAAATACAGATATCTTACCAGATTATGGGCCCCAATTGATATGAATCACAAATAAGACAAATGATAATACTAATAATAATAATAATAATACAATCCTTATTCTTATTGTTAACTTAATATGATTTCAAATAACTTATTAAAAAAACCACATCAAATACACAACCAGTAGGAGGAAGAGAGTATCAGTTGTAAGGAGGCGAATAACTTTATACCAATATGATCTGAAAGAAACCTTTTAATGCATAGATTGTTTGACATATAAATATGAGCCAATGACTTACCAATAAGAAAGTCAACTCACAAAAATCATTGATTAAGACATTCTTATATATTTATATATATTTTTTATATATTTCTTTTAATAATACCAATGAAAAAGTTTCAACATGATGTTATTTTGCACGTGTTGCATAAAATACTAGACGTTTAAGGCCATTTAAGACAGAAATAAAAATAAAATACAAAACAATTCATATTGACAGTGCCGTCCCACAATTTCAATGCATTGTGTTCCTTGTCAATATGTTTTATCAGATGAACAATAATTTGATTGATAACCATTATTATTTATAAGATATATAAGGATATCAAAATAAATCTCCCTCTTCTGTAAAAAATGAGAAGTACATATTCAGACCTGTTTTGTATAGTTTAATATCACTATTAGTAAAGTATGTTTAGTGTTTATTTTAAGTCCAGTCAAGACGTAAAGATTTTACTGTAGTCGACCTAATGACAAATAGCATGACCATGCAAGACACCATTTTTTTCACTCAAAAATATCATAAACTGGTATAATGAGATCATCTCGTTCATGATATCAAAATCCAATTGATCGAACGATTTTAAGAAGAACTGTAAGCAGGTTCCCATAAAGGTTCTATTTCGATATGCTTTAGATATCGATTCCTCTAGGCGCGTTTTCTGATCGAAATTATTCAGTCTGCACAAAAACAGTACTGTAAAATTTACAGAAAATCTTTATTTTTTGTTTAACCTAAATTTTAAATTTACGATTTTTATACTCAATACTTTGAAAATCTTAATATATTAAAAAACATACAGACAGAGAATTTCACAGTGAGGAATAAACATCAAATTAAGACTTAATATGAAAATTCACAAAAAAATTGTGTTTCTTTGCCTTTTGAAAAGTAACATTTCAGAGACGGTGCGAGATACAGAAAAATTTTCAGAAAAATCTATCTGAATCAAACTAAAATGAAATAAAGTTACTAATTTTGGTATATATAATTTTAATCACCTTTCAATCTGTTCATCTCAGAAACCATACCAGGTAGGTCTTATCTGACTGAAATATTCCTATAAAATTTACTAAAAATATAAATCATCGAAATTGAAGAAGTTTTATGTTTTATCCCTTGTATCTCGGTAATTATATAGTCAGCCAAATTTAGTTATAAACAACATAAAATACAACACGCAATATTAAGAAATACATTATCAGATTCAGTTTAAGAACGTGCACTTCAGTGTGAACTTTTGGGATTGTTTTTCGAACAATATGCGATATTTAAAAAAGTAATAAATGTTTAGAGGTCACGAAAACATTAAATTATAAAAGATTTTTAATATACTTTGAAATATCAACAGAAAAGACATAACTGAAACCGACAAAAAATCTTTCCAAAGTGTACATCTACAATCTATATTAACTTTCAAATTCATATTTCATTTTATGCGGATAATCTTCGATGCAAAATTTCGCCAAAAAATGTAAAGTTTGTGATATATCATCTGTACAGGATCGAATGGATGCTTGTACATATGTTTGGAAATCTTTAAATATATATTATGTGAACAAATATTGGTCAACTTACAACCTTTAACAGTTAGCGAAAGCAATACCGTATAGTAAACTATAAAAGACCCTGGTAAGAAAAAATGAAAACTATTTCAAAAGAGGAAACTAACAGCCTGACTTATGCTTAAACAAATGAAAGACCATCAAATATGACAGACAGGAACGAGCAACAACCACTGAATTACAGGTTCCTGGGACATGCAAATTAAGAATGTGGCAGAGTTTAACATGTTTGTGAGCACTCAACCCTCTCCTAACCCGGGACAATATGTAACAGCACAACATAAGATCAAAAACTTTAAAAATCTGTTGGAAAGGGCGTGATTTATTTAGACACGAATAACATAAATAACTTTAAAAAGACAAAGACAAAAAGTATCTTTTCCATTCTAATATTTCAAAACGCCATCGAAATTCTCATTTTTTTAAGATTTGTTCTTTCAGTGATAAAATGACTGCGGGAAGTGTCCATACAATATATACATTCATATAAAAAAGAACAGAGTAGTTTTTAAAATGTAAAAGGCATTCCATGGGAACAAAAAAATGGTAAAGCTTGTTTTATTTGTTTAACAAATTTAAGGATTTATTGCAGAAAAAATTTCAAAAGTTCCTCTAATATGCCACACAACAACAGTAGTTAGGTCCACAGTGATTTGGTGATCCTGTGCATCCTCTTGGACCAAACCCATAGGTATGGAAGCCCACTAAACCAGTTGTCTGCATCACATCACTGGAATTGTATTGGTCTGTGTAAACCTTGTAAGCATCAAAGCAGACCACTCTGAAATTTAAAAAGAAGAAGTTTAAGGCATGCATCAAAGGAGCAGAACAATTCATTTGGCGGCAAATAAAAAATGAATGGCAAGACGAAAGGAATCGAATGAATGGTGATGCTAACTCTTTCGATGTACTTCTTTTTTATCTATCTAAAGCTTATCATTTATACTTAGTGACATGGTTGTCTAAAGCTTATTATTTATACTTAGTGACATGGTTGTCTAAAGCTTATTATTTATACTTAGTGACATGATTGTCTAAAGCTTATCATTTATACTTAGTGACATGGTTGTCTAAAGCTTATTATTTATACTCAGTGACATGGTTGTCTAAAGCTTATTATTTATACTTAGTGACATGGTTGTCTAAAGCTTATTATTTATACTTAGTGACATGGTTGTCTATAACTTATTACTTAGTGACATGATTGTCTAAAGCTTATCATTTATACTTAGTGACATGGTTGTCTAAAGCTTATTATTTATACTCAGTGACATGGTTGTCTAAAGCTTATTATTTATACTGAGTGACATGGTTGTCTAATCTTATATTGAGTTATGATATTTGAATAGATATCGATTTTCTTGCTTTATTTTACATATTCTTGGTCATATTCATATCTCATTTGCAGTGCGTGAAAAAAATTTTATCTTTAAATTTAAGTACCTAAATATTTTTATCAAAACTACTGGTCGTATCTATAAAACGATCTGTTTTTTCAAAATTTTAATGTAAATAAAGGCAACAGTAGTATACCGCTGTTCAAAAGTCATAAATCGATTAAGAGAAAACAAATTCGGGTTACAAACAAAAACCGAGGGAAACACATCAACAATAAGAGGAAAACAACGGAACAACAGAAACACTGAACTGTAACAAAAACAAACGCCAACATACATAGAAACGGACTATTTGATAACAACTGCCATATGCCATACAGTAAAAATGTGTTATTCGAACAAACCTACACTGTTGTTATGACTCATTAGAAACGTATTTCACTTGACACATATATTTCATTTTTTAGTAAATTTTAAATGTTATTATATCCACCTATAACCTAAATGTTTCAAAATATAGGCATATAAGTTCTATAAAATTTGAGCTCATTGAAACAAATCTGAACAATCCATGGTGAACTAAAAACAATTACTAGTTTCCTGCAATAAGTGTTACAATACTATATTCGATTGACGAATATTTCAGAATTCTCCTGTTTTAGTTTTTGTGTGTGGAGTTTCAGTTTGATATACAGTATTTGCTAATGTCCGTCGGATGGGGACGTTAAATCCGAGGTCCCGTGTTCAGGAGTACCACGCTCTTTGCACGTTAAAGATCCTTCTCAACAAGCTCTTTTTGAGTGGTCCATAAGTGACCGGTTGTTTGGCAAAATTCTTTCATACTGGTTTTGGCTTTGATATATTTTTCTGTGGTTTATAATTTAACTATTTGGTAATTTGGTTTTCATGATCTAACTTTTGTCTAAATATAAAAAAGAAGATGTGGTATGATTGCTAATGAGACAACTGTCCACAAGAGACCAAAATGACACAGAAATTAACAACTATAGGTCACCGTACGGCCTTCAACAATGAGCAAAGCCCATACCGCATAGTCAGCTATAAAAGGCCCCGAAATGACAATGTAAAACAATTCAAACGAGAAAACTAACGGCCTTATTTATGTACAAAAAATGAACGAAAAACAAATATGTAACACATAAACAAACGACAACCACTGAACTACAGGCTCCTGACTTGGGACAGGCACATACATACATAATGTGGCGGGGTTAAACATGTTAGCGGGATCCAACCCTCCCCCTAACCTGGGACAGTGATATAACAGTACAACATAAGAACGAACTATAAAAATCAGTTGAAAAAGGCTTAACTCATCAGATGGACAAAAATAATAGTACTCATACTTTGATGAGTTGAGCCTTTTTTCAATTAATGTTTTATAGTGTGCCCTTTTATGTCGTATTGTTACACCACTGTCTCAGGTTAGGGTGAAGGTTGACGCCAGATAAAACGTTCGTAGCCGCTGCATTACGATTACGATCCTTATACGCCAGTTGTTTTTTAAAAGACCAATATTGCGCATCATTTAATGTACTTTTATTCATTTGGTCAACATAAAACTATTGTCTGATCGGTTGTCAGGGGGAATTTTCGAAAATTCAAAAATATTTAAAAAAAATTCTAATTAAATATTTCGTGAAAGGGCAGAATAAAAATGTTCAGAGGTTGAAGACTAATTACCCTAGATAACACACACAAAAAAGTTTTTCTGAAGTTATGCATTTTTAAGATCCACTTGTAAATATAAAAAGAAGATGTGGTATGATTGCCAATGAGACAACTCTCCATAATAGACCAAATGACACAGAAATTAACAACTATAGGTCACCGTACGGCCTTCACCAGTGAGCCAAACCCATACCGCATAGTCAGCTATAAAAGGCCCCGAAATGACAAAAGAAAAACAATTCAAACGAGAAAACTAACGGCCTATTTTATGTACAAAATAATGAACGAAAAACATATATGTAACACAGCAACAAAGACAACCACTGAATTACAGGTTCCTGATTTGGGACAGGCACATACAGAATGTAAAGTCTGTCGTCAAGTACTTTTAGTAAAAAATTGTTATTCGAACACACCTTCACTGTTGTTTTGACTCATTAGAAACGTATTTCACTTGACACATATATTTCATTTTTTAGTACTGTAAATTTTTAATGTTATTATATCCACCTATAGCCTAAATGTTTAAAAAATCTGAATCTGAAGCGAGATGATGTATGAAATATTCTTTTTTATACGTTTTCAAGACAGAATAGTCAACTCAAACACGCCTGAACTTAAAAAGGTGTACTCGACTTACTCTTTTCGATGAAATTATAGCCCATTTTGGGGATTTTTTTTCCCAAAAAACTGTTGCCGGGGGCAGAGATGAAAAATAATATTTTAAAAAGATCAATCTATTATCTTTCTTTGGAATTTTTTGTCGGCAGAATGCATGCTGTTTCTCGTTTCTCGTTTTTTATATAGATTAGACCGTTGGTTTTCCCGTTTGGATGGTTTTACACTATTAATTTTTGGGGCCCTTTATAGCTTGCTGTTCGGTGTGAGCCAAGGCTTCGTGTTGAAGACCGTACTTTGACCTATAATGGTTTACTTTTATAAATTTTGACTTGGATGGAGAATTGTCTCATTGGCACTCATACCATATCTTCTTATATCTATTATGCACAAAAAAAAAGATCCACATGTATTTACATCTACCACAATCGACAGTTTTGTGAAAATTTGTCTTTAATTGTAAAGTTTACAAATATCTCGAAGTACCATACAACAATTTTAGTAAAAACACATATATAAGATGCATAAAATTCTAAATTATACACATTCATTAAACTTTTAAAGCCCACAGAAACAGATGTAAACAATTCAAATTTACCAACTTGGCCTTTTTTTACCTTCTCTATCGTGTTAATTAAGAGTTCTGTTACTTTTGTTTAATTTCAACTAGGTTTCCGCCTCTTTACATTGGGATTTGATTGGGATATCTGTGTCACCGATGACTATTGATATGTTTCATTTGGTTAGCCACAATAACGTCCACATTTTCTCGTTTATGACATGTCCGACTGCTATATCCCAACGAATTTTACCTACCATTCGTAACACACACGGCGCTGTCAATTATGTAACAGGAATTAACGGTTATTCCTTCCGGAGCACATGCGTCCATCGTTCTTTTATTGGATTCGTTTTAATTAATATTCTGTTTCCTATAGAGTTGTGTCCTCCTCTTTTGTCATTTGATTATGTTGTTTTCTCTTATTTTCATGCTTTTTTCACATTTCTCGATCGGTGTGAGAAAAATATTTCTCATCCCTAGAGAAAACTTTGTTCTCGTCAAATGATTGGTCGAAATTTCATTATGACGTCAAATTTTCTTGGTTTCTTCTGAATTTCCTATTGTCACGTTATGAAAAAAGGCGATCATGCCTGATGACGTCACATAAAAGCAACACAACTTTCAGCAAATTTTTGAAAAGAAAGGATAAACATTGTTTAGATATCGTCTAAAAATCATTAGAGAAACAGATTCCACCACTATATCGTGTATTACGATATTTCTCCGCTCTCAAGAGTTAAATTTTAATCATTCAAAAAGATCGGCAAGCATCGCGATTTAAATATTAAAATTTTACTGTCTCGAGAGGAGAAATATCGTAACACTCTTGATGCAGTGGTGGCATCTATATGTTAGAAGTTTTTCGAATTGTTGTTTTTGATTGCCCAATTGTTATGTTCTTACTTTGTTTACCTCTTTATTGCCATGGTAAAATTATTTCACAAAATATATATTGCTTACGTGTCTTTCTTATGGTAAATCGTGCCAATTATTGCATCTTTTGCTTCTGTACAAATTGCTTTGCAGTCCTTTGTGGTTTTCTCACAATCCCTCCTCAGTACAAACACGTGACCAGATGAATGACTTGCGCAGTAGGCATGGGCTGTTTTGTCAAAGGACGCATAATCCAGTCCGTTAATACAGCTTATAATGAAGATCACTTCAAATGTAAACATATATGTGTTACCCCATATCCTTTGTTTTCCTAATATATATTTGTTTACATAAATTAATCAAAACTATGACAATATATATGAGAGATTGTGTGAAACGTTTAATTAAGAAATAATTCATGGGGGCTTGAATTTATAATGATTTTACCACGGGTTGGCCCTTTATGCTAAATATTTTACCACGAGCGATAGAGATCACTGATTTCATTATCCCCATATAGGAGAACGCGAGTTTAAATATATCTGAATTTTAATCAGATTGATAGAAACTAAGGTTTCAACTCCCTCGGGCGAAGTTGACCTTAGATGGATCGTCCTTTTTAGGACCTTTTTGGTCTTAGCTTTTCAAATGTTTCTGTTCTTATACATCCTTGGCTTTCCAATATTCGGCTTTGAGCGTTGCTGGTGACGGTAAATCAAGAAAAGTGATTCGGATTTGAAATTTATAAAGTATTGTTTTCATTTTTTATCAATGTTTAATTATTTTTTTTTTTTTATTTTTTTTTTTTTTTTTTTTTTTTTTGTGACTTCAGGTTTATGTCTTTTTACAGTTATGTTTACCACAGAGTCCCTTTTCTTTCAAAAGCCACTGAAAATCTTCGAATTTGGGATTTGTGAAATCACAAGACTTTTTAAGCCTCAGTCCCCTCCTCTTATAGACAATTCAGTTCTGAAATTAACACTATGTTATTAAAATTTAGTGGTATAAAATGCAAGGATAAAAAGGATACAAGTTTTAATGTAAAAAATCAGGATGTGTTCTGTCACACTTCTAGTGCATAACCATAATGACTGGAGAAGTTTCTTATATAATCTTACTACGTCTTTTATACTTTATCATTCGGAAACCCACACTAACCACAATCATTTTTTGCCCTGTAGATCCTTAAAACATGTCATTTATTCAACATGTTATACGTTGATTTATTTTCACGTAGAAAAGGTCAAACTTTGATCTTGCACTTGGCGAACAATAAGATTAGATAAGATAAGATATTTTTAATCCAATTAAAGAGCCCATGAAGAGCAAAGTAATTTATTACAATGATTTTAATAATTGACACATTTAATTTGATTGTCATATATAAATATGAATATAATCAACTAAATTCTAAGATCTTAAACCACAGCCAGACCAGAGCCATAATCATATAAGTAAACAAAGCAGTAACTTAACAGTTATATATAATAACAACAGGCAAATATTATCAATATGTTACATATAAACATATTTGTACTATATTGATAATAATTATGTGAAAATAACGTTTGAAATTTTGATATTGATTTATCATGTTTATCCATTTACTTTTTCGTGAACAGTGAACGAGTGAATCTTAGAAGTATGATTAAAAGCATGAAGCAGATAATGATTTTTGTTGTACGTTCATAGCGTCTTGATTTTGTGGAAAGGGGGCTCTTCAATTCACTCGCTGAAGGCCTTGTGACTACTTTTAAGATAAAGAAGGGCAAAAAAAGTGTATTTTCCTTGTAGTGTTTATTTACTATAGCACATTTGTATTCCATAAAATAGGAAAGACATAATGAGATAGTACATACAAGAAAGATTTCTTTTGTTTCCAATTGTTGTATTTGGTATAAAAATTAAACTGTACTTACCGAAAAGAAACATGTTCAACAACACCACAACAAAATTTATTTTAAGATTTCACTGCAAGTACGCAAAAAAGTACACCTAAATATGTCGAGAAATATGTTTTCTTTAATCTGCGCATATGTATTGTGACGGTTTATTGTAATTTGATTGGTTGTTGCGGCACGCATGTGCAGATAACTGATTCGATATTTAACATTTATCATGTAAATTGTAAAGAAATTACTACTCTACAACAATAAGCTATAAAACTGTTATAAAACAATATGATTTGATATGAATAAAATATATAAGGATATAGCGGCATAGTATTGAAAGCCTATATGTATATCTCAGATTTTACTGTCGTTGATTGCTTGCACCTAGCGACGCAAAGATCATTTTGGATAATGTATCCATCACACTAGCAATAGTTTGATTTTTCTATTATTTTTTACTCTTAACTGTGTAGAACATATTTGCAAAAGAAACTTAACCACATCTTCTTATTTATCTATATTTATTACAACATTAAATCTGCAATTTTTAAATCTTTTCCTTTGAAAGTTATGTAGATGTTACTGAACTCTTAAATATGTTATATAATATATCCTGTTTAAGTGTGTGCGGTAATATGTGACAAGTGATCATCTGAATAAATATTCTGTAACTCCTTTAAATGGTACATATATAATGTATATTATATTATATGAATTTGTATATAATTCATATGTATATACGAAATTGTGTTCTATGAAACCAGTGCATAGGAAGAACTCCGCAACACATTGTCTAAGGTCAGCAACTGAAAGCATTAGGAAATGCGTCTATAGTTAGACCATCCAAATGCATCGTTGTCATTCTAACTTATCTGCATGATAGTAACCATTTCCAAATGTGAGTGTTTAAATAGACGTGTTAGGAAAGGGATTTAAATACTTCGCTGATGTTAAATAACAATACCGATATAAGATTTAAGTGTGGACTTTCTCAAAATGCAATTGCATTGAAAAGTATCCCGACGTAGTATAGTTTATCTTTGAGGTGTGTTTGATACAATAGTAAGCGAACGGTTAACATCGACTCCAAATTTTAAGACGTGCATTGGCCTTTCGTAGATCTTCATACATTCATTTGTATTTGTTTGATTTATGAGTGCAATACAAAATTTAAAAAAATATATGCAAGGGTCAAGAATGAGATATGAGTAGAATATGTTTAATAGTTAAATAACTCAGTGGGTCTCTCCACAAGTCCAGTACGCAATTTAACAGTTTGATTTGATTCGTGCCTTGGATGTCTCCACAAAGTTCCGACAACACTAAATTTTTTAAACTTCTGATGGTGTGCTCGACATAAACTTGACATTCTGAAATTCTTTTATTTAGTTTTATGCACTTTCTTTTTTTTTTTTCCTTTGCGGTTTTGTCTTATTAAGTGTCTCATATATGGCGTAATAATTGGTGGACGGTTCCCATAAATCTTATCACCTAAAATATCACAGTTTGGAGGAAAATCCAATTCCAAGTTAGTGCCAATTCGTGGAAGAAGGTTGTCGTGCTGCACACCGTTTTAAACCACTTTTCACGATCCGTATGTGATTCGTATTGTCTACTACTCTTTGGGATTGAATGCAATGAATGGACAGAGGGACGAACGAACTGAAGAATGGATGGGTGGACCCATCCACCCATCACTATGTACCGTCCAATTGAGAAAGCGGAGTGTATAGTGAATGTTAGGCAAAACAAAATGAAGGAAATCGAAAAAAAATTGCCAGACATATAATTTATAACATATAGCAGGCTTTGCAAGAAGTGACAATGAATATTCCATTTTCAAAATATCCCCCTGACCCAAAGATAATACAATTTAACTTCTACATATGAAAGTTTAACGCCACTTTCAACAATATCTAAATTAAATCGCGGTGTTCTGTTTTGTTGGTGGAGGAATCCGTGATTCCAAGAAAAACTTTTGGTCCTTCGCCGAAACGTAAATTTAACATGCTTGAATAGTGCCCAAATGTGGTAATCTCTTGAAAATTAATTCGATAATCTCTTCTGTCCGAAAAACTAACTGACAAAAGCTAATAGAAAGAAAATGCCAGTTAAAATGTGAATTAGAATAATTAATTGACACATTTTAACGTTTCTTTAGGTATTGTCCCTTTTCAGCATTACATTGAATTGCCAGAGTGACCTTTCTAGATAAAATAAAAATATAAAGATAATCAAATTGGATACGCTTTTGATTCATTCTTTTTTTTTTTTTTTTTTAATTGTCAAGTACACAAATTTCTAGTTCTTTTTTATTAGAATTTAAAGCTACACATTTCCCTATTCTAGAAAATGATATAAAATAAGGAGACGTGGTATGATTGCAAAAGTAGACAAATATCCACCAGAAACCAAATGACGTAAATGTTTGCAACTATACGTCAACATATGGCCCTCAACAAGGAGCAAAACCCATCCAGCATCAAAAGCTATGAAAGGCCCCGACATGAAAAGTATATTTTAGATAAATTTCAAATAAACGAACATTTTACACAAAGATTGATGTAAAGTAAAAAAATCGGATTGGGATGTGAATTGATTGCAGCGTTTTTTTATTTATTTATTTTGATCACTTTGCTGGTTATCCTTGTAGTCGTTCAACACAATAGTAAGAAATACAACGATCTTAAACTTAATCGATCACTACTATGAAACAATGCAATTTTATGATAACGATATTGATTAGATCGTGTTGTTTTGCAGGATCCTCCTCGGTGTATTACGGAATAAATTGTTATTTTATTGTTAAAAAATCATCTCAGCAATATCAAACAAACCCATACAGGTAACAATAATGAATGATTAGCTGTGCTTTTTGAGATGGTCCCCACTATAGCCTGTAGTGGTATTGGTATTTAACATCAGCGTCAAAATCGTGTTGACTTTCTAACACGTCTAATAGTGTACTCATGTTCCTGGAAATGTTTTGCATGCTACAACAGGTGAGAAATTACTTAATGGCTTAGAACTGACGCACGTGTATTATATATTTACACTTATACCTTGATATGATAGTTTACACTTTTCGGTCATCATAATAATGTGATATGATAAAAATATAAACCCTGCTGTGTACTGAACCGACACACTAAACCTGATTCTTAATGTCCTTTTTCACAAGGGAACAGTCCACAGGTAGACATATGTCAGCCTACGCGAACACATTATTCTGACTCCGAGTCGACCAGTCTATGCTCTTACTCATACAATTCTTAAAATTCATCCGCATGCATCATGGGTACTGAGATGATCCATGTTATTAAGGTGCCTACCTGTTCGATATCATGATTTTTACTGATGTATATGTGTCACGACAAAACATGTTGATTACAAATAAATGTTTCCTAATCAAAATATTTTCATGAAATTTCATTGATACTATTAATATATATAAAGTGATACAAAAATTCCATTTTGCACTACATAACGTCAGCATATTTATATGCACTATGCAGTAATCGGTGTTTAAAAGCACACTAGGAAACTGCCACAGCGTTACTATGGATGACCTAAGGTTATCCGAGTAAAAAGGGAAAGAAACATAATGTTGACCAATGAACCTTGAAAATTAGACAAAGGTCAGAATAACCATACCAGACAAATATATTCATCTTTCAATTCTTCCTTTAGCCAGATATAATTAACGTACTGTTTATAGTATCTGAGAAACGGACCAAACCAATCCTACCGGAAAGATATATACACCGAACAATCATTCCATCATGTATATACAGTAGGAAATCTATTACCTCCCCTGTAAACACTGAAAACTAGGTCTTTTCAATGATTGTCCCATTTTAACAAGAACGCTATAAATTATAAATTCATGGGAAAACGTTCTGGTAAATAGTAAAAATAGAGATAAGTTGAAATAAAAACAAAACTTTCATTTAATGTTATCATTTCCCTCCTTAAGGTGGCTCGGCCCTTTAACAGTGCGCAGTTTTTAACGCATGTTTCTAACGACGAGCACCTTGGAAACGATCGCTTTGAGGGGTCTTCTCAAAAACAGTTTTGACGACATTGGAACGCGGGCGTGTCTGAGAGCACCCTTTCCTGATGTCAACAAGCGATGCAAAACTTTCTACAAAAAAGAAAATACGATCTGAAATACAGAGTGGTTTGTTCATTTTCACATAAAAGTTTAAAAGGACAGAAATATACATGATATAAGCATAACATTAAAAAACAGAAAATATAAATTATATTGACATGTTGTAATTGCACGACAGCCAATGACGCAATGTTCTTAACTTTTACCTGTTTTAAAAACAAAAAAGTAAAATCACAAAAATACTGAACTCCGAGGAAAATTCAAAAAGGAAAGTCTCTAATCAAATGGCAAAATCAAAAGCTCGAACACATCAAACGAAGGGATAACAACTGCCATATTCCTGACTTGGTACAGCGATGTAAACAACTGCATGTCACCGTGCGGCTTTTAAAACAAGTAAAACCCATATATAGTATGATATAGGAACCTGTTGTTCAGTGGTTGTCGTTTGTTGATGTGGTCCATAAGCGTTTCTCGTTTTTATATAGATTAGACCGTTGGTTTTCCTGTTTGAATTGTTTTACACTAGTCATTTTGGGGCCTTTTATAGCTAGCTTGCTGTTCGGTGTGAGCCAAGGCTCAGTGTTGAAGGCCGTACTTTGACATGTAATTGTTTACTTTTTACACATTGTGACTTGGATGTAGAGTTGTCTCATCGGCACTCATACCACATCTTATTTCTATATAAAGGCATCGGGGGTTCATCTGCACGCTATCCATGTTGCGTATTATTACATTTTGTCACTGTCTTAAGTCTTTTTTTTTTACTTGAAATATCTTCATTTTCAAGTATTGTCCGGATTTTATTCCAGAGTATGTGAAATATTTTCTCACTGCAAAATTTTGGTAATAGTAAAGTGTTTTTTATTTTCCAAAAACAGTTTTGAACACAACAATTTTCAAGCAAAGACTAAATACTTGACAGTCACATCTAACATTTTAATTTACAGATTTAAATTCTTTATCAAATCATGGCCACGAAAAAACATTTTAAAACAACCACTGTCCTCTAACTTGAGTTCAGTATCTTTGTTATTTTACTTTTTTATCAGTAGTTGTGTCATCAATGATAGCAAAAATTAACTGCTGATGTGGTAGAAAAAAGGTTCTGACCTTAAGATTGAAAAAGTGGCATGCGCTTGGATAATGTCCAATTTTTTTTATTTTTTTTTTTTTTTTTTTTTTTATATATATATTTTTGATGTTCCTCAAGCATCTAATTCAGAATTTTTCCCGTCAATTTAAGGTTATGGAATAGGTTACCGTTATTTTGACGAGATGGCACAGATATACTGTTCAAGTCAATTGCAGGCTTCAGCATTTGTTTTTGCTATAGGGCGAGATTGTTAAGGAATTGCTCCTACGTGTAACGATATCTGCAAAGATGCAAAAGATGACATACTGAATGCTATAGGACAACAATTTAAAGAATACGTTTTAAGAACAAAAGTAAAAGTAGTATTTTTCATGTAACAATATAGAAGGTATTTGTTCCTTATTAGCAATGTACAGTTTGATTAATTAAAATCGACAATTTTAAGTTAAGTTATATTTTTTTGATAAATAAAAGGAAAGAAATCTTTGGGGAGGAATGAAATATCTACTTTCAGAATGCTGGGTAATTTTGACACGTTGCAGCTGTCTGTGCTTTATTTATGATATTTTTTTTTTTCGTTTCAGTGTTGCATGTTTTAATGCAATCTGGATTCGTAAAGATCATGCAAAGCTCCAACCCAATTCCAATAATAGTCAACCTGATGCTGGTAAAATAAGTATGATAACTTTTGGGTACAGGGGTGGAGGGTGTACGTGGACTCCAAACCACTGTAGACCGAACTTTTGTTGCTGCAAAGCTTTTAATAATTGAAATAGAAACTGAATTGCTCCCAGATGAATCGGTAGTTAATAAAATAATTTGATAAATGATGATAATAATCGAATAAAGTTAAATAAAATTAAATACAAAATTAAACTTTACAGCTTTCAGATAAAAACAAGAGAATTAGCAAACTGACGGAACTTGTTCAGGATTTTCTGTATCAAATAGGAAAAGATGCTGATTAACTAATAACGCTCTAAAAGCGCTTTTTTTAAACCTTTTTTATTTGAATAAAACTGAAACTAAGTGAATACCACCTTAATAATGTATTTCTTTAAAAAAAAAAAGATATTTGTTGAGTTTCCGGAATTAAATTGATTTTCCAACAGAAAGTGGGTGTTCCATTGTTTACTTTGTGTGCACCTATCCTGTTGCATTTTTACTTGTCCTAACATTATTGTATTACTTTCAAGTATATTTATGATTTAAGATATTTGTTGAGTTTTGTGAAATGATATTCCAACAAAAAGTGAGCAATCCATTGTCCAATATGAGAGTTGAATTCGATCATATTGGTGTAGACAAACAAAAGTACTGGTAAGTTCAACCAAATCCTGTCAGTAGGATTTATAACAATTACCGTTAGCTTAGTATAGCAATGTGGATACGAACTTTTAAGGAGACAGGTCACAAATAAAATCAGTGTCAACACTGAAATAAAGCAGTTGATATATTGATGATCAATTGATCGATTACTAAGTGGTTTACGTTCAGTGGCAAATATTACATTCATATTCAGGACGATATGTTGTAAGTCACATATGAATATACATCACCTCTTCTTAACCCATACAATAAGACGAAATTTTCGTAATGCTAGCTAACAAAGGAACGCGTGTCACTGGTTCCGATTGTCGTACTTAAGTCACCAGAAAATCTACCGGAACAAAACTCAAAATGCATATGTAACATACAAGTAAACCCAAATATCAACTTAAATATTGAAAGAGTGTTAACAACATGGGATCAAACTTGTATTTTCATGAGATCTTTTTAAGTCCAGATATAGTACAGAAAATTTTGTAATTTCTTTTTTTTTTTTATCTCTTCCTATTTTATGAGGAGTTCAACATCCATATCCAAATTAGATGAAAATTCTACTCTTTTTAGAGTCAATACTTTAAATACCTTAAAATATTCAATTCAATTCAAACTTTATTGTCATACAAATCAACCTATATGATTTGTGACTAAAACAAACAAAACATAGTATATCGTTAATGACATGAAGAAAGCATGTATAATTATAATTATACATATAGTATAGTTTATAATTCAATTATGAGTCACCCTACCGTTTGTACTTTATAAAGGAACCTATGCTTTCTACCTGTTTTTGTGTTAGTGTAAACAATATTTTATTTAGAAACAAATAAATAAATACGTACATCAATACAATACATGGATTGGAAAATAAGTGACTTGTCAAATTCTTCTAATTCTTCTATTAAATATCAAAATTATTTACAACGGACAGAAAATGTACAATCATATAATATACATGTATATATGTATTTTAACATAAGGAATAGGAAAGAAAGTAATTGAAATTAACATCTAATGAAGAAACTTGTTTTTAACATCTAACATAGGGTGACATGTTGTTGAGCCTTCAAGAATTATTTTGAGAATCTCTTAGTTTTCAATATATAGTCCTGTGCAATAAGAAAGATGTTTTATTGTCTATATCCGTAATGTTCGGATCACCATAGAGGAACGTATCTATGTTGAGTGCACCAACTAGATTAACAAAAAGGGCTTCAGGAGTTCGATGAAAATAGGACAATTTAGAAGGACGTGTTCAGAGGTTTCTATCTGTTTACATTTACAAAATGGGTCCGATTCCAAATTTTTCTGATACAAGTGATCTTTAAGACAACTATACTCTCGGTACGGATTCGGGCATGATATATCTCACCTAGTCTACTGCCTACATAATAATAATTTTGTATAGAATGATTTGGCTTAAGAAAGGCTTTAAGGGGAGCGATAGAAAGATAGATGTTTTTATGTTGATGGGCAGTGAATAAATTTCATTTAAACATTATTATTTAGGTCATTAAAAATTTTTAATACAATTTGCCTCAATCATTTTTTTAATAAAAGCTGGTCTTATGGTTGAGTTTTTCCTGCAATACAAAAGAACAACTAGGTTTAATTCTAACTGTTAAAAACATATAAACAGAAACCATAACAGCTAGGTTTAAATCTGACTGTAAAAAACATATAAGCAGAAACCGTAACAGCTAGGTTTAAACCTGACTGTAAAAACATATAAGCAGAAACCATAACAGCCAGGTTTAAATCTGACTGTAAAAACATGTAAACAGAAACCATAACAGCTAGGTTCAAATCTGTCTGTAAAAACATATAAACAGAAACCATAACAATTACGTTTAAATCTTATTGTAAAAAACATATAAACAGAAACAATAACAGCTAGGTTTAAATCTGACTGTAAAAACATACAAACAGAAACCGTAACAGCTAGGTTTAAATCTGACTGTAAAAAACATATAAGCAGAAACCATAACAGCTAGGTTTAAATCTGACTGTAAAAACATGTAAACAGAAACAATAACAGCTAAGTTTAAATCTGACTGTAAAAACATAAACAGAAACCGTAACAACTAGGTTTAAATCTGAGTGTAAAAACATATAAACAGAAACAATAACAGCTAAGTTTAAATCTGACTGTAAAAACATATAAACAGAAACCGTAACAACAAGGTTTAAATCTGAGTGTAAAAACATATTAACAGAAACCATAACAGCTAGGTTTAAATCTGACTGTAAAAACATATAAGCAGAAACCGTAACAGCTAGCTTTAAACCTGACTGTAAAAAACATATAAGCAGAAACCATAACAGCCAGGTTTAAATCTGACTGTAAAAAACACATAAACAGAAACCATAACAGCTAGGTTTAAATCTGACTGTAAAAAACATATAAGCAGAAACCATAACAGCTAGGTTTAAATCTGACTGTAAAAACATGTAAACAGAAACAATAACAGCTAAGTTTAAATCTGACTGTAAAAACATAAACAGAAACCGTAACAACTAGGTTTAAATCTGAGTGTAAAAACATATAAACAGAAACAATAACAGCTAAGTTTAAATCTGACTGTAAAAACATATAAACAGAAACCGTAACAACAAGGTTTAAATCTGAGTGTAAAAACATATTAACAGAAACCATAACAGCTAGGTTTAAATCTGATTGTAAAAACATATAAGCAGAAACCGTAACAGCTAGGTTTAAACCTGACTGTAAAAAACATATAAGCAGAAACCATAACAGCCAGGTTTAAATCTGACTGTAAAAACACATAAACAGAAACCATAACAGCTAGGTTTAAATCTGACTGTAAAAAACATATAAGCAGAAACCATAACAGCTAGGTTTAAATCTGACTGTAAAAACATGTAAACAGAAACAATAACAGCTAAGTTTAAATCTGACTGTAAAAACATAAACAGAAACCGTAACAACTAGGTTTAAATCTGAGTGTAAAAACATATAAACAGAAACAGTAACAGCTAAGTTTAAATCTGACTGTAAAAACATATAAACAGAAACCGTAACAACAAGGTTTAAATCTGAGTGTAAAAACATATTAACAGAAACCATAACAGCTAGGTTTAAATCTGATTGTAAAAACATATAAGCAGAAACCGTAACAGCTAGGTTTAAACCTGACTGTAAAAAACATATAAGCAGAAACCATAACAGCTAGGTTTAAATCTGACTGTAAAAAACATATAAACAGAAACCATAACAGCTAGGTTTAAATCTGACTGTAAAAACATATAAACAGAAACCATAACAGCTAGGTTTAAATCTGACTGTAAAAACATGTAAACAGAAACAATAACAGCTAAGTTTAAATCTGACTGTAAAAACATAGACAGAAACCGTAACAACTAGGTTTAAATCTGACTGTAAAAACATGTAAACAGAAACAATAACAGCTAAGTTTAAATCTGACTGTAAAAACATATAAACAGAAACCGTAACAACTAGGTTTAAATCTGAGTGTAAAAACATATAAACAGAAACAATAACAGCTAAGTTTAAATCTGACTGTAAAACATATAAACAGAAACCGTAACAGCTAGGTTAAAATCTGACTGTAAAAACATATAAACAGAAACCGTAACAACTAGGTTTAAATCTTACCTTAAAAAACATATAAACAGAAACCATAACAGCTAGCTTTAAATCTGACTGTAAAAAACATATAAGCAGAAACCATAACAGCTAGGTTTAAATCTGACTGTAAAAACATGTAAACAGAAACAATAACAGCTAAGTTTAAATCTGACTGTAAAAACATAAACAGAAACCGTAACAACTAGGTTTAAATCTGACTGTAAAAACATGTAAACAGAAACAATAACAGCTAAGTTTAAATCTGACTGTAAAAATATATAAACAGAAACCGTAACAACTAGGTTTAAATCTGAGTGTAAAAACATATTAACAGAAACAATAACAGCTAAGTTTAAATCTGACTGTAAAACATATAAACAGAAACCGTAACAGCTAGGTTAAAATCTGACTGTAAAAACATATAAACAGAAACCGTAACAACTAGGTTTAAATCTTACCTTAAAAAACATATAAACAGAAACCATAACAGCTAGCTTTAAATCTGACTGTAAAAAACATATAAACAGAAACCATAACAGCTAGGTTTATATCTGACTGTAAAACATATAAACAGGAACCGTAACAGCTAGTTTTATATCTGTCTGTAAAAACATATAAACAGAAACCATAACAGCTAGGTTTAAATCTGTCTCTAAAACATATAAACAGAAACCATAACAGCTAGGTTTAAATCTGACTATAAAAACATATAAACAGAAACCATAACAGCTAGGTTTAAATCTGACTGTAAATAGATATAAGAAGATGTGGTATGAGTGCCAATGAGACAACTCTCCATCCAATTCAAAATTTATAAAAGTAAACCATTATAGTTCAAAGTACGGTCTTCAACACGGAGCCTTGGCTCACACCGAACAGTAAGCTATAAAGGGCCCCAAAAATTACTAGTGTAAAACCATTCAAACGGGAAAACCAACGGTCTAATCTATATAAAAAACGAGAAACGAGAAACACTTATGAACCACATCAACAAACGACAACTACTGAACATCAGATTCCTGACTTAGGACAGGTGCAAACAAATGCAGCGGGTTTAAACGTTTTAATGGTACCAAACCTTCACCCTTTTTCTGAAACAATAGTGTAACATCACAACATAGAAAGACACACTATAAAATAAAATAAAACATGTAAACAGAAACAATAACAGCTAGGTCTGTTTTGACTGAAAAATTAAAGAAGTTTTATTCTTTGTATCTCGATATTTATATAGTCGGCCAAATTTAGTTATGTACAGCATAAAATTCAATACAGAATATTAAGAAATAAATTATCAAATTCAGTTTTAGAAGATGGACTTCTGTCATGTGTTAACTTTTCGGTTTCTATAACTATATGCGATTTTTATAAAAATATTAAATGTGCATAGTTGCTATAATTGCTTACATCCACTTCATGTGAACTTTGTCGGATATTTGTCTCATTGGCAATCATACCACATCTCCTTATTTTTATATTTATAGCGAAAACTATTAATCGTGAAAGATTTTAAAGATTTTTAGTATTCTTTTAAATATAAACAGAAAGAGCATCTTATAACCAAAAACAATCTACAAATATATATTAACTATCAAATTCATATACCGGCATTTTATTTTATATCGGGTGTCCTCCAATGCAAAATTTCGCCAAAATATATCATTTGTAATATAACATACTTGTCTTCAAGAGGCATGTATCATGAGTTGATCTGTACAGGATTACATTTGTTGAGAAATCTTTAAATATAAAAAAGTAGATGTGGTATGATTGCCAATGAGACAATTTTCCAACGGAGACCAAAGAATGAGGATGTGAACAACCGTTGGTCAACTTACGGTCTTCAACAATGAGCAAAACCCATACCGAATGGTGAACTTTTACAGACCCTTGCAAGACAAAATGTAAAATATTTATGAAGAGGAAAGTATCGGCCTAACTTCTGCTTAACAAAATAAACGAACACCAAATATGATAGACAGGAACGAATGATAACTACTGAATTACAGTGAGAACGAACGACAACCACTGAATGACGGAATCCTGGGACATGCAAAGGAGTAGAGCCAGTTACCCCAAATAACGGCCCTGTAAAGGTGGGTTTTTTTAATTTATTTGTGTGAGTAAATCTAATGCGTATGTATTGCTCAATATACTATTTTGAAAGTATAATAAAACAAGTATGTTTGCTTCATATATTATAAATACATAAGCCTGAAATAGGAAGATTTCATTCTAGTTATTTTTTCTAAAGTTGACACCTTTACCACCTTATTTCATGATTTCATATGTGGCGCCACCCGTCGCCCATTGACATTTTGGTTGAAAAGTAAAGAATATGGTATATAAAGAATATTTTAGCAATAAATATTGGTGGGCGAGGGGTGTCGCAACTGTAAATTTTGCAAAATAACTGTCATAAATTTTGCCAAATTATGCTAAAAATCATGTTTTAATGAAAGTCACCTACATTTATGACTTTACAAATAGATCACTAATGACACAATTGGTGAACATCTTCCCTTACTGAAACAATTGGACATTTTAACATACGTTTTCATCAAGTTTTCACAACATTATTGCAGTTTAAAAATTCAGATTTTTTAGGGCCAAAATGATGGGTTAGTGAATCGACTCTTTAGGAATGTGGCGGGGTTTAACATGTTTGTGAGCACTCAACCCTCCCCTTACCCGAGATTGTGGGGTAACAGAATACCTCAAGAACAAACTGTAAAAATTAGTTGGAAATGGCTTGATTCATCACATAGGCAAGAAGCACAAAAATAACGTTAAAAAATACAAAGACAAATACTACCTTTCTTATACTAAAATATCCAAATCACATAAAGATTTTTCAAATTTTAAGATTTGTTCTTTCGGTGAAACAATGGCTGCGGGAAAAAATGAAAAAAAAACACGTTATAAATTTCATGCGTCCGAAGCACTTTCCTGCTCAATGTCAAATATTTGAAAGCCATGAATGTATAAAACCGAAACAAATGAAGAGCTATTCAACCAAAAAGGACCTAAAAATTGCCAAATCCATCTTAGGTCAACTTTGCCTGAGGGAACTTAGTTTCTAAATAATTTCAAAATTTATAAACGGACAAATTTAGAAAGGTTTGTTACAAATCAAGATCAAGTTTGAATTTTGGTGGCGTCACTTTTACCGTTCTAGAGTTATGCCCCTTTACAAATGGAAAAATTGCTAAATTTTTCGT
Organism: Mytilus coruscus; assembly: GCA_017311375.1. Classification (NCBI taxonomy): domain Eukaryota; kingdom Metazoa; phylum Mollusca; class Bivalvia; order Mytilida; family Mytilidae; genus Mytilus; species Mytilus coruscus. The sequence continues at coordinate 2,960,370 of CM029597.1, read as the reverse complement.
TTCCGTTCTCTTACTTAAGTTTGCCTCAACTAAATGTTATGAATCTTAGACGGACGAGTTATGCGCCCTTAGAAGCTAGTCGGTGATTATATCGGTGAGTGAAAAATAGCAAAAAACTGTGATTTAAAAGCATATTCATCAATTTCTTCTTACATGAACTAGTACAAGTGTCTCTACAGATTATTAATATCAGCTGAAATATTTGAAATGTGACTCCGAAAAGACTTTTGATGATTGCATATGTTTTCAATACTCAACAATGATAGTGAAGGATGAAATCTACTCACATTATATACAGTAGTATTATATGTACAAAGGTGTAAATAATGAGGACTTCGTCAAAAACGACATATCTAACGGTCAATCATGAAGATTTTCAGGCCAATGATGTCTTATTTGCAGATGAAATCGAAGATCAATATAATATAAATAACATTAATTTAACACAATCAATAACCGATAGTCAATTATATGATGACGACATGTATAGAATTATCCAGACAAAGTTTGGTCAATTAGATCGATATAATTTTAAGAGCGAATTATTACAAAATACTGACACAGATGATTTAAAACCTATCAGAAGCTCCCTATTTGAGTTAATGAAGAAAAAAGAACATGCACTATTAGAATCTAGACTCATCGAACGCACTCATCGTGAAAACGGACCGTCAATCGATGAAAAGCTTTCTGATGACATTTACACCTTATTTAATTTTCTTGAGGGCAATCTCACAAGTATAGAACTGAAACCTTTCATTTCTCGAGGCAGACGGAATACGAATGCACATTTCGATACTGGCGAAAACAGTGTACATGAGGTTCTCAACAAAATGACAAACCGTGAAACAAGCACCCAAGGCAATTCATATATACTTGCAACACTTCTCGAAATCAAACAAAGTTTCAATGAAAACCTAAAAACTTTAAACGATAAAATTGAAACAATAACTGAGAAATTCGAATGTGAGATCAAGCGTATTGTTAATGTTGTTCATGACAAAGATAGACAAATTTATTCATTAAAAACAGAATTGTATGATGAAAAAGAAAAAGTAACCCGCCTAAGGTCAGAAATCAAACTGCAATCTCAAGATTTGAAAGATCAAGAAGATAAGATACGCACGAATGACGAACAAAGACAAAATGTTTTTTTTCAATAAAATAATAAACCGACTAGAATCAATAGATGGGAAATGTAAAACACTTGGAAAAAATACAATGTCTTATAGTGAGGCTTTAAATCGAAGTGCTGATGAAAACATACAAACACAGACGAAAAGCGCCAACTCTGAACTTAATAATCATCAGAGTTTACATTACAAAAACAATAGTATAAATAGCGCAAAGAGGGATCATGTATATAATCAGGAAAACACAATGACAAAAAACACTTATGTACATTCATACGCACGACCAAATACGGTGGACAGATCGGTTTCTACAGAACAGATTCAACAAATACAAACACAAGTGACAAACGGAGATACAAGTGTATTTCGTGGTGTTGTAAGGAAACGTTCCAGAAGAATCGTACTTTACAATGTAACTGCTGATAAACCTTTCGAACTAGTTGATACTGCAAATAGACATTTTGCGTCAAGTAAAGGGGTTAATATAACTTTTGTAAAACTACTAACAAAGCGACAATACAAAGACATTGCGACATATACTCTTCGAGTTAACATCAATGAGAGGGACTTTGCTGCAGTAGAAAACGATGACTTCTTTTGTCCAGAAGGCGTGTACTGGCGAGACTATATCCCACAAAACAAACATCAATAACATTAATGTTCAAACTGTTATATATTATATATGTTATGTTACTCATGTTAGCAAATGATTTTCGAGCATTTCCATGCTTTAGCTCTTGTTCAGTAAATTCAAACAGAGGCTCTGATGGAGTAGCCATTCTTGTAAGGAAGAAACTTGGTTTTAAGACACATAATTTATTTGTTGATAATGACAGAATTTGTGCTGTCAAATTATCCAAGCATGGTTATGAAAGTTTATGTATCATAGGTACTTTACTACCATCAACAAATCATTCAGCTGAAGAGTATTTACAATATTTTCAAACTGTGTGTAGTATTTATGATAGAATGTCAGTTGATTGTGTAACAGTAATTGGTGGTAACTTTAATACAGATATTACAGTAACAAGTTTGAGTAGTAAATCAAAAAATGTCATAGATTTCATTACAAAAATAATTTATCTCCTGTCCCATTGATGTCCGGTCGTAAAGGCCCTGATTTTACATTTAGGTCTAAAGACATGACACGTAAAACTATGATTGATTATATTTTCATTCCAGAATTCCTTTGTAATGGCTTTACAAATTTAGAAGTCAGAAATGACTGTCCATTTAATGTTTCTGATTATTATCCTGTTTTGATTTTCTAAGATATGAATTTGCTATGTAATACATCAAATAAATTTCATCTTTATCGTAAAGTTCTAATGTGGTCGAGATGTGATGAATGGGAGAAGAAATATTATCAAATAGAACTAGACAAATTACTAAATTTTGAAGTTTTACCATTGAACTCAGGTGAAATAAACGAAAATTACATAGAACATATAAACTCAAATATTGTAATTCGTGTATTCCCACTGGAAAATTTAGACACTATCTAAAACCGTACTGGAAAAGTAACAGCTTAGATTATTATCATAATGAGCAACGACAAGCTCGAAAAACGTGGCTGTCAACGGGACAAGCACGAAACAACGACAATATTTTTATAAAACATTATAAAGATAAGAAAAGAGAATTTCGAAAGCATATACGTAATGCAGAGCGATTATGGCAATCTGAAAAATTTGCTGATGTGCAAAAAGCAGCCGAAATGGACATAGGACAATTTTATCGTGTAGTGCGAAAGCATAGACAACAAAAATCGCCAGCAACTTGCTTGAAGTATGATAGAAATACAGCTACTATTAACGGAGGATATTTGCAAGTTGTGGAGTACTTATTTTAGTGATTTGTATACTCCTAATGAAAATGAAAATAACAATTTTGATCAATCTTTTTATATGGATGTCACAGAAAAAATTCGTGAATATAGCAGTCAAATTAGAAAACCGTTTAATGCCTTTTTCGATGTGCTCTACACTGACGATGAAATATATGAGCAAATTAAAATTTTAAAATGTGGTGAGGCGCCAGGACCGGAATATGTACGCAACGAACATATAGTATACGGTGGTAATACCTTGTTGAAATGGATTTGTTATATTTTTAATATTATACTTAAATGCGAATATGTACCATTACTATATCGACATGGCATAATTATTCCGTTATATAAAGGAAATAACAAAGACAAGAGCAATCCGAACAGTTACAGAGCTATTGTCCTAACATCCGTATTTGGAAAATTACATGACAAAACAGTCCTTCATCGAATAAATAAAATGCTTACCGCACTTGATAAGACTTTTCCTGACCCTTTACAGTTTGGATTTGTTCCTGAACATGGTTCTATCCCCGCTTTATACACACTCAGAGAATGTATTAACGTGTTTTTGAAAAGTAAATCTAAACTTTATGTGGGTTTTCTAGATAACGAGAAAGCATTTGATAAGATCTGGCACGACGGACTTTTTCTAAAATTGAAAGAAATCGGTGTAACTGGTAAATTATGGAACATTCTTTTTATGTCTTACAAATCTGCTAGTGCACATGTGCAATATAAAGGACTTACTAGTGACAATTTCTCCATTTCCCAGGGTGTAGAGCAAGGGAGAGTACTCTCATCTTGGCTATTTTCTTTGTACATAAATGACTTAACATTACAGCTGATTTCGACAAATTGCGGAATACGAATTGGTTATTTGAACATTCCTGCCATTCTTCTTGCTGACGAAACAACCTTTCTAAGTGCTTCGCCAAAAGGTCTACAAGGTCTTCTCGACTGTGTTCAAACTTATGCTTGTAAATGGAGACTTAAATATAACGGAACAAAAAGTTGTGTCTTGACTTTTTTTAATAAGATGTTGACATTAAGCTTGGAAATACAACAATAGCGTGTAAAAATGATACAATTTATGCTGGTACATTGATAACTAACAATAATAAAACGTTTGAAAGGACAAAAAAAAAAGTATGTTTGCTTCATATATTATAAATACATAAGCCTGAAATAGGAAGATTTCATTCTAGTTAATTTTTCTAAAAATGTCACCTTTACCACCTTATTTCATGATTTCATGTGTGGCGCCACCCCTCGCCCATTGAAATTTTGGTTGAAAAGTAAAGAATATGGTATATAAAGAATATTTTAGCAATAATATTGGTTGGCGAGGGGTGGTGCAACTGTAAATTTTGCAAACATCTGTCTTAAATATTGCCAAATTATGCTAAAAATCATGTTTTAATGAAAGTCACCTACATTTATGACTTTACAAAAACATCACTAATGACGCAATTGATGAAAATCTTCCCTTACTGAAACAATTGGACACTTTAACATACGTTTTCACAACATTATTGCAGTTTAAAAAATTCAGATTTTTTAGGGCCAAAATGATGGGTTAGTGAATCAACTCTTTAGGAATGTGGCGGGGTTTAACATGTTTGTGAGCGCTCAATCCTCCCCTTACCCGAGATTGTGGGGTAACAGAACACCTCAAGAACAAACTGTAAAAATTTGTTGGAAATGGCTTGATTCATCACATAGGCAAGAAGCACAAAAATAACGTTAAAAAATACAAAGACAAATACTACCTTTCTTATACTAAAATATCCAAATCACATAAAGATTTCTCAAATTTTAAGATTTGTTCTTTCGGTGAAACAATGGCTGCGGGAAAAAATGAAAACAACACGTTATAAATTTCATGCATCCGAAGCACTTCTCTGCTCAATGTCAAATATTTGAAAGCCAAGGATGTATAAGAACCGAAACAAATGAAGAGCTATTCAACCAAAAAGGACCTAAGAATGCCAAATCCATCTTAGGTCAACTTTGCCTGAGGGAGTTGAAAACTTTGTTTCTAAATAATTTCAAAATTTATAAACGAATAAATTTAGAAAGGTTTGTTATAAATCAAGTCAATACCGAAGTACTGATTACTGAGCTGATGATACCCTCGTGTATTGATAGTCCACCAGCAGAGGTATCGATCCAGTGCTGTAAAAAATGAGAACAACAAGTTATAAATTTCATGCGTCCGAAGCGATTTTCTGGATTTACCTTCATCAGGAACGCTCAATGCCAAATATTTGAAAGCCAAGGATGTATAAGAACCGAAACAAATGAAGAGCTATACAACCAAAAGGACCAAAAATAGCCAAATCCATTAAAGGTCAACTTTGCCTGAGAGAGTTGAAACCTTAGTTTTAAATAATTTCAAAATTTATAAACGAACAATTTTAGAAAGGTTTGTTATAAATCATGTCAGTACCGAAGTGTCCATACCGTATACAAATTCGTATAAAAAAAATTTAAGGATTTATTGCAGAAGTTCCTCTAATATGCCACACAACAACAGTAGTTAGGTCCACAGTGATTTGGTGATCCTGTGCATCCTTTTGGGCCAAACCCATAGGTATGAAAGCCCACTAAACCAGTTGTCTGCATCACATCACTGGAATTGTATTGGTCTGTGTAAACCTTGTAAGCATCAAAGCAGACCACTCTGAAATTTAATGTAAAAGAAGTTTAAGGCATGCATCAAAGGAGCAGAACAGTTCATTTGGCGGCAAATAAAAATGAATGGCAAAATATGGTAAATCGTGCTAATTATTGTATCTTTTGCTTCTGTACTTTGTTTACCTCTTTATTGCCATGGTAGAATTATTTCACAAAATATATATTGCTTACGTGTCTTTCCTATGGTAAATCGTGCCAATTATTGCATGTTTTGCGTCTGTACAAATTGCTTTGCAGTCCTTTGTGGTTTTCTCACAATCCCTCCTCAATACAAACACGTGACCAGATGAATGACTTGCGCAGTAGGCATGGGCTGTTTTGTCAAAGGACGCATAATCCAGTCCGTTAATACAGCTTATAATGAAGATCACTACAAATGTAAACATATTATATGTTTACATGAATCAATCAAAACTATGACATTATGTATAAGAGGTTGTGTGAAAAGTTTAATGAAATTTAGGAATAAGTTCAGAAAAAGTTATTGACACAAGAGGCCAGATTAGTTTCTGTACCACATGTCAAACCTTAAGGCGTCGGGATTCTGTAACAGCTATTAAAACATTGCATTGCACTGAGACTAACAAACTTAACATATGCCACGAACGCCTTATTTTTTGAATGACAACAATAACTCAGATATCAATAAAAACAACCCTGAAACGATTTATAACAAACCTTTCTAAAATTATCCGTTTAAAAAATTTTAAAACATAAAGAAACTCAATCTATTTAAATATAGATCTCTGATTTCGGTATCCTCATATACGAGCACGCGAGTTAAAATATATCTGAATTTTAATCAGATTGAAAGAAACTAAGTTTCCAACTCCCTTTCAATAGCCACTGAAAATCTTCGAATTTGGGACTTGTGAAATCACAAAAGACTTTTTTGAGGCTCAGTCCCCTCCTTTTACAGAAAATTCAGTTCTGAAATAAACACTATATTATTCAAATTTAGTGGTATAAAATGCAAGGATAAAAAAGTTTTAATTTAAAAAGCATGATGTGTTCTATCACACTTTTAGTGCATAACCATAATGACTGGCAATGTTTCTTATATAATCTTATATAATCTCGGAGTTCAGTATTTTTGTGATTTTACTTTTTACTACGTCTTTTATACTTTATCATTCAAATATCCACACTAACCACAATGTCATTTTTTGCCCTGTAGATCCTTAAAACATGTCATTTATTCAATATATTTTACGTTGATTTATTTTCACGTAGAAAAGGTCAAACTTTGATCTTGCACTTGGCGAACAATAAGATAAGATAAGATATTTTTATTCCAATTAAAGATTAATAATTGACAAAGTAATTTTGATAATCATATACAAATATGAATATAATCAACTAAATTCTAAGATCTTAAACCACAGCCAGACCAGAGCCATACTCATGTAAGTAAAAAAGGCAGTAACTTAACAGTGATATATAATATTAACAGTCAAATATTCTCAATGGGTTACATACAAACATATTTGTACTATATTGATAATATGTGAAAATTGCGTTTGAAATTTTGATATTGATTTATCTTGTTTATCCATTTACTTTTTCGTGAACAGTGAACAAGTTAATTTTAGAAGTATGATTAAAAGCATGAAGCAGATAATGATTTTTTGATATACGTTCATAGTGTCTTGGTCTTGTGGGAGGGGCTCCTCAATTCACCGCTTTAAGATAAAGAACAGCAAAAAAACAAGTTTATTTTCCTTGTAGTGTTTATTTACTATAGCACATTTGTATTCCATAAAATAGGAAAGACATAATGAGATAGTACATACAAGAAAGATTTCTTTTGTTTCCAATTGTTGTATTTGGTATAAAAATTAAACTGTACTTACCGAAAAGAAACATGTTCAACAACAACACAACGAAATTCATTTTAAGATTTCACTGCAAGTACGCAAAAAAGTGCACCTAAATATGTCGAGAAATATGTTTTCTTTAATCTGCGCATATGTGTTGTGACGGTTTATTGTAATTTGATTGGTTGTTGCGGCACGCATGTGCAGATAACTGATTCAATAAAAGGTTATTTAACATTTATCATGTAAATTGTATGATTAAAGATATTACTACCCTACAACAGTAAGTTATAAAAACATGATTTGATATGAATAAAATATATAAGGATATAGCGGCATAGTATTGAAAGCCTATACGTATATCTTACTGTCGTTGATTGCTTGCACCTAGCGACGCATAGATCATTTGGATAGATAAGAAAACTAATGTATCCATCACACTAGCAATAGTTTGATTTTTCTATTATTGTTTACTCTTATATGTGTAGAACATATTTGCGAAAGAAACTTAACCACATTAGTTTTATATTTATTACAAACACATTAAATCTTCAATTGTTAAATCTTTTCCTTTGAAAGTTATGTAGATGTTACTGACCTTTTAAGTATGTTATATAATGTATCCTGTTTAAGTGTGTATCTGTAATATGTGACACGTGATCAGTCGAATAAAACTTCTCCAACTCCTTTAAATGGTACATATATATTTGATTTTAACAGTATATTTTGCTTCATATTAAGGCTTATACTTGCTCGACACAGTAAGTATATACAAGTTATTTGAGTCGAGATAAAACAGTCAGCAGCAGACTTTTATTCTTATACCATTCCAAAAAGATAAAAACTGGAAAATAAAACTTGTATTACAATTTTAATCTTCAATACAACAGAATCCCTTGAGTGGATACCTCAAGGCTGTTACGATAACAGAATCCCTTCAGTAGATATTCAGTAGATACCTAGGGGCTGTAACGATAACATAATTCCTTAATTGGATACATCAGGGCTGTTATGATAACATAATCCCTTAAGTGGATACCTCAGGCCTAGGGCCGTTACGATAAATACATAAAATGTGTACTTCGTCGCAAGTTTCTGTATTGATTTATCTTGATGAAGGCGCCTTAGGCACAGAAAATTGCCGATCTCATTAAATTCCTAAAGTGCTGTTGTTATAAATAAAGGCAACAGTAGTATACCGCTGTTCGAAAGTCATAAATAGATTGAGACAAAAACAAATCCGGGTTACAAACTAAAACCAAGGGAAACATATCAATTTTAAGACGAAAACAACGAAACAACAGAAACACTGAAGTGAACAAAAAACAAACGACAATGCAACACACACAGAAACGAACTATAAGATAACAACTGCCATTTTTCTGACTTGGTACGGGACATTTTAAGAAAAAAAATAGTGGGTTGAACATGGTTTTGTGGCTAGTCAAACCTCGCACTTTTATGGCAATGTTAAATATAACACTAAAATGACACCATTGCATGACAGGAATACAGTACAAATAAATGCAAGAACATTCAGGACAGAGAAATACACAAATAAACAATACAATAGTACATTTCGACATGCTAACCACAGAATAAAAACGAACACGTAAAACAACATACGACAGCACATAAAACAGTACAACAGACCCACGAACTGTCTTTCACACGACTGGGTCAACGCCAACAAACAGTGACGTCACAGGTAAATATCTAAAAAAAAATTGATACTGTTCAAGATCAGGTTTGTAATTATGCCATTTGATGTATTTTATAACAATTACAAGAATATTAATATAGAATTGTGTTAGTAATTAGATAATTAATTGTATTATCTAGCTATATCGGTATTATTTCTAAATCAAACTGTAAAACAAATAAATAGTGTACATATAGTTGCTTTAAACTAAAATCTTAGAAATGAACTGGGTGATTAATTATCTTTTCTTTTACATACGAATAGAAAATAAAAAAAGGGGGTAGAATTACAACTACAAACGATAGGACATTTAACAATATCCGATCATAATTACAAATACAACATCATAACTAAATACACGAGTACCAAATACCGTGACACGTCTTATAGTAATGCGAACTCACACTCAGCAAAACAGTCATATTCGGGAATAGGTCATGTTCGGTACTTAAAAAACTAGACGACGTAAATGGTAAACACAATCTTAGACGTGGTAAAAATATTCTTTAGACACAGACACGTCGTATTGATCAACCAATTCGTGATGGTGTCCATAAAATTTACGGAGTGTCATTTTTTAATCTTTCCTCCTTATATCTTTGTTGGAGCAGTTTTTGCGTAAAGAGCACACTCCTGTATATGAAGTCCGTATAGTGTGAACATGCACGAGCATTACGTATCAACTGAGAAATGTAAACTCCATACGATGGGGCAGAGGGTATGTTACTGCTGAGAAATGGGAAATTGATAATTGGGAAGTTGAAATCGTCCCGTAGATTTTAGTGTGAAGTCGTCCATCTGTGCCAATATTGAGGAAAAGATCAAGGTATGAAGCAGTCCTTCTAGTATGACTAGTATCCTTTATTTCGAGTTCACTGGGATATATAAGATGTAAGTATTGGCTGAAATATGGGTTATTCAGTGATAGGACATCATCAATATATCTGAAAGTAAAATTAAAGAATTTCGCAAGGTACTTTTTCTTTTTGTCATTTAGAAGGTTCTGAATGAATTCTGCTTCATACGAGTACAAAAACAAATCGGCCAGTAGGGGTGCACAATTAGTTTCCATTGGAATACCGACTGTCTGTTAAAGTATCAATCCTCCAAACTCAACAAATATATTGTCGATCAAAAAGTCCAGCATTTTGATCATTTCATCTTCAGTATATTTTCTGGTAGATTCAGTGTGGTTTTTCACAAAATGAGAATTATTTAACAGTCTTCAAATTTACAACAATTTCGATAGTTTTGAGAACATTTTTAACCCGCCCAATCGTGCCCTTTTTATAAATGTGTATTACATTATATTGTTTTCTACTGGTCTTTAGGGTTAATTTTATGTATTAACAATTTTTGAATTGCTATCTTCGTAATTCGTAAATTTGTTTTTTTTATAATTATTTAACTATTGTGTTGTGTAATTCCATATCATTAGCCTAATAAATGTTTTTATTATAATAGTTTTTTTCGTGTTTTTGAAAGTAATTTATGTGCATATGTATTGAAAAAGCATCTTCTAGAGATTTGATTTCTAATGGTTAAATTGGTGAAATATAATCTCTTTTTGATGTAATCGTGGCAACAATCTGCATTTATTTGATACAAAATATTGCTAAAAGGGGTGACAATGTTACAAATACCCCCAAAATGTGACCCAAAGTAGATTTTCAATCTATTTGAGTGATAACTTTTCTGAAGCTATTAACATTTATATAACAAAAACACCGAACTTCAAGGAAAGTTCAGAACGGAAAGTCTCTTATCAAATGGCAAAATTAAAAGCTCACACACATCATACAAATGAAAAACAACTGTCAAATTCCTGACTCCAAGAGATCAAATAAAAATTGTTGCTGTATAGAGCTTCAGAACTGTCTATTTTGTGATTTCTTATCTATTAATATACTGTTTTTATTTAGTGCTTTTACTGTTAGTTCCTTTATTAACCTTGTATTACTTTGTATTAGTCATTGATCGAGATGAAAAAATGTAATGGATAAGGCAACAGACATACCGAGTTTCAAATCTCTTAAATCCATGTAGCACATACAAATCAAGATAAAAACAAAACCTATAGAACCGCGTGAACTCCACAACAAAGAAAGTTGTGTGCATCGACGGGCTCTCCTGCTATGAATGTGTAAAGCATAATATTGTCCTATGATTGCTGTATCATGAAATTTTGTCCCTATCCATGAAATATTGTCCAGAGAAGGACAAATTTCCATTTAAAATTTTGTTTATATACATTTCGTCTTGTTAAAGGAATGTTATCCAGAGTTACATTTTGTGTATATTGAGACAATATTTCATAGAGGGATTGTTATAAAATTTTGCCTCATGAAAAAGGAGGTTATAGACATTTAAATATTTTGGATAATGATATCATTAAAGTGTTTTATTTTATTGATAATACAAACAAACCTGCTGAATTAATTTATGCAGCAATTTATGGTTATGCACATACTTTTCACGAAAAATATTTAGTAAAAAAACTACAAACGCTCACAATTTCTTGGCAGAGGAATACCCAGGGAAGACATTAATTAGATAAAGAAATATTTTCGTGGACAGTATTTCACAGTGAATTATTATCATGGACAGAATTTCACAGTGAAATATTGTCATGGACAGAATTTCACCGTAAAATTTTGTCATGGACAGTATTTTCTAGTGAAATATTGTTCAGAAGGAGGTGACAAAATTAAATGGACAATGACATTATTTCATATTGATATATTGTCCTGGACAGTATTTCATTATGAAATAGTGTCCGCGGACAATATTTTATATGAAATATGTCTGACGGTCAATATTTTATGGTGGACATAATTTTATGTTACACATGCACCGACCACTATGCGAATCCACTTAGTCAAAATATCACAATAGAGAATAGAACACAATCAATAAAAAGTTCTATTGACTATTCTTGTATCTAAAGATAGAAAATCGCGAAATCATGTCGGTGCGAGTTAGGCCATAGACACGTCATATCGGTCAACCAATTCATGAAGGGGACAGTAAAACTGATGTATTGTCGATTTCAGTCGAACTTCCACATAAGTCTGCTGGAGCAGTTTTTGTGTCTGAAGCACACCCTCTTGATGGAGTTCATAATATATGAGCATGCACAGGTGTAACGTAACAATTGAGATAGGTAAACGCCAGACGGAGTTGCAAAGTGTTTGCTTGTGTTGAAAAAAGTAAAGATGTGAATAGGGATGTATCAACATATGAAGCAGATTTTCTAATTTCGGTAAGTTCACTGGAATATATGAGATGCAAGCCCGCACTGTTATACGGATTATTGAATGACAGGACAGAGTAAAAGTAAAACGCTTGGCTATGTGATTTTCCTTTTTGCCTTTTAAACTAATTTAATTTCGCCACATATTCATATTCTTGTTCGAAGAGATTTGTTCACATGAGTTAACCAGAATAGAAGTATTTTAAGAATAGAATTGACAGTTTCTAGTTCATCTCCTGTAGTAGTAAGCCACCGACCATAATATTTTGTGGGCGAGATGGGCATGTTTATTTTAGATGAAAAGTTGTTTGGTCCCAATTTCTTGAAATAAAATTGTTTGTTTCAGAAAGGAAGTGACAAAATAGTTTGTTTCGATTGGTAAATAGGAGAAAATAATTCAACAGGAGTCTCCAAAAAAAAATCTTGTTCTTGTATGTTATTAAAAAAAACTGAGAAAATGATTTATTTTGGCGGAGTTTAAATTTCTTGATTTCTAATGCAGGACCTTTCTGCGAGTTTTTATTTTTGTGTTTTACTTGTTCATGGCTCTGAATTTCTTTGTACGTCACATTTTCGCGGAATTAATCTTGATCGCAAAATAAGCGAGAGGAAACCTCTAGCAATAGTTTCTAATGAAAGTCGAAAAAAGCTTGTCCCCTTCTTCCCTTACAAAAGATGAATTATCGGTGGCTTATAAATAAACTTATCATAGATACTAGAAATAAAATTTTGTACGCCAGTTAGATTTGCTAAAATTTTCATACAACCTTAACTACTACATGACCTCATTGTTACATCTTTTTTCATCCTTGACCCTCCTACGTATAATCTTGTAAACGTTCCATGTATGTAGTACCCGTTTATACGTGTACATCCGCTTTAGTTAATCTGTCGAATAAAAAAGCACACCTATATAATGATATATGAATTTGCATCAAACATTAATTGAAGATTGATAATTATAATCAACAGATATTTGAACAAATGATAAAATTTATTCCGCAAGACATATTACAGAAAGTACAACAAATGTCAGCGCGGGAAACAGCAAAATCCCACATTCGCTTGATATCGATGGTATTGATAATAATTTTGCTACAAAATATAATTTGCAAGAAAAATCCGAAGGTTCAAGATGATGACACCTTACTGGGCACCTGACGGATATATTTCATGTAACAATTGTAAATTGCAAATAAAAAACTGTTTATACCTATTGTTTTGCACAATTTGAAAAGGATTGTAATCATGAGTACAATAGGGAAGTTTCCAGAAAACATAAGTGGTATTATAAGAAAATATATATTATTTTTCATTGGGAATCTACGTTTAATTGATGCATTACAATTTTTAAATGGTTCACTGCAAACTTTCACACAAAATCCGCAGATGAAGGAAAAACAACATATCCAGGTCCAAATATCTTTACTACATTGTTAAGAAAAGGAGTCGTTCCCTATGACTATGTCGATACCGAAGACAAATTGAAGCAAAAACCTTGTCTGTCATCTTACAGTTACATATAAATGACAAAACAGGTACTCACCGTCTCTTCTGTTTTCTGATTGAAGCCGGTATTTTATTCTTTGCACTATCAGATATGGCTTTGCAAGGTTTTGCTACTCTCGGACAGTATCTTCGAAGAGCAAACACCAGCCTGATGAGCGACCCGCACAATAAGACTGCGCCATCTCATCAAAGTGGTTGTGTGTCAGTTTTCCATCATACTTCTTTACTAGAAGCACTGAAATTTTACAAGCAATTTACCCTTTAAAACATCGTGATTATTAGACTTTTACTGTTATCATTCAAAAATACATTTGAATTGAAAGAAAATTTTCCATCATTTTTGTTTATGTACTATGGTACGTAAATTAAGATAGAAGTACCAATTTTAAATTTATTAATATGACTAAAAAATTACTGAAGTTTCCATACTTTTCCGTGTTCCATATTTCAAAAAATGTTAATAGATTTTTCATTTTAAATCATACTTCATAAAAAGTAACTGACACTCTGTAAAAGGTTTGAAAATGTAGAATAATATACCACATTGAATATGTCGGGAGGTAATCAAAACATAAAATAAAAATATCGAATGTCAACGAAACAGGAAAGATGTAATGATGAACATTTTATGGACTACAAAGGTTTGACGACGAAACGTAGATATAATATTATAATTTGACAACATATACATATCGTCCTGAATATGCATGAAATGTTTTCCACTGAACGTCAGCTAAGAAATTAATATCAATAAATCAATCCATCAAATAAAAATATTAAAGGAAAGTCGAATCGATGGATACTCATTTATTTTGAGTTTTTTTTTTTTTTATAAATATAAATATCTCAACATCCTTTATTCATTGAAGGGGTATTTTTTTTAAGTTGATACTCACAATACTGTTAGGCAAGACATATTATACTAGTATATAAATAAGTGTATGAGGATTAAATATGCCACTGAACAAAACGAAATCAGTCTAAATTATGATTTAAACATAGGCATCAGTAATTTGACGTGCCACATCTTGCTTATTTCCTTTTTGTCAACTATTTTACATTTTGTCAATTAATTATCATAATTGTTAAACTTAATTTACAATAAACTTATACAATTGGTTCGTTTTCATTTCTAAAACAAGTCATCACGCAGCGCACATTTCGTCTGCTTTTTTTCTAGTTTTCTCTTTGATCTATTCTTACGAATAATTGAATAGTATTCACTTATTATTTTTTGTCATTCAGTTAGATTTTGGTTTAAACAATATTTATTCCGATAAATCATAACATGACGATATAATACAATTGAAAAAAAAACAGTTAGGATTCAGAAACAAGCAAATTTTCTTTCACAAGTCTGTCTACTATTACACAAATAATACATTGATTGAACAATACATAAAAATAAATACTGGCATGCTCTATAATAAATATATAAATATGAAAAATGTGAAAAATATGATAGAATAAAAAATAAACATGATTTTTTGTAATGTATACAATGTTAAATGCTTGGGTTCTTATTGAATGATGAAGCAGTAACATCAAGGGTTAAAACGTTTGCTTATGATAATGTATTTCTGCACCAAACTAAGTAAATTACTATTTTGCTAATCTGAGCGTACCGTTGATCCAAATAGCAAATTTTTGTGTGTCAACTTGGACAGGAAGAAATGAAACAGAAGCTTAATGTTCATGTCTTAAATCGGTGTATATTGGACAAGACAACAGGAAGTTAGAATTTTCTCCTACAATACCACAACGACAGTTCTACTAAATTACGAAGGAATAGGTGAAAATTCAATGAACATGAATCCACTCTTAAGCGAGCATGGAGAATTTGACCAGGACGATATCCTACATAGTAAAAATTGGGACCTGACTATTTGGGGTACGAATTTGTTTTTTGACTAAGAATAATGGTAGAGATTCGCATTTTCTTATGTTTAAGTTAAGTCTTGTTGTTGCTGGGATAAAATATTCAGTATATAAACGGGTCCGTAAGTAATATTATTTCTTTGTCTTGTATAATGACCATGTCTACTATCCACTGAATCGGGCAATAGGTTTATTAAATACCGGTACTCTGGAGTTTTATTATTCAAAATTTTGTGCAAAAGAATTAATCTATGATTGCGTCGTCTATCGGATAATTTTTCCCATGGAGTTTCCACATATAAATTATTAATACTGGTATGTTTAGTACCCCCGTGACGATATCAAGCTTATTAATCAAATTCTGATTTTGAGAGTCCCAAACGATATATTCGAGAATTGGGCGAACAAATGATATGTAAATTTTTTTAACAGTTAAATTTTGTTGGAGTGGTCAAGATAGAAAGTTTTTTTTTTTTAAATCGTTTGATTTTGTTTGCTGATAGACTCGGCGATTCCGGCTTTAACTACAAGTGTTTATCCAATATTGGTTTTCCTCGAGCTTCAAACTACTGCTGGCAAAGGGAAATGGAAGACGGAAAAATATCAGATGAAAATTCCGAGTGGTTTAAAGAAGAAGTAAGACCAGGGCTCTAGGTCATAAATCTTTACTTAGTACTCGGAGTTAAAAATGTGTGCTCGAAACACCAAATGCAATATTTTGATTGGTTAATTTCTGAGTCTGAGTATGGTAATCGCACTCGCAATTTTTATGACCACAAGGCCAAGCTATCAGGTGAAATCGTTCCTTTTTAAATTAAAGGAATATAAAATTGAGAATGGAAATGGGGAATGTTTCAAAGAGACAAAAACCCTACCAAAAAGCAGAAAACAGCCCACGGCCACCAATGGGTCTTCAACACAGCGAGAAAATCTCGCACCGGAGGCGGGCTTCAGCTGGCCCCTAAACAATATATCTTCCTCATGCAAAGCTCTGATTCCTTACCCGATTTTGGCTATACTATTTTGTCCTTTTTTGTTTATAAGTTCTTCATTTTTTTTTTTTTTTTTAGTAAGCTTTGGATTTTCAAATAATCTGGCCTCAAGCACCACAGACACATTTATTGTCGAAATGCGAATCTGGTGCAGAAAAATTGGTATCGTCAATGTTATTACTACCACTTCGTCGATAGCGCTGCTGGTGTACTGTAAGTCCCCAAGGGTATCACCAGCCCAATAGCCAGTACTTCTGTACTGGCATGAAAATACGGATTTCGAATTCGTGTTATTAAAATTTGCAGTTTAAAAATTTTGGGAATTATTTTAAATTAAAGTATATATTTGCCTCATGCAAAGCTCTGATTTTGCCCGATTTTGGTTATACTTTTTTGTCTTTTTTGGTTTATATTCTCTTCAATTATTTAGCAAGCTTTGGATTTTAAAATAATTTGGCCTCGAGCATCACTGAAGATATATTTATTGTCGAAATGCGCATCTGGTGCAGAAAAATTGGTACCGTCAATGTTATAAATAAAGTTGATGCTAGCAACGGAGAGTTAATTCAGTTGCAGGCTACTTTGAAGACAACAGAAGATGATTAAAAAAAGGAAAATAATTGAGAAAGAAAAGAGAGCCATTAGAAAACTCAAAAAATGGTCAAAAAGAAAGAATCTCATTCTGAGAAAGCTGTCAATTTGAAACTTTCCAAAGACAAAGAAAAAACCTTGAATTATTTGAGAAAGTTCCAGTATTCAAATATCATGGTTGATAAAACATTGTCTAAATTAGGTCTTTTGATCAGGAAATCCTCCTAAATTCTTAATCTTGAAGTGATGAATCTAACAATGGAGTTAAAAACAGTATCAAGAAATTGGAATAGATTGAAATTTTTGATAAGTCAGATTCAAGTTCAGACAGTTTTCGAGGAAAAAGGAAAAGAAAAAAGTCTGGTATGAGTTTTAAGCTTCTGGCAAAGTTAAGACCCGGCTCATCTGGAATTATTCTGCTCTCAAGTATGAATTAGTAAACCATTATGTGTTTGAACCAATTTGAAAATAACTTTTAATTTTTCTGTTGCTAAAAGAATCGTATCACTAAGCAGTACCCTGTCTACTAGAAAGGAATATTTAGGACATATTCGTGCTACACACAAGCTTATATAACGATTTCCTGAAGATAAATTACAAGATATTCGTAAAAATTTCGCATTCATAGTCAAAATGAAAATCTGAAAAATTACGAGAAATTAAGTCTTTGGTAGGAAAGCTAAATGAATGAATAGCAATAAATGTCAAACCAGTACGTTTTTATGTCACGTCTGTCACGCTGGCTTATATCAGTGTATGATCAGGTCGGATATATTTTTTTTTCCTGGAATTTTCAGAAAGATATTAGGTGCATAGTGGCTAAATTTTCTTCCATCTTATAATAGAATCTCCATGATGATTCACCAGAAATGGTCACTTACAACTATGTCAACAAAGAAAAACAAAATGGCATATATACACTCTATGGACAAAGCACATAAGCAAACATTAAATACTATAATACAAAAAATGACCAAACCACACAATAACACAATGGTGGGATGTATAAATACCAAGCCACGTCAAAAGGATATTACCAAAAAATGGACTAAACAGTAAAGGTTAGCAGTCAGTTTGGTTCAATCTCGTCAAAATAATTTTTAAGCATCAATTGTGTATTATTGACTTACAGGTCAACAATTTAACTCATTTGAATCCGTATTCATACAACCATTTAATTTGATCTTTAGATGAGATGTGTGCGCATGTGTTCATCATGTTGCTCATTCTTTCAAAAGAAAAGTGAAACAAGGGAACCACCAGGAATAAACGTTTCTTTGACAGACCCAGCCACCAAAAAATCATTCTTATTCAGGTAAAACGATGATTTATATCTATCTAGAACCTATTTCATGAAATTAAACAGACCTAGTAGAATCTGATTGCACGTACTCGCTATCAATTTATAATAATATTTATGTTTATATTGGATTATATTATCTCCGGCAGTCTTCGGAGGTCATCTCGATAGATAATTAGATGGTGTCTGTTCTAATATACGTACGAAATGCTGATACATTATAGCATGCCCATGCATTGTTAATTGCTTCTTTTGGAATTTTTGTAATTTGGATATTCGTTTTAGTATGTTAAAAATAAAATATGAGAATTTGGGTCGATTCAGTGAACATGAATTTTCAATAATGCCCCTTTAATGTTTACAGTGGTTGCAAAGCATGTAACCATTTCGCCGATTCTATTTTCATAAGTATTTTGTCTTGCTTGAAGTCTTTCTCATTACAAAATAATTGATATAATACATGCATAGGAGAAAACATTGATCGATTTATACTTTAACACCCATGACTTCTCTATTCTTGCTTTAGTAGACATATCTTTTCATCAGTTTGTCTAATAGTAAATTAGAACAAACAGCAGATTATCGATGTTCGAGTCTAGTTAATCCATTACGCAGAAACAATTCAGAGTAAAAACAAAAAACTTTGGGAATAGCATGAACCACAAAAGATGCAAGCGTGTGCGTCGACATGGTAAGCGTCTGCATGAATCATCCGCCTTGCAAATCCACAATCGGTCAAAATGTCACCAACGAGAATAAGATATAAAAGGTAAACTCAGATGACTATTCTGGTATTGAAGACTGCAAAAAGATGTCGCTAATGAGTAAAGACACAGATACAGCGTAAAGATCATCTAATTCGTGATTGACAGTGCAGCTTTTGTAGTGTCGATTTCAGTCACTCTTCCTAATTAGTGGAAAGAGTTGTTAATAACGCACCACATTTCACCCAACATCAACTCATTTGGATTTGTTTTTGAGCATGAGAATAATAAAATGCCGATCAGTAAATTATTTGCAAAAGTTGTTTATTTACTTTTTATCGATCAAGGATATAATTCTCCTATTTCACAACAAAGGTGGGAAGAAAGCTTTAAGATAGAAATAATTGATGGAAAATGGGAAAATATTTATTCACTAGCGGTTAAATGTACTATAGAAAGTAAATAACAAGCTTTCTAAAACAAAATCTAACATAGAATAGTCTCTCATTACTATCTTCTTGAAAAATATATATTTACAGATATTATTGACTTTGCCAGTTGTAAAGAGGTAGAAACTATAGAACAAAAGTTTTTGAATGCAAAAAAGAGAGAATTTTCTAATTGGTAGTATTTTGTTTTTGAAGTAAGGATGTGTTTGAATAAGCACGGTTTAATTTTTTGTCTTATATTATTGTATTGTACATGTAAAGTATAACACTAACTATGTAAAGATCACACTTTTAGACAGATTGTTAATATCTTTGCAAGCTTTCCTTCAATTTTTGAAAAGACGTTTGGAAATTTTTGTGATATTTTTATCTTTATAAAGACAAACACGAATCATTTGACGACATATGGGGGTAAATTATGAAATTGATTTAATTTATTTAAAATATAATTGTACATTTAATGAGCTCTAAAGTAATCTTAAGAACGTATCATACACTATTTATATATATATATAAATTTTCTTATCCAAAATCTTTCCCGAGTGAGAGTATCCTCCCTAGACCAGGCAGTAATGTGGTCTATGATGGTAATAGTCATTCGATTAATTGAGATCTGCCTTAGTGTGGCCAGGTGGTCTCAAACGGAATGTAGGGCAAGTTTCTTCAAGAAAATCGGTGTTTACTTATATAATATACAAGGAAGAGTACAAGCAGTTAATAGATGTTAAGGAACATTTACAAACAACCGAATTGTTTTGTAATAAATAAGACCGTAAGTTTCCTCAATTGAATTGTTTCATTCCAGAGGTTTTTTTTATACTTTTAACAGTCATAAATAAGGCAATATTGATACGCTGAAGTATATCGTAATCTCAGCTATTCTACAGTATAAAAATATGAAGATGTGGTATGATTGCCTATGAGACAACTATTCACCAGAGTTCAAATGACGTAGATGTTAGCAGAAATAAGTCACCGTACGGCTTTCAAAATTGTACAAAACCCATACAACATAGCAACCTAAAAAAAAGGCCCAAACATGTCAAATGTAAACAAGAAACTTAACGACCTGATTGATTGATTGTTGGTTGAAAACATCTAGTTGCAAATATGTCATGCATGTTCAGGACGAGAACAAATTAACAATAAATACAATGGGTAAGTCCTGTAATAGAGGCCGTCCGGGATGAAGGTCGGGGAAATTTAGACTGTCACTGAAATATGACTATATATTTGATTAGGACAGAAATTTTGCCTTGTAACAGGCCACCTACGGACCCATCAAAGATTTGTTACACGGGTTCTTAACGTGCAGACAGGGTCCAACAACCTGATTTATGTACAAAACAATACGAACAAAAATATGATATACAACAACAAACTAGAACCACTGAATAACAGGTACCTAACAACGGACGGGCACAAACAGATGTGGCGGGTTAAAACATGGCGAACATTTTTTTGGACGATTTTATGCAACTTTTGTTTTCCGATCAAAGGCCCTTTACAACCCCTGAATCCCTGAATTGTCAGAGGCAGACTGTTGAATTTTAGATGTCATCAGGCAATATGTGTCTTTGGGTTACTGTTTAATTTACGTATATAGAATATATAAGAAATTATCAAGAAACTCAGGTTCTAACTCCAGCAGGCAAAGTTGATCATGTTGATCTTACATAAACTTATCGATATTTTTAGATTCCTTTTGATCATATAGTTCCTAGTGTTTCTACGTATATATGTTTTTACATCCCATGTTTTCCAATGTATAGGTATGAGTGTTCCTGATAAAGGTAAATCCATAGACTGGTTCTCTGTCCTTTATCTGTTTGGCTCTGACAAAGGTACATGTTGCAAGGGAGAGGACCAGCCTAGTAAATCCATAGATACGACTCACTGAATCTATAAGGTGTTTTTTTACATTTGAGATAACAAACGAAGAGGAACATGTAGTTTCCAAATGACATTGTATGAGGACCAATCGATACTTTTTTCCGTGTTTCAACAGTTTGCTTTTGTATGATATAAACCTGAAAGGAGAATTAACCTTTTTGATAGAGTTGCTGACTGTTTTTCAATGGAAAATTATTGTAAACGTCAATGCATAATATGTGCAATACTACACTGCGACTTTATACGATATTTCAAGTAATATGGAATAAAGTTACGTTTATGAATTTGCATTTTGACGTGAAAAAAGTTCAGTTTTACCTACACGGAACATTGCGCCTTTCACAACATAATACTAGTAATTACCGAGGTTTTAATAGATGATGTCACGAACTTTATGGACACATATTAATACTGTCATCTTCATTTAGTCAAAATAACTTGCTCCACATGTGGCACATGTTGTGTTGCTCATGATAAGTGATAATCGGTAATAAGTCGCTTCCGCAGATGTCACAAATGAGGTAAAGGGGTTGGAATGTAGCAAAACACATTGATATAGAGGTATTAACTTCGTTATATTTATTTTGTAATCAGTATTGTTCTTATTGTCAGTAAAACTTAGCTATCTAAATAATAAAAACATTTTCTTTTTTATAAATTTGTATTTCATGTTGTCTAGGAAATCCTTAACAATTTACTGACAGTTAAGTACTGCTATTTTCATTCAGAAGGAGTTTTTTTTTATTGAATTAAACTGAATTAAAAAAATGTTTTTCTTTAAAAGCAGTTAATTATCCAGTAGCTAGCCTGCCATACTCTATTAATTATAAGCCTTGCAACAACACCAGTTCGGTCCACAGTGGTTGGGTCTCCACGAGCATCCTCCTATCCCGTACCCGTAAGTTATCATACTAATTTTCCCAGCATCAGGTTGATTATTAAAAGGGTTGATTTGAAGCTTTGCATGATTTTTTTTAATATTGATTGCATCAAAACAGGCAACACTGAAAAGAAAATACATAAACGTTTTACGGTTAGCAATAGTTACAATTACCAAGCACTTTGTCAAACTTACCCAGAATTCTAATTGAAAAATATTTAATCTCCCCATAAAGTGTCAGAAAAGTGATTCGGATATACGAAATTATTAAAGTGTTATTGTCATTTTCCATCATTGGGTTGATACTACTGCTGGTGGACTGGTGCTGGTGTTTCCAAAGGGTGTCGTAAACTCAGTAATCAGTGCTTGGTAACTTTTCTTATATTCTCCGTTGATAGATTAAGAAATTTTTGAGAAACTTGGTTCAAACTCCCTCAGGCAATATTGACCTCAAATGAATTTGGCTAATTTTTTTTTGTCCCTTTTTGTCGTATAGATTTTCCCGGTTTTAGGTTTTATACAACCTTGGTTTTGTCGTATAGATTTTCCCGGTTTTAGGTTTTATACAACCTTGGTTTTGCCGTATAGATTTTCCCGGTTTTAGGTTTTATACAACCTTGGTTTTGCCGTATAGATTTTCCCGGTTTTAGGTTTTATACAACCTTGGTTTTGCCGTATAGATTTTCACGGTTTTAGGTTTTATACAATCTTGGTTTTGCCGTATAGATTTTCCCGGTTTTAGGTTTTATACAACTTTGGTTTTGCTGTATAGATTTTCCCGGTTTTAGGTTTTATACAGCCTTGGTTTTGTCGTATAGATTTTCCCGGTTTTAGGTTTTATACAACCTTGGTTTTGCCGTATAGATTTTCCCGGTTTTAGGTTTTATACAACCTTGGTTTTGCCGTATAGATTTTCCCGGTTTTAGGTTTTATACAACCTTGGTTTTACCGTATAGATTTTCCCGGTTTTAGGTTTTATACAGCCTTGGTTTTTTCGTATAGATTTTCCCGGTTTTAGGTTTTATACAGCCTTGGTTTTTTCGTATAGATTTTCCCGGTTTTAGGTTTTATACAGCCTTGGTTTTTTCGTATAGATTTTCCCGGTTTTAGGTTTTATACAGCCTTGGTTTTGTCGTATAGATTTTCCCGGTTTTAGGTTTTATACAACCTTGGTTTTGTCGTATAGATTTTCCCGGTTTTAGGTTTTATACAACCTTGGTTTTGTCGTATAGATTTTCCCGGTTTTAGGTTTTATACAACCTTGGTTTTGCCGTATAGATTTTCCCGGTTTTAGGTTTTATACAACCTAGGTTTTCATATGTTTGGGTTCCTGTTGAAGGTCAATCAAGAAAAACGCTTTAGAGATTGCATTTCTGTAAATATCAACAATGCAATTTCCCATAGGAACTCCTTTCACGGCTAAAACTGTACCACTTTTACTATGAAGTTTTGAAAAAAAATATATCCTAGAATGGAAAGTTCATATGCACTACTATTTTTTTCAAAGGTCAAAATATAGGGCTGTGCGGCATATTTTCAACGTTTATATGCCCCGAACTTCTAAGAGTTTAAACTTACATTAAATTTCTATACTACCCCAACCTTGACTTAAGGATTTCCACAGACTTCAACTTGATCACTATGAATATGTATATTTACTGGTAACATTCCCAAGTTATGTCTCTACGAGATGAAACATAGAGATCATATCCGGGAACCAGTACGTAAACAAAATTAATTGTCTATGAATATTCTATATCTCCCCAAAAGAGGCGTGGTTTGAAAAACAGCTGTATTTACAAAGTGCAACCTAGACGCACGAAATTATTAGTGTTATTTTCATTTACCGGCACTGGATCGATACCACTGCTGGACGACTGTTATTACTAGGATCGATACCACTGCTGTTATTACTAGGATCGATACCACTGCTGGTACACTGTTATTACTAGGATCGATACCACTGCTGGTACACTGTTATTACTCGAGGTTATTATCCGGCACTGGATCGATACCACTACTGGTACACTGTTATTACTCGAGGTTATTTTCATTTACCGGCACTGGATCGATACCACTGCTGGTACACTGTTATTACTAGGATCGATACCACTGCTGGTACACTGTTATTACTAGGATCGATACCACTGCTGGTACACTGTTATTACTCGAGGTTATTATCATTTACCGGTACTGGATCGATACCACTGCTGGTAGACTGTTATTACTAGGATCGATACCACTGCTGGTACACTGTTATTACTCGAGGTTATTTTCATTTACCGGCACTGGATCGATACCACTGCTGGTAGACTGTTATTACTCGAGGTTATTATCAACTCTGAAGTCAATGAATCGATACCACTGCTGGTAGACTGTTATTACTCGAGGTTATTATCAAGTCTGAAGTCACTGGATCGATACCACTGCTGGTACACGGTTATTACTCGAGGTTCTTATCAACTCAGAAGTCAATGGATCGATACCACTGCTGGTACACTGTTATTACTCGAGGTTATTATCAACTCTGAAGTCAATGCGTCGGAACTAGCATGATTTTTAACAAACTTTTCTTAAATTCACCGTTAATAAATCAAGAAAATATTGCAAAATTAAGGTTACAACTCCATAAGGGAAAGTTGGCTTTGGATAATTATGGATTTTTTTTTTTGTCCCGTTTGGTCAAATAGCTCTTCACGTATTTAGGTCTTGTACATCCGTGACTGTTTAATGTTTAGTTTGGGCGTTACTGATGAGGATGGATCCATAAAAGCGCTTCCGGCGCACGAAGTTTTTAGAGTGCTATTTTCATTTTCAGCGAGAGGAAACAAAACAATTGCATTCAGAATGATTGTTTTTCATTTAAACAAGCTGATCGTGGCAAAAATATAAACAGATACCTTCTACTTTATCATGACAAGTGTTACTTTTATCTTGTCCTTATTACTTACAGTCTCCTTTGATTTCCTATAGCACTTAGCATGTCATCTTTTGCATTTTTGCAGATATCTTTACATGTAGGTGCAGTTCCTCCACAATCTCGCCTAACAGCAAACACAAACGCTGGAGACCTCAGGCGACTAACACAGTAGGTCTGAGCCATCTCGTCAAGATAGTTGTAACTTAATCCATATCCATTAATGGATGGCAAAAGTCCTTAATAAGATAAACGAGGCAAATGAAAACATGAAATTAAAATGTTTCATTTACGCCTGACCCATATAAACATGATAAACGTATAGACAAAGCAATAACAAAAACATCGTCACATATTGAATCATATTTGGCAAATCAGATTTGATAAGCTTACTGTTAAATGTCCTATTATTTTAAAATGTTCAATAACACGAATTAACAATGAGAGTTTATATTGTCTGTTTGAAATTATATTCATATTTTATTTAAAATAATTTAAATAGGGGAATTATGTGTAAAGTAAAGTAACTTACCAATACAGAAGGTATTCACCAGCAGAAAAATATAATGCATTGTGTACTTTTAAAAGTGGTTCATAAATCGCAGAATTTTCAGTCTTTCGCAGCAAAGACAAAAATAGTAAGGAAAGAAATCTATAGAGTCTTTAACTAGTCTAATGTCACGTGTTGTATGCATTGTTTGCTATACTAGCTCCGCCTTCTTTTTATTATCGAATATCAATAATAATATTACAAAACCACAATACTAATTCAACATGTTTTAAAAAAGCTTAAGATCATCAACAAAAAGTACGAAAACAATCTATAGTTTCGATTAATTAAGAATATAGATCTACACTTTCTAATAATAAAAGAAACATGATGCAAAATTAGAAGATAGCATTGTTAACTAGAAGAAATAATATCTTAAGCAGCACAACGACGCAAAATTCAAACACAAAACCAAAATATAATTTTACAGACAATATGTCAATTAAGCTCAATTAGAAATACAAAAATCTTACATGGGTTTCAATACTGCTATTTCCATTAACGAAGTAGAAAGTCACAATAACATGACGAAGTAGAAAGTCACAATAACATGTACATAAATTGTCTATTTGTTCCCTTCTTATAAATTAAATTTGGTATTGTTATGTTGCTCAATTTTTAGTTATCTACACGTATATATAACAATTATATTTTGTTATTGCATGTCTTTTTCTTTTCTTTTTTTTTTTTTTTTTTTTTTTTTTGGGGTTGCCATGGCAATGTCTGTTTTTTATTGGAATTTTTTTACTCTACTTTAATGGAGTCCTAATTTATCAAAAGACAGCCAAAGCCAAAACGCCTGTAGAAAACTCCAGCATACACACATGCATGCAACACGTAGGATGTAAAAAATCACATCATGCTAAATCTGAGTATGACAAAATGTACAGCTCATAGAAAACGGAATCGACTACAATAAAAGCAAGGACAGCTGCATGCAACCACACCATGAGAATGGAGTACACATGCAACAAATAAAATGCAGCAAACACAGCGAAATCGCCACCAGCAAGCATAATGGACTACAACTGCAGCAAGCACAACGAAATACAGATTACACATACAGAAAGTACAGCGGAGGAAAACACAGTACACTTATGAAAGTAAAGCGGACTACAGAATACAACAATAACAGCATGGACAGCTGAATGCAACAACACCATGAGAACAAATACTTAGTACAACGGAGTACACATACAGCAAGTACTGCGGAATAAAGAATACACCTACAGAACGAGCAAGCACAGCAAAATCAGATGCAGCAAGCACAATGAACTACAGAATACACCTACAGCAAGTATATCGGAATACAATTTCAGCACGTACATCGGAATACAACTGCGTTGAGTACAGCAAAATACAACTACAGAAGTATTGCGGAAAACAACTGCAACACGTACATCGGAATACAACTGCTTAAATCACAACAAAAGTACTGGTTTTTATCTGTAGAATACATCTACAGCAAGCACAGTGAACTACAACTGCAGCAAGCACAGCAAAATTCATATAGTTCTTTCTTAAATAAAAACTTATTAACTATTAATTTAATTTTAATCACTTTAAGTAAGAAGCCATTTTAGAACGGCTGATAATAAATGATTATATTATGTATCAGTTTCTCATGTCTCTGGGAGTTATGAATAAAATCATAAAAAAATATCCAAATAAAAAAAGGAGACAATTCAATCTTTGTTTTCTAAAATTGTGTACAGTTTACATTTGCAAAGTCTGCAAGTTTTGCAAACCGATAGACAAACATCAATATCTATCTCCCGTGACTTCTCATCCAAATCATTGCATAAAGAGCATTCGATTCAGCAAGGCCATCAAAATTAAGCAGAATTTTGATTTACCAATGATACTGCGAAAAGGCGATTACAAGAGCTTCGCGGTTACCTAAAACATCGTTTCATGAGCTAAATATTATTTTACATTAATTGCGAAAGTTTTGTTTAATGATAATTGTGCTCATACCAATATTTTAATTTCATATCAGTTTTATTTCAGTGCTATGTTTAAAGAAATAAAATGCATAAAGTATAATGAATAACTTTATTTTGTGTGTATTTGTGCATTTATAAAATATGAAGTAGCTCAACTATTTCATTGAAAAAGAAATCCTCTCTTGACTATGGGATTGAATGCAAAATCAATCTCATGTCAATTACAAGCCTTTGTTGTTTTTGCCATGGAGAATGGTCTCTGGCTACATAAAAAAGTAAAAAAGTATACATGCAACAATAATATTAAAAAAAAATCATATTGAATTTGTAGTTCATATGAGGTTTTAAGAATCAAAATGCATAAAAAGTAAAAAGTAAAATAACAGAAATACCGAACACAAAGGTAAATTCAATACGCAAAGTTCTTTAACAAATGGCAAAATCAAAAGCTCAATCACATCAAACAAATGAAAAACAACTGTCATATTCCTGACTTGGTACAGACATTTCCTTATGTAGAAATTTGTGGATTAAACCTGGTTTTATATCTAGGTAAACCTCTCATTTGTATGACAGTCACATATAATTCCATTATATTGACAACAATGTATGATGAAGTATCACTGAATTACCATAAACATGCAGTGTTTGCATTTGCGTATGTACATAAAAATATGAATGTCCCTTTGGTATCTTTCGCCTCTCTTTTGTTGATTTCTTTAAAAAAAAAATGCCTGTTCTAGAAGATTGGATAGTATGCTGAATTAATCTAAACACGGTGTAAATTTCGACTGATAATAGACAAGATGTGTTTAAAAGTCTCTTGATGAAAATATGCATGAACCATCCATATTGTATATCTGAAGTCATATTAAATTGTATGTTCCTATTAAGTAATAATTTTTCGCAGTGCTTTTAGAATCAAAATGCGTAATGTATTCTTGAAAAAAATAAATTGTGGATATTTGTGTATTCATAAAATATGAAGAAGCTTACTCCTTTCTTTGCAAAAAGGCCTGTTCTAGAACAGGGGAATATATGCAGAATCAATCACATCAATTCAAACTAAAGCAGACACTTATTGGGGATGGATGAGAGTCTGGTGCTAAAAAGTATGCATCTAAAAACATTTTGAAAAACTAAAGTTATATTAGATAGAAATGGCATGTCAATGAATAGATATGAGAAAAACTTAAATTCATGTCGCATCATGCTGGGCATGTGGATTTGAAGATAAAGTTAACGTTTCTGAACTTTAAAGGAAAAAAAACCTAAGACACAGGTACGATCTACTAGTTCATGTTGCCTTTCTTAAAGCTGAAGTGAAGAATTCAGTCAACACTAACATACTTTGAAATTTGATAACGTCAATAATTCGTAGTCTAAAGTACATGCGTTGACAAATATTTAAATACCAAAAATCTATAAAAGTCAAATGTCCCGATAATTTTGCAGACAAAGAAAATTGATATTTAAACGTTATTATTCACAAATATGTTACAGAACATGAAAAATAAACCAAATGTGTACATGTAAACAAGCCTAGCTGTAGATATTTTTATCATGTTATTTCCGTGACAAAATTCAAATTTATTCAATGACATTTTAAGGTATTTTACGGATACTTTTATAGTGTACTACACGTACTATACGGTATCGTTTGTGCTGACATTTAAAGGTCGTACGGTGATCTATAATTGGTTTATGCGGGGTAGTTGTCTCAATGGCAATTAAATCAAACATTCATATTTTTTTCAAATATTGTTATTTGCAGGATGTATTTGAAATCGTTCGAAAGTACCAATGGTAATTGAAGTAAGCTGTGCTTTCTTAAGGCCATAATAAGGACGGATACAAACTAAATAAATTGTCTTTTCCTTAGAACCTACATAGTCGACAGATCTTTTAAACCTTTCAAAAAAAATCAATTTTAGAATCTCCAAATTCAGTAGTAGTGTATAGCAACTCTAAACCAGATTTCATTCGATGGGAGAATACTAGTAGATGTTTAAAATTTGAAACAAAGTTTTAAGGAACTTATTTTCAACTTGTGTACGTTTAATATATGTATGATTAAGAGTGATGAAAAATATAACTATTCATCTATATTTGCAATTACTAACACATAAAAGAGGTTAGGTTACAAAAAAAAATATCCACTTCAGCAAGTGCCGTTTGTTTATATCTTAGATTTCTAAGAAATTTGACCATACTTGTTCATTGACCTGTGTTCGAAAATTCGTGTATATAGAGACACATTTGATATAAAGACAGTACCAATTATAAAAATAGAAAAAAGTCATGACGACAGTTAAGAATGTTCTTTTACGGGTGCAAAAAAAGTCAAGAACATCCGAAGTTATATGAAATGGCAATGAATGTATATTATAGTTACGTCTTAAGATAATTATGGCAGACGCATTGTTGTCTATGCCAATAAGATAATGGGATTCAAAACATGCAACAACATGGTAAACATCTTTGATACAATTTGAAAATTAAATAAACTCGTCAATCCATATTATAATACCAACCAGCTGGCGCGAGTGGTCAATACCTGAAGGGAGGATATCAATAATTATAAAAAATGAAATATTAAACAAAAACAAAGAGGCGGAGACCAAACACATACATTAAAACAATCGAATATAGACATTTTCAAATGTAATAAGCAATGCAAAGATTAATGTGCCTGAATATAATCAACCGCCTACATTATATTTTTTTCTAAAAAATTGCATACAAAGCATTTAAAGCATTTATGATATCAAAGTGGCATTCGCACATATGTTGCACAATCTGAATACATTAACTGTTTACATGAATATAATACCGACTGTTCTTCCCTGTCAGTGGCAAGTTCCTACGAGAGTAGATTCATCAATTTAGGAAATTTGAAGACCAGGTAAGTTAATATTTTCATTTCAAAATCTCAAATTATGGAATGGATCAAAACATGAAAGGTGCGGTATGAACAGTGCAAAGGTAGTTCATACACACTGTATGTAATTTTAAGAGATACAAAATCATATTTTAAATTCATTTAAAAAGTTTTCCATGCATCAAATTTCAAATGTAATAGTAAACTTGTGGTATGACTAGTAGCACAAGCTTGCCATAAACACCTAAATTGCCGAATTCTGGCACAACTTTGGTAACTGGGAAGCTCGAAATTATTATAAGCTAGACTTATAAAGTACCTGGGATACTTAATTCAGTTAAATCGAATTTTGCGGTTGTTTGTTTGTTTTTATACATGATACAAGATTACCAAATTAACAGTTGTATTTAAGATGTAATTAAACAGTACTGCTTCTTTAAAAAGTTTTCGTAAATTTATTAGAAATACGTAGGGTTGACTGGGGTTTAGAAATAATATCTTCCCTTGGTCTTCTTCACACCGTCATAAAGAGTTGCCAAAGTGGGCGTCCGTTTGAATTTGCGAAATATGTAAATTCCTAGCTACCTCCGGTCAATACTAGGGTGTTAAATTCGAAGTATCGTGGAGAGAGAACATAAGGAATGTCAAATTCTTTGCACGTTAAAGAACGTTTTAAACAATTTCTGTGGACCGCCAAAGGTGGCCTGTTGCAAGGCTTAATGTCTAACCCTTTCTATTGTACCAGCGGTAGTCACAATTTCGCCGCACATGATCACGATCGAGCACTATTACAGGAACTTGATATTTCATTAATTTTTAAATATTCTCGTCCAGAACATGTATGAAATATTTGCAACTTGATGTATAGCAGCAAACAATCAATCAATGAATCAATCATATTTCATATAGGTGTTAAACAACACTTGTTTAAATCTATTACTTGGTATCGTCTGTCTCCTTAAGCTTTATACTATCATTTGTTTTTTCATTTTTCAATTTCAGTTAATTAGGAATATCAATTGAATGCTTATCTTGTTCAAGATAGGCGGAAGACACCAAAGGGATATTCAAACACATATGTCGATGACAAACTGAGTACGCCATTTTTTTTAAACATCGAAAATCTAGTTATAGCACTAGTTAAAAGAAATAAGTAACTTGTAATTAGACTTTTAATTGAACTTAACTGGAAAAAGAAATAAAACATTAAAGCTCCAGATTTGTTTTTCATAAACTGTTGATACACTAGGAAAAGATCCACAATGACAATGACACCTATCCATTGGTTGCAAAAGCCCATTAACATACAAGGTTTATAGTTTAGTACGCTAGTCGCGCGCTTCGTATACATAAAAACTCGTCTTTTGCACTTGAATCGAAAGTTTATCAAGCGTTAAAATGAACCAAAAGACTATGTTTTTTTTCTACCTAAAGGCATATAATGCTTTATCAAATTTGGAAAAATCTTTCAGAATTTTCGGTGTCAATATTTTGTCCTAGGTACTGCTTTCATTAGAGAACAGCTGATGAGTCTTTTGTAACATAAACTCACGTCCTGTGTATTCAATTATAAGTCTGACATCTTTGATGAGTTTTTCACCCACTTGGTCGATACCACTACTGGTTCACGTCCTGCGTATTCAATTATAAGTCGGACATCTTTGATGAGTTTTTCACCCACTTGGTCGATACCACTACTGGTTCACGTCCTGCGTATTCAATTATAAGTCGGACATCTTTGATGAGTTTTTCACCCACTTGGTCGATACCACTACTGGTTCACCCACTTGGTCGATACCACTACTGGGTTCACCCACTAGGTCGATACCACTACTGGTTCACCCACTAGGTCGATACCACTACTGGTTTACCCACTTGGTCGATACCACTATTGCTTCACGTTTCATCTACAAGGTAATCACAAGCATGTGTCAGTGCTCCTGTGTTGATATAAAATAGAAAAGATACGCTCATTTACGGTAGACGTTCTGTTAATAAAGCACAGATCGTATTCAAAACATAATTGTTTTTGAACTTTTAGGTTTTCAATGCTTCTTATCTTCGGAAGTGGTTTTGTGATGCAACTGTTTTGATTTGAGCGTAACTGATGAGTCTTGTACAGAGATGACGAATGTATTGTGCATTGAATTATAATCTCGGTAACTTCGATGAGTGATACACGTAAACACATATATTGTAAGAAAATTTTGAATCAAAAAAGAAAAGAAAGTGTCTTTTTGATCGAGTTAAGCGATTTCAATTGATATTTTATAGTGTTTCTTTTTATGTTGTAATGTTACACTTCTGTTTCAGGGTGAAGGTTGGCGCCTGTTAAGACGTTTAAACCCACTGCATTTGTATGCACCAGTCCAAAGTCAGGAGCTTGTTGTTTAGTGGTTGTTGTTTGTTGATGTGGTTCATAAGTGTTTCTCGTTTTTAAATAAATTAGACCGTTGATTTTCCTGTTTGAATTGTTTCACACTAGTCATTTTGGGGCCCTTTATAGCTTACTGTTCGGTGTGACCCACGGCTCAGTGCTGAAGGCCGTATTTTAACCAATAATTGTTTACTTTTTACAAATTGTGACTTGGATGGAGAGTTGTCTCATTGGCACTAATACCACATCTTCTTATTTATATGAGTGTTTTTGTTAATATTTTTTTTTTGAAAAATATGTATGTCTGTTGAAACATATACGTGTACATTTCCTTACGGCGAAATGAATCTGGCATTTATTCATTTAATATCATATATTTAAAACATTGTTGTGACGTCATTCTATTGTTTTACCCCTTCTTTATTTCAGTGATTGGACTATCATTTACCTGTACGAAACCATTATGTTACCTTTAGCTGTCCAATATTTTTAAGAATATCCCTCCTCTTTCTTAAAAATATTGGACAGCTAAAGGTAGCATAACTGATTCTTACAGGTAAATGATAGTTCAATCACTGAAATGAAAAACACTATTAATTACCCCAATTGTTTTCATCATGTAAACAAAAATACAACCAAAGAACAAATGACAATTAAAAAAAAAAATTTATTAAAGTCACCTTCCAATACAATAATTTTGTCGATCATGAAATCGGTTTCTTGAGGGAAAAAATCACTTTCAAATTGATTTTTAACACTACCAATACTTATATCACAGCCATTTTTCTCATGTTTTTGGGTTGTCTCTTTTAGCACTAATTCAATAAGTTGATTATGCTCGTTGTAAGTCTTGTTTTGTTGCACACAAGGGACTCAATACACAAATAAACGAAAAAGAGCGACACGACCTTGTAGAAAGACAAAAAAAGACAGAAAAGGGAAAGGGGGGGGGGGGGGTATTCAGGTGGTACCGTTTGGGTTAACAATAACAGTCTCTTGAAAATTCCAACAAAAGAATATAACTGATTGCATGTTGTTATCTCTATATTTTGTTCACATTAATTATATATTTGAAATAAAATCGATTGCGGTGCACTCGATATCGTTCAACAAGAACCAGTCTTCATATATGCTATTCTTTTTTTTCCTCATTCACCTAGTAAAAAATAAAACCCGAGAAGAAACAAGAAACTAATAGGAGAGGACTACATTTTGAAATATAAAACTTGCCATTATTAGCTTCTTTGACTATATCCTCTTTGTAATCCACACTGAAATAATGTATCTGAATAGATTCTGAATAATACACATTCGATTTTAATCCAAAGTTTGAAACAACACAATCACTAATAACGACATCTCTTTCTTCGTTTTTGCATTAAAGATATACTTTCATCACTTTATCCATTTTGAAACACAAAACGCATGTAAAGGTGTTCACGGAAACTATGAGCGGAAAATATGAGTAGTCCTTGCGCACGCAAAAATCATTATACGCATACCCTGTGTCTTATTCTTCATGTAGCAATACATGTTGTTTACCTTCAGCTGTACTTTCTTTTTGTCTATTTTTTAGTTGAGCTACTGTTTAAAGGGGCCAACATGTAGGATATATTTTAATGTAAAGAAAATTTATTCACAAAACAATTTTCATACTTGATGAAAATAAATCTTTGCTTGCTTTTTATTTTGTTTTACCTTTTCGACGTGTTAAACAATGTTTTAAGTAAGATATAAGCCTCTAACAGTCCATTCTGTAAAATATTTTACAGAATGGACTGTTATCGGCTTATATCCTTTACATAATTCAAGTAATTTTCTTTTTAGCAGATACGCTTGTCAACTGTCAATTACAATGAAAATTGATAAGGACACCTATTTTCACATTCATCTTGTTTGTGTTGATGTGTCGTGCAAGTACTGGTAAGATTTTATGCTAATTACGATTTGAAGTTATCAAGATGTCAAAATATGTATGTATTTATAGATGATAGCGTTTTAAAAAAATATGATCATAAATCGGACTAAATTAAAATATCATTTTCGGGCGTCCAAAGTGCTTTTCTGGGTTCATCTTGAAATTCCTCAGGAATGCTAAAATTCAAACATTTGAAAGCTACGGATGTATAAGCCATAAACACGTTTAGAATCTTACGCCCAAACGAGACGCAACAAATAGAAAAATTCTTCGAAATTCAACTAGCTTTGCCTATCGAAGTCGGACCCTTAATGACTTTTTGATTTCTTAATTCATCAACGAAGTACCCCAGCGCTGATTACTGAGTTGGTCATACTAATAGTCCACCAGCAGCGGTATCAATTCCGCGCCAGTTAATGAAGATAACACTATTAATTTTGTGAGTCCAAAGCGCTTCTCTGGATTTCACTTTATCAGGAAAGAAAGATAAAAATCAAAACATTTGAAAGCGAAGGATATATAACACATAAACAAATTAAGAGCCATACATACGACCAAAAGAAACCTAAAAATATAGCCAAACTCATCTAAGGTCAATTTTACCTTAAAGAGTTGGAACCATAGTTTCTTAATAATTTCTACATAATTTCTTGACTTATCAAATGAATATATTTATAAGAAATGTGTGTGCTATATCATGCCAGTACCTAAGATAGTATGTTTCTTTTGTAAACCATTTCAAATGTGGTATTATGTTATTGTCGGTTTTTTAATAGGCATTATTAGTAATTTTTACATAGTTTATATTCTTTTAAAAATCGTCATTATTGTCAATTTTATACATATTAACAAAGAAAAAGATGGTTTTGAAATTAAGTCGAACATTTTAAGGTTTGACTCATCATGAACAAAACAAATATAACTGTGGTATTTGCATCTGGTCTGATTGGACTTTCCAATACACAACAATCAATAACCGTACCTTATTTTGACAAACTATACTATTTTCTGCGGTAACTGACAAAAGTTGTATTAAATCCAGGAACATATTCAGTGTTGCGCCTTCATGAACTTCCTCAACACAAAAAGAAACACAAATAAAATACGAAAAGTAAATCATAAACAGCTTAATTTAATGACAAAATCCCGAAGACTATTGATTAGATAAAACTTTATGAGTATCATGTTTTAACTACTTGGTCTACTTACAACCCCTAAAAAGTTATGACTATTGTCTTTATTTGAATAACAGAATTGAATACTAATGAGCCATGCTGTTTTATTTGTATTCATAATAATTAAACATTGCATAAGTATACATTAAAATAGAAATAAGAAAACAAAAAGTAAAATTGCTGGTTGTAAATCTTAAGCAGCAATAAAAGAAAAATCTTATTTCTTTTTTGTTTTGACTTCTAACCTAAAATTTATGATAAAAGAGATGATTTTTCATTTCCTATTGTTAATTATCCATTTTTAGATGGTGGCTTTCCCTTGTCACCATCTTATGGTGTTTATATATCTCAACTTGTTCGATTCGCTCGTGTATGTAACAACGTATAATTTTAATCTAGCATGTGCTGTTGTAAATAAAGCTATATAAACATTTACACTTGGATTAGGTTTAGAATATTCTTCTTTTCTTTATATTCAGTTAATACAATATTTTCATCTAATATCATGGTACTTATATCTTTATATTTTCATTAAATACTATTTTAGTTATATGTTCTAAAGTAAAACAATATTCTTTTTTGTAAAATTATCTCTCATACCAAAATGTCCTAAATTATTTAAACATATTTTAGCTATAAATCTTAATCCCGAATTGTGTTTAACTTTGTCAATATCTAGATTATAAGCAGCATTATCTATGATATATTGTATTTTGGTTTTACATTCTTTATCGTTCTCACAATCAGGTTTACAATATTTAGATCACATTTACATCCTGAAGCTTCTTGTTTATGATCTACATAAAGTTTAAATATATCTGTAGATGTTTTTCAAAATGTTCTAGTTCATATATTTTTGTTATAACCTTTTCTATTGCTTTATTTATTTCTATTGTAGACCAAGTTCCTACTATAACTCTTTCCTCATTAGATGTATACATTTTCATTTTTAATATTTTTACATTCTTTACATCTTTTTATTTCATGTATTTTATCATGTTTATTTAAAGTAGGATCATCTATGTGTTTACATTTAAAAGATATTTTATTCATACATGTTCTACATAATCCAAAAAGTAATTTGTGTATTATCACTAGTTAATTGTTTATAAGGTAAAACAGGGTGATACAATCCTTTAAATATTTTACATTTCATTATTCCGAAATAATTATTTTTATATAAATCATCTACAGAAATATCTGTATATGTAATAGGATGTCCTATAGGATATTTACAATATTTATTTACTGATGGATACAGAGAACAAAATCTACATATCTACCTTTTAAATCAGAAAGATTATTGTATAATTGAATAGTTTCTGTTCTTCCTCCATAAAATGCATCTCTTTAATCAATAGGTTTTAAATGTGGATCAACTTCAGCCAAATACTACATAGTTTATATTCTTTTAAAAATCGTCAGTTTAATTGAATGAAGTTTTAGATAAAAACAATAAATACCGAATAATATTATATATTTATTAATTTCGTCTTGTATTTAAAACAGATAACCATTTGGTTTTGAAATTAAGTCGAACATTTTAAGGTTTGACTCATCATGAACAAAACAATTTGATTTTAACGAAAGAAATTTATGTATTACTGAGAAATGCTTACACCAGGGTTTTCGATATCACAAACTAGTCAAATCATTTACTAAATTTTATCATCGGTACAAGGACATCATTCGTAAATATAAATCAACATGCAGACTTCTTATACGTTCAGGTATTTCAAATCCAATCTTTTATGGTAATATTCTTTACAAAGCACAAAAATGTCGGCATTCACATCAAAAGCTAACCAAACCTTTAAACAGACTTCTTAAGAAGGGATATAGTTACGATACTGTTGTCAGGTCATTAAAGATGGCATATTTTGGTTTTAATATTGATTCGCTCATACTGTCTTTGCATCTGAAATAAACACATTTATTCTAAAACCAGTTGTTGGCATGATACGGGTTATGTTCTTCTCATATATTTTATGATGGTATGATACTAAACCCCTAACGAGAGGGATTGTGCTTGATTTTCATATGATGAAGACATAATCTTTCAATCAGTTTAATTGAGGTCTGGAGCTGGCATGTCAGTAACTGCTACTAGTCCTTTGTTAATTTGTGTATCATTGTCATTTTGCTTAGTTTCTTTTGTTACCTATTCTGACATCGGACTCGGACTTCTTTTTAACAGAGTTTTACTGTGCGTATTGCTGTGTGTTTGTTCCAAGTCAGGAGCCTCTGGCCTTTGTAAGTCTTGTATGATTTTTAATTTTAGTTCATTTATATGTTTTGGAGTTTAGTA
This sequence comes from Mytilus coruscus, assembly GCA_017311375.1. Classification (NCBI taxonomy): domain Eukaryota; kingdom Metazoa; phylum Mollusca; class Bivalvia; order Mytilida; family Mytilidae; genus Mytilus; species Mytilus coruscus. The sequence continues at coordinate 2,921,669 of CM029597.1, read as the reverse complement.
TGACATCCATTATCACTGAACTAGTACACATTTTTGTTTAGAGGCCAGCTGAAGCACGCCTCCGGGTGCCGGATTTTCTCGCTGTGTTGAAGACCCATTGGTGGCCTTCGGCTGTATTCTGCTCTTTGGTCGGGTTGTTGTCTCTTTGACACATTCCCCATTTCCATTCTCAATTTAATTATATAATTCTTTTCCATTGTTTTTATCTATCCATGACATAAGATCAGTACAAGCACAGCAAAACATACACAAAATGCATCGGACAGCGCTTTAATTGATGTTCTTCATCTCAAAGTCACAGGCAGGCCTACAACATGGAGCAAAAAACCTTTCACCTTACTGCAATTTTAAGACGGCCCCTAGCACCGGTTTGAGCGGAATTCTTTGCAAACTGAAATAATTCGAGTAGACTTTGTAAAATGTTACACCAACAAATCGGGTCCTGTCAAAAAAAACCTACTTGAAAGTAGTTCATATCTAAAACAAAATAGTTCCTACGCATAGGTGTAAATATCAAAAGAGAGGCGAAGGATACCAAAGGGGCATTCAAACTCACAAGTCGAAAATAAACTGACAATGCCTTGGCTAAAAAAGAAAGAGCCGAACAGACCAACAACAGTACACAAAACATAACATAGAAAACAAAAGACTGAGCAACACGAACCACACCAAAAACTGAAGATGATCTCAGGTGCTCCGGAAGGGTAAGCAGATCCTGCTCCACGTGTTGCTCATGTTAGTACAAACCCGGTGATAAGTCTTATTTGGTAAGTCACATTCGGGGAAAAGTGGACGGGATTTTAGTTATGACAATTGGAACATATCCGTTGTCATCTGTGAAATGGATATTCCACAACACTCAATCAACTCGTGTTGGTGTGCGTAATATTTTACAAAGGGACGATTTCAACTTCACCACTTGGCACTCTTGGTTAAATAGCTTCCTTGTTAGCAGCAACCCTAAATTAAGGAAATCATGATATTAAATACAATCCCTGGAATATCGTATCAACTGGGGTATATATACTCCGTATGCAGGTGCCGCTGGGATGTTGCCAAATAGAAATGCAAAGTTCACATTTTGGAAGCTGAAATCATCTCTTTTGTCGCAAAGTTTTGTTTTCAACCGACCAGCATTGTCAATTTCTAGATGTAAGTTAAGATATAAGGTAGACTTAACAGTATCTTTTGTATCCTTTATCTCAAGTTCGATGAGATAGATGCGTTCAACATAGTCACCAAATTTTGAATTATTTAGTGAGAGAATATCATCTATATAGCGCAAAGTGAAGTTGAAGGATACTGCTAACTTCTTTTCTTTCTTCCTAAAAAGTTCCTGTATAAAGGCAGCCTAAGGAACAAGTCGGCCAGAATAGGAGCAAAGTTGGTTCCCATGGAAATGCCGATTGTTTGTTGAAAAACACGTCCTCCAAACGTAACAAATATGTTGTCAATCACAAATCAAGCATCTTGATAATTTCAGTTTCAGAGAATTTTTTGTTTGAAACCAGAGTGATTTCTTACAATGTACGATTTATCCCTCCCTAAGACAAGAGACTTGTATCTACGTAGGCCATTCATTTTTATGAAACAAAGCAGGACCATCTCTTTCAGTTTGTCTTTTAGTTTGGAATGGGGAATACTGGTGTAAAGTGTCGAAAAGTCAAATGTTTTAATACTATTGCAAGAGGAAAGAACCTTATATTGTATGTACTTTAAAAAATATTTAGAAATTTTTAGTATCCACATCTGATTCACGCCACCTCTAAAATAGGTAATTTCATCAAAACTTTGAAGCCCGGCTTTTATTGCTGATAAAATTGATGTTAATAATTTAGAAAGAGGTTTAGTGGGGCACTTGGAAGACCCAGCAATATAACGTTGTTTGTAAGGACACTTATGTAGTTTAGGTATCAAATACAGTGAAGGAATATCCAGTTCTTCATCTTCGGTTGAAATTCCAAAGGTACCTCTTCTCTTACATAGAACAGACCTATGATTATTCAAGATTTCCTCCTTGGTAAGTGACTTTGGTATATGTTGGGTTTCCGAGTGAATTGTCAATACATAATTCATATTTAAATAGTTTATGTAATGTGATTTAAACTCAAAAACGATGTTGTCTGGGGCTTTATCTGCGGGGACAACAACATATTTGTCATGGAGGGAGGACAATGTAAAGATTGATGTAGCATAAGTATTCATAGACCTATTGAGTTTTTTCTGATTTGTATCAACGACCTCACAGCCTTAATCCATTCGGAAAGAGTATATATGTCTTCTTTCTCGCGTTTCACCCATTGTCTGGGAAAGCAACAGTCCGTGGTAGTGCTGAGGGTAACAAGACCAAGTCCGTGAGTAATGTAATTACGGAAGCTGAAGTACATGTGAACCCAAGTATATCCCCTGATTTGCGCATTCTTAGTCAAATGATCAGTACTCTCTCACATGATTTGCGCAAAATGTTTGGCGATATGTATACACGCATTAATTACTTGGAAACAAATCTAGAACGTAAAATAACTGTTAAGGTTAATCAAATCATTGACAAGCGTGTCAGTTCGGAAATCACAAAAATTCGATCTGAAGTCAACGCCGTTGTAGATTCTTTGCGCAAAGACATTGACGAAGACTTAAAAGTGGTAGAGAAAAAAATAGAGGATTTTTCAAAACAAATAACCAATCAATCTACTAGTAATATTGATTGTAATCAAGTTATCAGAAACCTTCCGGAGAGTACCTATGAAAATCTCGAATCAAAAGTTTCCGCCTTGTTCTGAGAAGGGCTAAAAGTACAAATTATCCCATTTAACTGTGAACGTAAACAGAGCCGAAGTGAGCATACGAGTGGTGTTGTTATTGTCTCGTGCAAGTCTAAAGCAGCCGTAAATGATGTAATGTCGGCTAAGTACAAACTGAAATCTAGTCGTCAGTACAGTGATGTTTTCATACACAGAGGTCAGTCTGTTCAACAACGTATTGAGCGTAAAAACTTTCAGACAATCGTAGATGTGTAAAAGTCTGTTGGTCCACATATCAATATGAAGGGTTTGGAAGTTATTGACAGTCGTTATGTTAACCACAGAAGATCTTCCGAGAACCGCAGCGATCATGAGAGTAGGGGGACTTCGCATACACAACAAAATACGTCACGACGTGGAACGAACAATTCAACACGAAGTAGCAATTCCAACTTGCACAGCAGCTACAACACAAGAACAAATCATCGAGAACAGAACAACGAACACAACAGTAGAAACCAATATCAGCAGTCGAGAAAAGGTAGATGGTAGTTATCTGCAGGTTTAGGGAATGTAAATAACTGGATTAAAAACACTAACTCTGATAATTGTATTCTTCGTTCTATTTGTATAAATAATCTTGATTTAGATATTGTATGTATTAGTGAAACTCATTTGAAAGGAGATGATGTATTATTTATTAATGGTTATAAATGGATAGGTCAAAATAGAAAAGCATTACATAGAACTGCAAAAAATGGATCTGGTGGTGAAGGTGTTTTTATAAAAAATGTATTTATATGACTCATTTCATACTACTATATTAGACGAATCATTTGAAGGTATTTTGTGGATAAACTTCATTGAAAAATCGTCTGAACTTGAATTTAATGTTTGCATTTGTTATTTACCTCGAGAAAATTCAACAAATCAAATCGATTTGACACTTTAATTACACAAGTTTATGAACATCAAAATAAAGGGCCGTTTTTCATTTGTTACAAACGTATTTGGACGAAAGTTGCTTAAGATGTGCTACAATACGGGCCTCAAGATTGCGAATGGTCGTCTAGGTGACGATGGCGACGGAAAATTCACGTTTTGCTCTTATAAAGGTCAAAGTGTTAATGACTATGTTCTTGTGTTTCCAGAAAATTACAATAAAGTCGCGGACTTCAACGTTTTGCAATTTAATGCATTTTCCGACCATGCTGTAGTGGCAATAGGAGATATATAGAAATACAGCCGTTTAAGTCTACCATTTAATAACATATAGAATGACTTCCGCCCACGCCGACGTCATTGACGTTCCGACGTAGACAAACAAAAGTACATTAACATAGGAACGTAGTTCGCGCTATATTCACGACACTCTCCAGGCGCGCAAAAGAAAGTAAATACAATTATATAAAAAAATCGATTTTCCAGTTACCTATTAATTATTTTAAATGAAATAATTCTCAAAATTGTCCATGGTTAGTCACGGTAGAAAGTGAAATTAACTTTCAACTGTCAATATTAGATTTCACTGAATTTAACTTTAACTTTCACAAATTATTGTCCATGTATCCACTTGTGAATTCTTTCATTCGCTCGGACTGATGCTTCTCTTTTTGATAAAGTACGACCTGTGTTTTTGTCAGATTTAACGTGATCGATAGAATCGTTAGTTCGTACAACGTCAGTTTTTCCATTCACTTCAATTGGATAGAGTTTAACAATGGGTCGCGTTGTGTGTCCTTTGCTAGTTCTCACTACGGCAGATCTGGCGTGTCCATCGTTTCCCGTCACCAGTTCCTCGACGATTGCTAGTTTCCATTTGCTTCTTGGTAACATGTCTTCATGAATATGCACGACATCACCAGTGTTTATTGCTCTGTCGTTGTTTCCTGTAGTCCGATGGAATTCTCGTAATGACGTGAGATATTCCTATTTCCAAAGGTTCAAAAAATTGTCCAGTATGTTTCTCCGTAGTTGTGCACGTTTCAAGAGCTCCGATTTTCCACTGCAAATATTTGCTGTATCTTGAACGTGTGTTTGCGGATACGGAGTTGTGGTTATTTTCCTTCCGTATAGCAGGTGTGATGGTGTCAAAGGCTCTTCGTCTGTGATGTTTGAAGAAACGTATGTCAGGGGTCGGTCATTGATAATCGCTTCAATTTCTGTGAGGATAGTTTAAAGTGTCTCCATAGTGACGTATGACCTACCAAGTGTCCTTCTCAAACAAGTTTTTGTCAAACCAATAAGACGCTCCCAAAAACCTCCATACCAAGGTGCGCGTCGTGGTATGAACGTCCATGTAGTCCCATGTTTTGCAAGTCTGTCTTTCAAAGTTGATGAACTTGTAAGTTTCTGTATTGTGTCGGCTGCTGCTAATTATGTAGACGCATTATCCGAAATCATTGTGCGAGGGAGAGATTTACGGCTAGTAAATCTTCTAAATGACTGTATAAATTATTCTTCTGTAAGGTCAGGTTCTACTTCAAGATGAACGGCACGTGTTGAAGCACACATAAACAGGCAGATAAATACTTTTCTCTCATTTCCATTTCTGTCCTTAACGTACAGGGGTCCCGCAAAGTCCACTCCAGTGACTGTAAAAGGCGGAGCTTCTGTCAATCTGATTTTTCGCAACGGCGGCGGATCAGGTGCTATGTATGGTTTCCCGCTGACTTTTCGACAAGTTATACATTTGTGTAAAACTTTCTTCACATACTGGCGAATGGACGGAATCCAATATGTTTGTCGTATCTGAGTTATTGTAGCTAGTACTCCAGAATGTTTTAATGTTTCATGTACATCCAGTACAACCAATCGAGTAAGTGGGTGGTCTTTGGGTAATAAATAAGGGAATCTAGCAGTCTCTGTCAATGGTGCGTTGTGAATCCTCCCACCGCAACGAATAGTTCCAGTTGTATCAAGAAATAGTCTTAACTGTTTCACGAGCGACAATCTTTTGCTGGTCTGTGACTTCAAGTTAGCAATTTCCTCCGAGTATTGTTTCTGCTGAAAATTCATTATCCATAGTTCCATGGCATGTTGTAATTCACTAGTTGTAAGCTGGTCGGGTTTTCTCTGTGATTTGGGAATTTTACAGTTGGCTACAAATCTTAGAATAAAAGCGGTCACTCGGATAGTTTTGAATAAACTGCTGTACCGATTAATGTCCAGAATAATGTCAATTCCTGCTTCATTTTGACTGTTACTTTCTTCTTTTGTTGTTGGGTCGTCGTTGTTTTCGTGTTCTACGAAGGATGATAATACGGTACTATCTGTGAGCATTGACTTCCATGTCGGCAATTTTTCCTCATCGGTTAGCCATTCGGGTCCGTTAAACCAAAGTGCGTTCTGTAAAAACTGTTCCGCAGTCAGTCCTCGAGTCAGTAAATCTGCTGGATTCTCTTTAGTTGGACAATATCTCCATTCATCCTGTGCAGTCAAATTTCTGATCTCATTAATTCTGTTTTGTACAAATCGTTTTAACTGTCTTGACGTATTCAACCAGTGTAGAACAATTTGATTGTCTGACCAAAATACGACTGTGTTGCTAGGTAGGGTAGTCCTGATGTGGCTAGCGAGGCGAGCGCCGATAAGTGCGGCCATTAGTTCTAGTTGTGGAAGAGTCAACTTCTTTAGTGGTGCTACACGATTCTTCGCCATTACTACTGCTGAATGACTTCCATTACAAATATATGCTATAGCTCCATATGCGTCCATACTTGCATCGACAAAAACATGTAATTCATTGTGGTCCATGTTAACTGACGAGCTTGTGAAATAGTGCCTTTTCATTTCTACAGTTGTTGTGATCTTTAAATCTTTAGCAAGTTTTATCCATAGAAGTTGTAGTTCCAATGACAGTATAGGTTTGTCACAGTCTATTTTCTGTCTCCATAAATCTTGCATTAGTATTTTGGCTCTCACAGTAATAGGGCTTAAAAGTCCTAACGGATCGTAAATCTTTGATGACTGGATTAAAATCTCCCGCTTTATGATATTCCGGATTTCCTGGTTCAATTTTACTTCCGGAAAGGAAAGTTTGTCTGTTATTGTATCCCAACGTAGTCCAAGTATTTTCGTTTTGGTGTCTTTGTCAAGTACATTTTCAGTTTGTGCAAGTTCTCGTAGATGGCTACTATTTGATGTCCAAGAGCGTAGATTAAACCCAGCTTCTGACATTAACGATTTTGCTTCACAGAAATATGTAAGAGCTTTCTTCTCATTTTCAAGGCTTGACAAAACATTATCAACATACAAATCCTTCTTCATGGTGGATGCAGTTTCCGTTTTGTATTTATCTAAGTGTTTCAGTAATGCTGCATTTAAGATAAATGGAGAACATGTGGCGCCAAATAATACAGATTTACACCTGTAAGTAGTCAGCTTGCTAGTTTGATCGTTCGGATCGCTCAACCATAGGAAGCGTGTTACATCTCTGTCACTGTTGTCTAGGCCAACATGTTGAAAGGCTTTCTCAATATCTGTACTTACTCAAATTTTGTTCAGTCGAAATCTCATCAGAATTTTTGTAAGATCATTAAGTACTGGCGGTATAGGCATTAAACAGTCATTTAAGCTGGCATGGTGTAGCGATTGTCTGCAGCTGCAATCGTATACAATTCTAATGGGTGTGGTAGCTGAGTCCTTTTTTACAGCATGGTGAGGAATATAATGAGTTTTTACCGGAAATGTATCATTTACCTTTTCTATAAATCCTCTTTTCTCTTGCTCTTTAATTATATCCCCATATCTATGAAGTAGCTCTGGTTCCCGACTAAGTCTTCTGATTGTGCTCTCTGTTCTCGATTTCGCGATATAGAAGTTTGATGGCAAGTCAGGGTGGTCCTGTTTCCATTGCAACTTGGCGTGGTACTGTCTATTTTCAAATCTCAGTGAAGTCTATTGATATGTCTGTAGGTACTTTAAATCTTCATCTGTTTCAGCTAAATTCATCCCGAGTGATTCTAACTTCCAGAAGTTTTCAATACTTTTCTCCTCCATATGACTTGAAATGATATTCAAAAGGACAGGAGAAAATGACGAAGTCCTGTTATCGCTAACTGGTCCGGACAATAAATAGCCAATTTTGGAACTAACTGCTGTGGGTCCATCACCTCGTATCACCTTATCCTCCACAATCTTCTTACTTTTGTTTTGTCTACGTCGGAACGTCAATGACGTCGGCGTGGACGGAAGTCATTTTATATGTTATTAAATGGTAGACTTAAACGGCTGTATTTCTATATATCTTCTATTGCCACTACATCCTGGTCACGGCACCAAAATGTAGTGGCAATAGGAGATATATAGAAATACAGCCGTTTAAGTCTACCATTTAATAACATATAGAAGACTTCCGCCCACGCCGACGTCATTGACGTTCCGACGTAGACAAACAAAAGTACATTAACATAGGAAAGTAGTTCGCGCTATATTCACGACACATGCACCATTTTTTTACGAACTTCGTCTATCCCCCCGTTTGCTAACAAACAATTTTCCAAAGACACACAACATTATAAAGTGGGATTCAAGTAAGAGTCACGAGTATAATCAACTTCTTTTACAACACAGTGAATCACTTTTGACGCTTGTAAATAACTTATCCAGCGCAGACGATGTCAACGATGCTGTAAAGGAGATAAGTTGTGTTCTGTATGACAATGCATTTAAAGTTTTTGGGAAAACCATATTGGTGAACAATTCTACAAATGTGAAAAGACATAACAACGAATGGTTTAATGCAAATTGTGCCCTTGAACGTCGAAAATTTAATTCATCTCGCAATTTGTACCAAAAGATGTGCTACAATACGGGCCTCATTCTACGGACGCAAATCGACAATTATATTTCTTAGCCCGGAATAGTTACAATAAGGCTAAACGTGTAGCCCGAGCCATTTTCAAACGTGCCAAAGGACTTGAACTTTGCAAAATAGCTAAAACGAACCAACGCAAATTTTGGTCTGCAGTTAAGCCGCGAAAGAAATCAAAATGTTTAGCTGATAGTGATTTGTCGTTGCTTCATTTTGAACAATTGCTAGGGGGAGACCCTTCAGATATATGTGAAGAAGTCATTGGTCTGATTGAAAATAACTCATTTTAAGACACTATTACAATGTACTCTTTAGATAATGAAATCTTGGAAGATGAAATTATACGTGCTATTAATAAATTTAAATCTGGAAAGTCTGCTGGGAATGATTCCATTATCACCGAAATGTTGTCATCGAATCCAGTTTTCTTCGCTCCTATTTTTAAAATTCTCTTCAACTTTATGTTTGAAAATGGCTTTTTTCCTGATACGTGGTCGAAAGGCATTGTAATAGCGGTTCCAAAAAATGGTGACTTAACAGACCCGAATAACTATCGACAGATCATCTTAGTGAGTATTTTATCAAAACTGTTTACATCGATATTAACCGAACGATTACTCAGCTGGGATGAGGATGAGGAAAAACTTATCGATAACTTTCGACCTATCATCTTAGTGAGTATTTTATCAAAACTGTGTACATCGATATTAACCGAACGATTACTCAGATTAGCTGAGGATGAGGAAAAACTTGTCGATAACCAGTTTGGATTTCGACCTGGCCGCTCTACTGTTGACGCTATATTTGTACTACATGGTATTATAACACATATTCTACAACAGAAATCAAAATTATATTGTGCATTCGTCGATTTTTCGAAAGGCATTCGACAAGGTTATCAGGAGAATACTATGGTACAAACTATTAAAGAGTGGTATAAGCACGAAATTTGTTTCAATCATAAAGGCAGTCTATGAAACTGTTCGTCTACGAATTCGCACAGAGGGTGAATTTTCAGAAGCTTTTGACAATTTCTTGGGAGTGAAACAAGGTAAACCATTATCACCTCTGTTGTTTTTATTTTTCGTGAATGACATTATTCAAGATATGCCTATGGACAATGATAACGGTGTTTTCAATATCAATGGATATCTAATATATTTAATTTTATTTGCAGACGATACCGTCCTGTTCGGAAAATCTGCCGAAACATTACAAGTCTTACTAGAAAACTTTCATTTTATTGTAAAAGTGGAATATAACTGTTAATACTGACAAGACAAAAGTAGTCGTTTTCAGAAATGGTTTGAAACCTGTTAATAACCGCTTTTCCTTTGACAACCAGGAGTTAGAAATTGTAAATTCATATGTATACTTAGGCATGTTGCTACATTTCAATGGAAAGTTCTTGCACTCACAGAAAAGGATTTCTCAGCAAGGAGCAAGGGCACTTTTTTCCTTATTCGAAACTCTCGAGCGAGTTCATATTGAACATAGTCAAGCATGTTTTTTGTTTAACAGTATGGTAGCCTCTATACTTAACCTTGCGTCTGAAATTTGGGGATTTCATCGAGCCAATGACATTGAACTCGTTCATAATCGTTTCTGTCGTTTTATATTAAAGCCTGGTAAAAATGTACCAATCGCCTTTTTATGTGGTGAACTTGGTCATCTACCTATGTTCATTTTAAGGAAACATAGAACTATAAAGTTTTGGTTGCATATAATATATGATAAACCTAATATTATATATGATATTTATAACCTCCTACGCATTGATGCCTTATATGGTAAGAGAAACTGGGTTTCAAATGTTTGCGATTTATTATTTAGTTTAGGTATGAATTATGTGTGGATTGATCAAGAGAACATTTATGTAACATTTGAATATATAAAATGTCGTATGAATGATCAATACTACCAGAACTGGTTTGCTATTTTGAACGTTTGTAAAAAACTGTTCATATAGAAAATTGCAAACTGATTTTTGTTTAGAAGATTACTTAAAGTATGAATTTAATAATAATATACTCACTAAACTACGTTGTGGAACATTAAAACTGAATATAGAAGTTGGTCGTTTTGACAATTTTGTAAGAGAAAATCGTATATATATATGCTGTCATATGAATTGTATTGAAAATGAGTACCATTTTGTTTTAGTATGTCCTGCCTTTAGATCATTAAGGCTACAGTTTTTACCAAAATATTATTTTTCATGGCCAAATAATAGAAAGCTTGTATTTCTTTTACAGGCTAGCTCAAAGAATTTAACTAAAAAATTGTGTAAATTTCTTAATGAGGCATGGAAGTTAAGATTACAAATTATTATTGCATAACAGTTGTAGTTCTGTGCTTGTACCTTCTTGTGTTGTTCTCTGCATGTTTACTGTCATTATTGTCATTACTTATAGATTATCGTTGGTTATCTCAACGAGATTGATTTTCTCGCTTGAGCCGGTACGGCGAAAGTGAGAAAAGCAATCGAGTTGAGATGACCAATGATAATCTGTTTATCGCTATTTTTCCAATGAAGACGTTGTTAATTTCCTTGACAATGGCACGTGCGCCCTTAGTTTCTAGCGATAATTTTCATATCACTCGACTCCGTTTTCATATCATTCGACTCCGCTGAGAAAGGAAATTATCAGTCAGCAAGATCAAAGGAAAATTTCGTAAAATAGCGATAAATGTATATATTATGTTATTTTGCTATAACATTATGTTTGCTTCTGCAATAGAATATTCATTCATTCAGTCATTCATTTGCGGAGATTATAACAGTAGATGTGGTAATGAAAGTGATTATATTGAATGTGTTGACAATGTATGTCAAAGAGATGTCGTTGATTTTAAGTGTAATTCATACTGTAATGCATTTATTGATTTCCTTATTAGTGCTAATTGTTGTGTACTCAATGGTAGAAACTTTGTAAATAATGATTATACGTGTATATCAACAAAAGGCTGTTCAGTGGTTGATTATTGCATTGTTAAACTTGTTTAAAGATTTTTGTGTTATACGAGCAAATGATCTAGTCACGTCTACAGGCTTCGACGTGAATGAGGTAGATTTAAAACTAATACCTGATCATTCACTTATTAAATGGAGAACAGATTGAAATGCTTTTATGTCTAATATACAAACAACAAATGAAAAAGATAAGACATTTTCTACGCAGTTTGTAAAATTTGATTTTAAGAATATTCCTGCAAATTTTATGAATTCCAATAACATATACCAAAGGATGTGTTCATTTATAGAAAACCTTAAGACTGTTGAACAACAACAAAATTGTGTAAATGGTATTTATAATGATTTTTGTAAAACTGTTGAATCAGAGATGTCTGATAAAATACCAAGTAAGACTATATGTGTTGGTGGTAATCAATCTAATTAAAAATATCGGAATAAGAAACCCTGGTGGAATGAAACTTTGAGTAGATTGTGGTATGAGATGTGTAATGCTGAAAAAGCATGGAATAAATGCAATAACATGCAACAAAAACAGCTGAAAGCTATATATGTACAAAAGAGGAAACATTTAGGGTTTCTGATTCTTGTACCAGTATTAATGAAGCAAGTACTTTTAATGATTTTTAGCTCACCTGGCCCGAAGGGCCAAGAGAGCTTTTCTCATCACTTGGCGTCCGTCGTCTGTCGTCATCGTCGTCGTCGTCGTCGTCCGTCGTCGTCCGTCGTCGTTAGCTTTTTACAAAAATCTTCTCCTCTGAAACCACTGGGCCAAATTTAACCAAACTTGGCCACAATCATTATTAGGGTATCTAGTTTAAAAAATGTGTCCGATGACCCCGCCAACCAACCAAGATGGCCGCCATGGCTAAAAATAGGACATAGGGGTAAAATGTAGATTTTGGCTTATATCTCTGAAACTAAAGCATTTAAAGTAAATCTGACAAGGGTAAAACTGATTCTCAGGTCAAGATCTACCTGCCCTGAAATTTTCAGACAAATCTGACAACCATTTGTTGGGTTGCTGCCCCTGAATAGGTAATTTTAAGGAAATTTTGCAGTTTTTGTTTCTTATCTTGAATATTATTATAGATAGAGATAAACTGTAAACAGCAATAATGTTCAGCAAAGTAAGATCTATAGTAATTTTATAAAAAATTTGCAGTTTTTTGTTATTATCTTAGATATCATTTTAATATCTAATATCTAATACTATTTAACCTTATTTTACATGATTTCCAAAGCATCAGTAAATACAGGTGAGCGACACAGGCTCTTCAGAGCCTCTAGTTTTGTTGACGGAACCCATTCCGTTTCAGGAAACAGTACATGATATTGAAAAGACAAAAGGGTAAATCTGCTGGCATTGATAACCTACCGGGGGAAGTTTTTCTGAACCAGAGTTCAGCTCTATTTTTATACCATTTATTTGATATTTGTTTTAGATATGGTAATGTTCCCGATCTATGGAATAGAATTATTATAAATCCTATTCCTAAATCTAACATGTCAGACGCGAGAGACCCCCTTTGTTATAGAGAGATCGCCCTTGCAGCAGTGTCTTACAAATTGTACTGTTAAACATGAGTATAGAAAACCAAAAAAGCACTAACAGTTGAAGTGAAAGCTAAACAACAGCAAAAAAGTAAATATGTTAGAGCAAAGAATAGCGTTTCAAAAATCTTGTTAAAACTTAAAATTCTAACAGTATATTTCAGTATGTAGATGGAGAAACATGGTTGGTACATACAGGGTTTCAAGTATTATGTAAACTGTATTTCTATTTTTAAAAAAATGCAGATGGTGGTGTTAAACATACCAGGTAATGAAAGGTATTCTATATTATAATTTGTGATTTAAAGTTTGAAATATCAACAATTTAGTACAAAGAAAAAAAAACCTTAGAGAGCCAAAACACCACATGTTTTACACCATATGTTTTTTTGACTTCTGACGTGTTGTTGGGTTATTGTAACACTAATACAAATCTCACAGGTCTTCTTGATCATATGAAAGCACTTTATTACTATGCTAAAATATGAAGGGTGGAGTTAATTTGTTTACTGGTAGATAATTTTTACATAATTTTTTTATTTTTCCATATTCATTTACAGATTTTAAAAAACTCCTTCCATAAAACATTTTCTTTTTATAATATAAGGTTCGTCCTTTATGTACCAATGAATGATGATAAATATACGTATTTTTTTTTTTTTTTTTTTTTTTTTGGCCAAAAACTAAAGCAAAACTAAAAATAAAATAATAAGACTATGAACTAACATGCAGCCTATGTATATACTATATGATTGCAACTACAACAAAAGCATAAAGGGAAAAAAACACACAAGCAAAAACAAATTTAACACAGCAATATACTTACTGACAAGCAAGTCCTAAAAAAGCTTGAACATTTTAATATGTTAAAGTTGTATAATAATTAAGTTTTTCAGTCATCGCAACAACAACATAAAAAACGCACAAGATCACATCAGCCTATATTTACAATTTGTGTATAGTCGCAGCCATACATGTACTTATACATGTATCATCTGACACAATTAATTGTTTTGCGCGTATTCCACATATCCTTTGAGTTAGCGTGTTTCTAGGACCAGGACTATGCCTCTTACTTATATTCTGGTTTGTAATTTCTCGTCAGTTCTTATTTTATATGGAACTTTTGCCAGATCATTTCGTGCCTCTTTCATTATAACGGGTAAATCATCTACTACTCTGATTTATTCGCAACTTTGTATGCATTTTCCATTATTAATTGTTTGTCTGAATAGTGCATAAATCTCACAATTATAGCATCTGGTCTTGTTTTGGTCAACAACTGGGGCTTTTGATGGGATCTTGTGAACATTTTCAATGGGGAAACTTTCTGCTTTAAACTTTTCTATCCCCAGCTCCTTCACAAAGAAATTGTCTAATACTTCCCATATGTCCTCACTTTCTTTTTGTTTTATACCGTCAATGAGAATATTGTATTTACGCTCATGTTTCTCTAGAAAAAGTTGATTTTCTTTCAATGCGAAAAGTTTATCTTCAATGCTTTTTTTAAGACATTCCATTTTTCCATTTCTAGAGTATTGAGTTGTGACTCTATGTGCCCTATACCTCTCTCCAGCTCGTTATGATCTAGTCTAAGCTTTTCCACCTCAGTTGTGACTCTATGTGCCCTATACCTCTCTCCAGCTCGTTATGATCTAGTCTAAGCTTTTCCACCTCAGTTGTGACTCTATGTGCTCTATACCTCTCTCCAGCTCGTTATGATCTTGTCTAAGCTTTTCCACCTCAGTTGTGACTCTATGTGCCCTATTCCTCTCTCTAGCTCGTTATGATCTTGTCTAAGCTTTTCCACCTCAGTTGTGACTCTATGTGCCCCATACCTCTCTCTAGCTCGTTATGATCTAGTCTAAGCTTTTCCACCTCAGTTGTGACTCTATGTGCCCTATTCCTCTCTGTAGCTCGTTATGATCTTGTCTAAGCTTTTCCACCTCAGTTGTGACTCTATGTGCCCTATTCCTCTCTGTAGCTCGTTATGATCTTGTCTAAGCTTTTCCACCTCAGTTGTGACTCTATGTGCCCTATACCTCTCTCCAGCTCGTTATGATCTTGTCTAAGCTTTTCCACCTCAGTTGTGACTCTATGTGCCCCATACCTCTCTGTAGCTCGTTATGATCTTGTCTAAGCTTTTCCACCTCAGTTGTGACTCTATGTGCCCTATTCCTCTCTGTAGCTCGTTATGATCTTGTCTAAGCTTTTCCACCTCAGTTGTGACTCTATGTGCCCTATTCCTCTCTGTAGCTCGTTATGATCTTGTCTAAGCTTTTCCACCTCAGTTGTGACTCTATGTGCCCTATACCTCTCTCCAGCTCGTTATGATCTTGTCTAAGCTTTTCCACCTCAGTTGTGACTCTATGTGCCCTATACCTCTCTGTAGCTCGTTATGATCTTGTCTAAGCTTTTCCACCTCAGTTGTGACTCTATGTGCCCCATACCTCTCTGTAGCTCGTTATGATATTGTCTAAGCTTTTCCACCTCAGTTGTGACTCTATGTACCCTATACCTCTCTGTAGCTCGTTATGATATTGTCTAAGCTTTTCCACGTCAGTTGTGACTCTATGTACCCTATACCTCTCTCTAGCTCGTTATGATATTGTCTAAGCTTTTCCACGTCAGTTGTGACTCTATGTACCCTATACCTCTCTGTAGCTCGTTATGATCTTGTCTAAGCTTTTCCACCTCAGTTGTGACTCTATGTGCCCTATACCTCTCTCTAGCTCGTTATGATCTTGTCTAAGCTTTTCCACCTCAGTTGTGACTCTATGTGCCCTATACCTCTCTGTAGCTCGTTATGATCTTGTCTAAGCTTTTCCACCTCAGTTGTGACTCTATGTGCCCTATACCTCTCTCTAGCTCGTTATGATCTTGTCTAAGCTTTTCCACCTCAGTTGTGACTCTATGTGCCCTATTCCTCTCTGTAGCTCGTTATGATCTTGTCTACGCTCAGTTGTGACTCTATGTGCTATACTCTCTCGTAGCTCGTTATGATCTTGTCTACGCTATTCCTCTCTGTAGCTCGTTATGATCTTGTCTACGCTATTCCTCTCTGTAGCTCGTTATGATCTTGTCTACGCTATTCCTCTCCTCAGCTCGTTATGATCTTGTCTACGCTATTCCTCTCTGTAGCTCGTTATGATCTTGTCTACG
Source organism: Mytilus coruscus (assembly GCA_017311375.1). Lineage (NCBI taxonomy): Eukaryota > Metazoa > Mollusca > Bivalvia > Mytilida > Mytilidae > Mytilus > Mytilus coruscus. Next base: position 2,905,423 of record CM029597.1, on the reverse strand, counting down.
CTATTCCTCTCTGTAGCTCGTTATGATCTTGTCTACGCTATTCCTCTCTCTCAGCTCGTTATGATCTTGTCTACGCTATTCCTCTCTGTAGCTCGTTATGATCTTGTCTACGCTATTCCTCTCTGTAGCTCGTTATGATCTTGTCTAAGCTATTCCTCTCTGTAGCTCGTTATGATCTTGTCTACGCTATTCCTCTCTGTAGCTCGTTATGATCTTGTCTACGCTATTCCTCTCTGTAGCTCGTTATGATCTTGTCTACGCTATTCCTCTCTGTAGCTCGTTATGATCTTGTCTAAGCTATTCCTCTCTGTAGCTCGTTATGATCTTGTCTACGCTATTCCTCTCTGTAGCTCGTTATGATCTTGTCTACGCTATTCCTCTCTCCACCTCGTTATGATCTTGTCTACGCTATTCCTCTCTGTAGCTCGTTATGATCTTGTCTACGCTATTCCTCTCTGTAGCTCGTTATGATCTTGTCTACGCTATTCCTCTCTGTAGCTCGTTATGATCTTGTCTACGCTATTCCTCTCTGTAGCTCGTTATGATCTTGTCTACGCTATTCCTCTCTGTAGCTCGTTATGATCTTGTCTACGCTATTCCTCTCTCCACCTCGTTATGATCTTGTCTAAGCTTTTCCACCTCAGTTGTGACTCTATGTGCCCTATACCTCTCTGTAGCTCGTTATGATCTTGTCTAAGCTTTTCCACCTCAGTTGTGACTCTATGTGCCCTATTCCTCTCTCTAGCTCGTTATGATCTTGTCTAAGCTTTTCCACCTCAGTTGTGACTCTATGTGCCCTATTCCTCTCTGTAGCTCGTTATGATCTTGTCTACGCTATTCAGTTGTGACTCTCTGTAGCTCGTTATGATCTTGTCTACGCTATTCCTCTCTGTAGCTCGTTATGATCTTGTCTACGCTATTCCTCTCTGTAGCTCGTTATGATCTTGTCTACGCTATTCCTCTCTGTAGCTCGTTATGATCTTGTCTACGCTATTCCTCTCTGTAGCTCGTTATGATCTTGTCTACGCTATTCCTCTCTGTAGCTCGTTATGATCTTGTCTACGCTATTCCTCTCTGTAGCTCGTTATGATCTTGTCTACGCTATTCCTCTCTGTAGCTCGTTATGATCTTGTCTAAGCTATTCCTCTCTGTAGCTCGTTATGATCTTGTCTACGCTATTCCTCTCTGTAGCTCGTTATGATCTTGTCTACGCTATTCCTCTCTGTAGCTCGTTATGATCTTGTCTAAGCTATTCCTCTCTGTAGCTCGTTATGATCTTGTCTACGCTATTCCTCTCTGTAGCTCGTTATGATCTTGTCTACGCTATTCCTCTCTGTAGCTCGTTATGATCTTGTCTACGCTATTCCTCTCTGTAGCTCGTTATGATCTTGTCTACGCTATTCCTCTCTGTAGCTCGTTATGATCTTGTCTACGCTATTCCTCTCTGTAGCTCGTTATGATCTTGTCTAAGCTATTCCTCTCTGTAGCTCGTTATGATCTTGTCTACGCTATTCCTCTCTGTAGCTCGTTATGATCTTGTCTACGCTATTCCTCTCTGTAGCTCGTTATGATCTTGTCTAAGCTATTCCTCTCTGTAGCTCGTTATGATCTTGTCTACGCTATTCCTCTCTGTAGCTCGTTATGATCTTGTCTACGCTATTCCTCTCTCCACCTCGTTATGATCTTGTCTACGCTATTCCTCTCTGTAGCTCGTTATGATCTTGTCTACGCTATTCCTCTCTGTAGCTCGTTATGATCTTGTCTACGCTATTCCTCTCTGTAGCTCGTTATGATCTTGTCTACGCTATTCCTCTCTGTAGCTCGTTATGATCTTGTCTACGCTATTCCTCTCTCCACCTCGTTATGATCTTGTCTAAGCTTTTCCACCTCAGTTGTGACTCTATGTGCCCTATACCTCTCTGTAGCTCGTTATGATCTTGTCTAAGCTTTTCCACCTCAGTTGTGACTCTATGTGCCCTATACCTCTCTCTAGCTCGTTATGATCTTGTCTAAGCTTTTCCACCTCAGTTGTGACTTTATGTGCTCTATACCTCTCTCTAGCTCGTTATGATCTTGTCTAAGCTTTTCCACCTCAGTTGTGACTCTATGTGCCCTATTCCTCTCTAGCTCGTTATGATCTTGTCTAAGCTTTTCCACCTCAGTTGTGACTCTATGTGCTCTATACCTCTCTCTAGCTCGTTATGATCTTGTCTAAGCTTTTCCACCTCAGTTGTGACTCTATGTGCCCTATACCTCTCTCCACCTCGTTATGATCTTGTCTAAGCTTTTCCACCTCAGTTGTGACTCTATGTGCTCTATACCTCTCTCTAGCTCGTTATGATCTTGTCTAAGCTTTTCCACGTCAGTTGTGACTCTATGTGCCCTATACCTCTCTCTAGCTCGTTATGATCTTGTCTAAGCTATTCCTCTCTGTAGCTCGTTATGATATTGTCTAAGCTTTTCCTCTCTTTTCCAGCTCGTTATGATCTTGTCTAAGCTATTCCTCTCTCAGCTCGTTATGATATTGTCTAAGCTTTTCCACCTCAGTTGTGACTCTATGTGCCCCATACCTCTCTCTAGATCGTTATGATCTTGTCTACGCTATTCCTCTCTGTAGCTCGTTATGATCTTGTCTACGCTATTCCTCTCTGTAGCTCGTTATGATCTTGTCTACGCTATTCCTCTCTGTAGCTCGTTATGATCTTGTCTACGCTATTCCTCTCTGTAGCTCGTTATGATCTTGTCTACGCTATTCTCTCTCTCTGTAGCTCGTTATGATCTTGTCTAAGCTATTCCACTCTGTAGCTCGTTATGATCTTGTCTACGCTATTCCTCTCTGTAGCTCGTTATGATGATTCTCTCTGTAGCTCGTTATGATCTTGTCTATATTCCTCTCTGTAGCTCGTTATGATCTTGTCTACGCTATTCCTCTCTGTAGCTCGTTATGATCTTGTCTAGCTCGTTATACCTCTCTACAGCTATTCCTCTCTGTAGCTCGTTATGATCTTGTCTACGCTATTCCTCTCTGTAGCTCGTTATGATCTTGTCTACGCTCGTTATGATCTATTCCTCTCTGTAGCTCGTTATGATCTTGTCTAAGCTTTCCACCTCTCTGTATGTTATCTTGTCTACGCTATTCCACCTCAGTTGTGACTCTATGTAGCTCGTTATGATCTTGTCTACTATTCCTCTCTGTAGCTCGTTATGATCTTGTCTACTATTCCACTCTTGCTCGTTATTCTTGTCTCGCTCTCTCTGTAGCTCGTTATGATCTTGTCTACGCTATTCCTCTCTCCAGCTCGTTATGATCTTGTCTACGCTTTTCCACTCAGTTGTGACTCTATGTTATGATCTTGTCTACGCTATTCCTCTCTGTAGCTCGTTATGATCTTGTCTACGCTATTCCTCTCTGTAGCTCGTTATGATCTTGTCTACGCTATTCCTCTCTGTAGCTCGTTATGATCTTGTCTACGCTATTCCACCTCAGTTGTGACTCTATGTGCATACCTCTCTCCAGTCGTTATGATCTTGTCTAAGCTTTTCCACCTCAGTTGTGACTCTATGTGCCCTATACCTCTCTGTAGCTCGTTATGATCTTGTCTAAGCTTTTCCACCTCAGTTGTGACTCTATGTGCCCTATACCTCTCTCTAGCTCGTTATGATCTTGTCTAAGCTTTTCCACCTCAGTTGTGACTCTATGTGCTCTATACCTCTCTCTAGCTCGTTATGATCTTGTCTAAGCTTTTCCACCTCAGTTGTGACTCTATGTGCCCTATACCTCTCTCTAGCTCGTTATGATCTTGTCTAAGCTTTTCCACCTCAGTTGTGACTCTATGTGCTCTATACCTCTCTCTAGCTCGTTATGATCTTGTCTAAGCTTTTCCACCTCAGTTGTGACTCTATGTGCTCTATACCTCTCTCCAGCTCGTTATGATCTTGTCTAAGCTTTTCCACCTCAGTTGTGACTCTATGTGCTCTATACCTCTCTCTAGCTCGTTATGATCTTGTCTAAGCTTTTCCACCTCAGTTGTGACTCTATGTGCTCTATACCTCTCTCCAGCTCGTTATGATCTTGTCTAAGCTTTTCCTCTCTCCAGCTCGTTATGATCTTGTCTAAGCTTTTCCTCTCTCCAGCTCGTTATGATCTTGTCTAAGCTATTCCTCTCTCCAGCTCGTTATGATATTGTCTAAGCTTTTCCACCTCAGTTGTGACTCTATGTGCCCCATACCTCTCTCTAGATCGTTATGATCTTGTCTACGCTATTCCTCTCTGTAGCTCGTTATGATCTTGTCTACGCTATTCCTCTCTGTAGCTCGTTATGATCTTGTCTACGCTATTCCTCTCTGTAGCTCGTTATGATCTTGTCTACGCTATTCCTCTCTCTCGTTATGATCTTGTCTACGCTATTCCTCTCGTTCGTGATGATCTTGTCTACGCTATTCCTCTCTGTAGCTCGTTATGATCTTGTCTACGCTATTCCTCTCTGTAGCTCGTTATGATCTTGTCTACGCTATTCCTCTCTGTAGCTCGTTATGATCTTGTCTACGCTATTCCTCTCTGTAGCTCGTTATGATCTTGTCTACGCTATTCCTCTCTGTAGCTCGTTATGATCTTGTCTACGCTATTCCTCTCTCTATGTAGCTCGTTATGATCTTGTCTAAGCTATTCCTCTCTGTAGCTCGTTATGATCTTGTCTACGCTATTCCTCTCTCTAGCTCGTTATGATCTTGTCTACGCTATTCCTCTCTGTAGCTCGTTATGATCTTGTCTAAGCTATTCCTCTCTGTAGCTCGTTATGATCTTGTCTACGCTATTCCTCTCTGTAGCTCGTTATGATCTTGTCTACGCTATTCCTCTCTCTCGTTATGATCTTGTCTACGCTATTCCTCTCTGTAGCTCGTTATGATCTTGTCTACGCTATTCCTCTCTGTAGCTCGTTATGATCTTGTCTACGCTATTCCTCTCTGTAGCTCGTTATGATCTTGTCTACGCTATTCCTCTCTGTAGCTCGTTATGATCTTGTCTATGCTATTCCTCTCTCCACCTCGTTATGATCTTGTCTAAGCTTTTCCACCTCAGTTGTGACTCTATGTGCCCTATACCTCTCTGTAGCTCGTTATGATCTTGTCTAAGCTTTTCCACCTCAGTTGTGACTCTATGTGCCCTATACCTCTCTCTAGCTCGTTATGATCTTGTCTAAGCTTTTCCACCTCAGTTGTGACTCTATGTGCCCTATACCTCTCTCTAGCTCGTTATGATCTTGTCTAAGCTTTTCCACCTCAGTTGTGACTCTATGTGCCCTATTCCTCTCTCTAGCTCGTTATGATCTTGTCTAAGCTTTTCCACCTCAGTTGTGACTCTATGTGCTCTATACCTCTCTCTAGCTCGTTATGATCTTGTCTAAGCTTTTCCACCTCAGTTGTGACTCTATGTGCCCTATACCTCTCTCCACCTCGTTATGATCTTGTCTAAGCTTTTCCACCTCAGTTGTGACTCTATGTGCTCTATACCTCTCTCTAGCTCGTTATGATCTTGTCTAAGCTTTTCCACCTCAGTTGTGACTCTATGTGCCCCATACCTCTCTCTAGCTCGTTATGATCTTGTCTAAGCTTTTCCACCTCAGTTGTGACTCTATGTGCCCCATACCTCTCTCCAGCTCGTTATGATCTTGTCTAAGCTTTTCCACCTCAGTTGTGACTCTATGTGCCCCATACCTCTCTCTAGCTCGTTATGATCTTGTCTAAGCTTTTCCACCTCAGTTGTGACTCTATGTGCCCTATACCTCTCTCTAGCTCGTTATGATCTTGTCTAAGCTTTTCCACCTCAGTTTGTGTAGTACTATGATCTGACTTTACTTGCACAACTTTTGACCTGACCTCAGTAATTAGATGAGTTAAGTTTTTTTCAACAGAGTCCATGATGTAAAAAGTGATACCCATAATAACAGACTTAAGATCGGCAATAGCTTCTAAAGTCCCCGTATTATCGAGTATCTACCTGACAGGTCCCGATGTAAACAATCACTATTTTAACATCTCACTTTGATCATGTAATCATATAATTAATAATAGATAATAATAAATACTTTATTTAAAGAGGGTAAAATCATTTAGTACAATACTAATCTCCCCTGATGCCCTCTGAATAACTCAAAATATAATAATATAATATATGATTACATACATACAGCTTTTTATGCAAAACAAATGGTGAAAATCATACAGATTCGTTTCATGAACATATTTTCTTAATGATGTACAAGACAAATATATGGATTTTTAAAATAAAGATAAATTTCTGTGATAATCATTATTTGGTTGGTTTTACATGTTAGTTTATGAATCTAATAATTAGCTTTTTTTGTTCTAGAAACAAGAAATTATGATACCTTTATTTGAACTGTTCTATCTTTCTTTTTATTTCTACAGGAATACTGTTCCAAAGAACAGTACTGGAATATATTTTATAAAATTTGTTCTCGGACGTGGTATGAAAAGACAATTATTGTCCTATGAACGCAAAGAATATCTTGCATTGGCATTTTGGTTATTGTTAAATAATTGACACAGATAATCAGGTGCAATACTATCTACACATTTATACATTAATACTCCTTTGTGATATATGATTCTTTTTTTGAAAAGTTAACCATCCTAATTGTTTGAATAAAGTTTTTGACGGTATATCATATGCTTTGTTAAGAATGATTCTGGCTGCCCTTTTTTGTAATTTTAACATTTTTTCCATATTTGAATTACTTGTTTCTGTCCATATTGTACAGAAATAATCAAAGAGAGGAAGTACATATCCATTATAAAATAAACATAAACCTTTTTGTGAAATATAATGCTTCAATCGATTTAGTAAACCTAGTCTAGTTGAAATTACAGTACATATTTTGTTTATTTGTTGATTCCATGAAAGACAATCATCGATTAAATGCCAAGTAATTTTTCATTGTTTACATTGTGTAAAAGAATTCCACTGTATTCTATCTTCAATGTTTCTTGTATGCTTTGAAGCTTCCTATGTGACCCAACCAACATAAATTTGGATTTTTTTATATTTAAAATCATACCATTATTTTCACACCATATTTTAAAAGTTGCTATTTCGTCATTAAGCTAATCACATATATCATTATCGGAATTTGAAGAGTATGTAAGTGTTGTGTCACCCGCATACAAATCAGGCTTTGTATGATTTAGTTGAAGTGTGAGATCATTAATATATAAAAGAAATAATGAAGGGCCTAGAATACTGCCCTGCGGTACACCAAATGTTACTTTTGAAGATATGTTGGTATTTATTTTCACTTTTAAAAAAATTTGAGACCTGTTTGATAAATATGATTTGAACCATTTAAAAGAAAGAGAATCAAACTTATACATTTCTAATTTTGATAATAAAATTGAGTGATTTACAATTTCAAAAACCTTTTTTTTTAAATCTAAGAATACAACTCCCGTGTAGTTTCCTTGATCCATGTTAATTAACAATTCTTCAACAATTTTCGTTAGAGCAGAGTGACAGGAATGGCCGTATCTAAACCCAGACTGGTACTTATAAATCAAATCAAATTCTATCAAATATTTGTAAATTTGGGAATAAATGATCTTTTCAAAAATCTTTGATAAAATTGGAAGTACAGATATTTGTCTATAGTTGTTCATATCTTTTACGTCGCCACTTTTATGGATAGGTGATACTCTTACCACAAAAACAACTTCAAATAATGCCTATTTTTAAATGTAGACGGGATGAAGCCTATCGAAAGGAGATGGAACGTTATTTCATAACAACGTTCCGATCAAGATTTAATCCCGAGAACTTTTAATTACGAACAATGCCGGAACGTCACAAGCCTCCTTAACGACGTCTCCCATAACGACGCTAAATCAGTTATCCTGAAGAGTCCCAATGAAAGGATGAAATCGATTGAACTGGAACTGTTAACTCTTTACTTATTTTACTATTTATTTTATGAATATATATATATATATATCTGCACATGTGAAAATTATTTTTATATATATATATATCTTTATTCTGATAAGCCTTAGTTAATACAGTAGTCACATGTAATAAATAGAACAGTCATATATTAAAAGAAAACATAATATGTGCCATGTACTATTAACAAATCTAAATTGAATTAGCCAGGAGAACACACACATGAATTAATGTGCCTTATAAATATACATTTTTGGGGCCCTTTATAGCTTGCTGTTTGGTGTGAGCCAAGGCTCCGTGTTGAAGGCCGTACTTTGACCTATAATGGTTTACTTTTACAAACTGTGACTTGGATGGAGAGTTGTCTCATTGGTACTCATACCACATCTTCTTATATCTATAGCTTTTTTGAATATGATTTTTTTTTTTTTTTTTTGTCATATTGATAACTTCCTTAAATTTAATCATATTTAGATGATCAATATACTTTTTTTAACAATATGCTTTTTTCTTTCTATAGCCATAAATTTACACTTCATTACATAATAAAATTCATCTCCAAGATCTTTTAAGTCACATTGTTCGCTTATTCTTTTATCTCTCTGAATTCTTTTCCATCTCCCATTTTCTATTGGTAATCTATGGTTAATTAATCTAGATTGACAAAGGGTCTAAATATCACGGGGTTCCAAAACATCTAAATATTTCTCGAATCCAAAAAATTCATTAAAAATGCGGTATTTTAATGTTTTCGAGTTCGTATGAATATCTGAATACCATGTTTGTTTAAATTGATCTTGGAGAGATTTTCTAACAGCAGTCTTTAACCAATTTTCACTAATACAAGTTTGAATTAACCATACATCAAATATAGATGACCTGTTGGCTTTAGTATCGGAGAAACGGACTTAATTACAAAAACTTAACATTAACCAATGAACCATAAAAATGAGGTTATTGTTAGATGAACACTGCCAGACAGATATGTACAACTTACTATTCTTCCAAAAACGTATAAAGGGGACCTTCTGTTTCAAGTTAATAGAACCTAAGTGACGGAACAAAACCCGAAAACTTAAGGACGTAAAAATCCAAAATAAAAGTTAGTAAAATACAAACACTGGTTTGTATAAAACGGTGTAAGCGGGGTTTTTTTTCTGAACTTTATCTCATAGGATAGTTATGTAGACGAAAAACTTTTTTTTTTATTTTGAATTTACCACCATTATGTGAGTTGTGACATTTTGAACTTTTGAACACTGAAGAGCACAAAAAATGTACTTTTCATTTTTATAGCTACAAATCCGAAATTCATAACACCATGATACTTTGGCGTTATTTTTTTTTTTTATTGTTCCGATGAATATGCGAGTTGTGTTTATACTGATGGCAAATAGAACGGAATTATAGTCGTGACGTCAAAAGTTTAAGAAATATGGCAGCTGCCTTTGCGTCGAAAAATTAAAAGCATTTTTTATGTGTATCAAATTAACATCATTCTGACATTTAACGGGGAAGGATGTTTAAAACAATTTTAAAGTATCCATGAAATTAGGTTTAGGTCAGTTGAACCCCGTCTAAATGCGAGAGGCTGAAGACACCAAAAGGATAGCCAAACTCATAAGTTAGAAACAAACTAACAACGCTATGTGAAAAATATGAAAACGTCCAAAAGACAAACAACTTAGAAAACTAAAGACAGAGAAAAACGAACCCCACGAAAAATCGGAGATGATCTCAGGTTCTCCGGAAGGGTAAAAGAGAGGCGAAGGATACATACCAAAGGTTAGGCAGATCCTGTTCCAAATGTGGCACCTGTCATGTTGATCATAACATTGTAAAGATACTATATACGAAATATATATGAATTATAACTAAAAACTGAACAAAATCACTTGACAAAAAATGAAAATGATATCAAGGACAATTTACATATGGCAGAAGGAAACTTCGTTATTTAAGTATTCTTTCTGATATACAATCTGTACACAAATATTTAACGCTGCCTCCGGATTAGCATCCATATGTCTCGCATCATGAAACATGTTTCGCAAACGAGACAAAAACCTTGTGCACAATCCAAAACAAATACATTTTTTTCATTATGAAAATAGGTTTTTTTTTCAAATCTATTAAAACAAAAGAAAAATGATGGACGTTTCGTAAATGTTTATTGATTCAATATTTATTTGGCATGCTTCAGTGAATAGTTGTGGAAATCAAATTTTATGTTTACCAATCCACATTCTGTTTGTAGTATTTTAGTTGTGTTGTCAAACCGATAAAGATTACATGCGTACCGCAAAAATCCAGCCTCTTTTAGAGAACGATAAATCTGAAGAAGTTCCACATAGTTGCTTGTATCAGCATTATTTTGAAAAATATGGAACTCTATATTTAGTTGTCGAATTCTTGATGTAAGATTATCACTAAGAATATTTTTAAGAACTTCCCATTCATACGCCTCAATATCCACTTTTAAGATATCCAAATGTCTCTGAAACAGATTGAAACAATATGCTTTAGGTGAAATAAGATTAAAGACGTATGATATTATGTCACTCGCTTTGGTTCTCCATTTAAAAAAAGGAAATTAGTAAGAAAGCTAAGGTTTAAACTCTCCCAGGCAATGTTGACCTAAGATTCATTTGGCTATTCTATTTATCTACCTTTTTGTCATATAGCTCCTCCTAAGATTCATTTGGCTATTCTATTTATCTCCCTTTTGTCATAAAGCTCCTCCTAAGATTCATTTGGCTATTCTATGTATCTACCTTTTGTCATATAGCTCCTCCTAAGATTCATTTGGCTATTCTATTTATCTACCTTTTTGTCATATAGCTCCTCCTAAGATTCATTTGGCTATTCTATTTATCTCCCTTTTGGTCATATACTACACATGTAGTAGCTCCTCCAGTATTCAGATATTTATTTTTATACGAACCTTACCAGGAGGAAGTGTACACTTTACAATTATTCCAAGTACCCACCTACCAAATATAGTGATCGTATTACTCATAATAAGCGAGAAATTCACGTGATAGAAAAACTTTACATTTTTTATGAAAATGTGGACAAGGACATTAGACAAACGGAAACTACAGAACAGCAGGCACATGTATAGGAATGATTTTTCCAGGTCTTCTACCTTCTGAAATATTAAGCTTTATACAAACTGTATGCCGAATCGGACAAGTACATCTTTGCTCTTTGTCTCGCAGTCTGTGACGTAAGGCGCAGACGATACAAAAAAGACGAAAATACAATGAATGGACAAACAACACTACACAGAAATCGAAAGACTGAGAAACGGAAGCCCCAACGGCATCTATGTGTAATTTGTCAACACTTATTTGACAATTCGAAATTTTAAATCTGCTATGAATTTAACACGAAAACCATAAAAAGCAACATTTTGGTAATTTTTAAACCCTAAGCTTCTATTCTTAGTAACTGCGAGACTGTGAGTATTTTTCATGCAATCATTTATAATATCGACTCAATGTCTGCCAGGTTTACTGATCATAAAGGAGAAAACAGTGAGTCTATGGAATTTTAAAAACAGGCCTGAAATTAGGCCAACAGTCTATCAACACAATCATACTCACAGGTAATGAGTAGCTATAGTCTATTAAAACAACCATACTCACAGGTAATGAGTAGCTATAGTCTATTAACACAACCATACTCACAGGTAATGAGTATAATAATCTACTAAATATTTACAGGGATGTTAGTATTCATAAAAGCTAAGCCTCACGTGTTATGTTTATTTTCTTGCAATATGTTTTTAAAATCCAACAAAATTTAAATTAATCAAATCACTATAAGCAGAGGCGGATCCAGCCATTTTTAAAGGGAGGGAGGTCCAACACCTACAAGTCATATAAAAAGGGGGGTTCCAACCATATGTACCCATACAAAAGCATTAGTTGTCAAACAAGAAGAAGGGGGTTGCAACCCCCGGAACACCCCCTGGATCCGCCACTGATGAGAATGAATATTGTCAATTTTGATTAGATTGCCCAGTTGTATGCAAGGAGATTTAAAACCAAGTAGCTAAAGAACAACTGATAGGTAAGGCCTATGCTGGCATGACATGAAAGGCTGTGTTGCTTGTAATTAAACTTTTCTTAGTTTTGACCTTCTTGAAATATTTTACAACTTACATCCTCATGGCCTAACAATTCAATTATCTGACGCAGTGTTCGCACTTTCCACATCTTCTTTGGATTTTTTTTCGTATACCGATCCATTCTTGGAATAACAGCATCATTAGATTTCCCTCCTATACCAATTGGATGAAAATGGACTCCCGTTTTTCGAATATGTTTTGCTGTATTTCCCATGCTGCAATAGAAAACAATGGTATGCGAATCTATTTTCTCTTTTGAATTTTCAGATTGAGTACACCATTAGATTTTGATATGTTCTACAGGCATAAGTAGGGAATAACGTTAGGGAAATGATTTTGACATGTTCTTGGTACAAACGATTGACTATCATAATCCTGACGTTGTTGAGACGAATAACTATTATAGTACTGACTTCGTACAGACGATTGACTATCATACTCATGACTTGGTACAGACGATTGACTATAATACTCATGACTTGGTACAGACGATTGACTATCATTCTCATGACCTGGTACAGACGATTGACTATCGTACTCATGAGTTGGTACAGACGATTGACTTTCATACTCATGACCTGGTACAGACGGTTGACTATCATACTCATGACTTGGTACAGACGATTAACTATCATACTCATGACTTGGTACAGACGATTGACTATCATACTCATGACCTGGTACAGACGATTGACTATCATACTCATGACTTGGTATACACGATTGACTATCATAATCCTGACGTTGTTGAGACGAATAACTATTATAGCACTGACTTAGTACAGACGATTGACTATCATACTCATGACTTGGTATACACGATTGACTATCATACTCATGAATTGGTACAGACGATTGATTATCATACTCATGACCTGGTACAGACTATTGAGTATCATACTCATGATTTGGTACAGACGATTGACTATCATACTCATGACCTGGTACAGACGATTGACTATCATACTCATGACTTGGTACAGACGATTGACTATCATACTCATGACCTGGTACAGACGATTGACTATCATACTCATGACCTGGTACAGACAATTGACTATCATACTCATGACCTGGTACAGACGATTTACTATCATACTCAAAACTTGGTACAAACATTTCCAAAAAAGTGTTTGGTTGGTACAGATTTCATTACCCGCCAACCGTGGTTTTGTCAAAAGGAGACGAGCATACAACCTTGAATTGGAATAAAGTTTCTGGTCAGTTAAGGCATGTATGCGTGTTTATTCGACAAGTCCAGCCAAATAATACTTCCATGCCGAAAATAATTAAAAACAACATCAAATAGTTGTTATCTTTTCCAATTGATCTCCCAAAAAAATCCAGTTGTGCCAAAAGTACATGACGCACACGGCTACAAATTACTGATTATATGTTTTTATATCAGTTATTACAACATCTTTTTAGACTAGGAACAATGAGAAGATTTACATACTGTAAATACACATGTGTAGTGTTGAAGATTTTCATACTGTAACTACACATGAGTAGTGTTGAAGATGTAAATACACATGTGTAGTGTTGACGATTTTCATACTGTAACTACACATGTGTAGTGTTGAAGATGTACATATACATGTGTAGTGTTGAAGATTTACATACTGTAACTACACATGAGTAGTGTTGAAGATGTAAATATACATGTGTAGTGTTGAAGATTTTCATACTGTAACTACACATGTGTAGTGTTGACGATGTAAATATACATGTGTAGTGTTGAAGATTTACATACTGTAAATACACATGAGTAGTGCTGAAGATTGACATACTGTAAATACACATGTGTACTAGTGTTGAAGATTGACATACTGTAAATACACATGTGTAGTGTTGAAGATTTACATACTGTAAATACACATGTGTTGAAGATGGCACGTTGTCTTCCCGAACTTGTTTATCTTGAATTGAGAAACGTTAAATGATTGAATTGATTTCTTTGTAGAAGCACAAATCAACTATTTCACCATACAGGATTCGAGGAAAAGGGGGATGGGGGACGTAATCAATGGTAGAAATTACGATTTTATACGAAAAACTTATATACACAAAAATGCGGTTTACATACCTTGGGTCGAATGAATGAACTTCACAACCAAGGTTAGCCATTACGTCATCAAATCGAAAATCGTAATCTATTCTGAAGAATACAAAATTCCTGCCTTTAAATATGAAACAATATATAAGAGAGTTGTTATCTGTTATTGAGATGCAATGAATAAGAATCTTATCAAATCCTATATGATTTTTTATGTTCTTGCAAAACATTAAAAAGATATAATGAATCCTTAGAGCATATTTAAAGTGACAATGAATAAATAAGAATTTCTTTTTACCACCGGAATTCGGAAATCGTTTAGAATTCTACGTTCTATTGATCCTGATATTTCAGATTCTATTACAAATGCTTGTGGTCTTAAAAATTTCGCTTTATATCTTTTTCAATATTATGTAGACATGTGTAACATCTGACCCGAGTTTCTTGTCTACAATGTCAATACCACTGATGGTGAACTATTTGTCCCCGAGGACAGCTCAGTAGTCAGTGCATCGGTACTTACATGATTTCTTAAATGATCCGTTCATAATTTTTGAATTTACTAAGAAACTAAAGTTCAAACTTCATCAGGAAAAGTTGACTCTAAATGTATTTTGCTATTATTTTAAGGTCCCTTTTGCTTATATAGCTCTTCAGGTGTTTAGGAACTATATATCCTTTTCTTTACTTTGAGCGTTTCTGGGGAAGGTAAATCCTGAAAAGCGCTTCGGACGCATACAATTGTTTCCCGTTTTCCATTTATTTCCGAGCTGAGAGTATAATTTTCAAATCTGATCTTTAAAATCTGTCAATGAAGTTGTGTGTGTTTTTTTTTTTTTTTTTTTTTATTATTGTTGTCTCAAATGCAACTGATTTCATTTTAAAAGTTTGGTCCTGTATTTCTTGATTTTATAAATGAATTTATAAAAAGAATGAAACTGAGAGTATGCATTATATTCATTCAAAAGAAAATCCCCGTCTGAACGTAACATAACCAAATGCAAAGAAACGCGCTTTATTTGCTTTTCTTCATCTAAACATCGGAGACGTTTTCGACACTGACCAACCTGAAATAATGAATGAAGGTAATCAAAGACTACAAGTATACCCACAAAACTGTAGGATAGGATAGATTAGTACAAAGGATAATCCAATCCGTCAACCATGCAAACAGAAAGAGAAACCGTAAAGTAGTATATTAAAAGAGAAGTTAATTTTCACACTACTGACGTAAATAATTGACATATGTTTCGATACATTAGTCAATTGGATTCATTAAAAATAATACATACCCAAAGGAATACACCAAACATGGTTTTCTTACTATGAACGGGGAAGAATTGCAATCATACCAGTTTCCTCGATTTTTTAAATTTGGACATTTATATTCAATTCCACCTACTTGACGTAAATCTCTGAAACAGATAAAGAATAATTTGACAACCGTATCAGTAATGAATAAAACAGTAAAAGTAAAATTATAATGAATAAATTATGTACTTTTTTTCTTCCTAGAATCCATTCGTCTTCTGTTATGTAATACAAATGTATCTATATGCTCTTTTTTGGGGGTTGTAGTAACTGGTAGATGTTTGTCTTAGTATTCACAACTTTCTTGACGCAGGGCTATGCAAATCTGAACATATGGTATTGACACGTATCTGTTGTATGTGGACCTGTAGATGTTTTCTGACCATTTATTTAAGCACTAATTCTCGGAAGTTTGGTAGTACAAAACAAGTACTTCTTATTTAAGCAACAATAACAATAGCAAACGTGCCCTCCTACTTCAATTTCATATATTTTTTATCATTTAAGAGAAAATTTCAACAAGGGTTCTACAGAGATCTCAGGTCTTTAGGCTTTCATTTGATACCAAAATACCCAAATATTTAATTTTGGACAAAGTTACGCGAAGGAACTATTTTGTTTTAAAATATGCAGTATGCTCTTTCTGACCAGGTCCAAATAGGTGGTTCTATACCTTGGACACATGTAGCATTTAAATATTGGTTATTCGTCCATCAATAAACCTCGTCCAAAGAAACCGGTAAGCCAAATGTATATAGCTAAGTAACAAAACGGTTCTAAGAATAACGAAATCATAAAGTCATTTGTTGTCAACTGTACTACTGCTTTTAAAAATGCTATCAGTTGATTTATTATCGACGGTCATTCAATAACGATGTTCATGTAAAAAAAAGTCGAAAAAAACAAGGGGACATTTAAAACTGACATAACACGAAGTAAAAACTGACATCACCATGGCAAATAAACAGAAAACGAGGAAAATATATTTATGTAATTGGGGAATTGACAGCGAGCGCATAGGATCTCCTCATTGTGTACATGCGGCAGAAAGGGTATTGAGGGACTGATAAAGGATTTAAAGTATCCCTCAAAATATTTTGATGAACTTTGCCTCCCCTCCCTCAACCACCACGTCACCAAATGATGTGTTTCTGATGTTTTGGGGTTCACGCTATCCACGCCATCGCACTTATTGTTTGACAATTAACTTACTTGTATTAGAAATGTGATAAAGATGCCACTTCGAAAACGATAAATAAGGTGTACAAATTTGTATCAAGTATTCATTACGTATCAGTGTTCCAGCTAGGATTTCAAAAGGGCAGGGTGTCAATCCTGAAAAGGGCATTTAACACGTGATATGATTGTATGAAAAGGGCATGTTTTAATAAAGATAGTAATCAAACATTGTCTTTATTCATTGAATCACTGGTTATATATACACAAGTACAACATGATTAGCCCAGATAAAACTCTATCTGTCTACTTTTTATGCTGAAAAAACTTGTCAAGCACCTTGTCACACAAGTTTTCGAGGCATTGCTTGTCACAGTTTAGCTTTATATGCAGTATGTTTTGCAGGGTTTCTTGCTGCATTCTGTTTCTATAGTCATACAAGTTATACCTGGGAAAGACCCTTTCTGTCTCTGCTGTGCTTAATGGCAATACAGCAGCTGTGCTCAGTAAATACACAATGTTAGGATATAGTGAACACTGAAAATTTGTATTAAAAATAAAGAATACAGAAAAAAATTACCAAGGCACCCTACCCACCCTGCTACAAACACCCTCTTTAACTTTTCCCATACTAAAGTAATTCAAAAGACCCAAACATATAAATTATAAAGCCAGAAGTAAGTAGACCTATCTTAGAATATCTTAAGTAGGTAACTCAATGCTAGAAAAAAATAAAAATGAGTTATCTTTCTTTATTCGGGTGTGCTCCTTCTTTGGAGGATTATACACACAGTACATAGAATCAACAATGGCGGCCGGTTTTGTTATTTTCGTATCAAAAGTGAGGGCAGGCAAAGACAAATACGTCTGAATTTGCTAAAACATTTTACGGAAAACAAGTAAAACGATGTTTTTAACAAGTTGATTATGGTTTTCGACTTTCTGTCAATTACGTTTTCTCCATGAGATTACGGTAAACATCGCAAATTGTGTTGTCGTATAAACATTTCTTCATGCCGACTGACCGATTCTATTTGAATGAAGTAATGTTGATGATCATTTATGACCCATCCGATAAACAGATTACATGTAACAACAGATTATGACACCTGTTGTAACTGTTGATTAGCTTGGGGTCATAAACAAAATCATAAACTTGCCGCAAGGTAAAATTTCGTAATGGCGGACCATAACATTTATAAAGAACAAAATAAAATACAATCGATCTTCAAAAAGGCAGGGCCCCCTAGAAACTGCAAAAAATGCACAGGGCGGCACTCGGGA
This sequence comes from Mytilus coruscus, assembly GCA_017311375.1. NCBI lineage: Eukaryota > Metazoa > Mollusca > Bivalvia > Mytilida > Mytilidae > Mytilus > Mytilus coruscus. The sequence continues at coordinate 2,887,507 of CM029597.1, read as the reverse complement.
AAGGGCGGGCGCCCTGTGAAACGGCCTAGCTGGAACACTGCGTATAAGGTTTCTTGAATTTGTAAAAATGCTTACGTTGTCAATGCTTCAAATGATTTGTCCTGTTGATCGGTGGAATCTAACGAGATTGGTTTTGATATTGTCTCCCTTTTCTCTGAAAAAAGTTAATTTGAATAATGTAATGAACTCATCAATTTTTGTATGAAGCATATATGTTCCAACAGTTGGAATGAAATTTTTTTTTCTTTTATCACACGTCCTGTGTTGGCTGTATTCGGCATATCGTGTGTTCGTTCGCTAATTCTGTTGGCTGTATTCGGCATATCGTGTTTTCATTCTCCAATTCTGTTGGCTGTGTTCGGCATATCGTGTGTTCGTTATTCTTTTGGCTGTGTTCGGCATATCGTGTGTTCGTTATTCTTTGGCTGTGTTCGGTATATCGTGTGTTCGTTCGCTAATTCTGTTAGCTGTGTTCGGTATATCGTGTGTTCGTTCGCTAATTCTGTTGGCTGTGTTCGGTATATCGTGTGTTCGTTCGCTAATTCTGTTGGCTGTGTTCGGCATACAGTGTTTGTTCGCTAATTCTGTTGACTGTGTTCAGTAAATCGTGTGTTTGTTCGCTAATTCTGTTGGCTGTATTCGGCTTATCGTGTGTTCGTTATTCTTTTGCTGTGTTCGGCATATCGTGTGTTCGTTCGCTAATTCTGTTAGCTGTGTTCGGTATATCGTGTGTTCTGTGTTTTGTTTGTATAAACAAAGCAAGCAAGCCAATCAAACCTTTAAATTACAAAGATTAGGAAAGTTTGATTGGCTTGCTTGCTTTGTTTGTCTGTATAAACAAAGCAAGCAAGCCAATCAAACCTTTAAACTACAAGCATTAGGAAAATAGCTCTAACAGAAAGTGAGAATTTGTTTCTAAATCACCATAAGGACAGTTTAGGGAGTATACTAAATTACGAATGAATAGGTGAGAATTCAATGAACTTGAATCCATTCTTAAGCGAGCATGAAGCATTTGACCAAGACGATAACCCAGGCTACATATATACTCCGCCACATTCTTTATGTGCCTGTCCCAAGTCAGGAACCTGTAGTTCAGTGGTTGTCGTTGGTTCATGTCTGTCATATTTGTTTTTCGTAAATTGTTTTGTTATAAATTAGGCCGTTAGTTTTCTCAATTAAATTGTTTCATATATTTTATGTCGGGGCCTGTTATAGCGACTGTACGGTATAGGTTTTTCTCATTGTTGAAGGCCGTACGTTGCCTATAATTGCTTACATTCACTTCTTCGAACTTTGGTGGATAGTTGTCTCATTGGCAATCACACCACATCTCCTTATTTTTATATATAATAATACATCGGGACTTTACTATTTTGGGTGCGAACTTGTTTTTTGTTAATGGTAAAGATTCACATTTTCTGATGTTTAAATTACTTGTGTTTCATAGTCTTGTTGTTGCTGAGATAAAATTTCAGAATATAAACCAGTCTGTGTGTTGAGTTATGTCCTATTATTTCTTTGTCTTGTATAATGGTCATGTCTACTTCCCACTGAATCAGGCAGTAAGTCTCTTAAATACTCTGGAGTTTTATTATTCAAAATTTTATGAAAAAGAGTTAATCTATGGTTGCATCGTCTATCACACATTTTTCCCGTCGAGTTTCCGCATATAATTTATTAATACTGGTTAGTTTAGTACCCCCGTGACGATACGTGCAGCATTAAGCTGGATATTTTCAAGTTTAGTAATCAAATTCTTACTTTGAGAGTCCCAAACGACGTCTGCGTATTCGAAAATTGGGCGAACAAATGATATGTAATTTTTTTCAAGTGTAAACCTATCAAGAACATTTTTCATTTTCCTCATTATATTTATTCTTTTGTAAGATTTAGAAAATATATATTTAATATGGTAATTCAAGGATCCGTTATTGGAGAAAAGGACACCTAAATATTTGTGTTTACTTACTATTTGTAGCTCTTGTGTAATCATTTTGGATGACAGGATAAATTTAGGTTTTTTTTAGATTATCATACTTTTGGTCTCTTGGGCCATTGGGATTCACAAGCCATTTCTTTGACCAATTTTACATTTGATCTAAATGATTATTTAAAATTGTAGCTGCTTCTATTGGATTGTCAACAGCAATATATAATGAAGTGTCATCTGCAAATAGTTTAAATTAAGCTTGAATGTCTTCGACAATATCATTTAGCCATTCAGAACTTGAACCGTTCATAACCACCCGTTGGGCTCTATTTGTCAGATACAAATCACTTTAATAAAATACCCGATATGCCAGTTTTCTGAAGTTTGAATCTGTAGCAGTCCCATACGCAAAGAATACTACCCTAATTTCTTTACCGCTATCTAAAGCTTTTCCAAAATCATTTGAAATATCAATTAATTGATTAACTGCAGAATCCCGCCGTGTAAAGCCTGGTTGATTTTTTGTTGTACTGTTATTACTTTTTAAATGATTGTAAAAATTTTAACGTGTTTATATACTAGTACACAGCGTTTGAAACACTTTGATACTACAATCAACAAAGAAATAGGTATATACACTAAATCCCTAACGGGAGGGATTATGCTTGATTTTCATATGATGAAGACATAATCTTTCAATCAGTTCGTTTGAAGTGTCTGGAGCTGGCATGTCAGTAACTGCTAGTAGTCCTTTGTTAATTTATGTATCATTGTCATTTTGTGCTTAGTTTCTTTTGGTACCTGTTCTGACATCGGACTCGGACTTCTTTTAAACTGAGTTTTACTGTGAGTATTGCTGTGTGTTTGTTTATTCCACATTGGTTAGAGGTATGGGGGGAGGGTTGAGATTTCACAAAATATGTTTAACCCCGCCACATTTTTGCGCCTGTCCCAAGTCAGGAGCCTCTGGCCTTTGTTAGTCTTGTATGTTTTTTTTAATTTTAGTTCATTTATATGTTTTGGAGTTTAGTGTGTCGTCCATTTTCATTGAACTAGTACACATTTTTATTTAGGGGCCAGCTGAAGCCCGCCTCTGGGTGCGGGATTTTCTCGCTCTGTTGAAGACCCATTGGTGGCTTTCTGCTCTTTGGTCGGGTTGTTGTCTCTCTGACACATTCCCCATTTCCATTCGCAATTTTATTCTATATAGTTTTTCACGTCATTCGGTTTACTATTTTTGTAAACGGGTAAAATTTTACTCGTTTCCATTGTTTGGAAAAGTAGCTGTACTAAATGACAAGTTACATAGTTTACATAATGGATACTTCAATACAGAAGATGCTTCTTTTAATAATTTGGGATTTATGAGGTCTGAACCAGAAACTTTTGTGGGATTAACAACTTTCAGTACATCTTCAACTTAGTAACAGTAAGTTCTACATTATCACTAATATTATGAAGTTCTTCAGGTACATTTGTAACATAGCACTTGAGTCATCAATATTTGACTGGGAAGAAAAAAAAACGATTACATTCATTTGCCTTTTCGATTTCATCAAATACTAAATTATTAATAACCGTCAATGAGGGTACACTTGAGTCCTTTGCTTTTAAACCGGATTATCGTTTGACTGTTTACCACCAATTAGTAATGGATGCGTTACCACGGCTGTCATTTGGTATATCGAGAAAAATAATCGTGAAAGAATAAGTAACGGTGGTCAAGCTTTGCGATTGGATCGTGAAAGATTGGTATCGGATCGTGAAAGCGATTAACTACAATTCAACTCAAAATATCCGTTGTATTATAAAAACGAGGAAAAATATTATAAAAAAGTAATATGTCTGTCAAAATGGTTCCACTTCCTGAATAATAGAGTGCACAAAGGTTAAGAAAAAATGCAGTACTTTTTGATAAAACACAAAGGGCGACCCATAACCCTATGCGAATCACTAAAGAAAAAAAAATGTTTTGGAGCTATAATGGCCAAATTCGAATAAATCTAAATATATTTGAGAACAAATCTTTTGTGTGTCAGATAGTAGAGTAAAATGGAAATGATGCTTTTCTTGAAAAGGGTTAGACTATTTGTTTAAAAGTAAGTTTTTGTTCATTTTTCATCAAAATGGAAGCTATAAAGGGCCACAAAAATGACTAGTGTTAAACCATTCAAACCTATGAACCACGTCAACAAACGACAACCACTGAACAACAGGTTCCTGACTTAGGTCAGGCACAAACAAATGCAGCGGGTTTAAACGTTTGAACAGACGCCAACCTTAACTCTAACCTGGAATAGTGGTATAACATTACAACATAAAAAGACACACAATAACATATAAATTGAAATGGCTTAACTCGATCAAAAAGACAATACACAAAAACAAGTAAATATACACTGAACGAATAAGTTTGATCTATGACACAATATAGATAAAAAAAAAGCCCGAATAACAGTTATACTCCGGTATTATACTAAATGTATATACGTTATAACTTAAGTTTTATAGCTCATCGGTGTAAACAAGAAATAACAAGTTATAATTGCAATACAACATGAAGACAGAGAATGTTAATTATTTTTTTAAAATACTGTCCCTAATTCTAAAAGCCAGGATAATAAATTTTCCAAAAAAGGTCAACTGCTTAACATTTTGTAGACTTAACAACTGTATCGGTTTAAATACGTTCGGTCTATACCAGCAGTATTGTTTAACAAATTTTGCCCGCAAGTCCTATATGCCGAACACACAAGAATAAAGTGGAATGTCCTGATTTCCACACTAATTATTGTTTTTATCTTTGTTTACCTTTACAGGGTATATGGGCTTATATCAAATTGCAGGATTAACCGGGACATTTCACTCCAGTATAATATAGATAACTATACATTAATAAAACATACATTACCATTTTTCGAACCGGATTTACAACATTTGACTAGGTTCCTAATTTCAGTTCGTGATCTGTAGTTATGATTCTGCAACAAAATTATTACAGCAAAGAACAATAGTAATGGAATAAAATAGTTGTGTTTTAACATTTTGCTGATCCTTGCTGTTATTTTATATATATATTATTTAATTGATTATTCCCTGCTGGTACATAATGTAGTACAGCTTGAATTGATTATTTATTAAAAAAATAGTATTTGTATATATTTGTTCATGCATTGACTTATTGACTGACGCTTGACCTTAGATAAGTTTGGCCACTTTTTTTTTGTCATATAGTTCTTCAACTGTTTAGGTTATTATACATTCTTGGCTTTCAAATATTCGACTTTGAGCGTTCCTGATGAAGGTAAATCCAGAAAAGCTCTTCGGACGCATGAAATTTATAACGTGTTGTTTTCATTTTTTACAGCACTTGGTCGATTCCTCTGCTGGTGGACTATAAGTCCCCGGGGGTATCATCAGCTCAGTAGTCAGTATTTCGGTACTGGCTTGATTTATAACAAACCTTCCTAAAATGTCCGTTAATAAATTTTGAAATTATAAGAAACTAAAGTTTCAACTCCCTCAGGCAAAGTTGACCTTAGATAAATTTTGCTATTTTTTTTAGGTCCTTTTTGGTCATAAATCTCTTCAGCTGTTTAGGTTATTATACATTCTTGGCTTTCAAATATTCGGCTTTGAGCGTTCCTGATGAAGGTAAATCCAGAAAAGTGCTTCGGAAGCATGAAATTTATAACGTGTTGTTTTCATTTTTTGACAGAGAATCTAGTATGACAGTACTTTGATTTTCCATTCACTTTAGTATTTACTACATGGGTTTTCTATTTCTTTATTCCGATTGGTTACTCTGTGAACTCCTTTGATATTGTGATAGACGATTTTTATTGGTTTTATTATTTTGATCACTTCTTTTTATAGTTTATCATTAACACTTATTAATCAGTTTATCTATGTATGTTTAATCATTAAAGTATTTAGTATTAATCAGCTGTGCTTGACTGCACATTGGTTTAAATAATATTCCGTTTGTCAAATATCATTCCTGCCACCGAAAAATGAAACGGGTGTGCTGATGAAGACTAAATTTGATTGTGTTCAGTTTTGTTAAGGTTCATGTGGACCTTTCGGCTAATATGGCTGCATTTCACCTCAAAATTTACTCTGAGTATAGACAAACCTGTGTATCTTGAAAGTTTTAAGGCATAGCATGCCCTAGATAAATAAAATTCAAATATATTTTATGCATTAGAAAATTAAAAACTTAACAGGATTTTGCCTAGCACTTTTTTCATTCCTCCATGAGGTGCCAAAATAAACTAAATTGTGAAAGAGTTTTGAGAACTTCCCCACAGGTAATAATTGAAGTGAACTGCATTGATTGACATTGACAACAGATGGACAATAGATACCTGACAATAATTGGTGATTTAAACCGTGTACCTGAGTGGACCATATCAAGTGAAACTCAACTGTTTGTTCTCAAACCTCTTTCACAATTTAGTTAATTTTATCATCTTCTGCAGGGACGAAAAAAGTGCACTGCAAAATTCAGGTAAGTTATAAATTTTCTAAAACATACAATGCATTTGAATTTTAGTTATCTAGGGCATGCTATGCATTAAAACTTTTCAGATGCACAGGTTTGTCTGTACTCAAGACTAAATTTTGAGGTGAAAACGCAGCCATTTTAGCCAAAGGGTCCACATGAACCTTAAGAGACATGCGGGGTGTCAGCCACCCGTCACTGAAAAACCTTCAATCAAAGATTTTGCAAAGTAAATTTAAAAACAATTTAAAGTAAGATATATATAAAAAGAAGATGTGGTATGATTGCCAATGAGACAACTCTCACACAATAGACCAAATGACACAGAAATTAACAACTATAGATCACCGTACGGCCTTCAACAATGAGCAAAGCCCATACCGCATAGTCAGCTATAAAAGGCCCCGAAATGATACATGTAAAACAATTCAAACGAGAAAACTAACGGCCTAATTTATGTACAAAATAATGAACGAAAAACAAAAATTGTTGTGGTTTGATTGCCAATGAAACATAAATCCACCACAGACAAAATATCGTTGATGAAACCGTGCGACTTTAAACCCATAACAAAAACTCACATTGCATAGCAACCTATAAAATCACCAAAATTACCAGTGTAAATCATTTCAAACGAGTTAACCAAGTGAACGGTCTGATGTACAGAACTATAAACCAGACACAAGTCGTTTCCTTTTTCCTTTTTCGATAATAAAATTTGAAAAAAATATTCGAAGTTCAAACTATTTTTTTACTGAATTGCATGCTATTAATATTGACTTGGGAAAATCACAAATAGTATGTAGCGGGGTCAAAAATATTTGATGTAGCAGAAGATAAAACAAACGGTGAAAATCAGTTGAAGAGGACTTACTCATCGGGGGCCGGTAACAAGGCCACACCAATTTGATTTGTAGTTCTTCGGACAAAAGCTTCAAAAAATATGGGGCGAGCGAGCGAAATTTTTTTGATTGTATTTTTTTCTTGAAAATGAGTTTTTATGAGGCGAGTACTCTACACGTGAAGCGAGCGGTATATATATTTTTTAAATTGTGCGATTTGAATTTAAGTACATGCTAAAACTGGATTACTTCATGGAAAAAGGAGAAGAAACATGCTCTTATGCATATGATTTGATGGATTGGCGCCTGAACCATACCAACTTTCTTGTCTCGATGTGGTTTAGTTAATTTTGATTATTTTCGTCAAATAAGCTTTGTCTGCGTGAATTTGCATTAAAATTCATACATGTTTATATATTAAGGAAGCATAGCAGATGCAGTTTAACAAGAGGAATTATGTTAGTTAGGTAAATGACATATGTTGAATAAAATTTAGATATGTGTATGTATCCAAAAAAATGCCCCTGAAAAATAGTAAATATTTTTTGATATAGTTGTTTTCATTATATCAATATATGGTAATGATTGTTTATTGGCTGCTTGATGTCCACTTGGAACTATCTATACATACTAAGGATCAACATAATGAGTGAGGTGAATATTTCAACAGCATCATCAGTAAGATAGTTATACTGCTATGCATGTAGATCTCAATGCATTAAAATATTCCCTTAAAATACCTGTCACTACATTCACATGCATTATTCTGACAGCATTATACTCTTTCCTTTTGCTCCTAAAAGCTGCAATGCATTTTAAACTCTTTAACTTGACTAGAAGTGGTTGAACCAATTACACATCCCTTAGTATTATGAGCATGCCAATCACAATACCACAACTTTGGTCTCGAAAGTTGGAACTCTTAAATTTTCCCTTACAAAAGAGTTCTACTTGCATACCAAAAACTAACAAGGGGATATGGGGTTTCATCAAAATAAGATGAATCTGTGATTTTTTTTAAATTCATGGGAATTTAATATTAAGTTCATCCAACATAGATAGGTCTATAAAACAACAAACATTGTAGATAAATTTGTACAAAACAGCAGCCGGTGTTTCAAAATTCCACCTAGCAAATCTGAACAATATAAACAGTCATTCTTTGTAAGAACAATTTTTTATTGGAATAAACTACTAAACAATCTCGTGTGTGCCAAGAAAATGAGAGCTTTAAAACTTCGGTTGATATCATATCGTTGGACTAATTTTCCAGCGCCTCTCTTCCGTTGCTATTGATGCCATATCCTGGCCCTGCAGCGTACTTATTCAGATTCAGGACTATATATGTTGAAACAATGATCGGGGATGACGATGGTTCTAACGAACATTGATGTGATCGTGGTCATCTAAAGACATTTTTAATATTTGTCTCCTTGTACAGGTCTTCATAGATAAAACAAGATGCATTTTGGATAACTGTGTGTTCACGGCAATGAGCTGACACAACTACATGTTGGCATCCTGATTTTTGACCTTTTATTTACAATTCGATTTATCACACGTGGTTTGAATCGAGCGGAGCAATATATGCTCATGACAAACGTCTATGTGAAAAAAACCCACAAAAATCAAGGAGAAACTAAATTTGGAGCGGCATGCGGACCAAAAATCTGCGGAAGCGGTAATTATTTTTTTTTATTGAAAAGTCATTTCAAACAGGAGCGGGAAAATCCGAAGAACTATTAATCAAATTGGTGTGGCCCAAGAAATTATACTAAGAGAGATCGTAAGTATTGAATTAAGGGGAAGATAAGATAATCATAAGATCATTCAAATAGTGTAAATCAAAGCTCCCTCAGGTTGTTCGTAGATCGGTCTTATTTCCCCCTTAAGTTGCATAGTAATAGTTTTCAAGTTACGAGTTCTTAATAATTTTCCGGCGTCTTCGTGTTAGGTTCCTCGCAAAGAAATTAGAATCGCCTTAAATGAATCATACAAACGTTTTAATGAACGAAAAAATGCGCTTAATAATCAACTACCCATTTAACCTAAGGAAGACAAAGTGTCAAAGGCACTTTTAAAATCAACGAATGAACAAAGTAATTTTCTACCCAATGACAAATAAAGTGAAACAAGAGCATGCATGATAAACATACTGTCTTGAACAGAGTAGCCTTGACGAAATCCTCCCTGTGCATCTGTTATAATCCATATTTTGTCAGATAATTCATTAAGTCTTGCCTGGGACTATTATACTAGTATAATTGTCCCAGGTCTTGCATTCAGAATTGCTGTAAAAACTTTTCCTAAATTTGAAGTGTGACAAATTGTCCGGTAATTATCAAGATTATTAATATCTCTCTTATTTTTAAACAAGGGTTTTATTACACCAATAGCCATGAATCAGGTAAAAATTTAGTTAAACAATTTCATTTATTATACTTCACGTAAAAATGCAAGATTTTGATTGGCTAATACGAGGGAGATAATTTACTCTATCCCATGGCTCAGCGGGAGACAATTTGTTTGAATGTCACCCCCTCTTGCAGACCAATCAAAAATTGATAAGTGAAAGATTGTGTCGTATGTTCTCGAAATAACGGAAGAAGAAGCGATCAAGATTACACTGTGGTAGATGTCTCCGCGGTGTACACAGTCTGTGTTTCAACCGACATTTAGTTCTATGCGACGAACAGTAACATTTTGAAATCTACAAATAATAAAAATTGTCACATATTATTAATTTTATTTATTATTTAAAATAATGATTTCTAAAATAATTAAGTGATATAAGTTATCAAGAGACTGACCAAAAACCAAAAACGAAGCAATTAATTTTAAGAACACTTATTCAAAATGTAAGATTTCCTGCCGAAGGTCGGTGGTTTTAATTGGGCACTCCGGCTTTCCTCCAACAATAAAAACTGACCGTCACATTATAGCCAATATAGTGCTTAAGAAGCGTTAAACACCAAAAATCAATTTAAAAGGCAAGAAGAAGAATAAGTAGAACGTAACTATACCTGCAATGTTTTATAATCAGGGAACCATATTCAATTTTACGGTGGATTCAAAGCATTATACACAATGTTATTGATTCGTCTATATTATTGACTTTTATGAGCTGTTGAATTTAGGAATTATATATATATATATATATCACTTGTGAAAATGAAGGCTACAATTAAGAAAAAAGAACAAAACAAGAAATAAAAAATAAACTAAATAAGACAAGATATATCATAGGTCATAATCATCTAATACCTTCCACAATATTCTTTTTTTTTTTAAAACAATCGATTTTTCTAACTCGCATTGTTTTGTTAGTTTGCTGCTGTTTTTTGCGATTGTTTCTTTCTTTCTTTTTTTTTTTTTTTTTTTGCGAAAATCAACTAATTTCTATACTCCTAATGTTTATTGCTCCTCTCCCTAAATATCCTTAACCATCATCAACCGCCACAGCATGGAATGAATAAATAGTATGCGTTTTATGCATGAAGAAAGAGTAACAAATGCGGTAGGAACGTCAACGTTGAAATCTGAAATTTTCGGTGACGTCGAAATATTGTAACGTTTCTAACGTCTTGTCAATTTTAATTTGGTCTTGGCATTGAAAGAGTTAATTAAAGGACAATGAATTGAATTACATCGACGAAGTTCTAAGTTTTGGCTTCAGAACTTTTTCATAGACTGCCAAAATAAAATAAAAAAACATTTTGCTTTACTTCTAGTTGTTGTTTTTCTAATAACTGTAACGTTGTTAGGTACGTGACGTCATAGTCAAGTACTTTCAATTTAGAATCTAACAGTTAAAGACAATAATGATGGAACATTCAGTATAATAAATTAAATAACACATAGCTGAGAGGGTGACAGATTGGTACCCTAGAAAGAACATTGTCAACCTCGGCTTCGCCTCAGTTGACAATGTTTTCTCGGGGTAACAATCTGCTCTATCTACCTATCATCTATGTGTTATTTATATAGTATATAGGTGAAAACTGGTTAGCCGTGCCTTTAATGTATTCATTGACTATATCATCATTCCCCGGAACTTTGCCATTACTAAGCTTTTTAACGGCTGATCAAATTTCCTCTTCCGAAATACCTCGATCAAGAATATTTATAATATCTTCATTATCAATATTTTCTATTGCTTCGTCAAAATCTTGATTATCTGTATCTGCATCTTCATTTTTATTCAAAGATTTAAAATAATCGTAAAACTGATCTATACTAAATTTAATCTCCTGCGCCGAATTATTTTTGTCTAAACGTTTCAAAATTTTCCAAAACTTTTTCGAATCTTTTCTAGAGATCACATTCGAAATTATGCTGGGATCTTTTGAAACATTTAATCATCTCAAATTTATAATTTTTTCCAGCTTTCTTCATAGCTTCTCGGTTTTTCTTTACTTTTTATAAACATATAAACTTTAAAGATAAGACTTTATTATTTGTTGATCTGTAATAAAATCCGATGGATTTGTTCGATCCCTGAACAATCTTCTTGTAAACTCTTGCTGTTGTACACGTTGTCTCAGTTGAACATACAGTAACAACACCATTTTATTCGATTATTAACAAGTGAATGTGCAGCTAAGAGTAGTCGGGACCACTCTTACAAAAAATATCAAGAGAAGCTATTGCGAATTGTTCTTGGTACACCCCTAAGTCGCTAAGTTTGTTTTAAGAAAACTTAATAACTGACCAAAATTTAAGAATGATTTTGTGTTATCGGAATTAGTAAGATCGCTTTAAGGTAGACTTAAGAATCGTTCTTAAATCATGCACTTTTTCAAAACATTAAGGGCTGTCAATCATTCTAAGATAGGTCTGAGGTTGGGTCTTGTTACGAACGTAAATCTTAAGACGCTCTTTAGACGTTCGTAAGACATAAGAATGCTTCTTGTTACCGGCCCCGGATCAATACAATATACAGTAAACACATAACAAAACAAATATACTTAGGACACACTGTTATTCACGGACTAAAGTGTATATAATATATGTATTCCAACATGAGCACATACAAAAATTTCTTTATGATAAGGTAAACAAAATTTAAATTATGAGGGACAAACCTACCATTGACAGTTTGAATATTGTTTATTGTGGTCTATGCGTTATAGTTTCATTCTAGGGAACACACCTCAGTGGTTTTGTGGTCTCGAGTTCAGAAGGTAATGGGTTCGTGGTCTCGAGTTTGGAAGGTAGTGGTTTCGTGGTCTCGAGTTTGGAAGGTAGTGGGTTCGTGGTCTCGAGTTTGGAAGGTAGTGGGTTCGTGGTCCCGAGTTTGGAAGGTAATGGGTTCGTGGTCTCGAGTTTGGAAGGTAGTGGTTTCGTGGTCTCGAGTTTGGAAGCTAGTGGGTTCGTGGTCTCGAGTATGGAAGGTAGTGGGTTCGTGGTCTCGAGTTTGGAAGGTAGTGGTTTCGAGATCTCGAGTATGGAAGGTAGTGGTTTCGTGGTCTCGAGTTTGGAAGGTAGTGGTTTCGTGGTCTCGAGTTTGGAAGGTAGTGGTTTCGTGGTCTCGAGTTTGGAAGGTAGTGGGTTCGTAGTCTCGAGTTTGGAAGGTAGTGGGTTCAAACCCCAGTTTTCAACTCAGATCCTAAATACGTCACAAAACAACATAGCAAATTTAAACTTTGACCCATTTTTAAAAAGATAAACTATTTAAGATTATTTTGATTTCAAATTAATGCAACTATTCAAACCAAAATATGATAACAGAAAAAAACACATACTGTAGCTAGGTGGCCGATAGAGCAAATCACACCCTATAACCGGCGATAAGAACTGCTGATGCACTTGTTAATTTAAAGATCATAATTATCTGTACACAATTGCAAAATGCAACAAGGGCCACGCTAGCGCCTTTGACCTATGACCTTGAAAATCAATAAGGTTTTAGATATTCATAAGGACTAAGTAAGTGCAAAGTTTGGTAAAAATCCCTGGAACGATGTTGAGTCTAGTGTGTTAACAAGGGTGTTAAAGAAATTATAAGTTCCACTGTGACCTTGACCTTTAACCTATGAACTTGAAAATGAATAGGGTTCTAGATATTTATAAGAATTAAGTATATGACAAGTTAAGTCAAAATATGTCGAGCTATGATGAGTCTAGAGTGTTAACAAGGGTATAAAATAAATTACAAGTCCAACTGTGACCGTGCCCTTTGACCTTGAAAATCAATAGGTTTCTAGATATTCATCAGGACTAAGTATGTACCACGTTTGGTCAAAATCCATGTTGAGTAAAGAGTGTTAACAAGGGTGTTACGGACGGAAAGACGGACGGAAGGATGGACAGACGGTACCGTTACAAGATCCCTTCCAATTTCGTTGGCGAGAGGATAAAAACCATTGGAATCGGAAATGCAGACACGATGGCAATGGGGGGCACGAATGGTTGATTGAATTACATAAATGAAAGCCTGTTATAAGATATGAGATAGTAAATACGGGAAACAATGTCAGCTGAAGCAAATTTCGTTTTTATCTTTTCTTTCAATGTCTTGCAAACTTTTTATTTCTAAAATCAAAGTCATTAGAAAAGAAAACAGTTACCATCTTATTTAAGACGCTTGATTATGATACATGTATATAGAAAAAAAATCGTGGACCCCTTTTGTAGTCCTATAACAGGTGACTGGGGTGATGAGGGGGAGAGGGGTGGAAATATATTTTGTGTTTCTATTTTTTTTTCTGACATCTTCTGTGTACTTAATTTTACTTTATTTTTTTTATTTGCTGTGTTTACTACCAGTGTGCGCATTCAAAACTAACGACAATCACTGAATTCATACAGAATATTGCGGGGTTAAATATTTTTGTGAGCGTTCAACCCTCCTCTTAACCTTGGACAGTGGTGTAAGTTGTAACAGCACAACATAAGAACAAACTGTAAAAATCAGTCGAAAATGGCTTGACTCATTAGTACAACACATCAGACAAAAATAACGGTCATTCTACTGACAATTGTAATCAACTCACTGTTACTTTTTTAAATGTATGTGGAATTAAGTCGAAACTGTTAAACCCTGATTTTGAACTGCTTATTAAACAATATGATAATTATCTCAATTTTTGTTGAGTCTAAAACTGACGAATTTGACCATTTTAATTTACCAGACGATTATACATTTGTAGCTAAACACAGAAAAAAATGTAACAAAAATTCTGGTGGTATAATAATTATATATAAGAAAAGATTGTCAACATTTTTGAATTTTTTAAAATCAGTCAGACTTTGTTCTATGGGTTGAAATTTTTAAAGACCATACAAAACCTAACAATTCGAACTTTTCTGTTTTACTTGGTTGTGTTTACACCTGAATTTTTCTAAATACTCATCAGATGATGCCTTCACCGAAGTGGAAGAAGAACTGTTTTTCAAAAAACACTGAAAAAGTTGCTTTGGTTGGTGATTTTAATTCAAGAACCAGAAGATTAAGTGACATTGTTGAAATAGATGAACATTTATTTGAGATTCTAAACACTGATACTAAAGTGTCAAATGATCAAATGTTTATGTTATACAATCTTATGACAGAAAAAAAAAAAGATATTCCTACTGAGAGATTTAGTTTAGACAATACACGTGTCAATAAATATGGTTAAACTTGTGGAACTATGTAAACGATGTTCAATTTGTATTGCAAATGGTCTTCTTTGTAAAGACAAATGCATTGGTAATACTACTTGCAAAGATGCAAGCCTCGTTGACTATTTAATTATATCTACGCATTTATTTGATGATATTGTAGATTTTGAGGTGATTGAATTCAATCCCATTTTCTCTGATGTGTATTGTCGATTACATTTTTCGATTGACAGTGCACCTCCAGTGGCACTGCAGGCAGAACAAAATAAAAACAAAGGTAATACTTACGTCAAATGGAATCCTCAAATAGCACCTGAATTTGAACGGTTGCTAAGGGATGACATAGGTCAAATATTACAACAGGTGAACGGTGTACTCGATTATGTAAATATTGAGGATGTCACGCCTGAACAGATTAACGGTATACTGCATGATATTGGTAACTCATTGATGAATACCGCATCTTCTGTCTTTGGTTCGGGAAAAAGAAAGCAAGAAAAACAA
This sequence comes from Mytilus coruscus, assembly GCA_017311375.1. Classification (NCBI taxonomy): domain Eukaryota; kingdom Metazoa; phylum Mollusca; class Bivalvia; order Mytilida; family Mytilidae; genus Mytilus; species Mytilus coruscus. The sequence goes on along the minus strand of CM029597.1, from coordinate 2,872,119 downwards.
AGTGATAATAAACCATGTTTTAATACTGAATGTAAAATAAAGCGTAATGCTTTTCACAAAGCCAGGAATTGTTACACAAAACTCAAGACAACTGGAAATAGAGACTCCATGGATAGATTAGGAGTACCGAAAGGTTTTGAACACAAGTTTCAAAGCTTACTCTGAGAAATGTTCCAGTGAGCTTATGTCTTTATCTAGATCGGACACTAAAACATTCTTAAAAACATTACATAACTTTTCTAGTAGGCGAAAAGAAAACTCTGATATAGATATAGAAACATTTTATGAATATTTCAAAAAAATAAACGCCGGTGACTATGTCGGTGATGATGCTGATGAGGACTTTGATATAAATGATGTTCGTAATAATCCAGTTTGTGATGAGATCTTGAACGGCGTCATAACTGAACTGGAAGTGAGTGAAGCTATAAAAGATTTAAAAACTAATAAATATTGAACGAATATTTGAAATATTCACCTTTTGTCTAGCATCTATTTATTGTAAACTGTTTAATCTCATGTTGAATACAGGTATTATACCTGGAAATTGGACTTCTGGTATTATTAAACCAGTTTTCAAAAACAAGGGATGCTAAATTGATCCTGATAATTATAGAGCAATTACTCTCATCAGTTGTCTTGGGGAAACTTTTCACGTCCATTATAATTACTAGACCGAATATTTTTGCAAATGAACTGAATATTATATCTGAGAACCAGACTGGATTCCGTAAGGAATATTCTACACAAGATAATAAATTTGTATTACACGCACTTATTGAACTTTACTTTTCTTTTGGGAAGAAACTCTTTTGTACATTTGTGGATTTTAGAAAGGCATTCGATAATGTTTGGCATACAGGGCTGTGGAAAAAATTACAAAAAAATGAATTTAAAGGGAAATGTTTTAAAGTTGTTTATAATATGTACAGTGGAATAAAATCTTGTGTTCAGTTTAATGACTGTCAGTCAGAATTCTTCCCTTGTCTAACAGGTGTTAGACAGGGGGAGAATTTATCGCCTTTTCTCTTCTCGATCTTTTTAAAAGATCTTGAAGATTATTTTTGTCAGCTAGATGAACTACCGTTAGAAAGAATTAAAGAGAAACTTGAGAGTGAATTACACATTTTTTATAAATTTTTTATTATATTATATGCGGATGACACAGTCATCTTAGCAGAGAGTAAAGATGGTTTACAAAAAGCTCTTGATATATTTCAGTCTTATTGTTCATTGTGGAAACTACAAGTAAATGTAAATAAATCCAAGGTTAATATCTTTTCTAAAAGAAAAGTAAACCACAATTTCAGTTTTACATTACAAGGTCAAATTCTTGACATTGTAGATACATATCCTTACCTAGGAGTTACTTTTAAATATAATGGTACATTTATTGAGACTAAGAAAAAACTTGTAGAACAAGCAGCAAAGGCAATGTTTTGTATTTATAAACTTATCAGAAATGAGTCTTTACCTGTTGATATCCAGTTAAAGCTATTTGACTCGATGATAGAACCAATTGTATTGTATGGTTCCGAAATTTGGGAATACGAAAACCTTAAAACTATCGAACAAATCCATTTGAAGTTTTGTAAAAGAGTTCTCAAAGTATGGAACACTACGCCAAATTTTATGGTTTTAGGTGAACTTGGGAGATTTCCCCTCGAAATTAAAATTAAACTTAGAATGGTATCATTCTGGACAAGACTTGTACAAAATGCTTCAAAACTGAGTAATATTTTACATCAACTGATGTTATTCTTACAAATTAAAACTAAATATACCTTCAAATGGATTAATTGTATAGAAGCTATTTTTAATGAAGTTGGAATGAGTTACATTTTTAAAACCAGTTTGCTTTTTGTGATAAAATTGTTGTGAAGCAAATTTTATGTGACCTGTTTATATAAAAATGGTATAGTTATATACAAAACTCCTCCCGTGGCCTTTTTTATTCGATATTCAAAAAACAGTTTTGTTTGGAAAATCACTTATTGAGACTTAGTGAGTTTAATCGAACGTGGTTAACCAAACTACGTAATCTAATGTACATTTACCCATAGAAACTGGTCGTTGGTACAATATCTCAAGGGAGGATAGAACATGTAACTTATGTACAAATGGTATGAGAGATGAATTCCATATTTTGTTTATATGTAAAAATGAAAATATTGTGTCATTATAAAGAAACAAATACATACTTATGTACTACACAGCTTACCCGAGCATTCTCAAGTTTGAAGGTTTACTGTCCTTGTTCATCAGAAAAGTTAATGTATTTCTTTAATTTATGTCATATCGATCCATATATGTTGTGTATCTATTTGCATAATTATTCACACTGTTTGATGCTAATGAGCTATATGTATTGACTTTAATATGTTAAATTGTTCTTCTGTCATGTTATTTACATATATTGTATTATATAGTTGACCTCATGTTACACGTTTAAATGTGTCTGAGTGTTTTCTAATAAATCGAAATCGAAGTCTTATCAATCTATGTTGATTTTCCTAAATAAAACTAATCTTGAACGTAATACAAATTTTAAAAAAATGATATACATGACGACGGATTCCCCTTCTCAATTTCCATTTATGACCTAGAAATTAAAAGAAATAAACAGAAGACTATTTCATATGAAAATAACATTTTTTGTCTTAAAAGAAGAAAGTACGTTTTCCTTGAAATATTTCCAAAGCGTTTAGAATTGACCCACTCATATATGCCCACATTACGATTGGGCAGAAAAAGCAAATTTATCAAATGAGTGAATAAGTAAACTCATGTTGATATTATTCTAATTTATACTCTTGATATGAAGAAATACTTTCCCTCGTTTGAGGGATGAAAACAGCAGGTCACAGTCACACTTTAGTGATATTTTGTCTCAATTGAGTCAATGTACTAAAGCTATTAAAGGTTAAACCATACTGCGGCAATATTGACACAAAATTGGCTGTTTATTTGTTTCGTTTTTTTTTTAATATTTTTTTTTTTTTCTGTTTTGGTTTTCGTGCACTTCAAGTTTGAATCTTAAATATTTGACTTTTTAAACTTTCAGTCTCAAGCGTACTTAATGCCAGAAAATTTAAGAAACACGTGTTGTGTGCACAAAGTCATATTATCTTCTTCAGAAACACGTGTTGTGTGCACAAAAATCCCATAACTTACTTAAGAAACAATTGTTGTGTGCACAGAAATTAAATTACTTACTTCAGAAACACGTGTTGTGTACACAGAAATCAAATTACTTACTTCAGAAACACGTGTTGTGTGCACATAAATCAAATTACTTATTTCAGAAACACGTGTTGTGCACACGGAAATCATATCATTTATTTTAGAAACACGTGTTGTTCACATAGACATCATATTTAAGAAACACGTGTTGTGGTCGGAGATATCATATCATTTATATCATAAACACGTATTTTATGCAGAAAGTCATATGATTTATTTCTGGAACACATGTTGTGTGCACGGAAATCAAATCATTTACTTCAGAAACGTGTTGTGCACACAGACATCGGATCATTTATTTCAGAAACACGTGTTGTTTGCACGAAATCATATCTTTTGTTTCAGAAACCCGTGTTGTGCACAGAGAAATCATATCATTTATTTCAGTAACACGTGTTGTGCCCAGGGAAATCATATCATTTATTTCAAACATGTATTGTGTCCACGGAAATCATATCAGTTATTTCAGAAACAGGTGTTGTACCCACGAAAATCATATCATTTATTTTAGAAACATGTGTTTTTCGCACAGAAATCATATTATTCATTTTAGAAACATGTGTTTTTTTCGCACAGAAATCATATCATTTATTTTAGAAACATGTGTTTTTCGCACAGAAATCATATCATTTATTTTAGAAACATGTGTTTTTCGCACAGAAATCATATCATTTATTTTTGAAACATGTGTTTTTCGCACAGAAATCATATCATTTATTTTAGAAACATGTGTTTTTCGCACAGAAGTCATATAATTTATTCAAGAAACAGGTGTTGTACCCACGAAAATCATATCAGTTATTTTAGAAACATGTGTTGTGAGCACAGACATTATATCATTTATTTAAGAAACACGTATTGTGCACAGAGACATCAAATCATAAATTTCAAAAACACGTGTTGCGCTCACAGAAATCATATCATTTATTTCAAAAACACCTGGTGTGCGCACAGAAGTCATTTCATTTATTTCAAAAACACGTATTGTGCACACAGACATCATATCATTTATTTAAGAAACATGTCTTGTGAGCACATAAGTCAGATCATTTATTTCAGAAACACGTATAGTGCACACAGACATCATATCATTTATTTAAGAAACACGTGTTGTGCACACAGACATCATATCATTTATTAAAGAAACACGTATTGTGCACACAGACATCATATCATTTATTTAAGAAACACGTCTTGTGAGCACAGAAGTCATATCATTTATTTCAGATACACGTATTGTGCACACAGACATCATATCATTTATTTAAGAAACACGTATTGTGCACAGAGACATCATATGATTTATTTAAGAAACACGTGTTGTGCACACAGACATCATATCATTTATTTAAGAAACACGTATTGTGTACAGAGACATCATATCATTTATTTAAGAAACACGTCTTGTGAGCACAGAAGTCATATCATTTATTTCAGATGCACGTATTGTGCACACAGATATCATACCATTTATTTAAGAAACACGTATTGTGCACAGAGACATCATATGATTTATTTAAGAAACACGTGTTGTGCACACAGACATCATATCATTTATTTAAGAAACACGTATTGTGCACAGAGACATCATATGATTTATTTAAGAAACACGTGTTGTGCACACACAGACATCATATCATTTATTTCAAAAACACGTGGTGTGCGCACAGACATTATATCATTTATTTCAGAAACACGTGGTGTGCGCACAGAAGTCATTTCATTCATTTCAAAAACACTTGTGTGCGCACAGAAGTCATATAATTTATTTCAAAAACACGTATTGTGAGCACGGCGGAAATATCATTTATTTAGGCTTTATTTACCATTTCACCAGAATGTCCGTGTTGATAGGCATTTTGAAAAGATATAAATCTTACAAACATACTTTGCTGACACCAGTAAAGATATAAATATATATGATACAAACAATCTGCGATGTAAAATGGCAATCTTAAATAAACTTGATAATTAAATGAAATAAAATCCATAAATCCATATGAAATGAAATAGCATTAAAAGCCTTGTGAACAATTGTAATTAATAGAAATTGAATGTCATTATCAACTTTGCAACTTTTAACCTATTTCGCTATGACAAATATACAAAACATAATTGAATATGTTGAAGTAACTGACATTTGATAAATTTTAACAAAATGATTATACATTTATTTAAGTGGGTATTTCTGAAAATCAAATTTTGTATTTACAAATCCACATTCTGATTGTAGTATTTTACTGGTGTTGTCAAAGCGGTTAACTGCACATGCGTACCGCCTAAATCCTGCCTCTTTAAGAGATCTATAAATCTTTAGAAGGTCCACATAGTTGCTTGTGTGTGCAGTGTATGGACGAATATGGAACTCTATATCTAGTTGTCGAATTCTTGATGCAAGATGATCACTGAGCAGATTTTCAATAACTTCCCATTCGTATAACTCAATGTCCACTTTTAAGATATCAAAATGTCTCTGAAAGAAATGCAAGAATATGGATTAGAGGACATAAGACAAAAGACAAATAAGCACGTGTCACTTAATTCAATTCTACGTTACATATGTACATAGTTATGGATTAGAGGACATAAGACTAAAGACAAATAAGCACATGTCACTTCATCCGATTCTACGTTACATATGTACATAGTTATGGATTAGAGGACATAAGACTAAAGACAAATAAGCACATGTCACTTCATCCGATTCTACGTTACATATGTACATAGTTATGGATTAGAGGACATAGGACTAAAGACAAATAAGCACATGTCACTTCATCCGATTCTACGTTACATATGTACATAGTTATGGATTAGAGGACATAAGACAAAAGACAAATAAGCACATGTCACTTCATCCGATTCTACGTTACATATGTACATAGTTATGGATTAGAGGACATAAGACTAAAGACAACTAAGCACATGTCACTTCATCCGATTCTACGTTACATATGTACATATGTATGGATTGGAGGACATAGGACTAAAGACAAAACAAGCACATGTCACTTCATCCGATTCTACGTTACATATGTACATAGTTATGGATTAGAGGACATAAGACTAAAGACAAATAAGCACATGTCACTTCATCCGATTCTACGTTACATATGTACATAGTTATGGATTAGAGGACATAAGACAAAAGACAAATAAGCACATGTCACTTCATCCGATTCTACGTTACATATGTACATAGTTATGGATTAGAGGACATAAGACTAAAGACAAATAAGCACATGTCACTTCATCCGATTCTACGTTACATATGTACATAGTTATGCAGGCTTCAATACCCTCGGGCAACGTTAACATTAGTTGGATATGAAATACTCCTTTTAGGTCCTTTATGGTCATATAGCTACTTGAGTATTCAAGTATTTATACATCAAAGACTTTCCATTTTTTTTTTTAGCGTCCTTGAAGAAGGTAAATACACAAAGCGTTTGACGCACCGCATTTATTGTCATAATTTTAATTTCTCAACACTGGGTTGATACCACTGCACGTGTACGGCTTGTATCCATGGGTACTATCAGCTCAGTAGTCAGTGCTTCGGTACTGACATGATTAATAACATACCTTCTTTGATTTATAATAGTTCAGAAACTGAGGTTCCAACTCAGGCACAGTTGACCGTTTGTGGATTTTGCTTTTCTATTAGTTTCCTCTTTCTTTGTCATATACACACGTAACGGTTATTCTATTAAAGTATATACTATGAAATTGAGAGCGAGGGGCTGTGCTCTGAGCACTTAATTTCATAGTATATCCTTTTCCATTGACTATCTAATTTAGTACATACTAGAACACACCCGCGACATCGCGTGTCCGTGACTGAATTAAAATAACTACACCTTATGTTAAGCCTGGATTTTTAGTATTCGTATTGTCGTGTGATAACGTCATGCTGATTAAAAGGTGTACAGTTTTCTCTGCTTTTAAAATCTTTCTGTTTGAATCCGTCCTGGTTTTCTTACTACAACCGGAAAATTCATGTGACAACGATTGTATTTAGTGGTGTTATTTCCTGTGTAATGACGAAGTTCATGTGTGATTATGACCCGTGTTTATAGCAAATCCCAAACACACCGTTTGGAGGTGCGCCTGACAGGGGTGGAACGTTCAGATTAGGTAACAGGTAACAGGTGACATATAATATTAGTATCGAATTCGGATTCGACCCGCAACTTGTTAATTATTGGTAATATTTTAATTATGTGGAAAACAAAAGGCCACGGATTGGTGTAATTTGTAATCAACACCATTGTCCTATATTAGTTATATATAAAGTTGAATTCTTTGATTCGTCGTTTTTCCGTCATGCCTGCTAACAAATTGGACCTCGTTATTTTAATATTATAGATTTACAACTCGAGTTATCTTTTTATTGATCTATTGATAGTTTATTTTGGCTGACAGGTGTTTGTAAAACGAAGATCATTAGCTAAGTTTTATGTTTTGTAAATTTACTCAATAGTATCATAGCTACTATATCTGTTTTAATTGATGACAGTGATTTACCCCTTAGTTTATAAATGCAGCAAACATAAATCGGGAATTTAATGGTTTATAATTCAATCTCACATACAAATATGTGATTTTAAAAGACCCTAGACTCCAGAATGAAAAGATGGTAGCTGCTGGTGTCAGTATGTATATTGGGATAAAGAGATGTTTACTTCTGTAAGACGACAAAATGAATTGACCAAAACAGGTATGAAAATAATGGTATTAATTATTTTTGGAGTGTTAAAAATTCTTTAGAGGTTTTAGATAAAATACATGCTTTTGATGGTCCTTTTAATTCTGTTGACAGTTATGATTTTTCTACTCTCTACACTACACTTCCACACAATCTTATGAAGAAAAAGTTTTCATCTTTAATTAAATGTTTTTTTTTTAAAATCTCATTGCAAATTTATTTGCTGTAACTCGTTTAAAGTCTTTTTCTGTAACGAAATATGAAAGTATGCTAGATGCACTTACTGGAAAATGTGAAGATATGATTGAAGCTTTAAATTTTCTCCTGGACAACATATATGTACGTTTCGGCGATAAAGTGTATAGACAAGTAGTAGGTATTCCTATGGCGCCCCTTTAATATCAGATTTATTCCTGTATTGCTATGAATCTCAGTTTATGATCAAACTCAGTAAAGACACGTCATTGTTACATTTGGTTGATACATTCAACAATACCTTCCGTTATCTAGATGATATTTTTTTCGTTAAATAATCCAGAGTTCTCTAAATATACTACCGAAATTTACCCAATAGAACTTACTTTAACTAAATCTAACATAAACAGCAGTAGTTGTCCTTTTCTGGACTTGGACATTTCAATCTCTTAAGGAAAACTCCATACGAAAATTTACGACAAAAGAGACGATTTTTCATTCCCTATTGTTAATTTTCCTTTTTTAGACGGCGATGTTCCTTTGGCTCCATCATACGGTGTGTATATATCCCAACTCGTTCGTTATGCCCGTGTGTGTAGTGATGTCATAGATTTTAACGAACGTAATCAATGCATCACTGGTAAATTATTAAGTCAGGGATTTCGTTACCATAAATTACGTAAAACTTTTGCTAAGTTCTTTCATAGATACAAAGATTTGATTAGTAAATTTGGCTGTACCTGTAGAAAACTGATTAAAAGGGTATTTCACATCCTAAATTTTACGGTAATATTGTACTTAAAGCGCGGAAATCACTATGTGATCCGTGTAAACTCATCGAACCTTTAAATAAACTTATTAGTTCAGGTTATCTTACCAATGTTGTAATTAGATCTTTGAATATAGTTTACATTGGCACTAATATCGATTTTGTCATCAGCAAATTAAAACATAACTAAATTTGTATTCTTTTCAAACGGGATGTTTAAAGACACACCCACGTTCATTTTGATCTATAAAGAGGTTAAACTCCTAACTATCCTACTGTCTGTCGATACATTTATTTTTGGCATTGCACAAGTCATGTCTTCTTTGACTGTCCATGACGTTAAAATACTAAATCCCTGGGATGTGTTTTAGTTGATTTTAGTCTCTGATGCATGATTTTTATTATTAATTGTTTTGGCTTTTAACTAGCTGTCAGTAACTGCGAGTACTCTCAAATCGTACTTTCTTGTTTATTTGACCTGTTGATACTAATTGTAATGCTTTTTGTTCTTTAATGTTATTCAGGGTTATATCTGGTCTATATACCAGCTTTGATAAGTGTTTGGTACTAATATAAATTTCCACTTCGTACTATGAACATCAAAATTATTTATTTTGTAAAATATTTCCTTTCTCTATTGTAACTGTACACGTATACCTAACAACAAAATTATTTTCATTTACCTGTGTTTAAAGTTATTGCAAATGGCTGATATTTTGTTCGAGCATATTGTTTTTCTTAAATTGTTTAACATTTCATACCGATATAACATGTTACTTTTATTATTCTTCCCTTAATTTATTTATTTTGTATTTACATTGTATCATAGGTCAAATTTATTTGTTCAGTGTATGTTCAATGGTGTTAATATGTCCTTTGATTGAGTTAAGCTATTTCAGTTGATATTTTATAGAGTGTCTTTCTATGTTGTGATGTTACACTATTGTTTCAGAAAAAGGGTGAAGGTTTGGTACCATTAAAACGTTTAAACCCGCTGCATTTGTTTGCACCTGTCCTAAGTCAGGAATCTGATGGTCAGTAGTTGTCGTTTGTTGATGTGGTTCATAAGTGTTTCTCGTTTCTCGTTTTTATATAGATTAGACCGTTGATTTTCCCGTTTGAATGGTTTTACACTAGTACTTTTGGGGCCCTTTATAGCTTACTGTTCGGTGTGAGCCAAGGCTCCGTGTTGAAGACCGTACTTTGACCTATAATGGTTTACTTTTATAAATTTTGACTTGGATGGAGAGTTGTCTCATTGGCACTCATACCACATCTTCTTATATCTATGTATAGTTAAATTGCATTTGGCGTTTTACATATTTTGAAAACATTTTCAAATTTCACAGTAAAACAAAAGCTATGTTAAATTTGAAAAATATATATATATATACACAAAGAAAAAGTTAAGCACCCCTGATATATTGCATTATAGTTTTTACCAAAATGTTAATTTGAATATAAATATTTATTTTAACAAGACCAATGTTCCTTTGAAAAGATGTGACCATACACTGAAAGGTGTCATGTTTACTGACCGACATCAACAGCTGCGTTTGGCATGGTGCTTAGCTCGTCGTGGTTGGAACTTGAGGAACTGGCGCAAGATCCATTGGTCAGACGAAAGCCGGTTTCTTCTGCATGTTACAGATGGAAGATTGAGAGTTTGGATACATAAAAATACAGCATATACCCCAAGGAACATCCAAGCAACTGTCGATGGAGGCTCTGTGATGGTATGTGGGTGCATTTCTCATGACTGCAAATTGGACTTGGTGACTATACGAGGAAACCTTAATGATGATCAATACATCAGAGAAGTTCTTCAGCCAGTAGTTGTACCTCATTTTGATAACCACTCATTAGCTGCAAGACCTGTGTTTATCGATGACAACGCTAGGCCGCATCGTTCAAGGGCGGTTACCGCATTTCTTCAAGGCGAAGCAGTAACCAATTAAATATCCCTATCTGTTCAACCAAATTTTGCAATTTTCACAGCTTTCTAAATATTTTACCTTAAGTTTAACTTCATAGAAACCAGGTATATCCTGAATTGTACATGTATCAGCTTTCTGCATGCCAATTTTCAACATACCTTTAAAGCCTTCTAACAAAAAACTGACCTTCAAAAGAGGTACTCCAAAATAACCCTGGTTTTCTGGAAATCTTAAATTAGTATACTATGGAGCGCATTAATCCTCAATTTTAATGCAAACTCATAGACAAGTAAATTTTGGCTCAAAATGGTCTAAATATATTTCTCTTTCACCAAAAGTTTCATTTCTGCAAATTTGTTGGTTAGTTTAAGTAAACAAGGACATCAAAAGCACTATTTTGTGTCAGAGTAGGGCTACTTTTACATACGTTCTAAATTAGAGGAGTAATTGGTGGTCTGACACCTAAAGAGACAAAAAGTTGATCAGAAATCTTTTGTTTTGCTTTATTCTTAATCCTTAGTCAATTTGTAGTTAAAACAGCCTATCTGAGCATAAAGCGACTTATATTACAAATTTCACAGCTCAATTTAAACTGACTGTAATGTATGACTTTGATAGAAAATACTTGAAAATTTCATTTTGGACTACAGGAACATAAACTTTCAATATCAAGATCAGTTTTGTTGATTTTTCCTTGTTTGTTATTCTACTTTAAAGACTTTCCACAATTTTTACAATGAGTCTAGTAAAAATCCAAGGTATTGAAGAGTCAAGGAATATTGACCCCTTTTTCACCTGGTGTCAGTAATGAGACTATTAACTGATCAAAAGTGCGGTCATGGTCATTTAACTGTTTTTATTTACTATCAGTCAATAAAATTTAAGGTATAAAACTTTCATTTGAGATTATAAATAGGATTTTGTGAGTTTATGCAGTGTTTACATCAGGCTATGTTATCTGCCAAATACATGGTATGACGCAATGATATAAGGGGTAAAAATCAAATAATTTCATTAAATCTTCATGACAACATTTTTTTGGGGGTAGTAAACAACCTATGTTTTAATATTTAACACCACAGAAACAACTTACTGTCCATTTATAACAATTTAGGACATTTTTTTATATGAAAGCATATTGTCAGGGTGGGAAAAGCTAAAAATAGCACAAATTCAGGTTTAAGGCTCTAAATTTGCAATATCTGACTTTTTGCCCAAAAAAAGATTGAAATGTGGCTACTATCATTTCAATTGATCAGTTAAGACAAAAAAAATCAATCGTTTTCTGATTTTGGGGTTTCACCGCAGTTCACTTAAAGGTGTCAGACCACCAATTAAATATCCCTATCTGTTCAACCAAATTTTGCAATTTTCACAACTTTCTAAATATTTTACCTTAAGTTTAACTTCATAGAAACCAGGTATATCCTGAATTGTACATGTATCAGCTTTCTGCATGCCAATTTTCAACATACCTTTAAAGCCTTCTAACAAAAAACTGACCTTCAAAAGAGGTACTCCAAAAATAACCCTGGTTTTCTGGAAATCTTAAATTAGTATACTATGGAGCGCATTAATCCTCAATTTTAATGCAAACTCATAGACAAGTAAATTTTGGCTCAAAATGGTCTAAATATATTTCTCTTTCACCAAAAGTTTCATTTCTGCAAATTTGTTGGTTAGTTTAAGTAAACAAGGACATCAAAAGCACTATTTTGTGTCAGAGTAGGGCTACTTTTACATACGTTCTAAATTAGAGGGAGTAATTGGTGGTCTGACACCTAAAGAGACAAAAAAGTTGATCAGAAATCTTTTGTTTTGCTTTATTCTTAATCCTTAGTCAATTTGTAGTTAAAACAGCCTATCTGAGCATAATGCGACTTATATTACAAATTTCACAGCTCAATTTAAACTGACTGTAATGTATGACTTTGATAGAAAATACTTGAAAATTTCATTTTGGACTACAGGAACATAAACTTTCAATATCAAGATCAGTTTTGTTGATTTTTCCTTGTTTGTTATTCTACTTTAAAGACTTTCCACAATTTTTACAATGAGTCTAGTAAAAAATCCAAGGTATTGAAGAGTCAAGGAATATTGACCCCCCTTTTTTCACCTGGTGTCAGTAATGAGACTATTAACTGATCAAAAGTGCGGTCATGGTCATTTAACTGTTTTTATTTACTATCAGTCAATAAAATTTAAGGTATAAAACTTTCATTTGAGATTATAAATAGGATTTTTGTGAGTTTATGCAGTGTTTACATCAGGCTATGTTATCTGCCAAATACATGGTATGACGCAATGATATAAGGGGTAAAAATCAAATAATTTCATTAAATCTTCATGACAACATTTTTTTGGGGTAGTAAACAACCTATGTTTTAATGTTTAACACCACAGAAACAACTTACTGTCCATTTATAACAATTTAGGACATTTTTTTATATGAAAGCATATTGTCAGGGTGGGAAAAGCTAAAAATAGCACAAATTCAGGTTTAAGGCTCTAAATTTGCAATATCTGACTTTTTGCCCAAAAAAAGATTGAAATGTGGCTACTATCATTTCAATTGATCAGTTAAGACAAAAAAAATCAATCGTTTTCTGATTTTGGGGTTTCACCGCATTTCACTTAAAGGTGTCAGACCACCAATTAAATATCCCTATCTGTTCAACCAAATTTTGCAATTTTCACAGCTTTCTAAATATTTTACCTTAAGTTTAACTTCATAGAAACCAGGTATATCCTGAATTGTACATGTATCAGCTTTCTGCATGCCAATTTTCAACATACCTTTAAAGCCTTCTAACAAAAAACTGACCTTCAAAAGAGGTACTCCAAAATAACCCTGGTTTTCTGGAAATCTTAAATTAGTATACTATGGAGCGCATTAATCCTCAATTTTAATGCAAACTCATAGACAAGTAAATTTTGGCTCAAAATGGTCTAAATATATTTCTCTTTCACCAAAAGTTTCATTTCTGCAAATTTGTTGGTTAGTTTAAGTAAACAAGGACATCAAAAGCACTATTTTGTGTCAGAGTAGGGCTACTTTTACATACGTTCTAAATTAGAGGGAGTAATTGGTGGTCTGACACCTAAAGAGACAAAAAAGTTGATCAGAAATCTTTTGTTTTGCTTTATTCTTAATCCTTAGTCAATTTGTAGTTAAAACAGCCTATCTGAGCATAATGCGACTTATATTACAAATTTCACAGCTCAATTTAAACTGACTGTAATGTATGACTTTGATAGAAAATACTTGAAAATTTCATTTTGGACTACAGGAACATAAACTTTCAATATCAAGATCAGTTTTGTTGATTTTTCCTTGTTTGTTATTCTACTTTAAAGACTTTCCACAATTTTTACAATGAGTCTAGTAAAAATCCAAGGTATTGAAGAGTCAAGGAATATTGACCCCCTTTTTCACCTGGTGTCAGTAATGAGACTATTAACTGATCAAAAGTGCGGTCATGGTCATTTAACTGTTTTTATTTACTATCAGTCAATAAAATTTAAGGTATAAAACTTTCATTTGAGATTATAAATAGGATTTTGTGAGTTTATGCAGTGTTTACATCAGGCTATGTTATCTGCCAAATACATGGTATGACGCAATGATATAAGGGTAAAATCAAATAATTTCATTAAATCTTCATGACAACATTTTTTTGGGGTAGTAAACAACCTATGTTTTAATGTTTAACACCACAGAAACAACTTACTGTCCATTTATAACAATTTAGGACATTTTTTATATGAAAGCATATTGTCAGGGTGGGAAAAGCTAAAAATAGCACAAATTCAGGTTTAAGGCTCTAAATTTGCAATATCTGACTTTTGCCCAAAAAGATTGAAATGTGGCTACTATCATTTCAATTGATCAGTTAAGACAAAAAATCAATCGTTTTCTGATTTTGGGGTTTCACCGCATTTCACTTAAAGGTGTCAGACCACCAATTAAATATCCCTATCTGTTCAACCAAATTTTGCAATTTTCACAGCTTTCTAAATATTTTACCTTAAGTTTAACTTCATAGAAACCAGGTATATCCTGAATTGTACATGTATCAGCTTTCTGCATGCCAATTTTCAACATACCTTTAAAGCCTTCTAACAAAAAAACTGACCTTCAAAAAGAGGTACTCCAAAAATAACCCCTGGTTTTCTGGAAATCTTAAATTAGTATACTATGGAGCGCATTAATCCTCAATTTTAATGCAAACTCATAGACAAGTAAATTTTGGCTCAAAATGGTCTAAATATATTTCTCTTTCACCAAAAGTTTCATTTCTGCAAATTTGTTGGTTAGTTTAAGTAAACAAGGACATCAAAAGCACTATTTTGTGTCAGAGTAGGGCTACTTTTACATACGTTCTAAATTAGAGGGAGTAATTGGTGGTCTGACACCTAAAGAGACAAAAAAGTTGATCAGAAATCTTTTGTTTTGCTTTATTCTTAATCCTTAGTCAATTTGTAGTTAAAACAGCCTATCTGAGCATAATGCGACTTATATTACAAATTTCACAGCTCAATTTAAACTGACTGTAATGTATGACTTTGATAGAAAATACTTGAAAATTTCATTTTGGACTACAGGAACATAAACTTTCAATATCAAGATCAGTTTTGTTGATTTTTCCTTGTTTGTTATTCTACTTTAAAGACTTTCCACAATTTTTACAATGAGTCTAGTAAAAATCCAAGGTATTGAAGAGTCAAGGAATATTGACCCCTTTTTCACCTGGTGTCAGTAATGAGACTATTAACTGATCAAAAGTGCGGTCATGGTCATTTAACTGTTTTTATTTACTATCAGTCAATAAAATTTAAGGTATAAAACTTTCATTTGAGATTATAAATAGGATTTTGTGAGTTTATGCAGTGTTTACATCAGGCTATGTTATCTGCCAAATACATGGTATGACGCAATGATATAAGGGTAAAATCAAATAATTTCATTAAATCTTCATGACGACATTTTTTTGGGTAGTAAACAACCTATGTTTTAATGTTTAACACCACAGAAACAACTTACTGTCCATTTATAACAATTTAGGACATTTTTTTATATGAAAGCATATTGTCAGGGTGGGAAAAGCTAAAAATAGCACAAATTCAGGTTTAAGGCTCTAAATTTGCAATATCTGACTTTTTGCCCAAAAATAGATTGAAATGTGGCTACTATCATTTCAATTGATCAGTTAAGACAAAAAAAATCAATCGTTTTCTGATTTTGGGGTTTCACCGCATTTCACTTAAAGGTGTCAGACCACCAATTAAATATCCCTATCTGTTCAACCAAATTTTGCAATTTTCACAGCTTTCTAAATATTTTACCTTAAGTTTAACTTCATAGAAACCAGGTATATCCTGAATTGTACATGTATTAGCTTTCTGCATGCCAATTTTCAACATACCTTTAAAGCCTTCTAACAAAAAAACTGACCTTCAAAAAGAGGTACTCCAAAAATAACCCCTGGTTTTCTGGAAATCTTAAATTAGTATACTATGGAGCGCATTAATCCTCAATTTTTAATGCAAACTCATAGACAAGTAAATTTTGGCTCAAAATGGTCTAAATATATTTCTCTTTCACCAAAAGTTTCATTTCTGCAAATTTGTTGGTTAGTTTAAGTAAACAAGGACATCAAAAGCACTATTTTGTGTCAGAGTAGGGCTACTTTTACATACGTTCTAAATTAGAGGGAGTAATTGGTGGTCTGACACCTAAAGAGACAAAAAAGTTGATCAGAAATCTTTTGTTTTGCTTTATTCTTAATCCTTAGTCAATTTGTAGTTAAAAACAGCCTATCTGAGCATAATGCGACTTATATTACAAATTTCACAGCTCAATTTAAACTGACTGTAATGTATGACTTTGATAGAAAATACTTGAAAATTTCATTTTGGACTACAGGAACATAAACTTTCAATATCAAGATCAGTTTTGTTGATTTTTCCTTGTTTGTTATTCTACTTTAAAGACTTTCCACAATTTTTACAATGAGTCTAGTAAAAATCCAAGGTATTGAAGAGTCAAGGAATATTGACCCCCCTTTTTTCACCTGGTGTCAGTAATGAGACTATTAACTGATCAAAAGTGCGGTCATGGTCATTTAACTGTTTTTATTTACTATCAGTCAATAAAATTTAAGGTATAAAACTTTCATTTGAGATTATAAATAGGATTTTGTGAGTTTATGCAGTGTTTACATCAGGCTATGTTATCTGCCAAATACATGGTATGACGCAATGATATAAGGGTAAAATCAAATAATTTCATTAAATCTTCATGACGACATTTTTTTGGGGTAGTAAACAACCTATGTTTTAATGTTTAACACCACAGAAACAACTTACTGTCCATTTATAACAATTTAGGACATTTTTTATATGAAAGCATATTGTCAGGGTGGGAAAAGCTAAAAATAGCACAAATTCAGGTTTAAGGCTCTAAATTTGCAATATCTGACTTTTGCCCAAAAAGATTGAAATGTGGCTACTATCATTTCAATTGATCAGTTAAGACAAAAAATCAATCGTTTTCTGATTTTGGGGTTTCACCGCATTTCACTTAAAGGTGTCAGACCACCAATTAAATATCCCTATCTGTTCAACCAAATTTTGCAATTTTCACAGCTTTCTAAATATTTTACCTTAAGTTTAACTTCATAGAAACCAGGTATATCCTGAATTGTACATGTATCAGCTTTCTGCATGCCAATTTTCAACATACCTTTAAAGCCTTCTAACAAAAAACTGACCTTCAAAAGAGGTACTCCAAAAATAACCCTGGTTTTCTGGAAATCTTAAATTAGTATACTATGGAGCGCATTAATCCTCAATTTTAATGCAAACTCATAGACAAGTAAATTTTGGCTCAAAATGGTCTAAATATATTTCTCTTTCACCAAAAGTTTCATTTCTGCAAATTTGTTGGTTAGTTTAAGTAAACAAGGACATCAAAAGCACTATTTTGTGTCAGAGTAGGGCTACTTTTACATACGTTCTAAATTAGAGGGAGTAATTGGTGGTCTGACACCTAAAGAGACAAAAAAGTTGATCAGAAATCTTTTGTTTTGCTTTATTCTTAATCCTTAGTCAATTTGTAGTTAAAACAGCCTATCTGAGCATAATGCGACTTATATTACAAATTTCACAGCTCAATTTAAACTGACTGTAATGTATGACTTTGATAGAAAATACTTGAAAATTTCATTTTGGACTACAGGAACATAAACTTTCAATATCAAGATCAGTTTTGTTGATTTTTCCTTGTTTGTTATTCTACTTTAAAGACTTTCCACAATTTTACAATGAGTCTAGTAAAAATCCAAGGTATTGAAGAGTCAAGGAATATTGACCCCTTTTTCACCTGGTGTCAGTAATGAGACTATTAACTGATCAAAAGTGCGGTCATGGTCATTTAACTGTTTTTATTTACTATCAGTCAATAAAATTTAAGGTATAAAACTTTCATTTGAGATTATAAATAGGATTTTGTGAGTTTATGCAGTGTTTACATCAGGCTATGTTATCTGCCAAATACATGGTATGACGCAATGATATAAGGGTAAAATCAAATAATTTCATTAAATCTTCATGACGACATTTTTTTGGGGTAGTAAACAACCTATGTTTTAATGTTTAACACCACAGAAACAACTTACTGTCCATTTATAACAATTTAGGACATTTTTTATATGAAAGCATATTGTCAGGGTGGGAAAAGCTAAAAATAGCACAAATTCAGGTTTAAGGCTCTAAATTTGCAATATCTGACTTTTGCCCAAAAAGATTGAAATGTGGCTACTATCATTTCAATTGATCAGTTAAGACAAAAAATCAATCGTTTTCTGATTTTGGGGTTTCACCGCATTTCACTTAAAGGTGTCAGACCACCAATTAAATATCCCTATCTGTTCAACCAAATTTTGCAATTTTCACAGCTTTCTAAATATTTTACCTTAAGTTTAACTTCATAGAAACCAGGTATATCCTGAATTGTACATGTATCAGCTTTCTGCATGCCAATTTTCAACATACCTTTAAAGCCTTCTAACAAAAAACTGACCTTCAAAAGAGGTACTCCAAAAATAACCCTGGTTTTCTGGAAATCTTAAATTAGTATACTATGGAGCGCATTAATCCTCAATTTTAATGCAAACTCATAGACAAGTAAATTTTGGCTCAAAATGGTCTAAATATATTTCTCTTTCACCAAAAGTTTCATTTCTGCAAATTTGTTGGTTAGTTTAAGTAAACAAGGACATCAAAAGCACTATTTTGTGTCAGAGTAGGGCTACTTTTACATACGTTCTAAATTAGAGGGAGTAATTGGTGGTCTGACACCTAAAGAGACAAAAAAGTTGATCAGAAATCTTTTGTTTTGCTTTATTCTTAATCCTTAGTCAATTTGTAGTTAAAACAGCCTATCTGAGCATAATGCGACTTATATTACAAATTTCACAGCTCAATTTAAACTGACTGTAATGTATGACTTTGATAGAAAATACTTGAAAATTTCATTTTGGACTACAGGAACATAAACTTTCAATATCAAGATCAGTTTTGTTGATTTTTCCTTGTTTGTTATTCTACTTTAAAGACTTTCCACAATTTTACAATGAGTCTAGTAAAAATCCAAGGTATTGAAGAGTCAAGGAATATTGACCCCTTTTTCACCTGGTGTCAGTAATGAGACTATTAACTGATCAAAAGTGCGGTCATGGTCATTTAACTGTTTTTATTTACTATCAGTCAATAAAATTTAAGGTATAAAACTTTCATTTGAGATTATAAATAGGATTTTGTGAGTTTATGCAGTGTTTACATCAGGCTATGTTATCTGCCAAATACATGGTATGACGCAATGATATAAGGGTAAAATCAAATAATTTCATTAAATCTTCATGACGACATTTTTTTGGGGTAGTAAACAACCTATGTTTTAATGTTTAACACCACAGAAACAACTTACTGTCCATTTATAACAATTTAGGACATTTTTTATATGAAAGCATATTGTCAGGGTGGGAAAAGCTAAAAATAGCACAAATTCAGGTTTAAGGCTCTAAATTTGCAATATCTGACTTTTGCCCAAAAAGATTGAAATGTGGCTACTATCATTTCAATTGATCAGTTAAGACAAAAAATCAATCGTTTTCTGATTTTGGGGTTTCACCGCATTTCACTTAAAGGTGTCAGACCACCAATTAAATATCCCTATCTGTTCAACCAAATTTTGCAATTTTCACAGCTTTCTAAATATTTTACCTTAAGTTTAACTTCATAGAAACCAGGTATATCCTGAATTGTACATGTATCAGCTTTCTGCATGCCAATTTTCAACATACCTTTAAAGCCTTCTAACAAAAAAACTGACCTTCAAAAAGAGGTACTCCAAAAATAACCCCTGGTTTTCTGGAAATCTTAAATTAGTATACTATGGAGCGCATTAATCCTCAATTTTAATGCAAACTCATAGACAAGTAAATTTTGGCTCAAAATGGTCTAAATATATTTCTCTTTCACCAAAAGTTTCATTTCTGCAAATTTGTTGGTTAGTTTAAGTAAACAAGGACATCAAAAGCACTATTTTGTGTCAGAGTAGGGCTACTTTTACATACGTTCTAAATTAGAGGGAGTAATTGGTGGTCTGACACCTAAAGAGACAAAAAAGTTGATCAGAAATCTTTTGTTTTGCTTTATTCTTAATCCTTAGTCAATTTGTAGTTAAAACAGCCTATCTGAGCATAATGCGACTTATATTACAAATTTCACAGCTCAATTTAAACTGACTGTAATGTATGACTTTGATAGAAAATACTTGAAAATTTCATTTTGGACTACAGGAACATAAACTTTCAATATCAAGATCAGTTTTGTTGATTTTTCCTTGTTTGTTATTCTACTTTAAAGACTTTCCACAATTTTTACAATGAGTCTAGTAAAAATCCAAGGTATTGAAGAGTCAAGGAATATTGACCCCCCTTTTTTCACCTGGTGTCAGTAATGAGACTATTAACTGATCAAAAGTGCGGTCATGGTCATTTAACTGTTTTTATTTACTATCAGTCAATAAAATTTAAGGTATAAAACTTTCATTTGAGATTATAAATAGGATTTTGTGAGTTTATGCAGTGTTTACATCAGGCTATGTTATCTGCCAAATACATGGTATGACGCAATGATATAAGGGTAAAATCAAATAATTTCATTAAATCTTCATGACGACATTTTTTTGGGGTAGTAAACAACCTATGTTTTAATGTTTAACACCACAGAAACAACTTACTGTCCATTTATAACAATTTAGGACATTTTTTATATGAAAGCATATTGTCAGGGTGGGAAAAGCTAAAAATAGCACAAATTCAGGTTTAAGGCTCTAAATTTGCAATATCTGACTTTTGCCCAAAAAGATTGAAATGTGGCTACTATCATTTCAATTGATCAGTTAAGACAAAAAATCAATCGTTTTCTGATTTTGGGGTTTCACCGCATTTCACTTAAAGGTGTCAGACCACCAATTAAATATCCCTATCTGTTCAACCAAATTTTGCAATTTTCACAGCTTTCTAAATATTTTACCTTAAGTTTAACTTCATAGAAACCAGGTATATCCTGAATTGTACATGTATCAGCTTTCTGCATGCCAATTTTCAACATACCTTTAAAGCCTTCTAACAAAAACTGACCTTCAAAAGAGGTACTCCAAAATAACCCCTGGTTTTCTGGAAATCTTAAATTAGTATACTATGGAGCGCATTAATCCTCAATTTTAATGCAAACTCATAGACAAGTAAATTTTGGCTCAAAATGGTCTAAATATATTTCTCTTTCACCAAAAGTTTCATTTCTGCAAATTTGTTGGTTAGTTTAAGTAAACAAGGACATCAAAAGCACTATTTTGTGTCAGAGTAGGGCTACTTTTACATACGTTCTAAATTAGAGGGAGTAATTGGTGGTCTGACACCTAAAGAGACAAAAAAGTTGATCAGAAATCTTTTGTTTTGCTTTATTCTTAATCCTTAGTCAATTTGTAGTTAAAACAGCCTATCTGAGCATAATGCGACTTATATTACAAATTTCACAGCTCAATTTAAACTGACTGTAATGTATGACTTTGATAGAAAATACTTGAAAATTTCATTTTGGACTACAGGAACATAAACTTTCAATATCAAGATCAGTTTTGTTGATTTTTCCTTGTTTGTTATTCTACTTTAAAGACTTTCCACAATTTTTACAATGAGTCTAGTAAAAATCCAAGGTATTGAAGAGTCAAGGAATATTGACCCCTTTTTCACCTGGTGTCAGTAATGAGACTATTAACTGATCAAAAGTGCGGTCATGGTCATTTAACTGTTTTTATTTACTATCAGTCAATAAAATTTAAGGTATAAAACTTTCATTTGAGATTATAAATAGGATTTTGTGAGTTTATGCAGTGTTTACATCAGGCTATGTTATCTGCCAAATACATGGTATGACGCAATGATATAAGGGTAAAATCAAATAATTTCATTAAATCTTCATGACGACATTTTTTTGGGGTAGTAAACAACCTATGTTTTAATGTTTAACACCACAGAAACAACTTACTGTCCATTTATAACAATTTAGGACATTTTTTATATGAAAGCATATTGTCAGGGTGGGAAAAGCTAAAAATAGCACAAATTCAGGTTTAAGGCTCTAAATTTGCAATATCTGACTTTTGCCCAAAAAGATTGAAATGTGGCTACTATCATTTCAATTGATCAGTTAAGACAAAAAATCAATCGTTTTCTGATTTTGGGGTTTCACCGCATTTCACTTAAAGGTGTCAGACCACCAATTAAATATCCCTATCTGTTCAACCAAATTTTGCAATTTTCACAGCTTTCTAAATATTTTACCTTAAGTTTAACTTCATAGAAACCAGGTATATCCTGAATTGTACATGTATCAGCTTTCTGCATGCCAATTTTCAACATACCTTTAAAGCCTTCTAACAAAAAAACTGACCTTCAAAAAGAGGTACTCCAAAAATAACCCCTGGTTTTCTGGAAATCTTAAATTAGTATACTATGGAGCGCATTAATCCTCAATTTTAATGCAAACTCATAGACAAGTAAATTTTGGCTCAAAATGGTCTAAATATATTTCTCTTTCACCAAAAGTTTCATTTCTGCAAATTTGTTGGTTAGTTTAAGTAAACAAGGACATCAAAAGCACTATTTTGTGTCAGAGTAGGGCTACTTTTACATACGTTCTAAATTAGAGGGAGTAATTGGTGGTCTGACACCTAAAGAGACAAAAAAGTTGATCAGAAATCTTTTGTTTTGCTTTATTCTTAATCCTTAGTCAATTTGTAGTTAAAACAGCCTATCTGAGCATAATGCGACTTATATTACAAATTTCACAGCTCAATTTAAACTGACTGTAATGTATGACTTTGATAGAAAATACTTGAAAATTTCATTTTGGACTACAGGAACATAAACTTTCAATATCAAGATCAGTTTTGTTGATTTTTCCTTGTTTGTTATTCTACTTTAAAGACTTTCCACAATTTTACAATGAGTCTAGTAAAAATCCAAGGTATTGAAGAGTCAAGGAATATTGACCCCCTTTTTCACCTGGTGTCAGTAATGAGACTATTAACTGATCAAAAGTGCGGTCATGGTCATTTAACTGTTTTTATTTACTATCAGTCAATAAAATTTAAGGTATAAAACTTTCATTTGAGATTATAAATAGGATTTTGTGAGTTTATGCAGTGTTTACATCAGGCTATGTTATCTGCCAAATACATGGTATGACGCAATGATATAAGGGTAAAATCAAATAATTTCATTAAATCTTCATGACGACATTTTTTTGGGGTAGTAAACAACCTATGTTTTAATGTTTAACACCACAGAAACAACTTACTGTCCATTTATAACAATTTAGGACATTTTTTATATGAAAGCATATTGTCAGGGTGGGAAAAGCTAAAAATAGCACAAATTCAGGTTTAAGGCTCTAAATTTGCAATATCTGACTTTTGCCCAAAAAGATTGAAATGTGGCTACTATCATTTCAATTGATCAGTTAAGACAAAAAATCAATCGTTTTCTGATTTTGGGGTTTCACCGCATTTCACTTAAAGGTGTCAGACCACCAATTAAATATCCCTATCTGTTCAACCAAATTTTGCAATTTTCACAGCTTTCTAAATATTTTACCTTAAGTTTAACTTCATAGAAACCAGGTATATCCTGAATTGTACATGTATCAGCTTTCTGCATGCCAATTTTCAACATACCTTTAAAGCCTTCTAACAAAAAAACTGACCTTCAAAAAGAGGTACTCCAAAAATAACCCCTGGTTTTCTGGAAATCTTAAATTAGTATACTATGGAGCGCATTAATCCTCAATTTTAATGCAAACTCATAGACAAGTAAATTTTGGCTCAAAATGGTCTAAATATATTTCTCTTTCACCAAAAGTTTCATTTCTGCAAATTTGTTGGTTAGTTTAAGTAAACAAGGACATCAAAAGCACTATTTTGTGTCAGAGTAGGGCTACTTTTACATACGTTCTAAATTAGAGGGAGTAATTGGTGGTCTGACACCTAAAGAGACAAAAAAGTTGATCAGAAATCTTTTGTTTTGCTTTATTCTTAATCCTTAGTCAATTTGTAGTTAAAACAGCCTATCTGAGCATAATGCGACTTATATTACAAATTTCACAGCTCAATTTAAACTGACTGTAATGTATGACTTTGATAGAAAATACTTGAAAATTTCATTTTGGACTACAGGAACATAAACTTTCAATATCAAGATCAGTTTTGTTGATTTTTCCTTGTTTGTTATTCTACTTTAAAGACTTTCCACAATTTTTACAATGAGTCTAGTAAAAATCCAAGGTATTGAAGAGTCAAGGAATATTGACCCCCTTTTTCACCTGGTGTCAGTAATGAGACTATTAACTGATCAAAAGTGCGGTCATGGTCATTTAACTGTTTTTATTTACTATCAGTCAATAAAATTTAAGGTATAAAACTTTCATTTGAGATTATAAATAGGATTTTGTGAGTTTATGCAGTGTTTACATCAGGCTATGTTATCTGCCAAATACATGGTATGACGCAATGATATAAGGGTAAAATCAAATAATTTCATTAAATCTTCATGACGACATTTTTTTGGGGTAGTAAACAACCTATGTTTTAATGTTTAACACCACAGAAACAACTTACTGTCCATTTATAACAATTTAGGACATTTTTTATATGAAAGCATATTGTCAGGGTGGGAAAAGCTAAAAATAGCACAAATTCAGGTTTAAGGCTCTAAATTTGCAATATCTGACTTTTGCCCAAAAAGATTGAAATGTGGCTACTATCATTTCAATTGATCAGTTAAGACAAAAAATCAATCGTTTTCTGATTTTGGGGTTTCACCGCATTTCACTTAAAGGTGTCAGACCACCAATTAAATATCCCTATCTGTTCAACCAAATTTTGCAATTTTCACAGCTTTCTAAATATTTTACCTTAAGTTTAACTTCATAGAAACCAGGTATATCCTGAATTGTACATGTATCAGCTTTCTGCATGCCAATTTTCAACATACCTTTAAAGCCTTCTAACAAAAAACTGACCTTCAAAAGAGGTACTCCAAAATAACCCTGGTTTTCTGGAAATCTTAAATTAGTATACTATGGAGCGCATTAATCCTCAATTTTTAATGCAAACTCATAGACAAGTAAATTTTGGCTCAAAATGGTCTAAATATATTTCTCTTTCACCAAAAGTTTCATTTCTGCAAATTTGTTGGTTAGTTTAAGTAAACAAGGACATCAAAAGCACTATTTTGTGTCAGAGTAGGGCTACTTTTACATACGTTCTAAATTAGAGGGAGTAATTGGTGGTCTGACACCTAAAGAGACAAAAAAGTTGATCAGAAATCTTTTGTTTTGCTTTATTCTTAATCCTTAGTCAATTTGTAGTTAAAAACAGCCTATCTGAGCATAATGCGACTTATATTACAAATTTCACAGCTCAATTTAAACTGACTGTAATGTATGACTTTGATAGAAAATACTTGAAAATTTCATTTTGGACTACAGGAACATAAACTTTCAATATCAAGATCAGTTTTGTTGATTTTTCCTTGTTTGTTATTCTACTTTAAAGACTTTCCACAATTTTTACAATGAGTCTAGTAAAAATCCAAGGTATTGAAGAGTCAAGGAATATTGACCCCCTTTTTCACCTGGTGTCAGTAATGAGACTATTAACTGATCAAAAGTGCGGTCATGGTCATTTAACTGTTTTTATTTACTATCAGTCAATAAAATTTAAGGTATAAAACTTTCATTTGAGATTATAAATAGGATTTTGTGAGTTTATGCAGTGTTTACATCAGGCTATGTTATCTGCCAAATACATGGTATGACGCAATGATATAAGGGTAAAATCAAATAATTTCATTAAATCTTCATGACGACATTTTTTTGGGGTAGTAAACAACCTATGTTTTAATGTTTAACACCACAGAAACAACTTACTGTCCATTTATAACAATTTAGGACATTTTTTATATGAAAGCATATTGTCAGGGTGGGAAAAGCTAAAAATAGCACAAATTCAGGTTTAAGGCTCTAAATTTGCAATATCTGACTTTTGCCCAAAAAAGATTGAAATGTGGCTACTATCATTTCAATTGATCAGTTAAGACAAAAAATCAATCGTTTTCTGATTTTGGGGTTTCACCGCATTTCACTTAAAGGTGTCAGACCACCAATTAAATATCCCTATCTGTTCAACCAAATTTTGCAATTTTCACAGCTTTCTAAATATTTTACCTTAAGTTTAACTTCATAGAAACCAGGTATATCCTGAATTGTACATGTATCAGCTTTCTGCATGCCAATTTTCAACATACCTTTAAAGCCTTCTAACAAAAAACTGACCTTCAAAAGAGGTACTCCAAAAATAACCCTGGTTTTCTGGAAATCTTAAATTAGTATACTATGGAGCGCATTAATCCTCAATTTTAATGCAAACTCATAGACAAGTAAATTTTGGCTCAAAATGGTCTAAATATATTTCTCTTTCACCAAAAGTTTCATTTCTGCAAATTTGTTGGTTAGTTTAAGTAAACAAGGACATCAAAAGCACTATTTTGTGTCAGAGTAGGGCTACTTTTACATACGTTCTAAATTAGAGGGAGTAATTGGTGGTCTGACACCTAAAGAGACAAAAAAGTTGATCAGAAATCTTTTGTTTTGCTTTATTCTTAATCCTTAGTCAATTTGTAGTTAAAACAGCCTATCTGAGCATAATGCGACTTATATTACAAATTTCACAGCTCAATTTAAACTGACTGTAATGTATGACTTTGATAGAAAATACTTGAAAATTTCATTTTGGACTACAGGAACATAAACTTTCAATATCAAGATCAGTTTTGTTGATTTTTCCTTGTTTGTTATTCTACTTTAAAGACTTTCCACAATTTTTACAATGAGTCTAGTAAAAATCCAAGGTATTGAAGAGTCAAGGAATATTGACCCCCTTTTTCACCTGGTGTCAGTAATGAGACTATTAACTGATCAAAAGTGCGGTCATGGTCATTTAACTGTTTTTATTTACTATCAGTCAATAAAATTTAAGGTATAAAACTTTCATTTGAGATTATAAATAGGATTTTGTGAGTTTATGCAGTGTTTACATCAGGCTATGTTATCTGCCAAATACATGGTATGACGCAATGATATAAGGGTAAAATCAAATAATTTCATTAAATCTTCATGACGACATTTTTTTGGGGTAGTAAACAACCTATGTTTTAATGTTTAACACCACAGAAACAACTTACTGTCCATTTATAACAATTTAGGACATTTTTTATATGAAAGCATATTGTCAGGGTGGGAAAAGCTAAAAATAGCACAAATTCAGGTTTAAGGCTCTAAATTTGCAATATCTGACTTTTGCCCAAAAAGATTGAAATGTGGCTACTATCATTTCAATTGATCAGTTAAGACAAAAAATCAATCGTTTTCTGATTTTGGGGTTTCACCGCATTTCACTTAAAGGTGTCAGACCACCAATTAAATATCCCTATCTGTTCAACCAAATTTTGCAATTTTCACAGCTTTCTAAATATTTTACCTTAAGTTTAACTTCATAGAAACCAGGTATATCCTGAATTGTACATGTATCAGCTTTCTGCATGCCAATTTTCAACATACCTTTAAAGCCTTCTAACAAAAAAACTGACCTTCAAAAGAGGTACTCCAAAAATAACCCTGGTTTTCTGGAAATCTTAAATTAGTATACTATGGAGCGCATTAATCCTCAATTTTTAATGCAAACTCATAGACAAGTAAATTTTGGCTCAAAATGGTCTAAATATATTTCTCTTTCACCAAAAGTTTCATTTCTGCAAATTTGTTGGTTAGTTTAAGTAAACAAGGACATCAAAAGCACTATTTTGTGTCAGAGTAGGGCTACTTTTACATACGTTCTAAATTAGAGGGAGTAATTGGTGGTCTGACACCTAAAGAGACAAAAAAGTTGATCAGAAATCTTTTGTTTTGCTTTATTCTTAATCCTTAGTCAATTTGTAGTTAAAAACAGCCTATCTGAGCATAATGCGACTTATATTACAAATTTCACAGCTCAATTTAAACTGACTGTAATGTATGACTTTGATAGAAAATACTTGAAAATTTCATTTTGGACTACAGGAACATAAACTTTCAATATCAAGATCAGTTTTGTTGATTTTTCCTTGTTTGTTATTCTACTTTAAAGACTTTCCACAATTTTTACAATGAGTCTAGTAAAAATCCAAGGTATTGAAGAGTCAAGGAATATTGACCCCTTTTTCACCTGGTGTCAGTAATGAGACTATTAACTGATCAAAAGTGCGGTCATGGTCATTTAACTGTTTTTATTTACTATCAGTCAATAAAATTTAAGGTATAAAACTTTCATTTGAGATTATAAATAGGATTTTGTGAGTTTATGCAGTGTTTACATCAGGCTATGTTATCTGCCAAATACATGGTATGACGCAATGATATAAGGGTAAAATCAAATAATTTCATTAAATCTTCATGACGACATTTTTTTGGGTAGTAAACAACCTATGTTTTAATGTTTAACACCACAGAAACAACTTACTGTCCATTTATAACAATTTAGGACATTTTTTATATGAAAGCATATTGTCAGGGTGGGAAAAGCTAAAAATAGCACAAATTCAGGTTTAAGGCTCTAAATTTGCAATATCTGACTTTTGCCCAAAAAGATTGAAATGTGGCTACTATCATTTCAATTGATCAGTTAAGACAAAAAATCAATCGTTTTCTGATTTTGGGGTTTCACCGCATTTCACTTAAAGGTGTCAGACCACCAATTAAATATCCCTATCTGTTCAACCAAATTTTGCAATTTTCACAGCTTTCTAAATATTTTACCTTAAGTTTAACTTCATAGAAACCAGGTATATCCTGAATTGTACATGTATCAGCTTTCTGCATGCCAATTTTCAACATACCTTTAAAGCCTTCTAACAAAAACTGACCTTCAAAAGAGGTACTCCAAAATAACCCCTGGTTTTCTGGAAATCTTAAATTAGTATACTATGGAGCGCATTAATCCTCAATTTTTAATGCAAACTCATAGACAAGTAAATTTTGGCTCAAAATGGTCTAAATATATTTCTCTTTCACCAAAAGTTTCATTTCTGCAAATTTGTTGGTTAGTTTAAGTAAACAAGGACATCAAAAGCACTATTTTGTGTCAGAGTAGGGCTACTTTTACATACGTTCTAAATTAGAGGGAGTAATTGGTGGTCTGACACCTAAAGAGACAAAAAAGTTGATCAGAAATCTTTTGTTTTGCTTTATTCTTAATCCTTAGTCAATTTGTAGTTAAAAACAGCCTATCTGAGCATAATGCGACTTATATTACAAATTTCACAGCTCAATTTAAACTGACTGTAATGTATGACTTTGATAGAAAATACTTGAAAATTTCATTTTGGACTACAGGAACATAAACTTTCAATATCAAGATCAGTTTTGTTGATTTTTCCTTGTTTGTTATTCTACTTTAAAGACTTTCCACAATTTTTACAATGAGTCTAGTAAAAATCCAAGGTATTGAAGAGTCAAGGAATATTGACCCCCCTTTTTTCACCTGGTGTCAGTAATGAGACTATTAACTGATCAAAAGTGCGGTCATGGTCATTTAACTGTTTTTATTTACTATCAGTCAATAAAATTTAAGGTATAAAACTTTCATTTGAGATTATAAATAGGATTTTGTGAGTTTATGCAGTGTTTACATCAGGCTATGTTATCTGCCAAATACATGGTATGACGCAATGATATAAGGGTAAAATCAAATAATTTCATTAAATCTTCATGACGACATTTTTTTGGGGTAGTAAACAACCTATGTTTTAATGTTTAACACCACAGAAACAACTTACTGTCCATTTATAACAATTTAGGACATTTTTTATATGAAAGCATATTGTCAGGGTGGGAAAAGCTAAAAATAGCACAAATTCAGGTTTAAGGCTCTAAATTTGCAATATCTGACTTTTGCCCAAAAAGATTGAAATGTGGCTACTATCATTTCAATTGATCAGTTAAGACAAAAAATCAATCGTTTTCTGATTTTGGGGTTTCACCGCATTTCACTTAAAGGTGTCAGACCACCAATTAAATATCCCTATCTGTTCAACCAAATTTTGCAATTTTCACAGCTTTCTAAATATTTTACCTTAAGTTTAACTTCATAGAAACCAGGTATATCCTGAATTGTACATGTATCAGCTTTCTGCATGCCAATTTTCAACATACCTTTAAAGCCTTCTAACAAAAAAACTGACCTTCAAAAAGAGGTACTCCAAAAATAACCCCTGGTTTTCTGGAAATCTTAAATTAGTATACTATGGAGCGCATTAATCCTCAATTTTAATGCAAACTCATAGACAAGTAAATTTTGGCTCAAAATGGTCTAAATATATTTCTCTTTCACCAAAAGTTTCATTTCTGCAAATTTGTTGGTTAGTTTAAGTAAACAAGGACATCAAAAGCACTATTTTGTGTCAGAGTAGGGCTACTTTTACATACGTTCTAAATTAGAGGGAGTAATTGGTGGTCTGACACCTAAAGAGACAAAAAAGTTGATCAGAAATCTTTTGTTTTGCTTTATTCTTAATCCTTAGTCAATTTGTAGTTAAAACAGCCTATCTGAGCATAATGCGACTTATATTACAAATTTCACAGCTCAATTTAAACTGACTGTAATGTATGACTTTGATAGAAAATACTTGAAAATTTCATTTTGGACTACAGGAACATAAACTTTCAATATCAAGATCAGTTTTGTTGATTTTTCCTTGTTTGTTATTCTACTTTAAAGACTTTCCACAATTTTTACAATGAGTCTAGTAAAAATCCAAGGTATTGAAGAGTCAAGGAATATTGACCCCTTTTTTCACCTGGTGTCAGTAATGAGACTATTAACTGATCAAAAGTGCGGTCATGGTCATTTAACTGTTTTTATTTACTATCAGTCAATAAAATTTAAGGTATAAAACTTTCATTTGAGATTATAAATAGGATTTTGTGAGTTTATGCAGTGTTTACATCAGGCTATGTTATCTGCCAAATACATGGTATGACGCAATGATATAAGGGTAAAATCAAATAATTTCATTAAATCTTCATGACGACATTTTTTTGGGGTAGTAAACAACCTATGTTTTAATGTTTAACACCACAGAAACAACTTACTGTCCATTTATAACAATTTAGGACATTTTTTATATGAAAGCATATTGTCAGGGTGGGAAAAGCTAAAAATAGCACAAATTCAGGTTTAAGGCTCTAAATTTGCAATATCTGACTTTTGCCCAAAAAGATTGAAATGTGGCTACTATCATTTCAATTGATCAGTTAAGACAAAAAATCAATCGTTTTCTGATTTTGGGGTTTCACCGCATTTCACTTAAAGGTGTCAGACCACCAATTAAATATCCCTATCTGTTCAACCAAATTTTGCAATTTTCACAGCTTTCTAAATATTTTACCTTAAGTTTAACTTCATAGAAACCAGGTATATCCTGAATTGTACATGTATCAGCTTTCTGCATGCCAATTTTCAACATACCTTTAAAGCCTTCTAACAAAAAACTGACCTTCAAAAGAGGTACTCCAAAAATAACCCTGGTTTTCTGGAAATCTTAAATTAGTATACTATGGAGCGCATTAATCCTCAATTTTAATGCAAACTCATAGACAAGTAAATTTTGGCTCAAAATGGTCTAAATATATTTCTCTTTCACCAAAAGTTTCATTTCTGCAAATTTGTTGGTTAGTTTAAGTAAACAAGGACATCAAAAGCACTATTTTGTGTCAGAGTAGGGCTACTTTTACATACGTTCTAAATTAGAGGGAGTAATTGGTGGTCTGACACCTAAAGAGACAAAAAAGTTGATCAGAAATCTTTTGTTTTGCTTTATTCTTAATCCTTAGTCAATTTGTAGTTAAAACAGCCTATCTGAGCATAATGCGACTTATATTACAAATTTCACAGCTCAATTTAAACTGACTGTAATGTATGACTTTGATAGAAAATACTTGAAAATTTCATTTTGGACTACAGGAACATAAACTTTCAATATCAAGATCAGTTTTGTTGATTTTTCCTTGTTTGTTATTCTACTTTAAAGACTTTCCACAATTTTACAATGAGTCTAGTAAAAATCCAAGGTATTGAAGAGTCAAGGAATATTGACCCCTTTTTCACCTGGTGTCAGTAATGAGACTATTAACTGATCAAAAGTGCGGTCATGGTCATTTAACTGTTTTTATTTACTATCAGTCAATAAAATTTAAGGTATAAAACTTTCATTTGAGATTATAAATAGGATTTTGTGAGTTTATGCAGTGTTTACATCAGGCTATGTTATCTGCCAAATACATGGTATGACGCAATGATATAAGGGTAAAATCAAATAATTTCATTAAATCTTCATGACGACATTTTTTTGGGGTAGTAAACAACCTATGTTTTAATGTTTAACACCACAGAAACAACTTACTGTCCATTTATAACAATTTAGGACATTTTTTATATGAAAGCATATTGTCAGGGTGGGAAAAGCTAAAAATAGCACAAATTCAGGTTTAAGGCTCTAAATTTGCAATATCTGACTTTTGCCCAAAAAGATTGAAATGTGGCTACTATCATTTCAATTGATCAGTTAAGACAAAAAATCAATCGTTTTCTGATTTTGGGGTTTCACCGCATTTCACTTAAAGGTGTCAGACCACCAATTAAATATCCCTATCTGTTCAACCAAATTTTGCAATTTTCACAGCTTTCTAAATATTTTACCTTAAGTTTAACTTCATAGAAACCAGGTATATCCTGAATTGTACATGTATCAGCTTTCTGCATGCCAATTTTCAACATACCTTTAAAGCCTTCTAACAAAAAAACTGACCTTCAAAAAGAGGTACTCCAAAAATAACCCCTGGTTTTCTGGAAATCTTAAATTAGTATACTATGGAGCGCATTAATCCTCAATTTTAATGCAAACTCATAGACAAGTAAATTTTGGCTCAAAATGGTCTAAATATATTTCTCTTTCACCAAAAGTTTCATTTCTGCAAATTTGTTGGTTAGTTTAAGTAAACAAGGACATCAAAAGCACTATTTTGTGTCAGAGTAGGGCTACTTTTACATACGTTCTAAATTAGAGGGAGTAATTGGTGGTCTGACACCTAAAGAGACAAAAAAGTTGATCAGAAATCTTTTGTTTTGCTTTATTCTTAATCCTTAGTCAATTTGTAGTTAAAACAGCCTATCTGAGCATAATGCGACTTATATTACAAATTTCACAGCTCAATTTAAACTGACTGTAATGTATGACTTTGATAGAAAATACTTGAAAATTTCATTTTGGACTACAGGAACATAAACTTTCAATATCAAGATCAGTTTTGTTGATTTTTCCTTGTTTGTTATTCTACTTTAAAGACTTTCCACAATTTTTACAATGAGTCTAGTAAAAAATCCAAGGTATTGAAGAGTCAAGGAATATTGACCCCCCTTTTTTCACCTGGTGTCAGTAATGAGACTATTAACTGATCAAAAGTGCGGTCATGGTCATTTAACTGTTTTTATTTACTATCAGTCAATAAAATTTAAGGTATAAAACTTTCATTTGAGATTATAAATAGGATTTTGTGAGTTTATGCAGTGTTTACATCAGGCTATGTTATCTGCCAAATACATGGTATGACGCAATGATATAAGGGGTAAAAATCAAATAATTTCATTAAATCTTCATGACGACATTTTTTTGGGGTAGTAAACAACCTATGTTTTAATGTTTAACACCACAGAAACAACTTACTGTCCATTTATAACAATTTAGGACATTTTTTATATATGAAGCATATTGTCAGGGTGGGAAAAGCTAAAAATAGCACAAATTCAGGTTTAAGGCTCTAAATTTGCAATATCTGACTTTTGCCCAAAAAGATTGAAATGTGGCTACTATCATTTCAATTGATCAGTTAAGACAAAAAATCAATCGTTTTCTGATTTTGGGGTTTCACCGCATTTCACTTAAAGGTGTCAGACCACCAATTAAATATCCCTATCTGTTCAACCAAATTTTGCAATTTTCACAGCTTTCTAAATATTTTACCTTAAGTTTAACTTCATAGAAACCAGGTATATCCTGAATTGTACATGTATCAGCTTTCTGCATGCCAATTTTCAACATACCTTTAAAGCCTTCTAACAAAAAAACTGACCTTCAAAAGAGGTACTCCAAAAATAACCCTGGTTTTCTGGAAATCTTAAATTAGTATACTATGGAGCGCATTAATCCTCAATTTTAATGCAAACTCATAGACAAGTAAATTTTGGCTCAAAATGGTCTAAATATATTTCTCTTTCACCAAAAGTTTCATTTCTGCAAATTTGTTGGTTAGTTTAAGTAAACAAGGACATCAAAAGCACTATTTTGTGTCAGAGTAGGGCTACTTTTACATACGTTCTAAATTAGAGGGAGTAATTGGTGGTCTGACACCTAAAGAGACAAAAAAGTTGATCAGAAATCTTTTGTTTTGCTTTATTCTTAATCCTTAGTCAATTTGTAGTTAAAACAGCCTATCTGAGCATAATGCGACTTATATTACAAATTTCACAGCTCAATTTAAACTGACTGTAATGTATGACTTTGATAGAAAATACTTGAAAATTTCATTTTGGACTACAGGAACATAAACTTTCAATATCAAGATCAGTTTTGTTGATTTTTCCTTGTTTGTTATTCTACTTTAAAGACTTTCCACAATTTTACAATGAGTCTAGTAAAAATCCAAGGTATTGAAGAGTCAAGGAATATTGACCCCTTTTTTCACCTGGTGTCAGTAATGAGACTATTAACTGATCAAAAGTGCGGTCATGGTCATTTAACTGTTTTTATTTACTATCAGTCAATAAAATTTAAGGTATAAAACTTTCATTTGAGATTATAAATAGGATTTTGTGAGTTTATGCAGTGTTTACATCAGGCTATGTTATCTGCCAAATACATGGTATGACGCAATGATATAAGGGTAAAATCAAATAATTTCATTAAATCTTCATGACGACATTTTTTTGGGGTAGTAAACAACCTATGTTTTAATGTTTAACACCACAGAAACAACTTACTGTCCATTTATAACAATTTAGGACATTTTTTATATGAAAGCATATTGTCAGGGTGGGAAAAGCTAAAAATAGCACAAATTCAGGTTTAAGGCTCTAAATTTGCAATATCTGACTTTTGCCCAAAAAGATTGAAATGTGGCTACTATCATTTCAATTGATCAGTTAAGACAAAAAATCAATCGTTTTCTGATTTTGGGGTTTCACCGCATTTCACTTAAAGGTGTCAGACCACCAATTAAATATCCCTATCTGTTCAACCAAATTTTGCAATTTTCACAGCTTTCTAAATATTTTACCTTAAGTTTAACTTCATAGAAACCAGGTATATCCTGAATTGTACATGTATCAGCTTTCTGCATGCCAATTTTCAACATACCTTTAAAGCCTTCTAACAAAAAACTGACCTTCAAAAGAGGTACTCCAAAAATAACCCTGGTTTTCTGGAAATCTTAAATTAGTATACTATGGAGCGCATTAATCCTCAATTTTAATGCAAACTCATAGACAAGTAAATTTTGGCTCAAAATGGTCTAAATATATTTCTCTTTCACCAAAAGTTTCATTTCTGCAAATTTGTTGGTTAGTTTAAGTAAACAAGGACATCAAAAGCACTATTTTGTGTCAGAGTAGGGCTACTTTTACATACGTTCTAAATTAGAGGGAGTAATTGGTGGTCTGACACCTAAAGAGACAAAAAAGTTGATCAGAAATCTTTTGTTTTGCTTTATTCTTAATCCTTAGTCAATTTGTAGTTAAAACAGCCTATCTGAGCATAATGCGACTTATATTACAAATTTCACAGCTCAATTTAAACTGACTGTAATGTATGACTTTGATAGAAAATACTTGAAAATTTCATTTTGGACTACAGGAACATAAACTTTCAATATCAAGATCAGTTTTGTTGATTTTTCCTTGTTTGTTATTCTACTTTAAAGACTTTCCACAATTTTACAATGAGTCTAGTAAAAATCCAAGGTATTGAAGAGTCAAGGAATATTGACCCCTTTTTTCACCTGGTGTCAGTAATGAGACTATTAACTGATCAAAAGTGCGGTCATGGTCATTTAACTGTTTTTATTTACTATCAGTCAATAAAATTTAAGGTATAAAACTTTCATTTGAGATTATAAATAGGATTTTGTGAGTTTATGCAGTGTTTACATCAGGCTATGTTATCTGCCAAATACATGGTATGACGCAATGATATAAGGGTAAAATCAAATAATTTCATTAAATCTTCATGACGACATTTTTTTGGGGTAGTAAACAACCTATGTTTTAATGTTTAACACCACAGAAACAACTTACTGTCCATTTATAACAATTTAGGACATTTTTTATATGAAAGCATATTGTCAGGGTGGGAAAAGCTAAAAATAGCACAAATTCAGGTTTAAGGCTCTAAATTTGCAATATCTGACTTTTGCCCAAAAAGATTGAAATGTGGCTACTATCATTTCAATTGATCAGTTAAGACAAAAAATCAATCGTTTTCTGATTTTGGGGTTTCACCGCATTTCACTTAAAGGTGTCAGACCACCAATTAAATATCCCTATCTGTTCAACCAAATTTTGCAATTTTCACAGCTTTCTAAATATTTTACCTTAAGTTTAACTTCATAGAAACCAGGTATATCCTGAATTGTACATGTATCAGCTTTCTGCATGCCAATTTTCAACATACCTTTAAAGCCTTCTAACAAAAAAACTGACCTTCAAAAAGAGGTACTCCAAAAATAACCCCTGGTTTTCTGGAAATCTTAAATTAGTATACTATGGAGCGCATTAATCCTCAATTTTAATGCAAACTCATAGACAAGTAAATTTTGGCTCAAAATGGTCTAAATATATTTCTCTTTCACCAAAAGTTTCATTTCTGCAAATTTGTTGGTTAGTTTAAGTAAACAAGGACATCAAAAGCACTATTTTGTGTCAGAGTAGGGCTACTTTTACATACGTTCTAAATTAGAGGGAGTAATTGGTGGTCTGACACCTAAAGAGACAAAAAAGTTGATCAGAAATCTTTTGTTTTGCTTTATTCTTAATCCTTAGTCAATTTGTAGTTAAAACAGCCTATCTGAGCATAATGCGACTTATATTACAAATTTCACAGCTCAATTTAAACTGACTGTAATGTATGACTTTGATAGAAAATACTTGAAAATTTCATTTTGGACTACAGGAACATAAACTTTCAATATCAAGATCAGTTTTGTTGATTTTTCCTTGTTTGTTATTCTACTTTAAAGACTTTCCACAATTTTTACAATGAGTCTAGTAAAAATCCAAGGTATTGAAGAGTCAAGGAATATTGACCCCCTTTTTCACCTGGTGTCAGTAATGAGACTATTAACTGATCAAAAGTGCGGTCATGGTCATTTAACTGTTTTTATTTACTATCAGTCAATAAAATTTAAGGTATAAAACTTTCATTTGAGATTATAAATAGGATTTTGTGAGTTTATGCAGTGTTTACATCAGGCTATGTTATCTGCCAAATACATGGTATGACGCAATGATATAAGGGTAAAATCAAATAATTTCATTAAATCTTCATGACGACATTTTTTGGGGTAGTAAACAACCTATGTTTTAATGTTTAACACCACAGAAACAACTTACTGTCCATTTATAACAATTTAGGACATTTTTTATATGAAAGCATATTGTCAGGGTGGGAAAAGCTAAAAATAGCACAAATTCAGGTTTAAGGCTCTAAATTTGCAATATCTGACTTTTGCCCAAAAAGATTGAAATGTGGCTACTATCATTTCAATTGATCAGTTAAGACAAAAAATCAATCGTTTTCTGATTTTGGGGTTTCACCGCATTTCACTTAAAGGTGTCAGACCACCAATTAAATATCCCTATCTGTTCAACCAAATTTTGCAATTTTCACAGCTTTCTAAATATTTTACCTTAAGTTTAACTTCATAGAAACCAGGTATATCCTGAATTGTACATGTATCAGCTTTCTGCATGCCAATTTTCAACATACCTTTAAAGCCTTCTAACAAAAAAACTGACCTTCAAAAAGAGGTACTCCAAAAATAACCCCTGGTTTTCTGGAAATCTTAAATTAGTATACTATGGAGCGCATTAATCCTCAATTTTAATGCAAACTCATAGACAAGTAAATTTTGGCTCAAAATGGTCTAAATATATTTCTCTTTCACCAAAAGTTTCATTTCTGCAAATTTGTTGGTTAGTTTAAGTAAACAAGGACATCAAAAGCACTATTTTGTGTCAGAGTAGGGCTACTTTTACATACGTTCTAAATTAGAGGGAGTAATTGGTGGTCTGACACCTAAAGAGACAAAAAAGTTGATCAGAAATCTTTTGTTTTGCTTTATTCTTAATCCTTAGTCAATTTGTAGTTAAAACAGCCTATCTGAGCATAATGCGACTTATATTACAAATTTCACAGCTCAATTTAAACTGACTGTAATGTATGACTTTGATAGAAAATACTTGAAAATTTCATTTTGGACTACAGGAACATAAACTTTCAATATCAAGATCAGTTTTGTTGATTTTTCCTTGTTTGTTATTCTACTTTAAAGACTTTCCACAATTTTACAATGAGTCTAGTAAAAATCCAAGGTATTGAAGAGTCAAGGAATATTGACCCCCTTTTTCACCTGGTGTCAGTAATGAGACTATTAACTGATCAAAAGTGCGGTCATGGTCATTTAACTGTTTTTATTTACTATCAGTCAATAAAATTTAAGGTATAAAACTTTCATTTGAGATTATAAATAGGATTTTGTGAGTTTATGCAGTGTTTACATCAGGCTATGTTATCTGCCAAATACATGGTATGACGCAATGATATAAGGGTAAAATCAAATAATTTCATTAAATCTTCATGACGACATTTTTTTGGGGTAGTAAACAACCTATGTTTTAATGTTTAACACCACAGAAACAACTTACTGTCCATTTATAACAATTTAGGACATTTTTTATATGAAAGCATATTGTCAGGGTGGGAAAAGCTAAAAATAGCACAAATTCAGGTTTAAGGCTCTAAATTTGCAATATCTGACTTTTGCCCAAAAAGATTGAAATGTGGCTACTATCATTTCAATTGATCAGTTAAGACAAAAAATCAATCGTTTTCTGATTTTGGGGTTTCACCGCATTTCACTTAAAGGTGTCAGACCACCAATTAAATATCCCTATCTGTTCAACCAAATTTTGCAATTTTCACAGCTTTCTAAATATTTTACCTTAAGTTTAACTTCATAGAAACCAGGTATATCCTGAATTGTACATGTATCAGCTTTCTGCATGCCAATTTTCAACATACCTTTAAAGCCTTCTAACAAAAACTGACCTTCAAAAGAGGTACTCCAAAAATAACCCTGGTTTTCTGGAAATCTTAAATTAGTATACTATGGAGCGCATTAATCCTCAATTTTTAATGCAAACTCATAGACAAGTAAATTTTGGCTCAAAATGGTCTAAATATATTTCTTTTCTCATTTCACCAAAAAGTTTCATTTCTGCAAATTTGTTGGTTAGTTTAAGTAAACAAGGACATCAAAAGCACTATTTTGTGTCAGAGTAGGAAATCCGACTACTTTTACATACGTTCTAAATTAGAGGAGTAATTGGTGGTCTGACACCTCAGAAGGTTATAAGCCTTATTAGAATACAAATATAGGTGGCACATTCCTTTCAGACATTATTAAGATTTATTCCTATGAAGAATAAATCCGGTTATCGGAGGAAAGTGGGCTTAATTTTTGGGAGTTATCCCGACTTTGCCTTTGGTGGAATAAACGTATTAGGAATGACGTTGATTATTTTAACGTTGATTACTGTGACGTCATTCTTTCTTTTCCACGCTGCAGCAGAGAGAAGAAGACGTAAA
Organism: Mytilus coruscus; assembly: GCA_017311375.1. Lineage (NCBI taxonomy): Eukaryota > Metazoa > Mollusca > Bivalvia > Mytilida > Mytilidae > Mytilus > Mytilus coruscus. Next base: position 2,831,625 of record CM029597.1, on the reverse strand, counting down.
AATTGGGTTCCGTAAGAATTAACAAATATTGTTTCAAAAGATACCCACCCACCCACTGCTTTATTTAAATAAAAAAAAATTTTAAAAATGAAGTGTAACGAATATGTATATGGTGTTCGTTTTTCTGCTGTTTTTGTTCTATTTTTAGGTTCAATCCTTCGTCACGGCTTCAGGCAAAGACTTCGACCATTTGGCGAAAATAGCGACACAACACGTACAAATATATTATGCTTCTTATAATGGAATTGCGTATCCGCTGATCTTCTGTTTCCCAGGGCCAGCATCCGATATATTTTGGAAGCAATAATGTTAATAAGGATATTATGTTGATATAAGGAAATGACATTATAAGGAATAACAATAATGTGGAAATAAGGAATAAGAATAATGTTGAAATAAGGAATAAGGAATGGGCAATAATGTTGACATAAGGAATAAGGAATGGACAATAAGGTTTAATTATATATACTAGGGACTTGCCAATTATGTTTCTCGGCAGTCTCATTCTTTGTCAAGCCATGGCCGTACAATTTTGTACATTTGCCAAATAAAATATTTCTTACTTTATATATTTATGTCATTTGGCCCCACGTTGTCTCAGATAACACGGTTTTTCAGTTCATAAATGAAAGGGATAAAGGTCCTTCAGAACGTTAAAAAAATGATCGCCATCATCATCATCAAGTTGCTTTAATTTCTCTTCACAAGGTCTCATAGTACATACTTTTTTGTGTAAAAAGTAACTGCATGGATGATGAATTACCACAATTATAAGATTGCGTTGTACTCTAATCAAGGTATTGAGAAGCATATTTTTCATTCATTGTTTAAAGGATAGAAACTTGTCTTTAAAACATATTTTTTAATACCAAAGATTTTAATAGCAGGATATTTATGAATATGTTTGACGATGAAAAACTTATATTTATGTTTGATAATGATGATATGCAATTTTACACTGCCAAAATCTGCCACTATATATTATTAAAAAGAAAAGTGTTTTATATGTTTAATGCTTGTATATACATTACTTTTATGTTAATATGTTTTAATCATTTTCTCATTACTCCTTTTAGAGTGTATAGTATAAAAGAGGGACGAAAGATACCAGAGGGACAGTCAAACTCATAGATTGAAAATAAACTGAACTAATTACAAACACCTTTTTTTATTTAGGACACAAAACTTTATTCCAAAATAGCCAGTTGCACTTTCTGATTTTAATATCTTGATTACGATAAGTACAATGAAATCTTACCCTTGTGATCATTCATGCATAGTTACTTTAATAGTACACGGAAAAAGTATGTACTGTGAAACTAAGAATGCAAATTCAAGCAGTTTGATTGGACGAGGAGTTGTAGGTATGTGCTAAACAACGATGATTGACTGAATATAGTTTGTTTCTTTTCCGTCACGGTTCATTTTTCCCATATCTCATTTTTTCCGTACATCAATAATTTTGTTTCTATCTTAAATTCGAAAAAAAAATGTGAAATACTATTAAAGAAAGAAATATATTGATATCGAGTTTGGCGCAAGACACGTGTTCCTAGACTATTCTTTATCAGTTACGCTAGAGTTCTAAGTTGAGACGTGTTCCTGGAATATTATTCATCAGTTACGCTCCAGATTCTTATATTAGATAGCCAAAATATATATCGCCCTGGGGCATAGATTGCGATGGAGTCTAAACAGCCTATCCGATGTATAACTCTGCCTGGGGAATTACAACCTTAGTTTTAGTTCAATAACATGATTCATGAACTACAAACAAAAAATAACAATGTTATCATGTAAGTATAGATGGAAATACTTCTGGTTGGGTGGTACTTAAAAAGGTTTGAGCATAGTTTGAAATCCCTGGTTAATTATAATTTGTTTCACATTTTTCATGTCGGGGCCTTTTATAGCCGACTATACGCTATGGGTTTTTTCTCATTGTTGAAAGCCGTACGGTTGCCTATAATTGCTTACATCCACTTCATTTGAACTTTGGTGGACAGTTGTCTCATTGGCAATCATACCACATCTCCTTTTTTTATACGAGTTGCAGAATATTTTAGGTTGTTGTAATATGTGTATGAACAAACAAACCTTTTTTTTCGAATTTTGACAGTTTTAACACATGTTACATTATGAATAATCATTACATCATTAGTTTGCAGGGTTTGAACTCGCCTGATTTACTGATCATCATTTGTCATTATCAAATCTGTGTTGAAAGTCTTCTGAATAAAGGTTTGAATAAAAGTGTCATATTACGGAAGCCGATAAGGGCCATTCAAAAAAAATATTTTATGTCGTAATTTCGACATAACATGTCGTTATAACGACATCGCTATGTCGTAATTTCGACATAACATGTCGTAATTACGACATCATTATGTCGTAATAATGACATCTATATATATATAAAAGAATTTGTATTATGATTGTCAAGAGACTAAATGACACAGAAATTAACAACTATAGGTCATCATAATGCCCTCAATAATGAGCAAAGCCCCCGGATAGTCAGCTATTAAAGAGGGACGAAAGATACCAGAGGGAGAGTCCCCGAAATGACAGCTGTTTAACAATTTAATTCAAACGAGTCACTATGTCGTTATAACGAAATCGCTATAAATATAAAAGAATATGTATTATGATTGCCAAGAGACTAAATGACACAGAAATTAACAACTATAGGTCATCATAATGCCCTCAATAATGAGAAAGCCCCCGCATAACCAGCTATAAAAGTGAGACGAAAGATACCAGAGGGAGAGTCCCCGAAATGACAGCTGTTTAACAATTTAATTCAAACGAGAAAAAATAACAGTTTTAAAAATGTACAAACAAAGACCAAAAAACGAACATGTGACTCAAACAAATGACAACCACTGAATTACAGACTCCTGACCGCTATGTGATAATAACGACAACCTTATAGTTTAACTTTTCACTTTTTGAAGCCATAGGAATTTCAAAATGGTTGTCAGTAAACACAAAGTTTGTAGCGTAAACAAATTCATCTTTTTTTTTTTTTTTTGAGAATAATGAACACTATATGCAATCAAGCTTAATTCAAGTTATTCACTTGCACCTCAGACTTGCACATACTAGAACTTTATTTATAATCGAGTCAAATGAGACCTAGTTGAACAAGGGAGCAATTCAAGCTCCTTGGAGCCTCTTATTATGTTTGGCATGTACAGATTTGTGTAAATTATGAAGTCCTGCATTTCCATTGCAGGTTCTGAATAGGATGAATGTTAAGCTTTTCCCAATAAAGACTATGTTAAACTTTGGACTCATAGTGCTCAGACCCACGGATCTATGTACCTTCATTTGTACACACTTGAATCTTAATGTACTACTGAGGCTTGCTGCAAATTATAACTGCATTGCTGTTGTTGGTTCTTAATGAGATTCTTCAAGCGTCCTCCCCATTGAAGCCCTATTAAAACTTTGTACCCCAAGTTCTTTTAACCACTGTTCCCCAGGACAACTATTCCTACAAACTTAAGGGAAGGGTTGGGATCCTGCTAACATGTTTAACCCCGCCACATTCTTTATGTATCATGTGTCTGTCCCAATGCTTTAATTCAGTGGTTGTCGTTTGTTGCTATTTTACATATTTGTTTTTCGTTTATTTTTGTACATAAAGTAGGCCGCTAGTTTTTCTCGTATGAATTGTATTACATTTGTCATTTCGGGGCCTTTTATAGCTGACTATGCGGTATGGGCTGTGATCATTGTTGAAGGCCGTACGGTGACCTATAATTGTTAATTTCTTTGTCATTTGGTTTCTTGTGGATTGTTGCGTTTTTCAGCAAACCAGCGTATCCCAAGGCCTAGATAACCTCTGTAGGCCCCAAATAAGACGAAAAAACATCAAAATTGGACAGAAAACTGAAAAAATGGTTTCTAACCTCAGGGATATTAACCCTTGGCATGCTGAATTGTTTTCAGAAAGTGTCTAAATTTCGAGTATTTGCAAAAATATGCAAATAATATGCAAATGAGCTGTAGCCTGATGCTGATGTATACTGATTGCATTAAATCTAAGATAGCCAAGGATTAACATCCCTGAGGTTAGAAACCCTTTTTTCCGTTTTCTCTCCAATTTTGATGTTTTTTCGTCTTTTTGGGGGCCTATAGAGGTTATCAAGGCCTTGGGATACGCTGGTTTGCTAAAAAACGCAACTCTCCAAAAGAAACCAAATGACACAGAAATTAACAATTATAGGTCACCGTACGGCCTTAGTCACATAGTCAGCTATAAAAGGCCCCGAAATGACAAATGTAATACAATTCATACGAGAAAAACTAGCGGCCTACTTTATGTACAAAAATAAACGAAAAACAAATATGTAAAACATCAACAAACGACAACCACTGAATTAAAGCATTGGGACAGACACATGATACATAAAGAATGTGGCGGGGTTAAACATGTTAGCAGGATCCCAACCCTCCCCCTATGTTTGTAGGAATAGTTGTCCTGGGGAACAGTGGTTAAAAGAACTTGGGGTACAAAGTTTTAATAGGACTTCAATGGGGAGGACGCTTGAAGAATCTCATTAAGAACCAACAATAGCAATGCAGTTATAATTTGCATCAAGCCTCAGTAGTACATTAAGATTCAAGTGTGTATAAATGAAGGTACATAGATCCGTGGGTCTGAGCACTATGAGTCCAAAGTTTAACATAGTCTTTATTGGGAAAAGCTTAACATTCATCTTATTCAGAATCTGCAATGGAAATGCAGGACTTCATAATTTACACAAATCTGTACATGCCAAACATAATAAGAGGCTCCAAGGAGCTTGAATTACTCCCTTGTTCAACTAGGTCTCATTTGACTCGATTATAAATAAAGTTCTAGTATGTGCAAGTCTAAGGTGCAAGTGATTAACTTGAATTAAGCTTGATTGCATATAGTGTTCATTATTCTCAAAAAAAGAAGATGAATTTGTTTACGCTACAAACTTTGTCTTTACTGACGACCATTTTGAAATTCATATCGCTTCAAAAAGTGAAAAGTTAACTATAAGGTTGTCATTATTATCACATAGCGGTCAGGAGTCTGTATTTCAGTGGTTGTCATTTGCTGCTGAGTTACATATTCGTTTTCGGTCTTTGTTTGTACATTATTAAAACCGTTATTTTACTCGTTTGAACTAAATTGTTAAACAGCTGACTTTTCGGGGACTCTCCTCTGGTATCTTTCGTCCCTCTTTTATAGCTGACTATGCGGGGGCTTTTCTCATTATTGAGGGCATTATGATGACCTATAGTTGTTAATTTCTGTATCATTTAGTCTCTTGGCAATCATAATACATATTCTTTTATATATATAGCGATGTCGTTATTACGACATAGTGATGTCGTAATTACGACATGTTATGTCGAAATTACGACACAGCGATGTCGTTTTAACGACATGTTATGTCGAAATTACGACATAGCGATGTCGTTATAACGACATGTTATGTCGAAATTACGACATAGTGATGTCGTTGTTACGACATGCTATGTCGTAATTACGACATAATTTTTTTTTTTGAATGGCCCTTATCGGCTTCCGTATCATATAAACTTAATGTCATCAATGATTCATTTTAATCAGGTCACAGTCGAATGAACCCTGTTGGACAATCTGCTTGATATTTAACAAGTGAAGACATAAAAAGCTATATATGTTTTGTCATTACCTTGTTCACTAACATCTTAACAGTTGCAATTTTTGTAGTTTGAAACTTTTTTTATACAATCATATATCACATATCGGTTCAAGGTTTGCAAGGACCCATACAATCATATATCACATATCGGCTCAAGGTTTGCAAGGACCCCATGCAATGGTGTAAATATAAGAAACAAATAAACGAGGGGGTTATCAAGACCTACCCCCTCCCCCCTTAAAATAGGGACCGAAATAAAGTCAACGTACATTTCGGTGACCTAAATATTCAATTATCTGACGCAGTGTTTTCACTTTCCACTTCTTTGTTGGATTTTTGATCGTATACCTATTCATTATTGGAATAACAGCATCAATAGATTTTCTTCCTATACCAATTGGATGAAAATGGACTCCTGTTCGTCGGATATACTCTGATGTATTTCCCATGCTACAATAAAAAATAATGGAATCATAATGTATTTTCTCCTTTAATCTTCATTTGAGAGACGAGAAAGTTATTAGATTTTGACATGCTCTACTGGATTATATAGATACGCTGCCACGTCCGGTCTGTGTTTTCGATAGATGTTTTCTGCAATGTATCGATCTGATGAGTTAAGCCCTTTCCAACTGTTTTTATAGTTTGTTCTTATGTTATACTGTTACACCACTGTCCCAGGTTAGGGGAATGGTTTGGAGCCAGCAAACTAGTTTAACCCCGCCACATTCTGTATGTGCCTGTACCAAGTCAGGAGCCTGTAGTTCAGTGGTTGTCGTTGGTTCATGTCTGCCATATTTGTTTTTCGCAAATTGTTTTGTTATAAATTCGGCCATTAGTTTACTAATTGAATTGTTTCATATTTTTCATGTTAGGGCCTTTTATAGCCGAGGTTTTCTCTTTGTTGAAAGCCGCACGGTTGCCTATAATTGCTTACATCCACTTCATTTGAACTTTGGTGGATAGTTGTCTCATTGGCAATCATACCACATCTCCTTATTTGTATATAAGTAGGGTATCATGTGAGAGACCGGAAAAGCCATTTGACTACCGGCATAAGTAAGGAATAATATCTAGGACTAATAAAGCCGTTGCAGTTTGACATGATCTATCGGTATAAGTAGGGAATAACGTCAGGACTGAAAACAACATTTGCTTTTGACATGTTATAGCGACATAACTAGGGAACAACGTCGAGGACTGAGAAGGCCATTGGATTTTGACATGTTCTACGTGCATAAGAAGGAATATTGTTAAGGGACTCAGAAAGTCATAGTATTTTGACATGTTCTACTGGCATAAGTAGGGAATGACGATGAGAACTGAGAAAATCATTGGATGTCGACATTTTTTACCTTCATAAAAATGGAAACACATCGGAGACTAAGAAAGCCATTTGATTTTATCATGTTCTACCTGCATTAGAAGGATAACACGTCGGGAACGGAGAAAGCCATATGATTTTGACCTGATCTACCAGCATTAGAATAAGAGAAGCACGTCGGGGACTGAATAAGACATTTGATTTTGACATTTTTGTACTGGCATAAGGAGGGTCACACATCGGGGAAACACGTTGCAGATTGAAAAAGCCATTGTATTTTAACAAGTTCTACCGGCATAGGTATGTACATGTAAGGGACTGAAAAAGCCATTGGATTTGAAATATTATGACTGTATGAGTAGAAAATACCATCAGGAACCAAGAAAGCCATTAGATTTTGACATGTTCTACTGACATAAGTAGGGAATAACGTTGAGAACAGAGAAAACCATTGGATTTTAACATTTTCTATCTGCATAAGAAGAGTAACACGTCGTGGAGGAAGAAAGCAATTTGAATTTAACATGTTCTACCTGCATAGGTAGGGAATAACGTCGGGGACTGAGAAAACCATTTGATATTGACATGTTGTACTGGCATAGGTAGGAAATAATATATGGTACTAAGAAAGCCATATGATTTTGACATGTTGTACTGGTATAGGTAGGAATCACGTCGGGGACTAGGATAGCCATTTGATTTTGACATGGTGTACTGGCATAGGTAGGAAATAACATATGGTACTAAGAAAGCCATTTGATTTTGACATGTTGTACTGGTATATATAGGTAGGAAATAACATATGGTACTAAGAAAACCATTTTATTTTGACATGTTGTACTTGTATCGGTAGGAAATAACATATGGTACTAAGAAAGCCATTGATTTTAACATGTTGCACTGGCATTGGTAGGTACATGTAAGGGACTGAAAAAGCCATTGGATTTTGAAATATTATGACTGTATGAGTAGAAAATACCATCAGGGACCAAGAAAGCCATTGGATTTTAAAATATTATGACTGTATGAGTAGAAAATACCATCAGGGACCAAGAAAGCCATTAGATTTTGACATGTTCTACTAACATAAGTAGGGAATAACGTTGTGAACAGAGAAAACCATTGGATTTCAACATTTTCTATTTGCATAAGAATAGTGACACGTCGTGGACTAAAAAAGCAATTTGAATTTAACATGTTCTACCTGCATAGTGTTATGTCAGAAAATCGCCTTTTAATTGTAGCCAACGAAAGACACAAATCAATAATAAAATTTAACAAGATTTATTATACACTAGTTTACAAAAGTATTACACAAAAGAAATGTCAACTTAACTGTCAAAATATGAGTCCAATCTTTTATCTTTTCTTTATCCGGAAATCTTCACGGAATCCACAGAATATTATATCCAATTGGTCACAATCTAGTATGATGTAGTTTGTAAATAAAAGTGTCAATCCAACTGCAGAGAATGTTGATGTCTATCGATGTCTAAGTCTATCTATGTCTATGTCCAAATCTCTATATATTTTACTAACTTTTGGGTCTGCATTTAAATACTCAAACAGAAATTTCTAGACAACGCTAGAAATATAAATTACGCATCTTTTGTTATGATCATTCTGGAAACGTTATGTAAGTGAAATAGAAAGTTCTAATCATTCCATGAGTATCAATGAATGTTCCAGTGAATTCTAAACTGCATAGTTGTAACACAATGTATTTTATTTTGTACACAATGTATATAAAACAATGTAAACATTCTTAGGCCACACAAAACAAATTAGGCCAACTAAATAAATATAATAGTTACAATATCCTAACACCTCCCCTTAAAAAAGTTGAGTGTAACAAAACTTTTCATGAATAATATGTACAAAATACATAGTATATACAAATTGTTTCAATAAGTTCTAGATAAAGCATCTGCTATTACATTATCTTTACCTTTAATATGTTTTACAATAACATCATATTCCTGTAACAATAAACTCCACCTAGTCAATCTCTGGTTCTTGTTTCTCATTTTATGTATGAAGGTGAGAGGATTATGATCAGTATAAACAAGAATAGGATGCACAGTGGGATTTAAATATACATCAAAATGTTGAAGTGCAGACAACAGTGCAAAACACTCTTTTCAATAGTTGAATAATTTTTCTGATGTTTATCTAATTTCTTAGAAAAATATGATATAGGTTTTCAACATTATCATCTGTCTCTTGATATAAAACAGCTCCAACTCCTACATCGCTTGCGTCAACGGCAAGTTTGAATTGTTTTCATAGTCTGGAGTGATCAGAACTGGACTATTAATTAAAAGTGATTTGCTATTTTCAAAAGCGTTTTGACAATTTTCACTCCAGATGAAGTTAGAATCTTTCCGTAAAAGATGAGTCAATGGTTGAACAACAGTCGCAAAATTTGAACAGAATTTCCTGTAAAATCCAATCAATCTTATATCTCATAAGTTGTTTTTTATTTGTAGGAGGAGGAAATTTGGTAATTGCATCCACTTTAGCCGTAATAGGTTTCACTTGACCTTGGCCAACTGTATGCCCTAAATAATCAACAGTGGCCTGGCAAAATTCACTTTTACCAAGATTTACAGTCAAATTTGATTGTGACAATCTATCAAAAGTATCATATAAATGTGTTAAATGTTCTTCCCAGCTATCACTACATACAATAAGATCATCAATATAAGCATAACAACAGTCTAAATCTTTTATAACATTATTGATCATTCTTTGAAATGTAGCTGGAGCACTTTTCATGCCAAACGGCATTACAGTATATTGAAATAAGCCGTCTGGTGTGACAAAAGCTGTTATTTCTCGAGCTCTCTGTGTCAATGGGACTTGCCAGTAACCTTTCAATAAATCAAATTTGCTCACAAATTTTGCTTGTCCAATGTTATCAATGCAATCGTCTATCCTTGGAATCGGATAGGAATCAGATTTTGAAACAGAATTTACTTTTCTGAAATCAGTTACGAAACGAAAGGTTTTATCTGGTTTGGGCACAAGCAGACAAGGAGAGCTCCATTCACTGTTACTCGGCTCAATAATATCATTGTCAAGCATATATTTAATTTCTTGTCTCATAAATTCAAGTTTGAGTGGATTGAGCCGGTAAGGATGTTGCTTAATTGGAGAAGCATCACCAACATCGACATCATGACAAACAGCAGTGGTTTTGTTTGGCACATCTGGAAAAAGATTTTAAAAGAAAATACCAAAGCTTTTAATTTTCTCTACGATCAAAAGACAGATGTGCAAGTTTTGAATCTAAATTTGACAAAATTTCTGAATTTTTCAATCTAACTGTCTCTTCCATAGTTTTAGAACTAAAAGGTGGTTCAATTACACCTGGTTTGTCATGATTGTTCTCCAATTTAACCATGGCTAAAGTGGCAACTGGTTTATTCTCACCTTCATTAGTACGCTCAAAATATGGTTTTAACATATTAATGTGACACACTCTATTTTGTTTACGCCGACCTGGTGTTTTACAATATAATTCAAATCATTGATTTTACTCTCTATGGTATAAGGACCACAATATTTAGCTTGTAATGGATGTCCAGGGACTGGCAAAATACAAGTACCTTATCACCAGGCTCAAAAATCTGTCCCTGGCATCTTTATCATACCATATTTTCATCTTATTCTGAACAGTTTTAAATTGTTCTGAGCAATTTGACAAGCAGTATACAATTTTTCTTTAAATCTAGATACATAGTCTAGAAGATTCAAGTCAGTGTGTTCAGTAAGCCACTTTTCCTTTATCAATTTTAAAGGTCCCTTACAGTATGACCAAATACCAACTCAAAGGGACTAAAACCAAGGGATTCTTGAACAGCCTCTCGGACCGCAAAAGTAAAAGTGAACACCATCATCCCAATCCCTGTCAAATTGAAGACAAAAGTTCTGATCATGTTCTTCAATGTTTGATGAAAACGTTCTAAGGCACCTTGAGATTCTGGATGATAAGCACTTGACCTATACTGAGCAATCCCTAACTGGTACACGACTTGCTGAAATATACCTGACATGAAATTTGAACCCTGGTCGGACTGTATAGACTTTGGAAGTCCTACTAGCGTGAAAAATTTGATCAGAGCTTTGACAATAGCAGGTGTCTTGATATTCCTTAACGGAATAGCCTCAGGAAAACGAGTGGAGGTACACATGATCGTCAGTAAATACGCATTTCCGGTCTTGGTTTTGGTAAAGGTCCAACGCAATCAATGAGTACTCGGCTGAAAGGTTCTTCAAAGGCTGGAATAGGCAGAAGTGGTGCTGGTGGTATTTTCTGGTTAGGCTTACCAACAACCTGGCATATATGGCATGATTTGCAGTATTCTGCGACATCATTTCTAAGTCTTGGCCAGTAGAAATGCTGCAAGATCTTAAGGCAAGTCTTCCTTATACCTAAGTGTCCAGCCAAGGGGGTGTCATGAGCAAGACCAATAATGTCTTGCCTATAGACTTTAGGCACCACCACTTGGTATACCACTCTCATTCCTCCTCTGGAGTAGCATCAGGGGCCTCCACTTTCTCATTAAAATGCCGTCTTGATGGTAATAGCATTCGGCCACTTTGTCTGCTTCTTCCTGTGGTTGAGCCCTCTGGCGGAGCTGAAGAACCTCAGGGTCTTTATTTTGTTCTTCGACAAATTTCCTTCGGTCTAATGAATGGCTGTTTACGTCTGGCCATGGCATAATTACATTCTTGCTTATACTAGGTGGTCTTATTACGGCCTTCTCTGAGCTACTGGGACCTTCAATGTCGGCTAGAAAGGTGTCAGAAAGGTCCATGTAATCAAACTGGTCTTCTTGCAAATCCTCATTTTGCTGTTTTCTAGCCATCGCCCTAGTAACGACACAAGCTGGATACAGTTCAGCATCATCTTCAGGTGATTTAACATCCACCACCGGTTCACTGGTAACAATTGGTTCAGCAACCACTTTGTTCCTAGCTAGATCATTTCCTAGCAATAATGAAACACCCTCAACAGGGAGATTAGGACGAACACCCACAACAACTGGTCCAGTTATCAAATCTGACCTCAGATAAATACGATGGAGGGAACATCTATACAACCTAACTCCACACCTTGTAACAAAACGGAGGCACCAACAGAAGTCTCCTCGGACAAAGGCAACACACCTTCTAACAATAAAGACTGAGAAGCTCCAGTGTCCCGTAAAATCTTAATAGGTTGAGGAGTAGTATTATCAACAATAGAAACAAACCCATCAGACATAAAGGGTTTATAATCCTCCATGTAATCACAAAACTGGACTTAAAAGCCTGACTCGCAGGACATTCCAACGTATTGGTAACACGGGGTGTCGTACAAGCACTGGTCTTGGGCCTATTATCTCTTTCATTCTTCTTCTGAGTCTGAAACAATCAGCCATCAGGTGACCATTCTTCTTACAATAAGCACAAGTCAGTGACTTCTTCTCAAAAGTATCAAATTTCGGACTAGACATATTATAACTAGACTGACTCTTATTCTGTGCAACAGGCTTACTATCAGTACGCTCAGTGCTTTGATTCTTGTAATTTCCACTCGAAGTATTAAAATTTTGACCTTTGAAACTTCTCTTATGTGAAAGGGTATAATTATCGGAAATAACAGCTGCATCTTGTAATGTCTCAACAGTTTTGTCATCTAAATGTGTTTTAAGTCTAAATGAACACATTGCTTGAACTCTTCTAATAACATCAGTTGTCTTAGGTTCTTAAAATTGTTATCTATTTTCTTTGACGTAAGCCATTTATCAAATAGGTCTTCTTTTCCTAGCAAATTCAACATAGGTTTGTGAATCAAACTTTTATAAGATCTAAACTTCTGTCTATATGCTTCTGGCACTAGCTCATAAGCTTTCAAAACTTCCTTTTAACCGTGTCATAATCAGAACTTCGTTCGGATGAAAGTGCTGAGTAAATTTCAGCGGCCTTGCCCTCAAAAACACTTTGCAGCATTGTAGTCCAAAAGGCTTCGGCCATTTCAAATTATGAGCAATTTTCTCAAACTGTGGAAAATATTTATCGACTGTTTTTCACAAAATCTGGGAACCAAACGTATATTTTTGCTGCATCAAAATGTTCTGATTTCGACTGTACATTAGTGTTACTTTCTCCTTTGACCATTTCAATTTTATTTTCTCCATCTCTAACCTTTCCTCATTTCAAGTTCTGCCTGTTTTAATTTAAATTCATCTTCTTTTCTTTTTCTTTCATCTTCTCCATCTCTAACCTTTCCTTCATTTCAAGTTCTGCCTGCCTTTCTTCTTTTTCTTTTCCAATTGTTTTAATTTAAGTTCATGTTCTAATTCAAGCTGTTTTAATTTGATAGCGTCAACATATTCGACCTTAAGATCAAGAGCCTCTTCACCTAAAATTTCTGCGTCAACTAATTTGTCTATTACCAAATTTTTATAAATTGTTTTCTCATAGATACTCTAAAGTCTAATTTCAGATGTTTAGCAAGCAACACTAATTCCTCTTTCTTTAAATTATCAAACTTCTCCAGGTCTGGCGTTTTCAAAATTTACCGGCTTCAAATGCCATTTTGTAGAATTTTGTTGGCTATTTCTAATAAAATACTGAACAAATATTTTTTTAAATAAGATATTAACGTTATCCCGGACTTGAGCCCCAATTTCTGTTATGTCAGAAAATCGCCTTTTAATTGTAGCCAACAAAGACACAAATCAATAATAAAATTTAACAAGATTTATTATACACTAGTTTACAAAAGTATTACACAAAAGAAATGTCAACTTAACTGTCAAAATATGAGTCCAATCTTTTATCTTTTCTTTATCCGGAAATCTTCACGGAATCCACAGAATATTATATCCAATTGGTCACAATCTAGTATGATGTAGTTTGTAAATAAAAGTGTCAATCCAACTGCAGAGAATGTTGATGTCTATCGATGTCTAAGTCTATCTATGTCTATGTCCAAATCTCTATATATTTTACTAACTTTTGGGTCTGCATTTAAATACTCAAACAGAAATGTCTAGACAACGCTAGAAATATAAATTACGCATCTTTTGTTATGATCATTCTGGAAACGTTATGTAAGTGAAATAGAAAGTTCTAATCATTCCATGAGTATCAATGAATGTTCCAGTGAATTCTAAACTGCATAGTTGTAACACAATGTATTTTATTTTGTACACAATGTATATAAAACAATGTAAACATTCTTAGGCCACACAAAACAAATTAGGCCAACTAAATAAATATATAGTTACAATATCATAACAATAGGTAGGGAATAACGTCGGGGACTGAGAAAACCATTTGATTTTGGCATGTTGAACTGGCATAGGTAGGAAATAGCATATGGTACTATGAAAGCCATATGATTTTGACATGTTGTACTGGTATAGGTAGGAATCACGTCGGGGACTAGGATAGCCATTTGATTTTGACATGGTGTACTGGCATAGGTAGGAAATAGCATATGGTACTAAGAAAGCCATTTGATTTTGACATGTTGTACTGGCATAGGTAGGAAATAACATATGGTACTAAGAAAGCCATTTGATTTTGACATGTTGTACTGGCATAGGTAGGAAATAATATATGGTACTAAGCAAGCCATATGATTTTGACATGTAGTACTGGTATAAGTAGGAAATAACATTTGGTACTAAGAAAGCCGTTTGATTTAACATGTTGTACTGGTATATATAGGTAGGAAATAACATATGGTACTAAGAAAACCATTTTATTTTGACATGTTGTACTGGCATAGGTAGGAAATAATATATGGTACTAAGAAAGCCGTTTGATTTGACATGTTGTACTGATATATATAGGTAGGAAATAACATATGGTACTAAGAAAACCATTTTATTTTGACATGTTGTACTTGTATCGGTAGGAAATAACATATGGTACTAAGAAAGCCATTTGATTTTAACATGTTGCACTGGCATTGGTAGGTACATGTAAGGGACTGAAAAAGCCATTGGATTTTGAAATATTATGACTGTATGAGTAGAAAATACCATCAGGGACCAAGAAACCCATTAGATTTTGACATGTTCTACTAACGTAAGTAGGGAATAACGTTGAGAACAGAGAAAACCATTGGATTTCATTATTTTCTATTTGCATAAGAAGAGTGACACGTCGTGGAGTAAGAAAGCAATTTGAATTTAACATGTTCTACCTGCATAGGTAGGGAATAACGTCGGGGACTGAGAAAACCATTTGATTTTGGCATGTTGAACTGGTATAGGTAGGAAATAGCATATGGTACTATGAAAGCCATTTGATTTTGACATGTTGTACTGGCATAAGTAGGAAATAACATATGGTACTGAAAAGCCATTTAATTTTGACATGTTGTACTGGTATAGGTAGGAAATAACATATGGTACAAAGAAAGCCATTTGATTTGACATATTGTACTGGTATATATAGGTAGGAAATAACATATGGTACTAAGAAAACCATTTGATTTTGACATGTTGTACTGGTATAGGTAGGAATGACGTCGGGGACTGAGAAAGCCATTGTATTGTGACATGTTGTACTTGCATAGGTAAGAAATAACATCTAGTACTGAGAAAGCTATTTCATTTTGACATGGTGTAGTGTCATATGTAGGGAATAATGTTGGGGACTTAGAAAGCCATTGTCTTTTGACAAATTGCACCTGCATAAGAAGAGAACAACGACTGGGACTGAGAGAGCCATTTAAATTTTACGTTTTATGTTAGCAAAAGTAACAAATAACATCGGGGACTCAGAAAGCCATTTGATTATGACATATTCTACTGGAATAAGTAGAAAATGGTGAAGTGTTCCCGGAATCCATTGGATTTTCACATATTCTACTGGAATAAGTAGAGAATGGTGAAATGTACCCGGAATCCATTGGATTTTCACATATTCTACTGGAATAAGTAAAGAATAACGTAGAGAACCGGGAAAGCTATTTAATGTTGACAAGTTAACTTGCTTTAACAGCTATTGAGAATAACATCGGGGAGTGAGAAAGCCCTCGAGATTTATATACTTTAAACTAGGGATGTCAACTCGGTGACGATTTACTAATCGAGTACTCGTTGAATTTACCAAGCGATACTCGAGTACTCGCTCGGAAAAACATACACTAAATGGAAACTCAAAATAATACCCATTTTACGTATTGTGGGTCGTTGTCTTATGGATGTAAAACCCTCAACATTATTACCTAGGACTAGATAAGAGTCCCAGGAATTTTATACCATAATTAATAGCTCATTTACTACATATTCTAATTATGTAAACTGGCAATTATCTAATCAATTAATTAATTAACATCTAAAGAAAAATGATTACTCAAACAACAGTATTTTGGGAATCGTAAAGAAACACCTTAAATGATCAACAAAGGGGTAATGATTAGAACTTACTGATGCCTTTAACTTTTTCTGGGACGAATCGATTTCTCACCTTTGTTACGTAACTAACAGTCCTGCTGATGAAAATATTTGCTCTGACGGTAGAGGTAGTGGAAAGACTTTAACACGATTAGCCATAAGTGTAAGCTGTGGAAATGTGCTCTTCTTCGTGACCTACCTCTGTTCGGAGGAATTTTAAATGACAATTAAACGCAAACATTCAATTTGTATTTATATTTTGGTTAATTTTGATTAATATTTAATTTTCTGGGAGGCGATCTTAATATAAATATTTTTTCTTTAAGAAGACAACAACATTCTAACAAAAAACCGATTAGTCGAGTATCATTTTGGTATTCGATACTCGGTACTACCGAGCAATACTCGAGTACTCGTTGACATCCCTACTTTAAACACACCTGTGTAGTGTTGGCACGTTGTCTTCCCGAACTTGTGAATCTTGAATTGCGAAACGATAAATCATTGAATTGATATCATTTTGGTATTTATGTAGAAGTACACATCAACCATTTCACCAAACAACTCTTATATCAATTTGAGATTCACACTTTCCATACATTATCAAAAAGAGAGGCGAAAGATACAAAATGGACATTCAAACTCGTTAGTCTAAAATAAACTGTCAATCCCATGGCAAAAAACCAAAAAGACCAAAAGACAAACAACAGTATACAAAACATAACATAGAAAACTAAAGACTATGCAACACGAATCCCACCAAAAACAGGGGGTGATCTCAGGTGCTCCGGAAGGGTAAACTAACGTTCAATTTATTATTGTGTACTCTGTTTCTTAAAATGATTCTATTTATAATTTTGTCCTTTGTTTCTCAAAATATATGGAGATTATGCACACAAATCAAGTTAACATACCTTGGGTCGAATGAATGAACTTCACAACCAAGGTCAGCCATTACGTCATCAAATCGGAAATCATAGTTTATTCTGAAGAATACAAAATTCCGGCTTTTAAATTTGAAATGATAAGACAGTTGTAAGCTATTTTTGAGATGCAATATATAAGATTCATATAAACTCCTGTATGATTTTCTGTGTTTACAAAAATAAAAAAAATAAAAATAAGGGATATCTTTTAAATTACAAGAAATCGGTAAAAATATCATTTAACCACTACAATTCGGAAATCATTCAGAATTAGAAAGAGTTGTTTTCAGTCTTCCATATATTTCCGAGCTGCGATTGTAATTTTCAAATATAGTGTTTGAAATCAGTCAAATAAAGTTGTTTTTTTTTGTCTCAAAATGGAACTGAAAGTGTGTTTTGTAATCATTCATAACAAAATTCCAACACGAACAAAACCCAATTCTTAGGAACAGCTCTATAATTGCTATTCTTCATCATAACGTCGGGGAAGTCTTCAACACTGATCAAACAGGGATCAAATTTCACAGGAAAACTGAAGAAGTCGAGATGTCTTTCTTGGAAGTAGACAACGGTACGACTGTGCATTGAATCAGACAAATGTGGGGTAATCAAATTCTATTTATTGGCAAAGATACAATCCATGTAAGCTTACCGATCCCAAATAAAGAATAAGGAATATGCTTATTCTCAAAAGATATCAATGTAACATTGTAATAAGATCTTTGAATGTTGTTTTCATCGGTACTAACATTGATTTTCTTATCAATAAGTTAAAACATAACTATATATGTATTGCTATACACTGATAAAGGCATACGTTTTCTACATCCTGTCGATACATACATTTTGGCATTGCATAAGGTCATGTTTTACTAGACTTTTAAGACGTCTTTACATTCAATCCATTTTATGCGTACTCTGATTGATATTTTGTCTATAATACAGAATTTTTCAATCAGTTGTTATTGGCTTGGAACTAGCTTTCAATATCTGAGAGTACTTGCAGATTGGTACGTTTTGTCTTTAGTGTTTTTTAACGTTTAACAAAAATACAGAACTCCAAGGTAAATTCAAAAAGTGGAAAGCCTATAAAAACTGACAAAATCAAACGTTATGAAACGAGTGAAAACGGTACGAGTGAAATCCATCCACATGCTGTATGTGCCTGTCCCAAGTCAGGACACTGTAATTCAGCTTTTGCTTTTTGTAATATCTTTTGTTGTCTCATTTGCAATTTTACCACATTGTGTTTATTAAAGACACATCAAGCAAAAACGTTTACCAAACAATCACATCGTATGAAACAGAAATACAAATATTTAAACAATCACATTGCAAAACGAGAAATTTGTTATAAATATTATTTACATGAGTAATGAATGAATAGAAAACGTTTAGGATAGACTGCAGAAGAAGCCATTTAACCATACACACAGAAATAGAAAAAGTAAAGTAGTACATACAAGAGAAGTTATTTTGCACACTACTAAGTATCGAGTAGAATTGACATGTGTTTCGATATATTTGTCATTTAGATTAAGTAAATTTCAAACCTACCCAAAGGAGTACACTAAACATGGTTTTTTTACTATAAACGGATAGGTATTGCAGTCATACCAATTTCCTCGGTTTCTAATATTTTTGCAATTATATTCAATACCACGTATTTGACGTAAATCTCTAAAATAAAAAAGAGTAATTGAACAGTTACAGTAGATTATAATAAATGAACCATTTACCCCTTTTCTTCCCTTAGTACATTCGTCGTGTGTTATATATATCCTTATTCTCTTTAGATGTTTGTGGTAATTGGTAGGTCTTTGATAGTCTCTGTCAAATGTATTCACAACATTCTAGACAGGGGGCGATGTAAATCTTCATATATGGTATTGACAACATTCTAGACAGAGGGCGATGTAAATCTTCATATATAGTATTGACACTTATCTATTGTTAAAGACCGTATGATTATGTGCAGATGTGTTCTAGAGATATGGGCTTTAAAATTGTGCGCATGCATGGGTATCCAGGCGGATTCAGGATTTGAGTTAAAGGAGATGGAACCCTAATAACATTTTTCCCCATAAAATATTTTTCCGATTTGAGAACGGCCGCACGATCTCCACATGCTGTTTATCTGAGTATGTCTAGTTTGCATATTCCGGAACTGTTTGGTCTTATCCGTTATTGATATGATGGTTACTTCTATCGACCTCTTTTTGTATTGCAACCAAGAGGTAATAATTTACAGCTCAGTCTTTTCGATTTCTAATATACCTTACTTTTAGTCCTGCAAATTAAGTCAGGTAAAGTATATGATGGAGGACTCATATATCTAATAATAAGACAAACAATTGATGCAAAATACCCCCAGTGAAGCATGATCGAAATGTAAAAAACTTTTTGTTTGAAGTGGCAAACACGTGATGTGGTCCATCGAATTTGGCCAGGACCAAATATGGCTGCCGATAAACTTTCTCACGTATATGCATAACACAATATATATTGATATATATATATATATTTTAGAATAATCTCATTACACACTGAGTAAGAAATGAATATTGTTATTCGTTTCTGTTCATTTATTTTCTATACCTGCGAAAGAGGACGAAGTCCGTTTTACGAATTCTATTTTCATTGTAGTGTTGTCATTATTCTTTTTGGAAATCAGATATATAAATTTGTGGGAAATCGTATGACTTATAACAGGGCAGCGTTCGTCAACAAAACGAGTTCATTAGTATGCTGATTTTTATATTGATTTTTCGTTTTATTGATTTTCCTACTGTTATTGGGGACTTCATCCCCATATAATTCGATTTGCCTTTGTCAATAATAAACTGTGAAGTGACCACCGTTGTTATGAGTTTGGCCAGGATGAATAGAAACATTTTTAATGTAAATGAACGAATCAACACGTTGGCAATCTTCGCAAAATTCCTGTCCTTTTGTCGGATAGTAAGGGAAAACACTTGCAAGATGTTGTGGAACCTCGACATCACCCAGAAACAACATTCTCTTCTGGTACAGGAAAGGTGGCCGTGTTGATGAACAGACTGAATGGTTGAAGCACAATTTGGAAATTGAATCAAAAGAAGTTGGATCAGACCACAACATTGTGTTTATTTGTCTTGGGAAGTGTGATTTCGTCGGAAGATTTTTATACCGTCCGTACAGTGTGTGTGGGTTTTAAAGATAGTTTTGATTTTATATTTCAAAGTTTCCTACTGTTACGCTGGTTTTTTTTTTTTTTTTTTAGATTTCGTTTTATTCTAATTACTTGTGGAACTTATTTGAAGACCACCATGAATCCGAAAAATCAGAGCCCAAGACATTTAGAACGTCAGATACTTGAGATCAACAAATATATATCTCAGCTTAATACTGTGCTTCATCAACATTTGCCACTTGGAGAGAAACTGAAAACACAAAAACAGACAACTTTCATCATATTCTTTGAATTACAGACTATATTTAGATGGTGTTCATCCCCACCCTCATCTCGCAAAACTTTGGTTAATTAGAATTTGCTCAGGTTAAAAGACAACTGTTGATAAATTTTACAAAATATGTGTGAACTATATATGTATGTGAGAATAGTTCCATTACATACTGATTTAAAGAAAACAAATTGCCACTTGTTTCTGAACATTTTTCTGATGTTTGATTTTTTGTCTATGCTGTATCTTGTTCAATACTGTTATATCACATTGCTAACATTGTACTCTATTGATTGTAAAATGATTGATGCACGTAACATTTATCTCATTGCTAACATTGTACTCTCAGGGGTGGATCCAGCCATTTTAAAAAGGGGGGTTCCCAACCCAGGATAAAGGTGGGGGGGGGGTTTCCAACTATATGTCCCCATTCAAATGCATTGATCGTCAAGAAAAAAAGGGGGGGTCCAACCCCCGGAACCCCCCTCTGGATCCGCCACTGACTCTAGTGATTGTAAAATAATTTATGCACGTGACAATTATCTCATTGCATGATAAACTTTCTTGGTGAAACAAAACTGTACTCATGTCCGTGAGAAGATATAATAGTGACGACTATCTTGATCTTTGTGTGTCACACATATGCCCAGAAGTGCAATTCTGAGGATGCCGATTTCCATGATTTTCTAACTTTAATTCCTATGATTGACACTCCTAACATTTCTGTGCCAATGCCACATCGCAAAGCGAAACTATGTACTGTATACCAAAGGTGTGTGAGAATTATATCATGGCACCACCAATACTCTCTGTACCAGTATTATTCTTATTCCAACCGAGCTTATGTTGTGAGAGTTATCTCATAACATGATATAACATTTGTGTGAAGAGTAGACTGATTTATTTCATGTCTGTAAGATTTATCTTATGACATATGTGAAGTTTTATTATATGAATTCAGCATTGAATCCACCCATAGCAATCGCAAATTTCATGTATTAGACTTGATGGAAAATAAAACATCTTCCGTTCTTCTTCCCCTGTATTAGAAATGTGAAAATAAGATGTCAAATAGAAAAAGATAAAAAAAAAAAAACGTATGTATTGTATCAAGGATTCATTGTGGTTTCTTGAATTTGGGAAAATGCTTACGTGGCTAATGCTTCAAATGCTTTACCCCATAGCTCAGCGGAATCTAACGAGGCTTTATCCCATAGCTCAGCGGAATCTAACGAGGCTTTATCCCATAGCTCGGCGGAATCTAACGAGTTTGGTTTTGATACGGTCACCTCTTTTGAATTGATTGGTTCATTAGTTTTCCATTTCTTGATTTTCTCATCGTGGATCAATCCTGAAAAAAATTGATTTTAAATGATGCAAAGAACACGCCAATCTATGTATGAAACATACATGTTCTTTAAAATGATATAAAAATCTTTTCACATATGTGACTACCATTTAAAAGCATATCATCTGTACTATCTTTTTTGCCCGGTCGTCAAATATTACGGTGCAATATTAGTCAAATCACGATGAAAGGTCAAGGACGGACAATTTCTTATTTTACAAGATGTCAGCATTTTTGCATATTTTGTCTTCTGAATAATAAGATTATATATGGAAATATGGAAAACTTCTAGAATAGAGGTTGCTAGTCACGTATCAGACGCACTTTAAAATAATGATACTAGCGTATGTTTGAAAAAAGCGCCTTTTCCCAGAAATTCCAGTGAAAACAATAAAAATGAGTGAAAACTAAAATATTTGTCTGTGATTCAATTGTTAATCACCATAATACCAAATAACATATTTTATTTAGTGCTAAGGAAGTTTTTAACATCATTAAATTGCTGCAATCACGATTCTTGCTAATTAAACAGCCAATCAAATAACTCAGTCATACAGTTGTCCAAAATACCACCATCTGCAAAAAAGATAGCTTTTAGCTGTTCTATGTTAAATGAAATTGTATGTAGTCAATATAATACAAATCTTAAAAATGCAAAAAAGAATTGAAGGATATAATACACACAGGATTCATGCTTTTAGGGGGAATTTAGGGGCAAAACTTTGATAATTCGTTATGTATTTTAATTGCCAGCATGAGCAAAACTCTTCCGTCCTATTGTGTTATTTGTTTGTCATTTCATGATTAAAATTGTAAGAAATAAAGAACTTTATACATAAATATTAAGCTAGCCATGAAATACAACTAAATATAAAAATAAATAATTACACAGTTAGTTAATTGATTAATGTAAAGTTGAATTTAAATACATGTATTTCTCTTATACAAATTAGTTTCCTTGGTTACTTCAACTTTATCGTGCATTGACGAAGGAAGTAAGACCTATTATACTCTAGACACTGAAAATATTCGTTGTGCCTGTCCGAAATAGGGAGCCCTATCAAACAACGTAATTTTCTTGGAAAAAAATTGACATTTTGCAGTTACATTTACTGAGTCTATATCTTAATTTTGATTTGAAAATTCTAGCAAATCGCAATAATTTTATTTATAATTAGATTTCCTAAATAGTTAAATTACTAGTAGTATAAAGAAAGAAATTACTGTGTAGGTGTCACACCAACAATTCAACCAATCAGTATCAAGAACGTTTTGTGAAAGTAGGCAACCTCTGACAAAACATATCACTTTTGAAATTACTGTTTACTACAGCCACATGTAACAAATAAATTTGCATAATTGAAACTGAAAGATAAATATATGTATATGGACAAATTTTATTCCAAATTTACTTGGCCATGTTTTATGCTAGATGTGCCACACAATATTCTCATTTAGGCATTCAGAAAACTAGAATGTTATTTTAGTAAATCACCTGTCACACATTGATTGAAAATTGACCTTTTAAAAGTTAATACATGTATACTTAGAATAGATATAGTTACAATGAAGTTGATATGCTTAAGCTAAAATATTTAGGCAATTGTGAGAAATGAAAATTTTGGTTGAATTTATCATGTTTTTAGTTGGTTTTATGGCAATTTATTTTCGTGGATATGTTTGTTTGTGTTAAGCCCTCTGCTGATTTTTTGGCGATATTCTCACTTCATTTTCATACTAGAGAAGAAAGACGTTTATTATATTCGCGTTATTTTTCACTTTATCACAAAAGTCGCATTAATATACTGACGGACTTTAAAAAGCCAACTAACATTTTGTTTTGTTTTTACCAAATCACGATTGATCTTCATATAACTACTATTCATGCTTTCCATACTTCTTTCTGTTTAGAAAAATTTAATACCTGACTTACCTGAGGTTAATTAACATACCGGATTATTGAAGTCGCACGAACTTGAAGCAAAATTTGAAACCGATAAATGCTTTTTTTAAAGTTTTATTAGGTCTTTCCACTTTTCTGTGGAAAGACCTTTTGATTTTGTTCTATTTATTTATTTTTTTTTATCTTCTTCTTCCGCCAAACCCTTTTCTTGCGGTATAAAGTTGTTTTGCAAGATGTCGCTTAGATGTTTGGATATTATATCGAACAGTTATTGCGCTTTTGAAACTCACCTTATTTAGCCGAAGAATTTTTATTGTAGGAGTTATCTCCCCAAACACTGTTTTTCTTGTTAGTGTATCTCGATCCTCCGTAACCAAAAAAGATAACGACAACATTTTTTTTTAATTGTTCGTTACATTCCTCAGGAATTTTTGACTGATTTGGATTGAAGCGATCCGGTGAAATCTTATAGGAATTATCTACCTTTACCAAATAAATTTATTGTTATGATTTTGTAACTTATAAACCGTAAGACGTATAACCTAGAGTCTTTTTATTTGAGGTCCTTGGGTCCTAATTTAGAAAATGAGATCAAGGTCAAGTTCTCAATTTTGACTTTTGCTAGTTTTTGCATTTTCTCTGACACTTTTAAAGTTATATAAAAAAAAAAGGACTAGTGCAAAATGTTTGCTTTATTGTGATGAAGATATGATATAGTTGGTCTGAAACAATTCAATGACATCTTATAGGAGTTATTGCCCTTGGAATGTTTTATTTAAAGGTAAATTGGTTATTACTTCAGATTTGTACATGATAAAGCCACAAGGTCTTTCGCAAAATGTTGGGTGACATGCGACCTTGAAAAATTTCAACCGAAAGTGACCTTGAGTGAACCGAAAGTAGTCATTTTTGCACTAATTTCATTGAAAAATACCTTAACACCATTTATTTTTTTAAATGGGCATACATAAACCTATCATTTGAGACCAGAAGTGACATTCTTAAACCGGAAGTAGCAAATTAGTGTGAATAAAGCTATTATATAAGACCAGAAGTGACATTTTCTAAACCGGAAGTAGCCAATTTTCTCCCTTTTACAGGCAAAAGTATATATAAATCATATATTTTTGCAATCAGTGTAAATACAGCTATCATATGAGACCGTAAATGACATTTTCTAAACCGGAAGTTGGCAATAATCTCCATTATTTCAGGCAAAAGTATATAGAAACCATATATTTATTGAATCAGTATGAAGAATTGGCATTGGAGGCCAATTGTAATTTTGAGTAAACCGGAAGTAGCTTCTTTTCAATTATTTAGAAAATTGATGTGGAAAGACCTTCAACTGTAGTCTGAACAATTGGTTTTTAATTCTTCGTGAAACAATTCATCCAATCCATACCCACACTTAAATCAGTTACAAAATGCTCCATATCGCCGAGACTGAGCAATAATAATCTGTATCAAGTCATAAGAATATTGCAGGTAGGAATACGTGAACATGCTGTTACTGGACAGTTTCACGTCAGAAACTCCTCTTACTGTCCTTACAACAACGGTACAGGCAGACAGGATTTGTTGATGACCACCCATGACCAGATCAATATATGTAGTGACAACGCCATGTCAATAGAATTTGACTTTGCAACGTCATTTGCGAGACATATTTACGGCTGCAAAGTCAACTGCCAATCAAGTCGTTCGAATGCCATGGCAGACAAATTCACGCCATAAATGTTTCCCATATGCTGAAATGCCAAAGAATCGACTGCAGACAAACATTTAAAACCCTAGAGTTTGAATAGCATAACTGCCAAAACACATTGTAAAGAGTGGGATAGAGGTCAAATCAGAAGGTACAAAACAGAACTCAAAACATGCCCAACAGAATTGATTGACATTTCCGTCAATTATTTAGGCGTTGGTTACAGACAGTTATTGCCTTCGATGGTGACACATCCATTGGTAAGGGGAACAGCAGGGTTTCAGTGCATACCACATGCTTTGAACATTAAACATAATGTAATCAATACAACTTTTTTTAGACAATGAAGTAATGAATAAAATTGATGTTAATACATTTATTTTACAAACATTGCATATTTGAAAATGAGAATTAAAAAGAATAATCTAGTGATGCGTTTTTAAAGTCCGTCAGTATAAATTGCTTGCCAAAATTAGTTGGTTTGAAGTATGGTCTTTTCCAAATATCAAAATTAAAAAGAAAACCCCTAAAACTTTATCCAAAGAATTATTGAAATGATATCGCATGCCAATGCTTTGCATGCTAATATTTGTTCGATTGGTTTTCTAATGGTACGAAGATCTCACAACTGCAATAAATATCTGATATTAGTTGACATGAAAAAAAACATACAAAATGGTATGATTGTATAAATGTGAGAAAAACAAGTTAGCGTTATAAATGAGATAACTTAAAACCATGTCTGTAATTGTAAATTTGAATTGCTTATTTTTTTTTTTTTAAATCTATTGAGTGTGTTTGTCATGAATAAAATACCTTCATGTACAATCTCCATATGTGCACTTTAAAACTTTGAACTTCACTAAAATTTACCAAACGATATAGGAGGAGTATTGCTCATTACACTTTGTAGACTAATGAATAGATTTACGAATGGAAAGAACAAAGACAAAAGGACCTCGTCACCAGATGATTCATACCTTCTGTTGAACAAACACACAGACATACTTATTTTAATGTATTTTCTATATTACATCGATATCTAAGTTTTAAGTTCTGTTGTGATTTCATTAATTCACTTAATTTTGAATAAGCTGGTTATCTTTCCCTTGGTGGAAAGAAGGAAGAATATAACAATGAGTCAGTCTCAAAATATAGCCGCACTAGCCGCAGAAAGACAGATAATAATATGACCAACACCAGTCTCCAAATATAGCCGCACTAGCCGCAGAAAGACAGATAATAATATGACCAACACCAGTCTCAAAATATAGCCGCACTAGCCGCAGAAAGACAGATAATAATATGACCAACACCAGTCCACAAAATATAGCCGCACTAGCCGCAGAAAGACAGATAATAATATGACCAACACCAGTCCACAAAATATAGCCGCACTAGCCGCAGAAAGACAGATAATTATATGACCAACACCAGTCTCAAAATATAGTCGCACTAGCCGCAGAAAGACAGATAATAATATGACCAACACCAGTCCACAAAATATAGCCGCACTAGCCGCAGAAAGACAGATAATAATATGACCAACACCAGTCCACAAAATATAGCCGCACTAGCCGCAGAAAGACAGATAATAATATGACCAACACCAGTCTCCAAATATAGCCGCACTAGCCGCAGAAAGACAGATAATAATATGACCAACACCAGTCTCAAAATATAGCCGCACTAGCCGCAGAAAGACAGATAATAATATGACCAACACCAGTCTCAAAATATAGCCGCACTAGCCGCAGAAAGACAGATAATAATATGACCAACACCAGTCTCAAAATATAGCCGCACTAGCCGCAGAAAGACAGATAATAATATGACCAACACCAGTCCACAAAATATAGCCGCACTAGCCGCAGAAAGACAGATAATAATATGACCAACACCAGTCTCAAAATATAGCCGCACTAGCCGCAGAAAGACAGATAATAATATGACCAACACCAGTCTCCAAATATAGCCGCACTAGCCGCAGAAAGACAGATAATAATATGACCAACACCAGTCTCAAAATATAGCCGCACTAGCCGCAGAAAGACAGATAATAATATGACCAACACCAGTCTCAAAATATAGCCGCACTAGCCGCAGAAAGACAGATAATAATATGACCAACACCAGTCCACAAAATATAGCCGCACTAGCCGCAGAAAGACAGATAATAATATGACCAACACCAGTCCACAAAATATAGCCGCACTAGCCGCAGAAAGACAGATAATTATATGACCAACACCAGTCTCAAAATATAGCCGCACTAGCCGCAGAAAGACAGATAATAATATGACCAACACCAGTCCACAAAATATAGCCGCACTAGCCGCAGAAAGACAGATAATAATATGACCAACACCAGTCTCAAAATATAGCCGCACTAGCCGCAGAAAGACAGATAATAATATGACCAACACCAGTCTCAAAATATAGCCGCACTAGCCGCAGAAAGACAGATAATAATATGACCAACAGCAGTCTCAAAATATAGCCGCACTAGCCGCAGAAAGACAGATAATAATATGACCAACACCAGTCCACAAAATATAGCCGCACTAGCCGCAGAAAGACAGATAATAATATGACCAACACCAGTCTCAAAATATAGCCGCACTAGCCACAGAAAGACAGATAATAATATGACCAACACCAGTCTCAAAATATAGCCGCACTAGCCGCAGAAAGACAGATAATAATATGACCAACACCAGTCTCAAAATATAGCCGCACTAGCCGCAGAAAGACAGATAATAATATGACCAACACCAGTCTCAAAATATAGCCGCACTAGCCGCAGAAAGACAGATAATAATATGACCAACACCAGTCTCAAAATATAGCCGCACTAGCCGCAGAAAGACAGATAATAATATGACCAACACCAGTCTCAAAATATAGCCGCACTAGCCGCAGAAAGACAGATAATAATATGACCAACACCAGTCTCAAAATATAGCCGCACTAGCCACAGAAAGACAGATAATAATATGACCAACACCAGTCTCAAAATATAGCCGCACTAGCCACAAAATATAGCCAACACTAGCCAAAATATAGCAGAAAGACAGATAATAATATGACCAACACCAGTCTCAAAATATAGCCGCACTAGCCGCAGAAAGACAGATAATAATATGACCAACACCAGTCTCAAAATATAGCCGCACTAGCCGCAGAAAGACAGATAATAATATGACCAACACCAGTCTCAAAATATAGCCGCACTAGCCGCAGAAAGACAGATAATAATATGACCAACACCAGTCCACAAAATATAGCCGCACTAGCCGCAGAAAGACAGATAATAATATGACCAACACCAGTCTCAAAATATAGCCGCACTAGCCGCAGAAAGACAGATAATAATATGACCAACACCAGTCTCAAAATATAGCCGCACTAGCCGCAGAAAGACAGATAATAATATGACCAACACCAGTCTCAAAATATAGCCGCACTAGCAGAAAGACAGATAATAATATGACCAACACCAGTCTCAAAATATAGCCGCACTAGCCGCAGAAAGACAGATAATAATATGACCAACACCAGTCTCAAAATATAGCCGCACTAGCCGCAGAAAGACAGATAATAATATGACCAACACCAGTCTCAAAATATAGCCGCACTAGCCGCAGAAAGACAGATAATAATATGACCAACACCAGTCCACAAAATATAGCCGCACTAGCCGCAGAAAGACAGATAATAATATGACCAACACCAGTCTCAAAATATAGCCGCACTAGCCGCAGAAAGACAGATAATAATATGACCAACACCAGTCCACAAAATATAGCCGCACTAGCCGCAGAAAGACAGATAATAATATGACCAACACCAGTCTCAAAATATAGCCGCACTAGCCGCAGAAAGACAGATAATAATATGACCAACACCAGTCTCAAAATATAGCCGCACTAGCCGCAGAAAGACAGATAATAATATGACCAACACCAGTCCACAAAATATAGCCGCACTAGCCGCAGAAAGACAGATAATAATATGACCAACACCAGTCCACAAAATATAGCCGCACTAGCCGCAGAAAGACAGATAATAATATGACCAACACCAGTCTCAAAATATAGCCGCACTAGCCGCAGAAAGACAGATAATAATATGACCAACACCAGTCCACAAAATATAGCCGCACTAGCCGCAGAAAGACAGATAATAATATGACCAACACCAGTCTCAAAATATAGCCGCACTAGCCGCAGAAAGACAGATAATAATATGACCAACACCAGTCTCAAAATATAGCCGCACTAGCCGCAGAAAGACAGATAATAATATGACCAACAGCAGTCTCAAAATATAGCCGCACTAGCCGCAGAAAGACAGATAATAATATGACCAACACCAGTCCACAAAATATAGCCGCACTAGCCGCAGAAAGACAGATAATAATATGACCAACACCAGTCTCAAAATATAGCCGCACTAGCCACAGAAAGACAGATAATAATATGACCAACACCAGTCTCAAAATATAGCCGCACTAGCCGCAGAAAGACAGATAATAATATGACCAACACCAGTCTCAAAATATAGCCGCACTAGCCGCAGAAAGACAGATAATAATATGACCAACACCAGTCTCAAAATATAGCCGCACTAGCCGCAGAAAGACAGATAATAATATGACCAACACCAGTCTCAAAATATAGCCGCACTAGCCGCAGAAAGACAGATAATAATATGACCAACACCAGTCCACAAAATATAGCCGCACTAGCCGCAGAAAGACAGATAATAATATGACCAACACCAGTCTCAAAATATAGCCGCACTAGCCACAGAAAGACAGATAATAATATGACCAACACCAGTCTCAAAATATAGCCGCACTAGCCGCAGAAAGACAGATAATAATATGACCAACACCAGTCTCAAAATATAGCCGCACTAGCCGCAGAAAGACAGATAATAATATGACCAACACCAGTCTCAAAATATAGCCGCACTAGCCGCAGAAAGACAGATAATAATATGACCAACACCAGTCTCAAAATATAGCCGCACTAGCCGCAGAAAGACAGATAATAATATGACCAACAGCAGTCTCAAAATATAGCCGCACTAGCCGCAGAAAGACAGATAATAATATGACCAACACCAGTCCACAAAATATAGCCGCACTAGCCGCAGAAAGACAGATAATAATATGACCAACACCAGTCTCAAAATATAGCCGCACTAGCCACAGAAAGACAGATAATAATATGACCAACACCAGTCTCAAAATATAGCCGCACTAGCCGCAGAAAGACAGATAATAATATGACCAACACCAGTCTCAAAATATAGCCGCACTAGCCGCAGAAAGACAGATAATAATATGACCAACACCAGTCTCAAAATATAGCCGCACTAGCCGCAGAAAGACAGATAATAATATGACCAACACCAGTCTCAAAATATAGCCGCACTAGCCGCAGAAAGACAGATAATAATATGACCAACACCAGTCCACAAAATATAGCCGCAGAAAGACAGATAATAATATGACCAACACCAGTCTCAAAATATAGCCGCACTAGCCACAGAAAGACAGATAATAATATGACCAACACCAGTCTCAAAATATAGCCGCACTAGCCGCAGAAAGACAGATAATAATATGACCAACACCAGTCTCAAAATATAGCCGCACTAGCCGCAGAAAGACAGATAATAATATGACCAACACCAGTCTCAAAATATAGCCGCACTAGCCGCAGAAAGACAGATAATAATATGACCAACACCAGTCTCAAAATATAGCCGCACTAGCCGCAGAAAGACAGATAATAATATGACCAACACCAGTCTCAAAATATAGCCGCACTAGGCGCAGAAAGACAGATAATAATATGACCAACACCAGTCTCAAAATATAGCCGCACTAGCCGCAGAAAGACAGATAATAATATGACCAACACCAGTCTCAAAATATAGCCGCACTAGCCGCAGAAAGACAGATAATAATATGACCAACACCAGTCTCAAAATATAGCCGCACTAGCCGCAGAAAGACAGATAATAATATGACCAACACCAGTCTCAAAAAATAGCCGCACTAGCCGCAGAAAGACAGATAATAATATGACCAACACCAGTCCACAAAACACGAAATGTAGGAACACTACCTGAAACCGATCGCAATTGCTGAAGAAGGATATTCAATCTTCCACAATATCAATTTTCAGTCATATTTGATCAAACAAAAAATATAATATGTAATAATGTGCTAACATAAAAAAATTAAAATAGCCGGGTTTATTGTAATGCGCTTGGTGCAAACATTATTTATTCGAATATTGAATGAAAATAAACTTCTTAACATGTCCTCAACTTTCGACATCGAAAACACATTTTTTTACCATCTATACCTTAGATATAGGAAGATGTGGTGTGAGTGCCAATGAGACAACTCTCCATCCAAATAACAATTTATAAAAGTAAACCATTATAGGTCAATTGTATATTCCTTAAAGCGCTATTTGTACCCCTTTTTTAAATACGGTAAACTGTTTTCTCCTGATATTGACAACAATCGATGTGTTATCTAAATAGTCTCTATTTGCAGATTAGGTATTTAGTGCAACTGCAAAAGCTTCAATAGAACGCTTATCTGTGATAGCGATAATTTGTGTAAATTATGCATCTTCATTTGGAACTATTTAAAAAGTTTATTTTTCATCAATCTGATATTTTTTTAACTTTCACTGACAAACTGTTCGGTCATAAATTATCATTATATTGTTAAACTAATTGTTTTATCGAAATCATTTTATTTGCAATATTTGTCCGTCAAAGTCATTTTTATTAACATGTAACGATTTTTCTTTATAAAGCTTTTTGTGTAATAAGTAACAATTAAGTGTCAGTATATTTCACAAAGTCGGAAATTTGTTTCAAGATAATGCTTTTGTATGGTGGCCGGTTAAGGCCATTTCGCGTTTTCGCGTTTTCGCCTTTCATATTCTATAGGGCGAAAACACGAAAACGCGAAATCGTGAAGTCGAAAACGCGAAAACGCGAAGTCGAAAACGCGAAAACGCGAAAACGCGAAACCGATTTCGCGTTTTCGACTTCGCGTTTTCGCGTTTTCGACTTCGCGATTTCGCGATTTCGCCTTTTCGCCTTTTCGCGTTTTTACGATATACATGTTATTATAACATAAAATTTTAAATATAATTGGAGACAAGACTACAAAGTATAAGTCATTCAAATGATTGTCATATAAATTTCATATCTGTGGCTTACTTTAAATATTTTCATAAATTAGACAATTCCTTTACATTCTTTGTTTCAAATACTCTAACAAGTCATTATCTTTTAAAAGTGTCAAATTTATAAGTTAAGCCACAATGTAAACTATAGCGGTTTTTGTTGTTGTGATTATATTTTGTTTACATACATCTATTGTGTACATGTGTATATTAGTAGATTAATTATGTTTTAGTCATCTAGTTGATATTGTATTTAGATAGCCTTATTTAAAATTGGTTTAATCCAAATGAGTTACTCTCTTTAAATAAAGATATTATTATTATTATTATTATTATTATTATTATTATTATTATTACTGAACAAATTTAAAACAGATGCATTTGTATAAAATGCCTTTGAGTATACAATTTGCTTGAAATCATATTTTGACATTTTAAAATATATTTGTTAATTGACCAGATTCAGTTTCTCTATTTGTTTTGTTTATCTGGTTCTGACACGGGGAGGATTGTTGTTATTGTCTACCGCATTCAACAGTATATCCCTTGTCCCTTGGTGTCTCCTGTAGATGAACAAATTTCAATCTTTGAAAATTTGAAATATTAATCAATGCGTTTAGTAATATATGGGAAACACATTCTACATTTACATGAATTTTCCATAAATCCAGGTTACTTTTTGTTTAAATTAAAAGAACATGCGACAGGTTTAGGATATCTTTGCTAAGATCAACCTACAACAGTTTTGAAGTGAGGTCTTGGATAGTCCTAAGAGGATCATAAGACATGTCATAAGATATTCTAGTATCTTATAACAGGTCTTAGGATAGCTTCGCGAAACCGTCCCAAGTTTTATTTGACAAAAGTCTTATCTCCACAATGTATTAAATTTTAAACTTTTTTCACACAAGCTAATTTTAATATTAAAAATTTTAGATTCACAACAAGAGCGTTAAATGAAAGATTATGTATTTTAAGTAACCATGGCGATAATAATGATTAATTTCATTTATTTTAAAATGTCCAAACTATAACTTCCAGCAAATTGTATATTCAAAAGCATTTTATAGAAATGCATCTGTTTTTAAATTTGTTCACTAATTGTCAACAAAGAATGTAAAGAAATTGTCTAATTTATAAAAATATTTAAAATACGTCACAGATATGAAATTTATATGACAATCATTTGAATGACTTATACTTTGTAGTCTTAGGTCCAGTCAGTTAATATAAGTCGATAGACGTGAAGATATGTGCTTTTTATTAGGAGTACCAATCCTCAAAATACCCATATATAGGTAAACGGAAAGAATAGAAACCATATTAGACATTGATCATAGAAGTCGTAAGATATTTTGCATGGTAGATTTAAATCATAATTGATTTAGGTGGGTGCATTAAAATCGTTAACTAAGCGCGTTTTTGTTTAAAAATGTCACTCGCCTATTCATTATGCTCTACCACGCGTAACAGCCTTATATGTAGATTACAACATATCTCATTTATGCATTTGTACGGTACGCCGATTTATTATAATGGTACAATTTAATGATTCTAACTATGTAAATTTTATACACCAGAACTGAATTATTGAAAACGTGTTTATCAATTTATGCAGGAACAAGTAGTTTCTTGGGTAAAGTGTTAAACCTTCTTCACAAAAACTTCGAAACGACAACTAAATATCATTCAATTGGTTTTAAATGGCACTGAAGGAACTATCCAAAAACAGTATTTTTTGTAAATGTATGATTTACTTTCAATTTATATATTATTCTACCAGGCTTTAACTTATGAAGAAAATAATATTTTAAATCTACCATGCAAAATATCTTACGACTTCTATGATCAATGTCTAATATGGTTTCTATTCTTTCCGTTTACCTATATATGGGTATTTTGAGGATTGGGACTCCTAATAAAAAGCACATATCTTCACGTCTATCGACTTATATTAACTGACTGGACCTAACAAAAACATCTTTGTTAAATAAACAGACTGGTTCTCTTAAAGACACTTGCATTCTTATGAAACCTAACTTTTGACACATCTATGTAGACAAAAGCGTTGAAGGGAATGTATAATGGCAGACAGTGATAGGTTGGGCTGTTAAAACTTAGCCAAAGTACGTTATGTTTTCAAGAATATGAACTGTTTTAAGTTCTAACTGAATGCGGTTGGGTTTTATAAATTTCACAACAGAATAGTTTGGTATTCTTGAATTTGTTCTTGTATGCCATTTTAAGAAATGTAAATACCCTTAAAATAAATAACGATTTGTCCTTTTCGCTCGGAGATATAATTAATTAGTGTCCTTATTCCTAATTTCATTCGCTCACGGCTTAAGGCAAGTTTTTGGTACCATTTTTTTCTTACTCGGAAGATTAATTTTTCCATTTCAATAACAAAATCTTTGTCATTTAAAAATATATTCAAACAAATGAAAAACCATAGTGGAGAAGAGATATCCAGGAAGCATTCTCAAACGAGTTGGATAAAATGTGGTACTTGTAAAGAGGCAATCATATTCAAATACAATAATACCTTTTAAAATCGTACGGCTACATGTATGAATGTGTATAACTGGGCCCTCGATCATAAAACTTTACTCAGTACTCGGAGTACTGTATTTGTGCTCGAAACACCAAATCCATTATTTGGATTGCTGGATTTCTGAGTGCGAGTACGATAATTGTACTCGAAATGTTTATGACCGCAAAGCCTGTATTCTTATTATTGGCTGTTCCTATGTTACACATACATTGTAATGTAAATAAATTGAAAGTTATGTTTTAATTGACCAATAGAATGATTAAATATATAACAATCTTTCATAATTATAATATTTGAAAAAATCGGACTAATAAACATAGTAAAGACTGGTCAAAGATAGTAAGGGTTGTAAGTGATTACTTCAAATATATCTGATTAAATCATTTATTTTGGAAAATGGGATAAAAATAAAACTACCCGTATAACAGAGAGGCGAACGGTGCTAAGGGAAATTCAAACTCATAAGTCGAAAACAAACTGATAATGCCATGGCAAAAAATGAAAAACGACCAAAACACAACATAGAAAACTAAAGACTCAGCAACACGAACCCCACCAAATCAAGGGGTAAAACACATGTATTTTAAATGATACAATAAAAGGCATTTTATATTTACTTAGGTAAAACACATATTGCAGATGCCGCATTTAGTTTTTGAAATTATATAGCTTTTTTTTTTTTTTGGTTCATAACCACATAGTACATATAATTTTCAAAATAACGCAATAATCGCATAGAAAGATACTCAAACTGGTTTCCAAAACAGTAGTCGAATTGGACCGTGGATTGTTTTTGCTGAAAAATGTTCACTGCATGAATATATACCATCCACCTTACTGTTTTTACAGTTAAACAGCTTTTCCATGAGAAAGAATTATTGAAGAAAATTAGAACATAATTGTACATTTCAATTTACTAGATATATACCATTGCATAGAAAATAACCTAAACAGTTCTTAATGAAAATACATGTAACACATTTTTAACAGTTGTCTCAAGTCATCTTAGATTGAAAATTGTAGTCTCAATTTAATAAATTGTGTACAAATCTTTGATATTTTATAGGATACATGGTCGTCGTATAAATTTACATTGTTAGAGGTCGGGTTGTTTTCTACAGTGTTCATGTTATTGTTGTAGGTAATATTTTCGTAAATACACCAGCCGATATAATTGTTTGATTGATTGGTGTTTAACGCCACTCTCAGCACTATTGGCTATTTGCTGGCGGTCAGTTTTGATTGGCCGAGGAAGCCGGAGTGCCCAGAAAGAACCACCGACCTTCGACAGGAAAACTGACAATCCTTGTCAATTAAGATTGGAGTCGAGCGCACCTGCCACGTGCGGGGTTACGGCCGATACAAGAGTATACGAAGGTTTGAGTTGTATATAGACAGATTGAGTACTTACAGTGATTGCAAGTTGTCTTTTGTATCTATATAACATCTCCTAATTTTTATATGGATTTTACGTATGATTCGTCAAGCGTACGTACTTTTCGTCATATTGTAAGAAAGCTCTTTTATAACATTAGTAAGTTTTGTTCCAATAGACTTGACCTATAGTTGTTAATATCCTTATCCTTTGGTTTCTGTTGAATATTTGTCTCCATGGCAATTATATACGTAAAATCCATTTGAGGGATCATTTATTTTTACTTTTGAAGATAACTAAAAAAAATTGTCAAACATTGGCTCGCCAGAAAAAGAAGTATCCCTAAAAATAAGATTGTGCTCAATCACCCACACCCCAATTTTTTTACGTTACTGCTTTATTTGACCTAAGAAAGTACCAAGGCAAATATATTCCCTCCCCCTAAAAAAATATATAAAAAATTCCTTCCTAAATTCTAAATTTTGAAACCCCAAAAAATAGTACAAAATGACCCCATAAATATATGATTGGGCTCGTTTAATAACTTTTGTTGAGATTCTCGCCTCCCACTGAGTAATACTCCTTATAGTCTTGTCGTGAGTACATACACCTGAATTAGATATAGGTCTTTAAGCTTACCTGTGGAATCGGTATTGCTTTTTCTTCCAAAAATGTTAACTGTTTAATCTTCAGTATCATAATACATATAATGTAAGATATCATTTGTTGATATGCATTAGTATTAAAATGAACAAAACAAAACAAGATGATCTATAATTGGTTGATCTATAATTAGTGCTCAAGGCCGAATTTAGGAGTTTGGCGCACCCAATGTGTCTCTATTCGGCCGACATAGTCCTATTCTCTTATTCTTAATCTCCGCCTTGGTCTATTATATGCACATCTAATCTAAAGACAGAGACGATTTAACCTTCCACAACACCTAAGCTTTCCGGGTTTTCAATTGCAGTATAACTTGCTGATAAATAAAACCATTTAGGAATATTAAGGTAATAATCAGTTAACTTTCAAGGGGTGGGGAGGGGGTAGTATTCGTTTTATATTTGTTTGATGCTGTCGCAATTGAGTGTCGCATTATTGTTAGCTCACATTTAACCTTAAAATAAGTGAAAATAAAAGTTCATCACAATATCTATTTGCCTTTTCGCAGATTTTTTCCCTAAATTTTATCATACATTGAAGCATCTTTGTCTGGCAAATCTTGATAATCCATGCTGAAAATTTGATGATGGCATATCAATTAATTAAAAAAAAAAAACAATTGTGAATTTTGTGGTTTAATTTAGAGTACTGTATCAAACTTCAAGAATATCATTTATTAAAA
Source organism: Mytilus coruscus (assembly GCA_017311375.1). Lineage (NCBI taxonomy): Eukaryota > Metazoa > Mollusca > Bivalvia > Mytilida > Mytilidae > Mytilus > Mytilus coruscus. Next base: position 2,793,391 of record CM029597.1, on the reverse strand, counting down.
ATGTTAATTGTGTAAATATTTAAGAAAAAAGCATGCATGCTTGAACAATTCCCGCGGAAATGTGTGTAATCTTGGTTAACATAAACAACATATCGAACGTAAGTATACTTTAAACTATTTTTCTTTATTTTCAGATAATAGATGGGTAATGTATGTGCGATCTGCTTATATTTTAAAAGATTCATTTAATTCAGAAAAAATGCCCGTTTTATCGGATTAGAAATAGACTCTCAGCGTTATCGTGGGAATGAAATACAAGCTCCCTTTGCGTTCGTTCGTACCTTTCGTCAAAATGTAAGAAAGCTCTAATATTAACAAATAAACACTATAAATATAACATACATTACCATTTTTCGGAGCAGCTTTCAAATATTCGATTGAGTTCCGAATTTCAGTTTGTGATCTGTAGATATAATATTGCAGCCAAACTATTACGGCAAAGAACACTAGTAATGGAATTAAATAATTGTTTTTTAACATTTTGTTAATTACTTCCTTAAACATAAATAAAAATATATCGGTTTCCAATTTAATGGTGATGCTGTATAAATTACATCTGTTTAAAATCAAAAGATCAAATGAATAAAAAATAATAACGGGTGACATAATATTTTAATATGATCATTGATGCTTCTCATCCCTTTTTATCAAGATCTTCATATTACTTGAAAATGTTAGGTCACCCGTTACTATTTTTATTCATCTGATGTAATTTGATTATATAACATTGAAGAAAATGAAGAAGAAAACTGTCCAGAATCAATAAAGACTTTTTGTGAAGAAAACATGAAAATTGAACATGTTTCAACCAAAATCAAAGTCACTGACGCATACAGATTAGGAAAGGCAAGTGTTAAAACGAGACCAATCATAGTACGACTGTTCAAATCCACACATACATATACACTACCTTTATCACTATATTAATCCCCACATACATATACACTACCTTTATCACTATATTAATCCCCACATACATATACACTACCTTTATCACTATATTAATCCCCACATTCATATACACTACCTTTATCACTATATTAATCCCCACATACATATACACTACCTTTATCACTATATTAATCCCCACATACATGTACACTACCTTTATCACTATATTAATCCCCACATACATATACACTACCTTTATCATTTCAAGAACAATGCCTTCAATTATTTCATGAAAATCAATTTCTAACAACCTGTAATAATTTGATTTTTTCGGGTGGGATATATGAGAAACAATGAAAATGTCACTTTCAATGCTGAAAAAATCTGTTCGAGAAAGGAGTAATTGTTTGCATGATGATGATTTAGATAATTATGTTAATAGTATAGAACTTGTTGAAAGCCCAAATATTCCGAATAGAGTATCTATGGATAAGTTAGTTAACGCATTTGGTATTTTCAATTGTGTTAGGTGTAGCAAACGGTAGAATAGGAAGTGACCAGAATGGAAACTTTACGTTCTGTACTAAAAAGGGAAACAGTGTTAATGACTATTTATTTCTTTAACCGACTAATTATAATCAATTTAATGGTTTCAAGGTACTACAGTTTAATGAATTTTCAGATCATGCACCCATATTTATTGCATTGGACTTTTCTAATAATCGTCCGCCGTTCAAGCCGCCCATGGTACATACTTTTATAAAGTGGATAGTGACCAAAGCGGTGAGTGTATACAATCGTTACGTTCACACCAGGACAGTTTTTCCCATTGGTAAACGACAGTTCATCAGTTGGTGATATGAACTCCGCAGTTCAAAAGATCACGGACATATTATTTAATTGTGCATTTTGAATTTTGGTCGTACTGTTTTAATCAGAGACAACATCAATTCAGAAAGGCCGAATAATGAATGGTTTATTGAAAAATGTGCTAACGTTCGCCAAAATTTTTATAAAGCAATGATTTTTTCAACGTCATCCTAACTTTGTAAACAGACTTTCTTACATAGTCGCGAGAAATAATTTCAATAAGATAAAACGCCAGGCACAATATACTATTAAAACGACGAAAAGGCATGGAACTGTGTAATATTATGGAAGGGAATATCCGTCATAATTATACATTTCTTGATTTGTAAAATGCAATTTCTTGATTTGTAAAATGCGATTTCTTAATTTGTAAAATGTTATTTCTTAATTGTAATATGCATTTTTCCATCCGTTACATGAATTTCTACATTTCTTGATTTGTGAAATGTAACTTCTAAATGTGTAAATGCAATTTCTTAATTTGTTAACGTATTTTCTTCGTTAGCTACATGAAATTCTACATTTCTTAATTTGTGAAATGACATTTCTTTATTTGTTCAATTAAATTTCTTCATTCTAAATCGTAACTGTGAAATTATAAATTTCTTAATTTGTAAAATGGAATTTCTAGGTTTGTACAGGACGTATATTTATTTTTCAATCGAAATAAAGTTTGTTGAATCAAAACGGCAGTGTGAAATGATAAAGTAGATATTGTGTCTAACCATCCTACAAAATGTCAACAAAATACAACAGCCGGTCTAAGAAGAGTTGCGTCCGCAAAGTGTTCCTATAGTTTCAAATGCAAAAACAAACGTCTAAATCCAATAACTCCTGTAAAATTTGTAGAATCAAAACGGCAGTGTGGAATGATCAAATCCATATTTTGTATAACTATCCTACAATATTTCAGTAAAATCAACTTGCCGGTCTCAGAGGAGTTGCTTCCACAAAGTACCCAAGACAGACAGACGCATGGATGGACAGACAAATGGACGGACCCAGACCACTACTAATTCCTCCATCACATTGCCGCGGGGGACAAACATCTTTTTGTTCTAAAGATTTTTATTAATTGACAGTCATTTTTATACAGATTTTCAGAAGTTAAGGCTATGAAAATATTGTTTCATTTACAAGTTTTTACAAATCACAGAGGCTTATTCTTAAAATTCCACTTACAATTAATTTTTCAAGATATAGAAATATCATTTGGTAGAAAAATATGTATTTATTGATCAACAGTAAACAATTTACAGAACCTATATCGGTTATCTATTTTTCTTGACTCTGTGCACAGCATAGACCTTCATTTCAAAATTTGACTGAAATACCCCAAGGATATTGTATTGAATATTTATCTGTGCCTGGTTGTCCCCTGCTACACATGGAGCAGGGCACATAGAAATGCTAGGCATCGGTCTGTCCGTCCGTCTGATCCCCATTATAAGCACTCTCACGTCTACATTTTTATTACAGATTTTTATTATACATGTAGTGTGTTTTGATAATATTGATTTATAACTTGTTGATTTATAACTTGTTGATTTGTAACTTGTGGTTTTTCTTAAGAAACGGAACTTCTCATTGGCTGGCAGCGGTAATATAATTACACTTACACATTCTCCCAAGACGTGACTCAAACAAAGAAACTACATTTTACAAATTAAGAAATTGCATTTTACAAATTAAAAATGTTTAATTATGGCGGATATTCCCTTCCATATAATATAGCCAAAACGGATCCCAGAAGATTTTGGTCAGCTGTTAAACCTAAAAGTAAGAAGAAATGTGTAATAGATAATGAAAAGATGTCTCGATATTTTTGAAAATGTTCTCGGTGCTGATCCTCCAGAGCTTTGTGAGGAAGTTTTGAATCTGTTGAATAATGAAATGTTTGATAGTCTAGACATACATGTTTTAGATTCTGAATTCACAGAAGATGATATAGTTAAATCGATTACGAAACTGAAATCTGAGAAAAGAGCAAGAAATTATAACATTGTGGGTGAAACGTTAAGCGCAAGTCCGTTATTTTTTAGCATCAATATGTCTAGTATCCTGCAATATTTGTCGCAAACGAGACAAAAACCTTGTTCGCAATAGAAACAAATACAAATTGAAATCCATGAATCTTCTATTATGAAAACAATCATTTTTTTTCAAATTTATCAAACAAAAATAATTGATATTTGGTAAATGTTTATTGATTCAATATTTATTTGACATTTTTCAATGGGTGTTTGTGGAAATCAAATATTTATTTGACATGCTTCTATGGATATTTGTGGAAATCAAATTTTAGGTTTACCAATCCACATTCGGCTTGTAGTATTTTAGTTGTGTTGTCAAACCGATATATTGTACATGCGTACCGCGAAAATCCAGCTTCTTTTAGAGAACGATAAATCTGTAGAAGTTCCACATAGTTGCTTGCGTCAACAGTATTTGGAAAAATATGGAACTCTAACTCTAGTTGTCGAATTCTTGATGTAAGATTATCATCACTTACAATATTTTTAAGGACTCCCCATTCATACGCCTCAATGTCCACTTTTAAGATATCCAAATGTCTCTGAAAGAGATTGAAACAAAATGTTTTAATTGAAATAATATTAAAAACGTATGAGCATATGTCGCTCGAGTTGGTTCTCCATTTAAAAAAAGGAAATTAGTAAGAAACTAAAGGTTTTAACTCCCTCAGACAACGCTGACCTAAGATTCATGTGGCTATTATTTTTATCTACCTTTTGATCATATAGCTCCTCCAGTCTTCAAATATTTATTTTTTATATGAACCTTACCAGAAGGGACGTATACACCTTACAATTATTCCAGGTACCCCACCTACCAAATATAGTGATCCTTTTACTTATAATAAGCGAGAAATCACGTGATAGGAAAACTTTACAGTTTTTTTAAGCATCCGCTGAGACATGGTAATGTGGATAAGGACATTGGACAGACGGAAACTACAGAATGACATAGGCATGATTTTTCCAGGTCTTCTACCTTCTGAAATATTAAGCTTTGTACAAACTTTGTATGCCGAGTCGGATAAGTACTTCTTTGTCTCGCAGTCTCTGGCGTAAGGCGCAGACGATACAAAAAAGACGAAAATACAATCAACGGACAAAAAACACTACACAAAAACGATACATTCAGAAACGGGAACCCCATAAAAAACTTGGGTGAACTAAGGTGCTCCGAAAGAGTAAGCAGATCCTGTTTCACTAGAAATATCCGTATTATTGCCCAATATAAAAATAACGAGATGTGGTATGATTGCCAATGACACAATTGTCCACCAAAGTTCAAATGAAGTGGATGTCAGCAATTATAGGCAACCATGAGAAAACCCAATACCGTATAGTCTGCTATAAAAGGCCCCGACGCGAAAAATGTGAAACAATTCAATTGAGAAAACTAACGGCCTAATTTATAACAAAACAATTTACGAAGAACAAATATGACAGACATTAACCAACGACAACCACTGAACTACACGCTAGGCCAGTAAACAGATTAAAAGTAGGTAAGTCGAGACGAAAGTAATTTCAGCAGTGAAAATAACTGATGGAATCCATGTGTAATTGTCAACATTTATTTTACAATTCGAAATTTTAAAATCTGCTAAAAACTTAACACGAAAACCATAAAAAGTTACATTTTGGTAATTTTTAAACCCTACTCTTCTATTCGTAGTAACTGCGAGACTGTTTGTAGACTGTGAGTATTTTTCATGCAATCATATATAATAGCGACTCGGTGTCTGCCAGGATGACTGATCATAAAGGAGAAATCAGTGAGTCTATGGACTTTTAAATTCAGGCCTGAAATTAGGCCAACAGTCTATCAACTAAGGGGGTTCCAACAAATACAAGTACATATTGAACAATCACCTTTAAATTGTAGCCAACAAAAGACACAAATCAATAATAAAATTTAACAAGATTTATTATACACAAGTTTACAAGAAGTATTACACAAATAGAAATGTCAACTTAACTGTCAACATATATATCCGATCTTTTGTCTTTACTTTATCCGGAATTCTTCTCGGGAATCCAAACAGAATATTACGTCCAATAGGTCACAATCTAGTATGATTTTGTTCGTAATAAAAGTGTCAATTCAATTGTGAGAACTTCTGAGAATATTAATGTATATGTCTGAATGTTTAACTTTAGTGTCTGTATATAAATAGTTGTCACGGAAATCTCTAGAACACTGAAGAAGGGAAACTCCGAGAAAACAATGTAAGAAGTTTAAATTACGCATCTTTTATTATGATCATTCTGGAATCGTTATGTAAGTCAACAAAAAGTTCTAATCATTCCATCAGTATCTATGATTGTTCCAGTGATTTCTTAACTGCACAATATAAGTTTACCTTGTTAACAACAATAAGGCCACCCAAAACAAATTACGTCAAGATAAATAAACATAATAATTACAATATCATAACACCTCCCCCCTTAAAAAAAGTTTGAGTGTAACAAGAACTTTTCATGAACAATACATACAAAAATACATAGTATGTATACAGTGTTTTAATAAGATCTAGATAAAGCATCTGCTATTACATTATTTTTACCTTTAATATATTTAACAATAACATCATATTCCTGTAACAATAAACTCCACCTAGTCAACCTCTGGTTCTTGTTTTCATTTTATGATTTGATTTGATTTGATTTTTGGTGTTTAACGCCACTTTTAAGCACCGCTTTTGGGCTATTTCGTGGCGGTCAGTTTTTATTGATGGAGGAAGCCGGAGTGCCCGGAGAAAACCACCGACCTTCGATAGGAAAACTGACAATCCTAGTCAATTAAGATTGGAGTCGAATGCACCCGCACGAGCGGGATTCGAACCCACAACCTCAGTGTTGACTGGCTAGTGATTACAGTAGTAACTACTTAGACCACTCGGCCACCGAGGCCCCTTCATTTTATGTATGAAGGTGAGAGGATTATGATCAGTATAAACCAGAATAGGATGCATAGTGGGATTCAAATATACATCAAAATGTTGAAGTGCAGACAACAGTGCAAAACACTCTTTTTCAATAGTTGAATAATGTTTCTGATGTTTATCTAATTTCTTTGACGTAAGCCATTTATCAAATAGATCTTCTTTTTCCCTAGCATATTCAACATAGTTTTGTGAATCAAACTTTTTATAAGACCTAAATTTCTGTCTATACGCTTCTGGCACTAGCTCATAAGCTTTCAAAACTTCCTGTTTTACAGTGTCATAATCAGAACTTTTTTCTGATGAAAGTGCTGAGTAAATTTCAGCGGCCTTGCCCTCAAAAACACTTTGCAGCATTGTAGTCCAATAAGGCTTTGGCCAATTCAAATTTTGAGCAATTTTCTCAAACTGTGGAAAAAATTTATCAACTTTTTTTCACAAAATTTGGAAACCAAACGTATATTTTTTGCTGCATCAAAATGTTCTGATTTCGACTGGACTTTAGTGTTGCTTTCTTCTTTGACCATTTCAATTTTCATTTTCTCCATCTCTAACCTTTCCCTCATTTCAAGTTCTGCCTGTTTAAATTTAAATTCATCTTGTTTTAATTTCAATTCATCTTCTTTTTCTTTTATTTTCTCCATCTCTAACCTTTCCTTCATTTCAAGTTCTGCCTGTCTTTCTTCTTTTTCCAATTGTTTTATTTTAACTTCGTTTTCTAATTGTTTTTCCAACTGTTTTAATTTAAATTCCTGTTCTAATTCCAGCTGTTTTAACTTGGTAGCATCAACATTTTCGACCTTAAGTTCAAGAGCCTCTTCACCAAAAATTTCTCCGTTAACTAAATTGTCTATTACCAATTTTTTTATAATTTGTTTTCTCATAGATACTCTTAAATCTATTTGTAGGTGTTTAGCAAGCAACACTAATTCTTCTTTCTTTAGTTTTTCAAACCCTTTCAGGTCTGGCGTTTTCAAACATTTACCAGCATCAAATGCCATATTGTTGACTAATTCTAATTCAATAAAAATACTGAATTTTTTTTATCTTATAATAACGTTATCCCGGACGAGCCTCCAATTTCCGTTACGGCCAGAAATCACCTTTAAATTGTAGCCAACTAAAGACACAAATCAATAATAAAATTTAACAAGATTTATTATACACAAGTTTACCAGAAGTATTACACAAATAGAAATGTCAACTTAACTGTCAAAATATATGTCCGATCTTTTGTCTTTTCTTTATCCGGAATTCTTCTCGGGAATCCAAACAGAATATTACGTCCAATAGGTCACAATCTAGTATGATGTTGTTCGTAATAAAAGTGTCAATCCAATTGAGAGAACTTCTGAGAATATGTCTGAATGTTTAACTTTAGTGTCTGTATATAAATAGTTGTCACGGAAATCTCTAGAAAACAGTAGAAGGGAAACTCCTAGAAAACTGTAGAACGGAAAATTCTAGAACAATGTATGAAGTTTAAATTACGCATTTTTTATTATGATCATTCTGGAATCGTTATGTAAGTCAAATAGAAAGTTCTAATCATTCCATCAGTATCTACGATTGTTCCAGTGATTTCTAAACTGCACAATATCAGTTTACCTTGTAAACAACTATAAGGCCACACAAAACAAATTAGGCCAAGATAAATAAACATAATAATTACAATATCATAACAATATAAAAAGGGTGGTTCCAACCATATGTACCCATACAAAAGCATTAGTTGTTAAACAAAAAGAAGGCGATTCCAACCCCCGGAACACCCCCTGGATCCGCCACTGATAAGGATGATTGTTGTCAATATTGGTTTTTGCCCAGTTGTATGCAAGGAGATTAAAAAAAGCCAACGGACAATGAAGGCCAGCTGATAGGTAAAGCCTATGCTGTCATGACCTGAAAGGCTTTGTTGCTTGTAATAAAACTTTTCTTAGTTTTGACCTTCTTGAAATATTTTACAACTTACATCCTCATGGCCTAACGATTCAATTATCTGACGCAGTGTTCGCATTTTCCACATCTTCTTTGGATCTTTTTTCGTATACTGATCCATTCTTGGAATAACATCATCATTAGATTTCCCTCCTATACCAATTGGATGAAAATGAACTCCCGTTTTTCGAATATGTTTTCCTGTATTTCCCATGCTACAATAGAAAATAATGGTGCGAATCTATTTTCTCTTTTGAATTAAGATATCGCAACTGAATACGCCATTATATTTTGATATGTTATACCGGCATTAGTAGGGAATAACGTTAGGGACTGAGAAAGCCAACTGATTTTGACATGTTCTTAGTACAAACGATTGACTGTCATAATCCTGACGTTGTTAAGACGACTAACCATTATAATACTGACTTGGTACAGACGTTTGACAGTCAAATTCATGACTTTGGAACAGACAATTGACTATTATACTCATGACCTGGTACAGACGATTGACTATCATACTCATGACCTTGTACACAAGATTGACCATGATACTCATCACATGGTACAGACGATTGACTATCATACTCATGACTTGGCACAGACAACTGACTATCATACTCATGACCTGGTACAGACGATTGACTATCATACACATGACTTGGCACAGACAACTGACTATCATACTCATGACCTGGTACAGACGATTGATTATCATACTCATGACTTGGCACAGACAACTGACTATCATACTCATGACTTGGTACAGACGATTGACTATCATACTCATGACCTGGTACAAGCGATTGACTATCATACTCGTGACTTGGTACAGACGATTGACTATCATACTCATGACCTGGCACAGAATATTGACTATCATACTCATGACTTGGTAGAGACGATTGACTATCATACTCATGACTTGTCACAGTCAACTGACTATCATACTCATGACCTGGTACAGACGATTGACTATCATACACAAGACTTGGCACAGACAACTGACTATCATACTCATGACTTGGTACAGACGATTCACTATCAAACTCGTGACCTGGTACAGGCGATTGACTATCATACTCATGATCTGGTAAAGGCGATTGACTATTATACTCATGACTTGGTACAGACGATTGACTATCATACTCATGACCTGGTACACAGAATTGACTATAATACTTATGACCTAATAAAGACGATTGATTTTCATACTCCTGACATGGTACAGACAATTGATTATCATATTCATGACCTGGTACAGACGATTGACTATCATACTCATGAATTAGTACAGACGATTTACTATCAAGTCTGTATAGACAATTGAATACCATACTCATAACCTGGTACAGACGATTGACTATCATACTCATGACTAGGGACAAACGATTGACTATCATACTTATGACCTGGTACAGACGATTGACTATCATACTCATGACCTGGTACAGACGATTGACTATCATACTCATGGCCCGGTACAGACAATTGACTATCATACTCATGACCTGGTACACAGAATTGACTATAATACTTATGACCTAATAAAGACGATTGATTTTCATACTCCTGACATGGTACAGACAATTGATTATCATATTCATGACCTGGTACAGACGATTGACTATCATACTCATGAATTAGTACAGACGATTTACTATCAAGTCTGTATAGACAATTGAATACCATACTCATAACCTGGTACAGACGATTGACTATCATACTCATGACTAGGGACAAACGATTGACTATCATACTTATGACCTGGTACAGACGATTGACTATCATACTCATGACCTGGTACAGACGATTGACTATCATACTCATGGCCCGGTACAGACAATTGACTACAATACTCATGACTTGGTACAGACGATTGACTATCATACTCATGACAAGAAAGACAATTGACTATCATACTCTTGACTTAGTACACACGATTGACTATCATACTCATGACTTGGTTCAGACGATTGACTATAATACTCATGGCCCGGTACAGACGATTGACTATCAAACACATGACCTGGTACAGACGATTGACTATCATACTCTTGACTAGGAACAGACGATTGACTATCATACTCATGACTAAAGACAGACGATTGACTATCATACTCATGACTTAGTACAGGCGATTGACTATCATACTCATAACTTGGTACAGACAATTGACTATCATACTCATGACTTGGTTCAGACGATTGGCTATCATAATCATTACCTGGTACAAGCGATTGACTATCATACTCATGACTTGGTACAGACGATTGACTATCATAATCATGACTTGGTACAGACGATTGACTATAATACTCATGACTTGGTACAGACAATTGACTATCATAAGTATAACATAGTGAAGACGATTGACCCTCATACTCATGACCTGGTATAGACGTATGACTATTATACTCAAGATCTGGTCCAAGATCTGATAACTATCATACTCATGACTTGGTACAGACGATTGACTTTCATACTCATGATCTGGTACATATGATTGTTTATCTTACTCATAACTTGGTACAGACGATTGACTATCATACTCATGAACTGGTACAGACAATTGACTATCATACTCATGACTTGGTACAGACGATTGACTATCATACTCATGACTTGGTACAGACGATTGACTATAATACTCATGACTTGGCACAGACGATTGACTATCATATTCATCACCTGGTACAGACGATTGACTATCATACTCATGACTTTGTACAGACGATTGACTATCATATTCATCACCTGGTACAGACGATTGACAATCATACTTATCACCTGATACACACGATTGACTTTCATACTCATGATCCGATACAGACGATTGATTATCATTCTCGTGACCTGGTACAGAAATTGACTTATCATACTCGTGACCTGATACAGACGATTGATTATCATACTCGTGACCTGATACAGACGATTGACTTTCATATTCATGACATGGTACATACGATTTACTATCAAACTCATGACCTCGTACAGACGATTGACTATCATACCCATGACCTGGTACACACAATTGACTAACCTTCTCATGACTTGGTACAGACGTTTGACTATCATACTCATGACTTGGTCAGAGTTCTGTAATTCTTTTTTCTTTTCTGGTGTTCCTTGAAGAAAATCTGCTGGTCATGACTATTATTTCTATTGGAAAATACCAAAATTGTGTCAGTCCTTTGCAAAATTTAGTGTTCAAAAACTTCGGACTTCCTCATTTCTAGAACTCTGCTTGGTACAGACGATTACTATCATACTCATGACTTGGTACAGACGATTGACTTTCATACTCATGACCTGGTACATACGATTGACTATCAAACTCATGACCTGGTACAGACGATTGACTATCATACTCATGACCTGGTACACACAATTGACTAACCTTCTCATGACTTGGTACAGACGTTTGACTATGATACTCATGACCTGGTACAGACGTTTGACTATTATACTTCTGACATGGTACAGACAATTTACTATTATACTCATGACCTGGTTCAAGACCTGATTAACTATCATGCTCATGACTTCGTACAGTCGATTGACTATCATATTCATGACGTGGTACAGACAATTGACTATCATACTCATGACCTGGTACACAGAATTGACTATAATACTTATGACCTAATAAAGACGATTGATTTTCATACTCCTGACATGGTACAGACAATTGATTATCATATTCATGACCTGGTACAGACGATTGACTATCATACTCATGAATTAGTACAGACGATTTACTATCAAGTCTGTATAGACAATTGAATACCATACTCATAACCTGGTACAGACGATTGACTATCATACTCATGACTAGGGACAAACGATTGACTATCATACTTATGACCTGGTACAGACGATTGACTATCATACTCATGACCTGGTACAGACGATTGACTATCATACTCATGGCCCGGTACAGACAATTGACTACAATACTCATGACTTGGTACAGACGATTGACTATCATACTCATGACAAGAAAGACAATTGACTATCATACTCTTGACTTAGTACACACGATTGACTATCATACTCATGACTTGGTTCAGACGATTGACTATAATACTCATGGCCCGGTACAGACGATTGACTATCAAACACATGACCTGGTACAGACGATTGACTATCATACTCTTGACTAGGAACAGACGATTGACTATCATACTCATGACTAAAGACAGACGATTGACTATCATACTCATGACTTAGTACAGGCGATTGACTATCATACTCATGACCTGGTACACACAATTGACTATCATACTCATGACCGGTACACACAATTGACTATAATTTTCAAGACCTTGTACAGACGATTAACTGTCATACTGATGACCTGGTACAGACGATTGACTATCATACTCATGACTTGGTACAGACACTTGCAAAAATGTGTTTGGTTGATCCAGATTTCATTGCCCGTCAAACCTATAAATTGTTCGACCCTCATTTCAGTTCAAATTTTCAACCCAAGTAGTACGTTACGGTGCATCTCTCACTTCAGCAGGGAATCTGTAAGGGTTTTGTCAACACGAGTCTGGCATGCAACCTTGAATTGGAATAAAGTTTCTGATCAGTTAAGGCATGTATACATGCGTGTTTATCCGACCCGAAAAAAATTAAAAACGACATCAAATATTTGCTATCGATTTCTAATCAATCAGCTGTGCCAAAAGTACATGAGACACACGGCCACAAATATGTGAACATCATATATAAATATATATATATATATATAAGTACGTCTGAACCAGTGACGACTCTACAACAGATTTTATCTTGAGGCCAAAAATAAAATATTGTTTGTTTCCCCTCCCACGACCGACCCGGTAAAACCGCCGCGACCCAAAAAATTTGATTGGCCATTCTTGTCCAATATTTTTTTTTTTGCTGTTTTGGTTTTTGGTGATACCTTTCCGATGCTGTAGCCTACAACGTTTTAGTTCAAGGCATTTTTGTATTAAAGCGTCTAAATGATTCGGAATCAAGAAAAACAAACAAATGTCTTGCCACACGATTTGTGTGTCTGCAAGGGTGATCTTTAATAATAAAAAAAACTGAAGCATCTTTCAACCCACTGAGTGCATCTTGATTTGCTTGGTCTTTTACCTCTGTTTCTGTTTGAAGGATAAAATCTTTGAGTAAAAATGGTATGAATCAAGCTTTAAAATTTATCTACTTAGTCTTTGAACAGCACAAGTCAGGAAAAGTGGGATACATGTATTTCCTGTCTTCAGGGAACACCCCAGTTTTCTGGTGTTAACAATTTACAGGGACTTCCTTTTTCAATTTCGATTCATGGCATGAAATTTACAAAAGGGCACGTTTTAACTGCATCAGTAGAATTTGCAAATACTTAAGGTATTCTAGGAACAACAAAACATGAATAAGTGAATCCTTGTTTTTTCTAGAACTCCAAAAACATATAAATCTTTTGTTTAGGAATCAATTGACCAAGCTACATGCTCCAGGTGTAACTGACTATAGCTCCAGGTGTAACTGACCATAACTGAAGTATGTTCACTTCTATTAAAAAATTGTATTCATTGAATTTTAATGCCCAAGTGATTGACTTATCTTTTTGTCATCTCATAATTGATGATCAAGGTATGAATTGATGAACTTAGGAATTTGTTTTGTTGTGAGTTATGCATCAAATTAGACTTGAAATTAGCTTGATTTTTGAACTAATAAAAACACTTTCTATCATAAAACATGTAAAAGATGTGCTTTGGTAGATTTCATACCATAAAATGAAAAGGAAAAAAGTAAGTCCCTGTATACTGGATTTTTTTAACACCAGAAAACTGGGGTGAACACTAAATACAGGGGAAACCTCACTTTTCCTGACTTGAGCCCATCCTGTTGAATTTTGTACAAATTCAATATAGAAAACTATATCAAGGAATTAAATAAAATAATTTGCCTACCTACCTACCCACACCCTGAAAATCTCAGTCGGAAAGGCCACAAAAAGTGAAAAAGTATATTTTAACAAAACCCATTTGACTAACAGATCGAACAACTGATGTTCTTAAACCCTGCTGACTGGCATATATATATATATACAAGTCTAAATTGAAAACAACGTTCAAACCTATGATTGCGTTGGATAAAAACCGCAATTTTTATACGTGTGCATGCAAAACAAATTTCTTGGTAGAGGGGTCTAAATACAGCACAAACAACATTTTCCAAAAGACCAAAAAAGTGAAAAAGTAGATTTTAACAAAACGCATTTGACTAACAGGTCGATCAACAAATGTTCTACAATGTAATACAAGCCGAAACGAAAAAATATAAACAAGTCTAAATTGAAAACAACGTTCAAACCTATGATTGCGTTGGATAAAAACCGCAATTATATATTTATATATACCGTTTCGATTCCTAACATCACTGAAGAGACATTAATTGTCGAAATCCGGATATGGTGTACAAAAACCTTTGCACCTTTTGTTTGCGGTATATCATCTTTTCCGCAAGTTTATTGTTTTCTGTTTAGTATTAAATTTATAATTAAGATCCATTTATTACATCGGTGATCCGTTTATTTGGCAATCGCCAATGTCAGTCAGCAGGGTTTAAGAATATTTGTTGTGCGACCTGTTAGTCAAATGCGTTTTGTTAAAATCTACTTTTTCACTTTTTTGGTCTTTTGGAAAATGTTGTTTGTGCTGTATTTAGACCCCTCTAACAAGAAATTTGTTTTGCATGCACACGTATAAAAATTGCGGTTTTTATCCAACGCAATCATATATATAGGTTTGAACGTTGTTTTCAATTTAGACTTGTTTATATTTTTTCGTTTGGGCTTGTATTATATTTGCCTTCGGGTTTATATGATCCGTTCATCCTATTTTGACTCCTCAAAATTCAAGAGTCTATCCTAAATTGAGGTAAATTGTATGGCTTTCCAAATACCGTTTCGATTCCTAACATGCATGAGTTCGAATCCCGGCGAGGGAAGAACAAAAAATTTGCGAAAGCAAATTTACAGATCTAACATTGTTGGGCTGATGTTTAGACGAGTTGTATATACAGAATGTACACATCCATGTGTCACCATCACTGCTGGTGATCCGATGGATCAATCTGTTGTAGAGTTGTCACTGGTTCAGACGTATTTATAAATATAATTATTTCTGTGACTGTATCTTGCATTAATTTGTAGGATCCTTTACAATAGATATTTCAGCTGATCTGTAACAATTCCATCTTCATGCCTTATATATCATGTACTGTATTACGACGCTAGATTAAAACTGACGAGGAAAGGTAACACCCGGCCACCGAAAGCTTTATTATTGTGAAGCCTAGGTGGTCGAGTGGTCTAGCGTGTCGGATACAGTGCAGGCGATTTGGTGTCACGATATCTCAGTTGCATGAGTTCGAATCCCGGCGATGGAAGAACAAAAAATTTGCGAAAGCAAATTTACAGATCCAACATTGTTGGGCTGATGTTAAGACGAGTTGTATATATATATATATATATATATGTGTGTATTTTTTATCAGTTATTACCACATCGTTTTAGACTAGGAACGATCAGAAGATTTGCATACTGAAAACACACATGTGTAGTGTTGAAGATGGCATGTTGTCTTCCCAAACTTTTTGATCTTCAATTGAGAAACGATAAAAGATGGAATTGATTTCACTTGGTGTCCTTGCAGAAGCACAAATCAACCATTTCACCGAATACAGGATTCGAGGAAAAAAGTAGTGGGACAATAAATGACGGTTTTATGCGAATACCTTAGATACTAGTACAAAAAATGCTGTTTACATACCTTGGGTCGAATGAATGAACTTCGCAACCAAGGTCAGCCATTACGTCATCAAATCGGAAATCGTAATTTATTCTGGAGAATACAAAATTCATGCCTTTAAATATGAAACGCATAGAGAGTTGATAGCTGTTTCGAGATGCAATCAATAAGAATCTTATCAAATCCTATTGGATTGTTTATGCTCTTGCAAAAACATCAAAACGATATAATAAAGTATATATTTTAAGTGATAAAGACACAGGCAGTTGTCTCTGAATACAAAAAATTACCAATAGACTGCTTGTCAGGAGCTTGCAATTCAGTGTTTGTCGTTTGTTTCTGTATATCATACATGATTTTCGTTCATTATTTTGTACATAAATCAGGCCGTTAGTTTCTCGTTTGAATTGTTTTACATTTGTCATTTCGGGGCCTTTTTTACCTGACTATGCGGTATGGGTTTTGCTCATTGTTGGAGGCCGTACGGTGACCTATAGTTGTTAACGTCTATGTCATTTGGTCTCTGGTGCAGAGTTGTCTCATTGGCAATTATACCATATCTTCTTATCTTTATATTTATATTAAAGTGTAAACGTAATTTTTTTTTCTTCAGAAATAATTGCCTGTGGACAAGGAATGAATAAGAATTTCTTTTTTACCACTGGAATTCGGAAATCGTTTAGAGTTCTACGTTTTATTAATCCTGATATTTCAGATTCTATAACAAATGCATGCGGTCTTAAAAAATTATATCTTTTTCAAAATTATGTAGACATGTGTAACATCTGACCCGAGTTTCTCGTCTACAATGTCGATACCACTGATGGGGAACTATTTGTCCCCGATCACAGCTCAGAAGTCTTAAATTATCCGTTCATAAATTTTGAATTTACAAAGAAACTAAAGTTCAAACTTCATCAGGAGAAGTGGACTCCTAAATGTATTTGGCTATTATTTTAAGGTCCCTTTTGCTTATATATCTCTTCAGGTGTTAAGGAACTATATATCATTTTCTTTACTTTGAGCGTTCCTGGTGAAGGTGAATCCTTCGGACGCATACAATTGTTTCCCGTTTTTCCATTTATTTCCAAGCTGAGAGTGTAATTTTCAAATCTGATCTTTAAAACCGTCAATGAAGTTATGTTTTTTTTTTTTTTTTTTTTTTTTTTTTTTTTTTTGTCTCAAATGCAACTGATTTCATTTTAAAAGTTTTGTCTTGTATTTCTTGATTTTATAAATGAATTAAATGAATTTATAAAAAGAATGAAACTGAGAGTATGCATTATATTCTTTCATTAAAAAAATCCCCGTCTGAACGTAACAAAACCAAATGCAAAAGAAAAGCGCTTTATTTGCTGTTCTTCATATAAAAGTCGGAGACGTTTTCGACACTGATCAAAACTCACGAGAAGACAAAAGATGTCAAGACGTTTTTCCTGGAGGTCGATGACGTCACGGCTGTGCATTAAAGCCGACAAATATGTGGGGTAGATTCAAGACTACTTATTTGCAAAGACACTATACCCACAAAAACTGTCAACATTTATCAAACAATTTCATCGTAAGATACAGAAATACAAATATTTTAACGAGTCAACCACACGACACAACTAGATATGTTTGTGATATAATTTATATAAATGCGACAATATAAAAAAAATTCTATATTTTGGCAATGGGAAAAACAAAAAAGAATATCTTTGGAACCTGTATTTTAATAGCACAAAACAAAGAACAAACATTGAGGATTCAAGAACTGTTGTCTTCAATCAAAAAAAACATACATGGTAACTATGGCAATGTAAAAAATGGTACCAAAAGTTCCAGTTTTTTTTCTTTTACCAAAGTGCCTCAATTTAAAGAAAAAGTTTCTAATGTGAATAAAAGATATATTGAAAATACTATTTGCTGTTTACTTGTACTTCTTGCAATATTCTATCAAATATCAATAAATTTATTAAACAATACAACACTGTATTGTAAAGTTTACATAAGTTTAATAAGAAATTTGTCCTTAAATTTGATACAGTACCTAAGTTCTAAAGATCATACTTTTTTTGTGTTTTGATTCATCTAGAAACTATTATACTAACATGAAAAATCTTCAGTCACAGGACAAACATTTTCACACTTCTGGCGAAAAGAATTGACATGTGTTTTGATACATCAGTCAATTGGATTCATTAAAAATAATACATACCCAAATGAATACACCAAACATGGTTTTCTTACTACGAACGGGGAAGAATTGCAGTCATACCAGTTTCCTCGATTTTTTAAATTTGGACATTTGTATTCAATTCCACCTACTTGACGCAACTCTCTAAAACAAATAAAGAGTAATTTGACAACCGTATTAGTAATGAATATAACAGTATCAGTAAAATTGTAACAGATAAATTATTAACTAATTTTCTTCCCAGAATGCATTCGTCTTCTGTTATGTAATATTTAAATGCTCAGTTTTGGGTTTGTAGTAATTGGTAGATGTGTGTCTTTGTATTATCAACTTTCTTGATGCAGTCTATGTAAATCTGAATTCTATGCGACTGTCATACAAGTGAGAGGTTTTACTAGCTATACAACCAGGTTTAATCCACCATTTTCTACATAAGAAAATGCTTCTACCAAGTCAGGAATATGACAGTTGTTTTCCATTCATTTGGTGTGTTTGAGCTATTGATTTTGCCAATTCATAAAGGACTTTCCGTTTTGAATTTTCCTTGGAGTTCGGTATTTTTGTTCTTTTACTTTTTTCTGAACATATGGTATTGACACGGATCTGTTGTATGTGGACCTGTAGACGTTTTCTGGCCTAACTCTCGGAAGTTTGGTTGTACAAAAATGAGTACTTCTTATCTTAGCAACAAGGCAAACATGCCCTCCTACTTTAATTTATATATTTTTTGTCATTCAAGAGAAAATTTCAACAAGGTTTCTACAGAGATCCCAATTCCTTAAGCTTTAATGTGATACCCAAATATTTAAGTATGAACAAAGTTACGCGAAGGTACTATTTTGTTTAAAATGTGCAGTATGCTCTATCTGACTAGGCCCAAATTAGTGTTTCTATACCTTGGACACACGTAGCATTTAAATATTGGTTATTCATCCACCAATAAACCTCGTCCAAAGAAACCGGTAAGCCAAATTTGTATAGCTAAGTAAAAAAAAACAGTTCTAAGAATAAAGAAATCATTTGTGGTCAACTGTACCACAGTGACTGTTAAAAACTATCAGTGGGTATATTACCGACGGTCAATTAATGACGATAGTCATTTTTAAAAAAGTCGAAAAATACAAGGGGACATTTAAAACTCATTAAAAAAAGTCGAAGAAAAAACTGACAACGCCATGGCAAAAACCGGAAAAAGAGGAAAATATATTCCATGTAAGTGGGAATTGACAGCGAGCGTATAAGGCTTCCACATTGTGCACATGCGACAGAAAGGGTATTGATGGACTGATCAAGGACTTGCAGTATCTCTTACTTGTAATAGAAATGTGAAAAAGATGCCACTTCGAAAACGATAAATAAGGTAAACGTATTGAATCAAGTATTCATTACGGTTTCATGAATTTGCAAAAATGCTTACGTTGTCAATGCTTCAAATGCTTTGTCCCGTTGCTCGGTGGAATCTAGCGAGATTGGTTTTGATATTGTCATCCTTTTCCCTGAAAAAGATAATTTGAATAATGTAATGAACTTCATCAATCTTTGTATGAAGCATATATGTTCCTAAAGTTGGAATCTAATATTTTTTCATATATCAGACGTCCTGTGTTGGCTGTATTCGGCATGTTGTGTGTTCGTTTGCTGATTCGTTTGAGGGTGTGTCCGTCCTAAGATGAGATTTCCATTTCATTTATTTTCTGCTTAATTTACTTGTATGTTCATGTCAAGTCTTAATCCATATTCTTTCTTTTACATTTTATTTCACATTTTTCAATAGCTTTTTCTAAGTTATATTATTAAAATATTGAATCTCAATATAATTGCTATTTTACTTGGGTCCAGCTTAATAATCGTAAAGCAATGTGATATGATTGATAACATATTCGACTAGGCCACCCTTAAAAAATTCTTTGTTTGATGTTGACTGCCCGTGCCTTATATGGTTGGGTAGGAAGATAGGGATTATTTTTTTGCCAACAACATAAGTTACTGAAAAGTAATCAATTATACATATGTTACAAATCAATACATCTTGTATTTCTTGTTATTTCTATTGATTAACTTATTATTAATTTATTCACCTCATCTGCATTAGGCATTGCAAGAAGTCGTGATTTTTTTCTCCTTAAATTGTTGTAGGAATATTTTAGGAAATGCTGCAGCCGATATCAGAGTGAACAAGGTTTAAGGTTCATCATAACCTTTTGGCAAATATGCCCGTATTTACATCACTAATTTTGTTCCGAGTACGGACAAACTTGTGCACCTGGTAAAGTTTTAAGGCATGGCAGGAACTAGATGATTACATTTTAAACGCATTTTATATTTCAGAAAATTATGAACTTTTATGGATTTTGAGATTCCTTTTTTTTTCGTTCCCACAGAAGGTGTCAAAATAATCTAAGTTTGGGATATTGTTTGAGATGTTCCCCTATGTAATAATATAAGTGAGTTGTTTAAATTGACATGGACAATAGATGAACAAAACAATAGGCGATTTAAACTGTAATTGAGTGGCACTCCTGTGGAAACGGATAAAAAGGAATCTCAAAACCGAAGTAAGTTATACATTTTCTGGAACATAAAATGCATTTAAAATGTAATTATCTAGTTCCTGCCATGCCTTAAAATTTTACCAGATGCACAGGTTTGTCTGTTCTCAGAGTAAATTTTGGGGTGTAAAGTGTAAACACGGCCATATTTTTCAATTCCTTCTGATGAACCTTACGTCGTGTATAGACAGATTGAGTTCTTCAAGCGTACTTCCAATGATTGTAAGTTTTTTTCTTTGGTATCTATATAAAAATGTTATATGATTGCCATTGAGACAAATATTCACCAGGACCCAAAGGCCGAGGATATAGACAACTATAAGTCATGTCTATACTGTAACAACATTTCCTATTTTGTAGTAGTTGAATAAAGTATCACATGAAAAGTTCTTGAAACATAGAAATATTCTGTTATAATATAAATAAATATACACTAAAATAACATACATTACCATTATTGGAAACGGACTTACGATATTTGACTAGGTTCCTAATTTCAGTTTGTGATCTGTAGTAATGATGTTGCAACAAAACTATTAAAGCAAAGATCATTAGCGATGGAATAAAATAATTGTGTTTTAACATTTTGCTGACCACTTGCTGCTGGGACATAATACATTGACCTTCCAGCTGGGCACAATATATGTTCTTGTACTCTATGCGTTAGTTAGCGGACAGTGTTGACCTCGTGGCATTGTTTATAAAGATTCGCACGGGTTCACTCTATTCGACGTCAGTATTGTGTGAAATAGAATCAATTCATATGCAAATTTTTATATTTATATATATATATATATATATCATGGTCTACTCGATTCGTTTGCTATATATTAACATGTATGTATTTTCGCTCCTGCTACTCAGTTACTGCGGATGAGCTGTATTTTGAAATAAACATCTAAACTCTGTCTGACAGTGGCGTAGCACCAGTGTAGCATTGTAAGCATGTGCTTACAAATAATTTTATAAAACAATTTTGTTTTCAATAAGAATTTTATTATAATCGTTCAGCTTAAGGGGGCTACTGCCCCTAAACCCGATGAATGAATGAACTTTGAATGAACTTTATTCTCACAAAACTACATGTCATAGTTACAGAGAAAATATATATCTACATTAACATATATGTAAATATAAACATGCACACGTGTGAAGAAACGTAACTTAACTTGGAGGACTGACTTTCATCTGTATTATTTTTATAAACTTACATAATTTTTCTAAAATGATAGTATTGTCTGAATTAAATAAACCATTAAATTTGTATGTATTTGGATTTTACAGCAATATTCCGGTAAAAATTTCTTTCTCTCTACATCCAAAGATTTACAAGTCATGATGTAATGATATTCGTCACCGATATCACTAGACTCGCAGAGATGACAAAGTCTGTCGTTTCGTGACAAGCCTCGCCATCTCCCCGTCTCAATTGGTAACCGGTGACTTCCACATCTAAATTTGCAGTATACAAATAATAAATTATTAGGCAATATGTTGAGATAATTCTCAAATTTCAAATTAGTCTTAAAAATTCTATAACATAGGCATTTAGGTAAGCTATCTATCTGTGACAAACATAATTGTGTGAACTGATCTTTTAGTTTTTGTTCCATACTTTTTGATACCCATTTGTTAGCAAACTGCATATTCCAAATATTAGACATTCCACAATTATCTAAAACATTTTTATATAAATCAACCATTTACTTTCAAAACCATAGTTATTTAAATTTATAAGTAATAATGTATAAAGAACATGAGAAATTTTACACTCTTTACCGTTTAAAATTCTGCCCCAAAAATTTATCATACGAACTTTTGCATAAAGAAATATTGGGAATCTGCCTAGTTCAGCATAAACTATACAGTCTGGAGTTGATTGCTTCAAATGTAAAATGAGTTTGCAAAATTTTAGGTGCACCCGCTCTAATAAGTCAAAGTTTTCAAAACCCCAAATCTCTGACCCATATAACAAAATAGGTACAACAGCCTTATCAAAGAGATCTAGTTGACATTCAATAGGTAAATTATTAATTCTACTCTTCTTCAAGATAGAATACATAGCCTTTATTCCTTGGTCTCGTAAATATTTTCTAGTTTGTAAAATGAACCACTTTTGAAAAAATATTCCTAAATATTTATAATTTTAACAATTACTTTTGGCTTCATTAAAGACTGTAATAATAATATAAATTTATTTGGCCGAAAACAAAAATCTTCACATACATGTCATTACAATAATATAAAGAACAAATACCAATACATATACAAATACTAATACTTATTAAGTTATAGCTAGGAAAATACATTTAATGGCGGGCCACAAAATTAAATATCCGCCGCATAAGTCACTGATGCAAAATATGCAAAAATAAAATAAAATAAATAAAAATTAAATATTTTTCAAACACTATAAAAGGGAGGAGGGTGGGAAAATTTTTCGATCTTATTACTCTAAAGAATTCTAACGTAATGACTTGGAAAACAATTCACTTTAAAACTAAAAGGTGGAGTGAACACAAATCAAATCAGTTAAGCGAGAATATCAAACGATCGGCCAAAGGGAGTAACTAGAACATATTTCGCATTGTAATTACTAGTTTTTAGAAAAACAAACCAATTACTTTTGGCTTCATTAAAGACTGTAATAATAATATAAATTTATTTGGCCGAAAACAAAATCTTCACATACATGTCATTACAATAATATAAAGAACAAATACCAATACATAAACAAATACTAATACTTATTAAGTTATAGCTAGGAAAATACATTTAATGGCGGGCCACAAAATTAAATATCCGCCAAACAAGCCCGCCAAACAAAACCAAATAAGCTAAAGGAGCGGTTAAACCCAAGAGATGGAACACTCTCTTGAAAGTTCAACTCAAGCAGGAAGAATAAACCACTTCTTCAGCTGCTAGTACTACTTAGGAGATGCGAACGGAAATCTCTCCTAAAAGTAGATCTACCTTAAAGTGACATACATTCATGAATCCAAAGGATGAAACACTCCTTGAAAATTCAAAACCTAAGGAATGAAACACTTCCTTAAGGCTAGCCTATAAAACTAAATAATAATTACCACATACATAAAGACAAAATACACAATACTAAATTATTTACATATGATTAATAGCGTGCTGAAAACACTTGCGCAATTCGTATTGCCCAGCTTCGTTAAGGTGAAGCCCACCATCTTTAAAGGCAAATAATGACCTGACTGGAATGCCTTTATGAAAAATCTTTAAAAGACCTAATATAACTTAAATTATTCTTAGAGCACATCTTGCTCAATTCTAGATTAACACTTTTACACTTGTTACCTGTATACGAAAAATCAACAGGCCTTGGCAGAATAGAAGAAATAAAATCTTCATACTGTATGAATAAGATTTGATAGTAACAATTAGTTCCTTATAATCAGCAATAATCTTGTCAACAGAGTTATTAACTATATCATTAGTACCTAAGTGAATAATAATATGAGAATAGTTAGCTAAACATATTTCTCTACCCTTAATCATGTTTCTTAAAGAATTTATCCTGGCTCCTCTGATCGCGACCAAATCCATGCAAAATATGTCATCCAAATATTTCCTATAGAGTCTGTAAATACCAAAACCTTCTTATTGGTCACAACTTCTGAAAGACAATTAAACAAAATTTGCCATGTTTCTAACAACTGAAATTTTATCCTTCATAGAAAATTCTAAATATATCTTATAGGCATCGCTTGCCCAGTCCCCGTGTAACTGAATCAGATCACTAGGCACGTGAGAACTAAATGCAAAAGTGGCACCACCCCTCCTAAAACTATGTGATGAATATGAATTAGGATCTCTCCCTGTCTTCTGAATAACAGATTTCAGTTTATTCTGGAACTGTGCATAAGTGACTGGTACCAACTTCGATTTCTTACTCATAACAAAGGCAGGGGAATCATTAGATGCCGGAATTTTACTACACATACGATTATAGGCAGAAACCGGACAAAGGACAGATCCAGGAATTTTAACCAACGGAATCTTTAATCTTCTTTCTCCATGTTGAATAGTCTTAGTCCATTCAAAAACAACTATAGCAATGTCGTTAACAACAAAGACTTTACCTCTGGTCAATTGCTTATTCTTATCAAATTGAGAACTAGAATCTGGAACTAAATTAGATTTCCTAGACATTAAGAAAAAGGCAAACAGAAAAAGACACCAATATACACAATCAGAAGAACTTTCTAAATTAAGATGTTTCACCATCTCCAATAAAATATCTGGCGAAATGGGTAAAGCTCTACGTGGCATATGTAACTTGGTTCGTGACAATCCTTTAATCAGTAACTTATAAACAAAACTGTCTAAGTGTGGAAAGGTACAATCCAACATTAAATGCATAACTTTTACACCATTAATATAATTCTTAATAGATTCTACAGATTTAAAAGACCGACTGAGAAATTGTGCATAACAGCAAATAGTATCCAAATTTGCAGGAATAAAACTCATATTAAAGTAAGTGCAAATAAGTTAGCAAAGAAGTTAGCTGTTTGTAGGGCAAAGTTCACCATTTCTTTATGAGAGAGATTCAGTCTGGAATACACAGAATTATCTAATACTAATGCCATCTTTAAATGTTTCTCTGAATTGTTGTTTACATCTATATGCAGCTGTTTCTTGGCCTTCATAGCTTTGACTCTTCTAATGAATTCCCCCCTATGTAACTCTTGAAAAGTCCTCCACTGACCAATGTCATTTCCACATGTCTCTGTCTTGGAAGTGGAGGCTTTGAAAACAACATGTGGATGATGTATCCCTTCATCTCCACCAAGTAAGGGCTGTATAACATAGGTCTTGTTGTGCAAATTAATTACACCCCTTATCTCATGACAAGTACTGACAGCTACACTAGACCATTCATCTCTTTTAACTGTACCCTGATAGTAGCAATGCTCCACAGTCTTGCTAATAATTTGTTGGTTTTCTTCCAGGTAATGTTTGACCTGAATTCCGGAAGACAGCAGAGCATCATTTTTTTTTCAGCCTTAACTTTTGTCCTTGTCCATTAATCATCAACTGAAAGGTGACATGCTCAAGATGTTCATGAGTTCCATGATGTCGAATCTGTTTTTCACGAGTTGAGATGGCAATTTGGTCTGCTTTCTTATGGACTCTTTTTGGAAAAATAATTTCAAATGGCCGTGGAATGTTATCCCAAAGGTATTTATTGTATGGATGTTCTAGTAACTTAGCTATGTCTGATTCAGAATTTACAGCGGGTATTCCTTGAACAAAAACAATTCCATAGAAACAAATTAAAATAATTCCCATTCTTTCACATTTTGCAGTTATTTCGGATTGATAGTCTTAATTTAAGGCATCTTTTTTTGTCTAGTGTGCTTCCAAGTTCAGTCCATTTCAAATAAAGCATTTGTTTTCAAATCAGTTAAGCGAGAATATCAAACGATCGGCCAAAGGGGAGTAACTAGAACATATTTCGCATTGTAATTACTAGTTTTTTAGAAAAAACAAACCAATCTCAATTTCAGTATCATTAATAGAAAAATTCAAATTTTGTGGAATTCTACCATTAGCAAAAACAAGAACTTTTGTTTTATCAACATTTACCTTAAGTTG
Source organism: Mytilus coruscus (assembly GCA_017311375.1). Lineage (NCBI taxonomy): Eukaryota > Metazoa > Mollusca > Bivalvia > Mytilida > Mytilidae > Mytilus > Mytilus coruscus. The sequence goes on along the minus strand of CM029597.1, from coordinate 2,766,562 downwards.
CCATTTGTTACAATATATGGCAAATTTGTTTAACATATTTTGTAATTCAGTGTTACTATCCGCTAATAAAACAGTGTTATCAGCATATAACAGTAATAAAATCTTCAGATACACATCTAGTTCATTTTCTAGGTCTGCACTTATTGATTGTAAACCTTTTATATCTAACTCTTCTAAAAATGCTTGTAAATCATTCAGGTATGCAGAAAACAAAGCAGGAGATAAATTTTCACCTTGTCGCACACCAATTTCACAAGGGAAGAAGTCAGATTTCTCATTATTGAAGACAACACGGGATTTTATATCTTTATACATATTTTGTATAACTCGGAAAAACTTTCCGTTAATATTATTGTTTAAAAGTTTAAATAAAAGGAGATTTCTTTGAATAGAATCAAAAGCTCTCTGAAAATCAATAAACGCACAATAAAACTTTTTATTCTTTAATTTCAAGAGTTCAAAAAAGTCATAAAGAGCAAAAATATGATCGTTTGTGTTGTATCCTGGTCTAAAACCTGCTTGATTTTCTTGTAAAATTAAAAACTCATCTAAATAATCACAAAGTCTATTGCTTAAAATGGAAGTAAATATTTTACCTAAACTGGATAATAAAGTTATTGGCCGATAGTTTTTCGGTTCCCTTTTACTACCTTTGTTTTTAAACACTGGAATAACATTTCCTAAAAGCCATATTTCAGGTAAGAAACCTGTATCGAAAATTAAATTGAACATATATACATATATATCTAACATCAATTCAGAAGATGATAAAATATATTCATTTATTATCAAGTCGTCACCAGGTGACTTATTATTTTTTAACACTTTGTATACCTTTGATAACCTCGTCTCTTGTTTTTGTTTTATTCAAGAAATAATTTGATCTATCAGTATCAAAATTGTTATCTAGTTCAATATTCGCTTTATTAAGAGTATCTTTATTCATTTCTTTAAAAAAATCATAAAATTGTTTGATATCAATGTCATTATTCACTGGACGTTTAAACTTATTGAAAATTTTCCCAAAATCACGTGGATTTTTCTTAAGTAATTCTTTCATTTTCTTCTTCAAATCATGATTAAAGAGACGAATGCTATCATCCATAGTTTTTATATATTTTTCACTATTTCGTAGTCTAACTTTGAAAATATTAGACCCATAATGTTTATACAATCTTAATGATTTTCTATAATTTTTCTACTATTTTTACAATCGTGATTAAACCATTCTTTATTGTTATAATCTTCTTTTGAAATACTACAATCTTTCGTAAATACACCAAAAGTTTTTTTCTGCTGAATCAAGCAAAATCTTAGTAACATTGGCAACAATTTCATTTACACTACTTTGATCCACTTTACTAATATCATCATGTATTTCTAGGATATGTGACAATAATTCATTAACCTCATCTCTGTTTATGTTTCTTGTAAAATCAGTACTCTTTTCATGTTTCCATTTACCTATGTATTTGTCATTATCGCTATTTTACGAAATTTTCCTTTGATCTTACTGACTGATAATTTCCTTTCTCAGCATAGTAGAGTGATATGAAAAATTATCGCTAGAAACTAAGGGAGCACGTGCCGTAGTTAATAAAATTAACAACGTCGTCACAGGTAAAATAGCGATAAACAGATTATCATTGGTCATCTCAACTCGATTGTTTTTCTCGCTTTCGCCGTCCCGGCTCAAGCGAGAAAATCAATCTCGTTGAGATGACCGACGATAATCTATAATTATTTCTAATACATGTATTTACTTTTATAAATTGTTATTTGGATGGAGAGTTGTCTCATTGGCACTCACACCACATCTTCCTATATCTATTTACTTTTAGCATGTCCGATTTTACATTACAATCTAGTTGTAAAAAGATTGGCGTATGAATATCCGAATATAAATTGCTAAATTGCATAATTTCAAAATCAACAATTTTGTGAAACATATTTGCAGAGCCCAATACGTAGTCAACTACGCTTGAGTTACGACTTGTTGGCTTACCAACTTTGTCAGATAAAAATCGACCGTTCAATATAAATATGTTATTATTTTTACAAAAACTAATAAGTTTTCTGCCATATGTATTTACTGTTTGATCATGAGAGTTTCTTTTCCTCGGTATACCAAGGTCGTCTAAAATGCCTATTTCTGAAAACTCATTAAAATCAATCAATTCATTCACAAATGTATCATCAAAATCATCCATATCATAATAATCAGCTAAGGTACAAGTTCGGCTATTAAAATCGCCAAATAAGCAGACATATTGTGAATCTTTATACATATTGTGCAATTCTATCTCTATCTCAGATATAGCATCATCTGCTGTGTATAATGTATTAATAGGTGGAATATAGATCACACCACATATTAGATCTTGTGGTAGCTGTACTAATTTCTTACAAATTTTAAACCAAAATACAAAAAGACAATTTGTATCTATCGGAGTGATATAATTTTTTTTAAAACTTTTATGTCCAAAAGCTAAACCACCTGATCTATAATTTGAGAATTTTTTTTCTATTTTTACAATAAAAAGTGAAGTTTTCCAAAGATATATCATCTAAGTCATTTAATTTGGTCTCTGAGAAACAAACAATATCATGGTCTTTTAATAAATTTCTAAATTCTGGATATACAAGTTTGGATTTTAAACCACATACATTTAGTATCAATAATTGTAATTTATTGTTTTCTTTAGAATTAAAGTCAGTGTGAATAGTATTAACACTTTTACTACGGTGAAAATCTGTTCGGTTGACAATAGCTGTCCTTTAGTCCTCCTTGACCTCTTTAACTTTGGGTTTGTAATTTACGGGGGTCTCGCCCAGTGTTTCTTGTTTGGTTATTTGGACCGTAGGTGGTAGTTTTCGGGCGTGCCCCTCGTCCAATATATAATTGTCTTTCATTTGTCTCCATTCTTGCCTCGTCGTTTCTATCGGGTGGGATGAATTCAGCCCCGTCAATAAATAACCGGTCTTTTTTTAGGTGAACTTTCCGTTTTTTACTTTTGGCTTCTTTGAAGTAGGGCCACATTAACTTTCTCCTGTCATTTATTTCTTTTGGATATTGTTCATTCACTCCAAAACGGGTCCCTTTCAACGCTGAAGCTGCGTATCGTACTAGCTCCCTGTCTTTGAAACTTTTGAAACGACAAACTATCGGTCTAGTTGTGTACAAGTTTCGATTTTGACTGTCTTTTACAAAAGATTCCTTTCCAAATCTGTGTGCCCTATGAAACTCAACCACTGAATCCATTTTCATCTCATTTCTCATGAATTGTTTGATTATGTCCTCCGTATCCTCTGTATCATTGGTCAGGGGTAGTCCAGTAAACATCAAATTCTCCCTCATAGATCTTGTTTGCAGATCTAAGTGTTTATCATGTAGGTTACTGAGATCAGATTTTAAATTATCAACATCAAGTGACATATCATTATATTCAGCTTGTAACTGTGAGACTGAAGAGGTGAGTGTAGTATGATCTGTTTTACTTATTTCAAACTGTTCGTTGACAAATTCCATGCTTTTTTCCACATCGTCCATTCGTTTAGAAACTTTATCAACATTTTTGATGAGGTTATTCATATTTGATTCAAATGTACATAGTTTTTCATTAACTTTATCAAGGGTTGTGAGTTTTTCAAAAATCTGATCTACTTTAAGTACGAGGGCCTCTAGCTTTCCCTGAGTATCGGTACCTTGATTCATAGTAGATTGCATAACAGGTTGCATCATATTAGGGAAAGGGTTTGAAGTAGTGCCAGTATAAAATTCTGGAGATCTTTGATTGAATAGCTGCATACTAGACTGTGGTATTTACACCTGCTGCACATTCGGTGACATACAATAGGTATTCATATTCATCTTTTTTGTAGAAAGTTTGTCAACAGAAGTGGGTTTTCCCTCAGACTTTGATTTATTTACTGTTTTTGCTTCATTTATATTGTTTGTATTTTTCTGTCTAGCGTGAGCACTGTTCGTCGTTAACTTACTTGGGTTTTCTCCACTGTCATTGTGTCCTTTCGATTTTTTTCGTTTCTTCCCAGATTTACCATTTTTCTTCGAATTCATGTATTACGCTGATCTAATCATTTTATGTAGCAAAAGAGATCTTCACATAGTTCAAAATAGTGTCAATTAATCCAATTTTTTCAAAATTTTCACTCAGAGAAAAAAATATGACTCTTAATTCTCACACATGCGCACTCGATCCCATACCTACAATTTATTTTCCAATGTCTACGCGAGTATAGTTTTAACTATACTATTACATAAGTAGCAATTGAAAATATTTCGCAGTGGCGTGGCTTGACTCTTTATTTCCAGGGAGGCACACAATCTGAGGCTTGGGAGTCAAAGCCTCGAACGCGGGTCAAAGACTGCAGTGTGAATAAGGAGTGAATGGTTAATGGTCAACCAGTTTTAGGCAAAACAGTTTTCAGCATTTAGCAAAAGGAAGAATTTTATACAGGATTGATCTATTGTTGTTTGCTTGACATCACATCAAATGACAAATATTTCAGTAAAAGAACACATAACCAATAATCCAATATATACTAGGGCTCTGCAGAAAGGGTCGACCAGTATGAGTACACGAACTTCGACTGTATCTTAAAAGAGACCATTTTAGACATGGGTATATATCTTGCCTTTCAACAGTTCCCCTATAGACCCCTGACAGTTTATCTTGGATTCTGTAACGTTAAGACCACTGGAGGTGGCTATATATCCCACACAACCAAACGGACGCTCCTTTTAAGCATGGGTTTTACTGCAGGATAGGGTCTTTATATAGATGTAAGAAGATGTGGTATGAGTGCCAATGAGACAACTCTCAATCCAAGTCAAAAAAAAAATTTAAAATGTAAACCATTATAGGTCAAAGTACGGTCTTCAACGCGGAGCCTTGGTTCACACCGAACAGCAAGCTATAAAATCTTGTATATAGTACCTACAGGTACTTTCCCGCGAAGCCAAGCGAATGCCCCTTTCGGCGTGGTCTTTTCTGTCACACGAAAGAATTTTTGGGTGAACATATATCTATATCGCAGTCCTATTTGTATACAGGATAATAATGAATTAAGTAGATACTTATATTCATGATCATAACAAATTACATCTTTTTGCAGTCTCATAATATTATTATTTGACAGAGGATTTTCATACCTTTACTACATGTACGTTGTATTTATAATGGGAATCATGATATCATGACTTCCATCTTAAAATTGTATGTGCTGAGAGTTTTTATCTCTTTTTTTGGCGAGGGGTGGGGTGAGGTGGGAAGGAGTGCTCTTGATTGGTCACACACTAGCACAAAGTTCTATTCGAAACAAAACTAACTTCCGAAATCATGACCTCCCCTATAAAGCTTTTGTATAGATTCGGTGATGTTTTAAGATCACTGACTTTGTCGTTTAAGGGGTTACCTAGGTGCATTTATGTATTAAAACTGGTTAAACTATGAATATAAAAAAAAAGAAGATGTGGTGTGATTGCCAATGAGATAACTTTCCATCAGAGTTCAAAAGACGTATAAGCAATTATAGGTCACTGTACGGCCTTCAACAATGAGAAAAAGCAATACCGTATAGTATGAAGTATGGCTTATATGAATTAAGATACACATCTATGTGGATAGGAGCACGATTTATTCCCATAGGAATGACAAGTGTCTGTTTAAACCACGTCATCATAACGTAAAACAATTGTGGTCAATAAAAAAAATCAAGCACATGTCAGCTTCACAATTCAGACCTCTTCAGATGTAGATCAACGGTATTGAAAAAGGGAAGAAAAGGGGAACTACGTTAGGAGTTTGACATGTTAAGTCTATGCATTTACCATATACTAGTATGTAGCTCCATTAGGGGTCCCTCCCCCTTATAATCCGCCTCTGTCCTTGTTTGAATCAGGGTTGTTGACAAAGTATAATTTGTCGTTCCTATAACAAGTGAGTTTTCTCTACCTCAGTCATTTTTTTGGAACAAAGTTTAACATAATAGTTTTTAAGTTAATAATGAGGAACGAGCGGTTAGGGGTAGAGAAGTCACATTTTTGGAACCATCTTTAATATATACTCTAAACTATGAAATATTTAGTACGTGTTTTACATTTATCTTCTCAAATTCATTTTTTGTAAACCATTTGGCGAGGCAGTTGCCTCATTTCTCCAAGGAAGCTACGCCACTGATTTCTGTGAGTTGAGAGACTTCAGTAGTTGAGAAATTTATATGAAATAATTTTAATCTGTCGCAATTGGCTCCGTTCTATGGAAGGGTTATACTAGCATTTAACCACATGCGTTTGGTAACTATCGTACATGTCTTGCGCTTTGTGTGGACTTTGACAATAAAGGGTCAACACATGCATACAGCTATCCTGTTTAAATTACTTTGTTTCTGTAAATTTAGCTTTTGCTTCTTAAGCTAAACAGATCAATTATAAGCAGTCTATTATAAATCACAGAAATAATCAAGTATTGTATTATACAGCGGTAATTCAGTAATGATATATAGAGAGAGATATACAGTGTATTAATCCAGTATATTAAATTTGAATCTTCCCGCCTTATCAAGGTTCATATCTTGAACTAAAACAAGGAAGGTTAATCAATGAACCGTGTACTGTAATACTGTTTTATAAACCGAAACTAGATTTGTATTGTAGAGAGACAGCTATAGATCAATAAAATGGTCAGCTAACTCTCAGTCATATATCAGAGAATTGGTAAGTTTATATAGAAGACCTTAACGATAATTTTAAACAATTGCTTTTTTTATTTGTTGTTTTAATGTTTGTTGACTGCAACGTTTGTCAATCAAATCAATAACTAATCGTGGTATGTTATTAAAAAGCTAGATATTCTGAACGACAACTATTGAACAGAATGTTGTATAGAAATTAATAGGAAAAAGACGAAGGTAATCATTGTAAAAAACAAAACTGTTAAGCTATTGACTGATAGGTTTCATATTTAAACCGATACTATAGAATTTGTATAACCGAAAATACTGGAAATTTTAATGGAGCCAAAAAAAAACCCAATCATATAAAAAAAAGAATGAAAATAAAAAGATAAAAGATATGCCATGAAAAAATAAAAAGATAAAAGATATATGCCATGAGACGAAATGATATAGAAGTTAACAACTATAGGTCATCGTACAGCCTCCAACAATCAGCAACACCCATACCGCATAGTCAGCTATAAAAGGCCCCTAAATGACAACTGTAAAGCAATTCAAACGAGAAAGCATGTTTCAAGTTATATAGAGATATGAAATTTGGGGACATCTGTTAAAACCTTTTTACACATTTTTTATCATTGCATTCAACTCTTGTTACTGTATGGTTGTGAGAACTAGTGAGTCATTAACATTACTAAAATGAGAAAAAATCTTCCTCTACTTGATATTTTCAAAGAATTGGAAATTGAAAGCTTAAATTTGAATATTGCAAACAAATTCTAGGTGTTTCTCAACTCTGTACAAACATAACAGTCCTTTAAGAACTTGGGAGATACCCATTATATTTGGACTTCCCCCTTCTGACCTACTCAGATTACCACATAATGAATTAAAATCTAGAAAATAAACGGTCCAATAATTCATTGTACTCAAATATACTTTTTTTACACTTGAAAAACTGGATATAACCTATCTATTTGCTAAAAAACGTAGAAAAAACACATTGTATTTGAAGAAATGTCTCCAGAAGAACGTTCTTAAGATATTGCTAGATATAATGTTACGGCCAGAAATCACCTTTAAATTGTAGCCAACAAAAGACACAAATCCAAGGCCGTAGCGTAATGGAGGCAAATGAGGCAAATGCCTCCTTTTTGAAACGACGATCATCTTTTTTGTTCTGCAAAATTTTATATTTTTTATTATTAATATGTGAAGTTCATAAATTATTTAACGTTCACACTGCATACAGTGCTTTTCCATTCTGGAGCAACGATTGGCGCTTTACCCACACCGGTCATCGCCGTAAACATATTAATGTTTTGAATATCGTTCCTGCCGAAAAAAAAACATAACTTGCTAAAGGAGGATTCATTGAAGAGAAAAATTGAAGACTCTTTTATCAAACAAATTGCTTTCTTTAAAAAGGGGCGTGTGTGCAATACGTGAACCTGCATATATAGCTGTTTTACATTTGTTAGAGTGCTTTCTGGCTCAATTTGTTGTAGGAAATGTAGAGGTTAAACGGAATAATTTCTTTTGTACGCCAGTTTGAAAATTATTGTTCAAAATCCTTACATGTATTCTTTTTTTTATCCGAATCTGGAAGCCATTTAACCAATCAAACCACACGTTTTGTTTTTTGGCTACTATATTCAGGAAACGTTTTATCTCAATTTATTAATTACACAGGCAATTACAACCTTGCTTTTATATCTATAGATGTTTTACTTAAAGCAACTTGTTTGTTCGGACAAATTCGCCTTTCCTTCGGGAAAAAACATCAAGAAAATACAATGAAGGGGTTATTGTTAGATAAGAAGATTGCCTGAAAGACAACTCGAAGGAAGCAGAATTTGAAAAGGCCCAGTGACTGAGAAATTGGCAAACTGACAATATTTTTGAGGCGATCGTCTATACTAGTAAATTTAGGTATTGATTTAAATGATTTTTTACTATGCTGTCCCTTCTTGCGCTTATGAATACAGCTTTTGTTATGTATATATACTGACAGCGAAACTGTAGCGACATAGGGATCTCTTGTGTCGCCGGGTCGTCTTTGCTAATCCGCAACTCCTTGAAAACGGATGATCGAAACTCCAAAAATTTGATCAGCATCTTTTTTAGGACATGGAGTTCTGCAATTGCTATTTTATCTTTGGATAAGAGTGATTTGTTGTGGCTAATAATACCAAAACCAAAAGCATGGGCTGTGATTAAGATGACAGGCGACACACATCTTCCTTGGAAGACTCACACAATTTAATTAATATGACAATTGCTTATTTATTCTTGCAAACCACATACGGGTAGTTATTTAAAAATATTTGCGAAACATCTGGGAGCTTTTTTCAAACTTCAGAATTCTATCACATTAAACAGAAAGTTAAAACTAATATAAAGCAATCGCCTCGACGATATAGAATATGAATCAGTATCTCAGGAATTGTATCATACATGTATCTCTGTCCTTGTTTTAAGAACTGAAATGCATATAGTCATGAATCAACTGTTTCCAAGAAATTACCTCATTCTTGCATTTTACACTCCTCAAAGATGCCTAAAAAAAATCGAATTTTCAGAGTTAATTCAGTTAACTGAAATTGTTTCAAAGATTTATCAGATTCAGTATGTCTTCCTTTACTTTATTTTCTAGAAAGGACCTGTTAAAACTGGGTAAAATAAATTAGTCCTAGTTAGAAAAAAAGACAGTACTCATGCGAGAAGTAGGAAGTCTTTAGGAGACACAACAAAGCTTGCTTAGAGAGATTTGTAGCATGAATAGTTTTTAATATTTCAAAACTGCCTTTTTCTTGTTGGTGAACGATGACCAGTCTTCTGTGAGATATCTTATTACGTTTAAGGCGTCTGAAAACCTGGGAACGATCTGCAATTGCTGGCGATAGACTTTTGGGCTTGTCATGCTCAATGTACATAGTAATGACTTTGAAATTTACAGAAAAAAATAGGCATTTAAAATGTCATAGTTATATGGTCCCCATACAATCAGGAAGTTTTGGGTGAATAGAGATTTACTTCCAGAATGACTCTTGACAGTTTGTAATAACCATTTGTTCTAACTAAAAGTTAGTAATGAACACATTATGTCTCTTATTTCTTGTTATAAATACACCATATATTTTCTTAGTTTCCTGTCAGTAAAAAAGGCAAGTTTACAGTTCAATATAACGAAAACATTTCGTCCCGCTAGGGGCACATCAGTCCCCGAACCCTCTTTGCCTCATTTCATGCAGGAGTGCGCTACGGCCGTGAAATCAATAATAAAATTTAACAAGATTTATTATACACAAGTTTACAAGAAGTATTACACAACTGCACAGTTACAATATCATTTTGTTAACAACTATAAGGCCACACAGAACAAATTAGGCCAACTAAATAAATATGATAGTTACAATATCATAACAATAAGAAATAGTTATTTACAAGATAAAGGAAACCTCAGCACCTATTACAAATTCAACTTTACTTTCTATTTTGAAAGTCCTTTACATATGAACAATTTTGATAACCGAAAAACTTTATTTTAAAGCACAGTTTTGAGAATAGAAACTGGGAGACATTAACGAAAACCAAATACAGTCTCGCGAAAATCACCAATATTATAGTTCTCAGAAAATGTATTTCAAACGTTTCCTTACCTGAAAAAATAATAATATAGAAAATCTTTTAATCTAGATCATGACAAATAGTGATTTAGATTTTACAGTATTTAGTCTGTTTCTAAATAAAAAAATCCGGATAAGACAGGAAAAAATATGATATAAGTTAGAGTTAACAAATGGAGTTATCCCTCTTTGTAATGGTTCTCTCCACTCATATTTGATCTGAATCATTGTTTTATTATTAATAATCAGTATGTCTGTTAGATTGCATGGAATGTGTGTTTGGATATTGTATTAACTTTGTGATTTGTATTGATTTATATGCTCTAAATCATAGGTACTTGGGAGCAAGACAATTTATTTTAGAGGAGGGCTATACAAATTGATCTGTCCCCAAGTACCAATACTATAAATGGGCCCGAATTTTGATTTGATTTGAATAATTTGATTTATCATTCTGTTAAATATAATTAATATAAATATGTTTGGTCTACTTCGATGATTGTTTGATTAATTGTTGGTGTTTATCAGCAAGCTTGGCGACCAGTTTTTATTAGTGATGGAAACTAGAGTGCTCGGAGAGAACCGCCGGCTCTTTAAGGATGTTCGCTACTCTGTTTCAAAACAACAAGCTTTTTAAAAGACTGTTATTAATTGATAGTATACAAATAAAGGAACTAGAAAAGCAGATAAAAATGAAGGGTCCTTGTACTTGTTTTTGAGATATAAGCCATTGAAAATTTGGCGGGAAAGGATTCTCTCTATATTTTTCATATATTTAACATTAGTACTTTTTTTCTTTCAAAAACTATGAAAAAATAACAAGAATTTGATAAAATTTTCAAAAATGACTTTTTAAACTATATGTAATAAAAGTATGAAAAGAAAAGCAGGGGTTAGCGAGCAAAATTTTAAATGTCACTACCATGGATAAAACTAGAGGATTCCGAATATCTTTGAGTAGCAAACATCCTTAACAATTGTTGGAGTCGAACGCACCTGCCACAAACGGGTATACAACGGTGAGACAGCAACCAAATGAATATAAAAGAAAACACATTAATTTATGTCATGTTTGATAATTATGTACTTATTCTTCTCATCCTGGCTCCCTAATTCTCAAATAAACTATTCGTATGTTTGTTGTATATATTCAAGACTTGACCTGGACAATTAGAGTAAATGGAAATAAATGCATAGGAAATCTACATCTATGATGTAACGATAGGAATATCCAATTGCTTTATTATATAGTTGGCAGAAATTATATATATATTATATATATAAACAGGTCTAAATTGAAAACAACGTTCAAACCTATGCTTGCGTTGGATAAAAACCGCAATTTGTATACGTGTGCATGCAAAACAAATTTCTTGGTAGAGGGGTCTAAATACAGCACAAACAACATTTTCCAAAAGAACAAAAAAGTGAAAAAGTATATTTTAACAAAACGCATTTGACTAGCAGGTCGAACAACGGATGTTCTTAAACCCTACTGACTGCCCTGGTGATTGCCAAATAAACGGACACCAGATGTTACAAAATGGATCTTAATTATTAATTTAATACCAAACAGAAAACAATAAACTTGCGGAAAAGATGGTATACCGCAAACATGAGGTGCAAAAATTTGTACACAATATCCGGATTTCGACAATTAATGTCTCTTCAGTGATGTTAGTAATCGAAACGGTATTTGGAAGGCCATATAATTTACCTCAATTTAGGATTGATTCTTGAATTTTGAAGAGTTGAAATAGGATGAAAGGATTATATAAACCCGAAGGCAAATATAATACAAGCCCAAACGAAAAAATATAAACAAGTCTAAATTGAAAACAACGTTCAAACCTATGATTGCGTTGGATAAAAACCGCAATTTTTATACGTGTGCATGCAAAACAAATTTCTTGGTAGAGGGGTCTAAATACAGCACAAACAACATTTTCCAAAAGACCAAAAAGGTGAAAAAGTATATTTTAACAAAACGCATTTGACTAGCAGGTTGTTCTTAAACCCTACTGACTGCCTTGGCGATTGCCAAATAAACGGATCACCAGATGTAACAAAATGGATCTTAAGTATTAATTTAATACCAAACAGAAAACAATAAATTTGCGGAAAAGATGGTACACCACAAACATGAGGTGCAAAAATTTGTACACCATATCCGGATTTCGACAATTAATGTCTCTTCAGTGATGTTAGGAATATATACATATTTCCCTAATTTTTACACGATTTAACCTTTTCATACTGTAGTAAACCGTTGATTATTTTTATTTAATTAACGTGTGGTTCGTTTGATCTCAGTTCTTCATTGGTCAAAATTCGATTATGACGTTAAATTTTCTTGCTTTCCTCCGAATTTCCTAGTTTGGCATCATGAAAAAAGGCGACCATGCCTGATGACGTCACATATAAAGAACACATCTTTTTGCAGATAATTCGAAAAGAAGGATTGAGTCTGTCTGCATATCGTTAAAAAATCATTAGAGGAACAGATTCCACCACCAAATCTTGTGCAATACGATATTTATCCACTCTCGATAGTTAAATTTTAAGCCTTGCGTTTTAAATTTGAAAATTTAACTGTCTCGAGTGAATAAATATCGTATCACAAACGAAACAGTGGTAGAATCTATATTTTACATTGTTTTAGAATCAAATTCGTTTGTTTATTTTAGATGGGTGACTGGCCATGATGGATGACACAGTTGTAAGTATAGATATCAAATGAAACAGATAAACAATTGTAAGTATAGATATCAGATTAAAAAGTTGTAAGTATAGATATCAGATGAAACAGTGGTAAGTATATATATCAGATGAAACAGTGGTATGTATAGATATCAGATGAAACCGAGTTAAGTATAGATATCAGAGGAACAGTGGTAAGTATAAATATCAGATGAAACAGTGGTAAGTATAGATATCAAATGAAACAGTTGTAAGTTTACATATCAAATGAAACAGTTGTAGGCATAGATATCAAATGAAACAGCTGTAAGTATAGATATTAGATGAAACAGTTGTAAGTATAGATATCAGATGAACAATTGTAAGTATATATATCAGATGAAAAAGTTGTAAGTATGGATATCAGATGAAACAGTGGTAAGTATAGATATCAGATGAACAGTGGTAGGAATAAATATCAGATTAAACAGTGGTAAGTATAGATATCAGATGAACAGTGGTAAGTATAGACATCAGATGAACAGTGGTAAGTATAGATATCAGATGAAACAGTGGTAAGTATAGATATCAAAAGAAACAGTTGTAAGTATAGATATCAGATGAAACAGTTGTAAGCATAGATATCAAATGAAACAGTTCTAAGTATAGATATCAGATGAAACAGTTGTAAGTATAGACATCAGACGAAACAGTTGTAAGTTTAAATACCAGATGAACAGTGGTAAGTATAGATATCAAATGAAACAGTTCTAAGTATAGATATCAGATGAAATAGTTGTAAGTATAGACAACAGACGAAACAGTGGAAGTATAGATATCGGATGACACAATGGTAAGTATAGATATCAGATGAAACAGTTGTAAGTAAAGATATCAAATGAAACAGTTGTGAGTATAGATATCAGATGAAACAGTTGTAAGTATAGATATCAGATTTACTACGTCATGAGTATATATATATTCATACTAGTATTAGATTTACTGCTTCATGATTATTAACGATGATATAGATAGTGCAATATTTTTTGCATTTTTAATATTTTAGTTTCAATTTTTATGTTTTAATTTGTATTGAGTAATATTTTGTCACTTTATGGAACCACACGGTTTTTTAACAAGTGTTCTATTTATGTTCGGTCAGATATAGACTTCCACAATTGGCGACCGAATATGTGTGGGTTGCAATAAAGTTGTGAATCAAGAAACAAGAAAAAAAAATGAATATAACACTTAATGACCTGTATAATTTCATGCGTCCAAAGCGCTTTTCTGTATTTACCATTAAGGAGGCTCGAGGGTACAAAAATTTCAGCAAATTTTAAACATTTTTTTTTTCAATACAAATTTTATTTATTACTTTATTAGTTTTTACTTTATCATATGGTATAAAAATCAACCATAAAAATCAATTCGTTTTGGCCACAGATGACTTTTCAAATGTATATATCATTGAAAAAGCTCCAAATTATCTCCCTTTGGTGCAGAAATGCTATTTTTTTGCATTAAAATTGAAATATCTTTTTTAACTCATTGGTGACCTATATTTTTTATTATTTTTTTCGACTTAGCTGTTCTTAAACTAAACTATTGTAAAATTTAAGCAACTTCTGTAATTTAGTTCTTTTTTTATTTCGATATAACCTCTATTTTTTCTGTCAGTTCAACAGAAAAAAAGTACCTTTACAAAAATGTATGCTTTTTTCGAAGGCAGATTGTGAGCTTAAATGAACGGTGACCCCATTTTTTTATTTTACTTTTTTATTAAGTATATGATTAAGTTCATTTATAGAAAAATAAAGCGAAATCCTATATTTAAAAAAAATTGATTTATACCCGCAAGCCCCTTAACATGAACGCTCAATGCCGAATGGTTGAAAGCCGAGGATGTATAAGGGTGCTACCATTTGATTTTATGGGGCTAGGATGAAATTTAAAAAAAGGCAGGACAGGAGTTTTGAGTATTAAAATAGGCAGGATGAGCAACTTTGCAAAAAAAAAAAAGGCAGGATGACAATTTATGTAAAAAATGTCAGGATAAACTAATAAAACAAAAGGCAGGACCGAATAGAGTGAAAAATAAAAAGGCAGGACAGAGATTACAACTAAAAAAAATGCAAGACAAAATTTTTCATCCTAGTCCCCGCCCCCATAAAAATATAAAAATCAAATGGTAGCTCCCTAAGAACAGAAACAGTTGAAGAGCTATATGACCAAAAAGGACCTAAAAATAATAGCCAAATCCATGAAGCTTTCCGTTAATTGTCCATGGAACTCTTCCATCACTCTTCTACGTCTACTGAAGCAGCTCCGAAAGGGATGTTCATCATTTTCTCTATTGTAGGATATAAAACATGACAAGCTGTTTGTCGCGGCTATAGACTTTGGGACAACCTATTCTGGATATGCCGTTTGCACTCGGGATGAATACAAGAAAAATCAAAACAACCCAAAAATGAAAGTTCGAGAATGGAATGAAGGATCCCACATAACAGATAAAGCCCCTACATGTGTTCTGTTTAATCCAGATAAAGATTTTGATAGTTTTGGGTATGAAGCAATGACTAAATTTCGGACAAACCCAAACAAGATTGATGTCAGCAAATGGTACTACTTTGAACATTTTAAAATGATGCTATTCAAAGAAAAGGTATTTTTATCTGTATTATTTTTTTCAAGATGACTTTCTGTTGCTTTAACACATTTTCTATCATGCGTACACTTCAAGATATTCACCTGTTTGTATATACATTTATTAATAAAAGAATCCGTGAAATAAATAAATATCAACCAACAATACAAAAAAAGATAAAGCAAGAAATTCAGATAACCCTTTTCAAATAATAGAAATAAAAGCATATGCGATGTCTACGCCAAGGAGACAACAATTCATAGTCAGAGACACAGAAAAGTAAAAGACGTTAACGATTTAACATTTTACAGGACATGTTGACTAAGGAAACTATGCTGGAAGAATCACTGGAGGTCGAAAACCCAGAAATGAAGAAGAAAATGAAAGCAGTTGATGTTTTTGCTGCTGTCATAAAATATTTCAAAGAAGATCTCGTGCAGTCTAAAAGCAACAAGGAACCATGTTTACAGGCGACGATATACAGTGGGTGATTACAGTTCCCGCCATCTGGGATCTAAAAGCGAAACAGTTTATGCGTGATGCAGCAGAACAGGTAATTTAAGATTAAATTAAAAAAATAATAGCTAATTAACGAGCTACTTCATTACCCTGGTCAAATTTTTGTGGTATAGGTTGACAAAGTGATTGTATTACAGAAGTCTTTGAAAAGCAGAACAAAACAAATGTGCACATACAGCTACGTGTTGATCTAGAATTTGTTAGACATTTATATTTTGATAGAAGGGAAGTACAACCGGATGCTGTAATGTTTGCATTATTGATTGCAGTTGTTAATAAACCGTTATAATTCCTTTCGCCTCTTTTTCTTTAATGTTTCATTAAATCTCCCTGAAACTGAAAATATTAAATATTTACAAATAAGTCTCACTTTGATATCTTTTATTCTCAATAATTATTGTCTTGTAGGCTGGCATTTTACGTGATAATTTGACCTTAGCATTGGAACCAGAAGCTGCCTCAATGTATTGCCGTAAAGTACCGGTTAGTGTTAAAGAGGAAGACGATGGCGGTAAAAAAATTGCAGCAATGGATGTTGGGTCAAAATATGTTGTCTTAGATCAAGGCGGTAAGTACAAATGACACAGTGTCATATGAATATATACACACTAAATCCTACAATATTTTACCGCTTTTTCTCTACAATTTTATCAGTTCAAAATGTTCTTTCAACTGAAACTCGATTTAACAATTTCTGAGCTATGTTTCCTAGCCTCCTGTTCTATTCTCCAATTTGCAACTCACATGATCCACACGCTTTAAAATTTTTGATTCGTCGTTTTTTCTTCGCATGTCAGCTCTCTGTCTTAAACTAAAACTGTTAATGTGTGTAGCTATCTCTCAAAAATATTTTTATATAACAAAGCCCAATTCACACAGTGGTAGACTTGCATTGACCTTTCCATTCAGTTTCTTGAATAATGTTTATCGGATATTCTCTCCACTGAAAGTATGGGGAGCCAAATACTAAAGTAATCAAACATTTAAGAAGAACAAAAGAAAAAGAGAAGAAAAATTGCACACATATAAAAATAAGAAGATGTGATATAATTGCCAATGAGACAACTCTCCACCAGAGACCAAATGACATAGAAGTTAACAACTACAGGTCACCGTATACATGTTGACTTTTTCCGCTCAATACATACTATTGCTCTGATATTTAGTATTTAGTATCAGTTTATCCTGGGTATATATATTGACAAATTAGAGGTTCTAAGATGATATTGTAATGTATGGCCTTATTCAAAATCGGTTAAAAGTTAGTTAGGTACACGACCCCTGGCATTCCTCTCCTCTTTTTTTTAAATCTCCCATCCGTAGGTGTCCAAACAAATGCGACTGTGTATTTAAACACCACACAGTTTTCGCTCTAGGAACAAACCATCGATGAATGATAATAATATTACTCAAGCTCATCACTATTCTGAAAACTAAAAATAGACCATTCATTGCATTTTAAATTAGAAATATTGGTCTAGATTAATTGTATGATTTTCTAACTATGATCTCTAAATTTGTATTCTATTGACAGATAAGACACTTTTTTTATAATAGAAAATAAAACCAATTCACACAGTGGTAGACTTGCATTGACCTTTCCATTTAGTGGTAATGGTGTAATGTTATACCAAATATCTTTACCTTAATAATCATTCCCCCCCCCTTTTCCCTTAAAAAAATAGGTCTTGTTCTTACAGCCATTTCAAGTCTTTGTTACATTTGTGTTACACATAGTAATCTAATAATGCATAAACCTTTGATATCAACTCTATTATTTTCTTATGAATATCATTTTGTATTTACCGACAGGAGGAACAACAGATATAGCAGTACACGAGGTCACTGGGAAGAATACATTAAAAGAAATTCACCAAGCATGTGGGGGACATTGGGGTGGAATCACAGTCAATGGGGAGTTTTACAATTTTTAATAAGACTTCTTGGTGGAGACGTTATTAATGAAGTCAAGATGAACAATCCCTCCGATTATTACGAATTGCTTTATAATTTTGAGCACACAAAGACTTCTTTCACAGATGATCACTCGAAATTACCAAAGGAAAATCAAACCTTACGAGTACCTTATTCATGGTTGCAACATTTCAAAACCATTACAGAATGCGAGCTAGAAGAAACTGTCAAACAAAGCATGTATAAAGGGAAAATAACACTTAAGAAGGACAAACTGAGGATAAAAAATGAACTTTTCAGAACATTCTTTGATTATTCTCTTCAACATATTGTTGATGAAATGGAAGAATTACTAAAGAAAAAACAGCTGGAAGGAGTTGAGACAATCTTAATTGTTGGCGGCCATTCCAAGTCTACAGTTCTTACAAATGCAATCTACAAAAATTTTGGAAATGCGTATGGTATTGTTATTCCGAAAAATCCTGATATCGCAGTGATGAAGGGCGCTGTTTTATTTGGATTCAATCCAGAAATGATAACAAGTCGAGTTTCCCAATATACTTACGGTATAGCCATGCAACGACCTTTCATCCCCGGCGTCGACCCCGAATCCAAGAAAAAATGTTTGATAAATGGTCTTGTCGACAATGTTTTTGATAAACATGTTGAAGTTGGACAAGTAGTTAATATTGGAGAATTTTTACCGGAACACGATTATGTTCCAGCTAGCAGAGATTACAAAGCGGTCCATTTTGAGTTCTATGCCACCCAAAAGAAGAATCCTAAATATGTGACCGACGACGGATGTAGTTGTATAGGGGTGCTTTACTTTGAGTTGACCGATATTTCCAAAAGAAAAGACATGACACTCAAACTAAATGTGAGTGGAACGGAAATTGTTGCGATCATAACCGAAAAATCAACGGGAAAACAAAGCAACGGATATTTCAGTCTACTCGATTAGTTCTATATAGCATGCAGACAAATCAATGTGATAAACGTGATATAGTTTTACAATATTGACTTGACTTTTAATACCCTTTTTAGCTCTTTATAATTTATAACCTTTTCGCTCTCAAGTGTACATCTAATACATAATCTTGCAGAATTAATCTGAATAAATCTATAAACATACCTTTACAATGTTCTCAAACATGAATAAATGGTACACTCAGATTGATAGATTGTATACTGAAGAAGAAACAGTAGGCGATCGTAAGCCGTCACACACCCTTCAATTTGGGTTTTTTCAGATTTAAAGAGAAAAATTCTTGCCTTTTAAATTAAAATTAAAAATATTTTTTTGTTATATACTACAATACAAAACAATTTTACAATGCAATGCAATACATACAGATAAATACATGTTGAATTTTACTGTATTTTATGATTATAATTAGCATTAATATGATAGTTTTTGCATATGTATAGTGAGCGTAAGTAAACTAGCCATAAATTCACACTCCGGCTGATAAACCCAAAAAATTTATTTGTTTTGTGAGGGATGTTTCCGTACTCCTAACAACAAAATTATTATATTTAAATTTTCTTGTGTACGTTATTTCATTTAAAGCCATTTTGTCCCAGATTAGAGTTGAATTTATGACATTGTATTACATCTTTTTTTTTATTAATATTGTATTTATATTGTGTCATAGATCAAATTTATTCGTTCAGTGTATGTTTACTTGTTTTTGTTTATATGTCTTTTTGATCAAGTTAAGCCATTTCAATTGATATTTTATAGTGTATCTTTTTATGTTGTAATGTTACACTACTGTTTCAGGTTAGGGTGAAGGTTGGCGCCTGTTAAAACGTATAAACTCGCTGCATTTGTATGCACCTGTCCTAAGTCAGGATCCTGTTGTTCAGTGGTTGTCATTTATTGATATGTTTCATAAGTGTATCTCGTTTCTCGTTTTTTATATAGATTAGACCGTTGGTTTTCCTGTTTTAATTGTTTTACACTAGTCATTTTGGGGCCCCTTATAGCTTGATGTTCGGTGTGAGCCAAGGCTCCGTGTTGAAGGCCGTACTTTGATCTATAATTGTTTACTTTTTACACATTGTGACTTGAATGGAGAGTTGTCTCATTGGCACTCATACCACATCTTCTTATTTCTATGTAATGTAATAATTACATGGTAAACCTTGTTCACATCAATCCTGGTAACAAATTTCAGAAAGCTCTGATCTGTAGTTCCCTAGAAAATGCGACAAAAAGTCACATATGTTATTCTACGTATTCATTTGGTAAGCAGGTTGTTTAGCGTTGAATTTTGAATTATGAAGTATGATAACAAATTCCAGAAAGCGTTTATTTGAAGTTCCCTAGAAAAATCTGACGAAAATTTCATGCATGGCAATAACGTTTTCGAAAATATAAGTATTTGGTAAACAGGAAAGTGAGAAGCGATGAATCTGAAAACGCATCTCACAGTATAGCATGCTCACATTAAGCTCGATGCCGAATTTAGGAAGCTGTGGTTTGTAGTTCCTGACAAGAATACGACGGACATTTCTTGGGGGACGGACAGACTGAGGTAAAACAGTACACCCCCCTCCTTTGGGTTGGCCATATAATTACATATGATAACAAACAAGCCTAGCAAATATGAGAGCTGTCTGACAAACGGTGTCAGATGAGTTGCGTTCACAGTGTCATTGTGGTGAAATAGTAAAAAACTTTGTTTAGCATTAGATGCATGATTTTATTAGTTGTTAATGGCTTTGAACAAGCATTCAGGAACTGCGAGTACTCTCAGATCTGTACTCAGTCTTTAGTGTTTTGTGCTTTGTGTCGATCTGATGATTGATATAAAAATAAGGAGATGTGGTATGAATGCCAATAAGACAACTATCCACCAGAGTACAAACGAAGTATCAGTACACATCCATCGGATTTAGTGTAAAGACGTCATAGACAGTCTCGAAACGCACGACCTTTGCAATGCCAAAGTTAAAGTAAACAGTATCGACAAGATGTATATTCATGAGTTTTCATAACTGCACATAAATAGTAGTACCTTTTTAGTTGTGTTTTTTTTTTCAAAAACAAAATCAATGTTAGTAGCGATACAAGCAATGTTTAAAGTTTTTACTACTGTGTTAAATTGATATCCTTTAAGAATAAAACTTAAAGGATCATTTTACGGGCTCTGTAAACAACATCACCGTAAAAATTGGAGTGATATCCAGTTTTAAAAAAAAACTACAGCCAAACTTCCTAACTAAATCTTTGTATTTATGAAAGAAATTGGTAGAGGTTTTAATTAATTTGTGTTGACGAAATCAAGGACTTAATAGTTTACCAGTTATATATACTGACTAACTTTAAAAACGCATTCCTAGATTTTTCTTTTGATTTTCATTTTCAAATATGCAGTTCTTGTAAAATGATGTATAAACATAAATTTCAATTATTACTTCATTGTCTTAAAAGTTAAAAATGTTTGCAGTTCGAAAGTTGAATTGATTACGCCATGCTTAATGTTCAAATTATGTGGTATGCACTGAAACAGTGGTTTTACCCTTATCAATGGATGTGTCACCGTCGAATGCAATGACTGAACCAAAGACTAAATGATTCACAGAAAAGTTAACCAGATCTGTTGGCCATGTTTTGAGTTCTGTGTTGTACCTTCTGATTTTGCCTCTGTCTCGTCCATTACGGTGTGTTTTAGCAATTTTGCGGTTAAAACTTTAGGGCTTTAAATGCAGTCGATTCTTTGGCATTTCAGTATATGGGAAACATTTATGTCATGAACCTGTCTGTCATGGCATTCGACGACTTGATTAGCAGTTGACGTTGCGGCCGTTAACATGTCTCGCAAATGACGTTACGTAGACATTTTTTATTGACGTGGCGTTGTCACTACATAGTACATATTGATCTGGTCATTGGTGGTCATCAACACATCCCGTCTGCCTGTACCGTTGATGTAAGGACAGTAAGAGTAGTTTCTAACATGAATTTGTCTATCACACGGCCGTAGCGCACTCCTACATGAAATGAGGCAAAGAGGGTCCGGGGACTGATGTGCCCCTAGCGGGACGAAATGTTTTCGTTACATTGAACTGTAAACTTGCCTTTATTACTGACAGGAAAATAAGGAAATATATGGTGTATTTATAACAAGAAATAAGAGACATTATGTGTTCATTACTAACTTTTAGTTAGAACAAATGGTTATTACAAACTGTCAAGAGTCATTCTGGAAGTAAATCTCTATTCACCCAAAACTTCCTGATTGTATGGGGACCATATAACTATGACATTTTAAATGCTTATTTTTTTTCTGTAAATTTCAAAGTCATTACTATGTACATCGAGCATGACAAGCCCAAAAGTCTATCGCCAGCAATTGCAGATCGTTCCCAGGTTTTCAGACGCCTTAAACGTAATAAGATATCTCACAGAAGACTGGTTACCGTTCACCAACAAGAAAAAGCAGTTTTGAAATAATAAAACTATTCATGCTACAAATCTCTCTAAGCAAGCTTTGTTGTGTCTCCTAAAGACTTCCTACTTCTCGCATGAGTACTGTCTTTTTTTTTTTAACTAGGACTAATTTATTTTACCCAGTTTTAACAGGTCCTTTCTAGAAAATAAAGTAAAGGAAGACATACTGAATCTGATAAATCTTTGAAACAATTTCAGTTAACTGAATTAACTCTAAAAATTCGATTTTTTTAGGCATCTTTGAGGAGTGTAAAATGCAAGAATGAGATAATTTCTTGGAAACAGTTGATTCATGACTATATGCATTTCAGTTCTTAAAACAAGGACAGAGATACATGTATGATACAATTCCTGAGATACTGATTCATATTCTATATCGTCGAGGCGATTGCTTTATATTAGTTTTAACTTTCTGTTTAATGTGATAGAATTCTGAAGTTTGAAAAAAGCGCCTAGATGTTTCGCAAATATTTTTACATAATTACCCGTATGTGGTTTGCAAGAATAAATAAACAATTGTCATATTAATTAAATTGTGTGAGTCTTCCAAGGAAGATGTGTGTCGCCTGTCATCTTAATCACAGCCCATGCTTTTGGTTTTGGTATTATAAGCCACAACAAATCACTCTTATCCAAAGATAAAATAGCAATTGCAGAACTCCATGTCCTAAAAAAGATGCTGATCAAATTTTTGGAGTTTCTATCATCCGTTTTCAAGGAGTTGCGGATTAGCAAAGACGATCCGGCGACACAAGTGATCCCTATGTCGCTACAGTTTCGCTGTCAGTATATATACATAACAAAAGCTGTATTCATAAGCGCAAGAAGGGACAGCATAGTAAAAAATCATTTAAATCAATACCTAATTTAAAGCAGTTTTGAAATATGCCCTTATATATTTTTCAATTATGGGTTGTTTGCCTGTGAGAGAGCTTTCACATGTTTATTATATCTTTGTTCTTAATTGTCAATTATATATTATGGTGTTTGGATGTATAAATACTCATCCACGCCTGCTATTTTTATTATTGCCCCTGCTATGGTTTTACTAAGATTTCTTACAATCTCTGTTTTGCCCTGTGTTTGTTATATGTCAGTATTGTAATACTTAAGTCTTTACGTCGGGCCTTTTATAACAGTTTTGTAAGAGTTCTTTACTGCTTTGCCTATTATTTCCTATTCCGTAATTGTGATCCTTATTCATTGTTACAACCTCCGCTCTTTTTATTTTCTTATACCCTATTTAATTATCATGATTTTACGTAATGGAAAGAAAATTATTAACAACACAACTTCTAGGATATCCACGTGCTTAAACAAACGTATTTGTAATGCCTCTACAGCCAGATTGTTTAACAAAATGCGCGTGGATATCCACAAATTTTCCGTGCAATGCCAAAAGTGACTAACCTGTTTTAGATTAACTTCACAAAATACTGTACGGTCAACAGTGAACGGGAGAGCTTTTCGCTCTCCTTTTCCTGTGACATTACCTGAAAAACTCAAAACCTTATATATGTGGTAACTTGAACCCAACCTAAATGTGGTATTCAATATGTGGGACAGACGGGACGAGCGTATTACAAAAGAAATCAAGAACACCTTTACCGCTTTCGTAGACCTAAAAATTCAAAAGTTTGATATATCAACATTTAGATAAGCATAATCACAATCTAAAATTTATTAAATTCCAACCACTTGAAACCGTTCAGAAACAACCAGGAGAATCACACAAGCAATTTGAAAAATCACGTGAAATTCGCGAATTATTTTGGATAAAAGACTTCAAACTGCTTATCCTCTCGGTCTTCATGACAAAATATTAGGACAGGGAACATAACTAAAACTTCAATCGATGTCATTAATATTGTCGATAAACGACTTAGAAATAAAAGGTCTCATGGCAAACACAAAACCGTAATCAACGTATTAAACATCGTATAAATTATACACTTGCTGATCTGTTATCTATAATAAAAAATAATGGCAGACATCAAGTATTATGCAAACTGGGTCAGATACCAATAAGTAAATTATATGCTATTTTTCTGGAGTGTGATACAATTTCTTTTTTTAGCCCGATGTATGAATACACCCGTATTATTACAGCCTTTTGTCATCATAGGCTATTTCCTAGTATCGATAAACCTGAAAATCATAAACGGCATTTTCTTAAATTAAAATATATAAATAGAGGTATTGATTTTATTAACTTATCTAGTATATTCAATGACTCTACCATCCAAAGCCAAATACCTCCATATTTTGATAATATAGAACCACCTATTATTTCGTATTCTTATAAAAAAAACCAGCAGAAGTTTGATTTTTAATTATACGTCAGTTACATCAGACGTCAATATAGTAAATAATGTTCCTTCCACTTGAGATTGTGAAACATCTAGTTTTAGACATGTTCCCTATGGTCATGTCCTTACAAGAGACCTCAACATCGTCGAAGACCGTGAGGTCATAACTTTTCTTAAGAAAGGACCGAAATATCGTCCTCCATCTAAAATAGATTGGAAACAGTGTCGTAAGGTTATTAAAGACGCTCTGTCTGTCTACTGTAAAAATTGGTGTAAACGTGAAAAATCTGATAAAAAATCTCTAGACAGTTATTTGAATAAAATTATGACTACTGTTAATATTCGTATATCTCATTTTGAAAACAATTCTGAAATTAGTAATAGGGTCCATTATATTCCCATTTCCAGAATAAAAAATAAACTCCAAGTACTCATAAAGCGGTTTGTGTTCGTACCGGCAGATAAAGCAGCAAATAATGTAGTGGTGGTGTGACGCATATACTACACGGAAGTTCTCCAAAACGAAATTACAAATTCATCTACATTCAGGTCCGTACGCTCCACAGAGAGTCAAATTGTAAACAAGCATATCACTGCCACTACCCAGCTTAAAGCCTCTTCCGAACATTTGAAAGTCCCTACTATGTACTGGTTACCTAAATTGCACAAAAACCATTTAAATTCCGTTTCATCTCCGCATCTAGTAAGTGTTCTACTACCAATCTATCAGTTCTTCTAACTACTTCCCTTATTACTATCAAAGAACTTGTTATTAACTTTCGTAATAAAGCTTATGAAAATAATGGTATTAATTATTTTGAATGTTAAAAATTCTTTAGAGGTTTTAGATAAAATACATGCTTTTGATGGTCCTTTTAATTCTGTTGACAGTTATGATTTTCTACTCTATACTACACTTCCACACAATCTTATCAAGAAAAAGTTTTCATATTTAATTAAATGGTCTTTTGAAAAATCTCATTACAAATTCATTTGCTGTAACTCGTTTAAAGCCTTTTCTGTAACGAAAAGGAAAGTATGCTAGATACACTTACTGGAAATGTGAAATATGATTGAAGCTTTAAATTTTCTCCTGGACAACATATATGTACGTTTCGGCGAAAAAGTGTATCGACAAGTAGTAGGTATTCCTATGGGCACTAACTGCGCCCCTTTAATATCAGATTTATTCCTGTATTGCTATGAATCTCAGTTTATGACCAAACTCAGTAAAGACACGTCATTGTGTAATGAAGTCAGTGGTTGAGTAAATAATTTTATTATGTAATTACAAAGTCAAGAAAGATTCTAAAGTTCAAATGTTCGAATGTTCACAAACTGTCTTTAAAGTTGAATTGTTCAAATGTTTATTATCTCACACGGACACGTGATCGTATAGTAGTATAACTGTTCAGTCCTGATGGAGTACATTCGGATATTAGGTGCATGAGTTCCAGCCTACCCACGAGAGGGGGAGACCTTGGCGGAATCTCCTATCTGAATCTATCTGTACGAATCTATCTCTCCGTTCGAGTCCAAAGCTGGATCTTATATAGTCCAGTGGGCTATAAACAATGGCCCATAGCTGTTGGCCGGTTACGTAGTAGTCTTGATGTTGAATAATACTAGTCTTGGGTTAATTGTCAAACAATGCAATTAACCTCTGAAGGATACATGTTATTAAACAGTGGACATTGTCATCTACTGGCTGCAGGGTATATGTCTATAATATTCGTACACGATGTTATTAAGTGTCTAAAGGGTAAATGTATTTGTTTCAGTTATGCTATATTTGATTACACCTTGATAATTATTGTTATGAAACACATTGTGTTACAATTGTTACATTTGGTTGATACATTCAACAATACCTTCCGTTATCTAGATGATATTTTTTCGTTAAATAATCCAGAGTTCTCTAAATATACTACCGAAATTTACCCAATAGAACTTACTTTAACTAAATCTAACATAAGCAGCAGTAGTTGTCCTTTTCTGGACTTGGACATTTCAATCTCTAAATGAAAACTCCATACGAAAATTTACGACAAAAGAGACGATTTTTCATTCCCTATTGTTAATTTTCCTTTTTTAGACGGCGATGTTCCTTTGGCTCCATCATACGGTGTGTATATATCCCAACTCGTTCGTTATGCCCGTGTGTGTAGTGATGTCATAGATTTTAACGAACGTAATCAATTCATCACTAGTAAATTATTAAGTCAGGGATTTCGTTACCATAAATTACGTAAAACTTTTGCTAAGTTCTTTCATAGATACAAAGATTTGATTAGTAAATTTGGCTGTACCTGTAGAAAACTGATTAAAAACAGTATTTCACATCCTAAATTTTACGGTAATATTGTACTTAAAGCGCGGAAATCACTATATGATCCGTGTAAACTCATCGAACCTTTAAATAAACTTATTAGTTCAGGTTATCTTACCAATGTTGCAATTAGATCTTTGAATTTAGTTTACATTGGCACTAATATAGATTTTGTCATCAGCAAATTAAAACATAACTAAATTTGTATTCTTTTCAAACGGGATGTTTTAAGACACACCCACGTTCATTTTGATCTATAAAGAGGTTAAACTCCTAACTATCCTACTGTCTGTCGATACATTTATTTTTGGCATTGCACTAGTCATGTCTTCTTTGACTGTCCATGGCGTTAAAATACTAAATCCCTGGGATGTGTTTTAGTTTATTTTAGTCTCTGATGCATGATTTTTTATTATTAATTGTGTTGGCTTTCAACTAGCTGTCAGTAACTGCGAGTACTCTCAAATCGTACTTTCTTGTTTATTTGACCTGTTGATACTAATTGTAATGCTTTTTTTGTTATTTAATGTTATTCAGGGTTATATCTGGTCTATATACCAGCTTTGATAAGTGTTTGGTACTAATATAAATTTCCACTTCGTACTATGAACATCAAAATTATTTATTTTGTTAAAATATTTCCTTTCTCTATTGTAACTGTATACGTATACCTAACAACAAAATTATTTTATTTATCTGTGTTTAAAGTTATTGCAAATGGCTGATATTTTTGTTCGAGCATATTGTTTTTCTTAAATTGTTTAACATTTCATACCGATATAACATGTCACTTTTATTATTCTTCCTTAGTTTATTTATTTTGAATTTGCATTGTATCATAGGTCAAATTTATTTGTTCAGTGTATGTTCAATGGTGTTACTATGTCCTTTGATTGAGTTAAGCTATTTCAGTTGATATTTTATAGTGTGTCTTTCTATGTTGTGATGTTACACTATTGTTTCAGAAAAAGGGTGAAGGTTTGGTACCATTAAAACGTTTAAACCCGCTGCATTTGTTTGCACCTGTCCTAAGTCAGGAATCTGATGTTCAGTAGTTGTCGTTTGTTGATGTGGTTCATAAGTGTTTCTCGTTTCTCGTTTTTATATAGATTAGACCGTTGGTTTTCCCGTTTGAATGGTTTTACACTAGTAATTTTTGGGGCCCTTTATAGCTTACTGTTCGGTGTGAGCCTAGGCTCCGTGTTGAAGACCGTACTTTGACCTATAATGGTTTACATTTATAAATTTTGACTTGGATGGAGAGTTGTCTCATTGTCACTCATACCACATCTTCTTATATCTACTAAATTTACTAGTATAGACGATCGCCTCAAAAATATTGTCAGTTTGCCAATTTCTCAGTCACTTGGCCTTTTCAAATTCTGCTTCCTTCAAGTTGTCTTTCAGGCAATCTTCTTATCTAACAATAACCCCTTCATTGTATTTTCTTCATGTTTTTTCCCGAAGGAAAGGCGAATTTGTCCGAACAAACAAGTTGCTTTAAGTAAAACATCTATAGATATAAAAGCAAGGTTGTAATTGCCTGTGTAATTAATAAATTGAGATAAAACGTTTCCTGAATATAATAGCCAAAAAAACAAAACGTGTGGTTTGATTGGTTAAATGGCTTCCATATTCGGATAAAAAAAAAAGAATACATGTAAGGATTTTGAACAATAATTTTCAAACTGGCGTACAAAAGAAATTATTCCGTTTAACCTCTACATTTCCTACAACAAATTGAGCCAGAAAGCACTCTAACAAATGTAAAACAGCTATATATGCAGGTTCACGTATTGCACACACGTCCCTTTTTAAAGAAAGCAATTTGTTTGATAAAAGAGTCTTCAATTTTTCTCTTCAATGAATCCTCCTTTAGCAAAAGAGGGACGAAAGATACCAGAGGGACAGTCAAACTCATAGATCGAAAACAAACTGACAACGCCATGGCCAAAAATAAAAAAACAAACAGACAAATAATAGTACAGATGACACAACATAGAAAACTAAAGACTAAGCAACACGAACTCCACCAAAAACTGGGGGTGATCTCAGGTGCTCCGGAAGGGTAAGCAGATCCTGCTCCACATGTGGCACCCGTCGTGTTGCTTATGTTATTACAAATCCTGTAAATAGTCTAATTAGGTAAGTCACATTCGTGAAAAGGGAAGCAAGTTATGTTTTTTTTTTTTCGGCAGGAACGATATTCAAAACATTAATATGTTTACGGCGACGACCGGTGTGGGTAAAGCGCCAATCGTTGCTCCAGAATGGAAAAGCACTGTATGCAGTGTGAACGTTAAATAATTTATGAACTTCACATATTAATAATAAAAAATATAAAATTTTGCAGATCAAAAAAGATGATCGTCGTTTCAAAAGGGAGGCATTTGCCTCATTTGCGTCCATTACGCTACGGCCTTGTATCAACAGCACGTTCACGTATTCCTGACTTCGATATTCTTATGGCATGATTCAGATTTTCATATCTCAGTCTCGGTAATATGGAAATGCAAGATTTGTTTTACTGATTTGATTATTGGCATGGATTGAAAGAATTGATTCACGAAAAACAAACCTTAAAAAAATCATTTATGGGTTACAAATATCGCTCTTAGAAATCCGTGTGACTTCAATAATCCGGTATGTTCAATTACCTCAGGAAAGTCAGGTATTGCATTTTTCTAAACAGAAAGAAGTATGGAAAGCATGAATAGTAGTTATATGATGATCAATCATGATTTGTTAAAAAAAGAATACCAAAATGTGTGTTGCGTTTTTTAAGTTCGTCAGTATACATAAATTAAGGTCATTGAAATCTAAAACTCGACTACAGACACGGGCATAACGAACAAGTTATGAAAAGAAGGGGCCAAAGGACCATCAAATTCAAAAAGGTAAAATTAAAAAATTAGGAACGAAAAATCGTCTCTTTTGTCGTAAATTGAACCCTTTTCAACTGCAATCTGATTAAAATTCAGATGTTTCGTCTACGAGCATAACGAAATCAGAAATCTATATTTTAATTAGATTGTTTACCTGATTTTTATAGTCTGTTCTTATGTTGTGTTTTACACCACTGTCCAATGTTAGGGGAAGGTTGGGCGCCTTCAAACATGTTTAACCCCTCCACATTCTGTATTTGCCTGTATTAAGTCACGAGTCTGTAATTCAGTGGTTGTCGTTTGTTGCTGTATATCATATTTGTTTTTTGTTTTTATTTTAGGGCGTAGGGCGTTAGTTTTCTCGTTTGAATTGTTTTATATGAGTCATATCGAGGCCTTTTATAGCGTGTAATGTGGTATGAGTTTTGATCATTGTTGAAGGCCATACGATGACCTATAGTTTCTAATGTCTACGTCATTTGGACTCTGGTGGAGAGTCGTCTCATTGGCAATCATCTTACATCTTCTAAATTTTATTAAGTCCCAAGACTCTAATAATAATTAAAAATCACAAAATTACGGTACAAATTGGTCAATAGAATTTATGTCAAGTTTGAGGGCTTTCTTTCAAATGGTGTCAGAAGAGTTCGTTCACAAGGTGTCATTTTTTCAATACTCTAAAAAATGGTTTAAGTCCCATAACTCCTGCAAAATTGGTCAAATCAAAATGATGGTACAGTATGTTCACGAGAATATGACGAAAAATAATCCCTCCAACAAATGTCATATTTTTTTTAAACGATCTCCGAGTGTTAATGTGTTATTGTTATAGATTGACAGATGACCGTCTGTCGTGGATATAAATAAAGAAAGGGATTGATTAATCGTTGTTTAACGTCATAGAGCGGCAAATATTACATGCATGTGCATGACAGTTACACAATACATAAATATAAAGAATATACTATGACTTTGAATGTGCCAGCTCAACAGGTCCACATGAAAAAGAGAGGCGAAAGATACACAAGGGACATTCAAACTCATAAGTCGAAATAAACTGACAACGCCATGACTGAAATAGAAACAGACAAACAACAGTACACAAAACACAACATAGAAAACTAAAGACTGAGCAACACAAACCCCACCAAAAACTTGGGATGATCTCAGGTGCTCCGAAGGTAAGCATCCTGCTCCACATGTGACACCCGTCGTGTTGCAGTAACCAAACGACACAAATGATTAAAACATCTACCGATATCAATATACAATCGTCATTAATATATATTTATCTGTCAGGCTATAACATCTACCGATATCAATATACAATCGTCAACAATATATGTTTATCTCTCAGGCTATAACATCTACCGATATCAATATACAATCGTCAACAATATATATTTATCTGTCAGGCTATAACATCTACCGATATCAATATACAATCGTCAACAATATATTTTTATCTGTCATGCTATAACATCTACCGATATCAATATACAATCGTCAACATTATAGATTTATCTGTCAAGCTATAACCGCCTTCCCAAATAGTAAATTAATTAAAGAAAGAATTTGGTATATATCATATCAAGGTATAATTTGAATTTATACTTAATATATCATGGTTGGTTTTCATTTGTAATTCATCACCTCCATCGTGACTCAACACTGAATATGAATCATCGCTTAATATCGACAAGTAACACGACGTGTTGCTTTAATGGAACAGAAACTATTGTCAATTTTGTGGATTTCTGTTTAAAGATTTATGGGTTCAGTTTTTCTTGTGAACTTACAGAGGTCACAATTATAATGGGAGAAAAAAAAATAAAAATCCAGTTTTATATTTCTGATACACTTCGAACGGAATATATGAGATCTAAAGTAATGACTTTGGTATAAAAAAAACTTTTGAACCCACTTCTTTTGACGGATTAAGCATACACTCACATGAAAAGCGGGGTTGGTTCTAAAAGGAAGTCTAGCCTACTTCAATTTATATATTCATTTTATCTTATTTTATTTTTATGTTTCTATCGGTGGATGGTTTTATTTATTCGGTTTATCATTTTGTTTGTTTGGGGTTTTTTTTATGTAAGGATAAAACAAATTTACAAACAAATGGACTCGGTATAACCAACCACCGACATCCGTCTCCTCTGAAAAAAAAAAGACGAACAAATTTAATGAACAGGTCTTGATAGCCTGAATTGGTACAATATGTGGTGTGTTCCCATGTCACCTAAAAAATCCTTTTTTCAGATTGATAGAATTGTAGTTTTACTGTTTATTCGTGTATAGTCATTCTATGCAATGGACTGTTGATACTAACTTATTTCAAGTGCATTAAATATATATATTGCCGAATGAAACAATCAGATTTCATGTAATATATATTCATTAGGAAACTGCATATCCTGTACATTATAAGATTTGGAATTATTCATGTTTCTAGCATATACCCACCGTCGATGATGAATTTTAGGGAAGTGTTTTAATCAATCTAATTAAAATATAGACCTCTGATTTCGTTATCCTCATAAGAGACGAAATCAGAGATGCATGTTTTAATTAGATTGTGCTTCAATATTTTTTTTAATTCTCTTTATGTTCTTTTTCCGTTCTATCTTTTATGGAATATATTATTTTTCATTTTCTTTTAATCGAGAATTAAAATATCATTATGTTAAATAATTGCTTTACTAGCAGTTTTGTAAGTTTGATCTTTGATCAAGTTTTATACTTATTCTCTATATATATCTTATCTTCTACATGAGGTTTGATTTTAAGATTAAGGTGGAGGTTTTCTATAAATAAGCCACAATAATTATTTTGAAATAAACCTTAAATGTATGTGCATTTATTTTTGTTTCCTACTATTTGATGTTCAAAATTAGTTATTTAATATTATACATCATTGTCTATTATGTATTTGTTATTTAACGCACAATTTTGTAAAAGCTTAAAATGTTCTATTTTAGAGAAAAAATATTCATATCTATAATAATTTTCAATGTAGTTTATTTACATTTAAATTTACATTGTTCAGAAAGTTTGAATGATAGCTAGGTTACCTAATTGAGTATTAATTAAAAGTTATTTAAACGGTGTCTACTGATTAATGATCAAGCATGTTCAGTAATGTTTTGTTTGTAGTTGTAAAGTTTTCCTACCCCAAGCTGACAGTACCGTTAACTGTACTCACCCCCGTGAGAGTAGTGAACACTGTTCTAACTTTCTATAAAACCCCCTATTCCACCATCAGAGGTATCACATTTCATATCAACATTTCTTCCAACTACGATCATGGGTATATCAACCGACATTGCACACAACAGCTTTGAGTTTGAAGATTCCGGAAACTTTACGTTCCAGTGCAGTACAAGTTATGAAGATGACACCTGTTCATCACCGGACTCAGTATTTGAATACACATTCCCAACGGTAAATATATTTATTTATTTATTTATTTGAATTGTTCATTGAACTGTTTACAAAAGAAGAGGTTAAACACTTTGTTTTTTTTTTTTTGTGTGAAACGGTTTCATATTTAATTTGATTTATTCATAGAACTTTTACACAGAAATCTGTTTGTTTACTGGATTATAGTAGAACGATATTTTTTGTATTATTAAACCACTATAAATTATCTCTCGTTTATCGTCCTGAACATGCATGAAATATTTGCCACTGGACGTTAAGCAATCAACAACCAAACTCTTTTGTATTAATATTTTTATCGATATTATTGTTGAATTAACATTTTAAATTTATATTATTATATATATGTATTTTTTTAATTAAGTGTAATTAGTTATATAAATTACTTTTTTATATTGCCAGGCTACAGTACATGTATGTTACGGGTGTAATGGAGTTATAGAAGACCAGTACGTCCTCCGTCTCAATGACCAGTCCTGGCATCCGACCTGTCTCCGCTGCTCGCACTGTCATACCATACTGGATAATCATAATACTTGCTATGTCAGAGGGGGGAACATCTACTGCAGAAAAGAGTAAGTATAATAATATAATAATATATTATTACACTTATGCGTAGCTGTAGTTTGACAATAACGAAATTTTGAGTCCTCAATTCAAACTACATTTGTCCTCCTGACTGCGTAACCGATGAAGCTTTTAATGGGAACGCGTGTCTGATATTCACAATTATAAGCCTGTTAACTTAGAATGAGTTTTTTTTTACACAACAACACTATTCAGGGAACCTACCCTGTAGAACCAAGAAGAGCTTCTAGTACGTTCCAGCCTCCTATACTTTTCCAAATATTTTGCCAGCTTTATCACATTTTATTACATTTTTTTGTATTTGCAGGGAATTTTGTATACCATGTTCCAAATGCAACTCAAGCATCCAGAGTGACGATTGGGTCAGGAAAGCACGTGACAACTGTTACCACTTGGCCTGTTTTAACTGCGACATCTGCAACAGACAACTGTCAACAGGGGAACAGTTTGCTTTACACAACAACAGACTTCTCTGCAAGATCCACTATCTACAAGTTTTACAAGGAAACAGACTTGGTGATGGTAAGTGTGCTATGTGTATAATCGTGATAAAAGATTTATTTAAGAATTCTGTTCCGTTTATTAACAAACAGTCATACTAATAACAGACAAAATAAAATTTGAAAAGTATTATAATCAAACTTCTGTTGTTAAAGCCAAGCTATAAATTTATATCGCTAATAAGCTAAATATATGCAATAACCTTTTTCAGAGCGTCTAGGGAAACGTAAAGCCAAGAGAATGCGTACAGCTTTTACAGACGACCAGATCCATATCTTCCAGTCATACTTCGATGTGGAACAGAACCCAGACCCACAAGATTTGGATACCATCGCCGAACAAGCTGGAGTCGCCAGACGTGTTGCACAAGTTTGGTTTCAAAACGCACGTGCTAGGTCCAAGAAAAATATTCAAATGTCTATGGCCTCTCCTGTTTCGATTGTCTCAAAAGAATCTAGTAAGTATACCTAAAATAGATCATCTTAATAAAAGTTAAAGCTACATGCTTCTGAATTATGTTTGCAATTTGCAGACATAATCGATGTTACCTCAGTGACTTTGAAAATTTCCATTGCACAACTTATCCAGTTTTCATTTTCATTTAACAATAGTTATTCTTTATACTCTAATCATATCTAATTATTTTATTTTTTGTTTTGCAGGTTCCCCAGAACACAGCTTTGGGAGTTTAGATGACCTGACCTACAGCGACTAAAACCAGATCTACGTACTGATACAACGTGCTAAAAAAGTGAACAAACATTTTATTTGTAAATAATTGTTATTTATTTGTATTTATATTGTTATCGATGATGTAGCTTATATAAAATGTATAAATAGAAATATTTTAGTTTTATTATACATATTTTCCCTATGAATAAGATACACGTAGATGTGGTCGTCTATACTTTAATGAGAGAGCAAACGACACAAAAATAATCGAATTCTTGAATGTTTTACTGTTTTATTACCTTGAAACAGCTTCCACCCCATGCAGCAAACTTAGCTATATAGTTGAATAGCAATTTCAATTTTAAAAAGTTATTTCTGTAATACGAAATAAAATTGAACCCGTGAAGATACAACTGTATAAATAATACAATTAATACTCATTGTGAAAAGCTACAAACATATTGTGCTTTACGGATCCCCCTTCATTTCATGGTAGGAGATCCCTTTCATAGAAGGATTTTTTGTATCTCCTGCACAATGCGAGACATTGGTTACAATGTAGTTTTTTGTAGGTCCCCTATGGGCTTGATACGGAAGCCCATAGGGGACCTATAAAATATAATATTATATCGTTATCTCAATATACATATCGTTATTTCGATATATTTATATCGTTATATCGATATTATATCGTTATATCGATATATTTATTTCGTTATTTTGATATAATCTTATCGTTATTTCGTTATAATTATATCGTTATTCGATATTTATATAGTTAAGTTGGTTGGTGTTATTGCACATTTTTTGCAAATAACTCAAAAACTTATACATATATCCAAATTCTAGCAGAGGGTTAAATAATTGATCATTACATAATGATCTGTCTCTGCCAAAATTTAAGTTCAGGTTGATTGGAAAACTTATTAAAGAGATATGGGCCTTTATTTGCGATTTTTTCAATACTTCATCTTAATTTTGACGATATCTTGAAATTCGTAAAAGCTAGAACCTTTTTCAGTTTTTCATACATATTCCAAAGTATAATTTCCTGTTTACAATTATCTTACTTCTCCAGGTAGAAGACTAAGGTTCCCTGTTTATTATTTAACATTGAGTTTAAAAGAATTACATAGTCCCTGTGCATAATGATAAGCGCATACAATATCAAAAATATAAATGCATGATAATTACGTAAAGGCTTTCATTGGTAGTAGATATGGAATTATAAATATATTTACATATACAACAATTTCAGATTTTGCTTCTCTTAAAATACCCAAATTGGCAGGTTTTCGCATTTTTTGCTTACTAATTTTATTGAAAACGATAGGCTCCAGGTTTGGTTGAAAAAATACTATTTTGTTATAATATACACAAGGTCAGTAACTCGACAAATCAAGGAGATGGTCTTCGTTTTCTCGTTGAATCATATTTATGTAATATTGAACTGAGAATGAAAATGGGTAATTGTGTCAAAGAGACAACAACCCGACCAAAGAGCAGAAAACAGCTGAAGGCCACCAATGTGTCTTCAATACAGCGAGAAAATCCCGCACCCTGAAGGGTGCTTCAGCTGGTCCCTTAACAAAAATGTATACTAGTTCAGTGATAATGGACGTCATACTATACGAAATATATAAAAGAAACTAAAATTAAAAATCATACAAGACTTTTAAAGGTCAGAGGCTACTGACCTGGGACAAGCGCAAAAATGCGGCGGGGTTAAACGATGTTTTGGGAGATCTCAACCCTCCCCCTATAACTTTAGCCAATGTAGAAAAAACAAACACACAGCAATACGCACAGTAAAACTCAGTTTAAAAGAAGTCCGATGTCAGAATATGTAACAAAAGAAACTAAACAAAATGACAATGATGTATTAATTAACAAAGGACAACTAGCAGTTACTGACATGCCAGCTCCAGACCTCAATTAAATCGTCTTGATCAACATCTTTTCAAAGGTTATTCCGTTTTCTTTAAAATGAGCCATAAACCGACATTTTACATGTAATAATAAAAAGTTATGCAATAAAACATCTCAAAATTTGAACCTATTTACCGAGGTCGGATAACTTTCGGCCAGCGCCGGCTAACCCTACTAGAGGATTAATCGAACATTTTTCATTTCGCGCGCTTCAGATGGATGCCAAAACTTGAAAGACATTAAACAGGCTTATTTTTTTTTTTTGCGCTTGCAGTTTGATCCGCTTGCTTGATATGTCAATTTCTGTTTACACTGATTGCTGTTTGCTTAACGTCCAGTCGCAAATATTTCATGCATAATCAAGACGAAAAGTTGAAAGCGACAAACCAGTGAAGCCGATCGAACTGTTGGTGCAAAGATGTAATGTCGTTAAAGGTTTTGTATCAATCTGTAGCTAACGCGAAAATGCGTAGAACTCGATTTTCAACATACGTCCCAGACACGTTTGAAATAGTATATATATCTTTAATATACACGAGGTCGGACAACTGTCGGGGAGCGCTAGCTAACTCATGAGCGGATCAATTGACAGTTACAGTAACTCCTGTCGACAAAAATCATTATATTTATATTTTCCAGTGTACATTTTTTTTATTCAACGCCAATTTGTCCCAGGTTAGAGTTGTCTTATTAATTCTTTTACTACATCTCATTTATTACGACCTCGTGTATATCAAAGATATGTATACTAGTTCAAGCGGGCTTGGGACATTTAAAACCTAATGTTAAATAAGGTTAAACTGGACTTTGTCATCTTTCTATCGCCCCTGGATAGACGGTATTTCTGTAAACCGGGAACCTTAATCTGTTACCTGGACGAGTAAGAGTATTGTAAACAGGAAATATTTTAGAATAATAATAATAAAAAAAGTCTAGCTTTTACGATTTTCAAAATATAGTCAGAATTATGAAAAAAATGCAAAAATAAAGGGCCATAGCTTTGAAACAAATTGTTCGATCACCCTCAACTTAAATTTCGGCAGAGGCAGATCATAATATACTGATCAATTTACTCTCTGCTAGATTTTAATATCTGTTCAAGTTTTTGAGTTATTTGCTAAATGGTGCCATAACCCCACCTTGACTATATAATTATATCGAGATAACGACATAATTATATCGAGATAACGATATAATTATATCGAGATAACGAAATAAACATATCGATATAACTAGATTTATTATATACTTAGTAGTAAATACAGATAAATTGTATGTGTAATACAATCATTGGCAAGCATGCTGTATCAGCCACCCGTGATGATATCGATATCAGCACGGTTGTAAAGGCTTTATCACACCTTTAATCTGTATGACGTCACGTCATCGATTGCAGTCACTGTTGCAAAGGCTTTCATCAAACCCCTAATCTGTATGACGTCATGTCAAACCTATAATCTGTATGACGTCATTTCAAACCTCCTTATCTGTATGACGTCAGTCGGAAAGCTGACCCCGGTTTGACCCCATTTCTTAAAGCAACAATGGAAGTCATGTGATTACCATATATGGGCATTTTACCAAAAAGTGAAGCCCGTTTTTGGAAGTTGTAGCTTTTGCATGAATTAAAACTAATTTGCTTTTAAGTGAACATTCTTGAGTATATAAAAATATATTGGTCCACTCAATTATGGATTAAACTAATTTTTTCTCTCAAAATGTGTCTTCAAAGTCTAGGTGTTGACCAAAAAAATCGGTCACTGGAAATTAAAATTGTAATTTTCTTTCTTAACTTCTCGGGAAGCTATGCTGAATTTAAATTATGTTATGTAACATAACTTTGACTATGATATGTCAAATTTGTGCCATAATACGCTGTAATACGCAAATGTGCCACTTCGATGTGTCGATATTTCTGACGAAGCGGGGCCGATAGTAATTTACGAGTTACGTCCCTTTGTTTGACACTCTTATGATCAAACTATTATTATATTAAGCACCATATGCTGTTATTTACATGAGGATATTATTAAAATAATTTTATTGAATATATTTTGATACTAAAGACATGTGCAAAAAAAATAGCGATACACATTTTATCACTTTTCAGAACTCAGTCTCAGTGAAATACTCAAATAGGCCCTATGTCAGTATACATGTGCCATAATATTATTATTCCAAGAGTTAATTTAATATCTATATTTAGGTAAGTATTTATACTGCTGTAACCAAATTATTTCAACACAGAAATAAATTTCTACTTTAATCATACAAGGGTAGCCAAAATATTCATGAATAATGGATCAAGACAGGATTAAAATGATCAAATACAGGAACTCCTTTTCATTACTGATACCTGATCCTACCTTTTTCATTTAAACTTAAACGAGACCATAATGAAGGTATTCTGAATGTAAACATCATTATATGAAATAAAAGGAAATTAGTTTGCAATTCTTGTATGAACAAACTAAATATAACAATAAATTCTGTCTCACTGATTCCATGCAGATTCTAATGAATGGACTAAAATAATAAAAAAGAAGCACTAAACCAATAAATAAATGGTTCTAATCACAAACTTGAAAATAGATAAGAACAAAAAAGACAGGGTCTTATATTTTCTTCTTCTATTTAATTTTTTAACAATTATGCATTTTTATTTATATAAAAGTATTTCAGAGCAGATTATGAGTGCTAAGTCAACAATATTATGTTTTAGATCACAAGTCATAAGTAAGTCACACTTCATGTCAGTATGAACATGCTTTGAATAAGAGTGATTAAAATGCTAGTCTGAAAGAGATTGTTTTAAGTTCATATTTAGGACAAGACTTTTTCATTTACCTTTGGCAGTTTTGCAGGATTACTTGAAATACTTCATCACATTTTTTTTTTTATAATATTATAAACAATGAATGAGTTTTTATGTTAAGGTTGTGTAAAGACAGTATACGATTTCCTTACCTTGTTTTAGTTAAGTCAATCAATTCACTGACTTAAAGAGAATAATTAATCCAGTCAAATATTCGCAGCTGAACTCGCCATTGTTTTTTCAAAAAAAAACACACTAAATGTGTGTACATTGTGTAAAGATGCAAGTTGACCTCGATGTGTAAGATAAAAAAACTACAATGTCAAAAAATGTCTTTCGTTTGGAATTTAGTTCGAACGGGGTTTCCTAAGGGTGATAGAACGTTAGACTTGATTTTGTTTTAACTTTGAGATACTTATTATTAATTTTTATATAGTTTGTATATTCTTTGTTTATCTGGAAAAAAAGAAGAAAAAATAACAGACAATTTCGCATAATTCTTAAACGACGATCAAAGGCATTACGTTATTTTTAAAAGACGGACAATTTATAACATGTTTAAGTATTATTTTCTTTTATAATAAGAACCATGCTTGAAAAATCGAAAGAAATCTATTTCTGACTCTAATGGCAAGTAAGAAACAGAAAAAAGGAAAAATTCAAAATTGCCGCCAAATTATTTTTTCCGCGAAATTAACGCAATTTCAGAATGGCGGGTTTTAATATCAGTTCCATTGTTGTCTTAAGAAAGTAGCAACAACGGTCGTTTCTAAGGGCTTGCTTTCCGACTGACGTCATGTCACATAAAAACATCTACGTGAGGTATATAACGTGAGGGTACCCAAATTGCACCCATTTTGACAGTTTTTTAACCTACGTTTATTTAATCTTCAGACAAAAGTTTTCATTATGTATTTATTTTGTAGATGTATCATTATTTACTCTATGCAGTCGGAAAGCAAGCCCTTAGAAATGACCGTTGTTGCTACTTTCTTAAGACAACAATGGGACTGATATTAAAACCCGCCATTCTGAAATTGCGTTAATTTCGCGGAAAAATAATTTGGCGCCAATTTGGAATTTTTCTTTTTCTGTTTCTTACTTGCCATTAGGGTCGAAATAGATTTCTTTCGATTTTTCAAGCATGGTTCTTATTATCAAAGAAAATAATACTTAAACATGTTATAAATTGTCCGTCTTTAAAAATAACGTTATGCCTTTGATCGTCGTTTAAGAATTATGCGAAATTGTCTGTTATTTTTTCTTTCCAGATAAACAAAGAATATACAAACTATATAAACAATTAATAATAAGTATCTCAAAGTTAAAACAAAATCAAGTCTAACGTTCTATCACCCTTAGGAAACCCTGTTCGAACTTAATTCCAAACGAAAGACATTTTTGACGTTGTAGTTTTTTATCTTACACATCGATGTCAACTTGCATCTTTACACAATGTACACACATTTAGTGTGTTTGTTTGAAAAGCAATGGCGAGTTCAGCTGTGAATATTTGACAGGATTAATTATTCTCTTTAAGTCAGTTAATTGTTTGACTGAACTAAAACAAGGTAAGGAAATCGTATATTGTCTTTACACAACCTTAACCAAAACTCATTCATTGTTTATAATATTATTAAAAAAATTGTGATGAAGTAATCCTGCAAAACTGCCAAAGGTAAATGAAAAAGTCTTGTCCTATATGAACTTAAAACAATCTCTTTCAGACTAGCATTTTAATCACTCTTATTCAAAGCATGTTCATACTGACATGAAGTGTATCTTATTTATGACTTGTGATCTAAACAATATATTGTTGACTTAGCACTCAGAATCTGCTCTGAAATACTTTTATATAAATATAAAATGCATAATTGTTAAAAAAATTAAATAGAAGAAGAAAATATTAGACCCAGTCTTTTTGTTCTTATCTATCTTCAAGTTCATGATAGAACCATTTATTTATTGGTTTAGTGCTTTTTTTTATAATTTGAGTCCATTCATTAGAATCTGCATGGAATCAGTGAGACAAAATTTATTGTTATATTAGTTTGTTCATACAAGAATTACAAACTAATTTCCTTTATTCAAATAATGAAGAATTTACATTCAGAATACTTTCATTGTGGTCTCGTTTAAGTTTAAATAAAAAGGATCAGGTATCAGTAATGAAAAGGTCAGTTCCTGTATTTGATCATTTTAATCCTGTCTTGATCCATTATTCATGAATATTTTGGCTACCCTCAAATCAAAATTGACGGTGGCAACTCTCAACTTCAGTACTGTATGATTAAAGTAGAAATTTATTTCTGTGTTGAAATAATTTGAAAACTTACAAACTGGAGGTTTTACGTTACAGATTCAAATTCGGATAAAATCACATTAAAACGGGAATTCGAGGTAGGTATAAATACTAACCAAAATATAAATATTAAATTAACTCTTGTTAATAATAATATTATGGCACATACTGACATAGCCTAGCCCTAGGCCTAGGGCCTATTTGAGTATTTCACTGAGACTGAGTTCTGAAAAGTGATAAAATGTGTTTCGCTAATTTTTTTGCACATGTCTTTAGTATCAAAATATATTCAATAAAATTATTTTAATAATATCCTCATGTAATAACAGCATATATATGGTGCTTAATATAATAATAGTTTGATCACGAGAGTGTCAAACAAAGGGACTAACTCGTAAATTACTATCGGCCCCGCTTCGTCAGAAATATCGACACATCGAAGTGGCACATTTGCGTATTACAGCGTATTATGGCACAAATTTGACATATCATAGTCAAAGTTATGTTACATAACATAATTTAAATTCAGCATAGCTTCCGAGAAGTTAAGAAAGAAAATTACGATTTAAATTTCCAGTGACCGATTTTTGGTCAACACCTAGACTTTGAAGACACATTTTGAGAGAAAAAATTAGTTTAATCCATAATTGAGTGGATCAATATATTTCTTATATACTCAAGAATGTTCACTTAAAAGCAAATTAGTTTTAATTCATGCAAAAAACTACAAATTCAAAAAAACGGGCTTCA
Source organism: Mytilus coruscus (assembly GCA_017311375.1). Classification (NCBI taxonomy): domain Eukaryota; kingdom Metazoa; phylum Mollusca; class Bivalvia; order Mytilida; family Mytilidae; genus Mytilus; species Mytilus coruscus. Next base: position 2,723,489 of record CM029597.1, on the reverse strand, counting down.
CTTTTTTTGGTAAAAAAATGCCCATATATGGTAATCACATGACTTCCATTGTTGCTTTAAGAAATGAGGTCAAACCGGGGTCAGCTTTCCGACTGTATGATTTCACCAATTTAATTTTGAATCCATATGGAATCATAGAAAAATTGGTCTGAACTGACCTCCAAACCATCAATGATTCTGTAATGAGGAGTACCCAAATTGCATCCATGCTTAAATTCGCATCGTCAAAAGTCGAATAACAGAGCTTTTTTTTTTTTTTTTTTTTAAATATTTTGAACAATTGGATATAGTCCATGCTTACTCTTCATTTTTTAAGAAGTGGATATTTGTAACATATTGTATTTGCTAATTTTAAAAAGATGACGTTTTGATGACGTCGCATGGCGACGTTTCCGTAAATTTTGCTTTATCAGTAAACACTTCTTCTGTTGATAAATACTGTGAACGTTTTGTGTATATCTAAATATTTTTACCTATGTTGAAAGACGTGCATAGTATCAAATCATAAAAATACAAATTGTTTAGTCTCTAGGAAATCTTGTAAGATTTACGCTGCTATTTTTGCTAAATAGGTGCAATTTGGGTACTCGGTGCAATTTGGGTACCGTGACGTTATGTATATAATAAAGTGTAAATGATATGGCTTTTTCAATATCACACACCGTATCAACCCTCAACCAATATAATCCCTCGAGCAGAGCTCTTGGGATTATATTGGTGTCTCGGGTTGATACGGTGATACGGATGTGATATTGAAAAAGCCATATGATATTCTCTATAAATATATCGAGATAACTAGATAAATATATCGAGATAACAATATAAATATATCGAGATAACGATTTAATTATATCGAAATAACGATATTTATATTGTGATAACGATATAATATTATTTTTTGTAGGTCCCCTATGGGCTTTAACAATGCGACTCTGCTAACTGTTTGCATTCAGCTTTATATTCCAGAGAGTAGAAGTTACTTATATTGCTGTTAGATTTGAGTGGGACATTTTCAGCAGATCCCTTCATATATTTTAAGTGGGTCTCATTGGGGTCTAAGCGTGACGCGGGATTGGCCGATTTTTGTAAGCGTGACACGTGAAAGTCAAATTATTGTCCGTGAAAACGGGAAATAAAGTCGGTCGGGACACGTGAAATTACCAAAAAATTTGTAAGGGTTCCGCGGAACCCAGTGTCTCGCCTACTTTTGCTGTTAATCGCAGGCTCAACAAAAATGAGGAAAAAAATCAATAAAAAATATTCCTTTTGATACTATCTTTTGATTGTAAGAAGCTTCTGTCAAAATTTGGTATAAATCCAGGATAGTTTATGAATCTAATAAATGTTTTAAAAACTTTAACTGCAGACTGTATTTAATGTTAACTGGAAGAAAAACTAAGTCCATTTATAAGTAAAATACGGATAAACAGGTACAAAATTTTAACAAAATTTCCTTCTAGATACAAGCTTTTGATCATAAACAAGCTTCTGTCCAAGTTTGGAACAAATCCAGGATAGTTTAAAGAGTTATTAAAATTTTAAAAACTTTAACCACAGAGTGAATGTACTGTTTCCTGGCAGAAAAACTAAGTCCATTTATAAGTAAAATACGGAAAAAAAGAAATTTTTTAACAAATTTACTTCTGGATACTATCTTATGATCATAAACAAGCTTCTGTCCAAGTTTGGTACAAATCCAGGATAGTTTAAGAAAGTTATTAAAATTTTAAAAACTTTAACCACAGAGTGAATGTAATGTTTACTGACAGAAAAACTAAGTCCATTTACAGGTAAAATACGGACAAACAGGAATTTTATTTTTACAAAATTTACTTCTGGATACTATCTTATGACCATAAACAAGCTTCTGTCCAAGTTTGGTACAAATCCAGGATAGTTTAAGAAAGTTATTAAAATTTTAAAAACTTTAACCACAGAGTGAATGTAATGTTTACTGACAGAAAAACTAAGTCCATTTACAGGTAAAATACGGAAAAACAGGAATTTTATTTTTACAAAATTTACTTCTGGATACTATCTTATGACCATAAACAAGCTTCTGTCCAAGTTTGGTACAAATCCAGGATAGTTTAAAGAGTTATTAAAATTTTAAAAACTTTAACCACAGAGTGAATGTAATGTTTCCTGGCAGAAAAACTAAGTCCATTTACAAGTAAAATACGGAAAAACAGGAATTTTATTTTTACAAAATTTACTTCTGGATACTTTCTTATGATCATAAACAAGCTTCTGTCTAAGTTTGGTACAAATCCAGGATAGTTTAAGAAAGTTATTAAAATTTCAAAAACTTTAACCACAGAGTGAATATTTGTGGACGTCGCCGACGACGACGCCGACGGAATGTAGGATCGCTATGTCTCGCTTTTTCGACTAAAGTCAAAGGCTCGACAAAAATGAGCCGGGAATCCGGGAAAATCATCATTTTATTAAGCGTGAATGAAAATTTGTTGTAAAAAAAATGAAAAAAGGGATGTGGATTGACTGCCAATGAGACAGATGTCCACCAAAGTTCAAATGAAGTGGATGTTAAGCCCCCATCACACTAGACCAAAACCATGAATAAGGAGTTGACCTCAAACTTGAGTGATTTACTAACTAAAATAGATAAGATTGCAGTGAGATCGTGGTATGGTTGGCTTGAATATTCATTAATTTATTTCATAGTTTTCGCGTTGATACTGCGATCTTGCTATGATCCTAATAAGATCCTGCTACGACTTCGCTACGACAGTAACACGTTCTATAACTACTATCTTGTCACGCTCTTGCTGCGTCTAATAAGACCTTACCACGACTTACACGATCTCTGAACGCTTCTTCCAAAACCTTCCCGATTGCAATACGTGTCTACTACAATCGAAAACGACTCCACTTCGTTGTCACTACGCTCTTCGTCCCTACAAATATCTTGACTTTCCCATTGTACACATCAGTTTCCTGAATATACCATCATGTGCTACTTTTTGAGTAAATTGAGGTTGAAATTTCAGATATTTCCTCAGAATTCGGATTTGTGGACGTATTTTTCCTTTCGACAAAAATACATAACTTTTTTGTTTTAAAAGATAAACACAAGCTGTTTTTTGTTAAATTATTTGTAATTTCTGTTTTATATAAATATTCTATAAATGTGTACATTTTATTTTTACAAATAACTCATATTTATCAAATGTTCATGAATGTAGAAAAAAAACGTCATTTTTTGCTGTATATTTATCAAATTTAAAATATTGCACTATTGACTTTTTCATGAAAATTGGTACACATAATCTTCATACGTAATCAAACCAAATGTCATTTTAAAAAAGAGGGGTCCATGAACTCGTTTTCAAGTTAAATCAGTTTGAATGATAAAAATCTGTCGAAAACTGCATCTTTTCCCGATAAGTCACAGTTTGACGTCGCGAAAATAACATTTTACGTTAGCAACGTCATTACCTCCCCTGTAACTGTATCGTATGCCCTTAAATCCGATGCCGCTAGTGTAGAGAGAATGTCACGCTCTCTACACGTTAAACAACTTGCAACAACTCTTTGAGGTGTTCGTAGGTGGTCTACTGAAAGGAAAAATCTATGTTCCTATCCAAGAAAACCACATTTTCTATGCATTGCATTTCTAAAATTCCAGACCTTCATCCTCGACGATCAGGACCTAGCTACCTGTTGTATTTATTGTAAATTTGTTTTTGTCCTGAACAATCATGAACTATTTGCCATTTTTAGCAATCAATCAATCAACTAGCTTTCAGCAACTTCGAGTACTCTCAAATCTACCCTAGACCTGCTGGGTGCATTCAGCGGCCCAAGATCCCCTGCCGCAATTTTTACCCACAGTTTATTGGACATGTAGTTACGCTTCTCACAGTCTTGGCGCCCAGAGTACCACCCACCTTTGGCGAGTCACTGACAAACTTTTTGTATCATTCCTAAATTTGTGACACCAGTAAGCCATTTATCGGCTCCCTGATATCTTACCAATGGTAATACAAGTGTGATATACCGATAGGAGGGCTCTTGCAAGGCGACTTCTTATAGAAAAAAAAATATAAGCGGGAAACGGGAAACTAACAAAAATGATAGGCGGGATACGGGAATCTGACAAAACAATAAACGGGATCCGGGATTAGATCCCCCCAATGAGACCCCCTTTTAATGGTTTATTAATAGATTATTCACAGGAAATATTGCATATCAGTAGCTACTATATTTTAATAGTACCCGATTACATGTAACTCATCAAATTCAATACTTTCATTGTATAAAGATCCTATCAAGCATTACTGCCGATGAAAATGATAACAAATCTGTGCTTCAGCTGTGAACCATTCTTCATTTCAACTGTACATTTTCAGTTTATAAAACTATTGTTAAAGGCCATATGGCTACTGATAGATGCATATGTTTACTAACTTCAGTGTTCTTCCCAGGGTTTTCATATTGCCTGAATATGATGCTATCAAAATGATTTTTACTATAGACAATTATTAATGTGATGCTATAATGTCTAGATCATGTCCTCCCTGTTCAGAGGCGGATTTAGAGGGGGGCTTTATGGTTGAGTATTTAAGGAATCACTGGAGCGGGTTCCCTCTTATGGCAGTCAGTGCCCCCCTCCCCTCCCCTATGAACATTTCTGGATCCGCCACTGCTGTTTACCAGGATGACAATCGATGAAGGTTTACAAATTTATCGTGTCAAAAATTTAATCTCAGACTGTCTGTAAATGTTAACTGTAAAAACTAAGTCTATCTATCAGAAAAAAAACTGAAAATGATAAAAAAATATTTTCAAAAGTTTGCCTCAGACATTATTTTTTAATCATAAAAAAGCTTCTGTGAAAGTTTCATAAAATTTTATGAAGCTTTGGCAAAGTAATTTAACAAACTTTAACCCCACAGACTGTATCAACCTGGTAACTATAAAAAAAAGTCCATTTATCAGTAAAATACAGGAAAATATGAAAATAAATATTTTCAAAATTTTGTTCTGGATACTCTATTTTGGTCATTATCAAACTCTGTCCAAATTTCATAAAATTCCTTAAAGGTTTGACAAAGTTATTGATGACTGAGAAACTTTAACTTCAGACTGAATCTGAATGTTTATTAGTAAAAAAAAAGCTAAGTCCATTTATTAGTAAAATACGGCAAAATAAAAAAAAAGATTTACAAAATTTCACTCTGGATATTGTATTTTGGTCAAAAACAAGCTTCTGTCCAAATTTCCTAAATGTCCATGAAGGTTTGAAGAAGTAATTAATGTCTAAAAAAAACTTTAACCACAGAGATTGAACGTAAATGTTGACGCCGCCAACGCCGACGATGGAATCTAGGATCGCTTTGTCTCGCTTTCTGTAACTGCATCATCAGTTATGTTATCCTTTTATAAGCATTATTTAAGTTTGAAAAGTTTTTTCTCATGACACTTTAAGGTTCATCAGAAGGAATTGAAAAATATGGCCGTGCTTACACCACAATGTCAAAATATACTCTGAGTACAGACAAACCTGTGTTTCAAATCTTCACATTTAGCTTTTTGTTCTCAAACGATTAGAAAATGGCATATAGTTTTTTCCAGGGGTAACAGGTGTGTCATACCATGTGTTCACAACAAATAAAACAGTAGATTTTATAGTGGGGTAAAAGAAAATGTGCAGTGATATCTCAAAATATTTGAGACTTGCATATTTTTTGGTAAATTTTGAAACTGACCTAAATTCCTTTTTCCTTATACACTATATTCAGCTTCATTCAATATACTCACTGTTAAAGTATGTTTATTACTGTTAGACTACCACTGAAGATCTGTTTTTTGCGTGAACCCCCTGAGGGATTCACGCTTATATATTGGTGAGTTTTGGAAGTGTCTTTGGGCCATTCGATATCCTCGGAATCAAGATTCTCGGAACGTTTCGAAAGTTTTCGATCATATATACAGGTAGTTATCTAGGTCTTTGATACGGTCCCTCTACGGATAGGCTACCACGTGACATTGTATATTTCAACAATCAAAGTTCATTTGTAGATTGGTAAGTAATAAAGACTAGGTTGCAGTCAAAAAATCATTTATATGTTAGAACCAATTTGCCTTTTAACAAAACATATATGTTTTTAATAATGTGAATGTTTATTAAATTTCAAGAATGATAACGCAATTATATAATTCATGCTTTGAGACGGTCCCTGTACGCGTTGTGTGTGTGTAGTATTTAATACAGCGTGCTGTTGTGCATTGTGACAATAAACCTGGGAATAGTTTACTGATATATAATGTCCCAGAATAAACTGATTATTTCTGAACGTTTATCATTTGATATTTTGTATTTCAATCATAGCATGGGAAAATGTCGGAAAGCATGACGAAAATTAAGGAAACGATATTTCTGTTAAAAATATTTATCTTTGGTCGGAAAAACAGTGGTCGAAAGCAGAAAGATAATCAAACAAAAGGATTTTCTGTCAAAAATATCTAATTTCATTAATAGATACTACCAGACCAAGAGAATATTTATTATTAAGTTTAAACTGAGACTGAATTTATTCTTTATAGAATATAATTAAAATTGTCATATATACGTGCATTATGTCTCTCAGGTTTGAAAAGTCATTACATTTATGAAAATTATATGCAACTATGAGCACCAATGAGCAGGAATGCGTACCCAAAGTTAGCTAAATATCTAAATTTTTTAAAACGGTCGTGAATGAAAAAATACTTGCATGGTTTCAATTCACAGGGATTTTAAATCCTTGCATCTCACAAAAAACGTAATTAATATTTTACAATGATCATAACAAAATTTAATTACTATCATAATGTTAATTATTTTATACTGTTTTAGTATAGATTTATAAGTCTCTGCTTATATTTTGTATAGCAATATATATATATATAGTGGAATGTTAGACTTTAAAATAGATTGATTCGATAAATAAAATGTCCATCCGTAAATACTTGACGTTTGTGTTTATTGATATTATATTCTAAATTTTCGTAAAAATTCACTAACAGGAATGTATGTTAATTAACAAATTTCAAATGTTTGTCTGTTTGTTTGTTTTAATAGTTCAACCTTATAGCATCTAAATATGTGTACTATTATACGATTTTGAAAATTGTATTCATTATGTTGACTAGCTATCCTACACGTCTTGATTCATTCACATTATACATCACCCTGTTCACACGCACACTATCGGTTTGCGTTCTCAAAAAATCCGGATAAAATGTCAATGAATCCGGAGTCAAAACACTTGAGGTAGTTAGTTTGACAGCCGAATTCAACTATTAGATTACTATATGGGATGACGTAGATGCGTATTCTTATCCATAGTATCAATGCGTATGCTTTCTATTTACTATTTCTTGCGCAAAAATACCACGTGCGTGCATAAATATTAATTTCACTCGCGAATGCGAATTTTCGCTTTTCTTATCTAGCACACAGCAGTAAGAGCTTGGCATGTGACTTTCAAGCACGGTCATCATTACTTACGGTATTCTGACCTCTAGCTGTTTCTCTTTTGTTTTCTTTTTTGAGTCACCGTCCTATTATAAACTTTGACATTTTCGAAATGCTAAGGATTTTCTACCCAAGGAATAGATTACTTAACTTCGTACTTTATTTGGCCTTTTTAACTTTTTTATTCGAGCGTCACTGATGATTCTTTGTAGACTTAAATCGCCTCTGGCATACAACATTTTAATCCTGGTATCTTTTTATAGATATAAGAAGATGTGGTATGAGTGCCAATGAGACAACTCTCCATCCAAGTCACAATTTGTAAAAGTAAACCATTATAGGTCAAAGTACGGCCTTCAACACGTATTCTTGGCTCACACCGAACAGCAAGCTATAAAGGGCCCCCAAAATGACTAGTGTAAAACCATTCAAACAGGAAAACCAACGGTCTAATCTATATAAAAAACGAGAAACGAGAAACACTTATGAACCACATAAACAAACGACAACCACTAAACATCAGGTTCCTGTATCTAAATATCTTTTTATATAAATTGGGTCTTTTAAGAGTATGTTCATGTATTCATAAAACTTCTGAAAATAAGATATTCCTCAAAACCAAGTTTTCCTGTAGAATATTTGGATTGATTTAAGTAAAATCAGGAAATCCTTAACATTTGAGATGTTTTATGAGACCAAAAAGAGGTCCCAATGAAGCTAGGGTGTTACTCTCAAAAAAAATATACGAAACCTTCTTATAAGTTGCATGCCACAGGGTTTCACTTCACATGGAAATATCTATACAATATCTACCATGAGCACAGACAGCTTCAATAACGAGTTGAGAATAATTGAAGGCATCCAGGAAACAAAATATGAAGATATGATAAAAAAAATTATATGCATCCGAATTATAAAGCAAACTGAGTGCTTAAATTTATATTGAGATTGGTTTGTGCAATTTGCATTAGACATCCGGTTTGTAGAAACTGGGATTTGCAAAAAGGTTATGAAAAAATGATGTATACTCCCAAGTAATAAATAAAAAAGTCGAGCCTTAAAATGTATATTCAAATAGTAGCTGTATAAATACACTTTTCTATTCACAACTATCCAACATTGCTTTCAATTGACTTGTGCAAGAATCTACACACAATTACATATTTTTAATAAAGGTGTTTTAACATCATCATTATCTTATTCTATTCACAGTCAATTATTTCAATTCAAAAGCAAACAAAAATTCAACAACATTTTTTTGGTGACCAGTCAACGGTATTGGGTTCACGTATTGCTTTTCATTTTTTAAAGAAAGCAACTTGTTTTAAGTACCGCTATCACATGTTGTTTTAATTGGACTACCATCTTTAACCACTAAGTAGTGATGGAATCATTACAAATTAATATTAATTACTCGATATCAATTATATGGAAATTCATATTTATCTTATCATTTGTTTATAAAAAAATTTGAAGGACTGTATTTATTCAATATCACTTGCAATATATAATTTTTGTATGAGCTTTGAATATCAATTTTATCTAGCTGATACTGAAAAATATCTCTCCTTTCAATTAATAATTTTAATGACCCACATAGGGGCATTATGTTGTCCGGTCTGTGCGTTCGTACGTCAATCCGTCTGTCCCGCTTCAGGTTAAAAGTTTTTGATGAAGTTGAAGTCCAATCAACTTGAAACTTGAAACTTAGTACACATGTTCCCTATGATTTGATCTTTCTAATTTTAATGCCAAATTAGAGTTTTGACCCCAATTTTACGGTCCACTGAACATAGAAAATGATAGTGCGAGTGAATCCGTGTACTGTGGACACATTCTTGTAAATGTCTTTTTTGAGAAAAAAAAATTAGGAGTCCCGCCGCCGCCTGATAGTAATACCTATGTCTCGCATACTGCGACTTTCGTTGCAGGCTAGACAAAAACGATAAAAACAGGGAAGTAACTCTATACACAATTAAGTCCACCAGATAAATTCAATAATAATCGTCATCAACTATAAAAAATATTATTTACAAATATATTTTCAAATATATCTTTTTTTTGTAAAACAGGAAGTGTACTCAATTCAGGTAAAACTTCACAAAGGAAAAGGTGGATAAATATGCTATTCAAAATTGGTCTAGCTCGAACACTGTCAATTACATTTTACATAAAAGTAAGGTTTGATAAAGCAACTGCAATAAATATTGATTTCATTACCTATCACTATCTTAGCAGTGATGTCAAATGATCTAGTTGGACCCACTTTTTCTGTTGGTTCAACTGCAACTGTTCGGAATTCCAGGGGCGGATCCAGTCATTTTTGTCTCGCCTTGACGGAGTCAAAAAGCAAGACATAGTTATGCTGTTTCCGGCGTCGGCGGCGGCGTCAATAATGTATTAGTTTGTGATTAGGTCTAGTTCATGGTGAACCACTAGTGGTAGGTCAATGATATTTGGTATGCAGTTCTATTAGCATTGGCACATCTCATTACTATCGGGAGATTATTTGGCCCCGCCTCCTCAGTCAAGGTCTATTGACTTTGAAACTTTGCTTAGTTTACATGTATTAGTTTGTGATTAGGTCAGTTTATGGGGAACCACTAGTGGTAGGTCAATGATATTTGGTATGCAGTTGTATAAGCATTGGCATATCTCATTTCCATGGAGATTATTTGGCCTCGCCCCCTCATTCATGGTCTATTGACTTTGAAACTTTTGCTTAGTTTTCATGTATTAGTTTGTGATTAGGTCAGTTTAAGGGGAACAGTTAGTGGTAGGTCAATGATAATTGGTATGCAGTTGTAAAAGCATTAGCACATCTAATTTCCATCGAGAATATTTGGCTCCGCCCCATTAGTCATGGTCTATTGACTTTGAAAATTTTGCTTAGTTTACATGTATTAGTTTGTGATTAGGTCAGTTCAAGGGGAACCATTAGTGGTAGGCCAATGTTAATTGGTATTCAGTTGTATAAGCATTAGCACATCTCATTTCATTTGAGAATATTTGGCCCCACCCCCTCAGTCATGGTCTATTGACTTTGAAACTTTTGCTTACTTTACGGCATGTATTAGTTTGTGATTAGATCAGTTTAAGATGAACTGCTAATGTTAAGTCAATGATATTTGGTATGCAAATTTATTGGCATTTGCAAGTATCGTTTCCATGGATATTATATAGCCCCACCCCCTCATCATGGTTCATTGACTTTTGAAACATCTACATAGTTTACAAGTTAATGTTTGTGTTTAGGTTTGTTTAAAGGGCTCGACTTATAATAAGTCAATGGTATTTGGTATGCAGTTGTATTAGCATTGGCACATCTCATTTCCATGGAATTTTTTTAGCCATGTACCTTCAGTCATGGCTCATTGACTTTGAATATTTGCATAACTTACATGTTAAAGTATTGCTATTTCAATTTCAACATTTGCATTATCAAAATTACAAAAAGGCGAGACATATCTCTGTGATAACTGTTTATTGAAAAAGGGGGGTGGTTTCCAGTTATAGATATAAACGACTTTCGAACTCGTGCACTTTCCTGTAAAGTTCCTATGTCACAATGCTCATGTTATTACATCACAGTAAGAACCGATTGTTCGATGACGTCGTTTACGCCGATTGACCTCGGATGTAACCGCGGTGTAACTCATTCATAAAATATAACTCGAGATTGGTGTATTGGATCAAAAATTCATTTTGTTACGTGTTTTAATCATAATTTGACATGAAATGAATGGTTTGGGCCCAGATATACTTAACTTAATTAATTTTGTCTTATGTTTGACTTATGATGTTATGATAGACAGATATAAATTAGGTCGTTAGTTTTTTTAATTGAATTTCATATTTTCATGTCGGGGTCTTTTATAGCCGACAATACGGTATGGGTTTTCTCATTGTTGAAGGCCCTACAGTTGCCTATAGTGGCTTACATCCACTTCATTTTAACTTGGGTGGATAGTTGTCTCATTGGCAATCATACCACATCTCTTTACTTTTATATAGAATATACACGTTAATTAAAAGATTTATTATAAGTATTGGTCTCCCTTTACTAAAGGAGTTATATATGGAAGAGTTACTGAAATTTCTGTCATAAACATACACGAGGGTTTGGATGGGGTTTACAGAATGGAGAATAATGGGGGGAAAATATAACGAATAGAGCAAAATGGGCAAAAAAAAATAAAGAATAGAGAATAATGAGGTGCTAAAATATCAAGAACAGAGAATAATAGGCAAAAAGTATAAAGAATAGAGAAACCCACCCTTGGCATAATACCTTAAAGTTGTCAAAACTTCATGCATAGGGGGAATGCCAAAGTTCCTCATCGTTGCTCTTTCCAGGTGAGGGGCAAGAACATCAACAAGCTCGAAAATGCTCTGTCGGTCAAGACGATATCTATTTCTATATCACTGAGATCATAGGCGGATCCAGGGGGGCCTGGGGGCCGGCCCCCCCTTTTTTGTGGGAAAAGTTGGTTGATTATATCGGGAATCACTGAAGCATGACTGGAGCGCCCCCCTTTTTAGGACAGTCAGTGCCCCCTTTACAAAAGTTCTGGATCCGCCACTGGAGATTTTCCATGATATTTGTTCTGTCTCAGAAAACTCTTTCTCTTCGAAGTGCCCTGCGTCCATTGTGTCTTAAAATAAGTAAGGCGACTGTCATCTTTGACGCTGCGATTGCTTTGCGACAGGTTCAAGTATACGCTAATAACGTTCGCGATTTACACGCAATGTACGAACATCGCAAAGTACGATTGTTGTATGAACCGGGATTTTTGCGCTACGTGTGCGATACGTTTGGTTAACGATCAAACGTATACTGTTGTTTTACGAAACAGCAGCCTGAAGGCTTCATACCTTGTATACAGATGCCTTATGTTACGAATTCCTGTCATGTCCGCTGTACTTTATTTTCATAGTTCAGTGACTGCCTGATAAAAAATCAATTTTGTTTGTCATTTAAATTTCTCACTTGTTGGACTAATAGACGTGTTAGGAAAGTCAATACGATTTTGACGCTGATGTTAAATACCAATACCGCTACAAGCTATAGTGGGGACCATCTCAAAAGCACAGCTTATCATTAAAGTTACCTGTATGGGTTTGTTTGATAATGCTGAGATGATTTTTAAACAATAAAATAATAACAATTTATTCCCCAATACACCGAAGAGGATCCAGCAAACCAACAAGATCATTAAGGTGGCTCACCCCAATAAGGACCCCCGGTAGAATTTTTTTATTTTCACATATTTTGTAGATTTTTTTATGCTGAATCCAAAAATGCAAAGAAAAAAGGGGGTCACCAGGCTCGTTTTCCCCTCAAATGGAAGCGAAATGTGCGATTTTGACCCTATTTCCAAACCTTTCCACCCGTTCAACAATAACGACTACATCAAATTCAAAGACTTTTAGAACCATGTCAGTATGATTATTATGTGAAAAAACAATTAAATTTGAAATGTAAACGTTCCCCTTGCTTGTTTTAGACTTAAAAATCCTTTTATTTTCAGATTTATGTCTAAATTTGGCATTTTTTAATTTCAGTTTAAGGCGTAAAATATTGGTTAAATCGATTTTCGTAAAATTTCCCCGGTAGATTTTTTTAAAAACGGATATGTCAAAGCTATGAACTTTTCGAGCAATTTAAGGTAAAATAAAATGGGGGTCACCAGGCTTTTAAAAAAGTTACGAGCTTTTGTTTAACCCCTCTACCCCATGAGGTCTGATTTCAATGCACTCCATTAATTACTTATTGTGAATTTTTTATTGATGTCTTTAAATAAAATAATGTTTGTAATTATATCAATGGACGATAGCTGAATATAAATGTGATTAACATTTTACTGTTTGTTATAAAAAAGCGAAATTTTGATTAATTTGGTGAAATACGGTAATTTTGTCTGGCGCGAGTTGCTTCCCTCTAATTTGGCGCCAAAATCCGACAACAGAAATTTCAGGGTCGCCATTGCTGAGCAGCATACTACACTGATAAATACGACCATGTGCATGAATAACAGACATAGTGGCGAATAGACAACGATGAAGGTATAGTTATTACACAAGAAAACATAGATTTTAATATATTAGACAGCCAAATGTTATCAGTATCACGAAAATACAAAGTGGGGGTTATCTCAAAATACTCGCTACTGTAGAAAATCACTGCGGCTGAAACCTTGCATGGGCTAAAATTCTGTTTTATGTATAATCGTTATGGCTGGTATCTTATTAATGTGTTTACTTGACCCTTAACCTGTTAACTGGCAAGTTGTGAACATGTATAGCCTGTTCTGAAAAATATCCGTGTCAAACAGTCACAGAGGAGGAATGATTTTCAGCATCTGCGCTACCGTTAGCGTCAAATGAGTCTTGATTTTATATCGTCATTCGTAAAATCTAATTTCGTAGTCACGTTAGGGTCAAATGGAGTAAAATATTTATCGTTAACGTCTATAATGACTAGTAAAATGGGTAACTTCCCTCGGACAGGGATTCATGATTCCCACCCTATCCCCAACTCCCATTTCTCTTCCCTTTTACTCTAAAATTTTCTCCCTAACTTCTACTTCCATCCCCCTTGCTCCCAGACAAAAAAAATGCAAAATATATTTCCCAGATTATTCATCCCCCCTCTTTTCGAATTCTTGTCCTTTCACCCAAAATCATGTTCGCTCCAATTCACGTTCATCCCTTTTACATTCCCACCCTGAGTCTGTTTGTACCCTTCCTTTAATCTAAATCATGCTTTTGTTAGTATAGTTCTATAACAATAAAATAAAGATATATTAAGTTTATTTTTATTGTTTAAAAATAAAGTGACTCACACGAGATCAAAGGGTTTTTCTATTTATAATCTTCATAAGATTTACTTCTACCAAATAAGTTACTTTTATTTTCACTTCAGATCAGGCTAACTAACGGACCTGCACATGATACCCCCTTTTCTCGCTTCCTGATCCCTCATTCCCATGTTCCCTTACCCATGTCCACCCACTCAAGGGGTTCGATTGTTTCGTTTGTTTTCTTCAGAATTTAAATGGCCTAATTTGTAAAGTATAACCACTACAGTAAGAGGCAATACATTTTATTGATGGATTCGTCTTGATTACAATTTGTTTACAATTAACCCCCATTGCTCTTTGGTATAAAAATTTCATAACGTCAAGTATCAAGTTTAAATATACACGTAGGGCTTATCTTGTTTACCAAATAACACATACATTTGAGTTGCAAAATTCATTATTGTTTTGTGCTTAGTATTTTAGCTCACCTGGCCCAAAGGGCCAAGTGAGCTTTTCTCATCACTTGGCGTCCGTCGTCCGTCGTCAGTCCGTTAACTTTACAAAATCTTCTCCTCTGAAACTACTTGGCCAAATTTAACCAAACTTGGCCACAATCATCATTGGGGTATCTAGTTTAAAATTGTGTCCGGTGACCCGCCAACCAACCAAGATGGCCGCCATGGCTAAAAATAGAACATAGGGGTAAAATGTAGATTTTGGCTTATATCTCTGAAACCAAAGCATTTAGAGCAAATCTGACATAGGGTAAAATTGTTGATCAAGTCAAGATTTATCTGCCCTGAAATTTTCAGATGAATCGGACAATGGGTTGTTGGGTTGCTGCCCTGAATTAGTAATTTTAAGGATTTTTTCCGTTTTCGGTTATTATCTTGAAAATTATTATAGATAGAGATAAGCTGTAAACAGCAATAATGTTCAGCAAAGTAAGATCTACAAATAAGTCAAATGATCAAAATGGTCAGTTAACCCTTAAGGAGTTATTGCCCTTTAAAGTAATTTTTACCAATTTTTGTAAATTTTGTAATCTTTTACAAAATCTTCTCCTCTGAAACTACTGGACCAAATTCAACCAAACTTACCCACAATCATCATTGGGGTATCTAGTTTAAAAATTGTGTCCGGTGACCCAGCCAACCAACCAAGATGGCTGCCATGGCTAAAAATAGAACATAGGGTAAAATGTAGATTTTGGCTTGTAACTCTGAAACCAAAGCATTTAAAGCAAATCTTACAGGGATTAACTTGTTTATCAAGTAAATATCTATCTGCCCTCAAATTTTCAGATGAATTGGACAACTGGTTGTTGGGTTGCTGCCCTGAATTGGTAATTTTAAGGAAATTTTGCCGTTTTGGTTATTATCTTGAAAAGTATTACAGATAGAGATAAACTGTAAAAGCAATAATGTTCAGCAAAGTAAGATCTTCAAATAAGTCAACATGATCAAAATGGTCAGTTGACCCCTTAAGGAGTTATTGCCCTTTAAAGTAATTTTGGGATACGATTGCTTTCAAGCAATCTGTAGACTTATACCGTGGCTCAGAGCATTGCCCTCACGTCAATCGTTTTATTCTAAACATTAAGGAACATCTCAGATTCTTATGATTGTCTTGCTTTAAAAGGTAAAACAAACAAAGGGATTGAACTTAAACAACTTTCCTATAATGTTCTTTTCATAATCTTCTTGTTTGATAATTCCTAGACTTATATGCGTGTTTTAACATCACGGAAAATCAGAATTAAGCAGTATTTATATTTAGTGTATTTATAAATTTAGAAACACGTCAGAGGGAATTCCAGTTTTGATAAAATGCGAGTTCTCTGAATTCAATAAATCTCTTTCTTTCATATAAGAACTGAAGTGGAGTTTTTCTTATATGTTACCGTTATGAAACTGGTATTTGAGATTGTAATTCCATAAAGAAATAGAGAACCGTCTAGGTCGTTTAATAAACATTAATATACGTTCTTGCTCCAGGGTTTGTTTTGGAAATTATGCGCATGCGTATAGTTTTCTTGACTTCAAGGGTTTTAGATTGAATGGTTGCTCTGGATTCCCACTCAATTAATTAATTTATAACTCATGGGATGTTTTCTATGTATGTCTGCTATTGAGGGTTATTGTTGTTGCATAATTTTAATTCATATGCATCATTTAAATTAAAATAAATGTAGTCCTTATCGTACAACACCCTTTAGGCGAAATGGAGTCTTCCATATTATCGTTTCGAGTTGTCTCCTTCCGGAAGTAACTTCCGTGAATTCTGAAACAACACGTCGAGTATTAGCTCGTTCTGTCAAAAACGTCGTATTATATTAAAACGATCGCAATTTAAACCGATAAATGTGTACGGAAAGGAGTCATGATCACTGACCCAAAGGAAATTAAATATTTAAAGAGTTAGGAATGGGGTTCCTCCTAGAATTAACGTAGGAAAATAGGTGATAAGATACGAAGTGAAATACCCAAATCGAAATACCTTCTCTCACTCTGAGTCTCAGTGACTGCTGTGGAAAGTAAACTTGGAATTGATAGTACAAACATAAAACAGAATAGGCCTAATTACATTGTTCATACACTTTTATCCGGGATTGGCTATTTTGTAACTATTTTACATGTGCAGTTGAATTAGTTTTGAAAATAATATTATCCAGCTACATGTATACATGTGTCAATGAAACAACGGCAATCGTATCCCTCAGAGCAATCTGCTCTTTGATTTACCAATTTTTGTAAATTTTGTAATCTTTACAAAAATCTTCTCCTCTGAAACTACTGGACCAAATTCAACCAAACTTAGCCACAATCATTATTAGGGTATTTAGTTTTAAAATGTGTGCGGTGACCCATCCAACCAACCAAGATGGCTGCCATGGCTAAAAATAGAACATAGGGTAAAATGTAGATTTTGGCTTATAACTCTGAAACCAAAGCATTTAAAGCAAATCTTACAGGGATTAACTTGTTTACACGTAAATATCTATCTGCCCTCAAATTTTCAGATGAATTGGACAACTGGTTGTTGGGCTGCTGCCCTGAATTGTTAATTTTAAGGAAATTTTGCCGTTTTGGTTATTATCTTGAAAATTATTACAGATAGAGATAAACTGTAAACAGCAATAATGTTCAGCAAAGTAAGATCTTCAAATAAGTCAACATGACCAAAATGGTCAGTTGACCCCTAAGGAGTTATTGCCCTTTATAGTCAATTTTAACAATTTTCATTAATTTGGTAAATTTTGGTAAGTTTTACAAAATGTTTTCCTTTTGTAATCTTCTTTTCTGAAACTGCAGTAGAAAATCAATATAGAAAACAATCTACTAATGTACTGGCAATAAAAATAATTGATAATTCTATAACATGAAAAAAAAACTACATTAATACCTGATGATGGTGTTTCTTTCTTTACATTGAAAATGATGTCACAACTATAATCCCGAACAATAGGTCGAATGTCAGATATGTTTCAGTACTTGGCTTCATTTTCTACAGATTCAAGTGCAAATGATGCTTGAATTCCTACACTAATTTTACAGACTTCATCCCTTTCACAGGTAATGCCTGCCTCATATTATATTTAAAACTTTAACAGAATATCAAAAATTTTGAGAGAAAATTAATCAACCATGCAAGATCTAAAACTTAATTAATATTGTTCAAATTATCAATTAACTATTAAAAAAAAATTTTCTCTCAAAATTTTTGATATTCTGTTAAAGTTTTAAATATGATTAAAAAATATAGTTCTTCATTTTATATTTTATCAGAAATTTAGGGAAAAATTGAATTTAATTGTGTCCCTTGTTCTCATTTCCTGGGATAAATCCAATACAAATTAAAGTATTGGTATTGAATTAATATTTAAGAAATATTTCAAACCTTACCATTTTCTTCACAAGAATGAAGACCATATTTTCAGTGTCATGAGTATCAGTCATCATATTTGTTGTACTTTGTTGTTTAAAAGTTGAATACAAAAAGATCAACAAAGCAATTCAAAACCACTTGAATTTTGCAACAACAAATGAGAGTTTTAACGACCTCAGCTGGCTATACAACCCTTGCACAATCAACTGAATTTTGCAGAAATCATTAATAGGAAAGATTGCCCTTAAATGATAATTTTTATTACCTTTTGTTTTTTTTGGGGGTGTTGCAACAACAAAACTTCACAACAAACTTTCTCATCACTTCGCATTTCGTTAGATAAATTTTACAAAATTCTCCCTGAAACTACTGTCAAATTAAACCAAACTTGGTTTAAATCACCACTAGGATATCCAGGGACCACTGTGTATGATGACCCTGCCTGCCAACATGGCACACATGGCTGAAATAAAACGCACTTTTAGTCTTATATCTCTGAAACTAAACGACAGTACAACAGTTGCATTTATCAGGCATCAATTGTACATAAAAATATCAGGTGAGCGACACAGGGTCCTTGGAGCCTCTAGTTAAATACAAAATTTGTGTATCCCATATTCCAAACAAGGTACAAGACACCTCAGCATAATTTGGTTGACGAGGAGTACAAAGTTCATGTAGCTCAGCTGCATTTCAGAATTTTAGGCAGAGAAATAACTTGTCCCTGGTAGGGAAACAGCATGCCCGAAAAGTCTGTATTCAACATATAAAACAAAATCACTATTTACACTTGCTGTGCATGCATGTAATTTTATTTTGTTTGCTCATTATTGTTGCCACAAATTCTTCATTTTCTTACGCCGTAGCGGAGGGGCATTAAGTTTTACCCTTGTCTGTCTGTAAGCACGTCCCAAAATTGGTTTTCCGTTCTTTAACTTCAGTTTGCCTCAACCAAATGTTATGAAACTTATGCAAAATGCTTATTACCAACAAACACAGATCAAATTTGAATTTTTTTTTGGTGGTGTCACTTTTACTGTTCTTAGAACTATGCCCTTTACAAATGGAAAAATTGCTTAATTTTTGTTTCCGTGCTCTAACTTTAGTTTGCCTCATCCAAATTTTATGAAACTTATACACATTACTTATTACAACAAAACTCGGATCAAGTAAAAGTTTGGTAGTGTCACTCTTACCGTTCTTTCAATAGTTATGTTCCTTTATAACTTTATATTCAAGCGGGCATCATCTGTGTCCCATGGACACATTCCCCATTTATTTAAAATATGAATTATTAGATTATGCTTTTAAATGTCAATCATGGTTGATTTTCTGACAGAATTACTCTGACATTTTATTTCAGGCTTCAAGTACATGTAAGAGGAAGCAGTGATTTGTTGTGAAAGATCCTGGAATGTTCAACTTTACTTGGAAACTACTGACAGAATTTACAGGAGAAGACAGTATCATCTTGTCTTGCAATTGGGAACTATATGTAAAGTGCAGAAACTTAAGATCAACCAACAGTAGAAGCCAAGATCAACTATATGTATAATCAAAGTACTGTCAGAATCCATATGAGAGAAACCCAAGATCATCTACACTTGGTGTCTATATGCAATGTGTTGTCAGAATCCACTTAAGAAGCCAAGATCAACTATAACTTGGAACTATATGCTTTAGTGCTGTCAAAATCCATAAAAAAAATCCAAGATCAAAAGGACCTACTTTACCTTCCTGTCCCAATGATGAATACAGATTATTGAGTCTTATAAAAAAAACACTGAAGAAGAATATTGATATAAAAATAATGAAAATATAGAGCTGATCAGCTAATGATTGTACATGTACATGATGTATACATGTCAACAATTACTAGTATATTGAAATTAACAATGCTAATAAATGTTTATAAATTTGATCTCATAGACATTTCAGGAATAAAAATAAAAAATGTTTCAAATATTGAATTTTTATAGAGCTGAATTAATTTTTTTTTTTGCTGTCTGTAGTGAATTTTGCTGCAGACACAATTCATGATATGCAAACTGCAATATATGCAGTTGTCTTTAATACAGAAGGTAGCTATGAGATTTGGAAATTTTGGAAATCATAATACCAAGTGGCAGTTGTGGTAAATGCACATTCCTTTGCCTCATCTTTTACCTCACCAACCCCTGACCTAAATGGCCACTTTAATTATTTTACATCATTTGGCATTTGTTTTCCATCCATATGCTATTCAGTTTCTATTTCAAAAGTTATATTTTCTGGATAAAAGGAGAAATAAAATACAGTTTTTTCAATGAGACAGCAACCAAACAAAACAACCAAAAGAATTATATATTGTCTGGGAAAAATTGTGTCTCACTATTAACTGACAACATTTTTACCTACTGTAAATTCAGAAATTATTGCATGCATTTATTATTGCGATTTTTGACGAATGGACTAAATTATGAGTTTAATTATTGCGATTACAAAAAAATCTGCATGGAGATCTATAATTCAGTTATCAGAATTCAAGTTCTTATTATTGGTATATTCACCCTGTGGCATTATTTGCATTAATAAAATCTCACAGTAATTTCTAAATTTACAGTATCACAATGATTCAGATTAATATTGTTTTGTAAATTTAGATATGCACCCAAATTGATACAGATTGCTACAAAGATCTCAACCTCATTTCATGGATCAGTGATCAAGGTTAAAGTTACCTGATTAGGGTTGTTTATCAGATACTGTTAGCAATAGGTCATTTGTCAATGTCATGTTTTTGTGTTTTTGTCTGTTTTTTCTAATACTAAAAGTACATGTAGTAGATAAACTATATGTATGCAATGATTCACAAATGTAAGGAGTACATGTCTGTCTGGCAGTTGTCATTGACCACATTTGCATGGTTAATTGGTCAATGGTAAGTCCTCTTTTAACATGCTACATTGTGTAATCAATAGGTTATTATATTTGGTGTATGGTATGATTATTAAATGTATATATTGAAATATTAAGTAAAAGATGTGATATGATTGTAAATGAGACACTCCACAAGAGACCAAATAACACAGAAATAAACAACTAAATGTCACCATACGACCTTCGACAATGAGTAAAACCTATACTGCATAGTTGGGTATAAAAGGCCTCCAAATGACAAATGTACAATTTAAAACAATTCAAATGAGAAAACTAACTGCATGATTTATGTTCAAAATAATGAATGAAAACAAATATGCCTGTCTTGCATGGTCTGTCTGAACTTAACCTTATGTTCATGGGTTTGTCTGTTACTGGCATACTATATATATGTTACAAAATATTTGGTTGGTGGGATGATTGTAACAAAGGTGGATTTAAGGGAGGGCCCATTAGTTGATTATATAGGGAATCACTGAAGCATGACTGGAGCAGGCCTCGCTTAGGCAGTCAGCCCCCTTTCATGAAAATTCTGGTTCCGCCACTGTGTAAGGCTGGCTTGGATTGGTTTATCTGATCATTTTCATTTCATGATCATTGATAATATTAATTTTTCTGATACTTGTAGTAAAACTTTATCTTTAGGAATATCAACATAAAACCAATCATGAATGATTAGTAAAGCAGGTGAGACATTTCAGCTTGTGCACTCTTGTTAACACAAAAATTATATGGACTGCCACTAGAAAATGAATGGACAATGCATGCTTGGTATGGACAAAATTCCTCCTGCGTATTTATCTCAAAGGGGGGCACTTCCTATATTCAAGGTGATAGGACGTGCCGCTGGAATAGGTCACCTTTGAAGCTTGAAAATATGTAAATAGGTCGAGAAAACTATCAAAAATACATGATAAGGTCAATAAAGTTTCCATAACTTCTTCGTCTGTCATCTTTCTTGATGTTCCCGGGTGTGATTTTATCAACCAAATTTTCACTTTTAACACTTTGGTATTCTAGTCTTACATTACACTACATGAAACCCATGCATTATAGGAAAAGGTTACATTTTACCTACGCAATATATGAAAAGGTTACATTTTACCTACGCAATATATGAAAACGTATACATTTTGAAATATAAATTATATTAAAAGGTGAGCCCCAGCGGCCCCACCTATCAATTAAGTATTGAAGTGCCCCTCCTGATTGCCAATGAGACAACTATCCACCAAAGTTCAAATTTAAAAGTCAATATTAAAAAAAAATTTCATCTCCATATTATCATCATAGGCCGATAATTACGTTTCTTTGCAGCTAACAGGTGGGTCAAACCAGTGTTCAAACATCCTTAAAAAAGTTGTCATACATATTTCTTGCCGCAATGACACACTCCACTTTAATTTTTTTAAATCAAGAACTTTCCTTATTAGCTTCCCTTTTGAAAAAAAACGCATGTCCAAAAGTTAGACAGAAGTTAAAGTTTGCCAATATCACCGACTAATATAGCGTCCCTGTGTACTGGGCGGAGTATTAAAATTACAATCCCAACTTTTCCTGAACCTAGTAAGTAGTATGGATTTTGTTTATATATAATGTCTTTAACTGGTAGTGTTTGGAACTGCCCGGTAGACTGCGGATGTGTGTCCTAGACAAAATCCCGACTTGGTCAAACCAAATATTTTGCGCTTCTCCGCAAAGCATGCGGTATTGAGGGATAATAGCATATACCGATATATAAGGTCGGAATACTAGTAAGGTCCCGGTTGCTATTGACCAATTTTCATCTACATGATCAAAGGTGGAAAACTGCAAATTATTGAAGTGTCCGGTTTTTTTTCTGCGTAAAACAAAAAATGTGTTGCTCGAGTTCCGTTAGTCTATCATAATAACTCATTCTTAATCAATTATTTTAGTTTTTACGCTGATATTTCCTCTTTTTTTTTTTTTTTTAACTGCGAACTCTGTTGGCATATTGATAGATACAACAGAAAGTAGAAAATTAACAAATAGCAAAATAAGTAAAAGGAAAATATCATAAATAGAAAACATTGGCCCCGAGGTCTCATGTTATAGGACTAGAGTTCCAAAAATCGAGTTCCAAAAATCATAGAATCATGATACGAGAAAATTTGTTAGATATTTTTGTGCCCATTATTTGATAAAGTATATACATCTTTAAATAAAATGTTATGTGAGACTGTCAAGTATTTAGTCTTTGTTTGAAAACTGTAATGTCCAAAATTTTTGGGATAATAAAAATACTAAACTATTATCAAAATTTTGCAGTGTTAAAATATTTCACATACTCCGGAATTGTTATGTTCAAAAACTTTGGCAAATAAAAATACGTAACCATTATCAAAATTTTGCAGTGGGAAAATATTTCACATACTCCGGAATAAGATCCTACCAATACTTGGAAATGAAGATATTTCAAGTAAAAAAGAGATTTATGACAGTAACAAAATGTTATAATACGCCAAACGGATAAAACGGTTAAAAGCTCATTAGAGCTTATGTTGACTCTGTTTGTATACTTTGCCGACTCTAGATAAAGCTTATTTATTATTATTTATTTATTTATTATTTGTAGCGTGCAGATGAACCCCAATGCATTTATACTATAGCATACTATATGGGTTTTACTTGTTTTTGAAAGCCGTAAGATGACATGCAGTTGTTTACATCGCTATCCTTAATTTGTTTACGGTTAAACATTGCGTCATTGGCAAAATATTTTCATATATATACCAATACATTTAAAGACATCTTTTGATATATTCAACCAGCATTTAAATGAAAATAGGGTGCGAACGGATCCAAGGGGCGATCGAACGTGTAGGATGAGAATGTGTTTTTTGAGCGAACGCACCAGATACCGTCGTACATGTCAATATTTATATTTTCTTTTTTTTAATGTTATGCTTTAATATATCATGTATAATTCTGTCCTTTTTATATGAAAAATGAACAAACCACTCTGTAGTTCTGACCGTACGTATTTCCTGTTTTGTAGAACGTTTTGCATGGTTTGTTGACGTCGGGAAAGGGTGCTTTCATACACGCCCGCGTTCCAATGTCGTCAAAACTATTTTTGAGAAAACCCCCCAAAGCGACCGTTTCCAAGGCGCTCGTCGTTAGAAACATGCGTTAAAATATGCGCACTGTTAAAGGGCCGAGCCACCTTAAGTCGCCAAAACGGAGTTTTGGAGACTTTATGTTTTGTCCCGTTTCTTATTATTATTATTATTATTATTATTAAGTCGCCAAAACGGAGTTTTGGAGACTTTATGTTTTGTCCCGTTTCTTATTATTATTATTATTATTTTTATTATTATTATTATTATTATTATTATTATTCTTCTTAACCCTAATTTGTCCGACCATTTTCTTCCAAGCCTTAAATGATGGAAACTTTATATTTGGTATGATGTTGGGGTAGTATCCCTAGGGTGCATTCGTTATTTTAGCTCACCTGGCCCAAAGGGCCAAGTGAGCTTTCTCATCACTTGGCGTCCGTCGTCCGTCGTCGTCCGTCGTCGTCCGTCGTCCGTTAACTTTACAAAATCTTCTCCTCTGAAACTACTTGGCCAAATTTAACCAAACTTGGCCACAATCATCATTGGGGTATCTAGTTTAAAAATTGTGTCCGGTGACCCGGCCAACCAACCAAGATGGCCGCCATGGCTAAAAATAGAACATAGGGTAAAATGTAGATTTTGGCTTATATCTCTGAAACCAAAGCATTTAGAGCAAATCTGACATGGGCTAAAATTGTTGATCAAGTCAAGATCTATCTGCCCTGAAATTTTCAGATGAATCGGACAATGGGTTGTTGGGTTGCTGCCCTGAATTAGTAATTTTAAGGATTTTTTCCGTTTTCGGTTATTATCTTGAAAATTATTATAGATAGAGATAAACTGTAAACAGCAATAATGTTCAGCAAAGTAAGATCTACAAATAAGTCAACATGATCAAAATGGTCAGTTGACCCTTAAGGAGTTATTGCCCTTTAAAGTAATTTTTACTAATTTTTGTAAATTTTGTAATCTTTACAAAAATCTTCTCCTCTGAAACTACTGGACCAAATTCAACCAAACTTAGCCACAATCATTATTAGGGTATTTAGTTTAAAAATGTGTGCGGTGACCCAGTCAACCAACCAAGATGGCTGCCATGGCTAAAAATAGAACATAGGGTAAAATGTAGATTTTGGCTTGTAACTCTGAAACCAAAGCATTTAAAGCAAATCTTACAGGGATTAACTTGTTTATCAAGTAAATATCTATCTGCCCTCTAATTTTCAGATGAATTGGACAACTGGTTGTTGGGTTGCTGCCCTGAATTGGTAATTTTAAGGAAATTTTGCCGTTTTGGTTATTATCTTGAAAATTATTACAGATAGAGATAAACTGTAAACAGCAATAATGTTCAGCAAAGTAAGATCTTCAAATAAGTCAACATGATCAAAATGGTCAGTTGACCCTTAAGGAGTTATTGCCCTTTAAAGTAATTTTTACCAATTTTTGTAAATTTTGTAATCTTTACAAAATCTTCTCCTCTGAAACTACTGGACCAAATTCAACCAAACTTAGCCACAATCATTATTAGGGTATTTAGTTTAAAAATGTGTGCAGTGACCCAGTCAACCAACCAAGATGGCTGCCATGGCTAAAAATAGAACATAGGGGTAAAATGTAGATTTTGGCTTGTAACTCTGAAACCAAAGCATTTAAAGCAAATCTTACAGGGATTAACTTGTTTATCAAGTAAATATCTATCTGCCCTCAAATTTTCAGATGAATTGGACAACTGGTTGTTGGGTTGCTGCCCTGAATTGGTAATTTTAAGGTAATTTTGCTGTTTTGGTTATTATCTTGAAAATTATTACAGATAGAGATAAACTGTAAACAGCAATAATGTTCAGCAAAGTAAGATCTTCAAATAAGTCAACATGACCAAAATGGTCAGTTGACCCTTAAGGAGTTATTGCCCTTTATAGTCAATTTTAACAATTTTCATTAATTTGGTAAATTTTGGTAAGTTTTACAAAATGTTTTCCTTTTGTAATCTTCTTTTCTGAAACTGCAGTAGAAAATCAATATAGAAAACAATCTTCTAATGTAGTGGCAATAAAATAATTGATAATTCTATAACATGAAAAAAAAACCACATTAATACCTGATGATGGTGTTTCTTTCTTTACATTGAAAATGATGTCACAACTATAATCCTGAACAATAGGTTGAATGTCAGATATGTTTCAGTACTTTGGCTTCATTTTCTACAGATTCCGAAGTGCAAATGATGCTTGAATTCCTACACTAAATTATACAGACTTCATCCCCTTTCACAGGTAATGCCTGCCTCATATTATATTTAAAACTTTAATAGAATATCAGAAATTTTGAGAGAAAATTAATCAACCATGCAAGATCTAAAACTTAATTAATATTGTTCAAATTATCAATTAACTATTAAAAAAAAATTCTCATTAAAAAATATAGTTCTTCATTTTATATTTTATCAGAAATTTAGGAAAAAAATTGAATTTAATTGTGTCCCTTGTTCTCATTTCCTGGGATAAATCCAATACAAATTAAAGTATTGGTATTGAATAAATATTTAAGAAATATTTCAAACCTTACCATTTTCTTCACAAGAATGAAGACCATATTTTCAGTGTCATGAGTATCAGTCATCATATTTGTTGTACTTTGTTGTTTAAAAGTTGAATACAAAAAGATCAACAAAGCAATTCAAAACCACTTGAATTTTGCAACAACAAATGAGAGTTTTAACGACCTCAGCTGGCTATACAACTTTGCACAATCAACTGAATTTTGCAGAAATCATTAATAGGAAAGATTGCCCTTAAATGATAATTTTTATTACCTTTTGTTTTTTTTGGGGCTGTTGCGCAACAACAAAACTTCACAACAAACTTTCTCATCACTTCGCATTTCTCGTTAGATAAATTTTACAAAATTCTCCCTGAAACTACTGTCAAATTAAACCAAACTTGGTTTAAATCACCACTAGGATATCCAGGGACCTCTGTGTATGATGACCCTGCCTGCCAACATGGCACACATGGCTGAAATAAAACACACTTTTAGTCTTATATCTCTGAAACTAAACGACAGTACAACAGTTGCATTTATCATGCATCAATTGTAAATAAAAATATCAGGTGAGCGACACAGGGTCCTTGGAGCCTCTAGTTTATTTCAAATGGGGTCAACTTGGCACTTTTTGGGGGCCGGAACATGGGTGGGGTCCTTTTTCGACTATTGATTCGCTACTGGTAGAACCTTAAAGTTTTGTGTAATACAAGAGACCGATGTCCAGGTGTCCATTCCACATTTTTTATTTCAGCCCGGGGTCATCTTGGCATTATTTTAGGGGGTCAATTTTCGTGGAACATTCTAGAACAATAGTCATGTGATTAGTCATGTGATAGTGTTGAATTATTCCTATGTACTTTTTATGTTATATAATGATAGATTATTACAGGTAGCACCATATGTAGCTGCAATTGGACTTTGGAATTTTTAAAATGGCCGCCGTTACCATGGAAACTGCAAAAATGTGAATTTTTTAAAATGCTTCAAATTTAATGAAATTTTACAGAGATGTTAACGAGTGTATGTAGATTTGGAATTTGACTTTGGAATTTCCAAAATGGCCGCCGTTGCCATGGAAACAACAAAAATGCCAAAAGTCTAGATATGGTCCAATCTTTATGAAACTTGACAGTAATATGACCTGTCATGTGTAGATGTGCCATCCGACTTTGGAATTTTCAAAATGGCTGCCGTTACCATGGAAACTGCAAAAATGTCATAAAATTCAGAATGCTCCAAACTTAATGAAACTTTACACAAATGTTGACTGTCTTATGTAGATGTGGCATTTGACTTTGGAATTTCCAAAATGGCCACCGTAACCATGGAAACACGAATGCCTAAATTTGAAAATTGGTGCAATTTTTATGAAACTTGTAAGTAATGTGACCTGTCACGTGTAGATGTGATATCCGACTTTGAAATTTCAAAATGGCTGCTGTTACCATGGAAACAGCAGAACAATGATTGGGGCCGTTTTGGCGACTTTTGTGTAAGCATCCTAACACAGGATTACTTGTTATTATTATTATTATTATTCTTAACCCTAATTTGTCCGACCATTTTCTTCCAAGCCTTAACTGATGGAAACTTTATATTTGGTATGATGTTGGGGAGTATCCCTAGGTGTGCATTCGCTATTTTTATTTCAAATGGGGTCAACTTGGCACTTTTGGGGCCGGAACATGGGTGGGGTCATTTTCGACTATTGATTCGCTACTGGTAGAACCTTTAAGTTTTGTGTAATACAAGAGACCGATGTCCAGGTGTCCATTCCACATTTTTTATTTCAGCCCGGGGTCATCTTGGCATTATTTTAGGGGGTCAATTTTCATGGAACATTCTAGAACAATAGTCATGTGATTAGTCATGTGATTAGTCATGTGATAGTGTTGAATTATTCCTATGTACTTTTTATGTTATGTAATGATAGATTATTACAGGTAGCACCATATGTAGCTGTAATTCGACTTTGGAATTTTTAAAATGGCCGCCGTTACCATGGAAACTGCAAAAATGTGAAAATTTTTAAAATGCTTCAAATTTAATGAAATTTTACAGAGATGTTAACGAGTGTATGTAGATTTGGAATTTGACTTTGGAATTTCCAAAATGGCCGCCGTTGCCATGGAAACAACAAAAATGCGAAAAATCTAGATTTGGTCCAATCTTTATGAAACTTGACAGTAATGTGACCTGTCATGTGTAGATGTGCCATCCGACTTTGGAATTTTTAAAATGGCTGCCGTTACCATGGAAACTGCAAAAATGTCAAAAATTTCAAAATGCTTCAAACTTAATGAAACTTTACACAAATGTTGACTGTCTTATGTAGATGTGGCATTTGACTTTGGAGTTTCCAAAATGGCCACCGTAACCATGGAAACACGAATGCCTTAATTTGAAAATTGGTCCAATTTTTATGAAACTTGTAAGTAATGTGACCTGTCATGTGTAGATGTGCTATCCGACTATGAAATTTCAAAATGGCTGCCGTTACCATGGAAACAGCAGAACAATGGTTGGGGCCGTTTTGGCGACTTTTGTGTTAGCATCCTAACACAGGATTACTTGTTATTAATGTTATTATCATAAAATTTCATTGTTTCATAGTAGTGATCGATTAAGTCTCAGATCGTTGTTCACCCGTTTTTTTCTATTTTGTTGAACGACTACAAGGAAAATCTGCAAAGTGATCAAAATAAATGAATACAAAAACACTGCCATCAAATCACATCCGAGTCCTTTTTTTATTACTATACATCAATCTTAGTTTGTTCAAAATGTTCGTCTATTTGAAAATTACTTGAAATATACTTTTCATGTCGGGGCTTTTCATAGCTTTTGTGCGGGATGGGTCAGGGGCATATCCAGTCATTTTTAAAAGGGGGGTGGGGGTAACCCAGGATAAAAAAGGAGGGTTCCAACCATATGTAGATATAGGAAGATGTGGTGTGAGTGCCAATGAGACAACTCTCCATCCAAATAACAATTTATAAAAGTAAACCATTATAGGTCAATGTACGGCCTTCAACACGGAGCCTTGGCTCACACCGAACAACAAGCTATAAAGGGCCCCAAAAGTACTAGTGTAAAACCATTCAAACGGTAAAACCAACGGTCTAGTATATATAAAAAACGAGAAACGAGAAACACGTATAAATTACATAAACAAACGACAACTACTGTACATCAGATTCCTGACTTAGGACAGGTGCAAACATTTGCAGCGGGATTAAACGTTTTAATGGTACCAAACCTTCTCCCTTTTTCTGAAACAATAGTATAACATCACAACATAGAAAACACACGATAAAACTTCAATTGGAAGGCTTAACTCAATCAAAACGTAAATTAACACACTATGAACGAATAAATTCGATCTGTGATACCTGAAAGTAAATACATAGTTAATAAATTATTAGGGCAAATATTCAAGGCCAAAAGCAAACAAACAAGTCCAAATAAAGCCATGGCAAAACACTACCGCGAAATATTAAACCCTTAGAAAATAATCACTTTTGAAAAAACGGTTTTCATAATATATACAGGTAAATGAAAAATAACTTTGTCGTTTTAGGTATACTTTTCTGTCTATGTAAAATCTTCCAATAATTAGGAATACCAAGAAAGGTCTGTCATATAAATACCTAATTTAACACTAGATACATAAGGGTAAATATCAACAATAAAACTTCCTGTACAGATTAAAGGAGAATAATCTTGATGTTAATACAAATGTAGTACGAAGAAGTGAAAATTAGTAGATATTCCAAATAATCAAAGCTGGTATACAGACAAGATCCATATTAATATAAAATAACAAAAAAGTATTAAAAATAGTATCAACAGGTCGAATTAAAAAGAAAGTACGATTTGAGAGTACTCGCAGTTACTGACAGCTAGTTAAAAGCCAAAACAATTAATGATAAAAATCATGCATCAGAGACTAAAATCAACTAAAACACATCCCAGGGATTTAGTATTTTAACGTCATGAACAGTCAGAGAAGACATGACTTGTGCAATGCCAAAAATAAATGTATCGACAGGTAGTAGGATAGTGAGGAGCTACTTAAGAGATAAAATTAACGTGTGTGTGTCTCTAAACATCCCGCCTCAAAAGAAGATACAACTTAGTTATGTTTTAATTTGCTAATGACAAAATCGATATTAGTGCCAATGTAAACTATATTCAGAGATCTAATTACAATATTGGTACGATAACCCTTACTTATAAGTTTGTTTAAAGGTTCGATGAGTTTACACGGATCACATAGTGATTTCCTCGCTTTAAGTACAATATTACCGTAAAATTTAGGATGTGAAATACCATTTTAATAAGTTTACTACAGGTACAGCCAAATTTACTAATCAAATCTTTGTATCTATGAAAGAATTTAGTAAAAGTTTTAAGTAATTTATGGTATCGAAATCCCTGACACAATAATTTCCCAGTGATGCATTGATTACGTTCGTTAAAATCTATGACATCAGAACACACACGGGCATACCGAACGAGTTGGGATATGTAAACACCGTATGATGGAGCCAAAGGCACATCGCCGTCTAAAAATGGAAAATTAACAATAGGAAATGAAAAATCGTCTCTTTTGTCGTAAATTTTAGTATGTAGTTTCCGTTAGAAATTGAAATGTCTAAATCTAGAAAAGGGCAACTGCTGCTGTTTATGTTAGATTTAGTTAAAGTAAGTTCTTTTGGGTAAATTTCGGCAGTATATTTAGAGAACTCTGGATTATTTAATGAAAAAATATCATCCAGATAACGGTAGGTATTGTTGAATGTATCAACTAAATATAACAATGATGGGTCTTTACTGAGTTTGGTCATAAACTGAGATTCATAGCAATATAGAAATAAATCTGCTATTAAAGGGGCACAGTTAGTGCCCATAGGAATACCTACTACCTGACGATACACTTTATCGCCGAAACGTACATAAATGTTATCTAGCAAAAAATTTAAAGCTTCAATCATATCCTCACATTTCCAGTAGTACCCATTCAATAGCATTGATCGTCAAAAAAAGGGTGTTCCAACCCCTTGAAACCGCCTCCCCCTGGATCCGGTAGATAGTTGTCTTCTTTGGCAATCATACCACATCTCCTTATTTTATATCATTTTCTAGAATTTTCTAGAATAGAGAAATGTGTAGCTTAGAATTCTAATAAAATAATTAGAAATTTGTGTACTTGACAATTAAAAAAAAAAAATGAAAGAATGAAACAAAGGCGTACTCAATTTTATAATCTTTATTTTTTTATTTTATCTAGAAAGGTCACTCTGGCAATTTTATGTAATGCTGAAAAGGGACAATACCTAAAAAAAAAAAAAAATTGTGAATCATTTATTCTAATTCACATTTTAATTGACGTTTTCTTTCTATCAACTTTTGTCAGTTATTCTTTTCGGACAATATAGGTTATCGATCTAATTCTTTAAAGATTGCTCATTATTCAAGCATGTTAAATTTACGTTTCGGTGACACACATTAAAAACACATTATAAAGATAAACTTGATAAAAATAAAACCG
This sequence comes from Mytilus coruscus, assembly GCA_017311375.1. Taxonomy (NCBI): domain Eukaryota; kingdom Metazoa; phylum Mollusca; class Bivalvia; order Mytilida; family Mytilidae; genus Mytilus; species Mytilus coruscus. Next base: position 2,691,212 of record CM029597.1, on the reverse strand, counting down.
AAATAAAAAATTATCCGAGAAAGTTGAAACTGTCAGGAATAGAGGTCTTTTAAATTGCAACTGTCAAGAACATGTTCAACGTCTAGAAAGTTCCGTACTGGATTTGAAGTGTAGGTCGATGAAAATAACCTCATCTTTACTGGTCTACACGAGGTTCGTGACGAGAACACAGAGGAAATGCTGAGAGGTTTCCTATATAACGAAATAGGAATAGACTTTCGTATAGAGTTCGGCAACGTGCACAGATTTGGCTACAAACCTAGAGGAAAGCGACCCGTAGTAGCACGTTTCCTTTATCATAACGACTTGCAATACGTATTAAACAATGCCTACCGTTTACGTAATACCCTTATGGTATACGCCAACAATTCCCGAAGGAGATTGAAGATACAAGGAAACAACTATATCCCATCCTAAAGGAAGCTAAGAGGCAGGGAAAACCCGCTACTTTGGTGCGAGACCGTCTCTACATAGACAACGAACTTTACGTCACCACAGATGTTGACAATACCAGTGAAATAGATGAGACTGCACAACGACGTCCCGTATTAACTACACCGGTACGCACAGGAAACCGGCGTTCAGTGAAACGCCAACGCGTTGACTCATCGACTCCTACCGAGACTAGGATTGCCATAGAGAACACTGTTTTGTGTGTGGTGATGATATAAACTTATGTATTTCAGAAAGAAATAAAATGGTAATGACATACTTAGTACTGAAGCTATCTGTAAACCTACGATTTATAATAATGATGTATCTTTTGATAGTGACCCTACTGTAGTGAATGAACCTTTAGATAGTTTTAGTGGTGATAACCATATTGTTGACAATAATTTATTTTTGACGATGCATACGTGTATGCTGATTCTAGTGTAACAGATAAAGATAGTGACAATAGTAATAGTTCGGGCAGTACATATAACAGTCATAGTAATTGTGTAGATACTAATTGTAATCTTAATCTTTAAGTATAAATTGTTGTGGTGTTAAATTACGTTTGCAATATCCAGAATTTTGTGAACTGTTGTCAAGCAAAGACATAATATGCTTACAAGAAACTAAAACTGATGATTTAGATAATGTTGAACTACCAGGTTATATTTTTAATATGAAAACAGAAAAAATTTAATAGAAAGTCTGGTGGTATGATACTGGGATATAAAAAGTTTAGAAAAGTATATTGAAGTGTTAAACACAGACTCAAATTATGTGTTGTGGTTCAAAATTTCTCAAAACTGTTTAATAGTAATACTGATGTTGTTGTTGGTAACGTATATATCCCCAGAAGGTTCTCCTTATTTTCAACCAGACACGTTTGACCAGATAGAAAATGAACTTCGTAATTTTTCACGAAATTATAAGAATATTTGTTTAATTGGTGATTTTAATAGTAGAACTGCGGAAGAGCCAGAATTTATAGAAGTTGATATAAACGAGCATGAAGATGACTTTACGGAATTTGTTGAAAATGATCTGGCTATATTGGATATTTTGGACATTGATAAAAAAAGGCGAAATATGGATAAAACTAAGAATAGATCTGGTAGTAATTTATTAGAACTGTGTAAAGCGAATAGCTTATTCATTGTTAATGGTCGTATTGGCACTGATAAAACTGAATCTGGTAAATTTACATGTAAAACTCAAGTGTGGTAGATTATTTTATATGTGCATGTAGTTTTCTACAGTTTGTTAACAATTTTGAAGTTTTAGAGTTCAGTCGACTATACTCTGATGTTCACTGTCCTATTTTTATAGATTTTTCTTAGCAAATTGACAGGTAAAACGACATACCTGGCAATGCTAATAATAGTCAAAATGATATCAAGGTAAACAAGTGGGATGCATCGAAACTATTGTCATTTCGCGACAATATAAACGTAGAAAACTTTAACGGATTATATGAAGAGCTTAGTAACACTTTAACAGATAATTTAGGAAAGGATAAAGTCAACTCATTCGTAGATAATTTATGTAATCTTTTACTGACAGTGCAAAAATACTCTTGGCACTCGAAGGTATAATAACAGGCCGAAATGTAAAAGCCAAAGGAGACAAACCATATTTTAATCATGAATGTAAATTTGAGCGACAAAATTATCGCAAACTCAAACGGAAATTGAAAAAATGTCGATCCGAAAGGTTAAAACAAGAGGTTTCGGCAGCCGAGAAACGATATAAGAAAACACTTGATAAGAATTGTAAAATTTATCGCCGAGAAATGCGCAAAAAAATTAAGAATTTAAAATCGTCAGATCCCAAGGAATACTGGAAACTTTTGAATAGGGGTAGGGAGAGAAAACAGCCTAATATTCCTTTAGAAGACTTATTCAATTTTTTCAAAAACTTGAATAAAGCCCCTGACGGTTTAAATGATGAAAGCGATATTTTTGACACCGATTTTCTTGATAATGCAGACATTGGTCAACCGAACGATGACATCAATGCCTCCATTACACAAGAGGAAATACTCAGATGTATTAAAAAGTTGAAGAATAACAAAGCCTCCGGAGAAGATAATGTAATAAATGAATACATTAAATCTACGTCAGACTTGTTTCTACCTATCTATGAGAAATTGTTTAATTTAATTTTCGACTCCGCGATACTTCCTGATATCTGGCTTGTTGGGAATATAAAACCTATATACAAAAATAAAGGCAACCAGCTAGATCCAAAAATTTTCGTCCGATCACTATTCTTAGTTGCCTCGGTAAGTTATTCACATCAGTTCTAAATGAACGATTATGTCATTTCTCGGAAGAATCTCTACTGAAAGAAAACCAATTTGGGTTTAGAAAGTCGTATTCGACAACTGACAGTATTTTTACATTGTTTTCATTTTTGAAATTCTAAGATATAAAAAGAAAAATTATTCTGTGCGTTTGTCGATTTTGAGAAAGCCTTCGACTCAGTCTGGCGACAGGCACTCTGGTACAAATTACTCCTTAGTCACATAAATGGCAAAATGTATACTGTAATTCTAAACATGTACAAAGATGTGAAATCACTTGTAACTTATAATAATTGTAAATCAGAATATTTTCCTTGTGATATGGGAGTAAGACAAGGTGAAAATCTGTCCCCTTTTCTGTTTGTTGTATTTTTGAATGATTTGCAAACTTTTCTAGAAAGTGCAAATCTTGAAGGTCTTGATACCCTTTCAGATTGTATAGATGACAAGCTTAATATTTACTTAAAAATCTTTATTCTTTGTATGCTGATGATACTGTTCTTATGGCTGAATCTAAAGATGGTTTGCAGAATATTTTGAACAAATTTGGGGAATATTGTAATAATTGAAATTAAAGTTAATACGGAGAAAACAAAATTATGGTTTTCTCAAGAGGGAGACAGTCAGCAAATTTGAAATTTACTCTGAATGGGTCTGATTTAGACATTGTAAAAGAATTTAATTACTTGGGAATATTATTCAACCGAACCGGAAATTTTAACAAGACCATTAAAAACAAACAGAGAAGGCTACAAAAGCTAGGTACGAAGTTTTAAAAGAGGTCGAGCACACAATTTGTCAATAGAATGTCAAGTAGAACTTTTCAATAAAATGGTTAAACCAATACTGTTGTATGGCTCAGAAGTTTGGGGTTTTAGTAAGAATATTCAATGTCTAGAAAAGGTACAGTTAAAATTTTGTAAGTTATTACTAAAATTGAAAGCCTCCACGCCCAGTTATATGGTTTATGGCGAACTAGGATATTTCCTTTGAAAATTGACATCAAGGTACGAACGATATCTTATTGGACACGACTGTTGTCAGGAAAAGAAATCAAACTTCCATATATATCATATAAACTTTTGTATAAACTTTTATTGATGAAAACTATGATAACTCTTGGATCAAATATGTCAAACACATTTTAGATGAGACCGGCTATTCCTATATCTGGACCCAGCAGATTTTTCAAAACTCAGACTGGCTCATAGCAGCTATAAAGAATCGACTCTGTGAGCAGTTTGTTCAGGAATGGCACTTTTGCTACAAAATTCCCCGAAAGCGTTGAATTATAGATTATTTAAAGATACTTTTGAGTTTGAACATTATTTAAATATTTTAGAGGATAAAGACATATATTCATTTTGCAAATTTCGAACGTCAAATCATAAACTGCCGATAGAAACCGGGCGTTGGAATAATATTAACAGAGAAAATAGAGTCTGTACAAACTGTGTCAGTGGATGTATTGGTGATGAATTTCATTATATTATGGAATGCCAATTTCTTAGTGAAAACAGAAATCGTTTTATATGTAAACAATTAACCCGCAGGCCCAATATATTAAACTTCAAAAAATAATGTGCACCTCAGATAAGGTAAAGTTAGAAAAATATGTCGATTAATAAGGAATATAAACATAGCAGTTGCTCTCTAGGCTAAAATGTGGACTCTGATTTTAATGAAATGTAAATATTGTATATACAAACCTATGATTGTGTCTGCTGTATTATGTATACACATGTATTAACAATATACCTCTTTGTGTTTCTCTATACCATTGTAATGTTTGGTTTATGAGAATAAAGATTCTTGTCTTGGTGAAGGGTCGGAAGCTTTTTTCTTTGTATCACGGGTTTCTCCTCCAACAAAAAAGAAAAGGATAGTTTGAAAATGGAATATTCAAGTTCACCTCTTGCAAAGCCTGCTAAATTATATGTCGGGCAATTTTTATTTTTCGATTTTCTTTATTTTGTTTTGCCTAATATTCACTATAAACTCCGCTTTCTAAATTGGACGGTACATAGTGATAGGTGGACGGGTCCATCCGTCCGTTCTTTCGTCCTTTTGTCCATCGATTGCATTCATACCCAGATAGTAGGAGACAATACAAATCACATACGGCTCGTGAAAAGTGGTTTTCTTGAACATTAAAACGATGCGCAGCAAGACAACCTTCTTCCAAGAATTGGCACTAACTTGGAAATGGATTTTCCTCCAAACTGTGTTAATTTATGTGATAAGATTTATGCAAACCTTCCACCAATTGTTACGCCATATAGGAGACACATAATAAGAGAAAACCGCAAAGGGAAAAAAGAAAATGCAAAAAAACTAAATAGAAGAACTTCAGAATGTCAAGTTTATGTCGAACACGCCATCAGACGTTTAAAAATATTTAGGGTTGTCGGAACTTAGTATAGACATCCAAGACATGAATCAAATCAAATTGTTGAATTGTGTGCTGGACTTGTGGAGAGGCAAACTGAGTTATCTGACTTTTAAACATATTCTGCTAATATCATTTAATGTTTATATTTGGACTTGTGGCCATTAAATCCGTCCTTCCCATTCTTGACCCTTACATATATTTTTTTAAAAGTTTTGTTTTGCACTCCTAAATCAAACAAATATAAATGAATGAAAGAAGATCTACGTAAGGCCAATGCACGTCTTAAAATTTGGAGTCGACGTTAACCGTTCGCTTCATATTGTATCAAGCACACTACAAAGCTAAACAGTTATACTACGCCGGAAAACTTTTCAATGCAATTGCATTTTGAGAAAGTCCACACTTAAATCTTGTATCGGTATTGTTATTTAACATCAGCGCAGTATTTAAATCCTTTTCCTAACACGTCTAATAGGATAACAGTAATTGGTATATAGGTTCCTTGCAATGTCTACATGTCCGTCAGACAGGGTTCAACGGACCTCGACTATTTTCATGGATCAGTGATCAGGTCAAAGTTACGTAATTAGGTCCGTTTCCAGGATACTAAAAGCAGTATGTCATTATATTTGGTGCAAGGAATAATAAATGTCTGTCTGGTATAAGTCTTTTTTTGGGTTACTGTAAGCAATAGGTCAACTATATGTGATGCATTGAATGAATGTAAGGTGTATACGTCTGTTTAGCAGGGTTCATCAGAACAGTCACCTTGACTTCAAAAAAATTTGGTTGATTATATAGGGAATCACTGAAGCATGACTGTAGCGGGCCCCCTCTTATGGCAGTCAGTGGGCCCCCTTATAAAAAGTTCTGGATCCGCCACTGTTTAATTCATCAAGGTCAACACCGTTTATCAGTTAAAACTGACAAATTTGTTTATCTTCCAATCAGTTTAATTGAGGTCTGGAACTGGCATGTCAGCAACTGCTAGTAGTCCCTTGTTAATTTATGTTGATTATTGTTATTTTGCTTTGTTTAATCTGTTATTATTCTAACATCGAGCTCGGTTTCTTTTAAAGTGAATTTTACTGTGCGTATTGCTGTGTGTTTGTTTATTCCACATTGGCTAGAGGTATGGGGAGGGTTGAGTTCTCACAAAACATGTTTAACTCCACTGCATTTTTGCGCCTGTCCCAAGTCAGGAACTTCTGGCCTTTGTAAATCTTGTATGTTTTTTTTTTTTTTTTTTTATTTTGGTTCATTTATATGTTTCGGAGTTTAGTGTGACGTCCATTTTCGATGAACTAGTATATACATTATTGTTTAGGGGTCAGCTGAAGCCCGCCTCCGGGTGCTGATTTTCTCGCTGTGTTGAAGACCCATTGGTGGCCTTGGGCTGTTTTATGCTCTTTTTTCGGGTTGTTGTCTCTTTGACGCATTCCCCATTTCCATTCTCAATTTTATTTATCAGTTGCCAAGCAAAGACAGCAAACATTGTTTACATACGACCTAAACCTTCCCGGTCTATTTCGATCTGATAATCACAAAGCTGTCGATATGATTTTTGGTTTTTTTTTTATTGAACTTATTGAAAAATGTCGAAAGAAGCATTTAGCCATATCCTTAAGTTAAATAATTGTCGTCATCTTTACTCTCGTCATTGGAAAGATTAGCGACGACTTCATCTCGTTTTTCATTTTTTTTTTCAATTGTTGTCAACCCTTGAGATGATATATGCTATATGCTTTTGGTTTCCTTGGACACCAAAACGATGCCACACAGTTTATGCTAATGCGACTAAAAGGTCAGGAATTCGTTTTTCCCGATGACTTTTTTTGTTAGCAGACAAAATTTATCGGTATCCTATATAGAACTAGTATAAGGGACTGGTCATTTGAAACCTGAAAGGGAGGGGATTAAGGGGGGCTTTGAAAATATTTGGGAATGGAAAGGGGGTATCCAATTTTTTCGATACTTCAGAATGGGGGTGGGGGTCGGTTTGTTTGTTGGATCGAAAGATTTGAGCACTTACGCAAAAGTTTTAGCTAATTTGATGAATACTCTAAATAAGTATCTGATTTTTTAGCAGATGTGTCTGACGCTTGATTCAGGTGTCATGTCGATATCTCTTGTGTTATAGTTTTTGGCTTCAAACTTCATTTCAATGTTTTATTTATTTGAGTCATGGCCATCTTATGTTTGTTTGTTGGACATGAAGAATGACAATAATAGGGAATAATGGTTTGATGTCTTTTTTATTAAGGTTTTTTTTAGAAGGTTTTCTTATTATACCGCTATCGTATAATAAAAACACTGATAATATCAATCGTTATTCCCTTACATGAATCATTGATTAATCGTAAAACTCGTTATTGAGCATACTGATATTTCAGTGGTTCAAGATGATATCTAGGAGTCACGTGTGGCATTTGTAATGTATTTGCATCCATAATTCTCCTTTATAACCTGGAGCTGTGGAGTCAAGCAACCCACACCCAACCCCTTACATAATTTAAAAAAAAGAAAGACATATTTTTTCTCCTTGAAGTCTCAAACAACTTCTTCACTTGAAGCTTTTTTTCCACTACTGATGCACTATTTTATTAAATAATAATAATAGAAATAGAAATTGCATGCATATATTTTGTTTTGAATAGTAATATTGAAAAGTATAGGTGGTTGAAATGTTCATGTCAAGTTGGAATGGGATGTCTTGAATTTATTTTCCTTCTTCAAGTTGGAGATTTGAAAAAAAATCAGAGAAATTCAATTCAGTTGTGTCCTCCCAGCCTCCCCCCCTCCGGCCCCCACTAATGGTCCCATATCGCTAAAAAACCTGCCAAACATAAAGGGGAAATGCAGCAAATTTAATAGACTGTAAACGGGATATCGCGTAACGGTAGAACATAAGACTGTTAACAGCATTTCGCGTTAGAGTAGAACATTAGACTGTTAACGGCATATTGCGTAACGGAAGAACATTAGACAGTTAACGGCATATCGCGTTACGGTAGAACATTAGACTGTTAACGGCATATCGCGTTACGGTATAGAACATTAGACTGTTAACGGCATATTGCGTTACATGAAATTGGCGAATGGAAGTGCCGGCTTAGTTTATCGTAGATGTCATCTGTTCTCCTACATAAAGTATCATATCATCTATATATTTATACGTTACACTTAATAAGTTCCTGTTTCTGTGTAAAGTTCTAATAATTTACACAAAGCCTCCCCACATTTTTTTTACAAAGCAACAGCTACTAAACAAAGCCAATAAAGTAACAATTCATTGAAAATGTTTTTGCATACAGTATTTTAAAATGTAAATTATATAGGTATTTTATAAATGCCTGTACTCGTTGTACATCTTGAGATACCTCTTTTTCAAAAGGTTACCTTATAGGTCTTTCGGTTAAAATATATACACGTATTCCTCATTATTTATAAAAATATATATACTGACGGACTTTAAAGACGCAATACACATTTATGTGATTTTTTTAACCAAATCATGATTAATCTTCATATAATTAATTGCTATCCATTCTAACCATACTTCTTTCTGTTTAGAAAAATTCAATTACTTGAGTCAATTGAACATAACGGCTTATTGGCGTCACACGAATTTCTTCACGTGAAATTTGAAACCCTTCCTCATTCCCCCTTAAAGAATGCTTCTCCCTCTTTCGGTTTTTCAGGAATAAACATTAGTTGTTTTTTTTATTTTGTGTATTTTGTAATGTTGATTTGGTCTATTGATAGTTTATTCCCATATTAACCTCGATATATTTTTCATTATATTCTTACCGTAAAACATAGGTTTTTTTTTATATTTCTATATTTGTTGAGTATACATTAATGAAAAGACACATATAGCACTATACTTATCTCTGATGGATGTCTGATGGATGTCATTCATTCGTGTCTCTTTTCCATTTACTGAAATAGATTTTAAAGTATGCACGGTGATAAAATTATTAAAATATCCATCTTGTATGGGAAAGGATGTATATAGGCTGAGCCTTTATCCAATCTCTTTGTTTGAAGATTGAATATATAATTGATTTAAACAATTAAATCTTTGAATTGGAATTAAAATATCCAAGAACGAGATTAAATGGGGTTTATGTATTTGTTATATGATGCGCCTTTCGTTAAAAGTTTAAAATATTCTCTTGAATGGTACTCATATTGTTTTGTAAGAAAATAGTTTTTTTTTAGTATTTTATTCATCATGTAAAAATACATTCTGCAGAAAGATAGGGTTTCCTAATTGAGTATTAATTAAAAGTTAATTAAACGGGGTGTCCACTGATTAATGATCAAGCATGTTCAGGGATGTTTTGTTTGTAGTGGTAAAGTTTTCCTACCCCAAGCTGACAGTACCGTTAACTGTACTCACCCCCGTGAGAGTAGTGAACACTGTTCTCACTTCTATAAAACCCCCTATTCCACCATCATAGGAATCACATTTCATATCAACATTTCTTCCAAGTATATACATAGTTCTACCATGGGTACATTAACAGAGATTGCACACAACAGCTTTGAGTTTGAAGATTCCGGAAACTTTACGTTCCAGTGCAGTACAAGTTATGAAGATGACACCTGTTCCTCACCGGACTCAGTATTTGAATACACATTCCCAACGGTAAATATATTTATCTATTTTCTATTGCATACTAGTTTAAAAAAAGAGAGCCTACAAGACGTTTTCAATCGTTATTTTGAATCATTAAATAAAGTAACCTAATCTTTCATTTCACTGATGTATTTTTACTTAATTTTGTCTTATTTTTATTTTAAATGTTCTTTTCTTACATGTCATTTCAATCCACTTAGTATTTTTAAATTTGAATTCCATCGTTATATATATTAACCTTCTAAGTTTCGATATTTAATTGTACTACTATATTTGTTTACAGGCTTCAGTACATGTATGTTACGGTTGTAATGGAGTTATAGAAGACCAGTACGTCCTCCGTCTAAATGACCAGTCCTGGCATCCGACCTGCCTCCGCTGCTCACATTGTCATACCATACTGGATAATCACAATACTTGTTATGTCAGAGGGGAAACATCTACTGCAGAAAAGAGTAAGTAACAAAATTAGTAATGTCGATATAGCAATACCATCTAGGGTACTTCTGCTTAAGTTCAATATATCAAAACTCTGTTTTTCTAATACGATAAGCAATAGTTCAACTATATTTGGTGTATGGCCTGATTATAAAGTGTACATGTCTGTTCTTGATCTCATTAAAAGGAATAGACAAATCAGTTTTGAAATGATGCCGACAAGTCACCAAAAGCTTAAAAACCAACATTTCAGCATTTTTTTTCTTACAATTATCGTCACAAATTCGTGATCATCAATATGCTTATACTTAGTTGTATTTTTCAATTTCAGAGAATTTGGTATACCATGTTCCAAATGCAACGTCACGATCACTAGTGACGACTGGGTCAGAAAAGCACGTGATAACTGTTACCACTTAAACTGCTTTTGTTGCAGTGTCTGCAACAGACAACTCTCAACAGGGGAACAGTTTGCTCTACATGACAACAGACTTCTCTGTAAAATCCACTATCTACAATTTTACAAGGCAACAAACTTGGCGATGGTAAGTGAGCTTAATATCAGTCATGGTAAAATATTTATTTTTTTTTTAGAAAAGGATAAATTTTCATTTATATAATTATAAACGGAATATGTTTCACTTCGGTGCAGATAAGTTTTCAAATATTATACAGAAGTATAAGACTGTTTATTCTCATTGAGTTTTTATCTACACGTTAATTTTTACTATATTAAGATGAAATGAAAGTTTGTCCGAAAATTTCGGTACTAGTATACGATACTCATTTATTTTTTCAGAGCGTCTTGGCAAACGTAAAGCCAAGAGAATGCGAACAGCTTTTACAGACGAACAGATTCATATTTTCCAGTCATACTTCAATGTGGAACAGAACCCAGACCCCCAAGACTTAGATACCATCGCCGAACAAGCTGGAGTCACTAGACGTGTGGCACAAGTTTGGTTTCAAAACGCACGATCAAGATCAAAGAGAAATATGCAGATGAACATGGTGTCTCCAGTTTCAAAAGAATGCAGTAAGTGTATAACTTAACCATTATATTCATCTTAATATGTCCTATGTATATATACATATGTACCAACATGTATACATTATAACAATAACTTCATTAAAAATAGAGTCGTCTTGTGGACATTAATGGTTTTACACTAGTACTTTTGGGGCCCTTTATAGCTTGTTGTTCGGTGTGAGCCAAGGCTCCGTGTTGAAGGCCGTACATTGACCTATAATGGTTTACTTTTATAAATTGTTATTTGGATGGAGAGTTGTCTCATTGGCACTCACACCACATCTTCCTATATCTATTTGTTAATTTCATAAATAAATAAATAATCTTGATTTCAAAAGGATAATCCCATTGTTAAAACTAATTTTCCCCGAGAGTCCTCAAAATCATAATTACATATTCATAAAGTACATACAATATTATAATGATATAAACACAATATACAATTTTATATAGAAGTTTATTTTTCATCAAGAACTGGTCATCCTAATTTACTGTTTGTATATACTTTATAATTCTAAGTATTTATTATTTGTTTTGCAGGTTCCTCAGAACACAGCTTTGGGAGTTTAGATGACTTGTCAAACAGCGACTGATACCAATCTACGTACTAATGCCAGATCTACGTACTAATGCCAGATCTACGTACTGATACCAGATCTACGTAATACCAGATCTACGTTATACCATATCAACGTACTGAAACCAGATCTACGTACTGATACAACGTGCTAAAAAAGTGAACAAACATTTTATTTGTAAATAATTGTTATTTATTTGTATTTATATTGTTATCGAAAATGTAACTTATATAAAATGTATAAAAAGAAATGTTTTAGTTTTTCATTTGACCAAATGGGATGTGAGGTATATGTCATAAAATGAAACAGTAAAAAAGACCTATGCAAGTCATGATACAGTTTGTGTATACCAATAGACAATCGTACATATAGTTTTAACCAAAATATATAGTACAAAAACCCAAAACCAAACGTCTACATAATGAATATATGTATATATACACACGTGATTATAAAATGGAACAAAATTATAAAACAAAATAACAGTTCATTGAACAGCACAATTATCATCACTGATACCACGGCCGAGTTGATTTGAGTATAAACTTGGCTTTGCATAGAAATTATATTCCACGTACGTTCGTCATAGTGTCGTCAGTTGCCTGACACGTTATTCTAAAGTATAGTGCTGAACTTTAAAGATGGAGAAGTGTCTTGTACAATATGCATGTTGTGAACTTTAATAGAGACGATACAAGATCTAGTCTTTAATGCAAAAATTCCGTAAATATCACACTTACATTACATTTAGACACAATATAATTAAAATATATATCTCTGATTTCGTTATACTCATACAACGCAAGTTATGATTGATCGATTTTTTAATAAGATTGCATAAATTTAAACCATAATTGTAGAGATTCCCGACACCAGACATAAACACGCGGCGGGTTTTAAAGGAGCATTAGCTACGAGACTTTAAAAAAAAAAAAAAAATGATTTTTTTTTGTTCAGTCTTGAATGAAAGTGAAATAGTGAAATAATAATTGATCATAATTCGCTTTTAGCAGCCAGTTAGGTTCAATTTTGTCAAAATAATCAAAGAAACATTACAAGTGAATAATTCGACCTCACTGAATCCGTATTCATGTGATCTTCAATTTAACCTTTAGCTAGAGTTGGGTTAGGCATGAATTAGGCGTGTTCAGTTATTAAAAGGAAAAGAATGTCAACATTGAAAGTGAAACAAGGGTAAACCATTTAATTGACTGATTCGATCCACTAAAACTCATTCTTATACAGGTAAACACGATGATTAACATAATATATCTATATCCTATAATATGAAACCAAACAGACCTAGAAAAATCCAATTGCACGAGTTCGTTGTCTATTAATATCTATATTTATGTTTACATCGGGTTAAATGACCGTTGACAGTCTTCGGAGGTCATCTCGATGTTAATTAGATGGCGTCTATACTAAAATACACACGAAATCCTGATACATATAATCGAGCCCATGCATTGTAAATTGTTTATTTTAGACTTTTTAACTTGGATATACGTTTTAGTATGTTATTATTCAAATATGAGAATTTGAGTCAAATCGGTGATCATGAATTTGACAACTAATGCCCCTTTAACTGGTTATTCCTACACTACCACACGTTCTATAGATCGGAAATAACGAACAGTAAATTAAAGAACCAACAACATAAAAGTAACTATACAAAACAACTGCATTCCTTTATATCATTTTATCTAACAATTTATAAATGTATATGTTAATTATTATGATACCGAGGTTTTTGTTGAAAGAATTGCAGTCTTTCCATTTAAACACGAAAGCCCTTATGAGCAGAAAGTAGATATATTCGCTGAACAATCGGACAGTTTTAAAATTGAAAATAGTATCATTCTCTATATGTCCTCATGACAAATATCAGTAGCTCAATGCAGTTTGAAATGACATATAACATTTTAGTTAATAGAGGAACTAGCCTTGATTCTATGTGGTATGGGTCTACTACTGTGTGGTATGGGTTTTGCTCATTGTTGAAGGCCTATAGTTGTTGACTTCTACGTCATTTGGTCTCTGGTGGAGAGTTGTCATATTGACAATCATAATATCTTCTTGTTTATAGTCATGAATAAAGTTGTCTCTACAGTGTAACTTATAAGGAATCGTCGTGTTTCCACATACATTTGGTTTTCCTTTAAACATCGACAGACTTGTTTACAATATATATTAAGACAATTTGATTTGTAAATCGATGCAGGTCATTAAGATTTGTGTTCAGATTGAATATACATAAACGTCTTATATATATATATATATACATTGCTGCTAAAGTTTTTTTTACAAAGGCCAATATAAAAGAAACTCCACCGTCTACACCTTGTACTCTGGTTACATTAATATATTTCCGAGTTTACAAGATCGATAGCAAGAGATTGCACTTATTTTGAGAGGAACTGGGTTAGTGAGTGTCCGAACAAGCGCGTTAAAAATCGGTGATATGACACAATCCCTACACGAGTACGCTGTAAAAAAAAGGATGAAATGTTACACCAAAAGTTACATAGAACGACTATTCCAGTGTGTTTGAGAGTGTTAACACCATAAATCGTGTTATGTATCGACACCGAAGGTGTGAATTCACTCTTATTTAACACTGAAAGGTGTTGGTTTTGTACAACTCGCCGCTGGAATTAGTGTTACCTCCATCTAAGATGTACAATGTAAAAAAACTTGCAATGTTACACCATTTTTAGATCAACTATTCCAGAAAATGGTGTGTTTGAGTGTTTAGCACCATAAATTGTGTTATGAATTTAAGGTGTGATTTCACACTAAATTAAAACTTAAAAGTGTATGTTTGTGCAACTCGCCACTCGAATTAGTGTAAAGTCCGTGTAAGACGTACACTGTAAAAACCATGTAATGTTACTCAAAAAGTTACACCATATTTAGGCCGACTAATATTCTAGAAAATCGATGTGTTTGAGTGCTTTAAACCATAAATCGTGTTGTGTATCACCTAGGTGTGATTTCACACTAATTTAACACTTAATTGTGTTGCCACTTGTGCAACTCGCTACTCGAATTAGTGTAACCCCGTGTAAGATGTATATAGGGTATGACACACAATCACTATATATACACAGATAGGATATGACACAAAATTCCTACACAGTTAGGATCATTGACACACAATCCCTATACGGATATATGACACACAATCCCTACACGGATAGGATATGACACACAATCCCTACACGGATAGGATATGACACACAATCTTACATGCTTTTGGCAAAACCTGAGCAATGGCGTTCGTATGGAACTTTTGAAAGTTTGTACACTTCATGTCGCACGCAAGGGATGATGGTTTGACAAGATTTATACATGTGCATTTTTTAATTGGTGCATAAAGATAGTAATCATATGCAGCCTGTTCTTTTTCAGTACAAATTAATCCTGACTATTTCATTCATTCAGAGAAAAAAACACTTTATTATTTCTACATTTTACACAGGTGTTCAGGACGAAATTATGTCTTTGATCATTGGTAAAATAATGAAATCTCTCTTATGACATGAATTTATCACGGTTGTACAAAAAAGAACACAGAAATGGAACCCATTCCATCTCAGACTTGCATGGAGCTTTGAAATATTGAGTTACTTCCCTTAGATTGTATCTTCCTCAATCGAATTACAAAAGAATGATCCCCATTCTCTTTGATCAACCCTAAAACTCATCAAAATTACCCCCCCCCAACCTACAAAATAAACCTACCGGACTGACCCTTGAGTCTCTTATGGTTACGTATTAAAGCGACAGGTGTTCTTTTCCTCGGAACAAGTCTCGCCTTACTGAGAAATTTAATCTAATTAATTTAGTTCTTTTGTTGCATCGGGTATAGTGGCATTTATTCACTATTATGAAAGTTTATCTAGTTCGAAAAAGCACATTTTCTGGATAAGCCTTATGTTTAAAAAGTAAAGTAACAAGTAAATCGGCCAACGAAGTGATAAAGTATTAAAAGGAACAAAACCAAAGGTATTATCATGTTAAACAAATAAATATCTGAGATCTCATATTGAACGTATTTTATAATTGCAATTTAAAGATTTTTGCGCCCTAGCTCATTTGCGCCAATTGTATGTATACGATAACGCCAATTCTCATGTATAGATTTTTTTTTCAAAAACAATGACTCTCTCCTTCTTTTATCCGGGTTTTCATTGGCAAAGTTTGTTTTTTTCAAAGACGTTTAATTGCATAATATAAAAGGATGCGGATAGATATAAAAAAAAAAAAAAAAAAAACTATTTATAGTCCGAAATGTGTATCTTTAACATACAACCAGTCTCTTCAGAATTTTTTTTATACTGCTGGACTTTTTTAACGTCAAATGTTTTTTTCCTTCTTTTTCTCTTGAACTTTGTCTCCTTCTTATGGCTATTACAATATTTAATGTAACTGAGAAGTTATGTTCATAGCATGCAATTGTTGGAAATACTTTGTACAGCTCTTTAATGTACTATCAACAAATACATCTAATGCATTCAAACAGAGGAAGATTCTCAAAATCACAATTTACAATGCCACTTTAAAAATCATGGAGACATTTTCTTAAAAATATCTTCCAGCGACTTAACTTTCTAGAAGAATTATGAACATGGACTTACTTACTCCGGCAAAAAGTTTAGTATCGGACCAAATTAAATGTTACGTAATGATTACCGATGAATACTTCATCCTTCAGATGGAGACCATTTTTGGTCCATACCTTCCTACAGGTTTAATTTAGATCTCTCCTTTTAAACATGTCCTTTTTTTTATTTCGAGCACCATTGACGAAATATTATTTTTTAACGCACATAAGGGAGCTGCCATTTGATTTTTATGGGGGGGCTAGGATGAAAAATTTTGTCCTGCTTTTTTTTTTAGTTGTAATCTCTGTCCTGCCTTTTTATTTTTCACTCTATTCAGTCCTGCCTTTTTTTTTTAGTTTATCCTGACTTTTTTTTACATAAATTGTCATCCTGCCTTTTTTTTTTTGCAAAGTGTCTCATCCTGCCTTTTTTTTTACTCAAAACTCCTGTCCTGCCTATTTTTTTCAAATTTCATCCTAGCCCCGTCAGGGCGTAGCTGCCGTTAGGCACTTTAGGCACGTGCCTACACATAATTTTTTCACAAATATTTTTTTTTTTATTAAAAAAAAAAAAATAACGTTATCTGTAGATGCACGCCAGTGAAGTCGTCGAAACTCTTTAATTATCGAATGTCATGTGTACACTAGTCTATCATCCTAAGTGAATGGAGTATTTCCCCTTATATAGAAACTATAAACTAGAATTTTGGTTCAGATCATTCCACTTCTATCAACAAATACTTGAATGAATCTCAACTTGGACACATGATTTTTTAATTAGCTGTTGTTGGCTTTCAACTAGCTTTCCACTTGGTCTTCACCCGACCTACAATAAAACCCTTGCCAAAGTTTGGCTGTGCAGGATGTGTAAATACGCAATCACGTCTGGTCAGAATGGGGACGTTAAATCCGATGCCTAGTGTAGAGAGAATGCCACGCTCTCTGCACGTTAAGCAACTTGCAACAACTCTTTGAGGGGTTCGTAGGTGGTCTATTGAAAGGCAAAATTTCTGTTCCTATCCAATAAACCCTCATTTCCAATGCATGGCGTTTCCAAATTTCCAGACCTTCGTCCTGGACGACCCCTATTACAGGACCTATTGCTATTTGCCACTGGACGTTTAGCATTCAAGCAGTCAATCAACTAGCTTTCGGTAACTTCGAGTACTCTCAGATCTCCTAAGCAGGTAGGGATTTTACAGTACAGGATATAAGGAAATATGAATTTCTTGAATTTTGTTCGATAGTATGAACAGAACAGAACTTCTGCATGAGGCATCGACTGTGTGTGTGTTTGTGTAGCCAGGGGACGGTGAAGGTTTCTTTTAAATGTAGTTTCGTCAATATGTACTATCAATTGACGTATATATCAATTATCCTCAATCAGAAAGGAATAGATATGAAAATACTAAACAGGTTGTGCTGCTTAATAAAGGGCAACGCTGATCCACGCTGGGCAATGCATATTGTAAATATTTTATTTTTTATGTATTTCCGATTGTACTGCCGGTTAATTCATCAGTCAGATGTAATTGTAAAATCATGTTTATTATAATTTCTTCGAAATATTTTTCATGTAATTTATCATGATAAAATGACAAGTTTTCATGTGTTTTTGTACACAAAATTTTGCAACTAAAATCCTGAAACCGTTTTGCGTCCGGGGGCCTACCAGGGCTCTGCCCTGGACCTGCTGGGGCCTTGAGCGGCCCCAGACCCTCTTCCGCAATTTGTGCCTACAGTTTATTTGATACCTAGCTACGCCCCTGACCGTCGTCCACCAGTGGGCTGAATTCATCCCGAACATCGCGAATTGTTTCTTATTTGAAGACCATAAATAGTCTTGTATTTAGTTTAAAGTTTGAGAAAAATACTAGGAATCATGTTTTAAGTAAAAAACGACAAATTTACATTAAAATTATTAAAAGAAATAGGAAAGTAAAATAATTAAAAGATATAGAAAAAATGGATGTATCCGTATCATATTTTTCACACATCAGCTCTGCTAACTGCGCAATCAAATAAACACATGCCATGTTATGACATCAAATACCCCAGCCGTTTGACCACCGGGTCGAATCGCCAGTTTTGTCATAGAATACCCGCAATCTGGAATCAATCAACCGTTTCAATGAACAATACTTATCAATAAATCCAGCACGCACTGTTCATTCACGACTTTCACTCACAGACAACACATGTCAAAAAAATCTAACAACCCACAGACATGAAGTTAGATACCCGAATTTTCGAGGATTCAGGCAATTTTACATTTGGTTCGGATGAAGATTCTAATTCACTGGACCATTACCCGTTTTCCATCGCTGCACTCTTAAAGGTATTTGCATTAAATGTTATTTTATTATTGATTTTCTGGTTTCTATTATTACCTGTTCTATAGAGAGGAAGTTCTTCATTAGATCACCTGTCCTCATTAATTATTAATTATGTCAATACACAAAGGCTTCATTACAGATGTATTTTACGCGAGAGTAAATTTTCAATTATCAACTGAATAAAAATAATAGATTTTTTATGAATTTGTCCTGCCATTTTCGAAAAACAGTTATTTTATATCTTTTCCAAAATTATAGGTTTAAACTGTAAATATATAGATCTAGGATAAGAATAAACCTAAATTATTTCATTTCTTTATTAATATCTTAGTTTATAAACAATATATTTTATTTATTGATATGATATTAAACGAAAATAAAAAAAATTATTGATATTTCTTTTCTTTAAAGCGTTCTTTTATTTTCAAATTGGAAATATTATTATATATTCATTATTATGATAAATAATGCTAATGGCAAATAATTTATAGAAAATTTTATTACCGACATAACCGTTAGATGTGGTTGTTTCTTTGATACTTTGGATTTTATTGTGAGGAAAGCCAGACGTTTCTGAATAAAATTCCTTAGAAACACAACACACGCACATATCATATACACACACGGCGCGTGCAGAGAACAGCGTATCCAGATGCAGAGCAAATGTTCTGGTGTTACGTCACAAATACTACATCAGTAAATATTTACACGAATATTGAATAGATGCTTTAGGGAAACGGAACCAGATAAGCGGCTTCCAGTAGAGTATTGAAATGTGTGAATTGTGTCTTTAGATTATAACCATATTTTGATATTTTGTAATTCAAAACCGCCAAAAACCATGGTAAGGTTACATGTTGCATGTTTTGTTGTGTAAAATAATTAGAACATATTTCATTATAGTGTTTCTAAAAATTGTTTAAAATTTGAAGTAAAAACTTCTTTGTTGACAATTTTCTTTGTTTACTGATAATAATTGGAATCAGGCACTCTTGGAGTATAAATCGATTCCACACGTGTATCTTTATACAGAACACAAATCCATCATTAAATCAATATGGCAGCTTTAGAATAGAGTAGTTGTGGTCAGACTATTCAAATAAATCATTTCTAGTGTATGAACCAGACCGACTGTATTCTGAGAAAACACTCAATACAAGGATATAGTGAAAAAGATAAGACTTGATACAAGTTTTATAAGTCAGTTAAAATTTAAACTAATTTTTAGTCTAACCTATAGATGTAAAGATGGGCCCACCAAGAGAATTTAACATGACAACAACATCAATAATTGACTGTAGCTTGCTTAACGTCCAGTATCATTCCATCAATTATTCAAACAGATTAATGCATTAACGGTAAAGTAAGACAAATTTAGACAAGATCGAGCGATTAAATTTCAAATTTGAAAAGAACTGATTTTATCAGGATTGATGAATCGAAATGATGAGTATGATCATTACTAAAGTTCTATTTCTATTATATTTGAATATATATATGAGACAGCAACCCAAGTCTTTTTCATTCCAGTATTAATTATCACAGACCATACCACTTTTTTCGTTCACGCAAGGTGAATATGTATGTACACATGCTGAAAGAGGTTTTGGGTGAATGGGTTGCTACAAAGGTGACTGCACGCCGTTTAGCATTTTTAAAAACTTGTGTGTTTTAAGTACAGATTAATTGCCCTGATGCAGAATGTTTTATACGTTGCTATCGGGCAAAAATATAAAACTGAAAACAAATGAAACAATGAAAGAAGTAGAACATGCAAAATGGAATCAAGCGTATGACAGCAAATACGATAGAAGAATTGATATAAAGATTGCCAATCAGACAACTATCCACCAAAATTCATGTGAAGTTCAACAATGAGAAAAAAAACATACCGTAAAGTCGGCTATAACTATATTTTGCGTTGTAACACGTTACATGGATACACATTCAGTCTTAGAAGGGTCGGGATGGGGGATCCTTCATTTCTCTATTCTTTTCTTTTTTAGGCCATATTTCTCTATTCTTTACTTTTTGCTCATTATTCTCTATTCTTTATATCTGAGCGCTTCATTATTCGCTATTCTTTATTTTTTGGTCCATTTCTCTCTATTCTTTATATTTTTTGCCCACTATTCTCTATTCTGTAAAACCCCATGCACACCCTCTTATAGTGTTGATTTTAACATTTAGAGCTAGGCCGTCTTAAACACGGGGCATCGATAATATTTCGGCCGTTTACACATCTCACATTGGCCCCCTAATAGCACGTGTACCCTTCTTCCATGATTTATAGGGCTTTCTTTCTATCAATGTACATTACAGTCACACTATTCACATCCGTATGGTCTTACTGAAAAGTATAGGTTTCAGTATAACGATGGGGATATTAAAAGTAATAATCTTGGTGGTAACAGTAATCTTTTCGTAGAAAAGTACCGGAAAAAAGAAAATGATGTACGATATTTAAAATTTATATCAATTTACCAAGGACTGCATTTACCAAGTGACAGTCCCTTCTGTGACACCGAGAAATTGATTAGGCCTATTTTTTTGAAACCTATAACTATGGTAGGAACATATTTTATGTGACGTTCATTTCTGATAAACCTTATCAGCATAAACTGCAAATTTAAACCAATCTGCCACTAAGAACGGAGACATTGCTTATTTTAAATTATCTTTTTTTCAAGGAAAAGTATTAATTCGTCATACACAATTTTTACTCACTCTTGCAAAAAAAAAAACATTTTAAAAAGGGCTGGTATTTCCATTCGATTTTAAAAATCTATATTTTTTTAAATTGATATATTTATTATTTTGCAGACTGAAAAGGACATATGCTATGGTTGTGGAGATTTGATAACGGACCGACACCTTCTGAAGGTCAATGACCGTTACTGGCATATCCACTGCCTTAGATGTTCTCTTTGTCAGACGGCACTAGACCGGGATTCCTCATGTTACATTAAAGATGGCAGTGTCTTCTGTAAAAATGAGTAAGTTTACTGGCATTTGTATTGAAGTTTGCACATTTGTACTTCGTCAGTTGTAGCAATGAAGGTGTACTTGAACAGGTACTGATTTTATGGAGCAGTGAAGGTGTCCTTGGATATTTAATTACATTAATTTACTTCGAACTTGTGTGCATATAAAATAAATGACACCTATAATATGAAAAGTTTGTATACATTGATTGATTGTTGTTTGCTTAATATTCTAGGTTGTATACAGATCATAAGTGCATGTAGGATAAAAGATATTTTTGTAATATATTATTTCTAACTTTTGATAATTCAGAAATATAAGAACACACATATTATTTGTATAGATCAACTGTTAAATTAGTTTTGATTGGGCACTATTATAATAGTTTTACAATATGATTAAATTTTGAATATATTGTCTCAATTGTTAAATTTCATAAGTACATGTATTAACTTTTGTGACTCTCTATTCTGGCCAAAGGAGTAGAGCCAGTAACCTCAATAAATAGCCCTGCAAAGGCAAATTTTTTTAACTTCAATTGTTTGAGTAAATTTATTGTGTATGTATTGCTAAATGTAGTATTTTTGAAAGTATCATAAGAAAATTTTTATATCTGCTCCATATATTACAAATATATTAGCCTGATATAGGAATAGATTTCATTTTAAGTCAATTTTTTTTTAGAAATTTGTCATCTATTTTGACTTTATTTCATGATTTCATATGTTGCGCCACCCTCACCCTTTAAAAATTTGGTTGAAAAGTAAAGAATATGGTATATAAAGAATATTTCAGCAAAAATATTTGTGGGCAAGGGGTGGCGCCACTGTCAATTTTTCAGAAAACTGTTGTAAATTATGCAAAAATATGGTTCATAAAATTCACCTACATTTATGATCACTAATGACACAATTGGTAAAAATCTTCATTCACATATATTTTCATCAAATTATCCCAACAGTATTGCTTTTAAAATTTTCCAGTTCTTTAGGGTCAAAATTATGAGTTGGTGAACCAACTCCTTTGCAAGACTTTACAAATTTTGAGTTTTTACATGTATTTTTCCAAAAAATGATCCAACATGGATCCTTGCAGGAATTTTGACAGTTGTTAATGATATTGTGGATTGTTTTTACAGAGAATTCAACAGAACCGATTGTGCTAATTGTGGTAAAACCATTCGTGGAGAAGACTGGGTAAGGAAAGCCAGAGATTTGATATATCACGTGGCTTGTTTTTATTGTGAAACATGTGACAAACCATTATCTACGGGGGAACAGTTTGGACTTCTCGGCAAACGACTTCTGTGTAAAAGACATTTTATTGAAAGTATGGATGGGAATAGCTCAGATGGTAAGTGTTTTGAAATTATAGGTGGAACTAGCTCTGATAATAAGTTTTAATGAAAGTATGGAAAGACCTGACTGAGACATTCTATCTCTGACAGTTTATCTCTGACAGTATATCTCTGACAGTTTATTGATAGCAGGGTTTTTTTTCAGGGATATTTAAATTAGTCCTTTTTATTGGTATTTCGGAAGTGTTGCTGTCATACACCCCACATCTCTTTTTATTGATATGATTACACCAAAATCAGGTAACATGAGAATCAAGGTTGATAATATTAGGAAACCTGCATGGTTTTGAATTCTTTCTTATTGGGAATGGGTCCTTATATCGGACTGTGAGGAATGCTAGAAAATGCTGTATTAATTCATATATATGGCACAAAATTACAACACATGCTTGACAAACATAAAATCAAGGAAGCTTTTATTGCTGTTCTTCATGTTAAAGTCATACAGTGAGGCCTTCTACATGAGACAACATTGCACACACTCTCATGAATGCAGAAAGTCATACAGTGAGGCCTTCTACATGAGACAACATTGCACACACTCTCATGAATGCAGAAAGTCATACAGTGAGGCCTTCTACATGAGACAACATTGCACACACTCTCATGAATGCAGAAAGTCATACAGTGAGGCCTTCTACATGACACAACATTGCACACACTCTCATGAATGCAGAAAGTCATACAGTGAGGCCTTCTACATGAGACAACATTGCACACACTCTCAGGAATGTAGGACTGCATTATGGACTGTATCCGATTATTTATTCTTTAAAAAGTCGTGAAAGTGGGAAGTAAATTACAGATAGTCAATACAGATTTATATATCGTCCTGAATATGCATGAAATATTTGCCACTGGACGTTAAGCAACCAACAATCAATCAATCAATCAGATTTATATCCCATATTATAAAATAAATTCTTTGATGCAAGTTTATCATCTGGTATTAATTTGGGTATAAAATTCCACAAATTCAGTAAATGTTTCAACAATTAATTGCAGATTTGGGTGTATGTGCTTTCATCTGATATATTCACTACAAGGGTATCTATTCACCATAAAGTTTACTTTTAAATTTATACTAAGGTTGTGAGCCAGGGAATCGGCACATCAACATGATCAATGTTCTTTATCTTTTAGACTGCATAGAGGTCTGTTTGACCAAGTTTAGTATACACAAGTACAAACTGTTGGTTTACTGCTTAAATCTATGATTAGTTACAATAATGTCCCGCATATAACCAGTTTACGTCTTTGGCAACACGGTCAATGAAAAAGTATTAAACAAATTGTTTTTTTTTTTTTTGAAATTACAATATTTAGAGCCATATACAAGGGTTTGGATGGGGTTAAATGATTAAAGAATAATGCCCTTAAAAAATGAAGATTAGAGAATAACGGGCAAAAAAAATGAAGATTAGAGAAAAAAGGGGTAAATTTTTTGAAGATTAGAGAAAAAAGGGGTTAATTTTTTGAAGATTAGAGAAAAAAGGGGTTAATTTTTTGAAGATTAGAGAAAATAGGGGTGAAAATTAAATGTTTACAGAATAACAGACCCCCCCATCCAGACCCTCATATACATGTACAATGATATAGATTTCAATCAAAGATACTACAAAAACTCTTAAAGAGGCCAATATTTGACAGTGTCAGCTTTTGTGAAGAAGCAGGGTGAATATTTGAGTAAAATGACTAAACTGAATCAATGGACTACAAGATGATTTTCTTAATAAGAAATCGGCATTAAGTTTACTTTGTTTTGGGTTTAATCAGGATTTTTACCTTGTTTTTTAGGAGCCAGTATACCAGAGACAATACATACAGATACTAGTAGTAATGATGGAACCTCAAAACCACGAGCCAAACGACCACGTACCTGTTTTACCGAGGACCAAATACAAATACTCCAGTCACACTTCATACTAGAAATAAACCCAGACTCACAAGCCATGGAGAAAATAGCTAATAAAGCTGGCATTCATAAACGTGTGGCACAAGTATGGTTCCAAAATGCCCGAGCCAGACAGAAAAAAGAAAAGGGCAAGAAGAAAGCTCCTAAATTTGGTGAGTTGAATTTCCATCTCATATAATAAACAAAATCATTGAATGGTGATTTGAGAATTGATAACTTAAAATCAATATGTGATATTTTTTAAAATTTTGAAACCGATCACCAAAGTTAAAAATTAGGTTTGCTCTTAGTAAACCATAGCTATGACATTTTCTGACAAAAAATCACTGACAAATTTGATAAGGTCAGAATATTTATTTCTAACTTATAGGCTACCAGATTATTTATTGTCACTCAGACCCAAGCCAGAATATTTATTTTCCTTTTGTCCCTACCTCAGAATCAAATGGTCATACCCTGAACTAATTTAACTTTTATGATACAGATCACTTTTTAGTAGGATACACATTGCAATTCTATGATTGCGATATCAAAATATAATAGCATAAAAATCAGGGTGGATCGTGGGTGCTTGGAAAGGGTTATCCAAAATGGCAAGAAGTTTTGCTAAGCGTAGCGAGTCAAAATATTGTTAGACGATTTTAAGCAAAAAGTACATATATTTTCTGGTTGAAGGAGTACGTTCTCTATGCCCCTTGCATTTTGCCACTGCCTGTATTTCATAAACTATTGTATACTTGGTAAATTTGGCGAGCAGAGCTAGCCAAACAAATTTTGAATAAATATTTTTGGTCCAGTATATTTTTTTTTTTATGTGTGAAAATGGGGGCCAGAATATTAATTTACAAAATTTGCTATGCCCCACAGTCAGAATCAAATGGTTGTCCCCTTAACCTAAATTAGCTTTGACATTTGGTGAGGGAAAATCACTTAGTAAACCTTAGTTTTGACATTTTGTGACAGAAAATCACTTAGTTAACCCTACTTATGATATTTGGTGAGGGAAAATCACTTAGTTAACCTTACCTATGATATTTGGTGAGGAAAATCACTTAGTTAACCTTACCTATGATATTTGGTGAGGGAAAATAAATTAGTTAACCTTACCTATGATATTTGGATAGGGAAAATCACTTAGTTAACCTTACCTATGATATTTGGTGATGGAAAATCACTTAGTAAAACTTAGCTATGACGTTTGGTGACCGAAGATCACTTTTCTGTGCAAACTTTGAAAACACCATATTTAAGTTTATTTAGCTAGACTATAAATAAACGGAGATAGTAGGTGTACATCAATGAGACAACAATCTAACAACACAAATAACCAAGACATTAGATGGCAAAACAACATCTGACTTTAACAATAGACAGGTGTTTATACAATCTAAAGAGGTACCAAGAGGAGATCCAAGTCTAGATAAACTGACAATGCCATAGCAAAAAACAAAAGAAGATGAAAAGACTAACAAGTTCACAAAACACTACATAAAAAAATAAAGATTTAGCTCCACGAACCCGACCAAAAACTAGGGGTGATCTCTAGTTCTTCAGAAAGGTTATTAGATCCTGCTCCAATAGTGACTCTTGTCATGTTAATCCTATATCAAAATCCATAGATAAGTTATATTAAGTGATTAGGGATATCTTTATATCACCTAAGTCTTAAAAAAATGTCTATATATTAGAGTTCTTGAAATCTGTTTATTTTTTTATGCCCCCAGCTGCTAGGTAAAGAGTGTATTAAGTGTTACTCTTGACTGTCTGTCCTTCTGTCCATCCCAAAAGTATTTTCACATATTATAAGCAAGCTTGAGTGGGGACATTCCTGTCATTTATTTATTCTTTTATATTCAAGAATTCATCCAATGTTACACTATTCAGTTTCTAAAATTTGGAGAGCAGAAACCTATCAACAAACCAAAAACTTTTTAATGAACTTTATTTTATTGTAATGTTTTATTAATTTTTGACCTTTACTTTCAGTAAGACCACCATCTTCCAGTAGTTCTGATGGAAGTGACAGCCAACAATCATACTCAGAGTAACAATATAGTGCCAAATTTTATGTGTGGTTTTAATTTTTATCTTGTACATATTGTCTGTCTATTTATTTTATTTGTCCAAATAAAGACAAAATGTTTTTATGAAGAAATATGTGTATTTTGCTTGTTGTATTAATGTACTGAATTTTCCCTGCTGAGTGTTTTTGTGTTCCTGTGAATGTTCGAGTTACTCTGTTTACTTTGTCACATGTACCAATTTTCTTAGTAATGAAAACTTTTACTTGAGAAATGATATGGACAAGTTATGAATGAATCAGGTCAAGTTATGAATGAAACTGGACAAGTTATGAATGAATCAGGTTATAATAGAATTGAGAATGGAAGTATGAATCTATTTAAGAATGAATCTAGATGAGTAATGATTGAATTCAACACAGAGAACTGAGGCTGATATATACACCAAATCAAGTCTACGTCACTTTCCTCAATTATTTGCTATTTGACAAAGTAGGTCACTTGGAAGTATTTCTTTCACTTGGCTTTGTCATATCTTTTATCAATAAATATTTTATAAAGCTTGGAAGTTTCCTGATCATTTTGAAATTGACTGTGATTCATTCTTGGCACATTTTTATTATTTCAAGTAAATGGTCATCCTGCTGGAAGCTGCACTGTGTAGGCTTTTTATCGTGTGAATTAGTTTTATGACATGGTCTAGATTTGCAAAGTGAGAGGTTTATGTACATATAAAAATGGTACAACTCCGTCACATTTCATACCTGTATCAACTGGGTTCTCTTGACCATGTATTTTTGTTGTTCACCATGTTCACATGTTTTTTCTTAAGAGACAGGTGTTGTTAGTTGATATGGTCTGTTGTGCTGTGCAGTAATTGCAGCCATGACACCAAAATTGTTTTAACATGATTCGACCTTCTACAGATGATGATTTCTTCAAAATCTAAGGAAATATAGAACTCACTTCCAAAGACATGATCTAACTTACATGTATAAGTCCATATTATGATCTTCCCTGTGATTGCATGGTTCAGTGAAGGTCAATGTTGAAATAAGATACCAAAGTGGTTAAAACAGCATTATACTAAACAACGTACTTACAAAAGTGGTTCTCCTTTAACTGACCTTATAAATTATTTTAACATGTTAAATTTGTAAAAGGCCAAAAAATATCCAATGTAAATACAACTGCATACCAAATATCAATGAATTACTATACTTTTTAGAAATTCTCCTTAAACATTATTAAACTGACAAAACTGGGAAAAAAATTCTGTCTAGATATAAGAAGATGTGGTATGAGTGCCAATGAGACAACTCTCCATCCAAGTCAAAATTTATAAATGTAAACCATTATAGGTCAAAGTACGGTCTTCAACACGGAGCCTAGGCTCACACTGAACAGTAAGCTATAAAGGGCCCCAAAATTACTAGTGTAAAACCATTCAAACGGAAAACCAACGGTCTAATCTATATAAAACGAAAACGAAAACACTTATGATCCACATCAACAAACGACAACTACTGAACATCAGATTCCTGACTTAGGACAGGTGCAAACAAATGCAGCGGGTTTAAACGTTTTAATGGTACCAAACCTTCACCCTTTTTCTGAAACAATAGTGTAACATCACAACATAGAAAGACACACTATAAAATATCAACTGAAATAGCTTAACTCAATCAAAGGACATATTAACACCATTGAACATACACTGAACAAATAAATTTGACCAATGATACAATGTAAATTCAAAATAAATAAACTAAGGGAAGAATAATAAAAGTAACATGTTATATCGGTATGAAATGTTAAACAATTTAAGAAAAACAATATGCTCGAACAAAAATATCAGCCATTTGCAATAACTTTAAACACAGGTAAATAAAATAATTTTGTTGTTAGGTATCGTATACAGTTACAATAGAGAAAGGAAATATTTTAACAAAATAAATAATTTTGATGTTCATAGTATGAAGTGGAAATTTATATTAGTACCAAACACTTATCAAAGCTGGTATATAGACCAGATAAAGCCCTGAATAACATTAAATAACAAAAAGCATTACAATTAGTATCAACAGGTCAAATAAACAAGAAAGTACGATGTCTAGGTTTGGCATTTTAAAAAAAAAGTATATTTTATAGGCTAAGATATTTGGTTTGCTGTTAAATTATCAATGCATTTCAGTTTCATTGACTGTACAACACATTCTTATTCATTCTTCAGTGACTGGAATTTTTTAAAAAGTTAAATAAATTTTAATGCACACAAGACTAAACACATGCTGTTGTTGGCTAGTCACAAAATTTAATAAAATTTGAACAAGACAAACATTTCAAAGTTACTTAAGCATTTCTATGATAGAATTTAATATACAAAATGCTAGTAGGATAGATGCTATTTCAACTTTACACCAAATACCAAAGTTCTGCTGTAACCTTAAGTACAGATTCTAAAATGGACCATATTGGAAATTTTTATCAACTGGCGATGATGACAATTAAAGTGGCACCTATAGATTATCTATCTTGCTTCACAATAAAGTTTATGGTGTAGACCAATAAAGTGCGGATTCATATGGCGGGAGATGCATGCTTAGCAGGAGACACATCCCTGTTGACACACACCGTCTCTCTCCTTTGGAGTTCTTACAATTCACCCAGTTTTTGTTGTTACCTTGATTTGTATCTTTTGAATAGATATAAGAGATATGAACATAGGCCAACTACTGTTGCCTAGATATACAATTGTTAATTGTAGAAGTCAGTTTGTTGACCTCTATAGGTCTTTTGTTTCATGCGTTGTTAGATTGCTGTCTCCTAGATACACCCGACATCTTTCCATTCAAATAAAATTTTAAAACCTTTGGCTCAATCACAAACATCCAAGAGCAAAGGACAAAAAATGACAGTAAACTAATATTCAATAGGTAGTCAAGACCCATACTGGAAGGTCAAAATGACAGTAAACTAATATTCAATAGGTAGTCAAGACCCATACTGTAAGGTCAAAATGACAGTAAACTAATATTCAATAGGTAGTCAAGACCCATACTGGAAGGTCAAAATGACAGTAAACTAATATTCAATAGGTAGTCAAGACCCATACTGTAAGGTCAAAATGACAGTAAACTAATATTCAATAGGTAGTAAAGACCCATACTGGAAGGTCAAAATGATAGTAAACTAATATTCAATAGGTAGTAAAGACCCATACTGTAAGGTCAAAATGGTAGTAAACTAATATTCAATAGGTAGTAATGACCCATACTGTAAGGTCAAAATGATAGTAAACTAATATTCAATAGGTAGTAAAGACCCATACTGTAAGGTCAAAATGATAGTAAACTAATATTCAATAGGTAGTAAAGACCCATACTGTAAGGTCAAAATGACAGTAAACTAATATTCAATAGGTAGTCAAGACCCATACTGGAAGGTCAAAATGATAGTAAACTAATATTCAATAGGTAGTCAAGACCCATACTGGAAGGTCAAAATGACAGTAAACTAATATTCAATAGGTAGTAATGACCCATACTGGAAGGTCAAAATGATAGTAAACTAATATTCAATAGGTAGTAATGACCCATACTGGAAGGTCAAAATGATAGTAAACTAATATTCAATAGGTAGTAATGACCCATACTGGAAGGTCAAAATGATAGTAAACTAATATTCAATAGGTAGTAAAGACCCATACTGGAAGGTCAAAATGATAGTAAACTAATATTCAATAGGTAGGAAAGACCCATACTGGAAGGTCAAAATGATAGTAAACTAATATTCAATAGGTAGTAAAGACCCATACTGGAAGGTCAAAATGACAGTAAACTAATATTCAATAGGTAGTCAAGACCCATACTGTAAGGTCAAAATGACAGTAAACTAATATTCAATAGGTAGTCAACACCCATACTGGAAGGTCAAAATGGTAGTAAACTAATATTCAATAGGTAGTCAAGACCCATACTGGAAGGTCAAAATGACAGTAAACTAATATTCAATAGGTAGTCAAGACCCATACTGTAAGGTCAAAATGACAGTAAACTAATATTCAATAGGTAGTGAAGACCCATACTGTAAGGTCAAAATGACAGTAAACTAATATTCAATAGGTAGTGAAGACCCATACTGTAAGGTCAAAATGACAGTAAACTAATATTCAATAGGTAGTCAAGACCCATACTGTAAGGTCAAAATGACAGTAAACTAATATTCAATAGGTAGGAAAGACCCATACTGGAAGGTCAAAATGATAGTAAACTAATATTCAATAGGTAGTCAAGACCCATACTGGAAGGTCAAAATGACAGTAAACTAATATTCAATAGGTAGGAAAGACCCATACTGGAAGGTCAAAATGATAGTAAACTAATATTCAATAGGTAGTAAAGACCCATACTGGAAGGTCAAAATGATAGTAAACTAATATTCAATAGGTAGTAAAGACCCATACTGGAAGGTCAAAATGACAGTAAACTAATATTCAATAGGTAGTAAAGACCCATACTGTAAGGTCAAAATGTTTTTTTTTTATTTTGTGAGTGTTGACACATGGTTTAGTTGCAGATCTAGTATCTTGATTGTTCATGTTCACAGTAAAGGCACTCACATTCAGATGATATTTTTTCCGATCATGAACAAGACCGTCTTTTAATCAGGCATTTATTGAACCTTAGTCAACATCAAAGAATTCTGGTATTGTTTAAAAATAAAAATGATCTCATTTGTCACCCTTGCACTATTCTGTAGATAACAATGACAGGGGCTGATGAAGAGTATGGTTAGCCCTCAAACTTGTGCCATCTTTCACTACTTCAGGTTATAAAGTAATACCATGGTTAGCCCTCAAACTTGTGCCATCTTTCACTACTTCAGGTTATAAAGTAATACCATGGAGATTTAATAATATTGTCTGTAATATAACAACTGAAAAACAAAAGCACAAGACTGATTGATTGATTTTGGTGTTTAATGCAACTTACAGCACTATTGGCTATTTGGTGGTGAACAGTTATTATTGGTGGAGGAAGCAGGAGTGCCTAGAGAGGACCACAAACATAGTCCATTAAGATTGGAGTCTAAGGCACCTGCCACATGTGGGGTTCAAACTCACAACCTCTGTGTTGACTGGCTAGTGATACAGTAGTTTAACTACTTTGACCACTCTGCCACCGAGGTCCCTCCAAAGCACAAGAAGATGGGATATTGACTTTGTGGTCTCATGGTAGTGTGCTTTCCTCCAGTCATACCAAAGACTTGTAAATTGATATTTGCTGCTTCTCCCCTAGGCAAGTGGTATTTAGGAGTAAGGGCAACAATGAGTCAGATTAGTCAGATTAATGGGCTAAGTAAGGTGATCTGCCTTCCTGTGGCAGTTACCTTGTGAACTAGCACCTTAAAATCCTTCTCAACTTGTTGTCTAGTACAAAGCCGGGCTCAAATTCACATCAACATGTTCTCATCCTAAATATGCATTTGTTCATTGTTGAAGGCCCTACATCAACTGTCAAGATGAAGAACAGGAATAAAAGCCCTGTTCATTGATAATTTTCTATGTTTTCTATGTATTGTGTGCGATTTTGTCCCATGTACATTTACTCCATATCCTTTCATTTTCTATTGTAACTTTCCACTGGACGTTAAGCAGCCATTCATCATCATCATCATCATCATCATCATCACATCAGAAGAAGAAATCAAACCATACAAGCCCATAGCATACAAAATGTTTTAATAATTCAACAGAGACTACTATGGACTTAATCTAAAATGCTTAGGACCTTACAACAATAGACAAATTAGGATGTTTTTTCAGTCATTTGGTCACTGTCTCATTGGTGTTTTCTGCACCACTCCTTTTATTCGTGATGAACTGGATTTATTTGGAAACATGTTCTGCATTTGTTCCAATAGAAAGGACATACAGACATATATACCAAAAAATTCTTATATTGGAATTTCGGGAGAAAAAAGAAAAAGAAAAGAAGAATAAACATTGGAGTGAAACTAAATTTTGTTCAAGTTATATAAAGGGAACAAGAGCAGATTGATAACAAATGAGATTTTAAATAAGTTTTATTTTAACTTCTGCAGGTTGAACACAGCCTTATTAAATAATCATGATAAATAATAAAATGACAAAATGTAAACATGAAACATCTAGCAACGTTTACCTGCAGACACAACTACGTAGTCACCACAATCTATATTGGTTGATGCTATGGATGATATATAGTTTTCAGTGCCAGAGTCCTAGATGGTTGAGTTAATAAAAGTTGTAAAACTAGTAATGGGGAACCTCCTTAAACAGGGAAAATAAAAAAATGTTACCAGTGACATGACTATCAACTAAAAGGTCATTGTAAAACAGAACTAACATATATGATTCTTATACATGTACCAAAAAAAACACCTATCTTAAGGCAATTCAAATGAGACTAAGACAACTAATTTTAAGTCAATTAACACAAAAATGAATTTAAATCTTGACCAAAAAAGATCAACTAATATAAATTGTGGTAAGATACATCTTACATAGTACAGTTCTAGAGAGTATAGTGATTCACAAAACACATAAAAAAAAATCATAAACTAATTTTAGTTGTATCATAGAATTAGTCCCCATAAAGTGGATATTGTAATAATACATTTTCTCTCAAATATTTTAATCAACTCAAAACTTTCTGTCAGAATTTTGTTTTAAATATGTTATTTTATCCTTGATATAAGCACGAACTAATCATGTGACCTATCCCATGGTACTAATCATGTGACCTATCCCATGGTACTAATCATGTGACCTATCCCATGGTACTAATCATGTGACCTATCCCATGGTACAACCAAAACAGTTTATTTACTACACAACCATTTATCACAACATTTAATTCATCACATGACACATAAATAATATGACAACATACCACAAATAATGATTTGGAAAAGTAACCAACTACTGTTTGGTATTATAATATCTAATATTAACATTTATAACAAATTTGTCAACATAATACTCATAATTCTCTCTGAATTTTTAAACAAGAATGAGGAATTGTCTCCCTTTCCTCATTAAAAAGTTTGTTTTTAAGAATGCTGTTTTTCCCGAATATTTTATCAAAATTTGGTTTCAAAACAACCTCTAAAAATGAAAGCAATATGCTCATTTCAGAAGTCATACATTAATTGAAAAATCTTCAAAAAGTAGCATTAATCATAATGAAGAATATTGAACAAGTTTCAAAAATTCTTACATTTCAATAGCACTAACTGAAAAATAAAGAATAATTTCTATGTACAAATAAATAAGTAAACCAAAAAACATGATCAACAGACATATATAAATACATAAACAATAAGAAACCAATTGTTTGAGCTAGGAAAATCAAAATTTTCTTTTTTCTTCAGAAAACTCAATTTCTAGCTTAAAATTTCTGGAAAGAAATTCTATCAAAAATCAGCTTTGATTTCAATACTCAAAGCATAAGTAAAATGAGAGTAAAAAAAATTGAGGCCACCACTTTAAATCACAAATGATCAATATAGATTTCTAGTGACATTTTAATATTAGAATTGCAATTACATGTATTTGTAATATCTAAATAATTTTAACATATATAAGGGGAGATAACCAAAAAAAATTTCATTATTGAATGAACAGTGAATTTGCCTTTTTTTTTTTAGAAAGAAAACTTTTACACTGACCCTATTCTTGTTTTCTTATTTTCAGGGGTCATTAATTGATTTATAACAAAACTTACATTTAAAACGCCTGTACCTAAACTTTGTAATATTATATCTGAAATAGCATATAAATATATTTCTACATTTTTTAATAACTCTTATCATTTTTTCCATGTGTTTATTTATAATAGAATTATTATTGCTTTGCATATGTTATATGACAAAAAAGATATATTATTTAATCAACCATTTATTGTTTATACTGCAACACTATATCAAGCTCAAATATATAACAAGTTTGTTCAGATTCAAATAGTTTCAGCATAACTTTCAATTCTAAGATTCCTAATTCAAACAGTAAGTTTAATATCTATACATAAATTATCAATCTGAGAGATCAACATAATTATTAGTGGATTTCAATGATCCTATGCTAAAGTCTTCTGGATATTTATTCACTGATCTTTATTCTGAAATTGCTAATCTCAGTTTCAACAAGAAACAATGTCTTTTTTCTGTGAACACAAACAATAACTCTTATTTCCATCTTTGTATCATATAATTTTTATTGATTATATCCTTTGTCATAACAAATATCCATAAGATTTGAACATGTAATATCAGCTGAGATGTTCTTATTGTTCCCATCAATATAATGATCAATGCACTTAACTAAAATGTTTATTCCAGCTACCTATAATTATATCCAAAAGCAAACTTTCCTGACAATATAAAAATCATGGATGATGACAATTTGTCATGAAGTGTTATACCTCTTCTGTATAAAATGAATGAATTTATAAAATGATCTGTAAATTGGACTTCTCTGTATATGTTCCAAGGCTGGTGGCAGTGATAATAAATAGCAAACTTTATACTGGAACCGATAGATTCATGTATTAGTATCAGGTTTTTCATAAGAAATTTTTACTTCTACTTAATTATAATGCCTCCAATCTTTAAGTAACAATGATTATCAGTTCAGTTTTTCAATTACTCTAAAATAATAGAATGGTCTTTTGAACAACATGACTCAATAATGTACAGCCCTGGAACATAGTAAGAATATCCAAGGAATGTTTATTTGTATCTAGTACCAATGCATGTCTGTATCCCATTCTTTAAAAAGCTTTACTATTAAAAAATGTATTTATCAGTCAAAATGATTTTGTACAGCAGGATGGTAAAGCTATAATATCAAACATTTAATAAATTTGTAATAAATGCATGTACATTGTATTTACTTACTTGCAAAATTGAATTGCATAATTATAACTAATATCATTTACGATAAATCAAGATCCAAACAATGTTTTATCTGCTTTTTCAATAAATAGATGTTTTACTATAGCTGAAAAAGTTATATTGGTTAGCCCTAAAGCTATATCTAAACAATAAATATGGCAGGTACTGAATTTTCAATTCAAAATTCTCAAGTAACATTTAATTTGGACAAAAAATAAACATTGAAAGTTTCATAGCAAAACATCTTTTCTGTCGTTCCTCTCTTCTCTCTCTCCCTCTTCGTCTTTACACAGTAGATTCACGCATGCCTATAAATGAAGGAATTTTACTTTTTGGTAAATCACTATTTGACTTAGATTGAACATCCTCCCCCTTTGACTCTTCGACCTCATTTTGAGGAGAAAACTCAACGACACTGTCTAATGTAGTACACTCTTTTGACATTATAATTTCTCCTCCTTTGTCAGGAGAATGAGGCATAGAAATGTCCTCTACTGTGCTTGAGTTAGAGAAGGTACAGTTATCTGATGCGTCATTTCCTTCAAGTATAGTATCACTTGCAACACTTGACTCCATTGATCTACTGGATTCCATAGACTTACAACTAGAGTCAAATTTCGTAATCCCAAACCAAAGAATTTACACCATTAGAATCAGTGGAGTGTGACATTTCAGAAATGTCCTCATGGTTAGTGTCTGGGGACATTACTCCATTTGATTTTTCAAAAATTGTTACGCTTATGGAGTCTTCAGATTGAGAAATTGTTGTTGAAGTGTCTTTATCACTTGAATCTGTTTTATCACTTGTAAAATAATCACTGTCTAAAGAGTTAGATAACTCAGGAGGGGCCACTGGTGAAGGCAGGGGTTGTGGCCCTTCAAATACATCAGCATCGTTACAAGAATGAGACATGCGATTGTTCCTCCCTGAGGTTTTTGTTCTTGGACTGTTTGGTAATGAGTCTGACCCTAAATGTGTCCGATATGTTGGACTACCTCGACTTGGTGATGTTCTTTTTTCCTCATATAAATAAGATGCTGATTTACGTTTCCATTTTTTGTCCTGAGATTTTTCACCAATGTTTGACGAAAGGGATCGTCTGTATGCTGGACTTCTTAGTGGAGATTGCTCACTGACAACAGGTGACACTGTCTTACGTCTAAGCACAGGTGAACTAGTGTCACCAGGATTTTGTGATTCGCCGACCTTAAGGAGATTTTCCATGGAGCCTTCTGATTGGCTCATCCGCCACATTAATTCTTCATAATCCATAGAGAGCCTCTTGTTTACTTTAGATTCCTTATCAAATTTCTTCATCAACATTTGACATTTATCATTCATTTGTCTGAAAATTAAACATCAAGATTAAAGCATTGAAATTAATGTAGATTAATACAAAATCATTTCCAATTAACCAGCCTAAAATGTATTACCCTGGTTAACATCTATGTCGATTGCAGCTCATTGGAAAAGTTTTATAGAATGAATAATGAAATAAGTTATACGTATAAATTTACTGTTTACCAAACTTTGAATTGTTAAATATACTAAGGATTTTCTACCCCAGGAATAGATTATCTAAGCTGTATTTGGCAAAACTTTTTCTCAATGCTCTTCAACTTCTCACTTTATTTGGTATTTAACCTTTTTGATTTGAGCATCACTAATGAATCTTTTGAAGAAGAAACACACTTTTTGTACAAAATCATAAGCCTGGCATCTTTGATGAGTTTTTTTAATAGATAAAAATAAATTGCTTCACCGAGTGCAGCTGGATACGACCGCAGAGGTGATAGTTGGGGCAAAAATGGACACAATATTCGTGCTTGATACAGGTCTGAATTTGGATTGTAATTAAATAATTGACACATAATAGGTTTCGGACACAGAATAACTGTATTCA
Source organism: Mytilus coruscus (assembly GCA_017311375.1). Classification (NCBI taxonomy): domain Eukaryota; kingdom Metazoa; phylum Mollusca; class Bivalvia; order Mytilida; family Mytilidae; genus Mytilus; species Mytilus coruscus. Next base: position 2,653,328 of record CM029597.1, on the reverse strand, counting down.
AAGAACTTAGAATCCCCAAAAAAATGAAATAATTTCCTCCCTTTTTTGCTTTTGTGCAAAACACTATGCTGTTGCAAATTGATTTAAAAAAATTTGTATCCCCTTTTTGCAAAAATTTAAAATATTTGAAGAAATTTTCTTTTAGTTTCTGAAGTCTGAAATGAGAAAAATTGTCCCCCTTTCCTTTTTCCAAAAAAAAAATTCTTTCCCTCAAGATATGGTCATAATCTCAATTCAAATTTCCAATGGAGTTTGCAACCATAATTACCCATTTAAATACATCATAAAAGTCTTAAAATAGAAAATGACATATATAATCATGACTAAAATTAATATTCCTTAATCAGCATTTTTAAATAGTAACTTCTAAAAATAAATTGACAGCTAATCACCTCAAGACAATACAACATTTCTTTATACATAATTTAAAAGCAGTGTAAGGGAGGTAATCCAAACATAACATTGTACTTTTTTTTGGTTGTCCATTAACCAGGAAACCCTTGTTTTCCCCCTTTTTTGCCCAATTCCTAAACCGTTTCAGCCATAACCCCAAAAAGCCAATCCTAACCATCCCTTTGTCATATGGAAACTTGTGGTATAATTCAGAGAGATCCATACACCCTTCCACAAGTTATTGTCTGGAAACTAGAAAAATGCTTATTTGGGCCCCTTTCTGGCCCCTAATTCCTAAACTGTTAGGACTATAACCCCCAAAATCAATCCCAACCTACCTTGTGTTTAAATTTCATAGATTTCTATTTACATTTACTAAAGTTATTGTCCGGAAACCAAATGTCTTCAGACGACGCTGATGACATCATAAAAAATAGAAAATAAGGGCCGTCTCAGAAATTAATGTACCGGGGAGGGGGGGAGTTGGTGGGCACTTATTATTTTACCCCAACTTGCATAAAATTTTGATTATATCCTAAAGTTAAAGTACAAAATGGTGTGTTTAATGTCACATAGGTACAAAAGGCTTACTTCATGACACAAATTGATGTAATGCAAGCAATTTTATACACTAAAGATTCAATTTTCTGGTTAATTAACCAATCATGTTGCAAGTACAAATCATGTGATCAGCTGTTTAAACTTTGCTGCCATCATTTTCTAGAAAATTCGTAAGGGTTCCGCAAAACCCAGTGTCTCGCCTATTTTGCTGTTGTCTATGTTTTCAGTGTGATAGGGGAATGCACATAATAGATTTACAGTTAATGAAATAAAACGTTTGAATTGTATGAAAAAAGTTATGCTTGAAAAAAATGAATACATGTAGTATGCAATCAAATCTATAGATTTATAAAAGAGTTGAAACATAAATTTATTGAATGAACAAATGATAAAGAAGATGATTCTTAAATGAGTTTGGTAAAAATCCAGGATGGTTTATGAATCTAATAAATGTTTTAAAAACTTTAACTGCAGACTGTATGTAATGTTAACTGGAAGAAAAACTAAGTCCATTTATAAGTAATATACAGAAAAACAGGAAATAAGTTTTTACAAAATTTCCTTCTAGATACTAGCTTTTGATCATAAACAAGCTTCTGTCCAAGTTTGGTACAAATCCAGGATAGTTTAAGAAAGTTATTAAAATTTTTAAAACTTTAACCACAGAGTGAATGTAATGTTAACTGGCAGAAAAACTAAGTCCATTTATAAGTAAAATACGGATAAACAGGATTTTTTTTTTTTTACTTCTGGATACTATCTTATGATCATAAACAAGCTTCTGTCCAAGTTTGGTAGAAATCCAGGATAGTTTAAGAAAGTTATTAAAATTTAAAAAATTTTAACCACAGAGTGAATATTTGTGGACGCTACCGCCGACGATCACTATGTCTCATTTTGTGACAAAAGTCGCAGGCTCGACAAAAATGCCACAGTACATTTAAAATACCTCTGTGTGAGAGTTGTCAGCTACTCAGCTAGGGCCAATTAATTGATTGAGGTTGCTAAATGTCCATAAGGTCAATTAATTAACCAAAACAGCTACTTAGCTGTGGTCAGTAGTTTACACTGGTCAATCATTTTCTTTAACAAAACAACAAATTTTCAAATATCTATACAGAATGTGGTGTCAAACAGAATCAAATAATCAATCAACGAAATCATTTTCTAATAGAATTAAGTCCTTTACTTTTCATGGTCTGTTTTCATGGTTATAATGGCCTCTAGGTTCTCTATCTTTTGATTCAAAGCCAGTATTTTATCTTTAGCAATATTCAACTCATCCACCTGTAAAACAAATTAAATAAAGTTAAAGTTTAATCCTTGTTTCATTTTTATCATGCATTAACAAAACATTAATGAAGCCATTAGTTCTACCTTTTTCTGTTATTTTGAAAAGTTGGCCAATAGCTTTTTTGGCTGTACCTGCAAAAACTGATGTGACTTTCTTTATGCAGTAGTATAAAGAAAATTAAAATTAAAATTTCAATTTCTTTCCATCTTTTCAATGGAGTAACAACTCTTAGATTTTGTCGTTTTATCTTGTTTACTTAAGTTCATCCGATTAGCAATGATGCATGTTAAAGTCCCTAGCAACTTATTTGGAAAAATACACTGGTAACTTCCTGAACATATTCATTGAGTTGAAATGATATAGGTTTAGTGTGACTTTTCTATTATTAATTTGTTTGTAATATCATATACAAAATCAGAAAACAAATTAATAAACAGCTGCACCATGAGAGCATGACCGGCATTTTTTCAATAGATATAAACCAGTCACCAAAGTTTCATGAAAACTGCTCAAAGCATTTTTGAGTAATTGTCCGAAAACTGGAAAATCCCCCTTTTTAAATGAATAAAACCCCATAACTCAGAAACATAAAATCTCAAATTAATAAAAATCAAAAAGGAACTCACATCAATATACAAAAACAATTCACCAAAGTTTCATGAAAACTGTTCTAAGCATTTTTGAGTTATAGTCAGAAAATTGGAATATCCCCCTTTTTTAATGAATAAAACCCATAATTCGGAAACGTAAAATCTAAAATTTATGAAAATTGAAAGGAAGCTCACATCAATAGATATAAACAATTGACCAAAGTTTCATGAAAACTGCTCAAAGCATTTTTGAGTAATTGTCCGAAAACTGGAAAATCACCTTTTTTAATGAAAAAAACCCCATAACTCAGAAAAGTCAAATCTAAAATTTATAAAAATCGAAGTGGAGCTCACATCAATAGATATAAATAATCCACCAAAGTTTCATGTAAACTGTTCAAAGCATTTTTGAGTTATTGTCCGAAAACTGGAAAATCCCCCTTTTTTAATGAATGAAACACCATAACTTGGAAACGAAAATCCAAAATTTATAAAAATTGAAAGGGAGCTCTTGTCAATAGATATTAACAACTAACCAAAGTTTCATGCAAACTGGTTAAAGCGTTTTTGAGTTATTGTCCGACAAGTTGCGTACAGACGGATGGATGGACAGACGGACAACGATATACCATAATACGTCCCGTAAACAGGCGTATAAAAACAAAACCATCTCATCAAATAAAGGCTATTTCAATTTATAGTTTGAAGGTAGTCCAATGCAAAATGTTTTGCCTTTTGGTAGGAATTTATTCAAATAAAAAGCTCTTAAATTAAATCAGGTTCCATTTAAAAGTCACTACACAGTTTAAAGTCATTTACCGCTCTTCCAAGATCAATATTTTTGTTTCTTAGTTTAAAGATTTCTTCATTCCTCATGTCTAGGACTTGTTTCAGACTTTCTATCTCAGCTGGCATGTGTCGATATCTAGCTACTGCCATCTGAAAGGAAGGGAAATAATTCATAACTAGTTAAGGATATTTACCAATAAACTTTTGTAAATTCCTACCGGTAAATGCAGAGAGATTCACTCCAGAAATTTTCAATAACAAGTGCAAACAACACTTATCCTGTAGACACTAATATTTATATCAAATATGATTGGCCATTGACACATATCAACTGACCCCCTTTGCCAGGTAATATTTATAATAGATACGATTTCGGTGCTTACACATTATAACTGCAATCACTCAATAAAATAAAGGTCATTGATAAAGGTTATGAATTCAGCTGAAAAATACAGAGAAAACTGATATAAAGAGGTCTCTAAACACTATAACTCCAATGGAGATTTCTTTGGTTGAAGTATATTAATTATGTATATCAACAGAAACAAAATATGTTTACAGTTACAGATTTAATATATGTTAGTAAGAATAATACTTCTTGATAAGTACTGATGTATACAGTACCAAATCAATAACCATATCGGTTCTCTTCTGGGAGATTACTTTAGTGAGGGGAGTAACAATTTATTTCCATGGCCAAGCCAAACCAAACTCTAAAACTTGTATTGCTACTTCTGTACTTAGCACACAGTACTTGTGAACAAGAGCAAACTTTGCCAGGATTAGTAGCCTGAATAACATGTCCTATCACAAACTTTGCCAGGATTAGTAGTCTGAATAACATGTCCTATCAAGGTGACATGTCTTCCTGTGGTCCTAGTTAAAACATTGCTTATATGATTAACAATCTAAATTGATGTGGTCTAAGTTTGTAACCAACCTGTACTTTAATATCAGAATCTCGTAACAACATCTCCTCGCTGTCTCGTGCTCTCACCCTCAGTTCATCACATTCAGTACGTAACGTCTCAACTTTGTCCTAAAACAGATAAGGAAGTAATATTGATTTTTTCCTTTTGTTTTTTTTAATATTGGTCATTAAAAGAATCTGGTCATCTCATTTTATTTTTAGTATTGCATCTATTTGATATAAAGAAAAGAGCTGTGTGGGTATGCATCAATGACGAAATTTGAAAAGTGTTTCATTTTAATAGGTCCATATAACATCAATATGATAAAGTACAAAATCTTTTTAACACTTAAAATCAAAAGTTTACATGATTTGATATGCCCAGTTGAAGTCTGCATTCAGTTAGAATTTTTAGTTTCAATGTATTTGATATGGTGAATAAAAGAAATTGTGTTTGAAATATATGATTTAGAGAATAAGATATAAACTTTTGCATATCAGTCCTGCTATCATTCCAACTATATCAGACCCTCAAATTATACCTTGGGTAGATTTTATGACTTATATGGAAAAAATTGTGTAATAATCTATATCTTAATGAATATCTAATAATCTGTTTTTAAATTTTCATTTTCTTTTCTAAACAGTGACTCTTGAGAAAATACTGGTTTCAAAAAACTTACGAACAAGTTTTATTATTAGATTTTTAACGAGAAGAGCTCAAGATTGCTTTTAATGACTGTGTTAAGAATATTGAATATTAAATTGTTCTATGGTTTTGTATTTTCCCTTCACCAATTGCCTTGTGTATTTTTAAAAACATTCCTGATTTTATTATATTCATAAACTATCTTACAGCTAAGTTCAGCTTCATTGCTTCAAATCGTTTTGTGATTTCTTCTAGTTTGTCTCTGTGTTGCTTGTGTAGTTCTGAAAATAAATTGTAATAGATTTGATAAAGGATTTTTTTTAATCAAAATATGTTGTTATCTTATTCATATGATATTGTTAACCAGGTAAGTTTGCAATTTCCCTGATGCCAGATCTCCAAGCAAACTTGGCATACATCATAGTTTGGTCCTTTTTACCACAAATTTTAATTTGTTAAATAAAAGTACACCACACAGTAAAATGAGACTAAATTTCTGCCAAAATATTTATTAAATAGTTTGAATCTGTAATCTGTATTGCATAAGATTGAAATGAAATTTGATGATAGTCACCATAAGTTTGTATTACACATTCAGCTATAGTTTAGTACTTTTACCTAACTACCTCAAACAAAATAATATCTACATGTGGTAGAATTATAATAAAGGTATGAAAACGATATAAAATATATATTCTTTTTATCAAATGCAATCAAGTGAAAAGACATTAAATATTACATAAAACCTCACTCTTTGAAAGTTTAAACATCCTGAATATATAACATGTAAATAAAATTTTCTCAGGCAATAGATATTGGATAAAGAGAATATAAATTTAGGCACATCATTAAATATCTATCACCTATTGAAATCTTAATGTCTCTTAAGGCTCAGAACTGCTTTTGAGTCCTTAGACAAATCATTTTAGAGTAAGCTGATTCTATTCTTTTATAGGCAGATATACGTCATCAGAAATGTGCAACTTCGGAGGAATTTGATGATTTAAATACAGGTTTTATCATAGGCTACTTCTAAAATTCATTCATTTTAAACTACTTTTTTTCTAATTTAAAACAAAAGAAAGCTGACTGGCACATTTCCTGACCAAATTGGAAGGGTAGTAGAAAGGTAGAAGGTTTAGGAACTTTTGCATTATTGAAGTAGATGGAGAATTATGTCTTCCTTCAAGTACCGTATACAATCTAACTTATGAAAAATGAGATTCATTTCAATTACTAAACATGAAACAATGTAGAAAAACCTGATAGCTATAACTATTCTGGTAAATTATAATATAATATCCAATATCTTTTTTAATTAAAAATAAAGTATTGTTGATCATGTTTACCTAGCTCCTAGCTCACTATCTCTACATACATATATGCCTATCCCCTGATTTTTAATATGTAACTTTTTACCTAATTATGAACTGATTTGACTTATGAAATCCATGCTATGTACACCAGATACTTTCTTTTCTAAACAGATAAAATATCTTATTCAAAATATCAGCTTGGAAAATATTTTATTAAAATTATACTGGCTGAAGTCCAATTTATACAAGTCTTTACAAGATCGCTGATTTGTTCCAAGTTAACATCTAAGATGTCTTTATTTTTATCGTTCTAAAACTTTCTTTAATATAAAAGTTTAAGAGAGTAAGAAAGAATAAAAGAAGATGGGTTTATCTTTGTAAGCAGTAAACTTGTAACGATTTAAGAGAATTTTGAACAGAATACAAAAATTTATCCATGTCCACTGGCAAATACTACACAGATATTCATGATGCTGCCAAGTTTAACAATACGAAAAAAAAGTATAAAAAAGTAGCAGAATTTGATACATAAGGACCATTTCTTTTAATAGCCACAAGAAAATGTGGAAAGTTGGCTCCAATCTGGGAACTAACCCTTATGTACCACCTGTATTAAATTCAGCTTCTTTCTTCAACAGTGAAAAAAGAGTTTGAAATCAGTGGCAATATGCATAAGCAATGAATCAAAATATTCAACGAGTAAATGTCAGAAAAAATATTTTCAGAATATGACCCACTATTAAAGCTTAGTCACCAGCAAATGATAGGAAGGTATTTCACTCTTAAAATGTAAAAATATATACACAAAGATATACATTATGATGAATTGTAAGAAAAATAAAATACACTATAAATACCTTTGGCTGCACCTAACACAGTAGATAGAGGCTTCTTGCCATTTTTTACTAATGCCAAAGCCATTTTTGAATTTTTGAATTTAAATCACCATTCTAAAAAAATAATCTTGTCACATTAGAGTTCTTAAATTTGACTTCCTGTAGGAGGCAATCCACTTCTATCTAAATGTCAATGTTGTTCCTCGAAGGCCACATCACTATAACACTGCTATAGGTATCCACAAATGATTACACTTCACCTCCTTAATTCAAACTTTACCCAGATCATTTCAAACAGTAAAAATAAATATTAAATCTCAACGCAAGTCAAACAGTTTAATCATATAATTGTTGAGAATTCTTTTATTATCATTATGTCTTCAATTATCTAGGTAAATACTTCAAAATTAAACAAAAAAGTTTCGTCCTTCAGGGGAAAATATAACTGTATTAAATGTAGATGTCATAATGTAAAATCAATTTAAATGTCTATCTTCAAATCTTGACTTTAACAACTAATAATTCCCGATGTTACACATTTAATAATGATTTCTATTCAATACTTCTTCATTTAACAACTTGTTCCATAAATTGGTCACTTTCCTGTGGACATCCTAACTGACCAAAGTCATCAATTCAAATGAATGGAACATAAAACTTCACATTCTGAGTAGGCAGACACATTTGAAGCTCCCATTCAGTTATATTTCATTCAAATTTTTATGGTTCTTAAACATATTATCCCTAAACATATAACGGTATGTCGATTGTCAACAACCTATATTATAGTAGGCCTGGCATAAAAGGACGATATAAAAGAAATTTAGCTGAAATCTTATGTTGTTTGTCTATTTATCTGGTAAATACACGAGTATAAATAAAATATAAATATTCTTTTGTATGACAAAACATATTATAGAAATTTAATTTAAAGTATGTTATATAAAATAGATAAAAGTGATCCTTTACGTGGTGCCGACTGTTAGTGACATTTCATCAACTAAACATAAATGACTCTTTGGACGAACAGTCACTTTTTCAAGCAAAAGTAATTATAAAATTTGCATAACATCCAATTTTATGCAACTGATTCGTTTATATTAACATCCATTTAAAGTTATTATTGCTGGCAGTCAGGTTTACATCTAGTCATATAAATAAATTTAGGAAGTTGTGTTCTTCAAATCTATATTAATTCATTCTTCATTTCACCTATCACATAATAAAAGTTGGATCAATTTACACCAATTAGAACACAGAATATTCCATTTATCCAATTGTAATTCAATAGTTCCAACTATTTGTTCTAACTTTTGAGACATACCATGGGTTGCATTTTTAAATTCAATAATTTAAAACCAGTTGAGCTTACACAGTATTCCAATAATACAGCAGGAGTAATTCTAACTTTCTACTGCTTTTGTTATAACAAAGATTATAATTTTTATCCTATACATCACCAAATCAAAAAAAAAAAAAACGGGAAAAACATTTATAAATAAAAACTGAGAAAATTTCAAATATTTACCAACTGTAGTTGATTATCTCTTTGTTATTTCTGTTTTCAAACATTTGCTTCTGATGAGGAGATATTTAAGACAGAAGAAGATATTAACTATCTAATTATAGATTTTATATCTGGCAATCATCTTTCCAGTTCAATAGTTAAAATACCAATCAAGATATATTTGTTAATAATAAAATCTTGAATTCATCAAATATTTTAAATACAATACAGAGAGATACAAGTGGGCGGTGTGATCCTGTCACAAATTATAAAGGTTTTCTTTTAGTTTTGGAAAATTGTCAAAAACATAATTTCTGTTAAGTATGCAGGAATAATAAATTTATTTCTAGACCTCTATCAAAAAATGATAATAGTGTAAGCTAAAATATCCATTTCTTTTTTTCAAAAATTAAAAATCAGCAGAGACATCTGCATTTATTAACAGACTGTATTCACACAGCAAGCAATTTTATCCCACAATGTACCATAATCTTCAAAGGGAAAGAGAATTATCTACCAATTCCCATAAGCTAGGATACCAAAGCTAAATAAAATAAAAAACAAAATCCAAAAATGCCATTTCCCAAAACAAGAATAATTTGCTGGATCTGAAAAAGTCAAAAGAAATGAACGTACCCCACAATGCCATCTGGTACCAACTGACTGGAAACATAAAATATTTGTATAGTTATAAAGATTTTATTTATATATCCCAGGTCTAAACTTTTTTTAAAGCTATATTACAGAAATTTATTGTAGGAATAAAGACAAGAGAACAAATTATTTTCCTGATTTCTATAAGAACTTTAGACTTTGAAACATCCATAATCCATTAGAAACACTGGCATAATCTATTTGTAATCAATCTGTTGCATGTTTGTTTCAAATTTTTTTTTTGGTTTTATTCAAGTACAAGACTGGCAGTTATTCTAAAGTCATTATGGGTTATAATGCAAGTTCTTTTTGTACTCATGTATCCTATAAATGTCATCAATAAGCATTGTTTTGTTTCATCTTTGAATATAACAATAAATCTACAGTTTGTTTCCATGGTAATTTATAGGTTTCCATTGAACTATAATAAAAAGCAAATTTCCAAAGCAAACATTTAAGTAAATTTATGACAAGTATATAAAAACAAATCCTTCAGAATTTTATGATTAATGATTTCAATGCACACAAATTTAGATTTTTTAAAAGTCCAGACAAATATTTACATTTACTATATCTACTTCTCAACCTTTTCAAATTCAGCAAATGAAATAAATAAATGATTTGCCATGCTTTTAAACAATGAAAATACTTTATGAAACTAAAGTAATGGGTCATATTCCTGTGAGCTTGATAAATGACAATGCTCAAAAGATAAATATGACATTAGCAAGACAATTCTGTAAAACAATAAAATATGATATTGGGGCCGGGAGACCAAAGGTAAAAGAGGTATTGATGCCAGGGTCTAGGATTCAAACCGAAAGAATGTTTAATTCTGCTCGAAGTCCAGATATCCTTTTCACTTTAATTCTTGAAATAAAAAATGTTATAAAATTCATGATTTACTACTATGCCTGTTTGCACAGAAAACATTCTGATTTCAAGATTTTTATCATTTGCCATGCCAGTAGTATAGAATCTTGCCTGCCTAATCCTGTGATATTTGATCTCCCCTTTTCCCCTGAAAATAATAATACTAAAAAAAAGAGGCAGAATAGGGTACATCAGCTGTTGGTAAAACTTATCATAATAAAGCACTGGTCAATATACCATGCTTCACCTGTTCTTGTTAACCAAATCAAACACAAGTGGTTATCAATATCAAGAAATAGACTAAGGTCTTGTTCTTCTGTTTGAACAATTACTTGGAAAAATAAATCTGATGGATTTACAAAAGGCATGAAATATGTCTTATCTCTGGGTAAGGGTGTTTAAACATTGACAAATTCTAGTATTTATACTACATATTAAATCTTGATAGCAAACAACAGGAAAAATAACAAAAGTGTTTTGTAAACAAAGACATTCAAACAAATCAAGTTTATCATCAATGTAAGTCAATAAATACAATTTGGTCAGGTAGAAAAAGTAGGAAGGTCAATAAATACAATTTGGTCAGGTAGAAAAAGTAGGTAAGTCAATAAATACAATTTGGTCAGGTAGAAAAAAATACTGAGTCAGCACTTCTGTGAGAGATAGGAATTTTATAACAAATAATTTCAAATCAATTTTTTATTGACATTACTAGTTGATATGATTTCAATTAAGGTCCATTTAGAAAATATTTCAAAAGTTCACTGAGGTGAAATAAAAGGTGAAAATATACATAAAAAATGTAGACATGTGTTAAAATATTAATATTCAATTAGTTAGCCTTTAACTCATGTGGAATAATCAACAAAATATTGAAAACAATTTAAAATCATAACTTAACACTAATGCCTTTATCCACATAAAACCTACTATAAACAATCACATTCTAATATTTCAATTGGTAAAAGACTATAATTAAGTGATGCAGAAGTTAATTTGGTGTGAAGTACAAATTTCTGAATTTCAGTAAAAATGTGATTTTTTTTCAGCTGCAGAGGAAGTAAAAAGATTTAACAACAGAAACCTTTTTCAACAATATCCTTCAAGGATACAAAAAGTATTCTACAGGTAACATGACCAATCATGTGACATTTGTTCAAGTCACGCTCACAAGTATATTGTTATAATTAACTTGCCTGATAAATTAATAAGAATCATTGTAAAGAGGGAATGACAAGAAATGATGGTTCTCTGGAGGTAACAGTAATAACTATGTACTATCTTCTCCAAATATAGTTCTCCATTAACCATTCAGTGATAAAAAAACTTATCACAATATTCCCAAAAGTAAAACTCTTAAACTGAAAGGGGTCTGACAAAAAATGAAGGCACTGATGAGGCACAAATTTTACGATGTGGAATGTTTCCATCCTTCCAAAAAACAGTTTTTATATTTTAATTTCTCTAAAAGAGAAAGTCATTTAAGATTTTCAAGTTATTACCAAAAATTGGACAGGATCTCATACAAAATTAACAAACAATTCAGGCCCACATTTCACAAAAAATCTTATAAATTTTATCTCTAGTCTTGAACAATCAATTTTAGTTGTACAAGTTTTTGAGAAATATAGGCCAGATCTTGAACCATGTGCCCAATTCATACTGTCGTCTGCAGCCAGATCTAGGCAGACTTCATAACAATAACATAAACTAACCTTCCATTTGACCTTCATGTTTATGTTGTAAGCGTAGAATGTCAACCCCTTAACCAGTACATAAACTAACCTTCCATTTGACCTTCGTGTTTATGTTGTAAGCGTAGAATGTCAACCCCTTAACCAGTACATAAACTAACCTTCCATTTGACCTTCGTGTTTATGTTGCAAGCGTAGAATGTCAACCCCTTAACAAGTACATAAACTAACCTTCAATTTTTGTTGTAAGGGTAGAATTTCAATCCCTTAATATTTGGAAGGATTGATTGGTGTTGAATGCCACTTTCAGCACTATTGTGCTATTTTGTGGCGGTCAGTTTTTATTGGTGGAGGAAGCCAGAGTGCCCAGAGAGAACCACCAGCTTGCTGTAGAAAAACTGACAATCCTAGTCAATAAAGATTGGAGTCAAGCTAACAATAAACAGGTCAAATCTTAAACCATGTGCCCTTTTCATACTCTGGTCTGTACTTAGACACTATATAACAATAACAAGGACTAACCTTCCATTTGACCTTCATGTTTATGTTGTAAGCGTAGAATGTCATCTTTGTGTTTTATCTGTATCTTCATGTAGTCTTCTGTATGTTCAAGTTTTAGTCTCGAAATCTACAAAGATTTTATACAATATAATCACTGGGGAATATTTGAAATAAGTGTTGATACATTCTAAAACTAATAAACAGTAATAACAGAAAAAATTAATTTCTTAATTCTAGTCTGACCTAAAGTAAAGTACATGTACATCATGTTATACCAAAACCTTCCTCAGAAAATAAATTGCTACATGAAATTTATCTTAAATCCAAATTTTAAAATGTTGCATAATAATTTCCTGAAATAGATAATTCTTCATTAAATTTAGAAGCTTTTTTAATACATATAAGACTTCATGTGCATGTTCCCAAGTCATTTGGTTATCTTTTGTCATTTTTGGATTTTAGTGTAGATAGCAGATCATATCTATTTCTGTTAAATTTATTATTGACCCAGTATATATATATATATATATACACTGGTCTATGTTTCATGCCCTCTAGATGTCTATTGTTTGTTTGTGTCATTAGGTTACTGTCTTGTTGACCTAAACCTGTCATCTCTTTTTATTCATACATTTTAATGGATTGAAAAATCAATTTCTGACTGCAAATTCAATTATTTTTTCCTGTTAGCTTAAGGATTACAGGAAAACATAATTTTCTCCAATGGTAAGGAAATCTTTGAATTAGTGAAATGGTCTACTGATCCATAATTGAAAGGAAAAAATATTAAAATCTAGAAATAGAGACAAATGTCAGAATTTGAAAATCTGGCTTAAAATCAGGAAAATTTTCAATCACATACATAAGTTTGTAACAACTACATTTCAATTTACTTACTTCATCACTGTGGATTTCTTTCAGTTGTTTCAAAACCTTCATCTGAGTTTCTTCAGCTAAAATATAATAATGATATTGTGATTACCTCCCTTGGCACAATATTATGAAAACAATTATAAACTCATAAAATGACAAGTCAAGAAAATATATATATCTTCTATAGTATGTTTACCTTCATATAATATAAACCTAGTCAATCATTGACTAAGACAAAGACTGGAGAGTGAATGGTAGTAGAAGATCTGACAAAATAATGTACAGTCTGGAATCAAAACAGAGTTACCTCCCATCCAATGTAAAAAATGTAATCACTATAGGGGTAAATTCAGTAAATAAATATAGTCATCAGGGACTGCCCATTTGAGGGAGAGCTTTCTGAATAACACTGAAGTCCTGTGCTCTTCTGATTGGTAGATAATGTTTGTAATAAATATTTTTTGATAGATGGATCAAAACAAGAGTTAAAAAAAATAGAAAAATGAATGCTGAATGCATTTACTACAGGGTGGAAAAGTAATGGAGGTCAGTAGGAATAAAATGTGTTTCTACAGTGTTTGTAAACAAGGCCATGTGAATGCCCAAAAATGCTGCATGACCCTATGTTTTTATTGTTGCAAAAGATGGGACCTCATTTGTACTTTAATGAATGATATATGAAAGCTTCTGATTTCTAAAGGTAAACCAGGTATAAATTTAAATTCAAAACATAGATTTGCATTAACGTCAATGGGAGATTTTTTACTGAAGTTACCCCTATAGATGTCCTGAATCCGAAGCACTTTTCTGGATTAACCTTCATCAGGAACACTCAGTGAGGAATACTAGAAAACTTGGATTAACCTTCATCAGGAACACTCAGTGTGGAATACTAGAAAGCTTGGATTAACCTTCACCAGGAACACTCAGTGTGGAATACTACAAAGCTTGGATTAACCTTCATCAGGAACACTCAGTGAGGAATACTAGAAAACTTGGATTAACCTTCATCAGGAACACTCAGTGTGGAATACTAGAAAGCTTGGATTAACCTTCATCAGGAACACTCAGTGAGGAATACTAGAAAACTTGGATTAACCTTCATCAGGAACACTCAGTGAGGAATACTAGAAAACTTGGATTAACCTTCATCAGGAACACTCAGTGAGGAATACTAGAAAGCTTGGATTAACCTTCATCAGGAACACTCAGTGAGGAATACTAGAAAGCTTGGATTAACCTTCATCAGGAACACTCAGTGAGGAATACTAGAAAGCTTGGATTAACCTTCATCAGGAACACTCAGTGTGGAATACTAGAAAGCTTGGATTAACCTTCATCAGGAACACTCAGTGAGGAATACTAGAAAGCTTGGATTAACCTTCATCAGGAACACTCAGTGAGGAATACTAGAAAGCTTGGATTAACCTTCATCAGGAACACTCAGTGAGGAATACTAGAAAACTTGGATTAACCTTCATCAGGAACACTCAGTGAGGAATACTAGAAAGCTTGGATTAACCTTCATCAGGAACACTCAGTGAGGAATACTAGAAAGCTTGGATTCACCTTCATCAGGAACACTCAGTGAGGAATACTAGAAAGCTTGGATTAACCTTCATCAGGAACACTCAGTGAGGAATACTAGAAAGCTTGGATTAACCTTCATCAGGAACACTCAGTGAGGAATACTAGAAAACTTGGATTAACCTTCATCAGGAACACTCAGTGAGGAATACTAGAAAGCTTGGATTAACCTTCATCAGGAACACTCAGTGAGGAATACTAGAAAGCTTGGATTAACCTTCATCAGGAACACTCAGTGTGGAATACTAGAAAGCTTGGATTAACCTTCATCAGGAACACTCAGTGAGGAATACTAGAAAACTTGGAATAACCTTCATCAGGAACACTCAGTGTGGAATACTAGAAAGCTTGGATTAACCTTCATCAGGAACACTCAGTGAGGAATACTAGAAAGCTTGGATTAACCTTCATCAGGAACACTCAGTGTGGAATACTAGAAAGCTTGGATTAACCTTCATCAGGAACACTCAGTGAGGAATACTAGAAAGCTTGGATTAACCTTCATCAGGAACACTCAGTGAGGAATACTAGCAAGCTTAGATTAACCTTCATCAGGAACACTCAAGTGTGGAATACTAGAAAGCTTGGATTAACCTTCATCAGGAACACTCAGTGAGGAATACTAGAAAGCTTGGATTAACCTTCATCAGGAACACTCAGTGAGGAATACTAGAAAACTTAGGATGTATAAGAACACAAACAGTTAAACAGCTATATGACCAAAAAGGACCTAAAAATAAAAGCCAAATCCATCTAGGGTCAACTTTGGTATATAAATATGTGGATTTCTTACAAATACATCCTTACTTTTTTCTCTGGGAATATTGTAGAAACATTTATAGGACAAAATGTTTGGAAAGTTCTGAGGATTTTGCTGTTATTTAAAAATTAATTCTGAACGATTTCTCCTCATTTGGTTAATCTGTTAAGTTGAATGTTCTTAACAAATCTCATCTTCACAACAGAAGCAGTATAAATTCCTGTCCTATAACTTACTTATCTGAAGTGCCCTTGTTTTCTCCAGTGTAAATTTGACGATTTCTGCAGCCAAAGCTTTCTCGTTCTCTTCCACCATTCCCTGTTTTTCCTGTTCATGTTTGGTGCAGAGATCTGCTATTTCTTGTTCAAGTCTTGATTTGTGTGTTTTCAAATCATCTGAGAAAAATAAAAAAAATTCATAATTCATAACGTAGGTTTATACATGACAATTTTTATGTAAATGTTTCAAACCTATGATCTTATATTTTATTTCTAAAAAAATAAGAAAAAAATATCTTCATAAATAATATCGTTTTCAACCTGTAAAATTTAATACAAAACTTGGAGTATTTCCTTCAAGCTTATAAGAATTACCATAGATTGAGTCAGTCAGAATCTTCACAGACATATGCTCCCCTTCCCAAAACTTAACATGGTGGTTTAACAAAGATTCTACCTGATTCAAAGCTGAAGAGTCTTACTTCTTAATAACTATTCTATATATATAGAGGAGGGACGACACTTTGCACACGGCACGCAGATTTGTCTTATATTATCAATCGGTTGCAGTGGTATTGTGTCATTTATATCTAACTACTCGTGGTGTGGACATCACCGTTATTGACACCTGGACAAGCTAAATTTGTTGAATCAATTAAAAAAACAAGTAATATACAGAAGGGCTGTTTAAACAATATAGATATTCTTTGTACATATATAATAAACAAATTTGTTAGTTATTTCTTGGGAATAAACATATTTATACCCAAACTGAGGCTGTTTATTACCAAGGGCTAATTTCGACATTGATAATCACTGAATTCTCATATTTTAATTTATTCAGTCGGTTTTAAGTTTTAAATCGGGACAAAGTTTTGTAAAATACTAAATTTTTTAAAATATTGTATTATTTCGTCATTTGTCAGTAAACAAAATAGAAGATAACACTAGAGAGAAGGCAATTAAGCAATCTAATACACAAATAATGCAAGATTGAATAATGAAAAAACTATATTTTTCATCATGGCTATTCATAAGACAAAATTTTCATTTTGTTTTCAAAATAATTAAAATACATATGACTTTATATGCCTAAAATATTTGAATTGACATAAATTTGAATAATTTTCACGTGCTGACATTTGTAAAATTAACAAAAATCTGTGCCTCGTGATTTCGCAGAGATCGAAAATAAAAATTCCTGCCATTACAGTGCATTTCTTTATTGATAAAATTTACTTTAAAAGGTAAAAAAAAATAATGAAAATATTTCATATAAAGTGATCTTTTATCATTGATTAATCTTTTTATTTCAAAACTTTCTATATATTTCTGCGAGTGCAAGAGAGTATATTTGATATAAAAACATGAACCAATCGATCTTTTACCAGATTCAAAATTGCCAAGGGATGCTACAATCGTACCACGTGACCTAAAAAATTTTGCACACAGCACCTAAGGCTGTCGCCCCTCCTCTGCTATATATATAGCTTTTTAAACCAAAATACTGGAAATTCAGAAATTTATGCGTTGTTTTTATTTATGCGAAAAAATGTGACACTATCAGGTTCGCAATAATAAAACCACTCATTCATAATTTCTGCAGTGTTTTTACTTCACCAAATGTTTGCAATCACATTAATTAGATCATGCATTTTAACCAGTTCTCAGTGATTCACAATTATTAACACACACACACTAATTTCTAATTTTACAGTTGTTTATTGATTTATAAAAGTATATATATTTACCAGTTTGTGTCTGTGATTCTGTGAGTTGTTGCTGTATTCTGTGTAGCTGTGCTGCTAGTTTGGGACAAGAGAAGGCTTTCAGCTGTAATATAAACATGCAATTATTCAATCACATCTTTTCAAAGATTAATTGAATGATTATTGTTTGTTAAAAATCCAGTAACAAATATTACATGTAATTTCAGGACGAGAAAAAATTAAGTATAAATATAATAGGCAGGTGTTGACAGAGGTGTCATTTTACAAGACCAATTACACTTACTTTAAAACATTAAACAAGACAAAAATATCATTTCACCATTAAAAATATTTAAATTTATAAATAAAAAAATCATAATCATGTATATTAAAAGGAAAACTTGACTGCAAGATGTTAAGTTCATATGCATTAAAACACGTTTTATTTATAGAAGCACTCAGCTCCACTCTTATTAAATCTTAGAAGTACATGGTTTACAAACAAACCTCTTTTGAACACAAACATGAACAGTTGCTGTACTTAATCTTCATTTGATTCATAATAGTGAATGACAACATTCAGTTAGTAGATAGTAATTCTATTTTGACATCACTACATGTAAAAGACTTGATATCAAGAATAAAGAGGAATTCTGCTTTAAAGATTAATAAAAAAATATCCCTTAGACCATTTTTTTTTGTGAATTTTACATTTGTTATCAAACTTAAATCCTTGAACTGATGGTAAACATAAATCGTTTTTCTGTGAACTCCATTACAAAACCAATAGATTTCTTAAATCTTATGGTATACACGTCTTTAGTTTTATCTAATTATTAATAGAACTCCACTTATTCTGTATCACATGTATCAGTAGATTACATTTGCTGTCAAAGGTTGAAAAATGTGTACAGTACCTATAGGGTAGATGAACTTGAATTTTTAAAAGTCAAAGGCAAAAATGAAATAGAAAAGTACTTGGTAAATCAACCACTAGTTCTAAGAAAAGCATTGCCTGAAAACCAGTCTGTTTATGGGGCAATTAAGATGGATGACCATGACCCTTAACCTTAAAAGGAAACAGGATTCAAGCCATTACTGACAAACATTTAACAAGACAAATAAAGGCTGATTGTAAAGCAGTTAAAACTCAAGCTGTATCATTCCTATAATGTACTTTTTGTAATGCCTGTCCTGCAACTGCCTCTGACCACCTATCTTGGAATTAAATTATCAGCATGAACCATCACATCCCTAAACCTGTCATTGAGTATTACAAATGTAACCCTAATACAACTTTGTAGGATAGGCTATATAGGGGCCTTTTATAGCAGACTATATGGTATGGGTCTTTCTCATTGTTGAAGGACGTACAGTTGCCTATAATTGCTTACATCCACTTTATTTGAACTTTGGTGGATAGTTGTCTCATTGGCAATCATACCCCATCTCCTTATTTTTATATAGCATACTGAAGTAACAATGAATATTTTAACAAAAACTAAATTTTCACTAAAATACAAATTTCTCTTCAAAAAGTCAAGATTTTCATATTTATTAATGACTTCCTTTTATAATAACCACTTGGAGATCAACCTCCCACTTAGATAATCAATCTCATGTTCACTAATGCACCAACAGCATACACTGTACAGAAATAAAGCTGCAGATTGAGGAAATGAAATATGTTGTTGTTACAGTGATTTCTAAGTTCAGTGTAGTTATAAATAAAGTTCTATGGCCAATATAATCAAGTGGTTAATTGTAAAGCCTTTTGATCCTACCCAGGTGGAAAGTTTAAAGTCTAATAACCATAAGTTAGGCTTCCATTATTTATTTTGAACTTCGTTTACAAACAGAATGTTGTATCAATACATGCATACTTCAAAGCTAATGTTTGCACCATCTGAATGACTTATATCTTTTGCATACAGTTGCACTGCCAATAGACAAATGTATCGTGTTTCTACCAAATACTGCTTGATACTGCTTTACACAATATAAAAGTCTATATTGATTTTATATCACCTCAAGACTTTAAAATGCCAAAAAAAATATATTGGTATAAAAACAAGTAGAGCTATAGGCTATTGCTCACTAAAGATACCCCTGTTTTAAGTTTTTCTATAATCAGGCAGAAGAAGAGAAAAGAATCTGAAAACACATTACATGGTAAATCATGTCTACATGAAGCCTGATAGCAAATTTCAGGAAGCTCTTATTTGTAATTCCCAAGAAAAATGTGATGAACATTTCATAAATGGTTAGGATGTGTTAGAATGATATATAGGAAGTTGATGAGGTATTATATATATAGCATGCTGACATGAAGCCTCATAACACATTTCAGAGAGCTCTGATTTGTACTTTTTAGAAAAAGGTGACAGACATTTCATTGGATGGACAGACAGGGGCAAATCAGTATTCCCCTCCTCCTTCAGAGCGGGGTATAATTACTATCGGAATACAAAATTCATTATGGGAATGAATAAGTCAATAATTGACTTAGAACTTTCTAGAGTATTTCTAAATGCTGTGTATTTGTAGATTAAACTGAAGTGTCTGAAAAACCCAGCCACCTTAAGCAAATATTTGCCTAGCTCTATCATACATTCAGTGACCACAGCAAGAGATTAAACGTCTGAACTATAACATTGAAAGTATAAGGTACACATACGAGTACATATTGAATTTCATTTGAAATTTTGAACTGAAAGTCTTTACAGAAGCAATTTAAGATTTTTCAAATGAACTTCCAACCAAAAATGATGGCTAATCTTAAAAGTGTTTTTTTTTTTTAACCAATGCATTGTTAATACAGATTTACTTACATCATTAGAGAGATAATTAACAAGAGCTGACATTGCATCGAAGCCAGAAAGACAGGACTTCATCTCAAACTTGGCTATGTTAAGTTCCTTTGTTCTATTTTCACATAAGGCCTCAAGTCGAAGTATTTCTTGTTTAGCATGTGACAGGGTCAGTTTAGGTTCAGGCTCCGCTCTGTGACTAGGTTTTGGTACATTCTTTGTCTTGGTTTTGTTTTTATTACTGTCTGTAAAAGAAATAATCATTGTTCATAAATTACTGACTTGATGCAATCTGTAAAAGAAACAATATATGGATAATTTCAAGTTTTAAATATATCACTGTAAAACTCTATCAATAAAATTTTACATTTTTGAGTCATGCATTCCACTCATAAAAAGACTCAAAAGACCAGATACTAAAACTCACCACATTCCAACAAGTTAACATCCAAAACTGGTGCAAAAAAGAGGAATGAGAGCATAGCTATACGTGAACCATTGTCCTCATTCATTCTGGAATTCTATCCATTTATAGAATGTCTATACATCAACAACAAAAAAATACTTTCCAGTGTTTTTTTGTTACAAATTTCACCATGTGAGATATAAGAAATGCCCTTGGTGAACTCAAAATGCTTATTTTACCCTGCTAGGAGGTTGTGGAAAAACGTTATCAAATTTAAATCACATCCTTTGTATGGATTTTATTTGACAAAACAACCTTATATAAAATCATGTTAAATCCCCAACTATGTTTCACTGATAATCTATCAGAATGTGAAGATTTAGTGTATTGCTTGTAAAGTGCATTTAAATGTTTAAGGAGTCATGGACAAATAAAAAATTTGTGTGGTGATTTTATAAATGTGTTTAATAACTTTCCATATTAAGCATTTATATCTCTCCTTACTGTAAATTCAGAAATTATTGCGATGTTTTTATTATTGTGAAAAATGCGACAGGGTTATCATCGCAATAATTTAAACTCGCATTTTGAAATTTTTTATATGAATTAAACAGGATTTTTCTCAATATCGCAAAAATTAAAATCGCATTTTAGTCTAAAATGACAAAATCGCAATAATAAATGCACGCAATAATTTCTGAATTTACAGTATGATGGAAAGGCACAAACATATGAATGGAAAGAGATAACGGTATACTATTAAAACAATGAGACATCAACCTAGATCACAATTACACTAGAAAATACATGTAGTGATCACCTCATGGTCTTCAATGATGGAATAGGGTTACAAGATATTTGTTTAAGTCGAAAACACTTCCATGGTAGGTCCTAGATTTCACATGTCAAGTCCTAAAATATCCACAGAGACCGTTAAAGATGAGGTTTCAACCTTGGGAAAAGCAAAATATATGATTCATGGAATTGGTCCTATTAAAACAACTACAAAATTAAAACCTTTTTACAATAAACTGTTGACACAGAGATATGTCTCGCCTGTCGACATAAAATTCAGAAAAATACACTCTAATGAACAGCAACATTGCTAATTAATTCAAAGTCACTGGACCAACTAGTGGGTAGGGCCTGGAAATGGTTGACAAACTGAGATAGACAGAGATGTACAGACAGCAATGTAATTTTATAAAAATATTTTCTATTGTAAGTAGTTCCTATCAAACTAACTTAATCAGAAAACGTAACATTGAAAATTGTTAATTGATTGAAAGTCACTGGACCTTGACCTAGGCGGCATGACCTCGAAATAGTTGTCAAACTGGTATGTACTGATAGTAATGCAACTTTGTATCAAATATCAATGATCTATCACAAGTAGTTCCTATCAAACTAACTTCAGCAGAAAACTTAATAATTGCTGATGCCACCGCCGTCTTTGGAAAAGCATTCCCTTTGTCTCACTTTCTGTGACGAAAAGGCGAGACAAAAAGTACAATTAAAGTTCAGATCAAATATATGTCTTTGTTCAATTAATGTAATCCAGATATACTTATGAGGAGTGGGGGGTGGGAGTCGGGGTCTGTCCTTTAAGTAAGTGAAAAACACAAACACAGATTTAATGAGTTTCATATCTTGTAATAGTTTAATCAAAAAGTATATTTAGTATCTTTAACACTCAATCAAAATGTAGATTTCATATCTTTCACACTCAATCAAAACATAACCTCCTATCTGTAATGTTGAATACCCTATCAATCAACCTTACAGATTATCATTGTTTAAAACAAGTGATCCCCCATTGAATACCCTATCAATCAACCTTACAGATTATCATTGTATATAACAAGTGATCCCCCCACTATAAACAACATTTTTACTTTATCTCAGCAGGGATTATCAAATTCTCATCAGCATAACTATCAACACTCTGTCTGGACTACCACCACAGATTTCTGGACATCTTGTATCATTATGTAGTGTTTATATTTGGTAACTCACTGGATATCTTATATGTTTATGGAATTTGTATACCTAATCTTCAAACAAGACAAATATTGACTTAAACTTTCCTATATGTTTCTGTCCAGTTATTTACTGTGTTGAGATTAGTAAGTTTTCTCTGGTTTATATTACAGTGTTGGTTGTATGTCTGCAGAGAACCAGTGAGTTTGAAGTCTTTGCTTTATATTATATCTCAAAATGCAATACACACATTGAGAAGATATGCCAACATACAATACTTGATCTTAGTTGTGAGAAACTCAATTGTCAGATATAGATAGAAACTAGGAGCCCACCCCCTTTTTCTGTCCTTTAAAGCCAACGTTTTATCTGGTCTATTTTGAACTATGATTTACAGAATATAAGAATGTTCATCAACAATGCTCAATGTCAAAGATACACCAAATCTAGGACCAATACAAATATTCATTTTATAGTTATATGCCAAAATAAACAAAAAAATTGAGAGCATTAAAAAGGACCAAATCTGTGTTTAAGTCAACTTTACCCCCAGGGAGTTGTTACCTTAATACAAGCTTTTAATCAGTCGGATCCTTTCTTGATGCACTGTTTTCAGTGGCGGATCCAGAAGTGGGGGCCCACTGACTGCCTAAGAGGGGCCCGCTCCAGTCATGCTTCAGTGATTCCCTATATAATCAACCAAATTTTTCCCACAAAAGGGGGTCCCCCCCCCTAAATCCGCCTCTGGTTTTGAGATTTAACACAGTGAAAATAAAATTAGGAGACAAATCCTGTTATCGTATGTTAAAACTGACAAGTGTTCTTACCTATATGTGTTAGAAGAAACATTTTCCTATTATTTAGAGGTGTAACACACGAGGAGGACCTCAGTACAGACACCTCTATACTTGGTAAGGTAACATATTTCCTCTTCTTACACAAAGTATATTCAAAAGATAAATTTCTCCTCATTTTTGAATTAGGAAATATTTTTTCTTTCCATTGGCAATCTTTGTTGGTTTCCCCATGTGGAATGTAAACACACCTTCGCAATACACATGAGTGAAATCATATTCAGTTTGACCATTTAAAACAATTTATATTGATCTTGGCAATTGACACACTCACTGCACTTCACTGTTATATCTTTTTAGTCTAAATACCACATTTTGTCTCAATTGTTCACATGAAATGTTGATAATTATTCCAACAATCTATCCATTTAACTTAATTAATACACAACTCAATTATTTAGCCTTTTATAGTCAAATAAACTAAAATTACTATAATTAAGAGTGAATTTAGTTATTCTCAAGCCTTAATTATATGGTCAGATTTTTCAAACTTGTAACATAAAAATTAGCGCTTGTTCCAATATCTGACCAATCAAATTTATGTTTATATCCATATAAGTGAAAGTTATAACCCATAATAAGAGGGTACTTGACTTTTCATTACATTCCCTCCAGGTGACGATGCTCTTATCTAAGTGGTCAACGATGCGCTCAAATCTATCACAATAACAACATTGAAATTTTAATAGATTTAAGTCAAGTTTATGAAATTTTTGATAACTTTAAATAGAGATATGCTAATCTTTAGTGTCACCTACCATGCCTGGGTCAAAGTTATCAAAACATATACATGCATAAGGACAAGATTTTATGTTTAGATATTGTCAACTTTATAATATCTAAAAAAGTGACACCATTTTGCATAATAACCCAGGAATATCATTTTAAAATTTTATCTTGTTATGAATAATATGGTTTTAAATTCAAGCCCCTAGGTATTGTATTGTATGCATTAATTCTGAATAAAATATTTTCATTTGTTACTCTGAACACCCTTGCTACAAGATGACTTTGACATCTTTTAAAAATGGCAAAAAAGTGTTGCCTATTCTTTGACGTACCTCAGGGGCAGATCCAGGGAAAGGGGGGTACACCCCTTGATTGTAAAACTAGAGGCTCCAAGGACCCTGTGTCGCTCACCTGATATTTTTATTTACAATTGATGCATGATAAATGCAACTGTTGTACTGTCGTTTAGTTTCAGAGATATAAGACTAAAAGGTGCGTTTTATTTCAGCCATGTGTGCCATGTTGGCAGGCAGGGTCATCATACACAGTGGTCCCTGGATATCCTAGTGGTGATTTAAACCAAGTTTGGTTTAATTTGACAGTAGTTTCAAGGGAGAATTTTGTAAAATTTATCTAACGAGAAATGCAAGTGATGAGAAAGTTTGTTGTGAAGTTTTGTTGTTGCAACATCCCCCAAAACAAAAAGGTAATAAAAATTATCATTTAAGGGCAATCTTTCCTATTAATGATTTCTGCAAAATTCAGTTGATTGTGCAAGGGTTGTATAGCCAGCTGAGGTCGTTAAAACTCTCATTTGTTGTTGCAAAATTCAAGTGGTTTTGAATTGCTTTGTTGATTTTTTGTATTCAACTTTAAACAACAAAGTACAACAAATATGATGACTGATACTCATGACACTGAAAATATGGTCTTCATTCTTGTGAAGAAAATGGTAAGGTTTGAAATATTTCTTAAATATTAATTCAATACCAATACTTTAATTTGTATTGGATTTATCCCAGGAAATGAGAACAAGGGACACAATTAAATTCAATTTTTTCCCTATACTTCTGATAAAATATAAAATGAAGAACTATTTTTTAATGAGAATTTTTTTTAATAGTTAATTGATAATTTGAACAATATTAATTAAGTTTTAGATCTTGCATGGTTGATTAATTTTCTCTCAAAATTTCTGATATTCTATTAAAGTTTTAAATATAATATGAGGCAGGCATTACCTGTGAAAGGGATGAAGTCTGTATAAATTAGTGTAGGAATTCAAGCATCATTTGCACTTTGAATCTGACATTCGACCTATTGTTCGGGATTATAGTTGTGACATCATTTTCAATGTAAAGAAAGAAACACCATCATCAGGTATAAATGTGGGTTTTTTTCATGTTATAAAATTATCAATTATTTTTATTGCCAGTACATTAGTAGATTGTTTTCTATATTGATTTTCTACTGCAGTTTCAGAAAAGAAGATTACAAAAGGAAAACATTTTGTAAAACTTACCAAAATTTACCAAATTAATGAAAATTGTTAAAATTGACTATAAAGGGCAATAACTCCTTAAGGGTCAACTGACCATTTTGATTATGTTGACTTATTTGAAGATCTTACTTTGCTGAACATTATTGCTGTTTACAGTTTATCTCTATCTGTAATAATTTTCAAGATAATAACCAAAACGGCAAAATTTCCTTAAAATTACCAATTCAGGGCAGCAACCCAACAACCAGTTGTCCAATTCATCTAAAATTTGAGGGCAGATAGATATTTACTTGATAAACAAGTTAATCCCTGTAAGATTTGCTTTAAATGCTTTGGTTTCAGAGTTACAAGCCAAAATCTACATTTTACCCCTATGTTCTATTTTTAGCCATGGCAGCCATCTTGGTTGGTTGGCTGGGTCACCGCACATATTTTTTAAACTAAATACCCTAATAATGATTGTGGCTAAGTTTGGTTGAATTTGGTCCAGTAGTTTCAGAGGAGAAGATTTTGTAAAGATTACAAAATTTACAAAAATTGTTAAAAATTACTTTAAAGGGCAATAACTCCTTAAGGGTCAACTGACCATTTTGATCATGTTTGACTTATTTGTAGATCTTACTTTGCTGAACATTATTGCTGTTTACAGTTTATCTCTATCTATAATAATTTTCAAGATAATAACCGAAACGGAAAAAATCCTTAAAATTACTAATTCAGGGCAGCAACCCAACAACCCATTGTCCGATTCATCTGAAAATTTCAGGGCAGATAGATCTTGACTTGATCAACAATTTTACCCCATGTCAGATTTGCTCTAAATGCTTTGGTTTCAGAGATATAAGCCAAAATCTACATTTTACCCTATGTTCTATTTTTAGCCATGGCGGCCATCTTGGTTAGTTGGCGGGTCACCGGACACAATTTTTAAACTAGATACCCCAATGATGATTGTGGCCAAGTTTGGTTAAATTTGGCCAAGTAGTTTCAGAGGAGAAGATTTTGTAAAGTTAACGGACGACGGAGGACGACGGACGCCAAGTGATGAGAAATGGGCCAGGTGAGCTAAAAAGTATATATTCATTTAATGGAAATTATGCCCCCCTTTTTTCAACAATCCTGGATCTGCTCCTGCAACGAGTCTTTTAGTTAAGCAGCTACAGGCCCTTCAATGAGTAAACTACAAGATTTCTTTTATGTGTGAGGGAATCTTGGATTAAACAATTTCACATTCAAGTTCAATCAGACATTATCATTACTCAAAAATAAATTAGACTCTTTATTTCAAATTAAATCAAAGTATTTCATTTTATCCATGAAATCTGTTGTTTCCAATATAGACTTTCATCTCATGCACATAGAATCATATGCAACAAGAGCACAATTATGTAGAACTGTAAGATTTTGTTGTTATCATTTATTTATTAATATACAGAGGAACAATCTTTTCACTATAGAACATCAGAAAATTCAGAAGATGACTCTTTTATACAAAGGAACAATCTTTTACTATCTACTGACAGATGATGGCTCAGGAACTTTTACTATCTACTGACAGATGATGGCTCAGGAAGTTGACTATCAAACAGCTATCTCTTCTGAAGTCAAGCATACAACTGCTATCTTAACAAGAAGTCAAGCATAGAACCTTTTCAAATATATGGTCACCACATTTCCTAATGATACTTAAGGCTTAATAATCTTTTCACTGAATGGTCAGTATACAAAACCATAGAACAACTGAATCTATCCATTAGAAGAAATCACAACAAGAAGTAAAACATAAGACAATACATAAATAACACATAGCTGAGAGGGTGATAGAGCAGATTGTTACCCCCAGAAAACATTGTCAACTGAGGCGAACCCAAGGTTGACAATGTCTTTTCGAGGGGTAACAATCTGCTCTATCACCCTCTCAGATATGTGTTATTTAATTTATTATACTGAATGTTCTGTTATTACTGTATTAAATTTCAAATTCAAAGTAATAAACTATGACATCTTGTATATAACAAGGATCCCTATTTAATAAAGTGCACACTTGATCAAGCGTCTCCGTGAAGGGTAATAGAGTATTTACCATAGGATAGAGTAAATTGTCTCCCTCGTATTAACCAATCAAAATCTGGCATTTTGACATGAAGTATAATAATAATATATCATGTCAACCTCTCAGTGGTTTATATGTTAAAACAATCCTTAAACTACCAGGGACTAAGAAATGTATAACATATCTGTAGAGCCAAACATAGAGCCATCTTGAGAAGGAGACATATCAACTACATGTATGCTAACTAATCAAAAAGCCTGCTCAATGTTGTGGACTAAATTTCATGAAAAATGTCCAGGCATGTAGCCATGATATCTCAGAGGGGGTAATTTGTAGACATGACAATTTAATTCTAATAGGCAAACTTTAATCTAGATCATGTTCTTAAATTCCTTGTTTTTTTTTTTGCTATAATGGGACTGGGAGGGTTGTTCATTTGAATCCCCATACCCTTTGCTTTGTAAAACATCCAAGGAAATGAAAAATTGCAACATGTATATCACAACAACATGAAGTATGGTGCCATACATAAAGAATTTGCTGATAAAAATGTGACAGAAATGTATACATGTATTCCAGACAGATAAACACACTGATAGAAATAAATTTGCAGCCTCCTTTTATATTCAATGTATCCATGGTTTATTATTCCTTTCATGCTTATCCTATCTTTGTTTTCTTTGCCTTATTCATGGGTACAAGGCAACATTTTAAGTTTCATATTATTAAAAAAGATAAAATAAATATAACTAGTGTTTCCCTGACCACGTATTCTTTATGAACTACAGGGGTTCAAATTAGTGTGAGTACGAGTAACTCCTGTTTCCCTGACCACGTATTCTTTATGAACTACAGGGGTTCAAATTAGTGTGAGTACGAGTAACTCCTGTTTCCCACGTATGACCACGTGTGATTCTTTATGAACTACAGGGGTTCAAATTAGTGTGAGTACGAGTAACTCCTGTTTCCCTGACCACGTATTCTTTATGAACTACAGGGGTTCAAATTAGTGTGAGTACGAGTAACTCCTGTTTCCCTGACCACGTATTCTTTATGAACTACAGGGGTTCAAATTAGTGTGAGTACGAGTAACTCCTGTTTCCCTGACCACGTATTCTTTATGAACTACAGGGGTTCAAATTAGTGTGAGTACGAGGTTCAATATGGAACATTCGATTTTCAAATTAGTCAGAAACCTTCCATCCTTAACATTAATGCTTTATACAGGACCTATGACTTTCTTAAGGTGGGTCTTCACATGAAAATTCATGGACCTTTCATTTTTTTAAAGCTGTGTACCCCTAATTCTACCTTCCATGTCAACTTACTTACAGATTTTGATATTTTTTTAATTTCCCACTTATATGATCTAAACTACATTTTTAAACTCAGTGCTGTAAGAATAATCTTTATACATTTTAATTGCCATGTTGTTATAATTTTCGCATGATATAATAATGTTCTGATGAAGAAATTTAATTCTTCCATAACATGCATGTTCTACAAAGAACTCTGTTTTGTTCATCAATGTTATAATTAACTAAGTAAATACAAATCTAGCATGCACACCACCCATACTTATCAAGACCAAGGTTCCACAGAACTTTTTGACATTTAATTAATGTCTTTTTATCATTTTTGAATTATTGTTCAGTGCATAAGTCACTCATATCAATTTTAATTTATATGAAAGCATTTTAATCATATAAATTAGTCTTTCATTTGAAAGGAGTACTGCAAAGATGAAGAAAAACTGTCAATAAGGGAGGAACAAAACAAACTGGTTAGAGACAACACTGAAGCTTCCTAATATTGGCAAAAATATGATATTTATTCCTAATTGAGTAAGCCAAAGTTAAAATATTATTCTCTTCCCAAAGTGGTTTAAATATAATCAAACTTTTAAATTATTCTCTTTTTTAATTTTTGATTAATGAGCCATAATTTGAGAAAAAGTCAACTAGCAAAACTGTTTATCACTTATTATCAATATAGTAAAAGATATTAAATAATAGGATGCAATATGTAAAATGTTTGCAAATAAAACAATAATTCATACCTGTTCTCCCTGATCTGGAAAACAATTTATCAAACTGGACACCCATCCAAGACTTAGGACGATTTCTTCCTGAGGAAGACATTTCCGAAACCTTTAATCTCCCTCTCAATGACTGAATATATTGTCAATGAAAGTTAATTAAATCCTGTCCCAATAAGCCTGCAGCAATGAAAACTATTAAGTGAATCTCTTATAATGTAGTGGAGAGAAAAGTTCTAAACTCATGTAAACAATCCTAGGATATACTGCATGTGTTTTCCTCTGGCGAGTTGTAAAACCTTCTCATGTCTGGATAATATTACTTCTGAATTGTAATGTTATGTAATCTGGTATAAAATTTCCCTTTGTCTAAACAAGAAATTGTAAGCGTAAAAGGTTCAAAGTTAGTATTTCTCTCTTACAGCTTATTGTTCAATCAGATTTTATTTTTAGCTGTTGGTAGTTGAACAAAGATAGCTATTTAATGCAAACAAATTTGACATTTATCTTTTTAAAAAATCTTCCTGTATGGCATAACCTTCCTTGTCTATCAAAATCAACACCTATATTTATCAATCCCCCTTGTCATAATTTCAATAATTTTTTTCCGATCCTGTATATGATTAAATATTTAGGTTTTTGATAACACATACATTTGGCACATAACAACACAAACTGTTCAATATCCAATAATTGTTCAAATTATCTCCAAAAATTTTGTTTGTGGAGGAAAAATTAGAATGAGTCAGCTGACAATGTTACAATGTGTTTAGCAATATTACAATGTGTGTAGTTAGTCACTGCTCTTGGCTTGTGATTCTATAACAAACAAAGACTTAAGCTTCAATGACAATAAAATAGGAGATGTCAGTCAATTAGCCTTCTCAATGTCCAAAACTCAAAATGGAAAATTAGCTTAGATATCTCTCCATCACTTGCTTTCTAAATGTCCCAAACAAAGATAAATTCCGAAATGTCATAAATCTAACATCCAGAAATGGAATGTAAAATATCCTGTTAGAAAAGAATGTGTAAATGTGTATTCCATGTCCAGCAGCAGCAGCAGGTTCAAAAGGGCACTTCACATTTCAACTGCCATCGAAAAAATGAAAATCAAATTGGGCAGTGAAGAGCTGAATCAGCTACTAATTGCAGAAATCTACGTGAAGCTGACAGAGGAGCTTCAGAACATGTGCTAAATTCATTTCTTGTCAATCAAAACAGTTCTAGCAAATGGGAAAGAGATCTAAGTACTTAACACTATACACTGTATAATCTTCTAATTTTACAAAGCTAACCAAAAACTATTATGTTTTCTTTATCTATTTAACAGAGAAAATAATCAACATTAATATGTCCTTGGACAATGAACATGTTAAGGTTACATGAATTCATTTTCATGTGAAAAATGTGTTTTTTTAAAGTCTTTAATTATCAAGTAAATTGGTAAGAAAAAAAAATCAGTCTCAAGTCCCCAATCTTTTTGTACCATAGCTATGTTTCTCATTATAATGTTGTATTATTGAATCTCATATTTAAGTTATTTCTCTGTTGTTTACAAAAGTGAACAAAAAACTTAAGTTTATTACTTTTCCCGACAGAGAAATTTAATGGACATTATAAGAACATGAATGTTATCATTTTAATATTTCATTTCTTTACCGCAAATAAAGCCTAAAGATCTTAGACAACTTTTTAAGTAGGTTACAATATTAAACTTTTTTTGAATGGAGAAATATATTTAGATTCATACTGGTTAAATATGCCAAAAGGACTTTTATTCTGTGTACACCTGTTTTTCCTACTTAAAATGTAATTTTGCACATCAATTATTTACTGTGCAGTGTAACAACCAGAGATACAAATCTGTTGAATAAAGGTTGTTGCTATCTATAGATCCTAAAATACATCCCTCCTTTTGAAAAAAAAAGTTTGACATGTAATTTGGTAACCAGTGAAAATACATTAGGGAGAGCAAAATGGGAAAAGGAACTCCTATTTATAAATTAAGAATAAGCAAATAACAGATTGAAAGCCAAGTTAAGGGACTGAAAATGTTAGTTGTTAAGATACTAAAAATAGTCTTCACAAAAAGATTAAAGAAAAGACAAAAAAACAGTAAAGTATTACTCTCTGATATATTTCCATCAAATATATTCTAGCAAGCAATTATCATAAAATAAGGAGATGTTATATGATTCCCACATATCCATATGAAGCGGCTTAAGCAATTATATGCCATTGGACAGCCTTAAACAATGGGCAAAACCATATCCCAATTCTGGACACCAAGAAGGTATTTAATACTATGAATGTATTATGTTGACTAGCAGAAATGCATGATCAGAAATAAAAGTCAAATCCCATATTACTGTCCCCATACTCTGTAGTTTGTGAGACCTTCAATTTGGGCAGATTGTGTTATTTCTACATATTGTCAATACACAAATGAAATGAAGATGTAGGAGAAAACTGCAATCAGCCAGGAACAAAACATCACAATATATCCAAAAAGACCAGTTGTGAATGAAATGAAAAGTCAGTACCAAAATATCAAATCAGCACCAAAATCCTACATGGACAAAAGACATCAAGAAACAAGGTTAGCTACTAACTCGGGAATTAATGGCATATTAAACTGGTATATTTAATAAAAGATTAAACTATTTATCAGAGGTCTCATCCCTCCCATCTTTAATCTCAATTAGTGAAAAATGGTACAGAAAAAAACACAGGAAATAAAAAAACAGCTTCAAGTTTAATAAAAAAAATACCAAAAAATAAGGTATCCAAGAATGCTCACAGCTACTGAAAGCAGACTGAAGGATACTAGAATGATAACTTAGATTTGTATGCCTATCTTTTGTA
The DNA here is from genome assembly GCA_017311375.1 of Mytilus coruscus. Classification (NCBI taxonomy): domain Eukaryota; kingdom Metazoa; phylum Mollusca; class Bivalvia; order Mytilida; family Mytilidae; genus Mytilus; species Mytilus coruscus. The sequence goes on along the minus strand of CM029597.1, from coordinate 2,620,375 downwards.
CAACCAGGAATAGATTGAAGATGATTACCAAAGTAGTCAAATATTACCTCACTTTCACCCTGATTCTTTGTTAGAACCATCAAATATTACCTCACTTTCACCCTGATTCTTTGTTAGAACCATCAAATACCCTTACCACCCTGATTCAGAACCATTTCACCCTGATTCTTTGTTAGAACCATCAAATATGATTCTTTGTTAGAACCATCAAATATTACCTCACTTTCACCCTGATTCTTTGTTAGAACCATCAAATATTACCTCACTTTCACCCTGATTCTTTGTTAGAACCATCAAATATTACCTCACTTTCACCCTGATTCTTTGTTAGAACCATCAAACATTACCTCACTTTCACCCTGATTCTTTGTTAGAACCATCAAACATTTTCCCAAATCAGAAGTTTAATTGAATCAAGGTGAAAGTCTGTAACCAATCTTTTAAATCAATATTAATGAATCTGCCATATTTCACAGCTAAGTAAAAATATACATCACTGATTATAAAGAGGCATATCTGGGGTGAAAATTTAATTTGCTGAAAAAGATGAGAGTACAATGTTTTGCATTGGTGAAAAAAATTAAAACATTATTTTCTGAGTTCTCTGATACTACTGTACAAATGATGGACCTCTTAAATCTTGTTTATTTATTCATAATTTTACATCCACCGTCCAAAAAAGCTTTTTCTGAAAGAGTCTTCATTCAATTTTATTAAACACAATAGGAATTAATCGCTCATCAGTTTAACCTGAATACATGAGATCAGGTAAGAAAAGGTATAGAAAATTTTCAACAAAATGCTTTAAAAAGACCAACCCTGGTTATTTTTATTAAATTAATAGAAAAAAACAACATTTAAATTGTTTTTTTCCTTCCATACACTGAGCTGGTGTTTATCAGGGCATGGCTTATACAACAACAGCAATAAGTACCAGTAGTTTGATTTTTCACACAACAAAGAATGTTGACAGCAGACATAGCAGAAACTGAATACAACATACATCACCCTTTTTGGATTATAAAGCATTCTGTAATATTTTCTAAAGTGTACACCAAAAATGATGTGATTGGTTAAAAACGTCCTGAACAATGGTTATTCAACTGATGATGTGACTAACTATGTTGAGATGCACACAATCAAATTACCCATAACTCTTTAGATTGAGAAAAGGAACACTTTGAATACTTTCCTTTACCATATAAAAATAAGGGGCATAATGTATTTTATGGAGTGGAGTGTTGGAGTGGAGTATTGGAGTGGAGTGTTGGAGTGAACTTTTGGAGTGAAATTTTGGAGTAAGATTTTGGAGTGAAATTTTTGGAGTGAGATTTTGGAAATTTTGAAGTAAAATAAAACACAATAATAAGAGAAGAACTGCAATTACAATGTTATGTCCAAGTGAAATTTTGGAGTACCATGTTTAAATTAAAAACGAGTCCTTATCCAATCCAAACATCTCAATACAATCCCTAAGATACAATTCTTTTATTCTTGTAACAGCATATATCTACAGAGATGTTTAAATAAAAACGAGTCCTTCAATGGTCCAAACATCTCAATATTATCTCTAGGACACAATCTTTTTTGTTATAATAAAACACCCATGCAACCACGCATCCCATATTGCATGATCGGACCTTAATATAATCAAATATGAAGAGTTATTCATGTATATATTGATATATTTATATTTTAATTCTATTTGCCATAGGTTTTAATTTCTCAATGATATTAATGAAAGATGTAGTATCTTTTATATATATAGACTGATTTTGAACTATAGGTATACGAAAATAATCAACATAATAACAGATAAGTTGTTACGGAACCACATTGTGATATAATTGGTCTGCCAGGTGGAATAACATTTAATTCATTAATTCCATCATGTTGTATTTGTTTGAACGTCTCCGATTCAAGACATTGAATTTGTGGAAGAATATAAATTCTCCCTAAACGTGCATCTCTTAATTTTTTACCATTTGATAAAAAAAATTTAATGATATGTTGTCGATAATGCCTTGGTCGTATAATGATTTAACATACTCAGTGACCTGGGTTTTCAATTCTGCTATGTTAAATAAATCTAATTGGCAGTAATGTTGAGTATTTAGTTCTGCTATGTAGTCTAGCCTGTCTAAAATAACACAATTTGCATTTTCATCTGCCTTTTTTATTACTATTGTTTTATCATTTTTCAAATCTGTAGTGCTATTCTTTTGCCCTTAGTTAGATTGTTTTTTTTTACATTTTTTTCTATTGGTAGAAAAGATAATTATTGTTATTATAAAACACCCATGCAACCACGCATCCCATATTGCCTAATAGGACCACTTTTTCCTAATATACAATGTACTCCAAAATCTAACTCCAAATCTCGGACATAACATTGTAATTGCAGTTCTTCTCTTATTGTTGAGTTTTATTTTATTTCAAAATTTCACTCCAAAATCTCACTCCAAAAATTTCACTCCAAAAAGTTCACTCCAACCCACTCCCATACTCCACTCCAACACTCCACTCTATAAAATATTAAGCCAAAATAAAGAGATGATGTATGTTTGCCAATGAGACAACTATCCAAAAAAGTTCAAATGAAGTGGATGTAAGCAATTATAGGCAACCGTACGGCCTCCAACAATGAGAAAATCCCATACTGTATAGTCAGCTAAAAAAGACCTTGACATGAAAAATATGAAACAATTCAATTGAGAAAACTAACAGCCAAATTTATAACAAAACAATTTATGAAGACGTCAACCACCGAACTCCATACTTTCCTTTACCATGTTTATTTTTCTCCTCTAATATTTCAGAACTCACAAAACACAAACACCTTATGTGACCTCTATAAATAATACTTAATAATTTCAAAACCATTTGCTTATTAATTGTTCATTACCATAAAATAGACAAGTTATTACAACACTGATCGTTGTCAGCTCCAGGATTTTATTTCTTGCACATTTCAGCAGGTTATTGTTAAAATTTAATGATAAGATAATGCAGTACAACTTCTCTGAACCCAACAAATATTGATTCCTAATAATAAAATATACATCCTAAAATCTAAAACCTATTACAGTAATTATAGCTTTATATTTATAGACAGAGCAGAAATAGCAAACACACAATAAACCAATAAATTTTAAACCTGACTCATCATCAGACACCCTTTAATCAGATACCACCCATGGTGAGGAGGGGAGCGTGTAACAAGATGGCCTGTGAGCTACTGCTCAACAAGGATACCCCCACTAAAAGTATAGGGTTAACCAGAAGTTGAAGACCTATGGATGTGAAAACATGTCAATAATGTCATACATGGCCACAGCCCGTCTCAGAGCAATTCTTAGAAAAGTCTGTCAGACGTCAGAGAAATCTCTTATAATCATGATGTTTAAGAACATATGTATAAAAATGAGGCAAAAGGATAGTCAAACTCATAAGATGAAAATGAACTGGCAATGCCATGGCAAAAAATGAAAAATGACCGAAAGACAAACAACAGAATACAAAACACAACATAGAAAACTTAAGAATTAGCAACAAGAATTCCAATAAAAAAATGGGGGGTGATAAGTATTTGGTAAGCAAAGAAAGTTGATGAGCTATGAATGTGAAAAACATCACATGGTAAAGCATGCTCACATGAAGCTTTATACCAAATTTAGGAAGATCTGATAAGTAGTTTCTGTGAAAAATGCATCAAAATTTTCATTCTTGGCCATAGTAAGAAATTGCTCTGACATCTGACAGCCTTTCTTAGGACTTGTTTTGGGTTGAACTGTATCTGAGCAAGTTTTAGAAAAGTAGGTCAGACGTCAGAGCAGTCTTTTACATGTACAAGCATGGTCATAATATTAAAGAATATAGTATTCAGTAAGCAAAGGAAGTTGATGAGCCATAAATGTGAAAACTGATCACACAGTATACCATGCTGACATGATTCATGCTACTAAATTTTAGGAAGCTCTGATTTGCTGTTCCTGCTAAAAATGCAACACAAATATCATGGGACGGTGGGACTGACAGATAGCTAGGATTTATGAAATTTAAGTATACTAGAATTTTTAACATTTCCTCACTCATATTTGCCAATTAATAAAAAACTTTAGTCTGAACTGTGTAGGGGTATAAACAATAATCAATTTTACAATTACAATATAATGTAGTCACATATTGTAAATACATAAACATACCTTCATCAAGATGCAACAATGGAAAATTTATCCTTGAAAAAATCTTGGACCAAAAATGGACCAACTGAATCATGACATAGCATCCAGAAAGAAAAGTAAAATAATCATAGACAACTTGATGGCACCATATCCCTCCATACATGATCTTACTCTTAAAACACATGGAATACACAAAGAAATATATCATCTGTGTGAGACATTGATATAAATCTTAACTTTACTGAAGAGTGAAATGATCTTTACCATGCTTTACAGAAGCACTGAGGCAAGATGTTTATAAACAAAATTATATATTATAAAAAAAGATTTAAATAAAACAGACAAAGAAAGGATAAATACGGTTGTTATGTAATTAGCCTTGTATTGTTTATGTCATATGGGATTACTTTTCTGTTTTATTGTGTTTTATCTAATCTATCCTCTTTTGACCGTTGACAAAAGGCCTGTAAGGGTATAGATACAGATTTGAGTACGTTTAAATACCCACTTTACCGGTACTAACATAAGAAGTATCAAATACGGATCTACCAACATATTCTATTTAAAAGAACTTTTGACAGTTTAAAGTTTATGATTTTAAAGAGGTGAAATGTTTGATAAAGTTATCCATACAAATAAAATGGTTTGTGGTTTGGGTGTGACAATGGAGATATTACACACAGTAAAAGATCATTCAACAAATAGACTTGAAATAATGACCAAGCAGTTTATTGTTATACAAAGGAAAAAACCAAATTACAATTTAAGTCAATATGTCATTCAATTACTGATCTGATTGATTTTGAATAGGAAAACTTTTGTAGCAAAGATGACCAAAAAATTTAAAGGTAAAATTAATTTGAGTCATTATATTGTTTTTCAGCCTTCATTTTGTTCATATCCAAACAAGTATGATTCTATTCTGCCAGACTTATTTTCACTAGGTCACCTTAGTATCTATAGTGTTGGTCTCTAAATCATACTACAAGCACCAAATATTTCTTTCTCTACTGCAAATTCTAAATATGATGGATACAATGTTCATATATGGGATGATCAATAGATGATAATAGCAACATTCCAAATATCAATAGTCTGTCAAAAGTTATTCATTAAAAGCATATGATATCTAAAAGTTTTAATCTATGAAGAATGACCTATGATTATAAATGGTTGATCAATTTTACCAAAGTTATTATGATTTTGGATGATGTGACTTTAATTGTCAGTTTAGAACTTATAAAGTCATTTAATCACTGTTAACAATGAAAACCAAGATCTTAAATTCTTTGAAGAGATCTCAAAATCTGTTATCCCTGGTGGTTCTTGAAGAAAATTTTATGGTACTCACTCCCAACTATTATTCCCATTGCAAAATACCAAATTGTATTGGCCCTTTGCAAAATTTGGTGGTCAAAACCTTTGGACTCATCTTTGAAATAAAAGAGGAAATCACCATGTATTTATTGATAATGTCTTTGTTTCGGATTCTCAACAGTCTTGGAATTTCATGAAAATTAGATATTTTCAGTACTTTCGTGTAACAAACCAGGAGAAATGTGTGTGGCACAAGTAAATATTACTCAAAATTATCAGAATAAGAAATAATATGCAAATCTGACATATCCAAATTATTACTGACAAAACTATTTGTGAGAACCTGCACTTCTATAACTATTTATAATTAGTTACTATCAAGAGTCTGCAGTATTTTTCTCTTCAGAACATTGGTTTACACTATACAGCAGTAATTTTGTCAGAAATAATTATACTTTTATCTTACATAACCTAAGTTTTATCATTAATATAAGGTTTCCACCCATTTCTCACAGAATACCATTCTACTGTTTTATATAAACTGCTTCAAATCAGTGTGTTAGAAAACAGATTCAGTGATTTAAATGGAGTTTCCACTAGAAAATTTTAAAAATACAGAAAAACAGGGTTGTGTGGGACTTTCATATTGTCTCTTTTCATCAACTCAAATTGGCCTTCATTCTTTTCTTTAATGGAAAACTGTACCATCAATCATTTTGAAGATTTTGAATAACAATCTCACTTTGGTGTGTCAGAATTGCTTTTTTGAATTTAACTTCATAGGAACACTCAAAACCAAAACAATTGATAGCCAAAGTTTTGTAAATACTGAAGTCAACTTTGGTTTAGGGAGTTGGAAACCCCAATTTCTGAACTATTTTTAATTTATCTACAGAAAATTTTAAAGAAATGTATGTTATAACCAAAGCACTGATTACTGGTCTAATGAAGCTTTAAGATATTTTTAAAACTATTAGTTGCTGCAGACATGTCAATAGTTATATAAAACACCATTAATTCTTGGTAAAACATTGAAGCTAATATGTTAACACATCTTGAAAGGAGCTGATAAAGTAATGAAATCCAATTCTAATTTATCTGTTAATTTGATCAGGGAAGCTAGGTATTAAATTGTAATTAAGCCAAGGTAATTCTTTATTTATACTGGAAGTCTATTAAGCATGAAATGACTACCTCGTGTCTGAGATAAACACATGGATCTAGTGATAATGGACTAAATGTGTTAACCCTGGCACTACAAAGAACATTAAGTCAAACTCCATTAAGATTTTTTGTGTTATGTTTTGCCGAGGAAGTATTTGGAGAATTATTACTTTACACTTATCTCTGTGAAAACAGTAAAATTCTGACAAATTATACATCAGATAAGGCAACTGTATTTATCATTATAGCTGTTAATTCTCATTTTTTAATAAATTCTTCCAATATTTTACGACCCCCCCCCTCCTCCAAGCATAGAATAAGAATACAAATATTTATTGTTCCAATTAAGGACCATTGAAGAAATTATTTTCAGACAAGTAAATTCTGCATCCCTCCATGTTATAGATTCACTGTAAACAAACCATTAGATTTTTGTCTCTCCTAGACATATTTATCAGGAATCTATCAAATATATTGATGGATGCTATAAGAAGGGTTTTATTTCCAGATTTAGCATCTATTTTATGATTTATTTTTGTTAACCAATTATCTTCTACAGTATACATACATCAAGTAGCATGGTTTCAAATCCAATCAAAGATGTGTAAAATATCGTTTCTTTTAAGTGCTTTTTAAATTTCCATATTTTACTGATAAAAACCCCATTAAGTAAAAGTTTGATGTTAACTAAAAGTAATGCTATCATTCTAAAATCTAATTAAGTTTCCAATGCACAATGTGCTTTTGATATTCATTAATAGTTAATTTTGGATATTTTTAAAACAAATAATAATTCATGCTAACACATTAGACTGATGATTAACACTCTACAGAGTCATCTTTTTCCTTCTTCGTTCACTTTCTTCATGAAATGATCATAATCTTAAAATTAAAATTATACCCCTGTTTTTGTTTCTTTCTGATAGAGTATTTGAACATATTAGTATTGTTATAAAACATAATTGCCTGTTATAGATCTGTGAATCATTTTTGGTTACCAATTTTCACATGACCGAATGCCTGGCTGGTATCCCCTTCCCCTCCCCTCCTAATATGCACTTACTGGTGTCTCTCTTGGTTGGTGAAGGTAAATCTCTGATGGTGGTAAGTGTTTTGTTAACTTTGTTAGTCCCTGTGTTAATTCTAGAGGCCACAGATGATTTCCTGGGTACTGTTAATAAAATGTCATGTTAGTGGTTAGTGTACAGATAGATAGAGAGATCACAGTCATATTCATTAAAAGTGGCAAAATCTATTTAAAGTCGGTTAAAGAGAGTATGTACATATATGCCGATTATAATTTACTAACTTACTAAAATAAAACCCTTCACAACTAAAACATCAACATAAAAAAGTTGCAGTGGATAATTTTTTAGTTTCCATCATTTATCATTGAAAAAAAAAATTGCCACTTTTGAATGCATGACATTAGTCATCTCCCTTTGTTATCTCAAAACAATGTTGTGTAAACAAAACAAACAAAATAATGATATTAAGATAATGATTTCAAACTGAAAATCAACTTAAACAGATTGTGCAAAAAAAAATTGACCAAGCAGTATCACCAAGTGATTTTCCATTCTGGTGGGAGGAGTGATTTTAGTACAGTTAGAGTTATCTCCCATACAATGTTAGATAGATGAAATCTAATTCCTTGCCAATTCAATTATGCTTTCATTGCTAAATACATTTATGGTCAACAAGACATACAATTCCAATTAACTGAGGAAAATGTGTCATTCTAATGTGTATATCTGCATATTTTTCCTTCACCATAAAGTGGATGAGTCAATTAAGAGTAAAATTAATGTTTCATTGTATCGATATCAATCACATTTGTGTAAGTGTATAGATTAATCTAAAAAGGTCCATTTAATTAAGATCATAATGAATGTGATTACGACACTCAGACTTACAGTCAGTTGGAGGTGGTATACTGCTCTTGACTGGCATAGACTGCCTCCTCAGACTCACTCTTTCTCCAACCTTATTACTTCTGTCTGTCATGGGTCGTGATGATGATCCCTACAAATATATAATCCGCCATTTCTCATTTACCTGTTTCTCTTGTTAAGTTTACTCATAAGTGTTTATTTTAACATGAAAGCATGCTCTAGATTTCAGTCATTTTGATCCATGGAATATAGTACAGAAAACTTGTCTCATTGAAAGCTATGACCTCTAGATGTTTATTTTGGTAAACATGTATTGTTGGGTTACTGACTCATTGATATTTACAACACATTCCTTTTATTCATACTATCATAATAGCGACATTTTATGTGGAATAGAACAAGTAAATTCTTGGAGATTAGAATATTGTAAGTATTTTGACTGAATATGTCGTGTTAATTTGTATTTTTTTTTCTAAGCATTTGTGTTGCATAGAGAGATATATGACTTTGCCCTCTGGATCCATTCTAGAGTTCATATATTCTACAAGATATAATTAGCACATTTTACTTTTTGTGGTTAAACGAGAGTTACCCAAATTGCGCTTAATTTTTTCACCATTTGTTTGTTTAAGAAACAGACAAAATTTTCCATTCTGTGTTTACTTTGTACATGTTTCCTTATTTACTATATAATTTCACAAATTTGATTTGGAATCAATACTGAATCATTGTAAAATGGATTTGAACTGACCTCCAAAAAATAAAAGATTATGTAATGAGTACATAAATTACACACATTCGTAAAAATCAAATAACTGATGTTTTGTTTTATTTTTAGTAGTACAATTTGACAAAAGTTCATTCTTATATAATGCATTTTGTAAGAAATGGATGCCCATCACATATACAATTGCTCATTTTTAAAGTCGACTTTTTGTTAAACTCGTGTTTCTGTAAATTTTACTTTTTTAACTCGGGATTTCATCTGTTGAAATATAACATGTATAATGAGACCATTTTGTGTGTATGTTTTAGTATATTTAGCAATGCTAAAAGAAAAGCATAAAGACAAATGATTGCTACAATACAAATCGTTTAGTCTCTAAAAAAAAAACCTATAACATTATGTCGTTTTTTTACAAAACGAGTGCAAATTGGTACTCTGTGCAATTTGTGTACTGTGACATTACCTGAGATATATTAGAAATAGTGCTGGAAGTACTATCTCGTCTTTCTCTTTTACCAGGCATTGATAACCGTCCAACTGATGGATCTGAAAAAAAAGTCAAATACTTACTGTACATAGAATTGATAATTCAAACAATTTAACTTCATTATAACTTCAGACAGAATAAACTCGAGTATCATGAAGTTCAGATATTGATTGACCAATTTTTGTTCTTGAACACCACTTTCAGCACTATTGGCTATTTTGTGGCAAACATATATATTAATGGTAGAAGCTGCAGTGCCCAGGAAGAACCATGACCTTTGGCAGGACAACTGGCTATCCTTGTCAATTACAAGAGGGACATTCAAACTCATATTGACATAAATCGAAAATAATCTGACAACGCCATGGCTAAAAAAGAAAAAGACAAACAGACAAACAATAGTACACAAAACACAACATAGAAAACTAAAGACTAAGCAACATGAACCCCACCAAAAACTGGGGGTGATCTCAGGTGCTCCGGAAGGGCAAACAGATCCTGCTCCACATGTGGCACCCGTCGTGTAGCTCATGTTAGTACAAACCAGGTAAATAGTCTAATTCGGTAGGTCACATTCGTGAAAAGGGAACGGTATTGCAGTTAGGAACATATCCTCTATCATCTGTGAAACGGATATTCCATAACAGTCAACCAACTCGTGATGGCGTCCGTAAAATTAAGATTTAGAGTCGAACGCAAAGTTCAAATATATGTTGGCTATATTAGTGGTCAGTAGTTATATGTCATATCTTAATGTTCTTTATTTGAAGAATTGGGTGTTGATGCCAGGTCTTTGATAGTTTATGTTAATATTCACTTTTATACACTCTGGATGAAATAAAAAAAAAAAGAGCAGTTTTCATTAAATAAGAATTGGTAGTACACTTTAATTCTCTTTTAAAATCTATTATTTTTAACTTTTACTTTATAATTTGATATAACACTACCACCAATCACCTCAAACATTGATTAATAAAACTCTTCTAACATATATCCTGAATCAGAATTGTCTACAGATAGAAACCAATTAGTCAATATAAGTTTATAATGTTTCACTTTTAATTGTATTAATCACTGATCAAAATGTCTAACATGGACATCCTTTCTAGAAACAAAATCATCGATATATAGGTTCTTACCTGGGTAAACAGCACGACGATTCCGAGTCCATGAAGAATCCAAACTAAATTTTCTTTGCAATTTTTTGTGAAAGAATTTGAACATTTTAGTCCCTATTTATTTCTGAGATGATGTCAACAACTGATTATAAAGTTCCTAATATGACAGTTTGTCTTTTTTCATTAATCACTGTTTTCTTTACTGGATTTATGAAAACAGGTCAAACTACTAAATAATTAATCACTATTATTGATTCAAAATTAATATAAACATAATTTATGTCATTACAACTTTGCTTCGCCTACAACTTGTGAAATACTAGGATAGTGAACACAGTAATTGGTCATTCATATTTATCAAACAATTTAATCAGTGACTACTAAAAGATAAATATCATGTAATTGTCCAGTAATCAAATATAGCCTAAACCATGTCAATTTCTAAAACAATATTGATCTGTTTTGATCCAGTCTCCATGACAAACTCATTCCCATTGCTCCAATTATGAATATTCCTGGAAAATTTACAATTAAGGGGAAATAACTGCAACTTTTTTGAGTCAATATTTTCATCTATTTCTACACTTTAACAAATACATTTAATTATTATTTGTCTTGATCTCTGAGTGTTAAATTGGTTAAAATGGGTCTATACATTTATTTGTATTTTCTTTTCTTTTCTGGATGGTGATATGAATTTGTTTTAAGTTTTAATTCGGCTATTATAATATTCAGTTGAATAATGGTCTACAAATTTTCTTTTTTATATTGATTTTAAAGCCATTAGTGGATACTTATATAGATAAACAATGCATTATTAATCATAGCTATGTAATTCAATTTTGTTTCCATCTAGTACTTTCCCTCAGATAATAAAAACAGATGATTAAAAACTGTAATATATTTCTCTTTTAACCTTTAATATAATAGCCAAAGATTGTATGATCAATATCAAACCAGCTGAGTGCATTCATTTGGAAGAATATCATGTTTTGTGTTTTCCTCCATATTTATTCATTATTCATCAAGTTGATACAGCAATCAATACAGACCACCATGACACAGAAACAATTCATAAAATCGGGGATCTATTATAAACTTAGGATAAATCTATGAGGAATTATATTGAAATATTCTGAGCCACCTAATATTTGTTCTACTTTTATATTTATAATTCATCAACTTCAAGTTATGCCTAAAAAAAATACCTGTGTTAATGATAACATGCTGAAATTTTTTAAGGGTTAGTAGGTATGCAAATTAAGTTTCATTAAAAAAAAAAATCACTGTTCTAAACAGGGGCAACACTCTTTAATAATGCTTTTTCAAAATTAACAAAACAAATCCTGAAGGGTAGACACTGAAAGTTAGGGTTGGCAGGTTCAAACACAAACAATAAAATATTCTGGCCGATTACATGTACAAAATCATGCTTAATAAATAAAAAGGAAAACATTTAATGTCATAAACATGATAAATAACCTAATTTTTTTAACAGCTCAATTCCAGAAATTTCCTCTCAGTAAAAATTACTTTTTCTGTACTCAAGAGATGTTATTATCATTAAATTCCACAATATTAATTATGATATTATTTCATGATGATTATAACAATAAAAACAAACTTTCCTTCTATCAACGTAAAAAAAAAACATTTGATGTCAAGGACCCCCATTAACACATTATTACTTTTGTATTGCAGTAAGGAGAAGTATCAGTTATTATATCACATACAAATATTGATATAGGTTTGTTGCCAACACTAGCTGTAATTCTGTAGAAAAATTATTGTAACTCGACTATCAATCACAGAGAATTGTTCCATGATAACTGCATCCTGGTATAATATACTTGCATTTAGTATTTTTTTACTTAACAAAACTTTTAAGTTTAGAGTGAATGTGCTAAACTGAAAAAAAAGTATTAAAGCTTGCAATTAGAATAGAAAGAGATTTAGGGTAAACATCAATGAAACAGAAAGTAAAAGATATCTAGCAGTCAACTTGCAAATTCTAAATGTCGTCTAAATAAATATTTCAAGCTCTAAATTGCTTTAGGTTGAGAAAAGTTGACAAAGATGCTCTAAGATATACCATCTATATCAACAGCAATGCTCGCTTGGTCACATAATAAAAAGGAGCTTCTTTTGAAAATTATACAAATTTGGCTGAATTACAAGTTTAAAGTGTAAACCAGTTTTGATTTAACAAAAATTTACTTGTTGTTTCATTTTTACATTATTTTATTGAAAGACTGCACTTTTTTTATGATATGATAAAAGAAAAAACAAATTTCCATCTTCTTAGGTTGGTGGCTTACCCTACATCTCCTTTTAAACATAAACATATATGACTTTGTACTTACTTGAAGGTTTATCATGTGACTTGGTACTTAGTTGAAGGTTTATCATGTGACATGGTACTTACTTGAAGGTTTATCATGTGACTTGGTACTTAGTTGGTTTATCATGTGACTTGGTACTTACTTGAAGGTTTATCATGTGACTTGGTACTTAGTTGAAGGTTTATCATGTGACTTGGTACTTACTTGAAGGTTTATCATGTGACATGGTACTAGCTTAAAGGTTTATCATATGACATGGTACTTACTTGAAGGTTTATCATGTGACTTGGTACTTAGTTGAAGGTTTATCATGTGACATGGTACTAACTTGAAGGTCTATCATGTGACATATGGTACTAACTTGAAGGTTTATCATGTGACATGGTACTAACTTGAAGGTCTATCATGTGACATATGGTACTTACTTGAAGGTTTATCATGTGACATGGTACTAACTTGAAGGTTTATCATGTGACTTGGTACTTACTTGAAGGTTTATCATTTGACTTGGTACTAACTTGAAGGTTAATCATGTGACATGGTACTTACTTGAAGGTTTATCATGTGACATGGTACTTACTTGAAGGTTTATCATGTGACATGGTACTTACTTGAAGGTTTATCATGTGACATGGTACTTACTTGAAGGTTTATCATGTGACTTTGTACTTACTTGAAGGTCTATCATGTGACTTAGAATCCTGAGACACCTCCTTATGTAGATCAGAACAACTGCTCCTAGCCGAGGTAAGGGCTGATCCAAACACTTGACTACTGCTGCCGACTGAATCATTTAAATCCAATTTCATTAAAGAACTAGCATTAGAGCTGACAGAAGAATGACGTTTAAGATTTCCTGGTCCAGGTAGTTTACTCTTCTTTTTATTGTCTATTTTTTTAGCAACAGGAGGAGGCGCTGCTAAATTTAGTTTACTTTTTATTTTACTATAATCAGGTGTTGGCATATTTGAAACCTTTTTTGGAGGTTTAATTTCTGTTTCTTTCTTTACTGGAGTTGGTGCACTGAGATATTCCTGTAGTTTACTTTTGACCTCTGTTTTTGGCTTAGGAGGAGCACTTTGGTTATTCTCGATCTTATTCATTACGGCATCCCACTTACTCTTAGGAGGAGTCCGTTTTATAATTTTTGGAGGTTCTTTTTCAACTTTTTTATGTCTTTCTTCAGAATGAGATGTATTTTTATCCTCTTTCTCAACCTTTTTTACAACATTCTTCTGAAATTTATTTTTTCTATTTTTAGCCCTTTCTAGTTTTTCTTCTTCACTTAATTCAGGAACTGGTTGGTTTATATAATCAGCAAGTCTTGATGCAACTTTAGGTTTTTTGTAATCTGATTTTTCTAACTCTTTCTTTTTTGGTGTCATTTTCCGTGGAGTTTTAGATGATTCTTTGTTAGCATCGGTTTCAACATCTTCATCTTTCTTTTCGTCTGTTGTTGTTGTTGTACCATCTTGATCTACAATCTCAATATTCACTTGAGGAATCTCAGCTTTTGCGGATTCTTTCTCCTGATTTTTTCCTCCTAGAGGATCTAATTGTTGATCAGCCTCTATTCTCTCATCTTCTACATTCTCATCTGTTGGAGCAGGAGTCTGGACCTATAACAGAAATGTGAGATTTTAGAACCAGATTCATCTTTAGGAGAGGATTATGGACGTGTAACATTAATATGAAAAAACATATAAAACATTGTTCATCTTCCAATAAATCACAATATCAGTTAAATGACCATGAACCATTGATTGATTTGTTAACTTTGCATCAGAACAAACAGTTATACCAGATTATCCTAAGCAAGGTAACCCTCGATTATCATGTTATTGGTTTTTCAAATATGTCAAAATCTTACAATTTTGAAGAACTACTCTTGGACAACTGTTTTTCTACTCCATTTATCAACTTCCATGAAATATACATCCACATACATTCCACTTGGAATTTACTACTATGTGCAAAAATTCATAAACTATTGTCCTCATAAGCCAATTAGATATTTCTGACTTTATTCTATATAATGTCCCTCAGGCCACAAATTGCAATAGATAATTAATTTTCCCCCTCATTATTCTATTAAAACAACAATGCTGATATAAGAGAGAAAGAAAACACATAGACATCATTTTTTTTATCAGAGATAATTCATTTTTTGACCCTTTAAATTTTTATATTACAAAGTATGATTAATCTCATAAACAACACACCCAGAAGTTCACAAGACTTGAGTCCTTCAAATATCAATAAAACTATATCTAAATTTATCATACATTTTGCATTTAAATCTTGTGCATATAAGGGAAAGCTGCCAGAAAATTAATTCTTTTTCTTAATTTCCATTCACATTTATGAAGTCTTATTCTGTAAAATTCTACATGAAAAATGTCTTAAACAAAGATGTAGGTGCAATTAAAATATCTTTTGGGTAAAGTTTCCATAAATTTTATGGTTTACCATTAATTATAAGTAATGTTGCCAATTGCTGTCAAATATTTGCATCAAATCTTGTCTTTTTTTTGTTAATTACTGTATGTTGACTTCTAGGGATGTCTTTTGGTTATTTTTAGTCTTTTTATTTGGAGTCTCATTGACCAATACACCTTATTGCTATTGTTACTGGACATCACAAAGGTTCCCGTAAAATTTTGACCTCACAATGGAAAATGTCTGATGCCACAAGGAAAAGTGATTGTTATATGACGTAGCAGATTCTCGGGTCAAGTGTCGCAGATTCCCAAATAGCAATAAGGTCTATTCCCCAAGTCTCTTTTTATTCATAAGTTTATGATATAACAGTACCAGCACAATTGACATAGCACTTGACAATATCATTATCAATTACATTAACACATTTTTGAAGGAATGAAGACTTTCATTATTTAAGCAATTATAATTAATTCACAGGACATATAACTTAGTTATAAATAACCTCCTTCTTTCTGTAGAAATTAAACAATATGAATTTTCAACAGTTTCAAATAATTTAAAAAAAAATTTCATGTCCAAAGTAACAGAATTAGTGAAAATATTATAAAAAATAAAATGTCCTCTTTATATAAATAATCCTTACCAATTTAGCCATTGCCCTTACAGAGCTACAGTCCCATCCTAGAATGATAACCCTGTCATATGTTTTGTTATATATTTCCTAGCTTTAGGAATGTACATATGTCTATATACATCAAAACATCTTTCTCATCTGTGTCAGAATAATAGTATATAAACTTCAGGGTTATTGTCTGCATTTTACACTTTACTGGCTTTGATTATGATGTTAAATAGATATAGGAAGATGTGGTGTGAGTGCCAATGAGACAACTCTCCATCCAAATAACAAATTATAAAAGTAAACCATTATAGGTCAATGTACGGCCTTCAACACGGAGCCTTGGCTCACACCGAACAACAAGCTATAAAGGGCCCCAAAAGTACTAGTGTAAAACCATTCAAACGGTAAAACCAACGGTCTAGTCTATATAAAAACGAGAAACACGTATAAATTACATAAACAAACGACAACTACTGTACATCAGATTCCTGACTTAGGACAGGTGCAAACATTTGCAGCGGGATTAAACGTTTTAATGGTACCAAACCTTCTCCCATTTTATATTTTCTGTTCAAATTATTGCCTTTTTGCCTATTTGACCTTTAAACTCCGCATTTTTGTAAAGCCAGTACCCTGATGCTTATTGTAAAGCACCTATACTTTTATAACAAGATAGATAAAGGGACGTAAGTGGGTAGATGTGCATTGAAGAACTTGAGTTGCTGGGTGGCTTTTTCACTGATGTATACTCCATAGGTTTTTCACAATACAATCAAAATATTATACTACCAGTGATGGTCCGTTTCTATATACTGTAAATTCAGAAATTTTTGTGAGGTTTTTATTAATGCGAATAATGCGACTGGGTGACTATCGCAATAATAAGAACTCGCATTTTGATATTTGATGCATATATCTGTATGCAGCTTTTCCTGAAATCGCAATAATTAATCTCGCATTTATGTCTATTCTTCAAAAATCGCAATAATAAATGCACGCAATAATTTCTGAATTTACAGTATTTAATTCATGAAGTGAGTTGCATTGAATAGAAATTTACCTTATGCAAATGAATATCAATACATCTGTTTACTTATTTCGGGTTGAAAAAAATCTCTATGCAAAGTCTGTAACTGTTTGAAAATTGAGGTGATATAAGAACACTACTAAACAGAACAAATACATTGTTTATTTCGTATTTGAATGTTCCAAAATCAACCAAAATCTTATACATGTACATGTATACGTGCACTTGCATAAGGTTGATTTTTATCTGACGCAGCGCAAGTATTATTCATTGGCACATATTAAGGAGACCTTCCAATAATTGTAACGATAAATAAAATTGAGAATGGAAATTGGGAATGTGTCAAAGTGATAACAACAACCCGACCAAAGAGCAGAAAACAGCCCAAGCCACCAATGGGTCTTCAACACAGCAAGAAAATCCCACACCCGGAGGCGGGCTTCAGCTGGCCCCTAAACAAAAATGTGTACTAGTTCAGTGAAAATGGACATCAAACTAAACTCCGAAACATATAAATGAACTAACATAAAAAAAAACAACATATAAGACTTACAAAAGCCAGAGGCTCCTGACTTGGGACAGGCGCAAAAATGCGGCAAGGTTAAATATGTTTTGTGAGATCTCAACCCTCCCCCTATACCTCTAGCCAATGTAGAATAAACAAACATTATGCTTTAAGGGGTGTAACTGTTACTCATGGTAATTTGATAGTTCCAAAGCCAAAAACTGAACTGTTTAAAAAATCTTTTGCTTATTCTGGATCAGTTTTATGGAACGGACTACCATATGAAATGCGTAAAGTGCAAAACACTTATTCTTTTAAACAAATTATAAAACAATACTTGAGACAGTCCCAATATTCAGTCTGAAATGATTGCAACTATGACTCTTTTTTTAGAATGTATGATTTTAATGATTGTATATTATATCTATTTACTACATGCAATCTGTAACTGTTTTATAACTTTTAATCATGGTACATGTACATTGAACTATTATGTCTATACGATTGTGTTTATATGTTGTATGTTTGCTTTTTCTCTTATTATTATTATTATTATTATTATTATTATTATTTTTTTTTTTTTTTACTTGTATTGCATATGAGGGCTCAGGGAAGATTAGTAATTGTAACTAACTGTGTTTACCGTCTTTAAATAAAGAATTTATTATTATTATTATTATTATTATTATTATTATTATTATTATTATTATAAACACACAGCAATACGCACAGTAAAACTCAGTTTAAAAGAAGTCTAAAAACTGCCTAAAAAATACAGCTCCACTGCTTGCTTTTTCTATTAATCCCATCCTATTGTCATTTTGTTACTTATATTTCTAGTATTCCCTTCTCTAAAGCAAACAGTCATAATGGTCTAGGGTTAAATTTGTAGCACAAAATCATTTAAAAAGAAGAAAACTTTACTTGCCTGTGAATATTTTATATAAATAAGTGAAAAACACTTTCCATTTTCTTCTATAAAAAATCCCCCATCAAAAATTAAATCAACATGAGTTTAAGAACATTAAGAAACTGATCGTATAAATGTTCAATACTGACTTTGTTACTTATTTATAAAATGGTATTTATACAGTTATGTCATTTAAAAGCTACAAGGATACTTTAATTGTAGTTTAAATTTTAAATCTTAAATTAAGGAGCTTAAATCTCAATGTGTGTGTATGAAGTTACACAAGAAATATACCACCTGATGCATTGTATGGATAACATAAGTTTGCTATTTGGTATTTCAAGTTTAATACTAGATGTAGAATATGAAAATAGAAACACAATTATTGTGAACAGATGCATGTTTTTTCTTTAAGTCTAGGTTTAACAGACTTTAAATTATATTGGTTTTTAGGTCTGAATTTCCCAGGACTTGGATTCAAACAGCTGTATTCACAAATATTAGCTTTCAGGTCTGTATTTCCGTTTACAAAAAATTCTTAAGATTTAGGTTGATGGTAAGTTATACTTATTTGTTCATGACTTACTTGTCTCATAAAATATTTTGTGAAAATACTTAGTAAAGTTTTGAATAAAATAAATTCGTCATGAAATGTGACAGGAATTTTGAACATCAGAGGTTCATATCATTTCTTTCTTTCGTCTACTTGAATTCCTATTTACCTGAACCTTATTTCCCCAATCAATCTGTACATTTTTGTGAGTGACATGTGCAGACCATATGTTTCACCTATTTTTTTACTTTTTAACTATTATGCAATGTTATATCAGCTGAATATCCTTAACAATATAATAAACTGTCTGATATAATAAACAAAAGAACAATTATAGGAAATAACACCTCATTGATCTTATGCTGTTTTTTTACTTAAATCAATCGGTTCAAATTCTACAGAAATTCTTGCTAGGTGCAGATAAGAATATGTGTCAATAGGACATGATGCTTCACTTGCACAATATCCTGCTTCCATGTTCAGTGAACTGTGAAATCGAGGTCAAAACCATAATTTGGCATATAATTTTAAACATGTACATCATAATGAGCATATATAATGTACTGAGTTTCAAGTTAATCTGACCATAATTTCATCGTAAACTACCTTTACAAATAGTGAATGGCGAATGTGTCCATGGGACACAGATGATGCTGCCGCTTGCATATATGTTACAAAGGGACATAACTCAAGAAAGGTAAAAGTGACACAACCCAAATTCGAAAATGATCTGTGTTTTGTGATAATAAGCATTGTGTATAAGTTTCAGTTGACAATTAGTAACATTTAGTTGAGGCAAACTAAAGTTAGAGAATGGAAACTAATTTTGGGATGTACAGAGGGACAAGGGTAACATTGAATGCCCCTTCCACCGAGGCGAGGGCGTAAAAAGACAAACTGAATAGCGAATTCATATATTACGCAGAGACCAGAAAACATAATGCTCCTACTATTTTATGCAGGGCATAGAAATGTTCAATTCTGGTGTCAGTTATATAAATTTCTCAATCCTATTTAAGATAATATGTTAAGGATGATTTTTAAGTGATGTCATATTTACTGATTTAAATGATAATTAGCTTTTTTTAGCTTGGCAGTACTGTTGAACTTTGAACTTAATAAAAGTAAAATTACCAATTTTTAATCTTTAATGACTTTCTTAAATCAAATTTCAATGATTATTAAGTTCACTTCTAATTGGTTTTATATTAACCTTAAGAAATAAAAAAAAAAATAAAGAAAGCTAAATTTAGTTTGAAGAGGACTCAAGATGTTGATCACCTAGTACCTCAGAATAGATGAATGAAGAGTTAATTATAGGTCAGATCGAGCTTTTTTGATTTGTTTGAACTTTAACTTTTATGTTATAGCATTAAAAGTTATCACAATTTAAAGGTAGGACCAATATAATATAGACAAGTCAAATTTCCATCTACTTCTGGGTAAATTCTATACATTGTCACAGTGGAATAGTGGGCATACCAAATTTGGTGGACAAACATACAAACAAGATGACAGTGCATTATGTACTGTCACATTTACACAGACAATCTAGTACAGCTATAAACGACAAGACTTTGTTTTACATTTATCATTTCAGGGCCTTTCATAGCTGACTATGCAGTATGGGTTTTGCTCATTGTTGAAGGCTGTACGGTGACCTATAGTTGTTAACTTCTATGTCATTAGGTCTCTGGTGGTGAGTTGTCTCATTGGCAATTATACCACATCTTCTTATTTTTATAATTACCTTAGCTTTTTCTAGATCCAAACTTGGTACTTGTTCTGACAGAACTTCCTTTGCTTCACTTAAACTACCACAAATAATGTCACTGAAAAAACAACAACAAAGGCCGTATTTATCTGGCAAATTAACAAAACAATGCCGCAACCACTTCTTTATAATATAACAATACAGAATACATACAGCAAAATAATCTCTAGAATTAATGTCAGAAAAAGTTAAACAATATTATCTGAATAACCAGTACACTGACATTTGTGTAATGGTATTTTATAATATATATAAGACGGAAAGCAGGTTAATTCTGTTAAACAAATCAAATATTAGATACGCTTATGGATTTGCTACTTAAATCTATTAAGTTTAAAGTATGATGCACAAAATATGGCTGTAACGACTTAATGGCTTATATACAGTATGTAACATACTTAGAGCTAGCTTACTGAACTTGACCACAAAATATATTCTTAAAATCACATGGTTTGATATTAAAAAATAATTGTCTTATTTTCTATTTTCAGTCAAAAACTGCTAGACACCTCAGTCATTGATCCAGAAAATTTGTATATAGGGGGTTCCAGTGTAATTTTTCAGGTCTACAACAAAATTCTGAAAAAAGAGGTTTAATCCCTCTACCTAGATCTTTTTTCTCTTTACTCCTGACCAAAAACCAAAATGTGAAATTTTATAAAAAATTGAAGATGTGATATGATTGCAAATGGGGTAACTATCAACCAAGGACTAAAGGATATGGAAATGTAGACCTACAGGTTACTGTACAGACTTAAACAAAACCCATAACATATAGTAAACCAAGGACTAAAGGACATGGAAATATAGACCTACAAGTTACTGTACAGACTTAAACAAAACCCATAACATATAGTTAACCAAGGACTAAAGGGCATGGAAATATAGACCTACAGATTACTGTACAGACTTAAACAAAACCCATAACATATAGTAAACCAAGGATTAAAGGACATGGAAATGTAGACCTACAGGTTACTGTACAGACTTAAACAAAACCCATAACATATAGTAAACCAAGGACTAAAGGACATGGAAATGTAGACCTACAGATTACTGTATAGACTTAAACAAAACCCATAACATATAGTAAACCAAGGACTAAAGGACATGGAAATGTAGACCTACAGATTACTATACAGACTTAAACAAAACCATAACATATAGTAAACCAAGGACTAAAGGGCATAGAAATGTAAACCTACAGGTTACTGTACAGACTTAAACGAAACCCATAACATATAGTAAACCAAGGACTAAAGGACATGGAAATGTAGACCTACAGGTTACTATACAGACTTAAACAAAACCCATGACATATAGTTAACCAAGGACTAAAGGACATGGAAATGTAGACCCAGAGGTCACTGTACAGACTTAAATAACTCATCAAAACCCATAACATATAGTTAACCAAGGACTAAAGGACATGGAAATGTAGACCTACAGATCACTGTACAGACTTAAACAAAACCCATAACATATAGTAAACCAAGGATTAAAGGACATGGAAATGTAGACCTACAGGTTACTGTACAGACTGAAACAAAACCCATAACATATAGTAAACCAAGGACTAAAGGACATGGAAATGTAGACCTACAGATTACTGTACAGACTTAAACAAAACCCATAACATATAGTAAACCAAGGACTAAAGGACATGGAAATGTAGACCTACAGATTACTGTACAGACTTAAACAAAACCCATAACATATAGTAAACCAAGGACTAAAGGACATGGAAATGTAGACCTACAGATTACTGTACAGACTTAAACAAAACCCATAACATATAGTAAACCAAGGATTAAAGGACATGGAAATGTAGACCTACAAGTTACTGTACAGACTTAAACAAAACCCATAACATATAGTAAACCAAGGATTAAAGGACATGGAAATGTAGACCTACAGGTTACTGTACAGACTTAAACAAAACCCATAACATATAGTAAACCAAGGACTAAAGGACATGGAAATGTAGACCTACAGATAACTGTACAGACTTAAACAAAACCCATAACATATAGTAAACCAAGGACTAAAGGACATGGAAATGTAGACCTACAGATTACTGTACAG
Source organism: Mytilus coruscus (assembly GCA_017311375.1). Lineage (NCBI taxonomy): Eukaryota > Metazoa > Mollusca > Bivalvia > Mytilida > Mytilidae > Mytilus > Mytilus coruscus. Next base: position 2,597,223 of record CM029597.1, on the reverse strand, counting down.
ACTTAAACAAAACCCATAACATATAGTAAACCAAGGATTAAAGGACATGGAAATGTAAACCTACAGGTTACTGTACAGACTTAAACAAAACCCATGACATATAGTTAACCAAGGACTAAAGGACATGGAAATGTAGACCCAGAGGTCACTGTACAGACTTAAATAACTCATCAAAACCCATAACATATAGTTAACCAAGGACTAAAGGACATGGAAATGTAGACCCAGAGGTCACTGTACAGACTTAAATAACTCATCAAAACCCATAACATATAGTTAACCAAGGACTAAAGGACATGGAAATGTAGACCTACAGATTACTGTACAGACTTAAACAAAACCCATTACATATAGTAAACCAAGGACTAAAGGACATGGAAATGTAGACCTACAGATTACTGTACAGACTTAAACAAAACCCATTACATATAGTAAACCAAGGACTAAAGGACATGGAAATGTAGACCTACAGATTACTGTACAGACTTAAACAAAACCCATAACATATAGTAAACCAAGGACTAAAGGACATGGAAATGTAGACCCACAGGTCACTGTACAAACTTAAATAACTTAAACCCATAACATATAGTAAACTAAGGACCAAAGGACATGGAAATATAGACCTACAGATTACTGTACAGACTTAAACAAAACCCATAACATATAGTTAACCAAGGACTAAAGGACATGGAAATGTAGACCTACAGGTTACTGTACAGACTTAAACAAAACCCATAACATATAGTAAACCAAGGACTAAAGGACATGGAAATGTAAACCTACAGATTACTGTACAGACTTAAACAAAACCCATAACATATAGTAAACCAAGGACTAAAGGACATGGAAATGTAGACCTACAGATTACTGTACAGACTTAAACAAAACCCATAACATATAGTAAACCAAGGACTAAAGGGCATAGAAATGTAGACCTACAAGTTACTGTACAGACTTAAACAAAACCCATGACATATAGTTAACCAAGGACTAAAGGACATGGAAATGTAGACCCAGAGGTCACTGTACAGACTTAAACAAAACCCATAACATATAGTTAACCAAGGACTAAAGGACATGGAAATGTAGACCCAGAGGTCACTGTACAGACTTAAATAACTCATCAAAACCCATAACATATAGCAAACTAAGGACCAAAGGACATGGAAATATAGACCTACAGATTACTGTACAGACTTAAACAAAACCCATAACATAGTTATAACTATAGGTTCCTAGCTTGAGACAACCACTGGACTACAGGCTCCTAGCTTCAGATAACCATTGAACTACAGGCTCCTAGCTTGAGACAACCACTGAACTACAGGCTCTTAGCTTGAGACAGACATAAACAGAATGTGGCATGCTTAAACTAGTTGGTGTACACTCAACCCTCCCTAATATGGTACAGTGGTGTAACATCACAAAATATGAACAAACTGTAAAAATCCATTGAAAAGTGCTTGACTCATCTGATTGGTATCGCTAACAAAATGACAATTTATGACACAAAGTACAAATCTTAGAGTAAATACTCACAATTACTGAAAGCTAGTTCTAATTAAGCCACAAGTTAATACTAGGTTTTCCCTGGACTATAAAAAATCAATCAGAATATATCATTTGAATCAGCTAGTTTTGTGTAAAGTGAAATCCAGAACTAAATCTTTAATAAGCTTTCTAGAAGAGCTAAAGGACAATTTCAGAAATTGTCAGATTGTGATGTGGAGAAATAAAGATATTAGTCAATCAGTATTATTATTTTCCTGGCTCTATAATATAAAAGAAACTAAGATGGCAGGTTTTTAATGTGTGTGTTTTTAGAATGATCATTATAAAAAACTTGATTGATCATATATTAGTATCTTACTTTGAAGAAAGAAATACTACATGCCCTTATGTAAATGATTGGTTTTTTACTGATTATTATGGAGGACTTGAAATATTCATAAAAAAACATGAAAAATCCAAGAACTGTTTGGAACAACTTTATCTAATATTTCCATCAAAGACAATTTCCCCACTATGTCTTAATTACTAAACCAAGTAGAAACTGTGTAGTGTCAACATCTATTCTATCATTATTTTACCCATTAATGTGAAAAATCTGTCAAATAACTGGAAAAAAATCCAGAATCTTTAGTAACTACTTTATCTCAAACTACATTTAAGATCATTTCCCTACTAAATCAGAAAATAACCAGTGCAAAGTGTCACCATCTATTCTATCAATTTTAACCTTTAATGTGTAAAAATCTGTCAAATATCAAAATCCATATCATAGAGATCAAACATCACAAAATTGTATATTGCCTCAAGATATGAAAAGGATTACAAATAAAATCTGCAATACACTCCTCAAAATACATAATAATATGTTGATCTAAGACAATTATTTACACATCTCTGTCAAAATTATTTATACAAGAAGATATTAGAGATCTAGAACAAACAAACGGATACACCCTGTGGATAATTTTCTTCTTATTTGTAATTTATTAAATGGGTATGTTATTTGTCAATGTTATTTGAAACAAAAATATGTTACAAATATTTCTATGTATTTGTCATCTGACTCAGGACACTGTCCTTTCAAGGTCAGACTTAAAATGACCAGTTGGTTTATATGTTAAATGTTATGCTATTTTGTATAAAAATCATTTATTTAAAAAAAATGTTCTTTTAATTTCAAAAAGTATTGTTTGAAAAATGAGATTTGGAAATGTTTTCCTAAAAAAATATCTTCTAAATGCATCATGCGTGCTGTGAGCTCATTAAATTGAAAATAAACATCTTCTACTTCTTCTCCTATACAGTACAGGTAAAAGGGTATTTTTTTACTGAATTTGAATTTTTTGGTAAAAATGATAATATTGTGAGCAAGTATTACATTTTAAGTGTTCAATATTACACAGATAAATCTGAGTGGTTAATTGATTGCTGGTGTTTAACACCACTTTCAGCACTTTTGGTTATATTATGGCGACCAGTTTTTATTGGTGGAGGAAGCCAGAGTAAATAAATCTGATAATAGTTTCTACATCACAATGCATGGTAATATAGGATGTCCTATAAAGTAATGAAAACTAATTGAGCTATTGATATGGGGAGACTTAACTTTATAGAAGACATAAAATGATAATAAAATGTTATAAAAGACGGAAGGAAGCTCTTACAGAGTCTGTTATATTAATGGCTTACTAATATAAAAAGTCTTATAGCTTCAGACATTGGAATACTGATGATCAATGTGAACCCTATAGAATTGATGTCATATTGCTCTCACTAAAAGAACTCCAAAGTTTTAAAAATCAGTTTTTCTCTCTTTTCTAAATAGCTTTTATATTCAATATGGTATTCCCTCATCTTGATTGAGCAAAATAATTTTAAATGGATTTGTTTAGAGATATAGCTGTGGCTATGCATGATTGCACTACTGTTATATTAACATTTACACAAAGCTAAGAAATGAGATTTTCAATGTCCTCAAATATTTAAGGAATATTAGCATTTTTCATCTAATTTTGTATTGCTATAGGATTTCTATTTTACAAACTGCACATATTCTATGAAAATGTTAACTTACATATCAGATGAAATCTCTCTAAGAGTATCCGTATCTGCTATAATAGTCCCGGCATCACTATACATGTCCGAATCACTTTCAAGGTCCCTGGCCCGTCTCGTACCTTTTAACACAGCTACAATACAAATGAAATTAATCACTTTCTAATGTATTTAAACTTTTATGTCGAAAATACATTTCATTTCATTCAAAAAGAAAAAATATCTTTGTGATAACGTAGTAGAATGTGATAAACGATATGGCCCCTTGACAGTTGAAGCGATTTTCAACCTGTTGACAACCAACTCAGGTAACAGTGACACTATATACTTTAAGATGTTTGCAGGTGAAATAAATAAAAATTAAGATTTATTGCTAATGGAGGTACATGTATTAAATTTCTAAATCAGTTACAACATGCTCATTATGAATTAAACATTTAACCTATTTAACAAACTGTAACAATAAAGGTAAACTTTAATTTGTTTCTTCACACTTTTTGTGGTTCTTCTCTTTAGAATAAGAATTAGCATTTAATATATTAACCTATTTGCCAAAAAAAAATATATATATATATATATATGTATAGGTCAATTTTGGTTAATATTGGTCCTATGTTTTCTTAAAACAATATTTTTCACCATAACAGTGAATGACTGATTGAAAATGTTAATTAATGGTGATAGCTTAAACTGGCTGTTTGGGTAAGGTGAGGACAGTAAACATAACGCATTCAGATCAGGTATTAATGGAATGATGTTATTTCAGAATTCATATACCTGCCACCTACCAAAATTCTCTTAGGGGCGGATTTCAGGGTGCCTGGGGTGCCTGGGATGCCGAGCACCCCTTATGGAGCTTCAGTTATGGTTAATCCAGACCTTTTACCAGTTTCACTACAAATTTTGTCTAGTTTGGGGTCCATGCCCCCCTTTGACCCTTTTCCAGAATCCTCTGGATCTGCATCTGTCTCTATAGAGTCTGTAAGCACAAGAGGTCCTAATGCTTTACTTGCTTTACTTGCATAGAGCTTTAATGCCATTTTAATGTCTGTTTATGGTATTCAGTTCATTTTTAGATGTAGTCTTCTTATATCTGAGGGGCATCAGCCACAAAGAAATGAGACATTAAATCTGATTTACATAGAAGTAATAAATAAATATTTTATCTTTTCTCTTGTTCTAAAGAGAACAAGTTGTTTTGATAAAAACAGGAATAGTGTCATTATCTCAAATTTTTCAGATACAGTAACACTTTGAGTAGGTGTTTTATAGTTATAGATTTGGAATTAATACATCATCACTACCTGCTTTTGTATGGCAATATGAATCCCTGTACTATCTTGAATTACCAAAATCTGAACTTTTTGCTGATAAATAATAACACTTCTATGTAAATATTGGAAGATTTCAAGTCAGGCCAACCCATCTCATGTTCTCATCCCCATAAATCAGGAAAGAAGATTTGAATTTCACTAAACCACTAACATATTTATTTCCAAATCATGTTATTTCTAAGACAATTTTCAAGCTATAAATCAAAATTTTATTGTATTTTCTAAAGGAATATAAATAAATCAAGTCTTGTATCTTGTTTTAAACAGCAGTATTACTAGCATGGCCTTGAAAGATTAAAAACACAGGCTAACAACAAAATCTGTCTGAAAATTTCTTGAATAGAAAACAAGTACAAACAAATGTCATAGTGACAAACATTATATGTACAGAGACCAATATTGACAGGTACAAATTAAAAAGCGCAAAAACCATTGTCTAGTAAAATAAGTTTCTTCCTATATTTATAGCCACCACTGAATGTGATACCCATACAAATATCATACAGACGTCATAATGACAGGGAATGAATATACTATTTTTTACATGGGACCTCCATCAAGTCAACTGTGACTGTATGTATTGTAATATACAGCATGAAATGAATAAATTATCTACAAATGAAACGTTTTCAGTGAACGTTTGCATCTCAGAGTGAAGAAAAAACATCCAAAAATTAGGAAGAAAGATGCTTTTATTATGTTATAGATTTTACTGAAATATCTTACTATTGTGTTGGACAGGAAATAATGCTCATATAATAAAGAATAAAAAAAAAGATTTTTATAATTATTGCGACTTGGAATATTCCCTGTTTAATGTAAAATGTGGCTAGTTTAGACCCCCCAAAATCATTCCCATATGTACATATAATTCTGCAGCAAATGGTATATTATGCTACTGGCCAAATATGAAGTCTTTCTGGTAAGTAGTATGTGAGAATAATGTGATAAAAATATTTGTTGGATGACAAACAGACAGACAAACTGACAGATGGATGGACAAGGTGCATACAGTGGGAGTATAAAAATGTATCAATGGATGAGAGAAAACAATATGAAAAATTCAATAAAATTATTTTTAACCCACAAAATTAGTTTAATATAAAGCTAAATTAACATGACAGAAACTGAAAACCAATGGAAGATGTTTCTTGCTCTTAATTTCACTATTATTTAAGATGTGTCATTAATATCAAGTAATCAGAATAAGCTTATATTTTATTTCAGATAGAATCCCATACTATGAATCACTACAAGAGAAGCTGTTGGTATAAAATCAATACTATATTATTCTCTTGAGAAACAATGGAGACTGAAACTATTTGCTGTACCTTAATAATACAGTCCAATTATAGCTTAAATTCAATAAAGACTCTAGAAAGGTTTGGTAAAGTGTGGAATAATGTCATCATATATCTAATTTCTGTAGTAGATTGACTTATTTAACCTTTGGATGCTACTGTATAAATTTAGAAGAGGTCATTTGTATTTAAATGTATTGTCTTTAGCAAGCTGTGACATGAATGAGTGTTGTATGTTTTAAGATGTCCAATGTTTAAAATATCCAAGATAGATACTAGTCATAGGGGCTGTATTAAGTTTTACTTATTTTAAGAGAAAAAAAAACACTTTCATTATCTTTCATGTTGACTGGTACTTTTCCATTTGTAGGTGGTACTTTTCAATATATGTCCATGAATATCTAATATGAAAATTTCTTAATTCAGGCGGTACTTATCAGAAGCACAGAAAAGTAAAAGTACCAGGTATCGCCTCCTAATGAATGGCCTGTTAACATACTAAAACAATACATTCACTTAACTGTATTCTATTCAAAGATTTGCAAACATCAGTTTTTGATTTGATGGTCAGAAATACTGTTCACTAGGTCTGCTCATATGTCGTCTGTAAACTTAATTTGGGACCATCAAATCACCTATTGATACATGCAAATCTTCAAATACAATACTGTTATTTCCTAATATTTGCTTAATAGTATAAATATTGTCTGTCTGTGTGGCTGTTTGTCTGTCTGTTAATCCATTGTTAGTATTACTACCCTACCTGATTGATAATGTTTGAAAGTTTCAGCATAAGCTTGATCTAGGTCAGTGACCTTGTGGTCATCTGTTTTACTGTCTGTCCATTCTGTTGGTGAATTCATGGTCACAGTACCCACTTCTGAATCAGTGTCAGGCACATATCCTACAAAATAAAACACTTGTTGGTTCAAACAATAATTCATGTTTTTGGAAACTTTTAACTGGTTTTATTTGCTGACTGACAAAGATGAGAGAATTTCCAAGTTGTTGATCGACAGTTATATTTAACAGGACCGAGGATCACATTGTTACATGTTACAATTTCAATATTCAAAATAATGTTACTAACTCTAAATAAATGTCTCCAAATAAATAAAAATGAATTGTTATGATAAAAGTAAGCGTCCTACAAACACCAGATGATGATTTTATGCCATCACCAAAACTTCCCACTTGTAATGGAGGAATAAAACCAATATGGCCATCACCAAAACTTCTCACTCGTAATGGAGGAATTAAACCAATATGGCCATCACCAAAACTTCCCACTCGTAATGGAGGAATTAAACCAATATGGCCATCACCAAAACTTCCCACTCGTAACTTGTAATGGAGGAATAAAACCAATATGGCCATCACCAAAACTTCCCATTTGTAACGGAGGAATAAAACCAATATGGCCATCACCAAAACTTCCCACTCGTAACGGAGGAACAAAACCAATATGGCCATCACCAAAACTTCCCACTCGTAACGGAGGAATAAAACCAATATGGCCATCATCAAACTTCCCACTCGTAATGGAGGAATAAAACCAATATGGCCATCACCAAAACCTCCCACTCGTAATGGAGGAATAAAACCAATATGGCCATCACCAAAACTTCCCACTCTTAATGGAGGAATAAAACCAATATGGCCATCACCAAAACCTCCCACTCGTAATGGAGGAATAAAACCAATATGGCCATCATCAAAACTTCCCACTCGTAACGGACGAATAAAACCAATATGGCCATCATCAAAACCTCCCACTCGTAATGGAGGAATAAAACCAATATGGCCATCATCAAAACCTCCCACTCGTAATGGAGGAATAAAACCAATATCATCACCAAAACTTCCCACTCGTAATGGAGGAATAAAACCAATATGGCCATCACCAAAACTTCCCACTCGTAATGGAGGAATAAAACCAACATGGCCATCACCAAAACTTCCCACTCGTAACGGAGGAATAAAACCAACATGGCCATCACCAAAACTTCCCACTCGTAATGGAGGAATAAAACCAATATGGCCATCACCAAAACTTCCCACTCATAACGGAGGAATAAAACCAATATGATCATCACCAAAACTTCCCACTCGTAATGGAGGAATAAAACCAATATGGCCATCACCAAAACTTCCCACTCGTAATGGAGGAATAAAACCAATATGATCATCACCAAAACTTCCCACTCGTAATGGAGGAATAAAACCAACATGGCCATCACCAAAACTTCCCACTCGTAATGGAGGAATAAAACCAACATGGCCATCACCAAAACCTCCCACTCGTAATGGAGGAATAAAACCAATATGGCCATCACCAAAACTTCCCACTTGTAATGGAGGAATAAAACCAATATGGCCATCACCAAAACTTCCCACTCGTAACGGAGGAATAAAACCAATTTGGCCATCACCAAAACTTCCCACTCGTAACGGAAGAATAAAACCAATATGGCCATCACCAAAACTTCCCACTCGTAACGGAGGAATAAAACCAACATGGCCATCACCAAAACTTCCCACTCGTAACGGAGGAATAAAACCAATATGGCCATCACCAGAACCTCCCACTCGTAATGGAGGAATAAAACCAATATGATCATCACCAAAACTTCCCACTCGTAATGGAGGAATAAAACCAATATGATCATCACCAAAACTTCCCACTCGTAATGGAGGAATAAAACCAATATGGCCATCACCAAAACTTCCCACTCGTAATGGAGGAATAAAACCAATATGGTCTCTTTTACACAACATATTCAATTAGAAGAAATGTTTTTGAGATACAAGTGCCAAAATTGTAGCCGAATAAGGCAACAGATTTATCATAAATGGAAATTTTAAGAAAATGTTTGAAAAGAATAAAACAACTTTATGGAAACTTAATTAAATGAAGTACATAAAAAAAAAATCACTTCCAAAGTGCAAAATTCCCCAAAAGCAGTAATGTTGTTCATAATGAATGGATGAATAGATGAAGAATTTAAAATCCAAAACCAGAAAATGTACCTTTTATTCTCACATTCTTTTTCTTTGTCTTGAAGACTACAATGTTATTGGACTTTTAATCACTTAACAAAATTTTGGAATGCAGAATTATATTCTATAATTATCTAGGATTTTTCCCCAAATTAGGTAAATTTCTCAAACTTTGGGTGGGCAAATGTATTCTGAAACTGCATGATTTTTTCTGCTGTTTAAAAAGAACTAGAGAAATGAATTTTTGGTAGAATGATTTGAAATAATGTACTTAAAATATAAAAACAGGGCAAAAGGTGAATTTTCCGCCTATTCATGTAGTCAAAAGTACTGAACTTTGGAGATGTATATTTGTAGTCATCAATCATTTAGACAAATGATGAACTCCCGGATATAGACAGCCTGCCTTTTTAAAACTTGAAAATTCATTTTTTGAAAAAATTGTATTATGGTAGGAATTTAAAACATTGCATTAAGATTTTTTGGGATGTGATCAATTAACCTGATTATTTTTTAACTAAGTGTTATGTCTATCATCTGTATTATTTTACAATACTTTACTGAAGTAATTACTTCTGATTTTAAGAAGAAAGTTAATTTTAGAACAATTCAGACATTAATGTGCAGTCAAAACAGGTTTCTCTTGGCATCATTTCTAAATATTACACATTGTAAAGTAATAAACATTCTACCGAGGGCATGTTATTTGATTTCATATTTTTTACCATAAATTTCTATACAATAAACATGACACAAGTTTCCGGTAAACAAAAGGTATTCAAGAATGGAAAGAAAACACTGGACTTTAAATGTCTTATTTTCCCAATTCTGATGAATGTATTTAAATATGTACAACTCTACGGTGCTAGGTATTCATTATTATTCATTAGGTTTTCATGGGCAGAGATGAACTGTTCAACAATGTATAAATTTTCCATAGAATTGTTATTCCTTAGGTACCAATTTTATACATGGAGGAGAAGTTAAATCTAAAGCCACCCGTCAGGAGACTGCCACACTCTGATGAAGCATTATAACATCTGAACTTTATGTCAAATCTAAGTCCCTTTCCAATGTATTCATCATTACTTATATCAGAATCTATCAACCCTTTTATCATTAAGATTGATCTATAGACCTTAATGTGATTACAACTTGTGAGCATTAAATGTTAGATTAATCAGAACTATTCTATGGTGCACTACTTCTTCATGCATAACAATTCCTACACAAACTTGACAAATTGTAAGCAAAGGAACAATGCTTTAATCCTTATTCTTCATTTCCAAGTCAATGTGTGGTCTTCAAAATGGTGCCAAAGCTTCCAATTAACAAAAAATTTAGTAAAACCAGTTTCAGTAAAATTCCTTGCAACATGCCAATAAAGCTACATCTGTGCATTCAAGCACATACACATATGATACAATACAACTCTACAGCATAATTTTAAATGTTAGAAGAAACAATGTACACATTTTATGGAGTTGAGCCTTTCTGTTATGGATAAAACTTTTTTTTTTGTTCACTACTGACTACTGACCTAATCTAACAAACATGAAATCTTACCCGTGTCAGCACTAGTGGTAGATATTAGAGAAAGGGGTCGGTCCCTCTTCTTATGTCCTGCCTTTAAATCTCTCTCCAGTTGAGTTGGATCCCCAAACTGTTTCTCCTCTAAACCAGAGTTCTCTGTTAATTCTTGGAGACTGTCTAAATTCTGTGACCATCTCATTTCCTGTGAATCTGCCATCCCGTTATCGCTTTGTAAGGATATTCCAGAATCAGTCATAGGCTTTCTCTGTCTGTATATTATACCTTCGGTTGAACTCTGTAAAGAATTTGTAGAATCTGTTAATCCTTTGACAGAGATCCCAGAATCGGTCATAGGTTTATCAAATTTTTGTATTTGTTCTCTAGTTAGCCCACTTTGAACCTTTTGGAAACTTAGTTCCTTGTTGCCTTGAATACTATCTTCCTTATCAAGTCTCAGATTCTCTAATTTTTCCGACAAACTGTCATTTCTACTACTATTAGTATTAGAATCTAATCCATACGTGTATGTCGCATTTAGATTACCCTTCTCATTGTACCCTCGAAGAACGTTTTTACTGTAAGAATCCTCTAGACTATCATCAGACTGTTGTTCTTCTGAATCTGAAGCTTCCTGTCTCCAGTCAAGCGTATCGTCTCCTACAATCGGTAATTCAACACCTCTTGTCTGATCAGCCTGAAAAGTTGAATTTAAATTATGTCTAAGATTTTGTAAGATTTGCTGATCAGATAATTGTCCAACCTCTTCATGTATATCAGTGCTGATACCAGATTTGGAATTTGATATAGTACGTGTACGATCAAGCAGGGATTTGGATTTTTCCGTCACCAATGGAGTGGAAGTGATCACACTTTTATTTTCAAATGTGTCATTTAATGAAGCAACCCTCTTTGTTTTGTCACAAGATTGAACAATTTTTTCAATGTCGGTAAGATTTGAAGAATCGACTAAATCATCAGTTAATAATTCAGTTTGAAATAGAACATCCTCCAAATCAAGTACACCTAAGCTTGAGCTCATGCTCTCACTCATTTGATTTGATTTGGAAACAGGAGTTGTCTTTACTTCACACTCATTTGATATTTCATGATGAATTTTATCAGAATTTCTAGAATGACTTAAATGTTTTGGTGAATTATTTCCCTCCGTATCAAAAGTTAAATTGAAATATTTCCTGCCATCAGAAGAAAGGCATTCTTTTAATTCTGGACCAATAGAATCATCGCCGCTAGACCCACTATCATTATGGGTACGATTTAATTGTTCTATCTTTTCACTAGGAAGGATAAACCCACTATCAGTATAGATACGATTTAATTGTTCAATCTTTTCAGTAGGAAGGATATAGGTATTATTCAAAGCATTGCCAGTCACCTCAAGCTCAGTACTTACACAACCTTGTCCTTGATATTGCTGATGTCCATAGTTTTGTGATCTCCTTGGAGATTTATGAGTGAAATACTCTGACTCAGATCTACGAGAACCCTCGCTCAAAGTAAATGTTGATGACAACTTTTTCACACAGGAATCTCCATATTGTTCAGTTAACAAATCATCAATGTTTAAATTTGAGCGGTCATATAGATAATCTTGTTGATAATGAGCTTTCTGTTGTTGCGCAATCCTGGGGGATTCACTACGATACTGAAACTCCTCCTGTTCCTCGAGTATTTTAGAACGTAACAAACTCTCTGTATTTTCAGGTTTATTAAATGCTTTAGGTTGAGGTAAGAGTCTCCTGACCTTTGTTTTAGGTTGAGGTAGATGTCTTAACGTCTCTGTTGTATCCTCCACAGATCCTTCAGGTTTTGATACTCTATCTGCAGGAGCAAATATTCCATGTCCAACACGGCACTCGAAATAACGAACTCCTTCTACTGATCCATCATGTTTTCCATCAGGTTCGTCAAGTTCAATTCCACACCAAAATCCAGATGCAATGTGGGTTTTTCCAAAATACAGCAGAGTTCCCGCCTTAACTCCACTAATTACTACTCTATCACCGACATGTAACTCCTCATCTGCATGATCTTCGGGTGGAGGCGAAAAAAGACGTGGTTCTTCTTGTTTTTCCTTTTGCAGTCCGAAGGTTTTAGGCGCTGGAAGAAAAGATCTCCTTTTCTCTTTAGCTTTTCCCTCAGGTATGGGTATTCTTTTGTTGGAATAGGAGGCCTGGAATAAAAGCAATAATAAATTTATAATTAAACTGAATTTAATAAATTAATTTATTTCAAAAGCTCACCATTACCAATCCAATCAAATACTCATTATTAATATAATGTAAATTGAGAGATTGTGACATGAGATTTCATTTCCTTTTATAACCTGTAATTTAGTAGAATTTGACCAGTAACAGGTTAGATATTTCCAGTATACCTATTGTACACATTGAGATTAAGATCTAAATCAATTTTATTTTAAAATGAATTCAAAGGAATTGTGTGAATGTATTGTGTACAACACACAAGAATTTTAATAAACAAATTTTGATACATTTAATATAGAAAGTTCATTAAATTTTCAGATATTTATTTAAATTTGACTTTAATCTACTATTTTGATCTGTTATGAGTTTTACTGTAAGAGGAGAATCTTTTATAAAGTGAAAACAAGAGTGCCATAAATAGTGGTTTAACCAACCACCTAGTTGTAAGATTAGAACATATATATTTTGTCTTTTTTCAACATTGGATCCAGGATTTGAAAAATTGTTGTCTTTTTTATTTACCTTTTTATGCCAATGGCATAGTCATTGGAAAATAAATTGTAAGCAGTGGGTCTTAGGGGGGGGGGGGGCAGCAGCAGCCCCCAGAAGGTGAACAATTATGGTAAAATTCTTATTGAAAAAAAAAAAGTTTTATAAAATTATTTGTAAGCACATCCTTACAATGCTACACTGAGCTAGCACATCTGAAGCTACTGGGACAATCACAAAACTGCTAAACACAAACCAAATCACTTTTAGAAATATGAGCTATCTAAGATGGATACATTACAAATAATTTATTTAATGCTTACCTCTCTATACTGAACAGTTATAAGATAGAAACAATGAGACTGTAACACACATCTCCTTTTATTCACATGTTAGTAAATTCTTGGTTGTCTACATCTTAACTATTTTTGTTATTTTGATGTTTGTTGTTTGGCGTCTAGTTATACTACAACTTCTTATGTGTTATACTACAGACCATATTTCTGTGAAATAGTTATTCTCAATAGGATTTCATTATTATTTCATTATCATTTCATTATCATTTCATTATCATTTCATTATCATTTCAGGTTATTTCCTTTCTTTTTTCCCTTAAAACATCATACATGGAGAATGGTAGAAATGTACTGCCCCTCAATTTTTTTTATTATAACTTATTTTCCAAGAGTGCACAAATATACTACTTCCACAATAAAATTGTGTTGGTCTGAACAAGAATAAGTTAAACAGAGGAAAATAAACTGGAATAATGAAGAATTTCTTAATGAAAATATCTATTTTAAAAACAGAAAACAGGAATATGTGTCCATACAACATCATACCTAATTAAGCACCATATTGTTACATTTCCTTGTTCAGTGAACTGCAAAATATTGGTCAAAACCCTAATTTGTCATATCATTTTAAAAGTTATCATCATAATGAATATGATAACTGAGTTTCAAGTTGATGTGACTACAACTGCATGGTAAAATACATTGCAAGGTATAAATAAACTATTAACACAAAGATATGCGTGTCAGCAGAAAATTCAGAAATTAATTTAAAGTTGCCGGACCATAACCTAGAGAGCAGGGATTTGAAATGGTCGACAAACTGACATGTACTGATAGTTATGTAACTTTATAGGAAGTATCAATGATCTAACACAAGTAGTTCTTATCAAACTGAATTAAGCAGAAACTTAACATAGAAAATTGGTAATTAATTCAAAGTAACTGGACCATCCCCTACGGGGGCAGGGCCTCGAAATAGGTGTCAAACTGATATGTTCTGATAGTAATGCAACTTTATAGAAAAATAAAATTGATCTATCACAAGTAGTTCCTATCAAACTGAATTAAGCAGAAAACTTAACAATTGTTGAAGCAGACGGCAACGACGCCTACTGCCGTAGTTGTCACTGGAAAAGCAACACCTATGTCTCGCCATCTGCGACTTTAGACTTTTGTCACAAGCAACATAAACAATTTTTTTTTAACATTTACAAAACAGGCCAACAGGAGGATGATCAGAAACATAGACAGGAAAACATAATACCTTTACTATTGTAAGCGCAGGGCATAAAAATAAAAGAGGGAAATCAGCTCAAGTTCCTTTATAATACACTTCTGAGCCAAAGAATAACAAATTGACTTAAAAGTACTTCTTTGGCTTACCTTCATAAAAATATGCCTAGAGCTAAAAGTCTGATAAATTAAAGATGAGTTTATAACTATATATAATGAGCTTCATAATCAAGATGATCCTTAACAGAATCGTCAACAATTTTGCCTGAAGAAGTCCTGACCATCTTTTGTAAGAATTTATCAGCTTATATATATATATCTAATAGCTCAGATATCAATCTGAGGATATAATGGGAGAATATCTAGGAAGATTACAAACTAATAACATCACACCTGAAAACATCTTAAGTGAATATTAAGACAGAAAGTGCCAATTATTTCATATTTTTATATCATAAGATTCATTAACAAGCTGAACAAGTATCTTGTTGATTAAAGGTTAGTTTTTTTTGTAAGGGTTCTTGATCTTACTAAAATCAATGAACCTTAATTCTGATAATTATTTACAGGAACTAAATTGTTACTGAGGCAATTAAAGAACAGATAGAATTATATTTAGGCCTGATCAAATTATATTTTGTTCATTAACCTTGTTTCCAACTTATAACTAGATAAATATGAATAACAGTTTGGTTTGAAAGTTCAAATCTTTCTGATGGTAGGTCTAAAATTTGTCAGCAGACAATTACAATCTTTTTAACATGTAACATTTTCAGTCCAATTGTTTAGACATATTTTTGTTAGAAAATGTAATAAATTTATATAATTCAAAAGTTTAGAAAGAGGTAGAAAACTAACCACACATAAATTTGCAGAAAATGTACATGCAGATAAAATATTAAATTCAAAGTGAGCTTTATGTAGTCAGTGAAGGATCAAAAATAGGTCAATGTGACTTGAATGCTGTCCTTCTTATACAATTCAACCGACAATGTACTGAGATACCAACTTTGATGTAAAACCTAACCTAACATTTACTGACATATTTCCAAAACATATAAGTCATCTGTAAGGATAAAATAAACGCTGCATTTATATATGTTTGACATTGGATACCACAACAAACAGAACACATGTAACATTGGAGGCCATATCTCTTATCCTATGTTTCAGGTCAACTTAAAACTAAACAAGATTCAAGCCTTCATTCTAATGTTTTTTCGTCACTCTAGATCTCCTACCTAAAGTCATTTGAACCATATAATCTATATCATATCTCATTTTCATGCCCTCAAGAAATAATGAATCAAAACAGTATGTACAACAGAAAAAATATAATTTTTTCTAAATATATTTTACCTATCAGACCACATTTAATTATGTCTATATTTGTATTAAGATATTTAATATTAATTATGTCCATAGATCATAAATCATCAGATCAATGTAATGGACACATTAACCTGTCATATAATGACCTAATCAACAGGTAAAAACCAGATAATCAATGTCATCTGTAACTTCTATCTAACTATAGTGTGAGATTTCAAAAAAAAAATAACTAAAGATCACCTTCTTTAAATTATCTACATTAACAGTTAAGAGGATGGGGGATCCAGGTATAAATTCCCCAACCTTGGTATTTGCTGGAGTAACATAATAAATGAATACAGGACATACATAAAAAGATATCCAGCAATGGAAATAATTAATGACTAATTGATATTTTATTTGTCTGTCTTCCATAATGAACTCAAAATTGTTCATGAAATTTGTTATAAAAAGCTATTCTATTCTGGTCTGTGCCAGCAGGTAATAAATATATAGACATCTCGATTTCTGATGATGATTCATGACATTAAAAAATGTTAATTACATGAACATATCAACAAAGGAGGTAATTTGATAAATTAAAATGTTTCATTAATCAGAAAAAAATCAAAATTCCAAACAATTGATTGATTGTGATTGATAATCAATACAATTATTAGAAAGATACTGCAAGGTGGGACAACCATAATGAAGCATTAGGCTGAGGAAATTACAGGTATGTTGGATACAGCAGCAACTCTGCCTTGCAACAGGCCATCTACTGATCCCTTATATAGTTGTTGGGAGGGTTCTTTAAAGTGCTGCAGAGAGCAAGGAACTTGCCCTATACTACAAACGGAGTTAACATTAACATTTTTAACCAGATATTAAATGTATAGCTGTAAGCAGAAATCAAATTCAAATGTACATTCAAGAGAGCCAATACAAATTGTTACATTAAAATTACTTTCTTATTTCATTCTTGTAACTTTGAAGGCCTTTAAATTCTCCATGTCTACTTGTGTGTTAATATCTTATAATCTTTTTAAAGTGGTTAAATGTTCTTTTTCCTTATGAGTTATCTCCCCTACGTATGCATTAATTAAACCGTTCAAGAATAATACACTAACTACTGAATATAAAATATATAAAGCCAATACATATAACTCTAAGGTCACAAGCCTTATGTTAATGACAGTACATTCTGGACTCTATAGATAAAGAAGTTAAGTCAGCACAATGAATATTTTATCATGTTTATAGAAGACCATAGTGTCAAGATACATGTAAAATATTCATCTTATTATCTAACTTATTGATTTATCTATAGTACATACAAGTACAGCACTGGCAAACAATATTAAGAAATAGATTTTTAAACAAAACTCAACGGTAAAGAATTTTGAGACAGATTTAAACATTTTTGTTATATCAAAATAAGAAGATGTGGTATACATGTACTGTAACACTGTACTCAACCACAGTGGGGCTATAGAAGTATGTTCTCATGTCAGGACTTGTGTGGTGGGTAGCTGTCTCATTAATAACTTGAACTTTCCTCACATGTTTTTCATAAAGAAGGATGGTCTGTAAGGTTTCTTTGGTGATTTTTTTTCATAGGGTGGGGTAGTCATATGGAACTCTTGCCAAAATTTGCAAAATAAATATTTACCTCCCAACAATCAATAAATGAAAAAAAACAGAAGAGATGTGATGAAAATGATGAACAATGACTTGACAGGTACCCACCTAGGACAATAGGTTATACAGAGATAATGTCCCATTTTCAGACTGTCAAATTTAATATTTTATTTATATAATTTACTGTCTCAGCAAAGGAAAAAATATTGTTTAACAGTCAACTACATTGATTTCCCACTTCACCACACACGTACCCCATTAGAAAAAATATATTTCAGTTTCTCAAATTTGTATGTTATTAATTTAACTAATGATCCTACCAATCCTATATACTTTTGAACACAAATAAGTCCCACAAATCCTGCATCATCCATGTTTAACAAATATAATTTTTTCACATATGTATTAATCATAAAAACTGTCTTGTCCTTTTAAATCTTTGTTTACTCAATCAAACTTTTTGGTTTGTTTTGATATCGAAGAGATCATAATATGTTTACAACCCGTGTAAATAACAGATATACAACTATTCTGTTTAATTAGTCGTTAACGAACTAGTATTAATTACTCCTACCTGTTTAACTAATATGAAGGAAACGCAGACTTAGTACTTTACACCTGTCCACGACTTAAACTGTTAGGTAAATGTTATCATGATAGATTAAGAGATTGTAGACCTGTCAGAAACCTGTATTAAATATGACAGAAATTGTCACCACTTTACATATCTTCATCTAAGAGGACATATACCAAGACATTTTTATGTTTGTCATAAATTGTAAAAATAACACTTACCATTATAAATCTCAGGACAAAATGATAATTTAAATATCCATCATAACAGATGATACTTTTACCAGTGGCCAGTGGTCATCACATAATTATTAAATCCTTCATCAGTTAACATCATATTGGGACCTAATAAATTCCTCAGTTAAAAAAGTTCACATATGTCCCACGAAAAAATTCTCTTAATCTGCCTCCATGTTCCTCAAAATACCAACAACTCGACAGTCAGTAAAACTGTGCCAATTCTAAATCAACATGTATTTTATCTGCATCTTCTTTACAGTTATATTAATAAACAACAAGCCTAAGACAAAAACATGTCTTAGGATGATCCCTCACAACGAAAGATAAATATTAAACATCACTACAGTATAAAACACAAGTCGTGGTGTATTCAATATGTGCAACTTTATTGATCTGAATACTAATCAAGTAGTTTCCTTTTATGGGTTAACACTGATCAATCAATTTCTAACTTATATTGGATTTCTACTCATAGTGCATTAAATTCTATTAAAAAATACATTTAATGAAAATATAGTCTAAAAAGTTATTAGCTTAAATAATTTTGAAAATTGAAGGAATGGGTTATTGAAGTATATATATTATAATATATTGATGTTTATATTTTTGTACATGTATGATGTTCAAGCAGATGTTGCCGCCTACGTAGGGAATTCACATACCTTTGTTATAATACTCAAAAGCTGCAATTCAACTGGAATTTTTGGATAATCTTTAACAAACAAAAATACATTTTTAAGTTCTGTCAAATACAGAGAAATATGAGTTAAACATGAAAATGTAATATAATACTGAATACCTCAAGTAAAAGACAGAACAATTAAAGAAAAACCTCATTAAAACAAGACAAACAGATCATGGTCAAATGGTGGAGAATATGAAAAGTAAATTAGTCTAAGACAAGTTTTGATAAATATGAAATCACAGTAAGATGGTCAAAGTTCCTCATAAGGGTTTCATGTCCTTAAGGGTCAGTTGTAAAAATTTATAATATTTGAATGAATGATTCCATCTTAATTCTAAAACCACTCTTCATTACTGTCAGGGTAAAAGTTACAACCGATTCTTTTAGAAAGACCTTTATATAATGGTAAAACAAATGTTTTCAGTAAAATATTGATTTCCTGTAAAGTATCAAGCATTTTCAGTTCCTTAAAAACCTTCCAGCTTATTAAAGAATTGTTCAAACATACAAAGTAACAATGTATTGCTCTTTGAAAGGTTGAACTTTTGATTTGTCTAGTTTATTCATGTATAGTAGGAACTGATTTGAGGGAAAAAATAATTTGAACATGCACTATAAAATGGTGTCAACAAGACTTCATATAAGAATCCATTACAATATAGATCTCTTATTGATTGTTGCTGGGGGAAACAGCAAGCATTAATATACCACTTTATTTCATTGATTTCCAATATGCAAGCATAAACCAATTAAAATCAGGATTCCAATGATTTGTAGTGTTGTTTACTCTGCTGTATCAATGGAATACTACTTCATCGATTAAATATCAGAGTATTGAGATTTTTTTCTATCAGATAATAAAATGACTAATGATTAAGAGTGACACTCAACATCTTTATTTCCATGCTTTGCAGAGTTAGTTATCTCCCTTTGAATTTGGATAAAACTTTATGTATGTGTAGTTGTTATGCAAAAATTTAAATACATTAAACCCTAAGGTACAATTTTTCTTTTCACAAACGGCTCACTTAAAGATAAAGGCCCCCCTAAATAATTATAAAAAGTAAACATAAAGCCTAGGCTGAGCACAGCATGATGGGACCACAGCATCTCACCTCTGTAAGTTATCAATCAAGTATATATTGCTGTTCATTACTTCACCTTTCATCTGATACCTTAATTACTAAAATATATGCTACATAGTTTAAGATTTAACCTTGTGCGTACGAACTATTATGTTTTAAATATGTACTACTTTCCAGTATGTTCTTTTTTGACCGGGCTCAATTAGGTGGTATTGCATCTTACAAAGTCTATACAAATTATTTTTGCAAAGAATTCCGCTCAACCCGGTGCTAGGGCAGTCTTAAACTTGCAGTGAGGTGAGAGTTTTTTGCCCTGTGTTGAAGGCCTCACTGTGACTTTGAGATAAAGAAAAGCAATAAAAGCGCTTTTCCTTTGCTTTTTGTGTGCTTTTTTGTGCATGCATAAACTTATTTTGTGTCATGGATGGATACCCCATATCCTTTGTTTTTCTATATACAATGTATATATATATATATGAAAGAGTAACAGTGAAAATAGTACTGTGCTAGACATATTAAGCAGTTTGATAACAGATTCAATCCAAGTGTTGAAAATGGCTCACATTAATACTTTTAAAAGGGCTTATTGAGCCTTAGAACAGAGGCTATATATATTTTTTTCATTTATAATTCAATCCTTTAATAGTTTTCAAAAACATTTAGCGGCAGTGTTTTAAAGAAATTTATGATAAAATAATATGATTAACAAACACAACTTTCCAAAGCGACTACCAGACTCAATTTCTATTTTGGGAAAGTTTCCTATTTCATTATTCTGAATACAAGTTTGCAATGCAGGCACTATGTATAATGCTAAAAGAAATAAAATTGACACTAATTTGTTTTTCCCATCCTCACCCATTTAAAAATTACAATTAATTATAGTTAACATATTCGGAACATCATCTAGTCATCTATCAAGATTAACACATGCATACCTACTGCAAATCATTTTATTTTATTACTTCACCTGCACATCTGCATATTTTAATTGCTTAATCAAGGATTTGTGTGATCTAACAACGCCCCAAATGTTAAATACAATATATAATATACCATTTTATTTCTAATTTAGTTTTTAAGATATATTTCAAAAATAATAATCCCCCTTTCCAAAAAAAATTAATATCATAAAAAATTAAAATAAAATAAATTGAAATATTAATAATCTGTAAATAATGATTTACTTAGATGAAATCTTAAGTATGCACAATTATGAAATAAGATTGCAAAATTATGCAATTTGAAGTATGAGAATTACAGTGCAAAATTATGCAATGCATGCAAAACAACTTACAGTACTTGATGATTGCAGAAAATAGTTAGTGATATTAACAGGTAGCTGTAGGTCTGGCTTATGTCCAGTTAGCACAACCTTTTATATTAAGTACATTCCATAATAGATTCTTTGTAAACAATTACTGTCTCATGCCAACAAACTTTCACAACACAAACTATTCTAAGTTTTTATGATGGGTAAAGATTCTGTTAGCTACCTATATATAATAACTTATATTAAAACAGAGGCCAAGCAAATTCAATTCTTAATCTCTTAAACCATTTACCACATTTTAATGTGAAGTAGCCTGTAGTATAATTGGATGCTGTTTTACTATTTTATTCAGATTTAAATGTACATATTTTGCCCTCCTAAGTTGAGAAATCTTTCTCAAACAAAATAATTTATAAGGTTGTCAAATAGTTCGTTTATTTATTCACATTAACATTTGTTACAATTTAACTTTGTTATTAAGTGAAGTTATATTAAATTAATTATGCTTGCATACATTTTTTTGCTACAAATACATGTATCCCAAATAAGTGAAAAACAGAACAAATACAAAATATCTATTATGAAAATTAAACCTTTCAAAAGCTTTGCTGTTTTAAAATAATGGACATATCTGTTTAACTAAAATTATTCTCACATGATCATTTAAAATGTTGAGAGATACAATTTATTCTTAGTTAAAAAATTCTATTAGTTTCTGACATTTTAAGTATACCTGCGTTCAGACCAATGTATCAAGGGCCATTACTCTAGCTTCGTTTATCCCAAAATGTCAATTTTGTTATTATTTAATGCTTTCTTTGACATAAAGGGCTACAACTCCATTTAATTATCCTTTACAATTTCCACAAGATGTTATACAGTTGAAAAAAACTTTAATTTAATTTTAATTTTTTGTTATTTGTGCTGAGAAATAGTGATGCTTTAAAATAAGTTAAAATCCACGTGATAATGAAACAGATCACAACACTTTCTTTCTCCTGATTTACAGTAAACTTTTATCAAACTGTTTTTCCTGATACATTCTATTACATAATCACCTGATATTTGAATAAAATGTTTTAGAACAAAGAAATTCATCACGGTGTATACTGATTCACAAAGAAGTGATACTACAGTATTCAAAATTGTATCATTTTGTAAATATCGAGTAATAAAAAAATTGTAAAATTTTAAAATATTTTGTTCTGATTTAACTTAAAATGAAGACACTATCAGTGGTATGAACTGCTTACCTTCACAGTTTTTGTCAACTCTTTTAATTAAAAACTCCATAATCACTCCAAGTGTGGGTATACAATTTCAGATGCTCTATTTCAGTCTCACATTTTAGGCAAAATTACCATAATTTAATCTACATGTAACTGGTAAATTATTAAATCTTAAATCATAAATATTTTGATACCACCATTTACTTAAAACTACATTGTTTCATAAAATAAAATGTTTGGTTTGGAAGTTTGGCTAAATCTACTGAACTTTTAAACTATGAATCTGAGAAAACTGAAGTCCTGTGCTCTTCTGATTGGTAGATAATGTTTGTAATAAATATTTTTTGATAGATGGATCAAAACTAGAGTTAAACAAAATTAAAAAATAAATGCTGAATATACTATTTTTTTTTTACTACAGGGTTGAAAAGTAATGGGGGTCAGTAAAGGAATTAAGTGCGAATCTACAGTGTTTGTAAACAAGGCCATGTGAATGCCCAAAAATGCCGCATGACCCTATGTTTTTATTGTTGCAAAAGATAGGGCTACATTTGTACTTTCATGAATGATATATGAAAGCTTCCAATTTCTAAAGGTAAATCAGGTATAAATTTAATTCAAGACATAGATTAGCATTAAAGTCAATGGGAGATTTTTACTGAATTTACCCTATAAGAGTGACACTCAACATCTTTATTTCCATGCTTTGCAGAGTTAGTTATCTCCCTTTGAATTTGGATAAAACTTTATGTATGTGTAGTTGTTATGCAAAAATTTAAATACATTAAACCCTAAGGTACAATTTTTCTTTTCACAAACGGCTCACTTAAAGATAAAGGCCCCCCTAAATAATTATAAAAAGTAAACATAAAGCCTAGGCTGAGCACAGTATGATGATCAATCAAGTATATTGCTGTTCATTAATTCACCTTTCATCTGATACCTTAATTACTAAAATATATGCTACATAGCTTAAGATTTAACCTTGTGCGTACAAACTATTTTGTTTTAAATATGTACTACTTTCCAGTATGTTCTTTTTTGACCGGGCTCAATTAGGTGGTATTGCATCTTACAAAGTCTATACAAATTATTTTTGCAAAGAATTCCGCTCAACCCGGTGCTAGGGGCAGTCTTAAAATTGCAGTGAGGTGAGAGTTTTTTTGCCCTGTGTTGAAGGCCTCACTGTGACTTTGAGATAAAGAAAAGCAATAAAAGCGCTTTTCCTTTGCTTTTTGTGTGCTTTTTTGCTGTGCATGCATAAACTTATTTTGTGTCATGGATGGATACCCCATATCCTTTGTTTTTCTATATACAATGTATATATATATATGAAAGAGTAACAGTGAAAATAGTACTGTGCTAGACATATTAAGCAGTTTGATAACAGATTCAATCCAAGTGATGAAAATGGCTCACATTAATACTTTTAAAAGGGCTTATTGAGCCTTAGAACAGAGGCTATATATATTTTTTTCATTTGCGAATTCAATCCTTTAATAGTTTTCAAAAACATTTAGCGGCAGCGTTTAAAGAAATTTATGATAAAATAATATGATTAACAAACACAACTTTCCAAAGCGACTACCAGACTCAATTTCTATTTTGGGAAAGTTTCCTATTTCATTATTCTGAATACAAGTTTGCAATGCAGGCACTATGTATCATGCTAAAAGAAATAAAATTCACACTAATTTGTATTTCCCATCCTCACCCATTTAAAAATTACAATTAATTATAGATAACATATTTCGGAACATCATCTAGTCATCTATCAAGATTAACACATGCATACCTACTGCAAATCATTTCATTTTATTACTTCACCTGCACATCTGCATATTTTAATTGCTTAATCAAGGATTTGTGTGATCTAACAACGCCCCAAATGTTAAATACAATATATAATATACCATTTTATTTCTAATTTAGTTTTTAAGATATATTTTAAAATAATAATCCCCCTTTCCAAAAAAAAAATTAATATCATAAAAAATTAAAATAAAATAAATTGAAATATTAATAATCTGTAAATAATGATTTACTTAGATGAAATCTTAAGTATGCACAATTATGAAATAAGATTGCAAAATTATGCAATTTGAAGTATGAGAATTACAGTGCAAAAATTATGCAATGCATGCAAAACAACTTACAGTACTTGATGATTGCAGAAAATAGTTAGTGATATTAACAGGTAGCTGTAGGTCTGGCTTATGTCCAGTTAGCACAACCTTTATATTAAGTACATTCCATAATAGATTCTTTGTAAACAATTACTGTCTCATGCCAACAAACTTTCACAACACAAACTATTCTAAGTTTTTATGATGGGTAAAGATTCTGTTAGCTACCTATATAGCCACCTAATAACTTATATTAAAACAGAGGCCAAGCAAATTCAATTCTTAATCTCTTAAACCATTTACCACATTTTAATGTGAAGTAGCCTGTAGTATAATTGGATGCTGTTTTACTATTTTATTCAGATTTAAATGTACATATTTTGCCCTCCTAAGTTGAGAAATCTTTCTCAAACAAAAATAATTTATAAGGTTGTCAAATAGTTCGTTTATTTATTCACATTAACATTTGTTACAATTTAACTTTGTTATTAAGTGAAGTTACATTAAATTAATTATGCTTGCATACATTTTTTGCTACAAATACATGTATCCCAAATAAGTGAAAAAACAGAACAAATACAAAATATCTATTATGAAAATTAAACCTTTCAAAAGCTTTGCTGTTTTAAAATAATGGACATATCTGTTTAACTAAAATTATTCTCACATGATCATTTTAAAATGTTGAGAGAATACAATTTATTCTTAGTTAAAAAAAATTCTATTAGTTTCTGACATTTTTAAGTATACCTGCGTTCAGACCAATGTATCAAGGGCCATTACTCTAGCTTCGTTTATCCCAAAATGTCAATTTTTGTAATTATTTAATGCTTTCTTTGACATAAAGGGCTACAACTCCATTTAATTATCCTTTACAATTTCCACAAGATGTTATACACATTTGAAAAAACTTTAATTTAATTTTTAATTTTTTTGTTATTTGTGCTGAGAAATAGTGATGCTTTAAAATAAGTTAAAATCCACGTGATAATGAAACAGATCACAACACTTTCTTTCTCCTGATTTACAGTAAACTTTTATCAAACTGTTTTTTCCCTGATACATTCTATTACATAATCACCTGATATTTGAATAAAATGTTTTAGAACAAAGAAGTTATTCATCACGGTGTATACTGATTCACAAAGCAGTGATACTACAGTATTCAAAATTGTATCATTTTGTAAATATCGAGTAATAAAAAAAATTGTAAAATTTTAAAATATTTTGTTCTGTTTTTTTTTTTAACTTAAAAATGAAGAGACTATCAGTGGTAAGGAATACCTTCACAGTTTGTCAACACTTTACTCCATAATCACTCCAAGTGTGGGATACAATTTCAGATGCTCTATTTCAGTCTCACATTTTAGGCAAAAATTACCATAATTTAATCTACATGTAACTGGTAAATTATTAAATCTTAAATCATAAAGATTTTGATACCACCATTTACTTAAAACTACATTGTTTCATAAAATAAAATGTTTGGTTTGGAAGTTTGGCTGCTCTACTGAACTTTTAAACTATGAATCTGAGGTGGGGTTAAAAGTGTCTTGTATAAATGTATGTGGCTTAAACACAAATATTAGATGATACAGGATTTTCTTTTGTCTGGAATGCACAGGGTGTTATCAAAGGTTTCGGATATTAAAAAAGAAATAAAACAGAGATTAGTTGACCAATTCGAACAGCGTCTATTTGCTGATATGACAAACTCGTCAAGAGGTGTGTTTTATGCTCATACAAAACTATGTTTTGTTTAGAGCAATATTTACTCAATCTTAAAGTGGCAGATCATTATATCTACAGTAGATTTAGATGTTCAAATATCAAAATCCCTATTGAAGTTGGTCAGTGGAAAATTACACAAAAAGAGGATCGTATATGCCGTCACTGCGATTCAAATACAATTGGTGACGAATATCATTATCGTTTTACATGTACCAATGAGCAAATTATGTCATTAAGAGAAAGGTATATACCTACATATTACACAAAGAATCCTTCCCAATTACACGGTGTAGAATGGTAACGGACTTATCGGGTTTTTTTTTGGCATTTCCGCACTAATCGGGTTCGGCAACGGACTAATATCGCGTTTTCAGATGACAACATTTGGCGTAAGTGGTTATTTCTTTCAACTTGTATTAAAGCAGAATTGATATTTCCAAATAAGCTTGATGTCACGGAATGGGTAAATTATTTATTTTGCTGGCTAGCTAATCATATATTCATGGAAGCTACAATTTATTTCAAATTGTTTCCACCAACGTGGTACCGAACTTGAAAACAAACATTTTCATGGAAAGATGTCTAATTGAAGCGTGTTTTAAGCATGCTGTTTTCTTTTCCAAGTAAATTTTGGTTATTATTCATTAAATGTAGACATTTTCCTTTCGGAACTGTTTCATGCACTATTAAGGTCTTAAATGATGGTTAACTTGAAAATTAGTGGCACCAGACTTTTGTGTTATTAGCAACGGACTTTTGTGCGCAAATGAATATGGAGACTCCTATCTTCTCAGTCAGTCTATGTGTTTACTCCGCCTGGGTTAATCACCTCTTACTTTATACATTAATCACACATCACGCAATGATATATTTTATTAATCCACAAACAAATGTGTGGGATTCTATCAGTATCTCGTTCTCATAGCAGGAATTTCAGGTTTTAGTCCATATAATTATGACGTCTGGGAAGGCAATTCTAAATTTTGCCTTGACGCCTTCTGCGACGATGTAAGGCGTCAAAAAAGAAAAAATATAATAAATAGCCTTTCAAGACGTCATAATTATGGTACGGCCTTCAACAATGAGCATAGTCAGCTATAAAAGGCCCCAAATGACAATGTAAAACAATTCAAACGAGAAAACTAACGGCCTTATTTATATAAAAAATGAACGAAAATCAAAATATGTAACACATAAACAAACGACAACCACTGAATTACAGGCTCCTGACTTGGGGCAGGCACATACATACATAATGTAGCGGGGTTAAACATCACGGTTAGCGGGATCCCAACCCTCCCCCTAACCTGGGACAGTGGTAGAACAGTCCAACATAAGAACGAACAATAATAAACTGTTATCACAGAGATATGTCTCGCCTTCTTGTAATTTTGATAATGCAAATGTTGAAATTAAAACAGCAATACTTTAACATGTAAGTTATGCAAATATTCAAAGTCGATAAACCATGACTGAAGGTACATGGCTAAACAATCTCCATGGAATGAGATGTGCCAATGCTAATACAACTGCATACCAAATACCATTGACTTATTATAAGTCGTTCCCTTTAAACAAACCTAAACACAAACATTAACTTGTAAACTATGTAAAAGTTTCAAAGTCAATGAACCATGATCAGGGTGGGGCTATATAATCTCCATGGAACGATACTTGCAAATGCCGATACATTTGCATACCAAATATCATTGACTTAACATTAGCAGTTCATCTTGAACTGATCTAATCACAAACTAATACATGTAAACTAAGCAAAGTTTCAAAGTCAATAGACCATGACTGAGGGGCAGGGCCAAATATTCTCCATGGAAATGAGATGTGCTAATGCTTATACAACTTAACACCAATTAACATTGGCCTACCACTAATGGTTCCCTTGAACTGACCTAATCACAAACTAATACATGTTAACTTAGCAAAATTTTCAAAGTCTATAGACCATGACTAAGGGGGAGCCAAATAATTTCCATGGATATGAGATATGCCAATGCTTATACAACTGCATACCAAATATCATTGACCTACCACTAGTGGTTCCCCATAAATTGACCTAATCACAAACTAATACATGTAAACTATGGAAAGTTTCAAAGTCAATAGACCTTGACTGAGGGGGCGGGGCCAAATAATCTCCATGGTAATGAGATGTGCCAATGCTAGTACAACTGCATACCAAATATCATTGACCTACCACTAGTGGTTCACCATGAACTAGACCTAATCACAAACTAATACATTGTTGACGCCGCTGTCGCCGCCGCCGGAAACAGCATACCTAAGTCTCGCTTTTTGACTTCGTCAAGGCGAGACAAAAATCAGTTGAAAAAGGCTTAACTCATCAGATGGACAAAATACAAGTGGACGTGGCGGGTACTTGTACATCCCAACAACAAAAGACACTAGGAACAGATCTGCAGTACTGCAGTTAACTGACAACTAGTTCAAAGCCACTAACAACTACTAAAACAATCATGCATCTAAGACTAAATGGGTTCATAATTTAGGTTGTCACAGTTATTCACCGCTCCATCAACAATTGTTTTTCATGACTGAAACATAAAGCTTCACTCATACATGCATCATTATGAATACGTCGAAGAAGACTTGGTATGAATATATATATTTAGATATATATAAATCATGTAACGTAAAATAGGCTAAAATTGAATTGAATGTTGATGATTGTTTTTAACATCCTTGCCCTTGGCGTTGCATTTAAACGAGACATTAATATTAACTTGTCTTTTCTATTACGCGGAATGAATGTGTCTTTTCAAACATCCATCAATAGACCTGCACATGTTAATCTGGGAAAGAGCAGAAATAAAAGCCTTATTCCTTGACCATTTGTGTTTTGTTTGGCATTGCATATAATATTACCCCATACCGGTGTACTTTTACTCAATGTCCCTTTATTTTCTATCATAATGTAAAATCAAGATTGAAAAAACACTTGTCCGTGATAAGTTCCAGACTTGTATTTTCTAGCACACGATGTCAAATGGGGTTTTAAAATCTTTTATTTTCATTTCCCAAACAAACAAAAATACGAAAACATCACTTTTACCCTGTTAAAACAATAAAACACAAAAGTCCTTTGCTCAATAAATCCCAACAGTTCGGTGCTAAAAACACGTCATTTTAGGGAAACCCGATTAGTCCGCTGCCAAGCAATTTGAAAAAGCTTTAACATATGATATTTTTGTTTTGAATGCACACAAGTGGTTCTAATATGTATTTTGCATGAAATAAAGGAGCACAAAAGTCCACATTCTAATATATTGTGTATTTGAACGGAAACCACACCATTAGTAGCTGTGTTCCGCCGGTTGTCCTGTTTAGTGTGGATCTCTTTGAAAAGCCAAGAGTGGTACCAAGCAAAATGAAAATTTTGCAAACTTAGATCATCGGTGCCTTCCGTGATCGTATAAACATAAACACTAACGACTTCTTTTCGTCTATTTGGCTCATTTTGTGTCACACTGTCTGGAAACAAAACGTGACAAGTCCGTTGCCGAACCCGATAAGTGAGGAAACGTCGACAAAAACCCGATAAGTCCGTTACCATTCTACACCGTGAATTAAAATTTAGAGGTCTATTGTCACACTGTAATGTGCCAGTTCTAACAAAACTGTGCATGTTTTAACAGTTAGAAAAGATATTGTCATAATTTGTATCATGTTACAATGTAGTATTAAAATAAAATTTTATTCATGCTGCAATTCAAAATATTGCAATAAAAAATCAACCAAATATTGTATATTTCAATTCTACTGTATGATATCGCTAATTTATCTATTGTTTGTCTTGTTTGCAAATGTATAATTATGTAATTGTTAATGTATAATTGTTATCCTCTTGTAGCACCATACGTGTGCCTAAGTTGTAATAAATTGTCTTGTCTTGTCACAAACATGTACAACACAGTCACATCCTTGATGTGCATGTTCAAGTCAAGAGCCTGTAAATCAGTGTTTGTCATTGGTTGCTTTCTGCTATTAGGATGTTCGCTACTCTTGTTTCAAAATAATAAGATTTTTAAAAGACTGTTATAAATTGAAACTATATTAATAAAGGAACTAAAAAAGAAGAAAAAAATGTAGGGTCCGTGTGCTTGTTTTCAAGATATAAGCCTTAGAAAATTTGGCGGGAAGTGATTCTCAGTAGATATTTCATACATTTAACATTGGCACTTTTTTACTTTCAAAAAGTATGAAAAATAACAAGGATTTTATAAAATTTTCAAATATGGCTTTTTAAACTATATGTAATAAAAATATGAAAAGAAAAGTAGGGATTGTGGGCAAAATCTTTTAATGGCACTACATGGATAAAACCAGAGGATTCTGAATATCTTGCAAAAATTCAAAAACAACAGCAGCGAACATCCTTAAAGGCCATACAGTTACCTTTTAATTTTTTATAACTAAATGAATACCAGTCCTGATTGTGAGATCATACACTGGATATAAAATTTATATCAGTTTCATTTGACAGACTGTGACACAATACGCTGGGCATGACCTGGATATCAGTCCCAAATAAATGTGGATAGTGTCCACATGTGGACACAGATGATGCCCCCGCTTGCATATCATATAGTTATAAAGGGACATAACTGAAGAACGGTAAAAGTGACGCTACCCAAATTTGAACTTGATCTGAGTTTTGTGGTAATAAGCATTGTGTGTAAGTCTCATAACATTTGGTTGAGGCTAACTTAAGTAGAGAACAGAAACTAAAAATTCAGCAATTTTTCTATTTGTAAACACACATAACTCTAGAACGGTTGTGTACAAGTTTTATAACATTTGGTTGAGACAAACTAAAAAATTCAGCAATTTTTATGTTTATAAACGGACATAACTCAAGAATGGTAAAAGTGTCGCCACCAAATTTCGTACTTAATCTGTATTATGTAGTAATAAGCATTGTGTATAAGTTTCATAACATTTGGTTGAGGCAAACTAAAGTTAGAAAACGGAAACAAAAAATTTGTACTTGATCTTAGTTTTGTGGTAATGAATATTGTGTATAGGTTTCATAATGTTTGGTTGGGGCAAACTTAAGTTACAGAATGGAAACTAAAAATTTTGCAATCTTTCGATTTATAAAGGGGCATAACTCAATAATGGTTAAAGTGACACTACCCAAATTCAACTTGATTTGTGTTTTATCAGTGGAATCAAAATTAAACATTGCATTGTATACAGCATTGATTGTAGTTGATTCAACTATAATCATGGACAAAGGAAGATAACTCCAATTTTAAAAATAACTTGATATTTAGAAGAAAATAAAAATTTTGCAATTTTTCCATTTATAAAGGGGCATAACTCTAGAACGGTTAAAGTGACGCCACCAAAATTCAAACTTGATCTGTGTTTTGTGGTAATAAGCATTGTGTCTAAGTTTCATAACATTTGGTTCAGGCAAACTTAAGTTAGAGAACGGAAACTAAAAATTTCGCAATTTTTCCATTTATAAAGGAGCATAACTCAATAATGGTTAAAGTGACGCCACCAAAATTAAAAAATGATTGTGATATCACACACTGGGCAAGACATGGATATCAGTCCCAAATAAATGATTGTGATATCATTCACTGGGCATGACATGGATATCTGTCCACTTAATTGATTTTGATATCATATACTGGGCATGAAATAGATATCTGTCCAAATTAAATGATTGTGATATCTTCACTGGGCATTACATGGATATCAGTCCCAAATAAACAATTGTAATATCATTCACTGGGAATGACATGGATATCAGTCCTAACCAAATGATTGTGGTATCATACACAAGACATGACATGGCTATCTGTCCCAATTAAATGATTGTGATATCTTACACTGGGCATGAAATGGATATCTGTCCAAATTAAATGATTGTGATATCTTACACTGGGCATGACATGGATATCAGTCCCAAATAAATGATTGTGATATCATACACTCAGAATGACATGGATATCAGTCCCAAATAAATGATTGTAATATCATTCACTGGGAATGACATGGATATCAGTCCCAAATAAATGATTGTGATATCATTCACTGGACATGAAATGGATATCAGTCCCAATTTAATGATTGTGATATCTTACACTGGGCATGACATGGATATATTTCCCAATCAAACGATTGTGATATCATTCACTGGGCATGAAATGGATATCAGTCCCAATTAAATGACTGTAATATCTTACACTGGGTATGACATGGATATCAGTCCCAATTAAATGATTGTGATATCATTCACTTGACATGAAATGGATATATGTCTCAATTAAACGATTGTGATAGCGTACGCTGGTCATGAAATTGATATCAATCCCAATTAAATGATTGTGATATCTTACACTGGTCATGAAATTGATATCAATCCCAATTAAATGATTGCAATATCTTACACTGGGCATGAAATGGATATCAGTCACAATTAAACGATTGTGATATCTGACACTGGGCATGAAATGGATATCAGTCTCAATTAAACGATTGTGATATCTGACACTGGGCATAACAGAAATTAAATGATTGTGATATCTTACACTGGGCATGAAATGGATATCAGTCCCAATTAAACGATTGTGATATCTGATACTGGGCATGACAGAAATTAAATGATTGTGATATCTTACACAGAGCATGACATGGATATCAGTCCCAATAAAATGATTGTGATATCTTACACTGGGCATGAAATGGATATCAGTCCCAATTAAATGATTGTTATATCATAAACTAGGCATTACATTGATATATGTCTTAAATAAATGATTTGATATTACACTGGGCCTGTAATGGATACCTGTCCCAATTAACTGATTGTATTTTCATACACTGGACATGATATAAAAGAGCTGATACTGATTACTCAGTAGTTTCAGTTAAGAGGCACATCTTTTGTATCAAAAATGTGCACAGGTAAGTTGACATGTAAATCTGCTTGACCAAATATCATGCTCATAATATATTAATTTCAAATTACAATGATTTTTTAATGAATCAGATTTTCAATTTTATAAAAGATAAATTCCATAATCCTGAACCTTATATTCACAGAAAATATACATTATTAGCTTGAACTTAATCTTTATACAGTTTTGAAAAAAACTTCATGATGAATCATTCCTGCCACACACAATGACAACTTCCTTTTCTTTATTTCAATTCAGACTAACAGTTAAGGTGCACAAAGAAAATGATCAAAACACATCATTATCGGTTGATTAAACTGTTACCTGTAAAGTTGTAGCTACACAGCTATTTCTTCACAAACCTATTCTAAGTTATTTAACTCTAATATTGATTTCAAATCTATTTTTCTACAAACAAATATTTAAATTACAATTCAAATGCATAAGTTGTCTGATGTTGATTTTGTTAAATTACAATACCTCTTGAGTCAACATAATATATCCTTGTGACATTATAACAGTTTTTTTAAGCCAATTTCATTTGAAAAAGGACAATCTAAATGTATATAAGTATAAATATATATATGTAACAACAGTTAAGTTTAACATGATACAATTTCCTTTTTAACAAATACAGGAAAGCAGGTTAAATGTTATTAAAAGGCATAAAACATGTTTGTCATCTGAACTACAAATAGAAATTGTACAATAATGGTTAATATGCACAATATTAATATAAATGACTAAATATCTCCTCAAATCAATATTTTGTATCCTAGCTAGTCCAAAAGAGATGTGCAGCTCCCCTCTGTCCTATCTGCACTACATTAATTTCATAATATTGATGTGAATGACCAATAAATGTATCCCCGAAAAATATTTCCTTCAGTGTTCTAGCAAGTTAAAATAAAGGGGGCACAGAGCTCTCTTTGTGGACTCCCCTTAATTTCCTTTTTTGAACCAGCGTTACTCCAGTTAGTTGTACATGAAGAGACAATAGCCTTTTGTGTTATCTACAAGAAGCTTTTTTATGATAGTTAATCAGACCTGCTATTTTATTTTCTTAGTTTTATTCACAGATTTGATATAAAGTTAAGTAGATGTGGGGTATACAATTACATCTTTCATATCAGTTGTTCATATACCAAAATCTGGAGCCTATAGATATAGGAAGATGTGGTGTGAGTGCCAATGAGACAACTCTCCATCCAAATAACAATTTATAAAAGTAAACCATTATAGGTCAATGTATTTTAATATGTATTAGATGTAAGCCTCTCAAATCTGAGGGACTTCAGCCCCGAAGATATGAGATGTTCACATCTGATTTACATAAAAGTAAATAATTTTTTTGTCTTTTCTCTTGTTCTAAAAAGAATGTTTTGTAATTATGGATTTGGAATGAAATTTTAATTATCTCATTTATTCTGTCATCAAACCGATACTTTATCACTACTTTTGTATGGCAATATGACTCGCTGTACTATCTTGTCTTTTTCTGGTTTAATTGCCAAAATCTGAAACTTTTTGCTGATAAATAATAAACCTTCTATGTAAAAACAGATACATCAGTGAGACAGCAACCCAAGAACATAAAAAACACCAAAAGTCATCTGGAGATCAATAATGATCTACAACAATAGACAAGCGAGTTCATTTTTCTATCTAGATATAAATAAATTCTCTCAACAAGGTCTTCATTGGTTTTAGTCAGATAAAGCGCTTGCAAATCCTTTTCCTACTAACATTATTAAAAATACTACAAAAATGTTTTAAACTTTATCTAGTTGACTTGAAAAAGAACATTTGATTTACTCAATAGTGGATAAATAAATAAGTAAGTAAATAAAGAGTTTTCCTACAATAGCAGTCAGTATATCATTAAATTAAAGTAATATGATATGGTTAATAAATCAAATTTAAACAAAAGTTTACACATAAAAAATACAACCAAACTATTACCAATGCAAGCCTATAAATACTTGTTTACATAAGATAAAGACACAAAGAATTTAACTTACTTTTAACACCTTACTATAATCCTAATGCCAATTCAATTACAGTGGTTTTTAAAATGATAAAGGACGAAAATTTATCACATGTCCTTTACCGCGCATTTTCTTTCCAACCCCTCAAACAATCGGAGACATTTAAATACCACACTTTTTAAGATAAACAATATCAACATTGACACAAATGGATTAAGTAAAGTTATAAGGCCAGTTTAAGCTTTCGGTATTGATAATCAAGCGTGGGTCAGAAAGACAATTAATTTGATCATGTCCATGTATTGACTGCCTGAAGCAAAGCATGTATAAATGACTTACTTTCATCTAATTGAGTTCAGTGTTACACTAATACAACATGCATCTTGTCATCCTTATAGTTAACGGCTACATGGCTACATTAAATATTAAATACATTCTTTAAATCATAAATTTATGATTATTACAAGGACAAGCTAACATAGATGTAAGCTTGAATGATTTTTTGGGGAAAAACTGGGATATGACAATTTATTTAATCATTTGTTCAGACCTACTACCAATATGACTTAAAAGAACTAACTTAGATATGCTGTTTCTTCTAGTAAGTTAAACAGTGAGAATCATCGACAAGGTTCCTGGCATCACACAGGTGGTCGGAAGAAATTCTTTTTTTTACACAACCTTTTCCTTTTCTCTCAATCAGTGGACTTTTACCAAAGGTACACAGGAAAATACACAAAAATTATCAGTTCAGTAAAAGTTATTGAATCAATAAATAGCATTGTCACAAACAAAACAAACACAGCTGTAGTAAAAGCATACTAAACATGATTGCTACTCCAC
The DNA here is from genome assembly GCA_017311375.1 of Mytilus coruscus. NCBI lineage: Eukaryota > Metazoa > Mollusca > Bivalvia > Mytilida > Mytilidae > Mytilus > Mytilus coruscus. Next base: position 2,560,567 of record CM029597.1, on the reverse strand, counting down.
AACAAAATGTCCCCTGTCAATTGTACTACATTGTTATGATAAGTCTCAGAGGTAGACCACAGAACAGGCACTTCACACATTACATTATCAATGTTTGTAGCTGCATTTTTTTGTAATTTTCCCCTAATGTTACCATTTCCTGTTTGTAATTTTCCTCTAATGTTGCCATTTCGTGTTTGTAATTTCCCCCTGATGTTGCCATTTCCTAATGTTGCCATTTCCTGTTTGTAATTTTCCCCTAATGTTGCCATTTCCTGTTTGTAATTTTCCCCTAATGTTACCATTTCCTGTTTGTAATTTTCCCCTAATGTTGACATTTCCTGTTTGTAATTTTCCCCTAATGTTGCCATTTCCTGTTTGTAATTTTCCCCTAATGTTACCATTTCCTGTTTGTAATTTTCCCCTAATGTTGACATTTCCTGTTTGTAATTTTCCCCTAATGTTACCATTTCCTGTTTGTAATTTTCCCCTAATGTTACCATTTCCTGTTTGTAATTTTCCCCTAATGTTGCCATTTCCTGTTTGTAATTTTCCCCTGAATGTTGCCATTTCCTGTAAGTATGATTATTGGGGACTGTTGTGAAATTATTGGCTTCTACTAGATTTTGCCTTGAAATTATCAAAATGTCAGATATTTTCAAGGTATAGGAGAAAACAAATAATTCAAAACCTTCATTATGCTACAAACCTAAAATAGGCAAAAAGGATTAAAACAATCCTACAAAGTATGTAACAGTTTGGGTAAAACTGTTTCAAAGGAGTAATGATTACAAATGTGTCATTATATTAAAATAGGCCAAAAATTATTTATATAGCTTCCCAAAATAATGTTAAAATAAAATTGTGCCATTGTATGGTCAACATAGTGATGATGAACAATTCTATTAACTGTTAAAGCTATCTAATATATGGTCTCAGATGAGCTGCATTCAATAAAGTGTCCATATGCAAGAGGTAAGTTGGTTCATAAGTCAAAGTCCCATAATTTGTTCATCTAAAAATTGATCAATCAAATTGGTTGACTACACATGATGGCAAGCAGTCAGAGGGAGTCCTACTAAGCACGAAAGCTTTCAGGTCAATGGTCTTGGGTAGTATTACATACAAAACTATTTTATCATTAATTCTACAAAATGTTAACAATTAGATTCAATTTCACTTAAGTTTTCTTTAAAAAAAAATTGCTTAATTTGTAAGTTCTAGCTTCCAAATATTTTTCATATATCTCAGAAAATAAAATGATAACTTGAAGAAACTTAATAATATGAAAATAATGTTCAAAGGGGTATAACTCTGATTGTAAAAATAGCAAGTCACATTGAATTTGTATAAATATATTTTTATAAGAATGGGATGGCAGTGGGATAACTGCAGAGAAAATAATCAACAGTTGGTGTTTCAATCTATTTACAATTATAGAAATATTGGACATATTTGTAGGTATGCAAATTATCTTAAAAGTCACTACATATTAACTAATTTTGAAAAAAAAACATCAATGGGATGACTGTGGCCAAGCAAGTTATCAATTGATTTTGTAGTTTCTTAGAAGATATATTTTCAAATTCAAGTAGTATGGTGGACACTGACAACAAACAATGAAAACTAATGGAATGGCAAGAGATCACACTGACCATTTTGGTAAGTTGATCTCAGAAAAAAATTTATATTACAATATGTTCAGCAGCAAATATTACAAACATATATTAAGATAACATGATAATTGGAATATGAAGATTCCATACTTAGAACTAGCAGACCAACACACTGATAAGAAAAGAAATCCTGCATAGCTGAAGTTCAAAAACTTATAGATATTAGACCACCTCTATCCTTTCACAACACAGTGCATATTGTTTCTTCATGTCGGAGATTTTTTAATCAGACCTTTGGTCAGGTAAGTGTTCAGTCAATACAAGTCAAAACAGTTTGCTCTGTTTTGGCATGATAAACATGAAGTAATAAAATAAAAAAAAATGTATATACAAGTGTATTATACAAATGGAATTTCATTTCAGTGAGAAAAAGACCAAAATGTGATCTGACACTAATTAAGTATCTGAGAAATGAACTTTGATCCTAAACCCTATGAAATATACTCTCATACAGTACTACATTCTTACTCAAAGATTTCTTTATAGATTGTTACTATCTGAAAAAAATCAAATGTAAAACTAAGTCAAAGTGCATGGAGCATAAAATACAGGTCAGGGTGATATACTTTTTACTGAAGCCTGGTTTGCTCCCCCAAGATGCATCCTTTTATCCAGGTCTATCTATAAGTCATAAGTCACTGAGATCAAAACCTATATGTAAAACAGTCAGTAAAGAATAAAATGTAGGTCAACATGACCTACTTTAAATGGGAGGCTGTCAGACTCCTTATATGCATCCTTGCAAAAGTGTTGTAGGTCACTTAGTATCTCAGAACAAAACTAGATGTTATTAATCTTAATGAAAGTTAAATTAAAAAAATGTATCAAAGCAACTTAACCATGAAATATAGTTAATTGTGACCCTTCATTTTATCAGTCCACAAAAAGGTTACATGGTCTAACAGTCTCTGCCAACTAAATAATTTTACTGTATGGCTACTATTTTCTGAGAAACAGATCTGTGGATGGACACCGTTGAGGTAATAGAGATGTGTAGGCCAACACTCTGGACAACAGTTGAACTAATAACCATAAAAAATGAAAACAATAGTTAACCCAAATCTTATATCTATATTGAATTATACAGTGACCAGGCATTTAATATTATATCTTATATCTATTCATAAGTTCTCCGCTAGATTAAAAATAACCATATATTTCCACAACATGAATGAAATATTTGCCACTGGCAATATTTTATCCCTCCCCCTTTTTTGTCTCTCATTTAGAGAATATAAATTAAAAAGAAGCTAAATAACTTTGCATGAAATTGACATTTTGCTTTTAGGTAATGAGTATTCTTTTACCATTTTTAAACCTGTCAGAGTGGAAAAGTAATCTTTCTTTCCATTTTTGTATCCAGACACCAGTCCTCACGTCAACTTTACAGAAGATCATGCGCGAAAATGACTCAGACCATCTGATCGATTTTGCTTGCAACATCTGGATCTTTTAAAAGCATGTACAGTAAAAATCACTGCACAAAAATCGATTTCTTTCGAAAGTTTGCTGCAATTATTTCTCTCTAGATTAATAAAAGCCACACAGTCCAACACCTCCGGTAAAGCTCGTTATAGTTTAACAAAACTATTCAGATATAAACGACAATTTATGTATTTTTAGGGGAGTGGGTGGATTTTTTTCTAAGGACAAACATTTTTTTCAATCTCTAGTCTGGGACGATTTATATATAACATCAGGCCATCGTTTCACAAAAAATCGTACGACAATCTTAGATCTTACGTCGGTCGTACGTCAAATCGTAAGTTTTGACCGTTTCATAAACAATCGTAAGTAAGATTTTGTCGTAGATTCGATCGTAAACTTACGAGTGGTAACAGGTAGTCGTAAGTCAAATCGTAGCGGTTTAACCTGTTGACATTTTATTAAAATCAACAACATTACATTATCTTACAGAAAAAATAAATTCCATGGGATGAACAGAAGATATATATAATAATATACATGTAATTGTGTCCCAACCATGGCATAGGTATATGAAATTTTAAATTCCTGAAACACTCGTAAATTTATCATTTCTACATATGAGTTTATTTCAATTGAACTAAAACAACCACCTTGCTTCCAAAGTTCCAAAACTTTGACCATAAAAGCTTAGAATTGATTGAGCTAGCACAGCACTAGGAACATCTACTAGGAAAAAGGGGATTGGTACATTCCATGCAACTTGGTACTAAATATTCTAAAAAAAGAAAAATCTAAACGTTTATTTGCTAGTACTTTAATCGTATGGCATACACAATATTATACACCGACTTGTGGCGTTCTACACAGTGATTATGAAATTAACAATAAATATATATGCCAAACAGAAATTGCAATCATCCCCTAGAACGCATGTCCTGCGGTTATACACTACCTCGGAGGACGGTGCTCTTTATTTAATAGACTTTGTTTTATACAAATTACGATTATTTGCAAACAAATACCAGTCCAGAAATTGAGAAAACAATAATTTATATACATGCATGACGTCACGAATGTAGTGGTGGTATGTTATAAATCCATAGTTTCAATGTAATTACACCAGTTGCCATGCGCTCTATCAGGTTCGCGTTTTCTTTTGAGGTATAAAATGAATGCTTCAACCCCACTACAACAGTCTAAAAGTCTGAAAAGACCAGTTTTGTCTTGATTTGCATGAACTTTTACTCGACATTCTCCAAAAGTATGATTCGTGTCTTAATTTTTCTTGACAAATTCTCATTTATATTAAATTTGTATGAAATTTACTCGACATATTCTCGACATTCTGAATATGGTCTTAAAATTTCTTGACAAATTCTTGACATTTGAATACTGTCTTGATATTTCTCGACATTCTTATTTTTCTCAGTTTGGCTTAACACATTCTGAACATTTTGAATTGTGTCTTAAATTTACTTGACAGTTCTGAGTTTTACAAATCATGACCAATATTCATGATATAACTTTAATCTTTATTTCTCTTTATATGATATACTGTTGTTCCATGTTACACTTCTTACAACAAAAATAAAAGTTGGGCATGTAAAATAATTGAAAATTTGGGTATATAAATATTTTACAAATGCAAATATGGCTATGAAATCTAAAGTATAAAATAATTCAAACGAGGGTGTGTTGATATAAAACAATTTGAATGTGGGTTTTAAATAATTACAAATTTTGATTCTAAAACCTTATAAATTAAATGATTAAAACCAATCATACTGTAGACATATTTCATTCTACATTCATGATATTCAATGTTGATATGGTAAATAATTATTATACCAAAATGTGGTTTATATAAATAGCAAATTATGATGATATACAAATCATTCATTTAACAGAAGAAAAATTTGTGTAATGTCATCTGTTGGAATATATATATTAAGTATTACACATGGACAGGATGTTCCCCATAAAATTAAGGTATTCCACACCCAAGAGTACACGCAACTGTCAAATAGAAATTACTGCTTTACCTGTAATCAGCCATACAACTTATCAGTTGACCGAACATGACACTACAATTTAAAACGTTTATTGATAGATGAAAATGAAAATCATCATTTTGATGAAAAAAAATTGAATTAAAATGGATTTTTTTCATCTTAAAAGAAAATTATTATCTACTCCAGGGATGTTTTCTTTTCAGGAAGGAGTTATCACAAATATTTATTTTGATAAAAATTATAAAATTCAACACTAAAATTTGAATAAAAATGTTTTGGGTTGTTCTAAAAATGAATAAGGTTTTGAATCAAGATGGGAACAAATCCTTTGACCTAAACGAAAGCCCTCCCCTCTTTTTATCCACATAAACCCAAAAGATGAATTGTGGGGTCCAAAGAGACACATGGTCACATTTTAAAACTGCCTATAAGACACCTATTTTAGTAAAGCAAATTTGACTGGCAGTTTTATGAACGGCAAAAATCTAAATGCTGTTTGTTAGTAACTTTGACTTATATTCCAAGTGAAAACAATTAATTAAATGTTTAATTAAAATAAATCAAAATTAAACTACATGGGAATTATTCAGGGTATTCCAACTTAGTTGCACCAAAAGGGTATCTTACTATACCAAACTGATCCTTGATTCTTCAAAGTTTAGTTTAGCCATAATAAAAAGGAGTAAATAACAGCAATAGAATGTCATAAACAGTGCAGAATAAGTCTGTTTACATTTCAGGCCAAATTTATACTGTTGAGATAGTGTCCAGACATATTTAAGACTGTCAAGAATGTGTCGAGACATATTCAGACATTATTTAGAATGTCAAGAATATGTCGAAACATATTCAGACATTATTAAGAATGTCAAGAATATGTCAAGACAGATCGAGACAAATTTAAGACAGTTAAGAATTGGTCGAGACTAATCCAGACTCTTATCAGATGATATAGGAAGTGTCGAGAAATTTTAAGACAGTGTTCATACTGTCAAGACACTTGTCAAGAAAAATCAAGAACCTTCTTAGACAAATTCATACTATGTCAAGAATTTTTAAAAATTATTTAGACAAATTAAGAATGTCGAGTAAAAATTCATGCAAATTCAGACAAAAACTGGTCTTTTCAGACTTTTTGACTTTTGTAGTGCCCGTACTCAATACCTGCTTTGTTCTTTTTTAATACAAATCATTTCTATATTTCTAGGTTAATTTGAAAACTGTGATATTTCCCTTTGCCAATATGTGATTGTGTGTGTTAATACTTATAAAACTTTATTTTCAAATTTAGAATGTTTTACATGTTTAGATATAAAATGTAACTGAAATTTTCAAATCCTAAATAGGTTTTCTTCAATTTAAATTTTTTAAGGTGGCGTTAAATTTGTATTTACAATCTTATATCGTAGATATTTAGCGCAATTTTTATTTTTAAGCATTCCAGTGGCAAAATAAAATTGATTTAATGCAGCACTTCATCCAAAAATGTAAGGAAAAAATAGCTATAAAAAGTACCAATCAAAGTACAACAGATAATTTACCAAGGCAGTCCCTAATTTCCCCCTCTATGTTATTGTAGTAGTAATATCAGCTCGAACTAATATTCATTTCGCTATATCTCGTGTATTTTTTCCGTTTTTAAAACGGTTGTACTGAAAACAATTTTTTTGAGACTTTTTTTGTTTACTCTTAGTCGAATGAAATGGAGCAAATGTATATTTCCCGTGATATACTAGTATAAGTGAAAAAAAAAATCTAACCAACATCAGGCCATAATTGCGTGTATGCCGACAATACAATGTACTTGTATACATATATACATAATTAATGGACGCATATATGTGATAAGAGACATAACATAACAACAAGTAAAGAGCTGCACCATGAGCGCATGATACACCCGTCGGCCTTTTAGCTCGTGTTTATGCTTTAAAATAAATTTTATGACCATCTAGAAATACTGTGAGCACTGCTCAAATAGACCCCCCACCCACCCCCACACCACCACCACCAACAAAAGGACATGCACATACAGTGGTACCCATTGACACAAAACATGAATAATTTGGCACTGTTTTTGAACGAATACTTTTCTATAACCGTTCAAAGTGTGAAAAATGGACAGTTTTCGACAATTTTTCAAAGAATAAAGTTTCATAACTCCACAATGTCATATCAGAAATTTATGGAAAAAAAAAAACAACAAATGAGAGCTTTCAATAGATATAAACAAGTCACCAAAGTCTCATGAAAACTGCTCAAAGTGTTTTTGAGTTATTGTCTATGAATAAAGTCCCAATAAACTTAAACATAAAATTAGAATTTTTAAAACATCGAAAGGGAAATTATGTTAGTTTACCAAAGTTTCATGAAAATTGCTCAAAGCATTTTTGAGTTATACATGTTATAGTCAGAAAACTGGAAAATCCCCCATTTTTTTATGAATAAAATCCTATAACTCGGAAACATAAAGTCTAAAATTTACAAAAATCAAAAGGGAGCTTACGTCAATAGATATAAACAATTCACCAAAGGTTAATTACAATTGGTGAAAGCGTTTTTGAGTTATTGTCCGAAGTGTTGACGACGGATAGACGGACAACGATATACCATAATACGTCTCGTCTTAGCACGGACGTATAAAAACCTCCCAAAAAAACTGTATTATTTGTTCCTGCGATACATTTTCTTCCCTCGAAATCCTTTTCTGTTCCCTCGATATATCCTTTTAAGTGTTTCTATACATAGTTACAATTTCATTACAATTTTAAGACGGTTCCTAGCATTGTCGATAATTGTACTTCTATGCATAAAAGAACACAGTTTAGGAACATCAACAAATTACAAACTAAATAATCAACATATAATCCCATAAATTGCATCAGTGGCAGGAAATACTGTATGATTGATTGATGTTCCTTGTTGAACATACGGTTGCAATATTTCATGCAGACGAAAACAGTATATGTCGATTCTGCAAGGTGGGTCGGCATATATAAATGCCTTTTAAACGATAGCATGTTGCATAGGACAGAAATTTTGCCTTGAAACAGGCCACCAACAGACACATAATGAAGGCATTACAAGGATTCTTTAACTTGTAGAGAGCGTGGAATTCGAATACACGGGGCATCAGATTTAACGTTTCCATTCTAAGTGGACGTGGCTGCGTATTTATAAATCCAGCGCATCCGAACTGACGACCACTTCAGCGAGGGTTTTACTTCGTGACGAGAGAAAATCAGACAGTACATTTTTTGTCTATACCAGTCAATTCATTGGGGTTGAAAGAGAGAACTTATAGTAGTTCAAATACGGCAATTGTTATGACATAAATGTAAAAGTACATTGGCGTAGCTTACGTTGAGGCAACCGAGGCTAAAACAAAAGTAAAAAAAAAATGTAATTCTTTAAAACCTCTTAAACAATTTTCACAAAATGCAGCAGACTCGCTACTAAACGCTAATATACCGACTTATATCGTCTTGCTGTCGTTATTTATTCATACCCTTTGCGAGTTCAAGACTTATGGAACATTTCCCTCCTCTAATTGGTAGGTAGTTTTCAGTAATCTAAATATGTCGGAGTCAAAGAAATTGACACATTTGAAGCTGACAAATTTATATAATCCTACCCCAAGCAAAGTCAGTAGAATAGACGATGATCCAACCCACGAGCCTTCCCCGATCGAATCACTTGACCATTCAGGTAAATTATTAATTTTTTTGTGAGAATAATTTCTAGTATATGAGGGTCTGTTTGAGTATTACAGAATACAGAAAAATGCCCTAAAATTAATTCAAACTTGAAAGAATAGAGATTTGAAATGGTGCTAAAACATAAAAGAAAGGAAAATCAAATTATGGACAAAAAGAATTAAAAATGAATATTTGAAGACCCCCATTTAAACCCACATATATGGTAACGTCCAAAATCGAAATATCGTTGTATGTTGACATTTTTCTCTACGCGTAGTAAATTAGTACACAGAGTTTCATTGACTTTGATATACCAATTAAAATAAAATATACTAATATTAATCAACATAAAATTGAGAATGGAAAAGGGGAATGCGTCAAAGAGACAACAACCCGACCAAGAGAAGAAAACAGCCCAAAGCCACCAATGGGTCTTCAACAACTTGCAGAGAGTGTGGAATTCGCATGCACGGGGCATCAGATTTAACGTTTCCATTCTGAGCGGACGTTTATTTACAATTCAAGAGCACATCCGAACTGTCGACCACTTCAGTGAGGGTTTTACTTCGTGACGAAAGAAGATCAGACAGTACAATTTTTGTCTATACCAGTCAATTCAATGAGGTTGAAAGAGAGGACGTATGGTAGTTCACATACGGCAATTGTTATGACATAAATGTACAAGTACAAAAGTATACACCTCATTTATGAAAATACATTTTACTGACTCCACCTATAGCACCAGTGAAAATATTCAGTATCTAAAGAATATATATGGCGTAGATGTATAAGCTTATGAAACAAATATACGATGATGAGCTATTTCGCCGTAAAAGCAAGGGATATATTGTATTCCATAAAAGACCCTTGATGTTCATTGCGTTACATAGATTGATTGCTGATGTTTAACGCCACTTTTAAAACTTTGTGCTACATCGAGGTGAATGCAAGTCAATTAAGGTCAGAGTATGGCGAATGCACCTGCCACGAGCGGGTTCTAACTCAACCTCAGTGTTAACAGGCTAGTGGTCGCTGTAGTTGAACTACTTAGACAACTCGTCCACCGAGGCCTTAAAACTTGGACTTAAAACTATTGGTTTTTGGAAAAGAAACTCTTTCCTATGATCAAAATGTGCAAATTGTTAAACAAGTATTCAGTTTTATAGAGATCAAAACGATTCCTCGTAGTATAGTATCAGCATAGGTAAAAATCACATCATCATCATTATCATCATCATCCTAATCTCTGTTGTTCTTTCCACATTCCCTCTCCTTTTTTCAGTATAGTTTAGTAATATTTATGTTGTTTATATTATATGATGCATGCTCATGTTCAATTTGTATTGTTATATATATTGTATTGTGGAGAAGACTTTATAAGTATGTTTTACTTGTGTCTGATCCTTTTTTGCTTTGAGCAAATAAAATATGTTTAAACTAAAACCGAGGCCCCTATTACGTTACAAAATTCTCTTGAATATTAGTTATTTGTTTATATTTTTGTTCACTCGGTTGAAGCTGTTATAGAAATAAATTAAAGCTGTATAGTTAGCATATTTATTAATTTTATCACCCCATTATACATTTTGCTACGAACAGAATACCGGTATATAAAATAAATACAAAAATGTCACGATTTCCGAAGGATACAACATGACAAATTAAATGAAAGTGGCGACAGCCCCCAAAAAAAAAAAAAAAACGGTCCTTATGGTTTGACACATATTTCAAGGTTCAGTTTTCAAGGAAATATCAGTCATAGCGTGTATGAGGTTAAATTGAGATCACATCAAAATGAGACTTGGTATGCATGCTCATTATACAGAGAACTACTGTTTTACAAATATACAACATTAACATGGACACGTAATAGTGCGATCGGGGATTGGTGTCCTATGGACACATATTCTAGCACCGATTTTTGTTAATGTAATTATTTATTTATTCAAGATTATTGCTTTTGGTCACAAAATGCTGACTTGTCATGTAATTAAGAAAAGTTATATGAGGGTCTTGATGGGTTTACAGAATAGAGGATAAAGGGGTAATATTAAAGAAAAATGGGGAAAAAATAAATAATAGAGAAATTTTAAAAGTAGACCAAAATAATAATGAGTAGATAATAATGGGATGAAGAAATATAAAGAATAATGTGCAAAGTTTATAAAGAATAGAGAAAAATGGCTTTAAAAATAAAAGAATACAGAATTGAAGGAAACCCCACTCAGACCCTCTTATATTCTTGATATCTCAATCTGCAGTTACACTGAACTTGCGGCCGTAGCGCATTCCTAAAGAAATTGAGACAAAGGAAGTCTGGGAGATTTGGCCCAACCCAGATTTTAGATACGCCCTATATAGATACACAAATCAATAATTTCAAATTGATTTGTCATTTATATAAATAAGAAATTTAGGGGGAACGGTAACACCCAGAAACCAAAAAATATGATCAAATGTATGCTTATGATTTTAAAACATCATAAGGAACATTATATTTCAGGGTAAACCAGTAGCATATGCATAGTATTAAACAATATGAAATTAAATGAACTTATAGCTAAATATCATGCTAATGTTCAGACTTTTTACACGTCCCACTCCTAATGTTGTCTTGCCGGTAGGTCCCTCTTTTAATATCCCAGATCCGCATCAGAACCTAGATGCTTAATGAATTTTATATCACTTCATAATTAACCTTTAAAGATATGCATAATCCATGCAAACAATTAAGAAATTCGTTTTGATTTGGCTTCAATAAATACCGAAATCCTTATGCATTTTATCAGGTTTTTTTTTAGTATTTCGTCATAATTAATCATAAATAATATCGAAAATAGAACAAACTTGCCAAAAAAACTACCTTGAGCCAATTTTCCTAATGAAACAAATACAAACAAATAACTGAAAAATAGAACGGGACACTTACCTCACATGCAAAACCTATTTACCATATAAAAAAAAAAACAACGATGAACATTTGAAAATACCATTTTGAAAGCTGAACTGAGAATAATCTGTGATTCAATTTTTCTTCCGGGTTTTAACAGAAAGATTCTTTTTTTAGACATTAACGCGGCTGTGTAAGAGAGCACCCTTTTTTCTTTGTAATCGTAAGTTTACGTTACGTTTACGATCACTTTTGTGAAACACTCGTAGCTAAAATCTTACGCTTAACGTAAGTTTGATCGTAAACGTAAATCGTACGATTTTTTGTGAAACGATAGCCAAACCATTCCTAGTATGAGGGAAAACCATTTGATATTCATGGGTGGGGAAAGGGTGTCCAGGAAGTTTTTTGCAGATTGCATATGATTTTATTTCAAGTCATCTGTTGCAACGCATTATTAATTTTATTCGTTGTTTTTTTTTTTAAATTATCGATGTATTTATCATTTTTTTGTCTTACTTTATTTATAGCAACAAACAAGATTTTTGTTTTCACTTCTCTACTTAATTTTAAATACATGAATGAATTTCCAGAATACCATGAGTCAAAGTTTTGTAGTTTTGTACTGTCTTCTTGGCATGTAATTTCTTGATGGATAATGCCATAGCCAGAAATTAGTAGTACTTTTGCTAATTAATATTCATAATATGTAAATGAGAATTATACCACGTGATAATAGTTTGAACTGGACTGGCTTGATATCATTAAAATCTTTAAAACACGGATATTATAAGTTGCACGTCACAGAGTCCTTGTTTATAATCACTCTGATATTTCCGTAAAGTTGTCAGGCGGTCAAAATCAAAACAATGAACGCGAATATAGTGAATTTTTCGTGTTTTCGTGAGTTTAATTTTCTTGAAATAGGGGCATTTTAACTTTACGTGGGAACTTAGAGTTCAACGACTACACATACAAGGTTTGGACTTGCTTATTCTTTGGACATTCAAGTTTCAAGTTTCATCCCCGCAATCTGTTTTTGTAATGACCTTGTAACTTGTTAGCCAATTTTCAACACGAAGTTTGCAAATTTGACGTTTCAGCCATTTTAGCCTGTATTTTATACTGCAATGTTAAAAGCCTCTCGCTTCGATTTTTAAAATAGCTCAGGAACCTTGATTTTTGAAACGACAGTCATTATGTTTCGTTTAAATGGTGTATATTCACCCCCTTATGTATCTAGTGTTAAATTAGGTATTTATATGACAGACCTTTCTTGGTATTCCTAATTATTGGAAGATTTTATATAGACAGAAGTAGTATACCTAAAACGACAAAGTTATTTTTCATTTACCTGTATATATTATGAAAACCGGTTTTTTCAGAAGTGATTATTTTCTAAGGGTTAAATATTTCGCGGTGGTGTCTTGCCATGGCTTTGTTTGGACTTGTTTGTTTGCTTTTTGGCCTTGAATGTTTGTCCCTAATATTTTATTAACTATGTATTTACTTTCAGGTATCACAGATCGAATTTATTCGTTCATAGTGTGTTAATTTACGTTTTTGATTGAGCTAAGCCTTCCAATTGATATTTTATCGTGTGTTTTCTATGTTGTGATGTTATACTATTGTTTCAGAAAAAGGAGAAGGTTTGGTACCATTAAAACGTTTAATCCCGCTGCAAATGTTTGCACTTGTCCTAAGTCAGGAATCTGATGTACAGTAGTTGTCGTTTGTTTATGTAATTTATACGTGTTTCTCGTTTCTCGTTTTTATATAGACTAGACCGTTGGTTTTCCTGTTTGAATGGTTTTACACTAGTAATTTTGGGGCCCTCTATAGCTTGTTGTTCGGTGTGAGCCAAGGCTCCGTGTTGAAGGCCGTACATTGACCTATAATGGTTTACTTTTATAAATTGTTATTTGGATGGAGAGTTGTCTCATTGGCACTCACACCACATCTTCCTATATCTATATATTGTTGTGTATATTTATTTTCTGTCCCCGCAACCTGTCTATCACTTAAATTAAAGTTAAAACAGACATTTTTTTTCAAAATTCCCTATCATTTCAATATAATTTCCGTGACCCGTATCCGATTTCTTTAGTATAATATTCAAATAAGCAAAGTGGCGTTGATTTCTGGATATGCCGTCGTCAGCAAAGGGTCTTAATAAGTATCAAATAAAACAGCACATTTAAATGTGATCAAATGTCAAATCAACAAATGAATAAAGATTCGACCACGTGGATTCGACAAATAAATATGTTGGTATAACAGCATAGACATGACATTGAAAGGGTACCCACTAATTTTTTGCGTGCTTATATATTGGTGAGTTTTGGAAGTGTCTATGGGCCATTCGATATCCTCAGAATCAAGATTCTCGGAATGTCTTGAAAATTTTTGATCATTTATACAGGTAGTTATGATCTATGTCTTTGATACGCTCCCTCTATGGAGAGGCTATTACGTGACATTGTATATTTCAACAATCAAAGCTCATTTGTAGAGTTTATAGTAAAACAATAATGACTAGATTGCAGTCAAAAAATCATTCATATGTTAGAACCTATTTGCCTTTTGACAAAACAAATGTGTTTTAAATAATGCGAATGTTTATTAAATATCAAGTATAATGATAACGCAATTATATAATTCATGCTTTGAGACGGTCCCTGTTGTGCATTGTGACAATAAACCTGGGAATAGTTTATTGATATATAATGTCCCAGAACAAACTGATTATTTATGAACGTTTATCATTTGATAATTTGTATTTCAATCACAGCATGGGAAAAATGTCGGAAAGCTGAAGAAAATTAAAGGGATAGGAGCTACCATTGACAAAATTATGACCAAGTTTCAAAGCTGCTAAAATCAAAGATATGTACTTAAAATTAACAATAAGATCGCTGGAATGTTTATATAAAGTACAGAAGTGTTAATAATTGATAATTAATATCGTGTAGCGTGCCTTTTCATCTCATTAATTATGCATCGGGTTTACTTCCCGAACTTTGCCGACATAGCGAGTGAGATGACCAGGATATAAATAAATATGAACATGTGCTTTTGTTTTCTTACGTATTTGAAAATTTCTTTAGATTAAACGTACATATTTTAAACCATTTATCAAATTATGTAAACAACAAAATATACCAAATGTCTGGATATTTTTCGAACCCAATGTTCTCCAACAATGGCGATATTATACACTTGTTTTATATTTGTATAACAAAACAATGCCGATAACGTATACACGTGTTTGTGAATTGAATTGGGGCCTTCATGCAGGGTACACCGGAAGAACAATATTAAATTGTAAGAAGTTAATTTTTAATGTCTTCTAAGTTGTGAGATCACTGCTTTTAAATTCATAAAGACATTTTGGACAATAATGATTTGAACACGTCGCGATTTATTTTCATGTGATCTGGATTCGAAAAGTTCAGAAATGTTTTTTACATTTCGCAAACCGTCGTAATGTCGACTACTTATATAATGACTTTATCTGCGTGACAGGTGTTTGTAAATGATTCTGATGACCGATCTCATCGCCGTTATTTATTTCAATATAAAATAACTTGTCTGCACCTCTTTACTGTTTCTTTTTCTCGCAGAAACTGTAAACACACGTTCTATTTCCGCGATAACATTCCTCTGTTCGACATTTTCCCTTCGAGGGACAACTTGCGATTGCGCATTGGGAACTATATAATTTCCAAAATATATAAATGCACCAGTCACTTCCCAAATAGACATCAAATTCATCAATCTGCATTATCTGAAAAAAACTAACATCTCGATTTAATAAGGTATAACGCATGTACAAAAATATTCAAGTAATACAAAAAAAAAAAAAATGGGCGGGAGGGTGGGTAAATCAAACGTATTGAATTGACCAGTAAACTAATTCAAATGACCACGGAATATAAAATTTGCCAGAAGTGAACAGATATTTCTATCAACCAATCAAAGGAGATTAAAATACGAACGATAAATTATGCATACAAACAGGTAACGAGTAATGTCGAAAACTATCCGAGATGGAATTAAGCATTTTTAATTAATTAAAAATTTACCAATTCCCTCCACTCCCATTTCGATGTACAAAACTCAACACATAAGTAATGATAATCATATTTTGGCATAAATAAACATTTACAATCATACATATGTCATAAATAATTTCTCATTTAAAGTCCATATTAACAGAATAACGAGCAATACCCCCAGGGTCTTCCGAGAGGGGGGAGGATGAGAGACCCATTGAGCAGGACAAAACGGTAACAACTAGGCTAATCCAACGGACTTTGACTGGAACAACGGCAGAAACCAAGTGTCATTGTGGGAAGGTTTGCAAGAACTTAAAAGGTTTGAAGATACACCAGGCAAGAACTAAATGTGGATCTGGGAAGCAACAGAGGGATCGCACAGTTAACACTGATGAGACGACGGAAGACCATAGCCAGGAAGCACACCACAGTGCTGAGGACCTCTTACCTAATGAAGCTACTCAGATCAACATTGAGGAGGAGCAATGGAATCAAAACCAGCAGAGAACATCTACACCTTCAGCAGACAGTAGGAAAGAAAAGATACAATGGCCACCAACAGATGATAGGAGATGGGAGATCTTTGATGAAGACCTAGACAAGATCTTGGATAACACACTTACTGGAGACGTACAAAGAAAGATATCATCATTGTCAACGACTGTATATGCAGTAGGACAAGATCGATTTGGAGTTGGTAACACCAAAACCAGAGAAGGCACTCAGGGTAACATGAAACAAAACAGACGTCAACAAGAAATACAAACACTCAGAACCGAAATAAATGATGTCACAAAGCAGTATAGAAGAGCAAATGAGGAGGAAAAAGAAGGATTGAATGAGCTAAGGTCAATACTGAGGGAAAGAAGAAACAATCTACAAAGAGCAAAAAGAATCAGAAAAGCAAGGAGAGAAAGAGGGAAGAAGAGAGCAATGTTGCCAATCCCTACAAGTTTACCAAAGCAACACTGGACGGAACAAAGGCGGGATCAGTAAAAAGCAAGAAAGAGGAAATGGAAAAACATCTATCAGAGACACACAGCGACGAAAGGCAGTAGGAACATCTAGGTAACTGCAATAGGATAGAAAATGTACCAGAACCAGAAATACCAATGAATACTAAGGAACCATCATGGAAAGAAGTGTCAGATGTAGTGAAGAAAGCCAGGTCTGCATCATCACCAGGACCAAATGGCATCCCGTACAAGGTATATAAGAAGTGCCCAAAAATTTTGAAACACCTTTGGAGGCTTCTGAAAGTAGTTTGGAGGAAAGGGAAGATACCATCATGTTGGCAGAAAGCAGAGGGGTGTTTTATTCCAAAAGAAGAAAAATCGGAGGACATCACACAATTTCGGACAATTTCCCACCTAAATGTAGAAGGAAAGATCTTTTTCTCTATTATGGCTAGAAGGATGACATCATATATGACAGATAACAACTATGTAGACACTTCAGTACAGAAGGGCGGAATACCAGGATTCTCAGGATGCATTGAACATACGAGCACCATTTCACAACTTATTCAAGAGGCCAAAGTGAATTAGAAAGATCTTACAGTAGTATGGCTAGATTTGGCCAATGCTTATGGCACTGTTCCTCACATGCTGATACAGCAGTCACTAGATCATTACCATATTCCAGACCGCTTTAAGAAAGTAATAAGAAGTTATCTCAGTGGGATTGAGCTGCGATTTACAACAAGCACATTTACAACAACATGGCAGAAACTACAAAAAGGAATAGTTACTGGATGTACCATCTCAGTTATCTTGTTTGTCATGGAATGAATATGATTATTAAATCTGGAGAGAGAGAGACTAGAGGCCCGAAAACATCAACTGACATCAGGCAACCACCAAATAGAGGGTTCATGGACGATTTAACCATCACTACAGATACCCATGTCCAGGCTAGATGGGTATTAAAGGCCTTGGAAGAGACAGTAACATGGGCAAGGATGTCTTTCAAGCCAAAGAAGTCTAGAGCTCTAATAATAAGGAAAGGGAAGAGAGCACACCAAGTCGAACTGAAGGTGCAAGGAGAAGTCATTCCATCAATAATTGACAATCCCATCAAGTGCTTAGGAAAATGGTATGATGGCTCTTTAGGTGACAAAAACAATATCAGGAGAATTGAACAACAGGTTTCAGAGGGAATGAGGAACATCGACAAGACAGGTCTACCAGGGAAATTAAAGGCATGGATATACCAACATGGACTCCTGCCAAGGATATCATGGCCACTTATGCTGTATGAAATTACATTGACAACAGTTGAGAAGCTTGAAAGAACCATCAACAGACATCTTAGGAAATGTGTCCCTCCAAGTTTTACAACTGTAGGACTGTACAGCAGGACCGCAAAGTTGCAGTTACCATTAACATCTTTAGTGGAAGAATTCAAAGTTAGCAAAAGCCTCCTTGTGATGACACTGAAAGAATTTAGAGATGACAAAGTAAGAACAGCAGGTGTCCAAGTAAGAACAGGACGAAAATGGTTAGCATCAAAAGCAGTTTCAGAGGCAGAAAGTAGACTGAGGCACAAAGATATCGTAGGAACAGTGGCAGTAGGACGACAGGGCCTTGGTACATCAAAAAGTTGCTACTGGAAGAACGCTAACACCCAAGAAAGACGAAGTCTTGTTCAAAGAGAGATAAAATCTAGAGAAGAAGAAAACAGACAAGCAAAGCCAGTAGAATTAGGGAGCCAAGGCGCTTGGTCGAGGTGGGAATTGGAACAACGATCCCTTACATGGTCAGATATATGGCGATATCCGCAATACCAACTACAGTTCCTTCTGAGATCAGTGTATGATGTGTTACCAACACCTACAAATCTGCACAGGTGGAAACTTTCAGAAACACCAGATTTTCCCTTGTGCGGAAACAGAGGAACTCTACAACATGTACTTTCAGGGTGCAATATCGCTCTTACACAGGGGAGATATACATAGCGACACAACCAAGTACTCCGGGAACTTGCTGAAGTGATAGAGAAACAGAGGAAAGAGGCAAAACACATCAGAACAAACCTATCAAGATCCAGTTTGTGAAGGAGGGTGAAGTAGGCCAGAAAAGTAAAAAGAACATATCAGGAATGCTAAATCAGGCGAAAGATTGGCAGTTAGAAGTTGATCTAGGAAAGAAGATGCAATTTCCTGATATTGTACCAACTAACCTAAGACCAGACATGGTACTTTGGTCTACCAGCAGTAAAAAGGTAGTAATCATAGAGTTGACAGTTCCCTGGGAGGAGAGATGTGGCGAAGCCAATGAAAGAAAGAGGGCAAAATATGATGGACTGTTGGCAGAGTGCAGAGATAGTGGATGGCAGACATGGAACTTTCCTGTTGAGGTTGGCTGCAGAGGCTTCCCTGCACAGTCAGTGTGGAGAAAGTTTTCTGCAGTTGGAGTGACTGGCCAGAATAGAAGAGCAGCAATTAAGAAACTGGGCCAAGCAGCAGAGAAAGCGTCTTGCTGGATATGGATAAGAGAGACAGTAGTAGCTGGAAACCCACCACCAATGCGCAGTGATTGATCACCACTGTGGACCCCCCATCCTGAGAGTGTACCGAGCTAGGGGTCGAAACACATGATGACGGATGGCCTCGGCTGAGGACATTGATGGTGTTTGCAGTAATTCCACCAGTACTGTATGTAAGTAAATGAATATAACTTCCAAAATATATAAATGCACCAAACAAACGGCCACTATAAAGTGTCCAGTGTTATATAAAAAACTACACTATACTATAAACATACCTGATAATACAAACAACAAACACTGGAATCCTGCAAACTAATAGAGGTTCACAGGTAAACCAGATGTAGAAGTAATGGTCTAGCCCAGCTTTCTTGACCATCATCTTCTGAAAAATAAAGTTAAAAACCACAAAGTATCTGTACATATAAATACAATATTCTAATTACAAATGATTAACTACACCTATAAAAAAGTTTCGTATAACAGAAACGCCAAAATAACTTCAATGGAATCTATCTTTACAAAAACATTTTCTTTTATAAATAGATCCTGGTTGCTGAACAAATTGCTTGTACGTTTTAACAAATAAAATATTTCTCTTTAACGTTAACTTCGCCAATTCTTTATTACAATCTATAACAGTTTGTTTTGTGTCATCAAAATCTATGGGTCTTGGCAAAATTGCTGAAACTATTATCTTTAAAGACGGTAAAGTGTTGCAAATAAAAAACCAAAAAACAAACAAACAATTAAATTATTGTAATATTGAATAATCAATTTGCTGGATAAACCATTCCCAACATCGTTTGTGCCTACATGCAATAACAAATGTGTGTATCTTCTCAATAGTGCTTTATTGTCTTTCACAAATTGATGAAGTGTGTATATATTACCACCAGATATAGCATTGCATTCCAGCCAGTTAATGTTATTTACATATTTGCAAGCAGAATCTGACAACAACAAAACCTTATTTTTTGACACATTGTCTACAAAAAAAAAAAAAACAAACAAACAATTAAATGGGAATTTCCTCAGCCATAGCTCGTGAAATAGACAATTTGTCATGTAAATCAAATTATAAATAAACTTTATAAGCATCACTACGCCATTCCATGTGAAATTGTATTAACTCAGAAGGAACTTTATTGTGAAAAGCCCATGTAACCCCTCCTCTGCGAAAAGAATGAGAGGAAAATTTAGAAGAATCTAACCCACACATTTCTAAAATGTCTCTGAGTTTTCTCTGAAAAATTGAATAACATAAAATTTTATTGCTTTTAGCTTGTGGAATTAAAAAGGCGGGTTCATCAACATCGGCTGGTACTAGAGTGCACATACGATTGTAAACATTATACGGACATAGCGGGGAATCCTTTATCTTAACCAATGGAAACTCAAGTTTCCTATTACCAAATTGAATGGTTTTTGACCATTCCATTTAAAAGAGGGACGAAAGATACCAGAGGGACAGTCAAACTCATAGATCGAAAACAAACTGACAACGCCATGGCCAAAAATAAAAAGACAAACAGACAAATAATAGTACAGATGACACAACACAGAAAACCAAAGACTAAGCAACACGAACCCCACCAAAAACTGGGGGTGATCTCAGGTGCTCCGGAAGGGTAAGCAGATCCTGCTCTACATGTGGCACCCGTCGTGTTGCTTATGTTATTACAAATCCGGTAAATAGTCTAATTCGGTAAGTCACATTCGTGAAAAGGGAGGGTATTGTAGTTACGACATAAGGAACATATCCGATATCATCTGTGAAACGGTTATTCCATAACGGTCAACCAATTCGTGATGGCGTCCGTAAAATTTACGAAGGGATGACTTCAACTTCACCATTTGGAACTCTTGGTTTAATAGCTTCCTTGTGAGCAGCAATCCTCTATCAAGAAAATCATGATA
This sequence comes from Mytilus coruscus, assembly GCA_017311375.1. Taxonomy (NCBI): domain Eukaryota; kingdom Metazoa; phylum Mollusca; class Bivalvia; order Mytilida; family Mytilidae; genus Mytilus; species Mytilus coruscus. The sequence continues at coordinate 2,539,420 of CM029597.1, read as the reverse complement.
GGAAACACAAGCCCGGGAATATCGTATCAATTGGGAGATATATACTCCGTATGCAGGCGCTGCTGGAATGTTGCTACATAGAAATGGAAAGTTCACAATTGGGAAGCTGAAATCATCTCTTTTGTCATAAAGTTTTGTTTTCAACCGACCCTCATTGTCAATTTCTAGATGTAAGTCAAGATATGAGGCAGACTTAACTGTATCTGTAGTATCCTTTATCTCTAGTTCGATGGGATAGATTCGTTCAACATAGTCACCAAATTTTGTATTATTTAGTGAGAGAACATCATCTATATAGCGGAACGTAGAGTTAAAGGATATTGCTAACTTCTTATCTTTCTTCCTAAGAAGTTCCTGTATGAAGTCAGCCTCATAATAATAAAGAAACAAGTCGGCAAGAAGAGGGGCACAATTGGTTCCCATTGGAATTCCGACAGTCTGTTGAAAAACACGTCCTCCAAACATAACAAATATGTTGTCAATCAAGAAATCAAGCATCTTGATAATGTCAGTTTCAGAGAATTTGTTGTTTGAATCAGAGTGATTCTTTACAAAGTAGGATTTATCCCTCCCCAAGACAAGATACTTGTATCTACGTTCGCCATTCTTTTTAATGAAACAAAGTAATACCAACTCTTTCAATTTGTCTTTTAGTTTGGAATGGGGAATACTTGTGTAAAGTGTAGAAAAGTCAAATGTTTTAATACTATTGCAAGATGAGAGAGTCTTAGATTGTATGTACTCTAAAAGATCTTTGGATTTTTTTAGTATCCACATCTGATTCACGCCACCTCTAGAATAGGCAGTTTTACAATAACTTTGGAGCCCGGCTTTGATTGCTGATAAAATAGATGTTAATAATTTAGAAAGAGGTTTCGTGGAGCACTTGGAAGACCCAGCAATATACCGTTGTTTGTAAGGACAGTTTAGGTATCCAATACAGTGATGGAAGATCCAGTTCTTCATCTTTGGTTGAAATTCCAAAGGAACATAGAACAGATCTATGATTATCCAGGATTTCCTCTTTGGTAAGTGTCGTGAGGGTATATGTTGAGTTTCCAAGTGAATTGTCAATACCTAATTCATTTATCAAGCAGTCTATGTAATGATATTTACACACAAAACGATGTTGTTTGGGGCTTTATCTGCGGGGACAACAACATATTTGTCATGGAGGTAGGACAAGTGTCTTGCAACATTTAGGTCTTTAAAAATTGACGTAGCGTGGGTATTGATATGCCCATTTAGTTTCTTAATTCGGATTTGTATCAACGACCTCACAGCCTTAATCCATTCGGAAAGAGTATCTACGTCTTCTTTCTCGCGTTTAGCCCATTGCCTGGCATAATCCTCGACTAAATCCATCAGTATTTTGAAGTTGTATTTCCAATTGATGGATTTAGGCTCACGATATTTCGGACCTTTGGATAACAAATTTCGCAGGGAAGTGTTATTGATAATGTTGAGGTGTCCGGTAATAACGTGGCCAGCCGGATTATATGTGAATTGGGAACTAGCACAGGTGCAATCAGGAGGTTTAGACTTGAAGTCGTCAATTTTGAGATCCTGCAAAACGTGTTTGTAATTGAATATTTTAGTTGCAATTGGTTTGGTATAGGTATAAGAAATTATTGGTACAGACTGATCTTTAAAATAAGGTGGTATTTTCGACTAAACTAATTTATGATGAAGGATATTGCCTAAGTTGACGCCATCGAGACCTTTGTTGGCAAAGGAAAGTTTAAGAAAAGATCTTTTCTCTTTTTCATCTTTTCCAATGCGAACTGGTTTGAAAAGTCTGTGACTTGCAATATCCGAAATAATAGCTGTAAGTTTATATTGGTTTGAATGAGGGTTTGTAACAGTGGTTTCCAAACATAAATTAAACAGAGAATGAAGTTTTGAAAGGGGTAATGAATACAGTTTCGTGCGAATGTGATGAATGCCTAACGGCTTTTGTATAAATGGCAGCAAGTCATTTATAGAGACATCATGCAAAGTAGGTGATGTATATTGACGATGACCATGACTGCGTCTACGTCGAGGAGTAGAGTTGAAAATATTCATTACATTCACCGAGCTACAGGAAGGACTAGATAGAATACCTATACCATCAGTTTTGTCATTGCAACCATATGGTGTCGCAGTTCCCAATTGTCGAATCCAGTAGTCCTCTTTTGTCTACGGAGAGGCGTTGCAAGTTGAGGATTGTTAGTCTTGTGGTATATTTTTCGATTATACGAACTGTCATAGAAACGATGGAATGATCAGGCTGATTAAAATGCTGGTACAGTATGTCGTTTGCATTGAGGTTGATATCTGATCTATGGCCGCACATACGTTTGTTTAGCCTTCCTTTCGTTTCACCGACGTAAACCAATCCACAAAGGTTACACTCTAATCCGTAGACGACATTTATAGATTTACAATTCAGATCATCGTAACTTTTAGTAAAGTAAGACTTTTTAGTTAAATTGCTAGTGAATTGAGCGTCTGTTATTAAAATTTCACAAGTTTTGCAGCCATTAGTTCCACATTTCGAAATGAGACAGTGTTGTTCAGAGTCATCAAAATCCAAAATGTCTTTAAGGAGAACTGAACATGGCTGTGTATGTGTACTATTGCTATTGTCACTAGTATGATGATCTGAATGAGTCATGTTTGTAATATTTGTCATGTCTGGTGATGGGACACCTGCCTTATCAGACGACACCGTGTCCATGGTGACGTCTGTAACCAACAAGTAATCACTATAAACAATGACGTTATTTCTGCATAATTGTTTGCGTGGATCAAAATTCTTTGCCGAAGTTGGAACTAGATTAGACTTTCTAACCATGAGAAAAAAGGCTAACAAAAAACAGCACAAGAAAGTTACATCTGATGCTTTAGACATATCAAAAAATTCATACATTTTCAAAAGAATATGTGGAGTAAAAGGCAAAGCTCTGTGAGGCATGTGAGGATTTTGATGAGACGAACCTCTAAACAACAATTTTATGGAAAACCAATCTTCAGTTGGAAACTCAAATCCTAATAGCAAATGTAAAGTCTTGACACCACTAATATATTTCTGAATAGAAGCTACACTCTTAAAACTTCTACTCAAAAAATTTCCATATAGACAAAGAGTATTTACAGAAGTATAGGTAAAGGTGACATATTGAAATATGTGCAAAATAAAAAGTAAGAAACAAATTGCACTTTCAAATTCTTGTAAGTTCCTTCTGCAAAGGCAGATTTCTTACACAACTCTGTGTCTTTCTGTAACTTACGTAGTTGAGTATCTACAATAAACAATATAAAAAGAAAATCACCAAGTAATTCAATTTCTGTCCAAGAATTGATACGAGCCTGCTTTAAAAACTCTGTGCTAATACCGGGATCCATATCCCACCTTGAAAGCATGTCAGCAACTCTGTTTGCTTCACCACTCAAATGCCGTCCTTTGACTTGAAACTCATGACTAGCTGTCAGAAAACAGATTTCTCTGAGACAAGATTGCATGAAAGCATTTCTGCAAGCACCAGAATTTAGTACAGTGACAGATGAAGAATTATCATAATAAATGACAATCTTAGAACCGTCGAGTACACTCGCCCATACTTTCAGACACACCATGCCACAAAGAAGTTCCAGAGCATTAATATGCAACTGTTTCCTGCGAATAAATGCTGGGAAGACAGTATGAAAATACCTCCCATTACAAATACCTCCACAACCAACCAAAGTTGAATCGCAAAAAAGCACACAATCTGGACTAGACCAGTCAATAAGAAACATCATAGAAACCCCATTGTATATATCTAGAAACTTACTCCACCAAACTAAATCCAACTAAATATACTTGGGTACACGTTTTGTAATGTTTTGACCACCGAAAGTCCGCAACCAAACCAACAACCTCGAAACAAAAAGTCGCCCTGGGCGAACACATGAACTCACGAAATGAAGTTTACCGAGCAAAGATTGTAAATCTCTTAAAGAACATTTATCCTTTTGCAACCAACTTTTAACCAAACCAAGTATTTCCTCTAACCTATCCTTAGTAATAGATAGAGTACAACTTACTGTATCAAAGAGTATACCAAGAAAAACCATAGAAGTAGAAGGAGGAGTGGCCTTCTCTACAGACTCCTCCAAACCACAGTTGTCCAATACTTCACCCATAATAGCATAAGCGTCAAAAGCTTTTTCTTGTACGTCACAGCCCGCTAGATCATCAAGATAGTTAACAATTTGTAAATCATAGTGAGCGTCCAATATAAAACTTACCGCGTTAGTCACCCTTTGACAAATATACGCAGCTGACCTTAAGCCCATGGACAATACCCGATCAAAAAAGATATGATTTTCCCATGAAAATCCAACCAAATGCCAATCACCAGGACAGATTGGAATCTGTCTATAAGTCCGCTTTAAATCCCGCTTTAAGCACAACGAACCAGAACCTTTTCTCCTTATCAACTCCACCAAAGAGTCAACTGAAGGATAAGAAACCTTGATAGGATTATCCAAATACAAATCCTTACAAATATGACTGTTTACCGAGTCCTCACCATCAACACCAAAACTCAAATCTAAAATTACCCTACGATCTAAAGTATCCTTCTTCGGCACTGAATTTAATGGAGAAATAACCATGTCAGTCTCAAAGGGATTACTAAATCAAACGTGTTGAATTGACCAGTAAACTAATTCAAATGACCACGGAATATAAAATTTCCCAGAAGTGAACAGATATTTCTATCAACCAATCAAAGGAGATTAAAATACGAACGATAAATTATGCATACAAACAGGTAACGAGTAATGTCGAAAACTATCCGAGATGGAATTAAGCATTTTTAATTAATTAAAAATTTACCAATTTATTCTTCATAGAATATAATTAAAATTGTCATATATACGTGCATTATCTCTCACAGGTTTGAACAGTCATTACATTTATGAAAATTATATGCAACGTATGAGCACAAATGAGCAGGGATGCGTACCCAAAGATAGCTAAATATCTAAATTTTAAACGGTCGTGAATGAAAAAATACTTGCATGGTTTCAATTCACAAGGATTTTAAATCCTTGCATCTCACAAAAAAAACGTAATTAATATTTTACAATAATCATAACAAAAATTAATTACTATGTTAATCATTTTATACTGTTTTAGTATGGAATTATAAGTCTCTGCTTATATTTTGCAATATATTAATATAGTGGAATGTTAGACTTCAAAAGAGATTGATTTGATAAATAAAATGTCCATGAGTTAATACTTGACGTTTGTGTTTATTGATATTATATTCTAACTTTTTGGAAAAAATTCATGAATACAAATGTATGTTAATTATAAAATTTCAATACTTTTTTTTGTTTGTTTGTTTTAATAGTTCAACATTATAGCATCTTAATATTTGCATTATGGTACGATTTTGAAAAGTTTATTCATTGTGTTGACCAGCTATCCTACACGTCTTGGTTCATTCACATTATATATCACACTGATCACAAGCACACTATCGGTTTGCGTTCACACAAATTCCGGATTGAATGACAATGAATCCGGAGTCAAAACACTTGAGGTAGGTAGTTTGACATCCGAATTTAACAATTAGATTAATAATTGCGTATTCTTATCCAGAGTACCAGTGCGTATGCTTTCTATTTACTATTTCTTGCGCAAAAAATACAACGTGCATGCATAAATATTAATTTCACTCGCGAATGTGAATTTTCGCTTTTCTTATCTAAATTCAGGACACGGCAGTAAGAGCTTGACATGTGACTTTCAAGCACGGTCATCATTACTTACGGTATTCTGACCTCTAGCTGGTTTTTTCTTTTCTTTTCTTTTTTGAGTCACTGTCCTATTATAACCTTTAACATTTTCGAAATGCTAAGGATTTTCAACCCCAGGAATAAATTATCTTAGATGTATTCGGCAAAACCTTTGTTTCGAAATTTTGGGTCCTGAATTCTTTTCAACTTCGTACTTTGTTTGGCCTTTTAAACTTTTTTTTTATTCGAGCGTCACTGCTGATTCTTTGTAGCCTTAACTCGCGTCTGGCGTATAACATTTTAATCCTGGTATCTTTTTATATCTACATATCTTTTTATATAAATTGTTTCGTTTGAGAGTATGTTCAGGTATTCTTAAAACTTCTGAAAATAAGATATTCTTCAAAACCAAATTCCTGTAGAATATTTGGATTGATTAAAGTGAAATCAGGAAATCCTTAAAATTTGTGATGTTTTATGAGACCAAAATAAGTCTCTATATAAGAGGTCCCAATGAAGCTAGTGTGTTACTCTCTAGAAAAATATACGAAACCTTCTTATAAGTTGCATGCCACAGGGTTTCACTTCACATGGAAATTGGACTTTAAATTTATCGATACAACATCTACCATGAGTACAGACAGCTTCAGTAACGAGTTAAGAATAATTGAAGGCATCCAGGAAACAAAATATGAAGATATGATAGATAAAATAAATGCATCCATATTATAAAGCAAACTAAGTGCTTAAATTTATATTGTGATTGATTTGTACAATTTGCATTAGACATCCGGTTTGCAGAAACTGGGATTTGCAATAGGATTATGAAATCAAAGAGCTGAAGAGCTCTGAGGGGAAAGACGGCCATTGTTTCTTTTTTTTTTTTTTGGGGGGGGGTATCTTTTGATAGTCTTCATATAAAGAATGAAAAGAACACCTAGAATATGTAGAAAGGTTGACAATATTGAAATCAATTGTTGTGTAATGTAATTTCGTTTCCTTAGTTAAGGATTCAATTTGGACCAATGGAAGAGATCTGCATCTTCTAAATCAAAACATTCGATTAAAGTTGAAAGTTAATTATCTAAAATTCAACTGAATTCTATCATTTAACAACTACTACAATATTTTTTGAAATTTTAATTGTGTACCACTGAACTGCAGGCTAGGGCCATTTTCCTTTTTTTGTGACAGTACTCTAAGATTTTTTTTTTCTCAAGAAAGTGAGGACTGAAAAATCTATTCAGTTTTAAATTTCCATTGATAAAGTTCCCAGTTACAACTCTCATCACAGGGATACAGGTACTAAAAAAAACCAATATGATTGATGTAAACTGTGTGAAGCTTGTTTCCAAATCCTACATTTTGATATATTTGTAAATTTCATGAATAAATAGGTTTAAACTACAAAATGCAACATTTTTAATTTTTTTTTTTTTTTTTACCATTACAATGATTATGTTGGTACACAAAATTTAGTTTTAATGGAAGACTATTAATCATATACTAAATGTCACATTTTAAGTGTTCTGATACATTAACTTTTATTTTAGTGGATTATTACTCATCAATTGAGGTGCTCCTGTATTGGAGGAAGATTCTCAAAACAGAATTTTACAGAAAAAATGAAAACTGTCGTTTCTCTTCCCAATCTCATGTATCCCCACGGCCATTGTTTACTGTGAAAGTTACAAGTTGACCTACAAATTAAAGCATTGCATGTTGATGTTTGAATCATCTATAGCAAACATAATTATGTTCAAATTGAACAAATACCAATTTTAAATTAGTACACGAACTCTGAGAATGATTTAAATAATCAGTAAAGGATATCCCTGCTTCTACGTAGTGTGGCATTCCAACAATGACGTCACTATAATGTAGGTTGGATATATTTAGAATATCTCGTCATTCTGATTTTTCCGGATTGTAAAAGAAACGTAAATAGTGTAAGGAGAGATGAAGATACGATAATTTCGCGAGAAACAGAAGGAAATGTGTTAAAAGTGTTTAAAGTCAATCTATTCATTTGTGTGTCTCCTCATCAATCTCAGTAAGATTTTTTGGGGGTGTTTTCCACACTATAAAAACAAAATGAATGACGTGAGGGGATGTCAGTCTGGTCAGCCACATAGGGGATTGACGGCTTGAAGCCGTCTTTCCCCCAAAAACGAGTAATAAATAAAATAGTCGAGCCTTAAAATGTATATTCAAATAGTAGCTGTATATATACACTTTTCTATTCACAACTATCCAACATTGCTTTCAACTGACTTGTGCAAGAATATACACACAATAACATATTTTTGATAAAGGTGTTTTAACATCATCATTATCTTATTCTATTCACAGACAATTATTTCAATTCATAAGCAAACAAAAATTTAGCAACAATTTTTGGTGACCAGTCAGCGGTCATGGGTTCACGTCTTGCCTTTCTTTTTTTTTTTAAAGAAAGCAACTTGTTTCACTAAATGTCTTGAATTGTCTTTTCTCTACACTGTTAGGGAGCTACCATTTTTTATGGGGGCTAGGATGAAATTTGAAAAAAATAGGCAGGACAGGAGTTTTGAGTAAAAAAAAAGGCAGGATGACAAAAAGGCAGGACTGAATAGAGTAAAAAATAAAAAGGCAGGACAGAGATTACAACTTAAAAAAAAAATGCAGGACAAAATTCATCATCCTAGCCAAATGGCAGCTCCCTTATGCAGGAAACGTGCTGTGTTAAATGTTTAGGTTGCTTTCCGTTTTTGAAATCAACACGGACTAGTTCAATATCCATAGGAGAACAATTTAACGGTTGATTTAAGTAGTGGTAACAAGATGGACATGAACTTCAAGTACGTTGATTGAATTTAGTTTGTAGAAAAAATGTTACATAGAATAATATAGAAGCTACGATTTTCGTTAGAGTTTTTATTAACATTCTTAAAAAGTCTCTTTTGTAGATATTAAGGCAATCAGAAAATAGGAACAAAATAATTTGAAATGTGTTACCCTTACACTGTACGCACATAAATTACGCAAAAAATCGGACTTAAATACATTTAAATCTTATCAAAATAGATCTAAATCGTGTTTAGGAAACGACCATTTAACTTCAAGAGGGAGTATGGTTTTTTCCTAAAAAAACATTCTGATCCCCAATTTGATGAAAAAAATAATGTGGTCAAGCAGATGACCAAAAAATTCTGAATTCAAATTTTCCCCATACCTTATAGTGTTAAATTTTGAAAAAAATAATTTGATTGATATCGTCGAAAAATTAAAAAAAAAATGTTCGGACTCAGAAAAAAACCATAACAGAATTGAACATTGGTAAACTGCTGTTGCCTCTTACCTTACAATATGGGAGTATTACTTAATATGCTTTAGGGTAAAATGGTGTTGTCTTACACAAAGCATGAAACGACAAAGGTGTACACATTGTTAACGATTCAATAGATGATGCAGGAGAAATATTTTCCCTTAATTTATCATATAAATACAGACTTTTTAAATATTATGACTTAAAACATTACGTAAAACAGTATATTCTTGAAACTTTATTAAAAAAAAGTTTAATCTCCCATGAAAAATAGTTACCCAAGCATTCCTAACAATTTAAAGTTTTTTCTTCAACATAAGTTGACAAAGATATGATTGTAGTACGTACGTGATGGAATCGACATCTTTTTCGATTGTTGCCTTTTTTCCCCGTATAAATATTACGTAAACGGGAATTGCTTGTGGTAGGTTAAGTTTTGGTATCAGTACATGGTATTAGCATTTGATCTCACTCCCATGTCATTCTTTACATAGTTATGGTCAATTGACTTCAAATATAGCATGTGATTGCAAAATGAAGGAAGAATTCAGAGATATGTACTTCAATGAAATCATCTCTAACCGTTGTGCAAGTCGATATCTTATTTCAGCCAAACCCGTTGTTATATCATTACAGCAGCTGGATTCAGTGCTTCGGTTCTAAGAAAGTACGATTCCAACTCTCTCAGGCAAAGTTGACCTAAGATAAATTTGGCTATTTTGTTTAAGTCCATTTTGGTCATGAAACTCATAACGTTGCAGCGTATACTCATCTCTGACTTTCAGATGTTTGTATTTGAGCTTTCCTGATGAAGCTAGGTAAATCCAGAAAAGCACGAAATATATAAAAAAGTTTATTTCATTTTGAAGCTATGTAGCGCCAAATTCATTCAAAACTGGGAATATTGATGTAGGTTCCTGTAATGCTGTCTAAACGTAGTTCTCACTTGTCTATTTTGATGTTTTAAGTTGTTAATTCATAATTGTTCGATTTTTAGAAAACTCCTTGGATATTTCAAATCGACCTTAAACAAAAAGCTTACAACCTGCCTGTTGTGTCTGCAAGAATACGCCACTCATCGGCATACATCAAATTGACGACAACTTGTCAATAGGGAAAAACGATTAGGCCGTTAGTCTTCTCGTTTGAATGTTTTACATTTGTAATCTCGGGGCCTTTTATAGCTGAATATGCGGTATGAGCTTAGCTCATTGTTGAAGGCCGTACGGTGACCTATAGTTGTTAATTTCTGTGTCATTTGGTCTCCTGTGGAGAGTTGTCTCACTGGCAATCATACCACATCTTCTTGTTTTTACAAGCATTGTTCGAAGCTATTACATTGATATAACGACGTGGAGTCAACGCAGACAACCAGCTAACCTTTGATCGAACTATCATTTTGTTGATGAATATATGGATACATAACTTAAAGATGATGCTCAACTATTAGAGAGATATTGGACAAGTAGTGGACAAACTAGCTGATATTGCGCACTCAGATGCAAATCGAGGAACACCACATGAACCCAGGCGAATACGTGGACGAACCCAAGAGAAGTCAAGGAGCCTACATTCAGGAACGTAAAACGTTCTACCAGGAGCTAGAAACAGAATTTAAGTTACTTTAAGTAGCCTAGCCTCCCATTGAGCTCCATCAACTGCCTACATCACAGGGATCATTGATACAGCCCTAGGCTCCCGATCATAAAACTTTACTCAGTACGTACTCGAAGTACAAAATTTGTGCTCGAAACACCAAAACAAGTATTTTGATTGGCTGATTTTTGAGTCTGGGTAAGATAAACGAATTGTTATGACCACAAGTCCAATACTAAGTATCGTAGACTTACAGATGAGTAGCCAGAACTTTCAAAATGGAACCGAAACGCCTCAAGGACATATATACACTGCAATTCTTTATAACAAAATGCTAAGGACCATCTTCTTACTCTGACACAGGCTAGTTCCACAAAAACTAAGTCCTCTAGAACCAGGAAAACTTAAGAAATTAGAAGCTCAACAAAAATCGTGCCAATACAGAAGCTGCTAGAAAATAGCTTTTGCCGAAAATCAAGTCATGATCCTCAAACAGGAAACTATATAAGAAGAGCAAGCCATGTATAAACAAATCAAAATAAAGGCAGAAATGGACCAAGAAACAACAGATTGGAATATGAGGTTGACAGTAGAAAAGTAGAGATTGAACAAGAGGCTGTACACAGAAGAGCTCATTAGACGAAGGAGACCGCCATGCAGTTCGAAAAAAGCAAGGCTAAAGGCCGCTTTAATCTCCTTGAAGCTTAGAATACAAATACAGCCAAGCACTGAGCAACTTACCTGAAGAAACTAAAGACCCGCTCTGCTAAACGCCGTCCCTCAACATCAACCTCAGGGATACTAGGACATATATGTAGAGACAAGTCGTCTTATACATTCTGTTATATTACATTGTATATTCGCAGAAGTTTTATTTTCGATATCAGATAAAAATCAGACGGAGAGTGTACTTGATCACATGCACTATACCTTATACCATTTATTCCATCGTTTTAGTGATTACCAGGTAGTTTATATTTTTCTGAATTAATTCTTAACCTTACAGTACAATATTTTATTATTACTGTAACCTTTCGCCTGATTTTGTAAATTGTCCTTGGCGCCACGTACATCACGGACGAGGTAGCACTGTCGAAAGAATCATCTACTCCTGCATAATCTGTGGTTAAAGACCAAACAGCCTATTCAGTTCTACTAGTGATTTTTCCTTAAAATTATGTGTGAAGGTATTTCATGATTTGAAGAACAAAATATGATTAAAAAAAATTTGGGGTCACCGACTTAGTTTTGTCACTATAGCAACCTCAGTTTCGTGTTTTCCCGTATATTAACATGATATTTGCTTGTTATTTAAACTCTCAAAAAATCCCATTATATCAAACCTACAAGCATAATTTTTGTTTCATGTTAAACAGTAGATTTGTGTCTATCAAATACAGGTTCAAGAGTTTAAGACTCTTATTGTTTTGTCAGCTGTTCAATATTATAATTTAATAACTCATTTTCAAAACAACATGTTTGATATCATGTACAAATTAGTAAAAATAAGTACATGATATCAAACATGTTGTTTTGAAAATGAGTTATTAAAATTATAATATTGAACAGCTGACTGAGACTGTTTAATTTAAGGTAAGACCTCTAAATTAATGTTGGAGTTTATTACCCAGAATATTAATTTTTTTTTTTTTTTTTTTTTTCTGAGTTAACTACATGTATTTGAAGCATTCTTAGAATATTCATACTTTTTATCTGAATTAACTATTTGAAACATCATTCCAGTCAGCTATGAGGTATTTTGGAAAATTAATTCTGTGTTGCCATTATGTTTGTGTATGTGTTGCTTTATTTGAATGTAATATATTGTACCTTGTTTTATGAAGAGGGCTTACATAGGCTATGCCTGTTGCCCAATCCAATTCAATTTATTTGAATAAAATACTGTTTAAACTTAAACTTATTGTTTTGATCTTAAAAATACGATTTATTTCATTCCCGCCAAAAATAAAACGCAAGAATGAAAAACGCTTCAAGTATTAAAAAATATCTACCAGTGATTTTTTCATAAAAATTTCAAGAAGGAAAGTGCTATGTGTACTCTTCAAAATAAAGCAAAAAAATGTATATGTCACCGACCTTTCAAAAAAGTTATGATTTATTTTCATGTTTTTTCTCGTTCGTTTTGAAGAAAAGAGTTGTCTTTCTTCAGAACGTCGAATCTGACGTCATAGTACAAGTTTTCCTTGCTGGCGCACTATTTGAAAAAAAATGCAAATTGGACGTTTGAAACCCACTTTTAATTTCCAAGAATCAAGAATAACAACTATATTCACCTACTTTATTATCCGGTAATACAAGAGAGATCACATGTATGTATCAGTATCAGATCTCATGATATTGTTGCCGCACACAATTAACCTTCAGAAACACCATCCGTCGGAATGAAAAATTGTTCGAAATAACCTTTTACGACGCTTTAGAAAGGAAAACCTGTTTTTGTCCTCTCCTTCTCATTAGCAAAATCATTGAAAATAAAAAGAGAAATGAAAGATGACACTTGCTTACTTACAGACTATTTGACTATATTAGACTAGATGTGTGGGGTTTTTTGTCGCGTCAATTTCAGAACTTTGCTCTAGCGCACTCTTTCGCTACTGTTGACAGACGAACAGACATTAGCACGGACGGACTTCTTTATACTATAATGTGTCCGGACTAAGACGAGCGTATACATATTATTCCATCTAGTTTGTGGATTCATTATTTCTGAACATTTAAAATATAAGAAAATTAAAATTATAGGTATAATATATGAATTAAAGTTTTGATTCTAAAACGTTTTACATCCATTTAACCTATCAAAAATACGATCCCCGTTATTACTACCTCACGTGTTTTGAATAAACGAGACGGTAAATATAAAATACAAATAAGTTTTTAATTCAAAATTGATTTAGAATCTAAGAAATAATTTTCCGTTAAAAATTATAAAGTATTTCTTAAAACAGGATGAAATATTATGAATCTAAATAGCTCATTTTGGAAATTAAAACAAAGACAAGGTTGTATGTATAGATTGACGGCATTGAAAATCGAAATTTGTTTTCAATCTTTCCGGTCATTGTAGCTTTTGAAATGAGAAATTTTTGTTGGTTCTTATTCTTGAAGCAATTGTTTTTGTCATAAGTTAGATTTACAACAAGTTTAGTTTTAAAAACAGTAAATTTTTATTTTAATTCACATTCACCGAGTATATTAATTTCTTTTATTTTTGCCTTAAGCTTCAGTGAGATCAGGCGAAATCTTTATCATTTCTCCTTGAGACAATTTGAAATGAAACAAGTGACATAAGACAATGAACCTTTATCATTTTTATTTTTACTATAAGATTTTGTCATTTAAGCAGTATAGATCAAATTTAACTTCATTGCAAGATCACCATTATTTTACGAGAATCTTAAAGAAATAAGTTAATCTCAACATGCATACGTTGCCAGTATATCGAAACTTTTAGAAAGTATTGTTTATCGGCATAACCTTCTGAAAACTCAATTTTGAAAATCACATATTAAGATAAAATTCTAAGCGTAAGTCATTTAAATTTACTGGTGTAAAGTTACACGGGCGTACGAGATTTGCGCCGATTTAAAAAAAAAATCGATCTTTAATTTGCGCCGATTTGATTCTTCATTAGCCCTATACTATATATATTTGCTATACGAGTGAATACATGTACATGTAGTAAATATAGAATGTATATTGCATGGTAATATATGGATATAAACAGTGTTCCCTTATGTTTAAGATAATTTTGGTCATATTGTTCAAGAACTTCGTTTTGACACGAGAAAGAAAAGATGGACTTCGTTGTTGGCAAGTACAACAAGTATAGAAAAGATGAAATGACAAGAAAGGAATATATCAGATGTGTGGCATATAAATTCTAGGCAAGATGATAATTCATTGTACTAGTATTACGTTTTGATGGATTTTATTGTGGTGCTTTGAAATGCTGTAAATAGAATTTTACTCCGTGATTTTAGTGGATGTAAACAGAGTGTACAAATATCTTTTAAATTGACTTATCCTGCTCGAAATTCTACTCCCATCTCCCCTTTGTGAGCAGGGGACAACAGTTATATACATGTTATAATTGACAATTCATAACATATGTACAACTACTTTCACCTCTAATTTTCCTGTACACACTCGGCGCAAATGAAAGACATAATCGGCGCAGGTGAAAGAAAAAAAGTGAAATGCAGATCGGCGCAAATGCAAAAGGCCGAGTTCAAAATTTATATTTTCATTATCATTTTTATTAGAATGGAGGTTACAGATAGTGTAGTATCTTTTGTGTCCATTTGTGTTTAATTTCCACTAGGTATCAGCGCGACGCTTAATTCCACTTTTCTTGGAAGACGTAGTTTTAAGCGAACATCATGTTGGAATCCGTGAAAAACGCGAAATAGGACGTTATAATTTGACTTTTTTTTTCTTGGCTAGAAACAACGTCATAGAGCTGTTATGTCACTACCAAGTTGCGTTAGTTGATGCGCATCAACAATAGGCTGTTTGGTCTTTAACCGCAGCGTACGTTACTTACAACATATCCGTGTTATACGGGAATTTTCACTGTTTTACAAGGGCAAGCGACACTCATTTTCCAGACGGTGTCACGATATAAAAACATATCATTTGACAAGGATGAAATTTTGGCGAATCACAAGTCTTTCATGGCTTGAATGAACATTACACTGAACAGCATATCTGAGGACTTACCATGTTTGTATTGGATACCCAAGTTTCACAAAATTCCGTACAAACAACGGTACATTGCCGTTCAATCTGCATGTTCTACAAAGGAATTGTCCATTAGATTGACAAAAAACTTGTCCGCAGTGAAAGAAGGTCTTCACAAATATTGTGAAACTGTTTACTCGCGTAGTGGTATAAATCATATGTAGATTCTAAAAAAGTCTTAAGAACTTCTGGATAATTTTAAATCTCGATCTTTCTCTGAACTTAATTCTATCAAAAACTTTGATTTTTCGACCCCTTATACCACCATTCCCCTTGTGACATTGAAAAAATCGTATAAAGAAATAATCCACAATGCTTTCAACATACGCTATAAGTGTATTGCTTTGGCATACAATACGGCATATCTTGATAAAATTGAGCAAAAACGGTAGAACATGCTACACCGAGGAACAAGTGACCAGTATGCTGTAGTTTCTTATAGATAACATGTTTTTGAATTTGGAGGTATCTAGACTTTTTCAACAAATTGTCGGCATGCCTATGGGAACAATTTGTGTGCCTCTCCTTGTCGACCTCTTCTTATTTTCATATGAGTCGGAGTTCCTTCAGACACTTGTCAATAACAAGAAGACAAAAGAAGCCAGATATTGAATTTCACATTCAGATATATTGATGATATTCTTTCCATCAACAATCCATACTTTTCTGATTGGTTCCATTAATATATCCTCCAGAACTAGAAATTAAAGAAACAGCAGACACGGCTTCGTCCGCCTTATTATTAGACGTATACCTCGAATTTGACATAAGCGGTCATCCCAGTACCAGAATTTATGACAAACGAGATGATTTTAATTTTGCAATTGAAAATTTATCCCACCTTAGCAGTATTATACCAACTTCACCTGCATATGGGATATACATTTCCCAACTCATTCGGTATTCAGAGCTTGAAGCTGCTACTCAAACTTTATAAAACGCCACCAGTGTCTGAGCAGACGGTTGATGAATCAGTTTTATGTCAAAGAACATCTTGTCCTTTTTCTAAAAAAGTTCATCGGAAGATTCCAAGACCTCGTTGATAAATATTCCGTATCAACTTCATAAATAATACATGATGGTCTTGAATTAAGGTACTGACGTTGTTTAGTCTTTTATTTGTCTTTGTAAATTATTAACCTTTGCTGCTTAGTCCATTTTTGGTAATATCCTTTTGGCTTGGCTCAGTATTTATACACTCCGCCATTGTGTTATTGTGCTTTGGTTATGTTTTATATTCTTGTCTTTCGTATTTGCTTATGTGCTTTGTAGAGTGGTAATATTCCATTTTGTTTTTCTTTGTTGACATAGTTGTTTGTTTTTATAGTGATTAAGATTATAACATAATGTTGACTGCTGTACCCCTATGTTTGACATTTTTTTCCCTATTACGTCTGTTTGATTTGCTCACACATTGTTGTTAATATAATGGAATTCTATGCGACATTCATACAAGTGAGAGGTTTAGCTAGCTATAAAATCAGGTTTAATCCACCATTTTCTACATAAGGAAATGCCTGTTCCAAGTCGGGAATATGACATTTGATTTCCATTCGTTTGATGTGTTTGAGCTTTTAATTTTGCCATTTGATGAGGGACTTTCCGTTTTGAATTTTCCTTGGAGTTCGGTACTTTTGTTATTTTAATCTTCACTATTCATATCAGACTTTCCGCTTACATTAACATATATTAAACATATTGTTAATGTGTAATAAAATAAAATAAAAATAACTGCAAATAAAATCAAGCCAGTGAGAGGACATTTGCCACATCTATGGAGTAGCAACTCTTAAATACTTTTTTTTTTAATTAAACATATACTAGCCTGTATCACTTTATATCAATATTGTATGTGTATTATATGAATGTCATGTAAAATACTGTATGTTGTAAAGATTATATTTGTTATCCTGGGGACCTAATTTGGAAAATAAAATATCTTGTCTGATTTATCTTTCAGTTTTTCTTCATTTTGGTTTGGTATTAGTTATATAGGTCAACACCTGATCTGTTTATATCTACTTAGTCTCTGATGAATGATTTTTTATTATTAATTGTTTTGGCTTTTAACTAGCTTTCAGTAACTGCGAGTACTCTCAAATCGTACTATCGTGTTAATTTGACCTGTTGATACAATTTGTAATGTATATTTAATGTTTACTTATTCAGTGTTATATCTAGTCTCACTATTTTTAATATCCACCTTTGATAAGTGTTTAGTATGACGATAAATTTTCACTTTTGTTCTCATACTAGGAACAACAAAATGATTTATTTTGTAAAAATTATTTCCGTACTCCATGTATACCTTACAACAAAATTATTTTTATTTACCTGTGTACGTTATTTTATTTTGGCACCGTTTTGTCCAAGGTTATGGTTGTCTTTCTGATATTGTTAAACATCTAACCCCCTTGTTTTATTAATTTTGTATTTACATTGTATCATAGATCAAATTTATTCGTTCAGTGTATGTTCACTTGTTTTTGTTAATATGTCTTTTGATTGAGTTAAGCCATTTCAATTGATATTTTATAGTGTGTCTTTCTATGTTACACTATTGTTTCAGGTAGGGTGAAGGTTGGCGCCTATTTAAACGTTTAAACCCGCTGCATTTGTTTGCACCTGTCCTAAGTCAGGAACCTGATGTTCAGTGGTTGTCGTTTGTTGATGTGGTTCATAAGTGTTTCTCGTTTCTCGTTTTTTATATAGATTAGACCGTTGGTTTTCCTGTTTGAATGGTTTTACACTAGTCATTTTTTTGGGCCCTATATAGCTTGCTGTTCGGTGTGAGCCAAGGCTCCGTGTTGAAGGCCGTACTTTGACCTATAATGTTTTACTTTTACAAATTGTGACTTGGATGGAGAGTTTTCTCATTGGCACTCATACCACATCTTCTTATATCTATTAAACACAAATTACTCGTTTATATTACTACTAAAAAAATAAATGCAGCAACAAACGACAAATCTTAATATGAAGCAAATGATACTAGTTAAATCAATTTATTTGCAACCAAGTAAGGGAAAAGTTTCATTTACCTGATGACATGTCAGAGATTGCCGCATACACTTAAGGGCATACGACACAGTTTTAATCCCACGGTGAATTTTTGACGAAAGTTTGCATACAAGCTATTTTTCACCTAGTCAATTCAAATATGTAACAAAAAATATATCTTCATGTGCTACTTTAATAATATATATATATAAATGTGGTAGAAATTTTAGACATTTACTGGACAATTCGGTTTCTTTGACATTTCTATCGTTTGGAAAGACATACCTAACTTTTTTGTTTTAAAGGATAAACGCAAGAGGATTTTTGTAAACTGAAAATCTGGAATATCTTCTCTACATAAGCGTGTTTCGAAACTGTGTAACAATTCTTTGGAAATAAATCATTTTACCACATTTTCATGATTTCAGTAAAAAGAAAGTCATTTTTGGCAGTATATTTATCTAATTTAAAAAAAGTCCATCGGTGATTTGTTCATACAAATTGGCACAAATAATCTTCATGCATAATCAAGCCAAATTGCTTTTTTAAAAAGAGGGGTCCATGAACTCGTTTTCAAGTTAAATCAGTCTGAATGATAAAAATCAGTTGAAAAATGGATCTTTTCTCGATATGTCACAGTTTGAGATTTTATATAACATACTTTAAAAGAGTTTAGGAACATCTACATAACTTTTAATGTAACAGATTAAAGAATTGAATGTATCAAATCATGTCGTTTCCAAAGCCTACTGTTGCAGATTAGTAATTTCTTTAATCATACAATTTACATGATTAATACAAAGAACCTTCTTCTTCTATTGGATGTCCACCCTATTTGCAGGGTCATATATATGCGTTTATTTAAAAAACAATTTAATTTACCTTGTTAATATAGTCATAAATGTTAATTAAATAAAACAACGGTAAAATGGTAAAAGGAGAGAGAATATGTATTTACACTGTCTGACAAGAAATTATAAAACTTATATTATTTCAAAATGGATAAAACTCATTGATAAGACTTTGTTTACTTTATATACAGTTAAAAATTTCCACTTGCAATAATAAAAGTAATCATGGTTATCCTTAGTCTTGACTAATGGATAGGGCCTTATATATCGCGTAGGAACCCTCATATTTGAGTGAATTAAGATTTAAAAATAGTATAAAATTTAATTTACAAAATCTGAGTTTGTATGATTTTAAAATATAAGATTTAACATTAAGAAGTCTAAAAGGATTAAAAATGGTATTTACCTTTTATCTAGATGTAAGAGACATGGGGATATAGAGTTAACTTAGTTGGTAACGGTTGCATAAAATACTTCGCATACTAAGAATCCAGTTAAGTGGTTTAAAATATGATAAAACATATGTAGTCATCGACTCTCATGACCGATAGCACAACCGCTGATGTATAGTTGTGGTGACCGTCTAGCCAATCAGTAACATGCATATGCATGGTGCAACAGCCAATCAAACTACAATAAACAAACACAACACTTATGCGCAGATTATAAAAACCACATTATTTGACATATTGAGGTGTCCTGTTTTGCGTAATTGTGCAGTGATATCTCATAATGAATTTTGTGGTGTTGTTGTTGAACATGTTTCTTTTTGGTAAGTTCAGTTATTTTTATACCTAATACAACAACTGAAAACAAAAATATTATGTATTGTATCTACTATCTCAATATGACTTTCCTATCTTGTGAAATATTATGTATTGTATCTACTATCTCAATATGACTTTCCTATCTTGTGAAATATTATGTTTTGTATCTACTATCTCAATATGACTTTCCTATCTTGTGAAATATTATGTATTGTATCTACTATCTCAATATGACTTTCCTATCTTGTGAAATAAAATGCACTACAGGAAATATTAAACTCTACATCAAAGAAAAAGCACATAACTTGCTGTTCTTTATCCTTAAGTAGATTAAGAGCCTTCAATGATGAACTAAAGAGTCCCCTACCAGTAATAATATACCATAAAAAAAATTGTGTTTATATATCCCTACTCATTCGCTATGCTCGTGTCTGTAGTGACGTTTTGGATTTCAATGAACGTAATCTATGTATTACTAGTAAACTATCAAGTCCGGGATTTCGTTACCACAAATAACTTAAAACATTTACTAAATTCTTCCATAGGTACAAATATTTGGTCTGCAAGTTTGGCTGTACCTGTAGAAAACTTATTTCAAACAGTACATCCTAAATTTTACCGTGATGTTGTAAACCGAGCCCGGAAATTTAGATACGATCCGGGTAAACTTATCAATCCTTTAAATAAACTTATTCTAAAAGGTTACCTATTCAACACTGTAGTTAAATCTTTGAATATTGTTTTTTATTGGTATAAAATTGATTTTGTTATCAGAAAATTAAAACCATACTAAATATTATACATATGTACTTTCACGGTACTACAATCTGTCGATACCTATAGTTTGGCATTGCACAAGGTCATGTTTTTCTCTGATGTTAATGACGTCTTTACACTAAATCCATTGGATGTTGGATGTGTACTGATTGATATTTTAGTCTTAGATACATGATTTTTTTTATTAGTTGTCATTGGCTTTGAACTAGCTGTCAGTAACAATGAGTACTCTCAGATCTGTACTTGGTGTCTTTTTGTTGTGGGGATATATAAGTACCCGTCCACGTCCACTCTGTGTTTTTGTTAGATGTATTTCTATTTGTATCCATCTGATGAGTGAAGCCTTTTTCATCTGCTTTTTATAGTTTGTTCTTATGCTGTACTGTTACACCACTGTCCCAGGTTAGGGGAGGGTTGAGCGCTCGCAAACATGTTTAATCCCGCCATATTCTTTATATGCCTGTCCCAAGTCAGGAGCCTGTAGTTCAGTGGTTGTCGTTGGTTCATGTCTGTCATATTTGTTTTTCGTAAATTGTGTTGTTATAAATTAGGCCGTTAGTTTTCTCAATTGAATTGTTTCATAGTTTTCATGTCGGGGCCTTTTATAACCGACCATACAAAATGGGTTTTTCTCATTGTTGAAGGCCGTACGGTTGCCTATGATTGCTTACATCCACTTCATTTGAACTTTGGTGGATAGTTGTCTCATTGGCAATCATACCACATCTCCTTATTTTTATACATGACATCCTGAACTTACAAAAAAAACATGAAACTATCTGCTTCATGTATCTAATTATACTTCCAATACTCACTCGATCACTGTGTTAACATGGGTCTAATTATACTTCCAATACTCACTCGATCACTGTTTTAACATGTATCTGATTATACTTCCAATACTCACTCGATCACTGTTTTAACATGTATATGATTATAATTCCAATACTCACTCGATCACTGTTTTAACATGTATCTAATTATACTTCCAATACTCACTCGATCACTGTTTTAACATGTATCTGATTATAATTCCAATACTCACTCGATCACTGTTAATTATACTTCCAATACTCACTCGATCACTGTTTTAACATGTATCTAATTATACTTCCAATACTCACTCGATCACTGTTTTAACATGTATCTAATTATACTTCCAACACTCACTCGATCACTGTTTTAACATGGGTCTAATTATTTTTTTTTTTTTTTTTTTTACATACTTTATTGAAAACTTTCACATTTGTTAGTTGGATACAGAAAGTACCGGTACCTTATCCCGGCCTCGTTAAACATTAGATTGTATATTTAGATAGAAAATAGTTAGTACTTGTTAGTATTCTAAATTATAAAATATATACACTATATTATTATGTATCCATTATTTCCATATTGTTCAATAAAGAGAGAATTTTATTTCATAAAGAAAGAAAAGAGAGAAGAGAAAATAATAAATAAATAAAACAAAATAAAACAAAACAAAAAAAATAAAACTAGAAAAAAAAAAAAAAAAAAAAAAAATCACTGAAATTTGGATTTTGGCAGCAGTATTTTGGTCAAAACTAGCGTGTGTCTTAAGATATAACATTAAATAAATTTGGCAAAGTTGGTTTCCATTGTAAAAATTCATACAAACACAAGATAGATATTAAAAACGTACATGTGGTTTTAGGCACAAAACAAGAACAAAAAAAAACAATAAACAAACATATAACAATATATTAAATATAACATATATAGTGGTGTGGAGAAGGCTAAAACAATATACACAGTAACATTGCATAGGGTAATGCTAATTTGTTAAGTGTAAATTATTCTAGTAATGGAAGCCAGGGTCCCAGTAGAGGTTGGCAATGTGAAGAGGCTTTGTTTTAAAAAATATATTCTTTTCTAGTATTAGATTTTCTTTTAGATAATTTTTCAGCCCTGCAAAACTGACTTGATTTTCACACAGTTTTGTTCTATAAATAAAGAATTTTGATAATAGTATTATTAAATTTTTATTTTATTATTTTCTGTTTTCCTAAATTTCCGAATAAAATTATATCCATGTTAAACGGAATAATTATTTGTGTTTGGTTATAAATCCAGTCACCGAGTCTTATCCACAGATCTGCTATTTTATGGCATGTCCAAAATATGTGTTCAATATCTTCGGTAAATTCATTGCAGAAAGTACATTTATCGCTTTGTTTTATATTTATTTTAAATAAAATTTATTTGTGCCCAAGATTCTGTGTATTATTCTATACTGGAACCATTGAAGTTTTGAGCTTTTGTGGAGTAAAAGACATACTATGCACAGTTTTCCAATCAAGATTTTTGTTCAGCGTTAAGGACCATTTGTCTTCACAGTTAAGTTTAGTACTGTTTTTTCTAATAGAACATTATACATATCTTTCGAGCCTTTTTGATAAAAAATATTCTTATATTATTTGGAATAATTGGTCCTTGTGTTTTATTAAGATTGTTTATGGATATATCTTTCTTGAGAGCTTTTTCATATGATTTTATTGATGAAATTACCCCATTATAAGTAAGAAAGTTTGACTTGATTTTATAAATGTTTTGGAATTGTTGAAAAGTCATTAGTTTTCCCTCATCGTTTAATAGATCATTTATCAAAAAGATCCCTTTATCTGCCCAGTCTTTATAGAAAATAGATTTTGTTCCTATTTTAATATTTTCATTATTCCAGAGCGAATCTGATACAAACTCGTCTTCATTTTTTGGTGTAAATTTATTGTGTAAATCTGTCCAAGCTTTAAAGACCTCTTCCCAAAAAGGGTTTTTACATCTTTTGTTGGGCCTAAATAAACTAGGTTTTCAATACTGATTTTTCAGTACTTTCTAATAGCTTATTTAGTTTTGGGTTGTTTTTAACAACCGCCTAATCCATGTTAGTTTCAATCCTTTTATATATTTGTCAATATTTATCATTTTCAGCCCTCCTAATTTGTGTTCAGAACATAATATTTCTCTTTTATCTTGTCAGGTTTGTTTTCCCAAATAAATGAATAAATTTTATCAGTTAGTTGTTTTAAAGTATTTTGCATGGTGCTTGTAATGTTAAAATCAGATGGTTCAATTTTGAGATAATTAGTGTCTTGATGATTGTTATTTTTCCAACCGGTGTTAATGTTTGTTTAGACCAAATTTTTATTATATTTTCAATTTCCTTAATTCTTGGACCATAGTTCAACAATTCCATTTCATGCAAATTGACAGAAAAGTTTATTCCTAGTAATGTAAACCTACATGGGTCTAATTATACTTCCAATACTCACTCGATCACTGTTTTAACATGGGTCTAATTTTACTTCCAATACTCACTCGATCACTGTTTTAACATGGGTCTAATTATACTTCCAATACTCACTCACTTTCATCCAAAAATTAATACAGAACTGCAAATCATCAAATAAAGATATCGAAACAGTCAGACATGAACTATTTGACGTCGCAAAACGTCAACAGAATTTTCCATACCCAAATGCAATTTTAAAGAAAAGATTGTGTCCTAGAAAATTAACGGGAGATTCGGTTGAAAGCAAACTCGGAAATGACTGTTATGCTTTATATTTAGCCTCTGTCGGGGAATTTGGAGACGATTTGAAAACGCGCTTAGTGTGAAATCTTCATCAAACTCAAATAGGAGTTTATCGTGTACTGATGAGATATCTGGATCACAAAATGACGCAATCTTTAACCTGTCAGTAAAAGATACTCTAGTTCGTTTAGAAAATGATATGATTTTATTAAAATCAGAATATGCACGTGACTCTGAGATGTTGAACAGATCAATTGAGGAACTAAAGAAGGAAAATAAACAACTTAAAGACCGCGATTTAAAATACAGTGATCGTTTCAAGAACCTACAAAATCAAATCAATGTGATAAAATCAAAACAGAATCAATAACAACATGTACAGAAACATTTCAACTGGACGTGAAAACAATTAAAGTTCAATTACAACAAAACTGTGTACAGAATAGTAAAACAAACAGTGAACTTAAATCTTTGGTTGCTCAATTTTCGGAGAGTGTCAAAACAGTAACAGAGATGAAATCAGACATTGATAAAATTCATGAACATATAACGAAACATACTTTGAACATGAAAACAATAGACAAAACTGTAAAAGCAGAGTCCGAGCGACTTAACCGAATGTCAGATACCCGCGCTATAGGAGTAAGCAGCCTGAAATCTAAAACAGATCTTATTAATTCAAAGCTTAGAGACTTGGACGCCCAAGTAGAATTAGCATGTCAAATCTATAGCTCCTTGAGTGTATCAGTATCCGATGTCCGTAAACGTCTTATTAATGCAGAAAAGGAATTAAAAACTGTAAACAAAAACCAGAAAACTTATTCAGAAATAGTTAAAAAGGTTACCCCATTAACATTGAGTGAGAACAAAGAAACCAACAAAGTCAACGAAACAGGAACAGTGAACGATGTAAACAAAGTCAACGAAATAAACAAAGTTATTGAAGTGAACAAAGTCAATAAAGTGAACAAAGTCAATGAACACCTCTGTAAGTCAACGGCCCATTATGTGTGTAGTCAAGGTATGAACAGTATTGATACATCGTGCAAACTGTTTCCGAAACCAAATTCAGCTCAATTAGACGAACTTTCAAATCGAGACTCTGTCACTACATCTGAAATACATGACACGTTAGACGATGCTGAATCAGCAATAGACCATATCAAGAATTCTCAAGATAACGGAAACCAAAACATTTCAGTACACTTCCCGAGATCAGTATGCAACCCAGTCCATAACTTCTCTGGTCTCGTTCATGTTGAACGTAAAAGAGTCGCTCGTTTTTATGTCGGTGGCATTGACAAAACCGTTTCATCGGAACAAGGAATGCGATATTTTCTACAACAAAGCGGAATTAGAGTGACATTTCTGAGATATTTTGACAAAAAATCACTTAAAACAGCTTCCGCTCAACTCAATATCGATGCACGAGATGAACATATTGTACACGACTCCAGTTTCTGGCCGAAAGGAATCTTTACTAGAGATTGGAAGCCTTGGGCTTCATTTATTCACGACAAAGGAGACACTTAATTATGGAACTGAACCTTGCTTGTTGGAACAGTCGTGGAATCATGTCTGGTGTTCCATATCTTGTTGACTTTTTAAATACAAATAGAATTGATGTAATTGCTATTGCAGAACCTGGCTTCGCTCTAGTCAGTTGACGTTTTTAGATACGATTGATTCGAAGAATTATATTGGTTACGGGAAAGGCGCTGATGACAATTGTCACCAATTATTCAACTTTAATATAAGAGGCGGCGTCGCCTTTCTGGTATCGAAAAAGCTACAGCCTTTTGTCGAAGTACTGGACATTCCGAGCAATAGAATAATGGGGATCGAATTAAATATGCCAGACACATCAAACATTTATCTCATATCTGTTTATCTACCAGCAGTAACACAAAGTTATGAACTATTCTCGAAAGAAGTTGAAACTCTGATAGATGTCTATAACATTTATTCAACCATGGGAACTGTTGTCCTTATGGGGGATTTCAATTGTAAAATTGAAGGTCCGAGATACACGTTTGATTATGATAAACGAAGTGACAGTTTTCGCTCATTTATGCAGGAATGTAATCTGCATTCTCTACATCTGGAACCAAATGGAAAGGGACCAGTTTGTACCTTTCAGTCATATCAAGAAGGACCAAAATCTGCTATTGACCATATAATTGTTAACAATGAAAATCTCAAAAAATGTTCAAACATCCAAGTCCCTGGTGAACATACGTTTAACGTTTCAGACCATAAGCCCATTAGATGTTCGTTTGCCCTATCGGACAATACAAAGTCTGTATCTAAGGACGACGATCTTACTAATCAAAGGCGTATATCATGGACTAAAGCTGTACAGAATGGTGCTATAGCCGATTATTCCTTTGCAATTTCACAATTTTTATGGGACATCAAAACACCAACTGCTACTCCGGCTAATACTGAAAAATACTACTGCGAAATAGTGAATGCTATTTTGAGAGCCGATATCGAGACTCTTCCCGGTAAACAGTATGTAAAACATTTAAAACCATATTGGACAAAAACTGTGAAAGAATATCATACAATTATGAGATTAAAACGTCAAACATGGATTGAGAATGGCAAATTTCACGACCGTAATGACAAACATTACATTGATTACAAAAGCTCTAAATTGAATTTTAGAAAACAGCTTGAGCTAGCATATGAAACCTACATCAGTGAAATTAATCGTAAAATTGAAAAATATGTTGACTGTGATCAACGTTATGTATGGTCTGTGATAAAAAGTGGCCGGAAAAGGGTATCGCATTGTCAACAATTAAATATTAGCGGTTTTCAACTTATTTATTCAGACGAAATACGTGATGGTTGGGTGACTCATTTCCAATCTGTATTCAGTTTCGATAGCAACTTGATCAACCCTGTGAATGAAAAAGCTGTTGAAAATACTATCAACGACTTGTTAGAAGCTGTGCGTGCAAACACAAACGAAAATATCGAGGAATTTTCTTTCGATGAACTATATAAACTTTGTGACGATCTGCCGTGTAATAAATCTCCAGGGTTGGATGGAATCTGTTACGAACATTTGAAATACGGCGGAAAGTTACTTCAGCGTCATCTGTGTAGTTTGTTTAATCTTGTACTGGAAACATGCTACACCCCGACAAGCTGGAAAGACAGTTGTATCATACCTCTTTTCAAAGGTGGAAACAAATCAAAGTCGGATCCGAATTCGTATCGGGGAATTTCTCTTCTATGTAGCATATCAAAACT
The DNA here is from genome assembly GCA_017311375.1 of Mytilus coruscus. Taxonomy (NCBI): domain Eukaryota; kingdom Metazoa; phylum Mollusca; class Bivalvia; order Mytilida; family Mytilidae; genus Mytilus; species Mytilus coruscus. The sequence goes on along the minus strand of CM029597.1, from coordinate 2,511,763 downwards.
GTTTGAAAAGGCATTATATACTCGTTTACCATCGCTTCATCACAACTTTCCACATCAATCACAAGTTGCCTACCAGAAGACATTATCTATAAAAAAAGAAGATGTGGTATGATTGCCAATGAGACAACTGTCCACAAGAGACCAAAATGACACAGAAATTAACAACTATAGGTCACCGTACGGCCTTCAACAATGAGCAAAGCCCATACCGCATAGTCAGCTATAAAAGGCCCCGAAATGACAATGTAAAACAATTCAAACGAGAAAACTAACGGCCTTATTTATGTACAAAAAACGAACGAAAAACAAATATGTAACACATAAACAAACGACAACCACTGAATTACAGGCTCCTGACTTGGGACAGGCACATACATACATGATGTGGCGGGGTTAAACATGTTAGCGGGATCCCCACCCTCCCCATAACCTGGGACAGTGATATAACAGTACAACATAAGAACGAACTATAAAAATCAGTTGAAAAAGGCTTAACTCATCAGATGGACAAAAATACAAGTGGACGTGGCAGGGTACTTGTACATCCCAACAACAAAAGACATTAGGAACAGATCTGAGAGTACTCGCAGTTATCTGACAATAAGTTCAAAGCCACTAACAACTAATAAAAAAAATCATGCATCTAAGACTAAATTATCAATCCGTACACATCCAACATCCAATGGATTTAGTGTAAAGACGTCATAAACAGTCAGAGAAAAACATGACCTTGTGCAATGCCAAGATGCAGGTATCGACAGATTGTAGATCCATGAATGTGTATATGTATATAACATACTAGTAATATTTAGTTTGCTTTTAATTTACTGATAACAAAATCAATATTTATACCAATAAAACAATATTCAATGATCTTATTACAGTGTTGAATTGGTAACCTTTTAGAATAAGTTTATTTAAAGGAGCGATAAGTTTACAAGGATCATTTCTAAATTTCCGGCACGGTTAACAACATTTCCGTAAAATGAGGATGTGCTATCCCGTTTGAAATAAGTTTTCTATAGGTACAACCAAACTTCGAAACCAAATCTTTATATCTATGGAAAAATTTAGTAAAGGTTTTAAGTAATTTATGGTAACGATATCCCTGGTTTGATAATTTACCAGTAGTACATAGATTACGTTCGTTAAAATAAAAAAACGTCACAACAGACACGGGCATAGCGAACGAGCTGTGAAATATAAACACCGGAAGATGGTGCCAAAGGAGCATCACCATCTAAAATGGATAATTAACAATAGGGAACGAAAAATCGTCCCTTTTGTCGTAAATTTTAGTGTGGAGTTTCCGTTTAAAACCGAAATATATAAATCTAGGAAAGGACAGTTATTACCGTTTAAATTTGATTTATTTAAAGTAAGTTCCTTGGGGTAAATTTCAGCAGTATATTGAGAAAATTCTTGATTATTTAACGAAAAAATATCATCAAGATAACGGTAAGTGTTGTTGAATTTATCAATTAAATGCAATTTCGACGGGTCTTTACTGAGTTTAGTCATAAACTGTGACTCGTAACAGTACAAAAACAAGTCTGCTATTAAAGGGGCACAATTAGTGCCCATAGGGATACCTACAACCTGTCGATAACATGTTGCACATGCGAGTTTCAACATTCAAGAAGTCGTACACCACAATTTTGAGCGACATAGTAATGTTATCGTCACACTTCTGGACAGCATGAAAGCATTTGATACTCTATGGCACAAAGGACTATTAGTCAAGTTGTATATATATGGAGTTCGAGGTTTAACTTGGCTGTTGATCTATGAAATGTACCAGAACATGTGAAGCTGTGTGCAATTTAAAGGAAAGTGTTCAAAATGGTTTAAACTCAAAAGAGGTGTTAGACAAGGTGGAGTACTGTCTGCTGTTTTTTATTTAGTTTTCATTAATGATCTACTTAGACAATTGGACGAAAGTCCTTATGGAAGTATGTTATTTAATCTTCGTGTAAGTAGTGCCGTACAAGCGGACGACATTGCCCTTATATCTACAGCTTCAAAAGGTATGAAAACTTTAATAGACATTTGCCAAACGTATAGTGAAAACTGGGGCTTCAGATTCTCATCTGCAAAAAGCGAAGTACTGAAATTTTGTTCTTCAAAATGTGCTACCATCAGTCAGCCATTGAAACTTTACGGAGCGAACATTCCAGTAGTAACCTCGACCAAGCATGTTGGAATTATATTAAATGCTGAATTTAAGAGTATGTCCAGAACTTTAAATGCATGTCGAATTTTGCGTGCAACTGCATTATCTGTAATGAAATCCGGAATACACCCATCTTTCCTTAATCCATTAACGTACTCCAAAATAGTATTTCAGATGTGTTATCCAAAGGCATTGTTTGCTTGTGAACTTTGGTATGGACTATCAAATACTGAATTAACAATGTTAGAACGTTCTCACAAATATATATGTAAAATTATTCAAGGACTTCCTGCACGAACACGATCTGACAAGTGCACAAGCCTACTTGGTTGGCTTCCTGTGGAGTGCTATATTGACAAGTGTAAGTTACAATTTTTGGAAGATTATGTAGGATGGACAATAACTTGCTACCAAAACGTATACTATTACTACGACTTTTAGAATTTAGAAACAAATGTGCTAAAAAGCAAGATGGTTTTGTACCAGATTTAATCAGAATAGCCGTGAAATATGATCTGATAAACTTTGTTGAAAATTTCATGAAATCGGGCACCTTCCCAAGTAAGGCTGTATGGAACAGATATATTTCCGCTTCTATAGCGAGTTCTGAGAATGACAGATGGCAACAAAGAATATCAGTTGACAGTGATTTTGAAATTTTCCGTACAATTCACAAACACATTGTACCATACAGAGCTGGGTTGTTGCTAAAACTAATCCTAATTTCAGAGAAGGAGCTAAATATGTTGTTGACCTATGTTCCGTCATCCGAACAGAAGAGTCGCCTCTCTTATGTGATAAATGTGGACAGCTTTTCTATAACGTTATTGAACATATCATGTGTATGTGTGATCGTCTATCAGACTTAAGAGTGAAGCTTTGGGAGGACTTAATAAGTATTAATCCGATTGTGTTCAGTGTTTATCTAGACAATCTAACGCCAACCAGTTTCATAGCAACACTTTTGTCTTGCGATACGGAATATGATCTGGATAATGATAACAGTATTTATTTCTCAAAAACTTGTATTACACATGTTCATCGAATGTGCAGCGTTTTTTATAACAGTTAACTTACCTTCAGAAATATTAGCATTTACTTAAAAGTGACATTCAACTGATTCAATCACTCTAATTTTTATGTGACATTTAAATCATTCAACCACTTCAATGTCTTGATTAATATGTAAATACTTTAATATTGTACAAAATTGTTAATACTTGCAAAATCTTCGATCAGAAGGAAATAAAGTTAATATATATATATATATATATATAATGATACTTCCAATACTCACTCGATCACCGTTTTAACATGGGTCTATTATACTTCCAATACTCACCCGATCACTGTTTAAATATGTGTCTAATTATACTTCCAATACTCACTCGATCACTGTTTTAACACATCATATTATCTATTATTTGCCGAAATGTATTAAAATTTATTGATCGTTTTCGATTGAAATACATTTTAAATGCTTACACGAAATAGTTGGATATATAACAAATACACGAGAAAATAAATGAATGAACAATTCCAACAATTTTAAACGTAATATCCAATCAAATGGTCTTCTCCTATTTGTATTTAAGGAATGACTGTAATATTTTTATGTCTATGAAGAAATAACATCAAAAATGTGGTGCAGAAGGAAGAGAAGGACACTAGAGGCAAAAAAAAAAACAAAACAAAACAAAAAAACAAATCTAGTCAATGATTTTTTTTTAATTTCGCTTATATTGTTCTTTGGGTGTACCTAACAAAATATAAAAACTTGAGAATAGGTTTCGAGGCTATGCTTAAAAATATCCTTTGAAAGAGTTACCCCCCCCCCCCCTTTTTGAAGTCCGAAAAATGTATTTTTTAGCCCTTTCTTAAGTCATTAAGGTACCCGCCAAGAAATGCATATATGTTTTTCAAATTTATCTGAGAACAATATGATAAATGAATATTATTATGTTTAAATGGCTACCCTTTTTTGCAATATGCCTGCAACTAACCGGCTAAGATCAAATTTCGCAAAAAAATTTATTGTAAAGTCGAATAAAAAAAAATTGTGTCATTGTAAAGTAAAGTCGAATAAAACAAAAATGTGTCAATGAATTTGTTTTTTAAATTGGTATATAAAATAACTTATATCCATGCTACAAATCATAAAAAAATAAAGATATGTTTCCATGGAAAACAACAAGCTGGGAGTGGGGGGGGTAGGGGATTAGAACAACACCATGTCAAATTTTTTTTCACTTTTTTAAACTCTTTTAACTAAAGGTGCGATTGATTCTTAAATTTGCATTGGTTTTGCAGCAGCCATGTTTTTGTAATATTATTTTATCCTTTCAGGTAACCTTATTTAGGTAACCTGAAAGAATAAGCGAGGTTGCATCTGTTTTGAACATTCAAGATGTTGGCATTTGACCTCAAAGCGAAATCATCATTTCATCGGTTAATAATCGTTGATCAATATAGTCTCATCTTTCACAATAATCACATAAGACTTGGAAAGGATATATATATCTTATTTCAATCAACAATAATTATTAAAAACAATATTTTTTTGACCTTGGTTTTTGACCTCGTGTTGAAAGGATTGTCCAACCAATTTATATATCATTACAGTGTATTGAGTGTTTAGTGATGTTTTGATTTTAAATTGGATGATTTTGAAAAAATCTTGGAGTGTTCTCTCAATTTTTGTTTAGTGGTTTTGTTGACTGGTCTACTGCCGGGAAATACCAAGATCTTTTAACTGACTGTTGATGTTGACTGGTCTACTACCGGGAAATACCAAGATCTTTTAACTGACTGTTGATGTTGACTGGTCTACTGCTGGGAAATACCAATATCTTTTTACTGACTGTTGATGTTGACTGGTCTACTGCCGGGAAATACCAAGATTTTTTAACTGACTGTTGATGTTCGTTTTTTTTAAAAAGACTGAATGGTGTAATGTTCGATCCAAGTGATTGTTGTGAAAGTTTTGGAATTGTAATAATCAACATACTCATTCATCACTGTTCATGATTATAATGATGCAGCAAAAATGTAAAATATATCTATACAAATAAATTTTAATTCACATTATTTTTTCCTGTAATTACCATCCACATTTATAAATGAAATCAAAACTCAAGAGCAGACTTCTTACAGACAACATTTGATTTTTATCTAGATGGACCATCAACCCGTACTAAATATGTAGTAGGAATCTGCCTAGAATGATCATGGAATCTAAGATTCCTGCTACTTCTTAGGCGTACTAAGAAAATTTTAAGTTTTTACAGTTGGATTTTTCATTTTCCTACTACAAATTCCTGGTTGAAGAGTATTAATTTATTCCTACCAGAAAATTTTTCTACCAGAAATCTTTCTTATTGTAGCAGGATTAATTATCTGAACTAGTATTGATTTGTACTTAATTTTCATAAACTGGATTCCAGTTTGCTAAACACTAATTTTGCTGTAATATAAGCAACCAAGTTATAGGTCACAAATTCAAAATTTGGAGGGCAAAAGATTGTTGGGGTTACAATGCTGCATGGGTCAAATAATTAACAGGGAAATATTGAAATGTAATCAGAAATCACTAAGCTCCTGTTGACTGAAAGTACATGTAATTTGTATACATTTTAAGATGACTTTTTTCCTAACTTGCCTGATATATTTAGTAATTAATCAATTCAAGATCAATCATATTGTGTTTGTAGAAGTTCATTTCTGCCACATGTTTTTAGATCTACATTTATAACAAGTAATTTTGATGCAGGTTCTTCAGCAAATTCAATAGTAAAATTTTGCAGCAAGAAGCTAATTATTTCATGTATTTCCTTTGTTTTTTGTTGTTTAGATTCAAACTTAAGATTGACCCAGTTGTGTACTTGTGTATACACTAGTATTTGTATATTTTTAGATTCCTGCTAGAAAATAAGTTTTTCTGGTAGGAATTATGAAAAATTCCTTCCAGGTTTTCTGGTCAGAATTTTATTTTCCTGCCAATTTATTCCTGCTAATTTGAATATTCCTGGTAGAAATCACAATATTCCTACTAAAATTCCTGCTAATTTAAATTTTTCGGCTATTTTCCAGGCAGATTCCTACTACATTCTGGCTATAATATGAACACTTTCCTAGCAGGAATTCTAACATAATTACTGCTAGATTCTGTGTTAATTCTAGGCAGAATATTTCGTACAGGATGGACCATGTCATAATGACATAAAACAAACCACTGAAAATATTAAAACATTATGATAATATAACAACAATTTACAATGCATAACCAGGATGAGAAGGTAGGTTACACTTGCAAAAGGATTGTATCTCAAAAATAAAAATAAACATGGGGGATGATTCAGTTTCCAAGGGACTCACTGAAACGTTTATCCAATTTCATGAAAACTGCAATCTCTGAAAAATATTCCATTAAAACTTCATCAAATAACTTATTTTAACAATAAATTGTTACTTTCATTCCACCTTATGAGTCCCCTCATTTCTGATCTATAGCCTAGCCAAATGCAAATTATGTTGGTTTATAAAGATGAAGTAAAGTTATCTCCCCTTTGTTAATTTTGTATTGTTACATAAGCATCTACTTTTGTGTAAACCTTCATAAAAATCAGTTGAATAATTTGTCCATCAAAATAAAAATCTGTAAGAGAAATAACCCTTCAGGGAGTTATCAAAAAATATTGACTATTGAATGTTTTTAAAGGGGAAAGCCAGTGACGTTGAAGAGTTACTTCCGGTGGTCACGTGGGAAAGGGGACATAATCTAAAATTTCGAGATGACGCTGTAACCAGCGTGTAAACAAAAACGTAGCTTGTGATTCAGACAATAAATTTATCAAAACGACTTATCATTCAACAGTATTTGCGGTTTAATTTCCATCAGAATAGATTTTGTCACACGACTGCCAAAAATATATTAAAATAATTGCTTCGTAATTAAAATATGATAAATCAAAAGACAACCTCCGTTGATTTCCAAAAAACCGCGGGTAATCAACCAGTCTGAAAATAACTGACACAATTGCATCCTTAAGCTTTTCATTGGTTTAGATATAAATAAATGTGACCCAGAAACATATGGGCTCATGACTATGTAAAGAATTCCCCGTCACTTCCGAGTCTTGTTTACATAAAAAATACTTCAACCGGAGGTCAAAATTCAACATTTTTCTAACGTTTTGGAGTTATTTCATTGCAAAATGGAGCAAATGATGTCAAATTTACCAGTTTTTAACCATGAAATTGATTCAGACAATGAAGTGTGATGATGTTTCCTGGATTTTAATTATATTTTACATAAAAATGTTGATAGGTTGAAGGCTTTACTCCGTCATTTGTTGATTTTTTTCATGTTGCTCAGACTCCTCGTTTCAATAATTTTCTGCAGTCATTTAATTATGCTGCAGTGTATAACAGATTTATGTAGTACATTGAAACTGGTTTATTCTATGAATTAATTTGTCCATATAAATGACTTCAGTTGTCTAGAAACGTCCCCCCCCCCCCCTTTTTCAAGAAATTTCAGTTGGGCAAAAAATGAATAGAAAAGCTTGCACAAATGCAAAGTGTAAACACTCAGCTAATCTCTGTTTTAAGCCATTTTTTTAGTCTAATGATTACAGTCATTCTTAGGATGAAATTTGAAAAAAAAGGCAGGACAGGAGTTTTGAGTAAAAAAAAGAGGCAGGATGAGCAACTTGGCAAAAAAAAAAGGCAGGATGACAATTTATGTAAAAAAAGTCCGGATAAACTAATAAAAAAAAGGCAGGACCGAATAGAGTGAAAATTAAAAAGGCAGGACAGAGATTACAACTAAAAAAAATGCAGGACAAAATTTTTCATCCTAGCCCCACCCCCCCATAAAAATCAAATGGTAACTCCCTAAGTGTGTCTGGGCCCTGGGGCATGTTTTACTCTTGAAAAAGAATTGCTTTAATCAAGAATTTGGGAACAAATATTTGTCATTGAGTTTTCAAAGTGTGTGCATGTTCTTAAAGAATTGTTTTGAAAAAGTTGAAGAAACTGTTCAGTATCTTATCCAGTTTTGTGGCCATTCATCAAATTTGTTTTTCTTCCATATATATATATAGTAGTTGTATTTATTTAGTTATTAGTTCTGGATTTAGAATTTTTATCACATGCTGTTTTATAAGGTCCTTTATACTTGACATATTGGTTTGCAAATTGTTGAAGGCTAAAACAGTAACCTATATTTATCATCCTCTATCAATTGTCAATATGGGTTTCTTTTAAAACAACTTTTCCCAAGGAAAAACTAAAGTTGAAAAAAAAAATTTCAACCAAGATATGCTGCTGCTGAAGAAACTAGCATTAACAATAGTATTTTTCAAATATAGCATTCATTATTTACACTATTCCTTCATTGAAAATAAGAAATAATATTTTAAATTGAATGCATCCAATTGCAAGGGCTTTCTTGGATTAACTTTCAACAGGAATGCTCAATGCCTAGGACATACAAGTCTAAATACACGTGAGAGCTATATGACCATTAAGAGCATTAAAAAAAGCTATATCGCTTATAAGGTCTACTTTGAAGATGGCATATGAATGTCTCACTCTAATTTTTGGTGATCCTGTTTTGTTGCATTGATATTAATGTTCGACCCACAACTTTTATTTCACACAAATCTTTTTCGAGGTCTATCATGATGGAAATTTTAGGTACTGTTAATTCAGAAAAGATAGCAAAGTTTTTATTACTGCAATAATGTGAGTTGGTGAGTTTTATTACTGCAATAATGTAAGTTGGTGAGTTTTATTACTGCAATAATGTGAGTTGGTGAGTTTTATTACTGCAATAATGTGAGTTGGTGAGTATCTAAATAATAAATTGCATTCTGATACCTTTTAATCTGATTAAAATACAAATCCTGTGTCCAAGCTTAGATTACAAGAAAACAAAGCTTGGACACAGGATCTATAGTTTAATCACATTCATACCATTCCAATATCTGTGTGCTGATTTTTCTGCAAAAGCAATACTTTTTCACACATTTTATGCCATTCTTCAAATTTGCAATAATAAAAGCACACAGTAATTTGCAAAATTTTGTGATTACATATAGAAAAAGTGCACCTAGGCATCTCATTCTTAATACTACACAAGGAGCAGGATCTGCTTACTCTTCCAGAGCACCCGAAATCATCTGTATTTTGTGGGTTCAAGTTGCTCAGTTTTCATTTTTCGAATTTGTATATAAGTTTAAACTTTTCATCAAATAGTCTGAAAACAGAGATATGTATCTGCTGAAAATGATTTATTTAGGTGCAGAGGTCACCACACTTCAAAATCTCCCTGGAAGCAAAACAGTGAAAAGTCATGTCATGATAGGCCATTAGAGAGACATACCTCTGGGAGAAGTGAACGATTCTAAAACCACTCCGTTTAAGTCCTTCACAACTAATAAATCATTAAAGTAGACCTTTTATATCTTTGACATTTTTTAATGTCTCAAATACTACAGTACATACATGTATATGGCTAATATGCTTGCTTTGCATCTATGAATCTCAGGTTTTCCAATGACATAATGTTTTATTGTATTGCAGCAGCAGCATTGTTTCATGTACATCTACCCCATGTTATCAATACAAAAAGTTTAAGGTGTTTCACTTTGTATATTTAAAAATAAAAAAATATTAAGAAAAAAAAAGTTTATTAAAAGATAAATAAATATAAATGCATATAAATAATGTTAAAATGAAACATATGTAAATAATATTTTAAATAATTATAAGTAAATAAGCTTCAATCAAATAAACAAAATTTAATACGACTTAATACTTTGGAAGTAAAAAAAAACAATCGCATAACAATAAAGTTTATAAAATTTAAGAAGCATTATTGTTAAAAAGTCCAAGTAAAAGTAAAAACAAGTCAAATAGTCCTCTGTTCCATAAATCCTCAAAATGGAAATGTCTCCTGCTTCTCTTATTCCTTATTCCTATTGTTATCTGTAAATATATAATTTATGCATATGATATTATTAAATGAGAATAATTTCCAACTTCTCTAGAGTTGTCATATGAAATTATGATATATTTTAATTGTCTTCTGATTCTTATGTGGTCCAAGAATGAGAAGGTTCACGTTTTAATTTAAATTGAATGTTTCTAATTTCACTAATGTAAAACTAACAGGGGCGGATCCAGCCATTTTTAAAAGGGGGGTTCCCAACCCAGGATAAAGGGGGGGTTCCAACTATATGTCCCCATTCAAATGCATTGATCGTCAAGAAAAAGGGGTTAGACTTTCAGATGGTGTAAATAAATAATTTATTTTAATGACTTTATATGATATGTCTGATAAGAAAAGGTCATAATCATATACAGCAACATATGTTCAAAGAAATTTTCTATTTATTTATTCATTTACTTCAGTATCTTAAATTCATCACTACAATAACGTATCAATATTTTTATAGATAGATATTACTAAATATTTTAATAAAGTTTATCTTCATATGCAACATTAAATTATCATATCTGTTATTTAAAAGGTAACTTTTCATTCAATCATTCATATCTTTAATTCCTCATAAATGATATTAAATTATTATATAATTACAAACAAAATATCAGTATGAGAGCAAAATATAAAGTAAATGCACAAGTATGTCTGCATTCAGGTTGTGAGTTCAAACTCTCCTTGTGCGGGTTATCTGAACTCCAATCAAAATTGATTAGGATTGCTGTAACCAAAGGTCTGTGGTTATCTATGAGCATTCAGGCATTCACCACCAATAAAACCTGGCCACAACACCTAGCCAATAGAGTCGATCCGGGCAATTTCGTACAGGCGTGTAATTACCGTACATATTACATTTCGCTTGTTTTTATAATAAAATTCAGAAATAAAGTGTGTTTTAATATTATTGACTGATGATAAGATATATACAACCTTGTATGTTAACATTTTTACGATTTTCTATCATAGAATATGTACACATTTGTCATTGGCCGGAAAGTTTTGTTCGCGGGCGTTTTGAAAATATATCTTGTCCAAAAATTCACCAGATTTGTGTAAATTCTTAGTTTGGTTAATCTAATGTAAGATCTTTCTACTTTAATCGAAGTTAAGAATACTGATGGAAACTGAATGCCAGAAATAGTTTGCAATTGACTGATACTTTTCCGTGTAGTATAAGTGAAATCATTTCCAATAAAATGGACTGGGAGTGGGTGTACGGTATTACCCTACAGGATATTTTACATACAAATGGAAGGAGTCTAATATCGTACATGTCAGCTTTTAAATATGTTAATGTTCATTAAGTGATAATGTTGACTTAGCTTTGCTTATATCAATGATTTTTGTAACATAATCAAATTAATTTCAAAATAAAACAAACAGAAAAAAATACATAAAACAACATCAATTCGATATGGGAAAAAGAGGTCTAAGAACCACCAGTCTGCTGCCAATTGATTAATAGAGATAGAAATTGATGTATCTGCAAACTAGATTCCTTCTTAATTGCGAGGGTCATCTGTGCCCAAGTGGTCTAAGTAGTTCATCTACGTATATCCCTATAGCCAGTCAACACTAAGGTTGTGACTTCGAACACCGCACATGGCAGGTGTGTTCGAATATTAATTGACTAGGATTGTCAGTTTTCCTCCCGAACAATAAAACATAAAAAACTATATCACAAAAAGTTGGCAAATAGCTATGAAAGATGTTAAATATATTCGTTATTAAGAAAATGTTCCATGAAATGCTTCTGGGACAATTTAAGATTATGCTTTAATTCAGGACTTAAAATTAGTAAAATCTGCTGCCTTTTAGCTTACAATGCGGGAATTGCAGCTTTGAATTATCTTTGTAAAGACCTGTTGGCTCAGAGTTATATTCTTTTCTGAATAGGTTGAAATATCTTTCTTCGGACTGTGAACTAGAACGTTATAAACCGGATTAGTGTGTCTGCCTATAGTACAAATCAGGGGTCTATTTTCATATCACTTATCAAACTAAAGTCATGCATATTACATACATCGTCATCACCCTGATATCAATGTATTATTTGCAACTAAACGTTACTGCATGTATGTGTAAAGTTAATGTCTGACACATTAGTCCGTCATAATCATATCTACATACATACTAATAATTTATCGAAGCTTTAATACAAACAAAAATCTTGGACACTTGCTTTTTTGTCCTTCTTTGACAATTTTTGCATATATACTCAATTATGCCGATATAAAATCAAAATTCCAGCTTTGAGTTATCTTTGACTGTTTATAATGTTGTATAATGTTGTCAAAAATACCGTCAGGATCTACATCACAACATGGAGCTGTGATACTGTGAATTTAAGTAAAGATTGAAAGACTTTTTGAAGATGACCCTGGTATTAAATTAACTAGTCCAAGTCATTTCCAATTAGCAATTCTATCTTGAATTTAATCAATGTACGGAATTACACATCAAGGTGTACGGAAATACATGACATCCGTACGATATTAGCCACAGTGACTTTTCTGTTCGATATGCTCATTCTCGGTATCTTATGTTGAATGGCAAGGAAAATGTCATACATTAATACTATCTACGAATGATTTAGTTACAGGTTTCCTTTTATAACATTGTAGTATCAAACAGGGAACCAAATGACATTCATTTAGGACCAAAAGTGTACGGAATTACCCGGACCGACTCTACTGAACGTGGCGTTAAAAATCAACAATCAATCACATATAATTTGTGTGTTTTTTTTAAATGGAAGGAGGCGCAGAACTGATACTTTCCTACTGATTAATATTTCATATACCTGAAATCTGTTAAAATTATTTTTCATGCCCATATGCACTATTTAACAAAAATAATAGTACTGTTGTTCACATAAACAAGGGTCTGGACGGGGTGTCCTCCATTTCTATATTATTTAATATTTAAGGTCATTTGTCTGTATTCTTTATGCCCATCATTCTCTTTTCTCAATAAAATAGCACATCATTATTCTCTATTCCTTATTTTTTAGTCAATTTTTCTCTATTCTTTATACTTTTAGCCACAATTCTCTAATTCTTTATACTTTTAAACATAGTTCTCTATTCTGTAAACCCCGTACTAACCGTAAGAAATGCTGTGTACAGGTTTAGGATAAAATTAAACTATAGTTGTTATTTTTTTGCTATATTATGTTTGTTTTTGTTTTTTGTCACACACATTGTGTTTAAAGTTCATGTGGACCCTTTGGCTAAAATGGCTGCATTTCCACCTCAAAATATACTCTGAGTACAGACAAACCTGTGTATCTGGAAAAGTTTCAAGGCATAGCATGCCCTAGATAAATAAAATTCAAATATATTTTGTTTCAGAAAATTAAAAACTTAACAGGATTTTGCAGTGCACTTTTTTTTCATTCCTCCAGAAGGTGGCAAAATAAACTAAGTTGTGAAAGAGGTTTGAGAACTTCCCAACAGGTAATAATTGAAGTGAACTGTATTGATGGACATGGACAATAGATACCTGACAATAATTGGTGATCTGAGTGGACCATATCAAGTGAAACTCAACTGTTTGTTATCTAGGGCATGCTAGCCTTAAAACTTTTCCACATGCACAGGTTTTTCTGTACTCAGAGTAAATTTTGAGGTAAAAACGCAGCCATTTTAGCCAAAGGGTCCACATGAACCTTAAATAAAAATATGAATATAAAACCATGCATACTAACCTTTTTACTATTCGAGAAAACCAAACAAATGATCACAAATGCTTTACACAACCGTAATAATTAAATCAAAATATAAATGCTAACCCTGACAGGCCAAAATTCAAGTTGTATTTAAAATTGAAGTCTCACGCTGGAAAGGGGCGTTTATTTATTTACATGTGGTCTGTGGAAATTTACTGGATTTCAGCATCGAAAAGGGCAAATATATACAGAATAATACATGGCAAAATCCGTATCGCATGCTGTATCACCACGAGAAACCAATATCAGTCCCGAGGGCTGATATTGGTCGAGTGGTGATACAGCATGCGATACGGATTTTGCCATGTATTGATCTGTTTATCATATATTTTAACAAAATCAGATCCATGATATATATTAAAGGAGACAATCATTTGATTCTGAGGTGGGGCCTGGCAGATTTTAGAAATAATTATGCAGGCCCTCATTTAGATAAGAAAAAAATGATCTTGTCTTAACACATGAAAAACAAATATTCTGGCTCCGAATAATTTTTATAATCATTTGCAAAGGTATCCAATGTTAACAGAAAATCTGGAAAGAAGTATTATCAGTTGTTGCTTGAGGGATATGCAGTTAACGTCCCCCAGGCTCCTTTTCACCTAAATAAATATAATTTCGTTCATGAAATCGATAAAAAAAATTGTTTTAAATTAACTCGCTTATTTTACCATTTGAGATAATGAGACTCCTCTTTTCGTGGACCCACCTTCTAAGCACAAAAACTAGTGGAGAGAGAATGGGTATTTTGATCATTTTCCAAATTTTAAGTCTGAATCAGTGTCATAAATGACCCATTTTCTCTAACAAGTATTTTTTCAGAAATTCAAACTAAATGACGTTACATTTCGTACCATGCCAGGAAATACAGCAACTGGACGTCATAGGTCAAACTTTGACGTCATTCGATGTGTGAAGTCACGCCAGGTATGCGATACGGGTTTAGCTATGCGATACGGGTTTAGCCATGCGATACGGGGTATGCGATACAGGGTACGTGATACAGACTGGAAAAAAGAACCTTTATTAGATATACAAAATTGCTGTATTTAGGGAGCTACCATTTGATTTTTATGGGGAGGGCTAGGATGAAAAATTTTGTCCTGCTTCTTTTTAGTTGTAATCTCTGTCCTGCCTTTTTATTTTAATCTATTTGGTCCTGCCTTTTTTTTACTTGTTTATCCTGAATTTTTTTACACAAATTGTCATCCTGCCTTTTTTTTAACCAAGTTGCTCATCCTGCCTTTTTTTTTACTCAAAACTCCTGCCTATTTTTTTCAAATTTCATCCTAGCCCCCTAAAAATCAAATGGTAGCTTCCTTAGTACTAAATATATGATAAATAGCCATAAACCGATCTGATCAATAAATTATGTTATGGATATTGTTCACATCTTTCTACTAACCATTTAAAGTAATAATACTAGAATTTTGTGAGCTCAGAAACCTGGATCTGTTGAAAAATGGCGTCGATTTATGTGCTTCCTTTTCGCAGCCTCAGTTGCAATTTGACACGGAGTGATGGGTAGTTATGCAAATATTTAGGGACTCCTATCACCATAGATACTATTTTTGGTCATTTTATATTCAAATAGCCAATAGGATGCAAATGTGTCCGTTATTTTCAGAAGGGGAAAACACCCGCCCGGATATTTTTATCTTCCAAAACAAGGTCACTTGCCATTTTCAGATGTTTGTTTCTTGTAAAATAAAATCTCCTAAGAAGAAAAAATAGCATGGTCACCTGTAAAACTTACCTATATAGCTAACTGATGATGAAATGATGCAAGTTTAATTGTCTTTAATAATAAATTTCTTGAAAAATCACACGTACACGATGTAAACAAATTACCGAGATGGTGCGATACTGTCGCCGTCTATGTAAAAATCGCGATTGTGGCCCTTGAATTATTGTCCGTTACGTCATATGGAAGGAGGCGCAGAACTGACGTGTGGCTTTCCCACTGAATGAC
The DNA here is from genome assembly GCA_017311375.1 of Mytilus coruscus. NCBI lineage: Eukaryota > Metazoa > Mollusca > Bivalvia > Mytilida > Mytilidae > Mytilus > Mytilus coruscus. Next base: position 2,495,880 of record CM029597.1, on the reverse strand, counting down.
ATGCTGAGTTTTTTGCTTTTCAACTATACGCATAACGTGACGGTACCCAAATTGCACCTATTTTGACAGTTTTTTCACCTACGTTTTTTTATGATAAAGACAAAAAATTTCCATTCTGTCTTTATTTTGTAGCTGTATCCTTCTTAATTATATAGGTACACCAATTTCATTTTTAATCCCTATTGAGTCATAGAAAAACGGGTTTGACTCGACCTCCAAACTATCCATGATTCCGTAAGGCAGCAACCATTTGATTTTCTGGGGGGCTATGGATTTTTTCCGGACAAACTTTTTTTCGCCTTTGGCGAAAAACAATCTATTTTTGGCGACAAGTCGAAAACAATTTTTTCTTTCAATTTTAGCATTACATATAGTGGCAGCTGAGGGTGAAACAAACAAATTTTTTTCCTCAGGGTCAAAACAAATTATTTTTTCTCCAAAACTGAAACAAACTTTTTTCCAAAAATCCATAGCCCCCAGAAAATCAAATGGTTGCTGCCTAATGAGGAGTATCCAAATTGCATCCATGCTCAAATTCACGTCATTAAAAATCAAATAACAGATGTTTTGTTTTATTTTTTCAAATATTTAGAACAATTTGACATTAGTACATGCTCACTGTTCATTTTTTTTTTTTTAAATGGATGCTTGTAACATATTTTTTTTGTTCATTTTTAAAAGATGACTTTTTGTGAACGTCGCATGGCGGCGTTTTCGTACTTCATCTGTTGATATAAACTGTGAACGTTTAATGTATATTTGAATATATTCACCTATTTTGTAAGAAGTGTATAATGTCAAATAATCAAAATACAAATTGTTTAGTCTCAAAGAAAACTTTTAAGAATTTCTCAGCTGTTTATGTTGAATAGGTGCAATTAGGGTACTCGGTGCAATTTGGGTACCGTGACGTTACATTTTTTATAAATACAAGGTCAAACAGCAAAAAAACAAAACAAACTAGAAAAATGACTACTTCACGAAGGGCTTCCGCCTGCCCAATTCCAATTTCTTGGACATGAATAATAGAAAAGGCTTCAAAATCAAAGGGAGCCTCCTCTAGTGATGCTTATTGTGTATAAATTTTATTTTAATCGGTCGAAGCAAACTTGAGTTATCATACGAAATAGGAAACTGTGACGGACGGACGCGGACAGACGGACAGACAGAGTGATTACTATAGGGCGCCACCATATTATGGCGGAGCTCTAATAAATGTATATTTCAAGTGCAAGTACTCCTTGGTTACTCCAAATTTTAGCATAAACATTAAAGTTATTCAAAATTAGCTATTATTAAGGGTTGTTTTAGAGGATAAGACTTTTAGATATAAGTTCAAATACAGGTAGAACCAGTTTTTTTTATAGAAATATAGCTTATTAAAGATCAAATTTGTCATTCTGTTGACACAGTCTTCAACCACAGATACAGTCTATTCCTCTTTTTCAGAAAAGAACTTCTTGAACACATTTGCCGTTTTCCCTTTGAAACCATGTTCCTACATAACCAATTTTATGCCATCTTCATTTTTTCTTTTATAGGCCAACTCCAAGCGATGAAGGCTGAGACCTGTGCAGGAAAGTTTCCTTGCAGTGTCCTTGGAAATAACTTTTCCAACAATGACGCCAGAAAAAAGACTGTACAATTGCCATGTGTACTAATTTTCAAGTTGATTGGACTTCAACTTCATTAAAAACTACTTTAACCAAAAATTTTAACCTGAAGCGGGACAGACGGACGAATGGACGGACGAACGAACGGACGCACATACCGAAAAACATAATGACCATCTACTATCGTAGGTGGGGCATAAAAACATTCTGACATTGAACACAAAGGAAAAATGAATATGAACAAAGCAATAGGAAATAGAAGTCTTTCATTTTCAAAGGGAGATGATTGCTGTTTGTCTGTCATATGAAAATTGACTATTTAGGAATTCTTTTTCTCTGAAAACTGACTTAGCAGAATTTTGTTTTAAATCTTTTCAGTTATGATCTTTAGCATATCCTTAAAAAATAATCCTTCATTTTGTTCTCACCGTATAAACAAAATATTGAACAGTGCTGAAGATAAAAAATAGACTAAAGTTTCACTTTTTAAAATTAAATTTGTGATATGAGTTGTGGGGGGGGGGGGAGGTGACAAAGTGACAAAGGTTTTGTGTGATAACTCCAAACCCTTTGAAGATAACATTTCAAAATTTGAAAAAAAACTATTATGAGATCTTTTGACACAAAAGTGTAGAATGCAAAAAATGTATGAAGAGATATTCCCCTGAAACAGATTTTTTTACAGTTGTAGCTTAAGTTTAATCTGTGACAACTGCATGGTTTACAATATTAACTGTGAAATGACTAAAATTTGTGACATTTCTGTTTGTAGATCATATGGTGGAACCAGCTCATTAAAAGCGAGAGTTTCAGTTGTAGTTCTTCAAAAGAATACCTGGTCTCCAAAGAGGTGTGGAACAATGCTGTCTTAAGTCTTTCACAAAGCTCATCCTCCTTTGACTGTTTCGAACTAATGGCATACATGAAGCATCTAAGGATGTAAGGAATTACTCCTTTCCCCTTCAGCTCTTCGATTTTATTTGATGCTGCATACAACTGTTTTGACAAATCTTTCTTTACATGGTTCTTATCATCTCTTTTTTTGATGTTTTCAATTTTTTGCCTCAGCCGTGTTGTTGTTGAGTCATTATCTGCATTAATTATGCCAACTGTGGACCACTGTCCTCCATCCTTGTAACCATATGGATAAAGACATGTCAGGCTCCATGCCTTTACATGACCCTGTAACAAAATAGGACATTATAATAACTACAATTACTTAGTGAGAACTGTTTGAAGTGACTGAAACATATGTCGTCTCCCTTTTTATAACTTACAAATTATTTGACCTTGGGGTCAAGGTCACATCAAGGTCATGGTGGTACACAACTCACGGCCTCATGGCTATGCACTCACAAACCAAATATCATTGACCTTTATTCCAGGACCAAAAAGTTGGGTTTTTGTAACTGTAATGAGCAAAATTAAGGGCATTGCAAAGATTGCTACTAGAAATTATTTCTTACGTGCTAGCAACGGTTACACAGAGTGTAATTCTGTAACAATGTGAAATTCTTATTGTTTCCCGGATGACTAATTTTCATAACAGATAATAGGGAGACCTTTCCATGGAAAGCTAGGTTAACCTTAAATCATTGGATTTGGCCAGAAAAAGACATGTAAATAATTGTTGACTAAGGTTTGTGTACCTTGCCAATTGCTGTTGCATTGCTGTTGCATTGATGATTTGGAATTGTTTCATTTCTTTCCAAATGATGCTTGTATATACTGCAAAGTTTAGTTCTTACATCAATCTAGAACTTTAGCTGTTTTTACACCAACCTGACTAGAATGTCCTGAAAAAAACCAAAGTCAATGTCCTTTTTAGTCACATAAGAAAATTTCAAAAACAGTTTCTGACTTTAAATAAAGCTAATACTAACAATGAACACTGCCCTTTCCTGGATCTTGATATCTATATCTTTAACGGGAAGCTTAATACCAAAATTTACGATAACAGAGATGATTTTTCATTTCCTATTGTTAATTATCCATTTTTAGATGGTGTTTATATATCTCAACTTGTTCAATTCGCTCGTGTATGTAACAACGTATTTGATTTTAGCGAAAGAAATCTCTGTATTACTGAAAAATTATTACACCAGGGTTTTCGATATCACAAACTTGTCAAAACATTTACTAAATTTTATCATCGGTACAAGGACATCATTCGTAAGTTTGATGACACTTAGTTTCTTCTGTTACCTATTCTGACATCGGACTCGGACTTCTTTTAAACTGAGTATTAGTGTGCGTATTGCTGTGTGTTTGTTTATTCTACATTGGCTAGAGGTAGGGGGGGGGGGTTGAGATCTCACAAAACATTTTAACCCCGCCGCATTTTTGTGCCTGTCCCAAGTCAGGAGCCTCTGGCCTTTGCTAGTTTTGTATGTTTTTTTTTATTATTTTAGTTCATTTATATGTTTCGGAGTTTAGTATAACGTCCATTTTCACTGAACTAGTACACATTTTTGTTTAGGGGCCAGCTGAAGCCCGCCTCCGGGTGCGGGATTTTCTCGCTGTGTTGAAGACCATTGGTGGCCAAGGGCTGTTTTATGCTCTTTGGTTGGGTTGTTGTCTCTTTGACGCATTCCTCATTCCCATTCTCAATTTCATCTGATAATTATATTCTAAATACTAGTAGACAATACATGTACAATGTCCGAAAATATAAGGTTTATTTGTATGAGCATCAGAAATAGATAGAAATGATAGGTTTGTCGATCATTTGTTGCTGTGACACCACAAGTACAAATAAACCTAAAAACTCCAATGTCAGGTATCAATTCGAATATCATAAGTTATAGAGAAAGTCCAAATAACTGTCCATTCCTGGGAAATAATGGAGCGGAGGCCCGTCGATTATGTTACGCGTTTCTGTTGAAAATTGAATAAAAATCCCACCCAATATTTAACTCAAGTCTTATTCAAATGTTATCCATACCCCCTCAAATTCTATTCATTAATACTATATTCAAATTATAACAACAAAAAATCAAATAATATACCGAATTCGTCATTTTTACCATTTCAGTTTCTTGAACTATTTATTCTATTTAACCACAATATTATTGTAGAAACTATCCGAGTAATATTTCTTTTGTTAATGTACATTTAAAATGGGACAGGCACATACAGAATGTGGCGGGGTTAAACATGTTAGAGGGCGCCCAACCCTCCCCTCACTTTGGACAGTGGTGTAACAGTACAACATATGAACAAACTATAAAAATCAGTTGAAAAGGGCTTAACTCATCCGATAGATACTAAGCACAAATACAAGTAAAAAAAAAAAAAAACACAGAGTGGACGTGGCAGGATACTTATACATCCCCACAACAAAAAGACACTAAGTACAGATCTGAGAGTACTCGCAGTTACTGACAGCTAGTTCAAAGCCAATAACAACTAATAAAAAAAATCATGCATCTAAGACTAATTTTCTTTTTGAATAATGTTAATGTGTTCAATATCACAAAAGAATTCAACTGAGTAAACACATTTGATATTTTGTAGATGCACAGAAGAGGAATGGCACTCAATGGAAAATATTCGTTTTTACCCGCTTGGATACTATCCGTGACAAAAATTCAGCCACGATTTGCATCGGAAAACAAAATATGGATAATGTTGTGGAATTTTAGTGAAAACGATACTATATATTATACAATGGAATTACGACTCGCAAATAAAAGCTGTTTATTAATAATGAGATATTTGGTGTTCATTGTATTACTACGATCTCTATTTAAAAAAAAATCCATTATCAGTCGTTTTAGTAAGTTTTCATCTTCATTCAATATCGCGTTTCGTCCTTTAGGATTATTTCCATGGGTGAACACTTTTTAAGAAAGTGCCCATGGAAATATCCAAAGGGCAAAACGTCCGGATGAATGGAGATGAACAAAAGAAAATAACTCTCCATTCCTGAAAAATAATGGAGAGTTTGAACAAAAGATTTACATCACAGGTGTATTTTAGTATATGTAAGAGAATGATAATCCCTTTCTTCATGATTAAGTACGAGCGTTAGCGAGTACTTATCATGAAGTAAGGGATTATCATTCTCTTACAAACTTAGAATATTGTAAAGTGCTCAAGGCTCAAATGATCTCATGGTTGTATTTGATAATTAGTTTCATTGTCAGTGCAATGTTTATAATCAATGCATGACTTCCTTTTTAGACATTTCATTTATGGATTAGTTTTAGTGATGTAAGGACTTTCTTATTATTTGGGAAATATTTTTTAAAAATTCGTTATACATATTAGGTAACACAACAGAACAAAGAAAATGTAGGAATTGTATATGTTTCCTGATTGTGAGTATGAATGTAAATCCTTTTTTATTTACAGCTTAAATCAATTGATACATTTGAGTTACAACTAAATTTTATTTAACAGCCAATATTTTGGTCCAGCTTTTTACATCATATACTATTTCATTATGTCAGGGAAATGTTCAAATAAAATGCCTTTAAAAGTTTTTAATATGTCCAAGACTTAAATTAAATTCCTGTTTTTTTATTCTATCGAAATATTAGAAATAACTATTCTTCCCAACCGCTGATCCAGTGATCAAAGTTTTGGAAAGCTAAAGATTAAGGTATTTTTTTTATTTTAAAGCTTTTTTTTTTTTTTTTTTTGCAAATGCTTTGATATTGTTTAATTATTTAGAAATTTGAAGTTATTAATATTTTCATAATAACATTCACGGTACCAGTTTTACTGCACAGTAAACTTCAACTTATTTTGAGTTTTTTGTTTGTTTCACAATTCAAATTTTAGTCAGTTTCAATCATTGTGTGATAAATCCTTTCAATCTGATAAATGTGCTTCGGGGCAGTTGTAACTCATTTGTAGAAACTCTTTGATTTGAACTGTAAATAGACCCACATAATAGGTTAATCCCTTACTAAGAACATGATTTACATTCATTCTTCACAATTAAGAGGCATCAAATCCTACAATTTCATTGGTCGAGACCACTTTGCTATATTCTAAATCTACCTTAATATCAAATTTCATTGAAATTGGACAAAGTTGAGGTTTTTCATATTATTCATCTACCATTTAAAGTAGCTAAAAAATGGACCTTAACACAAAAACTGAATCAAGTTGCTCAAGCAGAAAATGTAGATCAGAGTGACCAAATTCTTAGTGAACCCTAGTGTACAGTACTACCTATATATATGATATATATGTTCCGGACCATATGAGAATTTGGACCATATGCGTATGGTCATGACCATCTGTGTATAATTATACTCATATGATCCGACCATACGTGTATGGTCCGGCTATTTAACATGATGAACCTTGAAAAGGTGTCACACAAATTAAGAGTTTCATATTTTTAATTGTTCAATCATATGGTAACGTAATATGTCGAATTTGGAAAATTACTTCTAGAAATATCTAAATGAATTGTTAAACAATAAGTCAATTGCTCAACTCACAGGACCGTTGGTCATTGAACCCTCTTTCTTTTCTTTTTCCAAATTCGACATATTAAGTTTCATAAAGACAAATCGATAATGACAAAAGTAAAAACTATTTTACTATAATTCCAACTTGTAAGTAATATTCACTTTGTTAAATCAATTATGTAGCAATGATTACCTATATGGTCTAAACACTCATATGGTCCGGCCCGTTAATAACCAATCGAGTACAATACTCATATGGTCGGACCATACGAGTATACGCATATGGTCATGACCATACGCGTATGGTCCAAATACTCATATGGTCCGGAATATATATATATATATATATATATATATATTGTATCATTGGACTACCATGTATAGTAGGTGGAATATGGACCTTACAACACAAAAACTTAACGGGACGGACGGACAGACATACAAAGGGACAAGGTTAAACCTATAAGTCCCTACGATTTTCATGGTCGGAGCCTAAATATTGATTTTGGACGAGTTTATTGATGTGTAAACGCGACCGACAGACTTACGCACAAATTTTACATAAAGTCCTTCTGACTTGATTCAGTTAATATGCAATTCGGTCGTGTTTACACATCAATAAACTCCTCCAAGATAACTTTTATTTCTATAATATTGCTGATGTTGACATGATACCTGTGTTACTGTTATATTGCCAACCGGAGCCTCTTGTTTGCCAACCAGCGTCATTACTACATTTCAATTCTTCACTGGCGGAAACAGCTTGTTCTTCTGCACTGGCAGTTTTACAGGAATCTGATGCCTCATCCATAACTGAAGATGCTATATCTTTCTCCTCCTTTCTCAATGTCTAAGAATCATGTGGGGGTATTTACATGTGCTGAGAAAGTTCACATCATGATCAGGACCCATTCCAGAGTGCAGCATTGCTGAAATCATTATAATTTTAATTAAGAAGATGTGGTATGAGTGCCAATGAGACAACTATCCATCCAAGACACAATGTGTAAAAATTTAACAATTATAGTAAAAAAAGTACGGCCTTCAACACGGAGCCTTGTCTCACACCGAACAGCAAGCTATAAAGGGTCCCAAAAAAGACTAGTGTAAAACAATTCAAACAGGAAAACCAACGGTCTAATCTATATAAAAAACGAGGAACGAAAAACACTAATGAACCACACCAACAAACGACAACCACTGAACAACAGGTTCCTGACTTTCCAGGCAATTTTCAAAACCTTCAATAAAAACAGACTGACACTGGAAAATAAACCAAGAATTTCTACCTGTTGTAGAAAGCCATATTCATCTAGGTATTGAACTAAACGGAAAATTAAACGCACTTGCAAGAACGACAAAAGCTTGTAGGAAGGGTAGAAACACTTATTCTGCAATTGCCAACTTGAGAGGTGATAATACGAATCCATTAGTTCTCGTGAAACTGTATTTATAAGTCAGTCGTAATTCCTACTTTTTTATATGGCTGTGAAGTTTGGTGTGAACTGAAAAATCAAGATATCACATTACTGAATAGACTTCACCATTTTGTTGCAAAGCACATACAAAAGTTCAAGACGTCAACAAGATCAGATATGTGTGAAAGCATGGCGGGGCTACGAAATATAACCTGTGAAATCGAAAAACGTAAATTATATTTTTTTGGAAAACTTTGTAAAACGAAAAACTCTTGTCTTGCAAAACAAATCTTTTCACAAAGACTTTTTTCGTGCCTGTTAGAAGGACGAAACCATATCGGATTTATTCCGGACATATTAGACATTCTAAATAAATACAATCTGTATGAATTTCTTATCACCTATATTGGTGATGGCAACTTTCCTGATAAGCTGCAATGGAAACGTATTGTTGTGAATGCAGTAGAATCGAAACATGACAATGACTGGCTGATTCGCAATAATTCGGACAATGACTTCAATAGATTCAAATATATACATAAATCCGTATCTGCGGCTCATGTGTGGAAATTCCCTTCGAAAAGCTCCGAAATTCGCACTGCACTGTTTATCGGAAAACTTATATCTACCGCACCAAACCACGTTTCCAAATCTTGTGAAATTTGCGACCGTCTGTTCACTGACGTTTTCGTACATGCATGCTTTGGCTGTACGTGTACATCAAATATGTACAGCACGTGGAAGGACTTAATAATAGAAAACTTTTCTCTTGATCTCTATATGTCGAACTATGTGAATGTAATGATGAATCATTATTTACAATTTGTCTATGAAAAGACCCTTCAACTGTGCTCAGTGACTCCGACTTAGATTCATTTTAGCGACTTTGCTACGTCCATGTAATAAAATCTGCATCCGAATACAATCGTCAATTTCACAATAAAGTGTAATGTTAGCACATGTACGATATATACTCTTTTTCCCTTGTTTTGTACATTAAAATTTTCATTTATATGTAAATATTACGTATAACTTTATCATTTGTATTTTCTGTTATTAATATGTTGATTTATTGTTCATGATAATTAATGTAATCTCTATGAAGAGGAAATAAAGAAATGAATGAATGAAAAGGACAGGGAGTTTTAAACATCTGGATTTTGAAATTGAAAGACGCTAAATAATATACAAAAAAGATTTTAAATCATGTTACATACATTCAAGACATCAAATTTATATTCAGTGCTTAAGATTGGTGTTTGAGACAATTTTGACACAAAATTTTTTTAATCTATGCCCGATTTGTGTTAAAAATAAAAGAAATATATGTCAACATGACTCAATTATCCCTTTACCTGTAATAACCAAATGAAAAAAAAAGTCTAGAAAGAAATTTGGACAGCACCCCTCGTACCAAACGCATTTTTAAATTTTACCCCCTCCCATTTTCATCCCAGACCGAACATGTGTTGAAAGAAAAAGAAGAGAGGTTATTGGGATAGGTTACATTTATAAAATATGAGCCATATACCCTCTCCATTTTACTAATAGGTGATTCTTACCTTTTTATTTCATAGAATTATGAATACCATCTTTTTAACCACATAATTATCAATAAGGTTAACGTTACATGCCATCATGCATACCTCTGAGCACTGTAAATGCCAAACTTATTTCTTGCCCTTTTAGGTATTTTATATTTTAAGCAGTGTAATAACAGCTAGTGTCAGAAACTAAATATTTGAGCATCACAGCTCTGGTTCATCCACATTTTTCATAGACAGTTCATTCTATAAAATGTTTCATGAACCAGCTTGATTTTTGCGCTATCGCTCTCCTGTATCTTTTTTACAAGGGTTTGGATTGAGACAACATTTATAAAGTTTTCTGCCAGTAGGACATATTTCATGGCGAATTACCATCCTGGATTATGATTGCAATCATATTCCTACAAACTTCACAGGGTTTCAATGGTTTGTTAAAAAATGAGGGGTGCTAAAAAAAATATTGTTTTAAATGATTACCTCATTCCCACAGGCATAATATAAGTGTTATATATGAGGGACGTAATGGGGGTCCCTTCATGACGAATAACGGTAAAAAATCTTGCCAAATGACGTTAACGATAATTTTTGGTGCATGACGATAAAATGTACACTTTCTTTTAGACGATAAAAAAAATCGACTGATTTTGACGAATCACGTTATTTTTTTTCCACAAATAACGGTAACGATAATTATTTGAGACCTCTGACGAATCACGATAAGGATATTTTGACGAATCACGGTAAAATTTTAATCAATTTGACGCTAACGGTAGCCGAAAATGAGCTTTTGACGCCTGAGGGTAAAGGGCATTCCTACCCTCATATATAGGAAATTTTTTTCTGAGACAAGTGCCTGTGCTCATTTCACCTACTATTACATGCAGATGGAGTGGGGTGTTGCATCTGTCGCTATGAATAGATCATGTGATACCTGTCCGTCTGATTATTTATAATTTAATTCTGAATTCAATTTTTAAGGAGTAAATCATGAGAAAAAAACGTTGATGACGTCACCGTCACATGACAAAATTACGTCCAAAACAATTTCAGCCAATCAGAAGACGTGTTACTTCGAAAAATAAATTATACAAGGATGATACGTCAGAAACCCCATCATCACATTTGCAATACAGTTTCTAGTTGTTTCGATAGTGAGGCTGGGATTTAACTGTTTCAGAAATGAATATTCAATTGTTTTTACTAAGTGTATTTGTTAATGGTAAGTTGAATGTTATGTTTAGTTATAAATGCATAGGTTCACATAGACGTTACACACGATATTGCGTCCCAATCGGTAACGACGAAATTTGACGTTTTCCGATCGAAGGCGGGTTTTTCATGTTTATTCGTCGACTAAATTGTTTTGTCAATATAAATACATCTAAATGTGTCAGTTAGATAACAGGGTATGACATATAGTGAAATTAAATGATATTCCATTTATTTCCGAAATGAATGGAAGAAGCGCCTTAAATGAAGCAATGGGGGGGTTTGATCCTACTTAAAATTTGAAAATTATCAAGACCTCAGCAATGTTATTGACTGGCAAATTAAATTAACCCTCCGATTCCCAAGCGGACATATATGTCCACCACCAACCGGGTCCCTAAAGGACACGTATGTCCATTTTACAACATATTATGAAATAAAATCGAGTAGAACTTGGTAAATAACCGACAGATTCACAGAACTTATAAGTATGAACTCACTTTAAGACCTTATACTCCACAAACATTGTTTACGTAATTTGATGCAAATCTACCCGCCGGGCAATACATCAAACAGATCGTCAATGTTTTGAAACTTTGTTACTTTAGAACTCCATCCTTAGCTTTCATTTTCTTTCATTAAAGTTTACTTCTTATAATCTCTGTGAAGTAATTTATTCTAAAGATTGCAAACTAAAGGATTTTGATTTTATTAACAACAGATTCAATATTTGCTTTTGAACATTTCTCGGTATTATGTTTAAAAAATCAAGAATATCAATTGACAAGTTTTGTACTAAGTTTTTAGCGTTTCGTGACGTCAACGACATTCATCTAAATGACGTCAAATATTACGTAATTACTATCGGGCACTCATCGTGGTCTTCATTTAGTTGGTTGCTGCAAAATGCTAATAAGAATAAATTAATTGAGCTTTTTAATAAATGACTAAATGACCAACACAATCTTAAAAGACATATTTCGTACATATTGAAATACACCTTATCGCTATTTGTCCGCCATTACTCTGTATATCATACAGGTTCCCGTAAAATTTTGACGTCATAAAACAAAATATCTGACGCCACAATGGAAAAGTGATTGTTGTATGCGTCAAAAGTTCAAGCGGCCGGGTCAGCCGGGATTAGCGATAAGGTAGGTGTATTCATGACAAGAATAATTTTGACAAAAAAACATGCTTTCTGAATAACCTTAAATATCAAATCTTGAACACCACATGCATGGAGATAGTGACTTTACAAATATATCTTTTAATTTGCAAATCAGGTTTTAAAGAGCTTTTGTTATTAAAATATACCAAACTTTCCATTTCGAATTTTGAAATGTGAAAGACCACACAGAAACAAATCAAAATATCATCGACAAAAATTCAATGTCAGGACATCGTCAGAACTTCGAATATAGTATACATGTGCAGGCAAAAATACACCTTATCGCTATACACCTTATCGCTATTTGTCCGCCATTACTGGATATCACACAGGTTCCCGTAAAATTTTGACGTCATAAAACAAAATATCTGACGCCACAATGGAAAAGTGATTGTTGTATGCGTCAAAGTTCAAGCGGCCGGGTCAGCCGGGATTAGCGATAAGGTGTATTCCCGCTTGACTCGAGAATCTGTCCCGCTTGAACTTTTAACGTTATACAACAATCACTTTTCCATTGTGGCGTCAGATATTTTCTATTATGACGTCAAAATTGTACGGGAACTTTTTTGATGTCCAGTAATGGCGGCCAAATAGCGATAAGGTGTATATAGTCCGACTAGCAAAAATATAGATATTTAAGTCAGTCCTGTACGTAAACTTCACCCCTCTTCCCCCAAAAAAAAAATAAATAGTAAAGTGCTTTTATTTTTAGTTACTTTTGGCAAACACGTATAGTAGACCAAATGCATCAGTGTTTCATGGGACTAGTTAGATGACTTAAATTTCATCTCTTTCGTCCAAATTAGGGGAAGGCCTTAACACATAAAAAAATGGAGATCTTCGAGTAGATGTTCAATCACAGTGCTTCCTTTATTAGCTGTAGAATTTCGTTTTCTTTGCTATTGAATAATTATAAAATGTTTATTTTAATTCCATTCAAACGTCCAAAGTTTGTCTAAAATACAGTTTCCGTTCCATTATAAATGAAAAGAACTCGTATAAAGTTAACAAAATGTCCCAAAATGTGATTGAGGAAGTCACTTTTCACAATCTTTTTATTTGATTTGAAGCAATTACTGTCGAACTGACTTTTTGTCATGAACATGGATTTAAAAATAACAAATAAAATTAAAAGGCGATATTCAAGATGGGTACAAAAAAATCCTAACATATCATTCCAAATTTCTAAATTTTTTCACATACTCTTCTCGCTAGTATTTGGCATCGAAATTCGTAAAGAACAGGGGTGTTCAAGCCAGGGCAAAAATTTGTACCCATTTTCAAAGAAGTCTATTTTTTTTTATAGATTTTTCTTCGAATGTGCGGTATATTTAGAAATATTCAAATAGGAAGAGTTTCTGTTTAAAAAGTAAATATTCATTCAAATCTCACAAAAAGGTGAATCCTAAGTTATTAACCCCTTTATAAATAACAATATGTGTCAATAAATTGTAGAATTATAGATTTTTTCGAAATTGAAGAAAGATATAATTTCTTTCGTTTGAACGTAGTGAATAAGAGTGAAATTATTTTCTCTTGTTTGTTCATGATGTATGTAGGTGTCGTGCTTATCGCACGGTCATTTTCCCGCCAAAACGGGGTTTTGGTCATTCAGCACGACAGCGCCGAATCGTCAACACACATTTATCTAAAGTTTAATTCTTAAGTAAGTTGGTAAATTTTTGTAATGTCGGACCCTGAAGAGAGGAAACCCCAGAACAGGAGGTGTCTCTTAGAGACGTTATGAAAGCTGTTAAAACCAGGGTGAATTTAACGAAAAACTTAGGAAAGACATTTCCGAATTAAAACATGAAGTTCACGGGTCTACCGTTGCAGTTGCTTCCCAGATTAAAAGTTAAAACTGAATCTCAATATATTTGGAAATATGAGGAAATAAGGTTCAATTTCTACTAAATACTGAATTTTAGAAGACCTGACACAAGCTATTTGGGCCATTGATAATTCAAAGACCGACTACGCACGGGAAACTATTACTGAAGTAATTGACAAGATTTTTTCCTTATTTATATTATTATATTTTTATATTCTCTTGTAGTAAGCCAAAAGCTATAATTCCTCTTTTCCTAATCTGTCTATAAATAATGAAAGTTTGTATTCATTGTTGATGTTTGTAAAGTGACTTATAACTGCTAACAGACACATTTATTTGGACTCTGGTGGATAGTTTTAGATTGTTATCTCATTTGCAATCATACCACATCTCTTTATTTTAGAACAGGTTCAGTATTTGAAGTAAATAACTAACAAACATTAAATCATTTGAAAAATAGTTCTGCAATGATTATGCATGAAAATAAAATTGTATTAATGGTGTCACTATGTTTAAAATGACCACTGTAATTGTGAACTGCCATGACTGTCTTGTGCAAATATTTCATTTTAATAAGTTCCCTAATGAATAGTCTATAGATGTATAAAAAACACATGTATGTACTGATTCCAGGCTATTAATTCAAAAATAATTGATGTTTTTAATTAATTGAATAATAACTTATTGCAATTATCATGATCATGATGATAATACAAACTAGCATTCTGAAATGTAATACATATTATACAACTTTATGCAGTTTTTCTTAAATAGTAATAATCCAGTTATGTCATAAAAAGAAATTTTTGGTAAAGTTAGCAAAATTGTCAAATTTCAACCACATTTAGGCCTAGGAAACTTATTTTTAAGCATAGAGGTTGATAAGCTAAGTACTGTAAATTCAGAAATTATCATGAGGTTTTAATTAAAGTAAATAAAGTGATTAAATTGATTATCGCAATAATAAGAACTTGCATTTTGATTTGAAGATTTTTCTAATATCAGAATAATAATTATCTTATTTTTGTCCATTATTCAAAAATTCTGAATATACAGCTGTATTTAAGTCAGCTTTGTTTTGTTTTGTATTTCAACTGCCAATGCATTTTAGAGCAGTTAAATGTAAATTTGGTTTAAATTTGAAGTTGATTCAGTATACTTTGACATATAAATAACATTTATTTATTTAAAAAAAGTTAAAGCATTTTCATACTTTATTTACTGATCAGCTTAACTAATCATTCATTATTCAATCAATAATTTAATTAAAGGACTCAACAGTAATTTTAGGACTTTTGAATTCAAATTTAAGAAAAATCCAAAACTTGTAATAATAGAAATAATATGAACTGCATGATATCATATTCCATTACAGCTTTTGTTCAGTTTTCTTTGTGCTGTTTAATTTATAATGTTTTAAATCCTTTCTGGCCTTTTGTTTTTTATTTTTTTCTCTTGATTTAGAGCGAGAAACAGAACTTGTACATCTTATATAGTTTCTTATATAAAAGCAGGTATAATAAGAAAAAAAGATAATTCTGTCCACTGCAAATTATCTTTTTTTTCATTCAATATTCACAAATTTGAAGTATGTATTGTCTACATTTTCTTTTTATCCATATTGTATTTTAATGTAATGCAAATTTATATTGTACTGCTGATGAACCCCTCTTGTATATAACTTTTTGGCATGAAATCAAAATATATATTTTCTGTTATAGGAATAATCCCTACTTTTATAAAATAGCTGGATCTGCTGAAAGGTTCTTGCTTTTCTCAGAATTTGCCATATGCATTGTTACATCAGGAAAAAAGGCTACCAATAATTAGCCTAATAATCAATGATGTCACACAGAAAGAACCCATCTCTTTGCAGATCATAGTAGGAAAAAAAAGATAGTTGGTAACATAAATTAACTGTTTAAAAATATCAAGAGAAACATTCCCATACAACATATCTGTCAGAAAGTTATTTCGCCACTCTTAACAGAGAAATCTTAAATATGTATATTGATAAGCAACTGAAGACTTGCATATTGAAAACTAAAATGTCTAGAGGAGAGAACTATTGTTTCTCAATTGATGCTGTGTTAGAATGTATAATATCACTCTTTTTTCTCCATATGATCAGCATACAAAGTGACAAAGAACCTATAGATAAGTTCTTCAGGCTAAATAACTTTGTTTAATCTCATTTCTGGTGCAACATTTTCAATGCACCAGAGTAAAAACTTTCTATTTTAGATACTTTATTTATATATATAAACTGAATTAATTAAAGTCTAATTTTAAAAGGAAATTATTATTAAACTGTTCTACTATTATATATTAACATTCTACATGAACAAACACTGAGTTTATTTTCATAAGCTTTCTAAGAATATTGATACAAAGAAAGTAGAACAAATAATATTATTCGATATATCAAAAGAGTGTTTGAGAATATACTATGTATAGCAATTTATAAGTCCAAGTTTCAGAGAAAAGTTACTTATCTATAATTTTGTACTTTGGAAGTTTCAAAACCTGAAATTACTTGAAAAATGTCATATTCAACTATAACAGAACTATTTTGATGTTACATGAGTAAAGGAACATGCAATATGGAATAGTTATACAAGAAAGTGTCGAAATATAACTTCAATCATTAATTTTACTCGAATTTACTGTTTTGAACTTGCAATTTCCTACGATGCATGTACGGAGTTATCTCCCTTTGATCTCCGTTTCGCCACGAATAAGCTGACACAAATTCGTTGCCGGGGAATTTGGGATCAATAATGAATAAAATAAGAACCAGAAATGATTTTACTTCATATTTTATACCTCCATACGTTACCAAACCCATTTAAGGAATAATTTGGGATTTTTCGTGGACCTACGCAAATTATCTAAAAATTCCACTTCCATCGTCGTTTTAGAATACTTTTTACAACACCTTTCTTAAATAAGTATACAGAATAATGAAGCTTATTTACTCAAGATTTGGACACTACAAGTTTTATTTATGTACGAGTTACAATAAGACGATACGAGGAGGTGTACACGTTCACAAAAAAAAGGTAAACTCTGACCTTTTATCACGTGACCAATGTCTTGACCTTAGACGCCATTAAATCGTTTGCCGTTCAACTGTATGGATATCATACAGGTTCCCGTAAAATTTTGACGTCATAAAACAAAATATCTGACGCCACAATGGAAAAGTGATTGTTGTATGCGTCAAAAGTTCAAGCGGCCGGGTCAGCCGGGATTAGCGATAAGGTAGGTGTATTCATGACAAGAATAATTTTGACAAAAAAACATGCTTTCTGAATAATCTTAAATATCAAATCTTGAACACCACATGCATGGAGATAGTGACTTTACAAATATATCTTTTAATTTGCAAATCAGGTTTTAAAGAGCTTTTGTTATTAAAATATACCAAACTTTCCATTTCGAATTTTGAAATGTGAAAGACCACACAGAAACAAATCAAAATATCATCGACAAAAATTCAATGTCAGGACATCGTCAGAACTTCGAATATAGTATACATGTGCAGGCAAAAATACACCTTATCGGCATCGCTATTCCCGCTTGACTCGAGAATCTGTCCCGCTTGAACTTTTAACGTTATACAACAATCACTTTTCCAGTTGAACGGCAAACGATTTAATGGCGTCTAAGGTCAAGACATTGGTCACGTGATAAGAGGTCAGAGTTTACCTTTTTGTGAACGTACACCCTCGTGGTTTTTACCTCGTATCGTCTTATTGTAACTCGTACATAAATAAAACTTGTAGTGTCCAAATCTTGAGTAAATAAGCTTCATTATTCTGTATACTTATTTAAGAAAGGTGTTGTAAAAGTATTCTAAAACGACGATGGAAGTGGAAATTTTTTTGAAAATTTGCGTAGGTCTACGGAAAATCCCAAATTATTCCTTAAATGGGTTTGGTAACGTATGGAGGGTATAAAATATGAAGTAAAATCATTTTCTGGTTCTTATTTTATTCATTATTGATCCCAAATTCCCGGCAACGAATTTGTGTCAGCTTATTCGTGGCGAAGCGGAGATCAAAGGGAGATAACTCCGTACATGCATCGTAGGAAATTGCAAGTTCAAAACAGTAAATTGAGTAAAATTAATGATTGAAGTTATATTTCGACACTTTCTTGAATAACTATTTCATATTGCATGTTCCTTTACTCATGTAACAGCAAAAGAGTTCTGTTATAGTTGAATATGACATTTTTCAAGTAATTTCAGGTTTTGAAACTTACAAAATTATAGATAAGTAACTTTTCTCTGAAACTTGGACCATAGATGTAATTTATTCTCAAACACTCTTTTGATAGATGGAATAATAGTATTTGTTCTACTTTCTTTGTATCAATATTCTTAGAAAGCTTATGAAAATAAACTCAGTGTTAGTTCATGTAGAATGTTAATATATAATAGTAGAACAGTATTAATATTAAATTCCTTTAAAATTAGACTTTAATTAATTCAATTTATATATATAAATAAAGTATCTAAAATAGAAAGTTTTACCTGGTGCATTGAAAATGTTGCACCAGAAATGAGATTAAACAAAGTTATTTAGCCTGAAGAACTTATCTATAGGTTCTTTGTCACTTTGTATGCTGATCATATGGAGAAAAAAGAGTGATATTATACATTCTAACACAGCATCAATTGAGAAACAATAGTTCTCTCCTCTAGACATTTTAGTTTTCAAGCTGAAGTCTTGCTTATCAATATACATATTTAAGATTTCTCTGTTAAGAGTGGCGAAATAACTTTCTGACAGATATGTTGTATGGGAATGTTTCTCTTGATATTTTTAAACAGTAAATTTATGTTACCAACTATCTTTTTTTTCTACTATGATCTGCAAAGAGATGGGTTCTTTCTGTGTGACATCATTGATTATTAGGCTAATTATTGGTAGCCTTTTTTCCTGATGTAACAATGCATATGGCAAATTCTGAGAAAAGCAAGAACCTTTCAGCAGATCCAGCTTTTTTATAAAAGAGTAGGGATTATTCCCTATAACAGAAAAATATATATTTTGATTTCATGCCAAAAAGTTATATACAAGAGGGGTTCATCAGCAGTACAATATAAATTTGCATTACATTAAAATACAATATGGATAAAAAGAAAATGTAGACAATACCTGGGACTATTATAGTATAATAGTCCCAGACAATACATACTTCAAATTTGTGAATATTGAATGAAAAAATAAGATAATTTGCAGTGGACAGAATTATCTTTTTTCTTATTATACCTGCTTTTATATAAGAAACTATATAAGATGTACAAGTTCTGTTTCGCTCTAAATCAAGAGAAAAATTTAAAAACAAAAGGCCAGAAAGGGATTTAAAACATTATAAATTAATCAACACAAAGAAAACTGAACAAAAAGCTGTAATGCAATATGATATCATGCAGTTCATATTATTTCTATTATTACAAGTTTTTGGATTTTTTTCTTAAATTTGAATTCAAAAGTCCTAAAATAACTGTTGAGTCCTT
This sequence comes from Mytilus coruscus, assembly GCA_017311375.1. Taxonomy (NCBI): domain Eukaryota; kingdom Metazoa; phylum Mollusca; class Bivalvia; order Mytilida; family Mytilidae; genus Mytilus; species Mytilus coruscus. The sequence goes on along the minus strand of CM029597.1, from coordinate 2,476,132 downwards.
TAATTAAATTATTGATTGAATAATGAATGATTAGTTGCTGATCAGTAAATAAAGTATGAAAATGCGTTTTTTAAAATAAATGAGTGTTATTTATATGTCAAAGTATACTGAATCAACTTCAAATTTAAACCAAATTTACATTTAACTGCTCTAAAATGCATTGGCAGTTGAAATACAAAACAAAACAAAGCTGACTTAAATACAGTATATTCAGAATTTTTTGAATAATGGACAAAATAAGATAATTATTCTGATATTAGAAAAAATCTTCAAATCAGAATGCAAGTTCTTATTATTGCGATAATCAATTTAATCACTTTATTTACTTTAATTAAAACCTCATGACAATTTCTGCATTTACAGTACTTAGATTATCAACCTCTATGCTTAAAAAATAAGTTTCTAGGCCTAAATGTGGTTGAAATTTGACAATTTTGCTAACTTTACCAAAAATTTCTTTTATGACATAACTGGATTATTACCATTTAAGAAAAACTGCATAAAGTTGTATAATATGTATTGCATTTCAGAATGCTAGTTTGTATTATCATCATGATCATGATAATTGCAATAAGTTATTATTCAATTAATTAAAAACATCAATTATTTTTGAATTGATAGCCTGGAATCAGTACATACATGTGTTTTTATACATCTATATACTATTCATTTGAATACAGAATGAAGTTTGTTACAAGAGAAATATAATTTCTTTCGTTTGAACGTAGTGAATAAGAGTGAAATTATTTTCTCTTGTTTGTTCATGATGTATGTAGGTGTCGTGCTTATCGCACGGTCATTTTCCGCCAAAACGGGGTTTTGGTCATTCAGCACGACAGCGCCGAATCGTCAACACACATTTATCTAAAGTTTAATTCTTAAGTAAGTTGGTAAATTTTATTTATAAGTCCCCTTTATTGTAATTATATGATTGATAGGACTGGAGGGTAGTTTTTATGTTTGGAAAAATTATAAATTATATTGTTGAAATGTTGTATTGTGTATACGTTATATGAATTGTTTCATATATTTAATAAACTGAGCAGCGGCGTTGTCGTGTGGCTTTGCATAATTTAGCAGCGGCGTTGTCGTGTGGCTTTGCACTTTATTTATGAGTTTATTGTTTTCTTCATACTGTTTAGCAGTATGTCATTTACAATTTCATCAATACGAAGTATTTGTGGTATATGGTATATGAGACCAATACGAAGTATTTGTGGTATATGGTATATGAGACGGCATTGAGTAGTAATTCTGTTTTTGAATACAGAATGAAGTTTGTTACAAGAGAACACTATTTTTCCCTATTTTTTTTTTTTTTTTTTTTTCTATTACGTCTATAGGTCTGCTATTTTTATCAGCTCTTTCTTAAACATCTCAGATTCGATTTTTTTTTATACTTTCATATAGTAATCTTTGATAAATAATGGATATGTTTTGTAAAAATTAGGCAATTCTATCGAGTAGAAATGGAGAACAGTTCTCTAGAGAACGGTCATCTTTATTTTGTGTGTCCCCACTACGTGGGCGTGGTCCTCCCGCAACCTTGTTTCCGAGAAGTACACGATAGCTATTCATTTCTCGAAAATAATAATCCGCTGAAAATTAAAAAACATAACAAATATATTTTAAGACATAAATGATTAATAAGTGTTAACTGCTAGAGACATTTTGAAACAGAATTGCCGGAATCCACCTAAACAGAAGTTGTATCAGTAACGTCACGGTACCCAAATTGCACCTATTTGGCAAAAATAACAGCGGAAATCTTACAAGTTTTCCTAGAGACTAAACAATTTGTATTTTTATGATTTGACTCTATGCACGTCTTTCAACATAGGTAAATATATTTAAATATACACAAAACGTTCACAGTCATATTAACAGATGAAGTGTTCACTGGAAAAAATAAAATGTACGGAAACGTCGCCATGCGACGTCCACAAAAAGTCATCTTTTAAAAATTTGCAAATAAAATATGTTACAAGCATTCATTTCTTAAAAAATGAATAGTAAGCATGGACTAATGTCAAATTGTTCTAAATATTTGAAGAAATAAAGCAAAAGATCTGTTAATCGAATTTTAAGGATGTGAATTTAAGCATAGATGCAATTTGGGTACTCCTCATTACAGAATAATGGATCGTTTGGAGGTCTGTTCACTGGTTCAAACCCATTTTTCTATGATTCAATATAGATTCAAAACTAAATTGGTGGAACCATATAGTAAAAAATGATAAATCTACAAAATAAACACAGAATGGAAACTTTTGTTTTGATCATAAACAAACGTAGGTGAAAATAAAATGCTCCGCAGGGCGCAGCTTGATACGACCGCAGATGTCGAACCCTGAATAGTTGGGGCATGTATGGACACAACATTCAAGCTTGATACAGCTCTGAATTTGGATTGTGATTAAATATTTGACACAGCATAGGTTTCTGACACAGAATGAATGTGGTCTAAGAACTTAAAAATTTTAAATTGGACATTCACATATTATGGTCCAATATCCAAAATCTAAATACATGGTTAGATTCAGCATATCAAAGAACCCCAAGAGTTCAATTTTGATGCAATCAAACAAAGTTTAATTTTGGACCCTTTTGACCTCAATGTGGACAAAGTTGATAACAGGGCTAAAAAATCAAAAATCTAAATACATGGTTAGATTCAGCATATCAAAGAACCCCATATATTAGTTTAATTTTGGACCCCGATTTGGACCAACTTGAAAACTGGGCCCATAATCAAAAATCTAAATACATGTTTAGATTCAGCATATCAAAGAACCCTAAGAATTCAATTTTGTTAAAATCAAACTAAGTTTAATTTTGGACCCTTTGGACCTTAATGTAGACCAATTTGAAAACGGGACCAAAATTAAGAATCGAAATACATGGTTAGATTCAGCATATCAAAGAACCCCATATATTCAATTTTTGTTGAAATCAAACAAAGTTTTATTTTGGACCCCGATTTGGACCAACTTGAAAACTGGACCCATAATCAAAAATCTAATTCCATGTTTAGATTCAGCATATCAAAGAATCCTAAGAATTCAATTTTTGTTAAAATCAAACTAAGTTTAATTTTGGACCCTTTGGACCTTAATGTAGACCAATTTGAAAAATGGGACCAAAAATTAAGAATCTAAATACACAGTTAGATTCGGCATGTCAAAGAACCCCAATAATTCAATTTTTGATGAAATCAAACAAAGTTTAATTTTGGACCTTTTGGACCTCAATGTGGACCAATTTAAAATGGGCCCAAAATCCAAAAACTTAATACATGGTTAGATTCAGCATATTAAAGAACTCCAAGAGTTTAAGAATAAAACCCCATTAAAATTGGTCAAGAAATAAGCAATTTATACAAAGTATCTCTTCTTTTGCACAATACTGTGCAATTGAATATTTCTTGCAATTGCGCAATACTGTGCAATTGAATATTTCTTGCTATTGCGCAATACTGTACAATTGACAATTTCTTGCTATTGCGCAATATTGTGCTATTGGATATTTCTTGCTATTGTGCAATACTGTGCAATTGAAGATTTCTTGCTATTGCGCAATACTGTGCAATTGAAAATTTCTTGCTATTGCATAATACTTGTTATATAATAATTTACACATCCTGTTTGGTGTGTATCTCCTGCCATATCATTATTATTTGCTTTTAAATATAAATCAGAAATAACCAACTTAAAATGGAAAATTTTAAAGAAAAAAAGGAAAAAAGGGAAAAAAATCCCCCAAATTTTTGAACCCCTTATGATTCATCACCCCAAACTCAATCCCAGCCTTCCTTTGAGGTATGGTACCTTGCAGTACAATTTCAGAGAGATCCATACACTTGAACACAAGTTATTGTCTGAAACTAGAAAATGCTTATTTTGGCCCCTAATTCCTAAACGTTTCAGGCAATTACCCCAAACTCAATTCCAGCTTTCCTTTGTGATATGGAACCTTGTAGTACAATTTCAGAAAGATCCATACACTTACACACAAGTTATTGTCATGAAACTAGAAAAATGCTTGTTTTTGTCCCTTTTGGCCCCTAATTCCTAAAATTTTGAGGCAATTACCCCAAAAATCAATCCCAGCATTCCCTTTGTGATATGGAACCTTGTGGTACAAAGTCAGAGATCCATACACTAACACACAAGTTATGTCTGGAAGTTACAAAATGCTTATTTTGGCCCCTTTTGGCCCCTAATTCCTTAACTGTTGGTACCATAACCCCAAAATCAATCCCAACCTTCCTTTTGTGATATTGAACCTTATGGTAAAATTTCATAGAGATCCATTCACTTAAACTAAAGTTAGAGTGCGAAAACCAATGCGTCTTCGGACGACGACGAAGACGACGACGACGACGACGCCAACGTCATACCAATATACGACCACAAAATTTTTGCGGTCGTATAAAACCGTCAAAATAGGTGCAATTTGGGTACCCTCACGTTATATAGATCGACGTTGCAAATTACCGGCGCCGAAAATGTCACGTAAAATGTCATTAAAAGTTGAATCCTTTTCTTCTTATTAGCATTTTTTTTGTATCTAGATGACAAGAAAGTCATGCTATATGTTTAATCCATACCGACGTTAGACCATCACAGGCCAAGCTTGGTAAAATTACAGCTACAGGCCTAAATGGGATTGATTTGTTGATAAATATACATCTCTGACATCGTACTTCGTGGATCCATATTTATATCGTGAATTGTTACTGGCCGATGTGTTTTAATGAGCATCTACTTTGAATATGTCAAAGAAAATCTTTCGTTTCTTCCAAATTTTCTTTTGTCTGTTATGGTTGTTTGTTTTGTTTTGTTTTTGGAAAAAGGGGGCCGGGGGCTCTTTTAAAGTTTAATTTTAAGCAAAGGCGTCTGTCATTTTTATGGGCTCATGCTTCTAAATTCTGGTTTGCTGTGTATGTTTAGTCCTCTAATCTTAAAGATAAATAAGGTCGAAACATACTTTTTATTTTTAAAATTTTAAAACAAATACAGAAAACATTAAATTGAAAAAAAATAGAATAAGGAATATGAAAACTTTTTAATTGATTTGAATTTTACATTAATCATTTTTATTATAGCGTCCGAACCGGCTAAGTTCAAACCGTACGAAAAATCGTTGAGTGTACAAACTGGGATTTAATCAAATTCGCGGGATTATTGAGAAAGCAAACTATCAAAAACTATATAATTGTGTGTAGTATTCAAATACAACAGTCTTCACGATAAACTTTTAAATCTACTGGCCCGAAGCTGAATTTTACGAAAATTTTAGTTAGATTCTATTGGCTTGTAGAGATGATTTTTACAGGCATTTGTACAAGCCTGGGTTGGTGGGCCTGTGGTTGAGCGCGAAGAACGGAAAAGTCCTACGTTATTTACTTGAATTCGATTATTCTAATTAATATTAATGTCAAAACTGAAAGATTATTTAAAAAATGCATTAATTCGACATTGGACATTCCTGTAAGAGTCATTAACTGTTAATGGAAGCAGTTGTATTTTTTTTAAGCGTGAAAATTATCAAAAGCCGGTTTTGAAATGATTTATCAATGGACTGTTGTAAGCAATATTTTTTTTCAAAACGAAATTAACATACCAACTTATATTCTAAAAATACTCCATAATTTTGAGAACTGGCCCATGGTAAAAACTATTCATCTTTGCATATAGAATAAAATAGAAACAAACAAACAAATATTTTATTTGCCAATCACGATACCCAGAATGAGCAGAATTATAACAATTCTAATTTTCAAACATTTGCAATCATACCACATCTCCTTATTTTTATATTATATTAACAAAAAAGTAATTCATTTGCATTATATACAGGCACATTTCGTATGGCACTACACTACGTAAACTCGTATCGCATTACATTATGAACAGTCTCCTTGCATTACACTAGGTACATTCCAACAAAATTACACTAGGTACATATTTTTAACATCATACTGGATGGATACATTATGGAATAAATGAGCACTCAGGTAATCCTGCATACAAAAACATATCATTTGACAAGGATGAGATTTTGGCGAATCATAAGTCCTTCATGGCTTCAATGAACATTGCATTGAACAACAAATCGGAGGACTTACCTTGTTTGTATTCAATTGGATACCTAAACTTCACAAAATTCCGTACAAACAACGGCTCATCTGCATGTTCCACTAAAGAATTGTCCATTAGATTGACTAAAATTCTGTCCGCAGTGAAAGAGGCTCAGGGTCTTCAGAAATACTGTGAAACCGTTTACTCACGTAGTGGTATTAACCATATGTGGATTCTTAAAAACTCTAAAGAACTTCTGGATAATTTTAAATCTCGGTCTTTTTCTGAAATTAGTTCTATCAAAACTTTTGATTTTTCAACCTTGTATACCACCATTCCCCATGTGAAATTGAAAAACCGTCTAAAAGAAATAATCCACAATGCTTAAAGCTTTTCATCGTAAAAATCGTAGCATACGCTATAAATTTATTACTTTGGGATACCATAAGGCATATTTTGTTAATAGTGAACAAAAGGGTAAAACATGCTACACAGAGGAACAAGTGATCAGTATGCTGGATTTTCTTATTGACAACATATTTGTTGAATTTGGAGGTAGACTTTTTCAACAAATTGTCGGCATTCCTATGGGAACGAACTGTGCGCCTCTCCTTGCCGACCTCTTCTTATTTTCATATGAATCGGAGTTCCTTCTGACACTTGTCAAAATCAAGAAGATCAAAGAAGCCAGGTTATTTAATTTCACTTTCAGGTATATTGATGATGTTCTTTCCATTAACAATCCGAACTTTTCTGATTGGGTTCCATTAATATATCCACCAGGACTAGAAATTAAAGAAACAACAGACACGGCTTCCTCCGCCTCATTTTTAGACTTATACCTCGAATTTGACATACACTGTCATCTCAGTACCAGAATCTATGACAAACGAGACGATTTTAATTTTGAAATTTCCCCCACCTTAGTAGCAATATACCAACTTCACCTGCATATGGGATATACATTTCCCAACTTATTCGGTATTCAAGAGCTTGCAGCTCCTACTCAGACTTTGTAAAACGTCAACAGTGTCTGAGCAGAAAGTTGATGAACCAGGGGTATATCAAAGAACGTCTCGTCCTTTTTCTAAAAAAGTTCATCGGAAGGTACCAAGAACTTGTTGATAAATATTCCGTATCAACTTCACAAATAATCACGATGGTCTTGAAGTATAGATTTTGCGTACTGACGTTGTTTATCATCTTAATAACGTGTTATAGTATTCTTTTATTTGTCTTTATTAATATTAATTTTACTGTTAAGTCTGTTTTTAGCTCACCTGGCGTCCGGCGTCCGTCGTCGTCCGTCGTCGTTAACTTTTACAAAAATCTTCTCCTCTGAAACTACTGGGCCAAATTTAACCAAACTTGGCCACAATCATCATTGGAGTATCTAGTTTAAAAATTGTGTCCGGTGACCAAGCCAACCAACCAAGATGGCCGCCATGGCTAAAAATAGAACATAGGGGTAAAATGTAGATTTTGGCTTATATCTCTAAAACCAAAGCATTTAGAGCAAATCTGACAGATTTGAATTGTTTATTAAGTCAAGATCTATCTACCCTGAAATTTTCAGATGAATCGGACAACCCGTTGCTGGGTTGCTGCCCCTACAATGGTAATTTTAAGGAAATTTTGCCGTTTTTGGTTATTATCTTGAATATTATTATAGATAGAGATAAACTGTAAACAGCAATAATGTTCAGCAGAGTAAGATCTACAAAAAAGTTGAATGACCAAAATGGCCAATTGACCCTTAAGGAGTTATTGCCCTTTAAAGTCAATTTTAACAATTTTTACAAAATCTTCTCCTCTGAAACTAGTAGGACAAATTTAACCAAACTTGATCACAATCATCATTAGGGTATCTAGTTTTAAAATGTGTCCGATGACCCCGCCTTCCAACCAACATGGCTAAAAATAAAACATAGGGTAAAATGCAGTTTTGGCTTATATCTCTGAAACTAAAGCATTAAGAGCAAATTTGACATTTGTAAAATGTTCATCAGGTTAAGATCTATCTGTCCTGAAATTTTCAGACGAATCAAACAACCCGTTGTTGGGTTGCTGCCCTGAATTGACAATTTTAAGGAAATTTTGCAGTTTTTGGTTATTATCTTGAATATTATTATAGATTGAGATAAACTGTATACAGCAATAATGTTCAGCAAAGTAAGATCTACAAATAAGTCAACATGACCAAAATGGTCAGTTGACCCTTAAGGAGTTATTGCCCTTTAAAGTCAATTTTTAACAATTTTTGGTAAATTTTTATACGACTGCAAAAATTTGCGGTCGTATATTGGTATGACGTTGTCGTCGTCGTTGTCGTCGTCGTCGTTGTCGTCCGAAGACACATTAGTTTTCGCACTATAACTTTAGTTTAAGTGAATGGATCTCTATGAAATTTTACCATAAGGTTCAATACCACAAAAGGAAGGTTGGGATTGATTTTGGGGGTTATGGTACCAACAGTTAAGGAATTAGGGGCCAAAAAAGGGCCAAACATAAGCATTTTTGTAACTTCCAGACAATAACTTGTGTGTAAGTGTATGGATCTCTCTGGCATTGTACCACAAGGTTCCATATCAAAAAGGGAAGGCTGGAATTGATTTTGGGGGTAATTGCCTCAAATTTTTAGGAATTAGGGGCCAAAAAACAAGCATTTTTCTAGTTTCATGACAATAACTTGTGTGTAAGTGTTTGGATATTTCTGAAATTGTACTACAAGGTTCCATATCACAAAGGGAAAGCTGGAATTGAGTTTGGGGGTAATTGCCCGAAACGTTTAGGAATTGGGGGCCAAAAAAGGGGCCAAAAATAAGCATTTTTCTAGTTTCCAGACAATAACTTGTGTTCAAGTGTATGGATCTCTCTGAAATTGTACTGCAAGGTACCATACCACAAAGGGAATGCTGGGATTGATGATGGGGGTAATTGCCTCAATATTTTAGAAATTAGGGGCCAAAAAGGGGCAAAAAACAAGCATTTTTCTAGTTTCAGGACAATAACTTGTGTGTAAGTGTATGGATCTTTCTGAAATTGTACTACAAGGTTTCATATATCAAAGGAAAGCTGGAATTGAGTTTGGGGTAATTGCCCATAACGTTTAGGAATTTGGGGTCAAAAGGGCAAAAACACATTTTCTAGATTCCAGACAATAACTTGTGTTCAAGCGTATGGATCTCTGAAATTGTACTGCAAGGTACCATACCTCAAAGGAAGGCTGGGATTGAGTTTGGGGTGATGAATCATAAGGGGTTCAAAAATTTTGGGGGATTTTTTTTTCCTTTTTTTCTTTTAAAATTTTCCATTTTAAGTTGGTTATTTCTAATTTATATTTAAAAGCAAATAATAATGATATGGTAGGAGATACACACCAAACAGGATGTGTAAATTATTATAAAATAAGTATAATATTGTGCAATAGCAAGAAATTTCAATTGCACAGTATTGCACAATAGCAAGTTTCAATTGCACAGTATTGCGCAATAGCAAGAAATCTTCAATTGCACAGTATTGCGCAAAAGCAAGAAATATCCAATAGCACAATATTGCGCAATAGCAAGAAATTGTCAATTGTACAGTATTGCGCAATAGCAAGAAATATTCAATTGCACAGTATTGTGCAAAAGAAGATACTTCGTATAAATTGCTTATTTCTTGACCAATTTCAATGGGATTTTATTCTTGAATTCTTGAGGTTCTTTAATATGCTGAATCTAACCGTGTATTAAGTTTTTGGATTTTGGGCCCCGTTTTTAAATTGGTCCACATTGAGGTCCAAAGGATCCAAAATTAAACTTTGTTTGATTTCATCAAAAATTGAATTATTGGGGTTCTTTGATATGCCGAATCTAACCGTGTATTTAGATTCTTAATTTTTGGTTCCGTTTTCAAATTGGTCTGCATTAAGGTCCAAAGGATTTTAACAAAAATTGAATTGTTAGGGTTCTTTGATATGCTGAATCTAAACATGTATTTAGATTTTTGATTATGGGCCCAGTTTTCAAGTTGGTCCAAATCGGGGTCCAAAATTAAACTTTGTTTGATTTCAACAAAAATTGAATAATATGGGGTTCTTTGATATGCTGAATCTAACCATGTATTTTTATTTTTGATTTTTGGGCCCCGTTATCAACTTTGTCCACATTGAGGTCAAAAGGGTCCAAAATTAAACTTTGTTTGATTTCATCAAAAATTGAATTCTTGGGGTTCTTTGATATGCTAAATCTAACCATGTATTTAGATTTTGGATATTGGACCATAATAGGTTAATGTCCAATTTAAAATTTTTAAGTTCTTAGACCACATTCATTCTGTGTCAGAAACCTATGCTGTGTCAAATATTTAATCACAATCCAAATTCATAGCTGTATCAAGCTTGAATGCTGTGTCCATACTTGCCCGAACTGTTCAGGGTTCGACCTCTGCGGTCGTATCAAGCTGCGCCTTGCAGAGCATTTTATTGTAATCTTTTATAAAAAATCTTCTCCTCTGAAACAACTGAGACACTTAACCATTTAACCAAACTTGGTCACAATCGTCATTAGGGTATTTAGTTTTAAAAATGTGTCCGATGACCCTGCCTGCCAACCAACATGGCAGACATGGCTTAAAATAGAACATAGGGGTAAAATGCAGTTTTTGGCTTATATCTCTGAAACTAAAGCAAAAGTATAACGGTTGCATTGATATATGCATCAATTGTAAATAAAAATATCAGGTGAGCGACACAGTTTCCTTGGAGCCTCTAGTTTTAGATATACATTTGACGTGACTCTTTACTTATGTATCCCGTCATACTTTGAACCACACAATTATTTTATTCATTAATAACTTTTACTGTTATGTCTGTTTTTTGTGATATCCATTTTACGTGACTGTATTTATGTATCCCGTCATACTTTGAACGACAAAATTATTTTATGTCTACCTGTGCGAATTTGAAACGCGATTTTACGCCAGTACCAAAAACCATCCATCCTTTATGGGTGGATTTTACATAGATATATAAAATCGTATAATATAAGCAAAATGAGGATGTTAAATTTGATGTATGCCTTTTTGTGCTTCTTAGTTACATTTGTTTGTTTTTATAGTGATTAAGATGACAACACAATGTTGACTGCTGTACCCCTATTTTTGACATTTTTACCTATTGTGTCTGTTTGTTTTGTTCACGCATCGTTGTCAATATAATGTGAGAGGTTTAGCTAGCTATATATAAAACCAGGTTCAGTCCACCATTTTCTACATAAGAAAATGCCTGTACCAAGTCAGGAATATGACAGTTGTTATCCAATCGTTTGATGTGTTTGAACTTTTGATTTTGCCATTTGTTTGGGGACTTTCCTTTTTGAATTTTCCTCGGAGTTCAGTATTTTTGTGATTTTACTTTTTATTATACATTCTCACAACATCGCCCTTGGTACATTCTTATAGCATTACATCACTACATTTATAACATTACACCAGTACATTTATAGCATATCACTATACACAAAGCTTAAGCATTACACTATACACAGTGCTATAGCATTACAATCTACACAATGCTAAGGCATAACACTTGGAATGATCTGTGCTACTGAAATAAAGGCAACAGTAGTATACCGGTGTTCAAAAGTCATAAATCGATTGAGAGAAAAAAAAATCCGGGTTACAAACTAAAACCGAGGGAAACACATCAACTATAAGAGGAAAGTTATATCAAAAACTCCGATCTGCTTTATTTTGCTGAAATTCATATGCGGCGGGTTCTTCTTTAGACCTTATTACAGCCTTTAAAATTCTCAAGATAATATGCAGATGCAGTTTTCTTATTTTTGGGAGTCGAGCATGTGGATATTTAACAAAAAATGGTACAAGAAATTATTTCCTTTGTTACTGAAATTCCAGCAAACAAAATATCATGCTTTGTCGTGTAGTTAAAGAAAAGGGAAAGCGATCGAGACAGGAAAATTTTTAAAACAAAATTGCCGAGTTGTCACGTGCACGTGTGTGGACCTGACAAATGAAATGGGTTTTGTGCGCAATACCTCGAATAGAACCGGAAATGATGAGGATGAAAAGATGCAGAAAATTATATTTACTTTTTTAAATACAAATTATATGCAGAAATATGATTAAATAAAGACGTGTATACGCGATCCCAATATTATAACCGATTATTTAAATATGTTTCTAATATAAAATTCTTCAAACGCTTTGAGTACACACCCGTGGTAAAATATGAATATATTCATATTGTAAGAGATAAATAAGTCCTGGTAAAATGTGTTCGGGCGGACCAATATTACTAGAATAAAAAGTCCATGGTTACAAAATTTACTAGTATATTTAGTCCGATGTCAGCAATTTATGTACCCAGACTAATTTTCCTAGGAATTCGTGTCCATGTCATCACCCCTGTCAGTGTGCAGTTTCTAACCATGGTACAACCATGGTTAACCATGGTCAACCATGGTCGTATGGAGATGGTTGACCATGGTTTGACAAAATTGTTAATTGGCCGACCATGGTTAACCATGGTTTTGATGACCATGGTTGACTCATCAATAACCATGATTCCAACCATGGTCAACCATGTTTACAACCATGGTTATCGATGGGTCAACCATGGTAGGAACCATGGTCAACCGTGGTTACAACCATGGTTATCGATGGGTCAACCATGGTCTTCAAAAACCATGGTTGACCATGGTCAACCATCTCCATTTAACCATGGTCTTCAAAGCCATGGTTGGCCATTTAACATCTTCAGAGGCAGATTTAGAGGGGGCCAGGGGGCCCGGCCCCCTTTCTGGGAAAAATTTGGTTGATTATATAGAGAATCACTGAAGCATGACCGGAGCGGGCCCCTCTTTGGCAGTCAGTGGGCCCCCACTTATGAAAATTTCTGGATCCGCCACTGATCTTTGTCAAATCAATCTTCAATTTACTTGAAACAGATCGTCTACTTGTTATGAAGCCTTGTACACTTCTCTTCCTTTCTGTATCAGGACTACCAACAAATGCTGAATTGCATGAAACTCTTTAGCTACCCTGGCAGATATGTTCATCCATAAAATAAAAAGCAGTTTCCACCTGCAAGAACATAAAATTTTCCACAAAGAATCAATAGCTCTTGATATTTTGTATAAAATAACAGATTTTTGGATCAATAATGTTTTTATCTTATTTTGCAAATTTTCAATAAAAAACATTACAAAAAAGAAACATTATGAACACGTTTTTGTTTTGACAAATAATTGTAACACCCCACCCCCTTTTTTTTTGTTTACCTTTCAAACAAAAGAATTATTGTGTAAATTATTTTAACATAGGAATTATAAATTGACAAACTTTTCATCTTATACAATTTTATCAGTTACACCTGGAATTCAAAATAATTAATTTATCATAAATATAATGTTTGTGTTGACATGGATCACTGACACTGACCTGGGACTATTATACTTTAAAGACACATGTATGGTGTGTTCAATTAATGAAAGCCAAATCAAATACCGTAACAATTTTTATATCTTATAAACAAAATATCAAACAGATTTCCTGTAAATATACTTATCTGATAAATCTGCTTTACGTGACAAATCAGGACATGAATCTCTTCACACTTGAATTTTAAAGCGCGAAATAACATTTGCTGACGTCACGTGACTTTTGTTCCAAGTCATTTAAATGTTTCCCACTGAGTGAATCATAGTTAACGGTTGGTGATAATAATTGATCATGACGTCGCATGTGTTCTGGGGAAAAACAACAACACCATCGTTATCATGAATCTGAAATGTTTTCAAGTTCTTAAAATATGCCGTATAATGATAAAGAAAGGCAGATTTATGAACTTGGAGAGAAAGTCAGAAATTACGTCCCTGGAAGAAAGAAATACATAGTTTGACAGTGTACCACTGTTAAAAAACGAGTATTGTCTATTGAATACTGAAAGTAAGTTCCAACATCCAGTTTGTAAAACTAAAAGTCCCAAATTTGACCCGACTGTAACTATCTTTCTCTGCTACTATAGCTTTACTGCTCAGTTTATATGTGTTTTAAAATGTAAAGAGAATATATTTTTATTGATATAAATTCCCATGGCTATAATCCCGGGGGGTTTACTTCCTATATTTTTAGTGGTATGAGTGTGCCGCAAAACAGGGTCCCTTTTTCATGCCCTGCTGGTTTAGAAAAGGGTCTTTTTTTAAACAAAGTATTTTTCTAGAACAGGATCGCTTATTTAACTGTTTAAGATACAGTCTAGAACCCTGGTCTAGAACTGCATCTATTATATACGGTCTAGAACAGGGTATACATTTTCTGACCGTGTATAGAACAGGGTATGTTTTTCAATATTTTTGTTTAGAACAGGGTGTTTTTCAATATTTTTGTTTAGAACAGGGTATGTTTTTCAATGTTTTCTGGTTAGAACAGGGTATGATTTGGCAAGTGCTGTCGGCACAGTTATATCCGAAAGGATAGTCAGTAAACCCCCCCGGGGCTATAATCCAGATCGTTTTTAATTCACCATGGTTCAGGTTGTCAAGTTGACCATGGTCAGATGCAAGACTATGGTCACAAAGGCAGTAAACCATGGTTGTCAAATTGACCATGGTCAACCACAGTTGATTAGAGCATGGTCAACCATGGTTGTCAAATTGACCATGGTCAACCATGGTTGATTAGAGCATGGTCAACCATGGTCAGGTGTTGACCATGGTCACAATAGTGGAAAACCATAGTTGACCATGGTTTTCAGCACATCCAACCATGGTTTGACCATGGTTATCAATGGTTAGCGATGGTAACCATGGTGGACCATGGTTGCATTTTGACAGGGGCAATATTCCAAGGTAAAAACGTCCCATGTCCTTTATTTTACTAGAAAATGTGTAATGAAAGAAATCATTTACATGTAAACAATGGAATTTTTAATTCTTATGTTTTAATGCTGTTTAACAGTTATGACTATATGCATTAATCTTTTAATAAAATTTATGAGCCCAGGCTTATTTTCCTAGGAATTCATGTCAAGGTCACTAATATTACTAGGTAAAACGTCCATGTCCTTTATTTTAAAAAGAAAATTTACAATGAAAGAAATCATTTACATGTAAACAAGGAATTTTTAATTCTCATGTTTTAATGTTGTTTATCAGTTATGACTGTGCATTAATCTTTTAATAAAATTTATGAGCCCAGACTTATTTTCCCAGTAATTCATGTCGAGGTCACTAATGTTACTAGGTAAAATGTCCATGGCATGTCCTTTATTTTATAGGAAAATTTGTAATGAAAGAAATAATTTACATGTTAACACTGATATTTTTAATTGTTATATATTTTTAAATTGTTTAACAGTTGTGCACTAATATTTCACTATTTTATTAAAATATGGATGTTTTTTTTAATACTTATACAGACTTTTTCATAGGAAAATTGATATCACAGACTTTTATGATGTATATAATTACAAATGTTCCTTTTTAATTTCAATATTGATTAATTTAAAGAATGTCTTAAGAAATGAAATTTTAAAGAGACTTTTTTCATAGAACAAAAATGAAAATATAAAAATTATCCTAGGAAAATAAGTGCCAGACATATTTTACCAGCTATATGGACTTATTTTCCTTGGAAAATTTATCCTGGGACTTGCATGCCTAGGAAAATTATGGTCACGGACAAACTTTTCCACCGGATGAATTTACTGTTACGATATGTCAGCTGATCGTCAACGTCATGGATTGTTTAGGCTGTTCCAATCTTACTCCCACGTAGCAGTTGGAAAGAGAGGCCTTGGAAACGTCCGTTGTCGTCAAGCTCTATCAGCAACAATAGCAGGGGGAATTAATTAGGTGGCGCTACAGTCGTCGATGACGTTAAAAAGTCCGCGAAATCAATCGGCTAAACAATCGACGTTTAAAGTATTTTTTTTCAACTTGTCATGCTGTTATTATAATTGATTTTTAAAGTTTGTAGGTTTTGAAAGCAATATAGTTTCAATACGACATTGAAACATTGTCCAAAATAACTTTTATTTGCTATTTCTTTATCCTGTCCGTTCTAAAAATTATCCGCCATCTTTTTTGTTCGCCAAAAACATCGAATTTAGATAACTTGACGTTTGCGTATCCAAATACGGAAAAGAATGGTAAAAATCTTAAATAAAACCGGGTAACCTATTTCAAATTTCTACACAATTATGAAGCCATCATTTTTTACTCTAATACAACAATTTTAGTAGCCACCAGTCATGTCAATTTGTAGCTGGTTTTGGCTGCGTTTCTAGTTTAAAACAGTGAATGCTCATTTTTTTTTTATTTTACCTGTTTCCAAAGTACTCTAATATACTGATTTTATTAGAGATATGAATGAAATTGTGATTAAAAGTTGTTGTTTTTCACAATTCCATACGATGCTCAATTTCAAAGTAGGCCTAACTAAAACCCTTCTTGATCCCCTACACAAATTGACGGTGACATTATTTTCTTTTTTCAACATACGTCATATAACGTTAACAAAATATGTGTCAGGGTCATGTGCATATTGAAAATTTACACATTGGAAAAGTGAAACAAAGATCATCTTTATTGCGTTTGAAACTGTACGTCTTTAAATATTTCATTCATACTGGAAACAAATCTGACAAATTAATGATAGCCTATGAATGGACAAAAACACAAAAAATGGCAAGAGAAAATGACTTGCAGTGAAAATTTCTGGAGGAAAAAACATATCATATGAAAAAGATCGAAAAAGGAAATGAAGGTCAGTTAATTCACAGGAATCGGAAGTTCTATCAATAAAATTCTGTAAATAATAAAGTCGACTATCAATAGAGCTTCTCGTAGAGAAGCGACAGGAATGCAACGCATTTTTCAAGGATTGTCCTAAATCTATATTTAAACGCTAATCAGCATGGATTAAAGTATTGAAATCTACTCTTGGGTGTTTACACTTAATAAATATCATGTTTTTAAGTACTTACCCCGGGTTTTTGTAGCAGTTTTCGTGAGTTTTTCCCTTTAGAGCCCTGTCACGGAATCCATGATGTGTAAACAGGAAGTGTGGTACTGCAGTGAATTTTTTAGGTCAGTATAATGCACAAAGTATTCCCGGACCCATTTTCCGGACATTCCGCCTTGTTACTTTTCAGTAGTGAAGAGTTACTTCCCTTGTAAAAATTTCAACCCAGACAAAATAAATACACCAAACAATTGAAAACTATTTTCAAATTTGTATTTTATTAAAGTTAAATAATAAGATTAATTAAAAGATGTTTTATAATTCATTTAAAGAAATAACTTAGGGTGCTATAAACAGTTTCAGATAAAAACTAGGGTTATTCCCGACTAAAAATAACCATGGAGGAAATCCTTTTATTCATATATTTGGTACAAAAGTATCATGTTTTTGTATTTGATTGTAAAATTAGTTAATTTGCTTTCAATTTAAACAGGTTGAAAGATAAAATAATTTTAAAATTAGAATAAATATACATGTTTTGAGGGAGACAACACTGTAAACATCCTGTTTTTTGGCAGTGAAAATTGAAAACTTATTTGCAGCCACTGTAGTTCTTTTCAAGCAGGAAACCGTACCCTGAAACAAGATTTTTATTAAAGGCCAGGTAAAACCTATGAATTTCATACAGCTTTGATTAGGAAATGTGCCTGTATCATGTTTACATGGGTATGCACATGACCTGATTTCAGGTTTTTTATGTTCAGATTAGGCAACTTTTTCCCCCTTTTCTCTGGATAAAACTTTTTTACTATATTAAAAGTACACTATATTTTTATTTCAATATAAACTAGAGAAAATTCTGATTCCAGATATATCTAGTTTTATACAAGTATCTTTATTAACCATTCCACCACTAAGGGTCACTTAGGCATGGTACCTTAAAATATGACGTCATAGAAAAAACTGTTGATTGCACCCTTAAAGGGTCAAACATATAATATAGTGAGGTTTTAGCATAGAAATGTGTTAGTGAATGGAGTAAAACAATTCTGAAAAATATCATATGGCATGCAAACTTTAATTTAAAAGCATCAGTTTGGTATATTTAATGCAAATGTTACAGATTTGTACATAGCAACCAGATATAAGAAAATCAGACTGTGTGCAAATTTTGAAGTTTTTCATCTTTTGTGACGTCATAATATTTTTATTCATTCTCTCATATATTTGGAACCAAAAGTTGCACATGAAAAGTGTAGATTTTTCTACTTTGACCTTTACTACTGATCAGTGTAACATACATTTTTATTCATTATATTATATATTTGGTACTTTTATAGTCAAATAGCTACAAGTGCCGTTCCTAAGAAATACACTATTTCAATATTTTTCTCAACTCAGCTACACCTTAGTTCATATAATACTAGGGACAAAATCTGTTTAAAGTAACTTTATTTATGTTTATTTCATAGTTTTTATTTTTATTTATTCAAAAGAAAAATTTTATGATTTTTCTTTGTATAACTGATGAAAATGTGATACAGGAAATGTTTGGAATATGCCAGTTTAACTATTTGCCACTGGCCAATATGCCAATACTATGTGACATAAAAATGAGGTGTAGTTTCACTATCGATGGTGGCAATCCTTAAAGTAAGACATCATTTTAATCGATATAATGTACAGATTCAGAAAAATAGAGAATTTTTATATATCGCATACAAAGTTTTGCTTAAGGGTGCTATAAACAGTTTCAGTATAAAAACTAGGGTTATTCCCGACTAAAAATAACCATGGAGGAAATCCTTTTATTCATATATTTGGTACAAAAGTATCATGTTTTTGTATTTGATTGTAAAATTAGTTAATTTGCTTTCAATTTAAACAGGTTGAAAGATAAAAATAATTTTAAAATTAGAATAAATATACATGTTTGGAGGGAGACAACACTGTAAACATCCTGTTTTTTGGCAGTGAAAATTGAAAACTTATTTGCAGCCACTGTAGTTCTTTTCAAGCAGGAAACCGTACCCTGAAACAAGATTTTTATTAAAGGCCAGGTAAAACCTATGAATTTCATACAGCTTTGATTAGGAAATGTGCCTGTATCATGTTTACATGGGTATGCACATGACCTGATTTCAGGTTTTTATGTTCAGATTAGGCAACTTTTTCCCCTTTTCTCTGGATAAAACTTTTTACTGTATTAAAAGTACACTATATTTTATTTCAATATAAACTAGAAAATTCTGATTCCAGATATATCTAGTTTTATACAAGTATCTTTATTAACCATTCCACCACTAAGGGTCACTTAGGCATGGTACCTTAAAATATGACGTCATAGAAAAAACTGTTGATTGCACCCTTAAAGGGTCAAACATATAATATAGTGAGGTTTTAGCATAGAAATGTGTTAGTGAATGGAGTAAAACAATTCTGAAAAATATCATATGGCATGCAAACTTTAATTTAAAAGCATCAGTTTGGTATATTTAATGCAAATGTTACAGATTTGTACATAGCAACCAGATATAAGAAAATCAGACTGTGTGCAAATTTTGAAGTTTTTCATCTTTTGTGACGTCATAATATTTTTATTCATTCTCTCATATATTTGGAACCAAAAGTTGCACATGAAAAGTGTAGATTTTTCTACTTTGACCTTTACTACTGATCAGTGTAACATACATTTTATTCATTATATTATATATTTGGTACTTTTTATAGTCAAATAGCTACAAGTGCCGTTCCTAAGAAATACACTATTTCAATATTTTCTCAACTCAGCTACACCTTAGTTCATATAATACTAGGGACAAAATCTGTTTAAAGTAACTTTATTTATGTTTATTTCATAGTTTTTATTTTTATTTATTCAAAAGAAAAATTTTATGATTTTTCTTTGTATAACTGATGAAAATGTGATACAGGAAATGTTTGGAATATGCCAGTTTAACTATTTGCCACTGGCCAATATGCCAATACTATGTGACATAAAAATGAGGTGTAGTTTCACTATCGATGGTGGCAATCCTTAAAGTAAGACATCATTTTAATCGATATAATGTACAGATTCAGAAAAATAGAGAATTTTTATATATCGCATACAAAGTTTTGCTTAAGGGTGCTATAAACAGTTTCAGATAAAAACTAGGGTTATTCCCGACTAAAATAACCATGGAGGAAATCCTTTTATTCATATATTTGGTACAAAAGTATCATGTTTTTGTATTTGATTGTAAAATTAGTTAATTTGCTTTCAATTTAAACAGGTTGAAAGATAAAATAATTTTAAAATTAGAATAAATATACATGTTTTGAGGGAGACAACACTGTAAACATCCTGTTTTTGGCAGTGAAAATTGAAAACTTATTTGCAGCCACTGTAGTTCTTTTCAAGCAGGAAACCGTGCCCTGAAACAAGATTTTTATTAAAGGCCAGGTAAAACCTATGAATTTCATACAGCTTTGATTAGGAAATGTGCCTGTATCATGTTTACATGGGTATGCACATGACCTGATTTCAGGTTTTTATGTTCAGATTAGGCAACTTTTCCCCTTTTCTCTGGATAAAACTTTTTACTGTATTAAAAGTACACTATATTTTTATTTCAATATAAACTAGAGAAATTCTGATTCCAGATATATCTAGTTTTATACAAGTATCTTTATTAACCATTCCACCACTAAGGGTCACTTAGGCATGGTACCTTAAAATATGACGTCATAGAAAAAACTGTTGATTGCACCCTTAAAGGGTCAAACATATAATATAGTGAGGTTTTAGCATAGAAATGTGTTAGTGAATGGAGTAAAACAATTCTGAAAAATATCATATGGCATGCAAACTTTAATTTAAAAGCATCAGTTTGGTATATTTAATGCAAATGTTACAGATTTGTACATAGCAACCAGATATAAGAAAATCAGACTGTGTGCAAATTTTGAAGTTTTTTCATCTTTTTGTGACGTCATAATATTTTTATTCATTCTCTCATATATTTGGAACCAAAAGTTGCACATGAAAAGTGTAGATTTTTTCTACTTTGACCTTTACTACTGATCAGTGTAACATACATTTTATTCATTATATTATATATTTGGTACTTTTATAGTCAAATAGCTACAAGTGCCGTTCCTAAGAAATACACTATTTCAATATTTTTCTCAACTCAGCTACACCTTAGTTCATATAATACTAGGGACAAAATCTGTTTAAAGTAACTTTATTTATGTTTATTTCATAGTTTTTATTTTTATTTATTCAAAAGAAAAATTTTATGATTTTTCTTTGTATAACTGATGAAAATGTGATACAGGAAATGTTTGGAATATGCCAGTTTAACTATTTGCCACTGGCCAATATGCCAATACTATGTGACATAAAAATGAGGTGTAGTTTCACTATCGATGGTGGCAATCCTTAAAGTAAGACATCATTTTAATCGATATAATGTACAGATTCAGAAAAATAGAATTTTTTATATATCGCATACAAAGTTTTGCTTAAGGGTGCTATAAACAGTTTCAGTATAAAAACTAGGGTTATTCCCGACTAAAAATAACCATGGAGGAAATCCTTTTATTCATATATTTGGTACAAAAGTATCATGTTTTTGTATTTGATTGTAAAATTAGTTAATTTGCTTTCAATTTAAACAGGTTGAAAGATAAAAATAATTTTAAAATTAGAATAAATATACATGTTTTGAGGGAGACAACACTGTAAACATCCTGTTTTTTGGCAGTGAAAATTGAAAACTTATTTGCAGCCACTGTAGTTCTTTTCAAGCAGGAAACCGTGCCCTGAAACAAGATTTTATTAAAGGCCAGGTAAAACCTATGAATTTCATACAGCTTTGATTATGGAAATGTGCCTGTATCATGTTTACATGGGTATGCACATGACCTGATTTCAGGTTTTTATGTTCAGATTAGGCAACTTTTCCCCTTTTCTCTGGATAAAACTTTTTACTGTATTAAAAGTACACTATATTTTTATTTCAATATAAACTAGAGAAAATTCTGATTCCAGATATATCTAGTTTTATACAAGTATCTTTATTAACCATTCCACCACTAAGGGTCACTTAGGCATGGTACCTTAAAATATGACGTCATAGAAAAAACTGTTGATTGCACCCTTAATAATACTGACCTAAAAATTCACTGCAGTACCACACTTCCTGTTTACACATCATGGATTCCGTGACAGGGCGTCAAGGGTACAAGTCAAATCGGCACCCGGTCAATTCGGCACCCAAAGAAAAAGTCAAATCGGCACCTGGTTAAATCGGCATCTAGTCAAATCAGCACCTATTCAAAGTCAATTCGGCATCCAATTATATTTGATATAGTACTAAGAATATATATATAAATTATTCTAATAATGTGTAAATGATCTTTCTATTTCTGATTATTTTGGGGGTTTTCTTTTCAATTAATTGATTACAAGAATTTGTATAGTAACTACTAGTATACAAATCCTTGTTGATTAAAAACTTTTATCAATTACATAACTAACATGTTTGTTGTTTTAACTCTAAACAGGTAGTTAATGATGTTTATTCTTCATAAACTAAATAAAAATCAATGAAGCCATTACCCAAGCTGTTGTTTAATCATGAGAAAGTTAGAAGCAAAAAAGGGAAAACTATTGAGTCCTTTTCATTACTATTACTAATCAAACTCATGTGCAAAATAATACATAATTCCAAAGTCGTTTATCAGGAAAGTTTAAACAGCATTAAACCAACAATCATGCAGAATGCTCAACTGGTTGAAACATTCATAAAAATAACTAATACACATTAAGTTGAACGAAAAAATTACATACAGAAACCCCCAAAAATTTAAATTAGTCAATATTTTGGGACAACCCCTTCTTTATTTTAATCATTTTGCTGTAAAAAAATATATTAAACATATTTAACATGGGTGCCGAAATGACTACATCGGTGCCGATTTAACCAGGTGCCAATTTGACTAGGTGCCGATTTGACTATACTGGGTGCCGATTTGACCAGGTGCCGATTTGACTAGAATTCTCTAAAGGGAAAAACTCACGAAAACTGCTACAAAAGCCGGGGTAAGTACATAAAAACATGATATTTATTAAGTGTAAACACCCAAGAGTAGATTTCAATACTTTAATCCATGCTGATTAGCGTTTAAATATAGATTTAGGACAATCCTTGAAAAATGCGTTGCATTCCTGTCGCTTCTCTACGAGAAGCTCTATTGATAGTCAACTTTATTATTTACAGAATTTTATTGATAGAACTTCCGATTCCTGTGGTTAATTATATTTATAATTTCAATATAAGTTAAAAACCTTGCTTATTTGGTTATCTTTTTACTAAATAAGCTACAGTAAAGTGCAAAAACTAGCTTATAAAGTCAAACAAGAAATTGGATTCATAGAGATGTTTTCTTACAAAATTGAACTTATTCAAATGAAATGGCACACTATTCTTGTCAAACTTAACAATCCATTGATCACTTAGTAAAAGGCATAAGATTTGTCCAACCCAAAAAATTTACTTTCATAATCTATAAAATACCCTGAGAAATTTGGCAAGGGCTACTAGCTGTGCTAGCTAATCTAATAATTGAATTTTACAATAATAATGATTTTAAAATTCAAAATTATGTCACTTATAATTTTCAGTATTATTTTTAACAGAATTTCTGTTAATATTTTTGGTAGACTTATCCTTTTTCTGTAGGATATTTTTTAGGCAGTACTGTACTGTTTAACTAAGAAACATAGGCTTGAGTTAAAAGGCTTTTTTTACTTTGAAGAAACTATCGTGACTCTTGGTCTCACTTTTTAGAATATAAAATATAAATGATCAATACTATTTATTTATTTTTTTCAGAAAGATTATTTAAATTGTATAAAGTATGTTTAATGCAATGAACTTATCCTTTTTCTGTAGGATATTTTCTAAGCAATACTGTACTGTTCAACTAAGAAACATAGGCATTGAGTTAAAAGGCTTTTTTACTTTGAAGAAACTATTGTGACTCTTGGTCTCACTTTTTAGAATATAAAATATAAATGATCAGTAGATCTACTATTTATTTTTTTTCAGAAAGATTATTTAAATTGTATGAAGCATGTTTTATTGCATTAAACATTGTTAGATGTATTTTAAAAAATTTCTACTAGGAGAGATCCCATATCCCATTATAAAAATTACAAAGTAAATTTCATCAGCCAGAGCTAATTTATATCAATTCAGCTAGGTTTCTAGGTGATATTTCTTAATTTTTACCAATTTTTTGTCATTTAATTTTTACCTCTAGTCATTCTCTGAAAAGTAGGGAAGTATCTCTTCTTAGTATTATAATAACATAGTTGTAAATCGAATTTCATTTATTTTCTTCTTGATTTTTGTAAAGTAAACTCCTTTTTATTCATTTTGCTGGGTTTTTATTTTTGACTGGTGATATTAAGGGGAGATAACCACTTGCACAAATCGGCAAAAAACCACCGCTTCGTGTTGAAAATAACTTGACGTTTGCGTATCCAAAACTGTATTGCCTAGATATTCATATCGAGTGTTTGTCTTAATGAGATGCTTTATTAAATTTAAATTCAGCCCATCATTTTTAGTTTCCTCGAAAATATTTTGATTTTTCGATCAGGAGATTTGACAATTTTCACACAAACTTCAAGTTTGAACATAAAATGAAGAATAAAGGACTTTGAGTTGATGTGTAAGTTTTGACGAGTTAAAACTATGTATATTCAAGATTATTTTGATCAATAAGTTTTTATCATGACAGTGGTATTTTAGTGAGTAAAATGAGGTTTATCTTATCCGTAGTTTTACTGAATTTTCACGGTCACGTGACTCTATTGTTGCTGATAGACTTGGGGTCAAACCGTGACCTGCTTTCAAACTGGTAGTTTGCTTTTTATGAATGAATTACCCGAGGTCAGACGGTGTAAATGACGTCATTGAACGACGACGTAAGAATAGAAGCATTCTACGGGAAAATGCACGAATTTGAAACTAAAAGTCGTCAAGACATGAGGTAGCAATACACAGTTAGGAAAAAAACTTAAAATTGACACTCATAATTTTTCACAACCCTCTTTTCCTTTCCTTCTAACAAATAAGGGTTTATATTTGTGTTATGCATGTGTATATTTATGGAAAGAGCATCTTCCATAGATTTTATTTCAAATAGTTATAATTTTGAAATATAATCTATTTTTGGTGTAACCATGGCAACAATCTGCATTTATTTGATACAAAATATTGAAAAAGGGGGTGAAAATGTCACAAAAGTCTCCAAAATTTGGTCCAAAGGAGAATTTCAATCCATTAGAGTGATACTTTTCCTTAAACCATAGACATTTATCTATCAAGAGGTCCAAAAAAAATCATATGCATTTCTGCTCGTTTTTCCATAAAATTGAATTGAAAAGATCGAGGGTCAAATCTTTGTTGATAAACTGCAATAATTTCTGGACCTATGGGCGGTACGGATTGCCAAACAGAAAAGTTGCCTATAAAACATGCTAAAAACAATCTAGAGGTTCATATAAACCCACTTGGAAGGCTATATTATTCTTCAACTATCTAAAAATCAATTTTATTGTACAAAAACTTTCATATTTAAAAAATTCATCATGGCTAAAATGCGAAATTAAACTTCCATGGCCAAAATGCGAAACTAAACTTCTAACTGTGTATTGCTACCTGATATGAACAGTTGGAAAGCAGGTCACGGTTTGACCCCAAATCTATCAGCAACAATACACGTCACGTGACCGTGTAATTCAGCAAAACTACGGATGAGACACATCTCATTTTTACTCACTGAAGTACCACAGTCATAATAAAATCTTATTGATCAAAATAACCTTGAATATACATAGTTTTATCTCGTCAAAACTTACACATCATCTCATCATGCAACAGTTCGTAATCTTCAATATAAATGAAGCTGTAACTGTATACCAGAAGAAGAAGAAAGTCCTTCATTCTTCGTTTTATCTTCAAATTTGAAGTTTGTATGACAATTGTCAAGTCTCCTGATCGAAAAATCTAAATATTTTCGAGGAAACTTAAAATGATGGGCTGAATTTTAATTTGATGAAGAATCTCATTAAGACAAACACTCGATATGAATGTCTAGGCAGTAGAGTTTTGGATACGCAAACGTCGAGTTATTTTCAACAGGAAGCGGTGTTTTTTTGCCGATTTGTGCAAGTGGTTATCTCCCCTTGATATCACTTGTCAAAAATAAAAATCCAGCAAAATGAATAAAAAGGAGTTAACTTTACAAAATTAAGAAGAAAATAAATGAAATTCGATTTACCAGTACGTTATTATAATATTGAGAAGAGATACTTTCCTACTTTCAGAGAGGGATTAGAGTAAAAAAAAAAATTTTTTTAAAAAGACAAAAAAATGATAAAAATTCAGAAACCTATCTGAATTGATATAAATTAGCTCTAACTGATGAAATTTACTTTATAATGGGATATGGGACCACTCTAAGTAGATTTTTTTAATACTTCTAACAATGTTTAATGCAATAAAACATACTTTACACAATTTAAATAATCTTTCTGAAATAAAAATAATAAATAATACTGATATTTAAATTTTATATTCTATAAAACAGTGGTACCAAGAGACAAAATTGTTTTTCAAAGTAAAAAAGCCTTTTAGCTCAACCTTTTGTTTCTTTGATGAACAGAACTGTACTGCCTAGAAAATATCCTACAGAAAAAGGATAAGTTTACCAAAAATATGGACAGAAATTCTGTAAAAAATAATACTTAAAATTATTCATAGTGACATGGGGAGCATAGCTATAATCGAACAACCCGAAATTCCGACAGTCCAGTAGTCCGACAGACCGATAGTCCGACAGTCCGATAATCCGACAGTCCGTTGATCCGACACGAAGCCGTGTTGCTGCGAAGGGTATGGATCTCGTCTTCATATAAGCTTATTAGCATACTGCCGAAACGCCAGCAGTGTTTAAAAATTAAAAAAAATGGAATGCGTTAAAATGGTATAAAAATTAAATCCTATACTATTTGCACAGTTAGGGAGATACCGTTTGATTTTTAGGGGGTAGATGAAATTTGAACAAAAAGGAAAGGAGTTTTGAGTTAAAAAAGTCAGGATAAGCAACTTGGCAATAAAAAAAGGCAATGACAATTTATGTAAAAACAATTTATGTAAAAAAAAAGTCAGGATAGACTAATAAAAATGCAGGACCGAATGGAGTGAAAAATAAAAAGGCAGGACAGTTATTACAACTAGAAAAAATACAGGACAACATTTTTCATCCTAGCCCCAACCTCCATAAAAATCAAATGGTACCTTAATATATTCATCATGTCCGACGATGTTGATAACGAGAATGTCTGTTTACATACATTTTGTACATGCGTATGCACGTACATGTATAACGTATAATAAGGTTGAATGTGATATGTCGCATGTATTAGATGTATTCTTCTCATTTCTGAGGGGCGTTTGCCCCGAAGATATGAAACGACTACATCGGATTGAATTACATAGAAGCAATAAATATTTTTTTTATCCTTTCTCTTGTTCTTAAATGAGCATAAGTTTTGATAAAATAGGAATAGTGTCATTATCTCAAATTTTCAAGATGCAATAACACTTTCAGAAGATGTTTCTTATTTCATGATTTCAAATGAAATCTTAATAAATTGCGTCAATTTTTCTGTCATCAAAATAATACCTTATCACTGTTTTTGCATGGCAATATAAATCGCTGTACTTCCAATGGAAAAATATATGATAAAAGCAATTTTCTAACCAAAACATGATTTAAGATTTACTCAACACAAAAAACGTTTTCAGAATGTCAATTTATTATAAAACAATGAAAAAAATCGAGTTTTGGTTAGTGTATTGCTATGAATATTTTTTTTTTCATTGTTTCATAAAGAAACAAAACCAAACGTGTAGGGTGCGAACGGACTTTTTGGTGCGAACGTGTAGGGTGTGAAAGTTCATCCGGTTCGTATGGGATCAGTGCGGCCCAGGCTGTACAAGACGTCATACTGACTGATTTGATAATTTTCTGTGTGAAAAAAATATATAAATTTACAAACGTTCTATGTCTATATAGGCATATATTTCAGAGACAAGTGACCGCGCGTCCGACTATCGAGCTGTCGGATTATAGGACTGTCGGACTACAGGACTGTCGGATTAAAGGACTGTCGGATGATTATGGGACTGTCGGATTATAGGTCTGACCCCGTGACATAATTTTGAATTTTAAAATCATTATTATTGTAAAATTCAATTATTACATGTAGATTAGCTAGCACAGCTAGTAGCCCTGCCAAATTTCTCAGGGTATTTTCTAGATTATGAAAGTAAACTTTTTGAAAAACAAAATGAGTTTTCTATTCTTCAGATTGCTGTATCAGCTGGTATATATATTTATACAAAAGAAGGCCCTATTGTATAATTTACCTTAAAAATGGATATTTATATCACAAATGAAAGTTGGTGGGACAAATATTGTGCCTTTTACTTAACGATCAATGGACTGTTAAATTTGACAGGAATAGTGTCCCATTTGAATAAGTTCAATTTTGTAAGAAAAAATCTTTATGAGTTCAATTTCTTGTTTGACTTTATAAGCCGGTTTTGCACTTTACTGTAGCTTATTTAGTAAAGAGATAACCAAATAACCAAAGTTTTCAACTTATATTGAAATTATAAATATAATTAACTGACCTTCATTTCCTTTTCCTATATGTTTTTTCCTCGAGAAATTTTCATTGCAAGTCATTTTCTCTTGCTATTTTTTTGTGTTTTTGTCCATCCAAAGGCTATCATTAATTTGTCAGATTTGTTTCCAGTAAAGAGTATGAATGAAATATTCGAAGACGTACAGTTTCAAACTCAAGTTTCACTTTTCCAATGTGTAAATTTTCACAATGCACATGACCCTGACACATATTTTGTTAACGTTATATGACGTATGTTAAAAAAAGAAAACAATGTCACCGTCAATTTGTGTAGGGGAACAAGAAGGGTTTTAGTTAATTTGAAATGGAGGTATCGTATCGAATTGTGAAAATCAACAGCCTTTAATCACAATTTCATTCATATCTCTAATAAAAATCACTATTTAAGAGTACTTTGGAAACAGGTACAATGAAAAGAAGATGAACATTCACTGTTTAAACTAGAAACGCAGCCAAAACCAGCTACAAATTGGCATGACTGGTAGTCACTAAAATTGTCGTATTAAAGTAAAAAATGATGGCTTCATAATTGTGTAGAAATTTGAAATAGGTTACCAGGTTTTATTTAAGATTTTTACCGTCCTTTTTCGTATTTGGATACGCAAACGTCAAGTTATCTAAATTTGATGTTTTCGGCGAACAAAAAAGATGGCTGATAATTTTTAGAACGGACAGGTTAAAGAAATAGCAAATAAAAGTTATTTTGGACAATGTTTCAATGTCGTATTGAAACTATATTGCTTTCAAAACCTACAAACTTTAAAAATCAATTATAATAACAGCATGACAAGTTGAAAAAAAATACTTTAAACGTCGATTGTTTAGCCGATTGATTTCGCGGAATTTTTAACGTCACCGACGACTGTAGCGCTACCTAATTAATTCCCCCTGCTATTGTGGTAGCAATATACAGTTAGAAGTTTAGTTTCGCATTTTGGCCATGGAAGTTTAATTTCGCATTTTGGCCATGATGAATTTTTAAATATGAAAGTTTTTGTACAATAAAATTGATTTTTAGATAGTTGAAGAATAATATAGCCTTCCAAGTTGGTTTATATGAACATTTAGATTGTTTTTAGCATGTTTTATAGGCCATTTTTCAGTTTGACAGTCCGTATTTTCCTATCCGTACCGCCCATAGGTTCAGAAATTATTGTAGTGTTTTTCAACAAAGATTTGACGCTCGATCTTTTCAATTCAATTTTATGGAAAAACGAACAGAAATGCATATGATTTTTTTTTGGACCTCTTGATAGATATGGGTCTATGGTTTCAGGAAAGGTATCACTCTAATTGATTGAAATTTTCCTTTGGACCAAATTTTTGAGACTTTTGTGACATGTTCACCCCCCTTTTTTCAATATTTTGTATCAAATAAATGCAGATTGTTGCCATGGTTACATCAAAAAGAAATAATATTTCACCATTATGACTATTGAAAATCAAATCTATGGAAGATTCTCTTTCTATAAATATACACGTGAATAACACATATATTAAGCCTTATTTGTTAGAAAGGAAGGGAAAGAAGGTGTTTAAAAATTATGAGTGTCAATTTTAAGTTATTTTCCTAACTGTGTATTGCTACCTGTTGCTGATAGAGGTTGACGACAACGGACGTTTCCAAGGGCTTGCTTTCCAACTGGAAAATATAAACAAACGATGATAAGAATTTGTTTTTGGTTAAAATACCGTTTAGTGCCATGGGATAGGCCCTAGATTTGAAATTTGAACGGAAAACGTCATAAAAGAAGCGTAACAATGCACAACGTCATGCAATTGTTTTCCTCTGAAACAGTTCTCTTACGACGGTCGGCATATGTCAGTTAGATTTCTTTAGGTGACAGGAACGTAAATGGGCATTCTAACGGATTTTTATGAAAACAAACTTGTTTGCAGGCAAATTGATCCATTACAACCGCAAATAAATATTCAAAAAGTATGCAAGTAAATTTTAGATTTTGGGAGATAAAGGAATCTGAATAATATTCTATAAAACGAAGCACATATATATATATTAGGATGCACGTAAATACAGCGAACACTATTGAAAAATTGATTTTCCTTTTTATTGATATAAAATTTACTGGGGACTACCGAACTCAATTTTGTTGTACGCATCCTACAAATATATATGTTTTATCTAAAACATGATTTTGCCATAGCGTTTTCAGTTTCACTTTGAACTTGTAAGTTTTGGATGTCTCTGTGGTATCTACCTCATCTTTTTTAAAGTCAAAGTTTCTGCACTTCTTTTGCGATATTTACATGAATTCTATACTTTCGTTCCTCAGATTTCCTGATATTTATTTTTTTTTTATTATACATAGCGGAAAGTAAACAGCTACATACATCATTTTTCGATACCGATTGGTGTCTGTCTGTTGGCTCAGACCATGTGCATCTTTAATATCAATATGTTATCTTGATGAATAAAATATTTGCCTCTTGACATTAAGTAGACAATAATTAAGTAGTTAATCCATAATTTCTGAATTTTCACAAACGTGTGTAATTTGGATAGACTTTTCATCACTTTCATCTAATGTTTTTTTTTCAGTTGTTTTGTCCGATTTTTGTTGTTTAATTTGATTTTTTTTTTGATTTTTTCAAACGCTGGACACCGAAATTAGAATTAGATTGACCACTTCTATGTTATTTTCTAAAATATTTTGCCCATAACACCCATTTTTCTTTTCATATAAGACTTCAATAGCTCATAAACGTTATTTACCAAAAATAAAGCAGATTCTAGATTTCTTTTCTTTCGAAACTTAACTTAATTCATGAATGTAAGCTAGGTTTTACTAAAGCTACAACCTCAGATCACATGTTTATTATTAAATGTATTTTTGATAAATATTGTAATTCAAAGGATGGAAAGGTTTATGCCTGCTTTGTGGATTTTCAGAACAGTGGCGGATCCAGAGGGGGGATTGGAACCCCCCTATTTTGGATGATCAATGCATTTGAATGGGGACATATATTTGGAACCCCCCCCTTTATCCTGGGTTGGGAACCCCCCTTTTAAAACTGGCTGGATCCGCCCCTGCAGAAAGCTTTTGACACTGTCATTCATACCGGTATCAAGTTAAAATTACTATCTGCCGGAGTAGGTACTTCATTTTATAATGTTATTAAACACATGTATGAATCAAGTAAATCTTGTGTTAAGATTCAGTCCAGAGTTACAGATTTTTTCCCAGTAAAACTTTGAGTTACACAAGGGGACATTTAAGTCCCAATCTATTTAAGTTATTTATAAATGACTTGCCAGAGTATTTACAAGAAAGTGGAGACCCTATTATACTTAATGATAAACCAGTGAATTGCTTACTGTAAATTCAGAAATTATTGCGTGCATTTATTATTGCGATTTTGTTATTTTAGACTAAAATGCGATTTTAATTTTTGCGATATTGAGAAAAATCCTGTTTAATTCATATAAAAAATTTCAAAATGCGAGTTTTAATTATTGCGATTATTACCCTGTCGCATTTTTCGCAATAATTTAAACATCGCAATAATTTCTGAATTTACAGTATTTAATATATGCAGACGATTTGGTCCTTTTATCAACATCTGCTAATGGACTGCAAACAAGACTGAACATCCTGGAAAAACATTGCAAAGATTGGTGTTTAAGTGTGAATCCCAACAAAACAAAGGTTCTGATATTCAACAAAGTAGGCAGACACATTTGTGAAAAATTTACTTATGAAAATAAGTTGGTTGATAGTGTTAATAATTATAAATATCTTGGTTTGCACTTTAGTGCATCAGGGTCATTTTCATTTGTTCAGACTGAACTGTATAAAAAGTCTTTGAAGGCTTATTATAAACTGTATAAGAATTTGTTATCACTTAATCCAAGCATAATTACCAGTTTACATGTATCTGATCATACCATAAAACCAATACTCTTATATGGGTCTGAAAAATGGGAAACTTTTAAACAATTTTCAGCAAGAAAAAAAAATCCCATCTTGGTATGGCTCTATGAAGTCAGTTCTTGAAATGATCCGAAACATCAATTATATAGCTTTATCATCACCAAAAATTAATAGCTTCAAAGCTAATATAAAAAAAAAAAAAAAATCAGATTTTATAGAATTATGGCACACTGAACGGGTAAAATGTTCAGATGGTATACTTAGAACTTATATTAATATATAATTTACATTTAAAATCAAATTTTGGAAGAGAAAAATATCTTTCCATTATGGGGAATTTTGCAGGGGTAGTTTGGACACAGTGAATAGGTCAAAGAGAAAACTAGACAAAAGCAGACGAAATTTGCGCTCCGTAATGGCTTGTTTTAGAAATGAAAATGAACCAATAGACCACTTTCGAGTTTGTCCGTCACCGGAAAAAACTCGTCAATTATGCGCGCCTTTATGACGTCATTCACCAGATAGAGGGATCGCCTGTATCCGTGCACTATTAACGTTCATCAAGCGTCTTAGTGATTGTCATTGTGCAGGATAAACTAGAAATAATGTTTGTTCGGTAGGTACTTAATCACAATTCCCTTATGACAGCAGTGCTAATTATCAATTATGAAAATTCAATTTGCACAATAGTTCGTGCAATATAGCATCATCGTTTTCCAACCAATTGCTCAACATGGGAACGGAAGTGACGATGCTCCTAAACGCACGAATGATGTTCACTTAAACCAGAGTTTTTGACGGAAATGCATCGAACTCGAAAGTTGTCTATTGGATAAGTTTATTGGAAAGTAAGTTTAACAACTATAGTAATCAATTGTTGAAATGTGAAAAAGTTGACAAAAAAGAAATAAGCAAAATGTGGCACGTCAAATTACTGATGCCTATGTTTAAATCATAATATGTGGCATATTTAATCCTCATACATACATTTAATATGTAATATATCTTGTCCAGCAGTATTGTGAGTATGATTTTACTTAAAGAAATACCCCCTTAAAATGAATAAGAGTTGTTAACAGTTAAGATTATCAATATCATATTTATAAAAGAAAATCTCAAAATAAATGAGTATCCATCGATTTGCACTTTCCTTTTTATATTTTTATTTGATGGATTGATTTATTGAGAATTTCTTTGCTAACGTCCAGTGGCAAATATTTCATGCATATTCAGGACCTGATTATATCTATATGTTGTAAAATTATAATATCATATCTAGGTTTCGTCTTCAAACCTTTGTAGTCAATAAAAATGTTTAGCATTATATCTTTCCTATTTCGTTGACCTTCGATATTTTTATTATATGTTTTGATTACCTCCCGACATATTTAATGTAGTATATTATTCTAAATTTTTTTTCAAGCGTTTTTACATCTAGTTTCAGTTACTTTTATGAAGTATGATTTAAAATTAGAAATTTATGTATTTTTTTTAAATATGGAACATAGAAAAGTACGGAAGCATCAGTAATTTTTAAGTCATATTAGTAAATTCAAAATTGGCACTTCTATTAAAATTTATGTATAATAATATACTATATAAACAAAAATAATGGGAAATTTTTATTCAATTCAAATATGTTTTTGAATGGTAACAGTAAGTCTAATAAATCACGATATTTTAAAGGGTACATTGCTTGAAAAATTTCAGTACTTCTACTAAACGAGTATGATGGAAAAATGACATACAACTACTTTGATGAGCTGGCGCAATCTTACTGTGCAAGTCAAGCAGCGGGCTGGGTGTTTGCTCTTCGAAGACACAGTCCGAGACAAGGATTAACTTGCGATTATATATGTTCTAAAGCAAAGCATGAAATACTGTATCATAACAGAAAGAGCCGGTGAGTACCTTAGTTGTCATTTATATGTAAATGTAAACCGGCAGACAAGGTTTTTTATCTTCGGTATCGACATAGTCATAGGGAACGACTCCTTTTCTTAACAATTTGTCTTCGGTATCGACATAGTCATAGGGAACGACTCCTTTTCTCAACAATTTGTCTTCGGTATCGACATAGTCATAGGGAACGACTCCTTTTCTTACATAGGGAACGACTCCTTTTCTTAACAATTTGTCTTCGGTATCGACATAGTCATAGGGAAAGACTCATTTTCTTTACAATTTGTCTTCGGTATCGACATAGTCAGGGAAAGACTCATTTTCTTTACAATTTGTCTTCGGTATCACTATAGTCATAGGGAACGACTCATTTTCTTAATTTGTCTTCCGTATCGACATAGTCATAGGGAAAGACTTCTTTTCTTAACAATTTGTTTTCGGTATCGACATAAACCAGACTCAAGCTAGCGATCAATTCCAGCGACCAATTCTATCGACCACTAAAGTTAGCAATGAGAATCAACTTGTCAAAGAATCATAATGCGGTATTTGTGAAAACCACAAAACCCCATTATGAAAAAACGTTCTGTTAAAAAGAAATTCCAGCTACCAGTACGGTATATACTGTTTTTTAACTTGACCAGAGAAATCCAGCGTTTGAAATGAAAGTGGGACACATCAACACCAATGACGTCTGTAGCTGAATGCACTGACTAGCTTGCTTGATAAATGCCGACATATTGATATCAATGAGTAAAGAAATATATAGTTTCTATAAAGAAGAAACGTGCCAGAAATTCGAAAAAAGTGAAAACATCTTAATAAAGCCTGTGTCAGATGTATGATGTTTGATGAAATTCTGTATATATGTCTATTAATATTAATACCGTCTTTTTAAACGAACCATTTTTATTCCGCTGCATCCAAACACAAACTAAATATTATCACACATGTATTTATATAAATGAAAGTACGCACCCTCCTCGGATTTTACACCATCGGGAAAGGGACATGTTGGGAAAAAAAACATATTATGCCTTCATCTTTACGTTTTCTGAGTTTTCCAAACTAAACCTATCATATTGTAAACTTATATCAATTATTGCAAATAAAATATATAGACGTCCATCTCCTAAGCATATAATGGCTATATAATAGCACATGGCGGATCAGAAATGAGAATAAAAAGTAAACACATAGAATTAAAAAAAATATTTGTGAATGATGATTTGCTCGCACAATCATTTTCCATATTAAGATGAACCGTAAAACTTGTGTCAAAATGCTAATTTTGGCATTCGATTTAGAAAGATCACGTTATAATGAACATGTGTACTAAGTTTCAAGTTGATCTGACTACAACTTCATCTTCAACTACATTCATTAATAACGTTAATATTATGCAGTATGAATGGACGGACGGACGGATAAAGGAACGGACGAACGGATGAACGGACAAACGAACGAATGAACGAATGAAAGAACACAGACCAGAGAATATCATGCGCTTTACTATCGTAGGCCGACCATTAAAATATATATTTAATGTGAGTTGACTTAAACTTATTCCTTAATACAATGTATATGCTATCAAATAAACGAAATAAGAAAAATACTATGTGCGATAGAATTACTATATACTGGCTTTCCATACACTCGGCTTCCTCAAATATCCTATATTTTTTAGAAAAGGGACTTTTAATGTCTATTTCCTGTACTAAAGATGAAAACATATGGAAGAACAAGCTGTAAGAGTGTATTTCATGCCGATAATAAGTACTTTCAAATGAAATTATACGTGCACTATTTTGTACGGCATGCACCCTTACTTGAAATAAATGTATATGATTAAAAAAATGTACACTTTGAATAATAACTTTGAACCCCTACAATTCCCGAATGGGCCTAACTCCCCAAAAAAACATTTCAGTGGGCCCTTTCCTAAGTTATTACCTTTCATTTGAGCCATGTCCGGTAAAGAACTTTGCCGTACGGAGCTGGCGAGGCTTACCGAAAGAGTGTAGGGTGGACACGTAATTTTTTTACAGCAACTTTGAACCCCTACAATTCCAAAATGGGCCTAACTCCCAAAAAACATTTCAGTGGGCCCTTTCCTAAGTTATTACCTTTCATTTGAGCCATGTCCGGTAAAGAACTTTGCCGTACGGAGCTGGCGAGGCTTACAATAAGAGTGTAGGGTGGACACGTAATTTGTTTTTACAGCAACTTTGAACCCCTACAATTCCCGAATGGGCCTAACTCCCCAAAAAACATTTCAGTGGGCCCTTTCCTAAGTTATTACCTTTGATTTGAGCCATGTCCGGTAAAGAACTTTGCCGTACGGAGCTGGCGAGGCTTACCGAAAGAATGTAGGGTGGACACAGAATTTTTTTTTATAGCAACTTTGACAGCTGGCGAGGGGTTCAACGCCTCGCCAGCTTCGTACGGCAAAGTTCTTTACCGGACATGGCTCAAATGAAAGGTAATAGCTAAGGAAAGGGCACACTGAAATGTTTTTTGAGGAGTTAGGCCTATTCGGGAATTGTAGGGGTTCGAAGTTGTTGTTATAGGAAAAATTACGTATCCACCTTACACTCTTTCGGTGAGCCTCACCAGCTTCGTACGGCAACATTCTTTACTGGACAAGGCTCAAATGAAAGGTAATAGCTAAGGAAATGACCCACTGAAATGTTTTTAGGGAAGTTAGGCCCATTCGGGAATTGTAGGGGTTCAAAGTTGTAGTTATAGGAAAAAATACGTATCCACCTTACACTCTTTCGGTAAGCCGCACCAGCTTCGTACGGCAAAGTTCTTTACCGGACATGGCTCAAATGAAAGGTAATAGCTTAGGGAAGGGCCCACTGAAATGTTTTTTGGGAGTTAGGCCCATTCGGGAATTGTAGGGGTTCAAATTGTTGTTATAGGAAAAAAATCGTATTCACCTTACACTCTTTCGGTAAGCCTCGCCAGCTTCGTAGGGCAAAGTTCTTTACCGGACATGGCTCAAATGAAAGGTTATAGCTTAGTAAAGGGCCCACTGAAATGTTTTTTTTTTTGGAAGTTAGGCCCATTCGGGAATTGTAGGGGTTCAAAGTTGTTGTTATAGGAAAAATTACGTATCCACCTTACACTCTTTCGGTAAGCCTCGCCAGCTTCGTACGGCAACGTTCTTTACCGGACATGGCTCAAATGAAAGGTAATAGAAAATGAAAGGATATGGAGTAAATGTACATGGGACAAAATCGCACACAATACTTGAAAACATAGAAAATAGCTTAGTAAAGGGCCCACTGAAATGTTTTTTGGGGAGTTAGGCCCACTCGGGAATTGTAGGGGTTCAAAGTTGTTGTTATAGGAAAAAATACGTACCCACCTTACACTCTTTCGGTAAGCCTCGCCAGCTTCGTACGGCATCGTTCTTTACCGGACATGGCTCAAATGAAAGGTATTAGCTTAGGAAAGGGGCCACTGAAATGTTTTTTTTCTGGGAGTTAGGCCCATTCGGGAATTGTAGGGGTTCAAAGTTGTT
The DNA here is from genome assembly GCA_017311375.1 of Mytilus coruscus. NCBI lineage: Eukaryota > Metazoa > Mollusca > Bivalvia > Mytilida > Mytilidae > Mytilus > Mytilus coruscus. The sequence goes on along the minus strand of CM029597.1, from coordinate 2,437,978 downwards.
ATAGGAAAAAATACGTATCCACCTTACACTCTTTCGGTAAGCCTCGCCAGCTTCGTACGGCAAGGTTCTTTACCGGACATGGCTCAAATGAAAGGTAATAGCTTAGGGAAGGGCCCACTGAAATGTTTTTTTGGGAGTTAGGCCCATTCGGGAATTGTAGGGGTTCAAAGTTGTTGTTATAGGAAAAAATACGTATCCACCTTACACTCTTTCGGTAAGCCTCGCCAGCTTCGTAGGGCAAAGTTCTTTACCGGACATGGCTCAAATGATAGGTAATAGCTTAGGGAAGGGCCCACTGAAATGTATTTTTGGGGAGTTAGGCCCATTCGGGAATTGTAGGGGTTCAAAGTTGCTGTTCAAAGTGTACATTTTTTTTTTAATTAGAAGTCTTTTTTCCTGTCGATACATTTATTTTGGGTAAGGGTGCATGCCGTACAAAATAGTGCATGTATAATTTCATTTGAAAGTACTTATTTTCGGCATAAAAACACTCCTACAGCTTGTTCTTCCATATGTTTTCATTTTAAGTATAGGAAATTGACATTAAAAGTTCCTTTTCTAAGAAATACAGGACTGGGTTGCACAAACGTCTATTAAAGTTAATAGTCTATTAAAAGTACACTTAAATTTAATTGTCTATTACTTGCGTTGCACAAACGTTAATAGTCTATTAAGGTAGTTCAGGGGTATAGAAAACTAGAGGCTCCAAGGACCCTGTGTCGCTCACGTGATATTTTTATTTACAATTGATGCATGATAAATGCAACTGTTGTACTGTCGTTTAGTTTCAGAGATATAAGACTAAAAAGTGCGTTTGAAACCTATGTTTTATTTCAGCTATGTGTGCCATGTTGGCAGGCAGGGTCATCATATACAGTGGTCCCTGGATATCCTAGTGGTGATTTAAACCAAGTTTGGTTTAATTTGACAGTAGTTTCAGGGGAGAATTTTTGTAAAATTTATCTAACGAGAAATGCGAAGTGATGAGAAAGTTTGTTGTGAAGTTTTGTTGTTGCGCAACCCTCCCCCAAAAAAAAAAAAAAACAAAAAACAAAAAGGTAATAAAAAATTATCATTAAGGGCAATCTTTCCTATTAATGTATTCTGCAATATTCAGTTGATTGTGCAAGGGTTGTATAGCCAGCTGAGGTCGATAAAAACTCTCATTTGTTGTTGCAAAATTCAAGTGGTTTTGAATTGCTTTGTTGATCTTTTTGTATTCAACTTTTAAACAACAAAGTACAACAAATATGATGACTGATACTCATGACACTGAAAATATGGTCTTCATTCTTGTGAAGAAAATGGTAAGGTTTGAAATATTTCTTAAATATTAATTCAATACCAATACTTTAATTTGTATTGGATTTATCCCAGGAAATGAGAACAAGGGACACAATTAAATTCAAATTTTTCCCTAAACTTCTGATAAAATATAAAATGAAGAACTATATTTTTTAATGAAATTTTTTTAATAGTTAATTGATAATTTGAACAATATTAATTAAGTTTTAGATCTTGCATGGTTGATTAATTTTCTCTCAAAATTTTGATATTCTATCAAAGTTTTAAATATAATATGAGGCAGGCATTACCTGTGAAATGGGATGAAGTCTGTATAAATTAGTGTAGGAATTCAAGCATCATTTGCACTTCGAATCTGTAGAAAATGAAGCCAAAGTACTGAAACATATCTGACATTCGACCTATTGTTCGGGATTATAGTTGTGACATCATTTTCAATGTAAAGAAAGAAACACCATCATCAGGTATTAATGTGTTTTTTTTTTTTCATGTTATAGAATTATCAATTATTTTCATTGCCAGTTCATTAGTAGATTGTTTTCTATATTGATTTTCTACTGCAGTTTCAGAAAAGAAGATTACAAAAGGAAAACATTTTGTAAAAACTTACCAAAATTTACCAAATTAATGAAAATTGTTAAAAATTGACTATAAAGGGCAATAACTCCTTAAGGGGTCAACTGACCATTTTGGTCATGTTGACTTATTTGAAGATCTTACTTTGCTGAACATTATTGCAGTTTACAGTTTATCTCTATCTGTAATAATTTTCAAGATAACCAAAAACGGCAAAATTTCCTTAAAAATTACCAATTCAGGGGCAGCAACCCAACAACCAGCTGTCTAATTCATCTGAAAATTTGAGGGCAGATAGATATTTACTTGATAAAAAAGTTAATCCCTGTAAGATTTGCTTTAAATGCTTTGGTTTCAGAGTTACAAGCCAAGATCTACATTTTACCCCTATGTTCTATTTTTAGCCATGGCAACCATCTTGGTTGGTGAGCTGGGTCACCGCACACATTTTTTAAACTAAATACCCTAATAATGATTGTGGCTAAGTTTGGTTGAATTTGGTCCAGTAGTTTCAGAGGAGAAGATTTTTGTAAAACATTACAAAAATTTACAAAAAATTGGTAAAAAATTACTTTAAAGGGCAATAACTCCTTAAGGGGTCAACTGACTATTTTGATCATTTGACTTATTTGAAAATCTTACTTTTCTGAACATTATTGCTGTTTACAGTTTATCTCTATCTGTAATAATTTTCAAGATAATAACCAAAAACGGCAAAATTTCCTTAAAAATTACCAATTCAGGGGCAGCAACCCAACAACCAGTTGTCCAATTCATCTGAAAATTTGAGGGCAGATAGATATTTACTTGATAAACAAGTTAATCCCTGTAAGATTTGCTTTAAATGCTTTGGTTTCAGAGTTACAAGCCAAAATCTACATTTTACCCCTATGTTCTATTTTTGGAAAAATGACGCTATCAGCGGCATGTTTCTGATACCATTGACCAGCAGAACTAACGGAAGTCGATTATGCCTCCGCCTACCGCACTCGGTTTCATATTTACTATTTTACATACTAACTGGAATCTGCTTGTAGTCGAACAGGAACCAGTTTACATACTTTATTTTATTTACCAAAAAAAATTTCGGAACGTCTCTAGTTTTTAGATCGTAAGTCACGATAAACTCAAACTGAAAGTAAACAGTTGTTTGTACGACGCAGTTTTTATTTACTCACCATAAACAAGCTGAAACGTTCAGTATGGCATATATTTTAGGTTAAAGACGGTCCCATTCATTTGAAAAGCATTTTGAAAGTAGACGATGGAATTATTTCAGCTTTGGGGAACGAGTAAATTATCACAAAGTTCATTTCTTGACGACCTCATAATTTCATCATGTCGATGGTACAAATCGATTTTTACTGTTTACTTTCGCTTCTCATGTTTTGTAAACGGTCTTTTATTTTTAAACCCGAACCAGGCATATGCATTCTGTAATTGCGCAAATCTTCGTTCTTTGGTCAATTGGCTTATGGATAGTTGTATCAATTTCAACTCTTACATTATCTTTTTTAAAAATATATTTGCATTACACATGCAATGGCAGTACCTTTCCAATTACTATTTATGTGTTGTGTCTAAATTAAAGTTGTAACACTTTATAGTGACTGGAAAGGGTAGAAAAATTCATCAGATGAGAAAAGGCTGAAGATACATGGAAACGGCACCAAATCATTAGATATTGCATCTTATAAAAAGAAACTGAGATTTGGATAGTTCCACTTCAAGGTAAAAATGTTTATCTCTTGTGAAATGAAATAAAAAAATATTGTAACACTGTAGTTAATCAATAAAGATACTATTACATGTATTTCTGTATTGGCCTTATTGTTGGTCCTCGGCCAGCAGTATTGGCCTTCGGCTTCGCCTCAGACCAATACACCAAGACATGGACCAATAACAAGGACAATACAGAAGTACTTACGCAATAATATTATAGAATGACAGTATGGTTCAATAGCGGAAGCAGCCCTCAACTACTTTTTACATAAATATTAACTTCTGGCTTCAACTCCTTGTTCGTCTTGTCTGGAGATCTTGTTGTAGTTCCAGTTAGGCAAGCATTTTAGAGACGTATCCCGTCCATCCTCTCTTGACTTGTAATTTCTGGTGATAGATTTTGCCGCTTGACGTATCCTTTCAAGCTTGTTTTTTTTTGTTACCGTGTAGGGGTCCCATACTATGGCTCCATATTAAATTGTAAGATCCATTCCTAAAGGTCTAGATCATTGTTCAAATCTGACACAAATTTCAATAACTGGAATGCTACCCAAGTTGAATATATGGTGACCTACATGTACTAGAACAGCATTATCACTATTGAAATTGTGTTTAATACCATGATTGTTCAATGTCATTAACTTAAACGGAGACAGACATTTGACCTGAAAGGTGGTGTGGAGTGCAAAGTCAAAACTAACTGACTATGATATATGGTTAAAGAATGAATATCAATTACATGGGTCAACATGGTCAAGGGCAGTGTTGTTATGAAATAACAATATGGCAGAGAAGTGGTTTCAAGTTTCATATAAAGCGACCTGACTAACATGAAATAAAAAATCAAAGGAGTATCCCCATTTGTCTAATCTTCAAGGTGAAATAAAACTAGTAAAACAATATTATACTATTGTCTAAATCTACAGAAATATAATTTGCTTCAAGTAACAGAAACAACTAGGTCACTAGTAACTTATTTAATGAGTATGTGGGGTATAAGAGCTTGATAACAACAGGCTCTTCATAATCATTTGGTTTGAAAAGGATACTAGTAGTCTATATTCTTGATTTAGAAAAATGTAATTGCAAGACAAAAATCACATTACTTAGAATACTTTAGATCATTCAGGTAGTCTTTATTTATATGTACAAAAGAACAGCCAGTAGTCATTGGATATTGTAGATCATTCAAATAGTCTTGACCTATTTATTAGTACAAAAGAACAGCCAGTAGTCATTGGATATTGTAGATCATTCTGGTAGTCTTGACCTATTTATTTATAGAAAAAAAACAGATACTGTAGATGATTCAGGTAGTCTTGACCTATACATTTATACTAAAAAAACAGCCAGTTGTCATCTTCACATAACACACACATATATACAAATATCAATTATATGCTTACGAGACATGTTGGAATGTTAAACTAATTACGGTATGTGAAAATCAAGACTTGCATAAAAAATATCACAATATTAGAGACAGTGGCGTCATTTTTCCTCAGAGCTTTCAGCTCTTTGATTAGCCATGGCAGCCATCTTGGTTGGTTGGCTGGGTCACCGCACACATTTTTAAAACTAAATACCCAATAATGATTGTGGCTAAGTTTGGTTGAATTTGGTCCAGTAGTTTCAGAGGAGAAGATTTTTGTAAAAGATTACAAAAATTTACAAAAAATTGGTAAAAAATTACTTTAAAGGGCAATAACTCCTTAAGGGGTCAACTGACCATTTTGATCATGTTGCCTTATTTGTAGATCTTACTTTTCTGAACATTATTGCTGTTTACAGTTTATCTCTATCTATAATCATTTTCAAGATAATAACCGAAAACGGAAAAAAATCCTTAAAATTACTAATTCAGGGGCAGCAACCCAACAACCCATTGTCCGATTCATCTGAAAATTTCAGGGCAGATAGATCTTGACTTGTTCAACAATTTTACCCCTGTCAGATTTGCTCTAAATGCTTTGGTTTCAGAGTTATAAGCCAAAATATACATTTTACCCCTATGTTCTATTTTTAGCCATGGCGGCCATCTTGGTTGGTTTGGCAGGTCACCGGACACAATTTTTAAACTAGATACCCTAATGATGATTGTGGCCAAGTTTGGTTAAATTTGGCCTAGTATTTTCAGAGCAGAAGATTTTTGTAAAAGTTAACGACGACGGACGCCGAGTGATGAGAAAAGCTCACTTGGCCCTTCGGGCCAGGTGAGCTAAAAAATGACAGAATTTTCTTATACTTTGCCAAAATGAAGATTTTACTATGCTTTTTTCAAAAAAATAATAAAAAGTATGGGTCACCGCGCTATTTTTCAAGGTACGAGTCGTTCAAAATTGCCAAAATTTGCTTAGATTGTTTATGAAAAAACACATTTTTATGCATAAAAAGAAATCTAAAAGACAGAATTTTGAAATAAAATATGAGAAGATAGGTTTTAAAATATATTATAAGAAAATAGAAAGAAAAATTGGTGTCACCGAACTTGTTTTCTTGCTACAAGTAAAATATGAACATTTCCCTATATGTCCAGTATAAATTTTGTACTAAAAGAGTTATCTCCCCTTAAATGGCCTATTTGAAAAATTGATTCTAAAAACACAAATATTTGGTATTTGTTAAAACATTTTCGATAATGCAATGAATCACTAAGTTTTCTTTATATAAATAAACAGTGTTACTAATAAATTGCAAATCTGTGTGCAAATTTGCAGATTTGGGCAAAGAACTAGACCGATTATGTACTGTGATTGTACAATTCAAGATGGCGGTATACCCCTGAACTACCTTAACACACTATTAAATTTAATTGAACGAAGGAGCGCTATTAAATTCTTAATTGTACTTTAAAATGGATATGCCATGCAAGTGCTTGGCTTGCTGGTTACTCAAAATCAGTCGAAAAAATACAGAGAGAGGCTACTCCCCGTCGATGATTTAATGTGACGTAATACCAAATAATTTTACTCTTATTTTAATTGTTTGACACTTTGACGTCTTTTGCAACAATATTTACCGTGGTCGAGGCTTGCCACAACGAAAAATTAACGTTTGCTAATATTAAATTTATTCAGAGTTCATTTAAACGTTTAAATATAACACACAAAAAGGTTATTTTGTTGTAATTAGCCCAGTCTTTGCTATGAAAACAAAAATAGGGCAGTTATAAATCAGCTGTAGCTAACTTTTCTTCGTAAAATTCTACATCCAGCAGATCGATATAGGTGTCAACATTAAAATTTAATACACATTTCCATTAAGATACACGTATTTGGTTTTATAAATGAAGGAATCGTCGAAGTGTAACGTCCGTCGAATGCAATCTCTGTTAGCGTTGACGCTTTAGTGAAGAGTGCTTTCTTTCACGTTCGCATTTCTATCAAGTATGGCATGCCAAGGTAACATTTTAAATCATTACTTCGGACAGGGAAAATAGATAACAGAACTGTGAACATTTGCTTACATTGTAATTCGTAGGAAACCACGTGATACTTTTGATATATTACACAGTGGTTTAATTTACAGAAGCTTTTCAATATTATTTTTTATTGAAATAAAAAATATGACGTCTGCAGAGAGGGCATGGGTGTATATGGTCAGTAAAATTTATAACCAATACACAGAACATTTTTTTTGCAAATAAAAACTGTAGTAAAGATGAAAAAAACTATCCGATACTTTGGTAGATCTTGGGTAACTTCAAATAAATATCTGATATTCACACGGGATAGGGTTCATAATAGTAAAACTGTATACAAGGAGCAGTTGTTTATTTGGTCCCTTTTTGGTGGTGTCTTTTAAATTGAGTGAGATTATGCTACAACCGACCAACAAAAATGGCTGCCTTCTATGAATAAAGTATATATGGGACATCTTTATATTTTTTATCTTTTCCGGATTTTTGTGGTGGCCCGGGTACAGGGTTCGTGCTCAATCTGTAGTTACCTGTTTTTATATTTTGTTAATACTGTTTGTCTTTTTGTCGCCTCTTTTTGGTCATGGTGTTGTATGGTTTTCTTGGACTAATGATTCTTTATTCCCCCCCTCGTTTTTTTTCCAGACTTTTCTATCCTTTTCAATGACAACACATGCCATTTATTTTATCTTGTTTGAATTTTTTTTATCTAAAATTGTTCTCTTGGGAGCTTTAACATTTACTGATTTTACCACGGGTTGGCCCTTTGTGCCGAATACTAGAATTTTATTCGGGTTCCCAAATCTTTTGACATATTTACTGCTGAAAAGACATGAGATTCAAAAAGAGCACCTAGCCAACCATTGGTACAAAAAAAAAAATGCTTCGCTGAGCGCAGCCTGATAAGACCGCAGAGGTCGAACCCTGAACAGCTGGGGCAAGTTTGGACACAATATTCAAGCTTGATACTGTCTGAATTTGGATTGTGATCAAATTTTTGACATAATATAGGTTTCGGACACAAAATGAATGTGGTCAAAGATCTAAAAAATTTGAAATGGGACATTTAATTTACCTAGAATGGTCTGATATCCAAAATCTAACAACATGGTTAGATTCAGCATATGAAAAACACCAAAAATTTTAATTTAAGTTGAAATCAAACAAAGTTTAATTTTGGACCCTTCAAACCTTAATATGGACTAATTTGAAAACCAGGACCAAAAAAAAAAAATGCACAATAAGATTCAGCATATCATACAGTCGCAATAATTCAGTTTTTGATGAAATCAAACAAAGTTTAATTTTGGACCCTTTTGACCTCAATGTAGACCAATTTAAAAATGGGGGCCAATATCCAAAATAGTAATACAACGTTAGAACCCCCCCCCAAAAAAAAAAAAATTAAAACTAGATTAATCCCATTGAAATTGGTTAAAAGATTTGTATTTATTTTCAATTGAAAATTTCTTGCTATTGCGCAATACTGTGCTGTTGCGCAATACTGTGCAATTGAAGATTACTTGCTATTGCGCAATACTGTGCAATTGAAGATTTCTTGCTATTGCGCAATACTGTGCTATTGCGGAATACTGTGCAATTGGAGATTTCTTGCTATTGCGCAATACTGTGCAATTGAAGATTTCTTATTATTGCACAATACTGTGCTAAATTTAAAAAATGTTGAAGAAAAAAATATATGAACTTCCAAAACAAATTGGAAAAAAAAATCCCCCCAAACTTTTTGACCCCCCCTTTTGAAGTAATTACTCCCAAACTCAATCCCAGCCTTCCCTTTGTGGTATGGAACCTTGTTATACAATTTTAGAGAGATCCATTCACTTAAACACAAGTTATTGTTTGGAAACTAGAAAAATGCTTGTTTTTGGCCCCTAGTTCCTGGACGTTTGGGGCAATTACCCCCAAACTCTATCCCAGCCTTCCCTTTGAAATATGGAACCTTGTGGTACAATTCCAGAGAGATCCATACACTTACACACAAGTTATTGTCCGGAAACTACAAAAATGCTTGTTTTTGGCCCCTTTATGGCCCCTTTTTCTGAAACTGTTGATACCATAACCCCCAAAATCAATCCCAACCTTCCTTTTGTGGTATTGAACCTTCTGGTAAAATGTCATAGAGATCCATTCACTTAAATAAAGTTATTGTCCGGAAACCAAATGTGCCTTCGGACGACGACGACGACGACATGATAGCATTATACGAACGCAAAAAGTTTTTGCGGTTGTATAAAAACATCCGCAAACGAGTACCGAAGCAACAAGCCGAAAGAATAGTCCAGAAAATCAAAGGTCACAAACATGGCGATATAGAGATTTCACAAAATGAGACAATAGATATAACAAGATATCTTATATATTATATGAGATAACTTGAACTTGAAAACGGCTTGCCATAGACACCTCTCTGCCATCCGGGCTCCTGCTGATGCCAATGTTATGTCATGTTATAATTTTATCGTAAGGCATTTTTACGGAACATATGAAAGAAAACAAAATGAAATTCAACTTCTTTTAAAAAGTTCATGCTCTACACCAACAAACATTTGGCGAAAATTCTCTTTTTGAATAAAACAAATAAATCCGAAATCTTTACAAAGCTTCCATTAGTCTGCCCGTCGATGTTTCATTGTTATTTACACTATTTCGTAACATATACACATATAACACTCTAAAACGTGTCATTTCCTCAAAACGTTTCCGCGATGTCATGTCAAGACAAATGTTCAATCGACAACATTTAAAATAAAGTTTGATCTTTAGGGGTTTTGAGCATGTTAACAGTTGAAGTAAGGCCTTGTAAACTAAACACAATTGATACTTTACCGAAAAATGTAGACACTTTGCCATGTATTGCATACATTAAAATTAGTATAATAATAACTGAGAAATTTATAACAAAAACTGCAGGTGGCAGTATAATTCTATACAATACCATATATTTTCTGCTGTTTTTTTACAACGAAAAGCAGATACGAATGGACTCATGTGGGCGTCATTCTAAAACAGACACGTTCAAGCGTCTGGAATTGGACATGTTTTGGTGTCAGTTGAAATAGACCCGTTGAAAAATGATGAAAATCGCGGAAATTGTGAAAGATGATGAAAATCGCAAAAATCGTGATGACGTCGTGAAAATGATCAAAATCGAGGAAATCGTGATGACGTCGTGAAAAATGATGAAAATCGGAAAAATGCACGCGCTTCACAATGAATTTTTGGATTAAATGGGGCTTAATTGACTATTAAAACCACTTAATAGTCTATTAGTTAATGGAAGCCTTAAAAGTGATTCGTGCAACGCTATTAACTCACTCTTTTAACTAATAGTCAATTAGATATTTAGTAGTCTATTAGAAGTTAATAGTCTATTAACTTAATAGACGTTTGTGCAACCCAGTCCAGGATATTTGAGGATGCCGAGTGTATGGACAGCCAGTATATAGTAATTCTATCGCACATAGTATTTTTCTTATTTCGTTATTTGAAAGCATATTACATTAAATATATATTTTTATGCTCGGCCTACGATCGTAAAGCTCATGATAGTCTCTGGTCTGTGTGTTCGTTCCTTCGTTTGTTCGTTCGATCGTTTGTCCGTTCATTCGTTCATCAGTTCCTTTATCCGTTCGTCCGTCCGTCCATTCATACTGCATAAGATTAACGTTATTAATGAATGAATGTAGTTGAAGATGAAATTGTAGTTAGATCAACTTGAAACTTAGTACACATGTTCATTATAATGTGATCTTTCTAAATTGAATGCCAAAATTAGAATTATGACACAAATATGACGGTTTCCTGAATATGGAAAATGATTGTTCGAGCAAATCATCATGGACAAATATTCTTGTATTTTTTTCATTCATTTGTTTTACTTTTTATTCTCATTTCTGATCCGCCATGTGCTGTTATGTAGCCATCATATGCTTAGAAGATCAAGGTGTGTATTCATACCGCTTCCTTTCCGATAAAATCGGCGTTTTTGCTTCCTTTCCGAGTCAGAAAACGCGTTCTTTCGGAGTTCCGATGACGACATCGCACAGGAGCACGAGCTTAAAATGAATAATGCTGCCGTCAAGAGGTAAGTTAAATAAAAATATGTAGCTCACGGAACATTTGAATGTTTTGTCTTAATTTATACCAAGATGATTTCATTAAAAAATAATATAAACCATTTAAACAGTTCCACAATCTCAGCGTCGTTGACGATTACAGATAAAAAATACATTTGTTTCCTCAGAAACTATTTTAAAATGCATGAAGCATATTGATTCGCAAACTTTTCATTATATTTTTACTTATCAAATGGTTTTTCCTTGTCCCGCTAACCTGAAACATCCGTATAACTCTTTTAAAAAAAAATCAAGGAAACACTTCCTTTAGGATAAATCAGTCCCAGCGTCAATTTTGGAAACGCTTACTTTCGGAGTCTAAGGAAACGACTCCGTTCAGATTCACGTATAAGTAATGTTATTTTTAAATAAAATTGTAGCCGTACGCGGTGGCTAAGAAGTAAGCACGACTTTAACTTATTGTTTTAACGATATAAAAAGTATAAGATATGGACGTTGTGACAATGAGACAACATTTCATTAATATAGAACATGATAAAATGTCACTGTGCATATTTTCGATCATGGTTGCATCTCCCATATCCTTTCTTATACATTAGCAAAATTGTAAGGCAGAACTTTGTATTTTGGCACTATTTAAAGAACAAAGGGCAGATTCTCAATGAAATGTATATATATATATATATATATATGTAACACTCAGAAACGTGTCCTTCCCCCCAAATGTGTCCGATTCCCCCAAACGTGTTCACATGACGTCACTGAACTGCAAAACATGTCCCGACATGTGTAGCTTCAATGCATATTTTAGCGGCGATCAATGTCTTTCAAATTACTTTATTTTTATCAATAGTACCGCTTAAGTCGACGCTTAGGGGCCGTCTTGACCTTGTTGTGGGGTATGAATGATTTGTTCATTGTTGAAGACCCTACGTCAACTGTCAAGATGAAGAACAGGAATAAAAGCCCTGTTCATTGATAATTTTCTATGTTTTCTATGTATTGTGTGCGATTTTGTCCCATGTACATTTACTCCATATCCTTTCATTTTCTATTGATTCTAGAGTTTGTCTCTAGTGCTGTGTGGAGGCAGTAGAACGTTTCCCGTGCTTGAGGTGTATGCTCTTATAATATTTACAGTTATGGTGTGCTTGTTCATGTGAGAATTTCTCATATTAATACACCGTCAAAATTTCATGTTTGGTTAAATTTGTTCAAAATACTGGTCTGGTCATCTGTTTTGTATATTGCCCTTTCATACTATTTTAAACTACTAGGTTTTCTTACATAAATTTCGATGTGCCCCGTGCTGTCTATCATTTGTTATTTAGTTTTATATGTATTTTCTATCATTTGTTGTTTCGAAATTATTGGTCTTTTGTTGGGCAATGTATGACAAACATATGTTTAAAACCTCGCCCGTAATTATAAATTATGTAATTCATTGACCGCTCCCGACATGTGTAGCTTCAATGCATATTTTAGCGGCGATCAATGTCTTTCAAATTACTTTATTTTTATCAATAGTACCGCTTAAGTCGACGCTAGGGCCGTCTTGACCTTGTTGTGGGGTATGAATGATTTGTTCATTGTTGAAGACCCTACGTCAACTGTCAAGATGAAGAACAGGAATAAAAGCCCTGTTCATTGATAATTTTCTATGTTTTCTATGTATTGTGTGCGATTTTGTCCCATGTACATTTACTCCATATCCTTTCATTTTCTATTGATTCTAGAGTTTGTCTCTAGTGCTGTGTGGAGGCAGTAGAACGTTTCCCGTGCTTGAGGTGTATGCTCTTATAATATTTACAGTTATGGTGTGCTTGTTCATGTGAGAATTTCTCATATTAATACACCGTCAAAATTTCATGTTTGGTTAAATTTGTTCAAAATACTGGTCTGGTCATCTGTTTTGTATATTGCCCTTTCATACTATTTTAAACTACTAGGTTTTCTTACATAAATTTCGATGTGCCCTGTGCTGTCTATCATTTGTTATTTAGTTTTATATGTATTGTCTATCATTTGTTGTTTCGAAATTATTGGTCTTTTGTTGGGCAATGTATGACAAACATATGTATAAAAACCTCGCCCGTAATTATAAATTATGTAATTCATTGACCGCTCCCGACATGTGTAGCTTCAATGCATATTTTAGCGGCGATCAATGTCTTTCAAATTACTTTATTTTTATCAATAGTACCGCTTAAGTCGACGCTAGGGGCCGTCTTGACCTTGTTGTGGGGTATGAATGATTTGTTCATTGTTGAAGACCCTACGTCAACTGTCAAGATGAAGCACAGGAATAAAAGCCCTGTTCATTGATAATTTTCTATGTTTTCTATGTATTGTGTGCGATTTTGTCCCATGTACATTTACTCCATATCCTTTCATTTTCTACTAAATGTAAAAGGGCGCGAAAGCGTGCCATTTGTCTAAACCCTAACGTGTCCATTTTTTAATGAACACCGAAACGTGCCCAATCCCCCAAACGTGTCCATATCAAGCTTAATTTTGTTCCTTACTGGAACTATCATTCGTGTCCATATTATAAATACGTAGGTTATTTGGTTATTGTTTTTTCATTAACGTATATTCATTTTTTTCTTATTTCATTTAAAAAATAGAAATAAATTACTTTAGGTCTTTTTTAAACCGGCAGTAAAACGTGGTTTAAAGAGGGGGCGTCCGTTCGGCTATGTTGGATGTAAATGTAAGCAGCCATGCTCAGTTAAATTGTAGATATTAAATCAGATACCTCGTGTAGGGAGAATGTCCCATTCTCTGCGCATTAAAACCTTTGTAGCAATTCACTCTTTCATGGTGCCATCAGTTGTATTTTGGAAGGCAACATTTTTTAAAAACTTTTATTAAAAACGGCCTCTATTACATAACGGAGATTGCAGTAGTTTCTTACTGAAGTCATAAAAATCGGTCTTCACTCGCTCTTATTTTTTTTAGATTAAAATCCCAACTAGTGTTAATCCCGAATAACCGTCAAAATTTAGGCCCAATGCAAAACATGATGTCGTTCAAATAATGCATGAAATATTTGGCACTGGATGTTATTTCTCTTGTTCATGTGTCTTAAGTGGTGCTCGAAACCTAGAATTTATTAAAAAAAAAACTGAAAACCAGTTTATGATTTGAAGAGCTTTTAAAATATCAGAACTGTTGAAAAAAAAGGGAAGTCAATTCTGCTGAAAGCCCGCCGTCGGATTAATATAAAAGGCATCATCATAGTTTATTAGTAACACATAATTTACATAGTAAAAGATTAATTCAACTGCACTAGAATTATTTGTATGTTCGCTCTAAATGAGCATGAAATACTTGCAATTGGACAATAAGCAAATTCAGTCAAAAGTTAATTCATATTTTACATATTAAATTTGCAATTATGATTATCATTAACAACCGGCATTGAACGAAATAATGCTAATAAATGACTACCTCATCAACTGTTTCAGGTAGCAATAAACAGTTAGGAAAAAATATTAAAAATTTCCTCATAAATTTTACCATCCCCTTTTCATTGCCTTCTTGCAATATTAAGCTTACTGTTTGTGTCATATATGTGCATATATATGTAATCAGAATCGTCCATAGATTTCATATCCAGTATATAAAATGGTAAAGTATAATTTCTTTTTGGTGTATCCATGGCAATAATCTGCATTTGTTTGTTATAAAATATAGCAAAAAGGGGGGAAAAGATGTCACATATTTCCCCAAAATTTGGCCAAATGTAGAATTTCAATCACTTCAAGTAATACCTTTTCTGAAACTGTTTACATATATCTTTCAATAAATCCAATGAAAATCATATGTCTTTCGTCTCATTTTTTTTTTAAATTGCGTCAAAATTTCGTGTAGAAAAAGTGTTTGTAAGGTGGTCATCTGTTTAAAATTGTATATTGCCCTTTCATTCTATTTTAAACTACTAGGTTTATGCATGTGTACATAAGATTTCATTTTATGTGCCCCATGTGCTGTCTATCATTTGTTATTTGGTCCAGTTTTCAATATGATACCTTTCCTGTCTATCATTTGTTGTTTCTGCTTGTTTTTCCAAAAATTATTGGTCTTTTGTTGGGCAATGTATGACAAACATATGTATAAAAACCTCGCCCAATCTAAATGTAATTATATATTATTCTAATTCATTGACCGCTCCCGACATGTGTAGCTTCAATGCATATTTTAGCGGCGATCAATGTCTTTCAAATTACTTTATTTTCTATCAATAGTACCGCTTAAGTCGACGCTAGGGCCGTCTTGACCTTGTTGTGGGGTATGAATGATTTGTTCATTGTTGAAGACCCTACGTCAACTGTCAAGATGAAGCACAGGAATAAAAGCCCTGTTCATTGATAATTTTCTATGTTTTCTATGTATTGTGTGCGATTTTGTCCCATGTACATTTACTCCATATCCTTTCATTTTCTACTAAATGTAAAAGGGCGCGAAAGCGTGCCATTTGTCTAAACCCTAACGTGTCCATTTTTAATGAACACCGAAACGTGCCCAATCCCCAAACGTGTCCATATCAAATTAATAATTTTGTTCCTTACTGGAACTATCATTCGTGTCCATATTATAAATACGTAGGTTATTTGGTTATTGTTTTTCATTAACGTATATTCATTTTTTTGCTTATTTCATTTAAAAATAGAAATAAATTACTTTAGGTCTTTTTAAACCGGCAGTAAAACGTGGTTTAAAGTGGGGCGTCCGTTCGGCTATGTTGGATGTAAATGTAAGCAGCCATGCTCAGTTAAATTGTAGATATTAAATCAGATACCTCGTGTAGGGATCTTCCATGTCCCATTCTCTGCGCATTAAAACCTTTAGCAATTCACTCTTTCATGGTGCCATCAGTTGTATTTTGAAAGCAACATTTTTAAAAACTTTTATTAAAAACGGCCTCTATTACATAACGGAGATTGCAGTATATTTCTGAAAGAGCATCTCTTACTGAAGTCATAAAATCGGTCTTCACTTGCTCTTATTTTTTAGATTAAAATCCCAACTAGTGTTAATCCCGAATAACCGTCAAAATTTAGGCCCAATGCAAAACATGATGTCGTTCAAATAATGCATGAAATATTTGGCACTGGATGTTATTTCTCTTGTTCATGTGTCTTAAGTGGTGCTCGAAACCTAGAATTTATTAAAAAAAACTGAAAACCAGTTTATGATTTGAAGAGCTTTTAAAATATCAGAACTGTTGAAAAAAAGGGAAGTCAATTCTGCTGAAAGCCCGCCGTCGGATTAATATAAAAGGCATCATCATAGTTTATTAGTAACACATAATTTACATAGTAAAAGATTAATTCAACTGCACTAGAATTATTTGTATGTTCGCTCTAAATGAGCATGAAATACTTGCAATTGGACAATAAGCAAATTCAGTCAAAAGTTAATTCATATTTTACATATTAAATTTTCAATTATGATTATCATTAACAACCGGCATTGACCGAAATAATGCTAATAAATGACTACCTCATCAACTGTTTCAGGAAGCAATAAACAGTTAGGAAAAAAATATTAAAATTTCAATTCTCATAAATTTTACCATCCCTTTTCATTGCCTTCTTGCAATATTAAGCTTACTGTTTGTGTCATATATGTGTATATATATGTAATCAGAATCGTCCATAGATTTCATATCCAGTATATAAAATGGTAAAATATAATTTCTTTTGGTGTATCCATGGCAATAATCTGCATTTGTTTGTTATAAAATATAGCAAAAGGGGTGAAAAGTCTCAAAATTTGTCAAAGGAAAATTTCATATTTCCCCTGAAATTTGGCCAAAGGTAAATTTCAATCATTTCTTTGTTTTTCAAGTAATACCTTTTCTGAAACTGTTTACTATATATCTTTCAATAAATCCTAATGAAAATCATATGTCTTTTGTCTCATTTTTTTTCTAAATTGCGTCAAAATTTCGTGTTTAAAAAAAGTGTTTCTAAACATTACATTAATTTCTGGACCGATGACCGGTCTAGCTTTGAAAATACGGAGAGTCAAACAGAAAATAGCCCATAAAACATGTAAAAAATAATGTTGATGTTCTTATAAACCACCTTTGAAGGCTAGATTAGTACTCAGCTGTCTAAAAATGAATTTTATTACACAATAACTTTCATATTTGAAAAATCCACAGGGGCCAAAATGCGAAACCAAACTCCTAACTGTGTATTGCTACCTCACCTATCATAGAATTGCCGTAAACGTTATTGATTTCATTTAGGACATACATGTATTAGCGCTAAAAGACGTGAGACGTTCTGGCGTTTAACAGTGGACACGTTTTGGCGAATAACAATTATCGGACACGTTTGGGGGTTCTGAAATCGGACACGTTTGGGCCATATTGAATATTACGGACACGTTTGGGGAGAATAGACACGTTTGGGGGAATCGGACACGTTTGGGGGGATGGACTTGTTTTGAAGTGTAACATATATATATACTGTTACTTTCAGAAAAATCAATTCTAAAAGAAAAAAGAGAGGACTCTGGCTTCATGCACCGAAGAGAGCAAAGGTAACTTTTATATCTGAAGAAACCAGACAACACCAGACACAGAATCAAGACAGCTTACGTCTGATATAATTGTTAAAGCTCCTATTAAACGCCAAAATGGCTCAGCCTGGAATACAAGGAGAAGGCTTTTCTCCCCTACTTAGGAGGAAAACATACTAGATGAAATCCTGTTACTTATTCACTCAGTTTTAAAAAACTTGAACAAAGAGGGATTTAGGGAAGATTTTTGTCTTTTATCAAAAGGCATTAGCTCTGGGAAATTTCCGGTCCACAACATCGCGTTCAGATTGCTCCATGATGTTGCGAAATGATATTCATTGAAAAACACCACACAGATGGAATATGGATCATTTTGGATGTGAGTCCATGAAGTTTTGGAAGGTCGTTTACCGTTTATTTCACGGTAAAACCTTACGTTTTATGTCAGGTGCAAAGTCGGTTGGCCAAGTAATAGATGGATCCTCTTCTAAAGGATTGTGCGATCCACAGACAACAAAGATCAGTTTTGCTGTTCCAAATATCAATTCCATTAACAACTTTGATCTTGTTGAAACAAACATCCCAAGAGAAGCGTATCCTGGTGTTATTGCCTAAGCCTTAAAATTCATGCCACGCGACAAAAAATATGTCTTATCAGTTGATGGAAAGAAGTTAGCTCCAGGTTTAACAAACACTCATGGAGATCAAGACTTATTTTGCCATGAGGAGGGTAATTCGCTTCAAGATTTGAAGGACCTTCTTGAATCAGAAATTCAAGAAGTTGAAACCGTGAAACACGATTGGAACAAAATAAACGGCACTGATGAAAATGACAGCATAGTTTCAATCAGGATTAAGGAGTTGCGATTGCTTTTCCAAAACTAGAGTTTTGCGTTAAGAAGGTTTTAAAAAGAGGCAGGAGATGACTGGCGAAATTCCCGCTTTGTTTATGCCATCAGCAGTGTGCAAGCCGTTATATATCAGATCAAGTCAATAGTAAGAAAACTTCTCAAGACAAACAACATGATTTTTGAATTGGTTGCAAGAATGAATAACAGCAGTAAGTCATTTGTATGTGGTACAGAAGTGGATCAATATTCACAAGCTAACTGGATTTCTCTCAAAGATACTGAAGATCTCCCAGAAGGTTTGCTAAGTGAAACAAGGTACGTAAAACAGAGGTCTCAAGAACGGTTTGAAAAGAGGAAACAATTTAGATTGACAGGAAGCAAATTGTTTGAGGGATTAGGGCTAGATAGCTTGAAATACCTTCAGAAACATTACGATAAAGTAATTAGGAAAAAGAATTTAGAGGAAACCTTTCCAAATGAAGTCCAGGAAAAATGACCATGGAGCGAAATCAGAGATTCACGCGATTGCGACTTTAGCTACACAAATTTTACCTGTATATTACCCAAGCATGAGTTATATTGAAGAAGGTGCATTCATCATACACAACAATGAGCAACTTTTTATTATGGTGTCACCCAATGGGAGCATTGGTCGTCAAGATTTAGAAACAACATGTGAGGGTCCAACTCCGATACTTACCTGTGAATTTAAGTGTACTTTTCATAATGAGAATACAGTACCAGTCCATTATGATATTCCATTAAGGTATGTATTGTTTACGGTATTGTACAATGTAATTGCAAATAAGATATTAATTATGGATTTATAATGCATTCTGTTTTCGATATCAGCAATTTTTGTTATTTTTCTGTCCTTGGGGCTTTCATTCAATTTTGAATATACTGAAACATGTTCTTTTTTTTTTCATGAACATAATTATTTCTAAAAATAAAATCTCACAGGAAGCCGACATTAATTCAGATGATATTAGCCCTTATTGCCGATATCTCTAACGAAAAAAGACAAGACAGTGGCAGCCAAAGTACATCCCACGGATTTGTTTAAAATGAGGATAGTTACAAAATTTAATGAAAATAATTATCACGAACTAACTTGGAACTGTCAAAATGGTTAATCTTGGTATGTTAACTATAAAAATTTGAGGCTTAATTTGTCATAGTGTTTATTTATGTGATTATCAGTCCATTTTTTGAAGTATTATTTGAAAATTTATGATTACTACAAAACAAAACACTTAAGTAACTGTTATACTTGATTACGCGAAATATTAATATTCACAATACACGCTTTATTTCAGAAAACTGGAACATATAAATTGTTGGGCTCAAATACCGCTATTGACCTCTTTTAGTATTTTTGTAAAGGTACACAAATGTAACACGATATACTTGTATTGCAATATGATATTTCAATACATTTTATACCTGTTTCAACATGGAAGCAATAATCTAAAAATATGTATTTTCATTCGAATGGGGATGTTAAATTAGTAGGTGACCAACTTATTTAACATGTTTACTAATTATGTAATTCGATATTTTTATGCAAAATGTCGCATACTTTCGAGAAATTTGTTAAAAACGTTTTTCATGTTTCTTTTAATCATAATATCTTAAAGAATAATCGCATTCCTTATAAATAATCACAGAAAAGGAAACTGTTATTTTTATTACGCGAAATATTAATATTCACAATACACGCTTTATTTAAGAGAACTGGAAAATATTTGTACGGCTCAAAAGCCGCGATTGATTTCTTAAGTTTTGGTTTTGTTTTTTGGTAAAGACGGTACACAAGTGTAACACGACATACTTGAATTACGATATGATATTTTAATACATTTTATACCTGATTCATCATTGAAGCAATAATCTAAAATATATTTTTATTCGAAATTGGGATGTTAAATAAGAAGGTGACCCAATGATTTCTCTTCCTATCCAACATATACCTTTCCAGTGGCAATCTCCATTTTCAGCCATTCATCTCAGATCTTTTAATTTGTAGGACCTACCGATCAACATATTTAATGTTTATTAGATCACAGTCGTCCTTAATATTGCATGAAATACCTGCCACTGAACTTTGAGCAAACAACAATCTATCAATCAACGAATTTTTAAAGATATTTCATGTATGCCAAATACAATGTGTATTTCATCATAGAAAATGAAAATAAAAATAAAATATTTTCAAGTCATTAATAATAATTGATTCAGCTCACATGTAGACAACAGAAATTAATTTTAGAATTTCTTCCTCTTTTTCTGTTTTCAAATTTTGATTTCAAACATTTCTCTAAAAATTTGGGCAATAAAATAATAATAAACATGATTACGAAATAAACAAAAGAAATATGGATAATAACGTCTAAAAATTCTTTCCTCGCCTACCGAAACCATGCTTGGAGTGAAGCATTTAATCTGACACGAAGTAGTACATAGAATCGGCTGCTCGGAGTTTTATTTATTTTTATTTGTACATGCATTGTTTTAAATTTTTATTTTTATTGGCTGTCGTTGTTTTGTTTAAATAATTATTTAAGAGATTCTTTACGGTATTTATCAATTATATCAAGGTTTACTAAGCTAATCAGATAAGACGGATAAATATATTCTAGTATTTTAGGGGTGGTTAAGAATCAGTTTTGCATTTCACTTGACAAAGATAAAACTAAAGCGCTTGTAAAATTATTAGCAATGAGTATATTATCTTTATTTTTTAAAGATAAGAAATACATAAAAAAGGGCATACGATACAGTTACAGGGAGGTAATGACGTTGCTTACGTAAAATGTTATTTTCGCGACGTCAAACTGTGATATATCGGGAAAAGATGCATTTTTTTTCAGTTTTTTGTAATTTAAACGGATTTAACTTGAAAACGAGTACATGGACCCCTCTTTTTTAAAATGACATTAGGTTTGTTTACGTATGAAGATTATTTGTACCAATTTTAATGAAAAAGTCAACATTGAATTTTTTTTAAAATTTGATTATATACCGTAAAAAATGCCGTTTTTTTCCCCTAAAATCTAGAAATTTTGTTAAAATTAATTGTTTCCAAAGAATTGTATATATTTAGAACATATTTATGTAAAGAAGATTTTCAGTGTTTCTACAAAAATCCGCTACTAAGTGTTTATCTGTTTAAATGAAAAAGTTAGGTGTGTCTATCCAAAGGATAGAAATGTCCGAAAAAACGAAATTTTGAGTAAATGTCAAAAATTTAGACCCCTTTTATCTCTTGAAGTAGCACATGAAGGTATATTTTTTATTACATATTTGAATTGCTTAGGTGAAAAATAGCTTGTATGCAAATTTTCGTAAAAAATTCATTATGGGATCGAAACTGTATCGTATGCCCTTAATGATTATATGATAACATATGCAAAACACAGTGATTAAATTAAGGTGTTAACTGCAGGGTAGCCTCATGAGTGACCTCAAAAGTAAAATGCTTTTTAATATTTTATATTTCAGATATATTCCACAGATACTTGGTGAGATGGCATCGACACACACTTATCATATTATATATCTTTCCTGGTCAGCAGAGTCATCAACAGTTTTTCGAGCAAAAGTTTGATGGGGACCTTTGGGAAATGATGATGAATGAAGCTATTGATTTGTATGGGTAGAACATACCAAAACGACCTACACGCGTATCAGAAAATGCAAAAGAAATAAAGCAAAGAATGGTCACATATAGAAAAACATGTGTTGAGTTTCTTTGTGAAATTCCGTCCATCAAATGTACATCAAATGGAATATCCCAAACTACCACTGAAACACCGTATGTATGTCCACTGCATGTCCACAGGGAAATAAAGAAACCGAATCAAACATTGAAATAGTTTTAACTGAATCTGTTTACAACATAAAAGAACCTTACCAAATGTGCAGGCAAAAAAGCAAGCGAAGTACTTGTGTGGCTTTTAATTAACTTAACTAAGTGACTCTGACAGACAGTGGCATCCTGAAATGCCAAACTCGATGCCAATTGCTTACGCTATGAAGGGTTATAGTTTGTCAACAAATATCATGCGATCCATGCATGATAATATTTTGGAGGTATGCTCAAGTTATGGAATAAATGTGATTTGCAGTTGCTTTGACGGACAATGGGTAGAATTAGGAAATGGTGAGAACAAGCCTATGACATTACTTCAATTGCAGAAAGATGCCTGGGAAAAAGCAAAGAAAAAACAAGTAGGGAAAATATATTAAATGCCTTTGTTAGCATACCGATCGTCAGGAAAGTTAAAACCGATTTAGTTTCAATGAAGTCTAGTTTTGGCTCATTATCAGTATCTTGTCCATTATACGCCAAACTTATTAATGCGTTTCGAAAACAAACAAACAATTCTCAAACTAATCCAAGCCATAGTGAAACTGGAGACTCGTCAGATAACATTGAAGAGGTAACGGATGATGGTAAAATAGACGCATTTTCCAGTCTACCCGATGATGCGCTAGATATATTTAATGACAACGACAGTTTTTCTACTGCATTTATCACTGACATTATGGGAACATCAGAAATCATAGAAGGCGCTAGTATCACACAAGAAGAGCAACAGCCGGCCCAAGACCATAATTAATGATCCCGCTTTTCGTTGTCCACGAATATAGTTCCCTTTAATTGTAGTGTATTTTTTCTTTCTTTTTTTTTTCTTTCCCTTTCTCATACATTTCTAAGTTTTTCTGAGGTGGAAATGAAAGAAGAGAGCTGAAATAAACTTTTGGATGTTTTATTTTAACTGATTTTGATATGGAAAGAGTGATTAGGCCAGGTGCAAAAAGGTAATATTTACACTTTTCGGAACATCTCTTGACTTGCCTATAGGGGTATGGATGTGTATTGGCCAAATTTGTATGAAGTATACATGCAATTTTTCTGAAAATTGGATACATTTTTGGACTTGTACTGTACATTACACACACAAAAAATTAGACAAAAAAAAATAGGGAATTTTTTTTTAATGCGACAAAACGTTATAAAGAACTGATAGAGGAATTAATTGTGGTCTTGGGCCAGCCTGTTACGGTAGAGAGTGGTACTTTACATCTGATAAACAATGAACAAGAAATTGAAGTTAGTAATGAAATTTACCAGAAAATATGGGATGACCTGAAAGATCACCAAAAATCAAGTATCCAGAAAAAATGGAAAGACAAGTGTTCAACTGATTTAAAACTGCCGTAAAGGATACACAGGGACTACGGAAGTTGATACACGATGAAATGAATGTCATTATTGAACATACACATGCAATGCAAAAGCAAACAGGCATAGTAATCAAGAAGTCATGGGCTATTAAAGAAAAATCTAACGCCATAAGTAAACTAATTGGAAATGGAGAACAAATAGTGTCTGAGAAGACTGTTAAACAGTTATTGAAATTGACAGAATTTGCATCAAGAGCACTAAAATCCTATAGCCGAGTTAATTCCAAGACCGTTCCGAAACAAACATTGAATGTCATTTATGCAACACTCACTTTTCCCAGTGAGCAACAAAAGTGGTACGATGACGCTCCCTTTAGCCAGAAATTAAACATTGAAGATGTGGGGTCAACTGATATTTTCTTATCCAAATTACAACAGTAAAAGTGAGAAGTTTGAACCGATGTGTGTCGATGCTCACCATCTTTTAGTAAACGTAAGAGTTAAAGTTTTTAGGGCCTTAAATGCCGACCGGCATGAAGAGGATAGGTGAGGTGAAGAGTTAAAGTTTGTAAAGACGGTGTTAAAGGTATTAAAAAAGATGCTTGGCATGCTGTCACACAAAACAGGGACATCATGGCATGCTGTCGCACAAAACAGGGACATCCTGGCATGCTGTCACACAAAACAGGGACATCATGGCATGCTGTCACACAAAACAGGGACATCATGGCATGCTGTCACACAAAACAGGGACATCATAAGTAACAGTTTAGTGGTTGACTTAGTAGACAAACAAAACAATCCATACGCTCTAAAAACATTTTATATTGAAGTAGAAAATGAAATGCACAATTAAGGTTACACGAATGAGGCAGAGTTTTGTAGCATAGTTAGAAATTGGTACGAGACTGAAGATAGTCCCGGTATTTCAGCAGTAAATAGAGCTAATATGAGATTGCGCATGAAGCAGTTTTTGCTATCAGATGTAGACTTCGGCACCTTTTCACCTTACGGAATGTTCATTAACGGGTTTAGTAGAATATCCTTTGAAGGATTTTTGCAAAAGATTGACACTAACATACAACTATATGCACTGACTAACACTAGAACGTACAACCAGCGATCAATATCTAACTTAGCAAATGAAACCTTTTTCGGAGAATTAAGCCAGATGGAAACAACAAGGCTGGGATGTCTAAGGGCTGTCAGTATACTTCGCTTGATGTCAACTATTACAGAGATTATTCACTGCCGCAGCGACCCTTCTGATAGGTAACAGTAGAATTAAACATAGGTTTTCTTTACAATGCATTGTTGGGTTACTGTCAAAATATTTATATTTGTTTGTTAATATCTTTTATAATACAACATATAGATAAAGAACAAGTGTAAATAGCAAACATGTTCAGCAACGTTAAATTTACAAAGAAATCAAATTACCAAAGTGGTCGATTGACACCTTAAGGAGTTATTGCCCTTGAAAAACAATTTTTTAAATTCTATTTTTATTGTCCCCATTGTACCAAAATCATATCTGTAAAAGATCCTTGTGTGTTCCTTTATTTGTTTTATTATAAATTAGAAGATAATGATATCATATAGATTGTATCATGTAGCCATGAAAATATGATAGAAATAAGCTAAACAAAAGAGTGCGTGCTTGTATTATCCGTTTGTGATTAAAGATTCATTAAACAGTGATAATTTGTAGTTATACAACAATTCTCATTATTTGTACAACATCACAATTTGTACACAACATATATTATACTTTTTTACATTTAAATTTAGGTCATTTAGTATCACATCTACAAGAAAGTCTGTCTATCCAAGGATCTGGCACCAATAAATGCTTGCAGAATACACCTATATCTGATATATATATAGTATTGAATACGAAAGTGGCCAAATACAAAACATTCTATTAAAGTATGATTGTCTTTTCTGAACGATAGTTAAATTGATAACATAAAGATATCAGGCTTAAACATTTTCCACTCAAGACAGAGTTTTGTTTACTGACAAAAGACTGCCTCTGTGCTCACCGCGAGTATTGTAGGTTGTGGGCTCGAACCTTGCCGTGTCAAGACAACTTGAAGACTTGAACATTGGTATTTGCTGCTTCTCCTCCAATCACGTGGCATTAAATAGTTAGAGTAAAAGACTGGTCGACCCCCGGGTTAGAATAATGTGTCCGACGTAAGGTGACATGTCTTCTATTCGAATTGTTACCTTGTGAGATAGCACGTTAAAATTACGGCCTAGTACAAAGCGGGGTTCATATACATTTCTCATTATCATGTTTTCTTCCTTAATATGCACCTGAATTAGTTTAGTTTAAACATATTTATCTATAGTGGACTGGGAAACAAGCTATTGTAACTTATATTAATCCCTCTCCACTTTGCATCATACTTGCCGGCCCACTGGACGTTAAATAACCATCCATCCATCGTCATCTGGAGACTCATCATTGATGGTCTAATCGAAAAGTTAAAAAGTCAATTTTAAAGCTGAAAACCATAAAAACAAAAATCTTCAATGCCAGAGGTAGAAAATCCAAATGCATTATAAGTTTAATGATGATAGAGCCAATTCTACATATATTTCACATCAGTCCATTTTACCTAGGCATTTAAGAATACATATGAATAAGAAGATGTGGTATGAGTGCCAATGAGACAACTCTCCATCCAAGTCACAATGTATAAAAAGTTAACAATTATAGGTCAAAGTACGGCCTTCATCACGGATCATTAGCTCACACCGAACAATAAGCTATAAAGGGCCCCAAAATAACCAGTGTAACACAATTCAAACAGGAAAACCAATTTTATTTTATTAAATTTAAAGGCAAAATGATTTGTCACTGAAATTTATTGAAATATATCAGAACACTAGTCACATTTTATGCCCTGTTTTTAAACTGAATAATACATTATAATTTTTTTTTACATGAACCATTTTTTCGACAGTTCTTTGCGGGAACGAAAGAAACAAAGACAGGCTAAAAAATCGGATATTTCAAAGCCTCAAGAAGTGACTCGTGGATGTTTGCCAATTAGACAATATCATAAATGTGATGAGAGTAAAATTCTTCCCACAACTAGACTTGGAATAGATCTTCCATAGATGAGTTCCGGGGGGTGGGATGGGGGGACCCTTTTGTACCTAATATTTTACTACTCTTACGCGAGTAATTTAACATTTTGTACTTATAGGGGTTTAGCTAAGTTACCAGCTAGTTTGCGAAAGTTGAACTTGATTACAATTTTGAATCACGATTATTTGGTTGATATGGAGAATTCTGCATGCTTTAAAATTAGTCTCAGTGGATGTGCGTCCTTTTTATAGGACCATTAGAAGTACTACAACCATCAATGGCTATACACTAGCGTGTGTTTTAGTATTGAAAGACAAATAAATATTCTCTTTAACGCAAAAATAACTCAATTTTATTATTGTAACTGTACTTTAATAACATGATTCTTAACAGAACAAGTAATAATAACAAACTTTTATGATATCCTATACTATACTGCTCATAAAATTTGTTCCCATTGTAATTTTTCTAGTACATTATCTTGTACGATAAAGTAAATTAAATTTAATGACAAAAATAATAAAAGATTAATTTCTGTTATGAAACATTTTGCCACAATTGAATACTAAATTAATAAATATTTAATAAATGAACATATAATGTGGCCCGAGAACACAGTTATTTCGTAGTGCATTTCTTTTAGACAATAAATTCAAATTAAAAAAATCGCACCTGCTCTATCTCAAAAAGATTTTTACAGTGTAGTGTACTACTATTGGGACAAATAATATCAAAATTATATACCAGCTCTAACTCAAAATATAGACAATTCTATGTTAAGGGGGTCTAAAATTCAGTTTGACAGCTTCAGACATACTAGTTTTTGACCTTTTTGAACTGGACCAAATCACTTCTTAACATAAAGATTCAGCACCCAAATTTTTTTAACATGTAATTTCATCCCTTTACTTAATATTTCATGCATAAAATATAAAGAAATAAATTTGGAAAGTGTATGAACAAAATTTGCAACTTATACACTGTCCACACTAGGGACTATATTTGTAGACAACGAAAATCTAAGGACGATAACTGTGTCCTCGGACCATGTATCCCACTAGCATGTAATAAAATGTCATAAAATCGGAATGATTCTCTTTTTAATGTCCGGTATTTTTTTAGTGTTTGTACAACCCGGATCTGTTCTGGTAAAAATTACCACATACTGTGCACTGGTACCTATCCGGGTTTGTGTGACTTTTCACGTGTTCTTTAAGATATTTCAGTGATTTGAATACTTTCCCACATGTGTCACATTTATATGCATAGTCAGATTTCTTTTTTCCACAAAGCCCTTGGTGCACATTTCGGCTGCTTTTATATTGAAACTTCTTTTAACATTTTGAACATTCAAAATTTTTTTCACCATCATGGCCTGCCTTATGGCCTTCAAAATCGCCCTTGTAATTAAATCCTTTACTACAGTAGGGGCATAAAAAACGGAAATTGTTGGCATGTCCTCTTTCGTGATAAGTTAATCCAACCTTTGATTTGAAAGTTTTACTGCATGTTGTACAGTCATAGGTTATATTTTTATGTACAGAATTAAAGTGACGGGCCAAGTCATAGCCACTAAAGAACAGTTTGCTACATTCATTGCAATTTTTCATTTTACCATCATGTTTTTTCATATGCCTATGAAGATTACATTTTTTTGGTGAATTCTACGAAGCAGATAGTACACTTAATTGAATATGATTTACAGCTACTGCTTCTCCCATCTGTAAACAAATCAGGAATATCATCGACCTGGTCCTCGTTATTTTGTTCTGCTTCACCGGGATTTGAAAGGCCCTCGGCCAAATCATTATCCTCGTCTGACGTCAAAAACTGTACCCCAAGATAGTCTAAAACAGTTTTGTCTACTTGAACATTCATCTGAAAATATAAGATAGTTTCTGTCATGTAAGATTTTGACATTAGTTATCGTCTGTCGTCCATAAACTTATTCTTCTCCTCCGAAACCGCTATGAAAATTTTGAACCATAATTATGTTTAATGGTTCTTGTGTGGTTCTCTTTGAACCTTATGTCCGGTACCCCAGCATATTATAAACAAGATGGATGCTATTACCAAAAAATAGGAAAGAAGGAAAAAGGGGGATTTAGATAAAAAACAAACCCTCTCCTGTTTAATTATTTGGTCAGTTGGAACACAAATTTTAGAAATGGTGATTGTGATATAAAGAGAAGACAGCTTTCTGATGGACACTATGTATACAGAATTACGGATAATTTCTAAATTCATGCAGATCATATATCCATGTGAAAGTAATAATACATTAAAAGCCGTGTATTTACGCAAACACTAGAACATATAGTATCTACCCTTGGTGACTTCTGAATAGAGGATTTTAGAATAGCCTTTTAGCTCTTGGTCTCTTTTTCCTCCTGAGCAACCGGTATAGCTTTCATATTTGGACAAAGGATGAGAGGTGGACCTATATTTTATTTTATTGTATTTTTTATATATATCTGTTTTTTCACATGATAAGTAATTTATAAACTTAAAAGTGTAGGGACTGTATCATTTGAGAGATCAACAGTACAATATATCAGACATTTTAAAAGAAAACATATCTGGATTTATCTACAATTATCAAATGTATTCTCACACTGAAGTCATTTCATGCTTTTTAAATGGGGCCAATAAATGGTTACTACAACTTTTTTAGTTCGCTACCAACGAAGTTGAAGGGGACTTTAGGTTTGCACTCTGTCTGTCCGTCCGTCTGTCTGTCAGTCCGTCCGGCAAATCAGCTTTCCACACTTTTTTGTCATGCTTGAAGATATTGGTTTAATATTTAGTATATAGTATAACCATGACAAATTACAGATCAAGTTCTAATGTTGTTCAGTCTGATGACTTTTTGCAGAGTTATGGCCCTTAGATTTAGGAAATCACATGTTATCTGTTTTTCGCACTTTTTTCCGTCATGCTTGAAGGAATTGACTTCATATTTGCCATATATTTAACCATGACAAGTTATAGGTCAAGTTTGAATTTTGTTTTGGTCTGATGATTTTTTTTTTTTTTTGCAGAGTTATGGTCCTTGGACTTAGAAAATTCACTCTAATAGTCATGCTTGACTACTGTTATATTGATTTTATATTTGGTATCTATATAAATTGTCACAATTTATTTTGCTAATTCTTTGTACCGGTATATAGTCTGAAAACAGATTTACTAAGTACTGCACAACAGCACAGTGTATTGCACAACAGCAAGAAATCTTCAATTGAAAATAAATTCAAATCAATTTCAAGTACATTGACTACATTTATTCTGTGTCAGATCTTATAATGTGCCAAATATTTAAATTCAGACCTGTGTCAAGCTTGAACATTGTGTCCATTTTTGCCCCAACTGTTCAGGGTTTGACCTCTGCGGTCGTATTCAGCTAAGCTCGGCGAAGCACATTTTTATTATTACTTTGTTAAGAAAATGGAAATTTCGAGTCTTGAAAATGCTGTCGGCACAAGTGCACTCTAAATTATTGCAAGTACCACTCCTCCCCTGCATCCCCAGCATCCCCTTCTACTCGGATGTATCGGTCAATGTGGATTTGTTTTTCTATAAAATTTATCTTAAACTGTATCTCTAGATCTCTCTAAAATGATATGCATGTAAGTAAAAGTAGAAAAATTTTCGAAATTCATTATTACAAAAAAATTTTTTTATTATGGAGCTCAATGTTGTATTACTTATGTTGCTAAATTTTCATAATGTGGGTTATTGACATAAAGGGTTAATTATTAACAGGGATGCACTGATCATTAAAACGTGAATTAAAAAAAAAAAAGAATATAAAATACGGAATTCCAATGCCATAGATATAAGAAGATGTGGTATGAGTGCCAATGAGATAACTCTCCATCCAAGTCAAAATTTATAAAAGTAAACCATTATAGGTCAAAGTACGGTCTTCAACACGGAGCCTTGGCTCACACAAAACAGTAAGCTATAAAGGGCCCCAAAAATTACTAGTGTAAAACCATTCAAACGGGAAAACCAACGGTCTAATCTATATAAAAAACGAGAAACGAGAAACACTTATGAACCATATCAACAAATGACAACTACTGAACATCAGATTCCTGACTAATAGGACAGGTGCAAACAAATGCAGCGGGTTTAAACGTTTTAATGGTACCAAACCTTCACCCTTTTTCTGAAACAATAGTGTAACATCACAACATAGAAAGACACACTATAAAATATCAACTGAAATAGCTTAACTCAATCAAAGGACATATTAACACCATTGAACATACACTGAACAAATAAATTTGACCTATGATACAATGTAAATACAAAATAAATAAACTAAGGGAAGAATAATAAAAGTAACATGTTATATCGGTATGAAATGTTAAACAATTTAAGAAAAACAATATGCTCGAACAAAAATATCAGCCATTTGCAATAACTTTAAACACAGGTAAATGAAAATAATTTTGTTGTTAGGTATACGTGTACAGTTACAATAGAGGAAGGAAATATTTTTACAAAATAAATAATTTTGATGTTCATAGTACGAAGTGGAAATTTATATAAGTACCAAACACTTATCAAAGCTGGTATATAGACCAGATATAACCCTGAATAACATTAAATAACAAAAAGCATTACAATTAGTATCAACAGGTCAAATAAACAAGAAAGTACGATTTGAGAGTACTCGCAGTTACTGACAGCTAGTTAAAAGCCAAAACAATTAATAATAAAAAATCATGCATCAGAGACTAAAATCAACTAAAACACGTCCCAGGGATTTAGTAATTTAACGTCATGGACAGTCAAAGAGGACATGACTTGTGCAATGCCAAAAATAAATGTATCGACAGACAGTAGGATAGTTAGGAGTTTAACCTCTTTATAGATTAAAATGAACGTGGGTGTGTCTTTAAACATCCCGTTTGAAAAGAATACAAATTTAGTTATGTTTTAATTTGCTGATGACAAAATCGATATTAGTGCCAATGTAAACTATATTCAAAGATATAAGTACAACATTGGTAAGATAACCTGAACTAATAAGTTTATTTAAAGGTTCGATGAGTTTACACGGATCACATAGTGATTTCCGCGCTTTAAGTACAATATTACCGTAAAATTTAGGATGTGAAATACCGTTTTAATCAGTTTTCTACAGGTACAGCCAAATTTACTAATCAAATCTTTGTATCTATGAAAGAACTTAGCAAAGTTTTACGTAATTTATGGTAATGAAATCCCTGACTTAATAATTTACCAGTGATGCATTGATTACGTTCGTTAAAATCTATGACATCACTACACACACGGGCATAACGAACGAGTTGGGATATATACACACCGTATGATGGAGCCAAAGGAACATCGCCGTCTAAAAAAGGAAAATTAACAATAGGGAATGAAAAATCGTCTCTTTTGTCGTAAATTTTCGTATGGAGTTTTCCTTTAGAGATTGAAATGTCCAAGTACAGAAAAGGACAACTACTGCTATTTATGTTAGATTTAGTTAAAGTAAGTTCTATTGGGTAAATTTCGGTAGTATATTTAGAGAACTCTGGATTATTTAACGAAAAAATATCATCTAGATAACGGAAGGTATTGTTGAATGTATCAACCAAATGTAACAATGACGTGTCTTTGGATTTGTAATTATCTTAGAACGTCAAATGTTTGCGTGGGTGTTATCACGTCGCTTATGTACAATATTGATTATAGGACACAGTTTTGTAAATCCTGAGTTGACAGACAAGACAATTCACATGAGGTTTGTTAATATGATTCCTTAAGTAATGAAGTTGGGAAAATCAAAAGTTATCAATTAAAATTTACACAGATCTAATTTTGTTGCATAAATGTTCATTTTAAAATATTTTTACAACATAATGTTGATCAATGCTTATATGAGATCCATCGTTTTGACTTTTATAAGCCCCGGGACATCAAAATGTTTAAACAGAGTTGCATCTATTCACAGTCTGACCGTTGGTATAAACATTTTTAATTTATCTAAAAGGATGCGTTTCCTAGTAACTTTTATCTCAAAGGAAGCGTTTCCAAACTCTGAAAGGAGGCGTTTTGGTCGATGTTCAGAAAAAAACACTTTTTGCATTCAGAAAAAGGTTAGGAATCTTATAATATATACAAAATGAAAACTCCGAACTTATATTATAATCTAATTAATTGTATATTGTGTTAAACGGTCAATTGTCCTTGCATTCATGACTTTTATTTTTGATAAACTTGTTGTACTCGTCGGCGCTGTTGTAGTGTGAACCCGTATGCTTTCTGTAATCGATTGAAGACATTAACTGAGTCTTGGTTATGTACTTTGTTCCGTCACCTATCAATTCTTTCAAGAATATTAGTATTTCATTGATAAATTGGCATAAAAGGACACCTACCATTCAATCGTTGTAATCTTTTTCTATGTACAGTATTGGAAAGGACGCGTTTTCTGACTCGGAAAGGAAGCAAAAAATCCGATTCTATCGGAAAGGAAGCGTTATGAATATACACTGAAGATAGACGTCTTTAATCTTTTATCTGCAATAATTGATACAAGTTTAAAATATGATAGGTTTAGAGTTTGGAAAACACAGAAAACTTAAAGAAGACGTCAAAATATGGTTATTTTCCCAACTAGTCCCTTTCCAGAGGGGGCGCACTTTCATGTATATGAATAAATATATGATAATATATAGTATGTGTTTGAATGTAGGTGAATAAAAATAGTTTGTTAACTAAGACTGTCCTAATAAAAGACATATACAGAATTTCATCAAACATCGTACATCAGACACAGGCTTTATTAAGATGTTTTGACTTTTTTCGAATTGCTGGCACGTTATTTTTTTATAGAAACTATACATTTCTTTACTGATTGATATCAATATGCCGGCATTTAGCAAGCAAGCTAGTCAGTGCATTCAACTACAGACGTCATTGGTGTTGTAGTGTCCCCCTTTCACTTCAAATGCTGGACATCTCTGGTCATTTAAACGTTAAAAAACAATATACCGTGCTGGTGGCTAGATTTTCTTTTAACTGAACGTTGTTTCATAATGCGGTTTTGTGGTTTTCTCATATACCACATTATGATTCTTTGACAAATTGATTCTCATTGTGTTCTTATAGGTCGCTAGAATTGGTCGCTAGCTTGATTCTGGTTCGACATAGTCATAGGGAAAGACTCCTGTTCTTAACAATTTAGTAAGTTTTTCCTTCATCTGTGGGATTTTGTGTGAAAGTTGGCAGTGAACTATTTAAAAATTGTAATGCATCAATAAAACATAGATTCCCAATTGGAAAATAACACATATTTTCTTATAATACCACTTATGTTTTCTGTAAACTTCCCTATTGTACTCATGATTAGAATCCGTTTCAAATTGTGTAAAACAATAGGTATAAACGGTTTTTTATTTGCAAATTACAATTGTTTCCTCAAATATATCCGTCAGGTGCCTAGTAAGGTTGTCATGATCTTTAACCTTCGGATTTTTCTTGCAAATAACATTTTGTAACATTCTTATTATCAATACCATCCATTCATTGTAGTCCAGCGCTGACAGTTGTTGTACTTTCTGTAATATGTCTTGCGGAATAAATTGTATCATTTGGTCAAATATCTGTTGATTATAATTATCCATCTTGAATGAATGTTTGGTACAAATTCACATATCATTTTATAGGTTTGCTTGTTTATTCGACAGATTAACTAAAACGGATGTACAAGTATAAACGGGTACGCAAATATGCAACGTTTACAAGATTATACATATATACTAGTCAACAAAAGTAACGATACACAAGTCTGAAGTCCAATTTATCATAAAATATAATAAATAGGAAAAACTATTATACTATCCAATAAAAAACATTCATTTGCAAAGCAAATGCATATGATTAAAAGAATCTGACCAAATCGGAAAGTGAGAAAATACCGTGTTATTGCACATAGGGGTCAAATTTATTTTGCCGAAAATGATGACAAAAGTCGGCACTTAATTTCGAAGATGAGAATCAAGTATTCATATATCTGCAAAGGCATTCAAAATTTTAAGCAAACCATGTTTAAGTTTAAAGTTTTAAGTTCTAATATCGATTTTTGAATTTTGGGTGAAAATACAATTTTTGAAATAACAAAAATTGCAAAACAAAAAAATTCACGTTTTTGCCTTCAATCAATGGTTTTGATAAGAAAATAACACTCTGTAAATATTAGACCAATTGGGTAATTATTTACCTTGGTACAGTGTATCCAATTTCATTATATATGGAAAATACATTGCCTAGTATACGTAGGAGGAACGAAAAAAAAATGCCCATCAAAATCCAAAAAAGATTTTATCTTTCTGAAACACAAAATGCTTTTAACTTTTATATATCTAGGGGATGCCAGGCCTTAAAACTTTTCCAACTGGACAGGTTAGTCTGTACTCAGAGTAGTTTTTGAAGTGTAAATACAGCCATTTTTGTCCATTTGTTATGATTAACCTTAACTATGAGGTCATTTCCTAAGTAAGTTAGTTCACACTTCACAGGCTTGTTAAACGAGCCAATTCTGTAAAGAGGTTTATAATCAGGATGTTAAGTATCAGTTAAGAGGATTAAGAGATTAAACTACTGTAGTGAAGTCAGAGGGTAATGACCTGGATTTTTATATGAATGAATGAATACTTTATTCTCTTAAAACAATTGTTACAGAGAACATATACATATTAACAATATTGGCTTCTTGGCAAGTTGCGCCATCTCCCGGTCTGGACTGGCAATCGGTGACTACCACATCTAAATTTACAAAGGATGTACATATAGTAGGGTGATAACTATGAGATATATTTTTCAAAACAAAAATGAGTTTTGAATAATCTATAGCACAATGCCTTAGGAGACTTGAACATTTCTGAATACCAAAATTGTATAAATTGATCCTTAAGTTTCTGCTCAACACACTTTGAAATCCATATTGACGAGAAAACAGTTTGGTTCTGCCAAATATTTGACATACCACAATCATCTAAAATATTCTTTATCAACTTTAACCACTTAGATTCATAACCATAATCTGTGTAGTAAACATGTAACAATTTATACAATAATGATGAAAATTTTGTTTCATTTCCTCTAACCAGTCTACACCAGAAATTTATCATTCGTATCTTTATTTGTAGTGATATAGGAAATATTCCTAGCTCACCATATACAATATAGTTGGGTGTAGATTGCTTCAAGTGCAATATAATTTTACAAAATCGCAACTGTATACTTTCAAGAACATCTAAATTTTCAAAACCCCAAATTTCTGATCCATATAATATTACAGGTTCTACTTATTTTTTAAACAAATCGATTTGACATTCAATAGATAAGTTATTTCTTTTACATTTCTTCAATAATCCATACATAGCTTTAGTTGCTTGTTCCTTTAGATACTTTCTTGTAGACAGGAATGATCCACTTTTACAAAAGAATATACCAAGATATTTATAATCTTTAACTATTTCTAGCTCTCTATTATTCAAATAAAAATTTAGTATTTTTTTACATCCTGCCTTTTGAAAAAACAAAACTTTAGTTTTCTCCACATTTACTTTAAGTTTCCACATTAAACAATATTGTGAAAAATTATCAAGCATAAGTTGTAAATCTTCAACCGATTCTGCTAATAAAATGGTATCATCTGCATATAAAAGCAAAAATACTTTTAAATACACTGTAAGTTCATTTTCAGCATCTTTGCTGATAGATTCTACACCTTTAATACCCTTTGTTTCTAAATATGATTGCAAATCATTTAAATATAGTGAAAATAATACAGCCGATAAATTTTCTCCCTGTCTTACTCCAATTTCAGAGAAAAAGATCTCTGAAGTTTCATTGTTATGTTTAGTACATGATTTTACATTTTCATACATATTTTGTATAATTCTTAAAAATTTGCCAGTAATGTTTGTATGAACAAGTTTAAAAAATAATGAATTACGGTGAACAAAGTCAAAAGCTTTTTCAAAATCGACAAAAGCACAATACAGCTTTTTCTTTCTGAGAGAGAGAGAGTAATTCAAAGAATGCATACAATGAAAATATGTGATCATTTGTTGAGTAGCCATGTCGAAAACCAGCTTGGTTTTCATGTAATAATTTATATTCTTCTATAAAAACATTTAATCTATCATTCAGAATAGATGTAAAAACTTTTCCTAAACAAGATAGCAATGTAATAGGTCTATAGTTTTTAAGATTCATCTTGTCTCCTTTGTTTTTGTATACTGGTATCATGTGACCTATAAGCCATGCTTCAGGCAAAATTCCTGAATCAAAAATTAAGTTAAATAATTGAACATAAATATCTATCATACTATCTATCCAAAGAAGAACAAATATATTCGTTAATTATTTTATCTTCTGTTGCTTTATTATTTTAAGCATTTTTATTTATAGATAAATAGATATTTTTGGATAAATAGATTAATCCACATTCGTTAAGAGGATTATTAACCGGATGTTAATAACTATAAATAGGAAAAAGAGATTAAAGACCGAATATTGAGTACTATTATGACACGGATGATAAGTAGCAGTTAAAAGGGATTAAGAGATTAAAGAACGGATATTACGTAATACTTTACATGAATAAGTTTTGGCGTGATTTCCGTCGGTCTCAGGCCGATTCTAGCAGGCTGGTAAAGAATTACGGAAATGTTCGCCAACCTGTTCGCCAAGTCGCCAACATTCTGAATAGGACCCCTGTTCGCCTAGTTCGAAAACTTCGGAAACATTCAAACAAGTACCCCTGTTCGCCAAGTTTGCCAACTTCGCCAACATTGCTTCGGAAATATTTTAACAAGTACCCCTGTTAGCCAAGTTCGCCAACTTTGGAAACATTCAAACAAGTACCCCTGTTCGCCAACTTCGCCAACATTCAAACAAGTAACCCTGTTCGCTAACTTCACCAACATTCAAACAATTAACCCAGTAAGCCAAGTTCGCCAACTTTGGAAACATTTTAACAAGTACCCCTGTTCGCCAACTTCGGAAACATTCAAACAAGTACCCCTGTTCGCCAACATTCAAACGAGTAACCCTGTTCGCCAACTTTGCCAACTTCCAAAATATTTTAACAAGTACCCCTGTTCACCAACTTCAGAAACATTTAACCCAAACACGTACCCCTGTTTGCCAAGTTTGCCAAAATTCAAATCATTATAAAAACCAATGAAAAATAAGAATTATTAAAAAAAAAAATAACAATAAACACTGAGAGTTACTTACCCTTCTTATGTGGGATAGGAAGTTCATACAAATCTAATATCTCTAAAAATTTTAACTTAATCCAGTTGATCAATTGCAACCTATCCAGAAACTAAATAGTACTACAGTTGGATGATCAAATAGCCCATAAATAGTTTCCAAACAGAAAAACAAAAATCTTTATGATTTACAAAAAGTTGCGATAACAAGCAAAGTTCAAAATTTAGAAAATGAACTTGACCTTTCACCTTGACCTCAATTTCCTGCTAATTGACCAAGGACCTCATATCACATTTACGACATCTGAGGAAAAGGAATAACAAGAAAAACAGTATAC
Organism: Mytilus coruscus; assembly: GCA_017311375.1. Classification (NCBI taxonomy): domain Eukaryota; kingdom Metazoa; phylum Mollusca; class Bivalvia; order Mytilida; family Mytilidae; genus Mytilus; species Mytilus coruscus. The sequence goes on along the minus strand of CM029597.1, from coordinate 2,399,589 downwards.
AGGGAGATAACTCCATATGGAAAAGTATTTGGTTAAAAACTTACAAAGGATGAGTTTCAGAATTGCAATAACATACCAAATATCTTATCTACAGGTTGCAAAACAAAATCGACATTTAAGAAATTATTAAGCGACAAGAAACAATAAGAAGACCAATTTAGCAACAAGAAAACAAATTAAGCATCACGAAATCTAACCGTTAACTTTGTCAAATAAATAAATATAAAAAAATCATTAAAATAGTTTTTTTATTAAGTTAATTAATTTAACCCTTTCCAGGCGAACGATGCATGTAGGCATCGTGGATTCGTGAAAATGGCCATGTTCAGTTAACGAGCTTCGTGTTCCTCCTCCTCGTATTTTAGCATAGTAATGCGATATATTCTGAAATCGGTAGGTTTCATGGTTTCTTTTGAGTTGCTTTTTGATTCAGGAAAATGGGAGATAAAAAATAAACAGCTGAAAATCAAGTGAATTTTTGTTTTCAAAATCTGCCGCCATTTTCGTCAATGTGGGACAAACCATGACGAAACGTATCAGTCGTATATGAAAGTATTCTGATGTTTAATCAACTTTGTTTTGAAGAGGAAACAACATAAGTACAGGTAATTAATTCTTGCATGTCTCAAAGCTTGTAAAAGTATTTAATTTTCGCGAACAGGGGCTGCTTTCCGGTTGTGTGTTTGTTGACACTGACAAGGGGTGTGGTTTCAATACTTTCGTTTTTGTCGGCAAGAACTCGACTGAACATACGATTAAACCCGATCATACTTTTCACAATGTTTTGAGGGTAAAATAAAGGAAAGTCCAAATAAAGCTAACCAATCGTGTTCCTTCTTTGCAAAATTACGTCTTACTTGTAGTAAAAATTGACCTAATTTTTAGAAAATGGCGCTTGAGAAGTTGTAAAAAATCGAGAGTTCTTACGATGATTTTTATGGCGCCGCAACAAAGTTGTCGGGGCCATATATTTTCACCCTTGTCCGTCATTCTGTCATTCCGTCATTCCGTCATTCCGTCATTCCGCAACAAACCATTATACGGCATTTTTTTCTAAACGCCTTCAGATATTGGGCTGATTTTTTGGTATGTGAGTTAACCATGATGAGTTACAGATCAAGTTTAAGTTTCGTTCCGCTCCGCTAATTTTTGCCGAAATTAAGGGTTTAGAACTTTGAAATTTGTTGAAAATCACAGTTATACAGACTTTTTTTCTATATGCCTTCAGATTTTGCGCTGATTTTTGATATGTGAGACTACCATGAGGAGTTACAGATCAAGTTTATGTTTCGTTCCGCTATGCTGATTTTCATGTCGTTTCAACACATCTTGTTTCTAAACGCCTTCAGATATTGGGCTGATTTTTGGTATGTGAGTTAACCATGATGAGTTACAGATCAAGTTTAAGTTTCGTTCCGCTCCGCTAATTTTTGCCGAAATTACGAGCTTTGGACTTTGATAAATTGTTGAAAATCACAGTTATACAGACTTTTTTTCTAAACGCCTTCAGATATTGGGCTGATTTTTGGTATGTGAGTTAACCATGATGAGTTACAGTTCAAGTTTAAGTTTCGTTCCGCTTCGCTTATTTTTGCCGAAATTAAGGGTTTAGAACTTTGAAAATTGTTGAAAATCACTGTTATACAGACTTTTTTTCTATATATGCCTTCAGATTTTGCGCTGATTTTTGGTGGAAGAAGACTTCAAGTCTTCTGAAGGCCTATGGTGCCGACTTTAAAATCATTGAACAACCTCCGTATGCCGCATCCGTTTCTGTGTATTACAATTTCATAACAACTTCCGATTCTTGACACCGATTTTTACACATGATTAAGCATCTGAATCATTTAATTTGTAAATTAGGATTGAAAAACAATCACTATCGTTAATATTTACCCTTTTATTTATGTAATTTATTAGATTTCATCTCATCTACATGAACGTTATTTGTTTACTTGTAACCGGATGTTTTTAATGTAGATATTTGTACCCATGCGTGAATTTGGTATCGGGACAACTCGCCCTGTTTACATGTTCGCCCTTGGTCTGTTCGTCCTGAGTTCTTTCGCCCGTATAGTACGTTCACCCTGTGTTCATTCTCTTCACTCTTATCTTACACAATGTTTTATAATACGTCCTTGCATTTATTAAAAATATTGATATTAAGGGTATCGTTAAAAGCTCTAAAACACGATTTAATGAAAATCATCTGTTCCTTATTTTGTTCCCAAGGTAAGACAATAGTGTTCAGCCAATCAAATTCTGTGTTTCTCATGATCAAATTAATAAGCCAATCAAAACGTTTTCTCTGAAGATTATTCTAACATGCTAGATTTTGAACTTGTGTTGTTTTCATCTAGTACTTTAAAAAAATACTTTTAAATAATACAAGTGAAAACAACTCCGTTTCTACTTGGTGTTCCTAATTGGAAGGAAATACGAAGAAGAAGAAGAAGAAGAAGAAGAAGTTGTAAAATCGTGAACATGGCATGTGAATTTTCATCTGCAAGGAGGTTCTTACACAACTTAAGGATAAAAGCATGACTGATTGACCAAATTCAATGATGCAGTACTACCATAAAGATAATAAATAGTATTTTTTTCACTAATTTATTGACATTATACTTTTTGTAACATATGTTATTTTTGTATTCAATTAAATCATTTAAAGCACAATGTACTATTCTTTTTTCACAAAGACAAACAAACAGGTTGGGACCCCCCACCCCCACCCATTATGAGTGGTGTCCCTTAAATGAGGACTGTCCCTAAAAAGGGTCATTTACTGTTGAAAAAAAAGAAAGAAAATTTTAAGATTTTTAACTCAAAAGTGGGAAAATTCATTATATTTGGAACAACTTTTCTAAATGAGGGTCAAATTAATAAAGAAGATATAAGTTTAGAAACATCACAAAATTCTTTTGACATGTTTTGACACTTTAATACTTGATAGATGCATAGTTCTTGGGGAAAAGTTTCATCAAATAATATGAATATAGAGGTGCTCATTTTTTACAGTGGGTTGTAATGTTCTTCTAATGAGGGTGACACATCTTTGCATAATTCAAAATTGGAAATTTCAACAAGCATCTAATATTCTTACACAAGAAAATAAACCCTGGTCTGCTAGCTACATGTTCATCTTTTCTACTGATTTAAAACTTAAATCATGCAAACAGACTTAAGAAAAGGCATGTAAGCTCATCATACAAATATGACACTTTTCAAGACAATCCAGATCGTGCAAAATACTTCGCTAAAAATTGTAACCTTTAAAATTGTTGTTGCACACTAAAACCCCATGGGAAATTTCAAAAGTTGGCAGGTATGTAACAAGTCTTACTATTTTATGCCCCATTTATGGGCATTATGTTTACTGGTCTGTCCGTCCGTCCTGCTTCAGGTTAAAGTTTATGGTCGTGGTAGTTTTAATGAAGTTGAAATCAATCAATTTGAAACTTAGTACACATGTGTTCCTTATGATATGATCTTTCTAATTTGACTGCCAAATTAAAGATTTTACCTAATTTTCATGGTCCACTGAACATAGAAAATGATTGTATAGATTGAAATCCATGTACTTATGACACATTCTTGTTTGAAGAAAAAATACATCATAGCGATAATGGAACAAAGCAGGCTGGGTTAGTGGGGCTGCTTTTATGGTAATTCAAGTTACCTTTTAATTTATTCACCTTCTTCCACCTGAGAGCTATCAGCTCTTTGATTGATATGTGAGACTACCATGATGAGTTACAGATCAAGTTTATGTTTCGTTCCGCTATGCTGATTTTCATGTCGTTTCAACACATCTTGTTAGATCTGCCGTACATCCACTTCCTGTTTGCTGATAGTTTGAAATTTAATTACTCTTTGATCAAGGACATTTTTTATCAAACTAGTATTCTGCAGTACATCCACTTCCTGTTTGCTGATAGTTTGAAATTAAATTACTCTTTGATCAAGGAAATTTTTCATCAAACTAGTATTGGTCTTGAGATCTTGATACTATCCATGCATGCTTGTGTCCACATGTGTTGTTAAAATTGCAGATTTTTCAACTTTTTGAGACGGGGCATTCGTGTCGTTCCGACACATCTAGTTTTTCAAGTTTTCGGTTATTAAAATATAACAAGCAAGTGAACGGTATCGCATAATGTTTTCTTGAAATGAAGCAGGTAACTATGTTGACCACCGTAACGTGGGAAGTGATCTTTTTGGAGGAAAAACATGATCCTTTCTGTCCACATGCCTTCAGAAATGTAAACAAAGCTGGTAATATGCAACAGATCACGATTTAGGAATTATCTCGATGACAATAAAATGCAATTACTTTAATAGAGGGCTCCCTATCCATATAATTATTGAACTACAGAATCATCAAGCTCCTGGAAAAGAACCTGATAGAGTCTCCAGCCCTTTATAAGTTAAACAAAACCTGGGACCATAATTATAGTAGTCCCAGACAAAACTGACAGTTTTGGCAAACAAATTTATCCAGGATCACCTCAAACTTACCACATTGGCACGAATCATATTACTTATCTTGACCATAACTTATCTGCTTGATGCCTTTTTTATAAAAGAATATGTTGAAGCCTTTTCTGTGCATGTTTTAACAGTTTTAATATTGACAGGTGGACCGTGGAGACCATTTCACAAAACAGGTCTTCATGAATAACTGTTTCAGTGTTGATATTTTTTTGTGAAGTTTGACATTAAAGAAAGAGTAAGAAAACTTCCAGCAAACAATGAGACATTTATACATCTCTAGTCTTTACTGACATCAGAGACACATAATACTGCTGACTTGTTTTGCCAACAGGATAATCAATTGTTAGGCCAAACAAAGTATGACAAATAGTGAATGATCTAAAAAAAAATGAAATATTCTCTTACTCATGTAAGAGCACACATAACAGAAATGTTCCCTTTTATATAAATATGTAACCATGCCATATATTGAAGCTCCTGTCCAAAGTCGAGAACCTCAGCAGTAATTTAGAATTTTGTTATTTGGAGAATTCAGTGTTGATAGCAGAATTTTGATGGTCTCTGTTAATTCCATTCACAAATTATACAGATTCTGTCGATTTAGTTTTTATGCCATAAATATACATCTGTACATGTATTGTATAGAAACCTGTCTGTTGTTGAAGCAAAGGCTTTATGTTGACTTCTAGGTGTTTTTTTTTTTTTCGCTTGGAAATGTCATTGGATTGACGTGTCATTGAGGTATACAAGGTGATAATATCCAACAATTTATTTCCATATAAAGTATACCAATCATCTTCCTATTGAAATGCGATTTGACTTTTAAGAAGTATATATACTAAACAGGGTATAGAACTATGGGCTTTATTTGTATCATACATGGGGTGAATGTCCTACATGTGGTAATACCTGTATATATAAATTAAAAATATACAGTACAAGGGTTACTGCTAGTTACTTAAAAAAATAGTCTCTCTAAGTGGCTATTTCAGTTCGATTTTCTACAGGGGTGTTGTGTTTATATTGATACATTTTCAGCAAAAATGTTAAACTAGTGTAAAAGGAAGTTATTATCATTACAATGGAAAAGGAGAAGTGTCCCTGATGATGACAATAAAACGCTTAAGATACAACCTAGGAGGGTAATAGGTTTTTTTTAAAGGGACAATATTTCTAGTATCTAGACATAAGACTATGTAGAGACAAAAAAACTTTGACTGTTTGAATGTACAGATCAATTCAGTATATTTGTACATATTTAATGGCAATTCATATGTCAAACAAAAACTAATTGTATTGCATAAGACCTCACAGACTAATTGATTTTCATTTATATAATTATACTTATAGGTTGCACTTTGTAAATACATCTGTTTCACAAACCACACCTCTTTTGGGGAGAAATTTAATATTCATAGATAATTTTTTTGGTTCCAAAATATGATCTTTATGCTTCATCTCGTAGAGACACAACCTGAGAATGTTACCAGTATAAATACACATGGATAGCGGCCAATTGGAAATCTGAGTAAGACCCAAAGTATAGGGAGGGGTAGTACAGAATTTCAGTATAAGTTTAAACTCTTAGAAGTTCGAGGCATATAAATATCGAAAATATGCTGCACAGCCCTATGTTTTGACCTCTCATGTGTACAATTCTTGCAAGATTTTTTTAAAACTTATATCATAGGTTTATATCAGCGAAGTCTTGGACGAGTTCGAAAATCACTGCCGATCAATTTTTTTTAAAGAGTTATGCCCCTTGGAAACATTAATTATATGGAAAATAGCATTGTTAGCTCTCATGTGTACAATGCTTGCCAGAATTTTACGAAACTTAAATTTAAATGATAGGTTAATATAAGCAATGTCTTTGATGAGTTTGAAAATCAGTGCCGATTGGTAATTTTTAAAAGAATTATGCCCCTTGGAAATATTAATTATATGGAAAATTGGCTTATGAACGCTCAAATGTGTACAATTCTGGCCAGATTTTTATGAAATTTATATTATAGGTTTAAATCTTCAATGTCTTTGAGGAGTTCAAAAGTGGAAATATTGATTATAATGGAAAGCACATTGCAATTCCTCTGAAGCCTTCATTTCTCTAAGATATTAATAAAAAGTTTTAAAGAACCAAAAAAGTGCTTTATTTAGTTATTGCCCTTGTCTCTTGGGTAGATAAAATATGTGCAACGCAGGGGAGATTGGAACTCTGTTCTTTTTTTAAAATAAAAAAAATGGCATGTATATAAAAAAGATGTAAAAATTGTCACAAATGTTTCAAATAATTACAATTGATGTAACTTTAGCAATATTATTTTTGGTTTTGGGTATTATTTGGTGTTTTTGAACCCGCTTCCCTGTGGTATTTTAAGAAGAAAAGGAGCGCCCTTTGTAGCCTGGTGCAACAAAATATTACATCAGTGATATTTAAGTGATCTTTCATGCATTAGAAAGATCTTTTAAACAGAAAGAAACTACATTTTATGTCATGGAGATTGGATGTATAGTTTTTGAGACACGATATTTTGAAAGTGTTAAATTCTTAGACCGTTTCTATGTTAATTTTCATACAGTGAGAAGGATGGCACCAAAAACAATTAAACAACCCAAAAGAAAATAAAGAAAATAACATAACTTTTTAAAACCCTTTCATACCGAATGTATCCTTTTGGCAACCTCGTTCGCATGCCGAAATTATCCTTTTGGCACACCGGTCCAGATGCTTCAGGATACATAAGTTTCTATTTTTAGACGGTCACAATGCAAACAGAAAAAAAAAATTATAACGTTCTAACGAATTTCTTGACATAGTTGATCCATAAATAGTATAATAAACATTAAATGCATTCCATATATTCGTATCGGGCGTATTTACGCTGTCAGACAATGTTTTTTCAAAAAGTTCATTTCGAGTTAAAACATTTAGAAAACTTAACCTGCGGTGATGAAAGTAGTTGAACTTGTACAAAAGTAATATATGTACGTATATTTTGGAGTTGTGAGAGGGATAATTGTGAAACAACCCGAAATCTAGACTTTGATTGTCGTCAGCAGGTTCACGGCTGTAGCTTTTTTATTTCTCTTCCGTTTGACAGTCAATCGTTCATTACCAAATGGATCAGAGTTTTTTCTATCATTATAGAAACTTTTTTGGAGGCTGTGGTTCTTACAGGTTTATTTATTTTCATCGAAAAGCAACTTGGTCGTCTGAAGGTCGAGATAACGAAAGTCAACTTTCATTAAAAATAGAACCGGATATTGACAAAATTGACAACTGAGTCTAGATCGAAATAGTTCGGTTAATAAAAACACGTGTTGTTGCAGTCGAACGGCAAACGATTTAATGGCGTCTAAGGTCAAGACATTGGTCACGTGATAAAAGGTCAGAGTTTACCTTTTTTTGTGAACGTGTACACCTCGTGGTTTTTTACCTCGTATCGTCTTATTGTAACTCGTACATAAATAAAACTTGTAGTGTCCAAATCTTGAGTAAATAAGCTTCATTATTTTGTATACTTATTTAAGAAAGGTGTTGTAAAAGTATTCTAAAACTACGATGGAAGTGGAAATTTTTCTTGAAAATTTGCGTAGGTCTGGAAAATCCCAAATTATTCCTTAAATGGGTTTGGTAACGTATGGAGGGTACAAAATATGAAGTAAAATCATTTTCTGGTTCTTATTTTATTCATTATTGATCCCAAATTCCCCGGCAACGAATTTGTGTCAGCTTATTCGTGACGAAGCGGAGATCAAAGGGAGATAACTCCGTACATGCATCGTAGGAAATTGCAAGTTCAAAACAGTAAATTCGAGTAAAATTAATGATTGAAGTTATATTTCGACACTTTCTTGAATAACTATTCCATATTGCATGTTCCTTTACTCATGTAACAGCAAAATAGTTCTGTTATAGTTGAATATGACATTTTTCAAGTAATTTCAGGTTTTTGAAACTTCCAAAGTACAAAATTATAGATAAGTAACTTTTCTCTGAATCTTGGACTTATAAATTGCTATACACAGTATATTCTCAAACACTCTTTTGATAGATGGAATAATAGTATTTGTTCTACTTTCTTTGTATCAATATTCTTAGAAAGCTTATCAAAATAAACTCAGTGTTTGTTCATGTAGAATGTTAATATATAATAGTAGAACAGTTTTAATAATAATTTCCTTTTAAAATTAGACTTTAATTAATTCAATTTATATATATAAATAAAGTATCTAAAATAGAAAGTTTTACTCTGGTGCATTGAAAATGTTGCACCAGAAATGAGATTAAACAAAGTTATTTAGCCTGAAGAACTTATCTATAGGTTCTTTGTCACTTTGTATGCTGATCATATGGAGAAAAAAGAGTGATATTATACATTCTAACACAGCATCAATTGAGAAACAATAGTTCTCTCCTCTAGACATTTTAGTTTTCAAGATATAAGTCTTCAGTTGCTTATCAATATACATATTTAAGATTTCTCTGTTAAGAGTGGAGAAATAACTTTCTGACAGATATGTTGTAAGGGAATGTTTCTCTTGATATTTTAAACAGTTAATTTATGTTACCAACTATCTTTTTTTTTTTTATGATCTGCAAAGAGATGGGTTCTTTCTGTGTGACATCATTGATTATTAGGCTAATTATTGGTAGCCTTTTTCCTGATGTAACAATGCATATGGCAAATTCTGAGAAAAGCAAGAACCTTTCAGCAGATCCAGCTTTTTATAAAAGAGTAGGGATTATTCCTATAACAGAAAAATATATATTTTGATTTCATGCCAAAAGTTATATACAAGAGGGTTCATCAGCAGTACAATATAAATTTGCATTACATTAAAATACAATATGGATAAAAAGAAAATGTAGACAATACATACTTCAAATTTGTGAATATTGAATGAAAAAAAGATAATTTGCAGTGGACAGAATTATCTTTTTCTTATTATAACTGCTTTTATATAAGAAACTATAAAAGATGTACAAGTTCTGTTTCTCGCTCTAAATCAAGAGAAAAAATTAAAAAACAAAAGGCTAGAAAGGATTTAAAACATTATAAATTAAACAACACAAAGAAAACTGAACAAAAAGCTGTAATGGAATATGATATCATGCAGTTCATATTATTTCTATTATTACAAGTTTTGGATTTTTTCTTAAATTTGAATTCAAAAGTCCTAAAATAACTGTTGAGTCCTTTAATTAAATTATTGATTGAATAATGAATGATTAGGTAAGCTGATCAGTAAATAAAGTATGAAAATGCTTTAATTTTTTTAAATAAATGAGTGTTATTTATATGTCAAAGTATACTGAATCAACTTCAAATTTAAACCAAATTCACATTTAACTGCTCTAAAATGCATTGGCAGTTGAAATACAAAACAAAACAAAGCTGACTTAAATACAGTATATTCAGAATTTTTTTGAATAATGGACAAAATAAGATAATTATTATTCTGATATTAGAAAAAATCTTCAAATCAGAATGCAAGTTCTTATTATTGCAATAATCAATTTAATCACTTTATTTACTTTAATTAAAACCTCATGATAATTTCTGAATTTACAGTACTTAGCTTATCAACCTCTATGCTTAAAAAAATAAGTTTCCTAGGCCTAAATGTGGTTGAAATTCTGACAATTTTGCTAACTTTTACCAAAAAATTTCTTTTTTATGACATAACTGGATTATTACTATTTAAGAAAAAACTGCATAAAGTTGTATAATATGTATTACATTTCAGAATGCTAGTTTGTATTATCATCATGATCATGATAATTGCAATAAACATCAATTATTTTTGAATTGATAGCCTGGAATCAGTACATACATGTGTTTTTATACATCTATATACTATTCATTAGGAACTTATTAAAATGAAACTTTGCACAAGACAGTCATGGCAGTTCACAATTACAGTGGTCATTTTAAACATAGTGACACCAATAATACAATTTTATTTTTCATGCGTAATCATTGCAGAACTATTTTTCAAATGATTTAATGTTTGTTAGTTATTTACTTCAAATACTGAACCTGTTCTAAAATAAAGAGATGTGGTATGATTGCAAATGAGATAACAATCTAAAACTATCCACCAGAGTCCAAATAAATGTGTCTGTTAGCAGTTATAAGTCACTTTACAAACATCAACAATGAATACAAACTTTCATTATTTATAGACAGATTAGGAAAAAGAGGAATTATAGCTTTTTGGCTTACTACAAGAGAATATAAGAAATATAATAATATAAATAAGGAAAATAGAGAGGACTTAGCCACTGGACTGTATATAAAGTGCTCCCTTACTAATCCTTAGAGGAGCTGCTGTATACTTAGAAAAAAGATGTGTGAGACACTACATTTTGTAGCATTTTGGTCAATCTGCCGTATTTGCTAAACTTACTGCCTATGGTGGGAATTAAACCCAAGTATGTCCATATACTCTATTTTCCTCTATGTACATACATATACATGCATATGAAAAATATCAAATGCAAAGTAAATATGGTAATTAACATCATGATTACAGTCTCATTTTTTTGTAAGGACCTAGTTTAGGAAGTCCCTGGACCTAGCCAGACATATTTCTTAAGCAAGGTGTATTATATAACTCTTGAAAGTTTTAAAATGCAATTGTAAGATTAATTATATCTGGTCTTAAACTATTATAACACAATAAGTATGTTCAGTAACAACAACGTGCAATTTAAGTAAACAAACATCAATGAACGACCACGTGTTTGTCTGCTGTGCTTGAATTTAAACGGATCAGCTTTATTTACACGAATTTTTGCTACAGCAGACAATTTGACATGTCACTTTACATTATAAGTTTTATAAAAAATGCATTTGTTGTTATGACTTGTGTATGCATGGAAATATAATGAAGATAACATTAATTTTACCGTACAAAATGAATACACAGCATTCCTGAGGTGTGCACACAAAACACCCCACTTTTGTTACAATGGATGGTAACGTATAGCCATTTATATAACAGTAAATCACATTGGATAAGCTACCCTACACAATACATAATATGCAAATTTATCCCCGGCCACGCTTTTGTGTCAGCTCTTGTTGTGATGGAAAAATGTAAACATTGAATCCGCCATTTTGAGTTAGGAACAAAACTATTTTTCAATCTTAGATTAAAGGAGATTGCGCACATTGCCAGCGTATCATGCATAACCAGTCATGTGAAAATATATCTTTTAATTTGTTTTCTGTAATTACTTTTCAATGTTTGAGTTAATTTAATGTTTTAATTTCCTACAGAACGGAGCATCGTTCTCAAGTCGCCGAAGAAAAAATTATAGGTGGCGCTGTTTGTGGGCGTAAACATTTTACATACGGGTACTTTTTGTGTCGACAGATTGACCTTTATCTGTCAGATTCAGGCGTTTGCCATTCAACTGTTGCATCTCAGTTTGTTATTATTTAACAGAAAAGGGGTTTTGAAAGATAAGACAATATGCTTCAATTTTATTCATATTTTAATCGAGTATAAATAATATTCCATGATTTATCTTATCTAACAGAGGTTTTTAAAAGTTTTTATTTTAGGTGATCATACAAAAATTTAAGTGGTTTGGTAAAACAAATTCAGTTGGCAGTAAAAAAGAATTTGAATGAGGACAAGATGATTTGTTTTTATAGAACAAATTGCTTTTATTCTCATTTTGTTGAGAGACAAATTGTATAAGAAGGGAAGTGAAAAAAAAAAATTTTTGTTTTAGGAGGGAAGTGAAAAAAAAACCCATTTGTTTCAGAATGGAAGGGGAAAAATTATTTGTTTCAGAAGGGAAGTGATTTTTTTCCAAAGGAGAAAATATACGGTAGTTTGTTTCTACAATTGATCAATCTTTGGGGTGCATGGGGGGGCAATTTTTTTTTTTTATTATCCAGAAAATTGGAAAACTATGAAGGAAAACTCATCTCCTTCAGGTTGCACACAAACACAAAAGATGAATGTCTGGTGCCTAAAGTTATATCCCAATTTGTTTAAGACTTTAGATATCCTATTTTGCAAATGTAAGCATTTTAAAAAAATTCTATCCATACTAAAAATCATGGTTGCAGCTATTTATTAAAGGCGTTGATGTTGTATAAACTGGTTTTAAAAATTTAGAAATGGGGAAAACATTTGTTGTTACTACATAAATCTTATACATGTAAATCGATTTCTATACTAAGGCCTGTTCCCACATTTTTTTTTTTGGAGAGTGCACATTTTCTTTGGCAATAGGTTTTGGGGTCTACTGAGTGTTCTGGACATAATACATATATGTCACTACTATATCCTAGATGTCTTGTTCATTTATGCATTTGATATGCAAACATCGCCACATTTTTGTGAATTTTTCACTTGGTTTATTTTTATTAACAACCATTTTTGACACTGGTAAAACACCTCTTTTGTAAAAAAAAAAGAAAGAAGACTTAAAATGGTATTGTCTGCTTCCCTCAGAACCCAAGCATATATCAGTAAAGACTGATCAACTTGGAGTCAGACAGATGTATCCAGAGTAGGGTCTTCTTGTGACTGTTAAATTACCTCGTAAGCCAGCTTGTTAAATTTAAACAGTATATTGGACTACTAGTCACTTAGTCTAGTACAAAGCAGGTAATCTTCATACCACATTAGTATCTAGGCTTATATGTAAGTAAAACTTGCTGCTGGATGTCAGGCAAACAAACGATTAATCAATAGACAACAACCTCATTCAAGTATTTTTGATTTTTTTTGACAGACCCATTAAACCTAACAATATCAACAGAAAATTAAAAAATCTCAATTTCCATTATTCTCACTCAATTTGAAAATTGATTTTTGACATAAACCCTCTCATTCAACCCAGCATGATAAACTGACAATAAAACAAATCTCACCCTTCCAAATGTTATCAGAAACTATCAGCTCGCCAACTTACTGATGTGGTTTTCCATAAATGTATTTTAAAACTGAAGATTTCTACAGTAAAACATATATTTCAAATGTCTATCCTTTCCCTTTTGGACAATAACTTTCAGTGACTTGCAGCTGCACTGTAAATCTAAGTGTTAATAAATAGAACACTGATTGAACGCTTTTTTGTAACACTTTTTGAACGTGTAATGGTGTTCCAAATGTTTACACTAGTGTTCATCAATTGAATGTGCGGTGTTCAGTTTTTAATGTCTTTGTGTTTCATTTTTAACACTTCATGTTAGAGTTCTTAACACTTAGTGTTCAACGATTTAACGTGTCTGAATGTTCAAAATCTTAATACGTCGACGCGTTCAACAGCCCTGTAACACTTTTTGAACACATAGAACATGTTTAAAATCAAAGTGTTAAGATTCAGAACACCAGATGTTCACTTTCAGAACAGTTGACTAAAGTGTTCAAAGTGATGGTGTTAAAATGTGGAACATGTTCAAATTGATGGTGTTAAAATGTGGAACATGTTCAATTTTCAAGCGTACATAATTTCCATAAGTACTCAGCTTAAACTGTTATAAAAACTATATTCAATTCAGGCAAAATATAACAATAAATGCATCTTTTAACGAGTAATTCTTTATGTAATCAAATGTGCATATATAAAAGAAAAGTACATCAGATACCTTATGATATCACAAGTAACAGTCAGTGAAATCACATACATATTTTTTTTAAACTGACTTAAATATATCACAAATAGTGATTTTTTTCCTACATGACTAGATAGTTACTGCATCCTCTGTATCCTAACCAAAAAAGCATGTCAATGTGATAAGTAGACAGTTTATAATATAACTATTTGTCACAACGAAAGTTTAAAAATTTGCAAATTCCAACAGTTCTTCTACGATAGCTACTTCCATGACACTGTTGTCATCACATACAATGTACGCTCCACTTTTTAGTGCATCTTCACTAAAAGCTATCAACTGGGTGACATTTTATGTGTTGTTATCAACTTCCAATGTCAAAATCCTCCACAACAAGGAATGTCTAAGAGCCTGTATATCCTGCAAAATAAAATTTAATAGAAGAGAGTTTTCATCAAATTCAGCAATGCTTGTTATGCTTTAATGTTGATATATAATAGAGTACAAATTCTACGGCAATGAAATGCACGTTTTGACAAAAGTCTATTTCTTGACCTAAGGTGAACAGATAGAAATGATACACGCAAATTAGCTATTAATTGATATACATATATTGTCATACCTTTTTTGACATCTTTCTATTTTTCAACCACTTTATAGCATGCAGAAATGATCTTCTTGGGATTATTGGGCACCAGTTCCTAATTCAGACATTTTAATCTAACGATTCCTGCAAAAAAAAAAAAATAAAAAAACGAATGCATTTTCTAAGTCTGTTATATGTTGATGTCGAAAATCATCTTTTATTCTGTATAACAGACAGACCGGTTATTCATCAGTTAAGGAAATCACCAGAGCAAAGCTGACAGTTATTCGTCGTCTGTTTATGTCGAATAGTTAAATTTTGGATATAACAGTTATGAATATTTGACATATTTATATATATTACGCTGTAATCGTACAAAAACCCGTTCGTGCACCCAATATTCTTATATTTATATATATCTCTGGCATGAGAAAATAACAAGGAAGCCATCGAACTATATATGGAGATTATTTTAAGTTACTCACTTCTTTTGTTTTCATGTGGGATAGAAGTCCCTTCTCTGGTTTCCTTCTTTATGTGTATCCATTCTTTGTTTAACCGCCTAAATCGCCAGCCGATATCTGTTTCCGGTATTGGGTATCCTGGTATATTTTTTTTTAACACGAGTTGTTCAAAATTTCGAGCGATTTGAACACTGATTGAACATGTAATGTTAAAAAAATGAACGGATCATGAAGTAAGATAAACATCGACATATTTTATTGCAATATATTATCATAACAGGCCTCATTGATATACATAATTATGTCACTTATAAGTAAAACTTGTAGTACATTCATATACTATACATATTTGCCAGCTTGGAAGTTTTATATTTCACAATTACTAAAATATTAACCAAAAATTCACATGATCAACATCCTGCGTATACATTCATATTTTTTAAAGAATTTCTTTTCGAATTTGCCAATTGGAAGGATAGAAAATCGGACAAACGACTATCTTCATTTTTAGAACAGAACTTGGAACACCGGTGTTCACTGCGTCTGAACACAGGTGTTAATATTTTGAACACAAACGTTAAAATTTTGAACACGTCTCTAAGCATGAACATATGACGTTAAAATATTGAACATTCGGTACATATAAGTTTTGAACGCGTCCGGACGCGTCAGGCGTCCGTTATATTTTCAGTGTGTCTGTGTGCTGAACACGAGTAGAAATAATTGTGTAATTGTTTGCATATCATGAGTAGAAAAATCTTCTTTACTTCTACTGTGATTAACTAATTTAACATTGATTAAAATTAAAAAAAAAAAAATGAATTGTCAGCATTTGTTTTATTTATTTGTGCTGCTATAACAAACATCAGTTTATGTAGTTATCAATGTTTTATTGTCTTATATATATTATAAATTTTGACTGAAAATAGTTTAGATTTTATTTTTTACAATTTTCAAATTTTTTTTCTGTAGGCTTTTTATTTTGAGAAACGAATGAATGTTTGCTTACCTGTAGTACCTTTATTTATGTTTAAATGGTTTTTTTTTTTTACCACCAAGACACGATCACATTCATTCAAAATTTAATGAGTTTAGTACTTGAAAAAATGCACTTATTGGTTTCATCAGAGACATACATACACATATATGTGTATAGTCGTCTCTGGTTTCGTTTCCTTTTGTTTTATTTGAGATTTTTATTGGAAAGCTTCATCTCATTCACTTGTGGAAGAATTAAAGCATTACTGGAGTGATTTTAAGTCATAAAGTAAAGAATTCCCATCAATTATTGCTGCAGTTAAATTTATTTTCAATTGACTCATCAACGTGGGTAATTTTATATAATTCGTCTGGAAGAGTTGTTGGCCGTTATCGAGCGCGAGTTATCTTTCTTCTTCCCAAAACGTAAACAAATGGCGGCCAAAATCTACGTGAACTATAGGCTAGATTTTTTGTCAGGAAAACGAATACGGAAACGGTTTTTGAAGCTAAATGATTCAGTGGCTTATAGAAATTGCATTTTGAAACACTCGTTTGCTTAAAAGATATTGCCGAATGCAAGTCAACGCGTTATACGGTGATGCAATGAAAAATATATCTTCCGACTCGATCAAGTTATTGACACACGTTTTAAAGGTAAACTGCTTGTAATTACTCTTTGAACAGTTTATGGACGCTCAACCTTAGTTATTTATCTACATTTTATAAAAATTTGACCGCATAATTCGCTACGGTTCATGAGATTTCAAGGATCAAAATTAAGAGGTCGTTTTTGCTGTAGCACATCTTAAATTAATTCCGGTCAGGCAAACGACTCGTGCAAAAAAAATTCCGGCCAGGGAATCCCGCGAAAAAAATAAATTCAGGAGTAAAAGTGTTAATGCCTTAACCTTTTGCTGTAAAATTTTGAATACATATAAAGAAATATAAGTAGCTTAAATGAGTATGAAAATGGAAATAATCTTAGGTTGGAAATTGAAAAAAAATCCATAGTTACCATGATAACAAAACAGAAAAAAAAATGAAAACAGCTTTGAAGGCTTTTAACCTGCAATAAGGTCAATAGAAGTCTGTTGGATGTGCTGAAAACCATGGTCAACTATAGTTTTCCACTTTTCTGACCATGGTCAACCATGGTCATACATCTGACCATGGTTGACCATGATCAATTTGACAACCATGGTTTACTGTCTTTGTGACCATGGTCTTGCATCTGACCATGGTCAACTTGACAACCTGAACCATAGTGAATTAAAAAACGATCATGGAAATTTATAACAATCTGTAACTTACTTTGAGACTTTTAACATTCAAATTATGCTCGTTTTTCAGACTCAGTGGTACACTGTTCAATGACAATTTTTTAATTCTTTCTTCCCACGACGGTCTTCACGCTTAACTTTTGAGTCCACAAGCCAGAAACTCAATTTTTTCAAAAATTTTAGTTGGATTCTGTTGGCTTGTAGAAGAATTTTACAAGCCAGAAATCAATTTTACAAGCCAATGCCGTAGGACTTGTGGTTAAGCGTGAAGACTGCCAAGATGTAAGTTATGGCTCTCTCCTTTCATGTTTATCTCAAAAAAAATATATTCTCTTTAAATTTGAAAACACATATAAACTGAGCAGTTCAACCTGAACAGTTACGCTACAGTAACAGAGAAAGATAGCGACAGTCGGATGAAATCTGGGAATTTTACAAACTGAAACTTACTTTCAGTATTTAATTTCTACTCGTTTTTTTCACAATGGTACACTGTCAAACTATTATTTCTTTCTTCCAAAGACGAAATTTCTGACTCAATCTCCAAGATCATAAATCTGCCTTTCTTTATCATCATACGGCATATTTTAAGAACTTGAAAACATTTCAGATTAATGGTAATGATTGTTATTGTTTTTTCACCGGAAAACATGCGATGTCAGTGTCAATTATTATCACCCACCGTTAACCGCAATCCACGTCACCGAAAAGGCAAAGTTTTCGGTTTCGGTCTTAATCTACATCACATACTAATAAAACGTCATTAGAGCTATTTTCTTAATGCTTGTAGTTAAAAGTGTGGTTGGCTCGCTTGCTTTGTTTGTATAAATGTTTGCTTAAGCATTGTAATTAAGATCGAGAAAACATTTATACAAACAAAGCAAGCAGGCCAACCAAACCTTTAAACTACAAGCATAAGAAAATAGCTCTAATGGATGCATCTTAGATAACAAAGAGCATTCGCAAAACGATCATCGTTTCACGATTGATTGATTGGTAACGTTTTCATCTCGCACAAACAATTGCCTTACGTTTGACCTTAGATGACTGGATAATTGATATTTCTCATGCCATTGTGTATACATCTTATACAGTAAAGAAAGTTCGAGCAACAATCGAGTCATATTCACATATATACTTTATATACGCCGATTGTGATAAATTTTTCATTCCAATTTTTTTCGGCTGTACAAATTTATTCAAATTTTTTCAATGATTTGTTTAAATAATCAACAAAATTTGTCAGCAAATGTAATCCACAATAAAAATCATGAATTTCTATAATTGATTGGTGACATTGTTCGTTTAAAGTTTCCCAGTTTTCTAAAGCTTTAGGTAATAGCGCTTTTCGCCACTCTTAAAGCTTAATATAAGGTGTGTTTGTTGCACCTCTGTCACTCATAGTGTTATGAATAGTTTTTACCATTGTACTAATGACTTTTGTTATTGTTTCTAGATTTTTTTCATTTGTCAATGACGTATAAATGTCACTTAATTCATTTAACAATGATTTGTTGCATTTATTTGGGTTGCACGATTTTCTGTTTCTAAGTCCATCAAACTTGCTGAATGTGTTTTCTCTGCGGTTTTTAAGTCAAAAGTGAAAAAAATGTTCCCCCCATTTGCTTGTGCCATCAAACTGCAATGTGTTTATATAGTCCTTGCTTATAATAGTGTCTGCTAACTGAAATTTTGCCATCAAATTAGCTTGCAGAGCCATTCTTTTTGCAAAGGTCACTTCTGGCATATCAGTCAATTCTTGACCGGTCATATTTTTATAACTGAATTGATAACTTTACTTCACATATTACAACTAACGCCTAATGATATAAATTTCATATATGTGGTTTTTCAATTTCATAACAACTTCCGATTCTTGACACCGATTTTTACACATGATTAAGCATCTGAATCATTTAATTTGTAAATTAGGATTGAAAACAATCACTATCGTTAATATTTACCCTTTTATTTATGTAATTTATTAGATTTCATCCATCTACATGAACGTTATTTATTTACTTGTAACCGGATGTTTTAAATGTAGATATTTGTAGTACCCATGCGTGAATTTGGTATCGGGACAACTCGCCCTGTTTACATGTTCGCCCTTGGTCTGTTCGTCCTGAGTTCTTTCGCCCGTATAGTACGTTCACCCTGTGTTCATTCTCTTCACTCTTATCTTACACAACGTTTTATAATACGTCCTTGCATTTATTAAAAAATATTGATATTAAGGGTATCGTTAAAAAGCTCTAAAACACGATTTAGTGAAAATCATCTGTTCCTTATTTTGTTCCCAAGGTAAGACAATAGTGTTCAGCCAATCAAATTCTGTGTTTCTCATGATCAAATTAATAAGCCAATCAAAACGTTTTCTCTGAAGATTATTCTAACATGCTAGATTTTGAACTTGTGTTGTTTTCATCTAGTACTTTAAAAAAATACTTTTAAATAATACAAGTGAAAACAACTCCGTTTCTACTTGGTGTTCCTAATTGGAAGGAAATACGAAGAAGAGGAAGAAGAAGTTGTAAAATCGTGAACATGGCATGTGAATTTTTATCTGCAAGGAGGTTCTTACACAGCTTAAGGATAAAAGCATGACTGATTGACCAAATTCAATGATGCAGTACTACCATAAAGATAATAAATAGTATTTTTTCACTAATTTATTGACATTATACTTCTTGTAACATATGTTATTTTGTATTCAATTAAATCATTTAAAGCACAATGTACTATTCTTTTTCACAAAGACAAACAAACAGGTTGGGACCCCCACCCCACCCATTATGAGTGGTGTCCCTTAAATGAGGGACTGTCCCTAAAAAGGGGTCATTTTACTGTTGAAAAAAAAGAAAGAACATTTTAAGATTTTTAACTCAAAAGTGGGAAAATTCATTATATTTGGAACAACTTTTCTAAATGAGGGTCAAATTAATAAAGAAGATATAAGTTTAGAAACATCACAAAATTCTTTTGACATGTTTTGACACTTTAATACTTGATAGATGCATAGTTCTTGGGAAAAGTTTCATCAAATAATATGAATATAGAGGTGCTCATTTTTACAGTGGGTTGTAATGTTCTTCTAATGAGGGTGACACATCTTTGCATAATTCAAAATTGGAAATTTCAACAAGCATCTAATATTCTTACACAAGAAAATAAACCCTGGTCTGCTAGCTACATGTTCATCTTTTCTACTGATTTAAAACTTAAATCATGCAAACAGACTCAAGAAAAGGCATGTAAGCTCATCATACAAATATGACACTTTTCAAGACAATCCAGATCGTGCAAAATACTTCGCTAAAAATTGTAACCTTTAAAATTGTTGTCGCACACTAAAACCCCATGGAAATTTCAAAAGTTGGCAGGTATGTAACAAGTCTTACTATTTTTATGCCCCATTTATGGGCATTATGTTTACTGGTCTGTCCGTCCGTCCTGCTTCAGGTTAAAGTTTATGGTCGTGGTAGTTTTTAATGAAGTTGAAATCCAATCAATTTGAAACTTAGTACACATGTGTTCCTTATGATATGATCTTTCTAATTTTACTGCCAAATTAAAGATTTTACCTAATTTTCACGGTCCACTGAACATAGAAAATGATTGTATAGATTGGAAATCCATGTACTTATGACACATTCTTGTTTGAAGAAAAAAAATACATCATAGCGATAATGGAACAAAGCAGGCTGGGTTAGTGGGGCTGCTTTTATGGTAATTCAAGTTACCTTTTAATTTATTCACCTTCTTCCACCTCAGAGCTATCAGCTCTTTGATTTTTCATTTCATCGCAAAACTCTCGCGACCCATATTTTCTTGTTTTAAAAATAGGGATTTTGTGCATTCTTCAATTATTTCCTGTAGGATGATATTCGATTCTCGAATTTCCTTGTTTTCGTCGCGCAATTTAGAAATATTTTCATTCTGTTTATTTTCAAATAGTTCCAGTTTATACTTGATATATGATATTTGTTTTGTAAATTTCTTTTATCAGCTTTCACATCTAAGATTTCTTTTCTTTTGCATAACGCTTTCTTCCATTAAGGAATATTTTTCTTTTCATTTGTTAAAGTTTAATGTTAATTGTTTCTAATTTTGAGTCTCTTCTCTGGATTTTTTGTTTATGTTACTTCTGAAGTTTGTTTAAAACAGTTTCATATATTTTTGTTTGAAAGTCTGAAAGTTCTTTGTCCTATATTGTTGTATCTTTTATGATTTCATTAGTTTTTCAGATAATTGCTGATTTTCCTTAAACAAATCAAAATCCCCAAAGGATATCAAATGGTCTTTGCCTTACCGTGAATAAGTTTTATTTTTTACACTACATGTATTTCTGTCTTTGAACTTACTCATTGAGTTATACTCTAAATGCTCTTTTTTTTTTAACATTCATAAATTCTTTATTGCACTCTTGCTGTTTTAACAAAATACTTAATGTACAGCATTCCATCAAGTATCCCTGTTACACACACTTATTACTGAATATCCAGGAGAATATACAGTAAAGTTTTACTCTAAATGTTCTTTGAATAAAACAAATATATATTATGGCTATTTTTATCATATTTTTCACAATCATATTTCAGCACTGCAACAATGAACATTTCAGTTCATTCTTTTGTTGAATTATGAAGTTTGTTGAAATGTTTTTATCAAGCAAGACTGGTATTTTTATATTCAATAACTAATTTTATTGCATAGCAATATAATATTTCCCACAGAAAGTAACCAAAAGTTAGCGTGCAATAAATTCTAATATTGCACTAGTGCAATAAATCTTCAAACTTTATGACGTCATCAACGACAAAATCTTAGTTTATATAAGTTCTTCAACAGAGGATTGCGTAAAATCGAAAATGAAACTGATTTACATATTGTTTATAAATAGTTCACGTAGTTATTCATGTTACCGGTATCCGAAAGTGCCTTATTTTAGCAAAGAAACATTTATCCGTATAATATTGTGCTAAATTACCTATAGCTTCACGTTAAGGGCATACGATACAGTTACGGGGGAGGTAATGACGTTGCTAACGTAAATTGTTATTTTCTCGACGTCAAACTGTGACTTATCGGGAAAAGATGCAGTTTTCGACTGATTTTTATCATTCAAACTGATTTAACTTGAAAACGAGTTCATGGACCCCTCTTTTTAAAATGACATTTGGTTTGATTACGTATGAAGATTATGTGTACCAATTTTCATGAAAAAGTCAATAGTGCAATTATTTTAAATTTGATAAATATACAGCAAAAAATGACGTTTTTTGTACATTCATGAACATTTGATCAATATGGGTTATTTGTAAAAATAAAATGTACAAATTTATAGAACATTTATATAAAACAGAAATTACAAATAATTTAACAAAAATCAGCTTGTGTTTATCTTTTAAAACAAAAAAGTTATATATTTCTGTCGAAAGGAAAAATACGTCCACAAATCCGAATTTTGAGGAATATCTGAAATTTCAACCTCAATTTACTCAAAAAGTAGCACATGATGGTATATTTTTTATTGCATATTTGATTTAATCAGGTAAAAAATAGCTTATATGCAAATTTTCATCAAAATTTCATTACGGGATCAAAACTGTATCGTATGCCCTTAAGACGCGTCTTCTATTGATTTAAACACGACATTTTATTTGCGCTGCGGCTACAGAAATGAAATTCATTTAGAACTGGAACATTATCGACTTTTTCAGAAAATTTTGAAGGTCGTGACCTTTTTTAGCTCACCTGGCCTAAAAGGCCAAGTGATCTTTTCTCATCACTGAAGCGTCCGTCGTAGTTCGTCGTCGTCCGTCGTCGTTAACTTTTACAAAAATCTTCTCCTCTGAAACTACTGGTCCAAATTTACCCAAACTTGGCCACAATCATTATTTGGATGTCTAGTTTAAAAAATGTGTCCGATGATTCCGTCCGCTAATCAAGATGGCCGCAATGGCTAAAAATAGAACATGGGGTAAAATGTAGATTTTGTCTTATATCTCTGAAACTAAAGCATTTAGAGCAAATCTGACATGAATAAATTGTTCATCAGGTCAAGATCTATCTGCCCTGAAATTTTCAGACAAATCAGACAACCCGTTGTTGGGTTGCTGCCCCTGAATTGGTAATTTTAAGGAAATTTTGCAGTTTTTGGTTATTATCTTGAATATTGTTATAGAAAGAGATAAACTGTAAACAGCAATAATGTTCAGTAAAGTAAGATCTACAAATAAGTCAACATGACCAAAATGGTCAATTGACCCCTTAAGGAGTTATTGCCCTTTATAGTAGATTTTTAACAATGTTTTGTAAATTTTTGTTATCTTTTACAAAAATCTTCTCCTCTGAAACTACAGAGACAATTTGAAATTTAACAAACAGTTGAACGGCAAACGCCTGAATCTGACAGATAAAGGTCAATCTGTCGACACAAAAAGTACCCGTATGTAAAATGTTTACGCCCACAAACAGCGCCACCTATAATTTTTCTTCGGCGACTTTGAGAACGATTCTCCGTTCTGTAGGAAATTAAAACATTAAATTAACTCAAACATTGAAAAGTAAGTACAGAAAACAAATTAAAAGATATATTTTCACGTGACTGGTTATGCATGATACGCTGGCAAGGTGCGCAATCTCCTTTAATCCAAGATTGAAAAATAGTTTTGTTCCTAACTCAAAATGGCGGATTCCAATGTTTACATTTTCCATCACAACAAGAGCTGACACAAAAGCGTGGCCGGGGATAAATTTGCATATAATTTATTGTGTAGGGTAGCTTATCCAATGGCATTTACTGTTATATAAATGGTTATACGTTACCATCCATTGTAACAAAAGTGGGTGTGTTTTGTGTGCACACCTCAGGAATGCTGTGTATTCATTTTGTACGGTAAAATCAATGTTATCTTCATTATATTTCCATGCATACACAAGTCATAACAACAAATACATTTTTTATAAAACTATAATGTAAAGTTACATGTTTAATTGTCTGCTGTAGCAAAATTCGTGTAAATAAAGCTGATCCGTTTAAATTCAAGCACAGCAGACGAACACGTGGTCGTTCATTGATGTTTGTTTACTTAAATTGCACGTTGTTGTTACTGAACAGACTTGTTGTGTTATTATAGTTTAAGAGCAGATATAATTAGTCATACAATTGCATTTTAAAACTTTCAAGAGTTATATAATACACCTTGCTTAAGAAATATGTCTGGCTAGGTCCTTACAAAAAAAAATGAGACTGTAATCATGATGTTAATTACCATATTTACTTTGCATTTGATATTTTTCATATGCATGTACATGTATGTACATAGAGGAAAATAGAGTATATGGACATACTTGGGTTTAATTCCCACCATAGGCAGTAATTTTAATAGGTTGGAGCAAATAGGGCAGATTGACCAAAATGCTACAAAATGTAGTGTCTCACATCTTTTTTTCTAAGTATACAGCAGCTCCTCTAAGGATTAGTAAGGGAGCACTTTATATACTTTATATATGGCTAAGTCCTCTCTATTTTCCTTATTTATATTATTATATTTCTTATATTCTCTTGTAGTAAGCCAAAAGCTATAATTCCTCTTTTCCTAATCTGTCTATAAATAATGAAAGGTTGTATTCATTGTTGATGTTTGTAAAGAGACTTATAACTGCTAACAGACACATTTATTTGGACTCTGGTGGATAGTTTTAGATTGTTATCTCATTTGCAATCATACCACATCTCTTTATTTTAGAACAGGTTAAGTATTTGAAGTAAATGACTAACAAACATTAAATCATTTGAAAAATAGTTCTGCAATGATTATGCATGAACAATAAAATTGTATTAATGGTGTCACTATGTTTAAAATGACCACTGTAATTGTGAACTGCCATCACTGTCTTGTGCAAAATTTCATTTTAATAAGTTCCCTAATGAATAGTATATAGATGTTTAAAAACACATGTATGTACTGATTCAAGGCTATCAATTCAAAAATAATTGATGTTTTTAATTAATTGAATAATAACTTATTGCAATTATCATGATCATGATGATAATACAAACTAGCATTCTGAATTGTAATGCATATACAACTTTATGCAGTTTTTCTTAAATAGTAATAATCCAGTTATGTCATAAAAAGAAATTTTTGGTAAAAGTTAGCAAAATTGTCAGAATTTCAACCACATTTAGGCCTAGGAAACTTATTTTTTAAGCATAGAGGTTGATAAGCTAAGTACTGTAAATTCAGAAATTGTTATGAGGTTTTAATTAAAGTAAATAAAGTGATTAAATTGATTATCACAATAATAAGAACTTGCATTCTGATTTGAAGATTTTTTCTAATATCAGAATAATAATTATCTTATTTTTGTCCATTATTTAAAAAATTCTGAATATACTGTATTTAAGTCAGCTTTGTTTTTGTTTTGTATTTCAACTGCCAATGCATTTTAGAGCAGTTAAATGTGAATTTGGTTTAAATTTGAAGTTGATTCAGTATACTTTGACACTCATTTATTTTAAAAAAGCATTTTCATACTTTATTTACTGATCAGCTTAACTTATCATTCATTATTCAATCAATAATTTAGATAAAGGACTCAACAGATATTTTAGGACTTTTGAATTCAAATTTAAGAAAAAAATCCAAAAACTTGTAATAATAGAAATAATATGAACTGCATGATATCATATTGCATTACAGCTTTTTGTTCAGTTTTCTTTGTGTTGATTAATTTATAATGTTTTAAATCCCTTTCTGGCCTTTTGTTTTTTAATTTTTTTTCTCTTGATTTAGAGCGAGAAACAGAACTTGTACATCTTATATAGTTTCTTATATAAAAGCAGGTATAATAAGAAAAAAAGATAATTCTGTCCACTGCAAATTTTTTTTTTTTTTCATTCAATATTCACAAATTTGAAGTATGTATTGTCTACATTTTCTTTTTATCCATATTGTATTTTAATGTAATGCAAATTTATATTGTACTGCTGATGAACCCTCTTGTATATAACTTTTGGCATGAAACAAAATATATATTTTTCTGTTATAGGAATAATCCCTACTCTTTTATAAAAAGCTGGATCTGCTGAAAGGTTCTTGCTTTTCTCAGAGTTTGCCATATGCATTGTTACATCAGGAAAAAGGCTACCAATAATTAGCCTAATAATCAATGATGTCACACAGAAAGAACCCATCTCTTTCCAGATCATAGTAGAAAAAAAGATAGTTGGTAACATAAATTAACTGTTTAAAAATATCAAGAGAAACATTCCCATACAACATATCCATGATATCTGTCAGAAAGTTATTTCGCCACTCTTAACAGAGAAATCTTAAATATGTATATTGATAAGCAAGACTTGCATCTTGAAAACTAAAATGTCTAGAGGAGAGAACTATTGTTTCTCAATTGATGCTGTGTTAGAATGTATAATATCACTCTTTTTCTCCATATGATCAGCATACAAAGTGACAAAGAACCTATAGATAAGTTCTTCAGGCTAAATAACTTTGTTTAATCTCATTTCTGGTGCAACATTTTCAATGCACCAGAGTAAAACTTTCTATTTTAGATACTTTATTTATATTTATAAATTGAATTAAATAAAGTCTAATTTTAAAGGAAATTAATATTAAAACTGTTCTACTATTATATATTAACATTCTACATGAACAAACACTGAGTTTATTTTCATAAGCTTTCTAAGAATACTGATACAAAGAAAGTAGAACAAATACTATTATTCCATCTATCAAAAGAGTGTTTGAGAATATACTATGTATAGCAATTTATAAGTCCAAGTTTCAGAGAAAAGTTACTTATCTATAATTTTGTACTTTGGAAGTTTCAAAACCTGAAATTACTTGAAAAATGTCATATTCAACTATAACAAAACTTTTTGCTGTTACATGAGTAAAGGAACATGCAATATGGAATAGTTATACAAGAAAGTGTCGAAATATAACTTCAATCATTAATTTTACTCGAATTTACTGTTTTGAACTTGCAATTTCCTACGATGCATGTACGGAGTTATCTCCCTTTGATCTCCGCTTCGCCACGAATAAGCTGACACAAATTCGTTGCCGGGGAATTTGGGATCAATAATGAATAAAATAAGAACCAGAAAATGATTTTACTTCATATTTTATACCCCTCCATACGTTACCAAACCCATTTAAGGAATAATTTGGGATTTTCCGTAGACCTACGCAAATTTTCTAAAAAAATTTCCACTTCCATCGTCGTTTTAGAATACTTTTACAACACCTTTCTTAAATAAGTATACAGAATAATGAAGCTTATTTACTCAAGATTTGGACACTACAAGTTTTATTTATGTACGAGTTACAATAAGACGATACGAGGTAAAAAACCACGAGGTGTACACGTTCACAAAAAAAAGGTAAACTCTGACCTTTTATCACGTGACCAATGTCTTGACCTTAGACGCCATTAAATCGTTTGCCGTTCAACTGAAAACTTGGCCACAATCATCATTAAGGTATCTAGTTAAAAAATATGTCCGATGACCCCGCCTACCAACCGACATGGCTAAAAATAGAACATAGAGGTAAAATGCAAGTTTTGTCCATTATTTTTGAATCGTTACAAATGGAGAAAATCTGAAAGGAGCAAAATGTTCAGAATAATGAACTCTACCAATTGTCCATATACGTCAAAACTGTTAGACAAATTCTTATAGGAGTTATTGCCCATAAATGACAAATTCTACCTTTTTTTTTCATTTTCCTATTATCATCAAAACTATGATATTTTAATAGAGAAAGATTTTTTTCCGTTATGCCTAATATGATTTAAGTTATAATAGATAAGTAAACACTTTAAATCACAAAAATGTTCAGCAAGGCAAGATCTATTAAAAGGTCAAATTTTGCCGATATAGTTACTAGACTGTCACTCTTTATAGGAGTGATTGCCCTTAAATGAGGATTTTTTTTTACCCTTTTTTGTGTTTTGAAAAAAACTAAAGAAGATAGAAAGAAACTAAACAGACTAAAAGATCAGTAATACTTGATCAACAAAATAGAGATTTTTTTGTCATGAAGTCTATTCTCGTCTACAATGTTGGAGAGTGTCCTTTGTTTGATATGCACATAGACCAAGGTGAGTGACACAGGCTCTTTAGAGCCTCTAGTTCAATTAAGTTAAGTCAGTATCGCTTTAGCTTCGCATCCATTCTAGTTACTGTCTGAAAAGAGCTAGTTTTAAATTTTTACTCATATAGCTTTCATCAAATATTTTTTTAAATATATCTTTTGAAAATTTTTAATGAAAATGTTTTTAATTTTGAAATTTGATAAAGATATAATATCTTCAATAAATTTATACGAAAATAAAGCTCAAAATATGCGCTTTCATTTCATATCGATTTTAAAAGTGTAAACAAACGGGCGATGGTGGCAAATTTAGTCAGAACTCGAGATTTCTACAAAATTACTCTGTCCAACTTACAAAACCGCGCGTAAATATCGGAAACGTTGCCGAGTTTAAACATTCGTAAGGTAGGTGATTATGTGCACATAATGATTAAAAATAAAACAGATGAAATTAATTTGCAAATGATGCTCTTTCAATTGGTACAATTTTATATTTTAAGGGGAAAACAACTACAGTAGCATTTTAATAACTTCGATATTATGCAAAAATCGTAACGTCTAACAGAACGTTACACTACACATGCACCAGGCTACCCTTTGTCTAGAAAAAAATAACAGTCGACATTAGACATGATCACCCACGCAATTTAATTTTATAATTTTGGTCAGTATTTGCTACTATCAAATATATGAGCACAAAGTGAAAGCGGTCAATAATTTCAAGTTCAATCGGGACAGTTTGACATTTGTCAATGACGTATAAATGTCACTTAATTCATTTAACAATGATTTGTTGCATTTATTTGGGTTGCACGATTTTCTGTTTCTAAGTCCATCAAACTTGCTGAATGTGTTTTCTCTGCGGTTTTAAGTCAAAAGTGAAAAAATGTTCCCCCCATTTGCTTGTGCCATCAAACTGCAATGTGTTTATATAGTCCTTGCTTATAATAGTGTCTGCTAACTGAAATTTTGCCATCAAATTAGCTTGCAGAGCCATTCTTTTTGCAAAGGTCACTTCTGGCATATCAGTCAATTCTTGACCGGTCATATTTTTTATAACTGAATTGATAACTTTACTTCACATATTACAACTAACGCCTAATGATATAAATTTCATATATGTGGTTTTTTTTTCATTTCATCGCAAAACTCTCGCGACCCATATTTTCTTGTTTTAAAAATAGGGATTTTTGTGCATTCTTCAATTATTTCCTGTAGGATGATATTCGATTCTCGAATTTCCTTGTTTTCGTCGCGCAATTTAGAAATATTTTCATTCTGTTTATTTTCAAATAGTTCCGGTTTATACTTGATATATGATATTTGTTTTTGTAAATTTCTTTTATCAGCTTTCACATCTAAGATTTCTTTTTCTTTTTGCATAACGCTTTCTTCCATTAAGGAATATTTTTCTTTTTCATTTGTTAAAGTTTAATGTTAATTGTTTCTAATTTTGAGTCTCTTCTCTGGATTTTTTGTTTATGTTACTTCTGAAGTTTGTTTAAAACAGTTTCATATATTTTTGTTTGAAAGTCTGAAAGTTCTTTGTCCTATATTGTTGTATCTTTTATGATTTCATTAGTTTTTCAGATAATTGCTGATTTTCCTTAAACAAATCAAAATCCCCCCAAAGGATATCAAATGGTCTTTGCCTTACCGTGAATAAGTTTTATTTTTTTACACTACATGTATTTCTGTCTTTGAACTTACTCATTGAGTTATACTCTAAATGTTCTTTTTTTTTTTTAACATTCATAAATTCTTTATTGCACTCTTGCTGTTTTAACAAAATACTTAATGTACAGCATTCCATCAAGTATCCCTGTTACACACACTTATTACTGAATATCCAGGGAGAATATACAGTAAAAGTTTTACTCTAAATGTTCTTTGAATAAAACAAATATATATTATGGCTATTTTTATCATATTTTTTCACAATCATATTTCAGCACTGCAACAATGAACATTTCAGTTCATTCTTTTCTTGAATTATGAAGTTTGTTGAAATGTTTTTATCAAGCAAGACTGGTATTTTTATATTCAATAACTAATTTTATTGCATAGCAATATAATATTTCCCACAGAAAGTAACCAAAAGTTAGCGTGCAATAAATTCTAATATTGCACTAGTGCAATAAATCTTCAAACTTTATGACGTCATCAACGACAAAATCTTAGTTTATATAAGTTCTTCAACAGAGGATTGCGTAAAATCGAAAATGAAACTGATTTACATATTGTTTATAAATAGTTCACGTAGTTATTCATGTTACCGGTATCCGAAAGTGCCTTATTTTAGCAAAGAAACATTTATCCGTATAATATTGTGCTAAATTACCTATAGCTTCACGTTAAGGGCAGACGATACAGTTACGGGGGAGGTAATGACGTTGCTAACGTAAATTGTTATTTTCGCGACGTCAAACTGTGACTTATCGGAAAAGATGCAGTTTTCGACTGATTTTATCATTCAAACTGATTTAACTTGAAAACGAGTTCATGGACCCTCTTTTAAAATGACATTTGGTTTGATTACGTATGAAGATTATGTGTACCAATTTTCATGAAAAAGTCAATAGTGCAATTATTTTAAATTTGATAAATATACAGCAAAAATGACGTTTTTGTACATTCATGAACATTTGATCAATATGGGTTATTTGTAAAATAAAATGTACAAATTTATAGAACATTTATATAAAACAGAAATTACAAGTAATTTAACAAAATCAGCTTGTGTTTATCTTTTAAAACAAAAAAAACTTGGCCACAATCATCATTAAGGTATCTAGTTAAAAAATATGTCCGATGACCCCGCCTACCAACCGACATGGCTAAAAATAGAACATAGAGGTAAAATGCAAGTTTTGTCCATTATTTTTGAATCGTTACAAATGGAGAAAATCTGAAAGGAGCAAAATGTTCAGAATAATGAACTCTACCAATTGTCCATATACGTCAAAACTGTTAGACAAATTCTTATAGGAGTTATTGCCCATAAATGACAAATTCTACCTTTTTTTTTCATTTTTCCTATTATCATCAAAACTATGATATTTTAATAGAGAGAAAGATTTTTTTCCGTTATGCCTAATATGATTTAAGTTATAATAGATAAGTAAACACTTTAAATCACAAAAATGTTCAGCAAGGCAAGATCAAATTTTGCCGATATAGTTAGTAGACTGTCACTCTTCATAGGAGTGATTGCCCTTAAATGAGGATTTTTTTTACCCTCTTTTGTGTTTTGAGCAAAAACTAAAGAAGATAGAAAGAAACTAAACAGACTAAAAGATCAGTAATACAAGATCAACAAAATAGAGATTTTTGTCATGAAGTCTATTCTCGTCTACAATGTTGGAGAGTGTCCTTTGTTTGATATTCACATAGACCAAGGTGAGCGACACAGGATCTTTAGAGCCTCTAGTTCAATTAAGTTAAGTCAGTATCGCTTTAGCTTCGCATCCATTCTAGTTACTGTCTGAAAAGAGCTAGTTTTAAATTTTTTACTCATATAGCTTTCATCAAATATTTTTTTTTAAATATATCTTTTGAAAATTTTTAATGAAAATGTTTTTTTAATTTTGAAATTTGATAAAGATATAATATCTTCAATAAATTTATACGAAAATAAAGCTCAAAATATGCGCTTTCATTTCATATCGATTTTAAAAGTGTAAACAAACGGGCGATGGTGGCAAATTTAGTCAGAACTCGAGATTTCTACAAAATTACTCTGTCCAACTTACAAAACCGCGCGTAAATATCGGAAACGTTGCCGAGTTTAAACATTCGTAAGGTAGGTGATTATGTGCACATAATGATTAAAAATAAAACAGATGAAATTAATTTGCAAATGATGCTCTTTCAATTGGAAAACAACTACAGTAGCATTTTAATAACTTCGATATTATGCAAAAATCGTAACGTCTAACAGAACGTTACACTACACATGCACCAGGCTACCCTTTGTCTAGAAAAAGAAATAACAGTCGACATTAGACATGATCACCCACGCAATTTAATTTTATAATTTTGGTCAGTATTTGCTACTATCAAATATATGAGCACAAAGTGAAAGCGGTCAATAATTTCAAGTTCAATCGGGACAGTTTGAAGACATGTTGAGAGATTTAATAATATTTTCCGGAGACAAGTATGGATACCTTAGCCTAGGTCAAATCCGAATAATCCACTAATTTATATGATGTTTGATGTAAATAATGGAATAAAGACATGCATGGGGATTTCAAATTCAAATAATTTACACTTTATTTTCGTAGTTTAAATTTTCTTAAAAAGCACAATATCATTTATGAAAATTATTAGCTGAAAGTCTTAAATAAGCCTACCTTCTATATAATGTTATGTAGTATAAAAGTTAAAGCACCCACGATTGTCATAAATGTAACTTATCAGCCTATAATGCCAAAATCAACGTCAAGCAGTAGCCGCCATTACGTGTTTGCTGCGTTGGCGAACTTGGCGAAAAGTACATAAAAAATAATGTTGGCAAACTGGGCGAATAGTACACAAAAAATAATGTTGGTGAACTTGGCGAACAGTACAAAAAAAATTATGTTGGCGAAATTGGCGAACAATACATAAAAAATAATGCTGGCAAACTTTGCGAATAGTAATGATTTCGTAAAAGTTGTCG
Source organism: Mytilus coruscus (assembly GCA_017311375.1). Taxonomy (NCBI): domain Eukaryota; kingdom Metazoa; phylum Mollusca; class Bivalvia; order Mytilida; family Mytilidae; genus Mytilus; species Mytilus coruscus. The sequence goes on along the minus strand of CM029597.1, from coordinate 2,366,402 downwards.
AATTTAATACTCAGTACATACAAAATAATGTTGGCGAAGTTGGCGAACAGTTCATAAAAAAATGTTGGCGAACTTGACGAACAGTAATGATTTTGTAAACGTTGGCGAAGTTGGCAAACAGTACATAAATATAATGCTGGCGAACTTGGCAAACAGTTATGATTTCGTAAAAGTTGGCGAAGTTGGCACACATTATATAAAAATGATGTTGGCGAAGTTAGTAAACAGTTATGTTTTCTTAAAAGTTGGCAAAGTTGGCACACATTACATAAAAAATAATGTTGGCGAACAGTACATAAAAATTATGTTGGCGAAGTTGGCGAACAGTACATGAAAATTATGTTGGCGAAGTTGGCGAACAGTAATGATTTAGTAAAAGTTGGCGAACTTGGCGAACATTACGAAATCTTACACAATCCTGTACCTGAATGGATTTTAGCGGATATAACAGTCTTATTTTACACTACTACTCCCATGGAAATATAAGGCCGTGTTTACATTCAGCTAAATTCGGTGTTGTGTTGCTGTCCTCAACACGAAACTACATTTTTCTAAGGTCACATTGATAAATATCAATGCTTACGTGTAGTTTGAATAAGGTTTTGATTACATGCAGTCGATAGTTAACTCCTGCCTTGTATGAGTTTAGTGTAAATAAAACTAGATTTTCAGAACGTGAATTTTATTTTCTATATTGAAGAAACAGTCTTCACGATAAACTTTTGAATATACGGGCCCGAAAGCATTTTTACAAGCCTGGGCGGGTTGGCCTGTGGTTGAGCGCGAAGACTGACTTAGAGAGAAACATGAATACAAATTATTACAATAATATTAGATATCAAGTTGTATATCAATATTAGTCCAAAACTCGAGAAATTGCTCAGATTAATTAACTCCAATTTAAACTCAAAGAAATTAACATACACATCATCCCCTTTACTATGTCTTTCCGTATTTAACACTTTCACTCCTGAATTTATTTTTTTCGCGGGAGTCCCTGGCCGAAATTTATTTGCACGAGCCGTTTGCCTGACCGGAATTGATTTAACATGTGCTACAGCAAAAACGACCTCGTAGTTATGGTCATTGAAATCTCAGGATCCGTAGCGAGTCATGCGGTCAAATTTTGATAAAATGTAGATAAATATCACAGGTTGAGCGTGCATAAACTTTTCATACAGTAATACGCAGTTTACCTTTAAGGTAGTTCAGGGGTATAGAAAAAAATGACAGAATTTTCTTATACTTTGCCAAAATGAAGATTTTACTATGCTTTTTTCAAAAAAAATTATAAAAAGTATGGGTCACCGCGCTATTTTTCAAGGTACGAGTCGTTCAAAATTGCCAAAATTTGCTTAGATTGTTCATGAAAAATCACATTTTTGTGCATAAAAAGAAATCTATAAGACAGAATTTTAAAATAAAATATGAGAAGATAGGTTTTATAATATATTTTAAGAAAATAAAAAGAAAAAATGGTGTCACCGAACTTGTTTTCTTGCTACAAGTAAAAAATGAAATTTCCCTATATGTCCAGTATAAATTTTGTACTAAAAGAGTTATCTCCCCTTAAATGGCTTATTTGAAAAATTAATTCTTAAAGCACAAATATTTGGTATTTGTTAAAACATTTTCGATAATGCAATGAATAACTAAGTTTTCTTTATTTAAATAAACAGTGTAACCTATGAATTGCAAATCTGTCTCCAAATTTGCAGCTTTGGACAAAGAACTTGACCGATTATTTACTGAGATTGTACAATTCAAGATGGCGGTATACCCCAGAACTACCTTAATACGCGTGTCGATAAGAAGGTTGATTGAGTTGGAAGATAATTTTTGGCATTGCGTACCGTATATCGCTTTGACTTACATTCGGCAACATTTTTTTAAGCAAGCATGTGTTTGAAAATGCTATTTCTATGAGCCACTAAATTATTTTCCTTCAAAAACCGTTTCCGTTTTCGTTTTCTTGTCGTTCACGTAGATTTTGACCGCCATTTGTTTACGGTTTGGAAAGAAGAAAGATAACTCGAGCTTGATAACGGACAATAACTCTTCCAGACGAGTAGTATAATATCCCGCACGTTGATGAGCGATCATGAGCTAATTAAAAATAAATTTTAACTGCAGTAATAATCGATGGGACTTCTCTACTTTATGACTTCACTCCAGTTATGCCTTTATTCTTCCACATGTGAATGAGATGAAGCTTTCCAATAAATAAAAGCAAATGAAGCCAAGAAGTGCACTTTTTTAAAGTTCTAAAATCCATGAAATTTCCAATGAATGTGATCTGTGTCATGGGGTAGTATAATATAAAAAATATTTAAACATAAATAAATGTACTGCAGATAAGCAAACATTCAGCTGTTTCTCAAGAAAAAAAGCCTACTGAAAAAAAAAATTTAAATTGTAAAAAATAAAATCTGAACTATGTATTCAAAATTTAGGATGTATAAGACAACATAATATTGACAACTACATAAACTGATGTTTGTTATAGCAGCACAAATAAATACGAAAGGCTGACAATTTTTTTTTTTTAATTTATTTTCCTCATAGTGAAATTAATTAATCACATGCAGTTGAGGTATCAAAAGAAGATAATATATGCAAACGACTACTGGGTACAGTATTATTTATACTCCTGATATGCACACACAACTGCAAGCCACTGAAAACTATTGTCTAAAAAAGGGAAAGGATAAACATTTGAAATATATCATGTATATATATTAGATGTTTTACTGCAGAATGCTTCAGTTTTAAAATTCATTTATGGAAAGCTACATCAGGAAGTAGGTTAGCTGATAGTGTGTAATAACATTTGGAAGCTGTGAAATTTGTTTTATTTTCAGTTTATTATGCTGGATTGAATTGGAGCATTCATATCAAAAATCAATTTTTAAATTGAGTGAGAATAATGGAAATTGATTTTTTTTTAATTTTCTGTTTATATATATGGAACGGTCTGTCAAAAAAAAAAGTTACTTGATTGAGGTTGTTATACTATATCCAGTCTATTGATTAATCTATTACATCCAGCAGCAAGTGTTACTTACATATAAGCCTATATATTAATGTGGTATGAAGATACCTGCTTACATGTACTAGTCCAATAAACAGTCTAAATTTAAGAAGCTGACTTACAAGGTAACAGCCACAAGAAGACCCTACTCTGGTCCAATTATTCCGACTCCAAATTGATCAGTCTTTCTCTTACTCCTTACTGCTATATGCATGGCTTCTGAGAGAAGCAGCAAATACCATTTGAAGTCTGGGTTTTTTTTTACACAAAAGAGGTGTTTTCTAGTGTCAAAAATGGTTGTTTATATTAGCATAGACAAAGTGAAAAATTCACAAAAATATGACAATGTTTGCATATCAAATGCACAAATGAACAAGACATCTAGGATATAGTAGCGATATACTTGTGTTATATCCAGAACACTCAGTAGACCCAAAAACCTCTTGCCAAAGAACATTTGCAACCTTTAAAAAAATGTGGGAACAGGCCTTGGTCTTGAAATCCATTTGCATGTATAGAAAATGAAAGGATATGGAGTAAATGTACATGGGACAAAATCGCACACAATACATAGAAAACATAGAAAATTATCAATGAACAGGGCTTTTATTCCTGTTCTTCATCTTGACAGTTGATGTAGGGCCTTCAACAATGAACAAATCATTCATACCCTACAACAAGGTCAAGACGGCCCCTAGCGTCGACTTAAGCGGTACTATTGATAAAAATAAAGTAATTTTGAAAGACATCGATCGCCGCTAAAATATGCCTTGAAGTTACACATGTCGGGAGCGGTCAATGAATTACATAATTTATAATTACGGGCGAGGTTTTTGAACATATATTTGTCATACATTGCCCAACAAAAGACCATTAATATAACATTTATGCAGTAACTTTTAATATTGCAATCAGCAAATGCTTTTCCATAAATTTCTAAATTATATAAACCAGTTTGTACAACACCAAAGCCTTAAATAATAACTGCAACCATGATCCTTAGTCTACTGATATGGGTAGAATTATTTTAAAATGCTTACATTTGCAAAAAAAGATACTAAAATTTTGTACAAATTGTAATATAACCTTAGGCACTAGCCATTCATCTCTTGTGTTTGTGTGCGACATGAGGGGGAATAATTAATTATGTTCCTCATAATTTTCAAAACAAAAAATTAAACAACTATATATTGTTTTCAGTAACATACATGAACAGTATTATTTATAATAATTAATGATGCCACCTTAAGATTAATCAGTAGAAACAAACAACACCTTATATTAATTCACTTTGGAAAAACATTCACTTCCCTTCAGAAAAAAAATTTCCTTCCCTTCTGAAATTTTTTCCCCTTCCCGTTCCCTTTTAAAACAAATATTTTGTTTTCACTTCCCTTCTTTGGCAATGTTTTTAAAAAAAAATGAGAATGAAAACAATTTTTTACATAAAAAAATCATCTTGTCCTCTTTCAATTTTTTTTACTCTCTGTACAAAACAACTTATAAAATTTTTGTATGCTGAACTAAAATAAAGACTTTTAAAAACCTCTGTTAGATGAGATTAATCATGGAAAATAATTTATACTAGATTAAAATACGAATAAGATTGAAGCATATTGTCTCATCTTTCAAAACCACTTTTCTGTTAAATAATAAAGCACCGAGATGTAACAACACGTGTTTTATTGAACCGCACTATTTATAGACTCAGCTGTCAATTTTGTCAATATCCGGTTCTATTTTAAATGAAAGTGGACTTTCGTTTTCTCGACCTTCATACTGCCAAGTTGCTTTTCAATGAAAAGAAATAAAAACCTGTAGCACCACAGCCTCCCAAGAGTGTATAAAACGACAGTAAAAAAACTCTGATACATTCGGTAATGAAAGGTTGACTGTCAAACGGCAGCGAGAAATAAAAAGTTACAGTCGTGCACCTGCTGACGACAATCAAAGTCTCGATTTCAGGTTGTTTCTCAAATATCCTTCTCACAACTCCAAAGTATACGTACATACACTACTTTTGTACAAGTTCAACGACTTTCATGACCGCATGTTAAGATTCTAAATGTTTCAACTCGAAATGAAACTCCTGACCGCGATTGTTTTTGATTCCGCCATTTTGTTTTTTTCTCTCAACAATCTTTGAAAAAACATTTTTTGACAGCATTTTTACGCCCGATACTAATATTTCGAATGCATTTGGTGTTTATCATATATTTATGGACCAACTTGGCCAAGACACATGTCAAAACGTTATTTTTTCTGTTTGCATTGTGACCGTCTAAAAGAAATTTATGTATCCTTAAGGATACATTCGGCATCTACACCGGTGTGCTAAAAGGATACATTCGGCATGCGCACGATGGTGCCAAAAGGATACATTCGGTATGAAAGGGTTAATTAACGAATGCACCCGAAAATTGAGGCATGAATACATTTATAGCAGCAGGACCATTTGCAGAAACAATGTAATAGAATGTGGAGGAAAAAAGCAAACAAAGGAAGAAATAAAAGTTTAAAATGCAGCAATCCTGCATAGATGAAATCACATTTACATTACAATCCTTTTCAATCGTCTATTGTAACGCTTCTTTAGCCTGCGTGACACTAGAACTTTCAATGCCCTCCAAATCAGAAGAACGGTTATCATAAGCCACCGACATTTCGTCTTTTGTAAGGGACGAGGGCATATTTTTCGATAATTTTGCAATCAAAAAAATTCGTGAAAATATTCCCTTCGCGTAAATTTGACGTACAGAGACATGAACAAGTAAAACATGAAAATTAAACCTCGCAGAAAGATCTTGTATTAGAAATCTCCGCAAAAAATTAGCAATTTTTTAGTTTTTTTAATAACATACAGGAACAAGAATTTTTTTTGACAACTCCTGTTGAATTTTTTTCTCCTATTTTCAAATCGAATCAAACTATTTTGTTTACAATTCCTTTCTGAAACAAACAATTTTATTTCAAGAAACAATTGTCCAACTAAAGTAAACATCCCCACTGAACTTGAAATTAAGATTATTGCCGAAATTTAAAAATCTGCTTCATATGTTGAAACATCCCCATTCACCTTCCCATTTTTCAACATAAGCAAACTCTTTGCAACTCCGTCTTACGTTTACCCATCTCAATTGTTACGTTACGCCCGTTCATGCTTATACATTATGAACTTCTTTAAGAGGGGTGTGCGCAAGACACAAAATCTGCTGCAGCAGGTTTATATATTAGAAACTACGACTGAAATCGACACTACATAAGTTTTACTGTCCCCATCACGAATTGTTTGCATGATATGATGTGTCTGTGGTCTAACTCGCACCGACATGCTTTCGCGATTTTATATCTTTAGAGACAAGAACAGCCTTTGGATCTATTTGCCGATTGAGTTTTATTCTCTATTGTGACTTTTTGACTATTGTCCGTTTGATTTCTGTATATTTGCAGAAAAAAATTCTTAAAAATCTATTTATTTCAAATCAATATTTTTTCCTATATGATACATATGAACTCCGACTATTAATTTCATAATTTTTGGTCTATTATTAAAAAAGTTACCCATTAGGTCTCTATGTTAATGTATTTCTTTTAGGCATTAAATACTTGATGGAGTAAGTATAAATAGTTTAACAGCCTTCCAATCAAAACAAAAACAACATACAAGTGCTTTAAATAAATGGTCAGAGTTCGTATATATCATATATTAACATACATCAAGAAAAAAAATATTGATTAAAAAAAATGGATTTTTGAGAATTTTTTCTGCAAATATAAAGTGGATTCGCATAGCAGGATAGTCCGCTGACGCACATCACTCTCTCTGTTTTTGGAGTTGACGCGATTCTTCCTGTTTTGTTTTTATCTTGATTTGTATATGCTAAATGGATTTAAGACATTTGAAACTGGGTATATGTCTGTTGCCTTAACCCTTACATCTCGATCAATGACTAATAAAAAGTAATACAAGCACGGGTTAATGAAAGAAGTAACAGTAAAACACTGAATGCTATAACAACAGTATAATAGATAAGAAATCACAAGTACCAAAAAACAAAAATAGACAAATCTGAAGCGCTAAGCAGCAATGGAATAAACAGTATTGGAAAATGGAAAGTACACCTGATAAATTTCACGCGAAAAGCGCTTTTCTGTATTTTTTTTTTCATAGGACAGCTCATAGTCAAAACATTAAAGTCAAGGATGTATAAATACCTCAAAACGAGAGGAGCTATATGAACAAATGACTCGATCGTTTGAAATGCTCAGCGCAAACCTGAGGACCATTTAAGTCTTGTTTCAAACTATACATTAGAGAATTGCTGTTCATCCTATAAAATGCACACCAATATAAATAGGATAACAATGTATTTCATTCAAGAATTGACCCTATCAGTGCAGGATCTGTGCTTATGATGTTGCTAACTGTTTTAACTCCATACAATACATTTTCCCAACATTTAACCAAATATTTCTTAATTTCAGCGTTAGTTGCTTTGGTGCATACAAGATTATTAAACATCATCGCAAGCTCCGGGACAATCCCTCGTCTGTCCAGCCAGACTCGGGGAGAGTAAGCCTTGAATCCAAAAGCTTTGGTAGAAAAGGATGTAGAAGCACAGTAAGAAGTGATGGACCAACATACTGCTGTTGCAATGCTTACTGAACAGTCTGAAGAGGGCAATCTCAATTACCAATAAATTAAACTTATCCTATATTCTTGCCTTTTATTTAATATTCATATATTGCCACTTTTTTTTTCTCGCATAGTTACTAAGACTTCGCATATGTTCCAATTGTCGTAACTACAATCCTGTCCCCGAATGTGACCTACAGTAACTTATCACCGGGTTTGTACATACATGAGCAACACAACGGGTGCCACATGTGGAGCAGGATCTGTTTACCTTTCCGGAGCAAACCTTAGATCACCCCAGTTTTTGATGGGGTTCGTGTTGCTCACTCTTTAGTTTTCTATGTTGTTTTTGGTGTACTGTTGTTTGTCTGTTGGTCTTTTTCTTTTTTAGCCATGGCGTTGTCAGTTTATATTCGACTTATGAGTTTAATTGTCCCTTTGGCATCTCTCGCCTCTCTTTTAATCTGATTTATGTTACAACCTGTCATACTCTAAAAAAAACATGACTGCCATTAACGATTGAACGAGCAATATACTATTTAAAACATTCAGATGTTTACAAATATATGAATAAAACAAATAATTTTCACCTGCTTGTATTACTTCTTGTTACACAACATGTTTACTACAATTAAAAAAGGCCCGAAAAAAGTGATAAGACTTTAATTGAACATCAACTCCCTACAGGAAAAACAAATAGAGAGAGTAAATGACAAGCAAAAATATAGTATTTGCTTTCAGCTAAATTGTTGGTAAGTATTTAAAATAAAATTTATGATATCGGGGTTAAACGGGCAGTTAATAGACCGAACGGTCCAGGAAGCTATTTTGGACGATGTGAAGTTTTTTTTATTATACTTTATATTCAATGTGTTCTAGCAAAACAGCAGGTTTTTTCTACCGTAAATACGTAAAATAATATTTTATATCAATTATGGTATGACTGTTTTATTCAATCGGCATAAAACACATAAGATTACAAAAGCCAGTTTGTTGCACCTCTTTTGAATGTTTGGCTTCAATGTTTTTCAACTTCGTATTGACAGTTGTTTTCCATTTGTTCTATTGATTGATATAGCCGAACGTTTTCGGGTTTTGTGGACTTCGCCATTTACCTTTTAGTCGGTACTTTCGTCAATATATTTTTGACTCGATTGCCACGGATTGGTTTTATTTTAACAAATTATTACCGTGTGATCAGTTTCACAAAAAATCTTACGACTAACGTTGATCGTAAGTATACTGAATTGTCCATGACTTGCGATCAACTCTAGTCGTAAGATCACTGGTTTCATTGATAAGGTTTCACAACAACTAGGTTCATGCATCTAATGTGGGACGGCTTCAGCCCAAGAGTCAGTGCTACTGTCCGGAAACATCATTGATAAATAGATATAGGAAGATGTGGTGTGAGTGCCAATGAGACAACTCTCCATCCAAATAACAATTTATAAAAGTAAACCATTATAGGTCAATGTACGGCCTTCAACACGGAGCCTTGGCTCACACCGAACAACAAGCTATAAAGGGCCCCAAAAGTACTAGTGTAAAACCATTCAAACGGTAAAACCAACGGTCTAGTATATATAAAAACGAGAAACGAGAAACACGTATAAATTACATAAACAAACGACAACTACTGTACATCAGATTCCTGACTTAGGACAGGTGCAAACATTTGCAGCGGGATTAAACGTTTTAATGGTACCAAACCTTCTCCTTTTTCTGAAACAATAGTATAACATCACAACATAGAAAAACACACGATAAAACATCAATTGGAAGGCTTAACTCAATCAAAAAGTAAATTAACACACTATGAACGAATAAATTCGATCTGTGATACCTGAAAGTAAATACATAGTTAATAAAATATTAGGGACAAACATTCAAGGCCAAAAAGCAAACAAACAAGTCCAAATAAAGCCATGGCAAAACACTACCGCGAAATATTAAACCCTTAGAAAATAATCACTTTTGAAAAACCGGTTTTCATAATATATACAGGTAAATGAAAAATAACTTTGTCGTTTTAGGTATACTTTTCTGTCTATATAAAATCTTCCAATAATTAGGAATACCAAGAAAGGTCTGTCATATAAATACCTAATTTAACACTAGATACATAAGGGTAAATATCAACAATAAAACTTCCCTGTACAGATTAAAGGAGAATAATCTTGATGTTAATACAAATGTAGTACGAAGAAGTGAAAATTAGTAGATATTCCAAATAATCAAAGCTGGTATACAGACAAGATCCATATTAATATAAAATAACAAAAAGTATTAAAAATAGTATCAACAGGTCGAATTAACAAGAAAGTACGATTTGAGAGTACTCGCAGTTACTGACAGCTAGTTAAAAGCCAAAAACAATTAATGATAAAAATCATGCATCAGAGACTAAAATCAACTAAAACACATCCCAGGATTTAGTATTTTAACGTCATGAACAGTCAGAGAAGACATGACTTGTGCAATGCCAAAAATAAATGTATCGACAGGTAGTAGGATAGTGAGGAGCTACTTCTTAAGAGATAAAATTAACGTGTGTGTGTCTCTAAACATCCCGCCTCAAAAGAAGATACAACTTAGTTATGTTTTAATTTGCTAATGACAAAATCGATATTAGTGCCAATGTAAACTATATTCAGAGATCTAATTACAATATTGGTACGATAACCCTTACTTATAAGTTTGTTTAAAGGTTCGATGAGTTTACACGGATCACATAGTGATTTCCTCGCTTTAAGTACAATATTACCGTAAAATTTAGGATGTGAAATACCATTTTAATAAGTTTTCTACAGGTACAGCCAAATTTACTAATCAAATCTTTGTATCTATGAAAGAATTTAGTAAAAGTTTTAAGTAATTTATGGTATCGAAATCCCTGACACAGGTCATTTGTCAAAAAATTATTTATCTCAAAATGCTCAAATCATTTAAAACACTGTGGTTCTTCTATCGTCAAGCATAGATGGGCTTCAACAGATTTTAGATGTTTTTAGTTTCAAAAATAATTTTTTATAGCTGAAGAATAATATAGCCTTCAATGTGGGTTTATATGAACATCAATATTGGTTTTTCATGTTTTATAGGCCATTTTCTATTTGGCACCGGTCATAGAATTACAAATCATTGTAATGTTTTACGCTCGAACTTTTCAATTCAATTTTATGCAAAAATGAGGTGAAATACATATGATTATTATTTGATCTTCTGATATTCAAATGTCGATAGCTTCAGAAAAGTTATCACCCAAATGGATTGAAGTTGTACTTTGGGCCATATTTTGGGGACATTTGTAACATTTTAACCCCCTTTTTGCAATATTTTGTATCAAAAAATGCAGATTGTTGCCATGGTTACATCAAAAAGTAATTATATTTCACCATTTATTATTTTGGAACTATTGGAAATCACATCTATGGAAGATGCTGTTTCCATACATATGCACATATATGACAAAAACAGTAAGCCTAATTTGTTACAATGCAAGGGAAAGAGGGTAGTTAAAATTTATGTGTGTCAGTTTTAAGTTTTTCCCTAACTGTGTATTACTATCTAACCTCTCGCCTGTCTTTTGTAAATCGTCCTTGACGTCACGTACACCATCAACAAAGAGGTGGGCATAATTGGTGGTTAACCATATCCGTGTTTTACTGGAATTTTCACTGTGTTTACAAAGGCAAGCTCTGTTGCCATTTTCGGACTGTGTCATTATTTATATCAGATATTCTGTTTGCATTAACATTTATTAAACACATTGTAAATTTTAGGACTGTTACAACAACAGCACTTTAGGGATTTAATGAGATCGATATGTTTCTGTGCCTAAGGCGCCGTCATCAAGATAAAAACAATACAGAAAATTGCGCCGAAGTACATAATTACTGTATTTATCGTCACAGCTCTGAGGTATCCCTTCAGATTCTGTTATCGTAACAGCCCTGAGGTATCCACTGAAGGGATTCTGTTATCGTAACAACCCTGAGGTATCCACTGAAGGGATTCTGTTGTATTGAACATTATAATTGTAATAAAAGGTTGTTTTTTTTTAAGTTTTCACCTTTTTGGAATGGTATAAGAATAAAAATCTGCTGCTGACTGTTTTATCTCGACTTAAACCCAAATCACTTGTATTTACTTCAATATACATATATAGGACTCAAATCTATGGTGGGTTCCAGATCTATGGCAGATTCCGAATCTATGGTAAATATGACGTCATGCCATCCCAAATCTATGGCAGATTTTTAAAAATCCTAATCTATGGCAAGTTTTGTTATTTCCTAATCTATGGCGGATTTTTGTTTTTTCAAATCTATGGCAGATTTTGTGCAAATGGAGAACTAGGCAGAAAATATACGATCAATAACTTGTCTTAAACAAGTCGAAATATACGACAACGGAAGCATTTCTATAAACATTTGTGAAATAAACATTCCATGATGTTCAACCAAATCGTGATAACAACCATAAAATGTCCCAAGTGTAGCAGTGATATACCATAATACAGACTTCGGGATTGAAATGATGCGCTCCATAAAAATAAGTATTTTCTAATCTGTGCATGGTACCTGTTAAACCCATTTATTATATACTTAGTAGTAAATACAGATAAATTGTATGTGTAATACAATCATTGGCAAGCGTGCTGTATCAGCCACCCGTGATGATATCGATATCAGCACGGTTGCAAAGGCTTTATCACACCTTTAATCTGTATGACGTCACGTCATCGATTGCAGTCACTGTTGCAAAGGCTTTATCAAACCCCTATTCTGTATGACGTCATGTCAAACCTATAATCTGTATGACGTCATTTCAAACCTCCTTATCTGTATGAAGTCATGTCACAAAAAAACATCTACGTGAGGTATATGTATATAATAAAGTGTATATGATATGGCTTTTTCAATATCACATACCGTATCAACCCTCAACCAATATAATCCCTCGAGCAGAGCTCTTGGGATTATATTGGTGTCTCGGGTTGATACGGATGTGATATTGAAAAAGCCATATGATATTCTCTATTCATTAAACCAACTAGTAAAAATGGAAGTCCCTTAAACAAGAAAGCAGTTTTTTTATGAAAAGAATTAAACAGTTTGAAATTTCACATTATATTTATTTGAGCGTTAATCAATCTTTTTTAACTGATGACGATTTAAGTCAAAGTATCCTGTAATTTCATCTCTCACTTTATATACTAGTACTTTGCCAGCCGTAGACGCTAACATATTTACTATAACTCTTTTCCTAAAATATCCACTACTGAAACAGCGGTGCCTTTCTTCATTCGGACGGTATAGCACATATTGTCCCTCCTCTGGATAAAAAGGTCACATCTTCCTTTAAACCATCGGCAAATTGTTCTAGAGGGAAAGCGGAAAGTGTTTCCCTGTGTATTTGTCTGTAAAAATTTGTGAGTCCCGTGTTAAATATCTGTTTTTGGTTTACATTCTACAAATAAAAAAAATAATCTATGCCATCGTTAGCAGCAGCGACGACGTAATATGGTGTTATTTAATTGTGACGTTAGATGTTACTCTTTTTCCCGGAAAATTACACAATTTCAAGATCTGCCATAGATTTGGAGAAAACAAAAAACTGCCATAGATTTGATTTGTTTGGCGTTTGTAACGTCATATTTGCCATAGATTAGGAATCTGCCATAGATTTGGAACCCGCCATAGATTTGAGTCCTTCATATATATATACGTCTAAACATATGACAACTTTATGACAGACATTCTCCATTGGATAACACGTGGTTATTCAGGGCTAATACCATATTATATATATAATTTGTCTTAAATTTAGCCCAACAATGTTAGATCTTCAAATTTGCGTTATAAATATATAACATTAAGGCAGATCTCAATCGACTGACCATTACAATCATAGACAACAACACTGCTTGGTCTAGGGAGGATAGACTCGCTCGGCAAAGATTTTGGATAAGAAAATTAAGAACTGGCACCAAATGGGATCAATGAAAAGGTGTAGTTCTAATTCGCGCAGTGCATTTCATTTTGGTTATATTTCATATTACTACGCAGTCTCTGTTGCTATTCCTTTACCTTTGTCAACTCTAAAATTCTAGCAAACTGCTGAAATTTTAGAAATGTACCAGTTCATATAGCACATTACTATTTTGTTAGTGCATATCTATGCAGTCTCTGTTGTAAATACCTAACCTACGTAATTTGTATGCCCCACCTACGATAGTAGAGGGGCATTATGTTTTTCGGTATGTACGTCCGTTCGTTTGTTCGTCCGTCTGTCCCGCTTCAGGTTAAAGTTTTTGGTCAAGGTAGTTTTTGATGAAGTTGAAGTCCAATCAATTTGAAACTTAGTACACATGTTCCCTATGATATGATCTTTCTAATTTTAATGCCCAATTAGAGTTTTGACCCCAATTTCACTGTCCACTGAACATAGAAAATGATAGTGCGAGTTGGGCATCCGTGTACTATGGACACATTCTTGTTTAAATTTTAGAATTGTACATGCATTGTGTTCGGTTTGAATTGTATAAATGGCCAGGGAAGAACAAAAATTCGCTTCCGCAAATTTACAGATCTAACATTGTTGGGCGAATTATATATACTAGAAAAAAACCCGCGCGAGCGCGGTTTGAAGACTACTTGAGATGTTTATGTTGATACACAGCTTGGTTTCTTGTTTCTCAAACTGTTTTTATGCACTGATGCATGATGTTGATAGTTTTGATTAGTTTGTCAGTTTGTCCAATTAGTAGCTTCTGTCTCAGTGTTACACAAGTGCTCCTAGAACGGAGGAAGTAACTCAGAGAAGAAGAAGACAACCTAGAACACTGATGATTAAAACATTTCTCAGTGGTGCTAGTCTGTACTATTTCTTTTTTTTTTTTTTTTTTCCGAAAGAGTCAAGTTCTGTCTCTGTGTGATACGGATGCTCCAAGAACGGAGGAAATAACTAAGAGAAGACAATCTAGAACTCTCTGATGATTTAAAACATTTCTTCAGTGGTGCGAGTTTGTAGTATTTTTTTTCGAGTGGTGCGAGTTCTGTCTCTGTGTGACACGGGTGCTCCGAGAAAGGCGGAATTTAGTAAGAGAAGAAGAAAACAATCTAATGATTAAACACATTTCTTCATCCTACAAATTAATGTAAGATGCAGTCACAGAAATAATTATATTATAAGTAGTCTGAACCAGTGACGACTCTACAACAGATTTTATCCATCGGATCACCAGCAGTGATGGTGATACAAGGCTGAAAATACATTCTGTATATATAATTCGTCTAAACAACAGCCCAACAATGTTAGATCTGTAAATTTGCGGAAGCCAAAAAGTGTACTTTAACCGCATTTGACTAGCAGGTCAAACTCATGCTACTGAGATATCGTGGCACCAAATCGGCTTGCACTATGCCCGACGCGCTAGACCACTCGACCACCTAGGCTCTATAATAATAAAGCTTTCGGCGGCCGGGTGTTACCTTTCCTCGTCAGTTTTTATCTAGCGTCGTAACACAGTACATGATATATTAGGCATGAAGATGGAATTGTTACAGATCAGCTGAATTATCTATTGTAAAGGGTCCTACAAATTAATGTAAGATGCAGTCACAGAAATAATTATATTATGAGTACGTCTGAACCAGTGACGACTCTACAACAGATTTTATCCATCGGATCACCAGCAGTGATGGTGATAAAAGGCTGAAAATACATTCTGTATATATAATTCATCTAAACAACAGCCCAACAATGTTAGATCTGTAACTTTTCCAAAAGACCAAAAAAGTGAAAAAGTATACTTTAACAAAACGCATTTGACTAGCAGGTCGAACAACGGATGTTCTTAAACCCTGCTGACTGCCATTGGCGATTGCCAAATAAACGGATCACCAGATGTAACAAAATTGATCTTAACTATTAATTTAATACCAAACAGAAAACAATAAACTTGCGGAAAAGATGGTATACCGCAAACAAAAGGTGCAAAAATTAGTACACCATATCCGGATTTCGACAACTAATGTCTCTTCAGTGATGTTAGGAATCGAAACGGTATTTGGAAGGCCATATAATTTACCTCAATTTAGGATAGACTCTTGAATTTTGAAGAGTCGAAATAGGATGAACGGATCATATAAACCCGAAGGCAAATATAATACAAGCCCAAACGAAAAATATAAACAAGTCTAAATTGAAAACAACGTTCAAACCTATGACTGAGTTGGATAAAACCGCAATTTTATACGTGTGCATGCAAAACAAATTTCTTGGTAGAGGGGTCTAGATACAGCACAAACAACATTTTTCAAAAGATCAAAAAAGTGAAAAAGTATATTTTAACAAAACGCATTTGACTAGCAGGTCGAACAACGGATGTTCTTAAACCCTGCTGACTGCGATTGGCGATTGCCAAATAAACGGATCCCCAAATGTAACAAAATGGATCTTAACTATTAATCTAATACCAAACAGAAAACAATAAACTTGCGGAAAAGATGGTATACCGCAAACAAAAGGTGCAAAAATTAGTACACCATATCCGGATTTCGACAACTAATGTTTCTTCAGTGATGTTAGGAATCGAAACGGTATTTGGAAGGCCATATAATTTACCTCAATTTAGGATAGACTTGAATTTTGAAGAGTCGAAATAGGATGAACGGATCATATAAACCCGAAGGCAAATATAATACAAGCTTAACTAGCAGGTCGAACAACGGATGTTCTTAAACCCTGCTGACTGTCATTGGCGATTGCCAAATAAACGGATCACCAGATGTAACAAAATGGATCTTAACTATTAATTTAATACCAAACAGAAAACAATAAACTTGCGGAAAAGAAACAAAAGGTACAAAAATTAGTACACCATATTCGGATTTCGACAACTAATGTCTCTTCAGTGATGTTAGGAATCGAAACGGTATTTGGAATATATATAAGATTTATTTAACTGATCATTTGTCTCATATTACCGCACACACTTAAACAGGATATACTATAGTTCAGTAACATCTACATAACTTTGAAGAGCTAATGAGGTTGTAATAAATATAAAGATTAGAAGATGTGGTTAAGTTTCTTTTGCAAATAATTTATGTTCTACACAGTTTAGAGTATAAAGTAATAGAAAAATCAAACTATTGCTAGTGTGTTAGATACATTATACTGAAGATAGCAAAGGAAATCAATCAGAGCTCAGTTACGTTTCACTATTTTAAAGCTTTTTTAGTACATTTGATTTTTATCACCATGAACAGAAATTATTCACCAGACCTATACTATGTTGAGAAAAGTGCTGAGTCATCATGATAAGTCAAATTGATGGGTACTGATATAAAACTTTATTCTAGGAATCCAATATTAGCTATATTGTATAAAATGCACCAAACTCTAGTTCTTTTGCATTTGTTTTAACCTTTCGCAAATATTAATTCAATTGGAAACACCAGAATTCAAGTCGCGACAAATATTTATTTATTAACTGAAATATTTGCTTTTTTGGTTGTGTAATGCCCTGAATGTATCACTTTGGTATTTCCCCAGACATAATCTATTAATATTTGGGCAAAATAGAAGCATTTTCAGTGTTACAGTTGTCAATCTAAGGAAAAAAGAGGCCCAATTCATGCAGCAAATATTTCAACAGTGCTTCATTTTGTAGTTTCTATCTTTTATTATATCAAACGTATCTAATTTTTCATTTTCTACTTTTTGAAATGACTATTTTTGGAAATGAATACTCCAAAGGGACATACTTTAGCTTTTTTATAGATTAATACAGGCAACAAAGGTAACTTTACAGCTGATTTTTTGCATATTTAATGTTTTTAGTGTTAACATCCTTGTCTTTATCATCTCGAGACAGAATAAAGTATTTTATAACAAGATCTTAAATTTTGATCCACAATATGGCATATACTAAAGCATGGAATGGAGATTAGTATGAAAAATCTTGAATTTGTGCTTATGTTGTAAATTTTGGATAAAATGAATACAAATTAAATAGAACGGTCATTTTTATCTGTTTAAATGGTACTGTTTACTATTCTTTTTAAATAAAATAAGATGTGATTGGATACAGATAGTTCATCATGTCTTATCTGAAAGAAGTACAGAAAGAGATAAACCAGCATGTAGGGATGGGGACATAAAATGATCCATGTTTCTATAAGTAATGGGAACAGAGAAGTATTTCTTATAGCCAAGGTTTTCACATAACTCAGCATTGTATTGATGATGTCATAAGAATTCTTTATATCTTTTATAATATATAAATAACACATAGCTGAGAGGGTGATAGAGCAGATTGTTACCCCGAGAAAACATTGTCTACTGAGGCGAAGCCAAGGACTTAATGTATGGTGTGCAGGGAAATTATTAATAAGCTATTTAAAAAAGAAACAGCTGCAAATGTTTGCACCTGTCCTAAGTCAGGAATCTGATGTACAGTAGTTGTCGTTTGTTTATGTAATTTATACGTGTTTCTCGTTTCTCGTTTTTTATATAGACTAGACCGTTGGTTTTACCGTTTGAATGGTTTTACACTAGTACTTTTGGGGCCCTTTATAGCTTGTTGTTCGGTGTGAGCCAAGGCTCCGTGTTGAAGGCCGTACATTGACCTATAATGGTTTACTTTTATAAATTGTTATTTGGATGGAGAGTTGTCTCATTGGCACTCACACCACATCTTCCTATATCTATAACTTTGGACCTATGGTGAAGACAAACCATGAGTTGTCCCACCTGGGCCTTTTTGCCCATTGGACCTTAAACCATTACCTATCATTTGCACCTAGTGGGTACACAAGTATTGCAGTAGGGAATTTTTGACAGACTTTTAAAAACTAGGGGTAGGCATGTTAGACCCTTTAGACCTAAGTTCGGACCTTTGGTGAAGACAAACCATGAGTTGTCCCACCTTGGCCTTTTTTCCCATTGGACCTTAGACCATTACCTATCATTTGCACCTAGTGGATACAAAAGTATTGCCTTAGGGAATTTTTGACACTCTTTTAAAAATGTGGGGTAGGCATTTTTTTTTTTAATCAAACTTTGGACCTATGGTGAAGACAAACCGTGAGTTGTTCCACCTGGGCCTTTTGGCCCATTGGACCTTAGACCACTACCTATCATTTGCACCTACTGGGTACAAAAGTATTGCCGTAGGGAATTTTTGACAGACTTTTAAAAATTAGGGGTAGGCATGTTAGACCTTTTAGACCTTAGTTCGGACCTTTGGTGAAGACAAATAATGAGTTGTCCCACCTGGGCTTATTGACCCATTAGACCTTAGACCATTATCTATCATTTGCATCTGGTGTGTAAAAAAGTATTGCCGTGGGACAACTCATGGTTTGTCTTCACCAAAGGTCCGAACTTAGGTCTAAAGGATCTAAGATGCCTACCCCTAATCTTTAAAAGTCTGGCAAAAATTCCCTACAGCAGTACTTTTTTACCCAAAGTGCAAATGATAGGTAATGGTCTAAGGTCTAATGGGCCAAAAGGCCCAGGTGGGACAACTCATGGTTTGTCTTCACCATAGGTCCAAAGTTAGATTTAAAAAAATGCCTACTCCCAATTTTTGTAAGAGTGTCAAAAATTCTCTAAGGCAATACAATTTTTTACCAACTAGGTGCAAATGATAGGTAATGGTCTAAGGTCTAATGGGCAAAAAGGCCCAGGTGGGACAACTCATGGTTTGTCTTCACCATAGGTCCAAAGTTAGATTTAAAAAAAAAATGCCTTCTCCCAATTTTTATAAGAGTGTCAAAAATTCCCTAAGGCAATACTTTTGTACCCACTCAGGGTTGGCAAAGTATTACCCGCCCGGGAAAAACCCGGGCGGGAATTCCCGGGTTCTTCCGGGCTGGGCAATACTCCCAGAAACGGGTAATACTTGGTAATACTGGGCAATATGATTTTTTAAGCTTATTTCAACACAAAATAGTAAAGACTTGTTGTAGTTTCATAGTATTATCATGGCTAAATATATACATTTTATACAGATAACCTTTGAGAGTCATTTCTAGAAGATTGATAATTCAATTTCATGCTTTTCTCCACTACTTCTATGTAGGCAGAATACAAAATTTGAACATTTTAGGATACCTTGTTAATTTCCATGTATTGTTTCAATAATCCAAACTTTTAAGAAAATGCATTTTATAGCAGTGTTTAAGTGAATTATAAATTTAAATTTCTATGCAATCATTTTGCTAAATAAACACCCTACAGGCTCAAGTCATTAACACTTATAGAAATGAAAAGGCTGAATATTGTTATATAAACATATATGTGTCCTTGTCCATAGTACACGGATGCCCCACTCGCACTATCATTTCTATGTTCAATGGACCGTGAAAATGGGGAAAATCTCTAATCTGGCATTAAAATTAGAAAGATCATATCATAGGAAACATGTATTCTAAGTTTCAAGTTGATTGGACTTCAACTTCATCAAAAACTACCTCGACCAAAAACTTTAACCTGAAGCGGGACGAACGGACGGACGCACAGACCAGAAAACATAATGCCCCTCTACTATCGTAGGTGGGGCATAAAAAATATAATGATTAAGTGGCTCTTTGCTCAATTAATATACAATGTCGACTTTTAATAAATCAACTTAGCTAACTACTAACTTAGAAATATAAATGTACTTGTTACAATCTTTATATCTTAGTGCTTTAGATTATTACTTATTAGTAAAATGTTTTATTAGATAAAGCAATAAAGTTTCATATTAGTGTCCACCACGACAGCCTCCTCTGTATCCACCCCGTTATATGTTCGAACCAGGTCCACCTCTCCCTGTATTGTTTGAGTTAGAATAATTTCCTCTGTTATTTGAGTTAAAATATTTTCCTCTGCTATTTGAGTTAAAATAATTTCCTCTGTTATTTGAGTTAAAGTAATCTCTTCTACCTCTATGACCTGAGTAATCACCTCTAAATTTGTAACCTGAGTATTCACCTCTGCCTCTGTAACCTGAGTATTCACCTCTACCTCTATACATGTAATTTGAATTGTTGCGCTTGCTAAGCGTTATGCGTTTCGGAAGGTCCAATACCTCATCAATGGTATCTCTTATGTTTGATGCAAAAAAAGAAATACCATGTGTGGTTAAATGTACACCATCATCTCCAACATATCTTTTTTAGAGCCTCCCCCTTGTTGGCTAAGTTACTGTTATCACACATGTAGATAGCGTCATTATTTTGAAAATTTTTCTTTAACATTGCACTTAGTTGAAAAGCCTTGTTGTTTATTGTACTATTATCTAATCTAGGGATAGGCAATGCAACAATGATTTTTGTACAGGCAAATTTCCCCTTAAGGACTTGTATAATATCATTCATTTTATCAACACAATCTTGTGGGCTGTGTGTTTTAATGTCATTCGTTACAGAGTGTAGTACAATAGCATCTGGTTCTGTTGTCAACTCGAACTCTGAAACGGTAGTTTCTGTTTCTTGCAACGTATATGCAGTTATTTTTTCGGCTGTAAATTTTGATGAAAGTTTTTTTATATCAATACTGTTGATGTTTGATGTCCCAATAATTATTACATGTGGAACATTAAGCTTTAAATTCTCTTCAAAATCTTTCTGTTCTGTGACATTTCTATTTTTTTTTTTTTTTTTTTTTTGCCATGTACCTCTTGAAATGGATGTCAGAACTGTCATCCCGGCTCTCGTGTAACTTTAAGCTTAGTATTTCTCCATCTTTTTCTTCTACTTGCCTTTTGAGAGCGGCACACTGTGTCTCTAATGATTTAATGAATAACGATTTGTCCGATATGTCGTTCAGAGCATGTTTTGTGTCTTCATTTAACTTCAACACTTTTTCAGTTTGCAGTTCATGTTTTTATTTTAGTAAATCATATTTATGCTCTATTTTAGTTTTTGAATTTCATTTTCTAATATGTTCTTGTAGTTGACATCTTTCAGTTGTGCTCTCAGGTCCGAATTTTGTTTTTCTACTTCTATTAAGTTTGAAGTAGCATTATCAAATTTATCTAAAAGTTGTGAAAATCTGTCATTTGATGTTTCAATCTGTTTAGTAATTACGTCATTCATCTTACTAATATTGTCATTTTGGTGTGAGAAAACCTTATCAAGAGCATGTGTAAAGTGTGTCTATAGCTGGCTCATAAATTTCTCAACACCTGAGTCTTGTTGAAGAAAAGGAACTAACATATTGGTTGGAGTTACTTGACAGCAAAAGTCTTGTTTATTGTTGTTCATATCAATATTAATATCCCCAGTCGATTTTACAGATTGTCTTAACCTGTGTTTCTTGATTCACATAACTACTAGCTTTCTTAGCTGTTTCTTGTTTGTTTTTGTTGACATTGTTTTGTGGTTGGGTATCTTGCATTGCAAGTGTGGTCAAGTTGTCATACTCAACAATCTGTGATGCTAACAATTTAAGTGCCGGGAAGTCTCTGTTGTAGAAAAGGTCATATTTATTTCCTTGAATTTGTACAACCCCTGTATTGATATAATACAAAATGTGTTCCATATAGTTAGATCATTATAATATAAGGTAAAATAGATATAAATGAAGTACAAAGTTGGGAATATTAGGAATATTATCAAATAAATAAATTGTACATAAATGAACTTGTCCACATGTTGAAGATAAGAAAATTGTACAATAAAACCTAACTGGCAACAACACACGGATTAAATGTTTTAGGTCTAGGTTAGTCTAAGGTATATACTATGAAATTAAGAGCGAGGGGCTTGCCCTTCGCTCTTAATTTCATAGTATATACCTTTTCATAGACTATCCAATTTAGCACATATTTACAACTCGAGTAACCTTTTAATTGATCTATTGATAGTTTATTTTGGCTGACTTCTTGTATCACAGGTGTTTGTAAAACAGAGCTCATTAACGAAGTTTTGTAAATCTACTCACTAGTATCATTGTAAAATATGTGATTTCAAAAGGCCCTTGACTCCAGAATGAAAAGATGGTAGCTGCTGATGTAAGTATGTTTATTGGTATAAAGCGGGTTTTACTATACATGTACTCTCTTACATGGTAAGATGACAAAATAAATTGACCAAAAGCAGGCAATAATTAAATTGCAGTGGAAGCTTTACGTGTCTTGAAAACATTTTTCAATTTCACAGTAAAACTAAAGCTATAATAAATTTGATACATATAGATAGTAAGCAGTGACGGATCCGGGGGTCCTGGGTTGTAAAACCCCCATTTTTGGACAATCAATGCTTTTGAATGGAGACATATATATGGTTGGAACACTCCCACCCTTTATCCTTGGTTGGAACCCCCTTTTGAAAATGGTTGGATCCGCCCATGGTATGTCCCCATAGATAGTCTAACGGATAGTCATTAAAAAGCAACTACCAATAGATCAAAGATACTAGGGTTTATGTTTTTTTTTTCTCAAAGTAAAAACTAAAAGATGTATCTGAACATGTATATACATATATATATATATATAAAGGTGGCACATTCTCTTCAGACATTATTACGGTTTTTAAATTCATGACATCGTCCTGAACATGCATGAAATATTTGCCAATGGACATTAAGCAACCAATAATCAATCAATCAATCAATTCATGACGAAATAGATCAAGTTGCCTTAATTTCCATTCACAAGGTTTCATAGTACACACTTTTTTAGTGTACAAAGTAATTGCATGGATGATAAATTATCACAATTTTAAGATGGCGTTGTACACTAATAAAGGTATAAAGAACCATATTTGTTACTCTTTATTTAAATGAAAGAAACTTGCAATCGTCAAAAACATTTTTTAGATCCAAAGATTTTAATAGCAGGATACTTAAAATCTATTACAAACTATTTAATTTAATTTGGAACACAGCATTTTATTTCAAAATAGCCAGTGGCAATTTTTGTTTTAATATAAGGGTAAATAATAACCTAACACATGTCAGTAATATTCATTTTGTATTTGCACAAAATCTCTAATCATTTATAATCGCATCCGTTTCTGTCAAGATTACAAATTTCAATACGTTACGTCCTTATTTTATTTCTTTGTTTTGATTTTAAACGGATGCAAGTTTAACAACCGCCAATCTAGAACTGGGACCGAAATATTTCCAATCTCTATTTATGTTTCAACAAGTGATCAACAAAATGTTAAAAAACAATTATTTTATTCCATTACTAATGTTCTTTGCTGTAATAATTTTGTTGCAATATCATAACTACAGATCAACAACTGAAATTAGGAACTCAATCAAATGTTTTAAATCCGGTACGTAAAACTATGGAACGCCACAGCTGTCTTATGTGGAACTCTGATATTACTTTATGTTGTTTTATTATTACTTGATGATATTTTGTCTTTACTTAATATGGTTTTGACATTACGTAATGATGTTTTGATATAACTCAATATGGAATAGTCATTACTTAATGATATTTCGATATTACACGATATGGTTTCGTATTGACTTGATATAGTTTTGTCATTACTCAATATGGTTTTGTCATTACTCTTTGTGGTTTCACCATTATTTAATGTGGTTGTGTCATTAGTCAATGTGGTTTTAACATTACTTGATGTGAATGTGACTTAACGTTATGTAGTTGTTTCATTACATGATGTGGTTTTGTTATTTCGTAATGATGATTTGCCTATTCTTTATATGGTTTTAACATTACGTAATGATGTTTCAAAATTTGACGATTTTACACTACATGATGTGTTTGTTTCATTATTTGATGTGGTCCTGTCATTCTTTGATGTGGTTATCCCATTACTTGATGAGGTAAAACCACGTGACCAATTCGGAAAAAATATGTTCTATTTTAAACAGATTTCAATTTATCGTTTGTTTAATGTGCTTTGGATGGGTATCGCTATCCATTGAGTTAAAGTTCAAATTAAAGTTCAGTGGTTGTTCAGAGTTATTTGGTATGAAAAGGGAACGGCAGATAATAATAAGAAAAAGTATTAAAAAGTTTTAATATATCGGACATAATTGGGATATCCCCAAACCACTTGGTCCTGTTGTTTTTATCCTAAGTTCTCAAACGGAAGCAGTATTTTGTAATAAATTTGTAAAATATTCCACGGAACCCTGTGTCTCGCCTGATATTGCTGCTGTAAGTGTAAAAGCGTCATGTTGATCGGCTGTACATTTATCTGTACATTTATCGGTAAAAAAAAAAAAAAAAAATTTTTCTGTAGATGCTTTTCTTGAAATTGAGGAATAACTCCTATACAAGTTTTAAAACACTTCATGGAGGTTTACAAATTTTCATGTCAAAACAGTTTACATGTAATTCGGTTTTATTTAACTAAAACAAAACTGTATGGTTTTCAACAATGAGCAAAACCCATACCCAATAGTAAGCTATAAAAGGTCCCGAAATGAAAATGTAAAAAACTAGAAACCTAACGATCTATAGATAGA
This sequence comes from Mytilus coruscus, assembly GCA_017311375.1. NCBI lineage: Eukaryota > Metazoa > Mollusca > Bivalvia > Mytilida > Mytilidae > Mytilus > Mytilus coruscus. Next base: position 2,341,278 of record CM029597.1, on the reverse strand, counting down.
TAGATTGATAGATACTTTATTCTCTAAAACTAAATACAAGTTTACAGAGAAACATACAATATAAATACAGATACACTAGTCGAGGTAAACAAATCCAGTATGATGTTCTAAAAGTAATATACATGGCATACATGTTTAGTAACATGTATAATGAAAGGTTAAACTCAATAGAAATTAAAAATGGAGAATGAGACGCCGACGCCACTATCGACGACGAAATATAGGTTTGTTGTGTCTCACTACCGCTACATTGATGTCGCAGGCTCGACACAAATCAAAAGACTTGAACTTTATTGTTAACAAATGAAACAATTCAAATCAACTCACACTAAAGTTACAGGAAACGGGGAGAGGGGCTCGGACTAAGCGACAAAGCATCAATACTATAAAACAAGAATTCTCCAATTTTTTTAGCGTAAATGATCATTTGAACTTATACGAATATCAATCTTTTATTTGTAATCAATTGAATTCCTGATCTACCTCGCACTAATTGAAAAATAAACTTTTTGGAATATCTGTTTCATATGTGACGACCAGGGGCGGATCCAGCCATTTTAAAAAGGGGGTTTCCCAACCCAGGACAAAGGGGGGTTCAACTACACTCCCCATTCAAATGCATTGATCGTCAAAAAAAAAGGGGGTTTCAACCCCGGAACCCTCCCCCTAGATCCGCCACTGGACGACGGACATGTTCCAGTGGTCGTAACCATTAAACCGTCATCTTTTCCTTGAATGTAAACTACCAAATAAAACCAAATCACTGGGTTTGTACTTTCTCGAGTAACACGACGGGTGCCTTTCTGGAGCATCCGAGATCACCCCGATGGTTTATATTACCCAGTCATACCGATCTATTGAAACAACCAAATGAAACTGTTTTGTATGCCACCGCAACTGAAAGTTGGGGGCATATTATTTACCCTGTCCGTCCGTCCGTCCGTCCGTCCGTCCCATTATGGGTATATAGTTATTCCGCATAACTCCTCCTACAGTTTGAATCCTAGGAAGTTTTCTCTTTACTGTCTGTTTGTACATATATTGAAGGTGTGCATGTGGTCAGGGTTTTTATTTTTATTATCTTTTGCTCTTTTGGGAGATAAATGAACATTTTTGTCATTTTGGGGTATAAGCGGCTAAATGAGTTGAGTGCGGGGCATCACTTTGTCTAGTTTACATTGTTTTCTCGTGTTGTGCTGTTACACAACTGTAACAGTCCGATGTAAGGTTAGGATTTAGCGCTCACATACATGTTAAACTCCGCCACGTGCACTTTCTTTATGTACCTGCCCCAAGTCAGGAGCATGAAGTTCAATTGTTGTCGTTGTATAAATGTGTGTCATTTCTTTTTGTAGATTGTTTATTTATAAATAAGACCGTTTGTTTTTCGTTTGAATTTTTTCATATGTTGCATGGTGGCCTTTTGTAGCTGACTATACGGTGTGTTGAAGGCTGTACGGTTGCCTATATACGATTTCTTACATCCACTGCATTTAAACTCTGATGGATAGTTGTCTCATTGTCAATCACACCACATCTAACTTTATTTCAACTTCTATGTTGCGTTTTATATACTGTAACATTGTTTATCTTTTGTACGCATACCCGGAGCCCTCTTTTCGGAAGCCCGAGCAAACGTCCTTGTTCCGCGATAGAAAATTTAATTACGAACTCATATAAGATAGCTCGAATTTCAACTCAAAATCTTAATTAATCTAAATGAGACTTAAATTCGAATCTTACTCTAGCTCTACCTCAAAAAATGACTCAAATTTAATGTTGTAACTAGAACTCTACCTCAGTTAAATGTGACTCGATGTCCAACTCGAAACTCAATGCTAACTAAAATTTTAATTCTAATAATGACTTGAATTCGAAATCGAAGACTAACTCAAAGTTTAACTCAAACAGTAACCCGAACTTTAATTTGAACTCTAATTCGATGGATGGCCACACTCATCCAAGGCACATACAACATGGAAATCTATCTAAAATAGAACAGGTTTTTCCGAATTGGTCACGTGATTTTACCTCATCAAGTAATGGGATAACCACATCAAAGAATGACAGGACCACATCAAATAATGGAACAAACACATCATGTAGTGTAAAATCGTCAAATTTTGAAACATCATTACGTAATGTTAAAACTATATAAAGAATAGGCAAATCATCATTACAAAATAACAAAACCACATCATGTAATGAAACAACTACATAATTAAGTCACATTCACATCAAGTAATGTTAAAACCACATTGACTAATGACACAACCACATTAAATAGTGGTGAAACGACATCGAGTAATGACAAAACCATATTGAGTAATGACAAAACTATATCAAGTCAATACGAAACCATATCGTGTAATATCGAAATATCATTAAGTAATGACTATTCCATATTGAGTTATATCAAAACATCATTACGTAATGTCAAAACCATATTAAGTAAAGACAAAATATCATCAAGTAATAATAAAACAACATAAAGTAATATCAGAGTTCCACATAAGACAGCTGTGGCGTTCCATATAAAACGGTAATGTATGTTTTATTAGTGTATATTTATTTATATTATAACAGAATGTATATATATTTCAAGAACTTTTCATGTGATACTTTTTTCAATATGCTACAAAATAGGAAATGTTGTTACAGTAGGCATGACTTATATATAGTTGTTTATATGGTACAAAATAGGAAATGTTGTTACAGTAGGCATGACTTATATATAGTTGTCTATATGCTACAAAATAGGAAATGTTGTTACAGTAGACATGACTTATAGTTGTCTATATTATCCTCATCCTTTGGTTTCTGGTGAATATTTGTCTCTGTCTATATCATCCTCGTCCTTTGGTTTCTGGTGAATATTTATCTCAATGGCAATCATATAACATTTTTATATAGATACCAAAGAAAACTTTTGCAATCATTGAAAGTACGCTTGAAGAACTCAATCTGTCTTTATACGACTTAAACCTTGTTCACTCTGATATCGGCTGCAGCATTTCCGAAAATATTTCCTACAACAATATCACGCAGACAAAATGACGACCTCTTGCAATGTCTAATGTAAATAAGAAATTAATAATAAGTAAATTAATAGCAATAACAAGATATACAAGATGCATTGATTTGCAACAAAGGTATAATCTATTACTTTTACATTTGCTGAGCCAAAAAGGAGTATAAGTTGTTCAGTTCTTATTGATGTATAAATTAAATTACCATAAAGGTAGGTGTAACATGCAAGTTAATTTAAAAAGTTGGCTCCCTTGGAAATATACCATAAAGGTAGGTGTAACATGCAAGTTAAATTAAAAAGTTAGCTCCCTTGGAAATATACCATAAAGGTAGGTGTAACATGCAAGTTAATTTAAAAAGTTAGCTCCCTTGGAAATATACCAGTAGTCGACTATTTTATTCCATCCTATCACATTGCATTACGATTATTAAGCTGGACCCAAGTGAAATAGCAATTGAATTGAGATTCAATATTTTAATAATATTACTTAAAAACAACTATTGAAAAGTTTGAAGTAAAATGTAAGAGAAAGAATATGGATTAAAACTTGAAATAAACATACAAGTAAATTAAGAAGAAATTAAATGAAATGCAATTCTCCACTTAGGACGGACAAACACTTAAACGAATTAGCGAACGAACACACGATATGCCGATATGTCAAAAGGACGTCTGATATGTGGATAAAATATTAGATCCCAACTTTAAGAACATACATAAATATGCTTCATTATTGCAAATATAATATGTTATAACAGAAAACTATCGGAACAAGGTAGAAAAACGATGTTTGCTTTAAGAAGAAATATCAAAAGTATGTATTTAAACTATTACACTTTGTTATCACTTTTTTATACTTATATCAATAATTTATGGAGTTATGCAAGTGAAATATTGCGTGCACACAAAGCTCGTCCATTGAGAGAGTACACTTGAACTATTGTAAGAATTTATTTGGTGTTAAACTATCTCCTAACAATGTAATGATATATCATGAACGAGGTAGATTGCCTCTTATTTTAATAAGAAAATGCAAGATTATCAAATATTGGTTTAAATTGTTAAATACTTCAAACTGTATGTTAAAAAACTGTTATAATTACTTATATGACGAATTAGAGAGATGTCCAAATGATAAGTGTAATTGGTTGTATTTTATTAAGAATGGACTGTTTGTTATTGGTTTAGGTGATGTATGGTATAGCCAAAACCTTATTTCAGACTTGCCTGGTGTATATTTGCTGTCACAAAGCAGTGTTTATATGATTGTCTAAAAGAAGATCTTGATGCTCAGTTGCATACTTCTCAAAAATGTTCTAAATATAAATATATGATAGATAGTTTGTTCTGCAATTTTATTTATGTAAACCAATTCCTATATGTTTACAAAGCATGTATTACGAAAATAAGATTAAGTAGCCATAACTTAGCTATAGAAATGAAAGATTTTATTGAATAACAAGAAATAATAGAATATGTACTTTTTGTACAAATGATATAGAGGATGAGTATCATTTCATCATCCTATGTCCACTTTTCAAGGTTTTCGAAAAAAAATTATTAAGAGATATTTATGGAAAAACCATCGATGTACAAATTTATTAAACTTATGAGTACAAACAATGTAAAAGAGCTTTTTAATTAAGGTAAATTTTATTTTTAGATCTTTTAAGCTTAGAACCGATACATGTTTAAATAATGTTTATTTATAATTACAACACCTTCTACTATTCTGTCACATATTTTGTGCTTATATATGTATTATTGATGTGGATGTAATTCAAATGTTCACCTATAGTTTGTTTAGACTTTGGTAATAATGATACATTTCATAATTCAAATTATCTTTTTCAGGAAAAAGGGTGACAGTATCAAATCTAAACTCGTTAGATTCCACCGATCAACAGGATAAAGCATTTGAAGAATTGACAACGTAAGCATTTTAACAAAGTCAAGAAACCGTAATAGATACTCGATACAATTCGTACACCTTATTTATTCATTTTCGAAGTGGCATCTTTTTTTACATTTCTAATACAAGTAAGTTAATTGTTAAACAATTAGCGCATGACAAATCCTATTGGCGGATAGAGTAGGTGGATAACGTACGGGCCCTAAAATCAAAAACATATCATGTAGGGGACAAAAAACGTCAAAATATTATAAGGGATACTTAGATCCTTGATCAGTCCCTGAATACCCCAACTGGCACATGTGCACAATGTGGAAGCTCCATACGCTTTCAATGTCCCCATCCATGACATGGAATGTCTTTTCGTCGTTTTTCGGTTTTTGTCACTGCGTTGTCAGTTTTTCTTCGACTTATAAGTTTGAATGTCCCTTTGGTATCTTCCGACTCTTTTTTTCTAACATGGAAATCGTTATTCATTCATTGTCGATAATATACCCACTGCAAGTTTCCAATGATTGTGCGAGTTTTAACAGGCCGTACAGTAGACCATCAATGATTTTGTTATTCTTAGACCCGTTTAGTTACATTGCTACACATCTTTAGCTTACCGGATTCTTTAGACGAGGTTTCTTGATGGCTGGATAACCAATATGTGTTACTAAAAAACGTAATTCTTTAGCTCAGTCGGTTAGAGTGCTAACTTGTAACACAGAGGTCCTGGGTTTGAGTCCCGGAGAAGACAATGTGATTTTCTAATAAGAATCACGCTCTCCGTTTACAAGAGCATTAAGATAACATAACAGAAGGCGAATGTATTCTGAGAAGAAAATTAATAATTTATTATTACAGTTTTACTGTCACTGTAATATCCATTACTAACACGGGTGTAAAATGACTGTTTTTCAATTTTAGAGAGTTACGTCAAGTAGGTGGCATTGAATATAAATGTCCAAATTTAATCAATCGAGGAAACTGGTATGACTGCAATTCTCTCCGTTTATAGCAAGGAAACCGTGTTTGGTGTATTCCTTTGGGTAGGTATTATTTTTGATTAATCTATAGCTAATTAGCAACTTTATTTAAACACATGTCAATTCTTTTCGTCAGAAGTTTGCTAAATAACTTCTTTTTTATGTACTTCTTTACGGTTACCCTTTCTGTCTGTATGGTTGTTGGGGATTCTTCCGCAGTCAATCCTAAACTTTTCTCTATTATTCATTTTTTATATAAATTATATCACAAATATATCTCATTGTGCCGTGTGGTTGTTTAAATGCTTGCACATCTGTATCTTACGATTCGATTGTTTGGTAAAAGAGAGGCGAAAGATACCAAATGGACATTTAAAATCATTAGTCGAAAATAAACTGACAACGCCATGACAAAAAACGAAAAAGACCAAAAGACAAACAACAGTACATAAAATACAACATAGAAAACTGAAGACTGAGCAACACGAACCCCACAAAAAACCGGGGGTGAGCTCAGGTGCTCAGGAAGGGTAAATACTGACAGTTTTTATTTGTAGTGTCTTTGATTACCCCACATTTGTCTGCTTTAATGCACAGTCATACCGTCATCGACCTCCAGGAAAAACTTATTGACATCTTCAGTCTTCTGGTGAGGTTTGTTCTGTGTTGAAAACGTCCCAGACTTTTAGTTGAGGAACAGCAAAAAAGCGCCTTTCCTTTGCTTTTTGTTTTGTTAAGTGCATATTGGGATTTTGTTATGAATGAATACAATACTTACTATCAGTTCCATTCTTTTTGAATTTATTTATAAAATCAAGGAATATAGGACCAAACTTTTAAAATGAAATCAGATGCATTTAAGACAACAAACCCCAAAAAAAAAAAAAAACAGAACTTCATTGACGGTTTTTATGTAAAGATTAGATTTGAAAAATACTCGCAGCATGGAAAAATATGGAAAAACTGAAAACAACACTTAATAAATTGTATGCGTCTGAGTTGCTTTCAGGATTTACCTTCATCAGGAACCCTCAAAGTAAGAACACTGAAAGCAAAGAATGTATAGTTCTAAAACACGTGAAGAGCTATACAACCAAAAGGGTTAAACCTTTATATAATAGCAAAATCCATTTAAGGTCAAAGAGAACTTTGAAACCGCATCCACTTGAAATAGAACCTGAAATATCAGGATCTTCGGAAAATGACTGTACCAAGTCAGGAATATGACAGTTGGTTTTTTTTCACTCGTTCCGTTGGTTGATAACGTCTGATTTTGTCAGTTTTTAAAGAATTTCCCTTTATGAATTTACCTTGGAGTTCGGTATTTTTGTTATGCTTTTTGGAATTTTGTATTCTTCAGAATAAATTACGATTTCCGATTTGATGACGTCATGGCTCACGTAGGTTGTGAAGTTCATTCATTCGACCCAAGGTAAGTAAACATGATTTTGTTTGTGCATAATTACTTATGGAAATATTTGATGAAGCAAAGGACAAAATTATAAATTGATTGTTAACAATATATGGAAATGTCACCCTCAAATTCTTGAGATGTCATGAACAGATAAAATAGTTGTTTGTAATTTCGGATTTAAGGGGGGAGGTGCGTGTTATCATGTTTTTGCATTTTGGGCGGTAGTCAATCGTCTGTATCAAGTCATGAGTACTATAGTCAATTGTCTTTACCAAGTCATGAGTATAATAGTCAATCGTCTGTACCAAGTAATAAGCATGATAGCCAATCGTCTGTGCCAAGTCATAAGTATGATAGTCAATCGTCTGTACCAAGTCATAAGTATGATAGTCAATCGTCTGTGCCAAGTCATAAATATAATAGTCAATCGCCTGTACCAAGTCATGAGTATAATAGTCAATCGTCTGTGCCAAGTCATAAGTATGATAGTCAATTGTCGGTACCAAATCATGAGTATGATAGTCAATCGTCTGTGCCAAGTCATGAGTATGATAGTCAATTGTCTGTACCAGGTCATGAGTATGATAGTCAATCGTCTGTAGCAGGTCAATAGTATGATAGTCAATCGTCTGTACCAGGTAATGAGTATGATAGTCAATCGTCTGCACCAAGTCATGAGTATGATGGTCAATTTTGTGTACCATAGTCAATCGTCTGTACCAAGTAATGAGTATCATAGTCAATCTTGTGTACCAAGTAATGAGTATGATAGTCAATCGTCTGTACCAAGTAATGATTATCATGGTCAATCTTGTGTACCAGGTTATGAGTATGATAGTCAATCGTCTGTACCAGGTCATGGGTATGATTGTCAATCGTCTTTACCAGGTCATGAGTATGATAGTCAATCGTCTGTACCAAGTCATGAGTATGATGGTCAGTCGTCTGAGGCAAGTCAGGACTATAATGGTCAGTCGTCAGTACCTAGTCATGACTATGATAGTCTGAAGTAAGTCATGACTATTATTGTCGATCTCTTCTGTACCAATCAGGACTATGATGGTCAATCGTCTATTCCAAATATGGACTATGATGGTCAATCCCCTGTACCAAATCAGGACTAAGATGGTTAGTCGTCCGATTCAAGTCACTATGATAGTCAATCGTCTGTACCAAGTCAGGACTATGAAGGTAAGTCGTCTGTTATATGTCAGAACTATGATGGTCAGTCGTCTGTTATACGTCAGGACTATGTTCCAATTTAGGACTATGATTGTCGACCGTCTGTTCCTGGTCAATCGTCTGTACCAAGTCAGGTCTATGATAGTAAGTCATCTGTACCGCACCAGAACTATAATGGTCAGACATACGTTCAAATTTAGGACTATGATTGTCAATCGTCTGTTCCAAGTCATGAATTTAATGGTCAATCGTCTGTACCATGTCATGATTATAATGGTCAAACTTCTGTACACAGGCAGGACTATGATGGTCAATCCTCTGTAGCAAGTCAGGACCATAAAGTAAATTGCCTGTCCAGTTCAGGACTATGATGGTCAATCGTCTGTAGCAAGTCCAGACTATGACAGTCAATTACCTGTAGTAAGTCAAGACTATGATAAACAGTCGTATGTACAAAGTCAGGACTATGATGGTGAATCGTCTGTACCAAGTCAGGACTATGATAGTCAATCGTCTGTTCCAAAGTCATGACTGATAGTTAAACGTCTTTACCAAGTCAGGACTATGATAGTCAATTCCCTGTACCAAGTAAGGACGTTGATACTCAATCGTATATACCAACTGAGACCTATGATGGTCAATCGTATGTACCAAATCATGATTATGAAAATCAATCATCTGTACCAAGTGAAGACTATGAAAATCAATCCCGTGTACAAACCCAGGACTGTGATGATCAGTTCCTTGTACCAAGTCATAACTATCATAGTCAGTTGCCAGTACCAAGTCTGTACTTTGATGGTCAACTGTCTGTACAAAAACCGGGCTATGATAGTCAATTGTCTGTTCCATGTCAGGACAATGATGACCAATCGCCTGTGCCATATTTAGCATATGATTGTGAGTCTGTACCAAGTCAGGACTATGATGGTCAATCATCCGTTCCATGTCAAGACTATAAAAGTCAATCACCTGTGCCAAGCCATGACTATGATGGTCAATCGTCTGAACCAAGTCAGGATTATGATGGTCAATCGTCGGTACCAAATTGGGACTATGATAGATTAATTGTCTGTACCAAGTCAGGGCTATGATAGTCCATCACGTGTACAAACTCAGGACTATGATGGTCCCATCGTCTGTATCAAGTCAGGACTATAATGGTTAGTCGTCTCAACAACTTCAAGACTATGACAGTCGATTTTTTGTACCAAGTCAGGACTATGACAGTCAATTCTTTGTACCAAGTCAGGACTATGATAGTCGATTCTTTGTACCAAGTCAGGACTATGATTGTCAATTCTTTGTACAAAGTCAGGACTATGACTGTAAGGATTATGATAGTCGATTCTTTGTACCAAGTCATAACAAGGAAGGTCAGTCGTCTGACCCAAGTCAGGACTATGATAGTAAATCACCTGTACCAAGTCAGGACTGATAGTCAATCGTCTGTTCCAAGTCAGAACTATGATGGTCAGTTGACTGTACCAAGCCATGAATATAAATGGTCAAACGTCTGTTCCAAGTCAAGACTATAATGTACCATCGTATGTACCAAGTCAGAACTTTGATAGTCAATTGTCTGCACCAAGTCATGACAATTATGGTCAGTCGTCTGTACAGAGTCCGGACTATGATGGTCAATTTTCTGTAAAAAGTAAGGACTATAATGGTCAATAGTCCGAACCAAGTCAGGACTTTAATGGCCAAAGCCCTATACCAAGTCACGACTTTAATGTACCATCGTCTGTACCAAGTCAGGACTTTGATGGTCGATCACCAGTTCAGTCAGAACTATAAAAGTCAATTGTCCGTACCAAGTCAGGACTGTGATATTCAACCCCCGTACCAAGTCAGGACTATTATGGTCAAATTCTGTACCAAGTCATGACTATTATGGTCAAATTCTGGACCAAGTCATGGGTATGATGTTTTCTGTAGCAAGTGAGGACCTTAATGGTCAATCTCCTGTATCAAATCAGGACTAAGATGGTCAATCGTATGTACCAAGTAAGGAATATGAAACTGAATCGTCTATACAATGTCAGGACTATGATGGTCAATTCCCTGTCCCATGCCAGGACTTTAAAAGTTCATCACCTGTACCAAGAGAGGACTACGATGGTCAACTGTAAGTACCATGTGAGGACTATACTATGCAATCGATATACCAAGTCATGTCTTTGATAGTCAATCGTATGTACCAAGTCAGGACTATAGTCAATCCCCTGTATCCAGTCAGCATTATGATGGATAATCGTCTGTTCCAAGTCTGGACAATGATGGTCAATCGTCTGTACAAAGTCAGGACTTTTATAGCCAGTTGTCTGTTATGATGGAAAATGTTCTGTGCCAAGTCTGGAATATCATAGTTAGTCGTATGTACAAAGTCAGGACTATTATAGCCAATTGTCTGAACCAAGTCATAACTAGGATGGTCAATCCCCTGTGCCAATTCGAGACTATACTGATCAATAATCCGTACCACCTCAGTACTACGACAGGCAATCCCCTATACCAAGTAAGGACTATGAATGTTAAATTCCGGACACTAAGTCAAGGCGTTGGTGTTCAGTCGTCTGTACCAAGTAATGACTTTAATTGTCAATAATCGGTAACACGTAAGAACTGTGATAGTCAATCATCTGTAATAAAACGATTGATTATCATAGTCCTTTAGTCGATCGACAGGACTATGACTTTTGATCGTCTGTACCAAGTCAGGATCGATGATAGTCAATCCCCTATACTAAGTCAGGACTATAACGATCAGTTGTCTGTACCAAGTTTGGACTCGGATAGTAAATCCCCTGTCAGAACTATAATAGTCAATCAACTGAAGCAAGTCGGGACTGTGATAGTCAATCGTCTGTACAAAGTCAGGACTATAAAAGTCAGTCGTCGGTACAAACTTATGACTATGAATGGCAATCCCCTGTACCAAGTCAGGACTAAGAAAGTCAATCCACTGTACCAAGTCAGGACTAAGAGAGTCAATCCCCTGTATCAAGTAAAGACTAAGAGTCAATCCCCTGTACCAAGTCAGGATTAAGAGAGTCAATCCACTGTACCAAGTAAGGACTAAGAGAGTCAATCCCCTATACCAAGTCAGGACTAAGAGAGTCAATCCCCTGTACCAAGTAAGAACTAAGAGAGTCAATCCCCTGTACCAAGTCAGGACTAAGAGAATCAATCCCCTGTACCAAGTCAAGACTAAGAGAGTCAATCCCCTGTACCAAGTAAAGACTAAGAGAGTCAATCCCCTGTACCAAGTCAGGACTAAGAGAGTCATTCCCTTGTACCAAGTCAGAACTAAGAGAGTCAATCCACTGTACCAAGTCAGGACTAAGAGAGTCAATCCCCTGTACCAAGTCAGGACTAAGAGAGTTAATCCCCTGTACCAAGTCAGGACTAAGAGAGTTAATCCCCTGTACCAAGTCAGGACTAAGAGAGTCAATCCCCTGTACCAAGTCAGGACTAAGAGAGTTAATCCCCTGTACCAAGTCTGGACTAAGAGAGTCAATCCCCTGTACCAAGTCAGGACTAAGAGAGTCAATCCCCTGTACCAAGTCAGGACTAAGAGAGTTAATCCCCTGTACCAAGTCTGGACTAAGAGAGTCAATCCCCTGTACCAAGTCAGGACTAAGAGAGTCAATCCCCTGTATCAAGCTATGACCATGATGGTCAATTGCCAATTGTTTCCGTGATGATAATGTTTATATATTTCCTCTAACGTAGTCTTATCATTAAGATATTGCTTTATATGATGCACCTTGAAGTTTCGTACATATATCATTCCCTACTTATGTCAGTACAACATGTAAGAATCATATTGTTCTCTTGGTCCCCTTCGTTATTCCCTACTTATGATGGTAGATCATGTCAAAATACAATGGTTTTCTCAAGTCCCCGACGTTATTTCCTACTTATGCCGGTAGAACATGTCAAAATGAATTGGCTCTCACAGTCCCCGACGTTATTTCCTTCTTATGTCAGAAGAACATGTCGATATACAATGGCTTTTTCAGTCCCCGACGTTATTCCCTACTTATGCCGGTAGAACATGTCACAATCCAATGGTTTTCTCAGTCCCCGACGTTATTCCCTACCTATGCCGGTAGAACATGTCAAAATCCAATGGTTTTCTCGGTCCCCGACGTTATTCCCTACTTATGCCGGTAGAACATGTCAAAATCCAATGGTTTTCTCGGTCCCCGACGTTATTCCCTACTTATGCCAGTAGAACATGTCACGGTCCAATGGCTTTCTCAGTCCCCGACGTTATTCCCTACTTATGCCGGTAGCAACTTCCAAGCATCCAAGCAAGGACCGAAGCTCATAAACTTGGCAATCAATGCAAATGTTAAACGCAGGACTTCGCAGGGAAAGTTCGGAGATCCGACAACCTTGCAATCGGAAGTTGATGCCGGTAGAACATGTCAAACTCAATGGTTTTCTATAAGTTCTTAACGTTATTCCCTACTTATGCCGGTAGAGCAAGTCAAAATCCAATGGTTTTCTCAGTCCCCGACGTTATTCCCTACTTATGCCGGGAGAACATGTCAAAATCCAATGGTTTTCTCAGTCCCCGACGTCATTCCCTACTTATGCCAGTAGAACATGTCACGGTCCAATAGCTTTCTCATTCTCTGACGTTATTCCCTAAATAGCTACTTATGCCGGTAGAACATATCAAGATCCAATGGCTTTCTTAGTCACCGAAGTGAAAATTCGAAAGAGAAAATACATTTTCATTCCATTATTTTCTATTGTAGCATGGGAAATACAACAAAACATATTCGAAAATCGGGAGTTCATTTTCATCCAATTGGTATAGGAGGGAAATCTAACGATGCTGTTATACCAAGAATGGATCAGTATACGAAAATAAATCCAAAGAAGATGTGGAAAATGCGAACACTGCGTCAGATAATTGAATCGTTAGGCCATGAGGATGTAAGTTGTAAAATATTGCAAGGTCAAAACTAAGAAAAGTTTAATTACAAGCAACACAGCGTTATAGATCATGCCAGCATAAGCTTTACCTATCAGTTGGCCTTCGTTGTCCTCGAGGTTTGTTTGTTTTTTTAAATTTCCTTGCATACAAGAATTAAACCAATTTTGACAAAATTCATCCTAATGGTGTTTTGATTAATCTTAATTTTGTTGGATTTTAACAGCAACCTCACTACAAGAACAGTTGTTGTTTTGACTAAAACATATAGATTGAAAACAAAAATAGTACCGGAGGCTTAGATTTTATGAATATTATTATCCCTGTAAATAGCATTTTATTACTCATTACCTGTGAGTATGGTTCAAGTTGATAGACTGTTGACTTTATTTCAGTCCTGAATTTAAAAGTCTATAGACTCACTGATTTCTCCTTCATGATCAGTCTTCCTAGCAGAAATTTAGCCATTATATATATATATATATATATATATATGATTACATGAAAAATACTTACAGTCTACAAACAGTCTCGCAGTTACTATGAATAGAAGAGAAGGGTTTAGAAATGATCAAAATATAGCTTTGTATGGTTGCCGCGAGAAATTTATAGCATTTTCTAATACAATTTCGTATTGTAAAATAAGTGTTGACAGATTACACATGGATACCGTTACTTATGTTCACTGGTGAAATATTATGAAAATAGCAGTTTGTCTTTCCTTTTATCTCTGTTAACAGAATTTGAGTTTCGTCTCGATTTACTTACTTTTAGTCTGTTTACTAGCCATGGGCAATAAGAAGGATATTTCTAGTGAAAGAGGAACTTATGTGAGCCAAAATTTGTTCCTGTGAAAAAAGTTCCAGTGGAATTAATATCACAGGAAATATGTTCTGGGAGAAATTTTTCACAGTTAATTTTATATAATTTGTTCCACCTCTATAAAATAAGTTCCACACTTTACCTGGTGAAATAAGTTCTGGGTTTGTGAAATTTGTTCCTTACCTAGTGAAATAAGTTCTAGATTTGTGAGATTAGTTCCTTACCTGGTGAAATAAGTTCCTTGTCGGTAAAATATGTACCACTGTTTAAACAAGTAATCTTATATACTAAGCATTTGTCACCAGTGAGTTAAAATTTATCATTCAAGTACATTATAAAACATGTATTATATTGATAATGTAATAAATAAAAGTGTAAACATCCAATATGGATCCTGTGGAGTATGGCAAATGTTTAATTACATACTCCATAAAAATTACCGAAATGACATTTATGAGCTAGAAAAGAGTAGAATAAGAAAAATCACTCAGAAATAAGTATAGTTAAATATGAAAATTTGTACTAATTTGAAAAGGACAAAATTTGACTGATAAATTATATTAAAAGACATGTAGAAACAAAAGACAAACTCTTTTGAAACTGTGCCATGACCTTATAGTACATGTATGACTAGAACACCCATGACAGTTAACAGGAAACAAGGAGGAATACCACATAAAACATAAACAAATACAAATTAAGATACATTACCATCGCTTTTATTGCTTATCTTCATCCTAGAGTTACAGTCATGCCTTCAATTGCAAATGTACCCCATTCAAGCACAGTACAGCACCCAGCTTGCATTAATTATATTAATTTAAGTGTAACAAGAAAATGTTTCGTTGTGCAATATGTTGCAAAGGTGCTTATTTTCTGTGAAATAGGTTCGAGTGGAACTTATTCATTGATTTCTTTGAAATATGTTCGTTCGGAACTTATATCTCAGGAACTTATTTCACTTCTTTAAAACTTTTAATAGTGGAACAAAATTCATGGAGCTGTGATTTTTGTTCTGGAACTTATTTCACATTTGGTAAAAAAAATTAGTTCCCGAACAAATTTGCAGTGCTGGAACACATTTCTGTGATATAAATTCCGGTGGAACATATTTCCTATGAAATTTATTCCGGCGGAACAAATGCACGCCGGAACAAATTTTTTGTTACATTTACTCTTCCGGAACACATTACTTCACCCCAGTTGCTGTATGGGGTTCCTGTTTCACCATCATTCGTATTCTGAGTAGTGCATTGCGTCTGATGATTGTATTTTCGTATTTTTTGTATCGTCTGCGCCTAGTCACAGACTGCGAGACAAAGAGGGTGCTAATCCGGCCTCGGCGACGACATAAACAGTTGGTATAAAGCTTAATATTTCAGAAGGTAGAAGACCTGGATATGCCATGCCTAAACATGTGCCTGCTGTTCTGTAGTTTCCGTCTGTTCAATATTCTTGACCACGTTTGCCTGGTTCAGCGGATACTTAAATAAAGAGCTGCGACATGAGCGCATGATACGTCCGTCGCCCTTTCAGCTTGTCTTTCTGCTTTAAATGAATTTATATGATCAAATAGAAATACTGCAACATGCACACACAGTGGTACGCATTGACACAATACATGAATAATTTGGCACTATTAAGGCTACCTCAAGTGTGTGGCCTTGATTTTTCACCTATACATTTCTATCTTTTCGACGATTTTTGAACGAATATTTATTCTATAACCGTCCAAAGTGTGAAAAATGGACAGTTTTCGACGATTTTTCAACGAATAAAGTTCCATAACTCCGCAATGTCATATCAGAAATGAACTCAGATTAGAAATAAACTTTATAGTGTGTGTGTGTGTGATGGGAGGGGAGGGGAATGCAGTGGAGCACCACTGCGTGTGTGTGTGTGTGTGTGTGATGAGGCGAAGGATGCAGCGGAGCACCGCTGTGTGTGTGTTTGTGATAGGGAGGGGGATGCAGTGTACCACCGCTGTATGTGTGTGCGATAGGGAGGAGGATACTGTGGAGCACCGTTTTGTGTGTATGATGGGGAGGGGGTGCAGTTGATCACCGCTATATGTGATGGGGAGGGGGACAGTGGAGCACCGCTATGTGTGTGATCGGGAGGGGATGCAGTTGAGCAGCTCTGTGTGTGTGTGTGTGATGGGGAGGGGGATGCAGTGAACCAACGCTGTATGCATGTGTGTGTGTGATTGAAAGGATGCCGTGGAGCACCGCTGTGTGTATATGATGGGGAGGGGGGTGCAGTTGAGCACCGCTGTGTGATGGGGATGGGGATACAGTGGAGCACCGCTGTGTGTGATGGGGAGGGGGATGCAGTGGTGCACCGCTGTGTGATGAGGATGGGGTGCAGTGGAACACCGCTAGGTGTGTGTGATGGGAGGGTGCAGTCGAGCATCGCTCAGTGTGATGGGGATGGGGATACAGTGGAGCACCGCTGTGTGTGATGGGGAGGGGGATGCAGTGGTGCACCGCTGTGTGATGAGGATGGGGTGCAGTGGAACACCGCTAGGTGTGTGTGATGGGAGGGGTGCAGTCGAGCATCGCTCAGTGTGATGGGGAGGGATTGCAGTGGAGCACCACTGGGTGTATGATGGGTAGGAGATGTAGTGTTGCACCGCTGTGTGTGTTTGCTTGGGAATGGGGATGCAGTGGAACACCTGTGTGTGTTTGTGATGGGGAGGAGTGCAGTGGAGCACCGCTCTGTGATGGAGAGGGGGGATGCATTTCAAAGTTAAAGTGGATACATATAAAATATTATGAACTCATTTGTCTATTTTTCTGCAGTTTCATTATAAGAATAGTGATCATTTGTGAATAAGTGGAAACCCCGTCCTTTTTACTGAATGGAATTCAAGAAGAAATTTTACTTTCATTTTGGAGGTAACTAATAGCAAACAATATAGAATTTTCATGTTACATATTTACCAAATCACTGACTACTGAAATTCAAATGAAAATTAACAAATATGGTGCGTTTGGTACGTTTCTATGGATAAACCTTCATTTCAGAGATATCAAAATATTTGAATACAAGAGGAGTTATATGACCAAAAGGGAGATAAATAGAATAGCTAAATGAATCTCAGGTCAACGTTGTCTGAGGGGGTTAGGAGCTATGTGACCAAAAGGGAGATAAATAGAATAGCCAAATGAATCTCAGGTCAGCGTTGTCTGAGGGGTTATGAGCTATGTGACCAAAAGGGAGATAAACAGAATAGCTAAATGAATCTTAGGTCAACGTTGTCTGAGTATATGACCAAAAGGGAGATAAATAGAACAGGTAAATGAATCTTAGGTCAACGTTGTCTGAGGGAGTTAAAACCTTAGTTTATTACAAATTTCTATTTTTTGGTTTAAATTGAGAACCAAAGCGGGCGACATATGCTCATACGTCTTTAATCTTATTTCAATCTCTTTCAGAGACATTTGGATATCTTAAAAGTGGACATTGAGGCGTATGAATGGGAAGTCCTTCAAAATATTCTGAGTGATAATCTCACACCAAGAATTCGACAACTAGAGTTAGAGTTCCATATTTTTCCAAATACTGCCGACGTAAGCAACTATGTGGAACTTCTACAGATTTATCGCTCTCTAAAAGAGGCTGGATTTTCGCGGTACGCATGTACAATTTATCGGTTTGACAACACAACTAAATTACTACAAGCAGAATGTGGATTGGTAAACCTAAAATTTGATTTCCTCAAATACCCATTGAAGCATGTCTAATAAATATTTGATTTCCACACATACCCATTGAAACATGTTAAATAAATATTGAATCAATAAACATTTTCCAAATGCCAATTATTTTGTTATGTTTTATAAATTTGAAAAAAAAATATATTGATTGTTTCAATTGAAAATTCATGGATTTCAATTTATATTTGTTATACCCCTGCTTTAAAAAAGTGGGGGTATACTGTTTTACCTCTGTCTGTCCATCCATCCGTCAGTCTGTCAGTCCGTCAGTCCGTCAGTCCGTCCCATGAAAATTTGTCGTCGCATTTTTCTCAGGAACTACAATACAAGGATTTCTGAAATTTGGTTTCAGGGTTTATATTAGTCGGCTATACCGTGTGATGCGTTTTCAGATTGATCACTCAACAACTTCCTGTTTACCGAACACTTACATCATTTTACACAACACATCCAAGTTGAAAATTTTCGTCGCATTTTTCTCAGGAACTACATTACAAGGATTTCTGAAATTTGGTTTCAGTGTTTATATAAGTCAGCTATACCGTGGGATGCGTTTTCAGATTAATCACTCAACAACTTCCTGTTTACCGTCAAATATTTGGGCTTGGGGTATCATCAGTGAGCAGTAGATCGCAGTTTCACTTGTTTCTATTGTTTACAAGGTTTTTGTCTCGTTTGCGACAAATATTGCAGGATGCGAGACATATGGATGCTTATCCGGCAGCAGCGTAAGCTCTGGATAAAGCTTTGTATATCAGAAAGTATAATTGAATAACGAAGATGTTGCAGTTACGCCTGCTAACTTTATGAGATATCAGAGGCGACAGAGGGTAAAATATAGCTGAGCAGTGGGAAGTGGGAAGTTGACAATTGGAAGGTTCAAGAGTCTGTAATTCAATGATTGTCGTTGATTGCTTTTTATAATATTCTTTCTTCTTTTCTCATTTTTTCATAATCAAACCGCATCTCCTTATTCTTAAAATATCATTTTAGTACACTACACTTGATTTTCGTCTCGAAAAGACTCATTGGTGGCGCTCGAGTTAAGGATTATGTACCCTTGTGTTGACTCAATGGAAATTTTATAGAAAATCCACAGCCTTTCCCCTAGTACTCTCATATTTGGCAATTCGGTGCTTGATAGATAGAGGATTATTGCATGCAGTGCTAACAATGATTTCCTTTAAACAAGTTTATAAATTTAGATATTGGTGAAAACAAATAAAAATATGGACCAATTCAAGTACACCTTCTAGGGTGCGCTCGACTTTCGTGACTCAGCACGAGGTTTTTTTTGAAATTTAAAGGTTGTTTAGGACTTTTTGCAAACAATAAACGTAGCACATCATAGAAAAACAAGTGAGTAATCTATGTTTTGAATTTTATAACAAAATTTTCTGTATTAAAGTCTGTGGATTTTCTACAAAAATCTTGGTTTTATTTGCAACAAAATCCCCTTTTCCTATTAAATGCAATGTAACAATGAATGATAATACTTTGCACGAAGTTTCCCCTTGGTATATGTACAAAATGGCCCATCTCTATTATTCATTATCTTTCGTAATTCACATGGCTACAGAAGGGGTCATAAACCTTAAAACAATTGGAAGGTCACATATATAATAAAGTTGAAGAGCATTGAAATAAAAAAAAAAAACCCCTGACAAATCAAATGTTAGCCGAGTTGTCTAAGTAGTCGAACTACTGTATCACTAGCTTGTCAACACTTAGATTGTGAGTTCGAATTCTGCACGTAGCAGGTGTGCTCGACTCCAATCTTAATTGACAAAGGTAGTACTTCATTTGCCACAGCGGCTTAACCCGGGTTAGCCCGGTTGGTACTTTCGGTATAGGCACAGTCGCTTCATTTGCTTTGAAATCAGCCGCCGGCGCATATAGGCACACGCCGCCCTTGCCGGTCTTAACACACCGGCAAGCAATCAGCCGGTCAAAAAAGTATGGCGGAAAGCGCAATTTAAGGTAAAATGTCGGAATTAAAAGATGAAAATTATAACATGTTTTAATCAGACCATATCGTCATGTGATACTGTAATGGTCCTCTGTGACGTTAATAAATTGTTCGCCATATTTTAATTTCAAATTTATAAAATTATCTCGGAAAAACGTTTTTATGATAAATAAGGCCTCTGAAAAAAATATTGCATGTAAAAAAATATATCTATTATCAACAGGTTCATTTTTTTCATATTTCTGAGCTTAGAAAGCAAAAAGTATAAAATTGAACTTCTGTCGCCATCTTTGAATCAGCCGGTTCCACTCATTTTACTTTTCAGCCATATTTAACCCGGTCACGTGATAGGGCTAACCGGGCATAACCCGGACTAGAACAAACGACGCAGCCCCTAGGATTGTCAGATTTCCTACCGAAGGTCGGTGGTTCACTCCGGGCACTTCGGCTTCCTCCACCAATAAAGAAAAAAAGTGATCGACATGAAATAACACAATAGTGCTGAAAATAGTGTTAAACAACAATTAATCAATCAATCCATCAATCTATAAGAGAGATTTAAACACCCAAAATGAAATAAATTAACAATATGTGTTTTGGGGGAAATAGTCTTACAAAAATTTTTACCACTTTTGTTCTCAAAATTATATACTAGTTAAATATAACTGTTTATTTTTCTTACATGAAAACCCTCGACACTTGTCAAAATGTTTCTCGAAATGTTATTTAGGTTTCGGATTTTTATTTCACATTAAGGAATTCACTCTATTTAAACACGAGTGATAAAAGCAAAAACAAAAGAAATCTGAAATTCTTCTCAAGAAGCAGCTTACACTTGTTCATGCGATATCAATTATATAAGGGATATAGTAATTGGATCTTGCTAACACGTGTTCATGCGATATCAATTATATTAGGGAAAGTAATTGGATCTGGCTAACACATGTTCATGCGATAGCCATCATATTAGGGATAGTAATTGGATCTGGCTAACACTTGTTCATGCGATAGCAATTATATAAGGGATAGTAATTTGGAACTTGCTAACACGTGTTCATGCGATATCAATTATATAAGGGGAAGTAATTGGATCTGACTGACACTTGTTCATGCGATATCAATTATATTAGAGAAAGTAGTTCATTATTGGATCTGGCTAACACTTGTTCATGCGATAGCAATTATACAAGGGAAAGTAATTGGATCTGACTAACACTTGATCGTGTGATAGCAATTATATAAGGGAAAGTAATTGGATCTGACTTACACTTATTCATGCGATATCAATTATATTAGGGATAGTAATTGGATCTGGCTAATACTTGTTCATGCGATATCAATTATATTAGGGATAGTAATTGGATCTGGCTAACACTTGTTAATGCGATATTAATTTTACAATGGATAGTAATTGGATCTGGCTAACACTTGTTCATGCGATATCAATTATATTAGGAAAAGTAATTGGATCTGGCTAACACTTGTTCATGCGATATCAATTATATAAGGGATAGTATTTGGTCTGGCTTACACTTGTTCATGCGATAGCAATTATATTAGGGATAGTAATTATACCCCCGCTTTAAAAAATTGGGGGTATACTGTTTTACCTCTGTCTGTCCGTCCGTCCGCCCATGAATATTTTTCGTTGCATTATTCTCAGGAACTACATCATAAGGATTTCTGAAATTTGGTTTCAGGGTATATATAAGTCAGCTATACCGTGTGATGCGTTTTCAGATTCATCACTCAACAACTTCCTGTTTACCGAAATATTTGGGCGGGGTATCATCAGTGAGCAGTAGATCGCAGTTTCACTTGATGGATCAGGCTAACACTTGTTCATGCGATAGCAATTATATGTATATAATATGTAAGAGTGTAGCATTGTAAGGTATATCTAGAGTTAAATTTATAGATTATAAAAAAAATTGATTTATAAAAATGCATTTACAGTTAAAATATAAATTTATAGTTTGCTAGTTTTAAGTACAAATACAACCAAAAATTGAATTTAGATCAATATAGCCCAATTCTGAAACTGCACAAATCTAATTATAAGCCGAGCACCTATGATGACCTTTTTGCTTGACAGCAATGCCCCAAGGGAAAATTTTACAAATGAAATGGCAATACTGTGTTAATATCAAATAGAATTTCAAATATTACTTATCTTCATTTTCCACAGTAAAGTTTTCACACAGTAGGGTATAGTGTCCGGCTGGAATCGTGTTTTTTCGAGTAATCTGATCGGGTTTTTTTCGAGTGTGACCACGTTTTTTCGAGTGAATATGATCAAAATTGTAAACAAACAGACTTCCTTTCTGATAAGACGTCAAAAAAGATGCTAGATCCTTATATTTGATATCATAGGAGGCAGATTAGTATTTGTGATAAAATATATTATCAACTCTACATTATTTTGTTTTAAAAGCGTTTAATTTAGCCTTACAATACTTTACAAAACAATGAAAAGGTTCAAATAAACTAAACAATGCATTAAACCAGTTTGATAATACTGTATTATCACGTACATTTCATAAAAAGGCATCGTTCATTTGTATTCAGATATCTTCATGTTAGTGTACCGATATGGATATCATGCAGTAAATATTTAGTGATGTACTCAATCTTTAATTGAGCTCAGACATGTTGGATTGAGACGTACGTACACATAGTGTGTAAAGCGGGCAAATGTGCGTTTTTTTAACAGAAAATACATCCTAAATGTTTCATTTACTGTTTGTCTTGATGATAATATGTTTTATCGTTCTAGAAATGGAAATCAAGAACAATGTCCAAATGCTCCTATTGTGAAGAGGAGTCCGATCAAGCGTATGCTATATTTGGTCACACAGAGGTAAAGCACTATCATAGCTTCATTTCCATCAGAAATTAAAAGAATTATATTTGTGAGGTGTACGCATATTAAATACACATTTCGTTTTTTTTATTATTATTTCAAACGGATCGTATTAAAGCTTACCGATTATTTATTTCGTTGTTTACTAAATACATTGGATAAGTCCCCGAGCTATCATCAGCTCAGTAGTCAGTACTTCGGTACTGACATGATTTATAACAAACTTTCTAAAACCGTTTACCTCCAAGGGGGACTGGGAAATAGAAATATGGTCACTTAGTTCCTCTTCCGACCGACAGTAAAACCCTTGCCAAAGTGGGGTGTCCGTTTGGCTGTGGGGGATGTTTAAATACGCAGCCACGTTCGGTCAGACTGGGGCATGTAGAGAGTGCCATGCTCACTGCACGTTAAGAACCCTTGTAACAGCTCTTTGAGGGGTCTGTAGGTGACCTGTTGCAAGGCAAAATTTCTGTCCATATCCAATATACCGTAATTCTCAGTGGAAGCCTAAATTTCCCGACCTTCATCCCGAACGTCCTCTGTAACAAGACCTACATATTGAATTTATTGTTGATTAGTTCAACACGCATGAAATATTTGCCACTGGACGTTAAGCGATCAACAATCAATCATTTAAAATAGTCCGTTTATAAATTTACAAATTATAAAGAAACTAAGGTTTCAACTCCATCAGGCAAAGTTGACCTTAGATGAATTTGGCTACTTTTTAGGTCCTTTTGGTCATATAGCTCTTCAAATGTTTCGGTTCTTATACATCCATCGCTTTCAAATATTCGGCTTTGAGCGTTCTCGATGAAAGTAAATCCAGGAAAGCGCGTCGGACGCATGAAATTTATAAAGTGTTGTTTTCAATTTTTATTAGATATTCCATTCAATTCAATTCTTTAAGTAGAATATTTGGCTTTATATTGTATTTTTCTGATTTTTTTACTGCTTTTCCTTAGTTTTCTTGCTCCTATGTTTTTTCGTCACTGTTATATATATATATATATCAATCATAAAACATTATTGAAATTGTAAAGATTATGGGTCCCTCTCCTCGGTTCTAAAGACCGTTTTAAAATGGACCCATGCAGTGATTTCTTATATATATCGTAATACTGCAAGGTTATGGTAATATGTTTTCGGAACAGAAAGTTATAATTAAATTGAAAAGGGTTAAATCTGATCAACATAGTAATATGTTTGTGTGACTTATTAAGAATAAATAATATTGTCCTTCGCTAAATTAAAGTTACAAACTAGAAAAATTCAGTTTTAAGCCCAAGATTGGCTTCTTTCTTATTCACATTTTCTTCAAAAAAACCCGGACCATTTGTTGAAAACCCCGGACGTTTTAGATGTTGTCCTCGAAAAAAACACGGATAATATAAAATACTGAATTGTAAGTGAAAGCTACAAGGAAATTGTGCGTCGTTTGTGCTCAAAACATGCATAGCATTCAGAATAAGATGAACAGTCACGAATACAACTATTATATTCGCGAAATAGCAGTAAATCGATCTGATCGCATGTAATATCACTCGGAAAAAACATGATCTACACTCGAAAAAAGTTGACCGATTCACTCGAAAAAACACAATTTCAGCCGGACACTATACCTATCGTGTTTTACCAAAGTTGAAACCATAGAACACAAAGATTTTCTTCTGCCAAAATTCTTTAAGTATTTGTTTTTAAAGTCTTTGTGTCGTCTTTCTAACCCATTTGTAGTGTTCTTTTTATATTGAACTTTTCGCTTCTAAAGCAATATGCCCATCGCTGAAAAAAAAAACGTACTGTTATTTGAACTTTGGTGGATAGTTGTCTCATTGGCAATCATACCTCATCTCCTTATTTTTATATTGATGCTGATTATCTTAATAGAAAATGAAGAACTTATTTTGATATGTAGTTGAATGCATTATAAAATGGAGAGGCGTTTAGAGAAGTGTTGTATATGTATATTTTATATGCTACGGCTTATCACTTAAAAATGTCAAATGACATGTAAAATGTTTTATCATAATGGTACAGCTTAAACACCAAAGAATGCATTTACTGCTTTAAGCAACATTTTGGTTTGTATTGTCGGTAGATATAAATTGCATTTGAACATTTTCGCCCCTTCAGATTTTCTCTATCATTATTTTGGTTTTCAAGACGTTAAATTTCCATTTCAAATATACATTCTACCACTGTATCGACTGTGATACGATATTTATCCACTCAAGACAGTTAAATTTTTCAAATTTAAAACGCGAGGCTCGCTGAGCGTTTTAAATATTTAAAATTTAATTGCCGAGAGTGGATAAATATCGTTTTGCACAAGATTTGGTGGTGGAATCTGTTTCTCTGATGATATACAGACAAACTCAATCATTCCTTTCGAATGATCTAAAAAAAGATGTGTTCTTTCTATGTGACGTCATCAGGCATGGTCGCCTTTTTCATGACGTTACAATAGGAAATTCAGAGGAAAGCAAGAAAATTTGACGTCATAATCGAATTTTGACCAATGAAGAACTGAGATCAAACGAACCACACGTTGATTAAATAAAAATAATCAATAGGTTAGGAAAAGGATAAATCGTTTAAGAATTTGAGAAATATAGATTCTACCACTGCATCGAGTGTGATACGATATTTATCCACTCGAGACAGTTAAATTTTCAAATTTAAAACGCGAGGCTTGCCCGAGCGTTTTAAATATTTAAAATTTAACTGTCGAGAGTGGATAAATATCGTATTACACGAGATTTGATGGTGGAATCTGTTTCTCTAATGATTTTCAAACAATATGCAGGCAAACTTATTCCTTCTTTTCGAATGATCTGCAAAAAGATGTGTTCTTTCTATGTGACGTCATCAGGCATGGTCGCCTTTTTTCATGCCGTCACAATAGGAAATTCATAGGAAAGTAAGAAAATTCGACGTCATAATCGGATTTTAACCAATGATGAACTGAGATCAAACGAACCACACGTTGATTAAATTTTTTTTATACAATGGGTGCAGAAAGGGATAAATTCACGAAGAATTAGAGAAATTAAGTAACATAACTCAAGTGTAGAATTTATCATCAAAAATCCGCACAAAATCATAGAAAATCAGTACTGAAATCAGGGGTAAATCATTTTCTGGGGTAAACGGTTACAGGTAGTTGTTCTACTTATAGCCTAAGAGGTCCTGTTGATTGATGAATGCATGTGTGGTCAACAGTAATCTAAACACCAAAAGGAGCAATCAATTAAGATAGGTTTTAATGGGTTCAGTATTTTTGGATGATACATTTTTAATAGTTTAAAATTTCTAATAATTTAATTATACACAATGAAGTAGACAAGAGTACACACGCTGAAACGTCTCGCCTGATTTACTGACCATTGATTTTATATTGATAGTCGTAAAAATAAAGTTTTTATACAAGTATCACATAAACTTTACATGATCCAAGAAAATGAGGTCAAGGTCAGAAAAACCGTCAGATAAACAAAACCGGAAATACACGTACACCTTGCAATCATTCCATAGTTGACCAATTGCTTATAGTTTTCAAGAAACAAACTAAACCATGAAAACTTTATATTGACCAATGAACCATGAAAATGAGGTCAAGTTCAGATGAACCCTGCCAGACAGATATGTACACCTTACAATCATTCCATGCATCAAATATAGTTGACTTATTGCTTATAGTATTTAAGACACAAACTTAACCAGGAAAACTTAACATTGACCAATGAACCATGAAAATGAGGTCATGGTCAGATGATACCTACCAGACAGACATATACACCTTACAATAATTCCATACACCAAATATAGTAGACCTATTGCTCATAGTTTAAGAAAAACAGACCAAATAACAAAAATTTAATATTGAGCGATGAACTGTGAAAATGAGGTCAATGTCAAATAAAACCTGCAAGGTTGTCCTATGTTGGTGTGGTTCATAAGTGTTTCTCGTTTCTCGTTTTTTATATAGATTAGACCGTTGGTTTTCCTGTTTGAATTGTTTTACACTAGTCGATGTTGGGGCCTTTTAAAGCTTGCTGTTCGGTATGAGCCAAGGCTCCGTATTGAAGGCCGTACTTTGACCTATAATTGTTAACTTTTTATACATTGTGACTTGGATGGAGAGTTGTCTCATTGGCACTCATATCACATCTTCTTATTTATACAGACTGCCATGTACATCGTGAAATATTTCCATAAGCCAAATAAAGTTGACCTATTGCATACAGTATTAGAAAAACAGGCCATAACACAAAAACTTAGTTTAATCCACTGAACCATGAAAATGAGTTCAAGGTCAGATGACACCTGCCATTTGGACATGTACACCTTACAATCATTCCATACGCCAAATATAGTAGACCTATTTCTTATAGTATCTGAGATATGGACTAGACCACGAAAATTTAACCTTGTTCACTGGTCCATGAAATGAGGTCAATGTCAAGTGAAAAAAAATGTCTGACAGGCATGAGGACCTTGCAAGGTACGCACATACTAAATATAGTTATCATATTACTCATAATACTAGTAAGAAAGAAATTAACATTACAAAAAATCTTAACTTTTTTTTCAAGTAGTCACTGAACTATAAAAATGTGGTCAAGGACAATGAACAAACGGAAAATTCATAAAATAAAGCAGCTATATAAAAAGGATGAAGCATCCATGTCTTCTTCTTTCTGAAATATTAAGCTTTTTTAAAGTAGTTAGTTAACGCCGCCGTCGCCGGATCTCTATCCCTATGTCTCGTTTTCTGCGACAGAAGTCGCAGGCTAGACAAAAATTAAATGAAGTAAGCTTCCGATTTTTAAGGTAGCTATGATGGCAGGGATTTATACTAGTTTACTGATTATTGTATCCAGTTCTTCATCAAATATCTCTATCTACTTAATACTTCTTATCTTCAATAAGATTACAAGAAGGCACATGCTAGGGAAAATTAAAAAATCTGAACATATTTACAATAAATTTCAAAAACATTTTTTTAATTAATTTTTGTATATATAGATAAAAAAAAACCATTTGATTGTTCTAGCAATATATACGGGATTTTACACCAAACTTAAATGCTTCTAAGTCTGGGCTACTGGCTACCTGGTTTGGTAAGGAATTCCACAATCTTATTGTGCTAGGAAAAAAAATAATATATAAATGGCTGTACAAATTTATGATGATCTTTTGATGGTACTAAGTGTTGCTTATTTCAGATGGAAACTATCTGATGTTGGATTTTGTAGATCATGGTAACTGATGCAAAATTTCTTCTTTGTTGTAGTGTTGGCCAGCTTAGATGTTCAAGCATGACTGTTATACTACTTTGGTAGCTGTATTGATTAAGTGTATACCTGGCAGATCTTCTCTGGATCATTTCGATTTTATGTATTTGTTGTTTCTGTCAGGGATCCAAGACAACACTACAGAATTCTACGTTTGGTCTGACATATGTTTTGAAGGCAAGTTCTTTAGTTTTGAAGCTGTTGGTTTTTACATTTCTTTCAATAAATCTTAGTGATGCATTGTTTTATTTGTGTTGTTATTTATATGCGAGTTCCATGTTAGATCGTTTGTTATGGTAACACCAAGATATTTTGCTTGATCTGTTGATTTTAATATGTGATCATGTAGTGTGTATTTACAGATGATTAGTTTTTGCTTTCTTGTTATGTAGATGATTTCACATTTGTCTGGATTGAATGACATAACCATTTTTGCTCCCATTGTTCCAATTTATGTAAGTCTGATTTATGGGTGTGGCAGTCAGTAAGTGATGATATTGTTAGATACAAAATGGTGTCATCTTCAAAGAAGCGAACATTACTTTTGAGGTCGTCTGGCATGTCATTTATGTACATTAGGAAAAAGACATGGACCAACAACAGAGCCTTGAGGGACGCCTGACAATATAGGACAACTATTTGATGTGTAACTGTCAACTACCACTTTTTGATATCTGTAAGATAACCATGCCTCTATCCAGTCTGATTTTTTATTGTTTAAGTTTTAAAACAAGTCTTTGATGGTCCACTTTATCGAATATTTTGGAGAAGTCCAACAACTACTCCAGTTTGTTTTACCATATGCCATATACTAGTAATCTAGTATTTGTTGGGTGAATGTTAGTAGCTGTGTTTCACAGCTAACTTTTGATCTGAAACCATGTTGCAGTGGGCATAGTAAATTATAATTATCTAGGTGTTTCATTAGATGATACAGTTATATGTTCAAATGATTTACTGAGCATAGAGGTTAGGGAGATTGGCCTATAGTTTCCGGGTTTAGATTTTGCTCTCTACAGAATCTGCATAATATAAGTCTGTAACAGATTGTTTGCACAAATTAAACCACTATACGTGAATGACTTTTCATTGTAGATTGATTATGAAAGTGAACTCTTAAAAACTGTACTAACGAAATGTGCAATCCCCCAAGGCAATTTTCAAAGGAAAAGAGAAAAAGAAAAAAAATCAAAAGTACTGTTGTTTGTCTAATCATTATAAATGAATTCGGGAGAAAAGAACTATAAAAGCATTTTAAGTTGAGATTTTAACATTGTAAATGTTATTCAATGGTACATATATAGAACCCCCCAAAAAAAGAATTGAAAAGGGGGCAAAGGTGCGGGTAAAATTCATGTAATATTTAATCTAATTTTTAAATGAGACCTTGAACTCAATGTTTTAAGAAACAATGACTGTTGATATAAAATCAACGAAAGTTTTTGAAAAAAAAAAATCAATACATGCATCAATGAAAAAAAAAACAAGCATCTGATGTTGAAACGATTGTTAATTAAAATTCATTGATGATGATTTATATAAAATTGTGTGCTTTTTAAAATGAAGGATTTCTAGATATATAAATTATATTGTACCTGTAGAAGAAGAAATCTCCATTTTTGAATAATTTATCTTTTTTTTGTTATCACAAAACTATCTCATTGCTCTTTCATTCCATTATTTGAAATGACCATAAAAATGATTTACATCCCTTTTACTTACCATGTTAACATTTAAAGTGAGCTAATATCAAAATTTGATCATTACAATGAGAGGCTAATTTTGTTATGTCACTCGAAGGTGTGTATATGTTATTAATTGGTCAGACAATACTTGGTCATTGATTGATTGATTGATTGTCTTTATTTCCTCCAATATATGAAGATTGACATTTAGCACATACTTACAACTTCTCGTCCAATCAAATTGCTTGAATTTGCCTTCTAATTTTCATAGTACATACTTTTTCCGTGTACTAAGTAACTACGCATGAATGACCACACGGGTAAGATTTCATTGTATCGTAATCAAGATATTAAAACAAAATTGCCTCTGGCTATTTTGAAATAAAATGCTGTGTTCCAAATCAAATTAAATAGTTTGTAATTAGTTTTCACTTTTAATTTTAAATATCCTACTATTAAAATCTTTGGATCTAAATAATGTTTTGACGATTGCAAGTTTCTTTCATTTAGATAATAAATAATGAGTAAAAATATGGTTCTTTATACCTTGATTAGAGTACAACGCCATCTTAAAATTGTGATAATTTATCATCAATGCAATTATTTTGATCTCTTTCGTCATGAATTGATTGATTATTGGTTGCTTAATGTCCAGTAGCAAATATCTCTTGCATCTTCAGGACGATGTCATGAATTGAAAACCGTGATAATGTTTGAAAAGAATGTGCCACCTATATATATATAGAATCTACCGCTGCATCGAGTGTGATACAATATTTATCCACTCGAGACAGTTAAATTTTCAAATTTGAAACGCAAGGCTCGCCGAACGTTTTACATATTTAAAATTAATTTTCGAGAGTGGATAACTATCGTATTACACGAGATTAGGTGGTAGAATCTGTTTCTCTAATGATTTTTAAATCATATACAGGCGAACTTATTCATTCTTTTCAAATGATCTACAAAAGATGTGTTCTTTCTATGTGACGTCATCAGGCATAGTCGCCTTTTTCATGCAGTCACAATAAGAAATTCAGAGGAAAGCAAGAAAATTCGACGTCATAATCGGATTTTAACCAATGAAGAACTGAGATAAAACAGACCACACGTTGATTAAATTTTTTATACAATGGGTGCAGAATATATATATATATATACATGTTCTGATAAATCTTTTAGTTTCTACTTTGAAATAAAAAATAAAAAAAAAAAAAAACAACATAAACCCTAGTATCTTTGATCTATTGGCTTTTAATGACTATCCACTAGACTATCTATGGGGACATACCAGGGCGGATCCAGTCATTTTAAAGGGGAGTTCCATCCCAGGATAAAGGGGGTTCCAACCATATGTCCCCATTCAAAAGTATTGATCGTCCAAAAAAGGGGGTTTTTAAACTCCCGGAAACACCCCACCCCCTACCCCTTGGATCCGCCACTGCATATACTATCTATATGTTTTAAATTTATTATAGCTTTGTTTTACTGTGAAATTGAAAATGTTTTCAAGACTTGTAAAGCTTCCACTGCAATTTAATTATCACCTGCTTTTGTTCAATTTATTTTGTCATCTTACCATGTAAAGAAGTACTAGTACATGTATAGTAAACCACCGCTTTATATCAATAAACATACTTACACCAGCAGCTACCATCTTCATTCTGGAGTCAATGGCCTTTTGAAATCACATATTTTACAATGCTACTAGTGAGAAGATTTACATACTTCGTTAATGAGCTCCGTTTTACAAACACCTGTGATACAAGTAGTCAGCCAAAGTAAATTATCAATAGACCAATTGAAAGATTACTCGAGTTGTAAATATGTGTTAATTGATAGTCTATGAAAGGTATATACTATGAAATTAAGAGCTCAGGGCAAGCCCTCGCTCTAAATTTCATAGTATATACCTTTCATAGACTAACCTAGACATAGTTAATACATACAAATGGAAATTAACAAGCTATATACAACATATTATGAACACAATATGACAAAAGGTCATTACACTACATGATGTTTATAATGTCAAACACATAATAAATTAAAAAAAGAGAACAAATGCACATACAACTTTGCCTATTTAGTGACCAAAATTAAAATTATGGTAAAATAAAACACTTTTGGAGTGATTGTACAATTTCAACATATGACCCGTTAAGCACAGCATCAGTTGTTTCCACACATCAGAGTTCAGTTGTTTTACATAATCATTTACTCCACCAAGTAATGTCACAAGCATATCGTCTTCGTCCTGCTGAAATAGTTTTACAGAATCTTGTACCGATATTAAGTTGACTATCGCATAGAACATTTCATTTCGAATATCAACAACATGTTCACAGTTTAGAATCAAGTGTTTTACAATATCATCAGTATAATGGTTACATAAAGTACATTGTCCACTCTTAATTGCAACGGATCCTAAACGAATTAGTAGTAATAGACCTCTTGTGAAAAAAGGGTCCGTAGCTGAAAGTCTGACAAGTCTATGATCTGTAAGACAAGAGTGTATTTTAAAATAACGGTTGAGTTCCGGTCGACGTTGCACAGACAGTATCCATCTATTTTCTTCAAAATTGTTATTGACTGACTAACTATTTTGGACCAAAGTCGTTTATCTGGAATATATGCCTCCTCTATATAACTTTCAAGGAATGATAACATATCATATTTCGCTAAAGTTTGTATAAGATCATAAGTTATTGATGATTTCGCCAAGTCTTCACTGAGTATTTGACCAAGTCGTAAATTAAACAGTTGCTTATGAGTAGTAGTAACAGACGCTCTACATAATCTACCCAGAAATAAAATCTTAAATTTGTCAATAAGACCTTCAATTGTCCAAAGACCTAAATTACTTATACAAGAGTCATTTGGTGACCTTTTATCAAAACAAAGGATAAATCGTGTGAAATATCGCTGAGCTTGTTCTAACATTCCAATCTCTGTTGAATTTAAATGTCCCCAAAGTTCACA
Source organism: Mytilus coruscus (assembly GCA_017311375.1). NCBI lineage: Eukaryota > Metazoa > Mollusca > Bivalvia > Mytilida > Mytilidae > Mytilus > Mytilus coruscus. Next base: position 2,308,477 of record CM029597.1, on the reverse strand, counting down.
GGCATAAAGTGCACAAGGAAGGATAACTCTTTTCCATATTACGGTATTTGCGACCGGAGACATGCCATTTGATTCACACCAATATTATACAGCGAATGCAAATTTCGCTTTAATTTCTTACAAGCCATATCTGTCCTTCCGAAAGTTCTTCTCGAACAGTCTAGCAGAGTTCCAGCATAAGTAACTGTAGCATTCATCAAAATTGTTGCATCACCGAACGAAAACACGTAATCAGGTTTTTGCATATACTTTTTGGGACTAAACAGTAAAAATTTACTTTTCAAAGCATTATATTTAAGTCTCCATCTTTGTGCATATTCGTGAACAATATTTAAAAGTATTTGTAACCCGTTTTTTGAGCTACTCAACAAGGTAGTGTCATCTGCTAAAAGGACACACGGAATATGTAAATGTTCAATGATCAATCCACTCTTAGATTCTATAAGCTGGTAAATCAAATCGTTAACAAAAGTGAAAAAGCCAAGCAGACATTACACGGCCTTGACCGACTCCTTGTTCGATCTTAAACACCTTGCTAGTAATTGTTTTGTACTGAACATGAGCCGTTGCAGTTTTGTACCACAAATATATAATTCTCCACATTTTCCCTTTTATTCCAATATTCATAAGTTTGTATAATAGACCATCCTGCCATATTCGGTCAAAAGCCTTTTCATTATCTAAAAATATCGCAAAAACTGGTGAATTGTGTTCATTATAAAAGTCTATCGATTCCTTTAAAGTATAAATCGCAGGAATGGAACCATGTTCTTTGACAAATCCAAATTGTAGGGGATGAGGCATAACTGTTCCCATTTGTTCTAAAAGAGCTTGAACACGACACAAAATAATCTTTTCCAATAGTTTTCCCAAAACCGAAGTTAATGTCACTGCACGGTAATTGTTCGGTGATGATTTATCTTTGTTATTGCCTTTATATAGAGTTATAATTATTCCATGACGAAAACATAACGGTATATATTCGGTTTTAAGAATAATATCATAGAGTTTGCATACATATGTTAAGATAGCCTTTCCACCATAAAGTAAATGTTCATTGCATAAATAATCCGGACCTGGTGCTTTACCACATTTAAGACTACGTAATTGTTCACTAACTTCATCGATCGTGATCTTTCGTTCAAGATATGGTATCACACAATTATCATTACTATCAATATATGTTTGAATAAAATCTTTTATTTTCTTAAAGAAATTTGTATCAAAAAGGTTAACAGAGTCACCGTTATCGGAATATAAATCATGAAAGTAGTCACTCCACATTTCGCATACATTTACATCGTCTGTTGCAACGTTTCCATTGTAGATTAATTTATTTATGGAGGAACTCGGTTTTCTCATTCTCCTTACACGTTTATAAAATTGCTCAATATCTAATTCGGCAGCAGACTTGATTTCCTCATATTTTCCTCTTGCCATTGTTTTCGGCTTGACGTTTATGTTTGCGGAATTCGCGTTTATGTAGTTTATAGTTATGATAACTCGGATCACCTTTGACTCTTGGTCGGTCATTGTAAATCCACTTTCGACGCGCCTCTCTCTGTTTAAAATGATATTCTTTCAAGTTTTATTTTTCCAGTATGGTTTTAAATATGGTCGAAATTGTCCAGTTGGTATACATGCGTCTGATGCCATATGACATGCATTCACTAAAACAGTCGTATAAAATTCAACATCATTGTTACTTAGGTTTTCGGACTTTATTTCAAAATTCAGTAGTTTGCACAGTTCAGTTTCGTACATTCTTTTTCAAACGCATCCGCATGTGACCATTTCAACATATGTCTACAAAATTTATACTTTTCTGATGATGTGCTTAGTAAGCCTAGGTTTATATGTACAAAACAGGAAAATGGTCTGAAACAGTATAAGGGCAGTCTGAACTCACTTTTAAAAAGGAATGTCATTAGAAATAAATTCAGGTATACATACATAATCTAATAAAGTTCTTATATTATCATCTTTCGACCTAACAGTGTACATAGGACCAAGGCAACCTTGTTTTAATGGAGCGGGGCATAAATTTCTATCTTTCAAAAATTCAATATAATTTATAGCTTTACCACTGATGTTTTGATTAGTAATATCTATGTTAAAATCTCCACCTATTAGTGTAACATTGTCTTCACAATACATATCATAATATTTACACAAATCATCTAAATATTTTAAATACACTTCTTGGGTGTAGTTTGTGGATGGTAAAAGTACATAAAACACAAATATCTTGATACTCATTTGAGCACAATTTTATACCACAGATTCTATCATTTTTAAATTCAAATTATATATCTTATAACCGGGTGATTTTCTAACAAGTATTGCCGTTCCACCAGAACCTTTTGTATAACTACTACAATTCATACCAATACTATATACAGTATCAAATCTGCTATCAAAATTTTCTAAAAAAGAAATATTGGATTTATTTAACCAATGTTCTGTTAAAAGACAAATATCAGACTTTTCTAATATTGATTGAAAATATGAGGTGCCATACATTGCACCTCTCATGTTCCATGTACAAAAACGTAACATTACAATCAATAACTTAAATATCTGAAGTTGAAATACTGTCACTCTACCCATTATGATTCTGATTGATGATTGTTATAAGGTATGTAATCTCTACAGTAAACGCCATTCGGCCAAAAGTTTTCAGTATTCTCTATTTTGTCTTTGTAGTCATCTTCATTCATATTAACACGCATAATAAATGTTGGACTTCCTCTGTTTTCGCGTCGCTTTAACAGTTTAGTGAACGTTACATGAACACCTTTTTGTTCAGCATACAACTTAACTGCGTTATTTACTAGTTCATATGGCCTATCGGCAAGTACATTGTACAATACTATCCTTTTCGTACGTCTACGCACAACTCCTCGGAAAACCGACATATCGTTTTCACTAACCAACGACTCAATTGGACGCGCTTGTTGGTAATCAGTATCAGCTGAATGTGTATTGGTATCATTATTTAAGGTCATAAAGTCAATGTAATTATGCCTAGACGAACTGTGCACATTTGTCGGGAAATCCATTGTATCGGTGTTTATTGAGCCTCTAGAAGTACGCGTATCAATAACCGGAATATTTCTAGGCTCCACCGTCTGATCTTCTGCTGCTACATCGCTGTACAACGTTTTCTTCTGAACTGTTTGACTTTTTAGTCTATTATCGAGAGCATCCAATCTACTGGCAATTTTGTCCGTGATTTTCTTTTGTACTTTACCACGATCAAGTTCATCATCGCGCTCTTTTAACTCTTGGGTCTTCAACTTAACATCTGCTTGTAACTGTGTTATTCGCTGTTTGTATTCAGAAATCTGTGTCTGTAAATTTATAATTTCGTTGTCCTTATTACGAAGAGAATTTTTCAATAGTTTGATATCGTTTTCAAAGTTACAAGAAAGTTTATCAACCTTCGCCGTAATTGGTTTAAGTCCGTCGTTTATCATCTGTTTCACCTCCATTAACATATAGAAATCACCACCAAGTTGCCAGTTCCTTTACTTGTGTATCTGGCTTTGTTTGATAGTTTATTAAAGATATCGGTAAGGAGTCCATCATTTTCATCTGGAACGGTCGTAGGTCTTCTACTCCTAGACATACACTGTCGTAATTCAGACATATTATTAGCCCTTCAAGATATTGAAAAATAACGAATATATCTTCTGCCATCTTGTCTCCAGCTGACTGACCATTATCCCTGTTTGTTCGCTCAACAAGTTTTGTGTCTGTTAATGTATTGTCTCGTTTTCTTACCAGATCAAACAGTGAAGTTCGTATTGGTTTAAGATCATTTAAATCTGTGTGTTGCAATAAATCATGTTTAAATGTTTTTCTATCCAGTTGACCAAATTCCGTTTTAATTAAATTGAACATATCTTCATCATTAAACTGGCTGTCTGTAACATCATTTTGTATATTTTGACTCGGATCATTAAACAAGTCAATATCATTATGATCCGTTAGAGAATCTGTTTCACAGCTAACTTTTGATCTGAAACCATGTTGCAGTGGGCATAGTAAATTATAATTATCTAGGTGTTTCATTAGATGATACAGTTATATGTTCAAATGATTTACTGAGCATAGAGGTTAGGGAGATTGGCCTATAGTTTCCGGGTTTAGATTTTGCTCTCTACAGAATCTGCATAATATAAGTCTGTAACAGATTGTTTGCACAAATTAAACCACTATACGTGAATGACTTTTCATTGTAGATTGATTATGAAAGTGAACTCTTAAAAACTGTACTAACGAAATGTGCAATCCCCAAGGCAATTTTCAAAGGAAAAGAAAAAGAAAAAATCAAAAGTACTGTTGTTTGTCTAATCATTATAAATGAATTCGGGAGAAAAGAACTATAAAAGCATTTTAAGTTGAGATTTTAACATTGTAAATGTTATTCAATGGTACATATAGAACCCCCTAAAAAAAGAATTGAAAAGGGGCAAAGGTGCAGGTAAAATTCATGTAATATTTAATCTAATTTTTAAATGAGACCTTGAACTCAATGTTTTAAGAAACAATGACTGTTGATATAAAATCAACGAAAGTTTTGAAAAAAAAAAATCAATACATGCATCAATGAAAAAAAAAACAAGCATCTGATGTTGAAACGATTGTTAATTAAAATTCATTGATGATGATTTATATAAAATTGTGTGCTTTTTAAAATGAAGGATTTCTAGATATATAAATTATATTGTACCTGTAGAAGAAGAAATCTCCATTTTGAATAATTTATCTTTTTGTTATCACAAAACTATCTCATTGCTCTTTCATTCCATTATTTGAAATGACCATAAAATGATTTACATCCTTTTACTTACCATGTTAACATTTAAAGTGAGCTAATATCAAAATTTGATCATTACAATGAGAGGCTAATTTTGTTATGTCACTCGAAGGTGTGTATATGTTATTAATTGGTCAGACAATACTTGGTCATGTTTTATGAACATTAAAAACCCTCGGCTACGCCTCGGGCTTTAAATATTCATAAAAAATGAACAAGTATTATCTAACCTAAAAGTAGTCAGCCAAAATAAACTATTAATAGACTAATTAAAAGATAACTCGAGTTGAGTTGTAAATATGTGCTAAATCGGATAGTCTATGAAAAGGTATATACTATGAAATTAAGTGCTCGGGGTAAGCCCCTCGCTCTATCTTTCGTATATTTAAGAGAATCCTTTCTTCATTATTAAGTACGAGCGTTAGTGACATCAACACATCGGCGAAACCTCTCGGCTACCAATGGGTTGAAATTTAGTTGTCTATTTTATATATATCAATGAACATATGATACACATCGGTACAACGGACATACAGGGCTTGTACCTTTATATATACATAATAGACAATCGTATAGTATAATTTGGTAGCCACTAGGTTTAGATGAATGAGTTGTAGAGTTAAGTTAGAAGTAGACATTTTTCGGTTTAGGTTCGAATCCCTGTTTTCTCTTTGTTGTCCCTTTCCTTCAGTGTTTCCGTTTTTCTTATTTTGTATGTTATTATGGATATTATTGAAATTTATCTTTTTTTTACGATATACGTAAAATTGTAACACGTCATTATGTATTATTCTCTTTGGTATATACATTCTTTAGAGGTTTAAAAACTTTCTGATCACAACCCTGTACGTGATTTCTATATAGAAGAAATGTTTTATTATTTTCAAATGATTGTTATGTCATCTATTTTACTTGGATTTAATAAATTTGGTTATTTTATTTCATACATCAGCAACGGAATTTAGTGAAATATTTTTTCGGCGTAAAATTTAGGTTAATTTCTACAGATAAGAAGTTAGAATATCATTTATTTCAAAAATAACTTACTAATGCAATTACAGTAATGTAGTAGTGAACATACGTGCGTTAATTTAAAGACAGACGTGTTATGTTATATTTGTATTTCTCTAACTGATTAATTGTGAACTTTGATTTAATAATGCATCGTTGAACACGATAAGATGGTTATTTAAACTCAGTTACAATACCTTCTAATTAAGAAAAGGCTTTGATTTTGAAAAGACATCAGAACAATAGTTTAAGTTAGAGACACAATGTATAAGCGTTGATTTGTGAAAAACAAACCATTCGCCCTCTGGGTTCATGGTTTCTTTTTCAAGAATCAACGTTCTTCCATTGTATTTATAATACATATTTCATTTTAATGGCACACAGATGTTTTTTTTATACTGGAAAAGTATAGAAAACAGATGGACAGAGTCGGAACAGTTACCAGACCTGCTTTCACCTGTGGTGACGTTTGTAATAATTAGTAATGCTAGCACCAAAATGAAAGCATGCAAGGATGTGTTAAAAGTATATGCGACATTTTTATATTGTGACAGATGGCCATGGATATGTTCTCTACAATCCTAAACTATATTAGTTGATAAATAAGTTATAGGACGAAGATCATGATTCTTCAGTTAGTAATATACCACCATCTGACTGGCTTCATCACTTTCAAGAATTCAGTATGGTTAATGATATTTTTTTAGATAGGGTAAAACATCTTGAGGAGAGTTTGGAGTCTGGTGAGATATTTCAGAAATGTTTGAATGAATTAGATTTTGAAATTACTAATACTGAAATTATCACTGCCATCTCAAAATTAAAATGGAACAAATCACCTGCATGGTTGTATAATATAACAAATAACATGATTAAATGCAGCCAAAGTATTTTGATTGGTTGCTTTTTAAAAATATTCAACTCTTGTTTGAGTAATGGCACATATCCTGAAAATGGGCAGAAGGATATATAACACCCTTACATAAGGCTAGTGGTATTCTTGATCCAATTTACTATCGTGGTTTAACTATAACTAGTTCAATAGAGAAATTTCCCGTCTTGACAAATTCCAATCGAACACAAAATAATTGATGGCTGCCAAATTGGCTTCACAAAGAAAGCTAGGACCTCTGACCACATGTTTGTAATCATGACAACTATTGATACATGCTGTAATAATCCTGGTGGTAGACTATATGCCTACTTTGTTGACTTCAAAAAGGCCTTTGAAATTGTCATTCACACTGGAATCAAACTGAAACTACTAGAAAACATGTAGGAAGTAAGCAAATCGTGTATAAAAGTAAATGAAAACTTAACTAACAGCTTTTCAACACAAAACTTAACTAACAGCTTTTCAACACTCCTTGGGGTAAAACAAGGAGACAACCTTAGTCCATACCTCTTCAACATCTTTATTAATAATTTGACAAACTATTTTAAAAAACTCTGACGACCTAGTTTCAATAAATAATCAAGATTTACACTGTCTTATGCATGCTGACGATATTGTTTTATTATCGACATCTCCAAACGGCTTGCAAAAAAACTTGGATATATTGCAAAATTATTGCAATGACTGGTACGAGTTTCAAAAAAAAATCTCACGACTAATGTTGATCGTCAGTATACTTAATTGTGTAAGACTTACGATCAGTTTTAGTCGTAAGATTTTTTGTGAAACTCATTCCTGGTGTTTAAGTGTGAATACAAACAAAACAAAGGTTCTTATATACAGACAAGGCAGGTAGGTTGATTACCAAATATGATTTTATGTTAAGTGGTGTAAAACTAGAATGTGTTAATGCATATAAATGTTTGGGTATACATTTTTGTGCATCTGGCTCCTTTACAGTAGCACAGGATGAATTGTAGAAAAAGGCACTAAAAGCCTATTTTAAAGTTGTCTACAGATTTTTTATCCTTGCATCCTTCAGTGAAAACGTGCATGCTTGTATTCGATCATACCATCAAACCCATCTTTTTATACAGTTATGAGATATGGGGTGCATGCCTTTAACCCAATGTCTGCTAAATTTAGAAATGGGATTGTTTCATTTGACCATATTTACTCTAAATTACCTGCTGAAAAACTGCATACTAAATTCTGTAAATTTGTTCTTGGAGCTCCAAAAAGAAGTACTAACTTTGCTGTGTTAACTGAGTTGGGAAGACTGTCAGTATATTTTATCATGATTAAAGAAATGATTTAATACTATTACATATAAGAAAAATCTGGCACTAACTTCCCATTGTTATATAATGCCTTTTTATAATCTAAGAAATTGTATGAGTCAAAGAAACCGTCGTGATACATGTTGCATGAGAAACTTTTTTCACTGATCATTAATCGTCTAACATCCTCTGACAGGGGTAAACCAATCAACAGAAAACTTAAAATTGCCATGTTGAAAGATCGGGGAAAAATCTCAATAAATACTCAGAAGGGAAACTATGTACAAATGTTACTTTTAAATCCAATTTTGGTTGCGAAAAATATCTTGATATTGTTAAAAAAATTGGAGAAAGACAGAGTCTAACAAGATTTCGCATATCTGTTCACCGTTTACTTATAGAGAGAGGTAGATATGATAATAATCTCCGACACAATAGAATTTATCATACTTCGTGTCAGAATGTCAGATTTTGATTGGTTAATACGAGGGAGACAATTTACTTTATTATACTTCATGTCAAAATGCCAGATTTTGATTGGTTAATACGAGGGAGACAATTAACTCTATCGCATGGCAAATACTCCATTACCCTTCACGGAGACGCTTGCTCAAGTGTGCGCTTTAATAAATACGATGATTGTTATGTACAAGACGACATAGTTTATTACTTTGAATTTGAAATTTAATAGACAGTAATAACAGAACATTCAATATAATAAATTGAATAACACATATCTTAGAGGGTGATAGAGAAGATTGTTACCCCTCGGAAAGACATTGTCAACCTTAGCTTCGCCTCAGTTGACAATGTTTTCTCGGGGTAACAATCTGCTTTTATCATCCTCTCAGCTATGTGTTTTGGTAGGATCTAGATTTTATAAATTCTTGCAGCAATTATTTATCATTGTTATCATATCTTTTCGCTGGTCAGATAGACTATCACATTTAAAAAGAAAATATGTTTCATCTTGGACCTCATTACTACAACATCTTTGACATTATATAATTATTATACTTCATGTCAAAATGCCAGATTTTGATTGGTTAATACGAGGGAGACAATTTACTCTATCCCATGGCAAATACTCTATTACCCTTCACGGAGACGCTTGCTCACGTGTGCGCTTTAATAAATACGATGATTGTTATGTACAAGACGACATAGTTTATTACTTTGAATTTGAAATGTAATAGACAGTAATAACAGAACATTTAGCATCTGCGCTGTTCCCCCTTTTCTTAACTGTACTGTTCTTTTACAGGTCATGCTCAGTATTAGTCACCAAGTTTTCTTTTGTTAATAATATTCACAAATACATAGTTATAATATGCACAAAAACTGTTTAAAAACAGATAACCTTCAAGTAATTCTGGACGTCAAAGGCAACGTAAAAGTTAATGCAGGCACTTTCCTGTTTTGTATCTTTCTGGTTATTTCTGTGATTCGGAACTTCATTATTAAGATGATTTTATATATAACATTATTTTCATATCCTATTCATATCCAATAGCAAATAGCTATACAGATCTACTGAAAAGATCTCTATTGTTTCTCTATACGCGTCCGATTATTACATTATTTAAAAAAACACATAAGTTATTGTAATTACGCCTATTTTCTAAGTAAGAATATAATAGCTCAAATCTAGTCATTTTAGTCTATTGCTTAGTATTGTTTTAATTTGTACCAGGAATATCCCTACGATTTGCTTGCTTATTCTTGGTGACTATTAAAATATAAAGTAATCAATTACATTTGCTGAAGTTAATAACCTTATATATATCTGATAACCATCATTAAATAATTAACTTCAATTGGTATTACTAATTTAGCCCGAAATGTGTCAACATCAGAACTGAGTCCGTTGAGCACTGCCCGAAGGTAAACACAGTGTTCAGGGATCCAGTCCTGTAACTCAGTTACACTCCTCCCCGCTATTACAAAAGAGTAGCATAAAACAAGAGGTTATTTTCCGAGTCCATTACATCTTGAAAGTTGCAGACTTCACACGAGGCGGACACGTTACAATATAATAAATTAAATAACACATATCTGAGAGGGTGATAGAGCAGATTGTTACCCCTCGAAAAGACATTGTCAACATTGGCTTCGCCTCAGTTGACAATGTTTTCTCGGGGTAACAATCTGCTTTATCACCCTCTCAGCTATGTGTTATTTATATAATGTCAAAGATGCTGTAGTAATGAGGTCCAAGATGAAACATATTTTCTTTTTAAATGTGATAGTCTATCAGACCAGCGAAAAGATATGATAACAATGATAAATAATTGCTGCAAGAATTTATAAAATCTAGTTAAGATCCTACCAAAAAAACTGATATGGTTAATGAATAATGAAGATGAGAAATTGTTAACAGAATTGTGCATATTCATTAAGAAATATGAAAAGTTTTGATGGGATTAATCTCCGTCTTCTTATCACTTGAACTTTATAATTTTACCATAGTGATTTCTAGAGCACCGGCCCTTGATGAATCTTGCACAGTAACAATGTCAACCCATTGCTGCTAGGGTGTAGAAATAGGGTCACCTGTAACTTCCACCCATTCAACAGTAAAATCCGTGGTCAAGAATGTCATTCGATGGCTTTGCGTGATATAGATATAAACACACAGACACATCGGTCAGAATCGCCAAGGACGTTGAATCCGATGCAGCGTGTCTAGAGTACCCAAGGTCTCTGCACGTTTAGGAACCATGCATTGCAATAACTCTTTACTGGGTTCGAAGCTAGCCTGACTGAATGGCAATATGTCCAACAATCTTCAAAATAACCTCTTTCCAATGGTAGTCCAAAGTTCATGTCAATCATCCTGGGGGCCCGTTTTGCAGAGCCTATTTGCTGTCGAAAGAAGAAGTTCGAGCTGTGATGAGGCCTGGAGTCCAAAGCTGAAAATAATCTGCCTCATTAGAAATGGCGAAGTTGAAGGTTAAAGATAGAGATATATATATTATTATATTTATGTTTTAGTGACCGCTATGGATAGTAAACTATAAATTGATAGTAAATATCAAACAAATGTTATTTTTAGTATTTTTATGGGAGTATAAACACGAAAATAATTTCAGAAATTAAAAGAAACAAAAATAAATAACGGATTTCGGAAAAAAAAAGAGGGATGGCCAAAACAAAATGTCCTGTTCCCAAAGTACCTGTGCACTGGTGTATAAGGGCTTAGTGTCTTTTTGTCCATGCTGTTTCATCTTGATTCTGTGGTAGTTGTGTTTCTAATGCTGTTCCTAATCAAGGATTTGTATATTTTTAAATGGGAGAATGTGGGGCGATTCTTATGGTAAATACACTTGTATGAAAGCAGTAGGTAGTAGTGTGGTTGACTACGTTATCGTGTCAGAAGACTTGATTAAAGACATTTTATTTTTTCATGTTGCTGATTTTTTATCAACTCTGTCAGACTGTCATTGTAAACTAACATTTGGCCTGTTAGCTAGTTACTCACCTAAAACTAAGGAGCAAGACATTACTATTTTATTTCCAGGAAAATATATATGGTCAGAAACCTCTACACAAAAACTTCAAGATACTTTATGCCAGCCAAATATTAGAAACAGTATTAAAACTTTTTTGGACACAAAATTTAATCTTTCAGAGGATTATATTGAACAAGCGGCTAATGAATGTTTTAATATAATAGATAATGCTGCTAGTAAATGTTTAATATTCCGTAAAACAAAATTAAAAGGTGTACGTAAACACAAAAACAAAAAATCATGGTTTGACAAAGACCTAGTACAAAAACGTAAAAGCCTTATTTCTAAAGGTAAGCTATTATCAAAATTCCCTTGGGACCCAATTATAAAAGGGTCTTACTATAAATGTTGTAGAGAGTATAATAAGCTACGTAAATATAAACAAAGGAAATTTAAACAAAACATTCTTGACAGTCTGGATAATCTAAGGGACAATAATCCAAAGAGTTATTGGAATCTCATAAAAGAATTAAAAGAAGACATTTCGGATGGTCCAGGAAATTCTATTCAAAGTAACGTCTGGTTTTCATATTTTCAATCTTTAAATATTAACTCTGACAAATTTAAAGACAGATTAGAGGAAATTAATAAGAAAGTAAAAAATTTAGAAAAAAATCAAACTTTTTGTGAACTGGATTACAAAATAACCATAAAAGAAATTTTGGATGCTATAAATAAACTAAAGAATAATAAAGCTGCAGGATTGGATGGTATCCCAAATGAGATATTAAAATCAGGGGGTAGTATATTTGCACCTGTTTTGCAGAAACTTTTTAATTTGATATTCTGCTCTGGAACATACCCTCGCAAATGGTCAAAATCTTATTTATGTCCAATTTTTAAATCAGGGAGTCCTAGTAAACCTGAAAATTACAGAGCCATTGCAATTAATTCATGCATTGGAAAATTATTTAACAGTATTCTTAATAAAAGACTTGACATTCATCCTGATAAAAATAATATAATTCATCCATGTCAGGTTGGTTTTTCAAAAAAGAGTAGAACATCTGACCATATGTTTGCTTTAAAAACCATATTAGATAAATATATTAACAGAAAAGGGGGGAAAATTTATGCTTGCTTTGTGGACTTTAAAAAGGCTTTCGATAGGGTCATACACTGTGGTATTAAATATAAATTATTGGAAAATAACATATCTGGAAAATTTTATACTATTTTAAAAGATATGTACAGCAAAATGAAATGTCTGTGAAAGTGGGCAATGTGTTAACGCCATCTTTCAGCTCGCTAGTTGGGGTAAGTCCAAACTTATTTAAGCTTTTCATTAACGATCTGCCTCCAAGATTTGAGCCAAGTCCAGATGCTGTTGATATCAATGGGCGTAGAATTGATTGTCTTATGTACGCCGATGACATTATTGTATTATCAAACACTAAAAAGGGTCTTCAAAACCGACTTGATATACTACATACTTATTGTATTGATTGGTGTCTAGATGTAAACTTGTCCATAACAAAAGTTTTAATTTTTAACAAGCCTGGAAAATTTTTGAAGGAATCACTTTATTTAGATAAAGAGGCTATAGAATGTGTTAACAGATATAAATATTTAGGGATAGTCTTAAAAGTTTACTTCTAGTGGTCTTTTTCAACAGGGGAAAGAAGAGCTATTCAAAAAATCCTTAAAGGCAAAATTTAAATTACAAAAATCCATGTCAGCATGTAATTCAAGTATTGATACTGCAATTCATTTATATGATCACACAATAAAACCAATTTTATCATATTGTAGTGAAATTTGGGGTTCATTTAAGATTAACTCTGCTGCTTGCAAGAAAAAAAGTGATTATCTATTTGAATTAATCTACATAAATGATTGTTTGGAAAAATCACATTTCAGATATCTAAAGTATATTCTTGGTGAAAATAAAAAAGCCTCAAATTTAGCAGTGTTATCAGAGGTTGCAAGATTTCCTCTTTATTTTTCTGTCATTATATCTATGGTAAAATATGTACACAGGCTTAACAAATTGGACGAAGGGTTACTTTATGATTCTTATGTTTGTAATAAAATTTTAGATGCAGGAAACATTAATTGTTGGTATTCATCTATGAGATATGTACTTCAATCACTTGATATACAAAATTTGAATACAAAGCTCAATAAATTAATTAAATTTGTAAATGTAAACTTTGTAACAGTTTTAAAACATTTTGGGTGGTCAAAGATCTGATACCTTATCACAAGGTAATAGTAAATTAGAAAATTATTTCAACCTCAAGACTGACTTCGTAAGGAGGCTTATTTATCGATTAAAGATTTTAATATAAGAAGAGCTATATGTAAAATGAGAATAAGTGCTCATGATCTTAGAATTGAGAAAGATAGATATACTTAGTAAAAATACATAGAGAGAACTCAGCGTCTATGTCATCACTGCTTATCCCATGGATCAAATTCTATTGAAGATGAGACCCATTTTACAGTAAATTGTCCTTTATATAATGAACAGAGGAAATTATTATTTGATAAAGTAAACACTTTTTGTCCTAATTTTAAAGAACTACCTAAGGATAAAAAATATTTCTGGCTGTTCACAGATGAGCATTTACCAACTCTCATGTGCCTAGGAAGTTACATTATTAAAGGTTTAGAAATAAGATCCAGATGTAAACAAAATATATAAAATATTTTTATTATTATAAGATTTAATATAATAGTTATGTAATTAAAACACATGTTGTGTTAGGCTCTGATCCTGTCCATAACGTTATAGTATGGTATTAGGTTTCTGTTTAGTTTTTTTTTCCAATCATATTGTGCATAATATTGTTGTAAAATGATGCCCTTTATGGGTTCTTGATTAGATTAATAAAATTCTTATCTTATCTTATCTTATAGTTTTATCTAAATGTTATTTTTCCAATGTAAAATTTAGAATGGAAATGGGGAATGTGTCAAAGAGACAACAACCCGACCAAAGAGCAGAAAACAGCCCAAGGCCACCAATGGGTCTTCCTGAACACAGCGAGAAAATCCCGCACCCGGAGGCGGGCTTCAGCTGGCCCCTAAACAAAAATGTGTACTAGTTCAGTGAAAATGGACGTTACACTAAACTCCGAAACATATAAATGAACTAGAATTAAAAAAACATACAAGACTAACAAAGGCCAGAGGCTCCTGACTTGGGACAGGCACAAAAATGCGTACATATATTAATTTGATTTTTGATTTTGTTTCTTTTTTCTTGTTACCTTGTAAATTATAAATCAAATTTTAAAGTCGACACCCAGCGAATAATCTTCAATAAATGAAGGATCGCTAGAAACTTAAAGAAGATATAATTATATGATATATGAGGGTCTGTATTTTTTTTTTTTTTGGGGGTCTATCATTTCTGTGTTCTTTAATTTTTTGCCATTTTCTCTATTCTTTATACTTTTGCCCATTATTCTCTATTCTTTATATTTTAGCACCTCATTATTCTCTATCCCCATCTACACCCTCATACATGTCTGTGGTATTTATCAGTCCAAGGAATTGTATATTTAAATATACAATTCCTTGATCAATCAACAATGACCAGTATGTCCAAGGTAGTATATATATATTAGATCAAATAATTGTTCTCGGAATTCCATTAGGTAAATAGTTTTAGCACGAAAAGCATGAAAAATTAAAATTCGCACTAGTCTATGTAAAAATATTAAAGGTCAATAAAAATGATGTATTGC